>JAHSVA010000010.1:17835000-22635000 GCA_019915185.1 Eucalyptus camaldulensis | reverse complement strand
TTTTCGAAGTCTAGTGGATTCGCAGAGTGCCTCTGCGCGGAGACGTAGCCTAGGTTTGGGTGAACTTCGATAACAAATTTTCTAGCGCGTTCATCTGATTCTGCTCTTTTATTACTATATTCTGTCTAGTGAATTGTTTGCGAGTGTTATTTTTCTGGAATCGACATGCGATTTCGTAACACATCCTACAGGCATTAGCTTTTGTATGTATATTAGTCTGGATCTGTGAATGAAAGAGTGCTAGATCAAAACTTCAACAAGAAGCAGAGGCATGGCATCAGTACAAAAGACCCTCCAGGCTCCAACTAACAATAACGGGGGTGGGACATGGGAGCGCAAGCTCCGTCTACTAACTTCTTGTCCGAATTGGAAGTCCGAAGTCTACGAATCCTTATAATTGGTCAAAGAATGAGGGTGCTAATCACATGAGTCTTTCATGGAAGATATCCTAATCCAGATTACCAAATTTAAAGTAATACCAAATGAAGTTAGATCACATTGTGAAATAATCTATATTTCCAATTAGGAGTGACTTATCTATGGTTTATTTGTATTATTTATGTAATTATATACAGACTGATATCGTGGTTTATAATGACAATAACTTGCATTATCTATGTCATTGATTTAATGACTTATATTTTTCATACTTTAACTTTAAACCAAATAGATATTTGTTTGGTCATAAATTACATTTAATAATATATGCTAGTAAAAAAGTTTATTTCAAGGTATTTTATCTTTGTGTTATTTTTTCGAATTTCAAATTATTAGAATTTAAACTTTCAAATTAAGTCGATAACTTTACTATCATGATTTTTTTGTAAACAAAAATATATTTGTTAAAAATGTATTTCAAGATAAAGTACAAATCACTAAAATGAAAATTGACCAAATATGGGTCGTATGACACAACTATGCCATGTGGCAACGCCAGAGCAATATTACCTCCCATGTTGGCAAGCAAAGAAGGAAACTTCCTCTTAAATCCCGCTTAAACTATATATAGTAGACATAGGATTAGTATACATGGTTTTGATGTATTATGACAGTTTTTGATATCGAAGAAACTTATTTTATTTGAATAGTGTGCAACTTTTCTTCTAACCAATATCTCAATTTGTGAATTCAAAGTTTCAAGTTTTTTAAATTTTCTTTTACATTTTCTAGAATTTTGTTTTGTTAAATTTTACTTGAAAAATAAGAAAATGCCTAGGCTCAAAACTCAAACCCAGATTTCCTATTTTTCTCTCTCTCTCTCCACTCCCCTCCGCATTTGCCACTGCCCCGTGGCTGCCCTCATCTGTTCCCCCCGCTGCCATGTCCCCGCCACCATCGCCTGTCCTAGAGTAGTTGGTGCGCCCTCTTTCCGTGTTCTTGTCCCTCTGTCACGGAAAACAGGAGAGTCTCAGGCGACCACTGCCCGAGGCTAGCGACCGCTGATCCGGGCTTGAAGCCCCAGATCCGGGGTCGCGAGCCTAGATTCGCAGCCTTAAAGCCCCTAGACCCAGAGACACAGAGACGGGCTGAGGTGATGCGGCTGGGGTGGCGTTGGGACGTGAGCAATCGGACGGCAGCGTGGGTCGGTGAGGATGAACGGCTCGCCCATGGTACTCTGTTTCGTGTTCTGTGCAAGTGTTTTATGTGCTGTGTCTAATGCGAATGCGAGAGAGAGAGAGAGAGAGACGAGGCAAATTAGAGAGAGCCGGGATAGATTACGCCGAAATTTAGAGGATCCCAAATCTTAAAGAAGATCAAATATTAAAAGAATTACACTATTTGAAGCAGTAGAAGTTTTTTAACGTACCCGTCCATAAAATGCCATCCAGATAAGCTCCCAGCGTCAAGAAGAGCTTTCTTCCATCGCTTTACTTTCTCTGAATCCTCCCCAAACTTGACCTTATGTTTGGCCATAGCTTCTGCATAACCCTGTCTCTGCCCTCTCACTTCCCTAGGCTCCACTTTGTAAAACACTGGAAAGACAATGAGGCCTCTTTGCTCCTTGCACTCCATGATTTTCGCCACCTCCTCCAAACACCACGAGGATGAGGCAAAGTCCTTGGAGAAAACAACGATCGCAATTTGTGATTCCTCGATTGCCTCCATGAGTGCGGGTGATATTTGCTCTCCCTTCTTTAGATCTTCACTGTCCATGTAAGTGTTTATTCCACTTTGAACAAGAGCTGTGTAGAGATGACCGAGGAAATAGTTGCGGACGTCAGTGCCTCTAAAACTCAGAAAGACATCATAGCTCCTTCTCCGCTTGGAAGAAGAAGAAGAAGAAGAAGCCATTAGAATCAGGAAATAGAAATGGTTAACAATAAGCAATGAGTTGCCTAAGATTTGGTTTCTCTGAGTCGCGGTCTGTTCGCCATTTGATCTTCTCTATATATGTTGATTCTCAGGTGCATGACTTCCTTTCGATGTGGGTCAACAAAGAATATTTTAATAAAAGTGCTCAAGGCGCCGACCCTTTAGCATTGGAGTGCTCTTCACGCACATGAAGTGTTGACAATATGCACATTAAACTTTTCTTCGTGGAAGATCACATTTGTCACATTAGTTAGATGTGTCTTCGTCGCATGCCTTTGGTTAATGTTGGATTTATTGCTAAATTGAATTGTCAATAAATTTGACTATTCAACATAGGATGAATTTCTATAACCATAATAACAAACTATCCTAGTTAAAGGCCAATTTTTTGATTAATTTATTTAGCTACAGGGAAATGGCTTCTATTTATTCAGTCCTTCATTTTTCTTTTTCTTATATTGATAATAAAGTGTTGATCTCGTTAAAAAGATAGTTCGCTGTGGTTATATGGTAAATTTGCGAGTGATGATTGATGCACCTCTAGATTAATCAATCACATACTAATCAATTAATTTCTTGTCATTATAAAATGAAAAAGGTGATATGAGATCTGTGTTGGCACCATGTGTTCTAATCTTTGTTGAATGTGAATTGAAAGTGGTCCATGAATGTCATTGAAGTATGTGTTACTCTAGATATGATTGCAAAAGCAACTTGGATTTTTAATCTGGAATAACCTTTACACTCCAGCCATATAATGAAAAACCTTATATCCCGTGACTTGGAAGTCTATCCACAAGATAGGCCATATATTACTTATTCTAAAGGATTATATCAAATTGAACAAAAAATGCATATCCGGATACATGTTGGAAGTTATGTATTATTATTATTATTTTTTTTAAAAAAAAAAGAGGAGGAGGAGGAGGCTATTTGGTTCAAGCTCCACAATTAGTGAGGACATAAAATTAGAAGGTCAAGTTGCAAATAAAAACTTCAATTGCTAGAGCATGAAAGTCGTTCCATCATTACACAAGGCAGATAAATTAGAGATAATATGAGTGTGGGAGGTGTAACTCTTCAGCCTATGATTGTCAAATTACACCAATTTCTCATGGGGAAAGAAGATAAGAAATTATTCTGCGACTAAAATACATCCAGGTTATGTCTCACCATATTTAGGCAACAGAAATTCTCAATCAACAAAATGATGAAAGATATCAAAACAAAGATTATTAATTAAACAAAGTAAGCAGAACCTACATGGTCACAATTTGTCCACTTGCACGTGCTTAAAAAGTCTTAGTCCTGAAGAACTTATTTCGCAAGCCACACTAGTAACCACCTTCCAGCCCACTTTCCTTCAAATTGGTCTCGACATCTCCAAAGTGAAAAATTGCTTTTCTTCGATCATTGATTTATTTCTACAATTTGGTCTTGACATCTCCCATGTTCCTTCGTGGATCTAAAAGCCAAACGACTCAATCAAACATAATGTTGGCATATATAGTTCTAGTTCCAAGATCCTATCCAATGTGCCCGTTCCAGTTGCACTTACTTTTTCTCCAAGATCCCCACCATCAACTTTAGCCCTACGTTTCGGTAGCCAAAGGTCTACAATATTCGATTGAAATCAATAACTTAATGTCGCAAGTTTGATTTGATTTGATTTTATTTTATTTTATTTTATTTACGACAGTTTACAAACGTTTGCAATACTACTTTATGATAACTAAGAGCATGACGCTGTAAAATGTCATTAAATATGACTTCAACTGAGTTAGACTCGTCCATTTGCTAGTTCGTAAAGTATTATAAATTTTCCGACCAAAAAAAAAAAAAAAAAGTCTTGTAAATTTCACTTCCATTTTAAAGCGGGCAGAACGTCAAACCTTGTGCACAACTGATTGCAACCGACTTCAATTCAATGGCTGAAGTTGATTAGGTATAACTCTGACAATCTTCGTAAATTGAGCTGGCACCCATTTGGACCGGACCACCATAAAATGGTTATGCATTCCTCTATTGCTACTCCTTTTTATTTATATTCATATAACATATTTAATAAATTTCTTTACTTATATTTGTGCGTTAATACTTCATTCTATGGAGTATATTTTATATTTGGGCAAAAAATTCTCATGTTTATTTGAATTTTTAGAACTAAATATCATGGCATCACATGTTGATAAATTAAGAGAGTTGATGATACGTCTTCATCACAATACATAATTAAACAATAGTATGATCAACAAGTGTCAAAGGAATCTGATACATTCAAGCTCCAAATGCAGAGAGGCACATGCATCCTTTTGCCATTTTCCCCACATTTCATAAAGCGATAGTTGTCAGGCAATTTTTAAATCTTTCGCTTGGGAAGTGTCTTTTCGTTGGATTTTTTTTTTTTTTTAATTCACTTGGTTAGTGCTGTTATTTCCAATCAATTCGAAGTGCAAGTCACTTTCAAAAGAATTGGATACTTCATACAAAGTTTATAGGAAAGATCATCTAGATGTGAAAGAATACATCTCATTCAGAGCATTTAATTCAAAAGAGAATTTCCGCGTTTGGACCTTAAGGAAGAGTGGCACTTCAAAAGTGTAAAAGTTGAATGTTCCATGTGTATTCATGATATCTTCCCTTTTTTTTTTTTACTTAGTCAAAAGATCAAGGAATATTTGCTCATCACTTTCGCGCTGGCTTCACTCGAGACAACTTCACTTTGGATAGAAAAAATGATCAAATTGATTTGGATGGGCAGGTGGCCCCCACCACTTTGTTCCTTCTAAATGCGCATATCTAGAGTGAATCCAAGCCTTGAGTCCATGGTTCATTTCCGTTACATTTTTTTTGTCTTTTTGTCTTTTTTCTTTTGCTGTTAACATAAATAGGTTGATAGTTATTATTTGAAAAAAAAAATCTAAATAAGGACATGGAGTAAAGTTATTTTATATTTAAAAAAATGCCTAAAATGAACATTATTTTAAATAATGATTTAAATTGGCTAAATTAATCTCACATAGAAACCCGAACTCACCGATTGGCTAAATGTTTGTCAGCCAATAAGCATGTATTTTTCCACTAGCCAAAATAAGGGTACTTTTGTCCAAGAAAAATTTGAGTAAAAAATTACAAGCCATTAAAAAAGAAAAAACAGACACTTCTTCCTTCGTTTCTTCACATGTTCTTCCTCTTCTTCCGGTCTGTGTTTCATTTGAGAAAAGAAAACAAAGCTCGGGCAAGACCCACCTCTCGTTAGTTAAATACTCACGTATTACTTAAGGGCCTAGATTCTCCATCATCTTTTCCCAAGTTTGCAATTTACTTCAATCTCCACTTACGTTTAATTAAGGTCAGTTTTATTCAAATTGTTGCTGCCAATCCTTCATTCACCAAAGAAAGAGCAATTGCATTTTGTTGAAGCAACATATTCACAAGGTATAGGCATGTAGTGGAATATCACATCGATAGGAGTGACGACAATGGTAGGAGAAATTTTTTGTTCTTTAAGTATTGTTTTTCCTTGTTTTGTTCAATTTGTTGATGCATTATGTCTCCTTTCGTACAAATTAATGCACATCAGTTGCATCCACTGCATATTTTTAAATTGGATTGGCTGCCGTCATGGTCCTACATGTTGCTAGTGGTCTCTATTTTGCAAATTTGTTAATGCTTTCATTTTTTTTTTCTAGTGTATGTTTTGTCATTGATGACCAAAACTCTTTAGCATGGCATGGAATTTTAGCGTTGCTTTTTTTTTTAATGGTTTTTGAGTTATAGCACATTGACCACGCCAAGGATAAAATCCTTCACCTTAGCAGCAATAATTGTTGGTTTTTGATGATGTTCTTGCACCGGAGGCCTCATAAACATAATGATTGAGCTTATTGACCATACCAACGATGAGCTCCCTCACCATAGCAATGGCACTTTTGAGTCCAGGGAGTCTGAATGCAGATTACTAGCACATAAAACATTTTAAGTCCATAATACTCACTTTTTTATGACAAATAGTATCCAATAAAATTGAATCAATGGAAGAGGAAGAGGGTATATAGCCACTTGTGTGACTAGTTTTCTTTCATAGCTCAGGCATGAAAAAATATCAAGCTTTTTGCTTAGTTGAAAGTAATGCAGTTGTTTCTGATGTACAAATTCAAAGAAATGAGAAAATTTTCTAGAACACCTTTAAAAGATTAATTGGCATGCCAATAGCTTATTTTAGTTTTATTTTGAAGTGAAGGATCTTTCGCTCAAGTAAGGCCTTTTTCATTGGATGCTTTTTTGGAATTCGTTGGCTTGGTGATGTTTTTCCCACATCAAATCAAAGTGCAAGTCATTTTTAAAAGCATTGTATACTTCAGATATGAGTTCATAAGAAAGATTTCGTCTAGGTGTGAAAGAACATATTTCATTCAGATTATTTAGTCTAGAAGAGGATTTCCATGTTTGGACTTTGGTGAAGAATGGCACTTTAAAAGGGTAAAGTGGCCACTAAGGGCATGTTTGTTGGTGTTCTTTTTTTGTTCCTCGAAACGCAATTTCTGTTCTTTTGTTCCGGGGAACAAAAAAAGAACAGAAACACGTTTATTTACGCTTTTGTTCAAAATATATTTTTTTGTTCCCAAGAACAGAAACAAGAAATAAGAAAAATTTATTTTTGTTCCTAGGAACACTTTTTGAAGAAATAAAAGAATAAAAACACAAAGCTTATTTTTTTTCTCTTTTTTCATTTTTCTTTGGCCAATCGTCGGCCTCGGCCATGGCCGACGACTGGCCGTCAAGGGCCGACGACCTCACCGGCCCCCAGCAAGGCTCAAGCTCACCTTGGCTGGGCCAGCTCGAGCTCACCCAGATCTAGCGAGGCCAAGCTCGCCCAGCCATCTGTGAGGCTGCTCGCCGAGCCACCTCTAGGTTGGCGTCGCTTAGCAATAGCCCGACAAGGTCGGCCTCACCCAGCCCAGGCGAGGCCGAGCCTCGCATAGCCATGGCGAGGCCGAGCCTTGCAGGGCCATGGCGAGGCTCGACCTCCCCAGCCGACGCGAGGCCAGGCCTTGCCAAGCCAAGGCAAGGCCGACCTCGCGCCGCTTGGGCGAGGCCGAGGCTCGCCTGGCTAGCAGCAAGGCTCGACCTCGCCCAGGTCTAGCGAGGTCGAGGGTGAGGCCCGAAAAGCTCGCCGAAGGCCAGCCTGGCTTTGGCGAGCTCGCCGAACGTCGCCCAACCAGTCGCCGGCCAAAGAGAAAAAGAAAAAGAAAAAAGAAACAAGGAAAAAAATATTTAAAAAATTAAAAGAAACAAAAAAATTATACGAATCTACCAAACGTGTTTATATTCTTTTTCTATTTCAGGAACATAAATCTTGTATAGTTACCTAATGCGTTCTCCTATTCAAAAATTTTGTACAGCTATTATATTTTTGTTCCTTAAAACATTTTTTAAATAAAAACGTTACCAAACGTACCTAATATTCTTTTTTGCTTAGTCAAAAGCGCTAGGAATGGATCGTCACTTTGCTGGCTTCCCTCCACGCAACTTCACTCCACGCCTCCCCACAACTTCGCTCTGGAAAGAAAAATAATAAAGTTGATTTTGATGGGCAGGTGGTCCCACCACCTTGTTCCTTTTACATGCTCATATCCAGAGCAAATCCAAAGCTTGAGTCCACTAGCTGATTTCCATTGCATTTCCATTACAAAAATGCCCCTATTCTGTCTGTCAGAAATATCACATTTTCATATCCAGAGCGAATCCAAAGCTTGAGTCCACCGGCTGATTTCCATTGCATTTCCATTACAAAAATGTCCATATTCTGACTGTCAGAAATATCACATGCTCATATCCAGAGCGAATCCAAAGCTTGAGTCCACTAGCTGATTTCAATTGCATTTCCGTTACAAAAATGCCCTTATTCTGACTGAATATCACATGCTCATCAACCAGCTAACATGTGACCGGCAGCTCACGTCTTTATTTGACGTTGGTTTAATCGCTTTTGACATTTATTGAAATAATTTCTGCTCTAGGTCCTCTATTAAAAAAATAACCTCACTTTAGATCTTTATGTGGAGATCTTCCTTATTATTTTTAAAAGATGCCCTGTGATTTCAATTAAGACAGGTTAAAAAGCTACAATAAGCCATGATTTCGATCAAATACCTTTGGCGAGCTTTCTGAAAACAAGTCTCAATGCCAGTGTCACTTCTTCAGCCACAAAATAATCAACTCGAATACCTTTGGCGAGCTTTCTGAAAACAAGCCCTAATGCCAGTGTCGCTTCTTCAGCCACAAAATAATCAACTTGTCCTATTTCATTTTCAGGACTCAAATACAAATTTGCCATATCATTAAAGAAATATTCCGCCAAGAGTCAAGTGGCACTTGTCCCTGAGCGTTAAATCAAACCATTTGGGATGGTGATGGTTCTTGCACTTCAAAGCATTTTCACAGCTATCCTCAAGAGTTATGAATTAGACCTATGTTGACCCTAATTTAATCTCGATTATTATGAAACTCACTCAAACATGTTATTTATTATTTGGACTTATATTTGTTGTAGTGAAGTATATTTTGCAAGATTATAAAAAATGTAAAAAAAAAAAAAAAAAACCCTACTAAAAAGACACAAGGCCGTATGCCTGGCCAAAGTAATGTCCAGACATCTGGCCAGCTAGATATCCAGTGGTTAATCTCCGGACAGCACCTGTAGTTTTGAATTTGGGTTTGTCCACCCCATCCGGCGGGTGTCCAAGTCATCTTTAGGTGCACATTCAGAAGTCTTAATGGTCGAGTTTTTAGCTGTTTGAAGTGTTAGTAACATCTATTTTGAATTTTTTTTTTTTTTTTTTACTTTTTTTACTTTTTGGTGCTATAAACCGGATAGCTCATTGTATTGGGTAATTATGTACACTAACGGTAGTCGTAGAGTCCCTCTTGTATACACTTTGCAATCAAAAATTTGAGAGATGAATCTTGTAAGAGCATTTCTTTGTAAAAGAGCGCACCATATTTGTTAGAGAATGTTGGCTCCATCATAAATACTGCGAATTGTGCATAAATACTTGATACTGTAGTGCATTTCTACATTGGGGCCAAAAATTGGTATGACAGCGGGTACTCAATCAATTCTTCCTTAGTATTTCTAGTGTTATTTGAATTTTTTGAGCTAAATCATGGCACCTTATGTTGTTAGTGGTTTTCTAGCTGAAGGTCACTCAATTGTTGAGCACCTTTATTTTTCAGAACAAACTATAATTATTTGAAAGCTCATATGAGAATTTTTGTTCAATCAATAAGACTAAGAATTGTGGTGGCGATGCGTTACTAATGGCCCTATTGTGCCTAGTAGAATTGAAAGTGAAATTATCATGCATTAAAATGAAAAAGGAAAATGACATAAATGGTACTTGAACTTTAGCCTCGTGTGCAATGTCATTCTTGAACTTTTGTCTAATGTGGTTCTTGAACTTTGGTATGACATGCAATGAGGAATTTGAACTTTTAATTTGTTTAATACGGTCCCCGAACTTTGGGCTTACGTTCAATGTGATCCCTAAATTTTTAAGTATTTTTATATAGTATAGAGACTATATTGAACATTTATCAATAATTTAAGGATCACATTAAACAAATTAAAAATCTAGAGAGAACATTGCATATCAGGTTAAAGTTTAACGACCACATTGCGTAAATTAAAAATTTATGGAAGATATTGCACATTGGACCAAAGTTCAATGATCATTTGTGCTATTATCCCAATTGAAAATGAACGGAGTGCTAATGATAATAAACTATTTCAATTAAATGCTAGGGCAATGAACATGTTGTATAGTGCTTTGGATGTTAATTCATTGGATTGTGTTCTAGTGCTAAAGAAATATGAGAAAAACTTGAAGTTACTTTTGAAGGATCCAATCAAGTTAAAAAGTTTAAAATTAGTATGCTTACTTGTTTGGATGAGCTTTCTACGATGAATGAGAGGGAGTCCATCATTTGATATGTTTACTCGATTGACTGATATTATGATTTTATAGAAATCTCTTGGATAAGGTTTGAAAAGCTTTGCCGGAAGTTTGGGAGCCTAAGTGTCAGCCACTAATAAAGTCCATGATCATTCCATGGTGTCTCTTGATGAGCTTCTCGGAAAGCTACCAAGTTAAGGCTCGATTTGAGGAAGATTCAAAGAGGAAGAAGTCGATTGCTCTTGGATCCACTAACTCGGATGCGGAGCCAAAACAATGTAGTGACGAGGATATGACTATGATAGCGTGGCAGTTCCAACATTTTCTCAAGAACCAGAACTTCAAAACTGATGAAGGCGCACACAAGGAAATCAAAATTGGAGAAACAACGTCAAATGTCACGAGTGCATCAAGTCAGGCCATCTACGGTACAAATGTCCAAGAATTGTCACCCCCGAGGACAAGAGGGAAAAGGAGCGATTTGACAAGACGGATAGAAGGGATAAGAGTGTAAACAAGAATTACACAAAGTTCGAGAAATAAGCGAAGAAGGAATTAACATCTGCAAGAAGCGAAAGCGGGGTCGATAATACCTCTAGCGATCAAGAGGTTGCCAATCGACGTCTCAGGGCTCTCAGCGATTGTGAAATTGAAGTAAATGATCCTTCTTTTATTTATACTTTTGAAGAGCTTCAAGGTGCCTTGGATGATCTTGTGGTAAATTTTGAAAATTTAGTAAGAAAATTCTCTGTTGAAGAAATCAAACGATCCTCTTATTGATAGAAACAAGAGATTGAAGGGTGAATTTGAATCTTTGAAGAAAAAGAGCGATGGCCTTGAAAAAGAAAACATGGCTTTGAAGCACGGCAATAATGAGATAAAAGAAAATGCTGAGAAGTTGCAAAAGAAATTGGAGGATTTGAAAAAGAAAAATGATGAAGTGAATGCCAAATTTGCAGAACTTTGCTAAGGGTACTAAGAGCTTGAACACAATGTTTGAAAAACAAAGATTTCCTCATTGTAGAATGGCCTTCGATACCAGTCTTTTTAAAACAGGAAAAGTGTTCATGCCGTTTTTGTTAGAGCTTCTCATGTATCACTCGCTAGTGACTTTCGCGGTAAATATGGTCATTGCACGCAATTGCTACTTGAACAACGGTGTTGTTAGAAAGAGTAGAAAAGGCATGGGGTGCCTAAACGTGTATTGTCTACCAACTCTCAAGGACCCACTGCAGTTTGCATACCAAGAAGAAGTGCTTAGGTGATACCAATTCTAAAATTTACAAATAGTACATTGATAGTGGTTGCTCAAGACATATGATCGAAATGAAAATTCAGTTAAGTTTTTGAATAAATGAATGGAGGACATGTGAATTATGGTGACTACTTAAGGGTCATCGGTATCGGTAATGTTGGTAAAGAAGAAACTCCTATTAAAATGTTTTATCTGTTGAATGTTTGAGACATAAGTTGCTTAGTATTGGTCAATTACGTGATAAAGGCTTTGAAGTAAATTTTTAATCTTCTACTTGTGCTATTGTTGATACTCCTTCTGGTATTGGTCAGGTTACTGCGAAACGGCATGGAAATGCGTATGTGATTTAGCCAGAATGCTTGAACTCAAATGATGTAACTTGTCTGTTGTTTCAAATGAAAATGATCCTTGATTAATGGCATAAAAAATTAGGACATATTAATATGGGCTCTATCTCAAAGCTTTCTAGGCTTAGTTCGGTCCGTGGCTTACCTAATTTTAAATTTAATAAGGATCAAGTTTGTGATGCTTGGGTTAAAGTAAATGTCTTTTAAATCTAAGAAGCACGTTAGATTCTCTTAATATTCGGAATTGCTACATACGAATTTTTTCATCCTTCAAAATCTTTCAATCGTTGGCCTTAACTCATAATTTTTGAAACTTTTAATGTCGATCTTGAGGTTGGGACTCCTAGAGTTCTAACCGACTGCCAATTTGAAAAACAAGGCTGGGTACCCTGCTAGCCAGATGCCCAGCTAATTTACCTCCAGACTCTGGGCTCCTATAGCTTTGTAACTTGGATTTGTCTGCTCAATCCAACAAATGTCCAGGCCATTTTTAGTCGGACACCTAGAACTCTCGATTGAAGAACTTTTAGCCATTTGATGTGTCAGCACTAACTAGTTGAGTCAGTTTTTTGCCCCCATAAAGATAGCTCATTGTTTTGGGTAAATTATGTACGCTACCCATCGTCGCAAGGTCCCTCTAAATATATACTTTGCAGTCAAATTCTTAAGAGATGAATCTCGTAAGTGTTTCTTTATAAAATAGGCACCCTACTTGTGAAGGAGTGTTGGCTCCATTGTATACCGACTTTTGTATAAGATTTCAAGTGCAGTGGATGGAGCATAACTCTAGAACGGTCTTAGGGAGTGGAGTGGGCATCAGTTTAGGCTGAACCATTATATATCGGCTAAGCATTTCTCTGTCTCTACCTCTTATTTACGTGCATATTATGAGTTTCACAAATTGCAATTGCCAAACTTAAATTTATGTGAATATACTCAATATTGTAGTGCATATTCTACATATTTGGGCCAAAAGTCGATGCATCCCGTCAATGCAATTCTTATTTTTAACAACTTTTTGATTTTCTAAGTCATTAGCCTGATCAGAATATTCATAAAAAGAATCATGTGACTCACCTATTGAGCCGTTTTTAAGGTATTGAGAAAGCAAGTGGATATATATTTTCTATATAGCTTTCACATACTCAATCATGAAATGCTCACCACCAAAATCAAAGTGAAAAAATAATGTTGGGGAAAAGTTATATGGGGGCCTATCAAAAAGACGTTGACCCAAATCGATGTGCGCTAAGATGGTGGAAATTCAAATAATTGGAGAGCAATCAAGAGCTCCAGCCTCTTTAATGTTCTATATAAGAAAATGCACTATGTCTATTCACTTTGCTTGAAGTTATCTTATTTTGGGTGTTGACACCTAAATTTTTGTCAATGTTTTTTATATCTACTTATTTTACAAAAATTTAAAAAGATTAAAATTAAAAAAAATGGATGAATGATAAATGAAATAAAAAATTAAAAAATGAATAATAACAAAATCCAGCGGGCCGATGTTGTCCAGCCCACTTGGCAAAAATTTCGGCCTAATGAGCCCATCATTTTCGCCCCACCCTCATTTCCTTTTTTTTTTTTGAGCCCACCAGAGCTTTAAAAAAAAAGAAAAAACAGAGAGAGAGGACCCAGCCCATGTCACTTCTTCCTCTTGCGCGAACGCGCGTCCGTGAGGGATGGGAGCGTACAGCGACCACGACGGAAAGGCGTGAGCAGCGTCTGTGAGCGCCCGTGAATGAAAGAGGAGCGACGGACGAGTGACCCAAGCATGGCCAAACCTTCTAGAAGACTGCTGAGCTGGAGACAGCCATAACAGAAACAAGATTCCATGCGGAGAGGCAAAAGGGGCATGCTCGACGTTCGCTGCGACACGTCCTCTGTCCTGTTTTCGGCGCTCCTCCCCTCCGCCCCTCGCCGGAGAAGATGACGGACGGCCTCCTCGATCTTCATTCCTCCTTCGTCGTTCTCAGTCGGCCAGAGGCCGCCGTTCGTCTTCGATCGCCGGCCACCGCGGTTCTTCGCATCTGAACTCCAGAAAACAGAGCACACGCCAAGAAAGCGAGCCAGGAATCAATCAATCTGTTGCGAGGAGGAAGCGATCATTATCGTCCCGCAAGCAGAAAGCGTAGCCGTCACGGATGCCTTCGTTCTCGCGTCGCTCGGGCATGGCGCTGAGGAATCAATTTTGTAAGAAAGTGATCGAGAAGCTCACTGATCGTGTTCAAACAGCGCCATGATCGTGACCACGGATTTTGGAACCTTTTTTCTCTCTCGGACGGTCTCACCAACGCCTTCTTCTCTTTGAACGTTTCAGCTTAACTTCTTTATATCTATGGAGCTTCGTCTCAGATAGGCTCACAGCGACGTACTCGTTCAATTCCGGAGATTTCCACGCTAAGCCAATCCACCGGTTAGCGATCATTATTACTTGTCTTCTTCTTCACTGGTTGCTATCTTCATCTGGAGCTAATTACAGACGAATACATCTATCGACTAACTTCATCGCAGGATATCGTCGCTGTATTCTAACGAGAATTGATTCAGTCGCTGTTCTGCGTTGTTTAATCGAGAGAGTCTTATGGTTTGATTGCTTGCTATTAGTTTCAGATTCATTGATTTCCTTCTGTTGACGCTTAGCTGAGCGTCTCATGTCATATTGCTCTTTTTTGTTGGGTATTTCTGTCTATCGAGCACTGCGCTCATTATGCTCAACACTTGTTTGACTAAGTTTCTAAACCGTAGAAGCATGATGGTTTCCGGTGTTTGGATGATTGTCGTTTCTTGCTTGACTTGGAAGTTTTTCATGGCATGTTATACTTGTTTGTTCTCGATTCACACATCATTGAATGTCATTCGGAAATTGCTAATCGTTCGTATTGTGCTCTTGGTTTACATGGATTGAAAGTGTTTTGGACTAGATCTAGGGACAGAGATGCTGATCTTGACTGTCTCGTTTCAATTCAGTATCGAACTTGATTCGATGCCACTTTATTCATACATTTATGTATGGGGATGCAGGAGAATGTTGTAGTGAATTGGTGATGAATTTTGAGCACTCAGGCCATGTAACAGAATCTGAACTTGTGAGAATTGAGATCTTGTTTGATGCTGGATCACAGCCTTGTTGTGTTATTGGAAGTTTATCATAGGATTCCATTTACCGAAAGGTTCTACTGATACTTGGTCTTACGTGATTAATTGTCTTCACATTGCAAGATGGATCAGGAAATTCTACAATTGGACCTCGATTGTTTACAGAAACGTGTTAGAATTTGCTAAATTTTGTCGAGATTGAGACTCATTTCGCCATGAATACAAATCTGAGCATGCCTTTTTGTACGCCTTTTTTTCTATGTTTCTCTTCATTTCATATTCCAGTGGATGTTGGTGGCGCTCGCTGATGAGAAATTGCTGGATATAGAAGATGGATACCATTTGTCGTCTGGTTCTCCGAAGCATTTCTTGAGGAGCTGCGTTCGACCATTCCTTGAAGTCTAGACGTGTCCGCTAAGATTGTTTGAGCTCGACAAACAAAAAAACCAGGGTAATACTCTGTAAGCCTTTGATACGAGAAAGTGGGGCCACTTGTGGTGATTTTCCGAGATGGATATGTGTGGGTATGATGTTAATTAATGGCTAAGGTATGATTAGTGGATGTTGATAGTGTAAATGCGATTTCTAGACTGATTGCGCGATGTTGATGATATGATGTATATTGCTGATTTTCATGATGTGATCAACTAGAGAATGCTAGTAATCTTCATTAGCTCCATTTTAACATGTCATACATCATCATATGATGTCGATTGCATGCTAAAATTGTGCTGCAGTCTTAGACTCTTAGGTTTAGAATCTGAACTCTGAATGTGTTCTGTTCTGTCCGATTTGGCTGTTTTGTCGAATTTCTATAAACTTTTATGATGCGATTTATATGTTGATGGCCCACATGGAATTTGTTGTTCACGTCTAGGTTTAGGTCATATAAAATTTTCATAAAAATTTGAGATGATTTAATTGGTACGAACACCATTCAAAGAGACGTGCTGGTTTCTGGAATTTTAATTTCCAGTTTGACCTTCACGTACTCTCTGATCTTTACAAAATTTCGTGTTTATAATCTCATGTTGCTTCCTCCATGAAAAATGTTCATCACATCTATATCTGTATTGACAAGATTTTTCAGAAAATAAAAAGTTCATTTGCTATTTTTAGCCATCCTCCTAAAGTTGCAGTAATATTCTGGAATTTTGGTTCACAGTCAGACCTTCATGCATTCCCAAAATTTTATAAAATCATACATTCAAGATTTGAAAACATGTTCTTCATGAAATTTTTAGACAAGATTTCAAGCTTTGTTTTGACATTAATTCCATTGAATCCAGAGCACATTAGGGTATTCAAAAGGCTTGATCAGTGGACCTGGTCAATTCGCGCCCAAGTCTTCCTGAATACACGGTGTGACTTTGCATTTTTAATGAGATCAATGCCCTTCTCTTTTTTTGAAAATCCTCAAAACATCAAAGTTGAAGCCAACTTCCAACCTTTCATATGACGTTAGTTTCATTAAGATTGAAGCTAGTTTAGTCATTCTTAGGGTTTGATAAGCGTGCATGGTCAATTTGCACCCGAACCCTGAAGTTAATCTTCTTAGGACTTCTGAATTGGTTTCATCATTTTTAATGAAGCTAAAGTCCCCATTTGCAAATTTATCAAACATGAAACTTGTTCATCTCCGTCTCAACTTGATGCATGCAAATTTTTGGATCTGTATTCCAAGGTTTGATGGCTTCGAAATCACATTTGAATGGGGTCTGCTCCGTTTTCCATAATAGAGTTTGTTCTGACATCCACATGTAGATAGACTTTTTTTGCATTAATCCATTGTTTATTCCATAGAACTAAAAACTGAGAATTTTTTTAGCACATTTCTATTCTACATGCACAAAAATTTTCATTAATTTTCAAAGTTGTCTGGCATTTCTTCCAAATATCCTCATGTTCAGACCCCAAATCCTGAACCCCTTTCTGTAAATCTTCCGTTTCGGGTCAAATGACTTAGAATCAGTTTAATTGGTCTTTTGAATATTTGTTATGCATATCATTAGCTTTCCAATGGCATATGGATTGTATCGTTTGATGATCATTTGGTTGCTATGGCATTAGTGAACATTTAATCAAGTTAGGGGGTACCAAAAGGGCACTAGTCTTAAGACTAATATAATCAATCTTCCAAATCTAAAGTCTTTGGTTGCGCAAATAATAAGATATCTTCTCATGTTTTACTCGGTTTCTAGCCGACCAAAATAAGCTAGTGGTGGCTGATTATTAAAAATTCATGTACGATTAATTGTTTAAAATTTGAATGCTCAATGTCACACAAGGTATGAGTTGGGAGAGCCCGAGTCAATGAAAGCCATCGGCGCAAAGTTGGAAATACTGCTAAATCTAATTCCCTTCTTACTTACTGACGTCTTGCATCGCATGCCACTAGTCATCATGTGAAACCATCTTGGTTTTAATATTTTGTTTGTTTGACTCCGTTTGTTTTGTAAAAAATGAATGATTTGAATAATATTTTCTTTAAAAGAAATCACTTGTATCGCTTATAAATAAATGAGCGATGAATTTTTTTTTATCATCCATGAAAACATCTAAACAAAAATTGTTGTTGATAGTGCGACTTTAAATGATACAAATGATCATTTTTAGAAAATTATTTTCTAGATCAATCATTTTTCGCGAAATAAACGAAACATCCATACCTATTGCTTCTCTACTAGGCCAAACTTTCTCTTCAACACTATAACTCATCTTCATTATTCGCAGTGCAAAGTCGTAACTTCATTGAATGGACTAGCTTTAAATACTTCAGAAGAAAACACGTTCAAGTTTGGTACAAACACAAGTATATTCTATAATTCTTTCAACATAGTATTCGTGATATAGGAAATTTAAGAGGTATAAAAATAATAATTCTACGGTTATAAATGCATTTTTAGAAGTCTCTTGAAGAATTTTATCTATCTTTCCCTATAATTATAGATGTCACTAAAGTTTCCGCTAAATCGTCCAGCTGATATAAATCGTCAATTCCAGCTTCTGCATTTCGCAGCCCCATCCTGCTTTTCTCCGCACTGGTTGGGCCACGCTCCTCTTGATCCGCTCGACTTGGGCCATCCCCGCGTGCAATATCCTCCATAGCTCTTGATGCGAGACTGTTTCTATGGACTGAAGTTGGTTCTGGTGGCTTCTCCTGTAAATCTGCTTTCTCTTGAACTCTCTTCCTTTGAATATGTTTGATACCTGAGCATGACAGACCTTGGAGAGTGTAAGTTTGTGACCAGCCGCATAGAGGAAAGCTGGATCGAGTTGAGTCGCTGATCGTCTGGAATCACGGCCTTTAAGTTGTCCTCTAGCTACTCATACGTTATTCGGAACTCCCACTATACCAAGACTCCTCCCATTACTCTAAGGCTACAAAATAGACATGATTCAAATCATGTTGACCAAAATTGACTTTTTTCACAACGATGACAGTTTGGAATATGCAAGCCACATATGATTAGAATTCGCTTGATCATATGTGGTGTGTATGGAGCAATCCCTCTCCCTTCCTTGCCATTAATTTGTGGTAGGATCTGGACTATGGCAACCTCTTTTCTTCCTCCTGGTCGGAATATAGAAAGCTTATCCTAGAAACTTGTCATACAAGTGAGGTGAAGCCATAAGCAACCACTCTAGTATCTCTCCTCCAGAAAAATAGGCGGAGCCTTTTCCCAGCAACAAACTTCCCACAACATGGTGATCACGGCCAGTTAACTACACTCTAACAAAGAAACAAAAATATGAGTCTGTCCAAACATTATGTGAACTACTTATGTGCCCAAATTTTTGCCCTGCCTTCTTATAACATTCACTCTCAAACTTTTGCCCTGCCTTCTTACAGTGCGTGATAATCGAAACCCACTCATGAAATGAAATCGTCCCCACCCTAATCCCTCATGAGAAGGTGGGGATTTGAACCCCCCACCTCCCCATTCCAAGTTGGAAGGGTGGCCACTGGAGTGGACCCCCAGTGGTTCGCAAAGAAGTTACTGAGTGGCAATTACTTTGTGCATTAACACTTAGTATTTCAATATTAAAAAGTTACTTGCGAGAGATGAGGAGTTTATAATGACTGGGTCATTAAAAGTTGCTTGATGTCTTGAAACATACTAATAAAATGGAGATGCTACTTATTGTTAATAGAAGCATACATGCTTTTTCAGTACAAGAAGTAACTAATAAGGATAAGAAAAGTTGCTGTAATATCTTTTGGTATTTTGGTACCAACTAAATTAGGTGAAAACTTACTCACCAAGTAGAGAAGTTAGGTAACAATAATAGCAAATAATTATGCACTTCAAGCTTTCGTGATTACGATTATACAATCTCATATTTATCATTTCATCTGAATCACAATTTAATGTAAAATAATCTATTGCTTAATGTGATTGTGTCATGCATGCCTCTTGAACCAGCCATTGAGTCGATCGAGCCTTGATCTGCTTTGGGTTTCACTCAGATTCGGGCTCTTAAATCCAATTGTTGCCTTGCTTTTTCCACACATCGAACTCAGTTCATGTCAAATTTTGGATAGATTGGGTCAAATGTTCGATAATGTGACTTATTTTTTTAACGAACTTGATGCCATCAAATCACAGAGATTTGCTTTGAGTTTCAGTCAAATTCGGACTCTAAAAGCGGGTGGTTGCTTCACTTCTTCGACAAAAATTGAATTCATTAGCATCAAGTTATGGACCGACCAGGTTAATTGTCCGACGATGCCAAGCCACTATTCTTAACGACGTCAGTGCTCAAACAGCAATCAGCAACGTCAAAACTCTTGCTAGGGAGCAGTGTCAAAACTGCAAAGGCAGTAGTAGCCCGGAAAAGGAGTGCACTTGCGCTGTTGTCCGCAGACCTTTTTCCTTTCTTTTTAACTCTCTTTCTCTAAACAAATGCAGTCGGTTCTTTACACGTACACCGTCTGTATTTCCCCTCTCTATCCTATTGTAGCCAGCCGCACGAAGGAGCAATAAAGCAGAAGTGTGGGTTTTCCATCTCAGCTCTCGGGAATGGTCGCCACGCAGTAAGGTTCGAGTGGTTTTAGCCGCACAGTGATTTCCTCGAGAGCCACGGCGTGAAGAAAGGAAATCGAGAAGGCGTGCAAAGAGAGCTCCTATTCGTCGGGGGCAGAACTAGAACACTTTACATCCAATTGAGTAGTTCTATTTATAAACACTCTGCACGTAAATGTTTAAACGTGCGAGCGATTATAAATTTTAATTCTTTCATTATAATGAATTATTTACTATTGACGCTCTCCATAAATGTAGGTACTAATATTCGGATTAAGCTAGGTAAAATTTTTTATACCCTTTATTATTCTTTATCTATTTCTTTGGTGATTTTGTATCGACTTAAATTACAATATCCTTATCAGCTTCCGCGTCAATATCACAACTTTCTTACACAATTGAGACCATAGGCTCCTATTTATAAGAAAAAAAGGTACAGATTGTTTTTAATAGATTAGCTATGGTGTTTGTTTATGGTTAGACAAATAAGCAACTATACTATCATTTATTTAGAAAAATCACCAGTAATAATCTTCATAGTATCAATATCACTAATTAATTGTCATAATAAAAGTTTTGTTTTTTGTTATTTTAGCAAACACAAGAAGAACTAACGTCAACACTAGAAGTGCAGAATAGTGTCACGCTATCTGACGATGAAGAGCGTGAAAGAGAAGCTGCCGCAGATGAGCTGAAAAGAAATCAAATCGATGAAGATATTGTAATAAAACCGAGGCAAGGAATGGTACTCGATTCCGTAGAGGAACTCTTAAGAGTACTACAAATATAGGCTAAACAAGTGGGACTTGGTGTCCCAAGGAGGAGCTCGCAAAATTAGGAGATGACGGCAAGATCTAATACTTGACTTTTGCATGTTCTCGTCGTGGAAAGAGTACGTGTAGATTGGTTAACGTTGTCAAGCCAAGGCCTGTGTCAAGAACAATGTGAAAGCAAATATTAGTGCTTGTTTTATGTCCAGATGGAAAGTATAGAGTATCATCTTCCCAACTTGACCACAATCGTAACTTGAATCCTGGGAAAGATCGTGATCAAAGATGTTCCAAGAAGATATATGCTCATGTGAAAAGGCTTGAATTGAAATGATAGAGCTGGTATAAGAATCGACAAGAATTTCTTTTATAGCCTGTTGTTGAGGCAAGAGGTTATGCAAATCTTAAATTTGGTGAGAAAGAACGTCAAAATTTCATTGAAAATGCAAGAAAGTTAAGATTTGGAACTGGAGATGGCGAAGCCATTCATAACTATTTTGGTCAGATGCAGAGTAGAAATGACAGTTTTTCTAGAGATGGGTTTGGATGACAGTTCTAGAACATTCAGCAACACCGAGTGTCAGCACCAATCCTCCCAAAAATTTATACATGGAATTGTGTAAACATGGAATATCCTTATACATCTACTCGGGCAATATAGAACAAATTGAAGGTCAATCTACTTTTGAATAAACTACTATATATTAGGGGAAAAAATAAACTAGACAAAAAAGAGAGAACTAATTTCAAACTCAAGTATGGACAGGCTCAGAGGGGGGTCATAAAATGGAGGGAGGCTCTCTTTGAATCTGCCAATGTGTTGGGAACGCATATGTATAATGGTCAATCCCCAATTTCGAACTCATTTATCTTCTCTTGTCAAAAATAATTTTAACTACTTGGGAGAGGAAGTGCCAAGACTTGACTAGCTTAACACCAACACCAATCGATTGAGTCGACCTAACCTATGACATCGATTTCTGCCTTGCTTTTGTCAGGTATAAGTAAAAGGCAACCATATTAAAGTATGGAAGTTCTATCCTCATTTCTGACATATGCTTCGAATGGGAAAGAGAACTTGAAATGAGAAAGCTGCGCTCTAAAGTTGAGTCCAACGTAGCCTTTCATAAATTTTCGCATTCCGTCCATAAGATATATTGATTGAATAAAATGATCTGTATTCAACAGTGCCAATATGTAAAATTATCCGGCAATATCTAATATGAATTGAAGAATATATATCAAAACTTGGCATTCTTCGCTCTACTCAATAAGAGCATATGCTTTAGTAGAGCATATGCTTTGTGTATGTCCACCGTAAATTTCATCGCTACCGAAGCCATTATTGACTAGAAAAGACTGAACTTAATAAGAAATTATTGGCCCGTTTAAAATTCCTCTTCCTAGATTATGCTGTTCACTTCATGCTAGATAATGGCTATACTTGGTAATTATCCATAACTCTCTCCCTCTTCTGTTCGACAGGGATGAATATGATTGGATCCATGGCATTGTTGAAGAGAGAGAAAATTATAGGAGAGATCAGATGTTAACTAGAATGAAGATCCTTGTAGTTACAGTTAAATCAGACGGAATAGCTATTTCACCAGAGAGATTGGTGTGCCATTGCTGCTTCAGCTAAAGGTCAAGAACATAAGTTTTCGATGTGAATATTTTAGTTGCTTAAAACTATTGTTAGAAACTTGAGAATTAGCACAGACAAGGGAGGACACTTCACAGCGAAAACTATGTAAAGTAAATTGTTGGTTAAAGTAAGTGGCAGTGAATGGAGTTCCTCTTACATAAGTATAGCCATACTCTATCACAGAAACAGATACAAAGGCAAGAAAATGGCACATTGAAGGGTAATTGTTTGGATGCATAGCGAAATACTATGATGAAAAATAGGAAGGAATTTGAATTTATTTCTGAGCATTTTAAGGAATATACACCATGAATTTGCTAAAAACCAGAGAGATTTCGACCAATTGATGCCTGTGCCATAAAACATATGGAGCTACTTGCTTGTTCAACCTTGCACAAAGACGGAACATCCAAGAGCTCTGCAGAAGAGTAAAATTAACACCAGCCAGCTTAATTTGGTTAAAGGCAGAAACAGAGCTGCATCTGAGAAACTTGGAAAAGCTAACCTTCACATCAAATTGTATTGCTACTACAATCTTGCATGATAAGCATTCCAACTAGCATAAAAGGGGGAAACTTAAAGAGATTAATAGACACATAAACATGAAAGAGGGAGCAAAGAGCCAGAACTTAGTCTCCTTGTATTGACACTGATACTTCGTATTGTGATACAATAAGTAATATGGGAAAAAAAAAGGGATCCACAAGAGTGAAGCGCAAAAAAGCAATACAAATCTAGCAAATTTTAGAGCACAAGATCATAGTGACTCAAACAATACTTACATTGAGGCCAAAAAACAAGATTTACATAACTTCTTTCAAAATCCATTTATATTTCAGCATTTGGATAACTCCCAATTGCCTAAAGCTAAATTTGGCTGCAAAATTTTGAATTCGCAGCTTCGAAATAATAGGACTGGCACATGGACATCTGCAAATTAGTCCCTTACAATTTAATTTTCACAATTTAGAATTAGAACTAGCCAAATCAACAAATATCCCATCCATTTATCTTTTGTCACAAACCTAGATGAAGTTTCTTCATGTGACAGCCAATGTAATCGTCACATATCCATAGAGACACATCAGAAAATAAACAAGAGGGTCATAATGATCTCACCAAGAAACAGCACGACTACTAAAGTTGTTGAAAGTGAAGTACAAAAAATCATTTAGCAAATGCGACAGGTTACATTAAGCAGTATATCAAATATTCTAAATTAAATGCAATCCATAGGTGGACTTTTCTACCATGAATTGGGAATATCTCCGATAACCGAGATTATCTCTAACAACTTGAGGTGCTTCCTAAGGGCAATTCATGTCGGTAGAGAAACCTTATATCATTCTCCGCTTGAATGCATATAAGGTGAAACCTACACCTCCTTAGTGTTGCTTTCGATACCTCAAATGAAACCTCAAAGAGACTCTACTCAATCTGTAGCATCTCATCCAGCTCATCAAATGAATGGCGTGTAATATAGTTAAACCATGAGTGATGAAACTGTAATGAAGAGAATGTTCTTGTATCATAATTACTATGAACATGATTCACCATTACCCGAACCTCACACGAAATGCTAGCCTCACCTTGCTCCAATCCAAAAGCAACACACAAAGCTAATCCAAAGATACTCCCATGCAAATCTCGGGACACCAAGGAAGAGAAAGAACGTTCTTAGACTTTGGATAAACCAACATGCTATCTCTCTTCTAGGAAGTATAGCATCCGTGTAGTGACCCATCTCACAAACATCCTGCTATAGCAAATCTATTAAATCAGAATCCCACCAGCTCATGCATACGTGTAATATTAGCCAGGCTAATACCTTCACGAACCAATCCATGACATGAATCTAAGTGAACATACACTGACATGGAGTACTGAATGCACTGAATAGGCAACTTTGGAAATCTGGACAATTCATTGCAGCCATTTGCTTCTAGGCTACAAATGTTTGGTGAAAGCTCTAGGATCTCCTGCTTGCAATCATCTAATTTTTTAAGAACCATCAACTCATCAAACTTGCAAATGCATGTAGGAACTCTAACAAAGTTATTTCCTAAGAGATGCAAAATATTTATGGAAGAAAAGCAAGTACGACTCTGAAGGAATTCTGCCTCTGATAGATTGCACCCACAAGGAGACCAGATTTGGAAATCCAAGTCTACCATTAGAGAGATTGGATTTCTCACCACTCTTTGGAAACAAGCCAAATAATGAACAACCATCAAGAGAAAGGTGCTCTAGACTTTGCATCTCGCATTGCACGAATTCAAAAGCAAAAACTTAACAGAGATTAGGTTTTCAATTAATGCAAGAAGTTAGTTTATAGAGGTCTAAGATAAATAAAGTTTTGTTAAGCTCTCCATATCCTTAATATCAGGAAACTTATTAGCTAAGAGCAGCCAATTACATCAACTGTTCATTCAGCTTCAGTTTGCTTGAAAGCTCCTTGAGTTTCAAGCACCTACTTAAGTTCAGTGTCTCCAAATTTGGCACCTCTGAGAATTTTGGAACACTAATCAACGACTTACAGCAGCTGAAATTTAGGAAATTCAAATTTCTATAAAGCATCAACAAATTAAGAATAACATGCTTTTATCAAATTAAACGAAGAGAATGCTCGTGTCATAATTACTATGAGCATGTAAGACATACCTTTAAGTTGTCTCCCAATTATTTAATCCAGTTGTTATGCACATCGAACCAAACAAGTTTCTTTAGACCAGCACTAAACTTCAGAGTTGATAAAGGATATTCCGTTCAAGCCACCTTAAGTCATTGGGAGGACATATGGGACCACCGCTGACCTGTGCATTCAGAACTAGGAGCAATATGAGTCTCCTCATACGTGTGAAAACACTGGGATTGATGTCTAGCTCTTCCTGTGTTGGCAAGTCCAGCACTATGCCTTTAACAACATTGGTTATCTATCAAGGAAAAAAAAAAAATCATCGTTACCCAACCCGAATTAGATAATAGTGTGTAAATTAAAGAAGATAAGATTATCAATGGTTTCATGAGAAACACTCTCTGTATCCTCTGAGAACACTTCAGAAACATCATCGTAGCACCATAATCTACTCTATTTGCCAGGCTCATCTGGACACCCTTGTTTCACAATATCCTATATCAGCCGAATCAAGTCATGCTTTTGCATTGTTCTCTGATTCTCAACGGTTGGTAAAGATCTATCTATCAAACTGTGAATCCAAATTAATGTCTTTAAACCACAACTATCAAGAACTTTGGTTACATAATCACTATTCCTCCCCTTAAAGAAGCAAGCAATCTCAAGAAAAATGTCCTTGTTATTGTCCTCCAATGCATCAAAACTTATCTTCGGAACACTGTCTGTATCTTTATTAGGAATTTCAGCAAGTTAACCCAACACAGTGTCCCATTCCCTTTTGATCCTATGACATAAAAATGGACCCGACACCACAATTGCTAAAGGAAGGTCATTAGCATAGCCCAAAATACTATCTATGATATCTCCTTGCTTATTCTTTTTTCTTTTATCTTGGAAGAGCATATGAACCAAAACTTTCAAAAACTTCACCTTGATCAATGCTTTAACTTCACATACCTGATTTATCCCGTGAGAAGTCAGTACATGTTTATCTCTTGTCATAATAATGATCGCGCTCTCTTTTCCAAACCATTCACATTCTCTACCTAACACATTCAACTGGTCCCCATGCTCCACATCATCAAGCACAAGTAGAATCTTCCTACAGCAAAGTCTATCTCGTATCAGGTTAAAGCCTCCATCCGCACTGAAGTGAAGACCACTAAATTTTTTTTCCACAGTATCTCAGATAAGAGTGCTTTCTGTAAATGAACCAGGTCGTCAGGTTTACTGGAAGTTTCTCTAACATTTGCAAGAAGGCCACGCCCACCAAACTGACTAGTAATACTGTTATAGACAACTTTAGCGATAGCGCTCTTCCCTATACCTCCCGCTCCCCATATTCCTATCATCCGAACCTCATCCAAGCCCGTACTTAACAACGATCTTACATTCTCTACCCAGCAACCTACACCAAACCAAAGTAGCAAAGGGAGTGGGAATAAATGGCAATATACGATCCATTGAACTAAATAAAAACCAACACGAAGAAAACAATCACTCTGTAACATTCCGAAACACGACTCTTAACACACTAATCGATCCCATCAAGTATCAACAGATTAGTGAATTCAATATTATTTTATAGGGTCGAACAGGAATACCGTGATTACACATGGTCATAATAATGCCAATCGGACAAATCAGTGACTGGCCAATGCCTTGCCATATCCCCCTCTCTCTGCCATCGAATCTCCCCCGACTCCACTCCGTAGAACAGGGGCAACACCAGCTGTCCCCTTGAGCTTCTTCCACTCCATCACCTTCCTTCACCGAGCTCATCAAATCACCACCGAGACGAAGCGTGGTCCTCAGACAAGATGAGCACGGCGATCCGCGACTCCTCGACGGCCTTCGTGACCTCCCAGCGGGATCTCGCGCCTCGAGCCCTCGCCGTTGATGCAGATGTCGATGCCGCCGTGAAGGGAGGAAGCCGGTGCGGACATCCTCGCCTCTGAAGCGGAGGAAGACACCGAACCGCCATCTTGCTTTGGAAGAGGAAGGAGACGACGACGACGACGACGTTGGAAGATAAACTGTGATGCTTTTTCCTCTTCAATTTTTTTTCCAAAAACGACGACGATTAAATTTTGAGTTGAATTGTTTGTTTTATGATTTACAAAAAAACTGGAAAAAAAAATACCCTAGAGATGTCATGCAGTCGCTCCCTTAGGATTTGCTCGCCGGCTATCAACTTACGGAATTACCTGAGTTACCAAAAAAAAAAAAAACTGAAAAATGATTTTTTTTATTTGCCCAAAATTGTAATTATTCAAATCACATAGCAAAATCAATCATGGGTCTTCACTAGAATTTCACCAACACGTATCTCTCATAAGCCTATCTCACTAGAATTGTTTCTTATATGTAAATGCTACTTTGAAAATGAATTTAGTTATGGGTGCATTATATGGAAGGTTATGGCAATTGTGACGAAAGCTATAGTTGATAATACAAAGCCTTCAAACTTGTTCTCATCCCTTTGATAGATCTGCAATTGACTTGGAACATTGGAGATTTCATATAATCTTTTAGAACAAATGCACTCAATTAATATATAGTGATATCATCTTTTAATTTTTTTTTTATTTCCATAGGGGAACACAATCCATCATATATATATATCGGCTAACAGCAGATTATTTATTTGACAGATGACCTGGTGCTGCACAGGAAAATTGCTCTGATCAATTGAGTTAAAAACTGATCATTATCAAGTAAGTAGTTTTACAATTCTTCACTGCGATCCTTTCATTTGTATTGCCTGGGAGTTTGGTGAGGTTGCTTGCCGCTGGTGACTTGAGCTAATGCTAGACGTCTCAGTGTGGATTTAGATGGTGAGTGATTAGGCCTTCCATCAGCTTCTATGTTTGAGAGCCGCTCATGTACTCATTTTCATTGCTTAAACATACGTGTATACATGTTTGGTTACATCTCTAGGATCGTCATTCAATTATTGTACCCTTGCTATATAGCTAAGGAGACAGAACTTAGGGACATGACTGAGTTCCCTAGAAGGCAAGAAAGCCCCCACAGACTGGTATAGACTCCACTGTGATTGATCCGTTCCTGTGTCTATCATGCATTAATAAAGTTTATTAGTTCTCTAGTAGCTTGCTATGTAGAAAAGTGACCGCCTCTTTTAGTTACAGTCCTATCTCTTGAGTTTAGATGTCGATGTTTGAGGAGGGACCCGCCAGAACAACAAAAGTCTTGGCTTTGATGAATATTTGGAATCTTGTCATCGTTTTCCTTTCAAATATTCATTGATTGAATTGTTTACATAACCACTAGGGGGTTCACCCTAGTGGCCACATTTCCAACTTAGAAAGGAAAAGTTGGGGGTTCAAATCCCCACCTTCTTAAAGGGGATTGGGGTGGGGGCGATTTCATTTCAGAAGTGGGTTTTGACTCCCACGCCCTGCAAAGAGGCAGGGCAAAAGTCTGAGAGTGTGTTTGTGTGTTTGAGAGTGTGTCTTAGAGTAAGATTAGAGTAGAATTGACCAAAAAAAAAATTTGTTTACATCAGCATATATCCTTTTGTTTCACAATTTTTTTCATGCTATTAGTTGATCGTTTTCAAGCATAATAAAGGAAGGTATAAGTCCGTCATGAAGAAAGGGATATGGGAAAAATCATCACCCTTTAAGTTCTCACATCATTTAATTGTTTGTCTACTCCTCTCTTACTCTGGTCATCGCACCAAAATATAAGAGACCTGTGAATGATAGTGGTTCGATCTTACTCCCCTCCAGAAGTGCTTCGTGGTCAAAATTTTCACCCAGGATAGCCCTAAAGTAGCATAAAAGGAGAAATCGGCCTTTTTTTTTGTGTGAATAATCTGTCATTGGAAGGAGCATTGGTACCGTCTACAAGGATCATATAAAAGGTGAAGTTGGCCTACTCTACAAGTCACCAAAGACGGGAAATTTAGAGAGGGGGTTTTGTCCAAAGAAAGAGTAAACGGTTTAATAATTTAAAAACCTCGAGGAAGGTTTGTCTCAATTTTGTGATCTTTAATGGTTTGCAGCTGGAAATCTGTAATAGAGATGTTGAAAGGGAGTCACTTTTGTGATTCTTTACATGGTAGAGACTGAGAGTTGTTATTTGAAAGATAGTAAGCCTTTCATGGCTGATTTTCTGGAAATATGTTATCCGGCATTTTGTGATCGTGCTCTATTAATATTCTGTACGGATTTCTAGCAAGACGACATGATACCTGAGGACCCTTTCTTTAATCGATGTTTGAGGGTTGCATGATTTTCCCCTCGGCTAAACCGAAATCATTCCAAGGCTTCACTCGAAGCATCGGAGTCCCCAACTTCCAAATGTAACGTTGGTGATCTAGACTCATCGATACACGCACTTAATAGTCAGATCTCACTTTGTTCGCTGGCGAAGGTCGCTGGATGCGCCGCCCCACAGCCCAACTCAAGTCTTCTCTCTCTAGAGTCCCGAGCCCTCATTTTTCTATCAATGGGGTCTTTTTCTTCTCTTTTTTTTTTTTTTTTTTGGCTTGTTTCTTTTCTTTTATATTAATATTCATTTATTTTGAATTAATGATGGGTTTGGAAAAGTGCATTAATGTTGTGCTGATGTGGCTTTCCGTATATCAATATTTCCGTCCATATAATGGACTAAATTGAAAAGAAAAAATGGGTAATATTAGAGTTATTGGTATGTGGATACACAAATTTCTGAAGCCTAGGAATTTTATAAGAATAGCCCTAATTTTTGTTTTGTTTTCTCTTTCCGTTTCATTTTGTTATTAAATTGTGATATTTTGGCGTTTAAGATTCCAAAGTGTGATTTTGATTGATGACGTGTTAGGTTTGTCATCTTTTATCGTTTCTTATGATTTCTGTTCGTTCTATGTATCTGATTTGTGCTTGCCTGAGATGGGTTGTACCTATTTTGTCTCATCCACCCACCAATCAATAACAGTTTGATTATCTAGAAGACATGGTTGAAGGACTTTGATTTGCAGATAGCACACGCTGTTATTAATAGATTGCTACCATGTTGGTTTACGATTATACCAATAAACTACTGTAACATCATATTCTTATTTAGAAAAATCACATGTTATAATCTTCAAGATATTGACATTTTTAATTAATTGTCGTACTGACATTTTTTGTTTTCCATAATTTTAGTAAACAATGGCATACTATCTAATGATGAAGAATGTGAAATAGAGGCTACTGGTGATGAGCCAAAAGGAAATCAAATTGGAGAAGAAAATGTGATAAAACCAGAGAAGAAATGGTATTTTAACTCGTATGTTGTTGAGGTAGGAGCGTATGAAAATCTTTGGTGAGAATGATTGGAAAGGCAAGAAGTTAAGGCTTGACTTTCTTTGATGGGAGGAACTATCGTCACCAACCAGGACAAGACAATTCAAAATGCAGTTGAGCATGTGCCCCGCAATTCAAAGCATCGATGGTGGTTATGGCATATCATGAAAAGAGATCCTAGAAAATTAGGTAGATATACGGTACTAACCAAAAAAAAAAAAAAAACTTGTCAAGGTGACTTTACATATTATTGGGACAAAGTACAGCCCAAGTGCCAAAACTTGGCACAAGGGGATACTTAAGTACCAAAAATTCGGAAAGTAACACTTAAGTACCACTTTTTAAAAAAAGTGGGACACTTAAGTGCCACATTCGGCGGACCTTGCTAGAAATCCCACATGGCAATATTTTATTATTTTTGCTCACCAAGGTGGCTTGCTGGAAAGTTGACTCAGCTCTAACTCACCAAACCGACGCCGTTTCTGTAGTTGGCCAAAATATAAGCCCTGAATTTGCCAAAACATTGTCGTCGCCCAAATTGCTAAAACCCTAAATCGGCTAAAATCCCTATTGAAGTGCTCGAATCCTAGTCTCAAATCCTAATTTTGATTTGCTCAAAATTCTATTGTTGAATATTGGAAATGGAGAGCAGGACTTGCAACAACACCTCAAATTCCTCTCACCAAAGCAAAGGAGAAGGCCAGAGTTTCTGTTTTTGTGGATTATCGAGTCCAAGAAGAACATTATGGACTAAAATGAATCCTGGGAGAAGATTTTATGGATACGCCAGATATAAAGAAAGGTCGAAGTGCAAATACTTCAAATGGATCGATGCGAAATTCTCTCACTAAGCCACATATGTGATATTGGATCTACTTGATAAAAGACATCAATCTTCATCTATGTTCGTGGACAACTTAGACGATGTTGACTCAATGCAAGCTCAAGCATCTTCAGCTAAATTTTTCAAGAATGAAGTTTCAAGGATGAATATTGAACGGAAGTGTTATCAAGCATTTATTATGGTGTTGTTTTGTTGTCTATTATACTTTATGACACTTGAAGATGAGAAAAAAAATTTCCGACTACCATAGTTAAAAATGAATGGAGAAATGTAATTGTTTTGGATTAAATGTAGGCTTTTTCTCTTTTTGAAAGATGAGAAGAAGTTTGTGTTGTTCCACAAGATCATTGTGGTTTTGTTGTTGTTTGTGCTGTCATATGTATTGTGGGTTACATCTTGTGTTTGTAAAGAGGTTAAGGAAAGGGAATGAGTGAATTAGATGTTGCTTGTACTGTGTTGGTGTTTGTTCTTGAATATAAACCAATAATGATGGATATGTATTGGGTCAATGTGTTGTGAATATAAACATAAACCAACAACAAATATTGGAATTGAATGGGTTACCATCACCTTCTCTGTTTTGCTGCAAACCAGCATATACACAAGACAAACACAAGTGATTACCCGAGTACCATAAGTTGTATTTAGTAATCACTTAAGTGCTAGTCGTGATGAAAAAATGATCAATTAAGTGTCAAGTTATTATTAAAGTGATCACTTAAGTGTCACATGTAGTTAAAACTAAACACCTAAGTACCATTTTTTTTTTTTAAAAGTGGGACACTTAAGTGTCAATTTTTGGTAGGTTTTCTCTAAAAATTGCGCCAACCACCACCACTGGTTGCGCCACTAGCCATCATCACTAGCCACATTAGGCACTCCAACCATCACCACTAGTCACACTAGGCACTCCAGCCACCGCCGTGTTGGTGGTGTTGCTGCATAAGGTACTGGTGCAAGCTAAGCCTTACACTAGCTTGCACCAGGTGCAACATAAGCCCCCAACCCCCACCACAAACCCACAACCACCAAGCATCACCAGTTACCACCACTAGCTACACCAGCACCCCAGCCACCACATTAGCACCCGACCACCACCCAACAGCCACACCAGCACTTCAGCTACCACCACTGAGCCAACACCAAGCATCAAACGGTAGCAAGTAAAAGCAGCACTCTAACATCACCATCCGCCACCACCAGCCACACCAGCACTTCAGCTATCACCACAGACCCAACACCAACACCAACAGCAGCAAGTAAAAGCAGAATCCATATCTTATAAAAAGTAAAAGAATTTGGCAAGCAGCAAGATCATTTCATTGATATTGAAATTAAGTCTCACAAAATTAATGACAAACTAAAAAAAAGAAGAAGATAACAATTCATAGCAAGTTAGGAATGAGAAACATTCCATTGATAAACATTTACAAAACTAACTGCTAAGCTCCACAAATCTTATCACGTCCCATCTCATCATTTAATATGCACAACACCCCATGTTCGTGCTCCTTTTGATGGGTCTTTCACTTGATTCATAATCCTCACACTCTTTCTAACTGGACGTGCAACTTCTTCTTCAACCTTCTTAGTATCCACTAACTTAGATTGAGCTGCAAATGTCCCAGGTTGAATTGATTCAGAAAGAGGTGCAATTGCAACTGTCCCAGGCTGAATTGATTCATATAGATTTGCAACTGGGTTCTTGCTCTTCTTTCTTGTTGACGCAACAGATGATTTCTTCTTCTTTTTTATTGGTGCAGCCGTTAATTCTTGAGTTGGGCCTTGAGAGATAAGAACCTCCGAACTTCTCCCAAGCTACAAAAAGACAATAAATTATCAGCAAAAATCTACTATATAAATTAAATTAAATTAAATGTAGCCAATAAAACTTACATTCAGAATGACTATTCTAGTACGCTCATCTGTATAAAGACCATAGTCATATTGTCTTAACCTCTTCCCAAGTGCCCCTCTTGTTTGAATAAGGACGTCACTTTTAGGAACTTGTGATTTGTTAGCTTCTTTTCTTGCCTATGATTTCTTGGGCCCTTCTTTTGGCACTTCAGCTACAGCGGGGGCTTCTTCAACCAATTCTTCAGTTCGGCATCTTTTAGATGACCTTTGTGTAGCTGCCCCTTCACATGGCCTTCTTGTAGTTGTCCTTCTATGTAGCCCTTCAGCTTCAGTGACACCTTCTGTTGGCTCTTCTGGTGATACTTGTGGTGACCCTTGTAATGATTTTTCTAGTGGTCTTTGTGGTGACCCTTGTGGTGGCTCTTGTGATGACCCTTCAGTTGGCAATTGAGCTCCAACTTGCATTCTTCAAACTTGAGAAAGAGGCAAAAGACATCATAAATATAACATCGGGCTATATATAATAACGTAAAGAAAGAATAACTGAATATAAATTATTGAATTTACTAGATATTTCTTTCTCTGCTGAAGAACAATCGACTGAGTTGGCCGTTTAGCTGCTTGGGCCAATCCTTCAGCTGGCCGTCTTCTACCTTGTATTCTTCGAATAGACCCTTCACTTTCATGACTTATTAGGGTTCTTCTCGTGACCTGACAAATATATTACATACAAGGCCAAATATGATATTATATACATATTTATAATAAACCGCAAAGCAATATAAACATAAATTTTATAACTTACTAGGCTTCTGGTTGTCGACTGAAAAACAGTCTACTCACTTAGCCCTTCTGTTTGCCTTTCTCCAACTGTCCCTTCACTAGGTCCCTTAGTTGGCCTCAACTGTTCTTGTTGCTTCCTCAATTGACAACCTTTAGTGTTGTGCCCTACTACGCGACAATAAGAGCACGTCATCTTTGCACCTATTCTACTCATTCTTTGCTGACTCGAGACCTCTCCCTCCGCCATTCTTCGTCTTCGTTTTGGCCTTCCCATTTTCTTCTTTAGTGGCAAAAGTTGAGGTGCTTCATGATCCGTCGGCTCCCCAAACTTGCTACTTTTAATTGACTGCATCATGAACTGATACGAAACAAGGTATTTCTTTGTACCAATCATCAATGTAATCCTCTACATTGTGGCCCTTCAACTAGATGGCACATATGGCATGTGTACAAGGAATTCCACTTAGTTGCCATGCTCTACATGAACACTTTCTCGTACCTATATGGACAACATATTTATCGAAACCCTTCATTATCTCATATCCATCATCTCCATTTCAAATGGGATGACAATGCCTACCTGTAGCTAAGTTTGTATCCAATTTCTTAGCAATCCTAGGACTACATTATTTAGTCCACTTTGCAGCCTCGTCTCTTTGTTTGTGCAGCCGAGTCATAACCATAACTCGCATATCTTCAAGCATTGAGATGATTGGTTTGCATCTGGCATCTATTATCTTCGCATTAAATGATTCACATATGTTGTTATCGATGTGATCGCACTTGAATTCCCCACTGAAGAATGCCCTACACCAATGCTTCAGTTATGTTTGAAATAGTGCTACACAACCTTCCTTTGTCAACTGAAGCAGTCCTTATTTGGCTATCCTAAAGTCAGCCATGTTCGTACTTTTTGTTAATTGCCAAAATTGCAACTGCAACTTATTCCCTTTATATGTCTTTGCCCAATTCCCGTATATGTATCGTGCACACATTCGATGTTCAGCATGGGGCAACAACTCGACTACTGCTGGAACCAATCCCTACAATAATTCAAAGTAAGAAATGTAAGCAAATAACATGTTAATATTACAAAGCAAATAATTGACTAAATTTTTCAAAAAGTAAGCGTTACCTTTTGTTGGTCGCTCATAAATGCCTACCTTTCCTCGTTTGTTATCTCTAAGTCAACCATAAGATTTTTCAAGAACCAGAACCAATTGTTCTTGTTCTCAATCTTACAACAGCCCAAGCTAGTGGGAACATTTAGTTATTCTCATCTCTTCCAATCACCGCCAACAATTCTCCCTTGCACAAGCCCTTAAAAAAACAGCCGTCCAATCCTATAATATGTCTACAACCGGCTAAAAATCCCCGTTTGCATGCATCAAAACACACATAGAACTTGTCGAACTTGGTCCCACTATCAAGAAACGACCTCTCCACCACCTCTATATACACTCTACTTGAAGGGTTTTGCAGCCTAAACTCCGAAGCATACTCTCACACTTGCCCATACTCCTTGTCGTACTGATCAATAAGTATCTTTATCACCTTTTACTTTGCTCTTTTGCATTAATTCCTAGATACATTGATGCCTACATGCTCCTTCACCAACATCCTAAAGTCAGTACTTTTCATCTCGGGCATCAGCTTGATCAGATCGAAGAAGTGCTTGGACAACCATGCACTTGTTACCATTTTATTTTGAAAATTAATAGAACTAGTGTGTTCCTCTTGGTAGGCTCTAATCTAGAAAGACCCACTCCTTTTAACAAATGCACCGTAAATCTTCCATGGACAATGTAGCATCCCGAAATTTAAAGCGAAGCCATAAGGTGTGTTAAAGTCTTTAATTTATGTGATAAATTTCCATGGCCTATGCTTTAGCCATTATTCTTTTTATTTAGATGAATTATGCATATGATTGTAAGAATTTAAATTTAATAGATTAATAATCTATGCTTGGCCATAAGATTTAAATTTCAATGAGCAAAAATATCCCAAGACTTTGGCCAAGATGAAAATTGGAATTCAAAAATATTTATAGAAGAATTTCAAAAAAAAAAAAAGAGGGAAAAAGAGGTTAAAATTTGATTGGGCCTTAAGCCCAAGAGTGGAACCCTAATGGCCCAAGTTGGCCGGCCCAATAGAGGCCCAAAAAGGAGTGGTCGACCAGCCCATTTCATGGCCCAAGGTTGGCCCAAGAAGAAAGCCCATTAACCTTGCATGTCATCCAACACTTGTCCTCTCCTTGTTGCCACTTGTTCTCGTCATGAGAACACTTGTCCCTCATGCAATCCTAGAGTGCATGCAATATAAAAGCCACCAAGAAAGGAGAGAGAATGGCTGGTTAGCCATTCGGCCAAGAGAGAAAGGGGGAGAGAGAGAGAACCGTGCGAAAGAGAGAGGAAGAGGGTGCGGCCGAGAGAGGGAGACCGAGAGGGAGAGGAGGCGGAGCCGAGGAGGAGCCGCCGTGTCCCGCCGTCCGTCCGTCCGCCGTACGCCGTTGTTGTTCATCCTAGAGGCAAGTGGAGTCCTATAACTTCTCTTGCATGTGTGTATATGGTTTGCATGTTCGATTTTAGGTGTTATTTGTGAGAAATACCGAGGTAAGGGTTGGTTGTTTTCAAGCCGTGTAACTGTTCTTGTTCGGGTTGTGTGAGTCCGAAACTTGTTTGAGCTTGCATGTGTGTTTGGAGACCGATTTTGGCTTCAATGTCTTCATGGAAGTTGTAGCTAACATCTTGTAGTATAACATACGGAAATTTCGTGGAAAATTATGGAGATTTAAGGGGTTAAAGCTTCATCTTACGGAGATCCCAGATCTATGATGTTTTCACTGACTTCTTGTTGGATTCTTGGTTGCATGTTGGTTTGTGATGAAAATCTGACTTCAATGTCTTCATGAAAGTTGTAGGTAACACCTTAAAATACAACATACTAAAATTTTAATAGAAATGAACCAGTATAGCCTAGTAAATCGGCTAGATCTTGGAGATGATGATTCTGGTGATGTGTTCCGAGACACCCGAGACTTGATGGACTTAAATGGTGACCATACTTTGGTTATTTGACCTAGATCTCTTCATGAAACTTGTAAAGGACACCTTGATACATAACATATCCGAATTTCAGAAGAAAAAAAATAGAATAGATGGTTGAAATCTTAGTATTTCGGAGATGTGTATTCTGGACGATGCGGTAAGGGTTCCAGAAGCTTCGTGAGGTTGAATAAAATAATATATAAGGAATTTGACTTGGAGTTATTAATAAAAGATGCACGAAAATGTCTTGGCTATCACCCTGTAAAATTTCGTAATTTTTGGAGGCCGAATGGATATTTTAATTGAATTTATTCGGAAACTGTGCATTTGGTTTAAATCCGAGAATCATAGGATGTTTTGGGAAAATTGTGGAATTTGGTAAAAAAATTCATATTGGCCATGAATTTTGCAAGTAAATATCATCCTATGGGTTTGTTTAATAATTTCTTGGATTTATGTAATTTTGGGAATTTATTGATATTAAATAATAAAATAAATAAATAAATAAAATAATAATAATAAAATAATAATAAAATAAAATGGATTCTTATTTGGCCATGGATTCAATTCTATTTGTGTGGCATATGTGTGATGAGGTCTTTGCACATGTGTTGGATTGAGATGCATATGTGATAAAGTCTTGGTATGCGTATGACATGGTCCTTGTACATGTATTGAATTGAGATGTGTATGGGATAAAGTTTTGGCATGTGTATGACATATGAATTGAGATGCAAGTGTGAATTCCATGTCAAGTGTGATTTGTATGATACCATGCCAATTGCCATGTTAAATTGAGATTAAAATATTGGCAAATGTGGATGATGGGAAATGAGGAAATGGTTGTGGTGGAGGATGATGGCCGGAATGTATAGAGATACATTGCCGGATTTCCCCAGGAGTGTCGGGATGCCCGGTGGTATACGGTACGTAATTCCAGGGGAGGCCTGGTGGTATGTCGGTACATAATTCCGGAAGCCCTGTCGGAGGTCTTTGCCCGAAGGGAATGCCTCGCGATGCCAGGATTTGGGTGCGAGATGCCTGGCTAGAAGGGTAAAGGCCAGAGGTCCGGTTGTATCTTGGATACATGCCCGGAGGTTCCTCGTGATGCTAGTTGGGATGCGAGATGCCCGGAATGTGGGGGGCCGGATGCCCAGTTGTATCTTAGATACATGCCCGGAGGTTTTTCTCGCATGGGATGCGAGTGTAAAATATGAGATGAAATTGATAAATCGAGGAAAGGTGATGTGGTGATCAAATTGAAAGCTAAAAGTGGAAATTAAACCATGGAATGATATGCATGATGATATGCATGATGATGATGATGATGATATGTGATGTGAAATAATGATGATCACCCATGATGATGATGATGATGATGATGATGATGATGATGATGATGATATGTGATGTGATATGATGATCACCCATGATATGATATGTGATGTGATATGATGATCACCCATGATATGATATGCATGATGATATGCATGATGATGATGATGATGATGATGATGATGATGATGATGATGATGATGATGATATGTGATGTGATATGATGATCACCCATGACATGATATGCATGATGATATGCATGATAATGATGATGATGATGATGATGATATGTGATGTGATATGATGATCACCTATGATATGATATGCATGATGATATGCATGGTAATGTTAATGATGATGATATATGATATGGCTCGAGGACATGTATGATGAAATGATGCGATGATGATGATGTCATGTATGATATAATGATGCCATGACATGTATGTTACAATGATGATACACATGAATGTGTTATGAATTGGTATGATGATGCATGATAGTATGCGCATGGCTTCAAGGTAAGTAACGCTTGCAATGCATGCATGATTTGCCTAATGCATTGAGTTATTATTGGATTTCCCTATCTGCTGAGTGGTTGTACTTACCCTTTTTGGGGACCACATTTCAGATTAGTAGATGGTTTGAGCGGTTGGATATGACCGCGAGGAGAAGGATAGCAAAGGAGGGAACCTTTGGACGCCGACACTAGTTGATGAACCTTAAGCATACGATTGTGGGAGAAGATGTCGGTCATCTTTTGAAATATAGCCAAGTATAGAAAGACTATGGCAATTTTGATTTATCGACTAATGATATCCATCAAGTTATGTAATCAAAAGTGTACGGCTTTTACCTATAAATGTTTAGTTGGTGTGCATCAATTTCTGAATGTAGGGAAGGGAATTGTTGGATATGCTTCCGTTATGTAAATTGCGCAAGGAACCATTAATAAAAGATGTAAACCCCTATGGTTGTATGGACCCGCTACAATAGAAATGGTATCAGAGTGATATGTTAACAAGTAAAGTGAAAGGTAAGCGAACTGTGGCGACCCAAATCGGATCGGGGGCCGTCGAGGGGTGTCACAGACAATTTTGCTGCGAACACTTAGCTCTAACAAAGTTCTTAGTGTTTCTAATGAAGTCAATATTTCTTTGTGTAGTAATGGAATTCTTCAATATAACTTCCCTAAATTGTTTTGCATCTTAGAATTTCATACCTACTCACAAAGTAGGAGATGTAATGGATGGATCATAGGAAGGAAACTTACTTTTTCTTCTACGCACAGCTCTTTGATCTTCTTCAAGCTCGTCCTAGGAAGTAGCAGTCTCGATGCTTTCTTCATAATCCGTCTCCCGGCCACTAACACCAGCAGCATCTATAGGGCATTCGTTTTTGTTTGGAACTTCATCAACTACCTGTAAAGTTGCAAATTTATCTGACAAAAAGTCCATTTGTTTTTTTTTCTTGATTGTGTAAGCTCCTCGTCGTCTTCCTCACTAAAGATTAATAAATTTTCAGCAGCCAACCCTTCATTGTCATCATCACCATCACTAGATTTAGCTACTTCCCAATCTAATTTAGTGATGGTGACATCACCTATGTCACCATCACTCTGGTGAACATCATCTGCACCCCTCTCCTTCCCGTCTTGTCCATCATGCCCTCCTTCATCCCTAATCTCAGTACTAGCTTGAATATCATCTCCTCCTTCTCCTACTTGGGTGCTATCTCTGTCATCATCTTCGTCCTCACTATCACTATTATATTCAACATATACTTTCGCATCTTCACCATGAAGATAATGATATAGGACATCCCTAAAACCATTATCATCTTCTAAAGGTCTCAAACCATCTCTCAAGCCTTTTCCAGGAACACAATATAGCAACTTTTATACTTTACAAGGCAAATATGTCACTATATCCCTAACAAATCTAATATAAGATGCATTCTATATATCTACAAAGATAGTACCCTCATACTCTCACTCATCCTCCCCAATCGCAAAATCCCCATCATAACAAACAATGATAGCAATATAGTCCTTATCACGATCCATTTTTGCAATAAAAGAAGAAAAAAATACAATTAACTTTTGGGACCATATTCACAAAGGACAACAGACAATTGCATGTGGAGGTCCCTATACTCTTTATTAAAGAAAAGATAAGAAAGAGGGAAAAGATGCAATATTCGGGATGACAGCTACTTTGATTGGAAAGATACCCTTAGGACAAATAGAGGTCTCCACCCGACAGACAACTACTTTGATTATGTTGCATTCCCTTAAAATATGGAGAGGTCCCCTAGATAAGCATGGGTCATCATGACACCAATTTCAACGCTGCACTTTAAAAAAAAAAAAAAGCCCAGAAGTCCTAACGACAACTACTTCGAACCCTAATAATCACTATCGCATATCACATTTCACATCCGACCTCTACAAATTACTTTCGCACATCACAATTCCACATCCAAGCCCTAAATCACACATCACAGTACCTAGCACCACATTTGAAACTTAATTTTCCCCCCGCCAAGCCTTACGTCGAGCCCTACATTTCAAGGCAGATCCTAAACTGTCAATCCGAACCCCCAATAGGGTTCTAGCACCACGTTTGAGCCCTAAATATCACATCAATACCATCCAAGCTCAAGATTTCCCAACCGACCCCCAAATTTCAAATTGGAGCCCTAATAAATGAGTCGGGGCCCTAATTTCACCATAGGGGAGAGGAAGAAGAGAACAAACTTGAGTGAGTGATGACGGCGAGGGACGGCGGCAATCGACGACGACGAGCGATGACAGCGAGAGATGACGTCAAGCGACGATGATGTGTGATGACCTGCGAACGGTGAGCTATGAACGGCGATGGAGAGGATGTCAGATCTAGTGTGAACGTGAGCGACGGCAGATTAAACCCTAAATAAGAAAAACAACGTCGTTTAGCACTAAGGAAAAATGACATCGTTTAGCTTCATCAAGGCAGAGTGGATGGAGCGACATCGTTTTCCTCCTCCACGTGTGCTTAATTTTTTAAAAAAATTGCCACGTCAGTTAAGCATGTTGCCAGAAAATGCCACGTCTGCATTTTGGCCGAATTTTGGCCGGATTGGCACTTAAGTGATCCATTTTGTTCCGATTTTGGCACTTAAGTGTCACTTTCCAAACTTTTGACACTTAAGTGTCCCTCCGTGACAAGTTTTGGCACTTCAGGTATCCGCAACTCCATATTATTGCCTATGTCCTTAACCGTTGAAGAATCTAAAATAGCTTGGGAATGTATGTTTGAGCAATTGATCTTCATGAAAATGAATGATGTGGCTACTTATATAATAAGCAATATTGTTGGGTTCCTATTTATGTGAAAGACTGTTTTTGGATGGGAATGTCTACCATGCAAATAAGTGAAAGTATGAACTCTATCTTTGATGGGTACATGACGACCAATTGGGAAAAGGTGGAAAACTAAAACTTAGGGCACGTTTAGTAATGTTTCTGTTCAAAAATTGTTCCCGAGAATAGAAATAGAAAAAACTAATTCTGTTCTGGAAAATAATTTTTAATATAAGAACGTGTTTGGTAACTGCACAAAATTTATGTTCTTGGAATAGAATAAGAACAGAAACACGTTTGGTAAACTTGTATAATTTTTTTGTTTCTTTTAATTTTTAAATATTTTTCTTTTATTTTTCCTTTTTCCTTTTTTTTTCCTTTCTTCCTTTTGGCCGTTTGTCGACCTCAGCCATGGTCGATGACCGGCCAATGAGGGCTGGCGGCCTCACCTAGCCACCAACGAGGCTCGACCTCGCCGAGCCACCATCAGGTCGGCGTTGCCTAACGGTGGCCCGGCCAAGCTTGGCCTCGCCGGTGGCTGGGCAAGCTCGGCCTCACCAAATCTAGGCGAGCTTGAGCTTGCCTAGCCAAGGCAAGGCCACTAGCCCTCATCGGCCGGTCGCCGACCATGGCCAAGGCCGGCAACCAGCCAAAGAAAAAGGAAGAAAGAAAAAAAAGGATAAAAAAAAATGTTTTTCGGAATTATTCCCGGGAATAAGAAACAAGTTTTTTTCACTTCTTGTTTATGTTCCAAATCTGTTTTCGGGAACAAAAAAAATAGATATTTTGTTTTCGGGAAAAAAAAGTGTAAACAATTGTATTTCTGTTCTTTTTTTGTTTCACAGAACAAAAGAACAAAAATTTGTATTATGGGGAACACAAACACAATTAAACAAAGAGGGTATCAGAGGAACATAACTCTTTTAACCCCAGAACCCTCCTCAGAACACAACATGGCATTGATAAGCAATTTCAAGATGTTTGCACGAATAGCAAGTTCAAATAATTTGTTGAAAAGGAATACATGTTAGTTATTCAACTCCGACAAAATATTGAAGGTTCCATTTCCACCGATATGTTCCCCGTGAAATTGAACTTGGTGATGGAAAAATGTTATGTTGATTACGAAGTGTACTTTAATGACGAGGAATGGAGCACAAGTACTACTTTTTTGAATCCTGAATTCAATGATGGGCTTGCATCTTTTTGGGGAGGAGGGGTGGTTTAAAGCTAAATTCAATTAGGTAGAATCACAGAAACCTGGTCAACGAAACAGGGAATTTTTACAGACGAAAGAGAGATGGGACAAGCACCAGCTGTAGGAGATAATCTCATTCACTCAGATGTCAATGGCTTTGGAAGCTCTAAACTCTCATTCTATGGTTAAGCCATCATTCAAATTTATGCATGATCTTGTCCATTCTCACCTCAGTGGAATTTTGGACCGAACAAAGTAGTCCAAGGGACTCTCATCACCCTTGCTCTATGCCTATCAATCATCACTTACTACATTGACTAGATAGATCGGTCCACGACATTACTATTTCATCTGTAGGAATTGTCTTTCCATGTACGAGATTTTAGTTGCTTAAAATTGTTTGTTGTAAATTGAGACACTTCACAGCAAAAACCATGTAAACATTGTAAAGTACTGTGTCTAAATAATGTTAAAGAAAGTGGGAGGCTATAGAGCTTTCAGATAACGTGGTACAAAAATAGGCAAGCGACCTGCTACAAGCTCGAAACCTTTCAGCTCAAAGAAGCCTCCAAATACGACACAAGACTAGTGCACCTATTTCATGCAATCTGTTTAGTAACAGCAGAGGAATCAACTAGATCACAACATAAAAACCAACAACTTTATAGGTTTGAGAAGAAAAACGAATAGAACCTACCAATAAGGTGAGATTAAAATAAACTCGCCTCCTAAACTAAATATGAATAGTTCTCATCCACAGCAGTTAACAAGACCCAACAATAGCACGCCGATTTTATACCGGCATTACACTGATGGACAGCAATGATACTCTCAGAAAATTTTATACGAAATGGTGTGACAATGAAATAAAATTATCCATCTAAATTGACTAGGACATCTCATATAATAGAAAAACGGCAAAACTAATTTCAGAAAACTAGTAGTCAAACAATTAAATCCGTGAATTATACAATGGTAACAGTTAACAAAATCACAAACACCCAGTCGACGTTGCAGAGAGGGTTTTCTTCATACGAAAGAGAGAAGGGACAAGCACTGACTACAGGAGATAATCCTGTTCCCACAGTTGTCATTGGATTTGGAAGCTCTGAACTCTGGCTTTATGGCTAAGCCATCAGTTAAAGTCATGGATGATTTTGCTCATTCTTACCTAGTGGAATTTTGGACTGAAAAAGCAGTCCAAGGGGCTCTGTCACCCTCGCTCTCTGCCTCATTAATCATCAATCACTAGAGAGATTCTTGTATGACATCCTTGATTCAGCTAAATTTCATGAATCTGTAGGAAGTTGTCTTTCAGTGTACAAGACATTTAGCTGCTTGAAACTATTGTGAAAACTTGAGACTCAACATGGACATGGTAAGACACTGAAGAATTAACACGGGATTCCAATCAGACTCGTCCAAAAACGAAAACTTGCTGTGACATCATTAAATTATATGTAAATGACACATAACTAAGCCTGTTGTGCAGAACATGACATTTATCAAGGGGATAAGGATACAATTGCGAAGGAATCAATAAGAAATAACATATCCGTGAGTGATCTCTTTAAGCCCCTACCCCTTCCCGCTTAATCTGTTTCATTGTCCCTGGTTTCCAGTTCCTCTCTATGCATGTGACATTTTCGTAAGTACTCTCTTTGATGATGTCTCGGCATAAAAGGCAGCCCTATCTCTAAATCTGCTGGATCAAGAGAATCCTCACGGAGGGAAGCTAAATTTACAAATTGATTGTCTCCTAGCACAACTTTCAAATCATCCTCTAATTCCCTGCATCTTATCACATATCCAAACTTTTTCACGGTTCCGCCCAATACTTTAAGTTTAAGGCTGAATCGTAAATCTCTCTCGTCAAATTGACCAAAATCAATTCCCCCCTCCAACAGACCCCACAACACATTTGGTTTGAGATATTGAATCCACATATGATCTGAATCAAATAAACCGAGAGTTCCTGATAGCACATTCCGCCTTTGGCCATTAACATGTGGCACAATATCGAAAGATATTTCCTTTCTTCCATCTTCTACACTAAAAACAACACATAGAGCCAATCCTAGGAACTTGTCATACAAGTCTTGTGAAGCCATGAAAGATATGGTACCGTCTTCAACACGCACAAACTCCTCTGGCATCTCTCCTCTAGGGACAACATTTTGATAAGCACGATCAATCAGGGAATAGCGATAGTTCTGTTAAATGAGTAAATAGTTAGAAGAACTCTAGTTTGTAATTAAGTACGAGTAGAAGAGCATGACTTGAGCATTCCTTGTAATTCAACCTAAGCTGGTGTCCTATAATAATTAGATGTATTGATCCTTGCTTTCGTTATATTACATATAGGGTGCATAATCACCCTAGATTAATTTGTTTATCTAGCATTTTCTGCTTTTGCATTATAAAACACACAAAGCACTAAACATAGACTCTGTATGTTTCTCCCTGACCCACACACAGACACAACCACGCGCAGAGAGAGCGGCGAGAAAGTGGGGGAGGGGGGTTACAGGGAGGGAGAGAAGATAGAGGAACCTGGAGTGAGAAGTCAGTCGCGCTAGATCCTTCGAGTATTAAATCACTTGAACTATTTTCCTCTCTACTGGATTTATTATCTAGTGAATCTTCTGTTTCACTTAGACTTTCTTCCACCGTGCTCTTCCAATTATCTTCATGTCGAACCTCATACAGTAAAGCCCGATCCAGGGACTGATTATGTTGAAGAAAAATCTCCAAATCATTCTCTAATGGCTTGCATATTAGTCGAAATCCACATACTTTCACAATTGCATTACCCGATGCTCTTATGGTTAACATGAAACAATTCCAGCCATTTGGACCAATAGAGACTCGGTTCCACAGTAGCCTTGGTTCGTAACATTTAAGTCGCACATGATTGAAATCTGGTAGGTAAGCTATTCCCATACACTTGTTATATTTACCATTAATGGCTGGAGTAATTCTCAATTTTCCATTCTCCTTTCCACATTTTGCTCGGACTACGACACATAAAGCTAATCCTAAGAATTTTTCAAACAAGTCTTTTGAAGCCATGAAAGAAATATGACCCTCATTATTAGGAAGCAACCATTCTGGCATCTCTCCTCTAGGCATAATAAGTTGTCGGCTACCATAGAAATCATGAAACACCTGTCACAATGCACACTGTTAGATAGTTTTTTCAAAATTGGCACCTAAAAAGAGGAGTTTCAATGAGTTAAGTGGGCAGTCTTATAGTTTAGCCATAGTCGGCAATAGCATTACAAAGATTTTTTGTACTTAATTGGTGGAAACAGAATATGTATTGTTGAAGATTTTGTAACTGGATGAACATATATTGTTGAAGTTTTTCATTGGATGATCCTTGTAATGACACAAAGAACTAGAGTTCTATAGACAGAGAAAATATCATTTGCGTTGCCTGATAGCCACCTCCACTACATACATACGCAAAATCACTTTCAAAATGTTTGCTTTTGTTAATTAGCCCACTAATTCAGGATTTTCGGCCTTTCATAGTACACAAGCACTTGGTGCAGCCAACATGTACACGGTCTCATATCAATCAAAGAGAGTCATAGTACCCAAGCACTCGGTGCAGCCAACATGTACACGGTCTCATATCAATCAAAGAGAGGGAGAGTCTAACCTTATGCTTCAGCATATCATCATAGCGGAAAAATAAACGGCCCCGTTCATGACGTGAAGATAAGTCGACACTGTCAAAGTCACATATGTTTGAGGGCCTTTCACTCAGAGATTCGCAGCCTATTTCCCATTGATGTTGAAATTGCCCTGGAATATCGAGGATCTCTTGTATTCTCTGACAATACGAAACAAGCAGATGTGGCAACTTATATTGTTGCTCGCAAGTAGGAAGGTTAGTAAAATTGATTTCGGCCAAAAACAAATGATTTAAAGAGGGAAAACAGGAAGGATCCTCCAGGAATTCTACTTCCGATAAATTGCATCCGTCAAGGCTTAGAAACCACAACTTAGGAAATCCCATTTTCATATGGGGATCATTCGAATCCGCCTCCCACTTTGGAAATTTGACTAGTTTTGAGCAGCCATCAAGCCATAGAAATTTAAGATTTTGCAACTTGTAAATGCTAGACGGAAGGATTGCCAATTTCTTGCAATTACATAAATCCATTTCCCCCAAAGAGACAAGATTTTCTATGGATTCAGGAAGTCGCTTAATTGAAGTTCCTTGTAAATGAAGTCCTCGCAAGGCTTTCATTTTATCCGAAAAATTAGGCAGTCTTTGCAACTTTGAGCAATCTTTAAGATTCAGAAGTTGAAGATTCTTGGACCGGAGCACATCAGGGAGATGGTGGAGTTTTGAGCACCCACCTAAATTCAAAAGCTGTAACTTGTTGTGATATGAAACTGATTCGTGGGCACGCTCCAAATTTTTGCACCCACAAAGATCCAATATCTCAAGATTTGGAGTACAATCGAGGTCCGGCATACAAACCAATGATTGGCATGCACTGAAGTTAATGAGCTTCAGTTTTATGAAGTCCTGCAAGAACAAAGAAACCAACTTGGGTAGACATTCCAGATGAAAAAAAAATGAGATAAGTATTTAATTCAAAATTTGGCTCTAATGAAAAAGTAATCATTTCTATCTGTCCAGAGGCAAATAAATGGTTCTTATAGTTTTCCTAAACAAATTACATACTGTTATCCCATTGTATAAAATTGGAACACCGTTCCGTGCTGGTAAAATTTGAAAGACATTGTTAATTGTCAAATTATGTTACCAACAAAATTTTGATTGAAAACTTGTTTAACAGTAATGCTTTGGTAAGTAACTAATACTTTTAAGTTACCACATAGTTTTAAATTACAAACTATCTCATTACATAGCTTACCAATAAGTTAATGGCATTGACTTTTATAGAAAACTAGTATGATGCCGTGCATCGCATGGATAAGATTATATTTACTATTTTGAATGTTGATATCGATGTGACTTTTTCGCAAGAGAGATAAAACATGCGCAGAAAATTTTAACAAAATTAATATACACATCAATGAAATTATTTCTAGAGCTTATATGGAATTAGCAGATATATCCTATAATTAATAGAGAGGGTTAATATCTAATTATCCCAAACTGGTCCCCCATGACACATTTAGGACTAATTTCCACCTAACAAAAATCTCAAACTGAAACCCAGCCCCAATTGACCCTCCGTTACTATAATACATGTATGTTGACACACGTGGTAGATGGTTGCAAGATGGATTTGATGTAGATAATGACAGATTCGACACAAAATTTACGTGTGATGATATTAAATCCAAACATAAAATAGTATTGGAAAAACTAAGACAGACTTCGGTTTTTGGCACATAATGAGTACTACTCCTAATTCTTCGTACCCCGAAGGAGTCGTCTATCGCTTGGATGCCCTTGGGCAATAACCTTTGCCCACCGTGCATGGCCTGAAAAAATTAGGAACACGTTGATTTGGGTCTACCTTAATGGAATCTGACCAAAGCCCCAAAACATGTATCTTCTTTAATAGTCTTTATGTGCAATAACCCCCCATCAAAATGAAAAGCACTAATCGTGGAATTAATTGACATACCAAATGATGAGAAATCCACATGAATCTTACCTTTCTAGAATCCTTAAAACATGCATTACAAATCTCATAGAGGATGTGAAGTCAAATTGACTTATCTACATCTTCAATTTCACACAAATGCAATTCGGATCTGGTGTAGGGTACATAGACTTAGGTTTGGTTTTTGATGATTTTGTCTAATCAAAACATCTTCAAAAATTCTGAAAAAAATTAGATGTCATGCTCAAGACAATTTTGCATAAATCTCGTGAAGAAATTTTTTCCAGATTCTGCTCATAGAAATCAGTATGAAAACAAAAATATAGAAAATCAAAACAAAGTCAGAACTTCAAATCTACCTATAACTACTGCAGAATCGACTGATTTCGGAGGTATTTTTTTATGACCAAATGACATTTTTTCAGGATGCATGACTTATCAAATTGAAGCTCAGGAAGTCTATTTTTTTACAAATAGAAGGGTTCGAGGTCTGAAAAGTTCATATAGTACCTCATCTCAACCAAAACAATAAGCATACAATAGAAGCACGGAATTGCATATTAACACTACCCACATTCAAACAAACTCAAGTTTGTCTTCAATGAACATCAATCTTCAGTAGATCATTCAATCACATCATCAACCTTAGATCTAAGCATATTATATAAATCTAAACTTGAAGACTAGCCCCGATTGGTTACATTGCTTACCTTATCGGATTCAAGGTTAAAACATCTACCTTTTGCATTTTCCTTCAAAACAAAGCGCAATCAGAAAAAATCAACGTCACCAGAACGTGATCGGAACTTTGAGGGATGGATCGGATCGCCTACGGATTGGCTAGGGACCAGTTGGACCGCCAGTTCACCTTGGATAGAACTAGTCCTAATTGAATCGGCCTTGGATGCGTTGGAATAGAACAGACTAGCAGAGTTAATCTGGTGGTTGAGCTGCCAATCCCCAACCATGGTGAGGCTAGGTATGAAGTTGGGGAGAGATCGGTGTGGCTCACGCCGTCAATCTAGGTCGCTGGACCGGCTCGGTAGCCATTTTCTTCAACTCGCAGAACAAGCGACTGGCTCAAGCCGATCAATCGACTGCTGGAGGAGGCACCGGTCACTAGAAGATTGAGGATGAGGAGAAGACCGTCGAGGGGCTAGGTGGCGATTGGCAGATCGACGACGTGAGGCCGACGAGCGATGGACTAGCGAGGGGCTAGTTTGGGAGAAAGAAAAAGAGTGGGAAGAGAGGGGGCAGAGAGAGGTTTTCTGTTTTTGAAAGAGAAAGTATTCTGCAAATGAGGGGCCCCCTTGCATTTTGGAGGAAAAAACCTTTTATACTAAGGCCTAATCGTTGAATCTTGACCATCGGTTTAATCCGATGATAAAAACTTTTATTTAATGGCCAAATTAAGTTTATTAAAGGCTAATCCCACTTAAAACATGTCCTATGATTGATCGGATGACTTTGATTCGCAAAACTTGAGGTTTAAAACAATAATCATAATTAGAGCCTAATTATGGGTAAAATCATAAATTTACAAAATTCGAGGGCCATTTTGCAAAATCTGAAAAATGGAAGGGCATGAGGATAGAATACGCACGATGAGGGGTTGGGGACCGGCTGCTAGTGACCTAGAATCGATCGGCCAAGGGCCGAACTGGCCTGCCTCATCGGTGACCAATTGGAGCGGTCGAACCGGTGCATGTCGGTACTTATTTGGACAGTTCTTGTGGGCTCGAAATTTATAGAAAAGAAAATTTATCCAATATGAGGAGAAATTATCCGATTTTAATCAAATTAAACCAATTAAACCCCTTAAATGCAATCTATGGGTTTTTTTATTAACCTAATCGAATGATTATTGTGAAAAATGACGCATCTAGGCCATGGTACATGTAATTGAACCTATAAGCCAAAATGGGCAATTTTTGCAACTCTTTCCTCGAAATCGCAAATTAATTGAAATTGAATTCAATTAATATTACGATAAACCTATTCAACTAATTACTCATGCTTATGATAACCTATTACATTCAAATTGACTTTGAATTGAATTTGCGAGACTTAAGCCAAAAATGGATTTATGAAATTAGACCTTAGTCTTGAATGGATCCACTTGAATTTCTTCAATTGAAGCTCAATAATCTGGTTTTCCTATATTCAAGAGAGCAAAATTCCTCAAATTGGGAAATTCTCAACTAAATTTCTCAAAATGGACTTCAGATTTAGACTTATATCAAGAAAATGAGTGGAATACAAATGTCCATTCGCAACTCATGAATGATCGATTCGGACCCCCTAATTAGGGCTCAAAATGACAACTCACCCTTTGATATGACAATTCTCGAAATTGAGTGAAAGAATGGATTAGAAATAGTTCCTAGAACGAATGTTGTAAAAAAAAGCTACACATAATTATGACTAAAGTGAAAAAAAAAAAAAATTTTAGTCAATTTCAAACCTAAAACCAAAAAGTTTGTAAAATAAGGTTCTTAATCAAATTTTGCAAAATTTTCGACAAGGAATTCAAATTGACACTAAAACAAAATATTTTGTGGATTTTTATTTATTGTTTTAATCAAAGCTTTGACTAAAGTCAACCCTTAATTGACTTTTCCTAAAAAGTTTATTTTTGAGTAAAAAATTTGAAAGTTTTGAAAATTGACTTTGCTAAAGTGAAGTTAAAACCATTTGACATCTTTTTGGGCAAAAAGTCAACGTTTGATTTTTCAGATTTTTCTTGGAAGTAACTAGGAAGTCACTTAAAAGTGATAGTGCAAAAGGAAAAAAGAAAATGAAAAACGACACTATTTAGTCCAAAAACAGGTTTCGTTTTGATCGAAAACCCTAATTTTATTTTATTTTTTCATTTTTTTGACACGTCGACGAAAAATTAGGTATCAACAGGCCTCACTTACAGTTGGCAAGGTCAATCTTTAGATGGGCAAAGGTCAATCCTGAGCTAAACGGTGAATGGTCGGGGTCACATGCATCTTTTCTTGAACTTGGTGCTAGGTCCTCGTTGAAGGGTCCCCCCCCCCCCCCCTTCAACCACCACCCAAGAAGTTCTGGAGGATCGCGTTGCCATGGACGGCGGAGGAGGAGGTGGCGGCCTATGTGTGGAGGGAGGACAAGTTGATGTCTTACCAGAGGTCGTCCGTGGATCTCAAGGAAGAAGATGACGGAGGATCGGTGGAAGTTGGAGATGATGGCAAGAGCAATAGTGAAGAAGAAGATAAGTGTATGGAGGAGGAGCTCGATTTGAGTGAGGATGAGGAGGGTGATCTCTTGTTCTTGTTGATGTATTCTTCGTCCGGAAGACCACAAGTTGACCCCATTTTTGGCAACGTTTTAGACTTTCCCGAGAGAGAGAGAGATTTGTCAAGAAGACTAGGAGTGGCCCACATTCAAGCAAGGCCTGAGGGTCACTAGCGAGGGCTTCACGATCTCGCCTAGTGGCCTGCAACCCTTGTTAGAGCCTCATTGGCCACTGTGGGAAAATAAGCCAAGGAAGAAGAAAAGAAAAAAGAATAGAAAAAGAAAAGAAAATATTAATAATTTTTTTAAAAATAAAAATTATTAAAAAACTACCATGTCAGTATCGAGCAGACAACAGTTGCAGTCGAGCATCTACGTCAACACTAGCTAGCCAAAACTAGATGGATTGACCGAATTAGTATAATTGTAAAAGATTTAGAATTGAATTGGCATGGTTGCAATAAATATAAGATTTTTTTTTTTGGTAATTCTCCCAGTTTTAACCTCAGAGTATTATTAGTATTTTGAGGATCACAACACAACTTCATTTTTGATAAAAAAAATAAATTAAAGATCAATGCATTTACCTGATGAGCAATCATTTCACGTGGTAATTTGTTTATTTCGCTATTTTAAGCCAAACATAGGAGCAAATGATTAAGGGAAAGGAATCTCTTGAAGGTGGAGATAGAGATTCTTAAAATTTTGTTCATGATCAACAATTGTATTTTGGTACATACATTCAAGCATTTACAATTCATGTAATGGTATCTTCTAGACTATTTTCTAGAGAAGCCTTTTGTATGTATATGTTTCTTAATGTTATCGTGATGCGTATGACCACTATCCAAGCAATTATAGCATGCAAGAATATTTCCATCTATGCACCGATAACGGGTGCTTTATAAACTTGGGGCCAGCTTGCATTCAGTCGAGGCCATCCAAGTCAAACTTAGTTTCTCATTTCTAATTTATAATTTCTAATTCATAAGATAACAAAGTCATCTCGACCAAAGTGAGAAGGGACAAGCACTAGCAGTAGGAGATAATCTGGTTTACGTAGATGTTGGGAGAAGATAATGTTGTTGACGCAGATGTCAATGGCTTTAGAAGCTCTAAACTCTTATTCTATGCCCAACCCATCATTCAAATTCATGGATGATTTTGTTCATCCTTGTCCCGTGGAATTTTGGACCGAACAAAGCAGTCCAAAATGGACTCCATCACCCTTGCTCTCTGCCTCATCAATCATCACTTCCGCCGTGGCAATTCATTATTCTCTTGTAGTTGTGCCATGGCCTTCGCTCAAGCGCAAGTAAGACTCACGACATGTAAGAAAATGCTTTGAAGAAGACAAGGCCGCAAAGGAGAGTCGTGACTCAAAGAGAGATCAATCGAGCTTCTTCAAAGTCGTCGGAAAACAGAAAAAAGATAAAGGGAAATCCAGACAATGAAGGCTTTTTTCTTTTTCCTTTTGATCTGGTCCTATCTTAGCTATGCGCAGGTTGCCAAGCCCTGCTTCTTCATTCGTGCGTGCTCACCCCAGCCCCCAAAAGGTAGGGAATCAAATTCCCCACCTCCTCTTTTCCAAGTGGGGAAGGGTGGCCGGGGCAACCTTAGTAGTTCAAACAATGAAGACTTGAATAAGATAGAAGTTTGATTTAAAACCCTCATAGCGGTCGTTTGAGTTCTTGATTTGGGTTTTTCCTATTTATTAACTGACTTGGTGTTTACTAAGCGACATATCAAATGCAATAATCCGCCACGTCAACCGTTGCCTCATTTTTTATCCCACAAGGTAGTACATTTTTAATAACACTAACATCATTAAAATGTTAGATTGTATAAGAGATCAAATGGCTAAAAAAAATTCAAGAACTAGTACTCCATCATTATAATTCACTTCACTCATAAAAATAACTACCGAACCGGTTTTCCAAGAATACAGCATCATCAATCGTGGAAGGTATCAATCAAATGCAACCCGTGACATGAAGCAAGCTTGCTTTCTCATATTTTCGTGTTGATCAGGCCAGATAAATATTTATCTTCATATTGAAAATTTTCAGATTTATTAGCTGAGTAAGAGAAGTCTTTGCACTGAAATTTCGGGGATAAGTACACTAATGGTGCTATAAGTTGTGTACGACGCTCACTTTGGTGCCAAAAATTTCCGTCGGATCACTTAAGTGCCAAAAAATTTGAAAAACACTCACTTTGGTGCTAACGCCGATCTAATCGGCCGGAAATCCGACGTGGCCTTTTTTTATTTATTAATTTCTTATACTAATGTGGCTCGCCGGAAAGTCCAGTTAGCGTGTAAACTACCAAACGACGTCATTTAGCGTCTTAAAACCCAAGTCGAAATCCTAAATCCCCAAATCGAGAGAGAGAGAGAGAGAGAGAGAGAGAGAGAGAGAGAGAGAGAGAGAGAGAGAGAGAGAGAGAGAGAGAGAGGCCATGGCGGCGTTGTCTTCTTCCCCGAATAACAACACTAGCAGAGAGAGAGAGAAGCCATGGTGGCATCGTCTTCTTCCCCGAAGAACAACACTAGCAGAGAGAGAGAGAAGCCATGGCGGCATCGTCTTCTTCTCCGAAGAACAACACCAACAGAGAGAGAGAGAGAAGCCATGGCGGTGTCGTCTTCTTCCCCGAAGAACAACACCAGCAGAGAGAGAGATAAGCCATGGCGGCGGCGTCTTCTCTCCTGAAGAACAACACCAGCACCAGCCATTCTTTGAACAAAGCCCAATCCACCATCTCCATCTGCGCCCTCCTCGTTTCCCTCGCACTCCTCGTCTTCTCTCTCTCTTTGCACCTTCAACCCCCCTTCTTCCTCCTCCTCCTCCACCCTCGCCTCCTATTTTCCCATCACTTCTTGGCCGAGCAATGGTGGCCAAGCACGGTGGTTGAGCGACGGTGGCCGAGCACGGTGGCCGAGCAAGCTAGGTTGGCGAGGATGAACAAAAAAAAAAAAAACCCTAATTTCAATCACAAATGAGCTATACGGCATCGTTTTTCATAAGCCATCCACATAGGACGGCAAAACAACATCGTTTTCTTAAGTAGGATAGAAAACGACGTCGTTTAAAGGGTTTATCGATTTTTTTTTTTTTATAAATATAAAGCCACGTAATCATTTTGGCCGGAATTTCTCGCCGGTGGCACCAAAGTGATCGTTTTTTCTCCGATTTGGCACTTAAGTGATTCGGTGGAAACTTTTGGCACCAAAGTGAGCGCCGTACACAACTTATGGCACCATTAGTGTACATATCCCGAAATCTCGCAAAGGAAATTCTAAGAGCTATCATCAAATTTAGGTTTAGTACGTTTTTTTTTTTTTTTAGTAAGTTGCTCTTCATAATATCAAAAAAAAAAAAAAGTTGGAAACTATATATCATGCTTTTTGATTGAAATTTTTTAGCCATGATTTTCTGAAATGGTCGCATAGAGCAATTCTCTTGGCACGTCAGTCGCCTAATGGCAAACTTTTATCAATACGGAATTTCGAATTGGAATTGAGGGAGCAGTTATGTAACAAGTTCTTCTACGGACGAAAATGCAAAAGGAAAAAGGATAAACCGATTTTAAAACTTGTTCAATTAGTTCAGATAAAAAGTACTGTAATTCTGTCAAATTTAAATTACGGGAAATGCTGATATCTTACTTTTTAATATGTTTTGAGTGCACAATGGCGTTGATGTAGTGCGAAATGGATGCCGCATCAGAAAATAGGTTAAAAAAATTGGACATAAAAAGTAACAAAAATCCAGAAATGAATAAAAAAACCAAAAAGGCCAAAATTAATTTAAAAAATGGAACCAGAGGGAGGGATGGTCGGGTTTCACCGAGCGGTGCTACTATCGGACTTCGCCGTTAATTTTCAATGGAGGCAAATTTTATTGTTCGCTTCTTTTGGATCTAACGTGACAGAATAATAAAAATTTGTTATACAAAGGCGAAGGAGCAAATGTGACGAATGGTTCGCGGAAAAATAGATTTGTCACCTTAACCTAACCTTTTAGTGGCACTAACCATGTTAAAACTCTATGCTTGTTGTCACGCCCCGACCCTCAGGCACGCACACATCCTTTACTCTTGGTCGATTTAAAATGCGATATCCCAGGACTATGTATCGCCGACCCTTTCATTCTTTATAGCACATGCGGAAGCAGTTATAAATCCCCAGACAATAAAGCAATGGGATAGAAAAGCAGGCCATACATTTTTCCTCACTGAAAATTCACAACTACAACTTTTTACATGCAAACAAGGTCTGACAAGACAGTATAGGATTTCGGTCCTCATCCGGGTCGTACTCGATGTCATACTCGGGGTCCTCTTCCACGTACTCCTCTTCGGGTTCCTCAACAAGGATCTCCTCGTTAGATTCATGCTCCTTAGGCTCCTCATCCAGGTCCTGAAATGGTTATTCAATAACCATTGAGACCACGTCTCAGCAAGTTCTACCTCCTAAGACCCAATTAGTAAACTAATACACCTTAGGGCTGCCTATGCACAACATGAGTCAAAGGACTTACCTTAGCCTCAGATTCCACCTGCATATTAGCACAGATCATATAGGCACCCAAGAAATCATATTATAGATCGAAGCATCGATCTAATCGACTTAATCGATTAAATGCCAACAAGACCACTCACGGTCATTTCCATTCAGTCAATCAATTCATAACATCAAATCAAAGCAATGATCAATCGACCTTGTCGATTACATGTCAGACGGACCATTCTAGGTCAATTCGATTATTCCATCTTAATCATCAATTACGAACTACGATCCTCATATCACATCTTAAGCAAAGGTGGAAGACACAGTCCACCACTCGACCACTTTCGATACTCAATGGCTTTACGGTCCCACTCGACCACTTTCGATACTTAATGGCTTTACGGTCCCACTCGACCACTTTCGATAATCAAAACATAGAAATACGGCCACGTAGGCACAATCTATGCCACACAGGCATGATCAACTATCGCCACACAGGCATGATCACTCATCGCCACACAGGCATGATCAACTATCGCCACACACAGGCATGATCACTTATCGCCACACAGGCATGATCAACTATCGCCACACAGGCATGATCACTTATCGCCACACAGGCATGATCAACTATCGCCACACAGGCATGATCACTTATCGCCACACAGGCATGATCAACTATCGCCACACAGGCATGATCAACTTTCAACAATTTACGAGCATTCTCTAAGGCAACTCTTCGCCAAGATGACATAATCAACCACTGAATACACGTGCATTCTCCAGGTGATATTCCGATTCACCGAGCCCACGTATTTCCATTCAGGTGATAACCAATACCCAACGATTTCTCAATCAAATAATTAAATCAACTCAACAAAGCATTATAAATGTTGAATAACATACTTGGCCATTCACCAATCAATACTCAATCAAATAATTAAATTAACTCAACAAAGCATTATAAATGCTGAATAAACATACTTGGTCATTCACCAATCGATAATTCAATCTCAATCGATTCCAATCAATTTAGGGTAAATCCCTAAAATATCACAATTTATTCAATTCCATACAACGTAGAGCTCAAATAAATAAACGGACTGCGCCACGACAATCAGCACGAGATTTCGGTCGTCGGCCATCAAAATCTTAATTTCCGAAAAATAATTAATTTATTTATTAATTTCGAAAATTAAATAAATAAATACAATAAATTCAATTTAGCACAATATAAAGCTCAATTAAATAAACGGTCTGCACCACGATCATCAGCATAAAATCCCGGTCACTAGCCATCTTAATTGAATTTCCGGGAAATAAATAATTAAATAATTAATTTCGAAAATTAATAATTAATTCCTAAAAATACCACCTAGGCCCGAATCGCTTAATAAACACCCGATAAGGGACGGGAAAAATCCCAAGAAGGATCCAATAAATACTACATGCAATTCTCTATCTAATTACACTAATTACACAACTAATATACAAAGCAATTAACTAATAATCACTAATCAATTCTAATCTAACAACCTAATTACACTTAATTAACACTAATCAACCTTTAAGCGTAATTAGCAAACTAAGAAGGCATTAGTGAGTAAAACTCACTCAAAACGACGGGCTCGACGCGAGGATCGACTTTCCTCAAAGCGGGCCGAGCATCCGGGCTCGGGAAGACGGCCAAAACAAGCCAAAACCCTCTGCGATACCCATTTTCTGCAACCCTCTGATCGCTGCTGGTCGGGGCAGATCCGGGGCTGGTTGAGGCGGCCAAGGGCGACTGAGGGCAAGGCGGAGCTCCGGCGAGGCTAACGGTGGTCGGAGGTGGTCGGGCGGTGGCCGGAGGCGGCTGAACGGGACTGAATAGGGGCGGAACAGAGGCTGGACAGCAGCTTGTTTGGACCCAGGCAGGCGGTGCACGGCAGGCGAGCACGAAGCAGACGGTGACGAGGCAGCGTGCGGCGGCGATGGCAGCTCCGGCGCGATTGCAGCTCCTTCAAGCAGCGCCGATCGCTGCTTCTACTCTTGCTGGTCAGTTCTGTTCGAACCAGAGGGAGGAGAGGGGCGGACGCACGCGGTCAGCAGCTCGGCGGCGGCTCGGGTGCGCGAGCAGCTTCGGTGCTTGCGGGCGTGCGACGATGACGACGAGAGGCGACGATGGGCGGAGCTGCTACTGTTGCTTCGGCTTCTTCGGCTTCCATGGCGTCGCACAACCAAAGAAGAAGATGGAGGAAGAGAGAGACAGCGACGGGAGAGAGAAGGGGAGAAGAGAAAACCAAATTTTCTTTCTTTTTCTCTCACTCTCTCTCTCTCTTAGGTCAGCCATACGTGGGCCACCATGGCTGTCATCCACCCACATTTCAAGCCCAAAACTACCCCTTCTAGAAGCCTTTAAATAGGCCAAATGTAGGGGTAAGTGTGGCATACGAATTTTGCCAAGTTTTCTTTCCAATTTGAACCTTAATCCCACTTGAATCAAATCAAATTGACCCCCATTAATTTATTCAACACCTCATCATTCCAATTGGTATTTTTCCCTACCAATATAGCCCACTTGCATCCCAATTTCATAATCCCTGGCTTCAACTGAACAACAACGGCCCTATTTATCCAGTCGAAATTAGAACCCGAAAATCTGGATGTCACAACTCTTCCCCTCTTATAAAAATTTCGTCCTCGAAATTTAAACCATTAAAAATTCTTCTTCAAAATGGTGGGGTATTGTCGTCTCATCGATTTTGCCCCTTCATTCTGCTTCATACTGCTATCCAAGATCCTCGGTGCTGACGAAACATTTCCGAATTAACCAAACCAATTCTTGATTCCCAAAAAGACTAAGCACTTGTCCATCTTTGCAAAAATGAAAGTTGCAAAAGTTTTGGTTGTTTTTTTTTTTTTTTCTTATTTTTCCACAAAGCAGCTAACTGCTGCGTTGGGGATTCGAACTCCCGACTTCGGACTTGCGGCTTCATCCCGGATACCACTCGGCTAGAGGCGCCGACGGTGTCCCAAACCGCTTTCTTTTTCCATTTAAAGCCAAAACCCTCCTTTGAACTCAAATTTCGATGGATTCCGATTTAAATGCCGATTCATCTTCCCTTCCTTAATAGATCGAGACGTCCTCACCAAGGCGACACCCAAGGAAAAATACACTTCCCCACTTAAAATTTCAAAGGTCTTCAACACAAAATCTGCAAAGCTAACTGGCGATTCTGAGCAGTCTCAAATCTGTCTCTAATAACTGCGACTGAATCACTGATTCTAAACCAACTCTGGACCTGCGATTTTCTGATCTCTGATCTCATCTCAACGACTGAAGTTCTGTACACTCTGCTCTGCATGGATTAAAAGGAAATTATCTGACCGATCTACTGAAACTGGGAACCTCTGGTCAAGATCTGATATAACTCTGAAACTGATCTCGGCAACTGCAATCACTGACTACTGTACTGACCCTGGCCTGTGTTCTTTCTTTCCCTGACTCCATCTCAGCAATTGAAATTCTGTACTCTCTGTTATACACTGCTTAATAAAGAACCCTCTGAAAACTTTGCCAAATTTATAATCTCTGATCTAGATTCGAAATATAATTCATCCCCGGCACTCCATGCCGGCGAATTATCTGATGCACACACACTTCGGTATACCCACTCTGTGACAAGATAGGATCTTCAATTTCTGAAATCGAACTTAGATTGGCGGTTAATTTCACTCCGACACGCTTTTAGTGTGACCTAGGCTACTGGGTAGTGTTCAGAGCTTTTTAGGACAAATGACCCGTGGTCGATTTTCTTCGAGCCACAATAAACCCACTCGACCCATTGGCGACTCTCGATTGTCGTGAAAATCTCCAAGATTCAAATACGGACACAAGGTACCAAAACGACAATAAACTCAAATTAGTACCGGTCGATGAGAGTTTTCCAATTTAGTGGAGTCACCCACGATCGGTCATTCATCTCAGTCGAACCGATCTATCTCTGATTTCAAATCGGTTTTATACTGTGCCGCAATGATCTCTAAAGATGAGCACGGTCGAGAAGTCGATCCCTGGTCGAATTCTCAAGTCTATTTGCCTTAAGGTCCTTAATAACTCTCCCAGCTAGTCTAGTTATCTCATGAGTGGCCAACTCAGAGAAAAACACTGTAATCGCGTCGATGAAATGCCCAATTTATCTAATCGAAATCAGAGCCCGAAATCTGGATGTTACACACTCAAAATAAGATCTTCTGAACATCTCTGTCTGTCAACTAGGCGCCGATTCTAACTTGAACATTTGGTTCAATCTTGAGGGAGGCTATAAAATTCAAAAGGTAGCCTACCTCAAATTTGAAAACAAAGCTTCGAAGTCTTTTCAAGTAAAGTCTACACTTTAGCCAGTCTATGCACAATTGAAGACTCTCGGCTCAACACATTAATGACTCATTTCGTTCCTCCAAGGTGATACCCGATATCACTATTATAGTTCTGCCAAAATTCTAGTTCACGACACCGCTTCGCATTCCACTTATTGGGTCTCAACTGGCGGAACGGTGATACAACAATCTTCTCATGTTGTATCAATGCATACCCCGTCCTCTGCAAGACACATCACTAAAGATTCCGTACTTTCCAAAGCCAAATGAAAAGTTTAGCACAAGTACGATAGTCAGTTCTTACTTAAGCTTTGGAAACTATCATCGTACTTGTCTATGCTGATGAATTTCTCTTCTTTCTTAAGAGGTCAAGCCCACGATGGTACTGATGCTGAAAATTCTTTCACAAACCTTCTGTAGTAATTTGTCCAATCCCCACAGCTTCTGATCTCTAACACTAATCTCGATCTCGGTTCATTAACAACTGATTCGATCCTGGCTGGTCCACGGAAATTCCTTTACCTGTAATCACATGACCATTCTTAGGGGCTCTCGTGATCCTCATCACTTAATGAACACCCTAGAACATCGCTACATCACACGATCACCATTGATTTAGGTATTCTTTGAATACTCGGTTTGTCAAGTCTATGACAACGGCTGGAGCGTTCGTTATATCAAATGGCTTTACAATATTCTCACAAGGGCTAATTCAAGTGCGAAGTGTTGTCTTCAGTATAACCTCCTTCCTGGTTCTCTACTGACGATAACCTGTCCTCAAGTCGATCCTTGAAGACATCAACACTCTTTATAACAAGTCACCCAATTAAGTTGACAATGGTTGATGCATGATTGCAATGAACCATCTTCATTTCTCTTTCCACAAAACTGATGTTCCTTAAAGCGATGCACTAATATGCATGAATTCCTCATTCATCAATCTTCACATCCATACCTTCGGTTCTATCCATTCAAACAACAATAACTAGTGATTCCCCTTTCTTCCACTTATTTCAATAAACTGAAGTTCCCCAAACTTCATCCAAACTCTGCTACGATACTCTGATAGAATTTTCCCCCAAAACATTCATCATCTGTCTAATGCCAGGTCGGTTCCATTTCTGATCTTCTCACCATACCTAGACACTGAATTCATCCAGGTTTTCTTCCACAATTTCGACACCTATCTGGTGAGTCTTCTACCTCTTGCCAAGTGCTAGGATGCACTATTTCTTATACCAGAGACCTATCCCAGAAATTCCACAGTGCGTTCTATGGCGCACTTCTCGTGAACTGTTCTACCAACAGTGACAGCAGTAACTGTTGTCAAGATTCCCTCTTCTTATGGGGGTACACCATAAATCACTGTCCGTACTGGCGACAGTTACCACAATTTCCTATCCTCAAAATACACGAGACTAATTCATACCATCTTCCATAGAACAACATGTTCCATTTGTCTGAATGCTGACCTGACTATTCTGCCCTTCCTATTGAGTGGAACAAAATACTCTTCCCTCAACATTAGTCTTTTCTCCTGACCAAATTCCAAATCTGCTTCGCTGAATCTGGACTCAAATATCGAATTATATTCTCTGATTATCCTTCCAGGTTGGACCTCAACAAAGGTAACAACAACAACAACAACAACTTGATTCTGATTTTACCGGCTCATCCAGATCCCAAGGAACACTTGCATCAAATCAATCTTATCGAACTTAGGATCATTCAATGCTGCTACACTAGTACCAACCTGCGGTGGCACTCTTACACTCAAGCTGGCCAGAGTCAACACTCTGCCTTCCGAATCCACAATAATTAAAAGCAAGCAATTCACACCCGACAACCAATTCTACCAATCAGCTATCAAAGACATGCACCATTCATGAATTTAAAGGCCTTTCCTACTACTATCCCATAGGTCATCGCACCTTATCACTCCAATACCTAACCATTGCTCTGATACCACAAAAAGGGGATGTCACGCCCCGACCCTCAGGCACGCACACATCCTTTACTCTTGGTCGATTTAAAATGCGATATCCCAGGACTATGTATCGCCGACCCTTTCATTCTTTATAGCACATGCGGAAGCAGTTATAAATCCCCAGACAATAAAGCAATGGGATAGAAAAGCAGGCCATACATTTTTCCTCACTGAAAATTCACAACTACAACTTTTTACATGCAAACAAGGTCTGACAAGACAGGATAGGATTTCGGTCCTCATCCGGGTCGTACTCGATGTCATACTCGGGGTCCTCCTCCACGTACTCCTCTTCGGGTTCCTCAACAAGGATCTCCTCGTTAGATTCATGCTCCTTAGGCTCCTCATCCAGGTCCTGAAATGGTTATTCAATAACCATTGAGACCACGTCTCAGCAAGTTCTACCTCCTAAGACCCGATTAGTAAACTAATACACCTTAGGGCTGCCTATGCACAACATGAGTCAAAGGACTTACCTTAGCCTCAGATTCCACCTGCATATTAGCACAGATCATATAGGCACCCAAGAAATCATATTATAGATCGAAGCATCGATCTAATCGACTTAATCGATTAAATGCCAACAAGACCACTCACGGTCATTTCCATTCAGTCAATCAATTCATAACATCAAATCAAAGCAATGATCAATCGACCTTGTCGATTACATGTCAGACGGACCATTCTAGGTCAATTCAATTATTCCATCTTAATCATCAATTACGAACTACGATCCTCATATCACATCTTAAGCAAAGGTGGAAGACACAGTCCACCACTCGACCACTTTCGATACTCAATGGCTTTACGGTCCCACTCGACCACTTTCGATACTTAATGGCTTTACGGTCCCACTCGACCACTTTCGATAATCAAAACATAAAAATACGGCCACGTAGGCACAATCTATGCCACACAGGCATGATCAACTATCGCCACACAGGCATGATCACTCATCGCCACACAGGCATGATCAACTATCGCCACACACAGGCATGATCACTTATCGCCACACAGGCATGATCAACTATCGCCACACAGGCATGATCACTTATCGCCACACAGGCATGATCAACTATCGCCACACAGGCATGATCAACTTTCAACAATTTACGAGCATTCTCTAAGGCAACTCTTCGCCAAGATGACATAATCAACCACTGAATACACGTGCATTCTCCAGGTGATATTCCGATTCACCGAGCCCACGTATTTCCATTCAGGTGATAACCAATACCCAACGATTTCTCAATCAAATAATTAAATCAACTCAACAAAGCATTATAAATGTTGAATAACATACTTGGCCATTCACCAATCAATACTCAATCAAATAATTAAATTAACTCAACAAAGCATTATAAATGCTGAATAAACATACTTGGTCATTCACCAATCGATAATTCAATCTCAATCGATTCCAATCAATTTAGGGTAAATCCCTAAAATATCACAATTTATTCAATTCCATACAACGTAGAGCTCAAATAAATAAACGGACTGCGCCACGACAATCAGCACGAGATTTCGGTCGTCGGCCATCAAAATCTTAATTTCCGAAAAATAATTAATTTATTTATTAATTTCGAAAATTAAATAAATAAATACAATAAATTCAATTTAGCACAATATAAAGCTCAATTAAATAAACGGTCTGCACCACGATCATCAGCATAAAATCCCGGTCACTAGCCATCTTAATTGAATTTCCGGGAAATAAATAATTAAATAATTAATTTCGAAAATTAATAATTAATTCCTAAAAATACCACCTAGGCCCGAATCGCTTAATAAACACCCGATAAGGGACGGGAAAAATCCCAAGAAGGATCCAATAAATACTACATGCAATTCTCTATCTAATTACACTAATTACACAACTAATATACAAAGCAATTAACTAATAATCACTAATCAATTCTAATCTAACAACCTAATTACACTTAATTAACACTAATCAACCTTTAAGCGTAATTAGCAAACTAAGAAGGCATTAGTGAGTAAAACTCACTCAAAACGACGGGCTCGGCGCGAGGATCGACTTTCCTCAAAGCGGGCCGAGCATCCGGGCTCGGGAAGACGGCCAAAACAGGCCAAAACCCTCTGCGATACCCATTTTCTGCAACCCTCTGATCGCTGCTGGTCGGGGCAGATCCGGGGCTGGTTGAGGCGGCCAAGGGCGGCTGAGGGCAAGGCGGAGCTCCGGCGAGGCTAACGGTGGTCGGAGGTGGTCGGGCGGTGGCCGGAGGCGGCTGAACGGGACTGAACAGGGGCGGAACAGAGGCTGGACAGCAGCTTGTTTGGACCCAGGCAGGCGGTGCACGGCAGGCGAGCACGAAGCAGACGGTGACGAGGCAGCGTGCGGCGGCGATGGCAGCTCCGGCGCGATTGCAGCTCCTTCAAGCAGCGCCGATCGCTGCTTCTACTCTTGCTGGTCAGTTCTGTTCGAACCAGAGGGAGGAGAGGGGCGGACGCACGCGGTCAGCAGCTCGGCGGCGGCTCGGGTGCGCGAGCAGCTTCGGTGCTTGCGGGCGTGCGACGATGACGACGAGAGGCGACGATGGGCGGAGCTGCTACTGTTGCTTCGGCTTCTTCGGCTTCCATGGCGTCGCACAACCAAAGAAGAAGATGGAGGAAGAGAGAGACAGCGACGGGAGAGAGAAGGGGAGAAGAGAAAACCAAATTTTCTTTCTTTTTCTCTCACTCTCTCTCTCTCTTAGGTCAGCCATACGTGGGCCACCATGGCTGTCATCCACCCACATTTCAAGCCCAAAACTACCCCTTCTAGAAGCCTTTAAATAGGCCAAATGTAGGGGTAAGTGTGGCATACGAATTTTGCCAAGTTTTCTTTCCAATTTGAACCTTAATCCCACTTGAATCAAATCAAATTGACCCCCATTAATTTATTCAACACCTCATCATTCCAATTGATATTTTTCCCTACCAATATAGCCCACTTGCATCCCAATTTCACAATCCCTAGCTTCAACTAAACAACAACGGCCCTATTTATCCAGTCGAAATTAGAACCCGAAAATCTAGATGTCACACTTGTGCTCATTCATTTGTTTACCACTTTGCAGCGAAATGATGATTTGACTACTCTCAAATTAATAGTACATTAGTTTGACTTGAATCCCTTGCTTTGTTGGTAACTTGCTAAAACAGCAGGTCTGTGTTTGGTAAGTTCTAATTTCATCACGAAAATTATCAAAAAAAGTCATAAACATATTACACTTGTATCAATTATTTTCTAAACTATTTAATTTGACCAATTTGATAATTAAATTTTTGACGATTTGTCAATTCAATCTTAAATATTTCAGTTGTATCAATTTAATCATAAATCTCTTGATGGTTTGCCAATTTCGTTAAGGTTTCAAACTAAATTGGCAATTCATAAAAAAAAGTTTAGGATTAAATTATCACAATCGAAAGGTTTATGATTGAATTGGCAAATTTTCAAAAGATTTATGACTAAATTGTCTAAACTCAAAAACTTAGAATTGAATTAGCACAAATACAATAAGTTAAGTACTTTTTTGGTAATCTTCCCGATTTCATCGGGAAGATGTATTTGCAATGGCAAACAAATAAATAAGTTGATAACTCATTTTTGGTACATGGATAATTTACATACTTGGTCTATAACTTACTTCCTCAAATAAGTTACAACTCATTGGTAAATTACTAATTTCACCAGTAAGTTATCAACTTCAATTGCAAGATTTTAGTGGCAAATTTGATAACTTACTATTGAATGGTAAGTTCTTTACATGGTTAGTAGCTTACCACCTTAAAAGTGGGCTTGCGTTGGTAATTTAAGTTATTTACTTCTCTGTTTTGATACTAACTTGAATTGGGAAAAGTATATATAAAAAAAACAAAAATCATAAACCTATTGTGTTAGTACCAATTTAGTCTTAAAGTTTTCAATTGAACCAATTTAGTCATATACATTTTCAATCTATCCAACCAATTTCCAAAATTGCTAACGTGGGTGTTAGCCATCCTATGTGGCACAACCGATGCTAAGGTGGACAATTTTCTAATTTTAAAATATTTTTATGATTTTTATGATTTTTCTTTTCTTTCCTTTCTTTTTTCCCCCAACCTGGGCTGACGAGGTTGCCAGCCAACCCTCGCAGGCCTCCTCCATGCCCTTGTTGGGCACAAGCAAGGGTTTAGTGGCAATTGCTTGTGGCAGCCAAGGGCCACAACGCCCTTGCCTGTGGCTGGTGATGGTCAGCCGAAGACCTCATCAACCCCAAAGTTTAAAAAAGGAAACTGAAAGAAAAGAATAAATGAAACATTTAAAAATTTTAGAATATTGTCCACGTGGGCAATTGGCGTTCACGTCAGTAATTTCTGATTTAAATTGGCCTAATGAACTGAATTGGTACTAATATAAAATATTTAGGACTAAATTGGTCCAATGCAATAGATTTGAGACTTTTTTTTTGTACTTTTCCCAACTTGAATTATAAGATTTTATAAGAAATAGCAAAATTTTCTTAGCAACTTGATAACTTACTATCGAACTTGGCTTTCATAAATTCCTCAAATTATTGGTAACATACTTCAGTAAAATTATGCCCATGTTGTAAGTTACTTAATTCAATAATAATTGACTAATTGCATTTTTTTTTTATTAATAGCAAATTCCTCCTTGTATTGGTAATTAACTAGTATGTAGGCGGACCTATGTCGATAAATTGCTAATCTCACCGGTAAGTTTAATCTTTAAGTGGTAAACTTCTACATAACAAGTAGATAATTTACAATCCAATTGAAATTGGAAAATTCCCTTTGGTGATCACTTGCTACCTTGAAAAATGGAACAATGTCGGTAAGTTATTAATGCCATTAGAAAATTACTATGTTCCCCATTCAGCTTTTGTTTTGAGCGGTAAATCTATTAAAAAGTTGGTAGCTTATTGTTGCATTTCACGTTCCTAAGTTGCTAACTTGTTGGTAAATTACTATGAGCTAACATGACCAATAAGTTGCCAGCTATATAATTTTACCAAGGGGATTTAAAATTGACTAACCATATGAGAAAAATTACCATGCAAGGAACATTGATCCTTTTTTGGCAAACTGAAAATTGGACTCGTCCTTCTCCCACTCCAGGGGCCAAAAGCAAAGAGAAGCTCGTGTGCTCCACGAACTTTTACTAAGATTCTATTGTCATTTGTGAGGGTACTTTATATAGTCTGACTGTTGGGGATTTGATTTTATGATCTAGATAACCCGACAAACGGTAGCCAGCAGGTGCGATGATGATAACATGATCTCCGCACTTCGGTTAAAAGGGCTCACTTCTCAGGACCATTATTACAAGAATACGCTAATGCCACTGAAATCAGTAAACGAGATGCTGCTAAGCATGTTGTGCAGAATATGACATTTATCAATGAGATAATGATTCAACTGATGAAAAACAAACACACTTGCTATGAATGTTGCGTGCCAAGTCACCGTCTATCCAGTTTCATATATTTGAATATGAGACGAGAGACTGAATCGAACGTCATCTATTACTCCAACCACTGTCCCGGGTTATAAGGAAACACATGCCCCCCCCCCCCCCCCCCCCCCCCCAAATTTGTTTCACTGCCTTACTGATCGCTTTCTTAAGAGCTGCAAGCCAACATATACTACACTCACCTCTTCCCATTTAATTTGTTTCACTGTCACTGCTTCCGGTTCCTTGCAAAATATGAAACGTGTTTAAGTATCCTATTGACGTGTCTTCCTCTGAATCAGAGTCCTCATAGAATGAAGCTGGATCCACTGATTGATTCTCTTCCAGCACAACCTTTAGATCATCCTCTAACCGCCGGCATCTTAACATATATCCCAACTTTTTCATGGTTCCACCCGATAGTGTAACTGTAAGGCTAAATCTTAAATAATTCTCCCCAAATTGACTGAAATCAACTGCTCCCTGCAACAATCCCCACAATATATTTGGTTTGAGACATTGAATCCACAGATGATCTGAATCATATGAACCGAGAGTTCCTTCTAGCACATTCCGCCTTTGGCCATTAACATGTGGCACGATTTTGAAAGATATTTCCTTGTTTCCATCTTCCACACCGAAAATAACACAGAGAACCAATTCAAGGAACTTGTCAAAAAAGTCCTGTGAAGCCATGAAAGACATAGTACCATCTTCAACAAGGACAAACCCCTTTGGCATCTCTCCTCCAGGCAAAACATTTCGGCAACGAGGATAAATTCGGGAATAGCGAAGCTTCTGTAATATGAATAAAGTGTTAGAAGTACCCAAATTTGTAATTAGTTCAAGAAGAAGAGTTTGATTTTGAGCATATTCATAAGGGACAAATACCAAAAAGTTATAAACTTATTGCAATTTTGATATTTAGTCCTAATTTTTTTTAGCCATTTGAGTCCTAAACTTTTTACATTTATATCAATCCATTTGATTAGTTTTGGTTGACTAGCGCTAATATGGATGTCGACTATCCTACGTGGCGCAATCATTGTTGATATGGACAATTTGTAATAATATTTTAATAATTTTTAGAATTTTTATTTTTTTTATTTTTTTTTCTTTCTATTCCCTTTTTCCCCTTCCCTCCATCTTCATCCTCTAGCTAGTTGTCAGAACTTAGCAATTGGCCAAAGTTGAGGGCCAGTGAGTCGGCCTTGCAGGCTATAAACAAGGGTGAGCCTTGCCCGCCCCTAACGAGATTGGCCAATATTAGCCGAATGGATTGAATTTGCACAAATGTAAAATGTTTAGGACTCAACTAGAAAAAAAAAAGGTTTATGATTGAATTATCACAATTGCAATATGTTTAAAACTATTTTTTGTAATTTTCCCTATTCCTGGTAACCCAACCAAAGCTAGACTTCTATAAAATTAGACACATTGATCCTTGCTTATCTTGGAAATCATTCCCTTGCAAACGTTAGCCACCCCTAATATTAGATTGAATCACTCTAAAAGTAGCTCATGCAATATGAGTGTACTATAGACGAAGTGAAAATTTGATGGAAAAGAGAACAACATATATGAGAAATCAATTGTCCTAGTCGGACCCCACTGTCTAATGTTCATTTTTATGTGTTCACTTTAGACATTGCTGATTCTTCAGTAAAAGCCGTCCTAATTAAACTCCAACTTACTTGCAACAAACTTAACATTATTAACATAAAAAAAAAAGAGAGAGAGAGAGAAAAAAAAAACTTGTACTTGGCCTTAAATTAATGGAAAATTGAAAAGGAAAGTCCATTGCATGTTCTCTCCACAGGTTAGCCCCATCCAAACCTCCTGCACCTTTTATGTCCGCTCAAACTTTCTTTTAAAGGAGAATCTCAAATCTGATAGTCTCTATAATTAATTTAAATCAAACTGTCCCAAGCAATATGTATATGGCAGTTGACACGTGTCACATAGTAAGGCAGGTAGCACGACGGTCCTCTATCATAATAGCAACTCTTGTAGACTTGTACGTCTTCTCCCTCAAGGTTAGTAGATTATATTATGTGGTGATGTTCAAATCGATTAGGGTCAGCAATTATTCTATATCAAAGTTCATGAAAATCCAACAGGATCTGATTTTCAAAAGAGAGGCTCTTGGGCTTTTCATGCCATTTTGTTTTGTTTCTTTCTACCTTTTTTCCGTCTTTTTTTTTTTATTATTATTGTTTGATAACTTTGATTTGATCGATTGACGCTGCTTGTCTTCTTTTATATCAAAGTAAGATTTTGGCTCCAGGGATGAATTAATTCCTTAGAACTTTTATCCGTTATACTACAAAATGATGTTAGACTTTTTAAAATTAACTCACAAAATCTTTATATCAAGTAATCTAAATATTTTTATATAACTATTTAATATAATCCATTTATTTAATCGTCTACTCATAATCTCTCGCTTTCTTTAACACTATTATTATTACTCTACAATATTTTTTTACAGCTGTTGTTTGAATTTGCAGCATCATGGCTATAATCACGAGACTTTGGCCACAACAATGATTAGAGATATTCTCACCTATGGATATAGACAAATAGAATTGGTTCATATTATACCGCACTTGCAAAAGACTTATCTTAATCTTGTCTTAATCTAACTCTACAATAACAAACGCCTGAGAGTGAGAACAACCTCACGTTGAATTATTGAATTATTGTCATTCTCTAGATTTATCCTGATCCGTATAGATGATCTAGTATTATAAGGGTGTCGGTTGTTATGATGAACCGCACTATCAAGAACTACGTGTCCACTAATTCGTTAGATTTTCAAGATTTTTACATTTATTTTTCAACATAGGAATTACAATTATTGGATCTATGTCATTGTGTAATTTGAGATTTTGTACTTGCAAACTCACTTTATATTAACTTTGTTTGTTTGTTTGTCAAGAATTTTCATCTTTTGCATTACGCAAACACAGTGCGCCCAACATGCATTCTATATCAACACACACACACACACACACACACACACACACACACAGATATGCAGAGAGAAAGAGAGAGAGAGAGAGAGAGAGACCTCAATTGAGAAGTCGGCCATGTTCCATCCTTCTAGCTCTGTCCACGTATCATTATCTTGTAAATCGTCTATTTCATTTGAACTTTTTTCCTTCGTGTTCATTAGACTATCTTCATGCGAAACCTCGTAGAGTAAAGCTGGATCCAATAGCTGATCGTTTTGAAGCCAAACCTCCAAATCATTATCTAGTGGCTTGCATATTAGACGGAATCCACACTTTTTCACCAATCACTCTTCGATGTAGAAGTTCACGATCTCTAGATACACTCATGCTAAGGTGGAAATGGCTCAAGTCATTTGGACCAAAATCCTCTATTGGCCACACCTCTTTTGATTCCATATACTCAAGCCACACATGATCCAAATCAAATAAGCTGACAATCCTGATACTTTCCCTGCCTTCGCAATTAACAGATGCTATAAGCTCAAACGGGAAAGATGACATTTCTCCTTGAAATACAACACATAAAACTACTCCTAAGATCTTCTTATACAAGTCTTTTGAAGCCATGAAAGATATATAACCCTCTTTATTGGGGAGCAACCACTTTGGCATCTCTCTTCCAGGTACAAAAACTTTGCATTTTGTTTGGCGATGAAATTTCTGTCATAGATGTAGACTGTGAGATAGTTTTTTCAAAATTGACACCTAAAAAGAGGAGTTTCAACGAGTTAAGCAGGTAATCCTATAATTTAGCTATAATTAGCAGTTGCGCTACAAAGACTTTTGTACTTAATTGGTGGAGACATGACATGTATTTTTCAAGATTTTGTAATTGGATGAACAAGTTTTATTGAAATTTTTCATTGGGTGATCCTCATAATTTTATAGTGAACTAGAGTTCTATAAATAGAGAGAATATCCTTTATCTTGCCTTATAGTCACCTCCCCTATATTTACAAGTACAGTAACTTTCCATATGTTTGCTTTTCTTAATTAGGTCACCAATGAGAGAGAGAGAGAGAGAGAGAGAGAGAGAGAGAGAGAGAGAGAGAGAGAGAGAGAGAGAGAGAGAGAGAGAGAGAGAGAGAGAGAGAGAGTCAAGGTTGAACCAATCAAAGAACCCATTGCGAGCTAGTTGTTGACATGAAGATAACTCAAGCTTCTCAATGTCATACATGTTGGAGGGAAGTTTACTCAAAGATTCACAATTAGTTGCCCATAAAATTTTCAATGTCCTTGGAATTTTGGGGATCTCTTGTAGTTGTTGGCAATTCAAAACCCACAATTTCTCCAAATTATACAATTGTTCAAATGTAGGAAGGTTAGTAAAATTATTTTCCGATAGACTCAAATCTTGTAAGAAGGGGAAACAGGAATTATCCTCTAGGAACTCCACTCCTGATAGATTGCATCCATTAAGGTTTAACGAATGTAAACTAGGAAATCCCATCTTATGGGGATCACTCAATTCCTCCTCCTTCTTTGGAAACTTGATTAGTTTTGAGCAGCCATCAAGAGCCAAGTTTTCAAGATTTTGCAACCAATAAATGCTAGATGGAAGGATTACTAGTTTCTTGCAATCATATAAAGACAAGTACTTCAAAGAGACAAGATTTTCTATGGATGTAGGAAGTTCCTTAATTGAAGTCTCTCCTAACCAAACCTCTTGCAAGCTTTTGTTTTTATTTGGAACATCAGGGAACCTTTGCAAATTAGAGCACCCACTTAAATTTAACCATCGTAACTTGCCGTGCTATGCAATTGATTCATGGGCATGTTCTAAGTTTTTGCACCCGAAGAGATTCAATTCCTCGAGATTCGGAGTGCAATTGAGATATGGCATATTAACCAACCATTGGCATTCGCTGAAGTTAATAAACTTCAATTTTTTGAAGTCCTACAAGAACAATGGATCCAATTTAGATAGACATTCCTGGGAAAAAACAGTGAGATAAAAATTCAATTCAAAATCGGGCTCTGTTTTTATAAAAATCACTTGATCATAATTTAAGCCACATGTGATCAAAATTCCTTGGTCTTATGGTGTATATAGAGCTCTCTCTCTCTCTCTCCCTTTTTTAAATATGAGTTTTAGTAAGTAGAGAGAGAGAGAGAGAGAGAGAGAGAGAGAGAGAGAGAGAGAGAGAGAGAGAGAGAGAGAGAGAGAGCAACCAACACGTGAGCCACGGTCAGTCCTTTGCCAACTAATTTATCACATCAATTTAAGCTAAGATAGGTGGCACTTGATTGATTTGGAATCTTATGTAGAGATTTGTAACCACCTACCTATGGATCCCACAGAAGCAGCAGAAGATCGGGAATCTCTTCTAGTCATAAATTATTAGGAAGTGATGGTTGATTGATCGTTTTATTAAAAAAAGAAGAAGCATATTTTGTATGCCTAGATGATGATGATGATGATGATGATGATGATGATGATGATGATGATGATGATAATAGAGTCCAAACCATCTTAATTCATTTTTTTAGCTACATATCCGTTGGTGTATTGTAAGAGCTCACTATATCATCATCAATACAACCACAATAATTATTTATTAGACCTTGCATTTGGGGGTGTATATATATGTATACACACACAGTGTGCATGCCCTTATAATGGAGTGAATCTCATGTGCAATTTATTAAACCCCTGCGATGCACATCTATTGAATATATAATGATTCTTCTTCGCGCCTATTTCATTAATGTTTTAACAACTTTATTCTGAAGATGCCCTTTTAATGGGTTGTCATTCCATAGTGATTTGGATACTCTCAAGGAACTCTCTAAAATTATAGCACATCGCTTTTAAAGAAAGAATATTAATGGAAACAGAGTTTAGGAATAAGATTTGAAAAGTTATATTTGAAATTGTATTTGAACGTGTAATTCTCAAAAGATAAATGTGGTGAGTGTTTTCCTAGGACAAGTAAAGAATGTCAGATTAAACTTTATAAATTGAGACAGACCTAATCAACACTTGTGCACGTGCATTATGAGTTGAAATGTTACTATTAGTAGGAAGGGGATCACGGAAAGGTTGTTACGTGGTAACAAATTTGAAAATGATTGTCTTGGAGCCTTGATGGTTTACATGTTATTTAGTTTTATATTAGTGAATTGGGCGCCTTGATGGTTTTCCAAAAATATCCCCCTGTCAAGTTTATGAGTTACTTTTGGCATTCATTATGGTGAAAAATGGGGACTCAACCTTAGTTTAGTTCTGCTAGCCATCCTCAAATTAATGGACAAGCTGAGGCTTTTTAACTGAATTTTAGGCATTTTATTAATGAGTTCCCCAGGAAAATATGTTAAACAATGCGATTTGTTATTGGTTTAAGCTAAGTTAGCATATAATAATTCGGTGAGTGACACTACTGAAAAATGCACAAAGTTATTAACAGAAAGCTTCTTTTTATGTCCTTTGTCTCTTACACCATTACCCACAAAAAAGGGAAAAAACTGCAAGGTTCAATTGAAAGCATTTAGCGCATACTCACTTCAATGATCAAGCAAATAAGTAAGAAAAATCTTTTCATTTCTTTACGCAATTTTGAAAAGAGTCTTGTTAGATTGTTTCTGCTGTATAGAATAAAATCTTAAATAACACTTAAAGAATCTATCATTTCAAAAACATAAAACTTAGATCCTCATTTCACGTATTTTAAAAATTCAAGCAGACTCATTGTTCAGTCTCCAAATTATATCACCAATAAGCTTTTGTCCAATTTTCGGTGCTCAATAGTTACCCATGCTTTAACTTCAGCGTTCTTATGATGTCCAGTACTTGCAATATTTTGAAGATGAGATTGGAATATTTTCTTGTATATTTTTGTTCGAAGGAACATCAATATTCACCTAGGAAAATGTTTAATACTCCCCTAAACGGGAATGTTCCACTTGTGTCGGTTCAATTAATTGAACGACATCCGGTATTCAATGCTTTAATCTATTATAAACAATTTGGTAGACGGAGATATTTCTTAAGCACATTAACGAGCATCGTCAGGGTTACTAATTGTTGCATTCGAAATTTTCAACGATGAATATATATTCATATTCATATGCATATAAAAGTGGATATATAAAAGACCAAACTAAATACTATTCATTTAAATACGCACCTTAAATTGTTCCCTCACTACTTCGATGTTGCTTCTTGGCAAATCAAGTCCAACTAACTTCTTTTGACCAGAGGAAAATTGTGGACTCCAAGGACATTCGGGCCATTCAAACCATCTTAGTTCATTAGGAAGACAGATGGGACCTTGGAGAGAGATATGCACATTAATCATGATGAGCACCCTCAACCTTCTCATGTTTGTGAAAGCATCAGGATCTATGTCTATCTCTTCTGGCTCAGGTAAATCCAATACTATGGCTTTAACTACATATGTTCCCTGTATTTATAGATTTTGTATTTCAATTAATATAGAAAGTAAGAGAATAAGAGAGTAAAATCAGTGACATCATGAAATCTTACCATATCTCCCGACAGAACATCACGAACATCGTCACAAAGCCACAACCTACTGCGTCTTCGAGGATCATCACGGCATTCTTGTTTAACAATATTCATGCCCATCAACTGAATCAAGTCATGCATCTGTAATTTTCCATACTCTTCGGTAATTAAGGACTTCTCAACAAGAACTTGTACTCCAATAGTTGTCTCAAAGTCGCAAGAGTCAAGAACTTTCCTAATATCCTCTGTATATCGCCCCTTGAAGAAACATGCAATATCAAGAAAGATCTCCTTTTGATAGTCCTCTAGTGCATCGTAACTTAACTTGAGAACATCATTGATTGTTTTGTCTGGACTTTTGGCAAGTTTATTTAATGCACTTCTCCACTCATGTTCTCTTCTACCACAAAGGAAAGAGCCCAATACCTCAAGTGCTAATGGAAGTCCATTAGCATACTCCAAAGCACTATCCACTAGATCTCGTCGTATTGCTATTTTGTTGCTTCTCAGAAAAGCATGCTTGTTGAAAAGTTCAAAAGCTTCACAATGCTCTAGAATTTTAACTTCATAGATTTGATCTTTATCTATCCCATGTGAAGTTAGCAAATGGTTATCTCTAGTAGTGATGATGATCCTGCTTCCTTTACCAAACCACTCACAATCTCCAGCTAAAGCATTTAATTGTTTTATGTCATTGACATCGTCGAGAACAAGAAGAACTTTTTTGTGGCAAAGTCTATATTGTATTAAATTTATACCTCCATCAACATTAAACACTGTGAATGTTTTTCCCCATAATATCTTAGACAACAATTTTTCTTGCAAGGGAACTAAATCCTTAGAATCTTTTGAAGCTTCTCGAACATTTGCTAAAAAACAAGAACCCTCAAATTTTCTAAAAATAGCATTGTAAAGGGCTTTCGCATAAGTTGTCTTTCCCATGCCCCCTGGCCCCCATAGTCCTATCATGAGAACATCATCAGACTCAAGATTTAACATTGATACCATCTTTTCCACTCGAGGATTTATCCCAACTGGATACTTAGCAACATGTAGGGGTGTGCGGTCTAACTGCCTAGAGATCTCCTTCACAATACTCAGTATAAGCTTCGCTTCATCTCTGACAAAAAACCAGAAAAGAACTTAACACATTGATTCAGCAGTTCAAAGACTGACAAAAAACCAGAAAAAGAACTTAACGCATTGATGCAGCAGTTCAAAGAAATAATCACGTTTCTTAGGGGCAAAAAAAAAGCAAACATGTGATTCAGCATATAAATGCAGGGTTACTTGGGACAAACCAGTGCATCAATCAATTATGACTTACCCATCATTCAAGTGCCATCCGGATAAGCTACCGGCATCAAAGAGAGCCTCTTTCCATCTTCTCACTTTCTCTGATTCCTTCCCGAACTTAGACTCATGCTTAACCATAGCTCTCCCATAACTCTCTCTCCCCCTTCTCACTTCTCTAGGTTCCACTTTGTAAAACACCGGCAACACGATCAGGTCTTTTTGTATCTTGCACTCCATGATTTTTGCCACCTCTTCCAAACACCATGGCAAGGAAGCGTAGTCCTCAGAGAAAACAATGATTGCGACTTGTGATTCCTCAATTGCCTTCATAAGCGCTGGCGATATTTGCTCTCCTTTCCTTAGTTCCTCACTGTCAAGGTAAGTGAATAAACCATTTTGATCTAAAGCCGTGTAGAGATGACTAAGGAAGTTATTACGAACATCGGTGCCTCTGAAACTCAAGAAAACATCGTAATTCCTCTTAGGTTTCGAAGAAGAAGAAGCACTAGCCATTAGAATTTGGTTAAACGAGGCAGGTGCTGGTGCGTTTGCTTGGAATGTTGGAAAATGAAAGTTGCTGAAGGATGAACTGAGATTTTCGAAGGTAAGCTACTTCATTGGCTCTCCAACAATATATTTGGCTGTGGCTCCCAGGAAATCGCATTTGCAGCAGATGAGATTTTGTTCTCCATGGAATCTGTTCGATATATTTTTTATACCCAGAGGCATGACTTTCTTTTCTGGAGAGTATTAAACAGCTTTGCGGGTAAAGCAGATGAGAGGGATGTGGTCGAAAATTGGAGAGAAGGAGGCGGGGCCCGGTGGGCTCAACAAGCTCGGCTCGGGATTCTATGCAGGGGAACCGAGGTACATCGGCATCGGGAACAAATAGCGTGATTTTGTTGCATACTACTATTTTGGTAGCAAAAATTCGCATGATTTTTTGCCATGCCTTCCATGATTCGCTTACTTGAGATAAATCAGTGAGCAATGGGAATGAAGAAATCCAAATTTAGACTGTCAGCCTATTGGGTAACTCAAGAGGATAGCTTTGAAATGTAAATCAATTGTAATTATTCCACACAAGATGTATAAGCAAGTATGTAGATACTTGTGCTGATTTGAGGAAAAGGTTTCAATCTGAGTATTTCTTCCGCAATAATTAGTGCATTAGATATTCTACGTACAAATTAAATAAGGATTACCTTTTCCTTTCATAGCTCGGTTGTAAAAATAGATAAGGCTTTTTGCTCGGTTGAAAGTAATGCAGTTAACTCTAATATGTAAAATCAAAGAAATGAGACATTTTCTAGAGACACCTTTAAATGATTAATTATTATGCCAATAGCTTATTCTCTATTTCTTTGAGCGAAGGATCTCCCCCTCAAAGTGGACTCTTTTCATTGGATGCTTTTTTCAAATTCATTTGCTTGGTGATGCCATTCCTATCATATCAAGGTGCAAGTCATTTTCAAAGAATTAGAAACTCCAGACAGGATTTCATAAGAAAGAATCCATCTAGGTGTGAAAGAATACGTTACATTCATATCATTTAGTCTAAAAGAGGATTTCCACATTTGAATTTTAATGAACAATGGCATTTCAAAAGTGTAAAGCATCTACTAACATTAGATGCGGTAGCCATTACATCTAGAGTTTATCTTACTTTGTTACTTTATAAATCGACATATGAACATCACCAATGTTAATTGAGCGTCCTAATTACATTAATTATCATAAATTTCGTGTGATTTGATGATATCTCCTCTTCTTCTTCTTCTTCTTTTCCTGTCTTTTTGCATAGTGAAAAGCCCAAGGAATATTAACTCATCACTTTCGACTGTCGTGCTAGCTTCACTTTACGCTATTTAGATCAGGAAAGAACAATGATCAAGCGGATTTTGATGGGCAGGTGGCCCCACCACCTTATTCCTTTCGCTTGCTCATATCTAGAGCGAATCCCAGGCTCGAGTCCAGTGGGTCATTTCAATTATTAACTCATATTATTTTAAGTTTGTTTTTGTCTTTTTCCTTGCGCGCGCGTACTTTTGTTTCAGACGTCAGTCAAATCATTTTTGTTTTTGTCATAGTAACCAAAAAATGAAATCCTTACTCGCGTTCAAGAAGTTGATCACAAAAATCTATATTAATCTCGCCGCTTGAGAGCCAAGATACTGTGGCGCCGAGAAAAAACAACCAGATGTCGCTGGCGAGCATCATGACGAGGTCGATCTTGATCAGGGCGTGAAGGAAACTGATCAAGAATCCAACACCTACTTGCACCTCATTGGCTTCACATGATTCTTGATCACCTTTCTGCACACTTTTGTTCAATTTGGTCTTGACATCTCCGAAGTGCAAAAATTGCTTTTCTTCAATCATTGATTTATTTTCTTTAATGTAAAATCATGTGCTTACGAGATAAATCCATCATATGTTACTCACATTGACATGAAAAACCTCTCAAGTTGCCTCGAAGATCTACCTTAAAGTAATGATTATGTATTAACCTATTTTTACTTGAATCAGTCACAAATGATGATCTCAATTCATACCGGATGAAATTGAACATTGTAATTGTGACATCCCGAGATTAACTTACTCAAGATATTTTTTGTTTTGACTTGTCTCATACTGAGCCTCACGGTTTTGTTCTTTTGGCATACAGGCAAGCAATTTTCCAAGAGAGAGGTTGTCCATAGTAGTAATGCTCTAGCATGGGCTTGCTTAACTTTAGAGTTCCAAAACGAAACTTTTAATGTGCCTTCGTGAGTTAATTATAGTTTTCATATATATTAGAATCGCTCTCTCTCTATTCAATACACAATTTTGCTCATGCCTACTCCCTTCGCTATCGTAGAAGCCCGTTAGGAGCCGCTTCTTGTCTAAGTCCCTTGACATCGGCGACCATTCCTTTCTCTCATCGAACCAGGGCATTCCAAAGCCACTAGCTTCCACCTGGTTTGACTCCCAACCACACACCTACCGGAGTGGTCTTGCTCTAATACTATATTATGATGTCACTTGATTAACTCATTGGAGGTATTGTCAACTTTGACCCACCTCATGCCGAGCCTCACAATTTTGTCCTTTAGCGAATGAGCAAGTATATTCCCAGGATGTCACCCATCCTAGTAGTGCCCTAGCTTGGGCTTGCTTAATTTTGAAGTTTCAAAGCAAAACTTATTGTTACGTCAAAAGGAGGCTCCGTGAGTTAATTCCAGTTTTCATATATATGTTTTAAAATTGTTTTCTCCCTATTCGATGCATAGTCCAATTTAATTCCATTTTATCTAGACCCTCTGGCTTCAATAATCACACCCTGCCCTTGTCAAACCAAGTCATTACAGTAATATGTGCTTAGACTTTATGACATTAAACTTCACTTGCATTAACTATGTTCATATCATATAATATTTTATGCTTAGTCAAAATCCAAAGTGAATATTTCATCATTTTCAAGGAAAAGAAGAAGAAGAGGGAACAAGTGAAAAACAGAGGAAGGCAATGCACTGAAGAGCTCAAACGTAAAGACAAGTTCGTGTTTACTACACCCTGAGTTAATGATAGTTGTTTATAGCTCTTTCTTTTTCAATGTGCTCGGAGACGTAGTTATTTGCTCTTATTGTCAGCTCATGAGTGTAGACCTTCACCTGAGTAACGTATTTCTAGTATTGTGACTTGGCTCTCAATTCTATTTTTAAGGCTTTTTCATAGCACGGGGTTTTATTCGAGAAACTCAGTTTGTCGGTGGTGGTACGTTGGAAAGTTTGAATTGCTATTTGTCCTTAGTCACGACATTTTTTTTTTTCTGGAACATAACTTATTTGATAAAATACAACATAGCATGTGGTTCATACCATATTTTTCCCATGCCTCATGTGATGTGGTTCTTATGATTACTTCAACAGTTATTACCTGTTTCTGTTCAAAAAAAAAAAAAAAAACAGTTAATACTTGTCGAGTCACAATATTTGGCGGATCGTCACGATGATCCTATATAGTGATGTGAATATTTATGTTTTCATATGTGCTCTAACTTTAATTGCATTGGTTCAAGTGCATCCACATGCGAGATTTGAAAATTTTCTTCTCTCTTTTATTCCGCATGTGATCTAACTTTGGCTGCATTTGTCTCAATGAATTTGCACGCCAGATTTGAAAATTTTCTTCTCTTTTATTTTATTACTATTTTTTGAGAAAATGAAATGTTTAGAGGGGCTAATTATGTATGCTTTATCTGCACTTATGCATGATATGTGTGGAAGATTCAAACCATGAGCTTGATAATTTGAAGTAATATCATTTGATGTCAATGCTTTCACCTTTTCAGAGATGTAAAAATCCCGTAATTCTTTTTACTTGTGATTTCGACTAAAGCGACTTTGAAAGACTAATACATGTTGCATTCACATGAATGAATTTTTCACAACTATCCTAAAAAATAATAGAACTAGGTCTATGTTGACCCTAATTCAATTTCGATGACAATAAAGCTCAATCAAATATGTTTCTTATTATTTAAAATTATATTTGTTGTACTTGAGCATTTTTTATAAGATTTCGAAAGGGTAAAAGAGACTGCTTGACTCTAAAACACGGGATATTATAATATCTTTTAGTAATATCATTGTGTGTGTCAAGTGCTTGAAATAGTTGATGATTTGCCCCTGCAATTTTTCTTTACTAGAGATCACATTTACCGCATTAGTTTGATGTACAAATATTTGTTTAGCATTGATTTATTGTTAATTGAATTATGAACAAATTTAACAAATCGATAATTTTTGGCTCAGAAAATATAGTTGATGTCGCCATGTTTATATTGAGATTTACTCCAGCTGGTAGACAGATAGCGTTCCCACTGCATTCTTGACTTATGAAGATAAAGGGTTTTCTTCTCCCCACTGTATTCTTGACTTAGGCGGAAAGATGCAATTACTACTTTTATATAATACTCTATAATTGTTAGAGGGGAGCCTGCCGACTTTTCTAGAGGGCAGAATGGATTAAGACCAGGTGATCTTGTCTCCTATTTTTTTGTGATGACATCGCAAGTTTTCACTAAATTTCTGCAGTAGAGAATGGAGACTTACGCAGAAGAAAATCGAGTTTATGCACTTCTGTTTGGCGATTTACTCACGCACTTTGCTAATAATCATATGATATTCTTGAAAGGAGATAAGGAGTAATTTCTTATCTTCGGTCGGAAACTTCACCTTAAAGGACGGAGATGTTCAGAGCTAAAATTAGGGCTAAACTGCTAAGTGACACTCTGAAACTCATCTTCAAAGCTGCTTCAAACAATTGGAAAGCAATTGAAAATGCTCCTCGATTTTACACAAATCTAAGCACTAGAAAATGTTAATTGTACTGGAATTGCAATTACGATCAACTGAAAGAGTTGAAACTGAAATTACATCAAAATGAAATTACAAGGAAATAAAAGTACAAGAAAAAGTAAAGATGACTCTAGAGATAAAGGGTTCATTAGTCGATCTGTCGCTTCAGTGTCTTTAATGTTCTTCAAAAGAAGTGGCACCATGTCTGTCCACTTTGCTTGAAATCCTCCTATTTTGTGGGCAACCACTTGAGTAAATGGACTAGCTTAACACACTTTTTGGGGGAAAAAGGAGTAAAATTGGGTACTAACACAAGTATATTTGATCATTTTGATCATCTTTTCTACATGGTGTTCACGGTATAGGAAATGTAAGAAACTATAACAAACTTATAAGGTTATGAATGCATTATTACAAGTCTATCTTAACTATCTTTCACAACAACTATATCTATGTTGCAACTGATAGATAGGTCAAGCCTCTCCAATTAAAATTGATCTATTAAACTCAACATAACCAGTCGAAACAAATTTAAAAAGTAAGAGGGCCACATCGACCAAAAGTTCAAGTGCTTCATTATATTTTGAAGTTTTAATGTCAAGTCAACAACAAATGTTCATCTCATAACACTGACTCTATTTTCTTTGCCCAATCAATTGCCTTTATTAGCTACAATGTCTAATTAATCCAAGTGATAGACATCATCGAGGATGGCATTAGTCAATGAGATTGTGATTCAATTAAGGAAAAAAAAATGAAAAGCAAAATGTGCTATGCATTATCCGAATGAGGACTATACGAACATAACTTATTGCGGAAGAAGCCTTCTATGATCGAGATATCCCAAGGAAAAATTGGAATGTCAATCTTATGCAGTCATTGAGGAAGATTACAGCCAACTTGGGTTTAGTACATATCTCTACAAAGTCATGAAGAAAGGAGCAGAAAAAAATGCATCGTAAGTTTTTATATGTAAAATTTGTCTATATCACAAGCATATATATTTTTTCATCACGACCTTTTACGGTAGGCTACCGTAAAAAAAGTTGGAGCAAAATGAATTGAAAGCACATGCATGATAAGTGATGGTCATCATGCCTTTGCTGAGGACGGCTGCTTTTTAATTTGACAAAAAAGGGGAAAGATTCGCGAGAGAGAGAGAGAGAGAGAGAAGAGAGAGAAACCTACTTTCTAATTTGCCCCTACGCGTGATTCCCATTTGTTTGTCATTATCGCATCCCTTTTTATAATCCGTGAAACGCCGACTTACTTAGTGCCTAGTGGGACGTTCACTTTGATCTTTCCTCACCATGACCCGTCCGCTTCTTTGCGACTTTTAAAGATTTTCTTTTTTGACTTTTACACTGCTTTCATCTTACTTTACCCGATTCCCGATTCCACGGATTAGCTTTTGGTAGAAAAACTGTTGCCTGGAGGTCCTTTCCCTTTCCATATACTCATGTTCTCGTAGCATACTCTTTTGCTTTATCGGTGTACCAAAGAACATTAATATACGCTATCAATCGTTTTCATTCAGGGCTTATCTAAAATCAAGTGACACCATATACAAATTCACAGAATCAATATATAGAATACTTTTCCTTACAAATTTAATTAGACTACAAATGCTCATATGCTAACCTTTTGTCTTGGCTACAAGCCGCCATGAGATCTAATTCATTTATTGTATGGTGTTTGTGCACCAAGTCAGATTATGATGTAATAAAAGGGTTTGTCCTCAATTGATACCCAAAAAAGTAAAGGTAAATCGAGCATGAAAGCCATGGCCTTTTTAAACGGAATTGTGGGTTGCAGGGACAAAACAAAAGGAGACCCTTGTCAGAAAGCAACAAGTATCGTCGAAACTATTCATGATATCAACGGTTGAAGCCAAATATTTTTAGAGGCATTTTTGTCTTTTCAATTAATTTTGCTATTAGATTAAAAGCTACACATTTATGTCAATGATAGTTAGATGCTAGCTGTCAACATACTGAAAAAGAAAATAGAAATGAAAGAAAAAGATAGAAGAAAAAAGTAAGCTTTTTTTTTCTTTGTGAGAGTCCTCAATTTCTTTGTGCCCTCATCTTGAGAAAAGATCATTGTTGTATTTCAAATTTTTTACTTAGAAAGAATAAGTGTACTCGTATCCATCATGTGCTAGGAAATTCGCATGTCAATTCTAGGAAAAAAAAATGCTCACAAACAATTCACCCAAGTAGAATATAATAATAAGGAACAAAATCAAAAGAACACACCATAAAATCCTACAAGGAGACACGTTGCATGAGCGCTAGTGATACATGAAGATGTTGCGACCTAACTTTGAGATAGCTAGTATAAGCACCTAGAGGGGGTGAATAGGTGCACAAACAAATTTTCGAGATACAGAAGCGATTCTGGGCAATCGATAGAAAGAAAAATACGATCAAAGTAAAATAAAGGTTATGGAAGAGAGAAATGAATACAAGATTTATAGTGGTTCGGCTTATTCCAAGCCTACGTCTACTCTTCCGCACTGACAGCCCACCGGCTGGATTTCACTATGAACAAAAGAGAAGTTACAACATAGCTTTTCCTTGATTCCACAGTGTAGATGTTCTCCTACACTTCCTCAAGGTTTCTCATGAATATAGACTCTATTTTGTTTACACGATTTTACTCAACAAATGAATTGACTAAGAACAAGAAGCTTCAGACTTTGGAATTTTTCTATCGTGCACCTCCTCGAACAACTAGAATGTCTTCCTTATATACTCCTTCATGCCATCATACCCATTGGCACTTACCAAAGGAATTCCTCCAATCTACCCGTTGGACGGAATCAATTAGGAAGATCATTCGAGCTATTAAAGGAACATGTCGATAGCCCATCAATCATGTTCGCCCATACAATCAGGATCTCGGTTTCCATAAGTAGAACCTTCCAAGTTTACTTTGCCAATCATCGGATCCTTAATCTTTGAATCAATTATGATCAAATAAAGAATTCCGTTATGTCATATCCAGCTGAGATCTTCTCCAATCGATAAGGCCACATCCTTAATGAAACATCTAGTTCTGGATAGCCTTTCTTCAACGGATTAAAAACTGTCAATGAGGATAGACTTTGAGTCTTGAGTCTGGCTGTCCGGAGGTCTTCAGACTTTAAATAACAGAGTCTGAAGTCCGCAAGCCTTCATACTAGACTGATGGAAACGTTTTGTCATCTTCAAAACACTTCAAGAGGATTTCTCCAACAAACTTATTGTGGGAGAGACTATTAAGTTTGGAGATATTGTCAACTTTGAACTGACGGCCTTCAATTAATTCAGGTTCTTCCAAGCCCATCTCTCACAAGAGATTGGGTGTTCAAGTTTTTAATTAATTAAGCCAATGTAAATTTTAACTAAGGAGTCGCCACTAGTCTATACAGGATGATATCTTACTATTTATGCAATCAGAGATTTTAGACTCAAGGATTTGATTATGCTAGTCTTAAGACTAACACACTTCTAATACCTAGCTTGATCATGTTAACTAATGTTATAGTAGTTTATCCAAAAGAAATCTAAAGTTCATCCTAACCATTCTAGAGCAGGGAAATAACATCCAACATATTGAAAGTGTAAGTAAATATAATCATAAAGAAAACACGTAAGCATCCTAATATTGTTTCTAAAAAGAAAAATACAATTCAAAACAAAATACCCTATTGTAGAGGATTATGCAATTTTAGATTTTTAATTTTAAGGATTGTCCAATTTTTCTGATTTTCTAGAATTTTATGAATTTTTTTTTATGATTTTTCTGAATTTTTTTATGAATCAATATATATTTTTATTTTTATTTTTATTTTTATTATTAATATTTTTTAACATTAATTTAAAAGAAATTCGGACCGGGTCAATAGACCTGACCCAACTAAACCGACCCGAACCTTATCGGATCTGGTTGGACTGAAAATGTTAACCCTAAAAGCCCACTCGCAATTTAATAAATCATCCCAGGAGCACTTCTCTTGTTCTTAATTTTTTGGCCCGAACTCTAAAAAGAACCTAGCCCACAACAAATCAGCCCAAAATCCTTCTCTTCGTATGGCCGACCGGCCCACAACTAAAAAAGCCTGAAGCCCATTTTACTTTCTATTTGCGCAGCTATTGAATCTGTTCTATGAACCGTACGAGCACGTCCTCTGTCACCCCCCACCGCGCTTACATTGGCTTTTTCCTTTTTTCTCTCCTTTGTTTCTTTTATTTCTTTTCTCTCTTTTGTCCTTTCTGTTTTTTTTTTTTTTTTTTGGTCTTTTTCTTCATCATCTTCAACCTCCTGCGCTTCCTCGCCGAAGCTTTCTCCTGCAACCTATCTTCATTCGATCGTCTCCTTCCCAAATCACCAACTTCAAGATAATATCAACTTTCACATGTTTTGTTGCCGACACACGTACCACCGCCGAGCCATCTCCTCCCGCTGATCATCCATTCTGACCAACGACCACCAACTTCGGCTCGCTATTTCGGCGACCACCGAACACCAAAAATGAACATCACCCGGAACTCAAATTTTTAATATCAGAACACTCAGCAAATAAACAAGCACAAGCATGTTAAAATAGAGAGAAACACTGACTCGATTAGCCTTGAACCATGGACGGGGGATTGCCGGCAAGGGGCTCTAGTGAAGGGGCTAATGCAAGGCCAACACAGAAAAATACGAAGAAATCAAGTAGGGTTCGACGAACACAGAAACAAATGAGATCGGTTTCGAGTTTAAACATGAGAATTTTTCCGGTCTTCTTTCAAGCATTTTAACAAACGCATGGTGCGCATTTTAGAAAACAAGCTCCATATTGACATTCATGGTGAAATGAGTCTGAAATCTCGACACACAAAAACATGAACCCACATCATAGATTATAACTCAGTCCTATTACCATATCAAAGTCCTATGATCTCCAAAAAGAAATAAATTCAGATCTTGTGCTCAACGAAACGGGACCGAAAATGAGGTGTTCGAGAGCGAACTCCCACCAGGTTCAGGGTAGAGTTTTGGTGTCGTATGGTTGCCGGCAAAGCTTCGACGGATGACAAGACGAGAAGAAAGACCACCGCTCAACCGTGGACAGAGGCGATGGTCGGCGGTCGACCATTTTTCTCATTTCAGCCAGGCCCCCTAATAATCACCCCTCACAACAGCTCGCTCCTCTCTCGCTTTTAAGCTTCGGTGCGCATGCCTCCTGCCGTGCCAGATGCTGCTGCTGCCGGCCTGGCCCCGACCAACTCCCGGTCGACGGTCTGCCCTCTGTCCTGTTCCCTCTGCCCCCACATACCATCCTTTCTTTTCCTCCCTCCTCATAGATGCTGGTTCATGCAAACGAAGGGGAAGAAGTGATCTTGGGCTGGGCTTCTTTGTAGGCTTTTATGGACTAAAAGGAAAAGATGAAGATGGGCTCAAAACAAAAGAAATGAAGATGGGCGGGGGAAACGAGCTTAGAGGGCCGAAGGTTGCTAAGTAGGCCGGACACGACGGCCCACACTACTTCATCATTCCTTTTTAAATAATTTTATATTTTGCAAAATAAATGGATATCCAAAACATTGACAAAATTTCGGGTGTCAACAGAAGAAAACGAAGAATCAATTGAATTGCTAAGACAATTGAGCCACTCCTGGAAGAATTTAGAATTTTAGTTCCCGATGAAATTCCGGCTGCCTTGCTGCCCATGCGTGATACTCAACACCGCAGTTATCCCCAATAAAGTTGCCTAACCCACAAAGAATCCCAACGTCAAGTGAAAATCCTTATGGCGAAAGGCCTGGTGGAAGAAAGTGCTGGTCCTTGTGCTGTGCCAGCTAGGAGGGGCCAAAGGGCCGTTCCGGGCTCGGTTGGTCCTGGCCCATTTCTTCTCTAAATTAATTTTAATTTTTTCATGAATTTTTTTCAAAAAAAAATAAACTAGTTGGTTCAGTTTTTAAAAATAAATTAAAAAATAAATTAAAATTTTAATAAAAAAACCGCTAATTAATTAAACTTAATTGAAATACAAGTGTATCTTCAAGTAATTTGAAAAAGAAAATTACACGTAACGATGCCCTAATAACAACTACACACAAATTATACCAAAGAGAGTGTCTAATAAATTCGGTATCTTTGATGTTTATTCTTCATTATAATTCGGATGATACAATATCGTTGTTGTCCTCTTGTTCATATAGGATACGTTCCTTTAGAGTCAATTCTTGCACAAACCAATCATGTCTAGCAAAAATCATTTCTAAATTTTCTGCCTACACCTTTTGTCTTCCATGATCTGTTGGCTAGTATTAGACATGGGCTCATAAATGCTGTGGAGATAGTATGTCGCAAGCCATGGTGAAAAGAATTGAAAAACCAATGGCTTCCCTCTTCCATCATCTCAAAATGTCGATGTTATCTTTGCCAACTTTATCAATGTTCGGAGTAATCTATTCTCAAGTGCTCTCCAATTCATTAGTAGACAAAGATGAAGACCAATGGATGGTTCTGGGGTATCTTCTCTTCTTATGAATTAGAGACCATATGAATTTTTGACCTTATTTGATGAAAACGTGCTTCGTCATTTGTATATATATATTTATAACAAGCGTCAATATACTTAACCACATGTTACTCAATTATTTCATAAATATTCTACAAAACTTTTCAAAATGTTTCCCGACACAACGTGTTTATAAAACAACAATACACTGCATTTTATTTTAATCATTTTAAGCACGCTTTTACATGGGAAGATCATGTTTTTTTTTTCTTTCCTTTGCAAAAATGGATAGCAGAAATTTGAACAAGTTTTAACTGGCATCATTCTTAGTTTTTGTTCGAGCATATTGAACCTATCGACTTTTCTTTCTTTTTCTCTTCTTCTTTTTTTTTTTCGAAATTTTTTCACTATTCATGCGTCAAATATACATGAACATGAGACAATTTTGTGTTCATGTGATAATTGGATCTTTAAGAATCATATAAGGGATATGACCATGCATGGAAAAAATTGATATCAAGAGGTCAAAAACTTTTTGTTTAGAAAAGAATACGTTGAGAATCTAAATTTTAATGCCATAACAAATAGGGAAGAAATCCTTAGATAGCGACGGCCAAAAAAAAATTACAATACAGAGAAATTCATATATAAAGTCCTATAAATTGACATTTATTGCAGAGCATCTATCTATCTAATGGTGAAAATCATCCAATTATCTGATTTGTAAAGTCTTTTAACTCTCAAACTAAATAGAAAACCCAAACCAATTATCTGGCACCCTTGGACGAAATGGATTGCTTGTATATATAAAGTCTTTAACTTGTTGACTTTTTTGCCCCACGATTATTTGATTTTTAAGATTTAGGAGAAATACGCGTTAGGTTTTGTCATTTTTGCGTTGGGGTTTATGCGTTTTAACTATTGTTGCTCTATGTTTAGAATTTGTTACTTGCCTGAGATGAGTCCTACCTATTTTTTCTCCTCCGTCCACCAATCGTAATATTTTTATTAAATAGAAGACATGGTTAAAGGACTTTGATCTGCATATAGTTCGTGCGCCATATGCTCCTATTTTCAGGAAAACAATGCACAAGTTGTTATTAATAAATTAGCTATTGTGTCATATCTTATTTGAAAAAATCTCAGATTACGATCTTTTGAGTACCTATGTTTCTAATTGATTGTCATACTATAATTTTTGCTTTCTATAGTTTTAGCAAACGCAAGAAAAATGCGCATCAACCCCACAAATGCAGGACATTGACACACTATCTGATGATGAAGAATGTGAGACAGAAGCTATTGGTGATGAAGCAAATTGAATCAAATTAAAGAAGAAAATGTGATAGAAAACCGAGGGAGAGAATGGTATGTGATAGAAAACCGAGGGAGAGAATGGTATTTGATTCTGTAGAGGATCCCTTAAGAGTACGATAAAAGATATGCTAAACAAGTGGGATTGGGTGTCTCAAGGAGTAGGTAGAAAATTGGAGATGATGGTAAGGTAGAATACTAAACTCTTGCATATTCTCTTCATCGAAAGAGTGTATGTAGATAGAGCAGTATAAGGATCAACAAGGACTTTAACTTGTCTGTTGTCGAGGCAGGAGGGAATGAAAAACTTACCTTTGGTGAGAAAGATTTCAAAATTTTATTGAAAAGGCAAGAAAGTTGAAGACTTGGAACTGGAGAGGTGAAACCAATCATAACTGTTTTGTTAGAATGCAAAGAGAAATGACCGTTTTTTCTTCTATGTGATGGAATTGGAAGATAGTTCCAGGTTAAAGAATGTTTCCCAGGCAGATGCAGGAAGTCTGGTATTATATGAAAGTTTTGATGAAGTAGTAACCCTTGATACTACATATTTGAACAATCAATATGAGGTGCCTTCGCACCTCATGGTAAATTCACACTTTTTGGTTGTGGGTTGGTGTCGAACAGGGATTCTAACGCAAGATTAAAATGTGGAAAAAGAAGAGCTCGTTTGATATTTCATGGAATGGTATATTGATATTCTTAATATAATTCTTATTTTTTTTTCATTTAATAGGACTAAGTGATGAGATAAAGTTCTTTACCAAAAAAAAAAAATGATGAGATAAAGTTAACCTTCAACTTTTTAAATTAAACATTATTGATCAATACATTCACCTGAATGGACATTCATATCACATGGTGATTTGTGTATTTAACTATTTTCCACGGGACAGAAGAGTGGTGTTGAAGGGAGAAGAATCTCTTATAGTTGGGAGAGAGATTCTTAAAGTTTATTTGTGATCAATAGTTGAGACCTGCAAAATCCTAAACTTTTATTTTATAAGAGAATGTTGTAGGCTATTTTATAGAGAAGCCTTTTGTGCGTATATGTTATTTAGTATCATCACCCATTTCTTCGGAAAGAGTGAGCTTCTTGGATTCACATTCTCTTTCAAAACCATTTACTCAACAAAGCTACCCACCATCTCTGATGTGTAGGCCATCTCTCCGAGCAATTCTAGCATGCAAGAATTTTTCCATCTATGCACCCACAATTGATGCATTATAAACGTGGGATCAACTGACATTCAATTGAGGCCATCCATCCCAAACTTAGTTTCTCATTTCTAATTTCTCATTCATAAGAAAACAAATTCATGTCCACATCATTCTTTCTAGCAGTACACAGAAAGGAAAAATAATCACAGCTCCAACAGCGTTACCTTCTCAAATGGCACATAAAAAGAACTTCACATATTTTCAAATACAAACACAAACTCTCCCCCCTTATCTGCTGTCTCTCTTGTGATATGTTAGGCTCGATTAGAGTCTTCTGCTAAGTACTGTTTTCAAGAGTTGACTTCAGTTATCCAACCATGGAACTTCTAAACCTGTGAAAAACACAAGTTGCTACTAGAACAACATAATATATTTGAATAAAAAAAATAGATATCAATACATACCTACCAACAAGATGAGATTATAATAGACTCTGCCTCCCAAGCACCACAAGAATAATCCTCATCGAGGACTAGTCTACAAGACATGACTACGTTACGCCGGTTTAATTCCAGCATTACACCGAGGGACAGCTGCATTCCTTCCAAAAGATTTTACAATAGATTGAATGTCACTTTGCTTTGGAACAAGCTGCTACGTATTTTAAAAAACAAATAAGAGCACTAATTTCACAAAACTAGTAGTCAAGACATTTAAATCCTTGAATTAAAAACAGTGGGTTTGGTTTTTCTCGGGTGGTTTAAAGCTGGAATCAGGAGGGCAAAATCACAAATATCAGGTGGACGTCACCCAGTGGGGTTTCTTCAGACGAAAGTGAGAAGGGACACGCACTGGCGGTAGGAGATGATCTTGTTCACGTAGTTGTCAATGGCTTTCGAAGCTCTAAACGTTCAGTCCACGGCTAAGCCATTATTTATCTTCACAGATAATGATCTTCCATTCTTCGCTCGTGGAATTTGGGACTGAACAAAGCAGTCCAAGGGGACTCTATCACCCTCGCTCTCTGCCTCACCAATCATAATTTCCACTGCGGCACTGCATTATCCCTTTGTAATTGTGCCATGGCCTTTGCTCAAGTACCTCAGCAGCAAAGGACAGTCGCGATGCACCAGAGATCAATCGAGTTTCTTTAAAGCCATCGCTTTCATGATCTTCAACCATTCTGATATGCTTTTCTTTTTATATTCCTCGCTCGCGTATACTAGGCATTGTATCAAATGCCCACGTAATCTGCCACGTCAACCATCACCTCATTTTGTTTAAAAAAAAAAAACTGTCATCTCATTAGCATATCACAAGATATCAAATTTTAGTAACTCTAGCATCGTTAAAATAAAATTGGGTTGTTTAAGATCTCAATTGGCTATAAAAAAAGTTAAAAGAACTAATGATACTTATATTTAATATGTGGCCGATGCTTTGATGTGACGTCTGTTGACACCTAAATTTTGATAACCCATTTAGTCATTTATAGCACAAAAATTAGGGGTTAATTTTATCCCTGAAAAAAAATATTAATTGCACAGTATATAAATTTAGGTACATTTAGTTTGCATATTTTGCATTTTTTATTTATTGGAGCATTGGTGGATGGGTTCGAATTAATGTTTCTGAGCTTAAATTGACAAGTCGGACTAAGCCCGTGAAATGAGCAAATTAGCCAAACCCTAGGTGGTTCACACCCCGAAAAAATTGGTCGCGACAGCTTGGCGACTCCACTGGGGATTTAGTGGACTTAGGCCAATTTTTTTCTTTTTAAAAATATTTTTGTTTGGCAGCGAGGATCCCAGGTATGTCCCTAACATTCCTAAGGTGTTAAATGTTCTTGCAGACAGGAGGTATAAGGGGAGTAGTCTTTGCTAACCCCTGTCTTGCAGGTTGGAGTTAGGGATGAATGTTTAAATTAAAACTATAGAAGTGTTGTTTGCATTTAAACTGTTGTGCATGCTTTATTGCTTTAGCACCACACTATTTGCACACACAACCTGCGGTCGGACCTGGGCTGCGATAGAATTTCTAGGATGGTGTTGAGAAGGATACTTCCTCTAAAGCGAGATTGCTATGTAGAGGTTGACCTTCTCTTCCCCGAAATTTCTTTCATGGTGTCGAATGTGTTTGTCCATATCCGCGAGACTGCGTGATTATTGGGTATTCCATTCAACTGAGCCGGGGTTAAGAGGACCTGACACGTTAATGCGAGACTGCAACGGTCAGACCATCCTCTTAGCTCCACTTTGTTAAGCCTGTCTAGAGTAGAAATCGAGCCTCACATTTCATGCGCATGTCTATGTGATTGTCATCCATTTCGGTGAAAGTAAGTTGTCTAAAGCCTCACTTTGCAATTTACTTACTTTATTGCAGTTTTGTTCGTCCATGACAATTTAGGTTAATCATTGATTTAATTCCTTTGTCAATTAGGAATGAAATGAGGAAATAAATTGTCATACAATGAATCATTTGGAAAATAAAAAATGGAAATTTGTTTTCAATTTATGTTTTGGCTCTTCCTAGTTCATATTTAGGAAATTTCATCCCTACTGGAGCATCCCATGTCTTTGTCTTCCTAGTCTATTTTTTTGAAAATCCTTTTCATATGTGGATTTTTCTTAACTAAAAAATAGATTGTTGTCATGGATTGATTTTCTCATTATACATCGTTCTTACATATCCCTAAATCAATTAGGCGATCAAGAACCAGAATGGCCGATCAAATCGAAATGCGTGATCGTATCTCCACTATGGAAGACCAACTCCAACAGTTGCTCGCTTCTATGCAATTCATGACAGCTCAAATCCAATCACTCCGAACGGATTTGACTCTTACACTTGCTCTCCCTGAGACAGTAGTCCTGAAGCAATCAAGCAAGACTCAAATGAGCAATGGCGACATGGCTAACCTAGAAGATGACCCACTGTTGGTCGCTGCCGAAAAAACTAAACTTGACAATGTCCCTAAGATGGGGCAAGATGAAGTGGAAGTGATGGACACTCTGGGGCAGCCTAGTGGCAAGTTTGATTACATGGTGAAGTATTCAGCTCCTCCCAGCTTTTACTTTGACTCCCGCAACATAGTTCCAAGTGGATGGGATGACATGGACGATCTGACGTCTCCAAAGACAAAGAACTCTGATGACGCCTTGGAAGGAATCACAGGTCTGTTTGATGACCTCTTCACAGGAGCCAATGACGAAGGACCTTCGGAAGACATGGACGTTAGCCTGCAAGAGTAACTTGCTCGATTGCACCTCCCCTGCGTGGGAATTTTTATTGCTTTTTAGGAATTGTTTTTGATTTTCTCTCTTTTTAGGAGATTAGGAATTGCATTTTCCATTCCAATAATGTAATTCATTTGATTCTATGAAATTACAATTTTAATTTTGAGGACATGATGGGGTATACCAAACCAGTCCAATGACGATATCCAACCATGAAAAAGAAAAATATCATACACGAAGAAATCCTGAGGGCTGGACTTTTTCATGTTTCCTCCCAAAAACCTTTTCGAAACAAAAAAAGCATTTCATTGTAAAAAAAAAAAAAAAAAAACATTTTCCCAAAGCTTGTAGCAGATTAAACTTGTTTGTTTGTCTGACTCATTTGCTTCTTGTCTCAGAACATGATTCTATAACTTTATGACAAGGGACATCTGAGAATGGCGTATCAAGTCTCAATGATCATAAACTTGACTTGTGATCAACAGGTTTAGAGCGCACTTGTAATGAAAAAGATTTGGGGCAAGTGAAAGATGACCATCATTCCCTAGTGGAGGAGATGACCAATTTGGGACATAACAGATTTTGGTAGTGATCCGACTGGGATAAAGTCTCAACTCGAGCCAAAATGGATGTGCAATTTGAATTTACTTTGATGTTGCATAGTATTGTCCTGATGCACATTCTCTTGTGCAGGGGCAAAAGTGGATTTTCAATCTTGAATGATAGGGACAATCCAAAGACATAAACTGCTGAGGCAATTCCCATTGTAGAGGAATCCTTGAATGAATGCTTAAAACCATTTTGCAGTATAGAAAATTGTTTGAAGTTGACTTGCTTAAAGCTGTTGAGTTTTTTTTTTTTTAAAAAAAAGGGTTTTGCATGATGACTCTTACATGTTTTATCCACCAATTCCACTAAAGAACATCAAGATGGACTAAATTGCCTCATTGATACACTTGTGAGATGAGTGTAGGAAGGTTCATATTCATAAGGTAAAGAAGGTACTTCATGGTGGTGCTTTGATTTTGGCAGAAATGGATAGTCGTGTGTTTTCCACTCCAATTAATTCAGATGCTGTCAAGAAGTATTACCCATGATAGAATTTACCATGTTATGTTTTGAATTGCAAACATTTTATGATGAATAAATTGCCTCATTGAGTTGCAAATTCAATTGTCTAAACTTGTTGCAAATCTTGCATTTTTCTTCCTTGATGAATTATGTGAGATGGATTGAATGTGTGAAATGGGATACTTTGGAATGATGAAAGGCAAACCCATTCCATACACAGACCCCCAGTGAGTTGTGTGAAATATTCCATGCCTATGAGGAAAAGGGTGATCTTGCAAAAGGTACGTCAACCAAGGTGATGAGAGGCAGTTTCTTCTGCTACCCAAAACACTACAGGTATATCCATTGTTCAGCCCTTTGAGCCCACACACATGAAGAGCTTTTTAAATTATCCCTGTCAAGAATCGTCTTATACTGGGACAAGATTTGAAATGAAAGATAGGAATTTTCTTACTCGTACTTGCATCAATCTTCGAGTATTGCTTTTACAGTATGACTTGTACGATAATTTAAAGTGCCTTAGGACGACGAAGAGCAGTTCTTTCTCTATCCTACACACTTTATCAATTGCATAGCCCCCTTGAGCCTATGAATTCATTTCACATTAAACCCAGTTGGTGATCATCCCCCACACTGGGGCAATGAAAGAAACCACAAGTAGCATGATTTACAATGCTGATAAAAATGAAGACTTTGTTCAAAAAAAAAAAAAGTGCAAAAAATAGGGCATGAAAAAGCAGTATGCCTGGTAAAAGCAAGGCCAATGCCCAAAGAAAAAAATCAAACACTTGATGAAGTGAGCCGTATCCCCAACAAAGTGGTATTGAAAAAAAAAAAAAAGGGGCTCAAATATTGAGATGTTGCAATCGGTAGAGTCGTGATGTGAAGAAAATCTTCGACAATAGGGAGGAAAATTGTTGGAAATATCAAGATGATCACCAACTTTAACCCTGTAAACACTTTTTGAGCCAAATGATCCTTTCAGTTCTCAACCCATGAACCCAACTTACGTTACGTCCCTTACAAAGTCTCTTCAGATTAGGGCACTTGAATTAACGTAAAAGTTCATATGTTGGGAAGCATCGCCTGAAGAAGTGCGAGTAAGATAATTTTTGCTTCATTTCTCATGTTTCTTGGCTTGTAAACCCCCAAGATGATTGTGAAATATCACTCATTTTTCAATAGACTCGACTCAAAGAGTCTCCTTTGCTAAGCCATTAACCAAGCCCGCATTACGGTCCCTGTTAAAGACCTCTCAGATTGGTAAGTTCATACCACTTGCGAGATTACTTGGACCCTTGTTCGGCATGATGATGGTGAGATGAGGTGACTGTCAAAATCCTGCATCAAAGGTCAGGATAAAACAACCCATTTTAATGAGAATGAGTGAAAAGTCCTTTCAGACCAAGAGGTCCCCCATTTGGCACATCCATGACACTCATGTGTTCAGATTGGAACATTTTTTGTGAAATCTTTCCCAATGGAAATTAGGTGATGCAAGCTTGATATAAATCATAGTGCATGAACCTCCCTTAAATTAATGCATATTTGTGATCACAAATGCATATTGCTTCTCCTATGACCATGTTTTGCAGGAGACATTTCCCCAGGAACAGAGATGATACCGGGTAAGTATATCTCCATCCATACCTTAAATACTTGTCGTTGTACAGGTATTTCCCTTTCAAATGCACCGACACTCGACTCGACGGAGTTGTCCCCCATAAGTTTTCCTTAGATTCAGGCGATCGAAGAGAAGTTTGAGTCCTGGTCGAATAATCAATGTTGCAATGCTAGGCGACCATAGAAAGGTACGAGTCCTGGATATGTAACATTAACTACTTTGGATCACTCTACCCTCCTTGAAGGTAAAATATTCTAGGTAAGTTTCTTTACCATTTTCCAAAAATTAGACATCTCAGTTTGGATTTGGATCTGGATGTCTCCATTCTTTTCGTTGAACATTTCACTCTGGATGTGAATGTTCTTCGATCTTTCTCGTTATACCTTAGTCTGGATCTAGGTATTTCGAGCTTCCAAAATCATGACATCTCTGTCTGGACCCGGATGTCTTGATTATTTTCGTTAGAGCATTTCACTCTGGATGTGAATGTTCTTCGATCTTCCTCGTTATACCTTAGTCTGAATCTAGGTATTTCGAGTCTCAAACTCTTGACATCTCAGTCTGGGCCCGGATGTCTTGATTATTTTCATTCAAACATTTCACTCTGGATGTGAATGTTTTTCAATTATTCTCGTATACCTAGTCTGGATCTAGGTATTTCGATTTCCAAAATTTCGACATCTCAATTTGGATCTGGATGTCCTGATTATTTTCGTTTAAACATTTCACTCTGGATGTGAATGTTTTTTCAACATTTCTCGTTATACCTTAGTCTGGATCTAGGTATTTCGAATTCAGAATTCTTGACATCTCAGTCTGGATCTGGATGTCTTAATTCTTTTCTTTGAACATTTCACTTTGGATGTGAATGTTCTTCTCAATCTCAATGTCTCAACCTATTACCTGTTACACTCTTCAAGAAACCTGAGTGAGAGTTAGGTACTTGTGGAGTAAATATGGATTTATCATGTACCTCAAGATGCTCTACCGCACTGACTGGTAAGTAATTGTAGGTACGCTCTTTCCTTTGACATCATGCATTTGCATTAGCATTTCCATGCACCATATGAATTGCTTTCTTTTTTTAAAAAAAATGGGATACATTTCCCGACAAAAAAAATCATTTAGTTCATGTGCATAGTCAAAATTTAGGTCTCAATTTATCTTTGAAGTCAACCTCTACGAGCTCACCTTCAAAGAGGGGCAGCTGTTGACTCCTAAATTTTGATAACCCATTTAGTCATTTATAGCACAAAAATTAGGGGTTAATTTTATCCCTGAAAAAAAAATATTAATTGCACAGTATATAAATTTAGGTACATTTAGTTTGCATATTTTGCATTTTTTATTTATTGGAGCATTGGTGGATGGGTTCGAATTAATGTTTCTGAGCTTAAATTGACAAGTCGGACTAAGCCCGTGAAATGAGCAAATTAGCCAAACCCTAGGTGGTTCACACCCCGAAAAAATTGGTCGCGACAACGTCCATATATTTAATATGTGACCAAATGTGATTTAGCATGTGAGTAGCCTGATTTCGTTGGAATCCAATCAAGTGTGGCATGAATATCTCCTGCGCGGTAATTTGTCTGAAGTTGAGAAGCATCTGTGAAACGATTGGAGCCATTTCCAAGTTCACCTCAGAGCATCGAAAGTAAGCTTAAAGAAGTGTTGATTTCGTCTAAAATGCTAGCAACAGGAGGATGTTCTAAGGTCGTGCTCCAACACTGTCAACCGAAAGAAAATAATTGGATTCTCAAGGAAAGAGACTCAAACGAAAACAAATAGACACCGAGGAAGAAGATATTCCAAGAGAAGCAGATGTAGAGGAAAGCTGAACAATTTAACAAAGAAGAAAGACGGTCTTAACTATGCCCAGACCATGGGTTCCACTTACACCAACTGTTATTTGCGCGTTGACTTGCGAAACATGCCTGTTTGGATTGGTGACGACTTGTTGAGGAAGTGATTCTAGGGGAAGCAAATTGGATGATTTTGATTCCAATGCCTTTTACTTTTCCCTTTATTAATCTCTACTAGAAAATTTTGAATGTATGCTCCTTTGATTTAAATTAAAATCACTATGAAATACAGATTTCGCATCATGCTTACTAGTATTGACATTGGTTGAGGAACTATTTTTCCCTCTTTCTTTATGAATTGTGATGCAAATTGCGTTAATCCAAAGTGCTTGTTGAATGGCCGTGGTTTTCCAAGTTGTTTTATAGAATTTATCAAATAGACCGCGGTCACCGCTCTTAATCCAATTCATTGCCAATACTTCATACTTCAGAATTTTGAAATAGTAAGTTTTGCCCAATCAAATCTAATTTATATTTTTTGACGGTGCATACCTAGGTTCAGCATCCCCAACACCATCATCGTTCAGAGTAATGAGGTGAACAAGCATAGATATGACACATGTGAGATCGAAATGAAGCTCCTCCAATTTCCTTTAAATTGGGACTTGTACACCAACGAAACCTAAGGGAAGCGAAGTCCTGAAATCATACATGCAAAAATCCCCAAATCTAGATTGGATAGAGGAGCACATTCACAAGGAGCACATTCACGGGCCAAGAGAGTTTCTGATTAGGTTGAGTCTTTTCTAGTTAATATTATATATATATATATATATATATATATATATATATATTGGCCGCTTCAAATTGGAGAATGAGAAAAGCATATGCTCCTATTGAGCAGATCGACGAAATCCAAGTTTTGATATATGCCCTTCAATTCATATTGAGGACTTGACTGTATAACTTTGCAATTGCTGGATAATGGACATATTGATGCTGATGAATATGGATCATTTGATTTGATCGACATATTTAATGCATGGAATGCGGAAAACTTCTTATGGTATGCATTGGACTCGAGTCACTCGACTCAACTTTCAAATTTCAAGTTCTCTTTCCCACTCGAAGCATATGTCAGCAATCATAATAGAATGATACGTCAAGTTGTCAACAGTGGCCCTTCACTTATACCCGACAAAAACAAGGCATAAATCGATGTCATAGGGTTGGTTGGCTTGGTCTATTGCTGGGACCCTTCATCATGCATTTAGCTACCCAAGTCTCAACACTTCCTCTACCCAACAGTAGAAATTATTTCTGAAAGGAGAAGGTGAATGTGTTCGAAATCTTACCCATCATGTAGATGTATTCCATTCACATTGGCAGCTTTAGAGAGAGCCTCCTTCCATTTTTTAACCTTGCGTTTCCCAAACTCGCTCTCATGGTCGGTCAATGCTTTCTCATAACTCTGTTTCTTTCCACTCACTTCCCGTGGATTTTGTCCCCTTACTTCCCCTGGTGCCACCTTATAAAATATCGGCAGTAGCTGTTTTGTTCTGTTCTTCTCCCCTTGGATCTGCACCAACTCCTTCAGACACCACCAAGATTCAGCGTAGTTTCTGAGAAAACGACAACGTACATGCGAGATTGTTCAATGGCTTCCTTCAGTTTCGATGGGAAATCCTGGCCCATCTGTAAGTTCTCGCTGTCCATGAAAATCTTTATGCCCTTTTGCACCAAGGCCTCGTTCAGACCCTTAACAAAGTACTCACGAACATCCTTACCTCTGAAGCTCAGAAACACATCGTACATTTTCAGTTCAGAGATCTTTTTGACGATGTCTTCAATTATCTTGGCCTCCGACATTCTAACATGATAGACAACAGAGACATGGATAATATAAGGTGCCCAAGCTGTCAAATTAAATGAAGCGAGCAACAACAATTCGGTCTAAGAATAATAGATCATGAAGATTTCCATGCAAAAGGACACAAGCACAAATTTTAGGATACAATTTCACATTGCCGCTCCATATAGGCCGTGATGGTGCCAATGCGGAAAATAATGCAGAGTTGTCACGAGACACTATATTAAACTAAGACAAGTTAAGGAGGACATTTGTTAAGCATGCCTAAGAAGAAATGAAGTGCTCCCAAAAAGAAGAAAAGAACGAACAAAGGAAAGATAATGCAAAATCCATACGTAATTATTATTGCCTTCGACTGAGGCCCGGCAAACAACCAACCTAATGTAGCCAATTATCCAAGAGAAAAAGAAACAGTGAATTCACAGAAACTGGTTCACCCTTCACAGTGAATATTATTTCAGCTTCGATTATAACTATATATGTAGGACAATAGAATATAGATGTAAATTAGAATAGACCAGGTGTTTATGTATTATGTACTGCCTTTGATATTGACTACACTTAACCTATTTGAAATTTGCGCAATTTATCTTTTAACAAGTATCTCAATTCGCACGTTCACAATTTTGTGTTTTGTGGATATATATACCTAATCTGAATTTAATTTGTTACTTTACCCTTAAACTCAACATAAGTTTACCCCGCCCATTTCTCTTCTCTCCGCCGCCATTGCCACTGCCCCGCCATCGCCGTCATTGCGTTCACCACCCCCCCTCCCCACCACCGTGGCGTTCCTCTTACCATTGCCAGCCCTAGCTATTGTTGCACCTCTCTTTCTCTCTATTTTTGTCCCTCTGTCACAGGAGACAGCGGAACGTCTTAGCCATAGCCAACCTCAGGTGACCATTGCCCAACGGTAACGACCCCAGATCTGGGGTCGCGAGCCTCGATTCGTCCCCCAAAGCCGATGGACGCAGAGAGATGGAGGGGGCCTAAGGTGACGCGGTTCGGGTGGCGTGGTAAATCAACGGAGGCTTGGAGAGGAGGTTCTCTATTTCTTGTGTAGCGTAAGTGTGCTCCGTGCTATGTGAGAGTCGGATGAGAGAGAGAGAGAGAGAGTTAGCGGCAAAATTACTACTTATTATCCAAGTACCACCCGGGCAAGCTACCCGCCTCCTGGAGAGCGTCCTTCCATCTCATCAATTTCCTCACATCCTTGTCGAGCTTCTTTTGAAAATATTCGATACTAGTTCGGTAACTCCCTTTCAATCCACTCACTCTACCTAATTCTACTCTATAAAACACCGGAAAAACCTTGAGGTCTCTTTGCTTCTTACACTCCATGATTTTCACCACCTCTTCCAAACATAACCTTGAATAGGCGTTGTCCTCGGAGAAAATGATGATTGCAAGGTCTGATTCCTCGATCATCTTCGGAACTGTGATCATTAGATTCCCTTAATCTTTCTCCCTTTCTTGAACGTGGAAGTAGTATATTCCAGCATGGACTAGAGCTGCGTATAGATGTGTGACAAAGTTTTTGCCAACGTCCTCTTCTCTGAAACTCACAAAGACTTTGAAACTAGAAGACGCCATTAGAATCAGAAACAGAAGTTGACAATGAACAATGAGTTGCCCAAGATTTGGTACTCTGTTTGGGTGGTTTATTCCCATTTGATCTGCTCCATATATTCTAACGAGTTGCCTAAGATTTGGTATTTTTTTGGGGTAGTTTATTCCACATTGGATCTTCTTTGTATATTCTCTAACATCCAGTTGCATGACTTTCTTTAAGAAAGAGTATTATTAGGTGTTTTAACAATATTAGCGTGCGCATAGATCTAACCTATTTGCGCATGAACCTTTTCTACATTAATTAGATGTCTTGATCAACATTATTTTACATCAAGTTTATTGCTAATTGAACTGTTAATGAATTTGACCTGCCAAACTGAGATAGATTATTATTATCGTCATAATTTCATATGGTCGTGATTTGAGGCCAATGTTTTTTTTATTAATCGAATGATTGGCTACAAGGAAAGAAAACCTTTTGAAGGTGTCCAAATCCGGCATTTGGTAAAATATCAAACCAATGATCCAATCCAAATGTCAATAATAATCTCATGTTCCTCTAATAAACCTGTTGATACCTGAATTTTTACCGACAAAATCAAACATACGTTTCAACAAAATTATTAGCAATAAAAAGCTAATAAAACTCATCAGCTTATTCACGCGGGCTAGGGACTGACCTGTGAAATTTAAACTGCAATTCATTTGAAAAGTTTCCTTTGGCCCATGAGGAGTAAAGAAAAGTAAAATCGGAATGAGGTAGGTATCGTTTTGATAATTTATAGTCCAAACGTCAATAATAATGCCATGCTCCTTCGAGAAGCTAAAAGCCAAACTGACTCAGGATGCATTTGGAAACTGCTCTCCAAGGGGCTTTGGGGGGCTAAAGGCCTTTGGGCCAAATTGAAGGTATTTGGGAACTACTTTCTAAGGGGCATTGAGGCAAAGCTAGCATTTGCAAGGCTGAAAACCAAAGGCAGGTCCTAAGCTGCCTTGGGCTTTCAGCATTCTCGGAATGCCTCGTGTCACTATTCATGCTACTGTTCATCTTCCTTCTCCAGCGGCGTGGCTAATCAGAGGCAAGCTCGAGAGGCCGGCGAGGTCACGGCTGAGGTCGGCGAGGTTGCGGCGACCATCACCAGCCAGTCACGCTACCTCGGTGAGTCGCGGCGACTGGTCGCGAGTCCCGGGGACTACCTATGAGTCACGTCGCCGGAGGTCACGCGACCTCGCGGCGACAGGCGCGACCCAGATCTGGTCGTCGCGAGGTCGCGCCAGTCGCCGCGAGGTTGCACAACCTCCGGCGAAGGGCCACCGGGGGTCATTCGACCCCAGGCGGCCCTCGTTGGAGGTCGCCTGACCCTAAGCCGCCAGCAGCCGCCTGAGGCCACCGGCGGCCGCCTGCCTCGCCGACGAAGTCTTTCATTTTTTTTGATAATTTTTTTTTTTATTAATTACCAAAGTCCTTTGTAAATGTAATCTTTCCAAACACTATTTTATTCAAAGGTACTTCACAATGGACTTTCAAAGTACAATTTACCAAACACAGTTTACATTTTGAAAAACCCCTTTAACTCAAAGGCCTTTGCATTTTTCCAAAGGCTTTCCTCAAAAGCCTTCCCAAACGCACCATCAATCAGAAGCTAAAAGCCAAACTGACTCAATCAAACATAAAGTCGTCCATTCGTCTACACTTCTTTCCAAATCGACATTAAATTCTAATAAAAAGAGAAGACTTTTATTTGTTCACATGCGTTCACAGATACGACGAAGTCTTCTACTCTCATCTCCCCCCATCTCCTCACCCACCCACCAACTAAGTAGCACCGATACTGACACGCAACACTCGACACGACACGACACGCTGACACGTCGTTTCTAAAAAAACAGAGAATTCCGACACTTTGGGACACGTTGTATATTAAATAAAATATAAAATATATTATAATTTTTGTGATTATTTCAATCAAATTAATTTCAATCAAATTCATAAATAAATAAATAAATAAATAAGCATAGAATGAATATACACAAAAAACATTAATCCGTCACTTATTAATATCATTCATTATTTCAATTTGACATTCAACTTTATTTCAAAAATTCATAAAACTTGGAGAAAAAACAAGTGATCCATATTTTGGACTCGCTTATTAGATACATTGGAAGAGGGAAAAAAACTTAATGGGTGAATTGTCGAAAACTCGTATGTCATAATTCTGACTTGAGTGTCAAGAAAGTTGACCAGGTGTCGGATTTTCCGACACGTGTTGACTGAGTGTTGAAGAGTGTTAGACACATGTCAAAGTGTCCAACACGACAAGAAGACTCTTGAAGAGTGTCGGTGCTTCATAGCTCACCAACCAAAACAACCAAAAAAAGGAAGGGCGTGGACATTGAATTCTAATGAAAAGAAAAGATCTTTTGTCCGTCTTTTTCTTTTTTGCTTATTTGGAAAATAAAGTATTTAATCTCATTAAAAAAAGTAAGCTACTCCATTGGCTCCCAATAATATATTTCCCAGTGTCTTTCAGGAAATGTCATTCGCAACCGATGAGATTTTTTTCCTTTCGTTTCTTTTCTTTTTTGGCAACTTATATAATAAATAACAATTCATAACTACTTAAAAGAAATATCAATTTCTAGCCCTCGTGCACTTTTACTTCAAAAGTTAATCAAAATATTTTTCATTTTTTTCAAGTGGCTAAAAGGTTAATTTCTATAGGGCACTTGGAACAATTGAATTCTTGTTTCACCCAAAATCCATAACCAATGCAGGGAATGGAATTACCATTTGTCATGCCACCTTCGGGTTGCAACACAACCCACCATGGAAAATATTATAAATAGCATCTAAGAAAATTACATAGGATTAATAAAGGAAATGAAATTATATTAATGGGCACAACAGATGAGCGCGGGATGAGGGAATTATAGAGGAGGCGGCGGGGCCTGCCAGCTCAACAAACTCAGCTTGCTGCCGAAGAGCAAAGGTACCGCAGCTCCAAGAACAATGAGAATATGCACATAATAAATTATTCCATGACTACTCTTGGATTATATTTTCATGATGCTTTTTTTTTTTATCAACTTTTGATAGTAAGTTTAATCATATGAAAAATTGCTAATCCATTACATTGGCTGGTACTAAAGTTTCTGGTTTTCCTTTAAATATTTGCGTTTCAATCGTTAGCATGAAAAGTGAGACTGATTGGGGGTGGCGTTTCTTTGTCATCAGCTGACATTGCATGCTTATTTAGGGTGTGTTTGTTTGTCTTTCTTTTTTCTGTTTATGAACACAAATCTTTTTTTTTGTTCCCGAGAACAAAAAAAGAACAGAAATGCATTTGTTTGTGTTTTTGTTCCAAATATATTTTTTTGTTCCCGGAAACAAATTTAGAACAGAAACAAAAAACAAAAAAAAAACTTGTTTCTTGTTTCTGGAATACTTTGGAAAAACAAATTTTTTCTCTCTTCTTTCTTTCTTTTTCTTTTCTTCTTCTTTTTTCTTTGGCCTGTTGCCGGCCTTGGTCATGACCGGCGATCGGCCGTCGAGGGCCGGTGACCTCGCCGGAGCGTCGCTAGCCCCTGGCGAGCCTTACCGTGGCTGGGCGAGGCCGCCGACCCTCGTTGGCCGATCGTCGGCCATGGCCGAGGCTGACGACCGGCCAAAGGGAAGAAAAAATAAAAAAAGGAAAAATTAAATAAAAATATTTAAAAATTAAAAGAAATAAAAAAATTATACAAGTTTACCAAACGTGTTCATGTTCGTTTTTTTTTATTCCAGGAACAAGTTTACTAAACGCGTTTTTCTGTTCAAAAATTATTCCCCGGAACAGAAATAGTTTTTTTCTATTTTTGTTCCCTTGAACAATTTTTGAACAGAATCGTTACCAAACGCACCCTTACTGATATCCAATTAAATATTGGCGGATATATATTGACGTGAAAATTTAAAAAAATTATTAATTTTCTCTTTTTCTCCTCCATCTCCAACCTATGCTCCGCCTAAGCTTGGCTATCTCCACCCCCCAAGCCGCCGCCCCATCGTGGCCATCACGATTTGCAGCAAAGCTGTTGAGCTCGTTACCGGCAGCCACGGATGAGCCAAGACTCGAGCTCAAAGCCGTTGAGCAGCAAACCAGATCAAAGCTGTTGGGCGATGGTATCGTCACATCCAGGCCGATCTCTGTGTCCACCCTCTCTGTTGTCGAGGCGGCTAAGCCTTGGCCGCGAGCGCTTATCCACAGATATGAAGATACAGAGCAACGGTTGGCCATGGGTGGCCTCTTGTTCATAGAACTGAACGCACACCCTCTTTGTTGTCTTGGCATCTCATCGGCAGATTAGGAGACGCAGACTAGTGGGCTTCGCGTCCAAGGCCGTGAGCGACGATGATCTCCGCATCCACCCTCTCCATCGTCCCAACGGAAAATTGGAGATGCAGAGCAACGGGCTCGCGGCCGAGACTCCATATCTGAACTCATGGCCATGAGCGACAACCGACCTCCATGTCCACCCTTTCCGTTGTCCTAGCGCTTGAGTTGCAGATTTGGAGACGCAAAGCAACGGGCTTGTGGCCAAGACTCCAGATCCGGAGCCATGGCCAACGGTTCCAATTTATGGAATCTCTGCTGAGTGGTGGAAGGAGAGATATTAGCTTCACCCATGGCTTCTCTCATGATCAAATCTAGCCCTCGATACCGGATTTGGAATTGAGGTAGCGGGCGGAGGAGATGACCAAATTGGATTGATGCGGCGCCGGCAACTCCGACTTTGCCGGTGGCGATGGCTGAAGGACGGGTGAAGGTTGGGCTCGTGCGGATGGAAGGGGAGGAAAGAGTCTAGGTGGATAGGGAATTTTTAATTTATTTCTCTGATGCCATGTGTCAATTTGTAATTGGTTGATGATAAGTGCAGGCCACATCAGCCAATGACGTGGCACTTGCAAACCATCGAATATTTTCTCCGTTTCTCTGATTGTGGTGGTTAGGGGTGAGCGGTTCCCGGTTCCTCACAGGTTCCGGCTTGAACCTGGAACCTACCCTCGGGTACAGGTTCCTCATTTTTTGGAACCTGGAACCTACCCGTCAGAACCAAGAACCTGGAACCTACCTTGTCACAAGTTCCAGGGTTGGTTTCAAGTTCCAACAGTTTTTTTTTTTAATTTCATTTTTAGTTTTAAAAAAAGGGAAATGAATTCAGCAATAATGAGAATTATGCCACGAAAAACCATGCTAGCAACTTATGATGAGAATTAAGCAATGCTTAATCACCTTCTAATGAGGTTAAAAAAATAAAATCTTAAACAGTACCTACAAAAAATAATTTTACACTATCAACAATAAGGTTGATGCCCTGCTGTAAAACATATAACTCACATGCTGCAGAGTGGCCACGAGATCCACTATTTGCATTCTCCTCCCATCCACTGCTTACTGTAGGAGTTTGCTTATTAGTCATTGAAGAGCTAACCATAGGTCTTCTAATCTCATGATAGGCTTGTCCATGACCATCCACTAATTACTACCATATTCTGATGGACCCATTTTGTAGTGGTTTGTATTCACTGGTGGATATATGCTCTCTTGCATAATATAAGAAGGACAGAATTAGTGCTAGACTAAGATCTGAAAATACAGGAAACTAGAAAGATGCCCACAAATGCTCCCACAGTTAGATTGGCATATATAAATTATGACAGAAAGTAGAGGAATATCAAGTCCTGCTGAGAATTGTCCTCTTCCCAACAAAGAAAAAAATAATACTGAGAAGTAAAAAAAACTACACAGATACAGACCAGCGGAAGACAACATAATCAACTAACAGGTACTTGAGCATGAGAAAACCAGAAAATATGAAATTCATGTGTTCATATGTAAGACCCTCGAAATACTCCATAAAACTTTTGGACGTATTCTATGGATAGCTAGTGTTAACATATTGAATATCCATGTTCCAACTCATCCCAAACCATTGTCAATTCCCACCTGGATTATTAATGAAAGCATATAAACATCCACCCCTATTAGAGTATCAAAGAGCATGAACACAAAGGATCTAGAAATGCATACCAAGCCTAATCTCTCGCAACCAAGGCTTGCAAATCCATTCAAATACAGTATGCACCATACATGATCCCGGTATCCTATCTTGTCACAGATCCTGCAATTGAGATGACAATCAAATCGAGCTCAGGCCAGGAAAGAAGTATCTCATCGTAACAGCACTTGCACCCCAATGCTAGCCATGCTTATAATGCAGAGATTACACTGATATCATAATTTTCTGCAATAATATGGCGACCCCTTAATGTTAGCCCTCCTTATAGTGCTGCTGCGCTTATAATGAACAACAATCAACGAAATTCGAGTCATCGCAAACAATAGCCAAACAATAGTCATCATATTGACTTATATAAGCCGATGTCCTCTGTGGTACAAACTCTTCCATCCCGTGTCCATTGTACGTGACTCTTCCCGAAAAAAGTGATTCACAAGCTCTGCGTGACTTGCATGCCAAAACATTTCACTCTTAAAGTGAGACAGCTCTAAAAGTACTTTCGATATGCTTACCTTCAAATCTTTGCCGAGCTTCCTAGCCTTAGCTTGGAAGTAAGGTGGTCTTTCTAGAGCCTGGAGGCCCCAGAAGTAATGTCATTCTGCAAAAAAGAAATAAAAATTTTGTCAGCAATATCTGAACTTCACTCCTTGAGCAGTGTATGCTGATAAAAATCTGTCTCTCTTCTTACCTACAAAGCTTGATGATTCCGTTGACATCGTTGAGGATTGGTAATGGTTTCTTTCTACTGGGAAGGATGTGAAAACAGTTGAGAAACCCCTGTTGACATTGATTAACATGAGACGGGGTTCAATCAATTTGAGTAGAATCCTAGAAAATGTAGATATGTTATGAATCGAATGTTAAATTACCTCAACTGAAATTGAATATTGTGGGTAGAGCTCGGCTCCCAACATAAGCTTCTGCTTCGACATTTAGATGCTCAAACGAACTAAACTTTGGCAAGAAATGGGAAATCTTAGAGAATGTCCTGGACTACAATAATCAATTATCTAGAAGACAGGGAACTTCACGAAAAAAACCTAGAAAACTCGAGCAAATTGGGTCTTCAATTTCGAACAACAACCAAATCCTTCGTTCAAACAATTGACAAAATCCAAATCAGAAACGAATTAATTTGAAATCAGAGGTAAAAGAACAGATAAACTCGCATCAGTAGAAGTATAGAAACAACCACCATGACAACCCCTTCCAATAAAAGAAGAGAACAAGAATGAACGTATTACCCAAGTTGGTAAGGGTGGTGCGAGCGGTGTCGAGGGAGGCAAGGGCGGGGCGTTGTTGTCAAGGGCGTCGTTGGGGGGCGAGCGACATCCAGCGGTGAGACAAGCAGCGACCAGTGGTGGGATGAGCCGTGACCAGCGAAAGGACGAGGCAAGCGGCGACTAGCGGTGGAGCCGAGCGGCAACCAATGGAGGGACAAGATGAGCGGCAACTAGCCAAGGGACGAGGTGAGCGGTGACCAGGGGCGGGACGAGCGGCGACCAGCCGCAGGACAAGACAAGCGGCGACCAGCAGAGGGACGAGGCAAGCGGCGTCCAACGGCGAGACGAGCAACGACCGACGGAGCGCCGACCAACGGAGGGACGAGCGGTGACCAGCAGTGGGATGAGCGGCAACTAGCAGAAGGACAAAGCGAGCAACGAGCGGCGGGACGAGCGGCGACTGGCAGAGGGATGAGGCGAGCGGCGTCGGGGACAAGGGTTGGGCAAAGAACGAGAGAAGGGCACAAAAATTCAATTGAAGGGGAAATTGTGAGGTTGGTTTCTGCCTTTTAGGTTTTAGAAACCCTAATTAGGTTCTCGGTTCCGGTTCCTTCCGATTCCCATAAGAATCGGAACCGGAACCGCCGGTTCCTAGAAAAAAAGGAACCAGGAACCGGTCCCTTTAGAACTGGGAACCGAACCGAACCTCCGGTTCGGTTCCCCGGTTCTCGATTCTACCCGTGAACCACGCTCAGCCCTAGTGGTGGTCAGGTGGGATGTGGGAATGCCCAAAATAATAGAGAAGCCAATGGGGATTTCTACAGTGCAATGTTATATCATGCCTCAGGTTTTCAAACTGGCAAAAGCCGATTGCCTTTTTTTTTCTTTAAGGTTTTATTACATATACAACACCCATTTTAGACATGATGAAACACATCGTAAATCATCAAATTGTGAACAATTAAAACCACATGCATGCCTGTGAAAAGAAATGCATACGGAAGAAAAAGAGAAAAAAAAAAATTAATTGTGGGCAAAAGAGATAAATGTTTAAAAAGGCAATTGGAAAGAAATTTGAATGGTTGCAAGATGGAAAATGTATCTTCATTTTGAAAAGTATGATATTATGAAATTAATTGACAATAAAATTAAATGAACTGACATTTTCACAACAAAAAATTGTGAGTTCACAACTCTTTCATATTTTGATTCGACTAACTTACCTTATTTTGATTATTTTTCACAACTTTTTCATTTTTTGATTAGACTAACCCAAATAGAACTCAAAAAGAGAATACGGTTCGGGTTATCGGGTCATCCTATTTTATTTTTATATTTTTTTTGGAGGTTTTCCCTCTTCTCCAGTGGCCACTATAGTACTGTAAAACCTCATCTCCAAATCGAACTCCTCACTGACACCTACTTCGCCACTCGGTATAGAGCAAAATCAAGCTCCTCCAATGATCAATCTGACTTGGAACTTATGCAAAGATCAATGGACCAATCTCCTCCTCCAGATGGCGAATCCAAGCAAAAGTAACAGTGACTAAACAAAGACAAGAACAACAAAAGAAGAAAAATGAGAAATTGATGAAAATGGAGTGTGGATAGCAAGCAAAATAATTTGGTTTGAGCTGCTCTTTAGCCCAACTACATTGTTGTCCTCCTCATGGATTTGAGAGGTTGCTTCGACGGTTTTGTGTGGAAGTCGTGATGGTTGGTGAGGGGTGTTGGGGTGGGGCGGGTGGGGGGGGGGTGAGAGGGAGAGAGAGAGAAGACATAGGAGTAGATGCAAAGAGCACACAAAGACAACAAGAAGGAACAAAAGCAAGAGAGCTTCACAATCTTGGAGAAGATGGATTTGAGAGTGAGAGAGCTTCACGATCTTGGAGAGTCTACGATGGAGACAATGGATTTTGGAGATAGAAAGTCTCCAATGGAGAAGATGGATTTGGGAGCTATCTAGAAGAGTACCCGATTTGGTTTGGTTCGAGTCGATTTGGTTTGGCTTTTTCGACAACCCCATATCTTTCCTAAACTTATCACCCGTACCTGATGCATATGCCATATATCCAAGCAATTCTAGCATGCAAGAATATTCCCTTCTATGCCACCACAATTGATGCATTATAAACTTGGGGTCAGCTAGCAATGAGCCAAGGCCATCCAACTCAAACTCTGTTTCTCATTTCTACTTTCTAATTCATAAGAAAACAAAGTCATCTCGACATCGTAGTTTCTAGGAATGGTAGCACAGATTACCTTCTCAAATGGTATATAACAAGAACTCTACAAATTTCCAAATACCAATAGAAACTTGCCCCTATGCTCTGCCGTCTCTCTTGCGAATTGTTAGGCTCAACTTGAGTCTTCCACTGAGTAGTATTTTCAAGAGTTAACTTCAAGTTTCCATCCATAGTTGGTACTTTTAAACCTATAATGAATATAAGTCCTAACTATATCAATATAAAAACGAACAACTTAACAGGTTTGGGAAGAAAAACAAATACATGCTAGTGGGCATGTCAACAGCATGAGATTAAAATAGACTCCGCTGCCCAAGCACAATAAGAACAATTCTCATCCAGGACAAGTCTACAAGACACGATCACATTATGCCATTTTTATTCCAGCATTACACCGAGGGATAGCAGCAATTTCCCAAGAAAACTTTTATGCAAAATTGTATGCGGAATATCCTGATCCATCCAAATTGACCCGAGCATTGATATAATAGTAGTCAAAACCTTTAAACCCGTAGGGTTTTTTCTTTTTTGGGTGCATGGAAGCTGGATTCATTTAGACAAAATCACAAACACCTGGCGGACGTCAAGCAGTGGGGCTTCTTAAGACGAAACAGAGAAGGGACAAGCACTGGCAGTGGGAGGTAATCTTGTTCACACAGCTGTCAATGGCTATGGAAGCTCAATAATCTCACTCTATGCCCAAGCCATCATTCGAAATTCATGGATGATCTTGTTTCATTCTTACCTCGTGGAATTTCGGACAGAACAGAGCAGTCCAAAGGGACTATCACCCTCACTCTCTGCCTCATCAATCATCATTTCCTTCGTGGCACTCCATTATCTCGTAATTGTGCCCCGGCCTTTGATCAAGCGTGAAGCAAAACTCTTTGAAGAATACGAGAATATAGAGTACCACGGTTGTAAAGGAGTTAAAATAAAATTAGGTTGTTTAAGATCTCAATTGGCTATATAAAAATTCAAGAACTAATGGGGTACATTATAAAACCAAAATACCTTTTTATCTAACTTCTCCTTCTTTCTTAATATGAGAAAAAGTAATATACAGTCTCATTTCGTAATAGTAACTAGGGGTGTCAACGGTTCGGTTCGGTTCCGTTTTTTTGAAAAACCGAACCGAACCAAACCGTTAGAAAAATCTTCCGAACTAAACCGAATGAGACCCAAACCGAATACAAACCGATTGGTTCGGTTTGGTTTTTCGATTTTTTTTGGTTTTCAGTTTTTGGAAATCGGGGGCTTCTTTTCGTTCTCCTAAAAAAAGCAACACAAAATCGAAAGACAAAAGAAAGCTTTATAGGGAAAAGTCAAAAGGAAAAGATGTACAGCAGCAATTGCAGAAAAGAGACAGAGAGGGAAGGGACGTGAAGGACAGGCCAACAGAAGGAAAAAGCGGAACACTGTTCATCTTCTTCCCCCTGCTCTCGCTGCCCGCTTCCGCCGTTCGCAAGCCCAGCACAGGCGGCCTAGCGGCCGGTCACTGCCACTCCACCGGTCTTGCCCACGACGTGCAGCCCGATCGCCTCCGCCATTGCCCGCTCAGCCGTGCCGGAACGCTCGCCGCCTCCGAGCGTCTCCGCTTGTAACCTGACACCAGCAAATCCCGGGCCGATTACCCCTCACTCGCGAGCTCGCACCGCTGCTCCGCCAGCAACCCGCGAGCCTAACGCCTGCAGTTGTGCCACTGCTCACCCGTCCCCTGCAGCTCCTCCCTCCGAGCAACGGCACCACAACAACTTCCCCTCCGCCGCAACTGAGTGATCGCCGTCGTCGTCGTCATTGTTGTCGCCGTCTCACCTCCAAGCCGACCAAGACGAGACATAAGAGGAGAGGACTGTCACGCCTCGATCCTCAGGCACGCGCACATCCCTTACCTTTGGTCGATTTAAAATTTGTGATACCCTAGGACTATGTATCGCCGACCCTTTCATTTATATATATGCACATGCGGAAGCAATTATAAATCCCCAGACAATAAAACAATGGAATAGATAAGTAGGACTAGAAAATTGAACCTGAAAGTCGAAACCCTTATGTACATCTATAATGACTCAGTCATACATGTACATATATAAACCATGCTAAAGAGGTTGGTTTCTACTCAATTAGCTTTTACAGCAACAGTCATCAGGATCCTACTCTGGATCATTCTCGGGGTTCTCCTTCATATGCTCCTCTTCGAGTTCTTTCTCCTCAGGGTTTTCCTCGTCAGGTTCTTCCTCCTTAAGCTCCTCATCTGGGTCATAAAATGGTTATTCAATAACCACTGAGACAACGTCTCAGCAAGTTCTATCCCCTAAGACCCGATTAGTAAACTAATACACCTTAGGGCTGCCTATGCACAACATGAATCAGAGGACTTACCTTGGCCTCAGATTCCACCTGCATATTAGTACAAATCAATAGGCACCCAAGCAATCACATCACAGATCGAAGCATCGATCAAATCGACCTAGTCGATTACATGTCAACAAGACCACTCACGGTCATTTCCATTCAATCGATCAATTCACAATATCAAATCAAGGCAATGAATCACATCAAATCACATTCAGATCGAATCATCGATCAATCGACTTAGTCGATTACACGCCAACAAGACCACTCACGGTCATTCCCATTAAATCAACCAATTCACAACATCAGATCAAAACAATAATCAATCGACCTAGTCGATTACATGTCATTCGAACCACCTCTCGGTCACATCAACACCATACTTTATAATCTCCATTCGGGTACTCGGTCACAGAGCCATATGAATGCTCTCGGGCGTCTTTTTCACCAAGGTGACGTACCAATTACTGATCACGATAATCTTCAACAGTACACTTAGTCACAGAGCCTCATTAATGCTCGAGCGTCTTTTTCGCCAAGGTGACGTGTATAATGGACAGCACTCGTGCGTTCTTTAATGTGTCATTTTCACCAGTGATATCCTCCATCACTGAACCATGTATGTCCATACTCCTGCATGTAATAGACAGCACTCGTGCGTTCTTTAAGGCACCATTTTCACTAGTGATATCCTTTAATCACCGAACCACGTATGTCTCATTACATCGTTCCTGATTGGTTTCAGCCGAGAATTTCCCCAATTCACTTTCAGAGTTCCCTCTGCTTTACAGTTCATTACAGCATTATCGATGCTAAATAATAACACTCGGTCATCAACCAATCAATCATTCAATTTCATTCAATTTGGGATAAATCACTGAAATTGCACAATCAAATCAATTCCACACAATGTAGAGCTCCAATAAATAAACGGACCACTCCACGACAATCAGCATGAAATTTCGGTCACCGGCCATCCCGGTTGAATTTCCGGAAAATAAATAAATAATTAATTAATTTCGAAAATTAAATAAATAAATACAATAAATTCAATTTAGCACAATATAAAGCTCAATTAAATAAACGGACTACCCACGATCATCAGCATAAAATTTCGATCACTGGCCATCCTAATTAAATTTTCGGGAAATAAATAATTAAATAATTAATTTCGAAAATTAATATTTAATTCCTAAAAATTCCACCTAGGCCCAATTTGCTTAATTAACACCCGATAAGGGACGGGAAAAATCCCAAGAAGCATCCAATAAATACTATAGGCAATTCTCTGTCTAATTACACTAATCACCCAACTAATATGCAAAACAATTAACTAATAATCACTAATCAATTCTAATCTAACCACCTAATTACATTTAATTAACACTAATCAACCTTTAAGTATAATTAGTGCACTAAGAAGGCATTAGTGAGTAAAACTCACTCAAAACGAGGGGCTCGACGTGAGAATCGACTTTCCTCAAAGCGGGCCGAGCATCCGGGCTCGGGAAGACATCAAAACGGGCCAAAACCCTCTGCGATACCCATTTTCTGCCTCCTCTGATCGCTGCTGGAAGGGGCCGAATTGAGGACTGAGATGGCGAGGCAAGGTTGGCGGAGGGCGAGGGGGCTCCGGCGGGTCGAGGTGGCGGTGCACGATGGCCGGAGGTGGCCAAACCGTGGCCTGTGCTGGCCGAAACGAAGCTGAACAGAGGCGGTTGGGAGCTGGGGTCGCACGGCGGGGCGGTGAGAGGGGCGGCCAAGCATGGCTGCACGCACGCTCGCACGGGGACGGGCGACCGGCGACAACGGCAGCTCTGGTCCAGCAACGCCAATTGCTGCTCCAACTCCGGTGTCCTCCCAGATCTGGGACCCTAAGCAGCAAACGGAGGGGGAAGACAGAGGGTGTCGACGGCGGCTGAGGTGGGTGAGGGAGAGGCGAAGACGAACGACGGAGCGGCGAAGCGGGTGATGCGCGGGCGAGGACGGCTTGCGGCGTGAGGCGGCGACGGCGGTCTTGGCTCCGGCGCGGCTGTAGCCCTTCAAGGCAGCTGACCTTTGTTTCTGCTTCTGCTTTGTTCGAACAAAAAGGGCGGAAGAGAGAGGGACGGAGCTGGGCAAGAGAGCGACGGAGGCGTGCGGAGGGCAACCGGCGAGCGGTGGAGTACGCGGGCGACGCGCGGGCGAGGCAGAGTAGCGACGGCAGCTCGGGTTTTCTTCTCTCGGCGCCGTTGTTCTGCTTCCGTTTCTGCTTCTCTTCAGTCGAACAAAACCGAGAGGGAGAGGAGGAGAGAGAGTGTCGAGGGAGTGAGATAAAGATAAGAGAGAGAGTGGATAGGTTTGAAAGGTCAAAACTAAAAGTGAAGGGGAAGCAAAGTGGAGGACATCCATGTATTCGGTGGAAGGGGGCTCACGCACGAGGGAAAAGAGAAAGGAAACGATAGAGAAAAAGAAAGAAAGAAAGAAGGAGAGAGAAACTTGTGGGAAAAATAGGGGAAAAGGTGTTTGGCCAAATAGGGAAAAATAAATGGGAATAAATTCAAAAGAAAAGAATCTTCTCAACTAGAAAATTCTTATTTCAATTTCTTTTAAATAAGCTCATAAATTCCCAAAAGAATTTCATATTAGGGTTCTTGATTCCCCTCTTGCATTTCTGCATCCAATTTCTCTCTTAATTTCTCTCAAATAACTCTCACAAAAATCAATTGATATCTCCATTATCAAATTGATTATTTTCTTCATCCAAGAATCCCTCATGCTTCTCAATTTCATAATCCCCAGCTTCAACTGAACAAAAATGGCCCTATTTATCCAGTTGAAATAAAAACCCGAAAATCTGGATGTCACAAGTACTCAGCGTCATGAGAGAATAAAACCAAAGATTTGATTTTATCGGTTTTTGGTTCGGTTCGGTTCGGTTAACCGAACCAATAAAAAGATATTGGTTTTTAATGAGAACCGAACCGAAAATTGAACCGAACCGAAAAAACCGAACTTTTTGGTTCGGTTCGGTTTTTAGTTTCGTTCCTGACACCCTAATAGTAACGGATAGAAAATCTTTATATATCATCTATTCACTCCACTCATAAAATAACTATTGAATCGATTTTCCAAGAATATGTCATTATCAAAGTCATGGGAGGTATCAATCAAACACACCTATGACATGAAGCAAGCTTGCTTTCTCATATTTTCATCTTGATCAAGCCAAAAGATACTAATATTCATATTGAGAATTTTACTAATATTCATATTGAGAATTTTCAGATTTATGAGCTGAGTAAGAATTAAGTCTATGCACCGAAATCCCGAAAAGAAAATCCCAAGTTTCTATCACCAAATGTAGGTCTAGTACACTGCTCTTCTTAATATCAAAAGGGAAAGTAGAAACTACAGATTTCGAATTAGAATTTAGCAAGCAGACATGTAACAAGTTCTTCTAGAGCCAGCTCAATTTGGTATGTGTAGATTCGGCAGATTCCTTCGGCTTAGGAATCATTACTCTAATTGAATACCATATGGGGTCGGAAAGCAAGTACATATTTACATACCAAAAATCTGCTTGAAAAATCATTATGCATTATGTAAGATGTCGAGCATGAGATACGTGAACATATGAAATCATGCATGTGCATCGAAAATGGACTGACATGTGTACAATGCGAAAAAAATGCCACACATGTGACAAAGTGTGACGCCGTGGGAGCTACCTCTTGAACCTCATTAGGATAAACTGTCACATGGTGGGAGCCACCTCTTGAATCAATGGTGTCTAACTTTAGAATCCTATTATAGTGCAATCACTTGTGTACATCAGCATGTTTAGCTATATGATATTGTCGTAGCAAATTCACTCAATGTAATTTGATCAGACTGTCAAGCAATTGGGAAAACAAGTTACAAGCTTACTTTCTGATTCTAGCTTGGCTGTAAGTGATTAAACTATCCACAAACAATTTTTCCAAAGATGGCTTTGATGGTGTGCGTGAATGCGTGCTAGCTCCTGCAAGCAATGGATGAAATGGTTTGATGGAAATCAATCTAAATGACAGGAATAGCAAATTGCTTGGAAATTAAAGTGGAAGTACTGTGAATTATTTAAAGGTGCAATGCAGGGAATAAAGGAAATCAAAGCAAAGAACGCTAAACTCAAAGGAACGAGATTACTAGGACATTAACATTGCTGAAATTGAAATTAATCACAGTTTGTACAAATGACATTCGAATGGAGACATTGACATCAACGTTACAACAATACTCAAAGGGAAATCAGCAGTAATTTTGGCAGGGTTCCAGCATAATTTCAACGGATCTTTTTCCTCTGCAATTCTTCTATTCAGAAGTCTTAAATTCCCTTTGATTATTACTAGGTCAAAGAGCATTTCTTAATTTAACTTCTTTTATATATCCATGATTTCTTAACTTAACTGCTTTCATATCCATAATTTCTCAACTTAAATAAGCTTCGGATCCCTGAGCATTTCTCGTACCGTACTCTCTTTCTCAAACTTTGGTGGAATGATCTTTTATGAGCATAAAAAAGAGATTGAACTTGATATAGCTTGGCTGTGATTTATTCACCACCAATGTATAGTGACTTACTGTTATACCATATGACAATTCAGTCACACAACCAAAGGAGTCAAAGTAAACCGAAGCACCAAGGGAAAGAGAACCTTTGCCATCAAAGGATGAAGCATCAAAATTCACAATACATGATCAGCATGTCGAACAAGAACATCCAGATCACTCTATGCAATCTCAGGTTGATCAACAATGAAGACAAATTCGTCATTATTTTCTTTGAGGCAAAACGTTGAACAGGTGGTGATCATGAAGGGTGAGGTGTTCTACAAATAGGAATTCCTATCAATTGGCGAGGAATATGACACGAGAAATACCGCTAAAAAATTACTAGAGAGGAATCGACGAATCTAAGACCAATCGTATGATCGAGTCTCAATTAATCGACCGCGTCCTACCTTGGGGAGATTCGATCCGAATGGTTTACCTGCTAATAAATGAAGACACTGAAAGACTTGGAGAACCTCACGAAGATGAAGCTAAGACGACAAATCGATTCAGCGGCCAAATTGCTCGACGAAGATATTCAGCTGCAACTGGCTTCGACCGCGGGCGTGGACACTGGATTCGGTCCAGAGCTCAAGATGAGAGAGACAGAGAGAGATATCTTCTCGGTCTGTGTGTGTGCGTTCTTGCTTCGCTCGGTTCCTCAGCTCTCACGCACGCACCAAGCGAGGGAGAAAGAGCACGAGAGAAGTTTCGATCGGTGGTGATGAGCGTCCGTTCTCTGCTCCGTCACGGCCGCCATTGCGGTGACCGGCGAGGGAGATTTGATGGCGGCTATCACCGATCGGAGATGGTATAGACGATCGATTGAGGGTGATGGAGTTGAAAGGAAGAGGCCTTTTCTACGGTGGTTATTTTTATTTATCCATAATTTTTTATTGCCCATTTAGTTATTTATTTATTTTTACACATATCACAAAAATGCAAATGATATCTTCTTCTTCTTCTTCTTCTTTTGAACTTTTATATCAAAATTTACATACATGCAATGCTAAGATATTTGCTAGTATGTAAAGATTTTTAACTCTTTTTAAAAGGTAAGACAATAAGTACTGGAGAATTCTTTTGAATTCACAATAAGAAGACAAGAGGATAATTGGCAACCTACGAATCATCTTTATTATTTTAAGTTAACATTTCGTTCATCTATAGTTATGTATGAGCGTAATGTATTCTACATATATGCATGGGTGTCCATATAACCTCTTTTTTTTGGCAAAAGTTTGAGATGGAAATGCTCGTTTTTGCTTAATTAATAATACAAATAACAATTTCTTTTTGGAATGGATCTTTAATCAAATGATTATTTAACAAGAGGAAAAAAGAAACCAAGGCGAGAAACTAGCCCAAATATAGAAAGGGAGGGATTTTGCCTGCCTGCCCATTGGGCCACAAAAGGAAGAAAAAATAGAAATTGTAAAAAAGCAAAAATAAGACACACTCGCAACCCTTATACACACAGATACTATCAATCACTCGCACACATTCACACAAAAAAATGACTTGGAATCCTTTCGCAGAATCTCTGCTTTACCTCCCGCAGCGCCCCCATGCTAAGGACATATGCGCCAGACATGATGCCCCTCTTCTAATATATTGAGTCTCTCCCTCCATGCATACATTCGAGTCTCTCTATCAATGCCTTCCATCTAAAGCTCCCATAGAACTCTAAATTCCTATCATCCTCAAAGAGTGAAGCCGGATCCATTAAGCGATTCTGTTCAATCTCAACCTTCAAAGCATCCTCTAGTCGTTGGGATTGCATCACATATCCCAGCTTTTTCACGGTTGCACCCGCTACTCTAATATTAAGGCTAAATACCGGATAACTCTTGTCAAATTGACCAAAGTCGACTGCTCCCTTCAATAATCCCCACAGCGCATTTGTTCTGAAAAATTGAAACCACATGTGATATGTATCAAATGAACCAAGAGTTCCTGATTGCTCATTCCACCTTTGATCGTTGACATGTGGTACGATGTCGAAAAATACTTCATTTTCTCCATCTTCTACATCAAGGACGACATAGAGAAACAATCCTACGAACTTGTTGTACAAGTCTTGCGAAGCCTTGAAAGATATAGTACTGTCTTCAACAAGGACGAATCCCTTTGGCATCTCTCTTCCGGGGCTAAAATTCCAGTAACGAGACCAAAAGCGATGCCTCTGTTATATGTGTAAATTGTTAGAAGTATCCAAGTTTGTAATTAGTTCAAGAAAAAGAGTTTGATTTGTGCATATTCCTAGTAATTCAACTAAAGCAAGAGTTCTGTAATAATTAGACATATTGATCGTTGCTTATGTTGAAAATCATTCCCCTGCAAGTGCTACCCACCTCTAATGTTAGATTGAATCACCCTAATCATAACTCATACAATACAAGTGTAATATATAGGAAGTGAAAAATTGATAGAAAATAGAACAGCATATCCAAGAAATTAATCGTCCTCGTCAGACCCCATTGTCTAATGTTCATTGTTACAAGTTCACTTTGGAGATCACTGATTCTTTAGTACAAACTGTCCTAATTGAACTCTAACTTACTTGCAACAAATTTAATATTATTAAAATAAATTAAAAAAAAAAAACTTCTACTTGCACTCAAGCTAACGAAAAATTGGTAAGGAAAATCTAATGCATGCCCTCTCCACAGACCAACCTCATCCAACCACTTGCCCATTTTATGTCTGCTCTAACTTTATATAAAAGGAGAATCTCAAATGCAATACTCTCTATTAATAAAATTAAATCACAATGTCCAAGTAATCTGCATGTGGCTAGCCAAGCATGTAGTACGATGGTCCCCATGTGTCTCATGTTGAATTATTGAATTATCATAGTTGTGCAGTTTTATCTTAGTCTGTAGAGTTGATCTAGTACAATTATTGGTGTCAGTTGTTATGATCCACCGTAACATCAAGAACCACATGTCCATTATTATTATTTTTTTTGGTAAAGACCACATGTCCATTTGTTTGTTAGATTTTCTAAGATTTCAACCGTATTTTTCAATACATGAATTACGAACATCGAATCTTCGTCATTGCATCAAGTTGAGATTTTGTTAAGCTTTATACACGTGCAGAATCGCTTTATATTAAATTTGTTTGTTTGCCTAGAATTTACAGTTTTGCATTATATGCACCCAATGTACACTGTATCAACACATGCATATACACACGCACACATTGGGAGAAGGGGGAGGGAGGGGGGGGGAGAGAGAGAGAGAGAGATACCTCGATTGACGAATCAACCATGTTCAATCCTTTTTCCTTTGTGCTCATTGGATTATCTTCATGCGAAACCTTGTAGAATAAAGCTGGATCTAGCAATTGATCATCTTGAAGCAAAACCTCTGAATCATTCTCTAGTGGCTTGCATATTAGTCGGAATCCACACTTCTTCACAAGTAGTTCGTGATAATTGCATACTCTAATGCTAATGTAGAAATGAGTCAGGTCATTTGGACCAAATGGTCTACTATCCACAAATCCTTTAATTCCATATGCTCTAGCCACACATTATCCAAATCAAAAAACTTGAAATGCCTTCTGTGTATTGCGTTTTTGCAATTAACAGATCCTATAACCTCAAATGCAGTACTCTTATATGGCTCATACAACCTTGCTTCTACTTGAAATACAACACCAAAAGCTACTCCTAGGATCTTTTCATATAAGTCCTTTGAAGCCATGAAAGATATATAACCCTCTTTATTGGGCAGCAACCACTTTGGCATCTCTCCTCTAGGTAGAACAACTTGACAATTTGGTTGGCAATGAAATTTCTGTCATGGATGTAGAGTCTACATTGTAGACTGTTAGATAGTTTTTTTTTTTTAAATTGGCACCTAAAAGGAGGATTATGAATGAGTTAAGTGGCAATCCTAGAGTTTTATATATAATTAGCAATAGCAATACAAAGATTTTTTTGTACTTAATTGGTGGAAATGGGACATGTATTGTTGAAGATTTTGTAATCGAATGAACATGTAATATTGAAGTTTTTCATTGGGCGGTCCTTGTAATTTAGCAGCGAACTAGAGTTCTATAAATAAAGAGAATATCCTTTGCATTGTCTTACAGCAACCTCCACTATATGTCTGCACAATCACTTTTTATATGTTTGCTTTTTCTTTTTTCTTTTTTAATTAGCCCACCATTCCAGGATTTTTAGCCTTTTGCAATGCACAAACACCCAATGCAAGCCACAATGTACCATACTCCATATCAATGCAAGAGAGAGAGAGAGAGAGTCTAACCTCAGGCATGAACAAATCATTCATGGGGAACCCCGTACGAACTAGCTCCCGACTTGAATATAACTCAACGTTCTCAATGTCACGTATGTTGGAGAGAATTCTAGGTAGAGATTTGCAATTATTTGCCTCTAGTCTTCTCAATTTCCCCAGAATCTTGGGGATCTATTGTAGTTGTTGGCAATTTGAAACCTCCAAATCTTCAAAGTCATTTAGTCTCTCTAATGTAGGAAGGGTAGTAAAATTGTTTCCAGACAATTTTAATATGAATAAGCGAGGACAGGAAATATTTTCCAGGAACTCTACTTCTGATGGATGGCACCCTTCAAGATTCAACTCCCATAACTTACAGTGATTTGCAATTGAATTGTGGACACGCTCCAAGTTTTTGCACCCATGGAGATTCAATTTCTCGAGATTTGGAATACAAGAGACATTCGGGATATAAACCAGTGATCGGCATTCACCCAATTCAATGAACTTCAATTTTTCAAAGTCCTACAAGAACAATAAAACCAACTTACATAGACATTCTGAACGATCACAGAAAAAAAGTGAGATATACATTCATTTCAAAATTTGGCTGTGATTTTGAAATAAAAATCACTTGATCATAATCTAAGCCATATGTTACCAAAATTCACTTCATCATATGGTGTCTATAGAGCACACCCTCTCACTTTATAAATATGAGTCTGGTAAGTAATCCTTGTAAATTCACCAATGCTCATAATTTCACTACGCGCTAGAATGACGTGGCCACTTCCACTACGTATATGTGCAAATACAATACTTGTGATTTAGAGAGAAAGATTGTGTAACCTCAAGTGGGAGCACATGAGCCACGATCATTCCTTTGCCAACTGATTCATCACATGTATTTAAGGTAACATCTGGAATCTTATGTAGAGATTCGTAACCACCCGCCTGTAGATCCCGCAAAGGCAGTGAAAGGTTGGGAATCTCTTCTATTCATCACTTATTAAGAAGTGGTGATTGGTTGATTGTTTTATAAAAAAGAAGACATATTTTGTATGCCTAATTGGTCATAAACATAACAAAAATATGAAAAATAATAGAGTCCGAGCCGTCTTGTATAGTTTTTTGCTTTGAGCTAGATATACATTGGTGCAGTGTAAGAGCTCAAAGTTTACTATATCATAATAAACACAACCACCACATATATACTTTGGATTTGTATACATAAATAAAAAATGTAGATGCATCGATAGACTTTGACATCTCGATCCAGTGGATTTCATGTGTGATTTATTAAACCTTTATGCTGCACGTCCGCCAAAAACATGGTAAGTCTTTTTGTGCATTCTTTTGATTAAGCTTTAACTACTTTATTCTTGGGATGCCTTTATCAATGAGTTGTCATTCCGTAATGATTTGGATATTTTCGATACGGCAAATTTTCAATGAATTTTCTAAAATTATAGCACATTGGTCCGAAGGAAGAAAAGAGTATTAAATGAAAGGGAGTCTAAGGAATGAGATTTGACATGTCATAACTGGAATTGTATCTGAAGGTGTATCTTCGAAAGATAAAGGTGGTGAGTGTTTATATAGGGCAAGTCAAGCATGTCAATTGAACTTCATAAATTGAGACAAACCTAATCAACACTTTCCCTCGCGCATTCGCATTGTGAATGGAAATGTTGCTATTAGTCGAAAGGGGCTTACCGGACAGTTTTTATATGGTAAAAAATTTGAAAATGATCGTGATGGAGCCTCGATGGTTTACATGTTATTGAGTTTCATATTAGTGCATTGTGCGCCTAGATGGTATTCCAAAAACATCCCCCTTCCAATAGTGATATCAAGTTTGTGTGTCACTTTTGGCATTCCTTATGGTGAAAAGAGGGGACTCTACCTTAGTTCAATTCTGCTAGCCATCCTCAAACCAATAGAAAAGCTGAGGCTGTTAATAGAATTTTGGGCAATTTATTAAGTAGTTTTATTGGAAAACATTTTAAACAATGAGATTTGTTATTGTTTCAAGGTGAATTTGCTAAAGATAATTCGGTGAGTCAAACTACTGGAAAATAGTAATTTGAAGTTGAGTACCGAAAACATCTTTGAAGTTCTTTGGATCTTACGCCACTACCCACTAAATGCCAATTTAGTGGATATTCTGAAGAAAGAGCTAAGGAAATCAGGCAGTTACAAAAGTGAGCTTCATGGAGAGTATGTAATTTAATCTATCTTCGTATCATGAAGACCAGGAGCTTCATGAGGTTGGCCTTGAGGACGAGTCTTTTCCAATAGAGGGAGAATGATATTGGAAGTAATTCAAATCTATATCAAAAGATTTTAAGATCCTCTCTTGTGATTTGAATTGTGGGGAAATAATATATTTTCTTGATCTATAAGTCTGTTTATAATATATTTAGGAATGCTTTGATCTCGATCAAAAATTTTGATTATATTGTTGTACATATGAATTTCGTAAATTAGGTAGGTTTTTTTTTACTTAATCGGAGGTTATTCAAAGGTATCCTAGACTACTGGCTATAAACACCATCTTGGTCCCTCATTGTAAACATAGCATTATTAAATGAAGTTTTATTCCTAGGTGTTGTCCCTTATAAAGTTTCCTGGGAAAAAGTGCTAAAAAAGTCTTAAATCTTTTATCTTTGTGCCGATTTAGTCCTAAACCTTTTTTTGGTGTCGATTTAGTCCTAAACTTTTTTTATGTTGTATCAATTCAATCTTTTCCGGCCAATTATGGCCGAATTTTGCTGACTGGACGTCGGCCGACTGACGTGGCCTGATTGATGCCGACGTGAACAATTTTTAATAATATTTTAATATTTTTGAATATTTGAATTTTGAATTTTGAATTTTTTATTCTTTTTCTTTTTTTCTTCAAGGCAACCAGCCAAAGGCGACGGCCGACGAGGTCGAGGTCAACCTCGCTGGCCACCTCGCCAATGGCCGCGAGGGCGGCCTCCCGCTGGGCGGCGAGGCTCGCCCTCGCTGGATTTGGTGAGGGTTGAGCCTCACCCATGGCCGCCGAGGGTCGACCTCGCTAGATCCGGTGAGGGCGAGCCTCGCTCGCCCAGTGCGAGGCCGCCCTCGAGGCCTTGGCAGCGAGGCTCACCCTTGCCAGATTTGGCGAGGGTCAAGCCTCGCCCATGGCCGGCGAGGGCGAGCCCCGCCAACTTGGCGCGAGGAGGCATGTCACTATTGGGAGACAGTGGTGGTGGCAGTGAAGTGGACTGAGGTGACGGTGGGGAATGTGACGGAGGAGTTCGCTGCAGCGATGCATGGGGGGTTTAGTTGGCCTCTCGCCGAGCTGGTGGGGCTCACCCTCGCCGGCCATGGGCGAGGCTCAACCCTCACCAGATTCGGCGAGGGCGAGCCTCGCCACCCGACGCGAGGCCATCCTCGCGGCCACTAGCAAGGTGGCCAACGAGGTCGACCTTGACCTCGCTGGCCATCTCCTCTGGCCGGTTGCCGAGGTTCGGGACCGATTAGAGGAAGAAGAGAAGAAGAAAAAAAATTCAAAATTCAAAAAATTCAAAAAATATTAAAATATTATTAAAAATTGTCAACGTTAGCGCCGATCAGGCCACGTCAGCCGGCCGACGTCCAATCAGCAAAATCCGGTCAAAATTGGCCGGAAATGACTGAATTTGCACAACGTAAAAAGGTTTAAAATTACCAACTAATATAATAATTTACCCATATGTTTAAGTAGCTTACCAATAAGTTAAAGTTACCAATGTTTTATAGAAAACTAGTAAGATGCCCGTGTGTTTGTATTGTTTTGATTGTTGATACCAAAGTGAATTTCTCACAAGAGAAATATGATATATGAAGAAAACAATAACAAAATAAATATCCACATTAATCAAATTCTACACGAGAGATTACGTGAAGCTTTATTTAAAGTTAATCCAAACCTCATCTTGGAGATTTACTCTCTAATTTAAAGTAACCATAAGACATAAAATTACAATGTTTATTGAATAATAATATAAGTATATGAAATATTTCAAGCATGTAAAATCATATGAATGCTCCATTCATTTTGCGGAAAATGTGACGTTTCCGAAAATTGTTTTTTAAAAAGCCTTTTTCCGAGAAAATAATTGTATTTTCCAATGTTTGACTAAAATTTGAAAATGAATTGAAAAATATTTTTTGTCATTCAGTAAGGAAAATCTTTTCCCGCATGCACTCATTTTCATTATTTTTTTATTATTTTATTTTTTAAAATCGATTTTTTAATTTTTCTTTTAATTTTAATTTTTTTTCTTTTCTTCCTGTTTTTTTTTCTTTTTTTTTTCCTTGGCCTTGGTCGGTCGTTAACTACAGTGATGGCCAACAAGTGACCATTGGCTAGCTCTGACAAGCTAGGCGAGGCTCGAGCCTCACTTGAGGTCGCTAGAGCTCAGCGAGGCTCTAGTGACCTTTGGCGAAGCCCAAGCCTTGCCCAACTCGCCGAATACGGCGAGACTTGAGCTCAGCTTCGCCAAATCAGAAGAAGAAGAAGAAGAAAAGAAAGAAAAAAGGAAGTTAAAAACTCAATTTAAAAAAAATAAAAAAGGACAAGAAAACATAAAAATAAAAGAAAATTGTATTTGGTGAAAGATTGTGAGGTGGAAGAAATTATGGAAAATGTTTTCAACTTTCTGAAAAGTGGAAAAACTTTGTTCACTTTTGAATGTGTTTTTTCCAATAGCAAAAAATGTTTTCCTTGACTAGTTTATTTTCCATGAAACGAATGCTAGAAAATTCAAGAAATATTTTCCTAAAGTTGTCTTTGGCAAAACCAATGGAGCTTAAAGAAAATGAAAGCAATAGGTAATAATGTAAACTCCTCTCTCTTAATAACTCTCCTTGATTGTGTCGAATTCTCCACCTTTGTGCCATCGATTTGCTGCAAAAAGGCAAGCAAGCTATTTGTGTGGAATTTTCATGAGAAGGTAGCCCAAGTGCTAGACCCAGCGCCCTAGCATATCTATAGAGTAAGGCTCTTCAATGGAGTCGCACTCCACAAGCCTTTTTTTCAAAAGCGAGAGATAGAATTGGATGATCAATCTATTTCCCTAGTTGTTCTACCGCTAAGGCAAGAGGATGTCCTAATAAGGGGATGAGAAGAGTCGCTTTCTATCCTGTGATTTCTGACATCAGGATGAAATAAATTAAAGGCACTGACCGATGTCTCAATTGAAAGGAAAGGAGGGGAATGAGTTACATATTGGGAAGGAGAAGGAGAGATTCCTCGGATTGAAATAGAACTTGTCATCAATTAAAATTCTTGCAGTTTTGCTTCTTTCTTCCCTCTAAATATAAAGAAATAGTTGTCGGAAATCGTCTGTTAGGTTGGCACAACCGAAAGAGACATGGGACCTTTTTGTCATTGTTTGAGAGTTGTCAAGCTTGGACCAATTTAAGTAAGATTAGCTTCCTATAGAAATTCTTCACTACACACTTTGTACATGTCATTTCATTTTTGGCCACATACTATTGGAGAGAACAATGGGAGGTTCAATCAAAAGCATTTAATGGAAACTCACTTCATGATTAGGCAGATAACAAGAAAAATCCTACTCTTTCCACACACAATTTTGAAAAGAATCTAGTCAGCCCGCGTCTACTATACAATATAGAATCTTGAATAACATTTTCAGAGTCTTATCATTTCAAAAATAAAAATAAAAATTAAATCGCCATTGTGTTTATTAAAAATGTAAGCACATTCATCATTCAATGGTCAAATTATATCACCGATAAGTTTTTCTTCCAAATTTTGGTACTCAAGAGTTATCGATGCTTTCTGTTCATCGTTCTTTTAAGTTTTTTTTTTTGGTCGGAACTCTTTTAAGTTTCAGTAACTGTAATATATTGCAAATGAGATTGGACCTTCTTCTTGAATAGATTTTGTTCAAATCAACATCATGATTCTCATGGGAAAGTGCTTAAGACTCCCCTAAAACGGGAGGATTCAATTGATGTTGGTTCATGTAGTAGATCGACATGCTGTAATTAATGCGTTAATCAAATATAAACAATTTAATAGATGCGGATATTTATTAAGAACATTAACAAGCATCATCCGAGTTAGTAATTGTTGCATTCAAAGTTCTTAGTAATACACATGCATATTCATATTCATATGCAAATAGATATGGATATGTAGAAGATAAGGAAATAGAGACTATTCATTTAAATGCGCACCTCAAATTGCTTACTCAGTGCTTGGATGTTGCTTTCATGCAAATCAAGTTGAGCTGATTCCTCAAGACCAGAGGAAGATTCTGGGATGCAAGGACAACATTCAGGCCATTCAAACCATTTTAATTCGTTAGGAAGATAGATAGGATCTTGGAAAGAGTTATGCACATTCTTCATGATGAGCTTCTTCAACCTTCTCAAATTTGCAAGAGCATTAGGACCTATGTTTATCTTCTCTGGCTCAGGTAAATTAAAACTATCGACCGAAATGCATCTATTACCTATATTTATAGAATTTGCAGTGCAATTAATATACAAAATTAAATAATGAGAGCAAAATCAATATCAACACTAGCAAATCTTACCAAATGCCTTGACAGAATATTACGAAAATCATCAAAATGCCATAACCTACTACGTCTTCCAGGATCATTGGGATATTCTTGTCTAATGATATCCATGGCCATCAATTGAATCATGTTACAAATTTGAGGGTCTCACTCTCTTCAGTGACCAAAGACTTCTCAACAAGAACCTTTACTCCAATAGTAGGTTCAAAGTCGCAGGAGTCAAGAACTTTCGTAATATACTCTTTAGAGTACCCCGTGAAGAAACAGGAATATCAAGGTAGATTTCCTTTGCATTGTCATCTAGTCCATCATAACTCCATTTAAAAGTATCATTGCTGGTTTTTTTAAGAATTTTGGCGAGAATATGCAGTGAACTTTCCCACTCACGTTCACTTCTACGATACAGGGAACAACCCAATTCCTTAAGTGTTAAAGGATGTCCATTAGCATAATGCAAAACCTTATCCACAAGATCCCTCCTTATACTGTTGTTTAGAGGTTTAACTTCGTAGATATAATCTTCATCTATCCTATGAGAAATTAGCAAATGCTTATCTCTCGTTATAAAGATGATCCTGCTTCCTGCACCAAACCACTCCAGATTTCCAGCTAAAGCATCTAACTGACTTCTGTCCGTGACATTGTCAAGAACAAGGAGAACTTTCTTGCGGTAAAGGTTATTTTGTATTAAACTAATACCTTTATGAACATTAGACACCACTAACCTTCGTCCCGGTGATAAGTCAGACAACAATTGTTTTTGCAAAGCAGTTAAATCCTTGGGACCTTCCAAAGCTTTGCGAACATCCGCCAAAAAACATGAACCCTCAAATTGCCTAGAAATATTATTGTACAGGGCTAAACCTAAAGTTGTCTTCCCTATGCCTCCTGGTCCCCATAATCCTATCATGTGAACATCCTCATCAGACCCAAGTTTTAACATTGAATTCAGCTCTATCAGTCGAGGATGTATCCCAATCAGATGCTCAGCAACATGTACGGATCTTTGGTCAATTTGCATAGAGATCTTGCTCACAATTTCCTTTATAAGCTCCGCTTCAACTCTGAAAAAAAAAAAAACCGGAATAGTACTTGACATATTGATTCAGCAATTCAAAGAAATGATTAAGTTTCATGAAAACAGAGTGAGGATGTGACTAAGTAGATATAAAACAGGGACAAAGCAGTGCAACACATCAATTAACACTTACTCATCATTCAAGGTCCACCCAGACAATTCACTGGCATAAAAAAGAGCCTTCTTCCATCTCTTCACTTTGTGTGAATCTTTCCCGAAATCAGACTCATGTTTAGCCATATCTCTCCCATAACTCCCTCTACCCCATCTCACTTCTCTTGGTTCCACTTTGTAAAACACTGGCAACACAATCAGGTCCTTTTGTATCTTGCACTCCATGATTTTCGCTACCTCTTTGTTGACACCTAAATTTTCCCATTTTTCATTTAGGATTTAATTGTCTACAGATTATGAATTAGCCACTAAAAAGAAAAAAAAAACAAACAAACAAAGCAAAAAAAAAAAAACATGGAAGGGGCTGAGCCCGTTTTCCCTCTTGGCCCGGCCCACGTTAGCCTCTGTCCTCCTCCAGCTTGTTTCGCACACGAAACCTGCAAAAAGGAGGTAGCGGTATCATAAACAAAGGAGGAAGAAGAAAAAAAGGAGGGGGGAGAGGCAAGAACGGGAGGCGAGTGGGAGAGGAGAGAGAGATCGGCAGAGAGAGAGGGGGGAGCTCGAGACCGAGAGAAGCCGAACCGCCGCCTCGCCGCGCTTGTGCCTCCGACCCGGCGTCCCTTACTGCACGAGTCGCCGACCGCCGCTGCTCGGCCCTTCGCAACACCAGCAACCCGCGAAGCCGACGCCGTCGCTGCTCGAACAAGCCAGATCTGGGGGAGGAGGGCAGCAGCGGCGCTGCCGTCTGCCGTCCAAGCCGCTGCCTTCTGAACGTCGTCCCCAGCAGCCTGCCTCTGCCCAATTGCGACGCCGCCGCCGCCGCCACCACCGTCTCTGCTCGAACCCGCGAGCCCTGCAGCTGCTCGCCACCACGCCAGAGCGCTGCCCACCTTCGCCCGCGACGACCCACTGCGCTCCGCCTGCAGCCCGACGCCAGCGGATCCCGGGTCAGCAGCCGCGCCTCCGTCTCTGCTCCGCCGTGCCTCCACCTGCAGAACCCGACACCATCCAAGCCGCCGCATCTCTGCCTCTGCTCCGCCGTGTCTCCCCCTGCAACACCCGCGACTCCAGCTGCCCGTTGCCTCACTGCTGCCCATCCGAGGAGCGTCCGAGCTGCCGCCCTCGCTCCGAATGCCGTCCTAGCTGTCGTCCTCCGGCCCGACGCCGTCCGAGCTGCTTCGCGTCGCCGCCGCCAAGCCCGTCGTTGCCACCGCCGCCAGCTCCGCCAAGAAACCCTAGAGAGAAGAGGCACGAACCGGGTCGCGCGAACCGGGCCGGGTTCAGTCAACCGGGTAGGGTTTTTGCATATTGGGCCAAGCATACCTAAGTTGGGTTTGGGCTGTTTTAGCATATTGGGTTTATGGGCTTCGTTTTTAAAATAAATAAAAAAACTTAGATCAGATTGGGCTTGTTGTTTGGGCCCAATCCGAACCGAAGAAAGGCTCGACCAAGGATGGTCGGGCCGGTTCGGCCGGCCCCCCCATTTGGACCGGACCCGATCCGCTTTGACCGGGTCGGGTCGAACTGGACCCGATCCGCTTTGACCGGGTCGGGTTGAACTGGACCCGACCCGGTTCACCTTTTTTAATCAAAAATTAATTTTAAAAATTAAAAAAAATTAAAAAAATTAAAAAATATTTTCTTTTACAAATTAAAAATTTTAAAAAATTTTTAAAATTTTTAAAAAATTTTTTAAATTAAGAAAAATAATTAATTTTTTTTAATTTTTTATTTTAAAAATAATTAATTTTTTTTAATTTTTTATTTTAAAAAAAATTAAAAATTAAAAATTTCAAAAATCCATAAATGATGGGATTTGATTAGAATTTGCCATGTATTGCCATTTTAGCATAATTAGACTTTTATGTGCTCGTATATTAATTATGTTGCATATTTAATTTGCATATCTAATTATGTTTTATGGCATGTGCTTAATTTTATGGCAATTAGGATCTTGGTAGTTATGGTTATTACTTTAATGATTGCGCACCTGCATGATCACCTCGCATGTTAGCGGATAGGTATAAAATTAATCAAAGCTGCCTACCAAAAATCATTTTGTTAAAATGAACAAGATTAGGTACCGAAATGGCATTAATTGGTTAATTAGTGTAATCAAGTCCCCGAACCTAGATTCTCTGGTTGCGTAGGAAGTGAGGCACCCTCCCATGCCTCACTTGGTTTCTAGCCGACCCCAATAGGCTAGTGGCGACTCCTTTTGTGCAAAATCTTTTAAGAATATCCCAACGTCACGCGAGGTATGGGCTTGGGAGAGCTCGCGCTTGATCATGGGCCTTAGGCCTGTCCTTTAGGCAATACCCCTAAACTTGTTCCCTCCCCCCGAGGGTAGGTCGCGACACTCTTCCAAACACCATGACGAGGAAGCGTAGTCCTTGGAGAAAATGATGATCGCAAATTGCGATTCCTCAATCGCCTTCATAAGTGCTGGCCGTATTTGATCTCCTTTCCTCATTTCCTTGCTATCAATGTAAGTGGATATACCATTCTGGTATAGAGCTGTATAGAGATGACTGAGGAAGTTATTGCGAACATCAGTACCCCTGAAACTTAAGAAGACATCGTGACTTCTTTTACGTTTCGAAGAAGAAGAAGAAGAAGAAGCCATTAGAATTTGGTAAAACAAGGCAGGTGCTGATGAAAATTTGGTAAAACAAGGCAAATGCTGCTGAAAATGAAGGTCCGAGATCTTAAAAGGAAAGCTACTCCATTGGCTTCCCCAGTAAAATACTCGGCTGTGGCTTCCAGGAAATAGTATTCACAACCGGTGATATTTTGTTCCCCATTTCACCTTCTTGGAATCTTCTTCATACACAGAGGCATGACTTTCTTTTTCGTGGGTCGACAAAGATTATTAACTTTTAGTCTTGACGGCAAAGGCAATGAGAGGGATGAGGGAATTGGAGGGAAGGAGGCGGTGGGGCCCGCCGTCCTCAACAAGCTCGGCTCGCGCTTCGACGTCGTGAAAAACAAGCGGATGCCACCGGTCAACATGAGATCAATTTTGTTTCGTCTTTCTAATCAACAGCTCTCCACGCTCGGAGCTTTCTCTCTACTGAAGGTGTAGCAATGGCAACCCCCACTCTCACAAACCCTAATCAACCACCATAACCTTGCTTCCCATTACTATCTCCTCCATTTCCACGAGCCCCCACCCTCAAAAACCTAATCACCCATCATACCCTTGCTTCATTTACTATTTCATCCAAACCTGTGAATCAGGATAGCGTTCTTCGTCACCAGCGGAGCTTTCGCTGTTGTACCCATATCCACTCACCGTTGAAGTCTGCAAGTAGGGATTCAGGTGTGGATTCAGATTCAGGCGTGGCTCCGCATGTAGGGATTCAGGTGTCGCTCCATTTCGCTATCTGAGGAGTCGAACTACCAAATTGGGGGACATCTCAAATCCTTCATCCCGCGGCTATTCCCTAGCAGTGATGGAAGGGGACGGAGAAGCTGAGGGCCGTCTTGCCCATCTCTGCAATAAATTAGGTAAGATGATGTATGAGAACGATATGACTATTCTTGATGAGGAATTATCGGCTGAAAAACTTCAAGAGTGCCGATTCTCTCTAGTTGGGCAGCTCTACAATAACCCTAATGTCAACTTTCAAGCACTTACAACAGCTATGAAAAAGGCGTGGAAGAATGAGAATGTAGAGGTGAAACCATTAGAAAATGGGAAAATCAGCTTTGCTTTCAGGAATGAAGGAGATAAAAACCGAGTATTAGAGGGAGGTCCTTGGTCGTTTTCAAACCATTTACTGTTGCTAAAAGCATGGAAGCCAGACACTCCTCTCCACTGTTATGAATTTAAAACATGTGCATTTTGGGTCAGAATTTATGGGCTCCCTTTGGAATGGAATTCTGAAAACATGATAAAGAAGATTGCAAGTTCAATGGGGAGAGTTTTGGAGGTGAAAACAGATGCTAGAGGCCCTGCTTTTCAAAAAATAGGGAAAGCAAGAGTGGAGCTAGATGTGGAGGCTGAATTGCGAGTAGGACAATTGATGCGACATGGGAATAAAAAAGTGTGGCTGGACTTCAAATATGAGAGACTACCATTTTTCTGCTTCTCTTGTGGCAAGAAAGGCCATTATGCGACTTATTGTAAAGACATACCTTATGAGGAGGAGAAATTCACAACTGAACTGGGAGGATGCTTTGGAGGCTGGTTGAAAGCAGAAACCTCTGACCATAGTCCATTCTGGAAAGTATTCTACCATGAAGCTTCACCAACACAAAATGAAGAAGAGATTGTTCCTGAAACCCCTGTACAACCAGGACAAACTGAAATTAGGGAAGAACACCAGCACCTTCCACTACTTAACAACCAGAATTTTCAGCAGGAAAGAATAGACCAGATGCTAATGGACCATTACTCTCACACCACAAATGAGATAATGATGCAAAACTCAGGGAAAAGAACGCTTCTTCTCACTGGTTCGGAGTACACCAGCAATCCTACTCTCCAGACATCTACTTCAAACAGCCTAAAAAAGAAAACCAATATGCAACCAAAAACCCCCTCTTTCAAGAAACAAAGGAAAATCCATGTGCAAGCAACACTAACCCCAGCACAGGGTTGGTTGGATGAGACTCAGCTCCTTGAAACACCCATACAGATGACTAAAGAAGTTGAAGCACGGGCTGTGGTGGCTAGCCCTAATAAGCCACCAAATGACCCATGAATATACTGAGCTGGAATTGTCAAGGGTTGGGCACACCCTTGACAGTCCGAGAGTTGAGAGCCTTAACGGCTCTTTATAGGCCCTGTTTGGTTTTTATTATGGAAACAAAAAATAAGGCTGAGTTTGTGCAAAGAATTAAAAGAAGACTCCAATTCCAGAGGTGTGTAGTAGTGGATCCAGTGGGTAAGGCGGGAGGATTGGCCCTTATGTGGGATGATCGGATTTTAGTGGATATTGACACAATGACTGAAAACTTTGTGAATTTAAAGTGTGAAGAAGGGATTTCGGGTAAAACAATGCGTATCACCTTTGTCCATGCTCCATATACCTACTCAAGAAGGCTGCAACTTTGGGAGGAATTAAAACAAATCAGTTCCTCAAATACTTTGCCTTGGGTGTGCTTGGGGGATTTTAATGAAGTGTGGTTCCATTGGGAAAAAGTGGGGAAGAGGCTGGCTGAAAATTTTAGAATGAGTGCTTTTCGGGATTGCTTAGATGCATGCTCTTTCATGGATATAGATAGTAAGGGATGTGCTTTTACCTGGGCTAATAACAGAGATGGGGAAGAATATGTGAAAGAACGACTAGATAGGGTATTGTGCACGATCGAATGGAGATTAATGTACCCTGAAGCTGAGGCTTTTGCCCTTTCTGCGGTAGGGTCAGATAATAGTCCCCTTATATTGTCTCTTCAAACAACTCAAGTTAGAAGAAAACGAAACTTTAAATTTGAGGCGCTTTGGCTTGAGAATGCTGAATGTCAGGAAGTGGTGTTGGAATCGTGGCAAATGATGAATCAAAGCCAAACAAATCTTGCTGGAAAACTTTTTGCTGTTCAGAATGCTCTATCCAAATGGAGTAAAGTGACATTTGTGAATGGGAAAAAGAGAATTAGAATGCTGAAGAAGGAGCTTGAGTGCCTAACAAATCATCTTTCAAGTCATTTCAACAAGGCACAATTTCAAAAGATACAGGGAGAAATTGATGAACTTGGGAGGCAAGAAGAGATGTATTGGGGGTTACGATCTGAATTGAGTGGTTGAGATGGGGAGATTGGAATACTAAATACTTCCATGCGACAACTATCCAAAGAAGATAGAGAAACAGAATTTCTATGTTGCAAAATGAAGAAAATACATGGCTGGTGGAGCCAAATCAGTTAAAAGAACATACCGTGCAATTTTTCAGGAAGTTATACCAGTCCTCTGGTCCTCGGAACTTTGCCCCAGTGGTAAAGCAAATATCTGCAGTAGTGACAGAAGATATGAATAGAAGGTTACTTGATGAAGTTACTGAAGCAGCATTTCAGCTAGGCGCAACTAAAGCTCCAGGGCCAGATGGTCTTAGTGGATTGTTCTATCAGCATCATTGGGAAGACATTAAAGGGGACATATTCAAGGAGGTCAAGCTCTTTATGACCACTGGTTCCCTCTCAACAGCACTCAACCAAACACATATCTCCCTCATTCCGAAGATTCCAAACCCAGAAAGACTGGATCAATATCGTCCCATCAGTTTATGCAATTTTGCATACAAAATTATCTCAAAAGTGCTGGTAAACAAACTCAAACCCATAATATCATAAATTATAAAATCGGAACAAAGCGCATTTGTTGGCGGGAGGCAAATCCAGGATAACATATTTATTGTTCAGGAAGTACTTCATCATATTTGACTCAGGAGCAAGAAAAAGAAATTCCAGGCTGTTCTCAAATTAGATATGAAGAATGCCTATGATCGTGTGGAATGGGATTTCTTAGAGGCATGTCTTTTAAAGACTGGCTTTGATGGAAAATGGGTGGGATGGATAATGAAGTGTGTTACTACGGTCACATTTAATGTTAAATTCAATGGAGAACCCCTGCAATTCTTTCAACCCTCAAGAGGACTCAGGCAAGGGGATCCCTTATCTCCTTATCTCTTTATTATTGTGGCTAATGTATTATCCTTATTGATGAAGCAAGCTGTGGAAAATGGGAGTGTCAAAGGAATTAGGCTAAACCGAAGCTGTCCTACTCTATCTCATCTATTATTTGCTGATGATTCGATTTTCTTCTTAAATTGCACTATTCTAGAATGTCAAAATCTTGCCATGATCCTCAATCAATATTGTTTCGCAGCTGGACAGGAGATTAATTTAAATAAGTCGGGGATCTTTTTCAGCAAGGGATGTCCTCAAACTTTAAAAGATAATATGGCAAGAACATTGAGAGTCCCTATCATTGACAAAACAGGGAAATATTTGGGTATTCCTTCTGATTGGGGAGCATCCAAAAAACAGATGTTTGCATGGGTTCTTGGGAGAATTAGTGCCAAACTAGAAAGCTGGAAGGAAAAACTGCTATCCAAGGCTGGAAAAGAAGTGCTGCTGAAAACGGTGGTACAAGCCCTACCACAGTATGCAATGTCGGTATTTAAAATCCCGGTCTCTATATGTAAGGCTATTGAACAGAAAATTGCTGCGTTTTGGTGGAAGAGTAATGAAAAGAAAGACGGCATTCACTGGAGGAAATGGGAGCTATTGAAAACTAGAAAAGATAGAGGTGGTATGGGGTTTAGAGACCTTCTCTCCTTTAATAAGGCAATGTTAGGGAAGCAGGCTTGGAGGTTGGGACAGCAGCCCTCTTCTCTCTGGAGTTCAGTATTTAAGGGGCTCTACTATCCTCATACAGATTTTTTTTGGCATGCAGCAAAGGGTCTTCGACCTTCATGGGGATGGCGTAGCTTGCTTTTAGGAAGGGATTCAATTGCACCTCAAGTAATGTGGTAGGTTGGAGATGGATCTAGGATTAAAATCCGGGAAGATAAATGGTTGCAACGAGGAATTCTTGAGGGACCAGTAAATGCAAATGAACCATCCTTGGTTTCAGAACTCATTGATAAAGAACAAGGCATATGGAATGAAACGACAATAGCAGCACACTTTGAGGATAGCCTAGTTGAAGAAATTCTAACCATTCCAATCAAGCCTCAAACAGAAAAAGATAAGATGGTATGGACTGGAACTCAGGCAGGCAAGTATACAGTCAAAAGTGGGTATAATCACATCAAGGAGGATACATAACAATATCAAACAAATCATGCCACAACGTCGTTTTAGCCTCCCCCCGCACTCTAGAAAGACATTTGGAAGCTACACACTCCATCTAAGGTTAAAAACTTTATGTGGTGCTTATGTCAAAACGCTTTACCGAGAAAGGACAATTTGTTTAGAAGGAACATATTACCTGATCCAATATGTCCTATATGTAATCATGAAAGAGAGACGATGGAACATCTCTTCTTATTGTGTCCATGGACAAGACAGATATGGAGCGATCCTGTGATGAACATTAAAATCTCAAGTCAGGGCTTGACAAGAATTGAAGACTGGTTTTATAGACTCAAAGAAAAGGCGACTCACCCTCCAAACCTACACTTGGTAGCTGTTGTGTTGTGGTCTATATGGAAGGCTCGAAATCAGGCTATTTTTCGGGGTAGAGAACCCAAGGGACCGACCATCATAGAATCTGCAAAAGCGACACTGAAAAGTTATCAAAGATGGAATCCACGGAGGGGTGGTCATCAAGAAGGAGTAGGTGGTGAATCTCAAAACAGAGCAGCCCAAACAGAGCAAAACGAGCAAATTAGTGAGTTGCAACAGAGGCATAAAGAGTCGGGTAGAGAGCAACAAGTTGTCAATAACGAGCTGGGACTCAGAATAGAGAATGAACAGGCGAGCAGAGATAATGACTTCAGAACAGACCTGAGACTTCAACTCAGCGGCGCATAGAGTGGGCGAAATAGACAGCCTGAGGCAGAGGAGGTTGCTGGAAGTTACAGCAGAACAGAAACCGGTGCAGGGCCCTCTTCGTTGAGAACCTCAAATACGCGGTATAATGAGGGAGATGAGGACATAACAGGGAGATCTATACCCTGGAGATCAATTGATGTGCCGAGACCTTCAACCCAAGAGGAAGGCGCAAGCGAGGAAGACAGATCGGAGAACCAATCAGCTGATTCACGCCTTCGAATGAGAGGCGAGCAGGGACAGGAGCTCCACGAGAGGGACGCCGGCGAAGGAGGAAGCGTGGAATCCAGATCCCGGCGCAATGAACGGAACGCTCGCTGCGGTGCTGGTTGGAGGACCCATGAAAATACCAGATCTGTAACCAACGAATTCGGAACACCTGATGCAGAGGAGGCTGCTGGCTGTTACAGCAGAACAGGAACCTGTGCAGGGCCCTCTTCATTGAGAACCTCCAAAACGCGGTATAATGAGGGAGATGAGGACAGACAAGGGAGATCTGTACCCCTGAGATCCACTGTTGTGCCGAGACCTTCAACCCGAGAGGAAGGCGCAAGCGAGGAAGACAGATCGGAGAACCAATCAGCTGAGTCGTGCCTTCGAACGAGAGGCGAGCTGGGATAGGAGCTTCACGAGAGGGACGCCGGCGAAGGAGGAAGTGCAGAATCCAGATCCCGGCGTGCTGAACAGAACGCTCGCTGCGGTGCTGGTTGGAGGACCCATGAAAATACCAGATCTGAAACCCACGAATTCGAAACACCTCAGCCATGGATTCCACCACACAAAGGAGCCTTGAAGATCAATCTAGATGGAACGTACGAACCTGGGATGTTGGGGAACTCCATTGCTTGTGTGTGCAGAGACTCGGGAGGGAGGCTAGTGGAAGGAGTCACTAAAAAGATAAGAGCTTCCTCTCCACTTATGGCTGAAACCCTAGCTTTATGGGAAGCCATTGACTTTTTCTACCCTAAAAGACACGAAGCTCTTATCTTTGAGTCAGACAGTTCACAACTTGTCCAAGCCATGAATAGATCAGACCAGTTCAGTTGGGAAATTCAACATATTATCAGCAAATGCAAGGAAAAGCTACGGGCCTTCACAAATTTTCATATAGCCCATTGTTATAGAGAGGCCAACATGGTTGCAGATTGGGTTGCTAAAGCCCATAAAAAAATCACTTACCTTGGAATTGGGTCTCATCCCCTCCACAAACTTTAGTAGACTTATTATGTATTGATGCCCATTTACCGGGCCTCTCTTATTTACGTACTTAATGAAATAGTCGTATTTCAGACCCAAAAAAAAAAAAACATGAGATCAATTTTTCCTATCATAATTTCATCGAATTAGTATAAAGAAAAAATTTAAATTAATATATATTAAATTTATCACAAATTAATTTCTTGATAATCAAAAAAATATAATTAATATATTTATTATAAATTTACCATAAAAAACCTCAAACAAATACATTTATAATAAATTTACTATTTATTTTTTTGGTAAAGATAAATTTACTCTTAATTAATTTTTATTAAATTAGATAATTACCATGAAAAATCATAAATTGATACAATTGTGGTAAACGAACCGTAAAACCCAAACTAGTCATATGTCTTCCAACTAAATAATTTGATGGTAAAATTTAACATAAACTAACCGAGATAAATATAATTTATTATAGATATACTAATTTGGTATTTTTGAAGATCAAAAAATTAATTTAAGATAAGTTTATTGTAAATATACTAATTTTGAAATTTTCATTACATTAACCCAATTTCATACTTTCCTGATTTGAGGTTTCTGGGAAATGGCTTCCACCTCCTTAAATATTGTTTTTTTTTTTTCATTATACGAAAAATAAAGTATCTCATCTCTCTAGTCCTTTCTTTTTTCTTTGGCGTCACCGTGTGCACCTCTATCGTAAGTTTGACGGTCAAAGATTGTCCGTATCAAGCACAATGATCTTTCTTCGATCAAGAGCCAGCTGTCTGTTCTCTTTCAGCCTTTACTATCGAGCATCTTTCGGCGTGGTGCTGATTAAACAGAGATTTAAAGTTTCTTCTTCTTCTTTTTTTAATTATCTGTGGACGTGGCGGTGCCCAAAATAATAGAGAAGACAATGGGGATTTCCTATAATAGACTGTTCTATCGTGCCCCAGGTTTTCAAACCGGTCAATGCCCATTGCCTTAACTGTTTTGGAAAGATTTTACGGCATTAGGACAAACCCATCGTGAACATGATGAGAACGCCGTAAAAATCATCAGATTTATGATAAATTTGTCTTTAATTATACCATAGCACTGTAAAACTTTGTTAATTTGTTGTTTCATAAATGTGCTGTGAATAGTTTCCGTCTAACTAAAAGATGACTTATTTATTGAATGTGATATATAATTGAACACATTTAAAATGTTTAAATTAAATATTATTATGCATGAAAATTCTGCAGTAAGTTATTTCGTATATTTACCTATACGTGTCACGTGCACTAACATTAGCTCGCATGATTAATTAACATATGTAGGTATGTGTCATAAATTTGTGAAAATGGTTAACATGGACAAGTCACAATTGTTGTATAAAAAAGGTCCGTACTATTTATTGGAAAATCCTGAGTTATATTATTTCATTCATCTAAGAAGTGTATTTATGAACATCTTGCATAATACATAAGAAGATCGTTAGCTTGCAAGTTGCTTGGGCTCGACTTGATGACTACTTGAGATCAGTTCGCTTAGTTCTAAGCAGAGCTTGAGTGTGAGCTATTCAAGTTTTTTGTCAAGGCGAGCTCGAGCTTTCATTATCTTTTAAAAAATATTTAATAATTATAAATATAGATAAAAAAAAATACTAAAAATCTCATAATATTCGAGCTTATAAAAGCTGAGATTGAGTTTTGTGTTGATTGTGATCTAGTGAAGTCGAGTTGAGCTTGAGGATCTTGATTTTCTACTTGAGTCGAGCTCGAGTAGGAAATTTGATACTCCATTGAGCACAAGTCGAGTTTCAAGCACCAAGTGTTCGAGTGGAGTCAAGTCAAGCTTGAGCTTAGTAGTGCTTTAACCTAGCTCTACTTAATTACACCTCTAGATACTCAAAAGAAAGGGGAAAAGTATCAAAAAAGTCACAAACCTATGGCATTGGTACTAGTTTAGTCCTAAACTTTTTAATTGATCCAATTTAATCATAAACATTTTCACGTTGGCACTAATTCAATCATTCCGACCAATTTTGGTTGCTTGGTACTGATGTGAATGCCGATCGGCCAACGAACACTGATGTAGTAATTTTTAAGTAATTTTTATTTTTTCGAAGTTTTATTAATTTTTTCATTTATTCCCCTTTTTTTTTTTCCTTTTTTCCTCTTCTTCCTCTTGGCCTTCTTCTCCTACAGTGGCTAGCGAGCCTTTAGCAGCTCATTGATGATTGGATGAGGGCTTCATGACCCTTGCCCACAGCCCTTTGCCTGCGGCCAAGCCATGGTAAGGCTGGCCTCGCCTAAATTTGGTTGCCTCGCTCGCATTTCTAGGTAAGGCCAAGCAAGGGCTATGAAGCCCTCATCAATAGTGGGCAAGGGCCACAACCCTCGCCGCTAGTTGGCAAAAGCTTCACAGCTCTCGTCCAGTGGCTGGCAAGCTATTGGAGGCTTGCTAGCCACTCAAGGACAAGAATACCAAGAGGAAGAAGAGGAAAAGGCAAAAAAAGGGAAAAAAATTCAAAAAAAAAAAAGTCAAAATTATCACGTCAGCGTTCACTAGCCAGCCAGCATTCGCGTCAACACCGACCAACCAAAATTGACCAAAAGGATTGAATTGTATTAATGTGAAAATATTTAGAACTAAATTAGTTCAATTGAAAGGTTTATGATTGAATGAATATTAATGCCATAGATTTATGATTTTTTGGGTACTTTTCATTCATAAAAAGTTGTAAATTATACGACATTTCACTGTTTTGAAATTGTGTGACGGTTTATTGTAACTAAGAACCAACTATCCTAAATTTGAAATACTTTTAATTGTAATAATTTACAACAGGTTGGGACACAAGGTCATAACAAAGAACATGAATTGTGAATATGGAAAATGTTGAATAACAACGGTTTATAAAGAGTTATAAAGTTCCGTTGTAATCAAGAGCAAAGTGCCATACATTTAATTTTTTTTTAAATAATGCTTGCTCAAAATGTTTACAACATCACATTGGAACGAAGAATAAAATGTCCTAAAAGTCCTTTGTTTTTTTTTAAATAAAAAAAATTGGCAATGGTTTATAGATGTTTAGGGGCGATCTATTGTAATTAAAAAAAAAGAACATTAATGATTAAATGACACTCTTTAATTTATAGTGAAAATAATGATCTATTCTAGATCACAAAAAATTAAATAATTATAAATTATAAATTATTTGGGGTTCATTCATTTCAAAATTCGTGATTCATAATAAATTATTATTCATAGTAGCTCAAGAGTTATTACGCTAGCAAAGGCTTTTCTTCTAACAAAACAAAGCAAAACCTTGGGAAATAAGAATGATTCAGGAGACTTTTATGGGCAAGTGGCCCCCACTACATTGTTTCTATTTTTAGAACAAAACGTGCTCATATCTAAAGCAAATCCCAGGCGACACTCTCGAGTCTCAACCCATTCTCATCAGTCGTCCATGTTGCAACGCTGAGGAAGACTACAAAGCAGATGTCGTTAGCGGCCGGTCGGGGTACGACGAAACTATGAGGTTATCGCGCTTCGAATCTTCATTAAAGAAGAGTTGATTTTTCGCCGTGTTTCATTTCTCTTCCACAAAATCAATGGAATTTTACTAGAGGAATATTGCACTTTGATCATCTTAAGTATTTACCCCCTTAAATCTACAAAATCAACGGAAATCTTGGCAGTAATACACTATGACAATTTGGTGTTAAAAATTTATTCCATTAAATACAAATGTTGTGACAGCCAGATTTTCGGGTTCTAAATTCGACTGGATAAATATGACCGTTTTTATTCAGTTGAAGCTAGGGATTGTGAAATTGGGATGCAAGTGGGCTATATTGGTAAGGAAAAATACCAATTGGAATGACGAGGTGTTGACTGAAATTATGGAAGTCAATTTGATTTAATTCAAGAGGAATTAAGGCCCAATTGGAGAGAAACCTTAGCAAAATTCGTATGCCACACTTATTGCCACATTTTGGCCTAAAAAAGGCTTCTAGAAGGGGTAGTTTTGGGCTAGAAATGTGGGTGGATGACAGCCCATGGTGGCCCACGTATGACTGACCTAAGAGAGAGAGAGAGAGTGAGAGAAAAAGAAAGAAAAATTGGTTTTCTCTTCTTCCCTTCTCTCTCCCGTCGACACTCTCTCCCTCTTCTTGCTGCTCATGCCATGGCTGTGCGAAGACCAGAGCAGCCGAAGCAGCAGGTCCTCTTACTACCATCGTCGCTCACTGAAGCCAGAATTGTCGCCGCCGTCCGCCGTCCTACTGCCGCACGCAACTCCGCCTCAGCCCCTCTCTTCCGACATCTCTCTCTCTCTGTTTCCCCTGGTTCGTGCAGCGCCCTAACCGGCATAAGCAGAAGCAGCAACCAGCGAAGGAAGAGGACCGGAGCAGCTCACCGTCGCCGCTTCACGCCGCACGCCGTCGCTGCTCTTCGGCCGCACGCGCTTGCCCTCCGCCTTCCTCACCCTCCTTAGCTGCCGTCGAAGCCTTCTCTCCTCCATCTCCGTCTGCTACTCGAGATCCCAGATCTGGGATGGACGCCGAAGCGGCCTGCGCCGTGCGCGACGCCGTTGCCCTCCACCGTTCGTCGCCGTGCTTCACGCCATGGCTCCGCCGCTGCTCCGCTCAGCTCGGTCTCCTTCTCGCCCAGCTCGCTATGCCAGAGCTACTGTCCAGCTCTGTTTTGGCCAGTATAGGCCACGGTTCGGCCGCCTCCGACCACCGCCCGACCACCTCCGGCCACCGTCGACCTCGCCGGAGCTTCGCCTCGCCCTCAGCCGCCCTTGGCTGCCTCAACCGGCCCCGAATCTGCCCCGACCAGCAGCAATCAGAGGGTTGCAGAAATGGGTATCGCAGAGGGTTTTGGCCCGTTTTGGCCGTTTTCCCGAGCCCGGATGCTCGGCCCGCTTTGAGGAAAGTTGATCCTCGCGTCGAGCCCGTTGTTTTGTGTGAGTTTTACTCACTAATGCCTTCTTAGTGCGCTAATTATACTTAAAGGTTGATTAGTTAATTAAGTGTTATTAGGTTGTTAGATTAGAATTGATTAGTGATTATTAGTTAATTGCTTTGCATATTAATTGTATGGTTAGTGTAAATAGATAGAGAATTGCTTGTAGTATTTATTGGATGCTTCTTGGGATTTTTCCCGTCCCTTATCGGGTGTTAATTAAGCGATTCGAGCATAATTGGAATTTTTAGGAATTAAATATTAATTTTCGAAATTAATTATTTAATTATTTATTTTCTGGAAATTCAACTGGGATGGCCAGTGACCGGGATTTTATGCTGATGATCGTGGTGCAGTCCGTTTATTTAATTGAGCTTCATATTGTGCTAAATTGGAATTATTATGTTTATTTATTTAATTTTCGAAATTAATTATTTAATTATTTATTTTCCGGAAATTCAACTGGGATGGCCAGTGATCGGAATTTCGTGTTGATTGTCGTGAAGCAGTCCGTTTATTTATTTGAGCTTTAATTCGTGTCGAATTGATTTAATGGTGCATTTTTAAGTATGTTATTAAATAATGCAATTTTGGCATTGTGATTGAGAATTTGGTCGGGTATCGGTTGTTAGTATCGAAAGTGAGTTGGTAAATCACCTTGAGGATGCACGTGGCCTAGTGAATTGGAATGTTACTCGGGAAAGACACGTGGCTCGGTGATTAGATATGTCATCTTGGCGAAAATGTAGCCTTAGAGAATGCACGTGGCTCGAAGACTCGGTATGTCTTCCTGGATAATGCACGTGGCTCGGTGACATAGTATGGCATTGTAAAAAGGTCGGGTGGGACCATAAAGCTACTAAATCTTGGAAAGGTCGGGTGGGACCGTAAAGCCACTAGATCTCGAGAGGGCCGGGTGAGACCGTTAAGCCACTAGATCTTGAGAGGGTCGGGTGGGACCGTAAAGCGGGACCGTAAAGCCACTAGATCTTGAGAGGGTCGGGTGGGACCGTAAAACCACTAGATCTTGAGAGGATCGGGTGGGACTGTAAAGCCACTAAATCTTGAGAGGGTCGGGTGGGACCGTAAAGCCACTAAATCTAAGGAATTGCTTGGTGTGGGATGAATAGACCTAGAAATGATTCGACTGGCTTGTAATCGACTAGGTCGATTGATCGATGAGTCAATATGAGAGTGTCTTGATGTGATTCATTGCCTTGGTTTGATGTTGTGAATTGAATGATTGAAGGGAGATGATCGTGAGTGGTCTTCCTGATGTGAAATCGACTAAGTCGATTAGATCGATGTTTCGATCTGTGATGTGATTACTTGTGTGCCTATTCGATACGTACTAATATGCAAGTGGAATCTGAGGCTAAGGTAAGTCCTCTGACTCATGTTGTGCGTAGGTAGCCCTAAGGTGTATTAGTTTACTAATCGGGTCTTAGGAGGTAGAACTTGCTGAGATGTTGTCTCAGTGGTTATTGAATAACCATTTCAGGACCTGGATGAGGAGCCTAAGGAGCATGAATCTGACGAGGAGATCCTTGTTGAGGAACCCGAAGAGGAGTACGTGGAGGACCCCGAGGATAACCCCGAGTACGTCCCGGATGAGGACCGAGATCCTGCCCCGTCTTGTCAGACCTTGTTTGCATGTGAATAGACGTTAGACCAGAGTTGCGTATATATAGTATTGTAGAATACTATGAGATGCATGTAAAAAGGTGTGGTTGTGAATTTTCAGTATGAAAAATGTATGGCTTGCTTTTCTATCCCATTGTTTTATTGTTTGGGGATTATAACCGCTTCCGCATGTGCATATATAAATGAAAGGGGTCAGCGATACATAGTCCTGGGATATCGCAATTTAAAATCGACCAAAGGTAAGGGATGTGTGCGTGCCTGAGGATCGAGGCGTGACAAATGTAGGCATTAAATGGGGCAACAGATTTAAAGGAGTTGTTATATAGTACTATTGTGATAGCTAAAATTCGCATGACCATGCCTTTCTGGCAAAAGGATGGCGCTTCCATCTGCTATAGTTGTTTGCTAAATTAGTCTCTCATGATTCGCTTACTACAAATAAACCAATATATAATAGGAATAAAAAAAATCCAAAATTATAGTGCGGGCTTATTGGGTAACTCGAGAGGTTAACTTTGACATGTAAATCAATTGTGATATCCTACAAATATGCTTGTGTCATTTTGAGAAAAGGGTTTCAATTTGAGTATGTCTTCACCCATACTCAGTGGCCCTTGCCCGGTCGAGCCTCACTTGTGGCGGGCAAGGCCAACCCCCTCTGCTATGGCCAGTGGCCAACCATCATTTGGTCGAAGATCGGCCACTGACAAAAAGTAGAAGAAGACCAAAAATAAAAGAAAGAAAAAAAAAGAAAAACAAGAGGAAAAGTAGAAAAAATAATTGAAAAATTCAAAAAAATATTAAAATATTTCTAAAAATTATTCATGTCAACATCAGTAGTGTCACGTGGCATCATTGGCATCTATATCAGTGAATTCTAGTTAAAATTGGTCGAATTGACTCAATTAATAAAAAGTGAAAATGTTTAGGACTTAATTAACAAAAATTGTAATGTTTAGGACTAAATTGGTAAAAGTGCAATAGGTTTAGGATTCTTTGGACAATTTTCCTTTGTTATTCTACATGTGATCTAACTTTAGCTACGTTCATCTAGTGCATTCGCACGTCAAAATTGGAAATTTTCTTCTCTCTTTTATTTTATTATTATTTTTTAGAAAATGAAATATTTAGAGGGGTTAATCACGTGGGCTGCATCTCTTACTTATGCATGATGTCTACAATATTCCAACCATGAGCTTGATAATTTGAAGTATCATCCCACGTCAATGCTTTCACTTTTTAAGAGTAAAAGTGATTTTGACCAAAGTGACTTTGAAAGACTAATACACCTCGCATTCATGGGAAAGAAATTTTCACAACTATCTTAAAAAATTATGGAACTAGGCCTATGTTGACCCTAATTCAATTTTGATAAGGATAAAGTTCACTCAAATATGTTTTTTATTAATTAAAATTATATTTGTCGTACTTGCGTATTTTTTTATAGGATTTTGAAAGGGTGAAAAAAAGAAGAAGAACGCTTCGCCCTGAAACACAGGATATCAAAAGATTTTGATAATATTATTGTGTGTCTAGTGCTTGAAAAAGTTGATGATTTGTGCGTGCAACTTTTCTACGTTGAAGATCACATTTACCGCGTCTGTTTGATGTATGATTGATGCAATTATTTGTTTAACATTGATTTATTGTTAACTGAATTATGAATAAATTTGACAAATCGATAATTTTGGACACTAAAAATATGGTTGCTGTCGCCACGTTCATATTGAGATTTACTCCGAGTGGTTTTTCATAAAACCAAACAATTTTTTAAGCTTTTGTAATTTCGCCAATGCCCCACGTTATATTCCCTAGGATCACAACAGGATAAAGGCTATTTGATTTGATAAAATTGACAATGCACTGACGCCTTACTTTCCATGCACCAAATGCATAAACCCTTCCCGATTTCGAACCAAAAACACACAAACAGATGATGTTCTCATTGCACTCTTGACTTCTGAAGGTTTGGGTTTTTTTTTTTTTTTGAATTTGTTGACTGCAATAGTTGTTCCCACACCGTATTCTTGACTTGGGTGGAAAGATGCTTTACTAATTTACTAATCCTAGATACTCTACAGTTGTTGGCTTTTTCAAAGGACCGAAGGGATTAAAAATGGTGATCCTTTCACATCTTATTTGTTTGTGATGACAAAGGAAGTTTCACTAAAACTCTGCAGTAGAGAATAAGCAACTGAGATTTCAACCTATGCACACGAAATTCAAGCTTACGCACTGATACTTCTGTTTGGCAATTCACTCACACACTTATACTTTGCTAATAATAATCTAATCTTCTTGAACGGAGATAAATGGTCATTTCTTACTTTAAACATGGTTTTGAGAAATTCTACAATTATCTCTGGTTGGAAACTCAACCTCAAAGGACTGAGATGTTTGAGGCTAAAATCAGGGCTAGACTATTAAGTGACTTCATGGAATTTAGTCACTTTAAAGCTGGTTCAAAAAATTGGAAAACGATCGAAAATGCTCCTCCATTTAACACTCGAGCAAAAAAGTGCATGAATGTGGCTCTTGATGGAGTAATGAAACTCCTTCAATCTAAGCACAACAAAATGTAAAGTGTATTGGAATTGCAATTATGATGCGTTAAAATAGCTGAAATTGAAATTACTTCGATATTAAATTATAAGAAATTGAACAAGGAAATGAAAGTACAGAGGAGAAAGTAAAGATAACTCTTAGATATGAGGGTTGCATTGGTTGATCTGCCGCTTCAGCCTCTTTAATGTTCTTCAAAAGAAGTGGCACCATGTCTGTCCACTTTGCTTGAAATTCTCCTATTTTGTGGGCAACCACACGAATAAATGGACTAGCTTAACACACTTTTTGGGGAAAAATGAGTAAAATTTGGTACTAAAACAAATATATTTGATCATTCTTTCTACGTAGTGTTAAAGATATTGGAAATCTAAGAAATTATAACAATATGAGGTTACAATTATTACAAATCTCTTTGGAATATTTTAACTATCTTTCGCAATAATTTCATAGCGTTACTAGAGTTTTCACTAAATCGTCACGCAAATTCAGTTGATATAAAGGGTTGCACATGTTCAAACACAAAAAAGCTCATCTTCCATACTTTTGCCATTGAGAATTAGAGTTTGTGATAAACCGGTTACATGTCAAGTCTTATTGCGAGTCAATAAAAGAACAAATTGAATACCAAACACCCAAATCCTACACTGAAAAGTTGCAATTTATAGAAATGTCTAGCCTCTCCAATTATAATTGATCAAATAAACTCAACATAATTGATCAAAACAGGAAAAAAAAAAGAGAAAAAAAAAGAGAAAAAAAGAAGAAAAAAAGAAGAAGGCCATATCAACCAAAAAGTTTACATTTTGAAACTCCAACATCATACATGCGACAATGACATGAGAAGTTAATAACAAATATTGATCCTATAAAATGACTTTGTTTTCTTTGCCCAATCAATTGCCTTTTCCAGCTACCATATCTAATCGATCCAAGTGATAGACATCATTGAGGATGGCATCGGTCAATGAGATTGTGATTCAATGAGGGAAAAAATGAAAAGCAAAATGTACCATACATTATCCGAATGGGGACTATGCGAATATAATTTAGTGCAGATAAGCCTTTTTATGAATAAGATATCCCAAGAAAAAATTGGAATGTCAATCTCATACAGTCATTGAAGAAGCATACACCCTACCTAGGTTTGATACATATCTTTGCAAAATCATGTGACAGAAGCAGAAAGAATGCACCATAACTTTTTTTGTGTAAAATTCACCGGTATGACAAGCATAAATATTTTTCATCACGATTTTTCTGTATGGACTCGTGACATGCGTGAAGTTTTGTAGCTTAAAAAGTTGAGCACACAACGAACAGTAAGGAAGGGAAAAATGAAGAAGAAAAAGCCCAAAGCAATCCACTTCCCTTCTAAGTTCTAACTACTCCCTTAAAAAACAATCCTGATTTTTTTGACATGGCAGACTCCCATAAAAAAAAAAAAAAATTGGAGCAATTTAAATTGAGGAAGTGATAGTCATCGTGTCTCTACTGAGGAAGGCTGCTTTTCAATTTGGAAAAATGGGAAAGATTCGCAAAAAAAGAAAATCTACTTTCTAATTTTGCTCCTTCTTGTGATTGGTTGCATTTGTCATCATTGCATTCCCTTTTTCAATTCGTGAAATGCGGATTTCTTGCTCAGTGAGATTTTGTTCCCCATTGGATCTTCTCAGTATCCTTTTCATATCAAGAGGCATTAGTTTCTTTTTCGTGGGTCGACAGAGATTATTATTACCGCTAGCTAGAAAAAAGGACAGTGAATTCTCAGCCACACGCTATGAAGCACGGACACTCTCCGGGACCCTTCGTGTCGTGTCCAACACTCCGACACGTGTCCGACACGCTTCGACATGCTCCGACACATGGTCAACGCGTGTCGGGAAAACCGACACGCGGTCAACTCTCTCCAACACGCTCCGACACGAGAGTCGGAATTTCCGACACGTGACTCCGACACGCACAGGGTTATTTTTATAAATTTCCAAAACTTTGGGGACTAAATATAAATATATGAAAAAAAAAAAATTAAAAGTTGAAACTTAGACTTCGCATGCGCGCGCACGATTTCAGACTCTTCTCTTCAGTCTTCACTTTAGTCGCACACGCTGAGCAGAGCACTCTAGTTCTTTCGCCGTGAGTGTCGCCGGAGTTGCTTTGTCGGCCGCACAGCCCACCTCACTAGTCGCCGACTCGCCGTAGCCCCCCACGCCTCAGCCCCACCCGTCGCCACAGTCGCCTCCGACCTCGCCTTCGTCTCTCGCAAGCATCGAGCCGTCGCTTCTACCTCTCACAAGCGTTACCGCGTTGCTCTTCTTCATCTTGCAATTTCATCTTTTTGCTCATCTCAGGTTAGTATTTTGGATTTCTTTATAATCCAATTTGGGATTTTTTGGCAAATCCTAGAGTTAGATTGGGGAAAGGGGGATTTCTTTAGAGATCCGAAATCTTGTGGTAGAATTCTTGAGATGCAGCTCGTGCGGTGATCGTCTTGTTGGGAAAGAGGGATTTTGTTTTAATTGGGCTACTCGAGAGCTCTTCAAAGATTGGAGATTTCTGGGTTTTGGGTACTGTGTTTGGTGCAATTGGCGTGACGTCACCCAGAGGATTCATGTTTTGAGTGCTATCTGGTGGGTAGAGTGGGCTGATGATCTGCAATCAGACCTAGGTAGCACTGACACGCGACACGACACGACACGACACGACACGTGACACGTCATTTCTCAAAAAGTAGAGAATTCTGACATGTTCCGACACGTTAAATATTAAATAAATATTTTTATATATACATGATTACTTATTATATTTAAATTAATTTATTCAAATTCATAAAAAAAAACAATAAAAAAAGAGCCTATAATAAATCTATACTAATAACATTAATAAATTTATTCATAAAAAATTGAAAAGACTTTTTTTTTACTTTAACAAAAGTTATCGATGAAATAAATAACTAATGAAAGATTATAGTCAAAATAAATTTATATTTTTCTATGATGATCAAAATTTATCATTATTTAATATCTAGTGCTTTTATTTTTTGAAATAACTTTTTAACTTGTCTATTTATTTATTTATTAGCCTTATCATGTATTAATAAAGTTATTTAATGTTTCATATTTCTTTTTAGGATTTAAACGGGTCCCACCCATTTATTTCAGCACACGTTTTCTTCCCCCACCCCCGCCCACCCCTGCGCCTGTCACTTCCCCTGCACCTGCCCCTGTCGCTTCCCCTACACGAGGCTTGCAGGCTTTCTTTCCCCTGCATGAGGCTTTCTTTCCCCAGAAGCCGTCGACGCCTCGTCTCTCTACTTTCTCTTCTCCCTAAAAACAGCCCAAAGGGCAAAAACCCTAGCAATCACCTTATTTTTCCTCTCCTTTGCTCGGTCTGATGTCTCCACCTCTCTCGCCGCTGCCTCGCCTCCGTTCTTCCCTTTGCCGTCGAAGCCTCGCGTCTAGCCCTCCATTGTGGTGTTGCGGTTTTTCATCTCGGCGTTGCAGTCGGCTGTCGCAGCCGATCAAGACGATCAAGAAGGCTTCTCGGCGCAGTCGGCGGTCGCAGCCTTCTCCGACGTTGCAGTCGGTGGTCGCAGCCCTCCCTCGCGTGAGCGACAGCTCCCTCACCCTTGCCTCCACCCTCCGTCACCTTCTTCCTTCGCACTTGCAAATCCACCATCCGGACACGCTCCGACGCGCGTGTCGGAAAGAGTTGACCACATGTCGAAAACTCTGACATGCGTTGACCGCGTGTCCGAGCGTGTCGGACATGTGTCGGGGTGTTCGACACGACACGGAGGCCTTTTGAACGTGTTCGTGCTACCTAGAATCAGACGCCCCAATGTCAGGGTAGAGAGAGAGAGAGAGGAGTGGGACTTGGTCGCGGCTTAGAGACTGGGTCGCTTGGGGCAGCGGCGAAGGGGAGGCTGATCACGGACATGCGAGGGCTTGCTTGAGTTTGAGGTGGATTAGTAAATTTCTTGAATTTTTTCTCTGTGGCTTGTGTGAATGGGTGTTGTTGCGTGAATCTTGTCATAAGAACTTAAAATCTTCATTCATACGGGCTTATAAATATTAGTTTTTCCTTGCATTGATTTAAACAAGACTTATTATTTTTCATACATCTTTTGAAATTCCCACAAGTCTCTCGAACCTAGGCTATTTGTCAATGTCTTGATGAGCAATGAGATTTCGAAATAACTCTCTCTATTTTATAGTATTGTTAGACTTTTATTTTGTCCTTTCTCTATATTGACTCATTGATTTTAAGTTTTCTATCAAAGAGTAACGCCATTCAAAGTTTCCCATCAAAGTCAGTTTCAAAACTTGCAAACGACAGAATTTATAGTCCTATTCTGAATTATACGAGACCTACTTATCTATACATTTATATATAAAAATATTTATTTAATATTTAACGTGTCGGAACGTGTCGAAATTCTCTACTTTTTGAGAAATGACGTGTCGCGTGTCGTGTCGCGTGTCGCGTGTCGTGTCACGTGTCGCGTGTCGCGTGTCGTGTGTCGGTGCTACATAGGCCACACGTTGTCGGCAAAGCAAACGAGAGGGATGAGGGAATTGGAGAGAAGGAGGCGGTGGGGCCCGCCGGCCTCAAGAAGCTCGGCTCGAGCTTCAGCGCCCTGAAAAACAAGGAGATGCCGTAGGTCAACATGAGATAAATCTTTACAATCATAATTTCGGCGATTAATATTAAAAAAATTTCAAATTAATATATACAATAAATTTATTTTAAATTAATTTTTTGATTATAAAATATTTTTAAATTATTACATTTGTGATAAATTTATTATTCATTAATTTTCATTAAATTAGATAATTACATGAAAAACCAAAAATTAAATCAACTCGAGATAAAACAAAAAAATTGGTGTATTTATTAATAACTCAGTAATTTCATGATAAAATTTAATAAAAATTAATTGATAGTAAATTTATTATAAATATATTAACTTGGATAGATTTGTAATAAATTTATAAATTTTGAAATTTTTGTGATATTAATTAAATTTTATACTATCCTGATTTAATGTTTTTGGGAAATGTCTTCCATCTCCTTAATTATTGGTTTCTTTTTCTTTCGTGAAAAATAAAATGTTCCATCTCTCAAGTCCTTTCTCTTTTCTGCGGCCGCGCCGTGGGCACCAATATCGTAGATTTGACGGTCAAAGATTTTCGGCATCGAGCGCAACGATCTTTCTTTAATAAAGAGCCATTTGTCTGTTCCCTTCCAGCCTTTACGATCGAGCATCTTTCGGCGAGGTGCTGATTGAATAGGGATTTGAAGTTTCTTCTTCTTCTTCTCCTTCTTCTTCTTCTTCTTCTTCTTTCAGAGTCATCCGTGGACATGGCGGTGCCCAAAATAACAGAGAAGACAATGGGGATTTCCTACAGAAAATTGTTGGATTGTTCCCCAGGTTTTAAAACCGGCAAATGCCCAACCCATTGTAAACATGATGATCGGATTTATGATAAATTTGTCCTTAATAACGACATAGCATCGTAAAACTTTGTTAATTTGTTGTTTCATAAACGTGCTGTGGATAGTTTCCGTGTAAGTAAAAAATGACATATTTATTGAATGTGATATATGATTGAACACATTAAACATGTTTAAATTAAATATTGTTATGTACGAAAATTCTGTAGTAAGTTATTATGCATATTTACCTATATGTGTCACGTGCACTAACATTTGCTTGCATGATTAACATACGTAGGTTCGTGCCATAAATTTGTGAAAATGGTTAAGCTGGATAAGTCGCAAATGTCACGTAAAAAAGGTCCCAACTATTTATTGGAAAATCCTGAGTTCTATCATTTCATTCATCCATGAAGTGTACTTATGAACAGCTTGCAGTAGTACATAAGGAGATCATTAGTTGCTTGGGCTCGACTTGATGACTACTTGGATCAGTTCACTTAGTTCTGAGTCGAGGCGGAGTGCAAGCTACTCAAGTTTTTTGTAGAGACAAGCTCGAGCTTATCAATTTTCAGCTCAAGGCTCGTGAGCCTAATTGAGCTTTCATTATCTTTAAAAAAAATGTTTAATAATGAGAAATATAGATAGAAAAATATTCAAACTTATAATAAACAAGATTGAGTCTTATTTATATGTTGATTGTGATCGAGTGAAGTTGAGTTGAATTTGAGTATCTCAAGTCAAACTCAAGTAGAAAATTTGATATTTGATTGAGCACGAGTCAAGTTTCAAGCACCAAGTATTCGAGTGGAGTCGAGTCAAGCTAGAGCTTAGTAGTGCTTCAACCTATCTTTACTTAATTAGACCTCTAGATACTCATAAAAAAAATTATAAATTATATGACATTTCACCATTTTGAAATTTAAGACGGTATACTGTAACTAATGACCAAATATTGTAAAATTTGAAATACTTTTAATTGCAATAATTTACAACAGGTTGAGACACACAGTTGTGACAAAGAACATGAATTATAAATATGGAAACTTTTTAATAATGACGATTTATGAAGAGTTAATAAAGTTCCGTTGTGAACAAGACCAAAGCGTCATGCATTTGCATTTTTTTTATTTTATTTTGCTTGTTCAAAATGTTTACGACATCACATTGGAACAAAGAATAGAATGTCCTAAAAGTCCTTTTTTTTTAAATGGCAATGGTTTATATATGTTCATGACGGTCTATCATAATAAATAAAAAATTAATGATTGAGTAACAATTTTTAATCTATTGTGAGAATAGCGATCTGTTTAGGACTATAAAAAATTCAATAATAAATTATTATAAATTATTTTGGAGTTAACTCCTTTAAAAATTTGTGACTCATAATAAAGTGTTATTCACATTAACTCAAAATCATTATATTAATAAAGCCCTTATTCTAATAAAACAAGGCAACTTGCTCTGGAAATAAAAATGATCCAAGAGACTTTTATGTGCAAGTGGCCCGCACCACATTGTTCCTACTTTTGGAACAAAACGCGGTCATGTCTAAAGCAAATCCCAGGCGACACTCTCTGCTCAGCCCAATCTCATCAGTCAGTCGCCCATGCTACGACACTGAGGAAGAGCACAAAGTAGACGTTGTTAGTGGCCGGTCGGGGTGCGACGAAACTATGAGGATTGCGCTTCAAATCTTCAGGGAATAAGAGTTGATTTTTCGCGACGTTTCATATTCTCTTCCACAAATTGAATGGGTTTATTAGAGAATTATTGCACTTTGATAATCGTAAATATTTACCTCCTTAAATCCAAAAAATCAAGTGAATTTCTTGGTGGAAATATACTTGAATATATTGCAATTCAGTGTTTAAAAGTTATTCCATTAAGTCTATAACGTACGCATCGTTGGGACAACAGATTTTAAAGGGTGGTTACATAGTACTGTTTTGATAGCTAAAATTCTCATGACTATGCCTTCATGCAGAAACTTGGTGCTTCCATTTTATATAATTGTTTGCTAAATTAGTCTCTTATGATTGAAGAAATCCAAATTTAAAGTGGGGCCTATTGGGTAAGTCAAGAGGATAGCTTTGACATGTAAATCAATTGTAACATCCTACACTAGATGTAGTTATGCAAAGTACAAAGATACTTGTGCCAATTTGAGAAAAGGATTATGATTTGAGTATGTCTTCACCAATACTTAGTACTTCACATTTTCCATGCATTGGACATTTTAGCTATAAATTGCATATGGATTACCTTTTCCTTTCATTGCTCGGGCATGAAAATAGATCAAGCTTTTTGTTTTGTTGAACGTAATGCAATTAGTTCTAATTTATAAATTCAAAAAACAAGGAATTTTCTAGAGCAACATCTTTAAATGATTAACTGGTATGTCAATAACTTATTTTCTATTACTTTGGAGGGAAGGATATCTCGCTCAAGCAGGACGTTTTTCATTGGATGCTTTTTGGGAATAAATTTCACACTCCCCTTCGAGGAACCCCTTCCCCTGTGTGGAAATTTGTTTTTCGGCACTGCTCCACTCTTCCGGTTAAAGCTTTGGGGACGCCAAATTTGATGTTTCAAAGAAGGTGGTTAACGTTGGATATTTGATACGAAAGTTCATAAGAAAGACTTTATCTAATTGAGAAATGACTCATTTTCAGATTATTTAGTCCAAAAGAGGATTTTCGCATTTGGACTTTAATAAAGATTGGCATTTCTAAAGCTTAAAACATCCATTAACGTTGGATGTTGTGGGAATTACGTCTAGAGTTTCAGCTTATTTTGTTGCTATTTAAATGGATGTTACATATACCGACAAAAAAAAATGGATGTTACATATGAGCATCACCAATGTTAGTAGAGTGCACTAATTTCGCCTATCATTTTGGATTTTGCATGATTTGACGATTTTTCTTCTTTTTTTTTATTTTCTTTTTTGCTTAGTCAAAAGCCTAGGGAAATATTTGCTCATCACTTTCTTGCTAGCTTCACTCCACATGACTTCATTTTGGAAAGAAAAATGACCAAGTTGATTTTGATGGCCAGTGGCTCATTTCCTTTGCATTTTTTTTTATCGTTTCTTCTTTTTTTGAATAAGTGTATTAGAAATTTTAAAATTTATTACAAAAGTACAATTGAGTTATAAAACCTCCAAAAGTATAGTTAAATTTTAAAGCATGTCATGAAAGTATAATTGAGTTCTAAAACTTTCAAAAAATGCAATCATGTCTTCAAATTTGTCAAGTTTGTCTAATCAAGTTCTTTCTTGATTACACATTTGAAAGTTTTAGAACTCGATTGGACTTTTGTAATAAGTTTTAGAACACATTTTAGAACTTTCGTAATATCCTACGCGAGATGTATTAGTTGGGCAAGTACATAGATACTTGTACTGACTTGAGGGAAGAGCTTCGATAGTATGTCTTCACCAGTAATTGATACTTCACATTTTCTATACATTGTTAGGCATTCTTAGTTACGAATTGCATAAGGGTTACCTTTTCCTTTCATAGCTCGAGCACAAAAGCATATCGAGCTTTTTGCTTAGTAGAAAGTAATGTGGTTGTTTCAAATGTCTAAATTCAAATAAATGAGAATTTTTTCTAGAATGACACCTTTAAATGATTAATTACTATGCCAATAGCTTATTTTCTATTACTTTGGAGGAAATGATGTTTCCCTCGAGTAGGGCCTTCTTCGTTGGATAGAGTCACTCGCTTTGTGATGATATTTCCTATCAAATCAAAGTGCAAGTCCTAGAAAGAAGAAATTAGAAAAAGTGCAAGTCATCTTCAAAAGAATTGGATACTTCATATACAATAGTTCATATGAAAGATGTCGTTTAGGTGTGAAAGAACACATTCCATTTAGATTATTTAGTCCAAAACATGATTTTCACATTTGGACTTTAATGAAGAATGGCACTTCTAAAGTGTACAGCGTCCACTAACATTGGATACAGCAAGCATTGCATCTAGAATTTAGCTTATTTTGTTGCTGTCTAATGATTTTACATATGAACATCACTAATGTTAATAGAGTGCACTAATTTTACCGATCATTATTAATTCAATGTGATTTGATGATATGTCCTTTTATCTTTATTTTTCTTTTTCGCTTAGTCAAAAGCCCAAAATGATTATTCTCTCATCGCTTTTATGCTAGCTCACTCCACGTGACTTCGCTCTAGAAAGAAAAATGATCAAGTTGGCAGGTGGCCCCCACCTCCTCATTCTTCTACATGCTCATACCTAGAGCGAATCCAAGGCTTGAGTCCAGTGGCTCATTTTCATTGCATTTTATCCTCTCTTTTTTGGCTACTAACATAAATGGCTTAGTAGTTATTATTTGGAAAATTTTCAAATGCGGCCATTTTATAAAAAAAGAGACCTAAAATGGACATTATTATAATGGCCTAAAGTAGTTAAATATGTCTCCCATAAAAGCTTAAACTCATCGATCGGTCAAATGTTTGTCAACCGACGAGCATAAGAATTTTCCAATGGCCAAATATATGGGTGCTTTTGTCCAAAAAAATTGAGTAAACAATTGCAAATCTTAAAAAGAAAATAAAAAAACCCAAACACTTCTTCCTTTGTTTCTTCACATGTTCTTCTTTGCTTCTAGTCTTCGTTTCTTTAGAGAGAAGAAGACATAACTCGAGCAAGGCCCACCTCTTCTTTTGGTTAGACACTCGAATCTAACACAAGGGCCTCGACTCTCCATCTTCTTTTCTCAAGGTTGCGATTCACTTCGATCTTCACTTACGTTCAATTGAGGTTAGTCTCATTCAAATTGATGCAGCCAATCCTTCATTCAACCAAGAGAAAACAATTGCATTTTGTTGAAGCAACATGTCAATAAGGTGTAGGCATGTAGTGGAATTTCACACCGATAATAGCAACAATAGTGATGGTAGGAGAACTTTTTTGTATTTAGTATTGTTTTTGCTTGTTTTGTTAGATTTTTGGGTGCATTATGTCTCCTTTTGTAACGCATATAAGTTGCATCCACAATGTATTTTTAAATTGGATTTACTGCCGTAGTGATCCTACATATTGGTAGTGGTCCCTATTTTGCAATTTTCTTAATGCTTTCATCTCTTTTTTCTAGCGTATGCTTTGTCGTTAATGGCCAAGCCTCGTGAACATGGCATGGAATTCAATTGTTGTTTTTTGATTTGAGCTATAGCACATTAAGATTCCTCACCTTAGTAGCAAAAAATGTTGGTTTTTCATTAGCTCTTGCACTGGAGGCCTCATAAACATAATCACTGAGCTTAATCACCATACCAACTATAAGGTCCCTCACCATAGCAAGGGCACTTTTGTGCCATAACAGGAGTATGAATGCAGATTACCAAACAACTAGCACAAAAATTAAGTCTATAATGCACAAGTTTTGTGACAAATGTTATCCCATAAATTGTGAACAAGTGGAAGAGAAAGAGGGTATATAGTCCCTTGTGTGACTAGTTTTCTTTCATAGCTCGGGAATGAAAATAGGTCAAGCTTTTTGCTCAGTTGAACGTAATGCGGTTGTTTCTACTATATAAATTCAAAGAAATGAGAAATTTCTCTAGAAGAACACCTTTTTGTGATTAATTAGAATGCCAATTACTTATTTTCTATTACTTTGGAGCGAAGGATCCTTCGCTTGAATAGGGCCTTTTTCATTGGATGCTTTTTGGAATTCATTTGCTTAGTGATGTTAAAAGAATTGGATACTTGATATGAGAGTTCGTAAGAAAGACTTCGTCTAGTTGTGAAAGAGCACGTTACATTCCGATTATTTAGTCCAAAAAGAAATTTCCGCGTTTGGACTTTAACGAAGAATGACACTTTGAAAGTATAAATCGTCCACTAATTTTGGATGATGTGATAAACATTGCGTCTAGAGTTTAGCTTATTTTGTTACTATTTAAATCCATGTTAAAAACGAACATCACTAATATTAATCGAGCGCACTAACTACACCAATCATTGTGAACTGCATGTGATTTGACAATATCTGTCCTTTTTTGTGTCTTTTTTCCTTAGTCAAAAGTGCTAGGAATAGCTCATCACTTTTGTGCCAGGTTCCCTCCAAGCAACTTCGCCTCACGCCTCCACGCAACTTCGCTGTGGAAAGAAAAAAGATAAAGTTGATTTTGATGGGCAGGTGGGCCCCACCACCTTGTTCCTTCTACATGCTCATGTCTAGAGTGACTCCAGGGCTTGAGTCCACTAGCTCGTTTCCATTGCATGTCCGTTACAAAAATGCCCCTATTCCAATTGTTGGAAATATCATATGCTTGTCAGCCAGTGAACATTTGGCCAATGAGCTCAGTCTTTATTTGACATTGATTTAGTTGCTTAAGGCCCTCATTGAAATAATTTCCACTCTTGGCCCTCTTCAAAAAAAAGAAAAAAGAAAAAGACCTCACTTTAAATCCTTATTTGAAGATTTTCTTTATTTTTTAAAAGATGCTCCATGATTTTAAGCTGCAATAAGCTGTGATTTAAATCAAATACCTTTGGCGAGCTTTCTGAAGACGAGCCCCAATGCTAGTGTCATCTTCATTATCCCACATTGCATGGTCATAATATGATTGAATGGACATGCTTAAACTACTATTGGAAAAAAAAAACATGTGTAAGTAGAATAATAACATAAGTATATTCGATCATTCTTTCAACATAGCATTCTTGATATAGGAAATGTAAGAAATTTAAAAGCAATAATTCCAAGGTTTTAAATCCATTATTAGAAGTCCCTCAAAGAATTTTATCTGTCTTTCTCAATAATTATAGATGTCACTAGAGTTTCCACTAAATCGTCACACAGATTCAGTTGATATAAATCGGAAATTCCAACTTCAATTGATATAAACCGGGAATTCCAGCTTCAGTATTTTGCAGCCCCACTGTGCACTCCTCTGCAGTGTTGGGCCACTTTCCTCGTGATCCATTTGACTTGGGCCATTTTCCCAAAGTGCAATATCCTCCTCCATAGCTCTTGATGCAAGTCCCTTTTTCATGGACTAAAGCTGGTACTGGTGGGTTCTCTCGTAAATCTGCTTCTCTTGAGCTCTCTTCTTATGAATTTGTTTGATACCTCAGCATGACAAACCTCGAAGAGTGTAAGTGACCAACCACATAGAGGAAAGCTAGATCAAGCCAAGTCACTGATTGTTTGAAATCACGGCCTTCAAGTTGACCTCTAATTGCCCAGACATTATTCGGAATCCCCACTTTTGGAAGATTTCTCCCATTACTCTTGAGGCTAAATTGGAAATGATTCAAATCATCTTGATTAAAATCGACTTTTCTGCTCTTGGTTGGGAATATGCAAGCCACATGTCATCGGAAATGACTTGATAGTATGGTGCATATAGAGTGCTCCCTCTCCCCTTCTTGGCATTAATGTGTGGAAGGATCTGGACTGGGGCAACCACTTTTCCTCCTCTTGGTCCAAATACAAAACAAAAAGCTTATCCTAGGAATTCATCGCCCAAGCAATGTGAAGCCATAAGCAACCACTTCAGCATCTCTCCTCCAGGGAAAGAAGATGGAGCCTTTCCCCAGCGACGATCTTCCTGCGACGTCGTGATCTGAACTACCCATCTAACAAAGAGACAAAAAATCCGGACGCAAACTACTTAAATGCTTAAAATATATTTGCTTGTGCAATGTTCTGGCAAACAAAACATAAAAGAACCTCATCGGAGCCAAAGTCATCTTGTTGAGGTGTCAGATTCCAATTATGGGTGATCCCATGGTGTCGTGAGATTAAAAGCGGAGAAAATTCATGCCGTTTTTACTGGCCATTGCTGGATCATTGAAGAAATTATTGCAGTAGTGTAGTTGCTGACTACATAAATATATTTGGTTACCTAATATTTCGGAATAGCTACTACCTGTGAATGTTGCCAACTCTTGATATACTAGTAGGTATTTTATTATATTAAAATTATAAGCCATACCAACTAATTACTAATTAAATTACAATTCCGACTTTTTAAATCAAGACTTTTAAAATCTGCGAACTCTCGATGGATTGAAAATTATCTTTTCCTAAAGAAAAATTGATAATCAAACCAAGAAATTTGAAAGGTACATACTTCCTTTTTTTTTTCTGTATAAAAGTTTCTAATGAAATGAAAAGTCACTTCGACTAATTACATATTTGCCAATTGAATTAGGTGGAAATGTACCACTTACTAATATTTTGAAAGCCACTTATTCAGGTGAAAAGTTTCTAACTTATAGAAAAATCACTTTTTTCTTTGAAGATATAGAAGGGAGCGACCCTCTATGGGCCTAGTTATGATAACTTCTCTATTTACTTTGGGCATTGGTTGAATCTAAGAATGTCATTTTTAGCGCATCTAGCTAATTGTCTTTCATTCTAAGTACCCAATTGAAATGCGATTGTTGCTGACCACCGCCAACCCCTACTCTTTCCATCAGCAACATCTTCCTCCACTTGCATATCTGTCTGTTCATTCTCTTCCTCTTCAAATAACCCATTTCTGTTATTGTAGCACCCGGTCTTTGCCGCTAGACTCTAACGGAGAGAGCATCCTGATCCTTCTCCATCCGGCACTAGCAAAAACATGCGCACTCTCTTTTCTTATATAACGGGTTACCCTTATTGTGAACATGGTATTGAGTGCAATTACTTTGCATGTTGATAGTTACTATTTTGATGCTACAAGTAAGTTAGGAGATGAGATGATTTTAATTACCGAGTTTTTAAAAGTTACTTGACATCTTGAAAATTAATAATAAAATGAAAATGTAACTCATTGGCAAGAGAACCGCATATGCTTTTTCTGTATAAGAAGTAACTAATAAGGATGAGAAAGTTGCTATAACTACTTTGATATTTCATTACCTACTAAGTACTAAATTAGATGAAACTTACTCACCAAGTGATAAGTTAGGTGACAATAATAGCAAACAATTATGCACTTCAATCTTTCACGATCACAGTTATACAACCTCACATTTATCAATTTCATATGAATAACAATTTAATATAAAAAACTTTACTCAGTGCAATTGTATCACTTATGCCTCTCAAACCGGCCATTGGGCCAATCAGGCCTTGATTTGCGTCAAGTCTCGATCAGATCTAGGCTCTCAAATTGGGTTGTTGCTTCACTTTTTCAACAAATTGAACTCAATTGGGGTCAAACTTTGGACCCATTGGGTCAAATGTACAACGATGTAACTTTTTTGATGACCTCAATGCCATTATATCATTTATGCCTCTCAAGCCAACCATTGGGTCAATCGGGCCTTGATTTGCTTCTAGTTTCAATTAGATTTAGGCACTTTGGGTGTTGTATAGTTTGTCAATGATTTTTTTTAATTTATCAAAAAAACAAAAAAGGTGGTTGTTTGCTTCACTTCAACAAATTGAATTCAATAGGCGTCGAGTTATGGACTGATCAGGTCAAATGTCTGACGATGCGAGTCACCTTTGTTATCGAAATTGATGCTTACATTAGCATTCTCTCTTGTTGGGTAGCAATGTAAATAGTGCAAAGACAGTAGCCTGGAATTAAAATATACACGCACATGCACGATTATTTTACTCCTCATGCAAGTCATATTAAATAAATAATAAAATTTAATAATTATAATTGGATGACGATATATAATACTTGATTTTTTTTTTCTTATCTTACCCTATACAAATTCTTTTTAAGAAAACAAACCCTAAACGAACGTTTTGGCTATGTTTTTAATAACTTGCCATAAATTTATTCCACAATTCTATAAAATAGAAAATGGTACAAGATGACGTTGGTTCTTCACTGTCCAGACAATTGAGGAATTTCATCCGAGTGCACTGAGTAGTGGAAAGTAGGTGGTTAACTTCTTCTTTGGCCGACTTTACACTTTTTTTTTCCTTTGAATTACATCACAAATTTAGAGATAGAGCGCTCCATGTAGATGAGGGCAAATTTTAGCGTGAGACGAAGGGGCACGTTGGTTTCAGTACATAGATAAGAAATTTATCATGTACCATTGTTCCATAACGTGTCATTCGCACACAAAGGACATAAAAACAAATTTGTTTACTTTTCATCAATAATAAATAATATGATTGTGCGATAAATGCCTAATTTTTAAGAAATATATATTTTTATATTGCTTTGAGTTCTTTTTTATTTTACGTACTTTTTGTTTGTTTAATGGACAACTAATCTTTTCATGCGGGCGATACGCACGTACGAGATATTTGTTTTTTGCATGACTAATTGTATATGAAAATAATCAATTTCCCCCATTTGCTGCTTTTTCTCAATTTTGTTTACTCTCCACTCATATTCTCATTTCTCTCTCTCTCAATCCACAAATTTTCTCACTCACTTAGATTTTGCTTCAAATTTCTTCAAATCAAAGCCACTAATCGCTTTCCCTTAGCTTATCTTCCTCGAATCTACCCTCTTTCTTCCAAACCCATTCAATTCCATCCCAAACACCCAAAAAATCCTTAGAAATCCTCCCTCTCCTGTGAGAATGCCGATCAAACACGCAGCTGGAAAAGAAGGGAAGCAGTTCTCCATCACACTGGAGGGCATAACAAAGCGAATAGGAGGTCGCAACTCCTCTGCAAGTTGGGTTCCGCAAACGGTACCAAGCTTGCTTTGATAGATATCTCACATTTGCTGCTATACACATCATGCATTTATAGAAAAGAAGAGAGATTTCGCACAATTGATACTTCTGGGATAAAATATGTGGAACTCGTCAAGCTCATATTTGCTTAAACTTCCATAAGGACAGAACATCTAAAAGCTCTGCAGAAGACTAAAATTAATGCCTGCCGCATTAATTTGGTTTTAAAAAAAAGGACTCAAAGATACATCTGACAAACTTGGAAAAGCTCACCCACACATCAAATTAGATACTCCTATAATCTTGCATTATAAGCACTCCGACTAGAATAATCTGGGGAAACTGAAAGAGATGATAGACACATAAATATGAAAGAGAGCTAGAATGTTCAGTCTGCTTATGTTTTGACATTGGTACTTTGTTTTGAGACGCAATAAGCAATCTAGAAGAAATTATAGGATCCCCAAGAGCGAACCGCAAAAAGCAATAAAAATGAAGCAATTTCTAAAGCACAAGATCATAGTGACTTAAACAATACTTCCAATGAGGCCAAAAAACAGGACCTACATAACTTCTTTTGATATCTCTTCATATCTAAGCATTTGAATAATTCCCAACTGCCTAAAGCTAAATTCAGCTGCAAAAAGTTTCAAATTCATGACTGCTAAATAACATACATGGTATATGTATACTTTTGGACATTTGTAAAGTAATCCCTTGCAATTAAATTTCCAAAATTTATCATTAGCACTAGCCAAATCAACAAATGTCCCATCCATCCATCTTTCGTGACAAACCTAGATGAAGTTGCTTGATGCAATAGCCACTGTGGTCGTCACATAGGAGAATTCCATTAAAAACCCATCAGAAGAAGGACAAAGGGCCACTCTTATCAGGAGACGGCACAAGTACAGAAATTGTTGAAATTGAAGTGCAAGGAAACATTTAGCAAATGCAACAAATTACAATAAGCATTATGTCTAATATTCAAAATTGGCTGCAATCTAGAGGTAGACCTTTGTGCCATGATTCAAGAATGTCTTTGATTACTGAGATTATCTTTAAAGGCTTGAGGCACTTCCTAAGGGCAATTCATGTTGGCATAGAACCCTTAGGCCATCCTCTATTTGCTTGCGTATAAGGTGAAACCCAAGCACCTTCTCAATGTTGCTTTTGATACTTCAAATGAAACCTGGAAGAGACTCCACTCTGTCTCTAGCATCTCATCCAGTTCATCGAATGAATGGTGTGGAAAATAGTTAAACCACAAGTGATCAGACTGTAATGGAGAGAGAGTGCTTGTATTGTAGTTACCTCAAATATAGTTCACCAATACTCGAACCTCACATGAAACACTTGCCTCATTTCCCTCCTCCAATTCAAAAGCAATACAAAAAGCCAATTCAAGGATATTCGCATGTAGATATTGGGGTACCTAGAAAGAGACAGAACACTCTTGACTTCGGATAAATCAACATAGAATCCCTCTTCCGGAAGTATAGTATCCATGTAGTGACCCACTTACGAACATCCTACTATAGCAAATCCATAAAATCAGGATCACACCCGCTCGTGCATGGGGTGGAAGTTTCTAGCAATGCACAGTGAGGGAAAAAAATCAAAATGAACAAGATTACCTTCTCAAATGGTACATAACAGGAACTTGACAAATTTCCAAATACAAATGGAAACTTCATCCATGCTTTGTGCCTCTCTTGCGATTTGTTAGGCTCAATTAGATTCTTCCACTTAAGTATTTTTAAGAGTGAACTTCAACTCTCCATCCATATTTGGTACTTGTAAACCTGTGAAGAACTTAAGTCCTTACTAGACTCGCCTCCCAAACACAATGGGAACAATTTTCATCCAAAACAAGTCTGCAAGTAGTGAGAATGGAATAAAGTCATCCATCTAGATTGACCAGGGCATCAACATAATAGAAAAATAACTAAAAGAAGAGAGAATAGAATTTCACAAGACTAGTAGTCAAAACATTTAAATCCGTGAACTACACAAGGGATTCAATTGGGCAAATTCACAAACACCTGGAGGACGTCGCAGAGTTGGGGTTCCTTGAGACGAAAGGGAGAACGGACAACCACTGGCGGTAGGGAATAATCTCGTACACGCAGATGTCAACGGATTTGGCAGCTCTAAACTCTCACTCCACGACCAAGCCATCATCCAATTTCATGGACGATTTCCTTCATTCTTTTATCCTTGGGGATGCCTAGTCCTCTACAAGAGTTTCAAGCTTTCCTAGCACAGAAACAATGGAAGGTTGAAAGGGTGCATGAATGCGAAAAGCAATCAAGTCACAGGACAATCCATATGCCTCCAACCAAAGGCACTGCACCCCACAGCAATCCCCACACAAGCGCCACTACCTACTGGATCCAAAGCAGCACATCTTGCAATTGAATCTGCAACAACCACGAACGCATGTGATCATTAATAACTCGATTACACCAATGGAAAAGCTAACTTTGGGACCCAATCAAATCGTTCAAAATCAAATCAATTCCACTTAAAGTTGCACTTCAATTAATGAATCTATAGCACTGTAATAATCTACAACGGCAAGAGAAGCAAACGCTGGGGTTGGTCACCTCGAGCAATTAAATGAAAAACACACACTATAAAATCGGCAAATGGTATGTAACTAATCGTGTTGAGTAGAATATGATGTTTACCAATGAGATCATGATCCAATTGACAAGGAAACATGAAAAACAAATACTTTGCTATGAATTTGCTCTTTGAGAACTGCAGTGGTAATTCATTGTTGTAAGAGTGTCTTATGATTGAGATATTGCAAAGGAAATTTGGTTGTCGGTTTTATGCAATAAAAAAGCATATGTCCCAACTTGAGTTTAGTAAATATACTCTTAAAATCATGAAAAAAAAAACAGTTTGGAACGTCACTTTCAACGATTTCTCTTGACGAACTCATGACAAGTATGTCGCTAACTTGTAAAATTTCACTTCTAACTCAAATGAAGAAGGCATAAAGCAAATACTTACAGTTCCAGCAAAATAAAGTGCTTACGTTGAATGCCCCATGACAATTAGAAGGAAGTAGTAGCCATCCCTTAAAAGTAATGATCAAACTATCCAAAAAAATCAGTGCGAATTCGTTCCAAGTTGCTCAATTATGGTGATCGTGCCTTTGCTGAGGAACAATATGATCTTCCCTTGCATCTACTTTAGGTTAACCATGCATTCCTGTGTATCCTCCATGGATGTGCAACGACTTGGACCCTCCAGCTTTCATGCGAATCAGACCGTAAAGAAAAGAAGAAACCACTGGTCCGAGTTTCTTCTTTCTTTCTTCTTTGTCGCTATTAAATTTACTTTCAGAGAAATAATATTATCCAACTGTCTGTATCGCATCCCTCCGTCTTAGCTCCTTTCTTGGATCTTCATTTAACTGAGAAGCTTTGGCCATCGCCCTTCCTCCATTACCTCCTCTATTTTGCTTTCTTCATGTATCATGCTCTCCTCTGTAGTAGTATCACCACTTCCCTCTAGATTCATTTGCTTAGATAATGTTCCCAGCGAAGCGCAATATCCTCCAAACCTCTTGATCCAAGACTGCTTCATGGACTAGAGCTGGTTCTACTGGCTAAATTTGCGGGATCAAAACCCTCAAATCACTGTCTTGTTTCGTGCATATTAGACGGATTCCCCAATTCTTCACAATTTCATCGGATGGCCCGAGGCTAACATGGAAATGACTTGAATCTTTTCGCTCCTCCCGCAGCGCACCATGGTGTAGATACTTGAGCTAGAAATGATGCCCTGTTATGATGAATTCAAGCATCTTGTGTGCCAAGTCGTCCTCTCTCTATTCATGCATCTTTGAATCAAGCGAGTTTGAATTGAAAGCCATTTGTCGCTCCAACAACAACACAGTTCTAATAGTAGGAATTTCTCATACATTTGCCGGGATATAAGGATAAATATGCCACCTCCTAGCTTAATGATTGCTTCCTTGAGATCTACAAGCCAACAATCCTAAACTCGCCTCTTCCCACTTGATTGTCTTCGCTTTCGCTTTCACTTTCACTTTCACTATTTCCCAGTTTCTCTATAGGGAGGTGACATTTCCTTAAGAATTCTCTTAAACCTATTGATCCATCAAACTCCTCACAGAGTGCGGCTGAATCCACAAATTGATTGTCTTCAAGCATAACCTTCAAATCATCCTCCAGTTGCCTGCACCTTAGCACATAGCCCAACTTTTTCACAGTTCCACCCGATACTTTGATTTTAAGGCTAAATCGTAAATAACTCTCCTCAAATTGATCAAAATCAACTCCTCCCTCTAATAGTCCCCATAGCACATTTGATTTGAGATACTGGATCCACATGTGATCCGAATCAAATGAACCGAGAGTTCCTGATAACACATTCCGCCTTTCGCCATTAACATTTGGCACAAGCTCAAAAGATATTTCCTTTTCTCTGTCTTCTACATTGAAAACAACACAAAGAGCCAATCCTAGAAACTTGTCGTACAAGTCTTGTGAAGTCATGAAAGATATGGTACCGTCTTCAACAAGGACAAACTGCTCTGGCATCTCTCCTCCAAGGAGAACAATTCGGTAAGCAGGAGAAATTTGGGAATAACGATATTTCTGTTATATGGGTAAATTGTTAGAAGCACCCAAGTTTATAATTAGTCGAGGAGAAGAGTTTGATTTGAGCCTTTTCCTTGTAATTCAACCAAAGCTAGATTTTTATAATAATTAGGTATTCTTGCGGACATTAAATATCATGAGAGAGAGAGAGAGAGAGAGAGAGAGAGAGAGAGAGAGAGAGAGAGAGAGAGAGAGAGAGAGACCTCAATTGAGAAGTTAGTCATGTTCAATCCTTTGTCGACGAACTTGCCTAGACTATCTTCCTCTGTGCTCGTTTGATTTTCATCCAAACCTTTGTGGACGAACTTGCTTAGACTATCTCTCACTGTGCTTGTTTGATTCTCATCCAAAACCTCATAGAATAAAGCTGGATCAAGTAACTGATCATCTTGAAGCAAAACCTCTAGCTCGTTCTCTAGTGGTTTACATATTAGTCGAAATCCACACTTTTTCACAATTATGCCACCCGAAGCCCTGATGCTATATTGGAAATGATTCCAATAATCATCTAGACCAAAAGGGACACCACTCCACACGTCGTTTGATTCGCTAAACCCAAAAACCACATGATTCGAATCCAATGAGATGGATTTCCCGAATTTTTTGTTCATCCTTTTCCCATTAACATATGATCGAATCTTAAATTTGGCATTCTTCTTTCCTTCTTTTACTCGGAGTACAAAACCCACAGCTAATCCTTTGATCTTTTCATACAGGTCCTTTGAAGCCAAGAAAGATATATAACCCTCTTTATTGGGGAGCAACCACTTTGGCATCTCTTCTCCAGGTAGTGAAACCTCATTAGGCCATGTAGTTCGGGTAAGTACCTGTCATAGATGTCGACTATTAGAAATTTTTTCGAAATTGGCACCCAAAAAGAGAAGTTCAATGAGTTTATGTGGGTAAACGGATTATACATTGTTACAGTGACCAATCAAAAGTCTATGGAGTCTACAATCTAAGAACTAAAAAGCTTATGATTAGTCGATACGTCGAGATCAACAAGAAAACACTAGCATGTGAGGACTCTACAACACAAGGAGAAGGTGAAGCATCAGACTCCACCACTTAAGACGTAACACCACCATCCTCTCCAAGTTCGATGCAAGAAAATCTATTCTCAAATCTCCTATATGAAGGGTAAAATCTCTTAAAAGAGTTTACAAAACATGCATCTTCAATGCCTTAGAAATCAAATGCTATGAAGATGCTTCTAAAGAAGAAATTTGGATAAAATTCATAGAAGAAGAAATCAAGATAATCGCAAAAAAAAAAAAAAATTTGGGATCTTGTCAACCACACCTAAGACAAATCCATGATTAGAGTCCAGTGTATTTACTGGACTAAACTCAATGTAAACAGATGAATTCGGAAATATAAGGCAAGGCTCATGGTGAAAGAATATCGCAACAACCAAATATTGACTATGCTAAGACTTTTGCTCCTATCCCCCCCCCCCTCCGACACTATTTATGCTCTCATAGCACTTAGCAACACAAAGATGTGTAAAATTTATTAGCTTGATGTAAAATAAGCATTTCTAAATGGTTATTTTCAAGAAAAAAATCTATGTGAAACAATCATTGGGCTTCCTTGCTGGAGAAAAAACGGTCCTAAGGCTCAAGAAAGCTGTATACATGTTAAAACAAGCATTGCAAGCATTGCCTAGTGAAATCAACGAATACTTCAGGGAAAAAAAATGATATGGGAAGAGCACGAGTGAGTCAACAATCTATGTCAAGACTCAAGATAGGTGTAACACTCTTATTAGCTCTATGCATATAAATGATCTCATATAGATATAACTTTTACCGTTCACTGTGGCAAAACACTAATCATGAGCACTATAGAGAAAGCACTTGCTCCAATTCAAGAGGAGGCCTTTCTTTCCCCATTTTCAAAAACTCTCTCCCTCTCTCGGAATCCCTTTCCTCTCTCTGCAACATTCCCCTTCTACTTTTGTATCCCAATTACTGTGTAAGTATTTTCAAATTGTGGTTTGGATCACTTCTTTTATTTATCACTTGTAAGATTACCAAGCCATTCATGGTTGATTAGTCACTTTGTAAATTACTTATCAGCTATCTCCCTCGGGTACCGATTACTACCTTTGTGAAAGGTTTTACTTTCTGTAACTTTTCAATATATGTAACTTTCTTTTCATTTCAATATCAATCTATACCACCTTCATGGTCGGTTTTATATTCTGCCTTTTCTTACTTATCGTTTTATATATTTCATTTGCAATTCATATCATTTTAAATGTGCGTGATTTTACTTAGCTTTCTTTGTACCATTTATATCTGCATTTACATCTTAGAATACGTAGCATTTATTTTACTTCCTATAGTAGACTTTAATCTTCTTTATTTTCTAAGGAATCATCATGCAAGCAGACGCTAAGATTAATCACACTCCCAAATCTTAGTTCTGTTAATCACTTCTAGGTTTAAATCTTTTCTCTATATAGATCTTCAGCTCCCAAGGAGGTGTATGTATATATATAGGGAACAATGAAAAATGATTTTAGAATTCAAAGACGAAATGAAGAAGACATTTGAAATGATGGATTTAGGCTCTACTTCCTCCTTGTCGAGATCAATCGAAATGAAGGGGTTTTCCTTTTCACAGAAGAAATATGCAGAGAACCTCCTGAAGAAATTCAAGATGAACTATTGCAAAATGGTGGCAACACAGCTTTTGACATCCAAGAAACTACTAAAGGAAGATGGAGCAAAAATGCCCGATGCTTCTTTCTACATAAGCCTTATTAGAAGTCTACTTTATCTCATGACTGAATGACCATAAATCAGGTACGTGACAAGTTCACTATCATGCTTCATGCAGAATCCGAGCCTAATTTACTTTGGAGCTGCTAAAAAGAAATCTAAGATACTTACTAAATAGTAAGGCTTCGTTTGGTCGACCGGATAAAAACAAAGACAAGATATGTTTTATCATATCCCGTGTTTGGTAGCTGTCTAGGATAGGATAAGGTCGGATATAGAAAGGATATAGACCGAATAAAAAAATCCAAGGAGAGTGGGATAAGGTCGGATAAGATTTCTTTTATCTGAAACATAAAACCTACGCTTTTTTTCTTTCTCCGCCGTTCATCCATAGACGACTTTCTGTTGCCAAAGTATCGACATAGAAGCCTTCTCCTCAATAGCTCTCCGATTCTCATCAAAATTTTACGAAAGCGACGAATTTTCAAAGGTAAATAATCATTCTCTCTCTCTCTCTCTCTCTCACGTTGATTTCTAAAGTAGTTGTGCTTGTGTTATTATGCTTATATCGGTGCTTGATTTTGATCTGTTGTGATTCTGTTGCTCTTTTTCTAAATGTCCAAGCAAGTCCCGACGAGTGGAAGAATTATTGAGTCATTTGGTATGGAAGAAGCATGATTCTTTAAGGGATGTGGAGGGTGGCTGGGGTTTGGTTTCTGGGTCCAATTTTTAGTTGAAAGGTTTCATCTTTGTTGTCAGGGGATCGTGCTAAATTAGTGCAATCCGAATCTTTCTCCACTTGTCTTTGTTACTTAAGTCTAATCGTTTTTTAACTTGTCTTTGTTGTGATTCTGTTTCTTGTTTTTCCCTCCATGCCCAAGTGAGTCCCAATAAGTGGTAGAATTATTGAGTCTTTTGGTATGGAAGTAACGTGATTCTTTAAGGGATATGGAGAGTGGCTGGGGTTTTGGTTTACGGGTTCAATTTTGGTTGAAAGGCTTCATCTTTGCTGTCACGGGATTGTGCTAAATCAGTGCAATCTGAATCTTTTCTCAGCTTCTCTTTGTTTGTTAGATCTAATCTTGGCAAATTGGTGTTGAAGTAGTGTAAGTTAACGCTAGGCATCCTCTATTGTGTGATATGGAGACCAATGCTAGTTTGATTGATGCTGTGTGGTGTGAGTTTGGTTTTCAGCACAAATTGCTACCTGTGTATATGTAGTCAGTTCCTATTTTTAATGGGTCATGATCCGTTGGGACCATAGTGTATGTAGGCAATAGGATTATTATTTGTTTAGATATCTGGATCTGAGCCAATTTCATAGGCAAATGGGAGCATCTCATTTTACTTAGTTGATTCAATATAATCCTGTTTTTCCAAATTATGTTCTGATGGGATATTGACAAAAATAATCTGCTAAGGCATTCACTATAAGTCGAACAAAGAATGAAACTTACATGTCTAAAATACTTGATGCATTGCTTATGTAGAACATTTCTTGGGCACTTTGTGAGATTCGTATCTTTACCACGTCCAATATCCAACCTGCATTTAACATGGTCCTCATTAATAAAAAGTCTTTTGACATTGGATGAACGTTTGCTAGCTCTACAAGATTATGATAGGCTAGAACATGACATTACAAACACAACAAAAGATTTCCACGTTCGAACACTAACCAGTAGAAGAAAGGCTCTATATGCTCGCTATGGAGCCACGCGTCATAGTAGAGATGCAAATTGTGACCATAACGATGCCGTGGGTCAATCTGTTCAAGCAGGAGACTATCAGCAGTATTCTTTATTTTTAGATCTTCTTTTCTTAGAAAGAAAAGTGACCTTGCTGTAGCATGTCTCAGGAGTTTAAGGGACTTACAAGTTCAAGCCAGTCCTGTAATGTTAGCTTTTGAATCGTCATGTCGTTTGACAAACCTTTTCCTACCTGAAAGATAAATTATCAGCATCCTAATGATATTGTTAATTGTCACATAAGTCGAAAACAGGAAAACAGAAAGTCCCTGTATTTAGTAGTAATTGCAAGATATTATCGTATGATATTTGCATATGCTGTTTTGAGGTCAATCTGTAGTGCATTTGCTGTTCTGTCAGTGTCTGTGTTGAGTGTCGATGATATTTGCTTTAGTGGGAGAATGAATCAATTACTTACCTAGGCATATTGTTAGAAAGAAAAGTGACCTTGCTGTAGCATGTCTCAGGAGTTTAAGGGACTTACAAGTTCAAGCCAGTCCTGTAATGTTAGCTTTTGAATCTTCATGTCTTTTGACAAACCTTTTCCTACCTGAAAGATAATTTATCAGCATCCTAATGATATTGTTAATTGTCACATAAGTCGAAAACAGGAAAACAGAAAGTCCCTGTATTTAGTAGTAATTGCAAGATATTATCGTATGATATTTGCATATGCTGTTTTGAGGTCAATCTGTAGTGCATTTGTTGTTCTGTCAGTGTCTGTGTTGAGTGTCGATGATATTTGCTTTAGTGGGAGAATGAATCAATTACTTACCTAGGCATATTGTTTCTACCATTTCCATTTTGCTTATGTGAGGAAAAGTCACTATTGATATCGCATCACCTGCAAGGGAAGGATATATCTTGTTGTGTGGGTTGCATATCGTGGCTGATTAAATGCTGAGTTAGTATTATGTTTCTCTGTTTTTTGTTACTTTAAGAAATCTGGGAGTGGTTCAATCGACATATATGTTGAGTTAGTTTTCTGTTTAGGAATGGAAGGTAGCAATTTCAATCAAACTCAAGGAAGGGGAACAAAGAGAGACCGACGTATATGGACAATAGATGAAGAAAATGCACTTCTAGATGGTCTTGAAGAATTAGTTACGCGAGGAATGAAAGCTGATAACGGCTTCAAGAGTGGTTACATGGTTATGTTAGAGAAGTGGTTTGAAGAAAAGTTCTCTTATTTTGGCATCAAGGGTAATCCTCACATAGAGTCGAAAATGAAAAACTTGAAAAAGTTGTATAATCATATATATGACTTGAGGAATCAAAGTGGCTTTGGGTGGGACCATGAAAAGCATTGTGTTGATGTTCATTCTGAGGATAGTTGGCAAAAATATTGCAAGGTTTGTGTTACCTCTTCTCATTTGTCTTCTTTATTAATTGTTTCATTTTTAACAAAATAATATAATTTTCTTTGTAGACCTATCCAGGAGTTGCTTCTTTGAGAGGGAAGTCCTTCCCTCAATATGATTGACTAGCAACCGTATTTGGAAAAGACCGTGTCAAGGGAAATCTTAGTGAAGACCCTTCAAAAGCTCACGCGGTTGTAGATCATGAGGAATGTGAAAATCATGATAATGTGGCAACCAACGGTGTTAGTCAAAACTCACCGCCACTATCATCTTCTTAGGCACAAAATGTTTCTGATTCTTCAAGAAGAAAAAGGGCTAAAGCAAGTGACAAATGGGCTACTGGCTTAGTTGAAATAGCAGGAACTCTTGGCTCATTCTTGGAAAAAGCTAACGAGAGAATGTAGATGATTGCTAGCCGCATTGGACATGCCAAGGATTTGGATAATGACAAACAAAAAATGGGAGAAGTACACTATCAGTGCCATAAGTTGTGTACGACACTCACTTTAGTGCCAAAAGTTTCCGTCGGATCACTTAAGTGCCAAATCGGAGGAAAAACGATCACTTTGGTGCCACTGGCGAAAGATTCCGGCCAAAATGATTACGTGGCTTTTAAAAATAAAAAAAATCGACAATGCCTTAAATGACGTCGTTTTCAGTCCTCCTTAAGAAAATGACGTCGTTTTGCCGTCCTACATGGATGGCCTCACAAAAACGACGTTGTTTAACTTATTTGGGGATTTTTTTTTTTTGGATTGAAATTAGGTTTTTTTGTCCGCCGTTGCTCGGCCACCGTCGCTTGGCCGCCGTCCCTTGACCTCCATCGTAGTTGCTTGCCACAGCAAGACAAAAGAAAAAAAAAACGAACAGAAAATCCCAAGGGAGAGGGAGGTGTCCACGGCGAGGGTGAAGGAAGGGATGGCGGGGCCACGGCCGCCACCGTCGTCACAGCTAGCTTCGCCGACGACCTCCATGGCGTTCTAGATCTTCGCGGCTACCATTGGCCAGATCGCTCGTGCTTCTGGAGATTCTTTGAGCTCGCGCTTCCTCTGCACCCGACAATATTATTTGGGAAAAGGCGGTGGTGGGGCTGAGATTCGGGGATTTGAAAGGTCGACAAGGTGATTGAAAATGGGGGAAAACTATTGGGGGAGGGCGGAGGCGAGTACGTGATTTCTTTTCTGGAAAACTACTGGTGTTGTGTTGGTGCACTGCTGGTGTTGCCGGTGCTGTTCTTCGACGCTACTAGTGCTGTTCTTCGGGGAAGAACCAGTCTTCAAGGAAGAAGACGACACAAAATGGTGTCGTTTGGGGATTTAGGGTTTCGAATTTAGGGGAAAGACACAAAACAGCATCGTTTTGTTGTTTAAATGCTAACTATATTCTCCGGCAAGCCACATCAGCTTAAAAAATTAATAAAAAAGTGTCACGTCGGATTTCCGGCCAACCGGATCGGAGTTGGCACCAAAGTGAGAGTTTTTCAAATTTTTTGGCACTTAAGTGATCTGACGGAAACTTTTGGCACCAAAGTGAGCGCCGTACACAACTTTTGGCACTGATAGTATACTTCTCCCAACAAAAAATCAATGAGGAGCTTCTTCAAATGTCTTTAGGTACTATGGATAGAATAAAATTATGTAAAAAAATTGTGAAGGATCCTGAGAATATTCATCTATTTTTGGGATTTCAAGGAGACGACAGGAAAGCATTTGTGGAATTACTTCTCCAAGTGATGAGAGAAGAGAATGAGTGATGATTGAGTTGTTTATGAGTTTGTAGGAGATATGTTTTCTCTCCATACTTTTTTCTTTTTTTTCTTTTTTATGTTTTTTTAAAGGGTTTTTGGGGCTAGCTATAAGCTTTAATGTTATCCTTTTGGATCTTTCAATTGTAGCCATGACTTGAAAAGAGGTGGATATGGCTTGAAACTTTATCTCTATGTTCATTGCCAAGAAAATCATTATCTATAATATTATTTGCCTCTATCTTTTATTTTCATAAATAGTTTCTCTGTCTCTTTGGCAAAAAACCTAGATTCGGTATTGGACCTGTAACAAAATGGAAACAAATGAAAAACTTGTAAGAGAGAAAAAGAATTCATGTTTCAAAGTGAATATATTGAAATTGAGGTTATTCGAAAAACGTTTGACGTTGAAGGGGGTATCCAAAAGATTATTTCGAAGGAACGAAAAAGATTATTACGACTCGCAATCATGAAATTCAATAAGAATCTGTTAATTTGAAAAAGATATATTGTTTTGGATGATTTTGTGAATATTAAACCTACAAATTTTAAAATATCCAAAATTAAATCCGTAGTTCACCAAACGATATATTGGATAAGATATGAGGATATTCGACTTTAAATCCGTAGTTCACCAAACAGTTGATGGGATATGAAGAAATCCATGGATTTCTTATCCTATCATATCCAGTCCTATCCCGTTTAGAAATCCGGATGACCAAACGCAGCCTAACAGATTATGGCATTTGTTATTGGTCAAGTGCAACCAGAGTTGCTTGATTACTCTGATAATGACTGGACAATAGGGGGAGTACTACTAGCTACGCATTCACACTAGGTTCCAAAATGTTCTCATGGGCATCCAATAAGCAAGACTCGCGAGCAGTCTACCGCGAAAGCTGACTGCGTCGCAATCTCTACTACTAATAGTCAAGCATTATGTCTTCAAAAAATGCTATATGACATTGGAAAAGCACAAATGGAAATATCTTGAGACATTTTTTTTTTTGGGTAAAAATTGAGACAAAAAGTTTGCTACTGTTATTTCCTAAAATCCTGTTTTTCATGGAAAAGCCAAACATATTGCTATCAAATGTCACTTCGTATGAGAATTGCAAAGTATAGAGTGATCAAGCTCAAGTATTGCAAACCGGAGGATGAAGTCGTGAACATATTTACTAAGGCACTACAGGAAATCAACTTCAAGACATTGTGAAGCATGCTCAGAGCATCACAAAAATTGATCAAGGAGGAGTATTAAAGTGTTGGATCATTTTTCTAGAAAAGGCTAAACTTCCCTATACTCATGTCTGTAAGTCTGTGGTGGGTTGTCAAAGTCTGTGGTGTCTGCAAATCTCTAGCTTAATTTGTGTGTTAGAAGTGGCTAATAGAATTTCTAGCAAGCAAATTGAAGAGCAGGAAGAGATACTGTTAAGAAATATTTGCTGAAGAATGGCAGTGGAATGAGACTGTTCAGTCTTGGTGTACACAAGAGACCAACCCAAAAAAAAAAAAATATATATATATATATATATTACTACACCTATCCAACTATAACAACTAAACCCAATTTTATAGCCTTGTAACCATTTCGCGTCCAATAAAACTTATATATTTCCTTGTCCCGTTGCCTTGACTTCCACTTGCACTCTTGTTACATAAATTAAATATCAATGTTTAGCTATAGTCAGCAAAAGCATTACAATTTTTTTTTTTTGGTTTTGTTTATAATTGGTGGAAATAAGATTTTGTTATTGGATCAACATGTACTGTTGAAATGTTTCATTTGATCCTTGCAATTCTACAACGAACTAGAGTTCTATAAATAGAAGTGAACATCCTTCTCGTTTACTTATAGCCACTTCCACAAACACTCAGTGCAGCCAACATGTATACAGCTCCATATTAATCACAGAGAGAGAGAGAGAGAGAGAGAGAGGGAACAGAGGAAAGAGAGAGGAGGGAGAGGGGGGTGGGGCGGGGGCGCTGACCTCAGGCTTGACGAAATCATTTATGGTGAAACCATGACGGACCAGTTCACAACATGAAGATAAATCCATAGAGTATCTGGGATGTATGTCTGTGGAAATTTTACGCAAAGATTCGCAACTCACTGCTTCCAGCGTCCGTAAATGCCCTGGAATCTTGAGGACCTCTTGAAGTTGTTGGCAATACGAAACATCCAAGTGGTGCAAATTATGTAGTTGCTCAGATATAGAAAGGTTAGTAAAATTGTTTCCCGACAAATTCAAATGTCTTAGAATGGAAAAACATGAATGTTGCTCTAGGAAATCTACTTCTAATAGACTGCATTTATGAAGATCTAACTTCTGTAAATTGGGAAATCCTATCTTCACATGGGGATCACTTGATTCATCCTTCTTTGGAAAGTTGATTAGCTTTGAGCAGCCATCAAGTATCAAACTTTCAAGATTTTGCAACTTGTAAATGCTAGATGGAAGGATTGCCAAATTCTTGCAATTACTTAAAGTCATAACTTGTAAAGAGACGAGATTTTCTATGGATGCAAGAAGTTCCTTAATTGGTGTCCTATCTAAATGAAGATTTAGCATGCTTTTGTTTTCATCTGGAATATCAGGGAATCTTTGCAATTTTGAGCAATCACAAAGATTGATAGAATGAAGATTGTTGGCTTGAAGCACATCACAAAGATGATGAAGTTCGGAGCACCCACTTAAATTCAGCAACCGTAACTTGCCGTGATATGCAACTGATTCGTGGGCATGCTTCAAGTTTTTGCACCCATGGAGATTCAATTCCTCAAGATTTGGAGTATAATTGAGATCTGGCATACAAACTAGTGACTGGCATTCACTGAAATTAAGGAACTTCAAGTTTTTAAAATCCTGCAAGAACGATAAAATCAACTTGGATGGACATTCCAAACAAAATATGAGATAAGTATTCTTAAAAATCTGGCACTGTGATTTTTAATCAAAATCACTTGATAAAAATCTCCCTTTTTGAATATGAGATTAGCAAGTAATCCTCGTAAATTGGACAAAAGACAGGGTAAAAAAGAAAAAAGAAGCACGCTCGTCATTCCACCACACACTTGAGTTCTATCTTGAGACATGGAAGAGAAATCGTGCTAATGCTAAGTGGCGTAGCCACTTCCGGTAAATAAAAGTGCATAAAAAATACTCGTAATTTAAAGGAGGAGAGAGTGCGCATAACCCCAAGTGGGAGGACCGGCGTTACGGTCAATCCTTTGCCAACTAATTCATTGCAAGAATTTAAGCTACCATAGGTAGCACTCGACAGATCAAGAATGTTACAAAGAGATTTACAAACAACCGTCTGTAGAGCCGAGAATCTCTCATAATCATCACTTTTGAATTCATGGTGATTGATTGATCGATTTTAAAAAATGTCAGATTTTGTACCATGTAACAAACCCCTTGATGCGCTATATATCTCGAAATTGTCTACCTACCTGGCATTCCGAAGACAGCCCTTTCTGATAGTGATGTCAAGTTTTGCTAGCCATACTCAAACCGCTAGACAAGCTAATGCTGCTAATAGAATTTTGGGCAATTTATTAAAGAGTTTTATTGGAATAAATGTTAAACAATGGGATTTGTTATTGGTTAAAGCTGAATTTGCGTATCATAATTCGATGAGTCAAACTACTGGATAATGCCGATTTGTTGGGTCCCAAAAGCATCTTTCGATCTCCCACCATCACCCACTAAGCGTCAATTCAAGGGAGATGCTGAAGAAAGAGCTAAGGAAATCAAGCAGTTACATGAGGAAGTGAGGAAGAATTTTAAAGAAAGAGGCAAGGAAATCAAGTAGTTACAAAAGTGAATTTCATGGAGACTATGTACTTTCAACGTGGTTGATCTATCACCATATCATGAAGATCAAGAACTTCATAAGTTGGCCTCGAGGACGACTCTTTTTAAACAGAGGGAGAGTATATCAAATACGTATTGGAAGATTTCAAGATCCTCTTTTTGGATTTGAATAGTTGGGATATAATATATAAATCTTCTTAATCTGTAAGTTTGTTTATAATAATTTTTTAAGATTACTTCAATCTCAATTATAAATTTGCTAATATTGTTGCTTATTCGAATTTTTTTATTTTAGGTAGTTTATCTTTCCTTTACTAGGTGGTTACACAGAGGTGTCCTACGCTCCTAGCTATAGATGCCCTCTGGGTGGTGTCCCTCGTTAATTTTCTGTCTCTCTGTGCCTTCGGTGGATTTCTAGAGTTCGCGAGTGATCAAGAGAGGACTGTATCCCATGAGTGGCTAAGGGAGACCTTAGATTATCTAGTCTCATCCTTTCTATCCCCCGTAGTGGGTTCTTCCCCCGCACCGAAGTCCGTGGGACCCACGAGCATGACAGGAAAATTGGAAGACCACAAAGTATGTCTCATGTGAGGCGTAGGTAGGGGAAAATGTAAGAGACTTTTTATACATATAGTGCTATATGCACACAGGTTACGTGTACGCACAAAATTGATGTTTGGAAAATTGAGGAAAACTACCAAAATAAGGAAAGAAATTGTGATAAACTACACAATAAACAGAGAAACATACAAATGTATGAGGAAAGACAAACATATTTCAAGATTTCAATAAAAAATTTGCATTCGGATACAATATTTGCAGAATAAGTAATTAACAACATTTTGGGGAAAGAAAAAAATCGAGATCCCATGGAAGGTCTTTTAGCTTCAAATAGTAGAATAGATGATATAACTATGAATATATGGGATATTAAACGAATGGAATTGTGATATGAATGTAATATAATGAAATAAAGCTCCTTTGAGGCTCCCTATAAAATGAGGCATGTAACGAAGTCACTACGAAGAAGTTGTGGGAGTTACAAAGGAAACTTCGAGTTCATATTGGTTATGTGTTGAGAACGGGAATTAGACATGCATATGTATATATATGACCTAAGATATGATTTAGATTTGAATTAGTGAAGCTAACCGCTTACTCATTTTTTAAGAAAGCTCTGGTAGTCAAAGCTTGAAAACCGTTGCAGACTACTAGCGTGCATCCTTCTTCTAGCTTCGAAGTGCTAGATGTAGCGTACTAGTGCCTCTATAGGATAAGGCCCTTGTGAGAAGTCATACTTCACAAGCCTTATTTTGGAAAAACAGAAGGCATTGGATGATCAATCCATCTCCCCTAATGTTCTACTACTAGGCGAGAGGACACCCAACAAGAGATGTGCAGAGTCGCTTTCCATTACGTGATTTCTTACCTCTAGGAGAAATAAAGTAAGGGCACTAATGGACGGCTCGATTGAAAGAAAAAGAGGGGAGCAAGTTACGTGGAAACAGGAGAGATTCGTTGGATAAAGTCACCCAACTTTACTCGAAAAGTGAATTTGTAACTATGTAGATTGCTTCTTCCTGTCTCTAATAATAAATAAGTACTTTTCAAAAATCGCTGGTGAGGTTGTTCCAACCAAAAAGGACATTGGACTTCTAGGCCATTATTTGAGTGTCATCAAGCCTGAACCAACTTAAGTAAAGACTAGCGTCCGATGAAGATCCTTCACTACACACTTTCTGTATATATTTCATTATCGGCTGAATGCAATCGGAGAGAGAACATTGGGAAGTTCAGTCAAAAGCATTTATTGTGCACTCATTTCAATTATCAAGCAAATAAGCAAGAAAAATCTCCCTTTCCATATGCGACTTCAAAAATAGTTTAGTCAGCTCGTCTCTTGTACACAACATAGAATCTTTAATAACATTTTAAATATCTATCATTTCCAAATAAATAAAGATTAAATCCTCAATTCATGTATATTAAAAATTCAAGCAGTCTCCATTCAATCTTTAAATAATATCACCAAGTTGTTGCTCCAATTTTCGGTACCAAAAGTTACCGATGCTTTGAGTTCATTGTTCTTATAAATTTCCGTACTTGTATTATTTGGAAATGAGATTGGATTTTTTTCTTGAATTTTTTTTTTGTTCGATTCAACATCAAGATTCACATCAGAAAGTGTTTAATACTCCCCTAAAACGGGGAAAATTCCACTTATGTGGGTTCATGTAGTAGACCGGCATCCTGTATTTGACGCTTTAATCAAATTAAAACAATTTATTTGATGTAGACTTTCTTAACGCACATTAACGAGCATCATCAGAGTTAGTTATTGTTGCATTCGAAGTTTTGAATAATGCATGTACACATATATAGTGATAGGCATATAGATATGGATATGTAAAAGATAAGGAAATAAAGACTATTCATTTAAATGCTCACCTTAAATTGCTCCCTTGCTACTTGTATGTCGCTTTTGCGTAGATCAAGTCCAACTAAGTTCTTTGGACCAGCACACAATTCTGGATTCCAAGAAGGACATTCCGGCCATTCTAACCATCTTAGTTCATTAGGAAGACAAATAGGACCTTGGAAAGAGGTGTGCACATTGATCATGATGAGTACCCTCAACTTTCTCATGTTTGTGAAAGCATCGGGATCGATGTATATCTCCTTTGGCTTAGGTAAATCCAAAACTATGGCTTTTACTGCACTTGTTCCCTATATTTGATGAATTTGCATTGCAATTAATATACGAATTCACATAATAAAAGATCAAAATTAGTGTCTACGCCAACATATCTTACCAGATCCCCTGACATAACATAATAAACATCATCATAAAGCCATAACCTGCTACGTTTTCTAGGATCATCATGGCATTCTTGTCTAACAATATCCATGCCCATAAGTTGAATCAAGTCATGCATCTGTAGGGTCCCTCCATCATGAAATAGCAAGGACTTCTCAACAAGAACTTGTACTCCAATAGTTGTGTCAAAATCGCAACTGTCAAGAACTCTCATAATGTACTCTGTAGTTTGCCCCTTGAAGAAACATGCAATATCAAGGAAGATCTCCTTTTCATTGCGCTCTAATCCTTCGTAACTTAACTTAAGAACATCATTGATTTTTTCATTAGGACTTTTGGCCAGTTTACTCAATGCACTTTCCCATTCACGTTCTCTTCTACCACATAGGAAACGGCCCAATACCTCAAGTGCTAAAGGAATTCCATTTGCATATTGCAAAACACTATCCACAAGATCCCTCCTTATTTCTATATTGTTGTTTCTTACAAAGGCATGCTTGTTGAAAAGTTCTAGAGCTTCGCAATTCTCTAGAGTTTTAACTTCATGGATGTGATATTCATCTATTCCATGGGAAGCAAGCAAATGTCTATCTCTCGAAGTAATAATGACTCTACTTCCTTCACCAAACCACTCACGCTGTCCAGCTAAAGCATCTAATTGTTCTACTTCATTGACATCGTCAAGAATAAGGAGAACTTTTTTGTGACAAAGTCTTTCTTGAATTAAGTTAATACCTCCATCAACACTAAACACTGCTAAATCTTGTCCTAGTAATATTTCAAACAACAATTTTCCTTGCAAAGGAACTAAATCCTTAGAATCTTTTGAAGTTTCTCGAACATTTGCCAAAAAACATGAACCCTCAAATTGTCTAAAGATAGCATTATAAAGGGCTTTGGCTAAAGTTGTCTTTCCTATGCCTCCCTTTCCCCATAATCCTATAAAGAGAACTTCATTGTCAGCCTTCATGTTTGTCATTGATTCCAGCTTTACCACTGGGGGATGTATCCCAACTGGATGCTTAGCAACATGTAATGGAAGTCGGTCTAGCTGCATCGATATCTCCTTGACTATTCTTTTTACAAGCTCTGCTTCATCTCTGATGAAATCCAGAAAAATATTTGACGCATTAATTCAATGGTTCAAATATATGATTAAGTTCCATAATTAAAAAACAAAACTAGAGAGGAGTTGTGTCACATATTATTACTTACCCATCATTCAAATCCCACCCAGACAAGTTACCGACATCATAAAGAGCCTTCTTCCACCTCTCAACTTCCTTTGAATCCTTCCCGAATTTGGACTCATGCTTAGCGATAGCTTCTTTGTAGCTCTTTCTTGGTGTTCTCACTTCCCTGGGTTCCACTTTGTAAAACACCGGAAAGACCATGAGATCTCCTTGCTCCTTACACTCCATGATTTTCACCACCTCTTCCAAACACCATGGCGAGGAAGCGTAGCCCTCCGAGAAAACAACAATCGCAATTCGTGATTTCTCGATCGCCTTCATGAGCGAAGGTGATATCTGCTCTCCCTTCCTCAGTTCTTCACTGTCAATATAAGTGTATACTCCTGCTTGTTTTAGAGCTGTGTAGAGATGACCAAGAAAGCTATTGCGGACGTCTGAACCTCTAAAACTCAAGAAGACGTGGTAACTCCTCCTAAGCTTGGAAGAAGAAGAAGCCATTTGAATCAGGGAAGAGTAGGTTAACAATGAGCAAAGACTTGCCTAAGGTATGGTACTTCGTTTGAGGTAATTTTTTCACCATGTGATCTTCTCTATATTCATTATTCCCAGATGCATTGCAGACTACCTTTTTCGTGGAACAACGGAGAATATTCTAATAAAGATGCTTAAGCATCTGCCGACATTTTAGCGTGGGATTTTTATCACGCTCTTAGGTGCTTGAAATGTTGATGACTTGCACGTGAATTTTGTCTTCATTGAAGATCTTATTTCTGTTTAAGTTAGATATCTCATCAATACAAATATTTGTCTAATGTGGAATCTATTGTTAATTGAATTGTTGTTAATGAATTTGACCAGTCAACGTAACATAAATTTTAATGATCATAATAGCATATAGTTTTGATTGGAGGCCAGTTTCCTAGCTGATTGATCGATTGGCTTCGGGGAAGTGGCTTCCATCTCTGTAGTCCCTCATCTTTCCTTTTCTGACAAGGAAAATAAAGTATCTCATCTCATTATTAAAAAGGTACTTGGCTGTGGCTACATGGCAAATTGGTGAGTGACGATCGATGCACCTATAGATTGGTGGGCCGGACACCAATCAATTACTTAAATTAATTAATTTTTTCTCATAATAGAATGAAAAGTGCTATGAGATCTGTGTGCGGCACCATGGGCACCCATATCGTAGGTTTGTTTTATGTGAAGTGAAAGTGGTCCATGAATGGTATTGAAGTATGTGTTAACTCTAGAGATGATTGTAGGAGCAATTTGGATTTTTTATATGGACTGAACTTTACACCCAACTATATATAAGAAAAAACTTTATACCCCGTGACTGTCTCACTACAAGATAGGCCATATATTACTAAATTCTCAATAAATATATCAAATTGAACCAAAAATGCATATTCGGACACATGTTGAATGTTACGTTAAAAAGGTTTTCGCCAAAATTTGTGAGAACACAAAATTTGAAGTTTGGGATGCAAATAAAATCTTCGATTGCTAGAGCATCGAAGCCGTTCTATCATTACACGAGGAAGTATTAGTAGAGACAACGTGAGTGTGGTGAGTGTGGGAATTCTAACTGTTCACCACATAATTTTCAAATTACACCAATTTCTCATGTGGGATAGGCACTAAAATATATCCAGATTATCTTTAGACACGAAAAATTCTAAATCAACAAAATGATGAAAGATATCAAAACAATCTATCTTAATTGAATAAAGTAACCAAACAAAGCAATGAATCAAATATGGGCAAGTTCCTTATTAACAGCATGGCTGTCGATAAATGTCCCCATTAATAATGATCTGTTTTTCATTGTTTTCTCGAAGATGTTCGTCGCTGGGAATTTATAGGGATTTCACAGAAACAATTAGCGACTGCACTTTAGAATCGATTTGTTAACCCCATTCTGATGCTATTCTCCTTTATAGCATGAGTGACGAGTATGTTATTGTACACGGTTGTCCTCCATTGGCTCCTCGATAAAATCCACGGTTGTGGCTTCCAGGAAATGACATATGGAATCAATGAGTTGTCGTCCTTCTTTCGTTTCTTTCTTACTTTCGCATATTATGACTACGACTACTCGAAAGTTCTATCATTTTGAATTTGTTTTTGTTTTTTTCTTATGTGCGCATTAAAGTACACTAGCCCTTGTGCTTTTGTTTCAGACGTCGGTCATATCATATTTTTAAAGATTTTGTTGAAGTAACCAACAAAAAAAAAAAATCCTTTAACTCCCGTTCAAGAATTGAACTCGTGTCTTCCTCAAATCTATTCTAATTTCGCCACTGGAGAGCCAAGATACTGCAGCGCCAAGACAAAAAAACCACATGTCGCCGGCGAGCATCAAGACAAGCCCGATCTTGATCATGGTGTAAAGGAAGCTGATCAAGAATCTAACACCTACTTGCACCTCATTGGTCTCACATGATCCTCGATTACCTTTCTGCACATTTGTCTTCAATCTGTTCTTGACATCTCCGAAGTGCAAAATTTCTTTTCTTCAATCATTGATTTATTTGCTTTAATGTAAGATCGTGATCTTACGTGATAAATCCATTATATGTTACTCGCATTGAGATGTGGTAAAAAAGGGAATCAAAATGTGACCCCTAACATTACTTTCAATTGTTTATTTTAAAGTGATGTCTATGTATTAACCCATTTTCACTTGTATCAGACACGCACACACATACACGATGATCTTGATTCATGCGGGATTAAATTGAACATTGTAATACATGCTTAGACTTTATGATGCTATACTTCAATTCTTTAACTCTGGCCATATTATATATATTTTATGCTTAGTCAAAATCCCACGTGAAATTTGCTCATTAGTTTCAGGAAAAAAAGAAGAAGTAAAAAACAAAGAAAGATAATTCGTATCAACTACCCCCTGAGTTAATGATAGTTTTTGGTAGCTCTTTCTTATCACCGTGCTCGGAGATGTAATTCCTTGTTCTTAACGTTAGCTCATGAGCGTAGACATTCAGCTGAGTAACATAAATTTCTTGTATTGTCACTTGTCTCTCAATTCTGTTTTTAAGGCTTTTTCATAGCACAAGGTTTTATTCGAGAAACTCAGTTTGCCGAAGGTGGTACGTTGGGAAGTTCGAATTGCTCTTTGTCCTAAGTCGACATTCTTTTATGGAACAAAATTAGCACATGGTTCATCCCGTATTTTTCTCACGCCTCATCACATGGGGTTCTTATGTTCACTTTAACGGTTATTACCTATTGAGTTGTTGTGTCTGGCAGATCGTCTTCATAATGAGCATGTGAATTTGTGAAAATTGCTAATTAAAAATTCATACACTCTGTCTTTAATTGGTGTATCCTGTTGACGATGATCTTATATAGGGATGTGAATATTTATGTTTCCATGCATGCTCTAAGTTTGGCTGCATTGATCCAAGCATGTTCACATGCCAGATATGAAAATTTTCTTATCTCTTATTCCACATGTCATCTAACTTTGGCTACATTGGTCCCAGGGCATTCGCACACCACCTTTGAAAAAAAAAAATTCTCTCTTTTATTTTTTATTATTTTTTGAGAAAATGAAATATTTAGAGGGCCTCATTGAGTGCGCTTTATCTGTTGCTCATGCATGATATGTAAGATTCCAACCATGAGCTTGATAATTTGAAGTAGTGTCGTTCGACATCAATTCTTTCACTTTTTCAGAGAAGTAAGCATCACATAACTCTTTTTACTCATGATTGCGACTAAAGTGACTTTCAAAACTAATACACATTAGATTCACGTTAAAGGAAAATTGACAACTATCCTAAAAAATTATAGAACTTGGTCTATGTTGACCCTATTTTCAATTTTGATGATGATAAAGATCGCTCGGATATGTTTCTTACTATTTTAAATTATATTTGTTATACTTGAGTATTTTTATAGGATTTTGAAAGGGTAGAAAAAGACCGTTGTGCCCTAAAACACAGGATACTATAAGATCTTATTGTAATATTATTGTGTATGTATGTGTCAGGTGCCTGAAAAAGTTAATGATTTGGGTGTGGAACTTTTCTTCACTGAAGATCCCATTTGCTGCGTTAGTTCGATGAATGATCGACACAAGTATTTTTTTAACATCCATTTATTGTTAACTAAATTATATATAAATTCGACAAATCGATGATTTTGGACTCTAAAATCATTATCACCGTTGCCATGTTTATATTGAGATTTATTCCTGCTGGTTTTTCATAAAACGAAAGACATCGGACAATTTTATAAGCTTTTGTAGTTTTGCCAGTGCCCCACTTTATATTCCCCCAGGGTCACAACAGGATAAAGGCTGTTTGATTTGATAAAGGTGACAACGCACCGATCCTCTACACGCACCTCCTTGATTTCAAAACGAAAACAGACAGATTGTGCTCCCATTGCATTCTTGACTTATGAAGGTTAAAAGGGTTTTTTTTTTTTTTTTATGTTGACTGGAATTGGTGTTCCAACACTGTATTCTTGACTTGGGCAGAAAGATGCAATTACTACTCCTATATAAAACTCTATAGTTGTTAGTGGGGGAGATTGCCGGCATTTCTAGAGGGTAGAATTGATTAAGACCAGGTGATCCTGTCTCCTCTTTGTTTGTGATGACAGTGCAAATTTCACTAAAATTCTGCAGCAAAGAATGGAGATTTACGCACAAGAAAATCGAGTTGATGCACTCATGCTTCTGTTTGGCCATTTACTCACTCACTTATCCTTTGCTAATAATCATCCGATATTCCTAAATGGAAATAAGGAGTCATTTCTTATCTTTAGTTGGGAACTCGATCTCAAAGGATCAAGATGTTTGGAGTGAAAATCAGGTAACTGAGTCACTTCAAAGCTGGTTCAAACAATTGGAAAGCAATTGAAAATGCTCCTCAATTTCACACTAGAGCCAAAAAGTGCATTAATGGAGCGATGAGACTCCACGAATCTAAGTACGAGAAAATGTTAATTGTATTGGAATTACAACTATGATCAAATGAAAGAGTTGAAATTGAGATTACATTGAAATGAAATTACAAGAAAATGAACCCACATGTGGGTAGCAGCGTTGGTATTTGTTCTCCCTTGTTTCAATGCGGTCGAGAGGTCGAATCCCCGCGTTGCTATCGCTATTTAAGTGTGAGGGCCCTAGTGGTGGATTGCTGGGCCAGCTTTCCCCGAGGTACAGGTGCTGTAGGTCCTCTATCGCGGAGGCCTGTGAGACCTCGAATCGATGTAAGCCAACAAGAGTATGCTCCAGTGGATTCTCAATCACCAATATATATATATATATATATATATATATATTACAAGGAAATGAAAGTACAAGGAAAAGTAAAGAGAACTCTCGGAGACAAAAGGGCGCGTTGGTCGATTTGCTGCTTCAGTGTCTTTAATGTTCTTTAAAAGAAGCGGCATCATGTCTATCCACTTTGCTTGAAATTCTCCTATTTTGTGGGCAACCATTTGAGTAAATGGACTAGCTTAACACACTTTTTGGGGAAAAAACTAGTAAAAATTGGGTACTAACACAAGTATATTTGATTATTTTTTTCTATATGGTGTTCAATCCCATGCAGTCATTGAGGAAGAGTATGCCCAACTTAGGTTTGTTATGTATCTCTACAAATTCATGAAAAGAGGAGCAGAAAAAATGACATCGCAAGTTTTTGTATGTAAAATTCATCTATATCACAAGAATAAATATTTCTTCGTCACGATTTTTCTGGGCGGACTCGTGACATGCGTGACCCCATCGCGTGATTCTAGGTATCAATCCAATTAAGTAGGCATAAAACAAGTACTTACAATAACGATAAGCTTCTAGTATAAAAAGTCGAGCACACAATGAACAGTAAAGGGGGAAAAAAGAAGAAGAAAATGCCCAAAGCAGATCACTTCCCTCCTAACTACTCCCTTAAAAAAATTATGATTGATGTGACAAGGTAGTCCACCACAAAAAAAAAAAAAAAAATGGAGCGAATTGAATTGAAAGCACAAGCATGATAAAGTGATGGTCGCCATGCCTTTGCCGAGAAAGGCTGCTTTTTAATTTGAAAAGCCAATTTTCTGACCAAAAAAAAAATAATAAAATTGAAAAGCCAGTTAGTTTCTCAACTAAAAGAGAATCTACTTTCTAATTTGCTCCCTCGCGTGATTCCCATTTGTCATCATCGTATTCCCTTTTTCCATCCGTAAAATGCGGATTTCTTACTTAGTGGGACATTTACTTTGATCGTTCCGCACCATTACCCGTCCGTTTCCTTTTTACTTTTAGGTTTTTTTTTTTGACTTTTACTCTACTTTGAGGTTCGTAATAATTATAATGAAATTTTTGCATCTTACTTTACCAGATTTCACGGATTAGCTTTTGATAGAAAACTATTGTCTAGAGGTCCTTCCTTTTCCATATACTCATCTAATCGTAACATAGGTGTACCAAAGAACATAAATATACACCATCAATCATTATCATTTTGAGCTTATCTGAAAATCAAATAACACCATATATAAATTCATGGAATCAATCCATACAATACTTTTCCCTATGGATGTAATTAGACTACAAATGCTTTAATGCTAATACTTTTGTCTTGAGCACATGCCGCCATGAGATCAAGTTTATGTATTGTATGGTGTTTGTGCACCAAGCCGGAGTATGATGGAATAAAAGCATTCATCCTCCTTTGATACCCAAAAAGGTAAAGGTAAATCGAGCATGAAGGCCTGGTCTTTTGTTCCTGTCTACCAGTTTTACGTAAATGGAATTGTGGGTTGTAAGGACAGCACACAAGGAAAAGCAAATAGTGATGCGGCTCTTTAATGTGAGATCTTAGCTGATAAATCATTGGGAGGTTCGACTTTGCTATTTGTCATGAGTCAACATTTTTTTCTGAAAAAAAGAAACTTATTTGATGGATTACAACATAGCACATGGTTTGTACCATCTTTTTCTTGTGCCTCATGAGATATATGCGGTTCATATGATTCCTTCAATAGTTACTACTTGCTGAGTCGCTATGTCCGGCAGATCATCTTCACAAGGAGCATATGAAATTGCAAAAATTTATAATTAAAAGTGCAATCACCGTGTCTTTATTTGGCGGATCTCGTTCAAGGATGTCAATATTTATGCTTTCCGCGGTGCTTTAACTTTGACTGCATCGATCCATCTGCTTTCACACACTAGATTTGGAAATTTTCTTCCCTCCCTTATTTCATGCGCGATCCTACTTTGGTTGCTCTAATCCCAATGCATTCACACGCTGGGTTTGGAAAAAATTTTCTCGTGCTATGACTTTGGCCGCATTCACACGCCATATTTGTCTATCACTTACGGATGATATTGTATGGAAGATTCCAGCCATAAGCTTGATAATTTCAAGTAGTGTCGTTCGACATCAATGTTTTCAATTTTTCAAAGAAGTAGAAGTCATGTAACTCTTTTTTCCCATGATTTTGACTAAAGGGACTTCACAAGATTAACACACGTTATATTCACATGAAAGAAATGTTCACAACTATCCTAAAAAAATATAGAACTAGATCTATGTTGACCCTAATTCACATTGGATGTTATAAAGCTCACTCAAATATGTTATTTATTATTTAAAAGTATATCATTATACTTGAGTATTTTTTTTTATAGAATTTCAAAAGGGTGAGAAAGACTGCTTTGCCCTAAATTTTGGGTGTGTGTGTGGTGGCTGAAAAAGTTTATGATTTGCATGTGCAACTTTTCTTCATTGACGATCACATTTGCCGCATTAGCTTGAGGTATGATCGATACAAATATTTATTAACATTGATTTATTGTTAATTGAATTATTAATGAATTTGACAAATCAGTAATTTGGACTTCAAAAATATGGTCTTCGCCACATTTATATTGAGATATACTCCCGCTGGTTTTTCATAAAGCAATAGTCATCAAACAATTTTATAAGCTTTTGTAATTTTGCCAGTGCCCCCACATTATATTCTCCCCAGGGTTTATCCTGTTTGATTTGATTAAGGTGACAATGCACCGATGCTTTACTTTCTACGCACCACATGCATGAACCGGTCCCTGATTACAAATAAAAAATAGAGATTGCGTTCCCACTGCATTCTTGACTTATGAAGGTTAAAGGGATTTTTTTATCTTACTTTTTTGAATCTGTCGGCTGCAAATTGTGATTGATTCCAATTTGTCATCATCATATCATATTCCCTTTTCAATCCGTATAGTGGGCCTTTCACTTTCATGATTCCTTATCGCTGTCCGTCCGTTTTCTTTTGACTTTTAAGGTTTTCTTTTTGACTTTTACTTTGCTTTGAGGTCCGTAATAATTATAAGGAAATGAAAGCTTTCCTTTTGCATCTTACTTTACCCGATTCCGTGGATTAGCTTTTGGTAGAAAAACTATTGCCTAGAGATGCTTTTCTTTTTTATATATCCATGCACTTGTAAAATACTCTTTGCCTTTTCGGTGTACCAAAGAACATAAATATACACTATCAATCTTTTTCATTCCTGGCTTCTTTGAAAATCAAATGACACCATACATAAATTCATAGAATCAATCTATAGAATACTTCTCCTTGTGGATGTAATTAGACTACAAATGCTCAAATGCTTATAATTTTGTCTTGTCTACTTGCCGCCATGAGATTTAATTCAAGTATTATATGGCGTTTGTGCACCAAGTTGGATTATGATGTAATAAAAGGGTTCGTCCTCCTTTGATACCCAAAGAAGTAAAGGTAAATCGAGCATGAAGCCCATGGTCTTTCGTCCCTGCATACTAGTTTTACGTAAACAGAATTGTGGGCTGTTAGGACAAAACAAAAGGAGAAGCAAAGAGTCATCACACAATTTTCATAGAGACCCCAGTGGGCCAGAAATGTGAATGAAAAGCAAGATGGCTTGGATGAAATTTTCTTAAAACTGAAGTTGGACCGCCATCTCAATTAAATTTCCTGAATAAGCCCAAGTTATTTATGGGCCTTTAAAATGTTCGTAAGGCCAATTTGATTTGGGATTACTGGAAAGGTTCTTAAGAAACTTAACTTCAGACAGATTGTGTTTGCTTAAGTCTAGCAAGGATAAATTTAAAAGTCCAATCTTCACATGTGAATCAATTGAATCCTCCTCGTACTTTGGAAACTCCACTAAAGTCTCAACCTGCTGAGTTTCTACAACCTGGAAATGCTAGATGGAAGGCTTGCTGGGTTCTTGCAGTTATTTAATGAGTGGAGGTTCTTTTCAAATTGAAGTCCTTTCGTTCCCTCCAACAAACAATAAGTGGTGCTGAAAGACAATGAAACCAATTTCGATAAACATTTTGAAGCATTCGTGTTCAAATTTGTTGAGCTCATTGTCTTTTACTGATCACACCATTCTGTGGGGCACTCATCAATATTGCCCAAAATCACAAGTTGCTTGATCATCACCCTCTCTTCCATCAATTCCAGGTATTCGTTGAGATGATGTGGATCCAAAATGTTGACCCACAAAATTGCATGTTCAACAAGTTGCTCCTTCGGTGAAATTGTATAGATTTTGATGTAAAATCCAAAAATTAATGGCTTTTTTTTTTTTTTTTCAAATCATGGATTATTTTTCTATTGATATGTTTGTGAAAGAGAGAGAGAGATGTATATGACTGCATATTGGTGAAGGAGGCGATCTATGCTAGCTTGAAAGAGAAAGACAAGGCAGAGAGAGATTTGCGAGAGAGAGACGTATATGACTGCGGGTGCGTTTGGGAACCACTTCCCAAAGCCCCTTTGAAGCCTAAAGGTACTTGGCCAAATGCTAGGCCATTTGGGAAAAAATTTTGAGCCCGCATTCAGGGAATGCCAGCATGTGTGAAGCCGAAAGCCCAAGGCAGGGGGGGACCTGCCTTGGGCTTTCGGCTTTTTCGGCATGCCCACACGAGCACTGTTCATAACTTTTTTTTTTCCGAAATTGTCCTCACGAATGTTTTGTTTTTCCGGTTCTTGCCCTTGTGTCGCAATTGTTCATCTTCTCCTGGGGGTTCGGTTCCGGCTGACTGTGAGCGGCCGGCGACTGCTAGAGGGACACCGGCGATCGTCGGGGGGTGGCGCGACCGACGCCGGAGGTGGCGCAACCGACGCCGGAGGTGGCGCGACCGAGGGCTGGGTCACCGCAAACCCAGATCTGGGGCGGCAGACGGTCTTCTCCTTCTGCGAGCTTCTTCTTCCGCGAGCGGTCGCCGGCGACCGTCGCCCAGACGAGCGACGCTAGGCGGTGGCGCGACCGCTGCGACCCACGGCAAGGTCTGGGTCACCGCGACCCAGATCTAGGGCGGCAGGGTCGCGGGAGGACCTTGCCGCCCCCGATCTGGGTCGCGCGACCTCGCGGCCCTCAAATCTGGGTCGCGGCGGCGTCACGCGACCTCCCGCGACCTCGCCGCCCCAGTTCCGAGGGCGGCGCGGTCGCGCGACCCCGCCGCGACCCAGATCCGAGGCGGCGAGGTCCTCCCGCGACCTCGCTGCCCTAGATCCGGCGTCGCCGGAGGTCGCCGGAGGTCGCCGGCGGCCACTCTACCCTTTTGGTCAATTTTTTTTAATTTTTCTTTTGATAATTTTTTTTTTACCACAAAGATCTTTTGCAAGTGTAATTTCCCAAACACTATTTTGCTCAAAATACTTTACAAAGAGCTTTCAAAGTGCAATTTACCAAACACGGTTGCATTTTAGAAAACACCTTTAAGTCAAAGGTATTTGCATTTTCCTAAAGATATTCCCCAAAAGTAGTTCCCAAACGCACCCTGCATATTGGTGAAGGAGGCGATCTATGCTAGCTTGAAAGAGAAAGACAAGGCAGAGAGAGATTTGCGAGAGAGAGATGTATATGACTACATATAGGTGAAGGAGGTGATCTATGCTAGCTTGAAAGAGAAAGACAAGGCAAAGAGAGATTTGCGACGTCATTATGGATGGGGAAGGTTGCGAGAATGTTGTAACAGTTGTGGTCGAGAAGTTGGAGTCATTGATGAAAGGTCATCCCTACCCTGACAGATCACAATGATTAAGGGAGGAAAAGGAAGGAAGGGTCTCCAACCCTGTTTAATTCAATTTTCTCTTGCAAATAAAAGTAACAACAAAGTGTGGTATGATGTGATTCTACTGGATGTCTATCATAAGCTACTAAGATGATCATGGCAATATTACCGTTGAACTATTTATGATGGATTTGGATACCCTTGTTCCTTCGAGAAGCTTCGAGAAGAATGGTGTATATATTACTCTTGCACCATTAAAATTTGATAGTCGCCCCAAATAGGCAAAGGAAGAAAACGTTGTAACATCCCCGTTTGTAATAATAAAAGCCTATGAGGAGACACATGTTGCATGTGCACCTGTGGTATCCAAGAGAATAAAGAATCACTTGAATTGCCTTCTTGAAGAATTTAGAAATTTTGCTCCTGATGAAATGCCGACTTGCTTGCAGCACATGCGTAATATTTCAACGCCTCAGTGATCCTCAACAAAGCAGCCAACCCCATGGATCTTGAGGAGCATGAAGAACTCCAGCGCCAAGCGAAAGACCTCATGGAGAAAGGCCTGGTAGAAGAAAGTGCCAGTCATGGGGCTCTGCCAGCCAGGAGTGGCCATTGGGCCGCGCCGGTCCACATGTCACATGTTGGGTCGGGCCACCATTGGCTTGGGCCCATTTTAAAAAAAAAAATTAATTTTAATTTTTAATGAAAAATTCAAGAAGAAATTAACTAATTTTTTTTAGCAAAATTTAAAAATAATTGAAATCAATTGAGGAGAATTAACGAAGAATGCTCATTCAATTAAACCAAATTGAAATACAAATATATCTTCAAATATCTTGCAAAATAAAATTACACATAATGGTGTCCTAATAATGAATACATGCAAGTTACACAAAAAATATTTCTGACAAATTCTATATTTTCAATGTCGTGTTCCCCATTATGATTCGGATGATATGGTGTCGTCATTGTCCTCCTTTTCATATTGGGCACGTTTCTCTAAAGCCAATTCTTGCGAAACCAATCATGTCTTGCTACAATCATTTCTAAGCATTCTGCAAATAAGCTGCACCTTTTGTCTCCCAAAGTATGTTGACTAGTATTAAGCGTGAGCTCAATGGTATCATAAATGCCGGTGAGGTTAGCAAGTCATGAGCCGCGGTGGAAAGAATAAAAAAATTATTGGCTTTCCTTTTCCACGATTTTTAGAATGTCAATCTGACTTTATTAGCTTTACGAATGTATTTGGAGTAATCCATTCTCAAGTACATCGCCAATTCATTGGTAGATGAAGATGAAGACCTAACGGAAGGTTCTTGAATTTCTTCTTTTTACGAAATAGAGATCATAAAAATTTCTGACCTTGTGCATCATCATATATTATTCTTCACAACACGTACCAATATGCTTAACCATATTTTATTCAGTCATTTTATCAATATTCTACTAGACTTTTTTAAAATTTTTCCTAAAAATGTATTCAAAAACCACTTTAAACTGCTATTTTTTTAATCATATTGAGCACGCTTTTAAATGGGAAGGTCATATTCGTTTCTTTTCTTTCTATAAGTGGATCTTAAGAACATGTATGGACAAAGGCTTCTTGCACCAACAATCCATTTTCTATTGTTCCTAATTGAATAGATGACAATCTGAACAAGATTTTAGGTGAGATTATATGTGAACGTGACAGTTGGATACTCAAGAGACATGTAAGTTGCGTTTGGCAGTCAGGATAAAATTCGGGATATAATAAAATTTATCCCATCCTTCATTTGATGCTTGCTCAGTTTATGATAAAATCATATATAAAAGGAATATAGATCGAATAAAATTATTTCATGGGAGGGGTGAAATAAAGGAAGATATGATTTCTGATATTGATGATAGGAGAGTTTTTTTAAAAAAAAATAAAAAATTTCTTAGATTAACAAATTAAATTTATATTTGAATATAACTAATATTTGAATTCTAATATGAGAAATTCAAAATAACAAAAATATTTTTTTTGATTTAATCTTATTTTTATTTATATATTCGAATTTAATTGTATCTTATAATATAAATTCAATATATAAATATATCTATTACATATTTTAGATGTTTTAGTATTTTAGGTATATTAGTACAATTTTCTATTTAATAAAATTTTATTAGAGAATGATGGAATGGGAAGAAAAAAATAAAAAAGAAATTAATTAAAAAAGAGAGAAAATAAAATAAAATAAAATAAAAGTTTTGCGAGAGATTTTTATCACTCCGTTTGTAAAATTTGTGATTTATATAGGCGTTCATACGAAACAATTTATAATATGATGTGAATATATCCGGTTTTAATATTACAATCATCAAATAGTGGATATAATATAATATAATTCTCTCAATTTTATATCCTATCATTTAGAAATCTGGACGACCAAACATATAAGAGACTTACGTCGGCCATGCATGAAAAAATTTCATATTAAGGATTAAAAAGCTTTTAAATAGGAAATAATGCTTTAAGAATATAAATTTTGATGCCATAACAAAATATGGAAGAACTATTGGAAAATGTTTCGTTTTTGGATAATGGCCAATTAACTACCAGAATTAAAAGATGAAAATATCAGTTATAAGGTTTAAGAAACTTTCTAGATTAAATGTCACTACCATACTAGTGATCAAGGTCAAGAGTTAACATGGTGCAAATTACTAAAAAACGACTCAATAGTGCATGAACTACATCCGTGAGCTATTGCTTTCGTGTTTGTCAATTAATGAATGGAGTACTAGAAACCATCACGCTTACGGACATCATCACCGAATCATTTCATACCGGCAACCATAGTAAAAACCCCCCATCTCAGCTGAGCATATAACATGTACAGAGAACAGGCATACTCACGCATTCAGATTTCAAGCAACCGAGACGAATACCAAGAAATCATGCTTAATAACTTAGTGTAAACCGCATTATGTTATGCGTATTGTGTTGAGGCGCATTCAGATTTAGCCACTAATATGGATTAGCTCCTGTCCTTATCTTTGAGACATAGTATCGATTGCGGGTACAGAGAACACGAAACCAAATCATGGAATCAACACAATTTTTTTTTTCTTTTGCGTCAAAAACGATTTAAGAATTAGCAAGTGAGTGGAGATCGTGAAGAACAATTCTTTTTCGTAGTTATTTTTGCGTAGACAATATTAACGCAGCTAAAATCCACTCATTAGCGAAAAAATCCCCTCACCTATATAAAGGCGATTCAAGAATTTCTTTCCTAGAACACAAATCCTACTTCTGCATTTTCATCACCATTTCTGTTCATGCCTTTCAGCATCATCAAGCCATAAAGCTCAGATTCTTCTCCTTCACGACTCAGACGAATCTCAGAATCTCAATACGCATTCCAGCTTGCTCATTCTTTGAAAGCGCAGTGGTTGGCTACGAATGGTGATCGGACCGGAGAGCGGACGTCGTGGAAGCGTTGGTGTTGAAAATTGGGCCAATGAAGGAAAAACGAATCAGCTTTGAATACTTCGATCAATCTGACCGGAAAACAGAGCATAACAGAGGAAATCCGATCCAACGCGATCTTCAACAACCTAAAAAGAACAGACTTCAGCGACGAACATCTGAAAGAATCAAAGTAAAGCTCGGTGAAGAGGAAATATAGATCCTGAATCGATAGCGTCGCTGGAGATGAGCTCCTAAACTGATTGTGTCGGTGGTATCAGCGCTGACCGAGGCAAAATGCTGGTGACACACGCGAGATATCGAGAAATCAATGTCGCCAATTGAATTAAAAAAAAAAAATAGAAATCAGAGAATGAGAGAGATTTGATCCTGTTGGAGCGATCGAATGAGTTTATAAACTTCCATGCTAAGTGAAAACTGGAAGCTCAAAGGCTTCGGGTTGTTGAGGGTCCGGGTAACAAGCTCAAGCTCATCGACCGAGTACACGATTCGAAGCTCAAGGGCGAGAGCATCGCGATTGAAGAGCACGAATGCGGCGAGAAACCTGAATACCAATACCTCGAAGCTTGAAGACAAGCGACGAAGTTGAAATTGAGAACCGAATTAGAAGGAGATCCAGGCCTTGGGCTGCAAATTATTGAAAGTTATTCCAATCTTTTCAAAGGGGCCCATGCCAAATTGAATCAAAATTTGGACTTGAGTGATCTGGTCTGGTGGGTCGAGGTATGATGGACTAGACCCAATTGAGCACTTTTTTTTTTTTTTTTTATTTGTCATTTGTTATATATATTTTTATAACCCTCCTTTTCTTTTTTATACAAAAATGTAATTTGCAGGCAAAAATCAGGTGATGACCCGGATTGATAAAAAAAAAAAAAATTATACTGAACATAACAATATCGAAATCCAACATATTGCAATCAAGATTGATTCGAAATGTAATCACTAAATTTTGCCTCTATCCAAATTAGTGCGGAAGAAATCCTGCATTTTATCATCTATATTACACTTTGAACCACACAAATGAACTTGCCTTAGAGGTTTCGAACAAATCATAATGTGGATGCCAACTATTCTACATAACACTGTCAATAGTAATATGGACAATTTTTGTAACTTTTCTCAATTTTTAGACTTTAATTTTCTCTTTTCTTTCCCTTTTTTGTTGCAGTTTACGAGGCTGACAATGGTCCGATAGCCCTTGCTAGGCAAGGGCGACCCTTGCCCAAGAGAGGCCAACCCTCATTGTCCATTGCTTGTGGTTGGTCTTCGATCATGGCTTGAGATTTAGCCACTTTTGAAAAGAAAAGATATCAAAAAAAAAAAAAAAATTTAAATCATCTATGTTAGTACTGGTCATGTCACATGAGATAGTTGGTATTGATTATACTGTCGCATCAGCAGTTTCTGATTAATTTGGTTAAAAGGACTACATTGATAAATTATTAAAAGATTTAAGATTAAATTAACATAATTAAAAATTTTATAACTAAATTGACCGCTGAACAATAGGTTTATGAATTTTACCACAATTTTTCCTAAAGTCTTACAATTCAACTCTTGCGTAGTATCTATCTTTCGATACTACCCATTATGAAAATTAAATAAAAAAACTTTTCCTTCAAGTATCAATCTTACGCTATCTAACATCGTGACGATCCTAATTATTGCCAACCAAACAAAAAATAAATTGCTTGATGAAGAGTTACTCTTGAAATATGCCAACGACATTTTAGATAGCATGCACGTGTATGAAAGCAAACTAATTAACTATTCGAAGCTTTACACGAATAATAGAATATCAGTACACTTCCCATAAAAGAATCCGCATGAGTGCTGTATGTCAATCTCAAAAAATCAACAATGGTCATGCATTTAATTTACTAAACACGAATCCAAGCAAGTATTTCCCGTTGCATTGAAAAGGCTGACAACGAGCCTGGCGAGATTTTGGTATAAACATCATGTATCGTCACGCACAATCAGCTACACTATATGTATGCCTGCACAATCACGATTAAAGGTTTTATCAAGAAATGCCGACGACAGAGATTGAGCAGTAAAAGTAACTCCTAGCAGCTCGGGTAAATCTCAGCACTCGAGGACCAAGGCGTGCCATTTCCTCAATACATCTTTAAGCAGTTTTTATTTTTTATGTGAGGGTAATTTTGGAAGTTAAGCAAAAGTCAGACAGAAATGGGTTTTCCCTTATTATATAGACTAGTCCTCGTGCACTGTAGAGATTACTTTCGTATTTCTTCTTCTATAAATTTAGAGGAATGCAATAGCTAAAACGGCACACAAGTGCGTCCGAACTGAGTTCCATGGATATTTTCCATGTGAATTTCCTATTTTTAATGATTATCGCATAACTTTTGTTTTTTGTATGCATAGAAAAGAATTTATGCATATGGAAATCCATTCAACTCAATTTAGTAAAAAAAACTGCTTATCTACACTGAGAGGTGAAAAAACTGCAATATCAACTGTTTGGTACAATTATTACACCTATGTACGCTTGATGATTGAGAAAAAGTATACACGGCCTTTATTTTCTTCGTGATTGACCAGCGTGCATTTCTTCAAATAAAATGCACAATCATTAACACGATGCAGGATTTAGATTGCTTCCTAAAGTGAAGACAACAATATTGAACCGAACAAATTGCCGTCATGATTGATTCGATAGAGAGGGAAGAACTCTTTCATGGAATCCTTCGTAGCTTCTAAATTTGCCCCTATCCTATTGATGCAACTAGAAAGCGACAATACGAGAAGAAGCAAAAGGCTAAGGCTCAACAGACTAAGCCGAAAAAAGAAAAAGAAAAAGCAAAGATGCAGTTTTCAAAATGTCAATTGTGCATTTATCGATATGCTTTTTCTCTATTCCATATTATAAGAAATACTTCTTATTTGGTAGTAACCTTATGTTTTTGGGAGTTAATGTAGTCTCGTTAACCATTTTATCAGCATCTTTTGACGTACAAGCGCACAATGGAAAATTTCTTATATGGTGGAACTCTTATGTTGCCAGGAAAGTACTTTTCTAATTAAATTAATGACATTGAGTGCTAGTACGATTTATGTAGTATTATTCTCCTTAGAAAGGTAAATCCCAGCATGTCTTTTTGAAGGTGGGGTTGGGCATGACAATGCTTTTGATCCATCTGTAAATCAACAAACCGTATGCTTATTTAAGCATACAAGCTTTGTATCTGACTCTCATGGAGGACAGATGGACTGATCCTCAGTTCAATATTACATGTGCTCATAGGACCTTCGAAGAAACTTGATTGATGGTGGAAATGGATGCAATGATAATAATGCTCTCTTGCTTAGATGCAAACCAAGTGCAGGTACTTATGTATATCAGGGAAATTTACTTAAAAAAAGTCCTAAGCCTAGTGTACATATATGTTTCTTGAAGTTTATCGCCTGTATCTGATGCATATGCCATCTATCCAAGCAGTTCTAGCATGCAATGATTTTCCCATCAATGCACCACAATTGATGCACCATAAACGTGGAATCAGCTAGCATTAAGTTAAGGCCACACAACTCAACCTCAGTTTTCCAATTCTAATTTCCAATTCATAAGAAAAACAAAATCATCCCTGGGATCATCCTTTCTAGCAATGCAGAGAAAAGAAAAAATCAAAAATCAAAATGAACAAGATTACCTTCTCAAATGGTACATAACAGGAACTTCACAGATTTCCAAATACAGACAGAAACTTCCTCCCATGCTCTGTGCCACTCTTGCCATTTGTTAGGCTCGATTAGATTCTTCCACTAAAGTACTGTCAAGAGTTGGTAACTGTAAACCTGTGAAGAACTGAAGTCCTCACTAGACTGAGCCTCCCATACACAATAAGAAAAAATCTCATCAAGGAAAATTCTACTAGACACACAACATAAGCCAGTTTCATAACAGCATTAAACCGAGGGACAGCAGCAACCCTCCCAAAAAATTTTACACAAAATTGTGTGGAAATGGAATAAACTCATCCATCTAGATTGACCAGGGCATCAATATAACAGGAAAAAACTAAAAAAAGAGAGAGAATATCACGAAACTAGTAGTCAACATATTTAAATCCGTGAATTACACAAAGGATTCAGTTGGGTAAAATCACAAATACCTGGTGGACGTCACAGTGTGGGGTTCCTTCGTACGAAGGGACAAGCACTGGCGGGAGGAGATAATCTTCCTCACGCAGATATCAATGGCTTTGGCAGCTCTAAACTCTCACTCTATGACTAAGCCATCACCATCCAATTTCAAGGACCGGGCCTGTGGGAGCTCTTGTCAGGTATGCAGCACAGAGCTGGCAATTTCAGGGAAACTGCTTTGTCTTGACATTGTCTCTCATCGGCATTATGCTCACTAGAAACTTTTTTGGGGGGCAATCACCCGATGGTATAGCAAAATTCATCCATGCGGTACTTCGCTTGTGAGTGATGGTTGAGGGCTTTCCAGAGGAGGGTCTCATGAGTGAGGCCAAACACTAGGAAGTTGCGAGGGGAGGAGCATTTCCTCAGGACGTCCGAGATGGGCTTGAGCTCGGGGTAGGACATGCGGAAAGAGTCGTTGGACTTGGATGCATAGTGAAGGAGGGTGTTGATAACGGTCGATGGCAGAGGCGCGTTGCTATAGGCGGTCGTGGTGGGGGAAAAGGTGGTGGTGGCAGCGGAGGCGACGGCAGTTGTGGAATACTCTCTGGTGTAAATGAGGGTGACGACGAAGGCTGTGGTTAAGAAGGAGATGAAAGCGAGGAGCCATAGGCGGTTGGAGCTTCCCTGCTTCTGGATGTACGGGTGGAGGAGGATGAGTCTTGTGTTGCTGTTGTTGACATTCTTCATTTTGCTCTGTCTTAGAGAGAGAGACCTCCTCTGGTAACCTTGCAGATCTTGAACTTAAATGAGGCCGAAACCTCTTAGCTCCTTTAAAGGAGTAAAAAGGGACTGTAGGTAAACGGAATTTTAAAGAAACGAATCACTATAATGATAGAAAATATTAGCTAGGCTTACATTATTATCATTGAAATATATCGTATTAATCATAGTGTTCTTTTTTCCCTTTCGAATTTTTATTTTGTGTGCTTGCATCACATTGCAGTTACAACACTATTTTTCTAAACCACGAATGAGTGAAATCTCCTACTTATATATTCATGCAACGATATTTGAATATCTCTTTATCAATCTTTGAAAATTGATAATATGCTTTGATCAACGCTATGGTACGGTGTTGTTGTCGCTCTTTCTTATCAACGGAAATTAATGGGGCATGAACTTCATTCAACGCCATGTGAAGTGGACCCATCTTAGGACTCAGGAAGATAGGCTAGCGGCGAGGGATTGGTGATGTAGAGACCCAACAACAGATTACAAGCCAAGAGTCTCTGTTGCTTCTTTGCGTGGGCTTCGCTTCTTAAGTAACCTCCCCAGTTGCCCTCAAACAATTACTTGTTAATGAATCTAGCTATCTATTTGGATTTTGAGGGAGACGTGTCAACTATAGCAGGCTCTATCTTGGTAGGAGAAGCATATGCACCCCACATTCTTATATCCTATACACAATCAACCCTAATAATTTGAACTTTGATTAGAAATCCTTAAAAATTAATGTGGCAACTTCTATATGAGATTATATGTGGCCCAATCGTATTATTTGTATGGTATTGATTGGTTTGGAACGGAGGCCACGAGGCTATTGTTCCTCGTGTTGTCCCCTCACCCAAAGGATGACACGTGTTTTGCTTGTAGTTGCGATGTTAAAAGTTGCACAACTTTGCGTAGTCTCCCCCTCTCCTCTCACCAAGCCCACCACCGAGGCCTAAATAGTATCGATACCAACAACTATACGTGACGTGACACAATATTTGATAATGTTATTTCTCAAAAAAATAGAAAATTATAACATGTTGGGATACGTTGTATATTAAATGTATATTGATATATAAGATATATGATGATTTTTATGATTATTTAAAGCAAATTAATTTGATTCAAATTTAAAAAAAAAAATAGAACAAGAGTTTAGAATGAATTTACACTAAAAATATTAATCCACTATTCATTAATATAATTTATTATTTCAATTTGAGAAATTTAACTCCATTCCAATAATCTATAAAAATTTGAGAAAAAAATAAGCGATCCGCATTTTAGACTTGCTCTCATAGTGTGTTGGAAGAGAAGAGAAAAAAATAAATTGGAGGGTGAATTGTATATCACAACAAGTAAGAGTTAGAAGAGAAGAGAATACTACTTTTTGGTTCTTTCCTCATTTATTATTATTTTTTATTATTTTTTTCATATTTATATTTTGACTCCTCATTTATTGAAAATTTTAAAATTTAACTTTGTGCGTGTCAGAATTATGTGTCAGAATTCTTGACTCAAGTGTCGAGAGAGTTGACCAGTATTAGATTTTTTGATACTTGTTGACTGAGTGTCAGACACAACATGAAGGCTCTCGAAAAAGTGTCGGTACTTTCTAGACTGAGGTGGGTCTCCCCCGCCACCAAGTCTGGTCTACCATCGTTTGTTGCTTGTGAAGCATCGAGCCTCGATTTTGCTGACAATTTGTTTTTTTTTTTTTTTTTTTGATGCATTTTATCTGATGGTACTGTCAAGAAAAGAATAAATTCTAAACTTGTATGATGGAATATTCGATTTTTCTACACCTTAAGACTCTGTGTCTTTTTATTATTCTTTGAAAAGGTTTTCCACGTAAATCAAATCATTAAAAAAGAGTACAATGCCACCAAATGAGAATGAGACGCACTCCAAATAATCCTCGGTTGCCCTTCATAATCTTTCTTGGATTGTGCTTGAACCGACGGGGCTGCTCAAGCAATTAGTATTGGCAAAGCATATCCAGGAATGGAAAGTGCTTTGGGTACACCGAACAACAAAGTGTGAGATTTACCCTTTTTGTGGTGCTCCTTGTAACTGCAATCAGAGAGATGCACCGCTTTGTGATTGCACTCTTGGATACTTAGATAATCTGAAGCTGGAAGATCGTAGCTGTGGTTGTGTCCTTAGCTTTTCTTGTGTTCTTTAGTGTGTCGCTGGTGATTATTAGGACGAGACGGTCTGCTCATGCAGCAGACGACCATTTGATGCATTTTGTATATCGAGTGCTGAAGAAAGTGACAAAGAACTTCTCTGAGAAAATTGGGGAAGGCGGGTTTAGTTTGTTTACCAGGGAATACTGCCAGACTCAACTCCTATAGCAGTGAAGAAATTTTGAACCAAAACCATAGTAACGAACAGCTCCTTGCGGAAGTTAGAACTATCGGAACAATACAGCACTGCAATGTGGTTCGGCTGCACGGCTTTTGTGCAGTAGAGTCAAAAAGGTTCCTAGTACATGAGTACCTTGCAAATGGTTCGCTCGCAGCTCATTTGTTTCAGAAAGGTTCCAACACCCTCGATTGGAAAACCAGACACAGCGTTGCCATCGGGATTGCTAAAGGATTGGAGTACCTCCATGAGGGGTGTCGAGATTGCATTGTACACTGCGACATCAAGCAAGGGAATATACTGTTGGATGCAGAACTCGCACCACAGATTGTGGATTTTGGCCTCGCAAAAGTCCCAGGATGGGATGTCAGCCGCGTAATTACCACCTTGAGGGGAACCAGAGGGTACCTCGCACCAGAATGGATTTCAGGAGCCATCACATCGAAAGTTGACGTTTTCAGCTATGGAAAGCTGCTCTTTGAGACCATATCGGGAAAGAGAAACATTGAGGAGCTGAATAGCGATATGCGCAATTATCTACCACTTCAGGTAGCTAATCCAATCGCCAAAGGAGAAGAAGTCTTGCCACTCGTGGACCGCAGATTGAATGGACTCGTGGAGATGGAAGAAGTGTGCAGAGCATGCAACGTGGCTTGCTGGTGCATTCAAGACAGCGAGCGAGATAGACCAACTATGTCTCAGGTAGTTCAAATTATGGTCGTAGAAAAGCCATCAATCCCGAGAATTTTTCTTGCAAATTGTAGGAAGCTATGAGAGTGATGCATAGGACAAAGCAATATGTCCTGTCTTTGATAAATTTTGGGCACGATGTAGCCCCAATTCATCCTCCTTGAGTCTATAGTTACATCTATGTACATCTTTGGCCGATGCCATTTGTAATATAAAGACGCAACAGTTAATGTCGCTGATGGACTGACTGGTCTAGAATCTGCATCATGCTTACCAGACTTTGTAGGTTCCAACCGTATGCTACCATTTCTCCATCCTCTCGTGGCAGAAGATCTGGTAAAGGAGTTTGTTGTCTATTCAGCTCATGTGTCTGAGCCTAATGAAGTATGATGAACTCTATATTAAACATTTATATGATGCCCTTATTGCAGCCCCGTAGAACCCTCGACACTCGACGGTTGGTAGAGGATCAGGGCAGTAGAGGCAAGAGCCTTCCAGAAGTGGCGTGTGCTGCTGAGCAGCGGCGTGTACTAAAAAAATTTGATTATGATGTTCCTCAAGTCCAGGTCACAAACATCTGATGTCCTCGCGGTGTAAATTATGATGCTCTTCAAATCCAGCCCCACAAATATCGGACCTCTAGTTCAAACACACCACCAATCTTGCGTCGAACGATTGAGAGAAATTGAGAAAGCTTACCATTACAATTGTGTTAGCAACTGCTTTCTTGTGTATCTTCATGTACCTATATCACTAATTAATTGTCATATTAAATGTTTTGTTTTTTGTAATTTTAGCAGACACGAGAAGAACTCATTTCAACACTGAAGTGCAGAATGATGTCACACTATCTAATGGCGAAGAATGTGAAAGAGAACTGCTACAGATGAGCCAAAAGGAAATCAAATTGACAAAGAAATTGTAGTAAAACCGAGGCAAGGAATGGTACTCGATTCTGTAGAGGAACTCCAAAAGTACTAGAAAAGACAGGCTAAACAAGTGGGATTCGGTGGAGGAGCTCGCAAAATGGAGATGACAGTAAGATCTAATACTTGACTTTTGCATTTTCTCGTTATGGAAAGAGCGTGGATTGCTTAACGTTGTCAGGAACAATGTGTAAGCAAAGATTAGTGCTTGTTTATGTCCACTTGGAAAGTACAGAATATCATCTTTCCATCTTGACCACAATCGTAACTTGAATCCTGGGAAAGTTCGCGATCAAAGATGCCCCAAGAAGTTGGATGCTCATGTGAAAAGAAGGCTTGAATTGAAACGATAAAAGCTGGTATAAGGATCGACAAGAATTGTTTTAATCGCCTGTTGTTGAGGCAGGAGGTTATGAAGATCTTAATTTTGGCGAGAAAGAGCATCGAAATTTCATTGAAAATGTGAGAAAGTTAAGACTTGGAACTGGAGATGGCGAAGCCATTCATAGCTATTTTGTTCAGATGCAAAGTAGAAATGATAGTTTTCTCTATGAACGGAGTTGGATGTCAGTTCCAGGACATTCAGCATTACACCTAGCGTCAGCACCAATCCTCCCATAAATTTATACACGGAATTATGTAAACATGGAATATCCTTATACATCTACTCGGGCAACATAGAACAAATTGAATCGAACAAACTGCTATATATTAGAAAAAAAACTGGACAAAAAAGAGAGAACTAATTTCAAACTCAAACATGGGACGGGCTTGGAGGTGGTCAAGAAATGGAGGGAGGCTCTCTCTGAATCCGCCAATCTGATGGGAACGCATATGTATGATGATTAATCCCCAATGTCAAACTCATTACCTTCTCTTGTCAAAAATAATTTTAACTGTCTGGGAAAGGAAGTGTTGAGACTTGACTAGCTTAATGCCAACACCAATTGACCAATCGAGTCGACCTAACCAATGACATCGATTTCTACCATGTTTTTGTTGGGTATAAGTTAAGGGCATCTGTATTGAAGTATGGTAGTTCTATTATCATTTCCAACATATGCTTCGAGTGGAAAAGAGAACTTGAAATGAGAAACCTGCCCTCTAAAGTCGAGTCCAATGCATCCTTTCAGAACTTTCTGCATTTCATCCATAAGACATATTGATTGAATAAAATGATCTGTATTCAATGGCACCAATATCCACATTATCCAGCAATAGTAAAGTTACACGGTAAAGTCTGTGATATGAATTAAAGAGTACATATCCAAAACTTGGCATTCTTCGCTCTACTCAATAGGAGCATATGCTTTGTGTGTGTGTCTAATAATTTTTTTTTTGCTACCAAAGCCATTATTAACTAGAGAAGACTGAAATTAATCAGAAATTTCTGGGCCCGTTTAATACTCCTCTTATCAGATTATGCTGTACACTTCAGGCTAGATAATGACTACACTTCATAATCATCCATACCTTTCTCCCTCTTTTGTTTCAACAGGAATGAAGATGATTGGATCCTGGCATTGTTGAAGAGATAGAGAAAAATGATGGGAGAGATTGGATGTAAACTAGAATAAAGATCCTTGTAGTTACAGTTTGGTCAGACAGAATAGTTATTTCACTAGAGATTGGTGTGCGACAATGCTGCTTCATCTGAAGGTCAAAATAACAGAAATTGTTTTTTCATTGTAGAAGATTTTAGCTACTTAAAACTGTTACTGAAACTTGAGAATTAGTACAGACAAGGGACTACACTTCGCGGCAAAAACTACGCGAGGTAAATTGTTGGTTAAAGGAAGTGGGAGTGAATGGAGTTTTGTGATAACGTGACTCAACCATAAATCGCCATTCTGTCTACTTCTCTTTTTTCCCCTCGAGAAAGATTTTATTAATGGCACAAAAGCAGGTGAGCAACCTGCTACAAGCTCAAAACATTGTCAGTTCAAAGAAGCCTCTAGTTATGACCCAATACTTTGTTTACCTATCCAATTCTGTCTACCTTGTAACAGAGGAATCAACTAATCTTCCCAAGGTGTAGACCTTTTGATCTTTGACGCAATTAGATCAACACTTTCCTAAAGATATAGATCATATCAGATTGAGCAAAACTTGCTATTTTAGAATTTTAGAGTATGAAGCATTGGCATCATTAATTGGATTAAGAGAGGTGACAAAGGCCTAAGTGACGTTCACAGAGCAACTAGGAAGATCATGGCCATTCAACAAGAATCCACTTAAGTTTGGATTAATGCAATCTACATCACAACTCATACAGAAAGAGAGTAAGGAATAGTTCCTCAACCATGTCAGTATTGATAGCATGATGCAGAACCCGTACTTCATTGTGATTTTCAATTTTAATTTAAGGAGCAGACATTTTAAAATTTCTAGTAGAGACGGAAAAAAAAGAAAACGGAAAAGCAAAATGCATTGGAATCGCTTCCCCTAGAATCAACTCCTCAACAAGTCGTGACCAATTCGACAGGAATGTTTCGCAAGCTAAAACTTGTATGATATTTGGTGCCAATGGAACCATAGTTAAGACCATCTTATCTTTGACTTTGTTAAGTGGATCAGCTTTCCTCTCCATCTGTTTCGATTGGGCTATCTTTTTCCTTGGTGTCTATTGAATTGTCTTCCTCTGAGTCTCTTTCCTTGATCATCAGGCATTGGGGCTCAACCCTCAAATCATCCTCCTGTTGCTGGCATATTAGACGGAACCCACACTTATTTATGCTTCCTGTCCAATCCCTAAGGTGAACATGAAAATGACTCCAATCATTTTGTAGATACCTCTCTACTTTCCACAGAGATGTTCGTGAACCGTTCTCTACTTCCCACAGAGAGCTGCGCGGATAATACTCAAGCCACACATGATCAGATTCCATTGAATGAAGGCATCTTGTATAACTCTCCACAGTTCCGCCATTGACAAGAATTTCGACCTCAAATGTAACACCGTCCACTTTTCCTTCCTCCAACCCAAGAACCACACAGAGTGCAAGTCCTAAGAACTTGTCATACAGATCCTTGGGAACCTTGAAAGATATAGGTCCCTCTTCACAATTGTGAATCCATCCTGGCATCTCTCCTCCAATTAGGAGCATGTCGAGTTCCCCCGTCTTCCGGAGATACTGTCATACAGCATTCAAAGTGTGTGTGAGAGAGAGAGAGAGTGAGTGAGTGAGTGAGTGAGTGAGAGAGAGAGACTGACCTCGAGTATTGACGCACCAGGCAGATCGAACCCTTTCCGTGATAATCCACAGAATGAAGAGAAGTCAACTTCAGAGAAGTTGGAGAGACTCGAAAAATCTGGGAGTTTTTGTAGAGATCTGCAATTATTTGCTCTTATGATCCCAATATTTGATGGAAGCTGAGGAATCTCTTGCAGTTGCTTGCAATTATCCAGATACAAGTATTTCAAATTATCATATTTGTGGAAGCACCTCGGCATATGAGTGAACTTGTTCCCTCTAAGATCTAGGTGCCTCAATCTGGGAAAATTGGAAGGAACCTCGAGGAAATCTAACCTTGATAAATTGCAATCCTCAAGAACTAGCCTGTCTAGATTTGGGAATCCCAAGCCACCATCAAGATCAGTTGGATCCTCCAAGTTCTTTGGAAACATGATAAAATTTGAGCAATAATTAAGACCCAAATGCTTCAGATTTTGCAATTTATAAATGCTCGATGGAAGCCTTATGAGATTTTTGCAGTGCCATAAAATTATATGCCTTATAGAGACAAGATTATCAATGGATGCAGGGAGTTCTTTAATAGCCGTTCCTTCTAGATTAAGTTCCTCTAGATGTTCTATCTTTACCAGAATATTAGGGAACTTCTTGAGTTTAGAGCAACCAGAGAGATAAAGTTTGCGAAGAGATTTTGTCTTGAGTTTGCTAGGAAAGATACTAAGCTTAGAGCACCCATCTAATGATAAAAATTCTAACTTGTCAAGATATCCGACAGATTGATCAACCTCCACCAAGCTTTTGCACGACCGAAGATCCAATCTCTCCAAATTTGGAGCCCACGAAATGTCAGGAACACGAGTCAGGAAATTGCATTGACTGAAATTGATGTCCTTCAACATTCTAAAATCCTGCAAAAACATATCAGTGCAGTCATTAAGTTCTGCTATGAAAATGAAAAGCTACTCATGGCAAGGGCTTACGTTAAATGTGACTCCTAATTGTTTGATATGACTATTAAACATAAAATAGTGACCGATTATTTGAAAAAAAAAAGAAAAAGAGCAAGACTTTGGTTTTTGACACATTATATCGATGAGTACAATTCTTAAAACTTCGGGCCTCGATTGACTCGTCCATCACTTGGATGCACTTGGGCAATAACCTGTGCCCACCGTGCGAGGCTTGGAAAAATGAGTAGGAATTTGGTTTTTTGGTCTCCCTAACGAGCTCCGACCAAAGCCCAAAAACATGTATCTTACTCGAATAGATTTTAAATGGGAAAGCCCCACCACAACGGAAATCACTAAGCAAGGAACTATACTGAATAATTTTTCACCATCATTCGTAAGTTTACTGTCGATAAGTAGTGTCTTCTCCACGCGTTTAATCGAACGGGCCAGTTGTCCGTTTCTTTTGGTTTCACATGACCCGGCTATGAATAAGTCCGACCGCCCAATATTCTAATCGACTGATTTTCGTTTTTGAGGCCAGTTTCCTATGTTGAATGGAAGGCCATGGAATGGCCGAAGTGATTGGGCCAAGAAAGTAATCATATTAGTCAGAATCCACACTTTTTCACAATAATTGTACAAAATGAATGATATTGAAAATCGGTTAATCTAATGCAAACGGGGAAATGACTCAAGTCATTTGGACCGAATTGGTCTACTGTCCACAACTCCTTTGATTCCATACACTCAAGCCACACATGATCCAAATCATATGGCCACACATGCTTGGTGTGTATCGTCTCTTTGTTATAAACTCCTAAAACCTCAAATGAGAACAGCGACTCTCCTTGTCCTCGAAATACAACACAGAAAACTACTCCTAAAATCTTTTTATGAAAGTCCTTTGAAGCCACGAAAGATATGTAACCCTCTTTATCGGGTCAACCACTTAAGCATCTCTCTTCCAAGTAGAATAACTTGGCAATTTTTTGGCAATGAAATTTCTATCATAGATGTAGACTATTAGATAATTTTTCGAAATTGGAACCTAAAAAGAGGAGTTTCAATGAGTTAAGTGGCAGTACTAGAGTTCATATATAGTTAGCAATAGCAATGCAAATATTTTTTTGTACTTAATTGGTGGAAACAGGTCATGTATTGTTGAAGATTTTGTAACTAGATGAACATGAATTATTTAAGTTTTTCATTGGATTGTGATCCTTGTAAGTCAACAATGAACTAGAGTACTATAAATAAAGAAAATATCCTTTGCATTGTCTTATAGCAACCTGTACCACATAGACATGCACAATCACTTTCTATATGTTTGTTTTTTTGTTTTTTTTTTAATTAGCCCACAATTCTAATCAGAGAGAGAGAGAGAGAGAGAGAGAGAGAGAGAGAGAGAGAGAGAGAGAGAGAGAGAGAGAGAGAGAGAGTCTAACCTCAAACTCGTAATAATCATTCATGGCCCCATGACGAACTACCTCCTGAGATGAATATAACTCAACTTGCTCAACGTCACATATTTTGGAGGGAAGTCTACTCAGAGATTTGCAACTAGTTGCCCGTAGCCTTCTTAAATTCTTAGGAAGCTTGGGGATCTCTTGCAGTTGTTGGCAACCCGAAACATCCAAACCTTCCAAGTTATAGAGTTTCCAGCATGTAGGAAGGTCAGTAAAATTGTTTCCCTGCAAATCTAATTCTCGTAAGCGTGGAAAAGTGGAAAGAGTATCCATGAACTCTACTTCTGATAGATGGCACCATCCAAGGCTCAACAACGATAACATTGGAAATCTCATCTTTGAACAGCGCTCACTCAAATCCTCCTCCTCCTCCTCCTCCTCCTTTGGAAACTTGATTGGTCGTGAGCAGCCACTAAGTTGTAGGATTTCAAGATTTTGCAACCTGTAAATGCTAGACGGAAGGATTGCCAATTTCTTGCTGTCCACTAAATACATACGCTTTAAATAGACAAGATTTTCTATGGATGCAGGAAGTTCCTCGATTCCAGTATTAATTAAGAAAACTTCTAGCAAGGCTTCATTTTTAACTAAGATATCAGGGAAACTTTGTAAGTTAGAGCACCCTCTTAAACTCAAAGACCATAACTTGCCATGACATGCAATTGATTCGTGGACACGCTTCAAGTTTTTGCATGATTCAAGGTACAACTTCTCAAGATTTGGAGTACAAGAGATGTTCGGCATACATATCAGCGACTGGCATTGAATCAAGGTAATGAACTTCAATTTATTAAAGTCCTGCAAGAACAATAAAACTAACTTGCATAGACATTTTAGACGATCAAAGAACAAAAGTGAGATATATATATTCATATCAAAAGCTGACTCTAATTTTTTAATAAAGAACACTTGATCATAATTCAAGCCACATGTCATCAGAATTCACTTGATCATGTGGTGTAAATAGAGCACTCCCTCACTTAAAAAATACGAGTTTAATAAGTAATCCTTGTAAATTCGCCAATGCTTGTAATTTCACCACGCACTAGAATGGTGTGGTCACTTCCACTATGTATACGTGCAGAAACAATACTTATAACTCAAAGAAAGAGAGAGAGAGTGTGTGTGGAACCACTTGGGAGCACATGAGCTGTGGTCAATCCTTTGCCAACTAATTCATCACATGCATTTAAGCTAACATCTGAAATCTTATGTAGAGATTTGCAACCACCCACTTGCAGATCCCACAGAGGCGGTGGAAGGTTAGGAATCTCTTCTATTCATCACTTATTAGGAAGTGGTGGTTGGTTGATCGTTTTTTGAAAAGAAGACATATTTTGTACACCTAGATGATCATACATATAACCAAAAAAATGAAAAATAATAGAGTCCAAGCCATCTTGCGTAGTTTTTTTTTTGTTTTTAAGCTACATATATGTTGGTGTTGTGTAAGAGCTCAAAGTTTAATATATCATTATAAAAACAACCACCATATTTATACCTTGCATTTGTATAGATAAATAAAAAATGTAGATGCATCGATAGACTTCGACATCTCGATCTAGTGGATCTCATGTGCAATTTATTAAACCTCCATGGTGCACACCGTCAAATATATAATGAGTCTTTTTGCGCCTTCTTTCAATTAAGTTTTAACTACTTTCTTTGTGAGACCCCTTTATCAATGAGTTGTCATTCCATAATGATTAGGATATTTTTGATATGGTAAATTCTCAATGAACTCTCCAAAATTATAGCACTATCCTTCTGAAGGATGAAAAGAATATTAAATGAAAGGGAGTTTAAGGAATAAGACTTGAAATGCTATATATGAAATTTTATTTGAAGGTGTATCTCTGAAAAGATAAAGGTGGTGAGTTTTTTCATGGGACAAGTGAAGAATGTCAATTAAACTTTTTAAATTCAAACAAACCTAATCAACACTCTCACTCGCCCAGTAGCATTATCAATGGAAATGTTGCTATTAGTAGGAAGGGGATTACGGGATGGTTTTGATATGGTAAAAAAATTGTAAATGATTGGTCATGGAGCATTGATGGTTTACATGTTATGGAGAGTTACATTGGTCTTCATTAATAGGGACTAAACAATAGTTTAGTTCTATTAGCCATCCTCAAATCGATGGACAAGCTAAAGCTGTTAATGGAATTTTGGGCAATTTAATGAGGAGTTTATTGGAAAACATGTTAAACAATAGGATTTATTATTGGTTCAAAATGAATTTGCAGATAATAACTGGATGAGCCAAACTATCAGAAAATGCCAATTTGAAGTTTTGTATCGAAAAGACAATAAGGCTCCGTTCGTTTCGCAAAAAAATGTGGCATTTTGGGAAAATATTTTTCAAGAAGTTATTATTTTGAAAATGATAATATTTTCTTATATTCGGTAGAAACCTAAAAATGAATTGGAAAATATGTTTTGCCATTTGGTAGGGAAACTAGATTTTCCAGAGAAAAATTACCAAAAAATCGAATTTTTAATTTTTAATTTTTTTCTTTTCTTTATTTCTTTATTCCTTTTTTTTTACTTCTTTTATTTATTTTCCTTTTTCCTTCTTCCTCGACCAAAGGCCAGCCATGGCCACGACTGGTGCCGGCAAGCTCGTCCCTTGCTTGTGGCAGTCACCCGCCATCATGGTGGCTAGCAACTGGCCTAGGAAGAAGGAAAAAAGAAAAGGAAAGAAAAAGAAAAGAAAACTAAACATAATTAAAAATTCAAATTAAAAAAATATTTATAAGAACAAACATTTCATTAATCAAGGTCCCGAGCCCAAGCACTGAGGACCTGCTCGTAGCCTTTGTGGACAAGAGCTTTAGTACTGGGGACTCGAGCACTACCTTTATGGTCCCAAGCTTGGGTGCTAGGGAATCGGGCACAAGCATCAGGGATTCAAGCTCAACCTCGATGAACTCAAGCATGTGCACTAGGGGCTCAGGCCTGGCCATTGGAGACCTAAACCTGAATGCTGGGATCCGGAATGAATGTTAGAGTTTTCATGTCCAAGTGTAGAATTTTGGGTTTGAGCACCAATAGTTAGTTATATTTTGGAAAATGTTTTTTGGTTTTTGAAAGAGGGAAATCATTTTCCTGAATTTAAGTATAGGTATTCCATTAACTAATCAGTAGACTCATTTGCCTAAGCAAACCGAATACAGGAAAATGAGGAAAATGTTTTCCTGAAAATTATCTTCCATGAAACGAGCAAAGCGTATGTTTATCTCATATAAAGCATGGAAAGAGAAATATGAGGAACTTTTTATACATATAGTACTGCGTAAACACGGGTTAAGTGTACCGTGGATGCAAAAAACTGATACTTGTAAAGTTGAGCAAAATCACCAATTTAGAAATATCTAATGGAAAGAAATTGTTGATAAAATACGCAATACTTAGAAACATATACATGTATATGGACAAAAAAGGATATTTCAAGATTTCAAATAACAAATTTGTTGTCGCATAAAAAGAATTCAAAATTTTGATATTGACACATGTTAGAGATCAAATAAACTTACTAACTCACGCATTTCTCTATAGATACAACATTTGCAAAATAAGTAATTGACTACATTTTGGGGTTAAAAAAAAAGAGAAATCCTACCGAAGCTCCTGTTTAATTTATATTGTACTATAGATTATATGAATGTGAGTATAATTACACGTACATACATACGTATATGACTTACTTTATGGAACACCCAACATGTGAAAAGTTACCAGTGTGTTAAACTTACTTAGGCATTTCTCTGTGGATACACCATGCAAGTAATCGTCCGACGTAGGCTTATTTAACTAAAATATGATGGGCTGTCCTACATGTGGAAAGTTAGTGGCAAATTTGGGAGAATTCTCGTGTATATAGTGGGGAGGTTTGAGATGCCCTTAGTAATCGATTAATTTGGTCGTGTTGTTATCTATTGTCCCGTATATATCAGATGATTACTGAAGTAGCCCAAGAGAATACTCACGTGTTGAGCGGAATATAAAAACTAAATTGCTAACATGATGTACTTAACGTCAAAATTTGAAAGAGCATGCTTGGTGATATGGAGGTTAGGTGTAGAGTAGGATCGGCGAATGAGTCCCGAGCAAACCAAAAGATATTATAGTTCCAGTAGAAGCAACAACACGCTAGAGCATGCCCCTATCGAATTGATTTTGCGTTTTTCGAAATTCGGCGAGACCTTCTTAGGAACTTAATCTTTTGAAAACTCAATTTCTTTTTGAGGATGTATGCACAATTGACCGGACACGGGACACTATGTGAGTAATTGTGCACGTGTTTAATATTCTGCATCTGATTTCTAGTTGATGATTAATGTTTGCATTTGTTCTCGCTAGTCGATTCCACGTTTTGCCCTAAATGTTATTTGAATGGGTTACCGACATTTATTTTATTGTTTCGAAATTATTAAAGGTTATAATGATTTAGTAACATTTATTTGCGGAGCTTACTAAAATGTTATTTTAACTAAATTTTATAAAAATACCCACTCTCGTTTGAATCCTTTTGCTGACATTTATTTCATTTTTGGAATTACCAACCGTTCTTTCTGTACTGCATTTTTTTGTTTGAGTTACCAATGTGTTAAATTTACAATTCTTTTTAGAAAATAACCAATTTTTATTTGAATCACTACTAATGTTTTTTCTAGTGTTTCGAAATTATCAACTGTTTTAATAATCTATGAATTTTTATATGCCAGCTTACCAACTTGTCGAAGTTACTATCTCTTCTAGAAAATTATCAACTGCTAATTAGGTCCCCTTGCCAACGTTTATTAGGTTTTTTCACAAAAAGAGGTTATCGACCAGTTGAACTAACTCCTATACTAAATTACCTACTATTCCCTAAATTACCAACCAATCCAATAATTTACCAACAATTATATGCAGAGCTAATTTAAGAATTCTTACATGAAAATACTAATAGATATTTGAGTTAGTTATCAATGTTTATTTGATTGTTTCAAAGGTATTAACCATTCTGATAATTTACCGACATTTGTGGCAACTTACCAACTGAAAAGGTTTGATAACTTCTATCCAAAATTATCAACTCTTATTGAGTTAATTGACATTATTGAAGAAGTAACAACTGTTTCAATAGCCTACCAAGGTTAATTTGGAAAGCCTACTAGCATGTTAACATTACCACTCTTCTATGAAATTAACAATTCTGCTGAATATCCCTAACATCATTACAATTGCCATCATTTGTGGTGATTAAGTTACACAATCCTATTTGAGTCACTTACTAACTTTTATTTGATCGTTTCAAAAGTATCAACTATTCACATAATTTACCACGTTTGCTTGGGGAACGTTCCAACTTGTTTAAGTTACAATCAAATAAACATTGGTAAATGGACTCAAATAAAATTTGGTAAATTTTGTAAGAGTCGGTAACTTTGACATGTTGATAACATCTGGAAATTAAATGTTAGTAAATCGTTAAATCAGAAAGTGATTTCGAAAACGTCATTAACTAAATCAAATAAGAGTTAGAAAAACTAACACTAGATTGTAACCTAACCCGTGAGGAGTTGGTAGATCACTCAAATTAATATTGGCAACTTGGAAGCTCCTTGAGGGTTGACCACCTACTTAAGTTCAATATCTCTAAATTTGGCACCTCTAAAAGGTCAGGGACACAAATCGGCGACTCACGGTGGCTAAAAATTCAGAAACTTCAAATTCCTAAAATGCTGCAAATTAAAAAGAACAGCTTAACAAGATTTTGATAAATTCAATTTGTATGTGCCAAAAATGAAAACCGTCAATTAAAGCATTTATGACGTACCTTTAAGTTCCCTCCAAATTTCTTAATCCGGCTGCCACGCACATCAAAGCAAACAAGTTTCTTTGGACCAGCACTAAACATCAGAGTGGATGAATGACATCTATACCATTCAAGCCACCTTAAATCATCAGGAAGACATACGGGACCTCCGCTGATTCGTGCATTCGAAAGTATGAGCAATTTCAGTCTCCTCATGTGGGTGAAAGCACTGGGACTAATATGTAGCTCTGCTGGTCTCCGCAACTGCAGCACTATGCCTTTAACATCATTGGTTCCCTGTCAAGGAAAAGAAAATAATCATTTATAACTGACCGCAATTCGGTTATAGCGTGTAAATTAAAGAAGATAAGATTATCGGTGGTTTCATGAGAAGCTCTCACCGTAGCCGTCGACAGTACTTCATAAACATCGTCATAGCACCATAATCTACTCCGTCTCCTAGGGTAATTTGGACTTTCTTGTTTAACAGTGTCCTGACCCATCAGCTGAATCAAGTCATGCATTTTTACTATTCCCATATCGTCAATTGTTACTAAGGATCTCTCTATTAGAGTCGGAATCCCAATTGATGTGTGTAAACCACAGCTATCAAGAACTCTGGTTACATAATCCCTTTCCCTCCCCTTAAAGAAGCAAGCAATGTCAAGAAAGATGTCCCTCTCATTGTCCTCCAGCGCATCAAAACTTATCTTAAGAATACTGTTTATTTTTTTATTAGGACTTTCAGCAAGTTTTTTCAATGTACTCTCCCATTCTTCTCTGCTTCTACCACATAGAAGGGGACCCAAGACCACGATTGCTAAGGGAAGGCCATTAGCATAGCCCAAAATATTATATATGAGATCACTGCCTTCGGTCTGGTTTCTTGGAAAAGCATGTGAACTCAGAAGTTTAAAAGCTTCAACTTGATCTAATTGTTCAACTTCATATACCAGATCTATCCCATGAGAAGTTAGTACATGTTTATCTCTTGTTGTAACAATGATCCTGCTCCCTTTTCCAAACCATTCACATTCTCCAGCTAATGCATTTAACTGTTCCCCATGATCCACATCATCAAGCACAAGCAGAATCTTCCTGCAGCAAAGTCTTTTGCGTATCAGATTGGCGCCTCCATCCTCACTTAAGACCACTAAATTTTCTTTCCATAATATCTGGGATAGCAGCGTTTTCTGCAAATGAACTAAGCCGTCAAGTCTACCGGAAGTTTCTCTTAACATTTGCAAGAAAGCTGCACCCACCAAACGGATCAACAATCCTGTTATAAACAGCTTTAGCGATAGTGGTCTTCCCTACACCTCCAGTTCCCCATATTCCTATCATCCGAACATCATCCGAGCCCATACTCAACAACGACATTACTTTTTCTACCCGGCAATCTAGACCGACGGGAAACTTGGCAACACTCAAGGGTACTCGTGCTACTATGTTCGAGATCTCTTTGACAATGCTCTCGATGAACTCGGTCTCATCTCTGCCAAAACAAAGCAGCAAAAAGAACACGAATAAACAGAAACATACAATCCATTGAACTAACTAAAACTAACGCGAGTCAGTCCAAAACATTACTCCAGTCTAACGCACAAGATGCCATCATGTACCAATAAAATTAGATAATTCCAGATTCTTTTAGGGTCGAAGAGGATTACTGTGATTGCGCATCGACATAATACCATCCGGACAAATTGACGGCTTCAATTAGGGCTTGCCTCCATTTATCCACCCTCTCAGAATCCTGTCCCAAGTTCTCCTCGTGCCTGGCCAATGTATCGCCATAACGCCCTCTCAGCCCTCGAATCTCCCCGGGCTCCACTTTGTAGAACACGGGCAGCACCCGCTGTCCCTTGAGCCTCCTCCACTCCATCACCTTCACCAGCTCGTCCAAGCACCACCTTGACGAAGCATAGTCCTCGGAGAAGACAAGCACGGCGATCCGCGACTCCTCGATGGCCTTCATGAGGCCGGGCGAGATCTCTTCCCCGCGCCTCAAGTCCTCGCTGTCGATGTAGACGTTGATGCTGCCATGAGACAGACACCTGTAGAGGTCAGCGACAAAGCCGGAGCGGACGTCCTCGCCTCTGAAGTTAATGAAAACGTCGAACGGCCATTTTTCTTCGGAAGAGGAGGAGGAAGAAGAAGAAGACGACGACGACATTGGAAGATAGAATCCGAGCTTAGTTTGGATTCGTGTCGAGCGATGAGTGATGCTTTTATCGTGGAGTTGGTCAAGAAATCGATGCGGACTGATAAACATCGAACGTCGCACCGTGTCAGGAAAAGAGCCTTTTTCATTTTTGTTTTTTCTTTTCATTTTTCGCAAATGGACGAGAAGTTTTCTTTCGTTCATTTTTTTTTTAAAATTGTTTGTTTTAATCTTACAAAAAATCGGAAAATGGAGATTTTACGTCTAAATAGTGACTTGTGACGACGTTCGACGGTGCCATCGGGCATCAGAGGGCAGTGTGACCCAATAAGTGAGTCTCCGGCAGTTCCTCGATTACCAAAAAAAAAAAAAACGGAAAAATGACTTTATTTTATGGGTGTTCAAAATGAACTATTCGAATCTAGAACCGCCCGGACCGAACCGAATCAGCCGGTTGAGTCCGATTCTCAAGAATGTCCATCTAGTTACTGACTTTTAAAAGTGAAAATTGGATCGGACTAGACTGACTAAATATAAATTTGTCAAATATAAACTAAACACTATCTTATCCAGTAGCATCACAAGGTACAACACAATAACTTTTCATTCATCATCACTTCTGTCAATATCTTAAAATTTTTCACTTTTTCATTGTGCACAAATACTCTTTAGTGATTTAAAAATAAAAAGTGATTGATTTCATTGGATCGGATTGGCAATCGAATCTCCCTATTTTATTTTATTTGCCAAAGTTCAATATTATTCAAAGCATATAAAAAAATTAGGTATAAATTTATGTATGCAATAAAAAAATTATCATTCTCAACCCAAATCCGATATATTCCTTTCCAATATTTCGTCTTCTATGAATGGCAACATATCTTTCACATTATTAGGTAGGAGATTGTTTAGATTTTTTGCTTATTCAACTCATCGTGTCCCCAAAAAATAAGTCATGAAATAGATTTTTTAATGCATACTGGATACAATTCTGTTTTTTCCCCATTAATTGATTTTCATATTTTTAAGTAGACATCTTTTGCTTAAGAATGGAATGAGGGAGTCATGTGCATGTTTACATCATTCAACTCATCGTGTCCCCAAAAAATTATCTTTTTCTATTTTATTTTATTACTTAAAAAGAAAAAGAAAAAAAGAAACATGCACTGGGCTTAACCTATGCGCTTTGTCTGTTATTTACACATGATGTATACGGAATATCCCAGCTTGGTAAAATACAAGTAGTTTTGTTTGAAATTGAGGCTTTACCTTTTCTAATTATTTTAACTACAACCCACTTTGAATGATGTAACGAGTCGTGATCTCAATCGAATATTTTTTTGTTAATTCCTTTGGCGAGCTTTCTAAAAACAAGCCTCAATTCCAATGTCACTTCTTTGGTCACGAAATAATTAACACGGAAGAAGAAGAAGCCATTAGAATTTTGGTAAAAGGAGGCAGGTGCTGGTGTGTTTGCTTGGAAAATGAAGGTGCTGAAGGATGAAGCGAGATCTTAAAAGGTAAGCTACTCCATTGGCCACCCAATGAAGTACTTGGCTGTGGCTTCCAGGAAATGGCGTTCGCGATCAGTGAGATTTGTTCCCCAACGGATCTTCTCGGTATTTTCTTTGCACGCAGAGGCATGACTTTCTTTTTTGAGGGTCAACAAAGAATGTTATATTAATTTCCAGCTTTGTGGGCAAGGCAGATGAGAGGATGTGGCAGGAAATTGGAGAGAAGGAGGCGGTGCCCGGTGGGCTCAGCAAGCTCGGCTTGGGATCCTATTCTTGAGAACTGATGTATTGTGGCACGGGGAAATGTCGCTAGCGTGATTTGTTGCACACTACTATTTTGGTAGCTAAAATTCGCATGATTTTTTGCCATGCCTTCCAATAAATCAATATATAATGGGAATGAAGAAATTAGAATTTAGAGTGCGGACTTACTGGATAACTCAAGAGGATAGCTTTGACATGTAAATCAATCGTAACATCCTACACAAGATGTGAGCACGTCTTGTGCCGATTTGAGAGAAGGGCTTTGATATGAGCACGTCTTCACCAACAATCAGTTGCACATTTTCTATGCATTAGGCAATCTAATTACAAATTGGACAAGGATTACCTCATAGCTCGGGCATGAGAATATATCAAGCTTTTTGTTCAATTAAAAGTAATGCGGTAGGTTCTAATGTATAAATTCAAAGACATGAGAAATTTTCTAAAAGAACACCTCAAAATGATTAATTGGTACACCAATAGCTTATCTTCTATTACTTTGGAGTGAAGGATCTTTCACTCGACTAGGGCATTATTCATTAGATGCTTTTTTGGAATTCATATGCTTGGTGATGTCATTCCTTGTCAAATCAAAGTGCTAGTCATTTTCAAAAGCAGTGGATACTTGGTATGAGAATTTGTAAGAAAGGCTTTTACTAGGCGTAAAAGAACACATTCTATTCAAATTATTTAGTCCAAAAGAGGATTTTTGCGTTTAGACTCTAACGAAAAATGGTACTTCAAAAGTGTAAAGCATCCACTAACATGGGATGCATTACACTTAGAGTTTAGCTTATTTTGTTATTATCTAAATTTATACTGCATATAAACGTTAGTAATGTCAATCAAGTGCAATAATTATACCGATCATTATGAGCTTCATGTGATTTGATGATATCTCACCTTTTTTCTTTGTCTTTGTTGCTTAAGTCAAAAGCACAAGGAAATGTTTGCTCTATCAGTTTCGTGCTAGCTTCCCTCCACGCGGCTTTGCTCAGAAAAGAAAAAAAGATCGAGTTGATTTTGATGGGCAGGTGGCCCCCACCACTTTGTTCCTTCTACATGCTCGTATCTTGAGCGATTCCAAGGCTTGACTCCAGTGGCTCATTCCCATTGCATTTTTTTTTTTTTGGTTATAAACAGAATCGTCTTGGTTGTTATTATTCAGGAAAATGTTAAACAAGGAGATGGATTAGACTCGTTTTACAAAAAAAAAAAAAGAGGCCTAAACTGAATTTAATCAAATAATTGCCTAAAATGACTAAATCAATCTCACATAGGAGCCAAAGCTTGCTGATCGGCCAATTTTATGATTACTGGTAGATGTATGATTGGTCAACAGACAAAGCCTAGATATTTTTATCTTAAAAAAATTTGGTAAAAATTATAAATCCCAAAAACAAAACACCACCACCACCCCCACACATCACGCCCGATGGTTTCTTCCTTCGTTTCTTCGCATCTTCTCCTTTGCTTCCAGTCTTCATTTCTTTCCATAGATGAAGAAAAAGCTCATGCAAGGCCACCTCTTCATTAGTCAGACATTCACATGTAACAAAAGAACAAAAAACAAAAGGTTTCTTCCTTCGTTTCTTGACATCTTCCTTTCCTTGCGGTCTTCGTTTCTTTCTAAAGGTGAAGACAAAGCTCAAGCAAGGCCTACCTCTTCGCTCATCAAGCACTCTATCGTAAGGATAGCAATCTGTTTAGGACTATAAAAAATTAAATAATAAATAATTATAATTATTTTGAAATTCACTCATTTAAGAATTTATGACTCATAATAAAGTGTTATTTACAGTAACTCAAAAATCGTTATGTTAATAAAGCCCTTTTTCTAATAAAACAAGGCAACTTGCTCTGGAAATAAAAATGATCCAGGAGACTTTCATGTGCAAGTGGCCCCCACTACATTGTTCCTACTTTTGGAACAAAATGCGCTCATGTCTAAAGCAATTCCCAGGCGACACTCTCAGCCCATTCTCATCAGTCGCCCATGCTACGACACCGAGGAAGACCACAAAGTAGATGTTGTTAGTTGCCGGTCGGGGTACGACGAAACTATGAGGATTGCGCTTCCAATATTCAGGGAATAAGAGTTGATTTTTCGTGACGTTTCATATTCTCTTCCACAAAACCAATGGATTTATTAGAGAATTATTGCACTTTGATAATCGTAAATATTTACCTCCTTAAATCTAAAAAATCAAGTGAATTTCTTGGCGGAAATATACTTGAATATATTGCAATTCGGTGTTTAAAAGTTATTCCATTAAGTCTATAACGTATGCATCAATGGGACAACAGATTTTAAAGGGTGGTTACATAGTACTGTTTTGATAGCTAAAATTCTCATGACTATGCCTTCATGCAGAAACTTGGTGCTTCCATTTTATATAATTGTTTTCTAAATTAGTCTCTCGTGATTGAAGAAATCCAAATTTAGAGTGGGGCCTATTGGGTAAGTTGAGAGGATAGCTTTGACATAGAAATCAATTGTAATATCCTACACAAGATGTATGAGTTATGCAAAGTACGGAGATACTTGTGCCGATTTGAGAAAATGATTATGATTTGAGTATTTTATCACCAATACTTAGTACTTCACATTTTCTATGCATTGGGCATTCTAGCTATAAATTGCATATGGATTACATTTTCTTTCATTGCTTGGGCATGAAAATATATCAAGCTTTTTGTTTTGTTGAATGCAATTGGTTCTAATGTATAAATTCAAAAAACAAGGAATTTTCTAGAACAACATCTTTAAATGATTAACTGGTATGTCAATAACTTATTTTCTATTACTTTGGAGCGAAGGATATCTCGCTCAAGTAGGACGCTTTTCATTGTATGCTTTTTGGGAATAAATTTCACAGACTCCCCTTCGAGGATCCCCTTCCCCTGTGTGGAAATCTGTTTTTCTGCACTGCTTCACTCTTCCGGTTAAAGCTTTGGGGACGCCAAATTTGATGTTTCAAAGAAGAAGGTGGTTAACGTTGGATATTTCATACGAGAGTTCATAAGAAAGACTTTATCTAAGTGAGAAATGACTCATTTTCAGATTATTTAGTCCAAAAGAGAATTTTCACGTTTGGACTTTAATAAAGATTGGCATTTCGAAAGTGTAAAACGTCCATTAATGTTGGATGTTGTGGGAATTATGTCTAGAGTTTCAGCTTATTTTGTTGCTATTTAAATGGATGTTACATATGAGCATCACTAATGTTAATAGAGTGCACTAATTACGCCCATCGTTATGGATCTTGCATGATTTGACCATTTTCCTTATTTTTTATTTTCTTTTTTGGTTTAGTCAAAAGCCTAGGGAAATATTTGCTCATCACTTTCTTTCTAGCTTCACTCCACACGACTTCATTTTGGAAAGAAAAATGATAAGGTTGATTTTGATGGCCAATGCCTCATTTCCATTGCATTTTTTAACCTTTTTTTGGAATAAATGTATTAGAAATCTTAAAGTTTATTATAAACGTATAATTGAGTTCTAAAACCTTCAAAATTTTAAAATATGTCATGAAAGTATAATCGAGTCATAAAACTTAAAAAAAAAAATGCAATCAAGTCCTTTATTGATTACACATTTGAAAGTTTTAGGATTCAATTGGACTTTCGTAATAAGTTTTAGAACAAATTTTAGAACTTTCGTAATATCCTACATGAGATGTATTAGTCGTGCAAGTACATAGATACTTGTACTGACTTGAGGGAAGAGTTTCGATAGTATGTCTTCGCCAATAATTGATACGTTACATTTTCTATACATTGTTAGGCATTCTTTGTTACGAATTGCATAAGGGTTACCTTTTCTTTTCATAGCTCGAGCACAAAAGTAGATCAAGCTTTTTGCTTAGTAGAAAGTAATGTGGTTGATTCAAATAAATGAGAAATTTCTCTAGAAAGACACCTTTAAATGATTAATTATTGTGCCAATAGCTTATTTTCTATTACTTTGGAGGGAAGGATCTCTCCCTCAGGTAGGGCCTTCTTCTTTGGATAGAGTCACTTGCTTTGTGATGTTATTTCCTATCAAATTAAAGTGCAAGTCCTAGAAAGAAGAAACCAGAAAAAGTGTAAGTCATTTTCAAAAGAATTGGATAGTTAGTATACAATAGTTCATACGAAAGACGTTGTTTAGGTGTGAAAGAACACATTGCTTTTAGATTATGTAGTCCAAAACAGGATTTCCACATTTGGACTTTAATAAAGAATGGCTTCTAAAGTATACAACATCCACTAACATTGGATATGGTAGACATCGTGTCTAGAATTTGGCTTATTTTGTTACTATCTAAATCTAAATTGATGTTACCTATGAAATCACTAATGTTAATAGAGAGCACTAATATTGCCGATCATTATTAATTCAATGTGATTTGATGATGTGTCTTTTTATCTTTATTTTTCTTTTTTCGCCTAGTTAAAAGCCCAAAAGGATTGTTCGCTCATCACTTTTATGCTAGCTTCACTCCTCCAGGCAAAGAAAACTTCGCTCTGGAAAGAAAAATGATCAAGTTGGTAGATGGCCCCCACCACCTCATTCTTCTACGTGCCCATATCTAGAGCGAATCAAAGGCTTGAGTGCAGCGGCTCATTTTCATCGCATTTTTATCCCTTTTTTTTTCCTACTAACATAAACAACTTAATAGTTATTATTTGAAAATTTTTCAAATAAGGCCATTTTATAAATAAAAAAAGAGAGACCTAAAATGGACATTATTCTAAATAATGGCCTAAAGTAATTAAATCAGTCTCCCATAAAAGCTTAAACTCATCAATTGGCCAAATGTTTGTCGACCGACAAGCATATGATTTTTTCAGTGGCCAGAATATGGGTACTTTTGTCCAAAAAAATTGATTAAACAATTGCCAACCTTAAAAAGAAAATAAAAAACCGAAACACTTCTTCCTTTGTTTCTTCACATGTTCTTCTTTCCGTCCGGTATTCATTTCTTTGGAGAGAAGAAAACATAACTCGAGCAAGGCCCACCTCTTCTTTTAGTAAGACACTCAAATCTAACACAAGGGCCTCAACTCTCCATCATCTTTTCTCAAGATTGCGATTCACCTCCATCTCCACTTACGTTCAACTAAGGTTAGTCTCATTCAAATTGATGCAACCAATCCTTCATTCAATCAAGAGACATCAATTGCATTTTGTTGAAGCAACATATCAATAAGGTGTGGGCATGTAGTGGAATTTCACACCGATAATAGCGACAATAGTGATGGTAGGAGAACTTTTTTGTATTTAGTATTGTTTTTGCTTGTTTTGTTAGATTTTCGGGTGCATTATGTCTCCTTTTGTAACGCATATAAGTTGCATCCACTATGTATTTTTAAATTGGATTTACTGCCGTAGCGATCCTACATGTTGGTAGTGGTCCCTATTTTGCAATTTTCTTAATGCTTTAATTTTTTTTCTAGCGTATGCTTTGTCGTTAATGGCCAAGCCTCGTGAACATGGCATGGAATTCAATTGTTGTTTTTTGATTTGAGCTATAGCACATTCACGATGCCAAGGATAAGATTCCTCACCTCAGCAGCAAAAACCGTTGGTTTTTTATTAGCTCTTGCACTGGAGGCCTCATAAACATAATCACTGAGCTTAATCACCAAACCAATGATAAGGTCCCTCACCATAGCAAGGGCACTTTTGTGCCATAACAGGAGTTTGAATGCATATTACAAACAACTAGCACATAAATTAAGTCTATAATGCACAAGTTTTGTGACAAATATTATCCCATAAATTGTGAATAAGTGGAAGAGAAAGAGGGTATATAGTCCCTTGTGTGACTAGTTTTCTTTCATAGCTCAGGAATAAAAAAAGGTCAAACTTTTTGCTCAGTAACATAATGCGGTTGTTTCTAATATATAAATTCAAAGAAATGAGAAATTTCTCTAGAAGAACACCTTTTTGTGATTAACTAGAATGCCAATAACTTATTTTCTATTACTCTGGAGCGAAGGATCCTTCACTTTTTTTTTTTTTTTTGTCTTTGAAGGATCCTTCACTTGAACAGAGCCTTTTTCATTGGATGCTTTTTGGAATTCATTTGCTTCTTATGAGAGTTCATAAGAAAGACCTCGTCTAGTTGTGAAAGAGCACGTTAGATTCAGATTATTTAGTCCAAAAAGAGAATTTCCATGTTTGGACTTTAATGAAGAATGACACTTCGAAAGTATAAATCATCCACTAAAGTTGGATGATGTGATAAATATTGCGTCTAGAGTTTAGCTTATTTTGTTACTATTTAAATCGATGTTAAAAATGAACATCACTAACATTAATTGAGCGTACTAACTACACTGGTCATTGTGAAGTCCATGTGATTTGACAATATCTCTACTTTTTTCTTTGTCTTTTTTGCTTAGTCAAAAGTGTTATGAATAGCTCATCGCTTTCGTGTCAATTCCCTCCATGCAACTTCGCCTCACGCCTCCATGCAACTTCGTTGTGGAAAGAAAAAAGATAAAGTTGGGCAGGTGGACCCCACCACCTTGTTCCTTCAACATGTTCATATCTAGAGCAAAAGTTCTAGGAATAGCTCATCACTTTCGTGCTAGGTTCCTCCACGCAACTTCGCCACATGCCTCCATGCAACTTCGCTATGGAAAGAAAAAAGATAAAGTTGGGCAGGTGGACCCCACCACCTTGTTCCTTCAACATGTTCATATCTAGAGCAAAAGTTCTAGGAATAGCTCATCACTTTCGTGCTAGGTTCCTCCATGCAACTTCACCGCATGCCTCCATGCAACTTCGCTGTGGAAAGAAAAAAGATACAGTTGGGCTGGTGGACCCCACCACCTTGTTCCTTCAACATGTTCATATCTAGAGCAAAAGTTCTAGGAATAGCTCATCACTTTCATGCTAGGTTCCTCCACGCAACTTCGCCGCACGCCTCCATGCAACTTCGCTATGGAAAGAAAAAAGATAAAGTTGGGCAGGTGGGCCCCACCACCTTGTTCCTTCAACATGTTCATATCTAGAGCAAAAGTTCTAGGAGTAGCTCATCACTTTCGTGCCAGGTTCCTCCATGCAACTTCGCCTCACACCTCCACGCAACTTCGCTATGAAAAGAAAAAAGATAAAGTTGATTTTGATGGGTAGGTGGGCCCCACCAACTTGGGAGGAAAGGTGTAATTACTATTCCTAGCTACCCTATAATTGTTGGTGTGGAGCTATAACGGTAAATTTCACTTCAATGAATTTACTACTCCTAACTACTTAATAGTTGTTGACTCGAATCGGGTCATTGGAATGAATTTATCATGTTAGTCAATTACGACTTATTACTTACTCTATAATTGTGAACTACTACCGCAATATTTTCATCCTGCCCAAGAGAACTAATAGAACAAAACACGCAAAGCGTGATGCTTTCTTTTGGAAAAGCTCTATTGTGCATGGAGCAAAAGGTCTGTCTACCTAAGAAGCAAGTATGCTTGGGATTAAATGATATTATCGGAATGGAATAATGCTTGTATCCTCATGTATAATTTGAGCATTTTCTTGAAATCCAATTACTTTTGAACATCTTGGATTGAAATTCATAAACAAAAAGGGAAGAGCTTCTATTCTTTAAAGTTGCGCTTTGAGTCCTATTGCTGAATTAAGTGTTGAAGCTGTGTAAAATAGCCAGGCAGCTAATGAAGTACATGTTGAGTAGGGGAGTGCATTTTTCTTATGGTTTGATTGTGGCATCTTATGGTCATTTGCTTGATAAATATCTAACAAGAAATTGTCTATGGTTCAGGTCCATCTCTTGATTTTAATCAGCAGTTGTTTGGGAAGCATGGATTCAAGATCTGACGATTTGCTGCAAGTGATGGCTACTTTATGCAGGATCCCTTTTCTTGCATCCTGACATTGCTGCTCTGATGGAAGGTATAATTTTGCTTGCAAATGGAATGCAATTAGAGAGAAGCAGCTTGTCAATTGGCATAAATGTATTTGGCATAACCCATGTAATCGTAAGCATTGTTTTATAACCTGGCTACTGAACTTGATCGAGTTGGGCCAAATTTTTTACAAATGTAGAACTGACAAATACAGATTTGAGCACACTCCCTCTTGGGCCCCCATAATTCCCACCATCTACAAGAACATCAGAATGTGCCCTTTTTGGTAGTCATGGCCCTTCACCTTTCTCAGTTTGAGTTGTATGTGCCAATACTAGGATGGCATGCCAACTAAGATAATTAGACAAATTAGAACGCAAGATGTTGAATCAATTTGCAAAACCTCAGTAATAAAACTTTAAGGCAATGTGAGAGGACACTCAATGGCATTATAGCTCAAACTTCATGACACAACGAGTAACCGAAAAAACTGAAAGAACTCGGAAACAAACATTGATGGGATTCTACATAGGAATCTAACTTGCAAATGCAACTGAAATGTCAGATTTGTTCTAGATTCCTCTTACCTTCATAGGATATCCTCTAACATAAGTAATGCCACCCTTTGTCACAAAAACAAAAACAAGGCAAGAAAATGGCAAATAGAGGGGCAATCATTTGGATGCACAGCGAAATACCATTTAAAAAAAATAAAAAGGTATGTCTCTGAGCATTCGAAGGTAAACAAACCATGAATTTGTTAAAAGGCGAAGAGATTTCCAACAATCGATACTTGTAGCATAAAACATATGGAACTATTACCTTTACCTAAAAAAAAAAAACATATGGAACTATTTACTTGTTCAACCTTTTATAGAGATAGAACAGCCAAAAAGCTCTGCAGAAGAGTAAAATTAATACCTGCTAGCTTAGTTTGGTTAAATGCAGAAGAGCTACATCTGAGAAACTTGGAAAAGCTAACCTTCACATCAATTGTATTGCTTTTACAATCTTGCATAATAAGCATTCCAACTAGGATAAAAGGGGGAAACTTAGAGAGATTAATGGACGCATAAACATAAAAGAGAGAGCAAAGAGCTAGAACTTCAGTAAGAACTTCAGTATCCTTATGTTTTGACATTGATACTTCGTATTGTGACGCAATAAGCAATATGGAAAAAATTATAGGATCCACAGGAGGAAAGTGCAAGGAGCAATACAAATCTAGCATATTTTAAATCACAAAATCTTAGTGACTCAAACAATATTTACATTGAGGCCAAAAGACAAGATCCACATGACTATTTTCAATATCCATTTACATCTCAACATTTGGGCTACTCCCACCTGCCTAAAGCAAAGCTCAGCTATAAAATTTCGAATTTGCAGCTGCTAAAAAATATAAATGGTCCATATGTATAATTTTGGACATCTACAAAGCAGTCCCTCGCAATTCAATTTCCACAACTTGGGGTTAGCACTAACCAATATCAACAGATGTCCCATCCATCCATCTTTTGTCACAAACCATGATGAAGTTGCTTGAGGTGACAGTCATTGTGGTCATCACATATCCATTAAAAAAAAATCAGAAAATGGACAAGAGGGTCATTCTTGCCAGGAAATAGCACTAGTGCTAAAGTTGCTGAAAGCAGAGTGCGAGAAATCATTTAGAAAATGCGACAAGTTATAGTAAGCATTACATCAAATACTCAAATTAATTGCAATCCAGAAGTGGACCTTTTTGCCACGAATCAAGAATATATCTGACAATTGAGATTATCTTTAAAAGCTTGGGGTGCTTCCTTAGGTCACTCTTTGCTTGCTTGCATATAAAGCCAAACCTACACCTTCTTAGTGTTGCTTCTAATACTTCAAATGAAACCTAGAAAGACTCCACTCGGTCTCTAGCATCTCATCTAGCTCATCAAATGAATGGCGTGTAACATATTTAAACCACAAGTAATCAAACTGTAAAAAGAGAATGTTCTTGTATCATAATTACTATGAACATGATTCACCAATACCTGAACCTCAAACAAAAAACTAGCCTCATTTCCTTCCTCCAATCCAAAAGCAACACACAAAGCCCAAGGTTATTCCCAAGAAAATCTTGAGGTACCCAGAAAGAGACAGAACGCTCTTGACTTTGGATAAACCAACATGCTATCTCTCTTCAAGGAAATATAGTATCCATGTAGTGACCCATCTCACCAACATCCGGCTATAGCAAATCTATTAAATCAGAAATCACATCAGCTCATGCACATGTGTAATGTTAGCCAGGTCGATACCTTCATGAACCAATCCATGACAAGAATCTAAGCGAATATACACTGACATGGAGGACTGAATGCACTGAATATGCAATTTTGGAAATCTGGACAATGCATTGCAGCCATTTGCTTCAAGGGTGCAAATGTCTGGTGGAAGCTCCAAGATCTCTTATAGCTGCTTACAATCATCTAATTTTTAATGGACCATCAACTCCTCAAACTTGATAATGCCTGTAGAAAGACTAACAAAATTATTTCCATAGAGATGCAAAATATTTGCAAAGGAGAAGCAAGTAAGACTGAAGGAATTCCTCCTCTAATAGTTTGCACCCACTAAGCTTCAAGGAGACCAAATTTGGAATCCAAGTCTACCATTAGGGAGATGGAAGCTCTCACTGCTCCCTAGAAACAAGCTAAATAGTGAACAAACCTTCAAGAGAAAGGTGCTCTAGACTTTGCATCTCGTCAATGCTACTAGGAAGAATGATAAGACTTTTCCACAATCCTCAATAGAGATAAGGTTTCCAATTGACGCGGGAAGTTATTTAATGGAGGTAAGAGATATATGAAGTTTTGTTAATCTCTCCATAACCTTAATATCAGGAAATTTATCAAGCTTAAAGTAGCCAGATCATCAAGTTTTGAAGATATTTCAGCTTCAATTTGCGTGGAAGCTCCTTGAGTTTCGAGCACCTACCTAAGTTCATTGTCTCCAAATTTGGCACCTCTGAGATGTCCAGAACACTAATCAGAGACTTACAGCAACTGTGAATTAGGAACTTCAAATTCCTAAAATGCTGCAAATTAAAAAGAACAGCCAAACAAGGTTTTGATAAATTTTCACTTTGTGAAAGGTACGAAATGAAAACCATCAATAAAAGAATGTATGATGTACCTCTAAGTTATCTCATAATCCTTTAATCCAGCTATTATGCACATCAAACCAAACAAGTTTCTTTAGACCAGCACTAAACTTCAAAGTTGATAAAGGATATTCAGGCCATTCAAGCCACCTTAAATCTTTCAGAAGACATATGGGACCTCTGCTGAGCTGTGCATTTAGGACTAGGAGCAATCTCGGTCTCCTCATATATTGAAAGCACTGGGATTGATGTCTAGCTCTTCTTGTGTTGGTAAATCCAGCATTATGCCTCTAACAACATTGGTTCCCTATCTAGGAAAACAAAATAAACAAAATAATCATTATTACCCAATCCGAATTAGGGAATAGTGTGTAAATTAAAAAAGACAAGATTATAAACGATTTCTTGAGAAGCTCTCACAATATCCTCCAAAAATACTTCAAAAACATCATCGTAGCACCATAATCTACTCCATTTCCCAGGGTCATCTGGACAATCTTGTTTCACAATATCCTAACCCATCAGCCACATCAAGTCATACATTTGTATTGCTCTCTGATTCTCAACGTTTATTAAAGATATCTCTATTAAAGTTTGAATCCCAATTAATGTCTTTAAACCACAACTGTCAAGAACTCTGGTTACATAATCACTATCCCTCCCTTTAAATAAGCAAGCAATGTCAAGAAAAATATCATTCTCATTGTCCTCCAATGTATCAAAACTTATCTTCAGAACACTGTTTATATCTTTGGCTTTTGGCAAGTTTACCCAATGTACTCTCCCATTCCCCCCTACTTCTACCACATAAAAAGGGACCCAAGACCATAACCGCTAAGGGATGGCCATTAGCCTAGCCCAAAATATTACATATGAGATCACAATGTATGTCTTCCTTCTGGTTTCTTGGAAAAGCATATGAACTCAGAAGTTCAAAAGCTTCACCTTGATCTAATGATTTAACGTCATATACTTGATCTATCCCATGAGAAGTTAGTACGTGTTTATCTCTTGTTGTAATAACGATCTTGCTCCCTTTTCCAAACCATTCACATTCTCTAGCTAACGCATTCAACTGGTCCCCATGATCCATATCATCAGGCACAAGTAGAATCTTCATGCAACAAAGTCTATCTCGTATCAGCTTAACGCCTCCATCTACACTGAAGACCACTAAATTTTCTTTCCCAAAAATCTCGGATATGAGTGCTTTTTGTAAATGAACCAAGCCATCAGGTTTACGGGAAGTTTCTCTAACATTTGCAAGAAAGCCACACTCACCAAATTGACTAGCGACACTGTTATAGATAGCTTTAGTGATAGTGCTCTTCCCTATACCTCCTGCTCTCCATATTCCTATTATCCGAACCTCATCCAAGCCCGTACTTAACAATGATCTTACTTTCTCTACCTGGCAACCTGCACCGACTGGATGCTTGGCAACACTCAAGGGTACTCGTCCTACTATAGTCGAGATCTATCTGACAACACCCTCGATGAACTTGATCTCATCTCTACCAAAACAAAGTAGCAAAGGGAGTGGGAATTAATGGCAATGTATGATCCATTGAACTAAATAAAAACCAACACGAAGGAAACAATGACTCCGTGACATTCCAAAGCAAGATTCTTAACGCACTAATCGATCCCATCAAGTATCAACAGATTAGTGAATCCTATATCTTTTACAGGGTTGAACAGGAATACTGTGATTATCCATGGTCATAGTAATGCCTCCTGAAAAAATCGGAGATTGGCCAATGCCTTGCCATAACCCTCTCCGTCTCTCTGCCATCAAATCTCCCTCGGCTCCACCCCGTAGAACAGGGGCAAAACCAGCTGTCCCCTTGAGCCTCTTCCACTCCATTACCTTCCTTCAGCAGCTCGTCCAAGCACCACCGAGACGAAGCGTGGTCCTCGAAGAAGACGACCACGGCGATCCGCGTCTCCTCGACGGCCTTCGTCAGCGCCTGACGAGATCTCGCACCCCGGGCCTTGAGCCCTCGCCATCAATGAAGGCGTCGATGCCGCCGTGAATGGAGGAACCTGGGGCGGACGTCCTCACCTCTGAACCAGAGGAAGACGTCGGACAGCCATCCTGCTTCGGAAGAAGAAGGAGAGGACGACGACGGCATTAGAATATAGAATGTGATGCTTTTTCCTCTTCAATATTTTTCTAGAAACAACCGCGAGTTAATTTTCCATTCAATTTTGAGTTAAATTGTTCGGTCTATGATTTACGAAAAACCGAAAATTGATTTTTTTTTTTTAATATTTGCCCAAAATTATAAATTATTCAAAGAACGTAGCAAAATCAATTGTGGGTCTTCACTAGAATTTCTCCGCGTAGCAGAGGATAAGAAAAAGATCATTTTCGTTGTCCTCGCAGACAGCCATAAAATAAACCGGGGGAAATAACAACTAAGGGTTTCGGATCAAATCAAAGTCGAAAGCTAATTGAACCAAATTGAAATTTCATGCATTTCAATTCGATTTGAATAATGAAAAAATAACTTCTTTTTTTCTGGTTCAATTAATCAATTCAAATCGAAATTTTTAACAAAAACTGAACGCCCAACTTAAAATCTCTCTTTTTTCTTATTTCTTATTCAATTTAGTTCTCGTAAATAAGGTAAAAAACGGAAAACCGGAAAACCAAATCAAATCGAGTTTTCATATCTGATTTGGGTCACAATTCGGTTCAGTTCAGCTATTCACTTTTTATGTTTGGTTTGGATTTCTTGAAAATTCGCATCAAACGAACCGTCAATCCCTGTATTAAAACTCACAATGCAGCTTGCTCTAGTTAATGTCCAAAGTAAGCTACCAAAAGCATCTCAAAACCACATATATTTGCAGTATATCCTGCACAGAGGTTGCACTGAGTGAGTAGGGCTGGGCAAAGGAAGGGGGGAGGTATCGACATGTTTTGACAAGAATTGATATATTTTGGTTGGTTAGGCCGATCGTGTGCATTAGAGACTTGGATTGAGTTGAGGACGCCATGTGGGTAGGTTGTCCCTTGAATGGATGTTTAGTGTACAACTGGAAACGTTTGATTACCTTCGATGAGTGTGATGGTGCTACACTAATTGCAGATTTTGAAGTGCAGTTGTGCCCCATGTATCCTCGCAATCCAGAGGCCTTACTTAATGAGATGAGATCGCCTTCTGAACTGCTTGGCTCTGGAGAATTTTGAGATTGGAAGTAGAAGGCTATGGCAATGGTGACAAAGCTACAACTAATGATACAAAGCCTTCAAACTTATTCTCATCTCTTTGACAAAAAGAATCAGAGCGCAACTTTTCTTTTTGGTCGGAAAAAAAAAATTATTTGAGTGACGTGTTCATTTTCGGTCCTTTCATAGTGTTCTAATTAAAAATAAATTATGCTAAATTTGGGAATCGGTGTGAATTTCTTTTTTCAAGTGTCTCATTTTCTGAACATCAGGGTTCATAATTGCCTCGACTGGTTGTCTAATTCCCTTACTCTGGTCATCACACAAAAATATATGAGACCCGTGAATAATATGGTTCGATCTTACTGCCCTCAAGAAGTGCTTCAGGGTCAAAATTTTCACCACGGATAGCCCTAAGGTGTCATAATAGAAGAAGTCGGCCTATTATTTTTTTCCCAATAATCCTTCACTGGGAGGAGCATTGGTACCGTCTACAAGGGTCATGAAAGAAGAAGCCGGCCTATTATTTTTTCGAATAATCATTCAAGGGGCATCGTTACCATCTACAATGGTCATGAAAGGAGAATTCGGCCTACTCTACAAGTCACCAAAGACATGGGAAACTGAGAGAAAGGGGGTTTTGTCCAAAGAGAAAAAAACAAGTGTGTAATGATTCAAAACCTCGAGGAAGGTTTATTTCAATTTTGTGATCTTTATGGGTTTGCAGCTGGAAATTTGTAATGGAAATGTTGAAAGGGAGAATAATCAAAGTCACTTTTGCGATTCTTTACATGGTAGGGAACTGAGAGTTGTTATTTAAAAGATAATAAATCATTTATAGTCGATTATCTAGAATATATGTTGGGTGTATTTAGTTCAGTCTTCTCGAAGGGTTTTCAATCTCCAAAACCTCTTGAGAAAATATTGGGTTATTTGGCAACATCCCAAAGAGCTTTCAAGTGAAAGTGTGTCATTGGAAATGCTAAAAGTTCAAGGCAAGTGGAGACTTGTTTCGATTTTCGGCATTTTTAGAATACTGAAAGGCTGATTTAATGAAAATTAGTGAGTTGCTTATTTTGCCCTTAAAACCTAACTAAAAATCCAAATTTGCCCCCTTTTGAAAGAATTAAAAGCCTAGATCTACAAACACTGCCTTCTTCGCTCCGCTCCCTCCCCGCTCGACCCTGCACTTCGTTCGCTCCGCTTTGCTCACCCTTTTCAATTTGCTCACCCTAGATCTACCCCCGTGAATTATGTGAATCAGTTGCGCCCGCTTCACTCTCTATCTTAGTGTCTCTCTCCATCAATGGCTTCTTCTTCGTCTCTCCTTTGCCTGATGGTTCTCATCGCGGTGATTGATGTGGTGATGATTGTTGGAGAGGTTGATGACCGAGGCAACTAGAGAGAATTCGATTAGTTCAAGTTGATGGAGCAATGGCAGGCCATGCACTTTTTGCCGGCGGACTCGCCATTGTTGCTCCTCCAACACGTTGTGGGTAATTCGCAGTTGTCATTTGTTTCGTTAATTCCAGATGCTTGACTGTTGATCGCTGGCTCGTGTCTCGTGCTCTATGTATTTAATGTTCGACTGCTTTTTAATTGGGGTTTTGTTTGCACAGTCTGCGACTTATGTTGTCTGCATGTTTGATTATTATGTTGGTGTGGCGATCGAATCTAAAATAATGGTTGAATTTCAGCTATGGCTTCGTGTTGACAGCCTATGAGTTCGTTAGAACACTATTATATCAATGCGTTAAATGCCGAACTAGTGGTATGAAACCTGCTGAATATCAATCTCATTGAAGCCTGAAAAAATCACATGCACGAAATGGAAATCTTCTGAAGTGCCACTAGTGCTGCTCATGATGATTTTTTTTTTCCTGTCACCAACATGATTCTTGTATGTCTTTTTACGGGTTGCAACAAAGAATTGATTTTTGTTTGTCCTGTTTTGAATATGTACTGAGAGATCACATATGGTCAATTGTCGATTGCAGTGGGTTTGTCCTGATTGAATGTGAGAAGGGGATGTTAACCGATTGGTTAATTGTTGATTGCAATCCTATCTTAGGACCTTTGAGATTGTTTATTTGTGTGTTAACTTGATTGATGTTCTTCCATTATTTCCCTTGTAAGAACAAGTCAAATTAATTAGGCCTATACCATTTGCCTTCAAAAAGCTGTGTGCAATTTGTGACATTCTTTGTAAATATTTTGGATTTAAGAGAACCCTTCTCTTAGATCATTAAAGGCTTGTAGCTTTACTGGATTTGCATCAGTATGGGACACTTTCATATGATAATTTTGAAGTTGCTGTACATCTAGCACATGAGAAGATGTCACAACCAAGTCATCATAGAGTTATAGAGTTATTGTTGATGAGCCCAAGGAGGAGGATTACTTATGTGCAAATCCTTTGATGTGCCTTTGTGAGCAGCCTAACCGTGATGATTTATGAGACTTGAGCAAGAGGAACTCCAGTGAAGTCTCTAGTTGATTGCGAGCAATGATAAACTATTGTCATCTAGACATATTCCGCACAATATGTTCATGAGCTTGAGATTCAAGTTGATCTCTTTGCAGTGCACGGTACAGATGCTCTTGAATTTGATGCACAAGCTACTCCGCTTTCATCAACGTGAATGGCTTTTTGTTTGTCCATGATATGAGGCTAACAAGAAGCATCAAGCAAAGGTTTGCCTTTCTTTTAGGGCAACTGCAAAGATAAATTTATCATTTGTTGTTGTCCATAGTTAATGATTGTAATATGTTGAGAAGTCACTTAAAACAAGCGTGCATTTTTGCTCTTCTTGTGGTAACGCATAATGAAAGCTTATTTTGGTTCATGTCCATTATTTCAATTGGGTGAGGATCTTTTGAGATGATGACTTGAGAGACATCTGCAAATTCATTTTTATTTTGCTTTAGCTACATAGATCATTTCTTGTGGCAAAGTGGTGCCATGAACTTGGATACAAACAAAAAATTGGGGAAGTTTGGTTCTGTGCCTACTCAATGAAAATTGACAGATACAAATCCCCGTAATTTCTTTTATTCCCTCATTATTTCATCCGAATTGGAATTTACTTGTCAAAGTAAGGTGCACAATTGTTGATGATGTAAATGAGGAGGGTAATGCTCCAAATAATGATGCAACTTCTGATATGGCACATATATGATCAAATAGCCATGAGCTTATGAAATACTTTAGAATATTTGTAATTTTTAAGGATAATAATTTTCTTTTCTAGGGGCATATTTTAATATGTTTATTGCAATGAAAGTATTCTTTTTTTGATTGAGAAATAGACCATTTTGATGTAAATTTTTCCATTTGAAATTTTTTGAGCCAAAACAGAGAAATTTTATTTTACTAAAAAAGTTTTTTACATTATATTTTCAACATTGTTGTCAAAATTTAAATTTAAAAAGTTGCGAACATTAATGTTTTCAATTTTAAACAAATAAAAATTTTAAATTTTAAATTAATCATTCACATGGGCTTTTCAAATGTGTTTTCTACCAAACAACAGTTGTCTCAAAATTACTTCTCAAAGTGAAGTTTACTAAATAGTTTTTGCATTTCTTTTCAAAGCCCTTTAGGCTAAATTGCTTTCTCCAAAGCTACTTGGAAAAGCCGAATCAAACGCAGCTGTCCAATATCACAAGTAGCTTGATCATCACTCTCTCTTCCATCAATTCCAGATATTTGGTGAGATGATAAGGATCCTAAATGTTGACCCACTAAATTCATGTTCAATAGTTTGCTCTTATCAGTGAAATTGTGTGGATTTTGATGTAAAATCAGAAAATTAAACTTAATGACTTTTTTTTTCCTGCAAATCACGGATTATTTTTCTATTAATAAGTTTGTGAAATTTTTTATTATAATTTGTGATTCGTATGCACATGCAAGGGGGAGAGAGAGAGAGAGAGAGAGAGAGATGCGTGTATGAGTATGTTGGTGAAGGAGGCGATCTATGCTAGCTTGAAAGAGAAAGACAAGTCGGAGAGAGGTGACCAACACAGGGCACCACAATATTGTCCTTGCAAAGTGCACATCACATGGCAAGGCTTGTGATTGTATTATGGATGGAGGAGATTGCAAGAATGTTGTAGCAGCTATAATGGTCGAGAAGTTGAAGTTGCCGATGAAAGATCATCCCTACCCTGACAGATCACAATAGTTAAGGGAGGAGAATGAAGGAAAGGTCTTTAACTTCATTAATTCAATTTTTTATTGTAAATAAATATCACGGCAAACTATGGTATAATGTGATTTCAATGGATGTGTGCCATATGCTACTTAGACTATCGTGGCAATATTAACATTGAACTATTTATGATGGACACGGATACACTTACTCCTTCGAGAAGGATGGTATATAGATTACAATTGCACCATTAATGATAGGTACGGAAGAAGTTGTTTTTAACATCCTTGTCTGGATTAACAAAAGCCTACGAGGAGACATGTGTTGCAAGTGCACTAGTGGTAGAGAACGAAGAATCACTTGGATTGCCAAGACAATTAAGCCACTTGAAAATTTTGATCTTGATGAAATTTTAGCTGCCATGCCGCCCATGTGTGATATTCATTACTGCAGTTATCCCCAACAAAGTTGCCTACCCCACGAGTCCTAAGGAGCATGGACAACGTCAACTGCAAAAACCTTACGGCGAAAGGCCTGGTGGAAGAAAGTGCTAGTCCTTCTGTGGTGCCGGCTAGGAGGGGCCAAAGGGCTGTTCTCGGCTTGGTTGATCTGGGCCCATTTCTTTTTCTAAATTAATTTGAATTCTTCGAATGAAAAATTCAAAAAAACTAAACTATTTTTCTCAAATTTAAAAAATTAATTTAGAAATTTTTTTTTATAGAAAAGCACTCATTTAATTAAACCAAATTGAAAGACAAGTATATCTTCAAGTAATTTGAAAAAAGAAAATTACGCGTAATGGTGCCCTAATAACAACTACACACAAATTACACCAAAGAGAATGTCTAATAAATTAGGTATCTTCATGTCTTGTCCTCCACCTTAATTCAGATGATACAATCTCATTGTTGTCTTCTAGTTCATATTGGGCACATTCCTCTAGAGTCAGTTCTTGCACAAACCAATCGTGTCCAGCCAAAAAAATTTCTAAATTTTCCACCTCCACCGCTGCTCACCCCTATCTTCCACCATTTCAGAATAACTCATTGGTAGACAGACGAAAAACTAACAGAAGGTTCGGAGTGTTCTTCTGCATAGGAATTAGAGACCATAGATTTTTCTGGCCTTCTTTGATGAAATTATGCATTGTCAAGAATTATTTTTTATAACAAGCATCAATACACTTAACCATATATTACTTGGTCATTTCATGAATATTCTAAAGACTTTTTAAAATGTTTCTTAGAAACAAAGTGTTCATAAACCACAATAAACTGGTATTTTCCTTTAATCATTTTAAGCACGCTTTTACATGGGAAGATCAATTTTTTTTTTTAGCTCCTTTCTAAAAATGGATCTTAAGAACATGAAGGGACAAAGGCTACTTGCATTAACAATCTATTTTTTTTCTATTGATGCTGATTAAGTAGCTGACAAATTGAACAAGTTTTTGTTGACACCTAAATTTTGGTTAAATATTTATGATTAAATTGCGTAGAAAATTAGAGATCGATTTGGCCCTAACAAGAAAAGATTTTTACGTCACAGTCATTAATACTATTTGCATCAACTAAATTTTATTTTTATTTATTTTCCCTTTATTTTACTACATTTCAGATAAAAATTTAAAAATTTAAAAATTTAAAAATTTCAAATCATTGTTTTAAAAAATTAGAAAGACGTAAAGGGACTCGGGGGCGGGGCCTGACCCCAGCCCCCTTTCTTTCCTCCGCCCGGGCCGGGGCCCATTTCTCCTCATTTCTCCCTGGCCCTTTTCTCTCCCTTCTCTCCTTCTCTTCTTCCTTCCCTCACGGGACGTCTGGCCCTATAAGAGGAGGGGCCCAAGGGTGAGATCCGCGGGGATGAGAGAAAGGGATCCGAGAGAGAGGGAGATCGAGATCGAGAAAGCGAAGGATGAGGGCGAGAGTGGGGAGTTTCTCCGGTGGCCACCGCGCCCGTACGCCAGCCGCCGATCCTCGCCGACGTCCTCAAACCAGCTCCAGTAAGCCAGCCCCGTTCCTGTTTTGGGTACGTCGGGCCGGAGCTCGCGGCCGCCCTGCTCATGCGGACTCCGGCCCCGTCTCTCCCTCTTTTGGCTGCTGTGGTGTTGTTGTTTTTTTCGGCGAAAGCTTCAGTCTTTACTTTGAGTCCCGATGGAGCCAAAACCCGATGTTTCAGCAGCGTGCTCGTTCTACGGAATGCCCGAGATAGACTTAGTTTTTGCCTGTTTATTTTGGACGGTATCGAGTTGTCCGGACACCATCTCGGCCGGTCGAGACGCCTCGGTGACGTTTGGCGCTTGTGGGCGTCGGCCGTTTCGACGCCACCCCGCCGCCCCCTCTACCGTTTTCGCGCATGTCCGAGAGGGAGGAGCCCCTCGGTCGGCGGTGTCGGGTCCGGCCGGGAAACGGGGACCCAGGCGGAAGCGGAGCCCTCGGCTTTGGCTGGCCGAGGCGACGGCGGAGTAAGCGTGCGGCCAAGCCGAGACGAGCGGCGTCACCACGGCCATCCGCGTCGGCGTTGCGTGGGAGAAGGGGAACGCGAGGGGCTACTAGTCGGGTCGGCCTGGGTTGGGTCGGGGTCGGTCCCGGGTCACACGTCCAATTGGCTTGGGCTCATTATATTAGCTTTGGGTCGAGCTCGGTTTGTTGGAGTTCGGCTTAATTCTATAAGATTGAGCCCATTTTTTTTAAAAGCCTCGTAATGGGTGAGGCCTCCCAAGCTGAAGACCAGCGGCAGCCCACATTCGGAGTGGGCTCAAAGGTCAAGCCCGAGTCCCAATTTCGGAGTAAAAAACTATGAAAACATATATTTAAAAAAATATCTAATTTTTTTTTTCCAAAGAATTTCGAAAAAAATTCTCAAATTAGGAAAAGTAAAAAAAGAAAAAAGAAAAGGCTTTTGAGTTTTTTTCTCTATAAAATGCATGAAACATCCTTCAAAATAAATAAATAAATAAATAAAGGTTTAAATAAGGTTTGGTTTCGAAAGAGTATTAATTGATTAACTAGTATAATCAAGTCCACAATCCTAATTTTTTATGTTGCGTAGAAGTAAAATATTTCTCTTAATATTTTATTTGATTTCTAATTGATCCAACACAAACTGATTAGTAGCGACTTATAAATGAAAATGACTTGCACGTTAAAAATTTAAACCATAAATCGTGAATTGATGAGCTTGGGAGAGCCAAATTAAATCTAGACTTAATAGCTCATTAACCTCTATAGCTACGGGAGGGTCCAAGGAGGTCGCAAAAGTTTATTTTACGTGGCATAATTCTTAATTTTAGTTCAAATATTTTGAACCTATTGACTTTTTTTGAATTATTGTTTTCATGATTCATGCGTCCAAATATACTCGAACAAGAGATAATTGTATGTTCATGTTATAATTGGATCTTTAAGAGTCATATAAGGGACATACGTTGGCCATGCTTTGGAAAAATTGATATCAAGAGGTCAAAAACTTTTTGAATAGAAAAGACTAATTTAAATATAAATTTCAATGCCATAACAAATATGGAAGAAATTCGTAAATAGCATCAGCTAAATAAAAAATTACATTTCAGAGGAATTCATTTATAAATTCCTGTAAGTCAACTTTTTTTTTGCAGAGCATCGATCTGTCTATCTAATGGTGAAAATTATCCAATTTATCTGATTTGAAACGTCTTGTACTCTCCAACGAAATAGAAAATATCAAGCCAATTATCTGCTACACATGGACATCATGGATTGCTTTAATATATAAAAGGTCTTTAACTCTTGAATTTTTTGGAACACAAATTTTTGGTTTTTAAGATTCAGGAGCATGCTTTTGATTGAATATGTATTGGGTTTTGTCATTTTGTGTTGTATGTTATTCGTTTTGACTAATGTTTCTCTACGTCTGTAATTTGTGCTTGCCTGAGATGGATCGTACCTATTTTGTCTCCTCGATCCACCAATCATAATATTTTGACTAAATCGAAGACGTGGTTAAAGGACTTTGATCTGCATATAGTTCGTGCGCCATATGCTTCTATTTTCAGAATGCACAAGTTGTTATAATAGATTAGCTACAGTGTCGGTCTAGGATTGTACGAATAAACTACTATTGCATCATATCTTATTTGGAAAAATCACGGATTATGATCTTCTGTCTATCTATATTTCTAATTAATTGTCATACTGAATTTTTTGCTTTCTATAATTTTACCAAACACAAGAAGATTTCGTGACAACATTACAAGTGTAAAACGATGAAACACTATTTGATGATGAAGAATGTGAAACAGAAGCTACTGGTGATGAAACAAAATAAAATCAAATCGACGAAGCAAATGTGATTAAAACCGAGGGAATGAGAGTTATTTTATTCTGTGGTGGATCTATTAGAGAACGATAAAAGATGCATAAACAAGTGGGATTGGGTGTCTCTAGGAGGAGCTAGAAAAATGCAGATGATGATAAGGTAAAATACTTAAACTCTTGCATGTTCTCTTCATGGAAAAAGTCTATGTATCTACAGCTAGTATAAGGATCAACAAACTTTAACTTGTCTGTTGTTGAGGCAGGAGGGAATGAAAATCTTACCTTTGGTGAGAAGGCAAAGAAAGTTAAGACTTGGAACTGAAGATGGCCAAGCCAATCATAACTGTTTCTTAGGATGCAAAATAGAAATGACCTTTTTTCTATGTGATGGAGCTGGATGATAGTCCCAGGTTAAAGAATGTTTCCTTGGCAAGTGCAAGAACTTGGGCATTATATGAAAGTTTTGAGAAATAGTAACCTTTGATACTATATTTTTGACCAATCAATATGAGATGCCATTTGCCCCTTTCATGCGTGTGCATGAGGATACTAACACATTCGTTTGGTTGTTCAAATCCTCGTCTCTTTTGGATGGGAGGACGAGCACCATTCCCTACTATCACAGACTAGGACAAGGCAATGCAAAATTGAGTTGAGCATCGGTTCCTGATCCTAAGCATCAATGGTGCTTATGGCATATCATGAAAAAAGTTCCTGAAAAATTAGGTCGATATTCTGCATTTCAACTTATCACTCGACATAAAGGGCGTCCCACATCAAAATGGAAGGAATAAAAAATCGGTCATATTGATAGAGTAAAGAAGCAAAAGATTAAGGCTCGACAGACTAAGCGCAAGAAAAGCAAGAAAAGCAAAGATGTAGTTTTGAAAATGGTAATTGTAAATTTGTTGATATCCTTTTTCTCTATTTCATATCATAAAATGGACTTCTTATTTGGTGGTACTCTCATGTTTTCGGGAGTTAGGAGCCAAAAAGGAAATATAAATGGAGTCTCGACGCTTACAGTTTTTGCTTTTTATTATAAAAATTATCTTCATTCTTAAAATGGTTTTTGTATGACTCACTAGTGGGTAACTTAAGTGCACTGTCGGCTAGCATACATGATCTACCAAAAGCTTCTTCTTTTCCAGCAGAAACTATTTAAATGTGGGGAAGGTCCTTTCGTCCATAAATTAATCTTCTATTTGAGAATATTCTATACAACATTTGTGCTTTGTAAATACCGGTCAAAGTATGTTCATCTAGGACAACTCGTACCTACGTGAGGATTGGACTTGATAATCAATGCCGCAACACTCAACATGAGCCAATCATACTTATCTTCGTTCAATTTAAGAAATTCTCATATATGATTGTCATATTCGTTTACATAGGTTTCTGATCTTAGACATTTCATAAGATTCTTTGAGCTATCCTTTTTCTATATTTTAATCTTGTGCATTTATGAAGTCGTTTGAATTAAAAAAAAATGGTATGTTTATATTCTTAATACTAATTCATGATTTTTTTTTTATTAAACAGGACTAAATCATGGGACAATGTCAACCTTATTATACTATTAATCTTTTGAGGATCACAACACAACTTTTTAAAATTAAAAATTATTGATCAATACATTCGACTAAAATAAAAAATTATTCATTTCACATAGTGATTTTTGTAATTAGCTATTTTCCACGGGACAAAGGAGCGACATTGAAGGTAAAGGAATCTCTTATAGGTGAAGAGAGAGAGATTCTTAATTTTTGTTCGTGATCAACAGTTGAGACTTGCAAAATCCTGAAGTTTGATTGTACAAGAATGTTCTAGACTGTTTTCTAGAGAAGCCTTTTGTCTGTATGTGATTCTTAGAATCATCACCCATTTCTTTGTAGAGAGAGTGAGCTTCTTGGATTCATGTCCTCTCTGAGTACCATTTACTCAACAAAGCTGCCCACCATCTCTGATGTGTAGGTCATCCATCCGAGCAATTCTATCATGCAAGAATTTTTCCATCTGTGCACCCACAATTGATGCATTATAAACATGGGATCAGCTGACATTCAATTGAGGCCATCCATCTCAAACTAAGTTTCTCATTTCTAATCTCTCATTACTAAGAAAACAAAGTCATGTTCACATCATTCTTTCTAGTAGTATACAGAAAGGAAAAATATTCACAACTCCAACAGTTTACCTTCTCAAATGGCACATAACAAGAATTTCACATATTTTCAAATACAAACACAAACTCTCCCCCCTTGGTCTGCTGTCTCTCGTAATATGTTAGGCTTGATTAGAGTCTCCTGCTAATTACTGTTTTCAAGAGTTGACTTCAACGATCCAACCATGGAACTTCTAAACCTGTGAAGACCACAAGTCGCTACTAGAGCAACATAAAAACAAACAACATACTATATTGGAGGGGGAAAAAAAGACAAATAGATATCAATGCAGACCTACCAACAACATAAGATTATGATAGATATCAATGCAGACCTACCAACAAGAGCAGCCAGTTACATCAAGTTTTAAAGATATTTCAGCTTTGGTTTGCTTGGAAGCACCTTGAGGTTCAAGCACCCACTTAAGTTCACTGCCTCCAAATTTGGCACCTTTGAGAAGTCTGGAACACTAATTAGAGACTTACAGCAGCTGAAAATTAGGAACTTCAAATTTCTAAAATGCTGCAAATTAAAAAGAACAGCCGAACAAGATTTTGATAAATTTCACTTTATGAAAGGCACCTAAAATGGAAACCGACAATAAAAGCATGTATGATGTACTTTTAAATTATCTCCTAATTCTTTAATCCTGCTGTTATGCACATCAAACCAAACAAGTTTCTTTAGACTAGCACCAAACTTTAGAGTTGATAAAGGATATTCAGGCCATTCAAGCCACCTTAAATCTTTAGGAAGATATACAGGATCTCCGCTAAGCTGTGCATTTAGAAATAGGAGTAATCTCAGTATCCTCATATGTGTGAAAGCACTCAGATTGATGTCTAGCTCTACTTGTGTTGGCAAGTCCAGCACTTTGCCTCTAACAGCATTGGTTCCCTATCAAGGAAAAGAAAATAATTATTACTACACTACCTGAATTAGGTAACGGCGTGTAAATTAAAGAAGACAAAATTTTCAATGGTGTCATGAGAAGCTCTCAGAATATCCTCCAAAAATACTTCAAAAACATCATTGCAGCACCATAATCTACTCCATTTCCCAAGTTCATCTAAACACTCTTGTTTCACGCTATCCTGACCCATCAACTGAATCGAGTCAAGCATTTGTGATGTTCTCTGATTATGGATGTTCTTTAAAGATCTCTCTATTAAAGTTTGAATCCCAATTAATGTCTTTAAACCACAACCATCAAGAACTGTGGTTACATAATGACTATCCCTCCTCTTAAAGAAGCAAGTAACGTCAAAAAATATGTCCTCCTCATTGTTTTCCAGCGCACCAAACTTTTTCTTCAGAACATTGTTTATATCTTTATTAGGACTTTCATCAAGTTTACCGTATGTACCCTCACATTCCCCTCTACTTCTACCACATAAAAGGGACCCAACAACACAATTGCTAAGTGAAGGCCATTAGCGTAGCCCAAAATATTATCTATGAAATCCCTGCTTATGTCTTTTATCTAGTTTCTTGGAAAAGCAAATGGACGCAGAAGTTCAAAAGCTTCACCTTGATCCAATGTTTTAATTTCATGTACCTGATCTGCCCCATGAAAATTTAGTACATGGTGATCCCTTGTCGTAACAATGATCCTTCTCCCTTTTCCAAACCATTCACTCTGTATCTAATCATCTAACTGGTCTCCATGATCCACACATTCAAGCACAAGTAGAATCTTCTTGCAGCAAAGTCTATCTCATATCAAACCACCACCTCCATCCACACTCAAGACTGCTAAGTTTTCTTTCCAAAATATCTCAGATAAGATTGCTTTCTGCGAATGAACTGGGCCATTAGGTTTACTGGAAGTTCCTCTAACATTTGCAAGAAAGCCGCACCCACCAAACTGACTAGCCATACCGTTATGGACAGCTTTAGCGATGGTGGTCTTCCCTATACCTCCCAGTTCCCCGTATTCCTATCATCCGAACCTCATCCTAGCCCGTACTTAACAACAAGTTTATTTTTTCAACCCGGCAACATGTACTGATGGGATACTTGGGCACACTCAGGGCTACTCGTCCTATTATAGTCACGATACTTGGTCTCATTTCCACCAAAACAAAGTAGCAAAGAGAATGGGAATAAATGGCAATATACGATCCGTCGGACTAACTAAAACCAACACGAAGTAAACAATCACTCTGTAACATTCCAACACATGACTCTAACGCACTAATCGATGCCATCATATAACAACCAGAATAGAGAATTACCAATTCTTCCACAGGGTCGAACAGGAATACTCTGATTACCCATCGACATAATAATGCCAACCGGACAAATGGGCGGCTTCAATTAGGGGCTTGCCTCCATTTCTTCACCTTCTCAGAATCCACCTTTCCCAATTTCTCCTCGTACCAGACCAATTGCTTGCCATAACTCTCTGTCTCTCTCCCCCCCTCTTCGAATCTCTATTGGCTCCACTCCGTGGAACGCAGGCAACACCAGCTGTCCCCTTGAGCCTCTTCTACTCCATTACCTTCACCGGCTCGTCCAAGCACCACCCGGACGAAGCGTGGTTCTCAGAGAAGACAAGGAGGGCGATTCGGGACTCCTCAATGGCCCTCATGAGCGCGGGCGAGATCTCGTGCCCCGGGCCTCGAGTCGTTGCTGTCGATGGAGGCGTTGATGCCTACTTGAGCCAGAGCCCCGTCGAGGTGAGGGAGGAAGCAAGGGCGGTCGTCCTCGCGTCTGAAGCTGAAAGACGTCGAACGGCCATTTTGCTTCGAAGTTGAAGAAGCATTAGTCCGAATGTTTGATACTGCACACCTTCTTCTTCTTCTTTGAATTTTTTTTCGTGGTTTAAGGATAATATAAGGGATATCTGTTGGCCATGGATGGAAAAAATTGCATATTAAGAACTGAAAAACCTTTTTTAAGAGAAAATAATTCTCTGAGAATGGGAATTTCGACGACATAACGAAATATGGGAGAATATAACGACCAGCAAAACTACCAAAATTTTCCAAAACAATTTAGCAATTATAACGTTTAAGAAACTTTTCTGAATTAATATTACTACCACGCTAGTGGTCAAGTTCGAGTTAACATCGTACAAATTACCATAACTAAGATGCGACGGTGCATAATTTCATTCACTGTCGGTGTATGAAAGATATTACATATGTAGTAACGTGAAGAATTGATTAGTTCATGAAGAAGCCTGTATGAATTGCTCCTTCTTCAGGAAATTCAAACACTTGGTCCATTTGTAATCTATCTATTTATGGTCAATCCATACTCACATAATGAGCGACTTTGTCGAGTTCATATTCGCGTGAAAGTCAGTTTTTGGGCTAAAATGTCTTTCCTGTAAAGAAGGAAAAGTAGAAACTCTTTCTTTCATGGGTGTGTCAATCGCCATGCCACATTGAAGAAATTTGTCAAACAAGACGATAATGCCTCAAGGGATAAGGTGGAAGAGAAAATCTTAAGAGGAGCCACTTTTTTAACTCCAAAGCCTCCCTCATAACACATTCCAGCACCGACAAGCAATTTCAAGGTGTTCATGGCAATAGCAATTTTGGGAGAATTTCAAGAAGAGTGGAGGGATGAAAATGTGATGTTATCCAACTCTGACCTAAGTGCAAGGTTTCGTTTCCTTCTTTGATGTCTGTGATGAAATTGAACTTGGCGAGGGACAAAGGCATATTGATTGCGAAATGTATTTTAATGACGAGGAATGAGAAATGAAGTGCATGTGCTACTTATCTGAATTTAAGGGAACTATATGTGGGCATTCTATGGTGGCTACTCTTAAGAAACATCTTGAAGTTGTGTCTACTGAGTATCTTTAGGGTATATTTGGTAACCGTTCTACTCTCGGGAACAATTTTTGCTTAAAAATAATTCTTTTCAATAGTTTCTGACATTTGGAAGTGTTTGGTAACTGTTTAAAATTTATTTTTGGGGGAAAAAATGCGTTTGATAAAATCTCAAATTATTTTGTGAATTAGAATTTCTTTTTAATTTTTTAATACTTTTATTATATTTTTCTCTTTTTTCTTTTTCCTTTTCCATCCCTATTCTTCTTCTCTAGCCGATTGTCGGCCATGGCAATGGCCAACGACCGGCTATGCAAGGTCTAGCGAGCTTGCCAGAGCCTCACCAAGCCAGTGCAAGGCCTAGCGAGATCGAGCCTTGTTGAGGCTCGACTGGCCATTGGCAAGGTTGAGCCTCATTGGTGGTTGGGTGATCTTGTCTGGCTATCGGCAAGGCTAGTCAGTGCGAGGCTGACCCTTGCCAAGGCCAAGCCTTGCCCTGGCTTGGGGAGGCTTTGGCAAACTAGTGGGACCTAAACCCAGCAGTTGTTGGCCATCACCATGGCCAACAATCGGCCATGAGAAAGATGAAGAGAAAATAAAAGAGAAAAATAAAAAAATTGGCTCGATTTTGAAATTATTCCTAGAAACAAAGAAGCAACTTTTTTCAACTTCTTGATTATTTACCAAATCTATTCACAGGAATAAATTTATTTTCGGGGATACGAAAGTTACTAAACGAATTTATGTTCTTTTTTTAATTTATTTTATTTCGGAGAATAAAAGAATAGATTTAATTATTTTTGCTACTTAGCAAACAGACCCTTGACAACAGTGGAGGAAGGACCTAAGGCGAAAGCATATAGTCATCAGGAGTTGTTGTGAATATGCTAACCTCAATGATGAAAAGTGGACATGAAAATTAATGCGCAAATACTCATAAAGTGAGCCAACTATAGTTGTCATTGTTTGATATAAGAAATTCTCGTATATGATTGTCTCGTCCGGTTATATAGAATGTGATCCTTCACGTTTCATAGGATGCCCGTGGAGTCTCTTTTTTCCACATTTTAATCATGTGGATTTATTGAAGTTTTTTGAAATTTTATGTGATGGTATGTTGATATTCTTAATACCAACTCATCAGAGTTTTATATTTAATGAGAATAAGTCATGAGATAATTTTAACTAGGAAATTACAAAAAAAATTATAAATTTATTGCAATTATGCCAATTTAGTTTTAAATTTTTTTTTTATCAATTCAATTATAAACCTTTTATAGTTGTGCCAATTCAATTCATCAGGCTAATTTTGCCTGTCAATGCTAATGTGAACGCATGCCAATAACGACCATTCGGTCAATGTCGATGTGGCAATTTTTTAATAATATATTTATTTTTTTTCCTTTTTATTTTTTCTCTTCCTCCTCCCTTGGCTTCTTTTCCCATAGTGGTTGGCAAGGCTCCACCGACACTCACCAGCCAGTAGGCGAGGGCTAGAAGCCCTCACCGGTAGCCTTGCCCAAATTTGGATGAGGTCTCAAGGCCACGGGTGAGGCAATTTCACCCACAAGGCTAGCCTCACCATGGTATTGCCACATAACGAAGGTGGCCTTGTCGCGACCCAACTTTGTGAACCAAGAAGAGGAAATGTTGGGTTTATGGATACTTGACCATAAGAGCTCCCTCATGGTTCGCATCCACAGAGATGCTATCACCTTGCCTTTTAGTAGAGGTGTCAAAATGGGTCATTTGTTTTTGACAAAAAGTAGTTAAATGGGTTTACTTTGATAAGTGAGTTTTAAGTGGGTCTTAAGTAGGTCTTAAATGGGTTTGGTTTTAACTTTTAAGTGGATCTTAAGTGGGTCTTAAATGGGTTTGGTTTTAACTTTTAAGTGGATCTTAAGAGAGAGACTCTCTCTTCTCTTTTTAATTTTACATAAATATTTTTTTATAAATACCAAAATTATAATTATTTTTTTTTATTTTTTTCTTTCCTGTTCTTTTCTTTTATTTCTTCCTTTTTTTTTTCTTTTTTTTCTTTCTTCTTCCTTCGGTCGCCAGCACGGCAATGGCCGGCGACGGGCCAGGCGAGCCTCGAGCTCGCTGGATCTAGTGAGACTCAAACTTGCTGGTGTCGGGCGAGGCTCGAGCCTCGCCAGATTCGGCGAGTTTCGAGCTCGAGCTCGGCCAACGCTGGCGAGCCTCGAGCTCGCCAGATCTGGCAAGGCTCGAGCCTCGAGCTCGCCGGATCTGGCGAGGCAGAGGCCTTGCCGAAGTCCGGCGAGGTTCGAGCCTCACCAATTTGGCAAGACTCAAGCTCGCCGACATCAGGCGAGGCTCCAGCCTCGTTGATCTAGCGAGCCTTAAGCTCGCCGGCGTCGGGCGAGGTTGAGGCTCACTTGTGGCCGGCCGTCGGCCTTCGTCGTGGCTGGCGGCCGGCCGAAGAAGAAGAAGAACCAAAAAGAAAAAAGAAAATTATATTTAAAAAATATAAAAAAAATAATTTAAAAAATATAAAAAGAAAATTTTGATTTTTTAAAATAATTATTTTAAAAATTATAAAAATTGTCCATTAAATTTTTTTTGTATAAAACTATCTTAGTAATACCATTTTAAAAAAATAATATATATAAGAAATAAGTTTGGAAGTTTTTTAGTTATATAATCTTTAAAAAAAAAAACATAAGAATAAGTTTTCCTAAATTTGGTTAAATATGAAAATATTTTATTAATATGGGTCGGATTGGGTATGGGTCGGGTCGGGTATGGGTCAAAAATTTTACATTAGGCTTAAATGGGTCATAAATGAATTAATAGGTCAATTTGGGTCAACCCATTAATGACCCGACCCAAACCCGACCTGACCCACCTGTTTGACACCTCTACCTTTTAGGACGAACCATTCATGAGTTTGCTTGATCATAGTTGTGAGCAAGCTCATACCTCACGTGACAGCAGAAAGTGTCACGATTCATATCCACACGGGTGACATACCTCAAAGAAGGAGGTCAGGTGTGAGTATTGAATTTAAGAGTACCTTTACCATAGTAGCCCTTCTACTAGTACTCTATTCCCTAAGGATGATATCACTTCATCAATTAGGAGCTTTCTACAGTGGGTATGCTAAATTATGGTGAGCTTTGACGAGGCCCGTACCCTTTGCAATGGGTTGATTTTATTATTTACTTATTTAAAACAACCTAAAAAGAACGGGAGTCACCACTAGCCTCGTCTTTGTGGTTGGCTAAAAATCCCAATTGAGGGTTGAAAGTGGTTCCTCGATTCTTACGCAACTAGAGATTCTAGATTTGGGGAGTCAGGTTATGCTAATATTTCTATGAGCACCTTTTAGTACCTAATAGTTTGTCATATTTCCTAAGGTGTCCAAACATTTCTTTTTACTTTTTTGGGTTGTTAACTTCCTAAGTGACCATGCATGGATGGCTATTTTCATGCAATTTCTATTTGTAAGAAAGAAAAAGAAAGCAAACAATTGAAATTTAAAGACGAGAGAGAAAGTAAACAATCAAGTGAATTGTTATAGGGAAAACAATAAATCTAACATGCAACCCTAGGTGATAGGCAAAAATAAACCCGCACTTCATCGAGTGTTTACACAATGCAAAATGACCAGAAACATATATCGGGTAAAAATCGGGTAAAAATGAATACAATACTGGGTTGGAATGGATATCGACCTCCCATTGTTCTGAAGTTTTGAGGGAACTCCACCTCCAAGGACCTATACTAATCCTAATCTAAAGAAACTAAGACAAGGTACATACAATAGGAAAGAAACAACCACTCATGCCAAAAACAACCACAATTATTAAACAATTAAAAAGAATCGAGCAGTTGAAATGGGATTTAAAGTCGATCAAGTGGGGTCTCAGGATTGGCCTTTGCAAATCATGCATTGGTCCTTTTAGACACCTACTCAATCCAATTTCATGATTTACAGCTATTAGTGACCATTTGTGTTCTTGTGTGGTCACTAACGCTTATAAGTCCCTATGACATGTTCTAAATGAATCCCAAGGTTACCCCATAGAAATAGACACCATACCTAAATATACATATAAAATTCAAAGGCATTAGTAGGAATTAAACATGCAGGTAGACCCATTGACTTTATTTCCAAACAATCAAACAATTTTTAGTAAGCTAGCATTGGATCACTTATTCAGATAACAGGAGCCAAACACGATCATAGGCATCTCTAAAAATGAAATGTTATTATGCATTTGTGATACATGTGATGCTTCAAGAGGCTTTGAATGTGTTTAAAACATCAGGATGAAAAATTTTGACAAAAAGTGTTGAAAGTGAGGTATGATCTCATTTGCCAAAGCTAGTCTAGGGCGCATATTGCACTACTAACAAATGTCATAGGCATTTTAAATACAATCCAAGTTTCAATAGGATCAACCTCAAATCGGAAGTTCCAAGAGATGCTAAACAATTGATATTGGAAGCATCACATGTATTAAAATCATTTCCACATGGAAAACCGACATTTCACTTCAATTTTGGAAAAAGTGCCGATAAAAGACCTTTTTAGTTTTTTTTTCAAAAAATTTCCAACAACGAAGATTGAGAAACTTGGAGCAAACTTCATGAAAGTGATGAATCCTATTTCAAGATGCAAATTGTCCTGAAGGATCTTGAAAAAAAAAATCACAACAAAGATTTACAATAAGACGTCATAGAACAGATAAACAAAATCAACGCAATTGGCAATGGACCCATGGACAAATTGTTCCAAGAAAATTACACAATGTGCACGACATCAAGGGGAAGGAAGTATTCTGAAACAAGCCACATAGACATTTATAAAATTTCTAAGAAGTTCAAAACCGCATTAGAAATTCAGCAGAACAACAGGACAACATGACACAACAACAGAGATTTGACCTAGTAAATGGGCTCTAAAAAATATGAAATTTCACCACAACGTACTCAAAAGAGTAACAAACAAAGTTTGTGAAGGGTCCGGCTTAAGAATCTCTAACTGAAAAATCACACAAAAATAACGAAAGTCAGACTAAATAGGGATAAAACAGGGGTTCCGAATTTAACGTAAGTAAGATTTCTAACCAAACTTGGAAAAAAAGGGAACGGGGTCAAGTGATAAGCAGATCGCGCAAAAAGTGGCATTAAAAATATTTAGATGAGTCCTAAAACTTGCTAGAAGGGTCGGCGTTCAATCAAGGTTGAATCGAGGGTCAAAAATTGATGTTCGTGAAGGTATGTGAATCAGCCATTTACAAAACAGAACATGGTATATGTTTAATAGTTCAAAAGACCGATTAAACAATACATGAATGGTATGAAACTTGCATATGACGAATGATTGAATGCAACAATGATTTGGGTAAAACGTTTAACCCTATATGGGATGCAAAGAAATCACATGATCCATCAATATTGCAAAATGATTTAGAACTAGGAATGACATGTCCAATGAACTTCAATTGCAATTAGCCTTATTGATGCATGATGTTTACATACCAAATAAAGTTCAATTATGACATGCCATATATGGACGCCAAACTTGTAACACACACTTCAAATGTCGAGAAGGCATTAATGCATAGTTTGGTCTTTAAGAGACCATAATGAATGGGTTTTAGTATGCTCATGATAAGCCCCTAAACTAATGCGAATATCACTGAACATGTTTGATTTCAATGAACTAATGATGTGCAAAAAAACCTTCGAAATTTTTTATATGTAGGATGTGACACATTGGAGCTTAATTTGGATCACACAAACCTATGCGAAAATAGCAGAACAAATGCATGTTGTGAGATACCCTAATTTCGCCAGAACCTACACACATTCGTGCATGCAATTGACATACCAAATGATGAGAAATCCACATGAATCTTACCTTTCTAGAATCCTTAAAACATGCATTACAAATCTCATAGAGGATGTGAAGTCAAATTGACTTATCTACATCTTCAATTTCACACAAATGCAATTCGGATCTGGTGTAGGGTACATAGACCTAGGTTTGGTTTTTGATCATTTTGTCTAATCAAAACATCTTAAAAAATTCTGAAAAAAATTAGATGTCATGCTCAAGACAATTTTGCATAAATCTCGTGAAGAAAGTTTTTCCAGATTCTGCTCATAGAAATCAGTATGAAAACAATAATATAGAAAATCAAAATAAAGTCAGAACTTCAAATCTACCTATAACTACTGCAGAATCGACTGATTTCGGAGGTATTTTTTGATGACCAAATGACATTCTTTCAGGATGCGTGACTTATCAAATTGAAGCTCAGGAAGTCTATTTTTTACACACAGAAGGGTTCGAGGTCAGAAAAGCTCATATAGTACCTCGTCTCAACCAAAACAATAAGCATACAATAGAAGCACGGAATTGCATATTAACAGTACCTACATTCAAACAAACTCAAGTTTATCTTCAATGAACATCAATCTTCAGTAGATCATTCAATCACATCATCAATCTTAGATCTAAGCATATTATATAAATCTTGAATACTAGCCCTGATCGGTTACGTTGCTTACCTTATCGGATTCAAGGTTAAAACATCTACCTTTTGCATTTTCCTTCAAAACAAAGAGCGATCGGAAAAAGTCAACGTCACCAGAACGTGATCGGAACTTTGAGGGATGGATCGGATCGCCTACGGATTGGCTAGGGACCAGTTGGACCGCCAGTTCACCTTGGATAGAACTAGTCCTAATTGAATCGGCCTTGGATGCGTTGGAATAGAACAGACTAGCAGAGTTAATCTGGTGGTTGAGCTGCCAATCCCCAACCATGGTGAGGCTAGGTATGAAGTTAGGGAGAGATCGGTGTGGCTCACGCCGTCAATCTAGGTCGCTGGACCGGCTCGGTAGCCATTTTCTTCGACTCGCAGAACAAGCGACTGGCTCAAGCCGATCAATCGACTGCTGGAGGAGGCACCAGTCACTAGAAGATTGAGGATGAGGAGAAGACCGTCGAGGGGCTAGGTGGTGATTGGCAGATCGACGACGTGAGGCCGACGAGCGATGGACTGGCGAGGGGCTAGTTTGGGAGAAAGAAAAAGAGTGGGAAGAGAGGAGGGAGAGAGAGGTTTTCTGTTTTTGAAAGAGAAAGTATTCTGCAAATGAGGCCCCCCCTTGCATTTTTGAGGAAAAGACCTTTTATACTAAGGCCTAATCGTTGAATCTTGACCATCGGTTTAATCCGATGATCAAAACTTTGATTTAATGGCCAAATTAAGTCCATTAAAGGCTAAGCCCACTCAAAACATGTCCTATGACTGATCGGATGGCTTTGATTCGCAAAACTTGAGGTTCAAAACAAGAATTGTAATTAGAGCCTAATTATGTGTAAGATCGTAAATTTACAAAATTCAAGGGCCATTTTGCAAAATCTGAAAAATGGAAGGGCATGAGGATAGAATACGCATGATGAGGGGTTGGGGACCGGCTGCTAGTGACCTAGAATCGATCGGCGAAGGGCCGAACTGGCCTGCCTCATCGGCAACCAATTGGAGCGGTCAAACTGGTGCACGCCGGTACTTTGCTGGGCAGTTCTTGTGGGCTCGAAATTTATAGAAAAGAAAATTTATCCAATATGAGGAGAAATTATCCAATTTTAATCAAATTAAACCAATAAAGCCCCTTAAATGCAATCTATGGGTTTTTCATTAACCTAATCAAATGATTATTGTGAAAAATGACACATCTAGGCCATGGGTACATGTAATTGAACCTATAAGCCAAAATGGGCAATTTTTGCAACTCTTCGCTCGAAATTGCGAATTAATTGAAATAGAATTCAATTAATATTACGATAAACCTATTCAACTAATTACTCATGCTTATGATAACCTATTACATTCAAATTGACTTTGAATTGTATCTACGAGACTTAAGCCAAAAATGGATTTATGAAATTAGACCTTAGTCTTGAATGGATCCACTTGAATTTCTTCAATTGAAGCTCAATAGTCTGGTTTTCCTATATTCAAGAGAGCAAAATTCCTCAAATTGGGAAATTCTCAACTAAATTTCTCAAAATGAACTTCGGATTTAGACTTATATCAAGAAAATGAGTGGAATACAAATGTCCATTCGCAACTCATGAATGATCGATTCAGACCCCCTAATTAGGGCTCAAAATGACAACTCGCCCTTTGATATGACAATTCTCGAAATTGAGTGAAAGAATGGATTAGAAATAGTCCCTAGAACCAATGTTGTAAAAAAAGCTACACCTAATCATGACTAAAATTTAAAAAAAAAATTATTTTTAGTCAATTTCAAACCTAAAACCAAAAAGTTTGTAAAATAAGGTTTTTAATCGAATTTTGCAAAATTTTTGACACAGAATTCAAATTGACACTAAAACAAAATATTTTGTGGATTTTTTTTATTTTTTTAATAAAATGTTTGACCAAAAGTCAACCCTTTAATTGACTTTTCCTAAAAGTTTATTTTTGAGTAAAAAATTTGAAATTTTTGAAAATTGACTTTCTTGGAAGTTAAAACCATTTGACATCTTTTTGGGCAAAAAGTCAACGTTTGATTTTTCGGATTTTTCTTGGAAGTAACTAAGAAGTCACTTAAAAGTGATAGTGCAAAAGGAAAAAAAGAAAATGAAAAACGACACTATTTAGTTCAAAAATGGGTTTCGTTTTGAATAAAACCCTAATTTTATTTTATTTTTCAAGGAAGATAACGAAGGATCGGTGGAAGTTGGAGATGATGGCAAGAGAAACAGTGAAGAAGAAGATAAGTGTATGGAGGAGGAGCTCGATTTGAGTGAGGATGAGGAGGGTGATCTCTTGTTCTTGTTGATGTATTCTTCGTCCGGAAGACCACAAGTTGACCCCATTTTTGGCAACGTTTTAGACTTTCCCGAGAGAGAGAGAGAGAGAGAGAGAGAGAGAGAGAGAGAGAGAGAGATTTGTCAAGAAGACTAGGAGTGGCCCACATTCGAGCAAGGCCTGAGGGTCACTAGCGAGGGCTTCACGATCTCGCCTAGTGGCCTGCAACAGCAAGGGCCTCATTGGCCACTGTGGGAAAATAAGCCAAGGAGGAAGAAAAGAAAAAAGAATAGAAAAATAAAATAAAAAATTAATAAAAAAAATTTTAAAAATAAAATATTATTAAAAAATTACCACGTAAGTATTGAGGAGATAACAGCTGCAGTCAAGCATCTATGTCAACACTAGCCAACCAAAACTAGATGGATTGACTGAATTAGTATAATTGTAAAATATTTAGAATTGAATTGGCACGATTGTAATAATTATAAGATTTTTTTGGTAATTCTCCCAATTTTAACCTCAGAGTATTATTAGCATTTTGAGGATCACAACACAACTTCATTTTGATATAAAAAAAAATTTAAAGATCAATGCATTTACCTGATGACCAATCATTTCACGTGGTAATTTGTTTATTTCGCTATTTTTAACCAAACATAGGAGCAATGGCTAAGGGAAAGGAATCTCTTGAAGGTGGAGGTAGAGATTCTTAAAATTTTGTTCATGATCAACAATTGTATTTTGGTACGTACATTCAAGCATTTACAATTCATGTAATGGTATCTTCTAGACTATTTTCTAGAGAAGCCTTTTGTATGTATATGTTTCTTAATGTTATCGTGATGCGTATGACCACTATCCAAGCAATTATAGCATGCAAGAATATTTCCATCTATGCACCAATAACGGGTGCTTTATAAACTTGGGGCCAGCTTGCATTCGGTCGAGGCCATCCAACTCAAACTTAGCTCCTCATTTTTAATTTCTAATTTCTAATTCATAAGATAACAAAGTTATCTCGACCAAAGCGAGAAGGGACAAGCACTAGCAGTAGGAGATAACCTGGTTTACACAGATGTTGGAAGAAGATAATGTTGTTGACGCAGATGTCAATGGCTTTAGAAGCTCTAAACTCTTATTCTATGCCCAACCCATCATTTAAATTCATGGATGATTTTGTTCATCCTTGTCCCGTGGAATTTTGGACCGAACAAAGCAGTCCAAAATGGACTCCATCACCCTTGCTCTCTGCCTCATCAATCATCACTTCCGCCGTGGCAATTCAATATTCTCTTGTAGTTGTGCCATGGCCTTCGCTCGAGCACAAGTAAGACTCACGACATGTAAGAAAATGCTTTGAAGAAGACAAGGCCGCAAAGGAGAGTCGTGACTCAAGAGAGATCAATCGAGCTTCTTTAAAGTCGTCGGAAAAAAGAAAAAAGAAAAAGGGAAATCCGGACGATGAAGACTTTTCTCTTTTTTCCTTTTGAATCTGGTCCTATCTTATCTATGCGCAGGTTGCAAAGCCCTGCTTCTTCATTCATGCGTGCTCACCCCAGCCCCGAGGAGGTGAGGAATTCGATTCCTCACCTCCTCCTTTCCAAGTGGGGAAGGGTGGCCGGGGCAACCTTATTAGTTCAAAGAATGAAGACTTGAATAAGATAGAAGTTTGATACAAAACCCTCATAGCAGTCCTTTGAGTTCTTGATTTGGGTTTTTCCTATTTTTTAACTGACTTGGTGTTTACTAAGTGACACATCAAATGCACTTATAACCCGCCACGTCAACCGTCGCCTCATTTTTTATCCCACAAGGTAGTACATTTTTAATAACACTAACATCATTGAAATATTAGGTTGTATAAGAGATCAAATGGCTAAAAGAAAATTCAAGAACTAGTACTCCATCATCAAAATTCACTTCACTCACAAAAATCACTACCGAACCGGCTTTCCAAGAATACAACATCATCAGTCGTGGAACGTATCAATCAAATGCACCTCGTGACATGAAGCAAGCTTGCTCTCTCATATTTTCGTGTTGATCAGGCCAGATAAATATTTATTTTCATATTGAGAATTTTCAGATTTATTAGCTGAGTAAGAGAAGTCTTTGCACTGAAATCTCGCAAAGGAAATTCTAAGAGCTATCATCAAATTTAGGTTTAGTACGTTGCTCTTCATAATATCAAAAAAAAAAAAAAAGTTGGAAACTATATATCATGCTTTTTGATTGAAATTTTTGAGCCATGATTTTCTGAAATGGTCGCATAGAGCAATTCTCTTGGCACGTCAGTAGGCTAATGGCAAACCTTGTATCAATACGGAATTTCGAATTGAAATTGAGGGAGCAGATGTGTAACCAGTTCTTCTACGGACAAAAATGCAAAAGGAAAAAGGATAAACCGATTTTAAAACTTGTTCAATTAGTTCAGATAAAAAGTACCGTAATTCTGTCAAATTTGTATTACGGGAAATGCTGATATCTTATTTTTTAATATGTTTTGAGTGCACAATGGCGTTGATGTAGTGCGAAATGGATGCCGCATCAGAAAATAGGTTTAAAAAATTGGACATAAAAAGGAAAAAAAATCCAGAAATGAATTAAAAAAAAACAAAAAAGGCCAAAATTAATTTAAGAAAATGGAACCAGGGGGAGGGATGGTCGGGTTTCTCCGGGCGGTGCTACTATCGGACCTCGTCGTTGGTTTTCAAAGGAGGCAAATTTTATTGTTCGCTTCTTTTTTATCTAACGTGACAGAATAATAAAATTTTATTATACAAAGGCGAAGGAGCAAATGTAACGAATGGTTCGCAGTAAAAGAGATTTGTCACCTTAACCTAACCTTTTAGTGGCACTAATCATGTTAAAATTCTATGCTTGTGCTCATTCATTTGTTTGCCACTTTGCAGCGAAATGATGATTTGACTACTCTCAAATTAATAGTACATTAGTTTGACTCGAATCCCTCGCTTTGTTGGTAACTTGCTAAAACAGCAGGTTTATGTTTGGTAAGTTCTAATTTCATCATGAAAATTATCGAAAAAAGTCATAAACATATTACACCTATGTCAATTATTTTCTGAACTATTTAATTTGATCAATTTGATAATTAACTTTTTGACGATTTGCCAATTCAATCCTAAATATTTTCAGTTGTGTCAATCTAGTCCTAAATCTCTTGACGATTTGCCAATTTAGTACTAAACCTTCCATTTATGCCAATTTCGTTAAGGTAAAGACTAAATTGGCAATTCATAAAAAAAAAAAAGGATTAAATTATCACAATTGAAAGGTTTATTATTAAATTGGCAAATTTTCAAAAGATTTATGACTAAATTATCTAAACTAAAAATCTTAGAACTGAATTAGCACAAATGCAATAAGTTAAGGACTTTTTTGGCAATATTGCCGATTTCATCAGGAAGATGTCTTTGCAATGGCAAACAAATAAATAAGTTGATAAGTTATCTTTGGTATATGGATGATTTACATACTTGGTCTGTAACATGCTTCTTCAAAGAAGTTACAGCTCATTGGTAAATTACTAATTTCACCAGTAAGTTATCAACTTCAATTGCAAGATTTTAGTGGCAAATTTGATAACTTACTATTGAATGGTAAGTTCTTTACATGGTCAGTAGCTTACCACCTTAAAAGTGGGCTTGCATTGGTAATTTAAGTTATTTATTTCTCTGTTTCGATACTAACTTGAATTGGGAATATATATATAAGTCATAAACCTACTGTGTTTGTACCAATTTAGTCTTAAAGTTTTCAATTGAACCAATTTAGTCATATACATTTTCATATTGGTACTAATTCAATCAATCTAACCAATTTCCAAAATTGCTAAAGTGGGTGTTAGCCGTCCTATGTGGCATAACCGATACTAAGGTGGACCATTTCTAATTTTTGAAATATTTTTATGATATTTTTCTTTTTCTTTTCTTTCCTTTCTTTTTTTCCCCCAACCGTGGGCCGACAAGGGCCTACCCTCGCCGGCCTCCTCCATGCCCTTGTTGGGCACAAGTGAGGGTTCAACGGCAATTGCTTGTGGCAGCCAAGGGCCACAACGCCCTTGCCTGTGGCCGGTGATGGTCAACCGAAGACCTCGTCAACCCCAAAGTTTAAAAAAAGGAAAAAAAAAAAAAAGAAAAGAATAAATGAAACATTTAAAAATTTTAGAAAATTGTCCACGTGGGCGATTGGCGTTCACGTCGGTAATTTTTTTATTTAAATTGGCCCAATGGACTAAATTGGTACTAATGTAAAATATTTAGGACTAACTTTGTCCAATGCAATAGATTTGAGGCTTTTTTTTTGTATTATTCCCAACTTGAATTATAAGATTTTATAAGAAATAGCAAAATTTTCTTAGCAACTTGATAACTTACTATTGAATTGGGTTTCGTAAATTCCTCAAATTATTGGTGACATACTTCAGTAAAATTATACCCACGTTGTAACTTACTTAATTCAATAATAATTGACTAATTGCCTTTTTTTATTAATAGCAAATTCCTCCTTGTATTGGTAATTAACTAGTATTTAGGCGGACCTATGTAGATAAATTGCTAATTTCACCGGTAAGTTTAATCTTTAAGTGGTAAACTTCTACATAACAAGTAGATAATTTACAATCCAATTGAAATTGGAAAATTCCCTTTGGTGATCACTTGCTACCTTGAAAAATGGAACAATGTCAGTAAGTTATTAATGCCATCGGAAAATTACTATGTTCCCCATTCAATTTTTGTTTTGAGCGGTAAATCTATTATAAAGTTGGTAGTTTATTGTTGCATTTCACGTTCCTAAGTTGCTAACTTGTTGGTAAATTACTATGAGCTAACATGACCAATCAGTTGCCAGCTATATAATTTTACCAAGGGGATTTAAAATTGACTAACCATATGAGAAAATTACCATGCTTGGAACATTGATCCTTTTTTGGCAAACGGAAAATTGGACTCGTCCTTCTCCCACTCCAGGGGCCAAAAGCAAAGAGAAGCTCGTGTGCTTCACGAACTTTTCCTAAGATTCTATTATCATTTGTGAGGGTACTTTATATAGTTTGACTGTTGAGGATTTGATTTTATGATCTAGATAACCCGACAAACGGTAGTCAGCAGGTGCGATGATGATAACATGATCTCCGCACTTCAGTTAAAAGGGCTCACTTCTCAGGACTATTATTACAAGAATACGCTAATGCCACTGAAATCAGTAAACGAGATGCTGCTAAGCATGTCGTGCAGAATATGACATTTATCAATGAGATAATGATTCAACTGATGAAAAACAAACACACTTGCTATGAATGTTGCGTGCCAAGTCACCGTCTATCCAGTTTCATATATTTGAATATGAGACAAGAGACTGAACCGAACGCCATCTATTACTCCAACCACTGTCCCGGGGTATAAGGAAACACATGCCACCCCGAATTTGTTTCACTGCCTTACTAATCGCTTTCTTAAGAGCTGCAAGCCAACATATACTACACTCACCTCTTCCCATTTAATTTGTTTCACTGTCACTGCTTCCGGTTCCTTGCAAAATGGGAAACGTGTTTAAGTATCCTATTGAGGTGTCTTCCTCTGAATCAGAGTCCTCATAGAATGAAGCTGGATCCACTAATTGATTCTCTTCCAGCACAACCTTTAGATCATCCTCTAATCGCCGGCATCTTAACATATATCCCAACTTTTTCATGGTTCCACCCGATAGTGTAACTGTAAGGCTAAATCTTAAATAATTCTCCCCAAATTGACTGAAATCAACTGCTCCCTGCAACAATCCCCACAATATATTTGGTTTGAGACATTGAATCCACATATGATCTGAATCATATGAATTGAGAGTTCCTTCTAGCACATTCCGCCTTTGGCCATTAACATGTGGCACGATTTTAAAAGATATTTCCTTGTTTCCATCTTCCACACCGAAAACAACACAGAGAACCAATTCAAGGAACTTGTCAAAAAAGTCCTGTGAAGCCATGAAAGATATAGTACCATCTTCAACAAGGACAAACCCCTTTGGCATCTCTCCTCCAGGCAAAACATTTCGGCAACGAGGATAAATTCGGGAATAGCGAAGCTTCTATAATATGAATAAAGTGTTAGAAGTACCCAAATTTGTAATTAGTTCAAGAAGAAGAGTTTGATTTTGAGCATATTCATAAGGGAGAAATACCAAAAAGTTCTAAACTTATTGCAATTTTGATATTAGTCTAATTTTTTTTAGCCATTTGAGTCCTAAACTTTTTACATTTATATCAGTCCATTTGATTAGTTTTGGCTAATTGGTGCTAATATGGATGTCGACTATCCTATGTGGCGCAATCATTGTTGATATGGACAATTTGTAATAATATTTTAATAATTTTTAGAATTTATGTATTTATTTTTATTTATTTTTTCTTTCTATTCCCTTTTTCCCCCTTCCCTCCATCTTCATCTTCTAGCTAGTTGTCAGAACTCAACAATTGGCCAAAGTTGAGGGCCAGTGAGTTGGCTTTGCAGGCTATAAACAAGGGTGAGCCTTGCCCGCCCCTAACGAGATTGGCCAAAATTAGCCGAATGGATTGAATTGGCACAAATGTAAAATGTTTAGGACTCAACGAGAAAAAAAAAAGGTTTATGATTGAATTATTACAATTGCAATATGTTTAAAACTATTTTTTGTAATTTTCCCTATTCCTGGTAACGCAACCAAAGCTAGACTTCTATAAAATTAGACACATTGATCCTTGCTTATGTTGGAAATCATTCCCTTGCAAACGTTAGCCACCCCTAATATTAGATTGAATCACTCTAAAAGTAGCTCATGCAATATTTGTGTACTATAGATGAAGTGAAAATTTGATGGAAAAGAGAACAACATATATGAGAAATCAATTGTCCTAGTCGGACCCCACTGTCTAATGTTCATTTTTATGTGTTCACTTTAGACATTGCTGATTCTTCAGTAAAAACTGTCCTAATTAAACTCCAACTTACTTGCAACAAACTTAACATTATTAACATAAAAAAAAAGAAAAAAAAAACTTGTACTTGGCCTTAAATTAATGGAAAATTGAAAAGGAAAGTCCATTGCATGTCCTCTCCACAGGTTAGCCCCATCCAAACCTCCTGCACCTTTTATGTCCGCTCAAACTTTCTTTTAAAGGAGAATCTCAAATCTGATAGTCTCTATAATTAATTTAAATCAAACTGTCCCAAGCAATATGTATATGGCAGTTGACACGTGTCACATAGCAAGGCAGGTAGCACGACGGTACTCTATCATAATAGCAACTCTTGTACGTCTTCTCCCTCGAGGTTAGTAGATTATATTATGTGGTGATGTTCAAATCGATTAGGGTCAGCAATTATTCTATATCAAAGTTCATGAAAATCCAACAGGATCTGATTTTCAAAAGAGAGGCTCTTGGGCTTTTCATGCCATTTTGTTTTGTTTCTTTCTACCTTTTTTGGCCTTTTTATTATTATTATTATTATTGTTTGATAACTTTGATTAGATCGATTGATGCTGCTTGTCTTCTTTTATATCAAAGTAAGATTTTGGCTCCAGGGATGAATTAATTCCTTAGAACTTTTATCCGTTATACTACAAAATGATGTTAGACTTTTTAAAATTAACTCACAAAATCTTTATATCAAGTAATCTAAATATTTTTATATAACTATTTAATATAATCCATTTATTTAATCGTCTACTCATAATCTCTCGCTTTCTTTAACACTATTATTATTACTCTACAATATTTTTTTTACAGCTGTTGTTTGAATTTGCAGCATCATGGCTATAATCACGAGACTTTGGCCACAACAATGATTAGAGATATTCTCAGCTATGGATATAGACAAATAGAATTCGTTCATATTATACCGCACTTGCAATAGACTTATCTTAATCTAACTCTACAGTAACAAACGCCTAAGAGTGAGAACGACCTCATGTTGAATTATTGAATTATTGTCATTCTCTAGATTTATCCTGATCCGTATAGATGATCTAGTATTATAAGGGTGTCGGTTGTTATGATGAACCACACCATCAAGAACTACGTGTCCACTATTCGTTAGATTTGCAAGATTTTTACATTTATTTTTCAACATAGGAATTACAATTATTGGATCTATGTCATTGTGTAATTTGAGATTTTGTTCAACTTTATGTACTTGCAAACTCACTTTATATTAACTTTGTTTGTTTGTTTGTCAAGAATTTTCATCTTTTGCATTACGCAAACACAGTGCGCCCAACGTGCATTCTATATCAACACACACACAGATATGCACAGAGAGAGAGAGAGAGAGAGAGAGAGAGAGAGAGAGAGAGAGAGAGAGAGAGACCTCAATTGAGAAGTCGGCCATGTTCAATCCTTCTACCTCTGTCCATGTATCATTATCTTGTAAATCGTCTATTTCACTTGAACTTTTTTCCTTTGTGTTTGTCAAACTATCTTCATGCGAAACCTCGTAGAGTAAAGCTAGATCCAATAGCTGATCGTTTTGAAGCCAAACCTCCAAATCATTATCTAGTGGCTTGCATATTAGACTGAATCCACACATTTTCACAATCACTTTTCGATGTTGAAGTTCATGATCTCTAGTTACACTAATGCTAAGGTGGAAATGGCTCAAGTTATGGACCAAAATCGTCTATTGTCCACACCTCTTTTGATTCCATATACTCAAGCCACACATGATCCAAATCAAATAACTTGACAATCCTGGTACTTTCCCTGCCTTTGCAATTAATGGATGCTATAAGCTCAATTGGGAAAAACGACATTTCTCTTTGAAATACAACACAGAAAACTACTCCTAAGATCTTCTTATACAAGTCCTTTGAAGCCATGAAAGATATATAACTCTCTTTATTGGGGAGCAACCACTTTGGCATCTCTCCTCTAGGTACAAAAACTTTGCATTTTGTTTGGCGATGAAATTTCTGTCATAAATGTAGACTGTGAGATAGTTTTTTTTTCAAAATTGACACCTAAAAAGAGGAGTTTCAACGAGTTAAGTAGGTAGTCTTATAATTTAGCTATAATTAGCAATTGCACTACAAAGACTTTTGTACTTAATTGGTGGAGACATGACATGTATTTTTCAAGATTTTGTAATTGGATGAACAAGTTTTATTGGAATTTTTCATTGGGTGATCCTCATAATTCTACAGTGAACTAGAGTTCTATAAGTAGAGATAATATTGCTTTTCTTAATTAGCTCACCAATCCAGGTTTTTCAGCCTTTCGCAATATACAAGCATTTGGTGAGAATTTTAGAGAGAGAGAGAGAGAGAGAGAGAGAGAGAGAGAGAGAGAGAGAGTCTAACCTCAAGGTCGAACCAATCATCCACAAAGAACCCATTGCGAGTCAGTTGTTGACATGAGTATAACTCAAGATTCTCAACATCATACATGTTGGAGGGAAGTTTACTCAGAGATTCACAATTAGTTGCCCTTAACATTCTCAATCTCACTGGAATTTTGGGGATCTCTCGTAATTGTTGGCAATTCAAAACCCACAATTTCTCCAAATTATACAGTTGTTCAAATGTAGGAAGGTTAGTAAAATTATTTTCCGATAGACTCAAATTTTGTAGAAGGGGAAACAGGAATTATCCTCTAGGAACTCCACTCTTGATAGGTTGCATCCATTAAGGTTTAAAGATTGTAAACTAGGAAATCCCATCTTATGGGGATCACTCGAATATTCATCCTTCTTTGGAAACTTGATTAGTTTTGAGCAGCCATCAAGAACCAAGTTTTCAAGATTTTGCAACCAATAAATGCTAGATGGAAGGATTACTAGTTTCTTGCAATCATATAAAGACAAATACTTCAAAGAGACAATATTTTCTATGGATGTAGGAAGTTCCTTAATTGAAGTCTCTCCTAACCAAACCTCTTGCAAGCTTTTGTTTTTATTTGGAATATCAGGGAACCTTTGTAAATTAGAGCACCCACTTAAATTTAACCACCGTAACTTCTGTGATATGCAATTGATTCATGGGCACTTTCTAAGTTTTTGCACCTGAAGAGATTCAATTCCTTGAGATTCGGAGTACAATTGAGATCTGGCATATTAACCAGCCATTGGCATTCACTGAAGTTAATAAACTTCAATTTTTTGAAGTCCTACAAGAACAATGGATCCAATTTAGATAGACATTCCAGGGGAAAAACCAGTGAGATTCAATTAAAAATCGGCCTCTGTTTTCATAAAAACCACTTGATCATAATTCAAGCCACATGTGATCAAAATTCCTTGGTCTTATGGTGTATATAGAGCTCTCTCTCTCTCCCCTTTTTAAATATGAGTTTTAGCAAGTAATCCTTGTAAATTTGCCAAAAGAGAAATAATAATAATAAAAAAAGACGATACTCATTATTTCACCACATAGTAGAGTGGCGTGGCCACTTCCACTATGTAACAATACTCATAATTCTCAATTCAGAGAGAGAGAGAGAGAGAGAGAGAGAGAGAGAGAGAGAGAGAGAAACCAGCACGTGAGCCACAGTCAATCCTTTCCCAACCAATTTATCACATCAATTTAAGCTAAGATAAGTGGCACTTGATTGATCTGGAATCTTATGTAGAGATTCGCAACCACCTGCCTATAGATCCCGCAGAAGCAGCAGAAGATCGGGAATCTCTTCTAGTCATAATTATTAAGAAGATCCCGTAGAAGCAGCAGAAGATTGGGAATTTCTTCTAGTCATAAATTATTAAGAAGTGATGGTTGATTGATCGTTTTATTAAAAAAAGTGGCATATTTTGTATGCCTAGATGATCATAAATATAACAAAAAAAATGAAAAATAAAATAGTCCAAGCCATCTTACTTCGTTTTTTTTAGCTACATATCCGTTGGTGTAATGTAAGAGCTCACTATGTCATCATCAATACAACCACAATAATTATTAATTAGACTTTGCATTTCTGTGTGTGTATATATATGTATACACACAGAGTGTGCGTGCCCTTATAATGGAGTGAATCTCATGTGCGATTTATTAAACCCCTGCGGTGCACATCTATTGAATATATGATGAGTCTTTTTCGCGCCTATTTTATTAATGTTTTAACAACTTTATTCTGAAGATGCCCTTTTAAATGGGTTGTCATTCCATAGTGATTTGGATACTCTCAAGGAACTCTCTAAAATTATAGCACATCGCTTTTAAAGACGAAAATAATATTAATGGAAACAGAGTTTAAGGAATAAGATTTGAAAAGTTATATTTGAAATTGTATTTGAACATGTAATTCTCAAAAGATAAAGGTGGTGAGTTTTTTCCTGGGACAAGTAAAGAATGTCAATTAAACTTCATAAATTGAGACAAACCTAATCAACACTTGTGCACGCACATTATGAGTTGAAATGTTACTATAGTAGGAAGGGGATCACGGAAAGGTTGTTACGTGGTAAAAAAATTTGAAAATGATTGTCTTGGAGGCTTGATGGTTTACATGTTATTTAGTTTTATATTAGTGAATTGGGCGCCTTGATGGTTTTCCAAAAATATGCCCCTGTCAAGTTTGTGAGTTACGTTTGGCATTCATTATGATGAAATATGGGGACTCAACCTTAGTTTAGTTCTGCTAGCCATCCTCAAATTGATGGACAAGCTGAGGCTTTTTAACTGAATTTTAGGCATTTTATTAATGAGTTTCCCAGGAAAAACATGTTAAACAATGCGGTTTATTGTTGGTTCAAGCTAAGTTAGCATATAATAATTCGGTGAGTGACACTACTGAAAAATGCACAAAGTTGTTAACAGAAAGCGTCTTTTTATGTCCTTTGGCACTTACACCATTACCCACAAAAAAGGGAAAACACTGCAAGGTTCAATTGAAAGCAATTAGCGCATACTCACTTCAATGATAAGCAAATAAGTAAGAAAAATCTTTTCATTTCTATGCGCAATTTTGAAAAGAGTCTTGTTAGATTGTTTCTGCTGTATAGAATAAAATCTTAAATAACACTTTAAGAATTTATCATTTCGAAAACATAAACTTAAGATCCTCATTTCACGTATTTTAAAAATTCAAGCAGAGTCATTGTTCAGTCTCCAAATTATATCACCAATAAGCTTTTGTCCAATTTTCGGTGCTCAATAGTTACCCATGCTTTAACTTCAGCGTTCTTATGATGTCCAGTACTTGCAATATTTTGAAAATGAGATTGTAATATTTTCTTGTATATTTTTGTTCGAAGGAACATCAATATTCACCTAGGAAAATGTTTAATACTCCCCTAAACGGGAATGTTCCACTTGTGTCGGTTCAATTAATTGAACGACATCCGGTATTCAATGCTTTAATCTATTATAAACAATTTGGTAGACGGAGATATTTCTTAAGCACATTAACGAGCATCGTCAGGGTTACTAATTGTTGCATTCGAAATTTTCAACGATCAATATATATTCATATTCATATGCATATAAAAGTGGATATATAAAAGACAAGAAACTAAGTACTATTCATTTAAATGCGCACCTTAAATTGTTCCCTCACTACTTGGATGTTGCTTCTTGGCAAATCAAGTCCAACTAACTTCTTTTGACCAGAGGAAAATTGTGGACTCCAAGGACATTCGGGCCATTCAAACCATCTTAGTTCATTAGGAAGATAGATGGGACCTTGGAGAGAGATATGGACATTTATCATGATGAGCACCCTCAACCTTCTCATGTTTGTGAAAGCATCAGGATCTATGTCCATCTCTTCTGGCTCTGGTAAATCCAATACTATGGCTTTAACTGCATCTATTCCCTGTATTTATAGATTTTGTATTTCAATTAATATACAAAGTAAGAGAATAAGAGAGTAAAATCAGTGACATCAGGAAATCTTACCATATCTCCCGATAGAACATCACGAACATCGTCACAAAGCCACAACCTATTGCATCTTTGAGGATCATCACGGCATTCTTGTTTAACAATATTCATGCCCATCAACTGAATCAAGTCATGCATCTGTAATTTCCCATACTCTTCGGTAATTAAGGACTTCTCAACAAGAACTTGTACTCCAATAGTTGTGTCAAAGTCACAAGAGTCAAGAACTTTCCTAATATCCTTTGTATATCGCCCCTTGAAGAAACAGGCAATATCAAGAAAGATCTCCTTTTGATAGTCCTCTAGTGCATCGTAACTTAACTTGAGAACATCATTGATTGTTTTGTCTGGAATTTTGGCAAGTTTATTTAATGCACTTCTCCACTCATGTTCTCTTCTACCACAAAGGAAAGAGCCCAATACCTCAAGTGCTAATGGAATGTGCTAATGGAAGTCCATTAGCATACTCCAAAGCACTATCCACTAGATCTCGTCGTATTGCTATTTTGTTGCTTCTCAGAAAAGCATGCTTGTTGAAAAGTTCAAAAGCTTCACAATGCTCTAGAATTTTAACTTCATAGATTTGATCTTTATCTATCCCATGTGAAGTTAGCAAATGGTTATCTCTAGTAGTGATGATGATCCTCCTTCCTTTACGAAACCACTCACAATCTCCAGCTAAAGCATTTAATTGTTTTATGTCATTGACACCGTCAAGAACAAGAAGAACTTTTTTGTGGCAAAGTCTATATTGTATTAAATTTATACCTCCATCAACATTAAACACTGTGAATGTTTTTCCCGATAATATCATAGACAACAATTTTTCTTGCAAGGGAACTAAATCCTTAGAATCTTTTGAAGCTTCTCAAACATTTGCTAAAAAACAAGAACCCTCAAATTTTCTAAAAATAGCATTGTAAAGGGCTTTCGCATAAGTTGTCTTTCCCATGTCCCCTGGCCCCCATAATCCTATCACGAGAACATCATCAGACTCAAGATTTAACATTGATACCATCTTTTCCACTCGAGGATTTATCCCAACTGGATACTTAGCAACATGTAGAGGTGTGCGGTCTAACTGCCTAGAGATCTCCTTCACAATACTTTGTATAAGCTTCGCTTCATCTCTGACAAAAAACCAGAAAAGAACTTAACACATTGATTCAGCGGTTCAAAGACTGACAAAAAACCAGAAAAAGAACTTAACACATCGATGCAGCAGTTCAAAGAAATAATCACGTTTCTTAGGGGCAACAAAAAAAGTGAACATGTGATTCAGCATATAAATGTAGGGTTACTCGGGACAAACCAGTGCATTAATAAATTATGACTTACCCATCATTCAAGTGCCATCCGGATAAGCTACCGGCATCAAAGAGATCCTCTTTCCATCTTCTCACTTTCTCTGATTCCTTCCCGAACTTAGACTCATGCTTAACCATAGCTCTCCCATAACTCTCTCTCCCCCCTCTCACTTCTCTAGGTTCCACTTTGTAAAACACCGGCAACACGATCAGGTCTTTTTGTATCTTGCACTCCATGATTTTTGCCACCTCTTCCAAATACCATGGTGAGGAAGCGTAGTCCTCAAAGAAAATAATGATTGCAACTTACGATTCCTCAATTGCCTTCATAAGCGCTGGCGATATTTGCTCTCCTTTCCTTAGTTCCTCACTGTCAAGGTAAGTGAATAGACCATTTTGATCTAAAGCCATGTAGAGATGACTGAGGAAGTTATTACGAACATTGGTGCCTCTGAAACTCAAGAAAACATCGTAATTCCTCTTAGGTTTCGAAGATGAAGAAGAAGCACTAGCCATTAGAATTTGGTTAAACGAGGCAGGTGCTGGTGGGTTTGCTTGGAATGTTGGAAAATGAAAGTTGCTGAAGGATGAACTGAGATCTTCGAAGGTAAGCTACTTCATTGGCTCTCCAACAATATATTTGGCTGTGGCTCCCAGGAAATCGCATTTGCAGCCGATGAGATTTTGTTCTCCATGGAATCTGCTCGATATATTTTTTATACCCAGAGGCATGACTTTCTTTTCTGGAGAGTATTAAACAGCTTTGTGGGTAAAGCAGATGAGAGGGATGTGGGAGAAAATTGGAGAGAAGGAGGCGGTGCCCGGTGGGGTCAACAAGCTCGGCTCGGGATTCTATGCAGGGGAACCGAGGTACATCGGCATCGGGAACAAATAACGTGATTTTGTTGCATACTACTATTTTGGTAGCAAAAATTCGCATGATTTTTTGCCATGCCTTCCATGATTCGCTTACTTGAGATAAATCAATGTGCAATGGGAATGAAGAAATCCAAATTTAGACTGTCAGCCTATTGGGTAACTCGAGAGGATAGCTTTGACATGTAAATCAATTGGAATTATTCCACACAAGATGTATAAGCAAGTATGTAGATACTTGTGCTGATTTGAGGAAAAGGTTTCAATCTGAGTATTTCTTCAGCAATAATTAGTGCATCCCATTTTCTATGCATTAAATGTTCTACGTACAAATTGAATAAGGCTTACCTTTTCCTTTCATAGCTCGGTTGTAAAAATAGATCAAGCTTTTCGCTCGGTTGAAAGTAATGCAGTTAACTCTAATATGTAAAATCAAAGAAATGAGACATTTTCTAGAGGGACACCTTTAAATGATTAATTATTATGCCAATAGCTTATTTTCTATTTCTTTGAGCGAAGGATCTCCCCCTCAAAGTAGGACTCTTTTCATTGGATGTTTTTTTCAAATTCATTTGCTTAGTGATGCCATTCCTATCATATCAAGGTGCAAGTCATTTTCAAAGAATTGGAAACTCCAGACAGGATTTCATAAGAAAGAATCCATCTAGGTGTGAAAGAATACGTTGCATTCATATCATTTATTCTAAAAGAGGATTTCCACATTTGAATTTTAATGAAGAATGGCATTTCAAAAGTGTAAAGCATCTACTAACGTTAGATGTGGTAGCGATTACATCTAGAGTTTATCTTACTTTGTTACTTTATAAATCGACATATGAACATCACCAATGTTAATTGAGCGTCCTAATTACATTAATTATCATGAATTTCGTGTGATTTGATGATATCTCCTCTTCTTCTTCTTCTTTTCCTGTCTTTTTGCATAGTGAAAGGCCCAAGGAATATTAACTCATCACTTTCGACTGTCGTGCTAGCTTCACTTTACGCTATTTAGATCAGGAAAGAACAATGATCAAGCGGATTTTGATGGGCAGGTGGCCTCACCAACTTATTCCTTTCGCTTGCTCATATCTAGAGCGAATCCCAGACTCGAGTCCAGTGGGTCATTTCAATTGTATTTTTCATCACTATTATTTTAAGTTTGTTTTTGTCTTTTTGCTTGTGCGCGCGTGCTTTTGTTTCAGACGTTAGTCAAATCATTTTTGTTCTTGTCATAGTAACCAAAAAATGAAATCCTTACTCGCGTTCAAGAAGTTGATCACTCAAATCTATATTAATCTCGCCGCTAGAGAGCCAAGATACTGTGGCGCCGAGAAAAACAACCAGATGTCGCTGGCGAGCATCATGACGAGGTCGATCTTGATCAGGGCGTGAAGGAAACTGATCAAGAATCCAACACCTACTTGCAACTCATTGGCTTCACATGATTCTCGATTACCTTTCTGCACACTTTTGTTCAATTTGGTCTTGACATCTCCGAAGTGCAAATTTTATTTTATTTTTGGTCAAAAGATAACTTGTATTATATTAGGTAACATTACAAGCAAGAGCCGAAGCATCCGTAGAGAGAATATTTAGGAAAATAGAAGGAGGGAAGAGTAGCCAGTTTGTAGGTGGGCCTTGATCCCTGTGGGCTTTAGCGGCCCAGTCCGCTCCACCGTTTGCCTGACGCCGAACGTGTTGAAGCGAAAGATTAGGGCATTGCTGAAGAAGATCGCTGAGGATCGCAAATAGATGGCGTTCCATCCATGGCGGCGGCTGGTTCGTCCGAATTATCTCCACCAATTTTAAGCAATCAGATTCGATCACAACGTGTTGAAGATGGAGATCCTGCTGGAACAGTCGTTGAAGAGCAGATATAAGGGCGTAGATCTTAGCTTGGAATGCCGATTGGGCAGGCACAGATCTGGTAAGCACATCTGTTAAAATGCCTTTACTGTCTCTGAAAATACAAGCGATTGATCCTTTCTCCGATTCTTGCCGAAAAGCCCCATCAATATTACACTTTATATATCCCTCCGCTGGTGGTTTCCATCCCTGGTCTAAACTGACCAATGTATTTTCCATCTTCTGTGGCGAGGACTGTAAAACCTTGAAGATGGTGCTTTGGGTGAGGGCATCATTGACGGCTTGGAGGGGATCCAGTGGGATCTGACGAAAGACAACATTATTTCGTTGGCGCCAGATCTCCCACAGAATATGAGCGATCACGGCAAACTCAGGAGATGCTTGTGGGAGGGAAACTCTGTCGACAATCCAGGCATCAAATCGGCTAACTAAGGTAGGTAAGATATTGACTCCAATGTCTTCGTGATTCCAAATATCATTTGTCCACGGGCAGAAGAAAAACAGATGCTCTATTGATTCAGGAACAGAAGAATTACATAGAGAACAGTAGGGATGCGGTATGATATGGCGTTGATAAAGATTGAGTTTTGTAGCAATTGCATTTTTGCAAGCTAACCAGAGAAAAACCTTAAGCTTTAGGGCTGTACACATATGCCAAATTTTCCTCCATAACATGGGTGGGTTAGTATAAGAGGATGAGGGTTGATGTATTGGTTGCTGAGATTGTATAGATAGAGAATGATAACAACTCTTTACTGTATAGGTACCATAAGGTGTTTCTGTCCAAACCAGTTGATCCTAAAGGAGAGACGGATTGATGGGAGTATTGAGTATTGCTGCACTGACCTGGGCATCAAAGAATGCAGTAACAAGGGAGGATTTCCATTCAGAATGCTGTAAATCAATGAGATCAGCAACTAGTTCAGGTTCTCCCTCCTCTAGTAAGCATACTATCGGACCTATCGGTAACCAATTATCTTCTCTGATGTGTATCTGCGATCCATCCCCGACTAACCAACGTAGTTTAGGAGTAATTGCTTGACGACCTTTCAATAAACTCTGCCATCCCCAAGAAGGATGATGTCCTGATGGAGCAGATTGAAAAGAGGAGTATCTAAAATATAAACCCTTAAAGAGCTGACTCCATATAGCTTGAGGTTGCTGAAAAAGACGCCACGCTTGCTTTCCAAGCATTGCATTGTTAAAGTGGTTAAATCTCTGAATCCCATCCCCCCTGAAACTTTCGAGAGCTTTAATTCTGACCAATGTTTCCAGTGAATTCCAGATTGACTATTTTGTTTACTCCACCAGAATGCTGAGATCTTCCTTTTGATCAATCTGCAGAGAGATAGCGGAAGCTTGAAGATAAACGTGGCATACTGCGGTAAGGCCTGAATTACTGATTTCAGTAAGATTTCCTTGCCACCTTTCGATAAAAAATTTTCCTGCCAACCTGCTAACTTAGCATTTACTCTTGCCAGGATCCAGGAAAACATCTCCTTTTTGGAACGGCCCCAATCCGAGGGAATGCCCAGGTATTTACCATACTTACTGATAATAGGGACTCTGAGTTCTTGTGCAAGATTATGTTGTAACGAAATAGGACAGTATTTGCTAAAGAACACACCAGATTTGTTTCGATTAATGAGCTGGCCTGTAGCGAAACAATATTGGTTGAGGAGATTGGCAAGGTTATGGCATTTAGAAAGAGTGGCTTTAAGGAAAAATACTGAATCATCAGCAAAAAATAGGTGAGATAACTTAGGACAGTCTCTATTGAATTGAATCCCCTTTATATGGCCAATATCGACAGCTTGAGTGAGAGTAGTGGATAGGGCATTGGTAATTAAAATGAAGAGTTATGGAGAGAGGGGATCTCCTTGGCGAATTCCTCTCGTAGGCTTAAAATAAGGGAGCTGTTCACCATTAAAACGAATACTAAAAGAGACTGTAGTAATGCAAGCCATTACCTGAGTAACCCAACTGTCATTGAATCCCAATTGCTTCAAATAGGCTTCCAAAAAGTCCCATTCAACCCTATCATAGGCTTTCTGCATGTCTGTTTTGAGAATAAGATTAAAGCGTTTCTTGCATGCTCTCACTTTAAATTGATGCATGACTTCTTGAACCACCATAATATTGTCTTGTATCTATCTATCGCTAATAAAAGCCGCTTGCTCTTTGGAAATCAAAATAGACAGCAGAGGTTTAAGTCTGTTGGCCATAATTTTGGAAATGATCTTATAAGCGAAGTTGCAAAGACTTATGGGTCGGTATTGTTCAATACTTTCTGGATGCTGGACTTTAGGGACTAGGGCAATGATTGTTCTGTTTAGTGTATGGGGCATACAACCTGTGGTAAAGAACTCTTGTACTGTTTGAATAATGGTTGCTTAGATAACATTCCAGTGATGCCGATAGAAGAGGCCTGGAAGACCATCAGGACCAGGAGCCTTTGAAGCTCCCAACTGGAAGGTAGCCTGGTAAATCTCCTCCTCTGTTACCCTGCTCATCAAGTGTGTATTCATTTCAGGAGTTACCACTGGTGGACATTGGTCTAAGAAAGGCCTAAAATCCCTGTAGCCCACAGAGCGGTATAGCTGAGAGAAGAATCCCTGAGTGAGTTCTTTTAGCTGTTCTGGTTCTCTGATCCATTGCTGGTGAGTATCCACTAGCATAGTTATTCGATTCCGTTGTCTCCTTTGCATAGTGTATGCATGGAAGAACTTTGAGTTATGATCGCCCCACTTCAACCATTGAATGCGAGAACGCATAGCCCAGAACTATTCATCTTGAGTCCATAGTTTCTGAATTTCACATCGTATTGCATTGGCGTGCTCCTTATCCCCTTCCTAATAGGATGTTCTATTTATAATCATCTGCAGTTAAGATTGCAAGTGATAGATTCGTTGATGACATTTGCTGAAACGTGCTCTACTCCATCTTGTTAATCGCGTTGCAACTGCCTGTAATTTGGACATCAATGAGGTATTACTATTTTCCCATGCCTGTTGAACCATGTCTTGACACTCTTTATCTTGGTTCCAGAATGCTTCATATTGAAAAGTCTTTGCACGCCTGACAGATGGTGGCCGAGCTTGCAGCAATAGAGGACAATGATCCGAACCAACAGATGGAAGGACAAATGCTTCTGCAGAAGGGTAAGACGTCAGCCATTCCAGTGAACAAAACACACGATCAAGCTTCTCCTTTACTAGAGCATCCCCTTTGCGATTATTGGACCAGGTGAATTCGCAACCTTTACTTTGTAGTTCTAATAATGCACAATCATTGATTACATTCCGAAAGGAGGTCATGCGCGAAGTGATTGCAGGTCGCTTGCCCATTTTCTCCCAGGGAGAAAGGAAGTCATTGAAATCACCTATACACAGCCACGGTAAATGATTTGCAGCATGAATAATTCTAATGGTATTCCAGAATTCCTGACGTAGCTGATATATTGGAGGTGCGTGCAGGCAAGTGATATGCATGGAAAAGTTCGTCCTAGGATCAAGTGCCATAAAATCAACAAACTGAGCATCCGAGTGTACCAAAGTAACTTCGAAGTTATCATTCCAGAACAGAGCAAGGCCACCCTTAAATCCAACTGGGTCCTTCACAAAAGAGTGAGAAAATTTAAACTTACGCTGTAGCTTAGACACGAAGAGTTGATCTTTCTTCGTTTCCATTAAAAACACAAAATCGGGCTTATCACAGGCTAACATCGCCTTCAATGCTTGAATTGTTAGGGGATTGCCCAACCCCTGACAATTCCAACTCAGGAGCTTCATTTGGAACACGGTGGCTGTTGAGGGCCAGCCGCCAAAGCCCAAAGATCAGGGATATCTGCTTTCAAAAACGGAGTATCAAGAAGGAGGGACTCATCAAAAGCTGTTGAGGATGGAAGTTTAATGTCATAGGGGGTGTATCTTTTTGTTTTCTTACTGGAACCCCCAAGTGGCATTGGCCGAGGAATCTTCGGCCTCTTCTGTTGTTGTTTATCCACTGGAAGGACCTGAGTGTTTTTCATCTTTACTGATGCAGGTACTAAATCAGTAGTGATAGTAGTTGAAGTGACAGGATACATTTGCTTGGAAGTCCCTTGAGGCATATCAGGGTTCGAAGTAACAACCTCTGTAGCAGGGATAGGAGGGAGACCTGGGAGGGCAGGCTGCATTTGAGGAGGAGTTTCAAGTATTGTCTCTTCCATTGACTCAAATTGTGTTTTAGGATGATAAAAGGCATCCCAGTAAGGGCTAAATTGTTTAATCTCTGCTCTGAGCCAAGGTCCATAGATCATCGTGTCACGGCCATCAAATTGTGTTTCAACATATGGAAACTCTAGACAGGAAGCTTCATAATGACCAAGCCTTCCACAGGAGTAACAATAATGGGACAGTCTCTCATACCTAAAATCAAGCCATAAGGTTTTGCCTTCAATACTGATAAGTTTGCCATTTTTCAAAGGTTCTTTCAAATCTAATTCAATCCGTATTCTTGCAGAAATATCAGTTTTGACCTCAAGTACTGTACCTATCTGGGATGCAGCTCTACGCAGAATAAGAGGAGAAGTCCACTCCAAAGGTAAGCCAATAACATGCACCCAAAACATACATTTTCCAAAATCATAATGTTGCAAGGGAGTATTAGGTTGCCATCGTCGTAGGTTAACTAAGTGACCAGAAAATAACCAAGGGCTACCATCCAGAATGCGACGTTTTTCCACTTCAGTTCTAAATTTGATTATATATAGCCCTATATCTGCCGAAGTAATGTCTACATGATCCACTCGCCAGGCTTTCTTCATCGCAACTTGAAAAGCTAATAAATTCACAGAAGGATTGGTAAATATATTACCCACCAGAATGAGGCAACAATCCTTTAGTTTGGCCGACGCAGGGATGTCATCCCAAACCTCCAACTCCTGTTTTGAGCATAAACGTTCCAGGCGATGGCATAGGGAAGCAATTCGTGAGGTATTATCACTTTCTTCCATTAGTAAAGTAAACAGAAATACACTAATATGGATAATTTGAAGAACAGATGACTGAAACTAAGAGTTGCAAGGATTGCATGTTACAGATCGGCAACATGCAAAGCAGGAATGGCGGGTACTTGAGAGATAGCGGAAGAACGGCGGAACCAGGGAACGGTGAGAGTTGAAGGGGGTAGAAGAAATTGCGCATGCGGAAGAATTAAAGAGGAGGAGAAGCAGTTAAGGTGAAATTGGCGAAGAACGTCGGTGATGCAGATGAACCACAAAGATCAGAAAAGGAGCTGAGGAAAATGAAGACATGGTGAAAAAGCTCGAGCATCACGCGAGAGAAAACTCTAACATAATCGAGAGAAAACTTAGGGCAACCTCTCATATGTTACTCACATTGACATTAAAAACCTCTCAAGTTGCTTCGAAGATCTACCTTAAAGTAATGATTATGTATTAACCGATTTTTACTTGAATCGGTCACACATGATGATCTCAATAAATTGAACATTATGGGCGCGTTTGGTAACGTTTCTGTTTAAAAATTGTTCCAAATAATAGAAATAGAAAAAATTGTTTCTATTCCGGGGAACAATTTTTGAATAAAAAAATGTGTTTGGTAAACTTGTTCCGAGAATAAAAAATGAACAGAAACACGTTTGGTAAATTTTATTCTTTTTTTGTTTCTTTTTAATTTTTTAATATTTTTATTTTATTTTTCATTTTTTCCTTTCATTTTTATTTTTCTTCTTCGACGGGGCCGGCAGCCTCGCCCAGCCACGGCGAGGCTCGCCGGGGGCCGGTGACGCTCCGGTGAGGTCGCCAACCCTCGATGGTGTCACCGGCCCTCGACGGCCGATCGCTGGCCATAGCCGAGGCTGGCGATCGGCCAAAGAAAAAAGAAGAAAAAAAGAAGAAGAAAAGAAGAAGAAAGGAGAAGAGAGAGAAGAAGAAGTGTTTCTTCAAAATTGTTTCTGGAACAAGAAACAACTTTTTTTTGTTTCTCATTTATGTTCTTTTTGTGTTCTGGGAACAAAAAAACAAAAAAGGAACAGAAACGCAACCAAACGCGTTTCTATTCTTTTTTTGTTCCCTGGAACAAAAAAACAAAAAAAGTGTTCTAGGAACACTCTTTAGAAACGAAAACATGTAGGGCCTATAATTGTGACATCCCTAGGTTAACTTACTCAACATATTTTTCGCTTTGACTTGTCCTATATTGAGCCTTGCGGTTTTATCCTTTTGGCATACGGGCAAGCAATTTTCCAGGAGAGAGGTTGTCCATACTAGTAATGCTCTAGCATGGGCTCGCTTAACTTTAGAGTTCCAAAATGAAACTTTTAATGTGCCTTTGTGAGTTAATTGTAGTTTTCATATATATTAGAATCGCTCTCTCTTTATTCGATACACAATTCTGCTCATGCCTACTCCCTTCGCTACCCTAGAAGCCCGTTAGGAGCCACTTCTTTTCCAAGTCCCTTGACATCGGTGACCATTCCTTTCTCTCATCGGACTAGGGCATTCCAAAGCCACTAGCTTCCACCTGGTTTGACTCCCAACCACACACCTACCAAAGGTGGTCTTGCTCTACTACTATATTATGACGTCACTTGATTAACTCATTGGAGGTATTGTCCACTTTGACCCACCTCATGCCGAGCCTCACGGTTTTGTCCTTTAGCAAACAGGCAAGTACATTCCTAGGATGTCACCCATCCTAGTAGTGCCCTAGCTTGGGCTTGCTTAATTTTGAAGTTTCAAAGCCAAACTTATTGTTACATCAAAAGGAGGCTCCGTGAGTTAATTCCAGTTTTCGTATATATATTTTAAAATTGTTTTCCCCCTATTCGATGCACAGTCCAATTTAATTCCATTTTATCGAGACCCTCTGGCTTCAGTAATCACACCCTGCCCTTGTCAAACTGAGTCATTACAATAATACGTGCTTATACTTTATGACATTATACTTCACTTGCATTAACTATGTTCATATCATATAATATTTTATGCTTAGTCAAAATCCAAAGTGAATATTTCATCATTTTCAAGGGAAAAAGAACAGAAAAGAAGGAACAAGTGTAAAACAGAGGAAGGCAATTCACTATGTTTACTACACTCTGAGTTAATGATAGTTGTTTATAGCTCTTTCTTTTTCAATGTGCTCGGAGACGTAGTTCTTTGCTCTTATTGTCAGCTCATGAGTGTAGACCTTCACCTGTAACATATTTCTAGTATTGTGACTTGGCTCTCAATTCTATTTTTAAGGCTTTTTCATAGCACAGGGTTTTATTCGAGAAACTCAGTTTGTCGGTGGTGGTACGTTGGAAAGTTTGAATTGCTATTTGTCCTTAGTCGCGACATTTTTTTTTTTTCTGAAACATAACTTATTCGATAAAATACAACATAGCATGTAGTTCGTACCATATTTTTCTCATGCCTCATGTGATGTGGTTCTTATGATTACTTCAACAGTTTTTACCTGTTGAGTCACAATATTTGGCGGATCGTCACGATGATCCTATATAGTGATGTGAATATTTATGTTTTCATGTGTGCTCTAACTTTGATTGCATCGATCCAAGTGCATTCTCATGCGAGATTTGAAAATTTTCTTCTCTTTTATTCCACATGTGATCTAACTTAGCCTGCATTTGTCTCAATGAATTTGCACGCCAGATTTGAAAATTTTCTTCTCTTTTATTTTATTACTATTTTTTGAGAAAATGAAATATTTAGAGGGGCTAATTATGTATGCTTTATCTGTACTTATGCATGATATGTATGGAAGATTCAAACCATGAGCTTGATAAATTGAAGTAATGTCATTTGATGTCAATGCTTTCACCTTTTCAGAGATGTAAAAATCACGTAATTCTTTTTACTTGTGATATTGAGTAAATCGACTTTGAAAGACTAATACACATCGCATTCACATGAATGAAATTTTCACAACTATCCTAAAAAATTATAGAACTAGGTCTATGTTGACCCTAATTCAATTTCGATGACGATAAAGCTCACTCAAATATGTTTCTTATTATTTAAAATTATATTTTTTGTACTCGAGTAATTTTTTAATAAGATTTTGAAAGGGTAAAAAAGACCGCTTAACTCTAAAACACAGGATATTATAAGATCATTTAGTAATATTAATGTGTGTGTCAAGTGCCTGAAAAAGTTAATGATTTGCCCCTGCAATTTTTCTTTACTAGAGATCACATTTATCGCGTTAGTTCAATGTACGATCGACACAAATATTTGTTTAGCATTGATTTATTATTAACTGAATTATGAACAATTTTAACAAATAGATAATTTTGGACTCAGAAAATATAGTTGCTGTCGCCATGTTTATATTTAGATTTACTCCAGCTGGTAGACAGATTGCGTTCCCACTGCATCCTTGACTTATGAAGGTAAAGGGTTTTCTTCTCCCCCAATATATTCTTGACTTAGGCGGAAAGATTCAATTACTACTTCTATATAATACTAGTCAGTGCGGAGCTTGCTGGCATTTCTAGAGGGCAGAATGGATTAAGACCAGGTGATCCTGTCTCATCCTATTTTTTTGTGATGACAGTGCAAGCTTTCACTAAATTTCTGCAGTAGAGAATGGAGACTTACGCACAAGAAAATCAAGTTTACGCACTTCTGTTTGGTGACTTACTCACGCACTTTGCTAATAATCATCTAATCTTCTTGAATGGAGATAAGGAGTCATTTCTTATCTCCGCTCGGAAACTCCACCTTAAAGGACGGAGATGTTCGGAGCTAAAATTAGGGCTAAATTGTTAAGTCACTTCCTGAAACTCAGCTTCAAAGCTGCTTCAAACAATTGGAAAGCGATTGAAAATGCTTCTCGATTTTACACTCGAGCAAAAAAGTGCATGAATGTGGCTTTAGATTGAGTAATGAAACTCCATTAATCTAAGCACTAGAAAATGTTAAATGTACTAGAATTGCACTTATGATCAACTGACAGAGTTGAAATTGAAATTACATCGAAATGAAATTACAAGGAAATAAAAGTACAAGAAAAAGTAAAGATGACTCTAGAGATAAAGGGTGCATTGGTCGATCCGTCGCTTCATTGTCTTTAATGTTCTTCAAAAGAAGTGACACCATGTCTGTCCACTTTGCTTGAAATCCTCCTATTTTGTGGGCAACCACTTGAGTAAATGGACTAGCTTAACACACTTTTTGGGGGGGAAATGAGTAAAATTGGGTACTAACACAAGTATATTTAATCATTTTGATCATCTTTTCTACATGGTGTTCACGGTATAGAAAATGTAAGAAAGCATAACAAACTTATAAGGTTATGAATGTGTTATTACAAGTCTATCTTAACTATCTTTGCAACGACTATATCTATGTTGCAACTGATAGATAGGTAAAGCCTCCCCAATTAAAATTGATCTATTAAACTCAACATAACCAGTCGAAACAAATATAAAAAGTAAGAGGGCCACATCGACCAAAAGTTCAAGTGCTTCATTAGATTTTGAAGTCTTAATGTCAATTCAATAACAAATGTTCATCTCGTAACACTGACTCTATTTTCTTTGCCCAATTAATTACCTTTATTAGCTAGAATGTCTAATTAATCCAAGTGATAGACATCATCGAGGATGGCATTAGTCAATGAGATTGTGATTCAATTACGATAAAAAAATGAAAAGCAAAATGTGCTATGCATTATCCGAATGAGGACTATACGAACATGACTTATTGCGGAAGAAGCCTTCTATGATCGAGATATCCCAAGGAAAAATTGGAATGTCAATCTTATGTAGTCATTGAGGAAGATTATGGCCAACTTGGGTTTAGTACATATCTCTACAAAGTCACGAAGAAAGGAGCAGAAAAAAATGCATCGTAAGTTTTTGTATGTAAAATTTATCTATATCACAAGCATATATATATATTCATCACGATCTTTTACGGTAGGCTGCCGTAAAAAAGTTGGAAAAAATTGAATTGAAAGCACATGCATAATAAGTGATGGTCATCATGCCTTTGCTGAGGACGGCTGCTTTTTAATTGAAAAAAAAAAAAGGGGAAAGATTCGCGAGAGAGAGAGAGAGAAACCTACTTTCTAATTTGCCCCTTCGCGTGATTCCCATTTGTTTGTCATTATCGCATCCCCTTTTATAATCCGTGAAACGCGTACTTAGTGGGACGTTCACTTTGATCTTTCCTCATCATGACCCGTCCGCTTCTTTGCGACTTTTAAGGTTTTCTTTTTTTGACTTTTACACTGTTTTCATCTTACTTTACCCGATTCCACGGATTAGCATTTGGTAGAAAAACTGTTGCCTGGAAGTCCTTTCCCTTTCCATATACTCATGTTCTCGTAGCATACTCTTTTGCTTTTTCGGTGTACCAAAGAACATTAATATACGCTATTAATCATTTTCATTGAGGACTTATCTAAAATCAAATGACACCATATATAAATTCACAGAATCAATATATAGAATATTTTTCCTTACAAATTTAATTAGACTACAAATGCTCATATGCTAATCTTTTGTCTTGGCTATGATCCGCCATGAGATCTAATGCATTTATTGTATGGTGTTTGCGCACCAAGTCAGATTATGATGTAATAAAAGGGTTCATCCTCAATTGATACCCAAAAAAGTATAGGTAAATCGAGCATGAAAGCCATGGCCTTTTGTTCCTGTATCTAGTATTGTGTAAACGGAATTGTGGGTTGTAGGGACAAAACAAAAGGAGACTCTCGTCAGAAAGCAACGAGTTGCTGTACATTTTTTTAAAGAGATCCAAGTAGGCCAGAAAGCTAAATGAAAAGCAAAACGGCTTACATGAAGATACCTCAAAACTAAAGTTGGACATCATCTCAATTATGTTTCCGAAATAAGTCCAAGTCATTTTAGGACCTCTAAAATGTTCGTAAGCCAATTTGAAATGGGAAATAGGGAAAGATTTTGAAGGAACTCATCTTTGGCTAAATTGTATCCCTTGAATCTAGCAAGCAAAAATTTGAAAGTCCCATATTCACATACAAATCAGTTGAGTCCTCCCCATACTTTGGGATAAATTTTAGCAACCTTCAAGTCTCAGCCTACTCAGTTTCTCCAACCTAGAAATGCTAAACGAAAGGCTTGCCAGCTTCTTGCACTTATTTAAAGAGACAAGGTTTTCTATAAATGCAGTCCCTTCGAATTGAAGTTGTTGCATTCCCTCCAACAAACAATAAGTTGTGCAGAAAGACAACAAAACCAACTTCAATAAACATTCTGAAGCGCTAATGTTCAATGTGTTGAGTCTACTACCTACAATTGATCATACCATTCTTTGTTGACCATGTGAGGCACCCATCAACGTTGCCCAAAATCACGGTTGATCATCACCCTCTCGTCCATCTATTTCCATGTGAAATCCAAAATTAAACTTATTGACTTTTTTTTTCTGCAAATCACGGATTGTTTTTCTATTAATGTGTTTGTGAAATTTTAGTACGATTTGTGATTTGTGTGTGTCAGAGGGAGGGAGGGAGAGAGAGAGACAGAGAGATGAATGACTGTATATTGGTGAAGGAAGCGATCTATCCTGAAAGAGAAAGACAAGGCGGAGAGAGGTGACGAATAAAGGGCACCACAATGTTTTCCAAACAAGTGCACGTCACATGACATGGTTTGCAATGCTATTACTGACGGAAGAGGCTGTAGGAATGTTGTAGCAGTCATGGTCAAGAATCTGAAGTTACCAATTAAAGAGCATCCCTACCTTGGCAGGTCACAATAGTCGAGGGAGAGAAATGAAGTAAACGTCTTCAACCTTGTTTAATTCAATAATTATTACAAATAAAGATCACAACAAAGTGTGGCATGATGTGATTTTAATGGATGTATGTCATATGTTACTTAGACAGTTATGGCAATATCATGAATTATTCATGATATTGGCGATTAAAGCCAAACATTTATATCAGTAATAGTTAGACGCTGAAAAAGAAAATAGAAAGGAAAGAAAAAGAGAGAAGAAAAAAGTGAGCTTTTTTTCCTTTGTGAGAGTCATCAATTTCTTTGTGTCCTGAATCTTGAGAAAATATCATAATTGTATTTCAACGTTTTTATTTAGAAAGAATAAGTGTACCCGTATCCATTATGTGCTAGGAAATTCGCATGTCCATTCTAGCAACAAAAAAAAAATGCTCACAAAGAATTCACCCAAGTATAATATAATAATAAGGAACAAAATCAAAAGAACACACCATAAAATCCTACAAGGAGACATGTTGCATGAGCGCTAGTGGTACATGAAGATGTCACGACCTAACTTCTCATGGGAGAGACAATTAAGTTTGGAGGTATTGTCAACTTCGAGCTGACGGCCTTTAATTAATTCAGGTTCTTCCAAGCCCATCTCTCACATGACATTGGGCATTCAAGTTTTTAATCAATTAAGCCAATGTAAATTTTAACTAAGGAGTCGCCACTAGTATTTTCTATCAAGTAGAAATCAAGTAAGATACAGGATGATATCTTACTATTTACGCAATCGGAGATTTTAGAATCAGGAATTTTTTATTACGCTAACCTTAAAACTAACACACTTTCGATACCTAGCTTGATCATGCTAACTAATGTTATAGCAATTTATCCAAAAGAAATCTAAAGTTCGTCCTAACCATTCTAGAGTAGGGAAATAACATCTAACATATTGAAAGTGTAACCAAATATAATCATAAAGAAAACACGTAAGCATCCTAATATTGTCTCTAAAAGGAAAAAATACAATTCAAAACAAATAACCCTATTGTAAAGCCCTAGATGATTATGCAATTTTAGATTTTTAATTTTAAGGATTTTCCAATTTTCTGAATTTTTCTGATTTTCTAGAATTTTGTGAATTTTTTTATGATTTTTATGATTTTTTTATTAATCAATTAATTTTTTATTTTATTATTAATATTTTTAAATATTAATTTAAAAGAAATTCGGACCGGGTTAAGAGACCTGACCCAACTAAACCGACCCGAACCTTATCGGATCGGGTTGGACTTAAAATGTTAACCCTAAAAGCCCACTCGCAATTAAATAAATCATCCCCAGAGCACTTCTCTTGTTCTTAATTTGTTGGCCCGAACTCTAAAAAGAACCTAGCCCACAACAAACCAGCCCAAAACTCTTCTCTTCGTATGGACGACCGGCCCACAACTAAAAATCCCGAAGCCCATTTTACTTTCTATTTCCCCTATTGTTGGCTTTTTCCTTTTTTTCTCTCCTTTCTTTGTTTCTTCTATTTCTTTTCTCTCTTCTGTCCTTTCTTCTTCTTCTTTTTTGTCTTTTTCTTCATCATCTTCAACTCCTGCACTTCCTCGCCGAAGCTTTTTCCTGCAACCTATCTTCATTCGATCGTCTCCTTCCCAAATCACCAACTTCAAGATAATATCAACTTTCACGTGTTTTGTTGCCGACATACATACCACCGCCGAGCCATCCCCTCCCGCTGATCATCCATTCTGACCGACAACCACCAACTTCGGCTCGCTATTTCGGCGACCACCGAACACCAAAATGAACATCACCCGGAACTCAAATTTTTAATATCAGTACACTCAGCAAATAAACAAGCACAAGCATGTTAAAATAGAGAGACACGCTGACTCGATTAGCCTCGAACCATGGACGGGGGGATTGCCGGCAAGGGGCTCTAGTGAAGGGGCGCATGCAAGGCCAACAAAGAAAAATACGAAGAAATCAAGTAGGGTTCGACGAACACAGAAACAAATGAGATCGGTTTCGAGTTTAAACATGAGAATTTTTCCGGTCTTCTTTCAAGTATTTTAACAAACGCATGGTGTCCATTTTAGAAAACAAGCTTTATATTTACATTCATGGTGAAATGAGTCTGAAATCTCGACACACAAAAATATGAACCACATCATAGATTATAGCGCAGTCCTATTACTATATCAAACGGCCATGATCTCCCAAAAGAAATAAATTCAGATCTTGTGCTCAACGAAACGGGGCCGAAAACGGGGCCTGGCCCCTGACCAACTCCCGGTCGACGGTCTGCCCTCTGTCCTGTTCCCTCTGCCCCACATACCATCCTTTCCTTTCCTCCCTCCTCATAGATGCTGGTTCGTGCAGACGAAGGGGAAGAAGTGATCTTGAGCTGGGCTTCTTTTTAGGTTTTTATGGACTAAAAGGAAAAGATGAAGATGGGCTCAAAACAAAAGAAATGAAGATGGGAGGGGGAAACGAGCTTAGAGGGCCGAAGGTTGCTAAGTGGGCCGGACACGCCGGGCCACACTACTTCATCATTCCTTTTTTTCATAAATTTTATATTTTTGCAAAATAATGGATATCCAAAATCGTCAACAAAATTTCGGGTGTCAACAGAAGAAAACGAAGAAGCACTTGAATTTCTAAGACAATTGAGCAACTCCTGCCCATGCGTGATATTCAACACCGAAGTTATCCCCAATAAAGTTGCCTAAGTCACGAAGAACCCCAACGTCAAGTGAAAATCCTTATGGCGAAAGGCCTGGTGGAAGAAAGTGCTAGTCCTTGTGCTGTGCCAGCTAGGAGGGGCCAAAGGGCCGTTCCGGGCTCGGTTGGTCCTGGCCCATTTCTTCTATAAATTAATTTTAATTCTTTTCATGAATTTTTTTTCAAAAGATAAACCAGTTGGTTCAGTTTTTGAAAATAATAAAAAATAAATTAAATTTTTAATTAAAAAAACCACTCATTAATTAAACCTAATTGAAATACAAGTGTATCTTCAAGTAATTTAAAAAGAAAATGACACGTGACAATGCCCTAATAACAATTGCACACAAATTATACCAAAGAGAATGTCTAATAAATTCGGTATCTTTGGTGTCTTGTTCTTCATTATAATTCGGATGATACAATATCGTCATTGTCCTCTTGTTCATATAGGGTACGTTCCTTTAGAGTCAATTCTTGCACAAACCAATCATGTCTAGCAAAAACCATTTCTAAATTTTCTGCCTACACCTTTTGTCTTCCATGATCAGTTGGCTATTATTAGACATGGGCTCATAAATGCTGGTGGAGATAGTAAGTCACAAGCCATGGTGAAAAGAATTGAAAAACCGATGGCTTCCCTCTTCCAACATTTCAAAATGTCGATGTTATCTTTGCCAACTTTATCAATATATATAGAGTAATCTATTCTCAAGTACTCTCCACTTCATTAGTAGACAAAGATGAAGACCAATTAATGGTTCTGGGGTATCTTCTTCTTCTTATGAATTAGAGACCATATAAATTTCGGACCATATATATATATTTTATAACATGCATCAATATACTTAACCACATGTTAATCATTTCATGAATATTCTACAAAACTTTTAAAAATGTTTCCAGACACAGTGTTTATAAAACCACAATAAACAGTATTTTCTTTTAATCATTTTAAGCACGCTTTTACATGGGAAGATAATGTTTTCTTTTTCTTTTTCCTTTCCAAAAAATGGATAGCAAAATTTTGAACAAGTTTTTACTGGCATCATTCTTAGTTTTTGTTCGAGCATATTGACCTGTTGACTTTTCTCTCTCTTTTTTGGAATTTTTTCATGATTCACGCGTCAAATATACATGAACATGAGATAATTTTGTGTTTATGTGATAATTGGATCTTTAAGAATCATATAAGGGATATGGCCATGCATGGAAAAAATTGATATCAAGAGGTCAAAAACTTTTTTTTATAGAAAAGAATACGTTGAGAATCTAAATTTCAATGCCATAACAAATAGGGAAGAAATCCTTAGATAGCGACGGCCAAAAAAAAATTACAATACAGAGAAATTCATATATAAAGTCCTATAAATTGACATTTATTGCAGAGCATCTATCTATCTAATGGTGAAAATCATCCAATTATCTGATTTGTAAAGTCTTTTAACTCTCAAACTAAATAGAAATACCAAACCAATTATCTGGCACCCATGGACGAAATGGATTGCTTGTATATATAAAGTCTTTAACTGTTGACTTTTTTGCCCCACGATTATTTGATCTTTAAGATTTAGGAGAAATACGTGTTAGGTTTTGTCATTTTTGCGTTGGGTTTTATGCGTTTTAACTATTGTTGCTCTATGTTTATAATTTGTGCTTGCCTGAGATGAGTCCTACCTATTTTTTCTCCTCCGTCCACCAATCGTAATATTTTTATTAAATAGAAGACATGGTTAAAGGACTTTGATCTGCATATAGTTCGTGCGCCATATGCTCCTATTTTCAGGAAAACGATGCACAAGTTGTTATTAATAAATTAGCTATTGTGTTAGTTTACGATTATATGAATAAGCTACCATTGCGTCGTATCTTATTTGAAAAAATCTCAGATTACGATCTTTTGTGTACCTATGTTTCTAATTGATTGTCATACTAAAATTTTTGCTTTCTATAGTTTTAGCAAACGCAAGAAAAATGCTCATCAACCCCACAAATGCAGGACATTGACACACTATCTGATGATGAAGAATGTGAGACAGAAGCTATTGGTGATGAAGCAAATTGAAATCAAATTAAAGAAGAAAATGTGATAGAAAACTGAGGGAAGGAATGGTATTTGATTCTGTAGAGGATCCCTTAAGAAGATATGCTAAACAAGTGGGATTGGGTGTCTCAAGGAGTAGGTAGAAAATTGGAGATGATGGTAAGGTAGAATACTCAACTCTTGCATATTCTCTTCATCGAAAGAGTGTATGTAGATAGAGCAGTATAAGGATCAACAAGGACTTTAACTTGTTTGTTGTCGAGGCAGGAGGGAATGAAAAACTTACCTTTGGTGAGAAAGATTTCAAAATTTTATTGAAAAGGCAAGAAAGTTGAAGACTTAGAACTGGAGAGGTGAAACCAATCATAACTGTTTTGTTAGGATGCAAAGAGAAATGACCGTTTTTTCTTCTATGTGATGGAATTGGAAGATAGTTCCAAGTTAAAGAATGTTTCCCAGGCAGATGCAGGAAGTCTGGTATTATATGAAAGTTTTGATGAAGCAGTAACGTTTGATACTACATATTTGAACAATCAATATGAGGTGCCTTTCGCACCTCAGGGTCAATTCACACTTTTTGGTTGTGGGTTGGTGTCGAACGGGGATTCTAACACAAAATTAAAATGTGGAAAAAGAAGAGCTCGTTTGATATTTCATGGAATGGTATATTGATATTCTTAATACAATTCTTATCTTCTTCTTCTTTTTTCATTTAACAGGACTAAGTGATGAGATAAAGTTAACCTTATAGTATTATTATTCTTTTGAGGATCACAACCCAACTTTTTAAATTAAAAATTATTGATCAATACATTCACCTGAATGGACATTCATATCACATGGTGATTTGTGTATTTAACTATTTTCCACGGGACAGAAGAGTGGTGTTGAAGGGAGAAGAATCTCTTACGGTTGGGAGAGAGATTCTCAAATTTTGTTTGTGATTCAACAGTTGAGACTTGCAAAATCCTGAACTTTTATTTTATAAGAATGTTGTAGGCTATTTTATAGAGAAGCCTTTTGTATGTATATGTTATTTAGCATCATCACCCATATCTTCGGAAAGAGTGAGCTTCTTGGATTCACATTCTCTTTCAAAACCATTTACTCAACAAAGCTACCCACCATCTCTGATGTGTAGGCCATCTCTCTGAGCAATTCTAGCATGCAAGAATTTTTCTATCTGTGCACCCACAATTGATGCATTATAAACGTGGGATCAGCTGACATTCAATTGAGGCCATCCATCTCAAACTTAGTTTCTCATTTCTAATTTCTCATTCATAAGAAAACAAATTCATGTCCACATCATTCTTTCCAGCATTACACAGAAAGGAAAAATAATCACAGCTCAACAGCGTTACCTTCTCAAATGGCACATAAAAAGAACTTCACATATTTTCAAATACAAACACAAACTCTCCCCCCTTATCTGCTTTCTCTCTTGTGATATGTTAGGCTCGATTAGAGTCTTCTGCTAAGTACTGTTTTCAAGAGTCGACTTCAATGATCCAACCATGGAACTTCTAAACCTGTGAAAAACACAAGTCGTTACTAGAACAACATAAAAACGAACAACATAAAATATTTGAATAAAAAAAAACAAATAGATATCAATGCATACCTAACAACAAGATGAGATTATAATAGACTCTTCCTCCCAAGCACCACAAGAACAATTCTCATCAAGGACTAGTCTACAAGACATGACTACGTTATGCCGGTTTAATTCCAGCATTACACCGAGGGACAGCTGCATTCCTTCCAAAAGTTGTTACAATAGATTGAAGGTCACTTTGCTTTGGAACAAGCTGCTACGTATTTTAAAAAACAAATAAGAGCACTAATTTCACAAAACTAGTAGTCAAAACATTTAAATCCTTGAATTAAAAACAATGGGTTTGGTTTTTCTCGGGTGGTTTAAAGCTGGATTCAGGGAGGCAAAATCACAAACATCAGGTGGGCGTCACCCAGTGGGGTTTCTTCAGGCGAAAGTGAGAAGGGACACGCACTGGCGGTAGGAGATGATCTTGTTCACGTACTTGTCAATGGCTTTCGAAGCTCTAAACGCTCAGTCCACGGCTAAGCCATTATTTATCTTCACAGATAATGATCTTCCATTCTTCGCTCGTGGAATTTGGGACTGAACAAAGCAGTCCAAGGGGACTCTATCACCCTCGCTCTCTGCCTCACCAATCATAATTTCCACTGCGGCACTGCATTATCCCTTTGTAATTGTGCCACGGCCTTTGCTCGAGTACCTCGGCAGCAAAGGAGAGTCGCGATGCACCAGAGATCAATCGAGTTTCTTTAAAGCCATTGCTTTCATGATCTTTCAACCATTCTGATATGCTTTTCTTTTTATATTCCTCGCTCGCGTATACTAGGCGTTGTATCAAATGCCCACGTAATCTGCCACGTCAACCATCACCTCATTTTGTCAAAAAAAAAAGAAGAAGAAAAAACTGTCACCTCATTAGCATATCACAAGATATCAAATTTTAGTAACTCTAGCATCGTTAAAATAAAATTGGGTTGTTTTTTTTTTTTTTTTTTTGGTGAAGCAAAATTGGGTTGTTTAAGATCTCAATTGGCTATAAAAAAGTTAAAAGAACTAAATATATTTAATATGTGGCCGATGCTTTGGTGTGACGTCCATATATTTAATATGTGACCAAAGGTGATTTGGCATGTGAGTAGCCTGATTTCGTTGGAATCCAATCAAGTGTGGCGTGAATATCTCCTACGCAGTAGTTTGTCTGAAGTTGAGAAGCATCTGTGAAACGATTGGAGCCATTTCCAAGTTCACCTCAGAGCATCAAAAGTAAGCGGCAAAATTGTCTAAAAAGTCCTAAACCTATTGCACTTTTGCCAATTTAGTCATAAACATTTTTTTTCTTGCCAATTAAGTCATAAACCTTTTACAATTGTGCCAATTCAGTCCATTTGGCCGACCGAAGCTGACGTGGACACCGGCCGGAGATAGCTGGCCGGCAAATAATTTTTTAATATTTTTTTTTCGAATTTTTTAAATTATTTTCGAATTATTTTTAATTTTTTTTTCTACTTTCTTCTTCCTCTAGTCGGCCAGAGGTGAGGGCCGGTGAGGTCAGCCTCGCCGGCCACTGGCGAGGCTCGCCCCCGTCGGCCACTGGCGGAGGCGAGGCTCGACCTCGCCACTGCTGGGCTAGGCCAAGCCTCGCCTCGACTGGGTGACGGCGGCCTCGCCGTCGCCAGATCTGGCGAGGCTCGCCTTCGCCAGTGGCTGGCAGGGGCGAGCCTCGCCAGTGGCCGGCGAGGTCCGGCCCTCGCCTCTGGTTGGCTGGCGCTGGCGCGGGCCAGAGGAAGAATAAAGTGGAAAAAAAAGGAAAAAAAAATTCTGAAAAAATTTAAAAAATTCGAAAAAAAATATTAAAAAATTGTTCGCCGGCCAGCCAAATGGACTGAATTGGCACAATTGTAAAAGGTTTAGGACTCAATTGGCAAGAAAAAAAAGGTTTAGGACTGAATTAGCAAAAGTGCAATAGGTTTAGGACTTTTTGGACAATTTCCCCAAAGTAAGCTTAAAGAAGTGTTGATTTCGTCTAAAATGCCAGCAACAGGAGGATGTTCTAAGGTCGTGCTCTAACACTGTCAACCGATAGAAAATAATTGGATTCTCAAGGAAAGAGACTCAAACGAAGACAATAGACACCGAGGAAGAAGATATTCCAAGAGAAGCAGATGTAGAGGAAAGCTAAACAATTTAACAAAGAAGAAAGATGGTCTTAACTATGCCGAGACCATGGGTTTCACTTGCACCAACTGTTATTTGGTCGTTGGCTTGCAAAACATGCCTGTTTGGATTGGTGACGACTTGTTGAAGAAGTGATTCTAAAGGAAGCAAATTGGATGATTTTGATTCCAATGCCTTTTACTTTTCCCTTTATTAATCTCTACTAGAAAATTTTGAATGTATGCTCCTTCAATTTAAATTAAAATTACTATGAAATACAAATTTCGCATCATGCTTACCAGTATTGACATTGGTTGAGGAACTATTTTTCCCTCTTTCTTTATGAATTGTGATGCAAATTGCATTTATCCAAAGTGCTTGTTGAATGGTTGTGGTTTTCCAAGTTTTTCTATAGAATTGATCAAATAGACCTCAGTCACCGCTCTTAATCCAATTCATTGGCAATACTTCATGCTTCAAAATTATGAAATAGTAAGTTTTGCTCAATCAAATCTAATTTATATCTTTCAATGGTGCATACCTAGGTTCAACATCCCCAACACCATCGTCGTTCAGAGTAACGAGGTGAACAAGCATAGATATGACACATGTGAGATCGAAATGAAGCTCCTCCAATTTCCTTTGAATTGGACTTGTACACCAACTAAACCTAAGGGAAGCGAAGTCCTGAAATCATACATGCAAAAATCCCCAAATCTAGATTGGATAGAGATAGAAACCTTCATGAAATGGGAGAGAAGAGCTTCCAAATCTAGACTAAATCAGAAAAGGAAAGCTCCGCAAAATGAGAGGAAACCAAGAAAAATATAATAGAGAACAAAATCAGCCAAAGAAAAAGGAAAAAAGGGAGGGGACGCTAGCTTAAACCCTCCCCTCCATGGAGGTTGAAGAAGAAAGCTGCGTGAAGATAAGATGAAGAGGAAAAGCGACAATTTTTATTCATGACATTTAAGAGTAATATCATACGACAATCTCCAGCGTAATAAAATTATATTCTGTTTCATGGAACTGACATTTTGAGCTTTTTCATCCTAGCTGTCCTTCGATCCTTTGCATCATTTTCTCCATCTCTTTAACAATCCTAGCGATGCAACCAGACATGTTCCTGTTGAAACAAAAAAGTGAGAAAATATGAATATTATGAAATATAGCCATCAACTAGCATGAAGTGAACATCATAATCCGGTAAGAGGAGCACATTCACAAGAAGCACATTCACGGGCCAAGAGTGTTTCTGATTAGGTTGAGTCTTTTCTAGTTAATATTGGCTTATGTAACAATAAAATTTATTGAATTATTAAAATATATATATTAGCCACTTCAAATTGGAGAATGAGAAAAGCATATGCTCCTATTGAGCAGATCAACCAAATCCAAGTTTTGATATATATGCCCTTCAATTTATATTGAGGACTTGACTGTATAACTTTGCAATTGCTGGATAATGGACATATTGATGCTGATGAATATGGATCATTTGATGGAATTGCGGAAAACTTCTTATGGGATGCATTGGACTCGACTCAACTTTCAAATTTCAAGTTCTCTTTCCCACTTGAAGCATATGTCAGCAATCATAATAGAACGATACGTCAACACAGTGGCCCTTCACTTATACCCGACAAAAACAAGGCATAAATCGATGTCATAGGGTTGGTTGGCTCGGTCTATTGCTGGGACCCTTCATCATGCATTTAGCTACCCAAGTCTCAACACTTCCTCTACCCAACAGTAGAAATTATTTCTGAAAGGAGAAGGTGAATGTGTTCGAAATCTTACCCATCATGCAGATGTATTCCATTCACATTGGCAGCTTTAGAGAGAGCCTCCTTCCATTTTTTAACCTTGCGCTTCCCAAACTCGCTCTCATGGTCGGTCAATGCTTTCTCATAACTCTGTTTCTTTCCACTCACTTCCTGTGGATTCTGTCCCCTTACTTCCCTCGGTGCCACCTTATAAAATATCGGCAGTAGTTGTTTTGTTCTGTTCTTCTCCCCTTGGATCTGCACCAACTCCTTCAGACACCACCAAGATTCAGCATAGTTTTCTGAGAAAACGACAATGTACATGCGAGATTGTTCAATGGCTTCCTTCAGTTTCGATGGGAAATCCTGGCCCTTCTGTAAGTTCTTGCTGTCCATGAAAGTCTTTATGCCCTTTTGCACCAAGGCCTCGTTCAGACTGTTAACAAAATACTCACGGACGTCCTCACCTCTGAAGCTCAGAAACACATCGTACATTTTCAGTTCAGAGATCTTTTTGACAATGTCTTCAATTATCTTGGCCTCCGACGTTCTAACATGATAGACGACAGAGACATGGATAATATAAGGTGCGCAAGCTGTCAAATTAAATGAAGCGAGAAACAACAATTCGGTCTAAGAATAATAGATTATGAAGATTTCCAAGCAAAAGGACACGAGCACAAATTTTAGGATACAATTTCACATTGCCGTTCCATATAGGCCGTGATGGTGCCAATGCGGAAAGAAATGCAGAGTTGTCACGAGACACTATATTAAACTAAGACATGTTAAGGAGGACATTCGTTAAGCATGCCTAAGAAGAAATGAAGTGCTCCCAAAAAGAAGAAAAGAACGAACAAAGGAAAGATAATGCAAAGTCCACACGTAATTATTATTGCCTTCGACTGAGGCCCGGCAAACAACCAACCTAATGTAGCCAATTATCCAAGAGAAAAAGAAATACCGAATTCACAGAAACTGGTTCACCCTTCACAGTGAATATTATTTCAGCTTCGATTATAACTATATATGTAGGAGAATAGAATATAGATGTAAATTAGAATAGACCAGGTGTTTGTGTATTATGTACTGTCTTTGATATTGACTACACTGAACCTATTTGAAATTTGCGCAATTTCTCTTTTAACAAGTATCTCAATTCGCACGTTCAGAATTTTGTGTTTTGTGGATATATATACCTAATTTGAATTTAATTTGTTACTTTACCCTAAAACTCAACCTAAGTTTCCCCCGCCCCTTTCTCTTCTCTCCGCCGGCATTGCCACTGCCCCGCCACTGCCGTCATTGCGTTCACCCCCACCCCCCCCCCCCCCTCCCCACCACCGTGGCGTTCCTATTACCATTGCCAGCCCTAGCTGTTGTTGCACCTCTCTTTCTCTCTATTTTTGTCCCCCTGTCACGGAAGACAGCAGAACGTCTCAGCCATAGCCAGCCTCAGGCAACCATTGCCCGAGGGTAACGACCCCAGACCTGGGGTCGCGAGCCTCGATTCGTCCCCCAAAGCCAATGGACGCAGAGAGATGGAGGGGACCTGAGGTGATGCGGTTCGGGTGGCGTGGTGAATCAACGTAGGCTTGGAGAGGAGGTTCTCTGTTGCTTGTGTAGCGTAAGTGTGCTCCGTGCTATGTGAGAGTCTGATGAGAGTGTGTTCGCCTGAGAGAGAGAGAGAGAGAGAGAGAGAGAGAGAGAGAGAGAGAGAGAGAGAGAGAGAGAGAGAGAGAGAGAGAGAGAGAGAGAGAGAGTTAGCGGCAAAATTACTACTTACTCATTGTCCAAGTACCACCCGGACAAGCTACCCGCCTCCTGGAGAGCGTCCTTCCATCTCATCAATTTCCTCGCATCCTTGTCGAGCTTCTTTTCAAAATATTCGATACCACTACGGTAACTCCCTTTCAATCCACTCACTCTACCTAATTCCACCCTATAAAACACCGGAAAGACCTTGAGGTCTCTTTGCTTCTTACACTCCATGATTTTTACCACCTCTTCCAAACACAACCTTGAATAGGCGTTGTCCTCGGAGAAAATGATGATTGTGAGGTCTGATTCCTCGATCATCTTTGGAACTGTGATCATTAGATTCCCTTCATCTCTGTCCCTTTGTTGAACGTCAAAGTAGTATATTCCAGCATGGACTAGAGCTGCGTATAGATGTGTGACAAAGTTTCTAACATTCTCTTCTCTGAAACTCACAAATACTTTGAAACTCGTTCTAGAGTTGGAAGAAGAAGACGCCATTAGAATCAGAAACAGAAGTTGACAATGAACAATAATGAGTTGCCCAAGATTTGGTACTTTGTTTGGGTGGTTTATTCCCATTTGATCTTCTCCATATATTCTAACGAGTTGCCTAAGATTTGGTACTTTTTTTGGGTAGTTTATTCCCCATTGGATCTTCTTTGTATATTCTCTAACATCCAGTTGCATGACTTTCTTTAAGAAAGAGTATTATTGGGTGTTTTAACAATATTAGCGTGCCCATAGATCTAAGCTATTTGCGTATGAATCTTTTCTACATTAATAGATGTCTTGATTGACATTATTTTACATCAAGTTTATTGCTAATTGAATTGTTAATGAATATGACCTGCCAAACTGAGATAGATTATTATTATCATCATAATTTTATATGGTCGTGATCGGAGGCTAGTGTTTTTTTATTAATCGAATGATTGGCTAGAAGGAAAGAAAACCTTTTGAAGGTGTCCAAATCCGGTATTTGGTAAAATATCGAATCAATGATTCAATCCAAACGTCTATAATAATCTCATGTTCCTCTGATAAACCTGTTGACACCTGAATTTTTACCAACAAAATCAAACATACTTTCAACAAAAATATTAGCAATAGAAAGCTAATAAAACTCATCAGCTTATTCACGCGGGCTAGGGACTGACCCGTGAAATTTAAACTGCAATTCATTTGAAAAGTTTCCATCGGCCCATGGGGAGTAAAGAAAAGTAAAATCGGAATGAGGTAGGTATCGTTTTGATAATTTATAGTCCAAACGTCAATAATAATGCCGAGCTCCTTCGAGAAGCTAAAAGCCAAACTGACTCAATCAGAAGCGAAAAGCCAAACTGACTAATCAAACATAAAGTCGTCCATTCGTCTACACTTCTTTCCAAATCGACATTAAATTCTAATAAAAAGAGAAGACTTTTATTTGTTTGCACGAAGTCTTCTGCTCTCATCTCCCCCAATCTCCTCACCCACCCACCCACCAACCAAAACAACCAAAAAAAGGAAGGGCGTGGACGTTGAATTCTAATAATAGAAAGAAAAGATCTTTTGTCCGTCTTTTTCTTTTTTGCTTATTTGGAAAATAAAGTATTTAATCTCATTAAAAAAGGTAAGCTACTCCATTGGCTCCCAATAATATATTTCCCTTTGTCTTCCAGGAAATGTCATTTGCAACCAATGAGATTTTTTTCCTTTCGTTTGTTTTCTTTTTTGGCAACTTATATAATAAATAACAATTCACAACTACTTAAAAGAAATATCACTTTCTAGCCCTCATGCACTTTTACTTCAAAATTTAATCAATATATTTTTCATTTTTTCAAGTGGCTAAAAAGTTAATTTCTATAAGACAGTTCGAACAATTGAATTCTTGTTTCATCCAAAATCTATAACCAATGCAGGGAATGGAATTACCATTTGTCATGCCACCTTCGGGTTGCAACACAAGCCACCATGGAAAATATTATAAATAGCATATATTAATGGGCACAACAGATGAACGCGGGATGAGGGAATTATCAAGGAGGAGGCCCGCCAACTCAACAAACTCGGCTTGTTGCCGAAGAGCAAAGGCACCGTAGCTCTAAGAACAATGAGAATATGCACATAATAAATTATTCCATGACTACTCTTGGATTATATTATCATGATGCTTTTTTTAACAACTTTTGATAATAATTTTAATCATATGAAAAATTGCTAATCCATTACATTGGCTGGTACTCAAGTTTCTGGTTTTTCCTTTAAATATTTGCGTTTCAGTCGTTAGCCCGGAAAGTGAGACTGATTGGGGGGTGGCGTTTCTCTGTCATCGGCTGACATTGCGCGCTTATTTACTGATATCCAATTAAATCTTGGCAGATATATATTGACGTGAAAATTTAAAAAATTATTAATTTTCTCTTTTCCTCCTCCATCTTCAACCTAAGCTCCGCCTGAGCTTGGCTATCTCCACCGCCCAAGCCGCCGCCCTTAAGCCACCTCCCACCGTGGCCATCACGGTTTGCGGCAAAGCTGTTGAGCTCGTCACCGGCAGCCATGGACGAGCCAAGACTCGAGCTCAAAGCTGTTGAACAGCAAACCAGATCAAAGCTGTTGGGCGATGGTATCGTCACGTCCAGGCCGATCTCTGCGTCCACTCTCTCTGTCGTCCAGGCGGCTTAGCCTTGGCCGCAAGCGCTCGTCCACAGATATGAAGACACAGAGCAGCGGTCGGCCGTGGGCGGGCCTCTCGTCCATAGAACTGAACGCACATCCTCTCTGTTGTCTTGGCGTCTCAGCGGCAGATTAGGAGACGCAGACTAGTGGGCTTCGTGTCCATGGCCGTGAGCGACGACGATCTCTGCATCCACCCTCTCCGTCGTCCCGGCGGCAGAATGGAGATGCAAAGGAATGGGCTCGCGGCCGAGACTCCATATCTGAAGTCATGGCCATGAGCGACAACCGACCTCCGCGTCCACCCTCTCCACTGTCCTAGTGCTTGAGTTGCAGATTTGGAGACGCAAAGCAACGGGATTGCGGCCAAGACTCCAGATCCGGAGCCATGGCCAATGGTTCTAATCCATGGAATCTCTGTTGAGTGGTGGAAGGAGAGATATTAGCTTCACCCATGGCTTCTCTCATGACCAAATCTAGCCCTCGATGCCGGATATGGAATTGAGGTAGCGGGCAGAGGAGACGGCCAAACTGGATTGATGCGGCGCCAGCAACTCCGATTCCGCCAGTGGCGATGGCTGAAGGACGGGCGGACGTTGGGCTCGTGCAGATGGAATGGGAAGGAAGAGAGTCTAGGTGGATTATTTTTAAATAAGTGCAGGGTTCTACCTCTTCCTCTTTCTGGTGATGTAAATCCCTCAAGAAGAATAAAAGGATAATGAAGGGTGATGGACTAGTAAATTAGCAATGTATAGACATATGTTTACGAATGAATCAATGAACAAGTACTGTGTAATCTCCCTTTAATTCCTACGAGGATATCTTCAATCAGCCATAGCCATAATTCGAGCAAGTCGAGTTCAGTTTCGTTCTCTTTGCTGTCTGAAATTCCGGAAGCAGGTACGATCGAGATCCCATTTTATTTTAGAACTAAACCGACATCCCATTTTCAGTAAAATGAAATTCAAACTTATTCCGATCCTCATTTCGAATAGGAATAGCATTTTCTCCTTCGCTTAATAATCGGCCTAATTAATGCTGGCCATCTAATTAGAGTCATGGGGGCGTGGACAGTCTGCTTTTAGACCGAAGGAATGCAACCCACTTGATTTTAAGTGTTCATTGATCAAATGTTCTCTCTCCTGCATTGGTTTTCTAGGGTTCATGAACTTCTATCTTTCTGATCAATTGACAAAGCATCAATATCATCAAGGGACGCTCGATCCGTCTTGTAACCCTAAAAATGCTTTTGCCATCATCATGATTTAAATCGCACACGTAGATTTATATATAGAGGAACAATCTCCTCAGGAGAAACAAAGAAAATGGGTAACAAATCTCGTAAAGATTAAGAAATTAATTAGACGAAGCGAGCATTCCCCAATAAATAAAAGATACAATCCCCAAAAGCTAAATTTTTTTGGTCTAATACGAAAAGCTAATTAAATGCCATCAAATTCCACGTTATTTAGCCTACGTGGAGGCATGATCCAAATCGATGTTTTCACATTGGATTCAAGATATCTATACAAATAGATCCAATTTCAATTTTACCTTGAACTTTCTTTATCTTAAAAAATTCAAAACTTTAGATTCAGTCTCAAATCTGTCCTAAACTTCTTCTTTTTTCTGTTTAAGAGAAAAATCATTAATTTTTATTTTAGTCCAAATCTGCCTCCATTAGCCCTTTGGACCATCAGTCAATCCTAATTTCCATATCCTAGAACATTTCATTTTAGAGATAAATTTCCATGTCACCTTATTGACGTGAATTTGTTATTGATGTGAAATACCACGTTAAGTTGGGACTGGACCACGGGAGTAGATTTGGGAATAGATTGAAAGTTTGTGATTTTTTTTTTTATAGATAAAACAAAATTTAGGATTAGATCTAAAATTTAAGGTTTTTTCAGAGATAAAAAAAGAAAAAGAAAAAAAGATATAAGTCAGAATTGGGATTGCACCTAAAGTTGTGGGTTTTTTCTAAGACAAAAAAAAACTTTTGGGGGCAGAATTGTGATTAGATCTATAGATATATATGGCACATGGGGGTTGGGGCCCAACTAGTATCCTCATGCACCGTTGTTTCAGTCGAAGTAAACGGATCGGAATATCAGTACGATGGGATTAGTCCGTAATTGCGCGGAGGCTCTTGACTTCGCTGCCTTCCAAAGCAGCAGCATTATCATCCCCCTCTCAAAAGTCAGCGTCAACTCTCTCTCTCTCTCTCTCTCTCTCTCTCTCTCTCTCTCTCTCTCTCATCAAAGCTTTGCCTACTACAACTACAACTTGTCTTATCTTATATAGCAAATGGGAATGATTCTCAATCTTAGCACGACCAGCTCTCACAATATAAGAGCTCCACCCTCATGCATTTGTATATATCGTTGTTTCAGTCAAAGTAAACGGATCGGAATGATCAGTACGATGGGATTAGTCCGTAATTGCACGGAGGCTCTTGACTTCGCTGCCTTCCAAAGCAGCAGCATTATCATCCCCCTCTCAAAAGTTAGCGTCAACTCACTCTCTCTCTCTCTCTCTCTCTCTCTCTCTCTCTCTCATCAAAGCTTTGCCTACTACAACTACAACTTGTCTTATCTTATATAGCAAGTGGGAATGATTCTCAATCTTAGCACGACCAGCTCTCACAATAGAAGAGCTCCACCCTCATGCATTTGTATATACCGTTGTTTCGGTCAAAGTAAACGGATCGGAATGATCAGTACGATGGGATTAGTCCGTAATTGCACGGAGGCTCTTGACTTCGCTGCCTTCCAAAGCAACAGCATTATCATGCCCCTCTCAAAAGTCAGCGTCAAGTCTCTCTCTCTCTCTCTCTCATCAAAGTTTTACCTACTACAACTACAACTTGTCTTATCTTATATAGCAAGTGGGAATGATTCTCAATCTTAGCACGACCAGCTCTCACAATATAAGAGCTCCACCCTCATGCATTTGTATATTCTCCAGTACTCTCTCTCTCTCTCTCTCTCTCTCTCTCTCTCTCTCTCTCTCGAGTTTGCTACGATGGGAAACCCTGAAGCAGACTCTTCTAATTACCAACAAGATCAAGCAAATTACAATGTCCAAATTCAGTATAATGTCCTGGTTTCATGCGATAATAACAGCAACAACCCAGCTTTCTACAATCCGAACCCACAACCCGACCAGCTGTATCCGCCCCTCCAATCCGGAGGCAACAATGACGGCCTGAATCTACAATGACGTCGCACTTGCAAACCAAATCTCCATTTCTGTGGTCGTGTGGTGGTGCAGGTGGGATGTGGGAATGCTGTCTCGACCTCTTTTTTTCAACGCCCGCGATCGGGTACGGGCGCCTAAGGAGGCTAATGGCTCAGCTGAAATTAGTTATGTCCGGACTCTCCCAAGTCCACCAATTCACGACTTTAATAGTCTAAAGTTTTAACTTGTAAATTAATTTTAAAATGGAGTCGCCACTAATCGGTTTGGGGTGGGTCGATTAGAAACCCAAGCAAAGTATCGGAAGAAATACTCGCTCCTGCGCAACCAGAGAAATTATGATCGGGGACTTGGTTACACTAGTTAATCACTAATGCCCTTTCGGTACCTAATCTTGTTTAAATCCTAAGGCTTTTTGGATGTTTGAGGGATTTTCCATGCATTTTTGGGAGGAAAAACAATTTTTGAGTCTTTTTCTAATTTTTTTGGACACAAAAGGGATTTTTTGGGATTTTTTGGTATTTTTTGGAAAAATACAAATCTTTTTGGCTTTTTTGGATTTTTGGCATTTTCTGGAAAATATGAAATATTTTTTATCTTTTTGATTTTCTGGAAAATAAAATATTTTTTAATATTTTTCAAAATATTTTTGGAAAATAAATTATTTTTGATTTTTCTCGATTTTTTTAGAAAATAAAACATTTTTCGACATTTCTTAAATATTTTTCGATTTTCTGGAAATCAAAACATTTTTAATATTTTTTTCGAAAATAAATTATTTTAGATTTTTTAAATATATTATTTATTATTTATTATTTATTTAAAAATATTATAAAACTGACCCGGGTCGGATCCGCGGGTTGGGTCCGACCCGGGCCAGCGACCCGAACGAGCGTTGCGGGCCTGACTCGGATTTTTTTTGCCTTTTTTTTTTTTTTGAACCTAAAAGCCCAAACCCACTTTGACCCTTTTTCATTAAAAGAACTCAACCCAAAGACTACCCAGCCCACGCGCACAACCCGGCCCAGGCGGAACCCTACCTGGTTCAAACCCACGCCCGACTCGTCCTTCAGCCGCCGACTCGGATTACAAGCCGTGACCCGATTCTAGAAACCCTACCCGGATTCGTGGAGCCCTACCCGGCCGCGACCCGACGCGGGATCGCTGGCTTCTCCATCCATCTGCAGCGCGGGTGGGGGGACTGGGGACGTCACCGGACAGCGGCACGGTGCCTAACGACAGCGGCGACGTGACGGACGGTAGTGTGACATTCGACGGCGACGTAGCGGGTCTCCTCGGTCAGGGGTTAGGGTTTCGTGGAGAGGGGACGATGGTGACGACGACGACAGGCAGGGGAGGCGGCCAGGGTTTCGAGCAACGGCGATGATGCGTCTGGGGGCGGTGGCGGTGGCGGCGGCTACTGTTACCTGCTAGCGACAAGAGTGTGGCACGGCGGTGGTAACAGAAGGTAGCGGCAGTCGGGACGGAGCAGCAACAGCAGGCCCACAACCTCCAGATCTGATGCGACTTGGGCGAATCAATCGCGGCAACGGCGTTGGAATGGTGGCGGAGCAGCAGCAGCGTCGGCGAAGGCAAGTCTTCGGCTTCTCAGATCTGGTCCTCCGGAACCTCTTCTCTTCGGTTTCGACCTTCTACAACCTCGGCTTCTTCCACTCCGGATCTCTCACTCCGGCCAGATCCGAGCCTCCACCGGCCAGATCTGACCTCTTCGGACTCGCTCGCCGGCGGCCTCCCCCGAAGTCTCTCAGTGGGAGGTCAGCCGAGCTCACGACCCGAGTTCTCTCTCGCTCGCTCGTCGATTCCTCCCCTGAAGTCTCTTAGTGGGAAGATCTCAGAGCTCGCTCGTGCCGTTCTTCGATGAAGGTGGTGCCCTTTTATAGGCGAGGGAATCCAGTCGATGGAGCTTCGACCGCCGGTCCCCGTCGCGCGCCAAGCGGTTCTCCTCGGCTGAACCGGCGTCCCATCCGAGCTCATCCAGCAAAGCGTGCTCGGCATTGATGGCGCTCAAGACCTTATCCTCTTCGGTCGACGTCGGCCTACTGGGCCTGCTTGGAAGAGAAAAAGAGGGGGCTGGGTTGGCTTTTTTTTTTTTTTTTTGCTTGCTTGTTGTTTTTTTGTTGTTGTTTTCGTTATTTGTTTATTTATTATCCAAAAAAAGATAAAATAAAAAATAAAGTAAACCTAATTAAGTAAAAGTAAATTTTAGGCGTCAACAAATGCCCAAAATGATAGAGAACCCCGTGGGGATTTCTATGGTGCAAAGTTATACCGTGCCTTGGGTTTTCAAACTGGCAATGCCGATTGACTTCTTCCTTCTTTAGGGTTTTACAACGTATATGACACTCATTCTAGACATGATGAAAACATATCGTAAATCGTCAGATTTGTGAACAATTAAAACCACATGCATGCCCGTGAAAAGAAATGAAACGCACACGGAAGAAAGAGAAAAAATATTAATTGTGTGCAAAAGAGATAAATGTTTAAAAAGGCAATTGGATAGAAATTTGAATGGTTGTGAGATGGGGAGATGTATCTTCAATTTTGAAATTTACGATATTCTAAAATTAATTGACAATAAAATTAAATGAATTGACATTTTCACAACAAAAAATTGTTAGTTCACAGCTCTTTCATATTTTGAATTGACTAACTTACCTTATTTAGATTATTTTTCACAACTTTTTCATTTTTTGATTAGACTAACCCAAATAGAACTTGAAAAAAGAATAAAATTCAGGTTATCGGATCACCCTATTTTGTTTTTATATATTTTTGGTGGTTTTTCCTCTTCTCCAATGGCCACTATAGTACCATAAAACCACATCTCCAAATCGAACTCCTCACTTATACCAATTTTGTCTCACAGTATGGAGCAAAATCAAGCTCCTCCAATGATCAATCTCACTTGGAACTTATACAAAGATCAATGGACCAATCTCCTCCTTTGGATTGCGAATCCAAGCAAATGTAACAGTGATGAAACAAAAACAAGAACAACAAAAGAAGAAAAAGCGAGAAATTGATGGTAGTGGAATGTAGATAGCAAGCAAAATCATTTGGTTTGAGTTGCTCTTTAGCTGGACTCGATTGTCGTCCTCCTCATGGATTTGAGAGTTTTTTTTTTTTTTGGACGGAAACGATAACTAATTTATAGAAACATTACCACCAGCATCCATTACATCCGAAATAAGAAGATCTAATAATAAAGGAGGGGGAAAAGCGAGCCAAGAGGAAGATAAGGTACCGCCCAATTGGGCCTTGGCAGCCCAATCGGCGACAGCGTTGGCCGTACGAGGGACAAACCCTAACTGCAGTCGAGAGAAACAGCAGAGGAGATCATTCACTTCGTCAAACAAGGGTCGAAGCGCCCATGGAGTCTTCCGAGGATCTTCAACAGCGTTGATCATGGCAAGGTAGTCAGATTCCAAGATTAAGGGAGCGTCGGTTTTGCCGAGTCGACGGAGATGGTGCAGCGCGGATACGAGAGCAGAGATTTCAACCTGCAACGCTGAAGCAGCAGCAACTCGAGAGGTATACCCATCAACCATTTTACCCAAATGATTTCTGCAAATAATAGCTATTGCGCCTCTGGAGTCAGCAACGTGAAAAGCCCCATCGATATTGACTTTGAGTACCCCTGTATCAGGTGGTCGCCACAGGGTAGAAGGAGCAGAAAATTGGATTCCTGGGGTTGACGCAGTTAAGGAGGAAAGACAGTGTATCCGAGCAGATTGCGACTGAGTTAAGGCTGATTCTACTACAAAGGATGGATCAGGCTTCTGACCAGTGAAGATGAACCTGTTCCTGGCCTTCCATATTTGCCAGAGAAGGGCGGCCACAATTTCCAAACCAGGTAACAGCGCTTTATCTCGAAATCTAACTTCAAGCCATGCTGTAAAGTTCTGTGCTGCTGTTTGAGAATGACTGATAGCAATCTTAGGATGTGACCAAACTGCTGTAGTCCAGGGGCAGAGAAGAAATAGGTGCTCGATAGATTCAGGGTCTCGCTGAGGACATAATGTGCATGTTGGTTCGGAACTGATGTGTTTGTTAAAAAGATTTGTCTTGGTAGGGAGAGCATTATGATAAACAGACCACAGGAAGAAACGAATTTTAGGGGCCGTCTGAAGAGTCCATAATCTTTTCCAAATAGGCTCAGATGGTTGAATGGAAGAGGATAAACTGTGATATGCACTTTTAACAGAATATTGACCTTGAGCAGTAGCTGTCCAGATTAGCCTATCTTCATTGCAAGTAGAGCTTAGGGGAATATTAAGAACTTCTCTGGAAACCCGTTCATCAAAAAACTGATTAATAAGAGGACCATTCCACTGATTCACACTTGGCAACATCAAATCTGCCACCAAACATGGCTCATTGCGATTAGCAGGTCCACCAATAATGCCCATAGGAAGCCATCGATCTTCTCGAATACTAATCTATGTGCCATTCCCCACAGACCATTGTAACTTTGGTAAAATGGAATCTCTCCCTAATAATAAACTCTGCCATCCTCAGGAAGGGCGGTAACCTTTTCCTGCACTCCTAAAATCTTGCGAATGGAAATAGAGACCTTTGAAAATTTTGCTCCATAAAGATAAAGGAGATTTAATTAGTCTCCAAGCTTGCTTACCAAGCATCGCTTTGTTAAAAGCAATTAGGTCTCGGAATCCCAGACCCCCCTGCGCCTTTCTGATCTTTAGGGACTCCCAGTTTCTCCAATGAATGCCTTTCTTTGTGCTGTCAGATTGACACCAGAATCGCGCTATCTTTTGTTCAATGGAATGACACAGAGAGATAGGAATCTTAAAAATGGACATAGCATATTGAGGAATAGATTGGATTACACTCTTGATAAGGACTTCTTTCCCAGCTTTAGAAATCATCTTTTCCTTCCATCCATCTAACTTGGAATTAACTCTTCCCAAAATCCATGAAAACATGTCTCTCTTAGATCGACCACAATCTGACGGAATGCCTAGGTATTTTCCGGTCTTATAAATCACAGGAATCCTGAAATGTAGTGATAGATTGTTCTGAAGTGTGGAGGGGCAGGATCTACTGAAAAAGATACCTGATTTATTTCTATTCACTTCCTGACCGGTAGCTAAACAATATTGGTTCAAAATGTTAGCTAGATTTTGACATTCCATAGCAGTCCCATCTAGGAAAAAGATAGAATCACATTGACCAACAAATTTCCAGCGTTACCCCCTGTAGCAGTTATCTCAGAGAAAACTCAATCACATTCGGATAAGTTATATGCTTACTCCTCTGCACACCCCCAAACTGAGCACCACCTCTAACCTCAAGTTCTACAAGATGCATCTCCCACAAGAGGTGCTTTTATACCTGCGGCACAAAAGATGAAAGCAGTTGCTGAAGTGTTACCAAGTATAAAGAACCGGGATACAGAAGAGAAGCACCATCTCAGTACATTACTTCCAACTCCTAAGGCTGTCCTGTTTCCTCCAATCCTTCCACCAACCTCTGCCTCCATGTCTTCCTTAATGGTTCCACCCCATCCATTGCCTGACCACCAACAAGGTTTTCAGAATCTCATTGCAGGGGATACCTCTAAAAAGAAACAAAAGTATACTCGATTATCTACCAAAGCAGGGATATCAAAGAAATGTAACAGACAAGTTCCCCATGTTTTGCGTACTCCTCTTCTTGAAGATCTTGATGAAACATTACTGCTGGAAACTCCGGTTGCTTCAGCTGCTGATGCTGGCAAGTGGGTTGAGGTGGCTTTCCCTCAAAAGCCACCGACAGTAAAATGAAGCTACTCACTTGGAACTGTCAGGGACTCGGCTCTCCCTTAACAGTTCAAGCCCTTAAGGCCCTTGTGGTCAAAGAGAAGCCTGATCTGGTTTTTTTGATGGAGACGAAGAATTCTGAGGCTGTCTTACTTCGTCTTCAGCGTCGGCTCAATTTCCCTCAGTCTCACTTTATTAACCCTATAGGCCTTGCTGGCGGTCTGGCTATGTTTTGGCAAGCTCATATTTCCCTTTATATAGAAAATTCTAATCGGCACTTTTTGGATACTATTTGTACAGATTCTACTAAAGGTATTACGATGAGGCTCACGTGTTTACATGCACCCGCATTGTTCCAATCTCGGAAAGTGTTCTGGCATGCACTTCGCCAAATTGCGTCCATCAACTCTCTTCCTTGGGTTTGTGCTGGAGATTTCAACGAGATCATTAATCAATGGGAGAAAGTCGGGAAAAGAGCTGCAGACTCTCAACGCATACACTCTTTCAGGGAGTTATTACATGACTGTGCACTTATGGATCTTGAAAGTAAAGGTTGTGCGTTTACCTGGATGAATAACCGTCAGGGTAATGAACTGGTTAAGGAAAGGTTAGACAGAGTGGTGTGTGATCTGAACTGGAGATTACTTTTCCCAGAAGCTGAGGTTTTTGCTTTACCTGCAGTGGGTTCTGACCATTCCCCCCTGCTGTTGTGCACAGAAGTAAAACAAAGCTGTCGAGGCAAGCCTTTCCTCTTTGAGGCATACTGGACCGAACACCAGGAATGTAGCAGAACCATTGCCATGTCTTGGGCATCCGCTGGGAACACAAGCCGCGATCTGACATATAAATTACGACGGGTCAGCTTCGCCCTCAAAAAATGGAGTCACAATACGTTTTCCAATGCCAAATCACAGATTGCGGGCTTGCAACATCAATTGCAGACTTTGACTAATCAACCTACCAGTTCATATGACAGGAATTTCGCAGACAGGTTAAAGCAACAACTACAAAAGGCATGGCAGCAAGAGGAGCAGTATTGGGCCATGCGGTCTAGAATTCAATGGCTCAAGTCTGGAGACAAAAATACACGGTTTTTTCATGCAACTACAGTGCAGCGTCGACAAAGAAACAGGATCAGCATGTTACTCGATATCAACCAACAATGGGTAAGAGATGAGCAAGTCCTCAAGGAAATGACTAGGGCTTTCTATGCCAACCTCTATAGCTCAGCCGGCCACCGAGACTATGGTCCGATTTTGGACCAAATTTCAGCGATCGTTACTCCTGCAATGAATGACAGCTTAATTGCAGAGATCACACTAGCAGAGGTCAAAACGACTACCTTTCAGTTGGGTAAATCCAAAGCACCAGGCCCTGATGGACTAAATGGTATCTTCTACCAAACTTACTGGGATATACTTAAGGAGGACCTCATTCTCTCTGTTCAGGAATTCTTTAAAACAGGAGTTATGCCGGCTGATTTAAACAGGACCTCTGTCTCTCTGATTCCTAAAGTTCCCAATCCGGAAAGCCTAGACCAGTTCCGCCCTATCAGTTTATGTAACTATGCTTACAAAATTATCTCCAAGGTCTTGGCTAATAGACTACAGCCCATCCTCCATGATTTGATCTCTACTGAACATAGTGCATTCGTAAGTGGACGCCAAATCCAGGACAATATCTTGATTGTCCAGGAGGTGATACACCAACTAAAGACCCGGGTGAAAAAGAAACATTTCCAGGCAATCTTGAAAATGGACATGAAAAAGGCTTACGACCGTGTGGAATGGGACTTCTTGAATGATTACTTTCTCAGATTAGGTTTCCATCCAGTTTGGGTGAATTGGGCGATGCAGTGTATTTCAACAGTCTCTATATCTATCAAGTTCAACGGCGATCAACTCAATTATTTTAACCCTACACGAGGTCTTCGTCAAGGTGACCCACTCAAATAAATGATGACGAGCGACGAATGTTGCTTCTTCTCTCTCGACATGCAGAGCTTTTCTTTACCTTTAATGGTAGCTTTCCCTAAAACCCTTACTGTTAATCCTTAACCCTCCTGCTTTTCATCAATTACCGATGGCTTGAACTGAGCATCACTTTCCTCTCCACGTTTCTCATCCTCGCCTCTGTCCTTACAATCTTCCTCATCCCTTGCAATCCCGACTACAGTTCTTTGAATTCCCACTTCAGCATCCTTTCCACCTGCGATCGTCCATGCAATCCCAATTCCCTCCTCTTCTTATCTTCTCTGGCCCATCCCTTACCTCCTATCTCTTTGTCTACAGTTTTTAGTGCAACCGCTGCATCATGTCCGAGCCCCTTCAGACCTAATTATTCAGTTTCTTTTCGCAATTAAGTTATGGATTCCCATCATCTGAGTGAAGAATCGTGTCTGGCAGCCCTCAGCAGCAGAATGGGCCGTCTGTGGTCGGAATATGATGAAATCGATGTCTGGGATGAACCTCCTCCAATGCAACAGCTGCATGAGTGTAGGAATGTGTTAGTAGGTACAATTCTCTCTAACCCTACTATAAATCCTCAAGCTCTTCAAAGTACTCTTAGCCGAGTTTGGAAGGTAGACAATGTAGAAATCACTCAACGTGAAGATGGCCTTTTTATTGCTACCTTTAAATTAGCAAGTGAAAAACAGAGAGTGCTCGACAGTGGTCCATGGAACTTTGCTGGTCATCTGGTAATTCTTAAGCCTTGGAAACCAAATACACCTTTACACTACTATGATTTTACTACTTGCGCCTTCTGGGTACAAGTTTTTGGACTTCCCCTTGAGTGGTGTTCCGACCACATGCTTGGAGAAGATAGATATAGGAGTGAGAGAGCTTCATGATCTTGGAGAGTCTGCAATGGAGATAATGGACTTGGGAGCCAGAAAGTCTTTGGCGGAGAAGATGGATTTTCGGAGCAAGAGACCAAATGATGGATTTGGGAGCGATCTAGAAGAGAATAGGATATTTTATGATACCCGGTTTTCCACATAATACCCGAACATAAAGAATAACCCTAAAAAATAAGAGGTTTGGTTCGAGTCAATTCGGTATGGGCTTTTTCGACAACCCATGTGTATCTTTCTTAAACTTATCATCCATATCTTATGCATATGCCATATATCCAAGTAATTCTAGCATGCAAGAATATTTCCATCTATGCCACCACAATTGATGCATTATAAACTTGGGGTCAGCTAGCATTGAATCGAGGCCATCCAACTCAAACTTTGTTTCTCATTTCTACTTTCTAATTCACAAGAAAACAAAGTCATCTCGACATCATATTTTCTAGGAATGATAGCATAGCAGTAGAAAATCAAAACTATGACAAGATAACCTTCTCAAATGGAACATAACCAGAACTTCACCAATTTCCAAATACCAACAGAAACTTGCCCCCATGCTCTGTTGTTTCTCTTGCGATTTGTTCGGCTCAATTAGAGTCTTCCAGAGAGTAGTATTTTTGAGAGTTAACTTCAACTTTACATCCATAGTTGGTACTTTTTAAACATGTGATGAACATAAGTCCTTACTATATCAATATAAAAACAAACAACTTAACAGGTTTGGGAAGAAAAACAAAAACATGCTAACAAGATGAGATTATTTTCAGCCGCCCAAGCACAATAAGAACCATTCTCATTGAGGACAAGTCTACAATACACGATCACATTATGCCGATTTTATTCCAGCCTTACACCAAGGGATAGCAGCAATCCTCCAAAAAAACTTTTACACGAAATTGTATATGGAATATCCTGATCCATCTATATTGACCCGGGCATTGATATAATAGTAGTCAAAACATTTAAACTCAGTAGTTTTTTTTTTTTTTTTGGGTAGGAGGAGTGGGTGTTTGAAGCTGGATTCATTTAGGCAAAATCACAAACACCTGGCCGATGGCAAGCAGTGGGGTTTCTTAAGACGAAATAGAGAAGGGACAAGCACTGGCAGTGGGAGATAATCTTGTTCACGCAGCTGTCAATGGCTATGGAAGCTCTATACTCTCGCCCTACACCCAAGCCATCATTCGAAATTCATGGATGATCTTGTTCCATTCTTACCTCGTGGAATTTCGGACAAAACAGAGCAGTCCAAAGAGACTATCACCCTCGCTCTCCGCCTCATCAATCATCATTTCCTTCGTGGCACTCCATTATCTCCTTGTAATTGTGCCCCAGCCTTTGATCAAGTGTGAACTTATGACGTGCAAATAAACTCTTTGACAAAGACAAGAGGATAGAGTACCACAGTTGTTAAGAAGTTAAAATAAAATTAGGTTGTTTTAAGATCTCAATTGATTATAAAAAATTCAAGAACTAATGGTACATTATAAAACCAAAATAACTTTTTATCTAACTTTTATTCTTTTTTAAACTAGAAAAACATAATATACAGTCTCATTTCGTAAAAGTATCAGACGGATAATCTTTACATATCATCCGTTCACTCCACTCATAAAATAACTATTAAATCGATTTTCCAAGAATACGTCATTATTAGAGTCACAGAAGGTATCAGTCAAACACACCCTATGACATGAAGCAAGTTTGCTCTCTCATATTTTCGTGTTGATCAAGCCAAAAGATACTAATATTCATATTGCGAATTTTCGGATTTATGAGCTAAGAATTAAATCTATGCACTGAAATCCTGCAAAGAAAATTCCAAGTTGCTATCACCAAATTTAGGTCTAGTACACTACTCTTCTTAATTTCAAAGGAGAAAGTAGAAACTACGGATTTCGAATTGGAATTTAGCAAGCAGACGTGCAAAAGGTTCTTCTAGAGCCAGCTCAATTTGGCAAACATAGATTCGGTAGATTCCTTTGGCTTAGGAATCATTACTCTTATTGAATACCATAAAGCAAGTACATATTTATGTACCACAAACCTGCTTGAAAAATCATTATTCATTATGTAAGATGTTGAGCATGAGATACATGAACATATGACATCATGCATGCGCATCGAAAATGGACCAACAGTTGTGTACAATGCAAACAAAATGCCACACGTGATGAAGTGTAACGTTGTGGGAGCCACCTCTTGAACCTCGTTAGGATAAACTGTCATATGGTGGGAGCCACCGCTTGAACCAATGGCATCTAACTGTACAATCCTATTATAGTGTGCACATCAGCATGTTTATCTATATAATATTGTTGTAGCAAATTCGCTCAATGTAAGTTGATCAAACTGTCAAGCAATTAGGAAAACAAATGACAAGCTTACTTTCTGATTCTAGCTTGGCTCTAAAGTGATTAAACTGCTCACAAACAATTGTTCCAAAGATGGCTTTGATTGTGTGCGTGTATGCGTGCTAGCTCCCGGAAGCAATGGATGAAATGGTTTGATGGAAATCGATCTAAATGACAGGAATAGCAAATTGCTCAGAAATTAAAGTGGAAGTACTGTGAATTATTTAAAGGTGCAATGCAGGGAATAAAGGAAATCAAAGAAAAGAACACTAAACTCAAAGGAAGGAACCGAAAAAATTAACTGAAAACGAGATTACTAGGACATTAACATTGCTGGAATTGAAATTAATCACAGTTTATACAAATGACGCTCGAATGGGGACATTGACATTGACATTACAACAATACTCAAAGGGAAATCAGCAGTAATTTTGGTAGAGGTCCAGCATAATTTCAACATATCTTTTTCCTCTGCATATCTTCTATTCATAAGTCTTAAATTCCCTTTGATTATTACTAGGTCAATGTCCATTTCTTAACTTAAGTTCTTTTATATATCCATGAATTCTTAACTTAACTGCTTTCATGTATCCATAATTTCTCAACTTAACTAAACTTCCGATACTTGAGCATTTCTCATACCGTTTCTGCTTATTTTGAATTTAAATTAGGTTGAAGACTCTCTTCCTCAAACTTTGGTGGAATGGTCGTTTAGGAGCATAAAAAACGAGATGAACTTGATATAGCTTGGCTGTGATTTATTCACCACCAATGTATAGTGACTTACTGTTATTTAGGGGTGTAAACGGGTCGGGTTGGGTCGGGTCTTGATGTTACCCGACCCGACCCGAAACGTACAGGTCACATACTGTGACCCGACCCGACCCGACCCGACCCGACCCGAAACACGTTAAACTTGCATCGGAAATTAGGGTCGGGTCGGGTTTCCGGGTCTTCCTTTTTTTTTTCTTTTTTTTTTTTTCGAGTGAGTCAAACGGGCATCAGGCTGCAAATGAATGTATCTTCTACAAATGATCACAAGCATAATTTAGTGCCACATCGATGTAGAATGTCAAATAAATTAGGAGCTTATCCGCAGCACTCTTTATATCGAAGTTCCCAAAAAAGACATTGGCCCGGAAGAATGTGATTGCTTCATCAACAATATCGGTTCTATCTGCAGGAGGCATGCATCAGAAACTAAGCACACAGAATCAAATATATTTCAAAATTCCTGATGAAATCAACTACTACCTTGCTCAGAAGTTGGAGCTGGGCCCTTTATATGGCTTTTTAAGGAAAGCAATGGACACCCACATGCCCTAGTAATCCCTTCTTCATCCAAAAAACTTGAATGGTAAACCTGCCGCAATAGCAAGTTCTAAGCATAATCGGAAGAAGACACTATATATCCTAAAATTGTAGGAACACAACCGAAGCAATGTAAAAAGCAATCTAAATGAATGATTGCAACTTTGCTCATCTTAGCAAAATCACACGAACAACGCATTGCTTCAAAGGACCTACACTCTTACCCGAACAATAGGAAGCTTGCACTCCAATTTTATCTTTACAGGTCTCACTCTGGTCATACCTAGATCAATCTGCATTGTCTAGTTTTTTTCTTGTTCTTTATGGGGGCATCTCTAAATTGTTCCCAAGGTGAAGGAAGTTACAAGGCCCTTTCTTTGGCAAGATTCAGGCCTCATCACCTTTCACCGGAGATGAAGACTGGGAACGACACCAATTTCAGTCTAGTCTAAGTATCATTTCAAACTACATATGGAGAACAAGAGCATGAGCAACTTCCCATTTCTAGTCTCAGAATCATCTATTATCCCCCCTACATTGTTCTGGTGCTTGCTGCTTAAAACATGGAAACAGATCTCATACCCCCACATTAGGCTTTATCTTGAGGTAATGCATTTCTCTTCTTCCCTCCTCTAATACCTTATTATTCTCTATCTCCCCCAAATTTTCCTAAGAACAACCTCCACAGCTTCGACATGCGAGAGCAAATCGCGATAAACGCCCCCCCCCCCCCCCCCCCCGAAATGTCCTCGACTGGAAACATAAATAAAAAATGAAATCATGCATCGTGCAAGATTGGCCATTATCCGTCCTATAATTGATCTGACACACACCAAAGATACACAAAAATTAACAAAACCAGATTCTCCTCCCAATGCAGTCTTTCACGCAAGAATTTTAAGAAGGCAAACAAAATTCACTCTGTTTGCATAGACCCGGAATCTGAACAACCCCGAAGAACTCAATGTAATGAAGGATAAGGACTACATATCATAAGAACCAAATGCTAATCAAAGCTAAAGCAACAACAGAAGTCCCCACCTGCCAAAAGCAACAACCCCCTAAATTCTTACCCACCCCACACTTTAATTTGACATCCTTGTTCTTCTTGCCGATGTTCTTAGCAGCCTGATCATTGAGAGTCACATTAGCACCCACCATTATTACCTTATACCTCTTGGTCTTCCAAACCATGATCTTGAACCTCACTGAAGTGGCCAAATCCACCCTAAAGACCAAAGACTCGGTCTTGGCCACATGGGATCTTCAAGTGAAAAGATAACCTTTTTTGTCCAAAGTTTCCAATAATAAATTCAGGAAGGGCAGCATTGTTAGGAGCGCAAAAAGAGAAGGAGGACTTACACAAGTTGTATATTATAAAATACTAACCTTTAATATGTCAATCATCGAGAGAAAACAACATCGAGCTTGACTCCGTGGTCGTATTTGGCAATTCTACAATAAATTCACGACGAAAATGAGAACACTAACATATAGATTAAAATAAAGAAATGTATATATATTCTACAATTATATTTTCTCACCCGACTCAAAGATTTCAAGATCTTCTAAGTCCTCCTCAATTGAACGTAAAAGTGGCGCGGAACGTAACCAATCTTGAGCACATATAAGAGCTTCCGCCATGGTTGGGGTCAAGGAACTACGAAACACATCGAGTACACGACCTCCCGTGCTAAATGCCGCCTCCGATGCTACAGTCGAGATGGGCACAGCCAAAATATCTCGAGCAACAATAGAAAGTATAAGATATCTTGATGAATTTCCTTTCCACCAACTTAATATATCAAATTCAGAGTTATAACGTTCACATGCCTCCTCCAAGTACTTGTCCAATTCTGATTTTTCATCCAAATATTGTTGTCCAGTTTGACTAAAATACATTTCAGTCATAATATCAGCACCAACTACTGGGGATCTTGACATGCTTACCATCCTCGTGCTCTTTAGCCTCAAGTTGCTTTGAGGGCATACACCCATGCGATATTGTTCAAACAATAATGTCAAAGATGTCATCACTTTCTCTTGTAAAGTTTCTACCTCCCTGCTTTCATAAACATGACCAATCATCCACTTCACATAGTCCCACTTATGTCATGGGTCAAGTATGCAAACAATGAATAAAGTGAGATTAATGTTGTTTACATTGCCAAAATACTTATGGAATTTCGTTTTCATTCTTTGAGCCATTTCTCGCAAGTTTTGCTCCTCATTTCCACAATATCTCTCAATCATCATATAAATCCCATACACGTCCTTCGCCATATTATTGCTAGTGACATAAGAAGAACCTAAAACTTTTATAGTTGTATCAAAGAACAACTTCAGAAAAGGAAGAAAGCGACGTGCATAATTCCAATCTTCACTAGTGGGCAACCCTTATCCACGCAAATACTATCAATCACTCACGCACATTCACCCAAACCCTAATGCAAAAACTTGGAAATGACTCCGAATATTTTCGCAAAACCTCTGCTTTACCTCTTGCAGCACCCCCATGCTGAAGACACATGAGCCAAGCATGATGCCCCTCTTCTAATATATTGAGTCTCTCCCTCCATGCATATCTTCGAGTCTCTTGCACCAATCCTTCCATCCGCTCCCCTCATAGTACATTGGATCCTCCCTATCCTCAAAGAGTGAAGCCAGATCCATTAAGCAAATCTTTTCAATCTCAACCTTCAAAGCATCCTCTAGAGGATTGGATTGCAACACATATCCCAACTTTTTAACGGTTGCACCATCTACTCTAATATCAAGGCTAAATATCGGATAACTCTCGTCAAATTGACCAAAGTCGACTGCCCCTCCAATAATCCCCACAGCGCATTTGTTCTGAAAAATTGAAACCACACATGATCCATATCAAATGAACCGGGAGTTCCCGATACCTTATTCCACCTTTGGTCGTTGACACATGGTACGATGTCGAAAGATACTTCCTTTTCTCCATCTTCTACATCAAAAACAACACAGAGAAAAAATCCTATGAACTTGTTGTACAAGTCTTGCGAAGCCTTGAAAGATATAGTACCGTCTTCAACAAGGACGAACCCCTTTGGCATCTTTGTTCCGGGGCTAATATTTCGGTACGTAGACCATTCAAGTCTCTTGCACCAATCCTTCCATCTGCTCCCCTCATAGTACAGTGGATCCTCCCTATCCTCAAGGAGTGACAAATCCTCCCATTCGCTCCACGCATACTGTGGATCCTCCCTATCCTCAAGGAGTAACAAATCCTCCCATTCGCTCCATGCATACTGTGGATCCTCCCTATCCTCAAAGAGTGAAGCCAGATCCATTAAGCAATTCTTTTCAATCTCAACCTTCAAAGCATCCTCTAGAGGATTGGATTGCAACACATATCCCAACTTTTTAACGGTTGCACCCGCTACTCTAATATTAAGGCTAAATATTGGATAACTCTTGTCAAATTGACCAAAGTTGACTGCTCCCTCCAATAATCCCCACAGCGCATTTGTTCTAAAAAAATTGAAACCACACGTGATCCATATCAAATGAACCGAGAGTTCCTGATACCTCATTCTACCTTTGACCATTGACACGTGGTACGATGTCGAAAGATACTTCCTTTTCTCCATCTTCTACATCAAAGACAACAAATAGAAAAAAAATCCTACGAACTTGTTGTACAAGTCTTCCGAAGCCTTAAAAGATATACTACCGTCTTCAACAAGGACGAACCCCTTTGGCATCTCTCTTTCGGGGCTAACATTCTCATATTGAGACCAAAGGCTGGAATAGCGATGCCTCTGTTATATGTGTAAATTATTAGAAGTATCCAAGTTTGTAATTAGTTCAAGAAAAAGAGTTTGATTTGTGCATATTCCTAGTAATTCAACTAAAGCAAAAGTTCTGTAATAATTAGACATATTGATCGTTGCTTATGTTGGAAATCATTCCCCTACAAGTGCTACCCACCCCTAATGTTAGATTGAATCACCCTAAACACAGCTCATATAATACAAGTGTAATATATAGGAAGTGAAAAATTGATGGAAAATAGAACAACATATCCAAGAAATTAATCGTCCTCATCACACCCCATTGTCTAATGTTCATTGTTACGAGTTCACTTTGGAGATCATTGATTCTTCAGTACAAACTGTCCTAATTGAACTCCAACCTACTTGCAACAAATTTAACATTATTAAAATAAATTAAGAAAAACTTCTACTTGCACTCAAACAAACAGAAAATTGGAAAGGAAAATCTAAAAGGAGAATCTCAAATGCAATACTCTCTATTAATAAAATTAAATCACACTGTCCAAGTAATCCGCATGTGGCTAGCCAAGCATGTAGTACGACAGTCCCCTATCATAATAGCAACAAACACCTAAGAGTAAAAAAGGTCTTATGTCGAATTATTGAATTATTATAGTTGTGCAGTTTTATCTTAGTCCGTAGAGTTGATCTAGTACTATTATTGGTGTCAGTTGTTATGATCAACCGTAACATCAAGAACCACGTGTCCATTTGTTCGTTAGATTTTCTAAGTTTTCAACCGTATTTTTCAATACACGAATTACAAACATCGGGTCTTCGTCATTGCATCAAGTTGAGATTTTGTTAAGCTTAATACACATGCAGAATCGCTTTATATTAAATTTGTTTGTTTGTCTAGAATTTACAGTTTCGCATTACATGCACCCAATGTACACCGTATCAACACATGCATATACACACGCATATACACAAGCACACATTGGGAGAAGGGGGAGGGGGAGGGGGAGGGGGAGAGAGAGATACCTCGATTGACAAATCAACCATGTTCAATGCTTTTTCCTTTGTGCTCATTGGATTATCTTCATGCAAAACCTCGTAGAATAAAGCTGGATTTAGCAACTGATTGTCATGAAGCAAAACCTCTAAATCATTCTCTAGTGGCTTGCATATTAGTAGGAATCCACACTTCTTCACAAGTAGTTCGTGATAATTGCATACTCTAATGCTAATGCGGAAATGAGTCCGGTCATTTGGACCAAAATGGTCTACTGTCCACAAATCCTTTAATTCCATATACTCCAGCCACACATTATCCAAATCAAAGAACTTGAAATGCCTATTGTGTATTGCGGCTTTGCAATTAACAGATCCTATAACCTCAAATGCAATACTCTCACCTAACCTATGCAACACTTGAAATACAACACAAAAAGCTACTCCTAGGATCTTTTCATATAAGTCCTTTGAAGCCACGAAAGATATATAACCCTCTTTATTGGGCAGCAACCACTTTGGCATCTCTCCTCCAGGTAGAACAACTCGATGATTTGGTTGGCAATAAAATTTCTGTCATAGATGTAGACTGTTAGATAGTTTTTTTTTAAATTGGCACCTAAAATGAGGAGTATGAATGAGTTAAATGGAAATCCTAGATTTTTATATATAGTTAGCAATAGCACAATCACTGTCTACATGTTTGCTTCTTCTTCTTCTTTTTTTCAATTAGCTCACCATTCCGGGATTTTTAACCTTTGGCAATGCATAAAGCAAGCCACTACTCCATATTAATGTGTGTGTGTGTGAGAGAGAGAGAGAGAGAGAGAGAGAGAGAGAGAGAGAGAGAAGAGAGAGAGAGAGAGAGAGAGAGAGAGAGAGAGAGAGAGAGAGAGAGAGAGAGAGAGACAGAGACAGAGACAGAGACAGAGACAGAGTGTGTGTGTAACCTCAGGCATGAACAAATCATTCACGGGGAACCCATTACGGACTAGCTCCCGATCCCAACTTGAATGTAACTCAACGTCCCCAACGTCACATATGTTGGAGGAATTTCTAGTTAGAGATTTGCAATTATTTGCCTTTAGTCTTCTCAATTTTCTCGGAATCTTGGGGATCTCTTGTAGTTGTTGGCAATTGGAAACCTCAAATTCTTCTAAGTCGAAGTCCCCAACGTCACATATTTTAGAGAGAATTCTAGTTAGAGATTCGCAATTATTTTCCTTTAGTCTTCTCAATTTCCCTAGAATCTTGGGGATCTCTTGTAGTTGTTGGCAATTCGAAGCATCCAAGTCCTCGAGAGAGACAAGATTTCCTATTGATGTAGGAAGTTCTTCAATTGAAGTCCCCCTTAGAAGAACTTCTCGCAAGCTTTCGTTCTTATTCATAATATCAGGGAATCTTTGCAATTTAAAGCAATATTTTAAATTCAACTTCCGTAACTTATAGTGATTTGCAGCTGAATCATGGACATGCTCCAAGTTTTCGCACCAAGAGAGATTCAATTCCTCAAGATTTGGAATACAAGAGACGTCCGGCATATAAACCAATGACCAGCATCTACCCAAGTTAATGAACTTCAATTTTTCAAAGTCCTACAAGAACAATAAAACCAACTTGCATAGACATTCTGAACAATCATAGACAAAAAGTGAGATATATATTTATTACAAAATTGGCTGTGATTTTTTAAATAAAAATCACTTGATCATAATCCAAGCCATATTTTATCAAAATTCACTAGATCATATGGTGTACATAGTGCACACCCTCTCACTTTATAAATATGAGTCCAGTAAGTAATCCTTGTAAATTCATCAATGCTCGTAATTTCACTACGCACTAGAATGGCATGGCCACTTCCACTACGTATACGTGCAGAAACAATACTTGTGATTTAGAGAGAAAGATTGTGTAACCTCAAGTGGGAGCACATGAGCCACGATCATTCCTTTGTCAACTGATTCATCACATGCATTTAAGCTAACATTTGGAATCTTATGTAGAGATTCGCAACCACCCGCCTGCAGATCTCGCAAAGGCAGTGGAAGGTCGGGAATCTCTTCTATTCATCACTTATTAAGAAGTGGTGATTGGTTGATCATTTTTTAAAAAAGAAGACATATTGTGTATGCCTAATTGGTCATAAACATAACACGAATATGAAAAATAATAGAGTCCGAGCCGTCTTGCATAGTTTTTTGCTTTGAGCTAGATATATATTGGTGTAGTGTAAGAGCTCAAAGTTTACTATATCATAATAAACACAACCACCACATATATACCTTGCATTTGTATACATAAAACAAAAAAATGTAGATGCATCGATAGACTTTGACATCTCGATCAAGTGGATTTCATGTGTGATTTATTAAACCTTTATGGTGCACGTCTGCCAAATACATGGTAAGTCTTTTTGCACCTTCTTTTGATTAAGCTTTAACTACTTTATTCTTGAGATGCCTTTATCAATGAGTAGTCATTCCATGATAATTTGGATATTTTCAATATGGTAAATTTTCAATAAATTTTCTAAAATTATAGCACATCGTTCTGAAGGAAGAAAAGAGTATTAAATGAAAGGGAGTCTAAGGAATGAGATTTCACATGTCGTATCTAAAATTGTATTTGAAGGCGTATCCCTCGAAAGATAAAGGTGGTGAGTGTTTATATAAGGCAAGTCAGGAATATCAATTAAACTTCATAAATTGAGACAAACCTAATCAACACTTTCCCTTGCGCATGTGCATTGTGAATGGAAATGTTGCTATTAGTAGGAAGGGGCTTACCGGACAGTTTTTATATGGTAAAAAATTTGAAAATTATCGTCATGGAGACTCGATGGTTTACATGTTATTGAGTTTCATATTAGTGAATTGTGCACCTAGATGGTATTCCAAAATGCATCCCCCTTCTAATAGTGATGTCAAGTTTGTGTCACTTTTGGCATTCCTTATGGTGAAAAGAGGGGACTCCACCTTAGTTCAATTCTGCTAGCCATCCTCAAACCAGTAGAAAAGCTAAGGCTGTTAATAAAATTTTGGGCAAGTCAATTTTCAAATTCTATTGCCAGCAAAATTTCCACTGAAACTTGTTTAACAGTAATGCTTTGGTAAGTAACCAGTACTTTTGACCAATACTTTTAAGTTACTACACAGTTTGAAATTACAAACTATTTCATTATGTAGCTTACCAATAAGACTTTTACAGAAAACTGGTAAGATGCGGTAAGATGCTTGTGCATTGCATGGATAAAACTATATTTAATATTCTTAATGTTAGATATCGACATGACTTTTTTGCAAGAGAGATAAAACATGTGCAGAAAATTAAAACAAAATAACTATGCACATCCATGAAATTCTTTGCTAGAGCTTATATGGAATTAGCAGGTTTATCCTCTAACTAATACAGAGGGTTAATATCATGAAATATCCTAAACTAGTCTCCCGTGATATATTTACGTCAGACTAACTTTTGCCTCACAAAAATCTCAAGTTGATACCTCTAGCCCAAATTGATCCTTTGTAATGCAAATCTATCAAGACACGTGGCAGACGACTGCAACACAAATTTGATTTAGAGAGTCATAGATTCAACTCAAAAAATCTACATGTGATGATATTAAATCCAAACAGAAAATAACTACTCCTAACAACTTCGTGCACCAAAGGACTCATCCGTCACTTGTATGCCCTTAGGCAATAACCTTTACCCACCGTACATGGCCTGGAAAAATGAGTAACACGTTTATTTGGGTGTCCCTTAATGGAATCTGACCAAAGCCCAAAAACATGTATCTTCTTGAATAGATTTTATGTGCAAAAGCCCCCAGCAAAATTGAAAAGCACTAATCGAGGAATGACATTGAATAATTTTCACCATTAGTAACTTGTCTTATGCATGCGTTCTAATCGGACTTACTAGTTGCGCATTTCTTTTGGTTTAGTATGACCCGCCTATGAATAAATCTGACAAGCCAAGTTTCTCGGATCGATTTTCGTTTTTAAAGGGCACTTTTCTTTGTTAGGTCCAACAACATGCAATAGGGCGTGGGCTGTAGTTAGGATTAACTAACAAATCCAAGATGGACCGAAAGTGGGCCTCAGATCATTATTGAGCCAAGAAAGTGGTCATGGTAGACTCATCCCCAAGATCAATATAATTGGGCAATCAGTTTCTACCCAACATGAACTCCACAAGGAGTTTGGATGGATGATCCACTAAACATCGGGGGCCTCACGATTATTTCTCAAATATGTTTTCAATGATTTATTTGTAAAATATGAGCCAAATATGAATTTAATCTTTTCATTTATCATTGTTTGTTAAATGTGAGTCAAATATGAGATGGGTTAGATTCTTTTCGAACCTCATTATAGATAATCATACTTAAGCATATAATACACATGTATTTCTAAATAGAATCTATATATACATAAAAATATTATTTTACAACATTTATTACCGAAATTTGCATTATTCTATAAAATAATTATGCAATAGAATATAAAGTTATATCAATTATTATTGAAATATGTGTAACAATTAGACATGTAGAAAAAAGATTCCTAAAGTGACAATAAAAACCGAATTATTTAGCAAAGCTCATGCGTGAGCATGCCACGTAGCTCAACCTTGCACGAGCCTCAACTGCTTATTTATAACTCTTATTTGAGTCCATTTACTAGTGTTTATCTGATTGTCTTGAAATTTTCAATCACTATTTTATATTTGGCAAGAAGTTAATCTATTATCAAACAACATTGTATTTTTCAATTCCTGTATTTATTCAGTACTTAAGTTTTTAACTTTTTTAGTTTTACCAAAAGAGCCCTAACTCTTATGTGGGAAAGTTACCAACATTTATTTGATTGTTTTGAAATTACCTACGGTCATAATTATTTACTTGTTTTCATTTGCGGAGCTTACCAATACGCTAAATTTACTTTTTCTTATATGAAATTACGAACTCTTGTTTGAGTCATTTTCCTGGTGTTTACTTGATCATTCAAATACTTTACCATCATTTAATGGTTAATTTTTTTTTATTAACTCTCTTTATTGTTTCGAAATTATCAAATATTTTTATAATCTATCAATGTTTAGTTGCCAACTTATCAACTTCTATTTAATAGTTTCAAAGTATCTATCATTTTGTTAATATACCCACATTTGTTTGGGGAGCTTTCTAGCACATTTAAGTTACAATCAATTAAAAATTAGTAAATGTACTCAAATAAACATTGGCAATTGTTTCGTAAGAGGTCCTAGTTTGAACATGCTGAAGACATGAACAAATAAACATTGGTAAATTATCAAAACAATAAGTGAATTTGCAACAATTAGATAAGTGTGGGTAACTTAATCAAATAAGAGTTAATAACTAAAATAAAACGGTAACTTAACCTGTGAAGAGCTGGTATATCACTCAAACTAATATTGGTAATTTGCTATAAGAGTTAGTAACTTTAATATGATGCTAATTTTAGCAATTTCATAAGTTCTTGAACCAATTAGTAATATTTATAAAATCAAATAAAAGTTGATATATAGACTCAAATACAATTTGGCAATTTCCTATAAAATTAGTAACTTTAATACGTTGGAAGCTTTGCAAGTAATATTGGTTATTTAAAAAAATAGTTGGTAATTTAAAATAATCAAATAACTATCGATACTTCCACAAAGCTTTTGGTAACCTCTAGCACATTTATAGGCTAAGTATTTATTGGTTCTGCCATAAAACTATTGGCAATTTACTGATTACCCGTCAAATAAGTTGCTGATCAAAATTTAGTTACCATTGATTTTGAAATTTACTTATGCTCTTAAGAAATTACTAGCATGAAACAGTATTGAGTTTTTTATGCACGAAACGCTAGATCTACAGTATATAGCGATGCTGCTACTTCTCAAGAATTGGGAGTAAGTAATCAAAACCGAACAATGACTTTTCTCTGAAGTTTCTTTTTTGTACTTAATTATGAATAAAGCATTTTTTTTTTTTGTAATTTTCTAACATGAGATGGATAACAGCTTCTTGGGTTTAGCGTGAACAATCAAAGCCTTAGTCAAGCTCAGTCACACTGAGAAAATTGTTAATTCTCTACGAATTAGTTAAATTGCATTTTGACATTCTAATATTTTATCGTGTACACTATTTGAAACTTAACAAGTAAAGTAGATTTATCTATTACCATCCATAGAAGAATGAGTACATGGCTTCTCAATTCTCTCATGGGAGGGGTCTTTAAAGATATTGGGACTATTGCATATATCAAAAGCCTACAAATCAAATAAAAAGTCTCCTTGTATAGCTTAAGTACATTGTACGTTCAGACATTAAATTGCATACGAAGAAGTATAGGTTTCAATTTTCAGCTCATAGTCATGATGGCTTGAGCTCACTGTTGTTTTTTTTATATGTACGGAAGACTTTACTTTCATTCCTCCACTTTCACTACCTTTTTAATCAAGTACTTATAATTTTTCTAATAAACTCCTTGTACTTACATAAATTTTCTATCAAAATTCTCCCGTACCAAATCTAGCCAAATCTATCTAATGTGGTCATTAGATTCATTTCGCAATATAACGTAGATTAAAATATCATACATACGTTAGTAGTCATAAAATCGTCTTCAAACAGAAGCTAGTCAGACAGATTATGGTTTAAACCAATTGACCAAAAAAAAAAAAAAAACAGGTTGTGGCGACCCACTCATATTTACAAGGGGTGACCACAAGGACAATATTTAATTCATGTTATACTCCAACATCCTCCGATGGCCACGTCAACTGAATTTAACCATATTTGATGTCAGTGAAACTTTATCTAACAATTTGTGTAAATAGAATGACTTGGTTGAAAACAATGAAATAGACGTGATTGGGAAAGTTAAAGTACAAGAATAAAAAATGAAATCTTTGCTATATATGTATTTTGACTATGATCAACAAGTTGTCAATTATAAGGTAGACTATTTACAAACATAAGATTTTAGTTGCATTGGTACTATGCACTAGATTGCCAGCCTACATGTGATGGTTTGATATGTATAAGGAATATAGTAATTGTAGATGTTTTCCTCAGGACAATAACATACATAATTTGATTTACTACATACAGGAATAAGTAATGAAAAGAGGCATGCGTACCTTCAATTTTTTCGGCGCTAGCTTGATCATGCTATTCTGCATATTGAGTCCAACTAACTTCTTTGCACCATAGCCAAATTCTGGAATGAAGGTACAATTATGACATTCCAACCACCTCAATTGATTAGGAAGATGGATGGGACCTTGGAAACAATTATGTATGTTATGCAGGATGAGCAACCTCAACTTTCTCATGTTTGTGAAAGCATTGGAACAAATGTGTGTCTCTTCGGGATTCGGTAGCTTCAAAACTATGGCTTTTATCGCATCTGTTCCCTGTTTATTTATTCAAATATACTTAGGTTACTTTGTAACTATAGTAAACAAAGTCAATGGTAAGAATAGAATATGAATTCTTATCAACTAGAAACTCTTACCGCATCTCCTGATAGAACCTCAAGAACATCATCATAATGCCATAACCTACTGCGTTTGCCAGGATCATCACGACATTCTCCTTTAACAATATCCACACCCATCAATTGTATCAAGTCATGCATTTGTAAGGTCCCTTTCTCTTTACTAATCAAGGAGCGCTCAATGAGAATTTCAACCCCAATAGTCGTGTCAAAATCACAACCATCAAGAACTTTCTTAATGTACTTTGTCTCCCGCCCCTTGAAGAAACAGGCAATATCGAGAAAAATCTCCTTTACATAGTCCTCTAATCCATCATAACTTACCTTCAATACATCACTAATTTTTTTGTCAGGACTTCTAGAAAGTTTCTGCAGGGTACTTTCCCATTCCTGTTCTCCTCTACCACACAAGAAAGAACCCAACACCTCAAGAGCCAAAGGGAGGCCTCCGGCATAATTTAAAACCCTACGAACAAGATTGTTGCTAATTTCTATTTTTTGACTTTTTAGAAAAGCATGCTTTCTAAAAAGTTCAAGAGCTTCATCATACTTGAGAACTGGAACTCTATACAAATGATCCAAATGTATTCCATGAGAAGTTAGCAAATGCTTGTTTCTTGTTGTGATAATTATCCTACTTCCTTTACTGAACCACTCACAATCTCCAACTAAAGCATTTAACTGGCGTTCATCATCCACATCATCAAGAATAACAAGAACTTTCTTATTGCAAAGTCTATCTTGAATCAACCGACTTCCTGCATCAACACTGAAGACTGTCAATTTTTTTCGCAATACCTTTGATAGCAATTTTTCCTGTAAATAAACCAAATCAGTGAAACTCTTGGAATTTTCGCGAATACGGTCCAAGAAACTAGAACCTTGAAACTCTCTAAAAATAGCATTATAAATGGCTTTAGCAAGGGTTGTTTTCCCTATGCCTCCTTGTCCCCATAATCCTACCATAAGAATATCATCCTTGGACTGTAGATTTAGGATCGTTGGAAGCTCTTGTACTCGAATATCTATCCCAACCAGATACTTAGCTACATTTAATGGCGTTCGATCTAGTTGAATTGAGATTTCCTGTACAATTTGTTGTATAAGCGCCGCTTCATATCTGACAAGGGAAAATTAGTAGAAAGTGCTTTTAGAGTAATCCAAAGAAATGAATAAATATTCAAAGAGAATCGTAGAGTAAGAAGCTAGTCTACAATAAATATGGAGATGAATGTCTAAATATGTTCAACCAGCAAAATGTCTAAGTCTAAGCAATTTAAAACAATATTCTTCATGTTATTCTAAATGTTGTATGTTAATCTATTTTGCATTTATCAATAATTCAAATTAATTATTGGATATACTAAATCATTGATAGGCATTGTTTTCATCTCTTTACAAAGTTCATTGAAATTGTCTTGTCTTTTGTTTAATTGTCCAAATACCAACCCAATTATCTGGTATATTCCTTTGCGAAGCAATATCTATGATAAAAATAACCTACGTGAAGTGTAACGACTCAGGCCCCACTATATAATATTGTCCGCTCTGGACATTGAGTTCTCACGCGTTATGCAGGGGCAGAGGCATGGCCCACTGGCCCACCCCCTCCCAAGCCATAATATTGTCCGCTTTGGAGGCACGGCCCATTAGCCCGTCCTCCCTCACGGCTTTGTTTTCAGTGCAGCAGAAGCATACGTGAAACACATTATACAGATTAAATGGACCAAAGCCTTTATAAACTAGCCCCAGGACTCCCCCCTAAGCGATGTGGGACAGGAGACATGCTCTTAACCTCACCCGTGTACTATCAGAGCGATTTCAGTCCATCCCTCCGTACTGCCCCGGGTCTAGGTCGTCACATGAAGTCTAAATTAGCATTTCCAAAATGGTAAATCCTAATTAAAATCAAGTACTTTGTCCTTTAAGACAACTTTAGGCCCACTTCTGAAAGTGGAAAAATAAAGACCCGTTCTTTGGCTGTTTGGACAAACACGGCCTACCGTTGGTTCCTGTAGAGATCTGTCATGTTATTACCTTTTTGCTCTTTACTGCCTCAAGTATTTACAAAAATACCATTAGGCCTGTGTTTTCTTTAAAGAAAAGAAATCCTAGCTTTTCATTCTTTCTTCTTAGAAAAAATAAATAAACATTTCTAATAAATAAAACAGGCTGATAGAATACCAGATTTCTCTTCTCCTATGCATAATGGCATACATAATGAAAATGACTATGTAGATACAAGGGAGAAATGCTATTGCAAGAGAGATGTCTTTATTGGTTAATGAAAGGCATGATGTAATTGAAACAGAGACTAATTAGAAAAAGCCTGAGGGACGAGATTCAAATCAAGTCCTTCAAGTCCAAAAAATGTAGCAAAGAAAGGTAACACCATTCATTTTAGGTTCCGTAAAAGGAGCAGCTAACCTTAATGGTAATGATACTAGTATGTTAGCCCAACATCTTCGGCAATCTTTGGGGTTGGCTAAAGAATCTCCGATACTATTGATGATAGAATATTTATTGAGCTTTTAACAGCGAAAATGGACTTTATATAAGCCCGGTTATCCACATAGAACAAATCATAGTTTGTTTAATGATTAATCCATTAAGGCCTCTGGTTAGTTCTTGGTGCTTTTCTTAATCTTGATACGGAAAACATGTGTTTGACAGGATAGATGAATGGGTCACAACCATTGATTTGATAACAAATGCAGGAGGATAAAGTCCAACACTACGTATGAAGTATGTGAAGCCACTCTTGTCAGTAACGCTCAGATGTTTCGGAAATTCTTATTATCTCAAACAGGTTTAAGGTATAAAATAGACAAGAGCTTATTGCAGATGGAATATAAGCCATCGTAACAGATGTCTTAAAAAGAGAATTCTGTGATTTATTGCTTTTTACAGAAATAGTAGATAGTATAGCCTTGAGATGCTCTAATGAAAGTACAGACTTTTGATATGTGCTATTTTGGCACTGTGAATTTCAACAATCTCAAAGACTTTCTTTGACAAACTTCCGAAGCCATGGCCAGAGGTCACAAAGAAGGCTTACGACTTGCTCCTTCGAGAAAAAGAGGTAGTAGAAGGTCCAGGTGGGTGAATCCAGGCAAAAATGTATACGATGAGGAGAGTGAGTAATGAATTCTAAGCGAAGGAAGCAACTAAATAGTTTCCTTATTTAAACAAGAGTTGTTGCCCGTTGATTTAATATGTGCAGTGTAGATATGGCTGTAACATCCATTGAGAAACCAGAACTGCAAGACACCTTCCTAAAGAATCGAAAAGAAGAAAGTTTATTTGATATGAAAAAAGTGTACCAAGGGGATAACTAAGGCCTCATAGATCTGAAAAGTCATCTAGATTTACAAAGAATTGAGGCCTTTAAAAGGAAACACAGAAGAACACCTCGTTTTCCTCAAGGTAAACCCTGTTAAGTAGTTGTAGCTTTTGTTCTATTTTGTGGATTCAAACCCCACAAGCTTCATGCTTGTCAATAAAAGTATCCACGAAAAGAGAATATTTGTGGAGTATTTTTGAAGATGTCACTCTTCATGAGGAACCTGCTTATAAACCTATAGATCAGCAGGAACTAGAAAATTTATACTTTCAGGTTAAATGTCTCTATGAAGTTTTCTCAGAATATGAGACAGATGAAGAAGATTCAAAATAAAGTAGTGAACAATTATCAATGACGAACGCATGTGATGATATAGTGCCCTTAAAGTCAACATTTTAGGTATTAGAAGAAACTTTTCGACAAGATTTATTGTCAGGATCAACTTTGGAGTGGAGGCTGCTCGAAGTAGACGTTAGGGCTGTTTATTGATTATTAAGATTTAACTCTAAATAGGCAATAACTTTCTCACGATCGACCCCAATGGCAAAGATGTATCCTGAACTTCAAACCTTAGATGTGCCTATGCTAAATCTTCAAAAAATTAGAGAGACAAGAGAAAGAACAAGAGGCACATGCCGTTATATACATATGTAGGGTTAATCAGAATAGGATAGGTCCCGCTATTTCACCTTCCTGTTGGCAATTTTGTGATTGAAACTGTATTGGATCAAAGATGGACGGATCTTCGAGATTAATTGATATTAGGAATACTAGCCAATCTAGCACATGGGCCAGTCTGCTTCCAAGCCCATCCAAATAATTTGATGGCTCTAAATGATATTTGTTTGGGGAATTCATTAACATTGAGAATTGATTCTTTAAACATGGATAGGATGAACCCACAGGTCAAATGTTTGGTGTATCACACTAAGATGATTTATAGATTCGCAAATAGAACGGAAGTTAGATAGCAGCTGAAGAGGTTCACACGATTACAGACAATTTTGTAGGTTGTAGGAAAAAAATTAACCCCCTAGAATTACACGGCCTAGGAGTTCGACTATGGTGGAACCTATTGGAGCATCTAGAGAGATTAGTGCATCTTGGGTCCAATAGAGGGGAGCAAAAATAACTAGGGGTTATCAGTTCATAATCTGATCCGGTTCCACCTAGAAATCGAGAATCGAATCAGGAGGACCAATTCTCAATTTTTTGGACTAGTTGATTGGACTTGACAGTCCTAGGACCGGGAACCAATCACTTAGCAAAAAAAAATAAATTAAAAATTAAAAAAAATACTAGAGTTGTTATTATTTTAGAGTTTATTGCTATTTTAATAAATTAATTTGTTTTAAAAAAAAAAAAAAGAGCGAGGCCAGTCTGATCAGTTCTCCCTAGAACTGAGAACCGGACTAAGAATCACCGGTTCCATTTCTACGAAACTAGAAACTAGATCGATCCCTCCAAGAACCCGGTCCAATCCGATCTGGTCCGGTCCATCCAGTCCAATCTGGGCGGTTCCCGATTTGAGTGTTCCAATATGCTCACCCTAAAAATAAACTTATGCTTAAAACATTGTCTACACCCTCTTTGCTAGGAAATTAGGGACTTTTGAACCTCTTACTGTATCACAGGATACTATACAAGAAGTCAATCGGGAGGAGGTTGCATCTCAAAGGTCAGTAAACTCAATAACCTTAGAAAGAAGGATCATAGGATACAAACAAATCAATATGCCTGTCTATGAAGAAGAGGATACATATTCAAAGGATAATAGTGTTCTAATCGTAATTCACTTCAAAGGAGAAAAGATCCGCATCCCAAGACATACACGAAGGTTTCCAAGCTTTGGGAATACAGCAAGGTGATGGTCTATAGCCATGGACAAAGTTTGGGATATTATCGAACCCTCCTCCCAAATGGCATACCAACTGAGCTGGGTTAAGCACTTACGTGGTTGTGATGTTTAAGTTTCCCGGGTGTTGTCCATATTCATTAGAGACACTGGAGCTTGTACTAATTGTGCAAGACCCAATGCATCACCAGACGAATGGTGGGGACCATTAACAGAGCCTATTGCATTAAGAATGGCTGGTGGGAATCAATGTTCATTGTTAGACGGATTTTCCTTTCCTGACACTAGACGAGGATGTCATTCTTGGTAATGCTTTCTTAAGGGACAAAACGAAAAATGGTCTTTTGTGCAAGAAAGCACCACGATTACTATAGCAGGCGTCACTCTTCTAAATCCTTGGTTAAGACAAATTTGAGGTTTATCCTGTGAAACAATTAGAGCTTTGTGGAGACTGTCCATGTGACCAAGCATTCATAGTGTGAGCACAGCGTGGTAAATAATGGGAGCATAAGCTATTTGGATGCGAAAAATCTTCATTTCGAAATGATACCTTCTACTGTCAAAATTTGTTCCGCCTAGAACAAGGAAAAATTCGGAGTATCCAACTGCCAGGAACAAAATGGAATAAGTTCCTGCCGAAATTGAAAAATAACTTTCGTGAAGATCCACAAATTGTCGAGTCTTTTTACTTTTTTTTTTTTTTTTTTTTTGTGTAAAATGTAAGTCAAATTGTGGAGTCTTAATGGTGTAAAAGCCAGACTTGAGCTAAAAGATCCAATTATCATCATTTCAGCAAAAACTGTGAGTTGGTAGAGGTATTTGAAAAACAAATTCCTGATCTGTGCTCCAAAGGTTTTATAAGAGATGGTTATATTCCGCACTCTAGCCCATTAACCATGCAAAGCAGGTATGAGGAAAAGCGTGAATTGTTGCAGACTATCTTCAGCTCAGCAAACCAACAAGGATGATGACTATAAGATAGCTACGGCAAGAGATCTCATAGACAGAATGGCCTAGGCATTTTGTGCTGCGTATATACGCAATGTAATAGTCTTTAGCAAAAGTGAAGAGATGCAAATGAATCACTTATGACTACTGACAAATATCTTTAAGAAAAAAGGCATGATCCTATGTAAAAGAAGGTAAAATGGATAAAGGAAAAAGATAATTGCTTGGGTATGGAAGTAGGAAGTAGAGAAAAAAAAAACCTAGCATTACAAACCTAAATTTGCGAGATATAATAAACTTTCCTGACAAAGTAGAAGATAAAAAGTTCGAGGTACTGTAGATCTGCTTAGTGCTAACTAGGCCAGACAATTTTAAAATATCTTAGTAGGCTACCCAAGAAAGCTCCAAGTAATGCATCTCGATTTTGGGATGATGAAGACACTCAAGCACCAGGTAAAAGAAAAGGTAAAGCATTTGCCATCATATTATCACCTTCTTGATGCATCAAATGAATGCTGGAGAGAAGTACAAAAAACTAAATAAAGAAAATAGGTAAAACTTCTATCAATATTGGTCTGCCACATTTAAATGATCTGAACTCATTTATTTGATACATGAAAAGGATGTACTTGCCATGAAAATTTGTACAAAAAACTTTTTACATATTCCTAGCCCCAACAGGTTTGTAGTGAGAACCAACTCTGAATATGTTGAAAGATTCTTGGATCTGAATCTGAAGGAAACTCAGCAAACTAGGCTTCTAATTATACAAGAATAGTATAGTTATCACAACTTTGACGTAGAATATATTCCTCCAGATAAAAATTGTCTTAGCTGCTTCTCTCTCTCTCTCTCGTAAATTGTCTTGTTGTGCAGATAAATCCTACAGCAGAAAGAAATTTTTTTTGGCTATGCAAGCAAGAGGGGCATCCAAGGAAGAAGTCTCCAAAGAGACAGAAGGAGAATGAGAGCAAAAGCTATGGTTCTGTGAGAACGAAAGCAAATATTAGTTGGCTATGCAAAAGACCTAGAGTTCTTTTTTCTCATTTTAGAATCATATAGGAAAGGAAAAAAGCCTTAATATCATCTGTTGAATGACTGTGGGGCATGAATACCGTGAAAGACTTGCCAAAAGAATGAACTAGTTGGTTGGAAAGACAGTTCAAGTTCACAAGCCTCTTTTGATTGAGTCCCAAAAAAATTAAAGGAGATATCCTTGAAGATTAAAATCAGGTAGAAGATGATATGTTTGGCAAACAACCACACTCACGAAGTATGATCTGATTCAAAAATGGTCATGGGTTTAGGTGAACCATCGGGCATATATGGCTTCGATAAAGTTATGAGAACAAGATCTTGAAAATGAAGATCTTGGAAAGTTTGTAGCAGATGGCCATAGAGAAATCACGAGCGAAATATTCCTGAGAATCATAATCCTATTCCAGAAGATTTTGACATTGAATCTGGTGATAAAAGCCTCGAAATTATAAAATTTGAAAGTTAAGTTTTGATATCTACAGATTGATTCCAACGATCACAGCCCTCGAGGGAAGGTTACTAAAATCTATGCGGAGTTGCTGGGTAGACTTGAGAAAAAGATTTCCAGCAACTTCAACGGTTCATAAAAGATCCTGCTTCACAGATAAAGATTCTAGAAGTTGAGTTGAAATTTTACAAAACAATTGGAGAAGAGTTCCTTGATTAATGGAAAGTAAAGGTACGTATTCTCTAAAGCTCTACTACCTGGAGATATGACGCTAATAAAGAAATATAATAGACTCGAGAGACACTTTTCTTTTCAGGAACTCTCTGTTCTAAATCCTTATCTCCTTTCGGAAGGACAAGGATGACTAAGCTAGAAACTTCACATAAGCATAGCGGAAACTGGACTTGCGCTTGCAGACGCAGGGTTTGCAGACTCGATCAACATTGACAGAGGGTATCTACACCTTGTTAGTAATCTCCATCCGTTGGTAAAATATGCTTTAAGCTGCTTAGATGGTCCTAGATATGCTGCAGTGATTGTTACGATGAATGGAACTGGATGAAAGGAGAGAGTATTCCTGACAGATCTGGAAAATTCAACTTGCAGAACCAAACAAAACCCGGAGAAACATAGAAAAGTAGGGGCACGTATTATTTTTATTACTAAAGCCACTCAAATTGAATTTTTAAAGCTGTCCTAGAGCATGTAATAGGTAACAAACAAAGTATTATCTGCGTGGTGATGGAAGAATTTTTTATCATCATTCTCAAGGGTTATATGAGCTTTAAATAAAAAGAAGTCCAAGAGAGAAACTGAGGGAGAGTAATCGATCTGCCTACGAAGTTTCTGGCTTAGTTAACAGAGCTTATGTATCAGGGCTGATGTTTTTGAAGTCTGGAAGATCTCCCAAACCCAAGATCAGCCACCGGAAGAGAAAACGGAACGAGATAATCACGCCCAATTTAGAAGAAAAGGCCCAAGGCCAGCCTTCAGATGGAGTGGTTACTAGGTCAGCAGTACAAGACACGAAAAACTAATTTTCTCAGAAGAAGAGAAAATGCATGGATTGGAAGTGTACAGATGAGATTCAAAAGATTCAAATGGAAAAAACGGTTACAAAACCAATAGAAAGGAATTTGCACGATCAAGAATTTAAAAAAAAAAAAAAAAATCTTGCATCAGTGAAACCTGTTAAGCAAAGGCAGAAAAGATAATCTCCATTGGTTAGACAGCGTCTAATGTCTTGTATAGGCGTAGGCAGCTTACTTTTTTTTTGTCCGCTTGTAAATGTTGAAGTAAGCTGGCAACATCCTACAGGCATTAGCTTTTGTGTGTATATTAGCTAATACCTCTTCAGTTGAAAGGAGATGGGAAATCAGTAGAGAAAGCTTTCTTTGCAATTCTTAGTCTCTTAAGTGATTTTAGTCTGGATCTGTGAATGAGAGAGTGCTAGCTCAAAACTTCAACAAGAAGCAGAGGCATGCCAGCGGTACAAAAGACCCTCCAACTAACAGTAACGGGGGTGGGACATGGGAAAGCAAGCTCCGTCTACTAACTTCTTGTCCGAATTGGAAGTCCGAAGTCCACGAATCCTTATAATTGGTCGAAGAATGAGGGTGCTAATCGCATGAGTCTTTCATGGAAGATAGCCTAATCCAGATTGCCAAATTTAAGCTAATGCCAAATGAAGTTAGATCACATTGTGAAATAATCTATATTTCCAATTAGGAAGGGCTTATCTATGTTTTATTTGTATTATTTATGTAATTATGTACAGACTGATATTATGGTTTATAATGACAATAACTTGCATTATCCGTGTCATTGATTTAATGACTTATATTTCTCATACTTTAACTTTAAACCAGATGGATATTTGTTTGGTCATAAATTACATTTAATAATATATGCTAGTAAAAGAGTTTATTTCAAGATTTTTTATACTTGTGTTATTTTTTCGAATTTCAAATTATTAGAATTTAAACTTTCAAATTAAGTCCATAACTTTACTATCATGATTTTTTGTAAAGAAAAATATATTTGTTAAAAATGCATTTCAAGATAAAGTACAAATCGCTAAAATGAAAATTGACCCAATACAGGTCGTATGACACAACTATGCCATGTGGCAATGCCAGAGCAATATTACCTCCCACGTTGGCAAGCAAAGAAGGAAACTTCTTCTTAAATCCCGCTTAAACTATATATAGTAGACATAGGATATAGATTAGTATATGTGGTTTTGATGTATTGTGACAGTTTTTGATATCGAAGAAACTTATTTTATTTGAATATTATGCAACTTTTCTTCTAACCAATATCTCAATTTGTGAATTTAAAGTTTCAAGTTTTTGAATTTTCTTTGACATTTTCTAGAATTTTGTTTTGTTAAATTTACTTAGAAAATAAGAAAATGCCTAGGCTCAAAACTCAAACCCAGATTTACCCCATCCCTCTCTCTCTCTCCACTCCCCTCCGCATTTGCCACTGCCCCGTGGCCGCCCTCATCTGTTCCCCCCGCTGCCATGGAAGACAGGAGAGTCTCAGGCCACCACTTCCCGAGGCTAGCGACCGCTGATCTGGGCTTGAAGCCACCCAGACCCGGGGTCGGGAGCCCAGACTCGTAGCCTAAAGCCCCTAGACACAGAGAGACAGAGACGGGCTGAGGTGATGCGTCTGGGGTGGCGTTGGGCCGTGAGCAATCGGACGGCCGCGTGTCGAGAATCGGCAGGGTGTCGGAGAGGACGAACGGCTCGCCCATGATAATCTGTTTCGTGTTCCGTGCAAGTGTTTTCTGTGCTGAGTGTCCAATGCGCGTGCGCGCGCGCGAGAGAGAGACGGTATAGATTACGCCGAACTTCAGAGGATCCCAAACCTTAAAGAAGATCAAATATCAAAAGAATTACACTAATTGAAGCAATAGAAGTGTTTTCACGTACCCGTCAATAAAATGAAACCCAGACAAGCTACCGACATCAAGAAGAGCTTTTTTCCATCCCTCTACTTTTTCTGATTCCTTCCCAAACTCGACCTCATGTTTGGTTATAGCTTCTCCATAACCCTGTTTTTGCCCTCTCACTTCTCTAGGTTCCACTTTATAAAACACGGGAAAGACCATGAGGTCTCTTTACTCCTTACACTCCATGATTTTTGCCACCTCCTCCAAACACCAAGGTGATGAGGCATAGTTCTTGGAGAAAACAATGATCGCGATTTGCGATTCCTTGATCGCCTCCATAAGTGCGGGTGATATTTGCTCTCCCTTCTTTAGATCTTCACTATCCATGTAAGTGTTTATTCCACTTTAAACAAGAGCTGTGTAGAGATGACCAATAAAAGAGTCGCGGGTGTCCGTGCCTCTAAAACTCAGAAAGACATCATAGCTCCTTCTGCACTTGGAAGAAGAAGTAGCCATTAGAATCAAGAAACAAAAACGGTTAACAATAAGCAATGAGTTGCCTAAGATTTGGTACTTTGTGAGTGGTAGTTTGTTTGCCATTTGATCTTCTCCTTATATGTTGACTCCCGGGGGTGCATGACTTCCTTTCGACGGGGTCAACAAAGAATATTTTAATAAAAGTGCTCAAGGATGGGCCGACACTTAAGCGTAGGGGTGCTCTTCACGCACGTGAGGCGTTGACATTATGTACATTATTTTCTTCATGGAAGATCACATTTGTCACATTAGTTAGATGTGTCTTTGCCACATACCTTTGGTTAATGTTGAATTTATTGCTGAATTGAATTGTTAATAAATTTGACTATTCAACACGGCATAAATTTCTATGACCATAGTATCATACTGTCCTAATTTAAGGCCAATTTTTTGATTGATTTATTTGGCTTCAGGGGAAATGGTTTCTATTTTTTTCAGTCCTTCATTTTTCTTTTTCTTGTATAGATAATGAAGTGTTGATCACATCAAAAAGATACTTCGCTGTGGTATAAGGAAAATTTGTGAGTGACGATTGATGTACTTCTAGATTAGTTGACCCGATACTAATCAATTAATTTCTTCTTATTATAAAATGAAAAAGGTGCTATGAGATCTGTGGTGGCAACACGTGTACCAATCTTTGTTGAATGTGAAGTGAAAGTGGTCCAAGAATGGAATTGAACTATGTGTTACACTCTAGAGATGATGGCAAAGGCAACTTGGATTTTTAATTTGGACTGAACTTTAGACCCCAACTATCTATAATAAAACCCTTATACCCTGTGTCTTGAAGTCTAACTACAAGATAGGCCATACGTTACCTATTCCCAACAAATATATTAAATTGAACTAAAAATGCATATTTGGATACATGTTGGAAGTTATGAATTTGAAAAAAAAAAAAATTATCTGGTTCAAGCTCCAAAATTAGTGAGGACATAAAATTTAAAGTTCAGGTTGCAAATAGAAACTTCAATTGCTTGAGAATGGGAGTCGTTCCATCATTAGACAAGGAAGTAAAATTAGAGGCAATGTGAATATGGGGTGTGACTTTTCACATGGTCATAATCAAGAACATGACGTCGTAATATGTCAATATATATGACTTTTACAGCGGCGAACATCCATTTGCTAGTGTTTAAAGAATTGTAAATTTCACTTCCATTTTCTAGCGGTTGGTACGACGGATCTCGGCTGAAATCTTCTCATCTCAATATAACAACTGTCTTTATATGTTATGGTACAACATTGTTGTACCTTAAAAGTATCATATTTTTCCCCCGCTCTCTTTCCTTTCTTTTCTACGTATTCTTCTCTATTTGATATCTTCATCAACATTTTTGTTTAGCAATTTTTCTGAGTCTTTCTTTACAGATAATTTCAGCAAATTGAGTAACGTCTGAGCCAATCGTCAACCGACATTCATTGAAGCAAACTCTACTCCCATTTTATTAACCAGGCTTTTAGATCCCACAAAAAGGGTATTTTGTTTCATTAATTTGACCGCGTGTGGACGAAAAATTCTCAACCATTTCTTTTAAGCTTCACATGGGCCAATTTCACCGCAGCATTAACTTCGCACGTGAATACAGTATATTGCAATCAACAAATTCATGTAGGATGAGCCTAAGAAGACAGTGACGATCCGACCCACAACCCACGACTGCCACAGGGAACAATCAAAATCGCGCGATGAGCATAACAATTTTATCCGATGCTACGAAGAAGGTCGCAGCATACCTGCGTTGAGAGACATTGTAGATCTGCCCCCCGTTGGCCATCAAGAGAGACTTCTTGGGGTCGGTGCCGTCGTGCTGCTTGAGCTCGTCCTCGGAGGTCTCGACAAGCTGAACAGGAGGAGGGAGAGGCTGCATCTGCTCCTGGTAGTCCCTCGGCCTCTGGTGGCGGTCGAATAACGACCCGAAGAGGCCAGACATAGTGCTTTGGAAGAGAGAGAGAGAGAGAGAGAGAAGAATTCTAGGGTCGGTTGTCGATTCGGAGGCCACGGGTTTGGTCCGAAATTTGGTGCGCACGCAAAGACCGGCAAATGTTTTATTTATGCAAATGGAATAGCGCTTTGAAACTCGTTATTCCATTTTCCATGGTGATCCTACTGATCTAGAATCACCCTTTTTAACAGTTATTTACCTATTCAAAGTCTCCGACGCGTGTTCGATCAAAAGAAAGTCTCCAACGCGTGGAGGAAGCTTCAAGGGCTATATGAACGTGTCAAAGCGAGACTTGAAGGCGGCCGAGGGATCAAATCGCCCTAAAACTAAAACTTGTTCTTACTTTTTGTAATTTTTAATATATGTATATAAACTTGTGAAATAAGAGAGTGCTGGTGTAGTCATTTTAAGAGGCGTATTTTCAGCATAGAGTGAAGTAAGCTCTACTTGTAGAGTGAGCTATAATCCTTCAGTGTAGAGGCAACTTCCTTTGTAAATATAAATGTTGTTAAAGACTTCAAGCATTACCAAAGAGTTCATCACTTGAAGTAAGAAGTGAAAAACAAAGGAAGATAACTTGCTGGAGAGCTCTCATGTGAAGACAATTTCGTGCTAACTTCACTCTAAGGCAATTTGCCAGAGAGCATGGGAAATTGTAAAGATTGCTAATTAAATGTATTTGTCTCATTCTCAACCCAAATATGATGTATTTCATTCCAATATTTCATCTTCTATGGATGGCAACATATCTTGCGCATCGTTGATCTTAGCTTCTCAAGAATTTGTATAGTAGCAAAGAAATTATTTAGATTTTATGCTTATTTAAAAAAAAAAAAAAACTCATTGTGTCTTCAAAAGATGAGTCAAGAAATAGATTTTCAAAATGCATACCATATACAATTTTGTTATTTTCTCATTAACTGATTTTGATATTTTTAAGTAGCCATCTTTTGTTTAAGAATGGTACGACAGAGTCATACATTTTTACATTATTTTGTCGAGATGTGAATATTTATAATTGCCTTGCTTGCGCTAACTTAAGTTGCATTTATTTAAATGCATTTACTTGTCGGATTTGAAAATATTCTTTTTTTTTTCTATCTATATGATTATCTTTCTTGAAAAAGAATATGCAGAGAGGTTAATGGTCTGCGCTTTGCTTTGTAATACACATGATGATGATATATATGGAAGATTCTAGTGTTGTTCGACATTCACACTAAAAACTTTTCCAAGGAAGTAACAGTTGCATAACTCTTTTTACCAACCATTTCGACGAAGACAGCTTTGAAAGCCAATAAGCTGTGATTTCGACCGAATATTTTTAGCCAATTCTTTGGGCGAGCTTTCCGAAAACGAGACCCAGTGCCGGTGTCACTTCTTTGGCTTCAAAGAAATCAACACGGTCTATTTCCTTTGCAGGACTTAAATAAAATTTTACCATTTCATTAGAGAAATATCCTTCATGAAAATCGAGCAGAAGTTGCCCCCGAGCTCTAAACCAAGCCACTCGGGACAGTGACGGTCCTTCCATTTCAAAGCATTCATCATCACCATTCACAATTTCATATCTTTTTGAGGCTCCAATAACGGATTAATGTAAATCAAACCATGCAAATATTTCCACTAAAAGTCTACTACACGTTATTTTCACACGAATAAAAAATTCACAACGATCCTCAAGAATTATAAAACTTGGTCTATGTGGACACTAATCTGTTTTGATGTTTGAAAATTCATTCAAATAAGCTATTTATTCTTGGATATCATATTGCTGTAGCTAAGAATTTTTTTGCAGGTTGTTCGAAAAGGATAAGGCCGTCCTTGCCCTAAAACAACGGCCAACTAACCGACCAATTTAGCTCCAAACATCTAGTTCTTGCAATTTTGAATTTGGATTTGTTCACCCAATCCAGCAGGTGTACAGGCCATTTTTATCCAGACACCTAGAATTCTCAATAGTCCAATTTGGAGTGGTTTGACGTGTTAACAATGGTTAGTTGAGTTTGTTTTTCCTTTTAAAAGAGGATAACTCACTATCCAGGGTAATAATGTACACTACCAATACCTACTATATGCTCAAGGTCAAATGAAATAATGAATTCATATTAAATGTAAAAAGAAAGCCTTTTAAAAGTGTAGGAAGCGGCATTAGGTAAATATTTGTATCGATAACCCAATACAAACGTCGATGACAATCCCGTGTTCCTCTAGGAAGCTAAAAGCCAAACAATTCAATCTAACATAAATAGTCGTACATTGTTGCAGTTCCACGTCACATCCCATGTGCCGTGTCAGTTGTACCTACTTTTTTAACTAGACCCCCACCGTCAACTTTAGCTCTGTGCTTTGGCATTTAAAGCTCTACAATGTTCAATCGTGATCAATAGCTTAAGGCCGCAAGTTTGACTATATTATTATTATTATTATTATTATTATTATTATTATTATGATTTACAAAGGTTTGCAATACTCTCTCGTAATCAAGAACTTGGCGTCATAAATTGTCATTGAATATGACTTTTACTGTGTTGGAGGTCCATTAGCTAGTGTGTAAAGTATTGTAAATTTCACTTTCATTTTATAGTGGGTGGAATATTGAACCTTGTGCATAATCAATTGCAACTGGCTCAAATTCAACGGCGGAAATCTTCTTATCTCAACATAACAATTGATATTCATAAGGTATGGTTCAGCATTGTGCGTCGAAAGTCTCCTTTCTTTCGTCTTTTTTCTTTTTCTTCTTCATTTGGTTTACATCTCTTTCCTTTCTTTCATTTGTATACTTCTCTGTTAGATATCTCCGTTAACATTCTTTGTTTAGCTCTTTTCCTTGGTCTTATTTATAGATAACTTCAGCAAAATTGAGTAACCTCGGCCAATGTGCCACATTATATTTTTCCGCATCACGACAGGTAGAAGGCTATTCAATTGAGAAGGCTAATAATACACCGACGCTCCACTCTCTGCTCACCAGAAAAAGAAGTGGAGTAACAATAAAACTTGAATTAATGGATAACGAAAAAAAGAAAAAAAAAATTAATGGACAGCACTTTTGTTCGCATGTTGTTATATTCAATGGGTAGGTACGTGAATGTATGCTTCACGAAGGTCTAAAGTGTATAATTATTTTTTTCATGTATTACATTCTATTTAATTAAGTAAATTATACACATCATATTTTGAATACAAAATTTGATAAAAGTACATCATATATTTCATTAAAGCGTATGTAATTTCTTACTGGAAAATCAGGTGATTAGTGACTCTTTTTTATCAACTGTTCTTTTTTTTTTTTTTTGGCTGTACATTACTACTACTTGCAAAATCCTTTTTGTATACACTTTGCTAGAGAGGTCAATTTTGTACGAGCACTTCTTTGTTAAAAAGTGTGCCATGTTTATAAATGAATATTGGCTCCACATGAGGCTTCAAGTATAGTTGATTAGGCATAACTCTTGAACATCCTCTGAAAATGGAAGGGCACCTCATTTGGCCCGGACCACTATTAAATTGTTTGCATTTCTCTTCCGCTACTTCTCTTTATTTATATATGCATATAACTTCTTTAATAAATTTCTTAGCTTAAATTTGTGCATAGATAATTGATACTGTGGACCATATTTCATGTTTGGGGAAACAATTGCTCGTATTTATTTGAATTTTTAGAGCTAAATATAATGACATCACATGTTGATAAATTAAAAAAGTTGGTGCTTCAGGATGAACCAATGTGCACTTTAGGTGCCTTAAGTGTTGACGATTTGCACATGAAATTTGTCTTCACTAAAGATCACATTTGCTGCATTAGTTAGATGTCTAATCTATAAAAAGTATTTGTTTAATGCAGAATATATTGCTAGTTGAATCGTTAATAAATTTGATCATGTTATGAAATACATGAATGAATATTCATTATATTCATCTTATCTAATGTACTTATTATGGAACATTTATATCATGCATTCTAAGTACATCTCCCTATACAATGAATGTTCATCTCCCTATCTAATATAATGTATCATTCGATACATTGATATTAATGATAAGTACATTCTTGTTTTCCTACAAATAGGAGTTTAGTTTTGTTGTAAAACAGCAAGAATAGTTACAACGGTGATAGAACAGTGATTGGAAATAAAATTCTCTCCTCTAACTTTCTCTACGATGTTTGGTGTTTACTTGATTTCTCTACTCAATCTCTTTATTCTTTCTATTATATATTTGCAACACAATATTTTACAACAGATCCATGATTATAAAATAAATTTCAATAATCATAACCTCATAGTCTCCTGATCAGAGGCATCATGATGGATTGGCTTATTGGCTTCGGAGAAAATGACTTCCATCTCTCCAGTCTATTTTTCTTTTTCTTATATGGAAAATAAAGTATCTCATCTCATTAATGACATATTTTGCTATGACTATATGGCGGATTTAGAGGATCAATGTACCTTTAGATTGGTGGACGGACATTAATTAATTGTCATTATAAGATGAAATTGTATATGACTCTTTTGTATTGGACCCACCCGACCCTGTTATAACCGGTTCCCCTTTTTTGGACTCTGTATTCGACTTTGTTTATATTGGACCCTGTACCCGACCTATCCTATTTTTCCGGTCCGATTCCAGGGTCAACCCTGTTTCCACTAGAACCTATTTTGCAATCTATCAATATCCTATACGAATTCGAATTTTATATTAATATGCGAGAAAATAACATAATTCTCATAATTTGTATCAAAACATTAAGCATTTATAATAAATAATACACGAACTTTTTGACTGAACGAAAAATTAAGGATCCATAGGGCTAATTATAATAAATAAAATCAGAAGGCAAAAAATTAGCAATGAACATGGGTATAATATTAGTCTTATTCCTACAACTATCGCATGAAGCTACTCATTTATGCAAGCATAACTCCTACAAAAGAGAAATTAGGCGAGCCAATTTACGCGGTACACAAGAATTTGGCGGCGACGAACACCATCCGTCCGTCGGACGATGCGAGAGGGACCTAATGAGGGAGGGAAGCAAGTGAGGAAGATGAATAATGAAGGAGGAGTGTCGTGCGTGTTTGAGAGAGCCAAGAGGAAAAACACCGTGTGATTGCGGGAATAAGAATAAAAATAAGAGCAAAAAATAGGATTTTAGACCTATACTTACAAAACTAGTTCCCAAACTGGTTCAAGAACCGGTTCCTAGGTGGGTAGTTAATCAGACCCGGCTCCCGAACCGGTTTAAATGGGTTTCGAATTTTGGGAACCGGTTCTCGGACTGATTTCAATCGGAACCGATTCCTGACCTGTTTTCCGGGTGGCCCGGTCCAGTTCCCAGGTATACCCAGTCCAGTCGCACACCCCTAATTCTTTATACCAAGATGCCATGACTTTCGTTTTTGGGGTCAACAAAGAATATTATAAGGAAGGATGTCAATGTCAAGTGAGTCCATGAGAAATTCATGATCCACACGGTCAAGAACCTGCCCTCTTAGGGTTTTTCTCTCGCTGAATGTGAGTCTTCCTCTACCCCATCAGGTGGTAGATTCCCTGTTCTTTTTCCAGATTGAGGGTAGCTTTCGTGTGAATATGGCCATTTACACAGTTTTTCCACCTGACTAATCAAATCCCACCTCCTCTCGTTGAACCCAATAATGAAGAAATTGGGTCCCGAAACCCTAATATGGTTGTCTCCATTTCCTCTCGTTTGAATCCCATAATGCAGAAATTGGGTCCCGAAACTCTCATGGATGTTCCCATAATTTTAGAATGATTTACAGAGCTCCCTTCACTCCCCACTCAATCCATCTTCCCAACAAAATCCCTAACTATCCCCGATTACCCAACCCAGGATTTACATAGTTTCTCTAGCAATTCGGCAATAAGATCTTCCGTCATGGAGGGTACCCACGAAAATCACCTTCGCTTGATGACACTCTGCAAACGGATGGGGGATCTATGGACTGCGGATGAAATCACGGAGCTGAACATCAACATTTCTGAGGTACAAAACCAGACTGATGAGTATTTGTTGTATGGGCAACTATTTTCAAAACCTAATGTAAACTTTCCGCCATTTTGGGCTACAATGCAAAAGGCTTGGAAAGTAGATGAGGTTAAATGTGAGGTGATAGAATCGGGTCGCTTTGTCTTTATATTCAAATCAGAGGTAGAGCAAAAACGAGTTTTACAGACAGGCCCATGGTCATTTGCTAGTAATTTACTAGTTTTACAAGAAGGAGATCCTACCATTCTCGAGCATTGTTATGAATTCACACATTGTTCCTTTTGGGTTCACCTTGTGGGGCTTCCTCGTGCTGTTCTGTTGGAGGAGTGTATTCGGCTGATTGCTGGAAAAATGGGGGAGATAGAGGAAGTTAGAATTGAAGCTCGAAACAACAGTTCATGCAATATAGGGAAAGTAAGGGTGAAACTGAATATGCTTTGCCCACTAAAAACTGGAACTATTATTCATGTGGGAGATCGAAACTAGTGGATTGATTTCAAGTATGAAAGACTGTCACATTTTTGCTATTCCTGCGGTTATATAGGTCATTATGCAAACTATTGTCCGACTTATCCATATGAAGAATCGGGCCTTCCTCAGGATAAACCAGGTCACTATGAGTCTTGGTTGAAAGCAGAGGTGAAGACTCTAAGCCCTTGCTGGAATACTTTCTATGGAGAGATCGATTTTACCTTAGAAGCAGATGATATGGTCCCTGAGACTCCTATTATACCATCAGGGGATGACTCGAACAGCAGCTCTTCTACAGATGGTAGTCAAGCCATAGTGCTTTATAACTCTACAACACAGCCAACACAAGTAATATCAGCACCAGAAGTACTAATTTCTCAGAAAAAAAAAAGGCAAGAGCACACAGCAATCTCCGGAACAGCAAGAAGAATCCAAATTTCATGATGCAGGGATGGGGATACAGGTTATAGCACAGACTGGTCCAAAGAAACAAACTCCTAAAAAGTTAAAACGCTTTTCGCCTTATGAGAAAAAGGCTTCTCTGACATCTCTTGTTGATATGCACAACCTCTTGGATACACCAATTCAGATGTGGGAAGGTAGCACAGTAGGGGCTTTGGTGGCTAGCCTTAATAAGCCACCAAGAAAGTCATGAAGGTGTTAAGCTGGAACTGTCAAGGTTTAGGCTCTCCCTTGACAGTCCAGACTTAAGAGCCCTAATGGCTCGAGAGAGGCCTAATCTGGTTTTCCTTATGGAAACAAAGAATCAATATAAGATGGTGGAGAGTATCAAAAGAAGACTTAAATTTTCCTCTATGTTTGCTATCGATCCAATTGGATTAGCAGGAGGTTTGGCCTTATTATGGGATGAATCGGTGCAAATTAATATAGAATATAGCTGTCAGGAGGTGATTGAACTCTCATGTAGAGATGCTGGAACTGGATTTCAAATGAAGCTCTCTTTCCTTCATACGCCAACTAATTTCCAAGAGAGAGTTTTGCTTTGGAACCTACTTTGAGCCATAAATGGTACTACAACATTACCTTGGCTATGTCTCGGGGATTTTAATGAAGTATTATATCATTGGGAGAAAGTGGGTTGCCGAGTAGTGGAAAGATTTAGAATGACAGCTTTTCAGGAATTTATTGATACCTGTTCTTTAATAGACATTGAGAGCAAATGATGTGCTTTTACGTGGACAAATAGAAGGGAAGGAGATGAATTAGTTAAAAAAATGCCTTGACAGAGCACTGTGTAATCTAGAATGGAGGCTTCTTTATCCTAATGCTGAAATGTTTGTATATCCAGCCATTGGGTCTGATCATGGCCCTCTACTTCTATATCTAGATCCAGTCGAACCGAGGAAACAGAAATTATTCAGATTTGAGGCTTTCTGGTTGGATAACCTTGAATGTGAAGAGGTAGTAGCTAAGGCTTGGAAGACAGAAACAGAAAATCAGGCAACTATGGTTAGGAAGACAAAAAAGGTTGCTCTGGATTTAAGACAATGGAGCCGAAAATCTTTCCAGAATGCATCAAAACAGATAGACCATCTCAAAAACCAGCTTACTCAAATTATGAACAAAGTAGACAAATCAGATACAGGAAAGGAATATTCTACAATAGTTGAGAAAATGGGTGCTATTTGGCGTCAGGAAGAAATGTATTGGGGTATTAGATCCAAAGTTAATTGGTTACAATGGGGTGATCGAAATACCAAAATTTTCCATGCCACGACTATTCAGCGGAGACAAAGAAATAAAATTACAATGCTAAGGCTTGAGGAGAATGCTTGGAGTCGGGATCCTCAGATAATTAGACAGCATATCACAGAGTATTATAAAAATCTATATACATTCGTGGGGTCCCGATTCTATCAGCCGGTTCTAGAGCAGTGTCCAATGCTTGTTTTTGATGAAATAAATGAGAATCTAACAAAACAAATCACCATGGAGGAAGTTCAGCATGCTATTTTTCAAATGGGAGCAGCCAAAGCCCCTGGACCTGATGGTTTGAGTGGTCTTTTCTATCAAAGTCAGTGGCATATTATCAAAAAGGATGTATTTACAATGGTGGAATCTTTCTTTAATGAAGAAGTCTTTGATCCTGGCTTGAACAAGACCCATATCACACTAATTCCAAAGGTAGCAAATCCTGAAAGTATAACTGAATTCCGACCCATTAGTTTGTGTAATTTTAGCTACAAAATTATTACAAAGGTCATGGCGAATCGACTTAGACCTTGGCTACCACTTCTTATCTCACTGGAATAGAGTGCATTTGTCGGAGGTCGGCAGATACAAGACAATATATTTATTGTTCAAGAAGTTCTCCATTAGCTAAGGGTTAAGAAGAGAAGGCGCAGATTCCAAGCGGTTCTGAAGTTGGATATGCAAAAGGCGTATGATAGAGTTGAGTGGAATTTTCTTTGTGATTGTATGAAGAGGATGGGATTTAATGATAAATGGGTGAACCTGGTTAGATTTTGTATCTCTTCAACTACATTTCGTGTCCTTATTAATGGAGAACCTAGTGGAGTCTTCAATCCAACAAGAGGTATAAGACAAGGTGATCCTCTCTCACCTTATCTTTTCATTTTAATGGCCAATGTCTTATCCCACATGATGAATAATGTTGTAATGGATGGAAGTTTAAAGGGAATCAAACTGAATCCTCACTGTCCTATCCTATCCCACCTATTCTTTGCGGATGATGCTATTTCTTCTTGGATGGCACAATTAGGGAAGCTCAGAACCTAGCCAACTTACTGAATTGCTACTGTTTTGCTTCTGGCCAGTCAGTTAACCTCAATAAATTTGGTGTCTTTTTTGGGGCAAGCTACCCACAGGAGTTAAAAAGTAATATTGCATATGAATTGAGGGTTCCTATATTGGACAAAACTAGCAAATACTTAGGGATACCATTTGATTGGGGCCAAACTAAGAAACAGATGTTTGATTGGATCACAGCAAGGGTTGAGAAAAAACTGGAGGGCTGGAAAGAGCAATTAGTGTCGAATGCGGGAAAAGAGGTGCTGATTAAGATGGTAGTCCAGGCATTACCACAATATGCCATGAATATTTTTAAAATACCTACCTCTATATGTAGAGCAATTGAGAGGAAAATTTCAGCCTTCTGGTGGAAGCAACATGCAAAACAAAGAGGGATCCATTGGAAGAGTTGGGAATTCTTGAAGATGAGAAAGTAACAAGGAGGAATGGGATTCAAAGATTTGGTTGAATTTAACAAGGCTATACTGAGGAAACAAGCCTGGAGATTAAGTCAAGCTCCAGAAGCCTTATGGAGCAAAATTTTTAAAGGCCTCTATTTCCCTAATGGTAACCTATGGACTGCCACAAGGGGAGCTAAACCATCATGGGGTTGGCAAAGTCTCCTTATAGGTCGAGATGCCCTAAAAGCTGATATGAAATGGGAGGTAGGGGATGGAAAATCTATCAATCTAAGGGAAGATCGTTGGCTATTGTCCGGACAGAATGGAGGACCAGCGAATCAAAATGATCCAAAGCTGGTTGCAGATATTATCGATCCTACTGTGCATGCATGGAATACTTAGCTCATAAATGATATTTTCGACAGAAATATTTCAGAGGAAATTCAGGCAACCCACCTCAGCATTACCCCCAGACCCGACCATCTAGTCTGGATAGGGCATATCTTGGGACGGTATCAAATCAAAAATGGGTATCACAAATTACGAGAAACTAATGCAATCACCACAGCAAATCATCCTCTTCATACCAAGTTCCAAAACGATTATGGATAGAAATTTGGAAGCTACAGACTTATCCCAGAATCAAACATTTTATGTGGAGCTTATGTAATGAAGGCCTTCCTACCAAAACCAATCTGCATCGGCGTAACATCATACCTGAGCCAACTTGTTCCTTGTGTCATCAATTTCCAGAGTCATCCGAGCACCTCTTCGTGCTATGCCAGTGGACAAAAGAAGTATGGTCAAATTACAGCGTAGACATAGATGTCTCTCAATTGTCTATCACACGCATGGACAAATGGGTAAGCAACTACCTCCAATCTGGGATCTCAGCACACCAAAAGGTGACCTTTGCGCATCTTCTCTAGTTAATATGGAAGGCCCGCAATACCCTACTATTTCAAGGCCGCAAATCACACCCAACAAAACTCATCGGCAAAGCACTTCTCTCCCAGCAGTTATAATCCACGAAAGGGACCGATTACCTCTAAATAGGACACATGGGTACCTCCAGATCTGGGTTCTTTGAAGCTAAACGTTGATTGCTCTTGGCAGGGAAGGAATTTGGAGTGCTCTATCACTGGAATCTGCAGAGGAGCGAACGGGGTCTGCATCGATGGCTTCGCACAAAAGATTCACGCCCAATCGGTTTGCATCGGCGAAACCCTAGCTATCCTTCAAGGGCTTGTGTGGCTGAAGCAATTTCGAAGTGCTCTGACAGGCGGAACTCAAGTTGCATGAACTGATCTGCCCGTAACTATCTCCAGCGATTGTCTTCAAGCGGTGGATTCCATTGTGGGCCGATAAGAACCATCTTGGGCTTCCCTTCCTTTTGTGCTTGATTGTCGACAGATGCTGGCCGAAATGGAGAATATTCATTTGCAGTTTGAACCACGCCAAACAAACCGGGCGGCTGATTGGATCGCAAAATCATTTCAAATCGGGTCTCTACCGAGTAATTGGATCTCCAAGCCTCCGCATGATCTTTATCTTATTTTATGTTTACACTTTCGTACTACCTGTAATCCACCGTCTTAGTATGAATCAATGAAGTATCTTTGAACAAAAAAAAAAAAAAGAATATTATAAGGTCTTTTTTTTTTTTGGTAGGATATTATTAGGTCTTTTAATAATATTAGATCTGATGAGCACAGATCTTTTTTTTAATGTTAAAGTTATTGTTAATAAAATTCCTAATTAATTTGCTGCGTCAACATAAGATAAGTTTTTATGACAATAATTTTATAACGTCCTGATTTGAGGCCCGATTGGTTTGATTGGTTCTGGAAAGAAAGACCTCGAAAAGTGTTGAAATGCGTATTAGGTAAAATATTGATATCTAATCCAATTTTCAATAATAACTTCCAAAAAGCTATAAGCCAAATTAGCCAATCAAAGACGATGTCATCAAATGTGCGAGGACCAAGAAAATTGAGAAGAAGCCTGCCATGCCATTACCATTCAATGCATGCGAACGTGATGAGGCTAAATAAACAAAAAAAGTTAGAAACATAGCAACAAGATTAGGGACACTACAAGTCGATTTGCTAATGGTATGTTAACACATAATAAAACCCAAAAATCGGCCTAGACTTGAGTTTAGAAAGAGCCAATAAATTCTGAGGACATGTTAATAACAATAATAGAGAGGGATGGAATTGGATGGACAAAGAGATGAGGACAATCAAATGGCGCAAAGATACGCTGCCAAGAAATTGGCTTAACCCTCACTGCCCTCTCAGCCTTCTTGTCTTTACTTCTTTCCAATAGCCATCTCAGCCTTTTGTTAACATAAGATAATTTATTTTTTCTTCTTAGTATGTCAACAAAATATTATTATCGATCTTTGCCTTCATTATTTTATTCTTTTTTATTTTTGCAAATTATAAATAAATATTCGTGACTACCCAAAATATATTTCATTTCTTGGCTCTCTCTCTCTCTCTCTCTCTCTACCTATGTGCACATTATAGTATACTAGCCCTCTCTCATTTTTGCTTCAAAAGTTGGACAATTATATTTAGTAACCAAAATATGAAATTCTTTGATGAATGTTGAACAATTGAATTCTTGTCTCACCCAAATTTATCACTAACTTAGCGGGAGAAATACACTATCAGTGCCATAAGTTGTGTACGGCGCTCACTTTGATACTAAAAGTTTCCGTCGAATCACTTAAGTGCCAAAAATTTAGAAAAATGATCATTTCAGTACCAATGCCGATCAGGTTGGCCGGAAATCTAACGTGGCAGTTTTTTTATTAATTTTTTATGCTAATGTGGCTTGCCGGAGAGTACAGTCAGCATGTAAACCACAAAACAACGTTGTTTGGCGTTTTCCCCCAAGTCAAAACCCTAAATCCCCAAATCGAGAGAGAGAGAGAGAGAGAGAGAGAGAGAGAGAGAGAGAGAGAGAGAGAGAGAGAGAGAGAGGCATGGTGGTGTCGTCTTCTTCCCCAAAGAACAACACCAGCACCAGCCACTCTCTGAGCAGAACCCAATCCACCATCTCCATTTGTGCCCTCCTTGTTTCCCTCGCACTCCTCGTCTTCTCTCTCTCTGCACCTTCGACCCCCCTTCTTCCTCCTCCTTCTCCGCTCTCGCCTCCTATTTTCCCATCGCTTCTTGCCTAAGAAACAACCTTAGCTTCTCCTTGCTCACCTAGTCGAGCAACTACGATGGAGCTGAGCGACAGTGGTCGAGCATAGTGGCTGAGTGACGATGGCGGAGCACAGTGGCGAAGCAATAGTGGCCGAGCAAGCTAGGTCGGCGAGGATTGAATAAAAAAAAAACCCTAATTTCAATCCCAAATGAGTTGTGCGGCGTCTTTTCTATGAGCCATCCACATCTGACGGCAAAACAACGCCATTTAAAAGGCTCCTTGATTATTATTTTTTTTAAATAGAAAAGACACGTAATCATTTTGGCCGGAATCTCTCACTGGTGGCATCAAAGTGATCGTTTTTTCTCCAATTTGGCACTTAAGTGATCCGACAGAAACTTTTGGCACCAAAGTGAGTGTCGTACACAACTTATGGCACTGATAGTGTACTTTTCTCCTAACTTAGCAAATGAAATTACAATTTGTTGTACCACATTTGAGTTGAAACCATAGTCACTATGGAACATTGGATAAAAAAGCATCTAAGAAAATAAAATAGGATTTACGGAGATGAAGTTAAACTAATTTTTTGCTTTTCGGGCAAAGCTGAAGAGAGAGAGATGAGGGAAATGAAGGGAAGGAGTCGGTGGGGCCCGCGGGGCTCAACATGCTGAGCTTGAGCTCCGCCGCCAAGGAGCCGGGGTACTGCAGCGTCGAGAACAACAAGCAGATGCCACTGGTGAGCATCATGACAAGCCTGGTCTTGATCATGGTGTGAAGGAAGTTGATCGGGAACTCCAACAGCTCCTCGAGCTTGAGTTCGTGCTAATCGAGTTGTGCTCGAACTTCTCAACACTAGCTCGATAGGCTGAAGAGCTTAATATGAATTGTCTTTATCATTATAAATTTTTTTATAGTTACAGATTACTAAAAAGTACATAATATTCAAGCTTATACAATCAGGGATCACGGTTAATTTGTATGTTGATTGTGATGAAGTCGAGTCGAGTTGAGTATCTTGATTTTCTACTTGAGTTGAGTTTCGAGTACCGAGTCTACAGGTGGAGTTGAGCTTGAGCTCAGAAGATTATTGACTTGGGTCGGCTTAATTACACTTCCAAATATGGCTCACAAGTTGAAAATTACACAACAATTCGCTATTTGGAAACTTACGATGGTTTATTAAATTAATAACCAAACATCATAAAACTTGGATATTTTCATTTGCAACAATCTATAAAGGGTTGCAACGCATGGTTGTAACAAAGAATAGTAAGGCCTAAATATGTATATTAATTATGAGGATTTACAAAGAGTTATGAGGTTCTATTGTAACCAAGATTAAAGTGCCATAAATTTGAAAACTTTGAAATTATGACAGTTTGTAAATGTTTACGAAATTACGTTATACTAAAGAATAGAACGGTGTAAATTTTAGATTTCTTTTTTTTGGCTCATCCATCAGGACATCCAACTATATACATGTAATCCACACGCGCGCCCAACAATTATAAGACTTGACTTTGTATGGATGCAGAAAAATAGTCGCCAAAAATAATATGAAAAAAATTGATTGGTGTGAAGAAGGCGAAATTTGCAAAGTTGGATCTGACGAAGACGTCCCACTCCTGTGTTCTTACCCTTTCCCGCTTTCGTCATCATCACCTCCTCCTCTGCACTTTCTTTAATTGCTTGCTTCCTTTCTTTCAAGTCCTGAGGTCAAGGGAGATTTGCGTGTTAATTAGGGAAGGCTGTAACTAAGGCACCATTTAACTGCCATTATTCAAGTCATAGTTATTCTTTTTTTATGGGTAAGTACAAATGAATATGACTGAAAAAAGCAAGCTCAAAAATAAATCAAAGAGTGAATTCATATTGACTTGAGAAGGACAATAAAAAGCATAAGATAGCCTGTCGTTTGATCTGCCCATCAAAAGAGTTATGTTGATGAAGCTTCATATCATGGAATGCTTTCCCCTTAAGATGTTTCATGAAGAATTAAACCTAACCAACAAGCGAAAACAGTGGGACATCCAAAGAAACGGTGCTAAACTTCATCTGCCCCTGCTATTAGTTATGCTTAATTATGTCTCTGCGATTTTGTTTAATTTAATTAGAAAATAATTTTAAAAAGTGCATGGTACAACAAGGCTATGATGAAATATTTACTCATAGCTAGGACAAGCTTTCCTATCTTGGTGCACGATTTCTCTTAATCTTGATCAATCTGTCTATCTATTCTTGCCCCGAATTTCAAGTTATTTTACGCATGCGGAGCACAAAGTGTAATTCAGTCAATCAAAGATGCACTTCATGAGGGAAGCAAGAATCCCTAGATGAGTTACAGAAAAGCAGAAGGATTAATTAGTTTATGAAGAAATCTGCATGATTTGATTCTTCTTTGGTAAACACTCGGGTCAATTTACATCCAATCACTATGCTCTAATTTTCTATAGACAATGCATGTTAGACAATAATGTAGAATGTCAATTGTTCTAAAAATTTAAACTGTTAGATTAGATGAAGGCTTGAAATAATATTTAAATATACTAATACCATCTTTCACTAGGCTAAACTTTGGCTTAAGCTCAAAGTGTGGAATACGAAATTAAGGAATTAAATAGGGTTTGGAAAGATTTGTACTTATAATATCTAATACCATGTCAAATTCTATGGGATTTAAGCTATTGATGAAGGTATAATTTATATGTTTTAATATCATGTCGTAAAGTTCCGCCCAAAAATTTAAATTATTATTTGTAATTTATTATAAATAGAGCAAAGTGCTTGGTTTTTTTCTGATCGAAGTGATTCTTCGATCGAGATCAATTATCACATATATTACGTTGAAGTTAGATTGGCTGACCTCCAATTTAGTGTTTCAATTAATTTGATCTCGATTCCAGCGACTTACCTTTTCCTCGACCTATGCTTTGAATCTTTCAACCTCATCGGAAATCCCTTCATCTGAAATTCTCTCCCTCTGGTGAGAGCTCTTCTCTACCTTGTGGTAGTTCCTTTTCTCAAATGAAACCCTAACCCCTCTTTCTAGTTATGTGCAATTCCTTCGCTTCGTCTTCCTTTCACCAAATCACCCTTTCACAATATGGATTTTCACCCAACTGAACATCCCTCCCAACCTTCGTAATCTCCGCCCCCTCTTTTCCTTTATTTGTGTCCTGCATGTCTATTACCTCAATGGATTTCTTCAAGTCTTGTATGTCCCTTTCGACCTAAGCAGAAGGGATCTAGCTCGAGTTATCTCCTCACATCGGCAGCCGATTAAGGGGAGTCATGCTCTATATGCGTCGCTGGACCGCTAATTTGCAACAAAATTTGCTACCCGGTTAGTTTTCGTTTTGGCTTGTACTGTGAAATGGACGGCCTGGTAATGAAGAGGAGGTTCGACTTGCTGCCCTGTGTTGTCGGATGGGTCACCTCTGGTCTGAGCAGTAGATTGAAGTCTGGGACGAGGCAGCTCCTAGCAACAAAATAGAGGAATGCCGACTAATTTTAGTAGGTAAAATTATGACCAATCCAACAGTTAATTTCTAGGCTTTTCAAAATATTATGAAGAGGGCGCGGCGCACTGATCAAGTGGAAATATCACAAGGCAAAGCCGGTCTTTATATTGCGAGATTCAAAACAGAGGAAGTAAAACAGAGAATTCTGGAAAACGGACCTTGGTTATTTGCCAATCATTTGGTCATTCTAAAACCATGGGTCCCTAATACTCTGTTGCATTGCTATGATTGTAATTCCTATGCGTTTTGGGTTCAAGTCTTTGGGCTACCTCTTGAACGATGTACTGAATCTATGATCAGCAAAGCAGTTAGACATATTGGCAGGGTATTAGAAGTCAAAGTAGAGCATAGAGATGGGTCTAGCCTTAAAGTAGTAAGGCCCGTGTAGAACTAGACATCAAACAGCCTCTGAAAATAGGGATTCTAACCAAGTTGGAAGGGAAGAACCTATGGTTAGATTTTTGATAAGAACAATTATCCCACTTTTGCTATTCTTGTGGCAAATTGGGACACTATGCAATGCATTGCCCAGAATTTCCTTTCGATGATAGTATAATGAAAAGCATTGACAGCATGTATTATGGCTCGTGGCTCTGAGCAGAGGTAAAGGAACACAACCCCTTTTGGCGTACCTTTTACAAGCCACATCACATGTCAGAAGATGCTGTAGAGACCATCCCGGAGACCCCACAACCTCCTTAAGATATTATAGCAGCACAGGATCATGATTCATCGGTTTCTTTGGACCAAGCACACAAAAGGAAAGAGAAACATATTATGGAGGTACCTGTTTGTAATCAATTAGTCACAGCCGCAACACCCCTTCGGTGGCAACCTCTGGTCGAAGACTCATCAAGAAGAGAAGCGGACACTGATAAGCCACTAGCACACCAACAAAAAAGTAATATCAATGAAATGGCAACCAGTTCTCTAAAGTTGAAGAAAGTTAAAAGCTCGATTTTGAGTGCAAGGTCAGGCCTAATCAAGAAAGCTAAACGACACAACACACATGACTTACATATTCAACTTCACGAAGGACTCGATGAATCATGTCTTCAAGATACTCCCGTTCTGGTGGCGAATGAATCTACTGGTTGTGCTATAGTGGCTAGCCCTAAAAAGCCACCCTTTGAACAGTGAAGTTAGTAAGATGGAACTGTCAGGGTTTAGGCAATCCCCTGATAGTTCAAGCTCTTAGGGTCTTAGTGATCTAGGAAAAGCCTGACATTTTGTTTCTAATGGAGACAGAACCAAGAAAGGCAGCTTCTTTATCTTCAGAAGACTTTGAAATTCGTAGATTGTTTTATAGAAAATCCAGCAGGTTTGGCAGGTGGCTTAGCAATATTTTGGAATAATTGGGTGTCCATGGACTTGGTTTATCAGTCTCCGGTTTTTTTTTACTTGATCTGTACGGATCTGGACATGGATGTAGTAATGCGCCTAACCTGTTTACATGCTCTAGCAGTTACTTATCTCAGACAACGGTTTTGGGAGGAAATAAGACTTATCAGTAATGGGAATACTCTACCTTGGTTGTGCGTCGGCGATTTCAACGACATTTTGTATCCTTGGGAGAAAATCGACAAGCATCTCGCTGAATCTTACCGCATGCTCTCATTTCGAGAACTCCTCAATGATTGCTCCTTAATGGATTCGGGCAACAAAGGCTGCGCCTACACATGGAACAACAACCGAGATGGAGAAAACATTGTCAAAGAAAGGTTGGACAGAATGTTATGCAAAGAGGATTGGAGACTAACCTACCCTTATGCTGAAGTCTTGGATTTGCTAGCAATTGCTTCTGACCACAGCCCTCTTCTACTATCAACTGAAGCTTCTCGAGTTAGAAATCGACGAACCTTTTACTTCGAATCTTATTGGCTCTAGGATAAGGAGTGTCGAGCCATAATAGCTGAGTCCTGGGCTTCTCATCAGCTTGGTTCAACGACCTTACCCCAAAAGCTAAGAGCTGCTTCCATTGCTCTTTCATCGTGGAGCCGTTCTAAACTTGCCAATGCCAGACAACTGATAAGTTTTCTTCAGCACTAGCTTCAAACTTTAATAAATCAGCCATATTGACATCATGAAAAGGATACGATAACCGACCTAAAAAAGTGAATTCAAAAATTATGGCAGCAGGAGGAACAATTATGGGCTATGCGATCAAAAGTTAACTGGCTTAAGTGGGGGGATAGGAATACAAAATTTTTCCATGCCTCCACTATTCAACGAAGATAGCGCAACAAAATATGCATGCTATAAGATGATCAACTTAGATGGGTTTGAGATCAACACCACCTCAAGGAGATGACTTCACTTTTTTTCCAACAATTATATACAACAACAGGGAACCGAGACTACAGCCCAACTATAGCTAAATGCGCTCCACTAGTGACAACGGAGATGAATGAGCAGCTTGTAGCAGAGGTTACTAGAGAAGAAGTCCAATTTGCAGTTTTTCAATTAGGCGAAGCTAAAGCCTCGGGCCTTGATGGTTTGAATGGCCATTTTTTTTTTTTTATCAATCTCATTGGGATATATTACATGATGATATTTATATGGATGTGCAACAATTCTTTCAGACAAGGGTGATGCTACCGAAATACAATAGGATTCACATCTCTCTGATCCCTAAAACATCCCATCTAGAAAGGCTAGATCAGTTCCGACCAATTAGCCTGTGCAACTTTATCTACAAAATTATATCAAAAGTCCTTGCTAATCGACTTGAGCCTATGCTAACGAAGCTGATAGTGCTAGAACAAAGCGCTTTCGTCAGTGGGCGGCAAATTCAAGACAACATAATCGTGGTCCAAGAGGTCCTTCACCACATCAAGACTAGGAAAAGGACCAAACAGTTTCAGGCGGTGCTTAAATTAGACATGCAAAAGGCTTACGATAGGGTCAAGTGGGGTTTTCTCAAAGACTACCTTCTCCAACTCGGATTTCACAACCGATGGGTTCACTAGATATTGCAATGTATTTCAACAGTCTCCTTGAGTGTCAAATTTAACGATGAAGCTCTACCCTATTTTTTTATCCATCTAGGGGTCTGAGACAAGGCGATCCTCTATCTCCTTACCTGTTTATACTGATGGCCAATGTCTTATCCTCACTCATCAACCAGGCAATGGATATGGGAAGTCTCAAAGGTATCAAACTAAACCAATAGTGCCCTATCATATCTCATTTGTTTTTTTTTTTTTTTTTTTTTTTTTTGCAGATGATGCTATTTTCTTTCTAGAAGGAAAGACCCTAGAGTGTCAGAATTTAGCTAATGTGATCAATGAATACTGCTTAGCCACAGGACAAACAGTGAATCGCAACAAACCAGGCATGTTTTTCAGTAAGGACTGTCCTATTAACACGCAAGAGAATTTAGCCAGAGAACTTAGAGTCCTAGTGCTAGCCAGAACTGGCAAGTATCTTGGAAAACCTTCAGATTGGGGAAAATCTAAAAAGGAAATGTTTGCATGGATCTTAGGTCAGGTGCAATCCAAGCTAGAAGGTTGGAAAGAGAGGCTGATTTCGAAAGGGGCAAGGAAGTTTTGATAAAGTCAGTTGTTCAAGCAATTCCAAGTTATGCAATGTCTATTTTCAAAATCCTAGTGTCGATATGTAGAACAATTGAATAGAAAATATCAAGATTCTGGTGGAAATCTAGTAACAACGGATCTGGTATACATTGGATGAAGTGGGAAGTGCTTAAAAGCAGGAAAGATGAGGGGGGATTAGGTTTTCGAGACCTTATTGCTTTCAATAAAGCCTTACTAGGCAAACAAGCATTGAGACTATCGCAGTAACCTTTATTTATGTCTAGCAGATTATTGAAAGGCTTGTATTTTCATTCTCAAGACTTCTGGAATGCATCAAAGGGAGCTAGACCCTCATGGGGATGGCAAAGCATACTAATAGGCCGGGATTCTATTGCAGAAAATACACAATGGTCTGTGGGGGATGGAACTCGTATTAAAATTCGACAGGATAGATGGTTGGCTAACGGCATTATTGGTGGACCTGCGCCTAGAGGAGAACCGAAAAGAGTAGCGGATTTTATGGTTCCTCCTAAGGCAGAGCTTTGATAGTCAAACAGTGGAAGAGATTACATCTATCCCAATCTGGCCACAGAACACTAAAGATAGGCTCATCTGAAGAGGCAAGCATAATGGTTCTTTCATAGTCCAAAGCTGCTATAATATTCTAAGAAAGCAACAAATCAATAACAGCCACAATCAAGCATCTTCCTCTTTTCAAGTATCTCGCAGACTATGGAATGCAATATAGAAAATGAACTCTACGCCAAAAGTCTGTTCTTTCCTATGGTCAGTTTGTAATAACGCTTTGCCAACTAGAGAAAATCTCTACCATCGACACATCATACAAGATCCCACTTGCAGTTTATGCGAAGATAAGGCACCTAAAACACCAGAACATTTGTTATTGCTTTGCCATTGGACACAAAACATATGGGATCACCTAGAAATCAACATCAAACATCAGACCAGTGGACTTCATTGGATAGAATCATGGTTGGTCGATTTAATAGAACACAGAACCAACTCACCAGACTTGGAAACAACTGCATCCATCCTCTGGCAAATCTGGAAAGCCCGCAATAAATTTATCTTTTGCCAGCAGCAACCCAACTCGGAACAGGTCGTGCAGATAGCCATAGCCAGCGCCACATCCAACAGGAGCCCAACTCGGAAGAAACGGAGTCGAAGCGTGCAGCAATCAGATCAAAATCAGTCTTAGCGTCCACCGGATCAAGAAGAGATAAAACTCAATATTGACGCAGCTTACCAGCCTGATAGCAAAGAAGCTTCGATCGCCTGTGTTTGTCGAAACTCATCCGGCATCATAACTGATGGTTTCGCTCGATCGGTGACCACCTCCTCTGCACTGCAAGCAGAGGCGATAGCGTTAAATCTCACGATCCACTTCTTGATCCAAACCGGAAAAAATACAGATCAAATAAGCCTAGAAACTGATTGCTTATCTCTTGTTGAGGCGATACGCAACCCTAATCTGCCTCCATGGGAAATCAGATCTCTGATTGAAGACTGCATAGCGACGCTTCCTCGATGCCCTAATCTTCGGATAGCTCACTACAAGAGGGAAATGAACATGGTAGCAAATCAGGCCGCGAAGGCCCATCGGGCTTCTTTACTTCCTTCGGATTGGGTTCACAACCCTCCTTTGTTTTTGCATGACCTGTTGTATTTTGATATTATGCAAAACGCTACTTCTACTTTGCGTTAGTAATAATACTACCTATTTCAGACCAAAAAAAAAAAAAACCTCATCTTAATATTTGGGCCATAATTTTACACCATCAACGCAACTCACCATTTCCTTTTTCTTTCCGCAAGAAACAGTAACATCATTTGGATCCCCATTTTCTGTCTCTTCTACCCAACAATAATTGTTAAAAAGCATGGCAATAACGATTTATGAAATTCCGAGAAGATGATGAGCTGGAAATAGATATCTAGGTCAGAATATATCCTTTGACCGAGTTTGTATCAAACAAAAGTTTTTGACTCATTCCATGGACCATATCGCAAAATTTTTTGCGCGATAGATTGTTTAATATATGCAATCAGTATCGAAGTCAGGCCTGCTTGGGAGAATCAAATCGATATTGCTTATGAACTCCAATTGCAATGGGACCCCTTGCTTATTTGCTCATTTATTTTAACATCAATTATAATATAATCCACAGTCAAGTACACAAGATGAGAAGAATTGACTAGTAGGGACATAGAAAATATCCGCCAATATAATAAAAAAATTATTGGCCTGGAGAAAGCGTGATTTGCAAAGTCGGATATGAATAGAAACAAGGTAATGTGGAAGAGGGATAGGGACGTGCCACATCAGTAGGCTTACCTGCTCCCCTTTGATTGTCGTCCCCTCCTTCTCTGCACTTTCATTTTTCTTGAGGTCCGGAATCACGGGAGATTAGCGTGTTAGCTAGGGAAGCGTCTAACTTAGGCACCATTTAACTGCAAATTATTCAAGTCATCATTATTCTTTTTTTATGGGTAAGTACAAATGAATTTGACTGGAAAAAGCAGGGGAGTAAGTAACCTACTACATGCTCAAAGTTAAATCAAAGAATGAATTCATATTAACGGCAAAAGGGACAATAAACAGCATAAAGATAATATGCCGTTTGATCTGTTCAACATCAAAAGACTTATGTTGATGAAGCTTCGAATCATGGAATGCTTTCCACTTCAGATGTTTCATGGGCCCAGTGGAACTCTGAACATCAACCGTGTAATTGCCTGTCAATATGGAAGTCATGGAGAATAGTAACACCTAGCCAACAAGCAGGAGCAGCGGACATCCAAAGAAAAGGTGTTTAAGCTTTCATCTGCTCCTACCATCAGTTATATTTATATCTGTTTCTGCTCGATTTTATATAATTTAATTATGAAATGAATTCAAAATGTGCACGGATCAAGGAGTTTACTAGGAAATATTTCCTCATGAGTGTGATGAGCTCTTCTATTCTTGTTAATGGTTTCTCTTGATCCCGATCGAGCTATTTGTCTGGTCTTGCCCAAAACTTCAGGTCATCCAAGATGATTGCGAAGAGGAAGAAAAATTTCCCTTCAATAACTTCCCGTGGATACGCACGTCATGAGGGAAGCGGAATCCGTAGATGAGTTACTGAAAAGCAGAAGGATTGATTAGTTCATGAAGAAGTCCACATGAATCGATTCTTCTTCGGTAAGTTCAAACGCTTAGTCAATTTATGTTCATCCAACCAAGATGGACCATCTCTATAGTCTAGACTCTAGCTCTTCATAGAAAATACAAGTTCGATGACAATGTGCCCGTTTTATGCTCTTGTGGAATTTAAATAATTTCTGCAACTTACGATCATTATAATATGATTGCGCCTTCCTACGATAGGAAAGCCTGTATATATGCCAGATTTATCGAAGAAAGATGCATTCCACTTATCTATTTGAAGACTATGAAGGCATGGGATATATTTTTTATTCTCGAAACGGATGCGTTTGTTAAAAAAAAAAGAAAAAAAAAAAGCTCATCTTGGTATTTTGGTTTGGCGATTAAGTGATATACGGGTCATTCTTTGCACATCTTAACCGGTCCACCTCCCAAATTATCTAAGGACGCACTCCACATAGACGTGGGGCTTTCCCAAAAACATTTTTATTAAACTGTAAGTTTCTTTTAATTATTTTAAGCACCCTTTTACATGGGAAGATTTTGTCATGCTCCTTCTGTTATAAATGGATCTTAGGAACATGTGGAAGAGTCTTGAGAAAGAGCTGAACGCTTCGGGCTCCTTGGCTAGAAACAGGGGCAAACAGAGCTGGTTCGATTTCAGCTAGGAAACGTCGAACGCAATGGCGATGATTGTCAGTGGCCTGACAACGTTGGAGAAGATGAATTAGGCTAAGGAAATCCTTATATAGAGAGAGAGAGAGAGAGAGAGAGAGAGAGAGAGATCTCACTGAACTTCGTCTATGGTGGCCAGCAACTGGAAAATTTGGAAGTATTCAGCGATTGGAGGTGATGAGCGGGGAACGCTAGCGTCGATTTGTGGTCCCGAAGGTAAGGAATCCTCTTGATCAGGGATGATGAAATTTTTCATGTCCTGCTCTTTGCTCTGGTATTCTCCGTTCTCTGTCGGCCAGCGACCAGAGGGATTGCGGTTGGATATGGTGAACGGCGGATGTTGGCGTCGATTGGTGGCCAGCGAAGGAGAGGGTACCAGAAGAGGATAATGGTTAAATCTCTCCAAAAAGAGAGAAGGGGGGGGCGGTGTTCTACCTTTTCAAGTGTCATGGGCTTTTTCTTTTTACGGGCTATGTGGGCTTTTTAAATGATCTTGTGGGCTTGTGCATGTGGTGAATTGGATTGAATTTCCGGCCGCGCAAATTGATTGGCCGGGCTTGGGTAACTTAGATCAGGCCTTTTCCATTTTTACCAAATTGGAGTTCTTTCTTTTTTGTTCTTTTCTTTCTTCTTTTTATTTTTTTTATTTTTATTTTTTACAAAAAATATATGCTTGATGTGTCGACAAAAATTCACATCTTAACCTGCAGTAACATAAATACATTATCTCCAAAGAGACCAGATTTTTTATGGATGCTGAAAATTCCTCAGTTGAAGTGCACATTAAGTAAAGTCTTCACAAGCCTTTGGTTTTATATGGAATACGAGGAATCTTTACAATTTTGAGCCATCACTAAGATAGAGAAGTTGAAGATTCTTGGAATGGAGCACATGAGGGAGATTGGTAAAGGGCTACCTTTAAGTTGTTGATTATCTACAAGTAAATTGAAAAGAGAGTGATTTTGTTGTGTGCCAAAAATAATTCTCATGGACTTTCATAAAATAAGAAAATAGAAGTTATACTTAATAAAAATATGGATCTTGTTGAACAATAAGAAATAGACTCGTAGATCCAACCGTGGGCAGCTGCGCTGGATTAGAGTCTCTCCTTCATCGTCGAGGTTGAGGATTCGAAACTCACAGTTGCTGAAGTGTTGTAAATGGGCGGCCATGGTGTTGGGGTCTTGTGCTAGTCTCCCCCAAAGTATAGGAGTCAGGCCCGATGGTGCCACCGGGCACGACGAGTCAAAGAGGAGTCCTTTCTTTTTTCTTTTTCTTTTTTTGTTGGTAAGATAAGTGTTGTAATTATGGTTATAATTATGGTTAATGGATCAACGGAAACCAATAATTAAGATACGTTTTTTCTGTTCACGTATCTCTCTTTGGATTCATGAATTTCCTATACTTTTATGTTCGCGTATCTATTGAATTCATGAATTTCCTAGATTCATGTATCGTTTAGTTCATGTATTTATTGAGTTCATGAATCTCTTGAATTCACGTATCTTTGGATACATGAATCTCTTGGATTCACATATCTCTTTATTCATGAATCTCGTTGATACACGCGTCTATTTAATTCATGTATCTCTTTAGTACATGAACTAAAAATCTCTATATATAGATAGGAACATAGAGCTTCATGAGGAGTTTTGGTTTATGGTTTTGGTTTTTCCAACTCGATTCCAAAAAGGCTTTGATATACTTTTCTATTTTTCTATTTTATCTGGGTGTGCTAGTTCAATTGAACGGTTCGACAGAGTCCTGTTTGCATAGTGCTAATCCAAACAGGTTCGAGGTGTTGTATCTTGGGAGGCATAGTTCGTGAATCTGCGGGGCACCATTGGCAGGAACTAATTGCCTTAAGGAGATTCAGTTATCCATACCTCACCTCCAATTTTATGTTATTTTTCAATGATATCTTATTTTATTCTTCTCCAAGAGTTGTAAGTTTACATAAAAAGAAGAATATTATATAGTTGTTATCGTCTTCTTTACATTGATGTTCTGATTACAACAAACAGTGTGTATTCTCTGGATCTAATTTCCAACAATCTTAAGGCGATTATATCACTCACTGTTTGTTGTTCTTGTCAGATTATTGAGATGGCTGAAAACAATCAAGTGCCTTTCAATGTCCCGAATGTTTCAGGAGATGTTCCTATGGTCGATTCGACCGTTGCTATGGAAGATGTTCAACCCTCGGGGTCTGAATTTGTAGTAGCCAATGCTACGGGCCCTTGGGCTAACACCAATTTTGGTGGTGCGGGTACATGTCATACGATTGGTATGCCCGGGACTGTTTTTCAGAACTGTATAGGCCAAATGGCTTTTGGCTATGTTTTTGGAGGGATGGTTCAACGAACCTTGCCTACTGTGATGGCAACACCTCCAGTTACAGCTAATGAGAAACCAGAGAAATTCACCGGAGTAGGCTTTAAATAGTGGCAGTAAAAGATGTTCTTCTGTCTGACCATGCTCAATTTGACGAAATATTTATCGGAGGTGTGCCCGATAATTAGTCCAAATGAGCAAGATGTCATGACGCTTGGTGCGTTGGAGGCTTGGAAGCATGGAGACTTCTTATGCCGAAATTATATTCTTAAATGTTTAGTGAATTCTCTATATAACGTTCATTGTAATATTGAAGTTGCTAAACAGTTATGAGAGTCCTTAGAAAAGAAATACAAGACTGAGGATGCTGGCACCAAGAAATTTGTGGTTGCCAAATTCTTGGACTACAAAATGGTGGATTCTAAAACTGTCATGAGTCAGGTCCAAGAATTACAATTAATTCTGAGTGACATCTCTGCTGAGAGAATGATACTTAGTGAATCATTCCAAGTGGTGGCTATGATTGAGAAATTGCCGTAGGGCTGGTCAGACTTCAAAATTATTTGAAGCACAAACGGAAGGAGATGAGCCATGAAGATCTCATTCTACACCTCATAATAGAGGAGAAGAATATAGTTCATTCAATTTCAAGGAGTCTTGTGCTAGTTTTTGAATAATTTTCCAAACGACTGCACCTTATACTCTACAACAAAATGGAGTTGCTGAACGATTGAATAGGACACTAAAGGAGATGGCTAATGCCATGCTTTTGAGTTCAGGTTTACCTCAGAACTTGTAGGGGGAGGCAGTTTTAACTGCAAATTATATTCTTCATAAAATACCGCACAAAGAGACAGGTAAAGCTCCATACGAGTTATGGAATGAAAAGTTATCATCCTACAATTTTCTAAAAGTGTGGGGGGTGCATAATGTGATTTATAACGGTAAGTCTAGACACATTCGTCGTAGACACAATACCGTAAGCAGTTGCTCTCAAATTGAATCATTTTTTAGACTTTGTAAAGTCAAAGGAAAATATTATGGATCCGCTGACAAAAGGTTTGTCAAGAGAGCATAGAAACTGCGCATCGAGGGGAATGGGTTTAAGAGCCTTAACCCAATAAATAGATTCCAAGGTGGAAACCTAACCTATGCAATTGGAGATCCCATGGACTAGGTTCAATAGGACAACGCAAATTTTGGAAACTCTAGTGTGAGCACTGTCTCCCATTTCTATGATGCAACAGTGCTTTCCTACAGCGTTATTAAGGATACGCTATGCGTTTAATGATTCCTATAACTTGGAATGTAACATCCAAGTAAGATATGGTATGATATCTTTAATAGGAATGCACCTATATGCGTGGAGCTGGCCGACTCTATGAAATCTTTAAAGGCTAGATTTTCTAAAGCACGCATGAATCCCGAGAGGTTCAGGGCCGAAAGAACGAACACAACCGAGAACCAATCTTGAATTGGAAATACTCCGTGTGAGGTTTATTGTCTAGGCTTACACAAACAACTGGCGATTCAAGGCTTAGTCCATCGACTAGTTAAGTAAGTCCGATAGGCTTTCACTAAAGAAGGTTCAAAGCGAAAGCTACCTATCTTGATGCGGTTTATTTCAACAGGCATGCTCAGATTCCTTCGAGTCAAAAATGTTTTGTTGATCCATTAATGTGGGGGATTGTTGTAATTATGGTTATAATTATGGTTAATGGATCAACGGAAGCCAATAATTAAGATACGTTTTTTCTGTTCACGTATCTCTTTTTGGATTCATGAATTTCCTATACTTTTATGTTCACGTATCTATTGAATTCATGAATTTTCTAGATTCATGTATCGTTTAGTTCATGTATTTATTGAGTTCATGAATCTCTTGAATTCACGTATCTTTGGATACATGAATCTCTTGGATTCACGTATCTCTTTATTCATGAATCTCGTTGATACACACGTCTATTTAATTCATGTATCTCTTTAGTACATGAACTAAAAATCTCTATAAATAGATAAGAACATAGAGCTTCATGAGGAGTTTTGGTTTATGGTTTTGGTTTTTCCAACTCGATTCCAAAAAGGCTTTCATATACTTTTCTACTCTTCTATTTTATCTGGGTGTGCTGGTTCAATTGAACGGTTCGACAGAGTCCTGTTTGCATAGTGCTAATCCAAACAGGTTCGAGGTGTTGTATCTTGGGAGGCATAGTTCGTGAATCTACGGGGCACCATTGGCAAGAAATAATCACCTTAAGGAGATTTGGTTATCCATACCTCACCTCCAATTTTATATTATTTTTCAATGATATCTTATTTTATTCTTCTCCAAGAGTTGTAAGTTTACATAAAAAGAAGAATATTATATAGTTGTTATCGTCTTCTTTACATTGATGTTTTGATTACAACAAACAGTGTGTATTCTCTGGATCTAATTTCTAACAATAAGATATATATTGGCTTTTACCAATGGAACTTTACAAAAAGTAAGTCTCGGCACCAAAAACTTACACTCACGATGACAAACAAGTCACTAAGAGTGGAAGGGTGTCTAGAGTAAAATAGAAGGAGGGGAAACCAAAATAGTGGCAACCCTCAAACAAGATCTAAAGAAGATTTGACACCTATAAAGAGAAAAGAGAGGGATCCAGTCCCCAACTTCTTTGTATCATTCTGTTTCTTGGAGTGTTTGCAACCTATTTGAAAGTGAGAGCCTTGTCCTTGACGACTTTGGAGAGGTGTTGTTTCAAAGCCGGAATGAACAAAGCTTGCCCACGGAACAATATATTGTTCCTAGGCTTCCATATTATATGACAAAGAGCAGTAAAGGAAAAACGAGCAATAGCTTGATAGAATTCATTGCCTAATAGGAAATTAATGGCCCATTGTAAATTCTCCACCCACGACCTATTTTCCATGAGAGGTTGCATCTTGAAGCCTAAAAAGTAGCAAGGCCAGTAGAAATATGTCACCCAAAAAATAAGTGGTCTCTAGAGTTTGGTGCAGAATTACAAAAGACACAAGACACATTGGCAATTCGACCATAAGAAAGTAGCATAACCTGGGTGGGTAATCGATTCCTCGAGATGAGCCATAGGTGAAATCGGTACCAGGGGATAACCATTCTATTCCAAACAAATGAGGACCAAGGCACCAAATTGCTCTTCCGGCTAATGGTTTCCCAAGCTGAAGAGATAGAAAAGATACCTGAAGTGTGCTGCATCCATAATAGCTTTTTAGGAGTCTGGTTGAGAATAGACAGGGGACGTGTCCAAGATTGGAGGAAATCTTTGGTCGCTTGGCCTAACGCGGAGAATAAGTCTGCTAACTTAGCATGCCTAGGAAGCCTCGATCAATAGATAAAGGAGTCTGTAACAAACAAGTTTTGAGGTCCGCAGGAATGCCATGGATCGAACCAAAGAGAAATGGAGTGGTCATCACCCACCCGCCATTTAAAATATTGTTGGAAGTTCCTTCTAAGATCTAGGAATTTTCTCCACGCCCAAGAACAAAAAGTAGGCTTTTTTACTACTCAGAAGTTCTTTTAAAAAAAAGGTAAAGTGGATTCATTTACACTAAAGAGATTCCTTATCTGTAAATAGGATCCATATATGTTTCAACATTGCTGTTGCATCACAATCACAGAGATTACGAATGCCAAGTCCTCCCTCTTGTTTTGGGAGACAAAGGTCTTCCCATGCCACTTTTGCACCCCTAACCCAAGGCCATGGCCCTTCTAGAGAAATTGTCGAAGAATTTGCTCAATACGATCTAACACCGCTCTAGGTAACATTTAGATGTTGGCTCAATACACTTGCATAGAATGAATGACTGACCTAATTAGTTGAAGTCGGCCCACAAAAGAGAGAAAGCGTTGTGCCCAGAATTGTACCCTTGATGTTATAAGGTTTACCAAGGCGTTGTAGTGAGACTTACAACCGGAGTCCTTGGTTACCAAAAAAAAAACTCAAGTTAGTAATTGTATGATACAAATGAACGACCTTAGTTCACTGATGAAGTTAGAATTTTGCATGTTTTAATCTTGTATGGTCTGTATTGGCCAAAAGAACAAAAACCGATCAATATCTCCATCATTTTACACTTCTTAGACGTACCTCATTAATGTGTCTCTTCAGAGACATTAGATAGGGGCAAAAGAAAAACCTCGCCGTCACTACTTAGAAGATGAATAAACTAAAACGAAGGACATCTAAGAATTGAATTGTTAATTTTACAGAAGTGATAGAAATGCACTACTTTTTACCGGAATCAACCTGGGTGAAATGCACTATTTTTTACCGGAATCAACCTGGGTTTTGTTCTCCGTCCACCTATGGCAATTTAGAATCCATTAAAATCCGCACCAAATTAGAAAACATATTTGCAAATCTGGCACTTATGAATCAATTGATCATTTGCTGGGAAATAAATCAGAGACGACTTTCTAAGGATTGAGGGAGTTCCCCCATTGAACACTGTCCAAGATCAACTTTTTTCCAATGCTTGGAGTTCGCTCGGCAAAGCAAGTAATCTTTCCAACTTTACGTTCCATAAGGAATCCAATATCTGGAGATATGGAATTGTCGGCCAATGAATAAGAGATGGGCGTTCACTGAAAGAGTCCTGCTAGAACAATGAAACCAACAAGGATAGACATTCTGGACAAAAGGGAAAATCTATGACAAATTTTCAATTCAAAACTGTCTCTGAATTTTTATAAAAAGCTAGTGGTGTGTCCATATACTGAGAATTTATATAATTTTTTTCACACATCATAACTCATAAGCATCATCGGAAAACTTTGATGAACAAGTAACTACTTCTATTTGTCCACGATCGAATAGATTTTCCTCATAGTTTTTTTAAACATATGACAAAAGGACGATTCTGCTGTTCCATAGTGCAAAAATGGGATCACTGTTACGTGTTGATAAAAGGTGACTATCAAATTATATGGCTAACAAAACTTTGACCAGAAGCAATGCATTGGTAAGTTAACAACACACTCAAGATCAGTTGCTTGATAGTTATAAATTACCAACTTATATAATAATTTACCCATATGTTTAAGTAACTTACCAATAAGTTAAAGTTACCAATGTTTTATAGAAAACTAATAAGGTGCTCGTGTTTTGTATTGTTTTAATTGTTGATACCGAAGTGAATTTCTCACAAGAGAAATAAGATATATGCAGAAAATAATAACAAAATAAATATCCACATTAATCAAATTCTATACTAGAGATTACGTGAAACTTTATTTAACGTTAATCCAAACCTCATCATGGATATTTACTCTCTAACTAAAAGTAACCATAAGACAAAAAATTGCAATGTTTATTGAATAATAATATAAGTATATGCAATATCTCAAGCATGTAAAATAATATGAATTGCTCCATTCGTTTCATGAAAAATTTGGCATTTCTGGAAATTGTTTTTCAAGAAGCCATTTTCCAAGAAAATAATCATATTTTCCAGTACTTGACTAAAATTTAAAAATGAATTAATTTTTTTTTCCATTTGGTGAGAAAACAATTTTCCTTCATGCACTCATTTTCAATATTATTATTATTATTATTATTATTATTATTATTATTATTAAATCGATTTTTTAAATATTAATTTTTTTACTTTCCTTTTGTCTTTTCTTTTTTCTTTTCTTCATTTTTTCCCCTTCTTTTTCCTTGGCCTTGGCCGGTCATCGAACGGCCGGCAATTGGCCATTGGCGAGCTCCAACAAGTTGGGCAGGGCTCAAGCCTCACTCAAGGCTGCTAGATCAAGCAAGGCGGAGCCTTACAAGCCTATGGCTATGTCACACCTCGATCCTTGAGCGCGTGCCCTTCCCTTAGTGGCCGATTAAATTGCGACATCCCAGGACGCGTCACTGACCCATTCATTTTAATGAGCATGCGAAAGTGAACTATTAAACCCCTGACAACAATAAACATGGGATAGAAAAGTAGGAAATAAATTCACAACCAAAACACTTTTATAAACACCCCGATTTATATACAGAGACTAGGCTAGCCAAAAGTCTGTACAAATAGAAAAGCCTACAAGTCCTCTAGGCACTTGAATCCCCAATTGAAAACTCTGAGGTCTCCTGGGGACTCGGGTCCAGCATTGCACCACCAGGAGGGTCAACAGTACCCTCGCCAAAAGCAATGTCTATCACCGAAGTTGGGACCTCACAATCCTGCAAGGGACCCTCTCTAGGTCCATTGAGCCTACGGCGATACCATGCTTTGAATCAATAGGGTACCCTTTGAGGCAGGCCTACATCGACCTAGACAGTGGTCGTCACGAGCTCATAGACCCCGACCCCGAGAACAAGAATGTCAATAAACTGCTCGGTAACCCTCTTGGGCTACCTAGAACGTTCCGGAGGAATAACCATCTAAGAACCTGAAAAAATTGAGCCAATGACAGGGTGAGACAATATTTCAGTAAGTTTACTCCTTAAACTCTGACTAGGAAGGAAATATGCTTAAAGGCAATCTATGCACACATAATATAGAGGACTTACCTTGTCTCTGTTCTCTCTTGCACGTCAGTACAATTCATAATTTCAACCAATCAAATCAGTCCAATCAATTCAAAACCATCGATACCATCTATCAATCAATATCATCTATCCATCAATCAATTCGATTATTGCTCACACAAGCTAAAATATAAATAGTTATAGCTCTCACAAGCTAATATATAGATGGTAGCTCGCACAAGCTAATACATATTATAGCTCACCTAAGCTGATATAGTATAATGCTCTCACAAGCTAACATATTAATGCGCACATAAGCTGATATAGTACACTTCTCTCACAAGCTGACGATTTATAATGCTCACACAAGCTGACACACGATCAATCAGTCCCGGCCAAGGACATTGTGCTTTGTACATCAAATTTCCAATTAAAATAATGAACGTGGCCTAATATCATTGTGTTAAAAATATTCAATAAAAATAATAGTATGTAATATGGGTACACGGTCGGCCTGAGCAAAAAATGCAATATCTTTTTCTTTTTTTTTCAAATCCCACTATTTAATATAGTCCATAAAGAAATTTTTGGCATTATAAACCGACGTCCGATATTTTCTGATTAAATACCGAAATTAAACAATTTTGGGATAATTACCCAAAATTTCAATCACCACTCAATTTGAACAAAATAGCATTCAATTAAACAAACCAAGCACACCATTGCAATTAGCACGAAATTCTGGTCACCGACTATCTCGGTATAATTTTCGAAAAATAATAAATAATTAAATAATTACAAAAAATAATTAAATAAATGCAATTAATTACCAAAAATAGAAACTTAGGCTGGAAATGCTTAATTAACCACCGAAATGGGCCCATAAAATTTTCAAACCAATCTAGATAAATAACACGTTCTATCTAGTCCCTAATTAAGCCATTCTATCCATCTAACATGCATAAACGAATAATTAAATCGCTAATCCATTATAAATAACTACATCAACCTTAATTAGCATAATCTAAACATCCCTTAAGCATCATTAACTCCTTAAGCAAAGTTTAGTGAGTAAACTCATTGGTTTTGCGATCCAGTGAGTCTCTGATGACGGCGACGCAAAGACGGGCGATAAACCTCCTAGCGGTGACACCAAACAAGGCCCAAAAGAGGCCTAAAATAGGCCTCGAAGGCACAAAGCCCTTGCTGGCTTCGGCATCTATCTAAGGTCGAGCAAGCTGGAACCAGCGGCTGAAACGGAAAGGTGGGCGAATGGGTGGCTACAGTAGGCTAGGCGAAGACGGACGGCGACTGGATAGTGATGGCGGGGTTTCGACTGAGCTGCTACGGTGACCAGGGCTGGACGGTGATGGTGGGGTTCCGACTGAGCTGCTATGGTGACTAAGGATTGCTTGGGGGACGGCCAGGACAGGGACAAAGGTGAACGGGCGCATGGGCGAGTGGGACGTTGAGCTGGGCTTACGGGCGGCACGATGGTGTGCAACGAGTCCAATGGCAGCAGGGGGGCTCGGACGGGCTAGCTAGCTTGGCTGGCTGATCTCTGCAACTTCAAACTCCTCAAACACTTTTAAAATGGATAAAGTGAGGCCCAAGGAGGAAGAAGAAGTTGCTGGCTAAAGGGGGGCCACCATTTGGCCACAAAGTCTTCCTCTCTATCCATTTTCACTTTTGGCAAGGTCTCACCAGCTAGGCTGTCTTCCTCAGCCAAATTGGTGCACAAAATTTCCCCTAGAATCATCCCCGAGTGGTCCAAAGTGTTGAGGGACCCTTGGCTTAGGAATTTAGAAACATTTTCCCCCAAATTGAACTAAAATTCCCTCAAATTGGATCGAAATTGATGTCCATAAATCCCACCAAGGTGCCATCATCCCATTCAACATTTTTCCTCATCAATTGAACCAACTTGAATCCCAAAAATGCGATAAAAAACGGTCCTCGGATTTTTCCGGTCGAAAATACCATTACTTTGAAAATTTGCCGAAAATCCTGCTTTGTAGAAAATCTTCGAAGGATGAGTCAACGTTCTTAAAATGAAACGTGACATGACAGAACTTTCAATTTCTTAAATCAGGTTCAAATTCGCGGTTAATTTTAATCTAACGTGATTTTAGCGTGATCTAGCCTACCGGGTAGCTTTTATGAAGTTTTAGTGCAATTAACCCATGGTCAATTATTTTCGAACCACAATGTACATCTTCAATACATTGACAACTCTCGATTGTCGTGAAGATCTCGAAATTTCAAATACGGACATAGGGTAGCAAAATGACAAACAAATCGGTTTAGTGCCGATCGACGAGAATTTTATAATTATGTGGACTCACCCACACTTTAATCATATATCTCAGTCGAATCGACCTATCTCTAATTTCTGATTAATTTTTAACTGTGCCATAATGACCATTGCAGACTAACACTGTGCCATCGACCTATCTCTATTGCATTAAAATCCTTTAACGGCTTCACTAGATAGACTAGGGGCCTGCATGGTAACATTTTTGTTCCTCCCGATTTCTGTTCTTTTATTCCTCATAACAAAAGAAGAACATAAATCCGTTTGGTAACGCCAACTTATTTTTCTATTCCTTGGAATAGAAAAGTAGCCTAGGAATAGATTTGGAGCAAAAACAAGAAACAAAAAAAAGTAGCTTCTTCTCGGAAACAATTTCTAGAAATAAGCCAATTTTCTTTTTTTATTTTTCTTTTGTTCCTCTCTCTTGCCGCTGCTACCTCCAATCGCTTGGAGCCACCGTCGACCATTGCCCACTGTTGCCTACTGCTGTTGTCAACCGTCGATGTCGTTGACCGTTGACACCGTTGTTGGCCGTCAACCGCCACTAACCGTTGACGCCGTAAATCGTCGTCACCGCCATCGCCCGCCGACTGCTGGCAATCGGGGCTGCCTCTGCCAATCGCCACCCACCGCCGTCGCTGCACGACCACTGGCAGGCGGCGACGGGCGGAGGCGGTTGGCGGTCGGCAATTCGTGAGCAAGGATAAAAAATGAATAAATACAAAAAAAAAAAAAAAGAATCTGTTTTGTACCAAACGCATTTATATTTTTTTTCTATTTCGAGAGAAGAAATTTTGTGTAGTTACAAAACACCTTATTTTACTCAGGAATTGTTTCCTAGAGTAGAAATAGAAAAGAACCATCTCTGAAAAGAAAATGTTCCCCAGTCAAGAAGTGTTACCATGCGGACCCTAGTTATCTGGTTGAAAAGTCCGATTTATTCAATTGAAAACAAAAATGAAAATTTAGGATGTCACAGGCTCGGCCAAAGCTCGCTAATGGCCAATCGCCGACCAAGGAAGAAGAAGAAGAAAAAATCAAAGAAAAAAGGAAATTAAAAAAGTGATTTAAAAAAAATAAAAATAAAAAGAAAACATAAAAATAAAAGAAATATGTATTTGATATAAGATTGTGAGGTGAAAGAAGTTATGGAAAATGTTTTCAACTTTCTAAAAAATGGAAAACATTTTGCCCGCTTTTGAATGTGTTTTTTCCAACAGTAGAAAACATTTTCCTTAACTAGTTCATTTTCCATGAAACAAACGTTAGAAAATCCAGAAAATATTTTCTGAAAAGTTGTTTTTCACAAAACCAATAGAGCTTGACAAAAATGAAAGCTACAGGTAATAATGTAAACTCCTCTCTCTTAATAACTTTCCTTGATTGTGTTGAATTCTCCATGTTCATGCCATCGATTTGCTGCAAAAAGGCAAGCAAGCTATTTGTGTGGAATTTTCATGAGAAGGTGGCTTAAGTGCTAGACCCAATGCCCTATCATATCTATAGAGTAAGGCTCTTCAATGTAGTCGCACTCCACAAGCCTTGTTTTCAAAAGCAAGAGATATAATTGGATTATCAATCTATTTCCCTAGTTGTTCTACCGCTAAGGCGAGAGGATGCCTCAATAAGGTAATGAGAAGAGTCACTTTTTATCCCGTGATTTCTTACATTAGGATGAAATAGATTAAAGGCACTTACCAATGTCTCAATTGAAAGGAAAGGAGGGGAATGAGTTACATATTTGGAAGGAGAAGGAGAGATTCCTTGGATAAAAAGTCCAACTATATTTGAAATAGAACTTGTCATCCATTAAAGGGGTGCATGACAACTAATAATTTCTATTCCATAAACAATTTTTCTATTTCAGACTTGTTTCTAGAATAGAAATCCGTTTGATAAAATTATTTCATTTTATAATTTTGAAATAGATTTTGGTTCTAGAAATAGTTTTGAAATAGAAATCAGAAGTAAGAATTTTCTACTTCTCTATTTCTGGAATAGAAATGAGAAATAAAAATTCTTCTTATTGTTTGTCACCACTGACCATCATCCGCCGAACATTGCCGGTCGCCAGTCGCCGGTCGTCGGCTGCCGTCCACCACCTGTCGCCAGTCATCACCGGCCGTCGCCGCTACCGATTGCCGGTCGCTGGTCGTCGGCTGCCACCAATCGCCGATCATCAGCCGCCGCCAGTCGTCGCTGGTCGCCGCCATCCGAAAGGAATAAATTTTGTGTTGTTATCAAACGAACTTCTATTTTAGAGTAGAAATTTTGTGTCATTATCAAACGGTTATTTTTGCTTAGAAACTCTTCTAGAATAGAAATAGAAATATCTATTTCTTTTCTAGAAATCAATTTCTGGCCAGAATGGTTATCATTCACCCCCTAAAATTCTTGCAGTTTTGCTTCTTTCTTCCCTCTAACTATAAAGAAATAGATGTCGGAAATCGTCGATTAGGTTAGCCCAACCAAAAGAGACATGGGACCTTTTTGTCGTTGTTTGAGTTGTCAAGCTTGGACCAATTTAAGTAAGACTAGCTTCCTATAGAAATTCTTCACTACACACTTTCTACGTCATTTCATTTTCAGCCACATACTATTGCAGAGAACAATGGGAGGTTCAATCAAAAGCATTTAATGCAAACTCACTTCATGATTAGGCAGATAACAAGAAAAATCTTTCTCTCTTTCCACACACAACTTTGAAAAGAATTTAGTTAGCCCGTCTTTACTATCCAATATATAATCTTGAATAACATTTCAGAGTCTTATCATTTCAAAAAAATTAAAATAAAATTTAAATCGCCATTTGTGTTTATTAAAAATGTAAGCACATTCATCTTTCAATGGTCAAATGATATCACCGATAAGTTTTTCTTCCAAATTTTGGTACTCAAGAGTTATCAATGCTTTCTATTCATTGTTCTTTTAAGTTTCAGTACTTGTAATATATTGAAAATGAGATTTGACTTTCTTCTTGAATACATTTTGTTCAAATCAACATCATGATTCTCATGGGAAAGTGCTTAAGACTCCCCTAAAACGGGAGGATTCAATTTATGTTGGTTCATGTAGTAGATCAACATCCTATAATTAATGCTTTAGTCAAAATAAACAATTTAATAGATGCGGATGTTTATTGAGAACATTAATAAGCATCATCCGAGTTAGTAAGTGTCGCATTCAAAGTTCTTAGTAATACACATGCATATTCATATTCATAGGCAAAATATAATGGATATGTAGAAGATAAGGAAATAAAGACTATTCATTTAAATGCGCACCTTAAGTTGCTTATCCAGTGCTTGGAAGTTCTCTTTAAGTTGCTTACTCAATGCTGGGATGTTGCTTTCATGCAAATCAAGTTTAGCTAACTCCTTAGGACCAGAGGAAGATTTTGGGATGCAAGGACAACATTCAGGCCATTCAAACCATTTTAGTTCACTAGGAAGATAGATGGGATCTTGGAAAGAGTTATGCACATTCTTCATGATGAGCTTCTTCAACCTTCTCAAATTTGTAAGAGCATTAGGACCTATGTTTATTTTCTCTGGCTCAGGTAAAATTAAAACTATCGACTGTAATGCATCTGTTACCTGTATTCATAGAATTTGCAGTGCAATCAATATACAAAATTAAATAATGAGAGAAAAATCAATATCAACACCAGCAAATCTTACCAAATGCCTTGACAGAACATTACGAAAATCATCAAAAAGCCATAACCTAGTACGTCTTCCAGGATCATTAGGACATTCTTGTCTAATGATATTCATGGCCATCAATTGAATCAAGTTACGCATTCCTATGATCTCTCTCTCTTCAATTATCAAGGACTTCTCAACAAGAACTTGTACAACAATTGTAGGGTCAAAGTCCCAAGAGTCAAGAACTCTCATAATGTACTCTTTAGATTGCCCCTCAAAGAAACAAGCAATATCAAGGAAGATTTCCTTTTCATGGTCTTCTAGTCCATCATAACTCCACTTAAGAGCATCATTGATGATCTTGTTAGGAAACTTGGCAAGATTATGCAATGTACTTTCCCACTCACGTTCTCTTCTACAACAAAGGGAACAACCCAATACCTTAAGTGCTAAAGGAAGTCCATTAGCATAATGCAAAGCCATATTTACAAGATCCTTCCTTATTATATTTTTGTTGTTTCTTTGAAAAGCATGTTTATTGAGAAGTTCAAGAGCATCATAATACTCTAGAGGTTTAACTTCATAGATGTGATCTTCATCTATCCCATGAGAAGTTAGCAAATACTTATTTCTCGTGGTAATGATGATCCTACTTCCTTCACCAAACCACCCTGGTTCTCCGACTAAAGCATCTAACTGTTCTTTGTCATTGACATCATCAAGAACTAGGAGAACTTCCTTGCGGCAAAGTCTATCTTGCATTAAATTAATACCTCTATGAGAACTAGACACTACTAATTTTTGTCCCAATAATATCTCAGACAACAATACTTCTTGCAAAGCAACTAAACCTTTAGGTTCTTCTGAAGCTTTGCGAACATCTGCCAAAAAACATGAACCCTCAAATTGCCTATAATTATTATTGTAAAGTTCTAAACTTAAAGTTGTCTTCCCTATGCCTCCTGGTCCCCATAATCCTATCATGCGAATATCATCACGAGACTCAAGTTTTAACATTGAATTCAGCTTTATCACTTGAGGATGTATCCCAACCAGATGCTTAGCAACATGTAAGGGTCTTCGATCAAGCTGCATAGAGATCTCGTTCACAATTTCCTTTATAAGCTTTGCTTCAACTCTGAAATAAAAAGGGGAAAAGTACTTTACATATTGATTCAGCAATTCAAGGAATGATTAAGTTCTAAAAAAATGAAGTGAAGATGTGATTTATCAAATACAAAAAGGACAAAGTAGCGCATCACATCAATTAACACTTACTCATCCTTAACGTGCCACCCAGATAAGTTACCGGCATTAGTAAGAGCCTCCTTCCATCTCTTCACTTTATACGAATCCTTCCCAAATTCAAACTCATGTTTAGCCAAAGCTCTTCCATAACTCCCTCTCCACTTTCTCACTTCTCTTGGTTCCACCTTGTAAAACACCGGCAACACAATCAGGTCCTTCTGTTTCATGCATTCCATGATTTTTGCCACCTCTTCCAAACACCACCATGAGGAAGCATAGTTCTTGGAGAAAATGATGATTGCAATGTGCAATTCCTCAATCACCTTCATAAGCTCCAGCCATATTTGTTGTCCTTTCCTCATTTCCTTGTTGTCAATATACGTAAATAAACCATTCTGGTTGAGAGCCAAGTTTAGATGACTGAGGAAGGTTTTACGTACATCAATGCCTCTAAAACTCAAGACTACATCATATTTCCTCTTACGTTTCGAAGAAGAAGAAGAAGCCATTAGAATTTGGTAAAACAAGGCAGGCGCTGGTGTCTGCTTGGAATCTTGGAAATGAAGGTGCTGAAGGATGAGGCGAGATCTTAAAAGGTAAGTTACTCCATTGGCCCCTTAATAAAATACTTGGCCGTGGCTTAGAGGGAATGGTATTCACAACCAATGAGATTTTGTTCCCCAATGCACATTCTCGGCATCTTCCTCATGCCCAGAGGCATGATTTTCATTTTCGTGGGTCGACAAAGATTATTATATTAACTTTCAGCTTTGTCGGCAAAGCAAATGAGAGGGATGAGGGAACTGGAGATAAGGAGGCTGTGGGGCCCGCCGGCCTGAACAAGCTAGGCTCGGGCTTTGGCGCCGTGAAAAACCAGCAGATGCCATCGGTCAACATGAGATATATTTTTTATTATCATAATTTCGGAGGATAATATTATGAAAAATCTTAAAATAAATTTAAAAAATTAATATATTTATGATAAATTTATTTTTTAATTCTGTTAAATTGAATTAATATCACGAAAAATCACAAATTATTACATCTATAACAAATCGAGGGTAAAATTCAAATTAAAATGTCTATCAACTGTCACATATCATCCAACTCATTAATTCGATAGTAAAATTTAACAGAAATTAAGAGATGATAAATTTATGATAAATATATAAATTTTGAGTTCTTCGTATTGTTGACCCAATTTCATACTATCCTGACTTGAGGTTTCTGGGAAATGGCTTTCATCTCCTTAATTATTGTTTTTCTTTATCTTATACGGAAAATAAAGTATATCATCTCTCTAGTCCTTTCTTTTTTTTCTGTGGCGGGATCATGTGCACCAGTCTCGTAGGTCTGACGGTCAAAGATTTTCGGTGTCGAGCGCACCGATCTTTTTTTAATGAAGAGCCACTTGTCTGTTCTCTTCAAGCCTTTACTATCGAGCTCGAGTCTTATCTATATGTTGACTGTGATTAAGCGAAGTCAAGTTGAGCTCAAGTATCCCAATTTTCTACTCGAGTTAAATGAGTCGAGCTCAAGTAGGAAATTTGATACTCGAATTGGGTTTCAAGCACCAAGAGACAGATTTTCCAAAGTACAAATCATTAATTTCTTTATTAAATTAATGTAAGATCGTGAGTACAAGTGGTATATTTATTAAAATGTTACTCACGTTGGCATTTAAACACCTCTTAAAATGAAAGTTGGTAAAAAAAAGGGATCCAACATTTGCCCCTAACATTATTTTAAATGGTTTACTTAAAAGTAGTGTTAATATGTTAATCCGTTTTTATTCATCTTAACATCCACTTGGATCTTGATTCGCATTTGATGAACTTGGACTACGTAATATATGCTTAGACTTGACGATATTGTACTTCACTTGTGTTAACTCAGTCCTCATGATATCTCTTTATTTTCTTTTTTCTCTTTTTTGTTTTTGCCTTTTTTGCTTAGTCAAAAGTCCAATTGAATATTTGCTCATCACTTTCGTGGCAATGTCACGGACCGCGAGATAGCCGGATGCGATGCCTGGTGAGACGGAACGCCAAACAAGACTTCCCTCGATAGGTCATCCGCGCAACTTCGCCCTGCATTTCTTCTAAGATAACAAGGCAAGCCTTCGGAAAGAAAAATGATTCGGGAGATTTTGATGGGCAAGTGGCCCCCACTACATTGTTCCTACTTTTAAAACAAAACGCGCTCATATATAGAGCAAATCCCGGGCGACACTCTCAGCCCATTCTCATCAGTCGTCCATGCTACGGCACTGCAGAAGACCACAAAGTAGATTTTGTTAGCGGCCGGTCGGGGTGCGACGAAACTATGAGGATTGCGCCTCGAATCTTCAGTAAATAAGAGTTGATTTTTCGCCACGTTTCATATTCTCTTCCACAAAATCAATGAATTTATTAGAGAATTATTGCACTTTGATAATCGTAAATATTTACCTCCTTAAATCCAAAAAATCAAGGGAATTTCTTGGTGGAAATATTCTTGAATATATTGCAATTCGGTGTTAAAAAGTTATTCCATTAAGTCTATAGCGTATGCATCAATGGGACAACAGATTTTAAAGGGTGGTTACATAGTACTATTTTGATAGATAAAATTCGCATGACTATGCCTTCACGCAGAAAATTGGTGCTTTCACTTTATATAATTGTTTGCTAAATTAGTCTCTCATGAGTGAAGATATCCAAATTTAGAGTGTGGCCTATTGGGTTACTCGAGAGGATATCTTTGACATGTAAATCAATTGTCATATCCTACACAAGATGTATTAGTTATGCAAAGTAAGGAGATACTTGTGCCGATTTGAGAAAAGGTTATGATTTGAGTATGTCTTCACCAATACTCAGTACTTCACATTTTCTATGTATTAGGCATTCTAGCTATAAATTGCATATGGATTACCTTTTCCTTTCATTACTCAGGCATGAAAATATATCAAGCTTTTTGTTTTGTTGGATGTAATGCAATTGATTCTAATGTATAAATTCAAAAAAAGGAATTTTCTAGAACATCTTTAATTGATTAACTGGAATGCCAATAACTTATTTTCTATTACTTTGCGGCGAAGGATTTTCTAATACTTTAGAGCGAAGGATATTCCGTTCAAGTAGGACCTTTTTCATTAGATGCTTTTTGGGAATAAATTTCACACTCTCCCCCTCGAGGATCCCCTTCCCGTGTGTGGAAATCTGTTTTTCTGCACTGCTCCACTCTTCTGTTTAAAGCTTTGGGGACGCCAAATTTGATATTTCAAGGAAGAAGGTGGTTAACGTTGGATATTTCATACGAAAGTTCATAAGAAAGACTTTGTCTGAGTGAGAAATGACTCATTTTCAGATTATTTAGTCCAAAAGAGGATTTTTGCATTTGGACTTTAATAAAGATTGGCATTTCGAAAGTGTAAAACATCCACTAACGTTGGATGTTGTGGGGATTGTGTCTAGAGTTTCAGCTTATTTTGTTGCCATTTAAATAAATGTTGCATATGAGCATCACTAATGTTAATAGAGTGCACTAATTACGCCTATCATTATGGACTTTGTGTGATTTAACAATTTTCCTTCTTTTTTATTTTTCTTTTTTGCTTAGTCAAAAGCTCAGGGAAATATTTGCTCATCACTTTCTTGCTAGCTTCGCTCCACACGACTTCACTTCGGAAAGAAAAATGATCAATTTGATTTTGACGGCTAGTGGCTCATTTTCATTGTATTTTTTATCCTTTCTTTTCTTTTTTCTTTTTTTGATAAGTGTATTAGAAATCTTAAAAGTTATTACAAAAATGTAATTGAGTTAAAAAATCTTCAAAAGTACAATCAAATTCCAAAACATATTATGAAAGTATAATCGAATCATAAAACTTTCAAAAAGTGTAATCAAGTTTTCAAATTTGTCATTTGTCTAATCAAGTCTTTTATTGATTACACATTTGAAAGTTTCAGATTTTGATTGTACTTTCATAATAAGTTTTAGAACAAATTTTAGAACTTTTGTAATATCTTATGCAAGATGTATTAGTTATGCAAGTACATAAATACTTGTACTGACTTGAGAGAAGGGTTTCGTTAGTATGTCTTCGCCAATAATTGATACGTCACATTTTCTATACATTGTTAGGCATCCTTAGTTACGAATTGGATAAGGATTACCTTTTCCTTTCATAGCTTGAGCACAAAAACAAATCAAGCTTTTTGCCTAGTTGAAAGTAATGTGGTTGTTTCAAATGTCTAAATTCAAATAAATGAGTCTATAATGCACAAGTTTTCTTTCATAGCTCACCATAAATTGTGAATAAGTGGAAGAGAAAAAGGGTATATAGTCCCCTGTGTGACTAGTTTTCTTTCATAGCTCAGGAATGAAAATAGGTCAAGCTTTTTGCTCAGTTGAACGTAATGCGGTTGTTTCTAATGTACAAATTTAAAGAAATGAGAAATTTCTCTAGAACACCTTTTTGTGATTAATTAGAATGCCAATAACTTATTTTCTATTACTTTAGAGCGAAGGATCCTTCGCTTGAATAGGGCCTTTTTCATTGGATGCTTTTTGGAATTCATTTGCTTAGTGATGTTAAAAGAATTGGATACTTCATGTGAGAGATCATAAGAAAGACCTCGTCTAGTTGTGAAAGAGCACGTTACATTCAAATTATTTAGTCCAAAGAATTTCCATGGTTGGACTTTAATGAAGAATGACACTACGAAAGTATAATCATCCACTAAAATTGGATGATGTGATAAACATTGCGTCTAGAGTTTAGCTTATTTTGTTACTATTTAAATTGATGTTAAAAATGAACATCACTAATATTAATCAAGCGCTCTAACTACACCTATCATTGTGAACTCCATGTGATTTGACAATATCTCTCATTTTTTCTGTCTTTCTTGCTTAGTCAAAAGTGCTAGGAATAACTCATCACTTTCGTGCCAAGTTCCCTCCATGCAACTTTGCCTCATGCCTCGACACAACTTCGCTGTGAAAAGAAAAAATATAAAGTTGATTTTGATGGGTAGGTGGGCCCCACCACCTTGTTCCTTCTACATGCTCATATCTAGAGCAAAAGTGCTAGAAATAGCTCATCACTTTCGTGCTAGGTTCCCTCCACACAACTTCGCCTCACTCCTCCACGCAACTTCGCTGTGGAAAGAAAAAAGATAAAGTTGATTTTGATGGGCAAGTGGGCCCACCACCTTGTTCCTTCTACTGTTGGAGGTTTGTTTGTCAAAACAAACTGAGTGTTTTTTTGTTATCCCACATAGGAAAAATGGGAGGGAGTGGGCCAATTTAAAAGTGCAGGATTTTCTTTATATACTTAAAAGAATGATTGGGTGGGGCTAGACTCCACCATACCCGCGTGCAGGTGCGCGAATAATTGGCACACTTAGCACTAATCCCTTTGTTATTTATTTTTTTCTATGTTATTAATTTTTAATCCATTCAAAGGTTGCTTTTTAATTTGAGAATTTTCGAAAATGAAATATAAAATGAAAATTCGAAATTCTATTTAAAAAAAAAACTATTATTCCGAATTTTTTTATTTGTGTTTTTTTGAGACAACCTTTGGAAAAATACTTATTCGGTTTGCAACTTTTCCCAAAGGGTTGCAATTGTTCGGTTTTCAACTTCTTCTGAAGAGTCACATTTGTTTACCGAACAATTTTTTTTTCTAAAGGACATGTTTGTTCATTCTTTGACAATTTTTACGAAGAGTTGCAAGATTATTATATATATATACTCATTATTTTTCAGAAAAACGAAAGTGATCATTTTCATCTTTTTCGAGTTTTTTGTTTGAAAAACTGCGACCATTCTTTCAATTGTTTTCTAGAGAAACCCTTGAGAAATACTAGAATTGCTATCTAGTATTTTCATCCGAGACTTTGTTGTATCCTGGAGGATTTTTGCCGGTGACCATTAGCAACGTTGTGGGGCAAATAAATTCTTAAAGAAAGTGATATCACGCCTCAAAGTCCAACTTGAATACTCTGAATATCCATCTTTATTGTTCTACCAAATTCGAAACCATATTTTTCCAACATCTACATGCTCATATCTGGAGTGAATCTAGGGCTTGAGTCCCCTAGCTCATTTCCATTGCATTTCCATTACAAAAAAGCCCCTATTCCAATTGTTGGAAATATCATATGCTTGTTAGCCAATGAACATTTGGATAATGAGCTCAGGTCTTTATTTGACATTGATTTAGCCGCTTAAGGCCCTCATTGAAATAATTTCCACTCTAGGCCCTCTTTAAAAAAAAATGGCCTCATTTTAAGCCTTTATTTGGAGATTTTCTTTATTTTTTTTAAAGATGCTCCATGATTTTAACTAAGACGACTTAAAAAGCTGCCATAAGCTGTGATTTTGATTGAATACCTTTGGCGAGCTTTTTGAAAACCAGCCCCAATGCCAGTGTCATCTTCATTATTCCACATTGCATGGTTATAACATGATTGAACGGACAAGCTTAAACTACTATTGGAAAAAAAAACACGTGTAAGTCGAATAATAACACAAGTATATTCGATCATTCTTTCAACATAGCATTATTGATATAGGAAATGTAAGAAATTTAAAAGAAATAATTCCAAGGTTTTAAATCCATTATTAGAAGTCTCAAAGAATTTTATCTGTCTTTCCCAATAATTATAGATGTCACTAGAGTTTCCACTAAATCGTCACGCAAATTCAGTAGATATAAATCAGGAATTCCAGCTCCAGTATTTTGCAGCCCCATCGTGCATTCCTCTGCACTGTTGGGCCACTTTCCTCGTGATCTGTTTGACTTGGGCCATTTTCCCAAAGTGCAATATCCTCCTCCATAGCGTTGGATGCAAGTCCCTTTTTCATGGACTAAAGCTGGTGCTGGTGGGTTCTCCCGTAAATCCGCTTTTCTTGAGCTCTCTTCTTATGAATTTGTTTGATACCTAGCATGACAAACCTCGAAGAGTGTAAATGACCAACCACATAAAGGAAAGCTGGATCAAGCTGAGTCACTGATTTTCTAGAATAACGGCCTTCAAGTTGTCCTCTAATTGCCCAGACATTATTTGGAATCCCCACTTTCGAAAGATTTCTCCCATTACTCTTGAGGCTAAATTGGAAATGATTCAAATCATCTTGCTTAAAATCGACTTTTCTACTCTTGGTTGGGAATATGCAAGCCACATGTCATCGGAAATGACTCGATAATATGGTGCATATAGAGTACTCCCTCTCCCCTTCTAGGCATTAATGTGTGGAAGGATCTGGACTGGGGCAACCACTTTTCCTCCTCTTGGTCCAAATACAAAACAAAAAGTTTATCCTAAGAACTTGTCACCCAAGCAATGTGAAGCCACAAGCAACCGCTTCAGCATCTCTCCTCCAGGAAAAAAAGATGGAGCCTTTCCCCAGCAACGATCTTCTCGCAACGTCGTGATCAACGCCTTGAACTACCCATCTAACAAAGAGACAAAATCCGAACGTAAACTACTTATATGCTTAAAATATATTTACTTGTGCAATGTTCGGGCAAACAAAACATAAAAGAACCTCCTCGGAGCCAAAGTCGTCTTGTTGAGGTGTCAGATTCCAATTACGGGTGATCCCATGGTGTCGTGAGATTAAAAGCGGAGAAAATTCATGCCATTTTTACTGGCCATTGCTGGATTATTGAAGAAATTATTGTAATAGTGTAGTTGCTAACTACATAAATATATTTGGTTATCTAATATTTCAGAAATTCTACTACTTGTGAATGTTGCCAACTCTTGATATACTAGTAGGTATTTTATTATATTAAAATTATAAGCCATACCAACTAATTACTAATTAAATTAAAGTTCCGACTTTTTAAATCAAGAGATTTAAAATCTGCGAACTCTCGATGGATTGAAAATGATCTTTTCCTAAAGAAAAATTGATAATCAAATCAAGAAATTTGAAAGGTACATACTTCCTTTTTTCTGTATAAAAGTTTCTTATGAAATGAAAAGTCACTTCGACTAATTACATATTTGCCAATTGAATTAGGTGGAAATGTACCGCTTACTAATATTTTGAAAGCCACTTATTCAGGTGAAAAGTTACTAACTTATATAAAAATCACTTTTTCTTTGAAGATATAGATGGGAGCTACCCTCTATGGGCCTAGGTATGATAACTTCTCTATTTACTTTGGGCATTGGTTGAATCTAAGAAGGTCATTTTTGGCACATCTAGCTAATTGTCTTTCATTCCAAGTACCCAATTGAAAGGCGATTGTTGCTGACCATCGCCAACCCCTACTCTTTTCATCAGCAACATCTTCCTCCACTTGCATATCTGTCTGTTCATTCTCTTCCTCTTCAAATAATCCAATTTTGTTATTGTAGCACCTCGTCTTCGCCACTAGACTCTAACGGAGAGAGCATCCTGATCTTTCTTCATCCGGCACTAGCAAAAACATGCGCACTCTCTTTTCTTATATATCAGGTTACCCTTATTGTGAATATGGTATTGAGTGCAATTACTTTGCATATTGATACTTACTATTTCGATGTTACAAGTAAGTTAGGAGATGAGACGATTCTAATTACCGAGCTTTTTAAAAGTTACTTGACATCTAAAAAAATTAATAATAAAATGGAAATGTAACTCATTGGCAAGAGAACCGCATAAGATTTTTCTATATAAGAAGTAACTAGTAAGGATGAGAAAGTTGCTATACTAATTTGATATTTCGTTACCTACGAAGTACTAAATTAGATGAAACTTACTCACAAGTGATAAGTTAGGTGATAATAATAGCAGACAATTATGCACTTCAATCTTTCACGATCACAGTTATACAACCTCACATTTATCATTTCATATGAATAACAATTTAATATAAAAAACTTTACTCAGCGCAATTGTATCACTTATTCCTCTCAAACCGGCCATTGGGCCAACTGGGCCTTGATTTGTGTCGAGTTTCGATCAGATCTGGGCTCTCAAATTGGATAGTTGCTTCACTTTTTCAACAAATTGAATCTAATTTGGGTCAAACTTTGGACCCATTGGGTCAAATGTATAACTATGTAACTTTTTTGATGAACCTCAATGCCATTTTATCATTTATGCCTCTCAAGCCAACCATTGGGTCAATCAGGCCTTGATTTGCTTCTAGTTCCAATTAGATTTAGGCACTTTGGGTGTTGCATAGTTTGTCAACGAATTTTTCTATAAAAAAAAAACAAAAAGGTGGTTGTTTGCTTCACTTCAACAATTTGAATTCAATAGGTGTCGAGTTATTGACTGATCGGGTCAAATGTCTGACGATGCGAGTCACCTTTGTTATCGAAATTGATTCTTACATAGCGTTCTCTCTTGTTGGGAAGCAATGTAAATAGTGCAAAGACAGTAGCCCAGAATTAAAATATATACGCACATGCACGATTATTTTATTCCTCATGCAAGTCATATTAAATCAATAATAAAATTTAATAATTATAATTGGATGACGATATATAATACTTTATATTTTTTTCTTATCTTACCCTATACAAATTCTTTTTAAGAAAACAAACCCTAAACGAACGTTTTGGCTATTTTTTTAATAACTTACCAAAAATTTATTCAACAATTCTATAAAATAGAAAATGGTACAAGATGACGTTGGTTGTTCACTGTCCAGACAATTGAGGAATTTCATCCGAGTGCACTAAGCAGTGGAAAGTAGGTGGTTAACTTCTTCTTTGGCCGACTTTACTCTTTTTTTTCCCTTTAAATTGCATTGCAAAATTAGAGATAGAGCGCTCCATGTAGATGAGGGCAAATTTTAGCGTGAGACGAAAGGGCACGTTGGTTTAAATACATAGATAAGAAATTTATCGTGTACCATTGTTCCTTAACATGTCATTCACACACAAAGAAGGACATAAAAACAAATCTGTTTACTTTTCATCAATGATCAATAATATGATTGTGCGATCAATGCCTAATTTTTAAGATATATATATTGCTTTGAGTTCTTTTATACTTTATGTACTTTTTTGTTTGTTTACTGGACAACTAGTCTTTTCATGTAGGCGATACGCACGTACGAGATATTTGTATTTTGCATGATTGTCTATGAAAATAATCAATTTCCCCCATTTGCTGCTTTTTCTCAATTTTGTTTACTCTCCACTCATATTCTCATTTCTCTCTCTCAATCCACAAATTTTCTCACTCACTTAGATTTTGCTTCAAATTTCTTCAAATCAAAGCCACTAATCACTTTCTCTTAGTTCCAAAAAAAAAAAATGCTTTCTCTTAGCTTATCTTCCTCGAATCTAGCCTGTTTCTTCCAAACCCATTCAATTTCATCCCAAACACCCAAAAAATCCTTAGAAATCCTCCTCCTGTGAGAATGCCGCTCAAACACGCAGCTGGAAAAGAAGGGAAGCAGTTCTTGATCACACCTGAGGGCATAACAAAGCGAATCGGAGGTCGCAACTCCTCTGCAAGTTGGGTTCCGCAAACGGAACCAAGTTTGCTTCAATAGATATCTCACATTTGCTGCTAGAAGTGTGTTGGAAGAGACGGCATAAAGACTTTTGAGTTTTTCACACAGGAGGGATTTCCGTTTAGGCAAATAGTTTTAGCCAATTGGGTTGGATTTGGTTTTCTATCGGTGTCCAAGGAGATTTATTTTGAAGCTATGAAACAGTTTTATACTCATTCGATCAAAGGTGAGAATGATAAGAAGGAAATATAATTCACGAGTCTTTCTATGAATGGAACATTGATTATTCTTGAACATTAATCTTGAGGGCGATTTTGAGGCATTTAGCTTTCGGTGATACTTACATGACTATGAGAAAATGATGGTTTTTCTGAACAAGTGAGATGATTAGTCCATGATCCTAAGGCGCCGCATTTATAGGTCAGTATGCGTAGTCTCCATATGATTTTGATGTACTGCCTGCTTCCCATTTTTGGCCATGGAGCTGATTTGTTCGAGGAACAAATCAATCTGACGTTCAAGGTCAAGAATGGTTTTAAGGTCTCCCGATGCGACCTCCAAAAGCATTGAATATTCCGTGTGGGGGATGGCCTTAACTTGCATTTTTGAAACTTTTGACGTTGACCTTGGAGGTGAGACGCTGGAGTCCTAAACAACCGCCAATTTATTGGAGAGTCCACGCTAAAAGGTATGGACATCACAAGAAGAAAGGTGTAAAAGAACCGAGGAATTTTGGAATGAGAATTATGTCCTTCAGTGCCACAGAAACTTAACATATATACAAGAATATACAGCTATCAAACAAACTCCTAATTAGGCTAAACTACCAAAAATACAAGGATCACACAATAAAAAGATATGCATACAAAACTTCATAAGTAAACAGCCTAAATAAAAGCATATCAAAGCTGCCTTTTCAATATAAATTTTCTTTTTCAATACCTCCCCTCAAGTTGGAGCATGGAGATCTCGAATGCCCAACTTGTGAAGAAGAAAGTTAAATTGATCCTTTCCCAACGCTTTCATGAAGATATCAGTCGGCTGCATTGAACTACGTACGTAATCTGTTTGAATGTTACCATTAAGTATCTCATTACGAATAAGATGACAATCCACTTCAATATGCTTGGTACACTCATGATAAACAGGATTGGCGGCTATATGTAAAGCTGCCTGACTGTCGCAATACAGGCGCATAGGTTGAGAATGTGCCACGCCAAGAGAATCCAATAATCCTTTCAACCACTTAAGCTCACAAACTGTAGTACTCATAGACCTGTATTCAGCTTCAGCGGATGAGCGAGACACCGTCTGTTGCCTTTTAGTCTTCCACGAGATAGGTGATTCTCCCAAAAGAACAAAGTAACTAGCCAAAGATCGTTTCATCAAAGGACAACTAGCCTAGTCAAAATTGTAGTAAGCAGACAATTTGAGGTCACAATTGGCACGCAACATAATACCCTGACCTGGATTTCCTTTCAAATAACGGAGAACTCTCATAGCTGCCTCCCAATGAGCTTTCTTTGGCCGTTGCATGAACTATGCAAGAATATGCACATAGTAACACAATTCAGGTCAAGTTATTGTTAAATAAATAAGCCGACCCACTAGGCGCCTATACTGAGCAGGGTTGTCTACATCATCGCTCTCAGTAAGGGCCAACTTGTGATTTTGTGCAAGAGGAGTTTTAGCCGGCTTGGAACCCAGCAATCCGACCTCAGAAATCATATCCAACGCATACTTACGTTGACACAAGAAAATGCCATCTGAGTTTCTCGCAACTTCAATCCCTAAGAAAAATTTCAGCTTCCCCAAGCCTTTCATATGAAAACAACAACTCAGATAGTTCTTGAACTTTTGCACAGCGGAAATATCATTACCAGAGATAATGAAATCATCAACATAAATAAGCACATTCAATTGATTAGTCCCAACTTGAAAAGTGAAGAAAGAGTAATCTGAATATGATTGCTGAAATCCATAAGCTTTCAAAGATGTAGCCAATTTCGCAAACCAACATCTAGGTGCTTGCCGCAAACCATATAGAGATTTCTGAAGTCTACATACCTTCCTTGGTGATTGAGAGGCAAATCCAAGCGGCATCTTCATGTAAACCTCTTCCTCTAAATCGCCATGTAAGAAAGCATTTTGAACGTCCATTTGATGAAGTTCCCAATTCTTTGCAGTCGCAACAGCAAGAAAGGTGCGTACAGTGCACATTTTTGCCGTAGGAGCAAAAGTCTCCTGATAATCTATGCCTTCAACTTGATTATTTCCTAGTATCACCAACTACGGCTTGTATTGTTCAACGCTTCCATTAGAATTGTACTTAGTTTTATACACCCACTTGCTCCCAATTGCTTTCTTCCCAAGTGGCAAATTTTCGATTGTCCATGTGCCATTATCTTCTAAAGCCTGTATTTCTTTACTCATGGCATTTCTCTACCGTTCTTCTTTAATTGCTTCTGCATAAGAATTTGGTTCATGTCTTGCAGTAATTGCTGCCAAGAAACATTGATGTTGCCCAGAAAATTTTTCATAACTCACATAAGGTGCTATAGAATAAGGCGTACCTGAGGAATTAGATCGGGCAGATGAGCATGTCGAGGGGCTTATTTTGATGGCGTTTGTCACATAATCTTTCAAACGAACAGACGGTTGCTTGACCCTTTGTCCCCTGCCTAGCTGCTCTTCAACGACTTCACTTCTTTCCACGTCCTCATTGTTTGTGTGGATCAATTCCTCCATTTCATGATTCACCTCATTTTCTCTATCTACACTTTCGGCATGCTCCTCTCTCAAGTCACTTTTTAAATCATCTACTTCATCACCCAACTCCATAACTCTATTTTTAATGAGTTCATCACTTATTGTTTTCTCATCAGCATATGGAAATTTTGTTTCAACAAAAACTACATCTCTTGACACAAAGTATTCACTAGCTTCTAAATCATACAATCTCCACCCCTTCTTTCCCAACGGATAACCAACAAAAACACACCGACGACTTCTACTAGCAAATTTATCTTTATCCTGATTCTAATTATGCGCATAGCACAAACAACCAAAAATCCGAATATGTTTGTAAGAAGGAGGTTGGCCAAAGATAATCTCATATGGGGTTTTACCATTCAATAATATAGATGGAGTCCTGTTAATCAAATACCTAGCTGTGAGTACACATTCTCCCCAAATTTCTTTGGGTAAATTTGCTTGGAAACGCAAAACTCTTGCAACATTAAGGATATGGCGATGCTTTCTTTCCACTCGGCCATTTTGTTGAGGTGTTCCAACACAAGAAGTCTGATGCAATATCCCATGTTCATCAAAATATTCTTTCAAACACAAAAAAATTCACTTTCATTATCACTTCTAACGATTTTCACATTTTTCTCAAATTGGCATCTAACCATCGCAATAAACTTCCTAAGAACACAAGCCACTTCATTTTTTCCATTCAGCATATATATCCACACAGCATGAAAGTAATCATCAACAATTGTCAAGAAATAAATTGCTCCACATGAAGCTGGAACTCTATAAGGTCCCCACAAATCACAATGTATCAATTCAAAACAATCTTTTGCTTTATTGTCACTAGAAAAGAAGATCTCTCTTGTTTGTTTTGCTCTAAAACAAACCTCACAAGTTTTATTGGTTTTCCTAACCATTTTGCCAGCTTCTGGAATAACTCCACCACCTTAGAAGAAGGATGACCCATTCTTTTATGCCAAAGCTCAAAGGATCCCATATCAGCCACCGTGCAAGCATGTATCGAAGTCACTCCCTTGAGAAAGTAAAGCCCCTCGCATTGCTCACCCGCTCCAATTAGGTTCCTCGAATTTAGGTCTTGTATAGCACATATTTTGTAAGTGAGTTGGATAACCAAATTTGAATCATTAAGAAGTTGTGATACAGAAATCAAATTGCATTTCAAATTGGGCACAAAAAGAACTCGTCGCAATTTCAAGTCTCCTCCAAGCAACACAGTTCCTTCTTTCACTGCCATGGTTTTTTCTCCATCAGGTAACTCGACTGAGCATGGCACAATGTCACACAATTCTCTCAAAAATGCCAACGTTCCTGTCATATGGTGGGAAGCTCCCGTGTCAATAATCCAAAGAAAATACTATGTTTACCCGTTAGCCTCTCATGGGCACCATTTTGATGAGAACTTAACATTCCCAGTAAAGTTGCCCACTACTTATCATTCAATCCACTAAGAACCTTTCTATCTGAATCCATCACAACTCCTCGCCCACCATCAACTCCAAATGCCTGTGAGACATTGGCATGAGCACCTCCTCCCTTGTTATGTCCACCTCTATTATTGCGCTTTTGACCACTACCTTGTCCAGCAGAGGTTCCACATGGTCTATTACCCCACCATTCTGGATATCCTATCAGCTAGAAACAACTTTCAGCATCATGTCCTTCTCAATTGCAATTAGAACAAAACGAGATTTTATCTTTATCCCCCCTTGAATTTTGACCACCTGCCCGGATTGCAAAACTCATGGGATTGCTTCTTTCATCCTTGGTTCATGTCATGGTTGGCACTCGCTCTTGCTGAACAACCATAGCATAGACACGATTCAAATTAGGCAAAGGTTCAGTGCTCAAAATATTAGCGCGCATTGTTCCATATCCTTCTTCATCTAAGCCCATAAAAAACTGATGAACTCTCTCTTCTTCACGCTTTCTTTCCAATTCAATGGTAAAATTGCATCTATAACCTGTACAAACACAAACTGGTATCTGATCATAATTATTTATTTCATCCCACAAGATTTTGAGTTTACTGAAATAGGACACGATGGGTTGACCATCCTGCCTACAATTGGCCAAATCCGATCTCAGTTGTTGCATCCATGGACCATTCCCAATTGAGAATCTTTGTTTGATATCCTCCCACAAATTTTTCACATTCTCCATGTGAGAGATAGTCGAGTGAAGTGTCGGTTCAATGGTATTAAACACCCAAGAAACCAATATGGAATTAACCGTCCACCAATCTTCAAGTTCCAACAAATCATCTACCGGTTGCTTGACAGATCCATCAATAAAACCATATTTCTTCTTGGCTCGTAATGCAGTCTGCATAGCTCGTGCCCATTCTTCATAATTCTCACCCTTCAACTAAACTTGGGTAGTCAGGTTACCCAGGTTGTCATTCGAATTCAGTGTGTAAGAGCTAGAGGTTTTCTTGTCTGTTCCAAAACTCTCCTCACCTTTTTTTCCATCAGTCATGGCTTTGATACCATGTAAAAGAATTGAGGAATTTTGGTATGAGAATTATGTCCTTCATTGCCACATAAACGTAACATATATACAAGAAGATACAGTTATCAAACAAACTCCTAATTAGGCTAAACTACAAAAAAATACAAGGATCACACAATAAAAAGATATGCATACAATACTTCCTAAGTAAACAGCCTAAATAAAAGGCCTAAATAAAAGCATATCACAACTGCCTTTCCAATATATATTTTCTTTTTCAATAAAAGGAGAAGTTTGGGTAAGGAAGAATGCTTGGGATGGACAAACCAAACTCAAGGGGTATAACCACTGTCACTTTATGAGGCTAGCTGTTGGAGTTGATATTAGGACGGAAATGAAGGTGATCCGTTGGTAGAGGCTCTCTCAACCGTGCTTACTTGGCTTTGAGGGGAGATCCACATGGTCTGCAATGAGATGCAACTAGGATTTGCAAGAAATTCAGGAGTAACTTCAATTGTTTGGTCAGTTTGCTCCACTTTCCTCCGAAATTCTCATTTCTTTCTATAGTATCCTCCTCCTTCACCGACTTTATTGTAGTTTTTACGTGTTGCCCATATTTTTCAAGAACACTGGCTTAACAACCTAATCAAGGTCCATGTTTCAAACCTTTTTTCAAATTTTTTCGATTTTTATAATTTTTATATCTTCAAATTTTATTCATTTATTATTATTCTTATTATATATTTCGAAAATAGGGGCCTCGGCTAAGCCTTCAGACCCGGCACAGACACGGGCTGACACATATCAGATCTATGGGCACGATTCATTGGGCTTATCGCCTTAAGAGGGCTCGATCAAAAATTCAAACTGAGCTCCTATCATAGAATTGAGCCCAATTCCCACTTGAAACTAATCAAACCCAAATTCGGGAAAAAAAAAACGAGATCCATAGCCCAATCACCAGTAAAACTGAATTGAACATAACGGCACTAACCCAACTCTCTCATTGTAAGCCCACAATGAATTCATCGTCCATTAAGAGGCCCATTTCCCTATTTATTCTCTTTTCTCCTCCTTATTCTTCTTTTTTGCCCTGTCGTCTTCTTCCTATAATCTTCCTCGCGCACATCCTGGGAGCTCTGCTCTGCTAAAGAAACCAACTCAACCTCATCAATGATCGACGTATTCAAGCATTGAATGTAACGTTGCCATTGTCTGGCTTCAGACGCCTGGAGCACGGCCATTGTCCGTTAATCGTCATGCATAAACCTAGATTAGCGGAAGGACACCCGGGATATGAGCGTAAAGAACTGGACCTCATCCAGCGCGAGATTTACCCAGCTAATCAACGTATGGGTCAAAGATTTCGAGCCACGTTTCACACCAAGAAAAACGACCACTCCATGTGGCCATGGAGATGCAAAAAATAGCAAAAATAGATAGCCGGTGACATATTGAGAGACCACAAAGTGTACTGGAAAGCAGATCCGTAGCAAATGCGGAAAAAAAAAATTAATCCACGATGCTTAGACTAGCAACCACATCCCATAATCAGTATCTTTCAATAAAATCAATCCGAATGTGTCAGTTTTGCTTCCTAATCAATCAACAACACGAGGCAAGGGTCACTGATTTAACTCATGCATGCCATCAAACAGGTGGTGAGCATCTCAGGAAAAAAGACAGTGAGTGTATCAACACCACAACACAATCCAAATACTTCTTTCTTTGCAGAAAGGGTTTGATTCATCGAGGCAAAAAAAAATGATTTCAAACCTGGTCTCTTCCCAGACATACACCAGTGTCAACTTCAAACTCAATCTTCATTTATGAAATGACCAAAAAAGTGCTGCAAAACCAACCTTGCCGAGGGGGGATTTTCGACCACGAATGCTGATTAAACTCGTCCATGGAGGTTCAGGTAAGTGTCGATCAACGAACTTGAGATGGATACGTGGAGTTCGAGCGGGACTTGACAGCTTCAGAGTTTTCGCCTCCGAAACGGTGCAAGGCAACGGTCCTCCCGATACTTCACAGAAGCAAGAGATCCAAAGCGACGAGCAATGATCGAAAGCCAGAATGGGGACTCCAAGTGCACCGGCTACACTGATTGGTGTAAAAACATAGGATGGATTGAGTGTTAAAACAGAGGATAACAGAGCGTTTTTGGGCCGTGGTAAGGGAATGGCCGCGAGTGATGACGGAAGACGTCTGACCGCGAAGGAAGGAGTCTGAAAATCTCCCGAAGTGCTCTCAAAATTTATTTTCATTCCCACTCTGTGTTTTTTCCTCCAGAGTAATTTCTATCTCCCTTTCTTACCTCACTCTCTCCGTGACATTCCCCCAAAACACGATCCTCAGTCCCCTCCTACTCAGAAAAAAACCGACAATCCCACCTTGGCATTGCGTCCTCTGCGCGAGCGGTTATGGAGAGAGAAAGTTCTGAGAGAGAATTACCAATGATGATGAACATGACTATGAATATAGTGTGGTCTCCCCCTCAGATTTGGAGGGAGGAGACTGTTTATGAAAGAAGATGTTTTTTTTTTAACTTTTTTTTTTTCACGTGTTTTCCCCCAATCCCCCTTAAAAGTGCTGAAATGGGCAGGCTTTATAGATGGGCTGCAGGTGCGCGAATAGGGCCATATGAAATGATGGATAGGGCTTCTTCCATTCTTTTTCTCTTTCTCATTTTTTATTACTTAAATGCATATTTGACTTATCAAGTAAAATTCAAGTGTTAACACCCGTGTCTGGTTAAGCTTACTGCAGTGACATGTAAAATTGTGAAAATTGCTAATCAAATGTATTTGTCTACATTTGCTGCTAGAGGTGTGTTGGAAGAGACGGGATATCGACTTTGAATTTTTTTTCACACGGGAGAGATTTCCATTTAGGCAAATGGTTTAGCCGGTTGGGTTAGATTTTTGGTTTTTTGTCGATGTCCGAGCAGATTTATTTTGAAGTTTTGAAAGGGTTTTATACTCATTCGATCAAAGGTGAGGATGATAAGAAGGAAATAATCTAGGAGTCTTTTTGTCAATGGAACGTTGATTATTTTTTAACATTAATTCCGAGGATGAGTTGCGGCCTTTAGTTGTCGGTGATACTTACATGACCATGAGAAAAAATGACACTTTTTTCATAACAAGTGAAGCGGTTAGTTCATGATCCTAACACGCTGCATTAGAATGTCAGTATGCATAGTCTCCATACGATTGTGATATACTGCCTACTTCCCTTTTTTGGTCTCAGAGCTGATTTGTTCAAGCTGACGTTCAAGGTCCAAGAACAGTTTCTAGGTCTCCTGAAGCGACCTCCAAAAGGGCCAAATTTTCCGTGCGGGGGATGGCCTTAACTGGCATATTTGAAACTTTTGATGTCGACCTCGGAGGAGACGCCTAGAGTCTTAAACGACTACCAATTTATCGGAGAGTCCACACTAACAGATATGGACATCAGAAAGAAAGGAGAAGTTTGAATGTGGAAGAATGCTTGGGATGGCCAAACCAAACTTGAGGGGTATAGCCCACAACTATATAACACGAGCTGCTGGAGTTGATACTATGGAAATGTTGGGTCGGGCCACCATTGGCTCGGGCCCATTTAAAAAAATTTTAATTTTAATTTTTAATGAAAAATTCAAGAAGAGATTAACTAACTTTTTTAGCAAAATTTAAAAATAATTGAAATCAACTGAGGAGAATTAACGAAGAACACTCATTCAATTAAACCAAATTGAAATACAAATATATCTTCAAATATCTTGCAAAAGAAAATTACACATAATGGTGTCCTAATAATGAATACATGCAAATTACACCAAACAATATTTCTAATAAATTCTATATTTTTAATGTCGTGTTCCCCACTATGATTCAGATGATACGGTGTCGTCATTGTCCTCCTTTTCATATTGGGCATGTTTCTCTAAAGCCAATTCTTGCGAAACCAATCATGTCTTGCTACATCCATTTCTAAGCATTCTGCAAATAAGCTGCACCTTTTGTCTCCCAAAGTATGTTGACTAGTATTAAGCGTGAGCTCAATGGTATCATAAATGCCGGTGAGGTTAGCAAGTCATGAGCCGCGGTGGAAAGAATAAAAAAATTATTGGCTTTCCTTCTCCACCATTTTTAGAATGTCAATCTTGACTTTATTAGCTTTACTAATGTATTTGGAGTAATCCATTCTCAAGTACATCGCCAATTCATTGGTAGATGAAGATGAAGACCTAATAGAAGGTTCTTGAATTTCTTCTTTTTACGAAATAGATATCATAAAAATTTCTGACCTTGTGCATCATCATATATTATTCTTCACAGCTAGTACCAATACGTTTACCCATATTTTATTCAGTCATTTTATTAATATTCTACTTGACTTTTTAAAAAGTTTCCTAAAAAATGTATTCATAAACCACTTTAAACTGCTATTTTTTTAATCATATTGAGCACGCTTTTAAATGGGAAGGTCATATTCGTTTCTTTTCTTTCTATAAGTGGATCTTAAGAACATGTATGGACAAAGGCTTCTTGCACCAACAATCCATTTTCTATTGTTGCTAATTGAATAGATGACAATCTGAACAAGATTTTATGTGAGATAATTATATGTGAACGTGACAGTTGGATACTCAAGAGACATGTAGGTTTCGTTTGGCAACTGGGATAAAATTCGAGATATGATAAAATTGATCCCATCCTTTGTTTGGTGCTTGCTCGATATATGATAAAATCATATATAAAAGGGATATAGATCGAATAAAATTATTTCATAGGAGGGGTGAAATAAAGGGAGATATGATTTCTGATATCGATGATAGGAAAGTTTTTTTTTTTTTAAATAACAAATTTCTTAGATTAACAAATTAAATTTATATTTGAATATAAATAATATTCGAATTCTAATATGAGAAATTCAAAATAACAAAAATAAAATTTATTTTTTGATTTAATCTTATTTTATTTATATATTCGAATTTAATTCTATCTTATAATATAATTTCAATATATAAATATATCTATTACATATTTTAGATGTTTTTGTATTTTAGGTATATTAGTACAATTTTATATTTAATACAATTTTATTAGAGAATGATGGAATGGGGAAGAAAGAAATAAAAAATAAATTAATTAAAAAAGAGAGAAAATAAAATAAATAAAAGTTTTGCGAGAGATTTTTATCACTCCGTTTGTAAAATTTGTGATTCATATAGGCGTTCATACGAAACAATTTATAATATGATGTGAATATATCCGGCTTTAGTATTACAATAATCAAATAGTGGATATGATATAATAAAATCCTCTCAATTTTATATCCTATCATTTAGAAATCTGGACGACCAAACATATAAGGGACATACACCGGCCATGCACGAAAAAAATTCATATTAAGGATTAAAAAGCTTTTGAATAGGAAATAATGCTTTAAGAATATAAATTTGGATGCCATAACAAAATATGGAAGAACTATTGGATAATGGCCAATTAACTACCAGAATTAAAAGATGAATATATCAGTTATAAGGTTTAAGAAACTTTCTAGATATAATATCACTACCATACTAGTGATCAAGGTCAAGAGTTAACATGGTGCAAATTACTAAAAAAGACACAATAGTGCATGAACTACATCCGTGAGCTATTGCTTTCATGTTTGTCAATTAATGAATGGAGTACTAGAAACCATCACGCTTACGAACAATCATCTCCGAACAATACCGGCAACCATAGTAAAAACCCCCCATCTCAGCTGAGCATATAACATGTACAGAGAACAGGCATACTCACGCATTCAGATTTCAAGCAACCGAGACGAATATCAAGAAATCATGCTTAATAACTTAGTGTAAACCGCATTATGTTATGCGTATTGTGTTGAGGCTCATTCAGATTTAGCCACTACTATGGATTAGCTCCTGTCCTTATCTTTGAGACATAGTATCGATTGCGGGCACAGAGAACACGAAACCAAATCATGGAATCAACACAATTTTTTTTTTTCTTTTGCGTCTAAACCGATTTAAGAATTAGCAAGTGAGTGGAGATCGTGAAGAACAATTCTTATTCGTAGTTATTTTTGCGTAGACAATATTAACGCAGCTAAAATCCACTCATTAACGACAAAATCCCCTCACTTATATAAAGGCGATTCAAGAATTTCTTTCCTAGAACACAAATCCTACTTCTGCATTTTCATCACCATTTCTGTTCATGCCTTTCAGCATCATCAAGCCATAAAGCTCAGATTCTTCTCCTTCACGACTCAAACGAATCTCAGAATCTCAATACGCATTCCAGCTTGCTCATTCTTTGAAAGCGCAAGTGGTTGGCTACGAATGGTGATCGGACCAGAGAGCGGACGTCGTGGAAGCGTTGGTGTTGAAAATTGGGCCAATGAAGGAAAAACGAATCAGCTTTGAATACTTCGATCAATCTGACCGGAAAACAGAGCATAACAGAGGAAATCCGATCCAACGCGATCTTCAACAACCTAAAAAGAACAGACTTCAGCGACGAACATCTGAAAGAATCGAAGGTAAAGCTCGGTGAAGAGGAAATATAGATCCTGAATTGATAGCGTCGCTGGAGATGAGCTCCTAAACTGATTGCGTCGGTGGAATCAGAGCTGATTGAGGCAAAATGCTGGTGACACGCGAGATATCGAGAAATCAATGTCGCCAATTGAATAAAAAAAAAATAGAAATCAGAGAATGAGAGAGATTTGATCCTGTTGGAGCGATCGAATGAGTTTATAAACTTCCATGCCAAGAGAAAACTGGAAGCTCAAAGGCTTCGGGTTGTTGAGGGTCCGGGTAACAAGCTCGAGCTCATCGACCGAGTACACGATTCGAAGCTCAAGCGCGAGAGCATCGCGATTGAAGAGCACGAATGCGGCGAGAAACCTGAATACCGATTCCTCGAAGCTTGAAGACGGGCGATGAAGTGGAAATCGAGAGCCGAATTAGAAGGAGATCCAGGCCTTGGGCTGCAAATTATTGAAAGTTATTCCAATCTTTTCAAAGGGGTCCATGCTAAATTGAATCAAAATTTGGACTTGAATGATCTGATCAGGTGGGTTGAGGTATGATGGACTAGACCCAATTGAGCACTTTTTTTAATTTGTCACTTGTTATTTATTCATTTCATTTTTTAAAATATTTTTATAACCCTCCATTTCTTTTTTTATACAAAAATGTAATTTGCAGGCAAAAATCAGGTGACGACCTAGATTGATAAAAAAAAAAAAAATTATAGTGAACACAACAATATCGAATCCAAAGATTGCGGTCAAGATTGATTCAAAATGTAACCACTAAATTTTGCCTCTATCCAAATTAGTGCGGAAGAAATCCTACATTTTATTGTCTACATAACACTGCAAACCACACAAATGAATTTGCCATAGAGGGTTCAAGCAAATCATTATATATATCGTAGGAAGAAATCAAAGCCCAGCATAAAAAGATTATCTGACGGGGTGAACATCAACACCTTTTTGGCACAAAAATTTAGTTTTAAACATTTTAATTGTATCAATTTATCTGTAAACATTTTGACAATTTGTCAGTGTAGTCATTTTGATCAATTTTGGCTAGAAATCATTGATGTGGATGCCAACTATCCTATGTGACATTATCAATACTAATACTCAAAATTTTCATAACTTTTCTCAATTTTTAGAATTTATTTTATTTATTTTTCTCTTTTTTTTTTTCCTAAAATTGCAATTGGCAAGGCTAACGATGGTCCAATGGCCCTTGTCGATAACTAGTTAAGGGCTTGCTAGCTCTCACAAGCTTTGAGCAAGGGGACTCTCGCTTGTGGTGGGCAAGGGCAACCCTTGCCTAAGTGAGGCCAACCCTCATTGTCCATTGTTTGTGGTTGAAAATAATTCAAAAAAAAATTAAAATTAAAAGTCATCTATGTTAGCACTAGTCACATTTTATGAGATAGTTGGTATTGACTGCACTGTCATGTTAGTAGTTTCTGACTAATTTGGTCGAAATAACTACGTTGATAAATCATCAAAATGTTTATGACTAAATTAACATAATTAAAAAATTTATTATTGAATTGACCGGCCAACAATAGGTTTATGAATTTTGCCACAATTTTCCCTAAAATCTTACAACTTAACTCTTTTGCATAGCATCTATCTTTTGATACTACCCATTGCAAAAATTAAATATAAAGACTTTTCCTTTGAGTATCAACCTTACGCTATCTAACATCACGATGATCCTTATTATTGCCAAACAAACAAAAAATAAGAATTGCTTGATGAACAGTTACTCTTGAAATATGCCAATGACATTTTAGATAGCATGCACATATGTCGCGACCAAATTTTTCGGGGTTTGAACTACCTAGAGTTTAGCTAATGGATTGTTAAGCCTAGACTTAACTCGGGTTCTTCCAAGCCCATACCAATTCACGACTTAGGTTTGAATTGTTAACATGCAATTGATTTTTAACTAGGAGTCGCCACTAATCTATTTTTGGTGGGTCGATTAGAAACCCTAATAAAGTAACGGGAGATTTACTTTACTCCTACGAACCAGAGACTAAGGGTACGGGGACTTGGTTACGTTAGATTTCTCTAACGCCCTTTCGGTACCTTTATCTTTTATCTTAAAAAAAAAGTTGTTTGGCAAGCAACTTGAATTGATTTTAATTTCTTAACATGTGAGGTGACCATGCAGGTACGCAAACCACCAATTTAACACTCAAGAAAGCAAATGAATAAATGATGCAGAACTTACCTCAAAGCAACGAAAACATCTGCAATGTTAATTTAGAATTCATATCAGCAGTCCTAATATATGATTTCTAATTAACACGCAATTTTTTTGTTTTGTTTTCACTTAATTAATGAAAATCATGCAATATGCAATGCATGCCACTAATTTAACATGAAATGATATGACATGGCAACATGACTTATCTATATGACCTAAGTCATATGACATAACTAAGCATTTAATCTATTCTAAGCATGAGATGATTTATTCTAAATAATTTTTTTTGTACTTTCTATGAGATTCGAAATTTAAGAAATGCAACATTTAAATATGCAATCTAAATTAATCTAATGACCTAATTCTAATGACGGGCAATTTCTAATTAAATGCACCTAACAAAAATCACTAAATGACGTGCATTGTATGAAACTAATTCTATATGACGTGCAAAGAATGCCCTAATTCTACATGACATATGCATATGACATTTTTTATTAAAAAAATGCAATCTATCCTAGAAATTGCAACTAATTTATCCTAAGACAAATTTTATGAAATTTCAAATGATCTAGCTAAATTAAGATTCTATCTAATTTAAACTAGGGATTAAGTCATATTAAATCCTAATTTAAACTAAGACATTATCTAAATCTAAAATGCCATTTATCTGAAAAAAAGATGATCTAAATTTAAAATGAAACATGCAATTCTAATCTAATATGCACAATGATTTTTTTGTGTTTTTCTTTAAGAAATTCGAAATTAAAACTAACACATAATTAAACATGCAATTCAAATAAAAAACTAACAACCTAAATGATTGCACTTTCTTTTTTTGGATTTTTTTTATTTAAAAATTCATAATAAGATTGCAATCCTAAATATGCAAGATGACAACAAACCTAATCCTAATTAAGATTTTTTTGATTTTTTATTTTACAAAAATAAGATTTGACTCAACCAACTTGACGATAGCAAATCAAACAAAAGATAAGATTGATATCCAAAAATTGGCGAACCATATCTCGCGCATGAGATCGGGTTGACCAATTTTAATTTTAAATCGTGAATCAAATCTCGGGCTTGAGATTGGATTGTCGATTTTTATAAGGGATTGCGAGTCGGATTTCGGGCGCGAAAATCGAACTGTCAATCCTTAGCTTGAGGGACTATTTCATATTGGGATCTCAATCACATATTTAGGAACAATTCTACTAAAACAGAATATTAAAGAAATAATAATAAAAATAATAAAAGAAAAACTACCTAATCTGATTTTTCTTTTTCTCTTTTTCTTTTGTTTTTGAACGGTGGCTTGGCAGCTCGTGGTGGAGGATGGCCGGCGTCAGAGCGCTCGGATCACGAACTTCAGCCGGCGGGGCGCTGCAGGGACGGCGGGAGGCCTCTGGTGGCTGCGATGAGGCTCGGCACCGGCGAAAGGGAAGCGTCGAGCTGGGTCCGGGGCTTCTGTCGTCGGGGACCTCGGATTTGCAAGCGGAGGGACTCCGGGTGCTGGATCTCGACTCGGCTGCGACTTTGGGTCACCGGTGACTTGGGATCAGACGGCGAGGTGGTGCGGGCCGCAGTAGACGCCGGGGCAGAGGTGCAGGCTCGGGCTGAGGCGAATCACCGGCGAAGTGGACACACAGGCAGCAGAACAGGGGAGTCACTCGGGGGGAAGACTCGGATCGGCACAGCGGCGGCTTCGTCAGGCGGAGCAGAGGCGCTGGGCTGGCTGAAGCGTCGCGGGCCGAGGGCTGAACAGCAACGCCGGGGCGGAAAGGACTGCGATCTGGCTCGGGTCTAGCTCTGGCGGAGGCCAACGGGCCAAGCTGCAGGTCCCAGGCGAGGCGGAGACGTTGGACACTCCACTGGGCAGACCACGAACAGAGCAGGGGCGTTGCTCGGGTCGTCGTGGCTTCTGGTGTCAGGCGGCGTCGCGGGCGGAGCGAGGTCAAGAGCGGCAGTGGTGCAGTGACAGGTGGCGCTCGGCAAGGTCAGGAGCGGCGGGCTTCGTCGGAGCTCCGGCGTCGGGGTACGTTGGAGCAGCAACATGGGCAGCAGGTTGGGAAGACGATGAACAGTAGGGGTCAAATCATCCCTTTTCTTTCTGCCTTTTCCCTTCTCTTTCTCTGCAGCCGCACTCTCCTTCTGCCTTTTCCCTTCTCTTTCTCTGCAGCCGCACTCCCTTCGTACTATCTGCAGAAGATTTTTCTTCTCTTTCTCTTTTCTTTTCTGAATTTTTTTTTCCCAGAAACCCCCGAAAGCAAGAAACGAACCCCCTCCCTGGTATCATCGTACACGGCTCCCTTTATATGCCAATAAAACGTGATCTTCGTGAAATATTTCATCAACTTTTCAATATATACGAAGATTTTCCTATAACCTCCGAATCACAAAATCCTCTTATTTTTCTTATCTCCTAAATATTTTCTATTGATTTTTAAAGATAAGATCAAAACCCAATTTTCTTAAATTTCAAAAAATCCTTATTTCAAATCGCAATTTCAGAAAACGGGCTTGGGCTAATTTGTACTCTTTTCGTGGGCCTAGCCCAGCCTGCTAATTTAAAACTCAAAAACACCAATTCAACCCATCCGCCACCGGTCCAGTAAATAAAATGCAAAATATGCAACCTAAATGTAGCTATTAATATTTTTTTTTCAGGGATAAAAATTAACCCATAATTTTTTATGCAATAAATGATTAAATAGATTGCCAAAATTTAGGTGTCAACAGCGTATATCAAAGCAAACTAATTAACTATTCGAAGCCGTACCCACTTAATAGAATATCAGTGCGCTTCCCATAAAATCCATCGCATTGGGAATATCTTCCTTGGACTTGGTCCACTGAATCGCGTGAATCATATTCATCAATTTTGTAGATCCACGTGAGTGCCATATGTTAATCTTAAAAAATCAACAATGATCATGCATTTAATTTACTAGACATGAATCCAAGCAAGTATTTCCCGTTGCATTGAAAAGGCTGACAACGAGCTTGGCGAGAGTTTGGTATAAGCATCATGTATCATCACGCACAATCAGCTACAGTATATATATACCTGCACAATCACAATTAAAGGTTTGTCAAGAAATGCAAACGTCAGAGGTTGAGCAGTAAAAGTAACTCCTAGCAACTTGGGTAAATCTGAGCACTGGAGGACCAAGGCGTGCCATTTCCTTATACACACCCTTAAGGAGTTTTTATTTTTTATTTTTTATGTGAGGGTAATTTTGGAAGTTAAGCAAAAGTCAGACAGAAATGGGTTTTCCCTTATCATATAGACTGGTCCTCGTGCACTCTAGCGATTACATTCGTATTTCTTCTTTTATAAATTTAGAGGAATGCAGTAGTTAAAACGGCAATACAATGAAATAATGGAGGTAAATTGTGTCAACTTGAAAAATGTCAGACGCACACGTGCGTGCAAGCTGAGTTCCATGGATATTTTCCATGTGAATTTCCTATTCTTAATGATTATCGCATAACTTTTGAGAGACTGCTTATCTACACTGAGAGGTGAAAAAAAAAACTGCAATATCAACTGTTTAATATAATTATCACACCCATTTATGCTTGATGATTGAGAAAAAAGTATATACATTGCCTTTATTTTCTTCATAATTGACCGGCGGAATGCACTTCTTCAAACAAAAAGCACAATTATTAACACTATGTAGAATTTAGACTATTTTCTAAAGTAGAGATAACAATATTGAATCGAACAAATTGCAGTCATGGTTGATTCGATAGAGAGGGACAAACTCTTATTTTTTCGTAGAATCCTTCATAGCTTCTAAATTTGTTTCCATCCCATTGATGCGGCTAGAAAGCGACAACATGAGAAGGAGCAAAAGACTAGGGCTCAACAGACTAAGCAAAAGAAAAGCAGAGATCAGTTTTCAAAATGGTAATTGTACATTTATAGATATGCTTTTTCTCTATTCCATATTTTAAGAGATACTTCTTATTTGGTAGTAATCTTATGTTTTCGGGAGTTAATGTAGTCTTGTTAACCATTTTATCGGCATCTTTTGAGGTACAACCACACCATAGAAATTTTCTTATTTGGTGGGACTCTTATGTTGCCATTAAAGTACTTTTCTAGTTCTATTAATGACATTGAGCGTTAGTATAATTTATCTAGTGTTATTCTCCTTAGAAAGGTGAATCCCAGCATGTCTTTTGAAGGTGGGGTTGGGCGTGACAAGACTTTGATTCATCTGGAAATCAACAACTTGTGTGCTTATTTAAGCTATACAAGCTTTGTACTTAACTCTCATGGAGTACAGATGGACTGATCCTCGGTTCATTATTACTTGTGCTCATAGGACCTCTGAAGAAACTTGATTGATGGTGGAAATGGATGCAATGATAATAATGCTTCTTGCTTAGATGCAAACCAAGTGCAGCTACCTATGTATATCAGGGAAATTTACTTAAAAAAAGTCCTAAGCCTATTGTATGTATCTGTTTCTTGAAGTTTATCACCTGTATCTGATGCATATGCCATCCATCCAAGCAGTTCTAGCATACAAGAATTTTCCCATCAGTGCACCACAATTGATGCACCATAAACGTGGAGTCAGCTAACATTAAGTTAAGGCCACGCAACTCAACCTCAGTTTTCAATTTCTAATTTCCAATTCATAAGAAAAACAAAGTCATCCCTGGCATCATCCTTTCTAGCAATGCAGAGAAAAGAAAAAATGAAAAATCAAAATGCACAAGATTACCTTCTTAAATGGTACATAGCAGGAACTTCACAGATTTCCAAATACAGACAAAAACTTCCTCCCATGCTCTGTGCCACTCTTGCCATTTGTTAGGCTCGATTAGATTCTTCGACTAAAGTATTGTCAAGAGTTGGTACCTGTAAACCTGTGAAGAACTGAAGTCCTCACTAGACTGAGCCTCCCATACACAATAAGAAAAAATCTCATCAAGGAAAATTCTACGAGACACATAACATAAGCCGGTTTCATAACAGCATTAAACCAACGGACAGCAGCGACCCTCCCAAAAAATTTTACACGAAATTTGGAAATGGAATAAACTCATCCATCTAGATTGACCAGGGCATCAATATAACAGGAAAAAACTAAAGAGAGAGAGAGAGAGAGAGAAAGAATATCACGAAACTAGCAGTCAACATATTTAAATCCGTGAATTACACAAAGGATTCAGTTGGGTAAAATCACAAATACCTGGTGGACGTCACAGAGTGGGGTTCCTTCGTACGAAGGGACAAGCACTGTCGGTAGGAGATGACCTTCCTCACGCAGATATCAATGGCTTTGGCAGCTCTAAACTCTCACTCTATGACTAAGCCATCACCATCCAATTTCAAGGACTGGGCCTGTGGGAGCTCTTGTCAGGTATGCAGCACAGAGCTGGCAATTTCAGGGAAACTGCTTTGTCTTGACATTGTCTCTCATCGGCATTATGCTCAAATAGAAACTTTTTTGGGGGGCCATCAGCCGATGGTATAGTGAAATTCATCCATGCGGTACTTCGCTTGCGAGTGATGGTTGAGGGCTTTCCAGAGGAGGGTCTCATGAGTGAGGCCAAACACTAGGAAGTTGCGAGGGGAGGAGCATTTCCTCAGGACGTCCGAGATGGGCTTGAGCTCGGGGTATAGGACATGCGGAAAGAGTCGTTGGACTTGGATGAGAAGTGAAGGAGGGTGTTGATGACGGTCGATGGCAGAGGCGCGTTGCTATAGGCCGTTGTGGTGGTGGTGGCAGCGGAGGCGGCGGCGGTTGTGGAATATTCTCTGGTGTAAATGAGGGTGACGACGAAGGCCGTGGTCAAGAAGGAGAAGAAGGCGAGGAGCCATAGGCGGTTGGAGCTTCCTTGCTTCTGGACGTAAGGGTGGAGGAGGATGACTCTTGTGTTGCTGTTGTTGACATTCTTCATTTTCCTCTGTTAACCTTGAAGATCTTGAACTTAAATGAGGCTGAGGCCTCTTAGCTGCTTTAAAGGAGTAAAAGGGGACTGTAGGTTAATGGAATTTTAAAGAAACGAATCACTATAATGATAGAAAATATTAGCTAGGCTTATATTATTATTATTGAAACATATCGTATTAATCATAGCGTTCTTTTTTTCTTTTCGAATTTTTATTTTGTGCGCTCGCGTCACGGTATAGTTACAATACTACTTTTCTTAACTACGAATGAGTGAAATCTCCTACTAATATATTCATGCAACGATATTTAAATATCTCTTCATCAATCTTTGAAAATTGATAATATGCAATCAACGTTATGATATAGTGTTATTGTCACTCTTTCTTATTAATGGAAATTAATGGGGCATGAACTTCATTCAACGCTATGTGAAGTGGACCCATCTTAGGACTCGGAAGATAGGCTAACGGCGAGGGATTGGTGATGTAGCGACCCAAGGACAGATGACAAGCCAAGAGTCTCTGTTGCTTCTTTGCGTGGGCTTCGCTTCTCAAGTAACCTCCCCAATTGCCCTCAAACAATTATTTGTTAATGAATCTAGTTATCTATTTGGATTTTGAGGGTGACATGTCAACTATAGCAGGCTCTATCTTGGTAGGAGAAGCATATGCACGCCACATTCTTATATCCTATACACAATTCACCCCTGATAATTTGAACTTTGATTAGAAATCCTTAAAAATTAATGTGACAACTTCTATATGAGATGATATGTGGCCCAATCGTATTATTTGTGTGAAGTCGTCGATTGGGGTTCTACTTTCTTGCGCCTCTACTAGCTAGTTGATTAAGCAAAAGATAAGCCAAAAAAAGGGTTGAGTCCATAACCGAAAAGGTAGGCTTCAAAAGGAGTTCCTTCGTTCTAGTTGTAAGAGCTAGGAGTTCCTGGGTTCCCCAAAGAAATGGGCTTTCTAGGCAGTAGAATCCCTTCCAAGTATGGTTAAGTAGTTCATGAATTAGTAGTTCGAGCTAAGGATATTGATTGGTTTGGAGTGGAGGCCAAAGAGTTACTATTCCTCATGCTCTCTCCTCACCCGAAGGACGACACATGTTTTGCTTACAGATGCGATGTAAGAAGTTGCACAACTTCACGTACTCTTCCCCTTTCCTCTCACCAAGCCCACTATTGATGCCTAAGTATTACCGACACTGACATACGACACAAGACATGCGATACAACACGTGGACATGTTATTTATTAAAAAATAGAGAATTCCGACATGTTGAGACATGTTGTATATTAAATGTATATTTATATTTTATCATTTTTATGGTTATTTTAATCTAAATAAATTTGATTCAATTTCATAAATAAATAAATAAATAATAGAAAAAGAGCATATAAAATAATTTTACACTATAAACATTAATCTACCATATGTTAATATAATTCATTATTTCAATTTGACAAATTTAACTCCATTCCAATAATTTATAAAATTTTGAGGGGAAAAAAATAAGCAATCCACATTTTAGACTTGCTGTTAGAGCATGTTGGAAGAGAGTAGAAAAAACAAACTAGAGGGTAAATTAGTATCATAGCGAGTAAGATTTAGAAGAAAAGAGAAGGCAATGTTTTTCTTCTTTCATCCTTTATCATTTTTATTATTATTTATTTATTTTTATATATTTACATTTTAATTTCTCATTTATTGAAAATTCTTAAAATTAACCTTGTGCATGTCGAAATCACGTGTCAGAAATCTAAACTCATACATCAAAATTTTTTATTCGAGTGTTGAAAGAGTTGACCAAGTATTAGATTTTCCGATACATATTGATTGAGTGTCGAACATGTGTTGGAGTGTTCGACATAACACGAAGGTTTCCGAAAAGTATTGGTGTTTCTTAGACCGAGGTGGATCTCACCAGCCATCAAGTCTCCCCAGTGGTCAAGTTTGGTTTGCCAACTTTTGCCGCTTGTGAAGCGTCTAGCCTCAATTTTGCGGACGAACTTTTTTTTTTTTAATGCATTTCATTTGAGGGTACCGTCGAGAAAAGAATAAATTCTAAAATTGTACGATACTTATTTATTTGTGTTTTCCACATAAATCAAATCATTAAAAAAGAGTACCATGTCATCAAATGAGAATGAGACGTACGCCAAATATTCCTCGGTTGCCCCTCATAATCTTTCTTGGATCGTGCTTGAACCGACGGGGCTGCTCAAGCAATTAGTATGGGCAAAGCATATCCAGGAATGGAAAGTGCTTTGGGTACACCCAACAACAAAGTGTGAGATTTATCCCTCTTGTGATGCTCTAACTGCAATCAGAGAGATGCACCGCTTTGTGATTGCGCTCTCGGATACTCGGATTATCTGAAGCTGGAAGATCGTCAAGGCCAATGCGAAAGGACATCTGCCCCGGAATGTAGTGAGGACAAGAAAGATCATTTTTTTCCTCATGCGCAACACACGCTAGCCAAAAAATTCTGATTCGTTCATGGTTGAAAACATTTAAGCATGCAGGTCATTTTGCTTGAGCGACTGTTCGTGCAGTGCATATGCTAACATTGCTGACTGTCAGATATGGACGGCTGAGAAGTTTTTGGTTCAACTTTTGGCCGATGATGTACTTTTGAGAGATTTCTATGGCCGGATCGCGCCATCGGACTTGAAGGAGGAGCGTAACAAAAAAGAGGAAACCCACTTCGAATTTCATAACAGCAGTTGTGGTTGTGTCCTTAGCTTTTCTTGTGGTCTTTAGTGTGTCGCTGGTGATTGTTAGGACGAGACCGTCTGCTCATGCAGCAGACGACCATTTGATGCATTTTGAATATTGGAGTGCTGAAGAAAGCGACAAAGAACTTCTCTGAGAAAATTGGGGAAAGCGGGTAGTTCTGTTTACCAAGGAGTACTGCCAGACGTAGTTAGAACTATCGGAACAATACAGCAGTGCAATGTGGTTCGGCTGCGTGGCTTTTGTGCAGAACAGTCAAAAAGGTTCCTAGAATATGGGTACCTTGCGAATGGTTCGCTCGCAGCTCATTTGTTTTAGAAAGGTCCCAACACCCTCGATTGGAAAACCAGATAGAGCATTGTCATCGGGATTGCTAAAGGATTAGAGTACCTCCATGAGAGGTGTCGAGATTGCATTATACACTGCGACATCAAGCCAGAGAATATACTGTTGGACGCAGAACTCGCACCACAGATTGTTGATTTCGGCCTTGCAAAACTCCCAGGATGGGATGTCAGCCGTGTAATTACCACCATGAGGGGAACCAGAGGGGTACCTCACACCAGAATGGATTTCAGGGGAACCATCACGTCAAAAGTCGACGTTTTCAGCTGTGGAAAGCTTCTCTTTGAGATCATATCAGGAAAGAGATATTGGGGAGCTGATTGGCAATAGTCGCAATTATCTACCACTTCAGGTAGCTAATCCAATCGCCAAAGGAGGAGAAGTCTTGCCATTCGTGGACTGCAGATTGAATGGACACGTGGCGATGGAAGAAGTGTGCAGAGCATGCAAAGTCGCTTGCTGATGCATTCAAGACAGCGAGCGAGATAGACCAACTATGTCTCAGGTAGTTCAGATTTTGGAGGGGATTATGGTCGTAGAAAAGCCACCAATCCCTAGAATTTTCTTGCAAATTGTAGGAAGCTATGAGAGTGATGCATAAAACAAAGCACTATGTCCTTCCTTTGATAATTGTGGGCACGATGTAGCCCTAATTCATCATCCTCGAGTCTATAGTTACATCTGTGCACCTCTTTGGCCGATGCCATTTGTAATATAAAGACGCAACAGTTAATGTCGCTGGTGGACCGACTGGTCTAGAACTGCATCATGCTTACCAGACTTTGTAGGTTCCAGTGGTATGCTACCATTTCCCCGTCCTCTCGTGGCAGAAGATCTGGTAAAGGAGTTTGTTGTCTAATCAGCTCATGTGTCTACTCCTGATGAAGTAAGATGAACTCTATATTAAACATTTATCTGATGCCCTTATTGCATCCCTGTAGAACCCTCGACACTCGACAGTTGGTAGAGGCTCAGGCCAGTAGAGGCAAGAGCCTTCCAAAAGTGGCGTGTGCTGCTGAGCCGCGGCGTGCACACGGTATTCTTTAGTAAAAGGCGAAAGAACAGTTGGCTCTGTGCCTTCCAAAGCTTCTTTTCTGTTTCTCTTTTATTATTTGTTTGGATTTGTAACCAATGGAAACGTAAGAGCGGTCGGGTAACACGTCATCACTATTGTGTCCTCTGTGAATGAAGACGGGGCTTTGGGCGGTCGCAAGGCCGCGACCGCAGCAATGAGCGCCGTCAGATCTAGGCTTCCAACCTCAAATCCGATGTGTAGAGAAAGGGAGAGAGAGAGAGAGAGAGAGAGAGAGAGAGAGAGAGAGGGAGAGAGGGAGAGAGACGTGATTAAGTTTGGGGCCTCGACGGCAGCGTCATGCAGCTCGGACGGAGGCGAGACTACGTCGATTGAGTTGAGCAGGGCCAGCCACGGTGAGTGTTAACGTGGCAATGGGTGATGGGATTGCAAAGAGAGGAGGTGGCCATGGTGATATGTTGGGATTTGTCTCTCAAGACACGAACATATGTATTGGTAAAATTGAATCAAAATGATTTGCATCGGAAGTAAAAACACCTGTACACATATCTCCAAAAACATTGTTCATGCATTTTATTAAGAAACGGAGAGAAATGAAAAGGAGGCTAATTATATTACTTGTGTACCGTACTAAAAATATTTGATTATAACGCTCTTCAGGTCTAGGCCACAAATGTTTGATGTCCTTGCTGTGTAAATTATGACGTTATTTAGATCCAACCCTATAAATGTCGGACCTATAGTTCAAACATACCACCAATCTTGTGTCCAACGGTAGAGAGAAATTGAGAAAGCTTACAATTACAATTGTGTTGGTAATTGCTTTCAGGTGTATCTTCATGTACCGATATCACTAATTAATTCTCATACTAAAAGTTTTTCTTTTTGTAATTTTAGCAAACACAAGAAGAACTCATTTCAACACTAGTAAGTGGAGAATGATGTCACAGTATCAAATGGTGAAGAATGTGAAAGAGAAGCTGCTACGGATGAGCCAAAAGGAAATCAAATTGACAAAGAAATTGTAATAAAACCGAGGCAAGGGATGGTACTCGATTCTGTAGAGGAACTTAAGAGTATTAGAAAAGATAGGCTAAACAAGTCGGATTCGGTGGAGGAGCTCGCAAAATGGAGATGACAGTAAGATCTAATACTTGATTTTTGCATGTTCGCGTTATGGAAAGAGTGTGGATTGCTTCACGTTGTCAAGCCAAGGCTATGTCAGGAACAATGTGTAAGCGAAGATTAGTGCTTGTTTATGTCCAGGTGGAAAGTACAGAATATCATCTTTCCATCTTGACCACAATCGTAACTTTGAGTCCTGGGAAAGTTCGCGATCAAATATGCCCCAAGAAGTTGGATGCTCATGTGAAAAGAAGACTTGAATTGAAATGATAAAACTGGTATAAGGATCGACAGGAATTTTTTTTAATCGCCTGTTGTTGAGGCAGGAGGTTATGAAGATCTTAATTTTGGCGAGAAAGAGCATCGAAATTTCATTGAAAATGCGAGAAAGTTAAGACTTGGAACTGGAGATGGCGAAGCCATTCATAACTATTTTGTTCGGATGCAAAGTAGAAATGATAGTTTTTTCTATGGACGGAGTTGGATGTCAGTTCCAGGACATTCAGCATTACACCGAGCGTCAGCACCAATCCTCCTAAAAATTTATACACGGAATTACGTAAACATGGAATATCCGTATACATCGACTCGGGCAACATAGAACAAATTGAAGGTCACTCAGCTTTTGAACAAACTGCTATACATTAGAAAAAAAAAAAAAAAAAACTAGACTTAAAAGAGAGAACTAATTTTAAACTCAAATATGGGACGGGCTTAGAGGCGTTCAAGAAATGGAGGGAGGCTCTCTCTGAATCCGCCAATCTGATGGGAACGCATCAGTATGATGGTTAATCCCCGATTTCAAACTCTTTTACCTTCTCATGTCAAAAATAATTTTAACTGTCTGGGAGAGGAAGTGTCGAGACTTGACTAGCTTAATGCCAACACCAACTGACCAATCGAGTCGACCTAACCTATGACATCGATTTCTACCCTGTTTTTGTTGGTCATAAGTAAAGGGCATCTATAATGAAGTATGGTAGTTCTATTATCATTTCCGACATATGCTTCACGTGGGAAAGACAACTTGAATTGAGAAACTTGCGCTCTAAAGTCGAGTCCAACGCATCCTTTCAGAACTTTCTGCATTTCATCCATAAGACTTATTGATTGAATAAAATGATCTGTATTCAATGGCACCAATATCCACATTATCCAGCAATAGTAAAGTTACATGGTAAAGTCTGTGATATGAATTAAAGAGTACATATCCAAAACTTGGCATTCTTTGCTCTACTCAATAGGAGCATATGCTTTGTGTGTGTCTAATAAATTTTACTGCTACCAAAGCCATTATTAACTAGAGAAGACTGAAATTAATCAGAAATTTTTGGGCCCGTTTAATACTCCTCTTATCAGATTATGCTGTACACTTCAGGCTAGATAATGACTACACTTCATAATCATCCATACCTTTCTCCCTCTTTTGTTTCAACAGGAATGAAGATGGTTGGATCCTGGCATTGTTGAAGAGATAGAGAAAAATGATGGGAGAGATTGGATGTAAACTAGAATAAAGATCCTCGTAGTTACAGTTTGGTCAGACAGACTAGCTATTTCACCAGAGATTGGTGTGCGACAATGCTGCTTCATCTGAAGGTTAAAATAACAGAAATTGTTTTTTCATAGTAGAAGATTTTAGCTACTTAAAACTGTTACTGAAACTTGAGAAATAGTACAGACAAGGGACTACACTTCGCGGCAAAAACTATGCGAGGTAAATTGTTGGTTAAAGGAAGTGGGAGTGAATGGAGTTTTGTGATAACGTGACTCAACCATAAATCGCCATTCTGTCTACTTCTCTTTTTTCCCCTTAAGAAATTTTTTATTAATGGCACAAAAGCAGGTGAGCAACCTGCTACAAGCTCAAAACATTGTCAGTTCAAAGAAGCCTCTAGTTATGACACAATACCTTGTTTACCTATCCAATTCTGTCTACCTTGTAACAGAGGAATCAACTAATCTTCCCAAAGTGTCGACCTTTTGATCTTTGACGCCATTAGATCAACACTTTCTTAAAGATATAGACGATATCAGATTGAGCAAAACTTGCTATTTTAGAATTTTAGAGAATGAAGCACTGGCATCATTAATTGGATTAAGAGAGGTGACAGAGGTCTAAGTGACATTCACAGAGCAACTAGGAAGACCATGGCCATTCAACAAGCATCCACTTAAGTTTGGATTAATGCATTCTGCATCACAATTCATATAGAAAGAGAGTAAGGAATAGTTCCTCAACCATGTCAGTATTGTTAGCATGATGCAGAACCCGTACTTCATTGTGATTTTCAATTTTAATTTAAGGAGCAGACATTTTAAAATTTCTAGTAGAGACGAAAAAAAAGAAAACGGAAAAGCAAAATGCATTGGAATCGCTTCCCCTAGAATCAACTCCTCAACAAGTCGTGACCAATTCGACAGGAATGTTTCGCAAGCTAACACTCGTATGATATATGGTGCCAGTGGAACCATAGTTAAGACCATCTTATCTTTGTTAAGTGGATCAGCTTTCCTCTCCATTTGTTTCGATTGGACTATCTTCTTCCTTGGTGTCTATTGAATTGTCTTCCTCTGAGTCTCTTTCCTTCATCATCCAATTTATTTCTATCAGATGTGGGCATTGGGGCTCAACCCTCAAATCATCCTCCTGTTGCTGGCATATTAGACGGAACCCACACTTCTTTATGCTTCCGTTTGAAACCCTAAGGTGAACTTGAAAATGGCTCCAATCATTTTGCAGATACTTCTCTACTTCCCACAGAGCTCTGCATGGATGATATTCAAGCCACACATGATCGGATTCCATTGAATAAAAGGCTCTTGCATAACAACTCACCCTTTTGCCATTGACAAAAATTTGGACCTCACATGAAACATCGACCACTTTTCCTTCCTCCAGCCCAAGAACCACACAGAGTGCAAGTCCTAAGAAGTTGTCATACAGATCCTTGGGAACCTTGAAAGATATAGATCCCTCTTCACAATGGTGAATCCATCCCGGCATCTCTCCTCCAATTAGGATAATCTCGAGTTTCCCCGTCTTCCGGAGATACTGTCAGAGAGCATTCAATGAGAGAGAGAGAGAGAGAGAGAGAGAGAGAGAGAGAGAGAGAGAGAGAGAGACTGACCTCGAGTATTGACACACCAGCCAGATCAAACCCTTTCCGTGATAATCCACAGCATGAAGAGAAGTCAACTTCAGAGAAGTTGGAGAGACTCGAAAAATCTGGGAGTTTTTGTAGAGATCTGCAGTTATTTGCTCTTATGATCCCAATATTTGATGGAAGCTGAGGAATCTCTTGCAGTTGCTTGCAATTATCCAGATACAAGTTTTTCAAATTATCATATATGCGGAAGCACCTCGGCATATGAGTGAACTTGTTCCCTGTAAGATCTAGGTACCTCAATTTGGGAAAATTGGAAGAACCCTCGAGGAAATCTAACCCTGATAAATTGCAACCCTGAAGATCTAGCCTGTCTAGATTTGGGAATCCCAAGCCACCATCAAGATCAGTTGGATCCTCCAAGTTCTTCGGAAACATGATAAGATTTGAGCAATTCGCAAGATACAGGTCGCCCAAATTTTGCAATTTATAAATGCTCGATGGAAGCCTTATGAGATTTTTGCAATTTTGTAAAGCTATCCACCTTACAGAGACAAAATTATCAATGGATGCAGGGAGTTCTTTAATAGCCGTTCCTTCTAGATCAAGTTCCTCTAGATGTTCTATCTTTACCAGAATATCAGAGAACTTCTTGAGTTTAGAGCAACCAGAGAGACTAAGTTTGCTAAGAGATTTTGTCTTGAGTATGCTAGGAAAGATACTAAGATTAGAGCACTCATCTAATGATAAAAATTCTAACTTGTCAAGATATCCGACAGATTGATCAACCTCCACCAAGCTTTTGCACCTACGAAGATCCAATCTCTCCAAATTTGGAGCCCACGAAATGTCAGGAACACGAGTTAGGAAATTGCATTCACTGAAATTGATGTCCTTCAACATTCTAAAATCCTGCAAAAACATATCAGTGCAGTCATTAAGTTCTGCAAATGTAAATAGCTATGAAAATGAGAAGCTACTCATGGCAAGGGCTTACGTTAAATGTGACTCCTAATCGTTTGATATGACTATTAAACATAAAATAGTGACCGATTATTGGAAAAAAAAATGAGTAAGACTTTGGTTTTTGACACGTTATATCGATGAGTACAATTCTTAAAACTTCGGGCCTCGAATGACTCGTCCATCGCTTGGATGCACTTCGGCAATGACCTGTGCCCACCGTGCGAGGCTTGGAAAATGAGTAGGACTCTGGTTTTTTGGTCTCCCTAACGAGCTCCGACCAAAGCCCACAAACATGTATCTTACTCGAATAGATTTTAAATGGGAAAGCCCCACCACAACGGAAATCACTAAGCGAGGAACTATACTGAATAATTTTTCACCATCATTCGTAACTTTACTGTCGATAAGTAGTGTCTTCTCCACGCGTTTAATCGAACGGGCCAGTTGCCCGTTTCTTTTGGTTTCACATGACCCGGCCATGAATAAGTCAGACCGCCCAATATTCTAATCGACTGATTTTCGTTTTTGAGGCCAGTTTCCTATGTTGAATGGAAGGCCATGGAATGGCCGAAGTGATTGGGCCAAGAAAGTAATCATGTTAGATTCATCCCCTCAATCAACCAAGTTGGGCGATCTGTTTCCACCCAACATGAACCCGCAAAGGAGTTTGGATCGATGTTGCAAAAAACTTCTGGGCCTCAAATGTAGAGTAAATTTGTCAATGAAATATTACATAGTCATGTAATAAAACTCACCAATTATAGATTTCCCTTTTTTTCCCATGATGGGTAGTTTTATTATATTCATTTATTTGTAAATGACGATGTAATTAATCTATCATTAACCACTTCTTTCAAACTCCTTTCATTGTATATGAAAGAAAAAGGATTTGGATATTCTAGATTTATGATTTCTCTCAAATATCAAACAAGGGAAAGAAACAAACATAAATTATCTATAGATCTTTACGATATGTTCTCTATAGTAAATGGGTTCAAGAATTACGGTCAATTGTAGTACGAGCTGCGAGGTGTGAGGATGAATTTTTTTGTTGATTTATTACCGTTATTTATTTGTCAAATACGAGTTGAATATAATTTATCAATTAGTATTATTATTTCTTAAATGTGATTTACCTCATCCAAGGAGTTATGAAACCGTGCCTTCTCAATTCTCTCATGGAAAGGGTCTTTAAAAACATTTGGACTACAACTGACTATATAAAACTACCAACTCTTGTTCGAGTCCTTGTACCGATGTTTATTTCATTTGGAATCACCAACCATTTTTTCTATACTACATTTATTTGTTTGAGTTACCAATGTGTTAAATTTACAATTTTAAAAAAAAAAAAACCAATTTTTATTTGAATCACTACTGATGTTTTTTCTAGTGTTTTGAAATTGTAAACTGTTTTAATAATCTATGAATGTTTATTTGTCAGCTTAACAACTCGTTTAAGATACTATTTGTTCTAGAAAATTATCAACTGCTAATTGAGTCCACTTACTAACGATTATTAGATTGTTTATAAAAATTGAAGTTGTTTCTCTAATTTACCGATATTTATTTGTTGAAGTTATCGATGAGTTGAACTAAGTCCTATACTAAATTACCAACTAATCCAATAATTTACCAACAATTATATGCAGAGCTAATTTAAGAACTCTTACATGAAAATACCAATAGATATTTGAGTTAGTTATCAATATTTATTTGATTGCTTCAAGGTACAAACCAATCCGATAATTTACCGACATTTGTGGCAACTTACCAAATGGAAAAGGTTAATAACTCATATCCAAAATTGTCAACACTTATTTGAGTTAATTACCATTGTTCAAGAAGTACCCACTGTTTCAATAGTATACCAAGGTTAATTTGGAAAGCCTACTAGCATGTTAACATCACCACTCTTCTATGAAATTAACAATTCTGCTGAATATTACTAACATCATTACAATTGCCATCATTTGTGGTGATTAAGTTACACTCTCCTATTTGAGTCACTCACTAAGTTTTATTTGGTTGTTTCAAAAGTATCAACTATTCACATAATTTACCACGCTTGCTTGAGGAACGTTCCGACTTGTTTAAGTTAAAATCAAATAAACATTGGTAAATGGACTCAAATAAAAATTGGTAAATCTTGTAAGAGTTGGCAACTTCAACTTGTTGATAACATCTGCAAATTAAATGTTAGTAAATTGTTAAATCAAAAAGTGATTTCGAAAATGTCATTGACCAAATCAAATAAGAGTTAGAAAAACTAACACTAGATGGTAACCTAACCCGTGAGGAGTTGATAGATCACTCAAATTAATATAGATAACTTGGAAGCTCCTTGAGGGTCGACCACCTACTTAAGTTTAATACCTCTAAATTTGGCACCTCTGAAAGGTCAGGGACATAAAGCAGCAACTTACAGTGGCTAAAAATTCAGAAACTTCAAATTCCTAAAACGTTGCAAATTAAAAAGAACAACTGAACAAGATTTTGATAAATTCAATTTGTATGCGCCGAAAATGAAAACCGTCAATTAAAGCATTTATGACGTACCTTTAAGTATCCTCTCAATTTCTTAATCTGGCTGCCACTCACATCAAAGCAAACAAGTTTTTTTGGACCGGCACTGAACTCCAAAGTGGCTGAATGACATCTATGCCATTCAAGCCACCTTAAATCATCAGGAAGACATACAGGACCTCCGCTGATTCGAGCATTCGAAAGTATGAGCAATTTCAGTCTCCTCATCCGTGTGAAAGCACCGCGACTGATGTCTAGCTTTTTTTGTGTTGGTAAGTCCAGCACTATGCCTTTAACAGCATTGGTTCCCTATAAAGGAAAAAAAAAATCAATAATATTCAACTGTGATTAGGTGATAGCACGAAAATTAAACAAGATAAGATTATCGATGGTTTCATAAGAAGCTCTCACCGTATCCTTCGACAATACTTCAAAAACATCTTCATAGCACCATAATCTGCTCCGTCTCCCGGGGTCATCTAGACACTCAATTTTAACGATATCCTGACCCATCTGCTCAATCAAGTCATGCATTTGTATTGTACTGTCATCCTCAATTGTTACTAAGGATCTCTCTATTAGAGTCTGCATCCCAATTAAAGTCTTTAAACCACAACCATCAAGAACTCTAGTTACATAATCCCTTTCTCTCCCCTTAAAGAAGCAAGCAATGTCAAGAAAAATGTCCTTCTGATTGTTGTCCAGTGCATCAAAACTTATCTTGAGGACATGATTTATATCTTTATTAGGACTTTCAGTAAGTGTTTCCAATGTACTCTCCCATTCCCCTCTACTTCTACCATGTAAAAAGGCACCCACGACCACAATCGCCAAGGGAAGGCCATTAGCGTAGCCCAAAATGTTATCTATGAGATCCCTGCTTATGTCTTTCGTCTGGTTTCTTGGAAAAGCATATGAACTGAGAAGTTCAAATGCTTCACCTCGATCTAATGGTTCAACTTTATATACCTGATCAATCCCATGAGAAGTTAGTACATGTTTATCTCTTGTCGTAATGATGATTCTACTCCCTTTTCCAAACCATGCACATTCTCTAGCTAATGCATTTAACTGGTCCCCACGATCCACATCATCAAGCACAAGTAAAATCTTCCTGCAGCAAAGTCTATCTCGTATCAAATTAGCGCCTCCATCCACACTTAAGACCTCTAAATTTTCTTTCCATAATATCTGGGATAGCAGCGTTTTCTGCAAATGAACTAGGCCCTCAGGTTTACTGGAAGTTTCTCTAACATTTGCAAGAAAGCTGCTGCACCCATCAAACTGACTGGCAATACTGTTATAGACATCTTTAGCGATAGTGGTCTTCCCTACACCTCCAGTTCCCCATATTCCTATCATCCGAACATCATCTATGCCTATACTCAACAACGACATTACTTTTTCTACCCGGCAACCTAGACCGACGGGATACTTGGCAACACTCAAGGGTACTCGTGCTACTATAGTCGAGATCTTTTTGACGATGCTCTCGATGAACTTGGTAATATCCCTGCCAATACAAAGCAGCAAAAAGAAGAGAATAAATGGAAATATACAATCCATTAAACTAACTAAAACTAACACGAAGTAAACAATTACTCTGTGACATTCCCAAAAATGACTCTTAATGCACTAATCGATGTCATCACGTATAAAAAAAATTAGAAAATTCCAAATTCTTTTCCAGGGTCGAATAGGAATAATATGATTACCCATGGTCATAATGCCAACCGGACAAATTGGCCGCTTCGATTAGGGCTTGCCTCCATTTCTCCACCGTCTCAGAACCCTTTCCCAGTTTCTCCTCGTGCCTGGCCAATGCCTTGCCATAACTCTCTCTCTGCCCTCGAACCTCCCTCGGCTCCACTCCGTAGAACACGGGCAACACCAGCTGCTCCTTGAGCCTCTTACACTCCATTACCTTCACCAGCTCGTCCAAGCACCACCTAGACGAAGCGTAGTCCTCGGAGAAGACGAGCACGGCGATCCGCGACTCCTCGATGGCCTTCGTCAGCGCCGGCGAGATCTGGTCCCCGGGCCTCAAGTCCTCGCTGTCGATGTAGGCGTTGATGCCTCGATGAAGCAGACACCTGTGGAGGTCAGCGAGGAAGCCGCGGCGGACCTCGCCTCTGAAGCTGAGGAAGACATCGAACAGCCATTTTGCTTCGGAAGAAGAAGAAGAAGAAGACGACGACGACATTGGAAGATAGAATCTGAGCTTAGTTTGGATTCGTGTCGAGCGATGAGTGTGAGTGATGCTTTTATAGTGGAGTTGGTCAAGAAATCGACGCGGACTGAGAAACATCGAACGTCGCACCGCGTTAGGAAAAGCGCCTTTTTCATTTTTCGCAAATGGACGAGAAGTTTTTTTTCGTTCATTTTTATTTTAAAATTGTTTGTTTTTGTCTTACAAAAAACTGGAAAGTGACTTTATTTTAAATCGAGAACCGCCTGGATTGAGCCGAATCAGCCAGTTGGGTCCGATTCTCAAGAATGTACATCTAATTCCTAATTCTTAAAAGTGAAAATTGGATTGGACTAGACTAACCAAATATACTTTTATTTCTTTAAAAAAATTTGTAAAATGTGAACTGAGTACTATCTTATCTAGTAGCATCACAAGTTACAACACAATAACTTTTCATTCATCATTATTTTCATCAATATTTTAAGATTTGTCATTTTCTCATGGGAAAATGTCACAAATGGTCCCTATACTATTATCTAATGTGCAATTTGGTCCATAAACTTTCGATTGGCTCAATTTGGTCCTTAAACTATTGATAAATATCCGATTTGGTCCATGAACTTTCAATCGGCTCAATTTGGTCCATGAACTATTTGATAAATGTCTAATTTGGTCCCTGAACTTTTGATCGGCTCAATTTGGTCCCTAAATTATTGATAAATATTCGATTTAGTCCTTAGTTACTGTTTTTCCTATTTTATTTTTAATTTTTAATTTTTTAATAATTTTTTAATAATTTTTTGCTTATTCTCTCTTCCCTCCGCCGACTCTGGCGGCCCTCGCTGGCGTCGAGCGAGGGGCTCCCTCGCAGATCTGGCGAGGGAGCCCCTCCCCGGCGTCGGGCGAGGGAGCTCCTCGCCCGCCCCTCGCTGGCGTTGGGCGAGGCGCTCGCCTCGAGCCCCTCGCTCGATGCCAAGCTGCGAGGGAGCCCCTCGCCCGACGCCGGGCTGCGAGGGAGCCCCTCGTTGGCGTCGGGCGAGGAGCACCCCGGCGTCGGGCGAGGGGCTCCCTCGCCAGATCTGCGAGGGAGCCTCTCGCCCGACGCCGGCGAGGGGCTCCCTCGCCAGATTTGCGAGGGAGCCTCTCGCTCGACGCCGGCGAGGGCCGCCCTCGCAGATCTGGCGAGGGGTGCTCCTCGCCCAACGCCGACGAGGGGCTCCCTCGCAGCCCGGCGCCGGGCGAGGGGCTCCCTCGCAGCCTGGCGTCGGGAGAGGGGCTCGCTCTCCAGATCTGCGAGGGAGCCCCTCGCCCGACGCCGGAGCCAGCGGAGGGAAGAGAGAATAAGCAAAAAAAAATTAAAAATTAAAAAATTACAAATTAAAAATTAAAAAATAAAAAAAATAAAAAAAAAAGAAAAAAAAATAAAATAAAGGAAAAACAGTAACTAAGGACTAAATCGAATATTTATTAATAATTCAAGGATCAAATTGAGCCGATCAAAATTTTAGGGACCAAATCAGACATTTATCAAATAGTTCAGGGATCAAATTGAGCCGATTGAAAGTTCAGGGACCAAATCGGATATTTATCAATAGTTCAAAGACCAAATTGAGCCGATTGAAAGTTCATGGACCAAATTGCACATTAGGTAATAATATAGGGACCATTTGTGACATTTTCCCTTTTCTCATTGTGCATAGATACTCTTTAGTGATTTAAAAAAATAATGATCGATTTCATTAGATCGGATCAGGAATCAAACATCCCTACTACTTATTTTATTTGCCAAAGTTCAATATTATTCAAAGCATATAAAAAAATTAGGTATAAATTTATGTATGCAATAAAAAAATTATCATTCTCAACCCAAATCCAATATATTCCATTCCAATATTTTGTCTTCTATGAATGGCAACATATCTTTCACATTATTAGGTAGGAAATTGTTTAGATTTTTTGCTTATTCAACTCATCGTGTCCCCAAAAAATAAGTCATGAAATAGATTTTTTAATGCGCACTGGATACAATTATGTTTTTCCCCCATTAATTGATTTTCATATTTTGAAGTAGACATCTTTTGCTTAAGAATGGAATGAGGGAGTCATGTGCATGTTTACATCATTCAACTCATCGTGTCCCCAGAAAATTCTCTTTTCTATTTTATTTTATTACTTAGAAAAAAGAAAAATAAATATGCACCGGGCTTAACCTACGCGCTTTGTCTGTTATTTACACATGATGCGTACGGAATATCCCAGCTTGGTAAAATACAAGTAGTTTTGTTTGAAATCGAGGCTTTACCTTTTCCAATTATTTTAACTACAATCGACTTTGAATGATATAACAAGCCGTGATCACAATCGAATATTTTTTTGTTAATTCCTTTGGCGAGCTTTCTGAAAACAAGCCTCAATGCCAATGTCACTTCTTTGGTCGCAAAATACTTAACACAGAAGAAGAAGAAGCCATTAGAATTTGGTAAAAGGAGGCAGGTGCTGGTGTGTTTGCTTGGAAAATGAAGGTGCCGGAGGATGAAGCGAGATCTTAAAAGGTAAGCTACTCCATTGGCCACCCAATAAAGTACTTGGCTGTGGCTTCCAGGAAATGGCGTTCGCGATCAGTGAGATTTGTTCCCCAACGGATCTTCTCGGTATTTTCTTTGCACGCAGAGGCATGACTTTCTTTTTTGAGGGTCAACAAAGAATGTTATATTAATTTCCAGCTTTGTGGGCAAGGCAGATGAGAGGATGTGGCAGGAAATTGGAGAGAAGGAGGCGGTGCCCGGTGGGCTCAGCAAGCTCGGCTTGGGATCCTATTCTTGAGAATTGATGTATGATTTGTTGCACACTACTATTTTGGTAGCTAAAATTCGCATGATTTTTTGCCATGCCTTCCAATAAATCAATATATAATGGGAATGAAGAAATTAGAATTTAGAGTGCGGACCTACTAGATAACTCAAGAGGATAGCTTTGACATGTAAATCAATCGTAACATCCTACACGAGATGTGAGCACGTCTTGGGCCGATTTGAGAGAAGGGCTTTGATATGAGCACATCTTCACCAACAATCAGTTGCACATTTTCTATGCATTAGGCAATTTAATTACAAATTGGACAAGGATTACCTTTTTCCTTTCATAGCTCCGGCATGAGAATATATCAAACTTTTTGTTCAATTGAAAGTAATGCGGTAGGTTCTAATGTATAAATTCAAAGACATGAGAAATTTTCTAAAAGAACACCTCAAAATGATTAATTGGTACACCAATAGCTTATCTTCTATTACTTTGGAGTGAAGGATCTTTCACTCGACTAGGGCAATTATTCATTAGATGCTTTTTTGGAATTCATATGCTTGGTGATGTCATTCCTTGTCAAATCAAAGTGCTAGTAATTTTCAAAAGCAGTGGATACGTGGTATGAGAATTTGTAAGAAAGGCTTTTACTAGGCATAAAAGAACACATTCTATTCAAATTATTTAGTCCAAAAGAGGATTTTTGCGTTTAGACTCTAACGAAAAATGGTACTTCAAAAGTGTAAAGCATCCACTAGCATGGGATGCATTACACTTAGAGTTTAGCTTATTTTGTTATTATCTAAATTTATACTGCATATAAACGTTAGTAATGTCAATCAAGTGCAATAATTATACCAATCATTATGAGCTTCATGTGATTTGATGATATCTCACCTTTTTTCTTTGTCTTTGTTGCTTAAGTCAAAAGCACAAGGAAATGTTTGCTCTATCAATTTCGTGCTAGCTTCCCTCCACGCGGCTTTGCTCAGAAAAGAAAAAAAGATCGAGTTGATTTTGATGGGCAGGTGGCCCCCACCACTTTGTTCCTTCTACATGCTCATATCTTGAGCGATTCCAAGGCTTGACTCCAGTGGATCATTCCCATTGCATATTTTTTTTTTTTGGTTATAAACAGAAACGGCTTGGTTGTTATTATTTGGGAAAATGTTAAACAAGGAGATGGATTAGACTCATTTTACAAAAAAAAGAAGAAAAAAGCCTAAACTGAATTTAATCAAATAATTGCCTAAAATGACTAAATCAATCTCACATAGGAGCCAAAGCTTGCTGATCGGCCAATTTTTTGATAACTGGTAGATGTATGATTGGTCCAACAGACAAAGCCTAGATATTTTTATCTAAAAAAATTTGGTAAAAATTATAAATCCCAAAAACAAAACACCACCACCACCCCCACACATCACACCCGATGGTTTCTTCCTTCGTTTCTTCGCATCTTCTCCTTTGCTTCCAGTCTTCATTTCTTTCCATAGATGAAGACAAAGCTCATGCAAGGCCCACCTCTTCATTAGTCAGACATTCACATGTAACAAAAGAACAAAAAACAAAAGGTTTCTTCCTTCGTTTCTTGACATCTTCCTTTCCTTGCGGTCTTCGTTTCTTGACATCTTCCTTTCCTTGCGGTCTTCGTTTCTTTCTAAAGGTGAAGACAAAGCTCAAGCAAGGCCTACCTCTTCGCTCATCAAGCACTCTATTGTGAGGATAGCAATCTGTTTAGGACTATAAAAAATTAAATAATAAATAATTATAAATTATTTTGAAATTCACTCATTTAAGAATTTATGACTCATAATAAAGTGTTATTTACAATAACTCAAAAATCGTTATGTTAATAAAGCCATTTTTCTAATAAAACAAGGCAACTTGCTCTGGAAATAAAAATGATCCAGGAGACTTTTATGTGCAAGTGGCCCCCACTACATTGTTCCTACTTTTGGAACAAAACGCACTCATGTCTAAAGCAAATCCCAGGTGACACTCTCAGCCCATTCTCATCAGTCGCCCATGCTACGACACCAAGGAAGACCACAAAGTAGATGTTGTTAGTTGCCGGTCGGGGTATGACGAAACTATGAGGATTGCGCTTCCAATATTCAGGGAATAAGAGTTGATTTTTCGTGACGTTTCATATTCTCTTCCACAAAACCAATGGATTTATTAGAGAATTATTGCACTTTGATAATCGTAAATATTTACCTCCTTAAATCTAAAAAAATCAAGTGAATTTCTTGGTGGAAATATACTTGAATATATTGCAATTTGGTGTTTAAAAGTTATTCCATTAAGTCTATAACGTACGCATCAATGGGACAACAGATTTTAAAGGGTGGTTACATAGTACTGTTTTGATAGCTAAAATTCTCATGACTATGCCTTCATGCAGAAACTTGGTGCTTCCATTTTATATAATTGTTTGCTAAATTAGTCTCTCGTGATTGAAGAAATCCAAATTTAGAGTGGGGCCTATTGGGTAAGTTGAGAGGATAGCTTTGACGTAGAAATTAATTGTAATATCCTACACAAGATGTATTAGTTATGCAAAGTAAGGAGATACTTGTGCCGATTTGAGAAAATGATTATGATTTGAGTATTTTATCACCGATACTTAGTACTTCACATTTTCTATGCATTGGGCATTCTAGCTATAAATTGCATATGGATTACATTTTCCTTTCATTGCTTGGGCATGAAAATATATCAAGCTTTTTGTTTTGTTGAATGCAATTGGTTCTAATGTATAAATTCAAAAAACAAGGAATTTTCTAGAACAACATCTTTAAATGATTAACTGGTATGTCAATAACTTATTTTCTATTACTTTGGAGCGAAGGATATCTCACTCAAGTAGGACGCTTTTCATTGTATGCTTTTTGGGAATAAATTTCACACTCCCCTTCGAGGATCCCCTTACTTTGTGTGGAAATCTGTTTTCTGCACTGCTTCACTCTTCCGGTTAAAGCTTTGGGGACGCCAAATTTGATGTTTCAAAGAAGAAGGTGGTTAACGTTGGATATTTCATACGAGAGTTCATAAGAAAGACTTTATCCAAGTGAGAAATGACTCATTTTCAGATTATTTAGTCCAAAAGAGAATTTTCGTGTTTGGACTTTAATAAAGATTGGCATTTCGAAAGTGTAAAACATCCATTAATGTTGGATGTTGTGGGAATTATGTCTGGAGTTTCAGCTTATTTTGTTGCTATTTAAATGGATGTTACATATGAGCATCACTAAAGTTAATAGAGTGCACTAATTACGCCCATCGTTATGGATTTTGCATGATTTGACCATTTTCCTTCTTTTTTATTTTCTTTTTTGGTTTAGTCAAAAGCCTAGGGAAATATTTGCTCATCACTTTCTTTTCTAGCTTCACTCCACACGACTTCATTTTGGAAAGAAAAATGATAAGGTTGATTTTGATGGCCAATGGCTCATTTCCATTGCATTTTTTAACCTTTCTTTCTTTTTTTTGAATAAATGTATCAGAAATCTTAAAGTTTATTACAAAAGTATAATAGAGTTCTAAAACCTTCAAAATTTTAAAATATGTCATGAAAGTATAATCGAGTCATAAAACTTTCAAAAAAAATGCAATCAAGTCCTTTATTGATTACACATTTGAAAGTTTTAGGATTCAATTGGACTTTCGTAATAAGTTTTAGAACAAATTTTAGAACTTTCGTAATATCCTACATGAGATGTATTAGTCGTGCAAGTACATAGATACTTGTATTGACTTGAGGGAAGAGTTTCGATAGTATGTCTTCGCCAATAATTCATACATTACATTTTCTATACATTGTTAGGCATTCTTTGTTACGAATTGCATAAGGGTTACCTTTTCTTTTCATAGCTCGAGCACAAAAGTAGATCGAGCTTTTTGCTTAGTAGAAAGTAATGTGGTTGATTCAAATAAATGAGAAATTTCTCTAGAAAGACACCTTTAAATGATTAATTATTGTGCCAATAGCTTATTTTCTATTACTTTGGAGGGAAGGATCTCTCCCTCAGGTAGGGCCTTCTTCTTTGGATAGAGTCACTTGCTTTGTGATGTTATTTCCTATCAAATTAAAGTGCAAGTCCTAGAAAGAAGAAACCAGAAAAAGTGCAAGTCATTTTCAAAAGAATTGGATAGTTAGTATACAATAGTTCATATGAAAGACGTTGTTTAGGTGTGAAAGAACACATCATTTAGATTATTTAGTCCAAAACAGGATTTCCACATTTGGACTTTAATAAAGAATGGCTTCTAAAGTATACATCATCCACTAACATTGGATATGGTAGACATCGTGTCTAGAATTTGGCTTATTTTGTTACTATCTAAATCTAAATTGATGTTACCTATGAACATCACTAATGTTAATAGAGTGCACTAATATTGCCGATCATTATTAATTCAATGTGATTTGATGATGTGTCTTTTTATCTTTATTTTTCTTTTTTCGCTTAGTTAAAAGCCCAAAAGGATTGTTCGCTCATCACTTTTATGCTAGCTTCACTCCTCCAGGCAAAGAAAACTTCGCTCTGTAAAGAAAAATGATCAAGTTGGTAGATGGCCCCCACCACCTCATTCTTCTACGTGCCCATATCTAGAGCGAATCAAAGGCTTGAGTGCAGCGGCTCATTTTCATCGCATTTTTATCCCTTTTTTTTCCCTACTAACATAAACAACTTAATAGTTATTATTTGAAATTTTTTTCAAATAAGGCCATTTTATAAATAAAAAAAGAGAGACCTAAAATGGACATTATTCTAAATAATGGCCTAAAGTAATTAAATCAGTCTCCCATAAAAGCTTAAACTCATCAATTGGCCAAATGTTTGTCGACCGACAAGCATATGATTTTTTCAGTGGCCAGAATATGGGTACTTTTGTCCAAAAAAATTGATTAAACAATTGCCAACCTTAAAAAGAAAATACAAAACCGAAATACTTCTTCCTTTGTTTCTTCACATGTTCTTCTTTGCGTCCAGTATTCATTTCTTTGGAGAGAAGAAAACATAACTCGAGCAAGGCCCACCTCTTCTTTTAGTAAGACACTCAAATCTAACACAAGGGCCTCAACTCTCCATCATCTTTTCTCAAGATTGCGATTCACCTCCATCTCCACTTACGTTCAACTAAGGTTAGTCTCATTCAAATTGATGCAACCGATCCTTCATTCAATCAAGAGACAGCAATTGCATTTTGTTGAAGCAACATGTCAATAAGGTGTGGGCATGTAGTGGAATTTCACACCAATAATAGCGACAATAGTGATGGTAGGAGAACTTTTTTGTATTTAGTATTGTTTTTGCTTGTTTTGTTAGATTTTCGGGTGCATTATGTCTCCTTTTGTAACGCATATAAGTTGCATCCACTATGTATTTTTAAATTGGATTTATTGCCGTAGCGATCCTACATGTTGGTAGTGGTCCCTATTTTGCAATTTTCTTAATGCTTTAATTTTTTTCTAGCGTATGCTTTGTCGTTAATGGCCAAGCCTCGTGAACGTGGCATGGAATTCAATTGTTGTTTTTTGATTTGAGCTATAGCACATTCACGATGCCAAGGATAAGATTCCTCACCTCAGCAGCAAAAACTGATGGTTTTTTATTAGCTCTTGCACTGGAGGCCTCATAAACATAATCACTGAGCTTAATCACCAAACCAATGATAAGGTCCCTCACCATAGCAAGGGCACTTTTGTGCCATAACAGGAGTTTGAATGCAGATTACAAACAACTAGCACAGAAATTAAGTCTATAATGCACAAGTTTTGTGACAAATATTATCCCATAAATTGTGAATAAGTGGAAGAGAAAGAGGGTATATAGTCCCTTGTGTGACTAGTTTTCTTTCATAGCTCAGGAATGAAAAAAGGTCAAGCTTTTTGCTCAGTAACATAATGCGGTTGTTTCTAATATATAAATTCAAAGAAATGAGAAATTTCTCTAGAAGAACACCTTTTTGTGATTAACTAGAATGCCAATAACTTATTTTCTATTACTCTGGAGCGAAGGATCCTTCACTTGAATAGAGCCTTTTTCATTGGATGCTTTTTGGAATTCATTTGCTTCTTATGAGAGTTCATAAGAAAGACATCGTCTAGTTGTGAAAGAGCACATTAGATTCAGATTATTTAGTCCAAAAAGAGAATTTCCGTGTTTAGACTTTAATGAAGAATGACACTTTGAAAGTATAAATCATCCACTAAAGTTGGATGATGTGATAAATATTGCGTCTAGAGTTTAGCTTATTTTGTTACTATTTAAATCGATGTGAAAAATGAACATCACTAACATTAATCGAGCGTACTAACTACACCGGTCATTGTGAAGTCCATGTGATTTGACAATATCTCTACCTTTTTCTTTGTCTTTTTTGCTTAGTCAAAAGTGTTATGAATAGCTCATCGCTTTCGTGTCAGTTCCCTCCATGCAACTTCGCCTCACGCCTCCATGCAATTTCGCTGTGGAAAGATAAAAGATAAAGTTGGGCAGGTGGACCCCACCACCTTGTTCCTTCAACATGTTTATATCTAGAGCAAAAGTTCTAAGAATAGCTCGTCACTTTCGTGCTAGGTTCCTCCACGCAACTTCGCGGCATGCCTCCATGCAACTTCGCTATGGAAAGAAAAAAGATAAAGTTGGGCAGGTGGGCCCCACCACCTTGTTCCTTCAACATGTTCATAATCTAGAGCAAAAGTTCTAGGAGTAGCTCATCACTTTCGTGCCAGGTTCCCTCCACGCAACTTCGCTTCACGCCTCCACGCAACTTCGCTGTGGAAAGAAAAAAGATAAAGTTGATTTTGATGGGTAGGTGGGCCCCACCAACTTGGGAGGAAAGGTGTAATTACTATTCCTAGCTACCCTATAATTGTTGGTGTGGAGCTATAACGGTAAATTTCAGTTCAATGAATTTACTTCTCCTAACTACTTAATAGTTGTTGACTCGAATCGGGTCATTGGAATGAATTTATCATGCTAGTCAATTACGACTTATTACTTACTCTATAATTGTGAACTACTACCGCAATATTTTCATCCTGCCCAAGAGTACTAATAGAACAAAACACGCAAAGCGTGATGCTTTCTTTTGGAAAAGCTCTACTGTGCATGGAGCAAAAGGTCTGTCTACCTAAGAAGCAAGTATGCTTGGGATTAAATGATATTATTGGAATGGAATAATGCTTGTATCCTCATGTATAATTTGAGCATTTTCTTGAAATCCAATTACTTTTGAACATCTTGGATTGAAATTCATAAACAAAAAGGGAAGAGCTCTTGATCTTTAAAGTTGCGCTTTGAGTCCTATTGCTGAATTAAGTGTTGAAGCTGTGTAAAATAGCCAGGCAGCTAATGAAGTGCACGTTGAGTAGGGGAGTGCATTTTTCTTATGGTTTGATTGTGGCATCTTATGGTCATTTGCTTGATAAATATCTAACAATAAATTGTCTATGGTTCAGGTCCATCTCTTGATTTTAATCAGCAGTTGTTTGGGAAGCATGGATTCAAGATCTGACGATTTGCTGCAAGTGATGGCTACTTTATGCAGGATCCCTTTTCTTGCATCCTGCCATTGCTGCTCTGATGGAAGGTATAATTCTGCTTGCAAATGGAATGCAATTAGAGAGAAGCAGCTTGTCAATTGGCATAAATGTATTTGGCATAACCCATGTAATCATAAGCATTGTTTTATAACCTGGCAACTGAACTTGAACGAGTTGGGCCAAATTTTTTACAAATGTAGAACTGACAAATACATATTTGAGCACACTCCCTCTTAGGCCCCCATAATTCCCACCATCTACAAGAACACCAGAATGTGCCCTTTTTGCTAGTCATGGCCCTTCACCTTTCTCAGTTTGAGTTGTATGTGCCAATACTAGGATGGCATGCCAACTAAGATAATTAGACAAATTAGAACGCAAGATGTTGAATCAATTTACCTCAGTAATAAAACTTTAAGGCAATGTGAGAGGACACTCAATGGCATTATAGCTCAAACTTCATGACACAGAGTAATCGAAAAAACTGAAAGAACTCGGATACAAACATTGATGGGATTCTACATAGGAATCTAACTTGCAAATGCAACTGAAATGTCAGCTTTGTTCTAGATGCCTCTTACCTTCATAGGATATCCTCTAACATAAGTAATGCCACCCTTTGTCACAAAAACAAAAACAAGGCAAGAAAATGGCAAATAGAGGGGCAATCATTTGGATGCACAGCGAAATAACATTTTGAAAAATAAAAAGGTATATGTCTCTGAGCATTCGAAGGTAAACAAACCATGAATTTGTTAAAAGGCGAAGAGATTTCCAACAATCGATACTTGTAGCATAAAACATATGGAACTATTACCTTTACCAAAAAAAAAATATATATGGAACTATTTACTTGTTCAACCTTTTATAGAGATAGAACAGCCAAAAAGCTCTGCAGAAGAGTAAAATTAATACCTGCTAGCTTAGTTTGGTTAAATGCAGAAGAGCTACATCTGAGAAACTTGGAAAAGCTAACCTTCACATCAATTGTATTGCTTTTACAATCTTGCATAATAAGCATTCCAACTAGGATAAAAGGGGGAAACTTAGAGAGATTAATGGACGCATAAACATAAAAGAGAGAGCAAAGAGCTAGAACTTCAGTATCCTTATGTTTTGACATTGATACTTCGTATTGTGACGCAATAAGCAATATGGAAAAAATTATAGGATCCACAGGAGGAAAGTGCAAGGAGCAATACAAATCTAGCATATTTTAAATCACAAAATCCTAGTGACTCAAACAATATTTACATTGAGGCCAAAAGACAAGATCCACATGACTATTTTCAATATCCATTACATCTCAGCATTTGGGCTACTCCCACCTGCCTAAAGCAAAACTCAGCTATAACATTTCGAATTTGCAGCTGCTAAAAAATATAAATGGTCCATATGTATAATTTTGGACATCTACAAAGCAGTCCCTCGCAATTCAATTTCCACAACTTGGGGTTAGCACTAACCAAAATCAATAGATGTCCCATCCATCCATCTTTTGTCACAAACCATGATGAAGTTGCTTGAGGTGACAGTCACTGTGGTCATCACATATCCATAAAAAAAAATCAGAAAATGGACAAGAGGGTCATTCTTGCCAGGAAACAGCACTAGTGCTAAAGTTGCTGAAAGCAGAGTGCGAGAAATCATTTAGAAAATGCGACAAGTTATAGTAAGCATTACATCAAATACTCAAATTAATTGCAATCCAGAAGTGGACCTTTTTGCCACGAATCAAGAATATATCTGACAATTGAGATTATCTTTAAAAGCTTGAGGTGCTTCCTTAGGTCACTCTTTGCTTGCTTGCATATAAAGCCAAACCTACACCTTCTTAGTGTTGCTAGACTCCACTCGGTCTCTAGCATCTCATCCAGCTCATCAAATGAATGGCGTGTAACATATTTAAACCACAAGTGATCAAACTGTAAAAAGAGAATGTTCTTGTATCATAATTACTATGAACATGATTTGCCAATACCTGAACCTCAAACAAAAAACTAGCCTCATTTCCTTCCTCCAATCCAAAAGCAACACACAAAGCCCGAGGTTATTCCCAGGCAAATCTCGGGGTACCCAGAAAGAGACAGAACGCTCTTGACTTTGGATAAACCAACATGCTATCTCTCTTCAAGGAAATATAGTATCCATGTAGTGACCCATCTCACCAACATCCGGCTATAGCAAATCTATTAAATCAGAAATCACATCAGCTCATGCACATGTGTAATGTTAGCCAGGTCGATACCTTCATGAACCAATCCATGACAAGAATCTAAGCGAATATACACTGACATGGAGGACTGAATGCACTGAATATGCAATTTTGGAAATCTGGACAATGCATTGCAGCCATTTGCTTCAAGGGTGAAAATGTCTGGTGGAAGCTCCAAGATCTCCTATAGCTGCTTACAATCATCTAATTTTTAATGGACCATCAACTCCTCAAACTTGATAATGCCTGTAGAAAGACTAACAAAATTATTTCCATAGAGATGCAAAATATTTATAGAAGAGAAGCAGGTAAGACTGAAGGAATTCCTCCTCTGACAGTTTGCACCCACTAAGCTTCAGGGAGACCAAATTTGGAATCCAAGTCTACCATTAGGGAGATCGAAGCTCTCACTGCTCCCTATAAACAAGCTAAATAGTGAACAAACCTTCAAGAGAAAGGTGCTCTAGACTTTGCATCTTGTCAATGCTACTAGGAAGAATGATAAGACTTTTCCACAATCCTCAATAGAGATAATGTTTCCAATTGACGTGGGAAGTTATTTAATGGAGGTAAGAGATATATGAAGTTTTGTTAATCTCTCCATATCCTTAATATCAGGAAATATATCAAGCTTAAAGCAGCCAGATCATCAAGTTTTGAAGATATTTCAGCTTCAATTTGCTTGGAAGCTCCTTGAGTTTCGAGCACCTACCTAAGTTCATTGTCTCCAAATTTGGCACCTCTGAGATATCCAGAACACTAATCAGAGACTTACAGCAACTGTGAATTAGGAACTTCAAATTCCTAAAATGCTGCAAATTAAAAAGAACAGCCAAACAAGGTTTTGATAAATTTTCACTTTGTGAAAGGTACGAAATGAAAACCATCAATAAAAGAATGTATGATGTACCTCTAAGTTATCTCATAATCCTTTAATCTGGCTATTATGCACATCGAACCAAACAAGTTTCTTTAGACCAGCACTAAACTTCAAAGTTGATAAAGAATATTCAGGCCATTCAAGCCACCTTAAATCTTTCAGAAGACATATGGGACCTCTGTTGAGCTGTGCATTCAGGACTAGGAGCAATCTCGGTCTCCTCATATATTGAAAGCACTGGGATTGATGTCTAGCTCTTCTTGTGTTGGTAAATCCAGCATTATGCCTCTAACAACATTGGTTCCCTATCTAGGAAAACAAAATAATCATTATTACCCAATCCGAATTAGGGAATAATGTGTAAATTAAAGAAGACAAGATTATAAACAATTTCTTGAGAAGCTCTCACAATATCCTCCAAAAATACTTCAAAAACATCATCGTAGCACCATAATCTACTCCATTTCCTAGGGTCATCTGGACAATCTTGTTTCACAATATCCTAACCCATCAGCCACATCAAGTCATACATTTGTACTGTTCTCTGATTCTCAACATTTATTAAAGATATCTCTATTAAAGTTTGAATCCCAATTAATGTCTTTAAACCACAACTGTCAAGAACTCTGGTTACATAATCACTATCCCTCCCTTTAAATAAGCAAGCAATGTCAAGAAAAATGTCATTCTCATTGTCCTCCAATGTATCAAAACTTATCTTCAGAACACTGTTTATATCTTTGGCTTTTGGCAAGTTTACCCAATGTACTCTCCCATTCCCCCCTGCTTCTACCACATAAAAAGGGACCCAAGACCACAACCGCTAAGGGATGGCCATTAGCCTAGCCCAAAATATTACGTATGAGATCACAATGTATGTCTTCCATATGGTTTCTTGGAAAAGCATATGAACTCAGAAGTTCAAAAGCTTCACCTTGATCTAATGATTTAACGTCATATACTTGATCTATCCCATGAGAAGTTAGTACGTGTTTATCTCTTGTTGTAATAATGATCTTGCTCCCTTTTCCTAACCATTCACATTCTCTAGCTAACACATTCAACTGGTCCCCATGATCCATATCATCAGGCACAAGTAGAATCTTCATGCAACAAAGTCTATCTCGTATCAGCTTAACGCCTCCATCTACACTGAAGACCACTAAATTTTCTTTCCAAAAAATCTCGGATATGAGTGCTTTTTGTAAATGAACCAAGCCATTAGGTTTACGGGAAGTTTCTCTAACATTTGCAAGAAAGCCACACCCACCAAACTGACTAGCGACACTGTTATAGATAGCTTTAGTGATAGTGCTCTTCCCTATACCTCCTGCTCCCCATATTCCTATCATCCGAACCTCATCCAAGCCCGTACTTAACAATGATCTTACTTTCTCTACCTGGCAACCTGCACCGACTGGATGCTTGGCAACACTCAAGGGTACTCGTCCTACTATAGTCGAGATCTATCTGACAACACCCTCGATGAACTTGATCTCATCTCTGCCAAAACAAAGTAGCAAAGGGAGTGGGAATTAATGGCAATGTATGATCCATTGAACTAAATAAAAACCAACACGAAGGAAACAATGACTCCGTGACATTCCAAAGAAAGATTCTTAACGCACTAATCGATCCCATCAAATATCAACAAATTAGTGAATCCTATATCTTTTACAGGGTTGAACAGGAATACTGTGATTATCCATGGTCATAGTAATGCCTCCTGAAAAAATCAGAGATTGGCCAATGCCTTGCCATAACCCTCTCCGTCTCTCTGCCATCAAATCTCCCTCGGCTCCACCCCGTAGAACAGGGGCAACACCAGCTGTCCCGTTGAGCCTCTTCCACTCCATTACCTTCCTTCAGCAGCTCGTCCAAGCACCACCGAGACGAAGCGTGGTCCTCGAAGAAGACGACCACGGCGATCCGCGTCTCCTCGATGGCCTTCGTCAGCGCCTGACGAGATCTCGCACCCCGGGCCTTGAGCCCTCGCCATCAATGAAGGCATCGATGCCGCCGTGAATGGAGGAAGCTGGGGCGGACGTCCTCACCTCTGAACCAGAGGAAGACGTCGGACAGCCATCCTGCTTCGGAAGAAGAAGGAGAGGACGACGACGGCATTATAATATAGAATGTGATGCTTTTCCCTCTTCAATATTTTTCTAGAAACAACCGCGAGTTAATTTTCCATTCAATTTTGAGTTAAATTGTTCGGTCTATGATTTACGAAAAACCGAAAACTGATTTTTTTTTTTATTTTAATATTTGCCCAAAATTATAAATTATTCAAAGCACGTAGCAAAATCAATTGTGGGTCTTCACTAGAATTTCTCCGCGTAGCAGAGGATAAGAAAAAGATCATTTTCGTTGTCCTCGCAGACGGCCATACAATAAACCGGGGGAAATAACAACTAAGGGTTTCGGATCAAATCAAAGTCGAAAGCTAATTGAACCAAATTGAAATTTCATGCATTTCAATTCGATTTGAATAACGAAAAAATAACTTTTTTTTCTGGTTCAATTAATCAATTCAAATCGAAATTTTTAACAAAAACTGAACGCCCAACTTAAAATCTCTCTTTTTTCTTATTTCTTAATCAATTTAGTTCTCGTAAATAAGGTAAAAAACGGAAAACCGGAAAACCAAATCAAACTGAGTTTTCATATCTGATTTGGGTCGCAATTCGGTTCAGTTCAGCTATTCACTCTTTATGTTTGGTTTGGATTTCTTGAAAATTCGCATCAAACGGAACCGTCAATCCCTGTAATAACAACTCACAATGCAGCTTGCTCTAGTTAATGTCCAAAGTAAGCTACCAAAAGCATCTCAAAACCACATATATTTGCAGTATATCCTGCACAGAGGTTGCACTGAGTGAGTAGGGCTGGGCAAAGGAAGAGGGGAGGTATCGACATGTTTTGACAAGAATTGATATATTTTGGTTGGTTAGGCCGATCGTGTGCATTAGAGACTTGGATTGAGTTGAGGACGCCATGTGGGTCGGCTGTCCCTTGAATGGATGTTTAGTGTACAACTGGAAACGTTTGATTACCTTTGATGAGTGTGATGCTGCTACACTAAATGCAGATTTTGAAGTGCAGTTGTGCCCCATGTATCCTCGCAATCCAGAGGCCTTACTTAATGAGATGAGATCGCCTTCTGAACTGCTTGGCTCTGGAGAATTTTGAGATTGGAAGTAGAAGGCTATGGCAATGGTGACAAAAGCTACAACTAATGATACAAAGCCCTCAAACTTATTCTCATCTCTTTGACAAAAAGAATCAGAGCGCAACTTTTTCTTTTTTGGTCGGAAAAAAAAATTATTTGAGTGACGTGTTCATTTTCGGTCCTTTCGTAGTGTTCTAATTAAAAATAAATTATGCTAAATTTGGGAATCGGTGTGAATTTCTTTTTTCAAGTGTCTCCTTTTCTGAACATCAGGGTTCATAATTGCCTCGACTGGTTGTCTAATACCCTTACTCTGGTCATCACACAAAAATATATGAGACCTGTGAATAATATGGTTCGATCTTACTGCCCTCAGGAAGTGCTTCAGGGTCAAAATTTTCACCACGGATAGCCCTAAGGTGTCATAATAGAAGAAGTCGGCCTTTTATTTTTTTCCCAATAATCCTTCACTGGGAGGAGCATTGGTACCGTCTACAAGGGTCATGAAAGAAGAAGCCGGCCTATTATTTTTTCGAATAATCATTCAAGGGGCATTGTTACCATCTACAATGGTCATGAAAGGAGAATTCGGCCTACTCTACAAGTCGCCAAAGACATGGGAAACTGAGAGAAAGGGGGTTTTGTCCAAAGAGAAAAAAACAAGTGTGTAATGATTCAAAACCTCGAGGAAGGTTTATTTCAATTTTGTGATCTTTATGGGTTTGCAGCTGGAAATTTGTAAAGGAAATGTTGAAAGGGAGAATAATCAAAGTCACTTTTGCGATTCTTTACACGGTAGGGAACTGAGAGTTGTTATTTAAAAGATAATAAATCATTTATAGTCAATTATCTAGAATATATGTTGGGTGTATTCAGTTCAATCTTCTCGAAGGGTTTTCAATCTCCAAAACCTCTTGAGAAAATATTAGGTTATTTGGCAACATCCCAAAGAGCTTTCAAGTGAAAGCGTGTCAGTGGAAATGCTAAAAGTTCAAGGCAAGTGGAGACTTGTTTCGATTTTCGGCATTTTTGGAATATTGAAAGGCTGATTTAATGAAAATTAGTGAGTTGCTTATTTTGCCCTTAAAACCTAACTAAAAATCCAAATTTGCCCCCTTTTGAAAGAATTAAAAGCCTAGATCTACAAACACTGCCTTCTTCGCTCCGCTCCCTCCCCGCTCGACCCTGCACTTCGTTCGCTCCGCTTTGCTCACCCTTTTCAATTTGCTCACCCTAGATCTACCCCCGTGCATTATGTGAATCAGTTACGCCCGCTTCACTCTCTATCTTAGTGTCTCTCTCCATCAATGGCTTCTTCTTCGTCTCTCCTTTGCCTGATGGTTCTCATCGCAGTGATTGATGTGGTGATGATTGTTGGAGAGGTTGATGACCGAGGCAACCAGAGAGAATTCAATTAGTTCAAGTTGATGGAGCAATGGCAGGCCAGGCACTTTCTGCTGGCGGACTCGCCATTGTTGCTCCTCCAACGCGTTGTGGGTAATTCGCAGTTGTCATTTGTTTCGTTAATTCCAGATGCTTGGCTGTTGATCGCTGGCTCGTGTCTCATGCTCTATGTATTTAATGTTCGACTGCTTTTTAATTGGGGTTTTGTTTGTGCAATCTGCGACTTGTGATGTCTGCATGTTTGATTATTATGCTGGTGTGGCGATCGAATCTAAAATAATGGTTGAATTTCAGCTATGGCTTCGTGTTGACAGCCCACGAGTTCGTTAGAACACTATTATATCAATGCGTTAAATGCCGAACTAGTAGTATCAAACCTGCTGAATATCAATCTCATTGAAGCTTGAAAAAATCACATGCACGAAATGGAAATCTTCTGAAGCGCCACTAGTGCTGCTCATGATGATTTTTTTTTTCCTGTCACCAACATGATTCTTGTATGTCTTTTTACGGGTTGCAACAAAGAATTGATTTTTGTTTGTCCTGTTTTGAGTATGTACTGAGAGATCACATATGGTCAATTGTCGATTGCAGTGGATTTGTCGTGATTGAATGTGAGAAGGGGATGTTAACCGATTGGTTAATTGTTGATTGCAATCCTATCCTAGGACCTTTGAGATTGTTTATTTGTGTGTTAACTTGATTGATGTTCTTCCATTATTTCCCTTGGAAGAACAAGTCAAATTAATTAGGCCTATACCATTTGCCTTCAAAAAGCTGTGTGCAATTTGTGACATTCTTTGTAAATATTTTGGATTTAAGAGAACCCTTCTCTTAGATCATTAAAGGCTTGTAGCTTTACTGGATTTGCATCAGTATGGGACACTTTCATATGATAATTTTGAAGTTGCTGTACATCTAGCACATGAGAAGATGTCATAGCCAAGTCATCATAGAGTTATAGAGTTATTGTTGATAAGCCCAAGGAGGAGGATTACTTCTGTGCAAATCCTCTGATGTGCCTTTGTGAGTAGCCTAACTGTGATGATTTATGAGGCTCGAGCAAGAGGAACTCCAGTGAAGTCTCTAGTTGATTGCCAGCAATGATAAACTGTTGTCATCTGGACATATTCCGCACAATATGTTCATGAGCTTGAGATTCAAGTTGATCTCTTTGCAGTGCACGGTACAGATGCTCTTGAATTTGATGCACAAGCTACTTCGCTTTCATCAACGTGAATGGCTTTTTGTTTGTCCATGATATGAGGCTAACAAGAAGCAGCAAGCAAAGGTTTGCCTTTCTTTTAGGGCAACTGGAAAGATAAATTTATCATTTGTTGTTGTCCATAGTTAATGATTGTAATATGTTGAGAAGTTAGTGAAAACAAGCGTGCAATTTTGCTCTTCTTGTGGTAACGCATAATGAAAGCTTATTTTGGTTCATGTCCATTATTTCGGTTGGGTGAGGATTCTTTGAGATGATGACTTGAGAGACATCTGCAAATTCAATTTTATTTTGCTTTAGCTACATAGATCGTTTCTTGTGGCAAAGTGGTGCCATGAACTTGGATACAAACAAAAAATTGGGGAAGTTTGGTTCTGTGCCTACTCAATGAAAATTGACAGATACAAATCCCCGTAATTTCTTTTATTCCATCATTATTTCATCCGAATTGGAATTTACTTGTCAAAGTAAGGTGCACAATTGTTGATGATGTAAATGAGGAGGGTAATGCTCCAAATAATGATGCAACTTTTGATATGGCACATATATGGTCAAATAGCCATGAGCTTATGAAATACTTAAGAATATTTGTAATTTTTAAGGATAATAATTTTCTTTTCTAGGGGCATATTTTAATATGTTTATTGCAATGAAAGTATTCTTTTTTTTTTATTAAGAAATAGACCATTTTGATGTAAATTTTTCCATTTGAAATTTTTTGAGCCAAAACAGAGAAATTTTATTTTACTAACAAAGTTTTTTACATTATATTTTCAACATTGTTGTCAAAATTTAAATTTAAAAAGTTGCGAACATTAATGTTTTCAATTTTAAACAAATAAAAATTTTAAATTTTAAATTAATCATTCACATGGGCTTTTCAAATGTGTTTTCTACCGAACAACAGTTGTCTCAAAATTACTTCTCAAAGCGAAGTTTACTAAATAGTTTTTGCATTTCTTTTCAAAGCCCTTTAGGCTAAATTGCTTTCTCCAAAGCTACTTGGAAAAGCCGTATCAAACGCAGCTGTCCAATATCACAAGTAGCTTGATCATCACTCTCTCTTCCATCAATTCCAGATATTTGGTGAGATGATAAGGATCCTAAATGTTGACCCACTAAATTCATGTTCAATAGTTTGCTCTTATCAGTGAAATTGTGTGGATTTTGATGTAAAATCAGAAAATTAAACTTAATGACTTTTTTTTTTCCTGCAAATCACGGATTATTTTTTTATTAATAAGTTTGTGAAATTTTTTATTATAATTTGTGATTCGTATGCACATGCGAGGGGGAGAGGGAGAGAGAGATGCGTGTATGAGTATGTTGGTGAAGGAGGCGATCTATGCTAGCTTGAAAGAGAAAGACAAGTCGGAGAGAGGTGACCAACACAGGGCACCACAATATTTTCCTTGCAAAGTGCACATCACATGGCAAGGCTTGTGATTGTATTATGGATGGAGGAGATTGCAAGAATGTTGTAGCAGCTATAATGGTCGAGAAGTTGAAGTTGCCGATGAAAGATCATCCCCACCCTGACAGATCACAATAGTTAAGGGAGGAGAATGAAGGAAAAGTCTTTAACTTCATTAATTCAATTTTTTATTGTAAATAAATATCACGGCAAACTATCGTATAATGTGATTTCAATGGATGTGTGCCATATGCTACTTAGACTATCATGGCAATATTAACATTGAACTATTTATGATGGACACGGATACACTTACTCCTTCGAGAAGGATGGTATATAGATTACAATTGCACCATTAATGATAGGTAAGGAAGAAGTTGTTTTAACATCCTTGTCTGGATTAACAAAAGCCTACGAGGAGACATGTGTTGCAAGTGCACTAGTGGTAGAGAACGAAGAATCACTTGGATTGCCAAGACAATTAAGCCACTTGAAAATTTTGATCTTGATGAAATTTTAGCTGCCATGCCGCCCATGTGTGATATTCATTACTGCAGTTATCCCCAACAAAGTTGCCTACCCCACGAGTCCTAAGGAGCATGGACAACGTCAACTGCAAAAACCTTACGGCGAAAGGCCTGGTGGAAGAAAGTGCTAGTCCTTCTGCGGTGCCGGCTAGGAGGGGCCAAAGGGCTGTTCTCGGCTTGGTTGATCTGGGCCCATTTCTTTTCTAAATTAATTTGAATTCTTCGAATGAAAAATTCAAAAAAACTAAACTATTTTTCTCAAATTTTAAAAATTAATTTAGAATTTTTTTTTATAGAAATGCACTCATTTAATTAAACCAAATTGAAAGACAAGCATATCTTCAAGTAATTTGAAAAAAGAAAATTACGCGTAACGGTGCCCTAATAACAACTACACACAAATTACAGCAAAGAGAATGTCTAATAAATTAGGTATCTTCATGTCTTGTCCTCCACCTTAATTCAGATGATACAATCTCATTGTTGTCCTCTAGTTCATATTGGGCACATTCCTCTAGAGTCAGTTCTTGCACAAACCAATCGTGTCCAGCCAAAAAAATTTCTAAATTTTCCACCTCCACCGCTGCTCACCCCTATCTTCCACCATTTCAGAATAACTCATTGGTAGACAGACGAAAAACTAACAGAAGGTTCAGAGTGTTCTTCTGCTTAGGAATTAGAGACCATAGATTTTTCTGGCCTTCTTTGATTAAATTATGCATTGTCAAGAATTATTTTTTATAACAAGCATCAATACACTTAACCATATATTACTTGGTCATTTCATGAATATTCTAAAGACTTTTTAAAATGTTTCTTAGAAACAACGTGTTCATAAACCACAATAAACTGGTATTTTTCTTTAATCATTTTAAGCACGCTTTTACATGGGAAGATCAAATTTTTTTTTTTAGCTCCTTTCTAAAAATGGATCTTAAGAACATGAAGGGACAAAGGCTACTTGCTGATTACATAGCTGACAAATTGAACAAGTTTTTGTTGACACCTAAAATTTGGTTAAATATTTATGATTAAATTGAGTAGAATATTAGAGATCAATTTGACCTTAACAAGAAAAGATTTTTACATCACATAGTCAATTTGCATCAACTAAATTTTATTTTTACTTTATTTTCCCTTTATTTTTCTATATTTCAGATAAAAATTTAAAAATTTTAAATTATTATTTTAAAAAATTAGAAATACTTGACGGTAGGGGTGAGCATGGTCCGGGTTGGTCCGGGCCACCCCCTAACCCTAGGACCAACCCATACAGTGTCGGTCCTCAATTTTTAGGACCGATGACCGACCCTATTGAGCCTGGGACCAAGGACCGGACCGGCCCAATGGATTCGGTCCGGTTCCAAGGTCAACCCAAAACCGATCAATAATTTTTTTCATCTTATTTTTTATACTCTCTAAAAAATCAAACTTACAAATTCAAATTACACATCCATCAATAATGCGGCATTGTGCAACTAAACTATAAATACCAATACATATTTAGTAAATTTAAGATGACACAATAATAGAAATTTCGTACCTGTTAACCGCTCATCGAGATATGGGACAAGATGGAAAGTTCTTGTAATCATCTATCTTTAATATTCATAACACCATATGCAAAAGCGTTTTCCTACATTTGATTGTAGAGTCCACTCAACCAAAAAATAAGTTTCACATCACTTGACTAGCAAATCACTATAACAACTGCAGTACTATTCTACTCTTCAAAAATTTCTACCATTTGACACAAATTGAAAAGTAAAGTGCAGCTACCACCGGCGGTGGTGGTGTAGGTGGTTGAGCAAGGGACTTCTCGCAAAAAGACCCGAGTTCGATCCACGGCGTCGTCGAGTCTTAAGTGCAAGCCGTGTCTTAAGTGGGTTGCCGGGGTGGTGGGTCCTCTAGCTAGCAGCCCTCCAGGGTTTACTCTCCACCGCGAATCGGTGTGCGGAGGTTCCCTGGATTACCAAAAAAAAAGAAGAAAGTAAAGTGCAACTGAAATTCATTAATAAAATACAATTAAACCATAAAAAGTTCAAAATACTTAATATAAACCATGAATATATAACTTCACATCTTGTTAATTCACTTGAACTTCTAAATGCCTGAAAACAAAACAAACGACACATAATTAATACTCAACAAAAGTTTTAAATTGAAATTACTATTAGTGCTATTGATAGAACATCTTAATATAATATAATATAACAAACATTTTACTTAGGTTTGAATATATAAATGAATTATAAATAATATAATATAATATGCAGGGTTGGTCCAAGGTTGGACCGACCCAAAACTCTTAGGACCGAGGACCAACCCGCATAGTGTTGGTCATAGAGTTTCAGGACCAAGGACCGACTTGGTCCCCTTGGGAACCGGACCAGGACCGGCAGGGTTGGGCCGGTCCAGGGTTGGTCCAGGGTCGACCCTAGACCGCTGCTCACCCCTACTTGATGGGACTCGGGGGTGGGGCCTGACCCCAGCCCCTTTTCTTTCCTCCGCCCGGGCCAGGGCCCAGTTCTCCTCATTTTCTCCCCGGCCCTTTTCTCTCCCTTCTCTCCTTCTCTTCTCCCTTCCCTCACGGGACGTCTGGCCCTATAAGAGGAGGGGCCCAAGGGTGAGATCCGCGGGGATCCGAGAGAGAGGGATTCGAGAGAGAGGGAGATCGAGATCGAGATCGAGAAAGCGAAGGATGAGGGCGAGAGTGGGGAGTTTCTCCGGTGGCCACCGCGCCCGTACGCCAGCCGCCGATCCTCGCCGGCATCCTCAAACCAGCTCTAGTAAGCCAGCCCCGTTTTTGCCTTGTTTTGGGTACGTCGGGCCGGAGCTCGCGGCCACCCGGCTCATGCGAACTCCGGCCCCATCTCTCCCTCTCTTGGCTGCTGTGGTGGTGTTGTTTGCTCGGCGAAAGCTTCAGCCTTTGGTTTGAGTCCCGATGGAGCCAAAACCCGATGTTTCAGCAGCGTGCTAGTTCGACGGAATGCCCGAGATAGACCTAGTTTTTGCCTGTTTATTTTGGACGGTATCGAGTTGTCCGAACACCATCTCGGCCGGTCGAGACGCCTCGGTGACGTTTGGCGCTTGTGGGTGTCGGCCGTTTGGCCGTTTGGCCGTTTCGATGCCTCCCCGCCAGCCCCTCTACCGTTTTCGCGCATGTCCGAGAGGGAGGAGCCCCTCGGTCGGCGATGTCGGGTCCGGCCGGGAAATGGGGACCCAGGCGGAAGCGGAGCCCTCGGCTTTGGCTGGCCGAGGCGACGGCGGAGTAAGCGTGCGGCCAAGCTGAGACAAGCGGCGTCACCACGGCCATCCGCATCAGCGTTGCGTGGGAGAAGGGGAACGCGAGGGGCTACTAGTCGGGTCGGCCTGGGTTGGGTCGGGGTCGGTCCCGGGTCACACGTCCAATTGGCTTGGGCTCATTATATTAGCTTTGGGTCGAGCTCGGTTTGTCGGAGTTGGGCTTAATTCTATAAGATTGAGCCCAGTTCGTTTTTTAAAAGCCTCTTAGTGGGTGAGGCCTCCCAAGCTGAAGACCAGCGGTAGCCCACATTCGGAGTGGGCTCAAAGGCCAAGCCCGAGTCCCAATTTCGGAGCAAAAATCTATGAAAACATATATTAAAAAAAATATCTAAAAAAAAAATTTCCAAAGAATTTCGAAAAAAATTCTAAAATTAGGAAAAATAAAAAAAGAAAAAAGAAAAGGCTTTTGAGTATTTTTCTCTATAAAATGCATGAAACATCCTTCAAAATAAATAAATAAATAAATAAAGGTTTAAATAAGGTTTAGTTTTGAAAGAGTATTAATTGATTATAATCAAGTCCACAATCCTAATTTTTTATGTTGCGTAGAAGTAAAATATTTCTCCTAATATTTTATTTGATTTCTAATTGATCCAACACAAACTGATTAGTAGCGACTTATAAATGAAAATGACTTGCACATTAAAAATTTAAACCATAAATCGTGAATTGATGAGCTTGGGAGAGCCAAATTAAATCTAGACTTAGTAGCTCATTAACCTCTATAGCTGCGGGAGGGTCCAAGGAGGTCGCAAAAGTTTATTTTACGTGGCATAATTCTTAATTTTAGTTCAAATATTTTGAACCTATTGACTTTTTTTGAATTATTGTTTTCATGATTCATGCGTCCAAATATACTCGAACAAGAGATAATTGTATGTTCATGTTATAATTGGATCTTTAAGAGTCATATAAGGGACATACGTTGGCCATGCTTTGGAAAAATTGATATCAAGAGGTCAAAAACTTTTTGAATAGAAAAGACTAATTTAAATATAAATTTCAATGCCATAACAAATATGGAAGAAATTCGTAAATAGCATCAGCTAAATAAAAAATTACATTTCAGAGGAATTCATTTATAAATTCCTGTAAGTCAACTTTTTTTTGCAGAGCATCGATCTGTCTATCTAATGGTGAAAATTATCCAATTATCTGATTTCAAATGTCTTGTACTCTCCAACGAAATAGAAAATATCAAGCCAATTATCTGCTACACATGGACATCATGGATTGCTTTAATATATAAAAGGTCTTTAACTCTTGAATTTTTTGGAACACAAATTTTTGGTTTTTAAGATTCAGGAGCATGCTTTTGATTGAATATGTATTGGGTTTTGTCATTTTGTGTTGTATGTTATGCGTTTTGACTAATGTTTCTCTACGTCTGTAATTTGTACTTGCCTGAGATGGGTCGTACCTATTTTGTCTCCTCCATCCACCAATCATAATATTTTGACTAAATCGAAGACGTGGTTAAAGGACTTTGATCTGCATATAGTTCGTGCGCCATATGCTTCTATTTTCAGAATGCACAAGTTGTTATAATAGATTAGCTACATTGTCGGTCTAGGATTGTACGAATAGACTACTATTGCATCATATCTTATTTGGAAAAATCACGGATTATGATCTTCTGTCTATCTATATTTCTAATTAATTGTCATACTGAATTTTTTGCTTTCTATAATTTTACCAAACACAAGAAGATTTCGTGTCAACATTACAAGTGTAAAACGATGACACACTATTTGAGGATGAAGAATGTGAAACAGAAGCTATAGGTGATGAAACAAAATATAATCAAATCGACGAAGCAAATGTGATTAAAACCGAGGGAATGAGAGTTATTTTATTCTGTGGAGGATCTATTAGAGAACGATAAAAAAAGCATAAACAAGTGGGATTGGGTGTTTCTAGGAGGAGCTAGAAAATTGCAGATGATGATAAGGTAAAATACTTAAAACTCTTGCATGTTCTCTTCATGGAAAAAGTCTATGTATCTACAGCTAGTATAAGGATCAACAAACTTTAACTTGTCTGTTGTTGAGGCAGGAGGGAATGAAAATCTTACCTTTGGTGAGAAGGCAAAGAAAGTTAAGACTTGGAACTGAAGATGGCGAAGCCAATCATAACTGTTTCTTAGGATGCAAAATAGAAATGACCTTTATTCTATGTGATGGAGCTGGATGATAGTCCCAGGTTAAAGAATGTTTCCTTGGCAAGTGCAAGAACTTGGGCATTATATGAAAGTTTTGAGAAATAGTAACCTTCGATACTATATTTTTGACCAATCAATATGAGATGCCTTTTGCCCCTTTCATGCGTGTGCATGAGGATACTAACACATTCGTTTGGTTGTTCAAATCCTCGTCTCTTTTGGATGGGAGGACGAGCACCATTCCCTACTATCACAGACTAGGACAAGGCAATGCAAAATTGAGTTGAGCATCGGTTCCTGATCCTAAGCATCAATGGTGCTTATGGCATATCATGAAAAAAGTTCCTGAAAAATTAGGTCGATATTCTGCATTTCAACTTATCACTCGACATAAAGGGCGTCCCACATCAAAATGGAAGGAATCAAAAATCGGTCATATTGATAGAGTAAAGAAGCAAAAGATTAAGGCTCGACAGACTAAGCGCAAGAAAAGCAAGAAAAGCAAAGATGTAGTTTTGAAAATGGTAATTGTAAATTTGTTGATATCCTTTTTCTCTATTTCATATCATAAAATGGACTTCTTATTTGGTGGTACTCTCATGTTTTCGGGAGTTAGGAGCCAAAAAGGAAATAAAAATGGAGTCTCGACGCTTACAGTTTTTGCTTTTTATTATAAAAATTATCTTCATTCTTAAAATGGTTTTTGTATGACTCACTAGTGGGTAACTTAAGTGCACTGTCGGCTAGCATACATGATCTACCAAAAGCTTCTTTTTTTTCCAGCAGAAACTATTTAAATGTGGGGAAGGTCCTTTCGTCCATAAATTAATCTTCTATTTGAGAATATTCTATACAACATTTGTGCTTTGTAAATAACGGTCAAAGTATGTTCATCTAAGACAACTCGTACCTATGTGAGGATTGGACTTGATAATCAACGCCGCAACACTCAACATGAGCCAATCATACTTATCTTCGTTCAATTTAAGAAATTCCCATATATGATTGTCATATTCGTTTACATAGATTTCTGATCTTAGACATTTCATAAGATTCTTTGAGGTATCCTTTTTCTATATTTTAATGTTGTGCATTTATGAAGTCGTTTGAATTTAAAAAAAAAAATGGTATGTTTATATTCTTAATACTAATTCATGATTTTTTTTTATTTAACAGGACTAAACCATGGGACAATGTCAACCTTATTATACTATTAATCTTTTGAGGATCACAACACAACTTTTTAAAATTTAAAATTATTGATCAACACATTCGACTAATGAGCATTCATTTCACATAGTGATTTGTGTAATTAGCTATTTTCCACGGGACAAAGGAGTGATGTTGAAGGTAAATGAATCTCTTATAGGTGAAGAGAGAGAGATTCTTAATTTTTGTTCATGATCAACAGTTGAGACTTGTAAAATCCTAGAGTTTGATTGTACAAGAATGTTCTAGACTGTTTTCTAGAGAAGCCTTTTGTCTGTATGTGATTCTTAGAATCATCGCCCATTTCTTTGTAGAGAGAGTGAGCTTCTTGGATTCATGTCCTCTCTGAGTACCATTTACTCAACAAAGCTGCCCAAATCTCTGATGTGTAGGTTATCCATCCGAGCAATTCTAGCATGCAAGAATTTGTCCATCTGTGTACCCACAATTGATGCATTATAAACATGGGATCAGCTGACATTCAATTGAGGCCATCCATCTCAAACTTAGTTTCTCATTTCTAATCTCTCATTACTAAGAAAACAAAGTCATGTTCACATCATTCTTTCTAGTAGTATACAAAAAGGAAAAATATTCACAACTCCAACAGCGTTACCTTCTCAAATGGCACATAACAAGAATTTCACATATTTTCAAATACAAACACAAACTCTCCCCCCTTGGTCTGCTGTCTCTCGTAATATGTTAGGCTTGATTAGAGTCTCCTGCTAATTACTGTTTTCAAGAGTTGACTTCAACGATCCAACCATGGAACTTCTAAACCTGTGAAGACCACAAGTCGCTACTAGAGCAACATAAAAACAAACAACATACTATATTTGAGGGGGAAAAAAAGACAAATAGATATCAATGCAGACCTACCAACAAGATAAGATTATGATAGATATCAACGCAGACCTACCAACAAGAGCAGCCAGTTACATCAAGTTTTAAAGATATTTCAGCTTTGGTTTGCTTGGAAGCACCTTGAGGTTCAAGCACCCACTTAAGTTCACTGCCTCCAAATTTGGCACCTTTGAGAAGTCTGGAACACTAATTAGAGACTTACAGCAGCTGAAAATTAGAAACTTCAAATTTCTAAAATGCTGCAAATTAAAAAGAACAGCTGAACAAGATTTTGATAAATTTCACTTTATGAAAGGCACCTAAAATGGAAACCGACAATAAAAGCATGTATGATGTACTTTTAAGTTATCTCCTAATTCTTTAATCCTGCTGTTATGCACATCAAACCAAACAAGTTTCTTTAGACTAGCACCAAACTTTAGAGTTGATAAAGGATATTCAGGCCATTCAAGCCACCTTAAATCTTTAGGAAGATATACGGGATCTCCGCTAAGCTGTGCATTTAGAAATAGGAGCAATCTCAGTCTCCTCATATGTGTGAAAGCACTCAGATTGATGTCTAGCTCTACTTGTGTTGGCAAGTCCAGCACTTTGCCTCTAACAGCATTGGTTCCCTATCGAGGAAAAGAAAATAATTATTACTACACTATCCCGAATTAGGTAACAGTGTGTAAATTAAAGAAGACAAAATTATCAATGGTGTCATGAGAAGCTCTCACAATATCCTCCAAAAAATACTTCAAAAACATCACTGCAGCACCATAATCTACTCCATTTCCCAAGGTCATCTAAACACTCTTGTTTCACGCTATCCTGACCCATCAACTGAATTGAGTCATGCATTTGTGCTGTTCTCCTATTATGGATGTTCTTTAAAGATCTCTCTCTTAAAGTTTGAATCCCAATTAATGTCTTTAAACCACAACCATCAAGAACTGTGGTTACATAATGACTATCCCTCCTCTTAAAGAAGCAAGTAACGTCAAAAAAAATGTCCTCCTCATTGTTTTCCAGCGCACCAAACTTTTTCTTCAGAACATTGTTTATATCTTTATTAGGACTTTCAGCAAGTTTACCTAATGTACTCTCACATTCCCCTCTACTTCTACCACATAAAAGGGACCCAACAACACAATTGCTAAGTGAAGGCCATTAGCGTAGCCCAAAATATTATCTACGAAATCCCTGCTTATGTCTTTTATCTAGTTTCTTGGAAAAGCAAATGGACGCAGAAGTTCAAAAGCTTCACCTTGATCCAATGTTTTAATTTCATATACCTGATCTGCCCCATGAAAATTTAGTACATGGTGATCTCTTGTCGTAATGATGATCCTTCTCCCTTTTCCAAACCATTCACTCTGTATCTAATCATCTAACTGGTCCCCGTGATCCACACATTCAAGCACAAGTAGAATCTTCTTGCAGCAAAGTCTATCTCATATCAAACAAACACCTCCATCCACACTCAAGACCGCTAAGTTTTCTTTCCAAAATATCTCAGATAAGAGTGCTTTTTGCAAATGAACTGGGCCATCAGGTTTACTAGAAGTTTCTCTAACATTTGCAAGAAAGCCGCACCCACCAAACTGACTAGCCATACTGTTATGGACAGCTTTAGCGATGGTGGTCTTCCCTATACCTCCCAGTTCCCGTATTCCTATCATCCGAACCTCATCCAAGCCTGTACTTAACAACGAGTTTATATTTCAACCCGGCAACCTATACTGATGGGATACTTGGGCACACTCAGGGGTACTCGTCCTACTATAGTCATGATACTTGTTCTCATTTCCACCAAAACAAAGTAGCAATGAGAATGGGAATAAATGGCAATATACGATCCATAGGACTAACTAAAACCAACACGAAGTAAACAATCACTCTGTAACATTCCAAAACATGACTCTAACGCACTAATCGATGCCATCATATAACAACCAGAATAGAGAATTACCAATTCTTCCACAGGGTCGAACAGGAATACTCTGATTACTCATCGACATAATAATGCCAACCGGACAAATGGGCAACTTCAATTAGGGCTTGCCTCCATTTCTTCACCTTCTCAGAATCCACCTTTCCCAATTTCTCCTCGTACCAGACCAATGCCTTGCCATAACTCTCTGTCTCTCTCCCCCCCTCCTCAAATCTCCCTTGGCTCCACTCCGTGGAACGCGGGCAACACCAGCTGTCCCCTTGAGCCTCTTCTACTCCATTACCTTCACCGGCTCGTCCAAGCACCACCCGGACGAAGCGTGGTTCTCAGAGAAGACAAGGAAGGCGATTCGGGACTCCTCAATGGCCCTCATGAGCGCGGGCGAGATCTCGTGCCCCGGGCCTCGAGTCGTTGCTGTCGATGGAGGCGCTGATGCCTACTTGAGCCAGAGCCCCGTCGAGGTGAGGGAGGAAGCAGGGGCGGTCGTCCTCGCGTCTGAAGCTGAGAGACGTCGAACGGCCATTTTGCTTCGAAGTTGAAGAAGTATCAGTCCGAATGTTTGATACTGCGCACCTTCTTCTTCTTTGAATTTTTTCGTGGTTTAAGGGTAATATAAGGGATATCTGTTGGCCATGGATGGAAAAAAAATGCATATTAAGAACTGAAAAACCTTTTTTAACCCAAAAGAATTCTCTGAGAATCGGAATTTCAATGCCATAACAAGATATGGAAGAAAATTGTAAGGTTGTTTTAGGACAATGACTAGCGAAACTACCAAAATTTTTGCGACAATTATGAGGTTTTAAGAAACTTTTCTGATTTAATATTACTGCTACGTTAGTGGTCAAACTCGAGTTAACATCATTCAAATTACTAGAAGTAAATGATTTCATTCACTGTTGGTGTATGAAAGTTATAACATATGTAGTAGAGTGGAGGGATTAATTAGTCCATGACGAAGCCCGTATGAATTGATCCTTCTTCGGAAAGTTCAAACGCTTGGTCCATTTATTTACTATCTAGTAATGGTTAATCCAAACATAATGAGCTTATATCCTGGAGTTCCTGTTCGTGTGAAAGTCAGTTATTGGGCGAAAATGTCTTTCACGCAAAGAAGGGAAAGTATGAACTCTTTCTTTCATGAGCAGAAGTACACTTTAAGTGTCATAATTTGGCACAAATAAACACTTAAGTGCTACATTCGAAGAAAAATGGATAACTTAAATGTCACTCCGGTCAAAGTTCGGCCAAAACGCTGACGTGTCAATTTTTCGGCGAAGTGAGTGCAAAATGACGTCGTTTTGCAAGCTGATGTGACAAAATAATGCAAAAACGACGTCATTTTAAGCTGTTGTGGTAAAAGAATAATATAAAAATTAATTAAATTTAATTAAATTAATATATTTAAAAATAATAATTTTAATATTAAAAAAAATAAAAAATAAAAAAGGGGGGGTGGGGGTGGGGAGGCATTTGAGGGCTGTGAAGGGGGAGGCTTCGCCGGGTTTGCCGGGCCTTGGCTAGGGGCCGGCGACCCCGGCCGACCAATGGTGAGCCTTCCCCCTCCGTCACCAGCCCTTCCCGGCGACGGCGCCTCCCCCCCTTCCCCCCATTTTATTTTTATTTTTATTTTTTATTTATTTTTTAATATTAAAATTATTATTTTAAAATATTTTAACTAAATATAATTTTAAATTAATTTTTATATTATTATTTTACCACGTTAGTTCAAAACGACGCCGTTTTTGCATTATTTGACCATGTTAGCGTGCAAAACAGCATCGTTTTACACTTGTTTCGCCAGAAAAATGCCATGTATGCAATTTGGCTATATTTTGGCTAGATTGGCACTCAAATCATCCATTTTGCTCTGATTTTGGCACTTAAGTGTACATTTCGTAAATTATGGCACTTAACTATCAATTTATGCCAAGTTATAGCACTTTAGGGATCCGAGTTTCTTCTTTCATGGGTGGGTCAATCGCTATACCATATTGAAGCAATTTGTCAAGCAAGACGATGATGCCTTGACGGATAAAGTGGAAAGGAAAATCTTAGAGAATCAACTCTTTTAGCTCCAAAGCCCCCCACATAACACATTCTAGCACTGACAATCAATTTCAAGGTGTTCACACCAATAGCAAGTTTGGGAGAATTTCAAGAAGAGTAGAAGATGAAAATGTGATGGTATCCAACTCTGACCTGGGTGGAAGGTTTCGTTTCCGTCTATAATGTCTGTGATGAAGTGGAACTTGGTGAAGTAAAAAGGCTTGTTGATTACAATGGTAGAGGAAGGACCTATGGCGAAAGCATAGATACATCAAGAGTAGTTGTGATGACTTCAATGACGAAAAGTGTACGCGACAATCAATGCCCAAATACGCATAAATTGAGCCAATCATAGTTGTCATCTTTTGATTTAAGAAATTCTCATTCTTGATTGTCTCGTCCGGTTTTATAGAACGTGATCATTCACATTTCATAGGATGCCCTTGGAGGTCTCTTTTTACCCCATAATAATCATATGAATTTATTGGAGCCTTTTGAAATTTGTGTGATGGTATGTTGATATTCTAGACTATTTTCTAGAGAAGCCTTACGTATGTCTTAACAGATTAGTGAATTCAATATTCTTTTATAGGGTCGAACAGGAATATTGTGAATTACCCATCGACATAACAATGCCAACCACGGACAAGTTGGTGGCTTCAATCAGGGCTTTCCTCCCTTTCTTCACCACTTCTCAGAATCCTCCTTTCCCAATTTCTCCACGTGCCTGGCCAATGCCTTGCCACGACTCTCTCTCTCTCTCTCTCTCCTCGAACTCCACTCTGTAGAACACGGGCAACGCCGGGTGTCCCCTTGAGCCTCTTCAACTCCATTACTTCCTTCACCAACTCGTCCAGGCACCACCAAGACGAAGCGTAGTCCTAAGAGAAGACGAGCACGGCGATCCGCGACTCCTCGATGGCCTTCGTGAGCGCCAGCGGGATCTCGCGCCCCGGGCCTCAAGTTCTCGCTGTCAATGTAGGCGTTGATGCCGCTGTGAAGCAGAGTCCAGTGGAGGTCATCGAGAAAGCCACGGCGGACGTCCTCGCCTCTGAAGCTGAGGAAGACGTCGAACGGCGATTTCGCATCGGAGGAAGAAGAAGACATGTGACGATCAGTGTGGATTCGTGTGGAGCGATGAGCGATGCTCCATTGTAGACTTGGTCGAGAAATCGATGCTGGCCGAGAAACATCGAACGTGTCCGGAAAAGCGACCTTTCTTTTCTTGTTTTTTCCTTCATTTTTCGCAAATGGACCTAACTTTTTTCTCATTCATATCTAAGTTTAAATTGTTTGTTTCGAGGCTCACACAAAAACAATCTGATACCCTAAAACATTTCAAATTTTAGTTTTAGTCCCAATTATATCTTTAATTATTTTTATCCCATAAAAAATCTCTAACTTTATGTTTAATCCCAATTTTATTCTAAACTTTTTTTGTTCCACGAAAAATCCCCCAACTTTGGGTCTAATCTCAATTTTACCTTAAACTTTTTTTGTCTAGTAACAAATCACAAACTTTTACTTGAGTCTCAAATCTGCCACTTTAATCCTCCTTCCAAAAATTTTCTTGACAATTGAGAGATGAGAAACTCCTAAGCAAGTTGTTCTCATGTCTTGAGTCAAGTGTTTCGAGCACAAGCTCTCCAATTGTGAGAGATAAAAAGACTCTCAAGCACAAGAGATGGAAGACTAAGTGCAAAATCAAAGATCCACAAGCAAGACGGAAAGAAGGCTCTCTTAAGATAAGATCAATCGAAAAAAGCCAATCCAATTTGCTCTCATTTTTACCCAAATTTCATATTCAAGAGGACGTATTTTAATGGCAGATTTATTATTGAAATGAAATTTGGGGGACAAAAAGAGTAAAGCAATGATATAAAAGTGAGTGATTTTGGAGGCAAGGTCAATGGAGGGGCAGATATGGAATTCAAATAAAAAATTGTGCTTTTTATGAGACAAAAAATAATTTAGGATAGAATTGAAACTGGGTTTAAAATTGGACATTTTTATGAGATAAAAAAGGATTATGGTAGAATTGATAATAAACTAAGAGTTGGCGTTTGTTTATAAGACAAAAAAAAAAAAAAAAAGGTTTACGATAGAATCAGAGTTGGAGTTAAAATTTGGGGTTCTTGGGGGAATTATGTGAAAGAAAAACTGGAAAGTGACTATATGTCTTATTCCCCAAAGTTATTCAGAGAATATATAAAAAAAATAAAAATAAAAAATTAGCTATGCAATTCGTGTATCTCAATAAGTATACTTTGGAAGTCTGAAATATCTTAGATAAAAAATCCAAAGTTCGTGTGTCTTCAGATTTGAGAAAGAATTATATATCAATTCAAAAATTACACACCAAACTTAGCAACATACCGACTAGGATCCTAATCGAACATTCTTCGTCACATCTAACTTTATCACGAGTTCGTCCAATACATTTTTCCGAAAGGACTTTCTTATTGGGGAAGTAAAGAAAGCCGACCAGGAAGGAGCTTTGAGAATGTATTACTGTGGAATAAATATAGTATAATTGTTATAACTTTTTTTACGGCATTTAATTAAGTGCCATAACATTTTTTTTCTCGCTCACTTAAGTTTCATAAATTTAACCATTGGGTTTGCCCTAGTAGCCACCATTCCAACATGGAATGGGAAGGTGGGGAGTTCGAATCCTCACATTCTTAGGAGATTGGGGGTGGGGACGAATTAGTTTCAAGTGTAGGTTTCGACTTTCACTCCTTGCAAGGAGGCAGGATAAATGTCTGAGTAAGAGTTAGAGTAAAAATATAATAGAACCGACCAAAAAAAAAAAAATCACAAATTTGAAAAATCGATTACTTAAGTACCATCGACAATTTGTCTCGTCAGAAAATTCGAGTGGATGTTAGATATTCTTTGTGGCACCGCCTGCATTTTTGTATTATTTTCACTTACTTAAGTACCATAAATTTAAAAAATCGATTACTTAATGCCGTAAATTTGAAAAATCAATCACTTAAGTGCCATCGACAATATGTCTTGCCGGAAAATTTGTAGTTGGCCTTGCTCAGATATGGTGAGGGCACAATGGTCTTTTTATTGCTTGGTACTAAGCGTGGATAAATTTGAATTCAGGAATTTTAGCTCTAATACCTTGTGAACTTTTATAGGATTACTGCCAACTCTTTTAAAAACTTAAGTTGTTAGAAGAATGTGTAGTTTAATATGTAGTTATTCTAACAAGGAACGTTGGCTTGTTTAGAGGGCAGAGTGGACTAAGACGAGGTGATCCCATCTCACCCTATTTGTTTGTGACGACAGTGGTCATTTTCGCTAAAATTCTGCAGCAGTGAATAAGCAACTGAAATTATCAACCTATGCACGAGAAGATCAAGATTCACTTACTCATCTTCTGTTTGGCCATTTACTCACTCATTTCATTATGTTTTGCCGATATTCATAGGACCTTCTTGACCGAGATAAGGAGTCATTTCTTACTATAAAATCTGTTTTGGGAGATTCTACTCTATCTCCAGTCAGAAACTCGACTCAAAGGAGCTAAAATTAGGGCTAAACTATTTAGTGACTTCTTAGAACTCAGTCACTTTAAAGCTTGCTCTTCGTCAGTCTCGTGTTTGGGATTGCCTTCGATCCCAGGAAAACTGAAGGATGATGACTATGACTTGGGAATTTGTATATGACACAAGTGTTACATAAGCTAACTATAGGATTGCTAAGGAACCTTTTTTATGCTGGTTGATTACGACTAGTTAGCATTGTAACACATGGAGTTGTAAATTATTGGTGCAATAGTTTTATCTTGCGCAAGAGAGTAATAGAACAAATTGAGGGGAAATGTGCTGCCTTCCTCTGGATAGGCTCTATTATGCATGCTCAAGGGGCTAAATTTGATCGGAGCAAGGTGTATCTCCCTATGAAGCAAGGAGGCTTGGATAAAAAGAAATCACTGGAATGGAATAATGCATGTATCCTGACATGTAATTTGGAACATTTTCTTGATCCTACCAGTGCTGCTCTAATGGAAGGTCTAGTTCTGCTACAGTGCTACTACATGGAATGCAATTAGAGAGAAGGGGCAGTTTGTTTGTTGGCATAAATGTGTATGGTATAGTCGCATGTATTCTTAAGCATTGTTTTATATCCAGGCTGCTAATCTTGAACGAGTCGTTTACTCGAGATAGGCTCTCCTGGTATCGCTCAACTTCTATCCCTTATTTTTCTAGCCCATGTACTCCAGTCTCCATGTTCTTTTGTCTTCTTTCTTTGAAGAGTTATATATGGGAAGTAGTGTAATTGAAGACAGGCCACGTCAATTGAATGAGGAAATCAGCTTACTTCTGCGTTCGTGTCATTGCTCTATTTATATGTAACCAAACAAGTGCATACGAATCACTTAAAATCTCCCACATAGTTCTCTCAACGACAGAGCTGACCAAATCCTCAACATAATTTCAAAACAATTTGGTCAATCTCTACAGTAACCGTAGTAGTAGTTCAAAGTTCGGTTGAAGCTGCTCAAATTTGATAAATTAAGAACAAAAGGTTTCAAATTAAATGATGCACTTAGGCAGAGTAATAATAGCAGTACCTGCAAGGGACAAGGAGAACAAGGTGGAAAAACAGGTGACATCCATGAGAAAATCCACTGCTGATAGACTGCAATTGCTTAGATCAGATGAACTAGATCGGCAATCTGACAGCACAATCCGAACCGACTAAATTATTTAATCTTGCGTGGAAAATTACAGAGCTTGGAGCAACCATTTGCATAAATATTACTAAGAGCTCACAAGTTGTGAATGCTGCTAGGAAGAACTAAAAGATCCTTGTAGTCATTCATAAACAGAATTATGAGAGAAACGAGATTCTCAATTGAATCTGGCAATTCTTCTATCGCGCTTTCATCTAAACAGAGTAATAGCAGGGACTCCATTTGTGCTGAGATGGTGGGGCACTTCACGAGCCTGGGAGCAGTTATTGAGGCGCAGGAATTTGAGATATTTTGACTTCAATGTAGTAAGGACTAGTCTTGAGGCTTAAACGTGACTTGAGATTCAAATCAACAAACTTCTCCAGATGCCCAATAGATTCATGGATCTCAACTAAACGAACACATCCATGTTGATATTACTAGTATGAGTACCTAGAGGGGGGTGAATAGGTATATAAAAGATTTTTCTTCAACAATTGCACAATACTAGACAGTAGACGGAAACGTTAATCAAAGTAAGACTGAGAGAAGAGAAAATTGAACACACGGTTTATAGTGGTTCGGCTTATATCAAGCCTACGTCCACTCTTCTTCATTGACAGCCTATTGGCTGGATTCCACTATGAACAAAAGAGAAGTTACAGCACAGCTTTGCCTTGATTCCACAGTGTAGATATTCTACCACACCTCCTCAAGATTTCTCACAAATATAGACTCTCTTTTGTATACAAGTATTCGCTCAAAGGATTTGTCTAAACAAAAAGGAGCTTCAGACTTTGGAATTCTTCTATCGCGCACACCTCGAACAACTAAGACAGTCTTCCTTATATACTCCTTTATGCCATCATACCCGTTGGCACTTACCAAAGGAATTCCTCCAATCTACCCGTTGGACGGAATCAATCAAGAAGATTGTTCAAGCTATTAAAGGAACGTGTTGATAGCCCATCAATCATGTTCGCCCATACAATCAGGATCTCGGTTTCCATAAGCAAAACCTTCCAATAATATTTAGGCAATCGCCGGATCTTCAATTATCGAGTCAATCTTCGATCAATCAAAGGACTCCGTCATGTCTTCTCCAGCCACAAGATCTTCTCCAGTTGATAAGGTCAAATCCTTAACGAAACATCCAGTTCTGGATAACCTTTATTCAACGGATTAGAGACTGTCAATGAGGATAGACTTTGAGTCTTGAGTCTGGCTGTCCGGAGGTCTTCAGACTTTAAACAGCAGAGTCTGCAAGCCTTCAGACTAGACTGATAGAAACGTTTTGTCAACTTCAAAATACTTCAAGAAGATTTCTCCAACAATCTCCCCCTTTTTGATGGTGACAAAACTTTCCTGCAGATTTGGATATCTTTGACCTGCAAAACATTTCTCAAACACATATGCATATCTTATAGAGATAAATGGCTAACAGAATAGCACTAGAATCTGCAGCCACAGAAAATAGGTTAGTCCAGTATACGATGAAGCCATCCATAAGATATCAATATTAGTTAATAGAAGCAGTCAAGTCCAAGTCTAGTTCAGTTCTCATCCAGACACAAAACAAAGTCAAACAGAGTTCAAACCACAAAACAACTAAAAGTTTAATGAATGAAAAGTTTTTTTGATCAAATCTTGCATCTCTCCCCCTTTTTGTCATCATTAAAAAGGATGAGATGAAGTCAAGATTGCTTGGGAACGCGGACAAGCTGGAAATCTTCCATAGACTGAACGATGTCTTCCAGCATTTTAAAGTCTTCCTTTAGATGTGCAATCTCCTCACTCTTGGCATTGGCCTGATTCTGAACAGAGAGGGCTTGCATTTTATCATTCAATGAACAGGAAGAAGCTTGACCTTCATTTTTCAAGCTTTGAACTTCGCATCCCAAGGCATAAATTTGACCTCGCATCTCCAAGAGAATATCCATGATTCTGTGAAAATCTGCTCCATTATCAGTCCGTGTACTTGCTTCGGCTCGATCTGATGGAGTAAATGCAGACGATGGTAGATTAGCATAATCTCGCAGGTTTGGCAATGAAACTTCATGACCTTCTTCTGGAAACTGAGATGCATAAACATCCTCTGGGTCTGCTGGTGAGCGACTGACTCCTTCACTTGCATCAGGACATGAAGACTTTACTCATTTCTCCTGATCTCCCCCTGTTTCCATGCCTACAGGTGGAGAAGAGTGTTCCTCAGGTTCTCCTTCTTCTCTTCTTTCTTCTTCTGGTCTTTCCTCCTCTATTTCTTTTTCAGCTTCTATTTCTTCTTCTTCCTTCTCCTCTGCTTCTTTCGTCACTTGTTCCGATTCTTTCTGTGGAACAAGACGACTTAAATTCTTCAAAGCCAATGCAGAGATGGTGATGTCTTCCTCATCATCTTCATCCTCAACGAGGAGAGCTCTTCTTCTCTTGGATGGAGCAACCATGGGCTCCTTCCCTTTTCTTTTAGCTGCAGAAGAGATTTGATGAGATTTTGCAGGAGTCTTCTTCTTGAATTTCTCCAACTCCTTGCTCAGTTCCTTCAGACGCATTTTGGTCACCATTTTAAGTCCTACCACCATATGATCGCATGGTCGAACACAAAAGATTTGTGGAGGCTGAATATTCAGATGTTTGAATAACTTCGTAACAAGGCTTGGGTAAGGGAGTTGACATCTGTCCTTCATCATTGCTCTATACATGTGAAACATCACAGTGTGAGGAAGAGAAAACCTTTTTCCAAAGAGAATGGCATACATCAGCTTGGCCTCTGAACTTGAAACATCAGTCTTGGAAGTTGATTTCGGTCGGAGGCAATTAATCACAATCTTGTGAAGCAAGATGTTGAATGCACCCATCCTTAAGTAGGTGATCTTTTCATCTGTTCTCCTGTCCTTCACCAGTTCAAGTGTGGCCCGAGCAATGGAAACTTTGATTGGTTGATATCTTCCTCTTTCGACTTCTAACACATCTGCCATCATATTCATATCCACAACATAGTCTTGGTCTTTAACGCTGAACGAGAATCTATTCGCATCCAAAAAGCTTAGATTTGAATAGAAATATGCAGTTAATTCAGCATAGGCCTCTGTAGAGTCAGAGCAGAACTTTTCAAGTTGAAGATAACTGAACTTTTCCCTCAAGTTCACATTCACAGCATCCAGAAAATCAAAATCCACACTCCTAGGGTTTATCACCCCACGCTTTAGCAATTTCGAGTACAGATCCTTTTGCTCCTTTGATCTGAACAAATCTCCCCTTTTCCTTGATTTTCAACCGCAACTCCCATTTTCGGTTGAAATTGACTGTATAATTTATCATCATCATTCCCATCTACAGGATTTGGCCCCCAGTCACGAGGATCACTTGGGATATTTGCAAGGGTTTCCTCAGCCACCCATTTTTGAGCAATTCCCAAACTTTCCATTTTTCGCAGAAAGATATATTCGTTCCCATGTCCTTTGTCTTTAAGAAAATCATCAATGTAGTTCAAAGGAGTACGAATTCCTTTTAAGGCACGATATAACTGGTAAATATAAGCGGGCTTTTGAACTCTTACCGGGTCTGCTTCCTTGATGATTTCTTCATGTTGTTGTTGATCAACGCCTTTAGGACTAGATAGAGGAGAATGACGCTGCTGAGAATGTTGTGGGCTTGCTTGCTGTTCTGGAGTCACTTCTTCTTCAGTAAGATCGAAGTGCGTAGGCCCCTCACTCATCCGCCGTGGTCCTTTGCTTGCGATTCTTGAAGACTTTCTTAAAGATGACATCTTTTCAGTTTTTGGAAGATTCCTTGCTTGACTTTCCCAGGAAAGATGACAACTTTTAGGATTAAACGAAGAAGACAAACGGGAATGGAGGATCGATGCTTTCTAGGGTTTTTGAGAGAAAAGTGAAGAGGAATCGACAGTGCACGATCGGTTAAAAAGAGGGATAAGTGAATCGTCACAAAGGAAATAAAAAATGCCTTTTCAAAATAACTGTCTTTTTCCGCAAAAATAGCCATTTCAAAAATAAACTTCCTTTTTGAAAATGAAACGATGCAATATTTACGTCAATTAAATATAGCAACAATTTAAACAGTCTGATGATCGTACCTTTTTAAGATGAGATTCAAGAGAGAAAGACTTACAGTCTGACGGTCGTACCAAGACTATCTTTCAGATAAAGTCTTGTAAGACTGAGTCTGAAAGTCTTTAGACTTTGATATCCTCATACCTCAAAATGTTGAGTCTGGAACGTATAAACTCAAATTGATTTTTCTCCAAAGGCTTTGTGAATATATCCGCCAATTGATTCTTTGAGTCAACAAATTGAATTGAAACATCTCCATTTTGAACATGGTCTCTAATAAAGTGATGTCGAATCTCTATATGCTTTGCTCTTGAGTGGAGAATTGGATTTTTGGTGAGGTTGATAGCGCTGGTGTTGTCGCAATTAATCTCTGTGCATGAGTCTTCAATTTCAAAGTCTCTTAGGTGTTGTTTTATCCATAGAATTTGTGAACAGCAGCTTCCCAGGGCTACATACTCTGCTTCTGTTGTTGAAAGGGACACAGTGCTTTGTTTCCTTGAAAACCAAGACACTGTCCTGCTTCCAAGCAACTGGCAGGTTCCCAAAGTGCTCTTTCTATCAACTCTGCAACCGGCCAGATCTGCATCTGAATATCCCAGAAGATTAAAGTCTCCCTTCTTAGGATACCAAAGACCGATGCTTGATGATGAAGCAACGTATTTAATGATGCGTTTCGCAGCACTGAGATGGGATTCTCTAGGATTTGATTGAAACCTAGCACAGATGCAAACACTCAACAAAATGTCAGGTCTGGAAGCGGTAAGATAAAGAAGTGAACCAATGATGCTCCTGTATAGCTTTTGATCAACTTTCTTCCCTTCTTCATCTTTGTCTATCTTCAAAGAACTTGACATTGGTATGTCGGTCTTTTTGCACTTTTCCAGTCCAAACCTTTTGACAAGATCATTAACATATTTTTCTTGATAAATAAAAGTTCCTTCCTTCAATTATTTTACTTGAAGACCAAGAAAGAATGTTAACTCTCCCATCATACTCATTTCAAATTCATCCTGCATAGACTTAGAAAATTTCTTGCACAGATTTTCATTAGAGGATCCGAAAATAATGTCATCCACATATATTTGAACAAGTAAGAAACTTTTGTTTTCCTTTTTGATAAATAAAGTCGTATCTACTTTACCTTTGACAAAACCATTTTGTATTAAAAACTTACTCAATCTGTCGTACCAAGCTCGAGGTGCTTGCTTTAAACCATACAAAGCCTTTTTCAGTCTGAAGACTGAGTTTGGCTTCTTTGGGTCTTCAAACCCTGGTGGTTGTTCCACATAAACTTCCTCATGGATAAATCCATTTAGGAAGGCGCTTTTGACGTCCATTTGGAATAACCTAAAATTCTTATAACAAGCAAGCACAAGTAATAGTCGAATAGCTTCTAACCTTGCTACTGGAGCGTAAGTCTCATCATAGTCTATTCCTTCTTCTTGCGTATATCCCTTGGCTATGAGTCTTGCTTTGTTTCGTATGACTTTTCCTTTCTCATTCATCTTGTTTCCGAACACCCATTTAGCTCCAATAACAGTTTTACCTTTTGGTTTGGATGTCAATTCCCAGACATCATTAATGTTGAACTGTCTGAGCTCTTCTTGCATAGCTTCAATCCAGCTTTCATCAGATAAAGCTTCTTCTATGCTCTTTGGTTCAATTTCAGAAACGAGAGCCACAACACTAGACTCTTCTCGCCTTTTGGATCTGGTGCGAATTCCTTCATTAATTTCGCCGATTATAAGATCTTTGGGATGACTGGACTTATGCTTCCAGTTACTTGTTGATTTGTCTGGTTGATGATCTCTCTCTTTGTTTGGATCTTCACGAACATCCTGATGCTGGTTTTCCAGAGCCTGAGATGCTTCTTGAGTTGTAAGCTTTGGAAGGTCTGGAGCAGGTTCAGACTCTTCTTGATGAGTCTGACTTGATTCATCTTGCGTTGAGTCTTGAAATTTGACATTCATTGACTCCTCCACAGACTGGCTCTTCTTGTTATAGACTCTGAAGGCTTTGCTTGATGTAGAATATCCAAGGAAGATACCTTCATATGATCTCTCTTCAAACTTACCAACTTGATCTTTTGCATTTTTCAATATAAAACATTTGCAACCGAATACATGAAAATATGAAACAATAGGCTTCTTATCTTTGAACAACTCATAAGGGGTTTTCTCTAGAATATGTCTTAAGAAAACTCTATTGATGATATAACATGCTGTTGAAACAGCTTCAGCCCAAAATCGTGAAGAAATCTTGCTTTCAATTAAAAGAGTTCTAGCCATTTCTTGAAGAGATCTGTTCTTTCTTTCCACAACTCCATTTTGCTGAGGAGTATATGGAGAGGAGAACACATGATTAAATCCAGATTCATCACAAAATTTTATAAAATCTTGATTTTCAAATTCACCTTCATGATCTGTTCTTATACTTGAGATGACACATCATTTTTCATTTTGAATCTTTTTAGCAAAATTTTCAAAATACGAGAAGGTTTCGGACTTACTTGCAAGGAAATATACCCAAGTAAAACGGGAGTAATCGTCCATAATTACTAGGCAATATTTCTTACCTCCAATACTTTGTGTTCTGGTTGGTCCGAAGAGATCCATATGTAGCAACTGTAGTACTTGATTAGTAGATACATGATTTATTGGCTTAAATGAATTTCTTACCTGCTTTCCCAGAATACATGGAGTGCATGGATCAGTCTTTTGATAAGGTAATTTGGGTAGTCCTCGAACAAGCTGTTTTGATGAGATTTTGGCTAATTGCTTAATGTTGACATGACCCAGCTTTCTATGCCATAAGCTTTGCTTCGTCTTGAATTGAGATAAAACATTGCGATTCATTTCGTTTCACATCCAGAAGGTAGATGTTTCCATGTCTTCGACCCATGAAAGACTGAGTAGAGTCTTTACTGATTCCAGAACATATTCCTTCTTGAAAGAAGATCTTGAAACCAGTATCACACAGTTGACTAATGCTGAGAAGATTGTAATTGAGTCCTTCCACTAAGGAAGCATTACTTATTGTGAGATTTCCAATTTTCACAGTTCCAAATCCCACAATACTTCCTTTGCTGTTTCCTCCAAATGAAACTTTTCCACCATTTACTTGAGCAAGCTTTATAAAACACTTTGAGTCTCCTGTTATGTGTCTTGAGCATCCACTGTCAAGATACCACTTTACCTTTCTCTTGACGGTGACCTGCATTTAAAATAGAGTCTCAAGCTTTCTTTGGTACCCAAACTTTCTTGGGTCCTTTGGTGTAGGTAACATAAGTAGTATTAGCCCATATTTTCTTAACAGGTTTCCAAACCATAGGACACTCTTTTTCAAAGTGATTTGGACTGTTGCATTTTGAACATCTGAGAGCATTTCTACCTACAGATTTTACAAAAACTTTCTTGAAGTGATTTTTGTAATCCTCTCTCGAGAGTCTTTTCTTAATTCTTTATTTTACTTTAGGAAAATCAATCAAGGGAATTGTTTCTGCTGTCATACCTAGACCGGACTTATTGAATTAAGGTCTTTGAGCTGAAAGAATTTTCTCAAGTTTTTCAGACCCTATTGAAAATTTCTTTGAAATATTTGATAAGTCTGTTTTTAAAAGAGCATTTTCTTTTAAAAGATTATCTTCATTTTCTTTGAGAGTGGAAACAGTCAAGTTTAGACTTTTAACTCTTTCTACTAAAACATTTTCCTTTTGTTTTAGAGCTGAGTTTTCCTTTTTCAGTTCGGAAATTCTTTTGAGAGAAGTCTTAAGACTAAAACACAGTTCATCAATGTATTTAGAAACTTTGACAGGAATTTTAAAATTACTTGCCTCAAATTCACTGTCTGAGTCTGATCCAAAGTCTGAGTCTGATTGTGCCATCAGACATAGATTGGCATATTCATTATCACTTTCTTCACACTCTGTATTACTCCAGGTTTCGGCTTTGAGAACTTTTCTAAATTTTTCATCTTTACCTTTCTTCTTCTTCAGAAGAGGACAGTTGGGTCTGATGTGTCCCTTTTTCTTACAATCAAAGCAGACTACGTCTTTGTTTGGTTCCTCATCATCAACAGACTTGGTCTGCTGTCTATGAAAGCTTTGTTTCTTTGAGTTGAACCTTCTCCCTTTTCTATTCAGTTTTCTGAATCTTCTTATCATGAGAGCAAGCTCCTCATCGTCCATATCTTCTTCAGAATCTGTATCATCAGAATCATCATTTGATTTTAATGCAATGGATTTCTTACCTTTTGGATCTTCATCTTCATTGATCCGTTCCACTTTATAAGACTGAAGAGTTCCAATTAGCTCGTCGATAGATAGTGGCATAATTCTTTGCGTCTCTCTTATCGAAGTCTTTATGTGATTCCAATCCTTGGAGAGTCCACGCAGTAGCTTGTTTACCTTCATGGGATCAGAAGTTGGTTGAACTTGATTTTCAAGACCATTCACAATATCTGTAAAACGACTAAACATGTCAGATATAGATTCTCCTGGTTTCATTCTGAAGGCTTCGTATTGACCGAGAAGAATGTTGATTCTTGTTTCCTTCACTCGATCTGTTCCTTCATAGGTGATATGCAATTTGTCCCAAACTTCTTTTGCTGTAACACAAGAATATATTCTATTATATTCAGTTGGTGACAAAGCACAATATAAGGAATAAATTGCTTTTGCATCGAGTGCTTGTCTCTTGATTATCTCTTCCTGAGTCATTCCACTGGTCTCATCAGTTTCTTTTCCTCTTTCAGAGACTGATGCAGTGGTAGGAGTAATTCCTTTTTCTACAACGTCCCACTCCAGAGGATCCTTTGATCGAAGGAAAGCTTTCATCTTGTTCTTCCAGATGTTGTAATCATTTCCATCAAAGTAGGGTGGTCTGGTATTGCTTTGCCCTTCCATCAGCCCTGGTGCTAGCATACTAGCCATGGATCTTTTACTACGAAGTAAAACACTTCAAATAAAGTAAGTACACAGGCTCTGATACCAATTGATATTACTAGTATGAGTACCTAGAGGGGGGTGAATAGGTATATAAAATATTTTTCTTCAACAATTGCACAATACTAGACAGTAGAAGGAAACGTTAATCAAAGTAAGACTGAGAGAAGAGAAAATTGAACACGCGGTTTATAGTGGTTCGGCTTATATCAAGCCTACGTCTACTCTTCTTCACTGACAGCCTATTGGCTGGATTCCACTATGAACAAAAGAGAAGTTACAGCACAGCTTTGCCTTGATTCCACAGTGTAGATGTTCTACCACACCTCCTCAAGATTTCTCACAAATATAGACTCTCTTTTGTATACAAGTATTCGCTCAAAGGATTTGTCTAAACAAAAAGGAGCTTCAGACTTTGGAATTCTTCTATCGCGCACACCTCGAACAACTAAGACAGTCTTCCTTATATACTCCTTTATGCCATCATACCCGTTAGCACTTACCAAAGGAATTCCTCCAATCTACCCGTTGGACGGAATCAATCAAGAAGATTGTTCAAGCTATTAAAGGAACGTGTTGATAGCCCATCAATCATGTTCGCCCATACAATCAGGATCTCGGTTTTCATAAGTAGAACATTCCAATAATATTTAGGCAATCACCGGATCTTCAATTATCAAGTCAATCTTCGATCAATCAAAGGACTCCGTTATGTCTTCTCCAGCCACAAGATCTTCTCCAGTTGATAAGGTCAAATCCTTAACGAAACATCCAGTTCTGGATAACATTTCTTCAACGGATTAGAGACTGTCAATGAGGATAGACTTTGAGTCTTGAGTCTGGCTATCCGGAGGTCTTCAGACTTTAAACAGCGGAGTCTGCAAGCCTTCAGACTAGACTGATAGAATCGTTTTGTCAACTTCAAAATACTTCAAGAAGATTTCTCCAACACATGTAGCATCAAACTTTCAACATTTGGGACCACTGAAAGGTCAGGAATACTCTTGAAGAACTCACTTTCACCAAAATTGACATACTTCAAATTTCTAAGATTCTGAAAAATATAAAAAATGAAAATACAATAATTAGTTTCCCATTGGCTTATTTGTATTGTTTAACCTACCAAGACTTGGGACATACCTTGAATTCACTCCCCAAGTCTAGAATAAGACTTTACAGCATATGAAGTCCCACGAGCTTCTGGATTGCAAAATGTCGGCAAGGTTGTTGAAGTGAGCCATGTCAACTCTAGAGTGACACATTGCCCGGCTCCATTGGGAAAGCATGCATTTCAAAGGCTGAGCAATCTCAGCCTCTTCAAATTTGCTAAAGAAGCGGTTCAGCCTTTTCTGCTTCTTTGCCACAGGGGTTTTGAGCTTGTTTTTGGTTTTCCTCAGGTAATATGCACCTTTGTCTTCCTCCGCCGAAGGGAGAAGCAATAGCTGGGTTTGTTGAGGCCTCTTCCCCTTATTTGGGAAGCTATGATCATCCATCCATGTATCATCTCCTGGTGCGTTTGCTGGGGGCGTGGGTAGAATTATGGCTAAGGTCTTTGGTTCAACAGCAAATGGTTGTGATCTAGATGCATTTATAGTGGATGTCATGGGGGTTTCGGGCACCATTTATTCCTCTTCATTGTGGTGGTCAATTTGCCCATAGAAGGTCTTCCAACAGGGACTGTGTTCGCTAACTTCTGCTTTCAGCCAAGAGCCATACTTCCCTGGTTTGTCTTGAGCCAATCCCGTCTCTTCATAAGGTATTTTAGGGCAATAATTGGCATAATGTCCAATTCGACCACATGAGTAGCATAAATGAGGTAGCCTTTCATATTTAAAGTCTAGCCACCATTTATTTCTTCCAAAAGTAACCATTGTTCCTGTATTTAGAGGATTGGACAGATTTAGACTGACTTTTGCTTTGCCTAACTTTGTGCTAGCTATTGTTCCGAGCCTCCAGTTGGACCTTCTCCACTTTGCCGAGCTTTGAGGCTATGTTCCTGATAGAATCTTCATTTATTTGGGCTCGAGGTAATCCCAATATATGCACCCAAAAGGCATTATGAGAAAAGTCATAACAATGTTCAGGGGTGTTAGGATCGCCTTCTAAGAGTACAAGTAAGTTACTTGAAAATGACCAAGGTCCGTTTTCTACAACTCTTTTTTTGTCCTCCAGCGATTCAAATAAGAAGCAGAAAAAACCAGAATTAATAACTTCACATTTGACAGAATCTGTTTTCCATGCCCTCCTCATGGTACTAATAAATGCCTGAAAATTGACATTTGGTTTAGAAATCAGTTTTCCGTACAGAGTCAGATCACTTTCCTGCTTGTCGTTGTCAGGTATGTGGGCGTCCAGCTCCGTAACTTCATCTTCTGACCAGAGATCCCCCATCCTTTTGCATAGTGCTGCCAGTCGGAGTTGGTTTTCTTTGAGTTTGTCCATGTGAGCCTGGATATACGGTTGTTTGGTAGATCTAGGTTTTGGGTTGCCGAATGGTTTGATGGCCGAGCTTGGTGGAGTGAAGGGAGCTCAATGTGGGTGTATATAGACTGATTTGGGGATATAGATAAGTACAGAAAGGAGATTATAGGGTATTATAAGGTTTGGTAGGGTTTATGGTAAAGACTGGGAGGCGGTGATGATCGAAGCGTGATGTGGGGGCGTTTGAAAGGGAAGAGAACTTTTGCAAGTCCATTCGGCTCAGTCAGCCATTGTTCGCAGAAGAAGGTTTGAGGATGATGCGATTGAAAGGCAGAATCTGGGAGAGTTAGGGTTTTGGTGAGCTTGGGGTTCGAAAACTGGGTGAAGGGAGATTATCCGGTGGAGAGGCCATTTGATTGAGAGAAGCCTCAGATTTGGGTGCAGGGGAAAGGCTGTCGACAAGGACAGAGAAGGAGCTCACGCCATTGATGAGGGGGAGAGCGCTACGAGAGCGCAGAGTCTTGCCTCTCACAGAAATCATGCTTAATAACTTAGTGTAAACCGCATTATCTCATGCGTATTGTGTTGAGGCACGTTCAGATTTAGCCACTAATATGGATTGGCTCCCATCTTTGAGACATAGTATCGATTGCGGGCACAGAGAACACGAAACCAAATCACGGAATCGACGCAAATTTCTTTTTTCTTTTGCGTCTAAAACCGATTTAAGAATTAGCACGTGAGTGCAGATCATGAAGAACAATTCTTATTCGTAGTTATTTTTGCGTAGACAATATTAACGCAGCTAAAATCCACTCATTAACGACAAAATCCCCTCACTTATATAAAGCCGATTCAATAATTTCTTTCCTAGAAGACGGATCCTACTTCTGCATTTTCATCACCATTTCTGTTCATGTCTTTCAGTGAAAGCTGGTGGTTGAATTTTTGGAATAACGTAGCTGGTGGTTTATTGCACTTTTACCAATTTGATCATAAAATTTTCTTATATTGTCAATTGAGCTCTAAATCTTCTCACATTTTGCCAATCGAGTCTATTCGAAAAGCGACTGAAAGGCTTTCAGCATGATCAAGCCATGAAACTCAGATTCTTCTCCTTCACGACTCAAACGACTCTCAGAATCTCAAATACGCAATCCAGCCTGCTCATTCTTTGAAAGTGCAGTGGTTGGCTACGAATGGTGATCGGACCAGAGAGTGGAGGTCGTGGAAGCGTTGGTGTTGAAAATCGGGCCAGTGAAGGAAAAAACGAATCAGCTTTGAATACTTCGATCGATCTGACCGGAAAACAGAGCATGACAGAGGAAATCCGATCCAACGCGATCTTTGACAACCTAATGAGAACAGACTTCAGCAACAAACATCTGAAAGAATCAAAGTTAAAGCTCGGCAAAGAGGAAATATAGATCCTGAATCGATAGCGTCGCTGGAGATGAGCTCCTAAACTGATTGCGTCGTGGAATCAGAGCTGACCGAGGCAAAATGCTGGTGACAGAGAAATCAATGTCGCCAATTGAATCAAAAACAAAAAAAAATAGAAATCAGAGAATGAGAGAGAACACTTAGCTTTTTCTTTGATCCTAATCGAATGAGTTTATAAACTTCCATGCTAAGTGAAAAATGGAAGCTCAAAAGCTTCGGGTTGTTGAGGGTCCGGGTAACAAGCTCGAGCTCATCGACTGAGTAAATGATTCGAAGCTCAAGTGCAAGAGCATCGCGATTGAAGAGCACGAATGCGGCGAGAAATCTGAACACCGATTCCTCGAAGCTTGAAGACGAGAGATGAAGTTGAAATCGAGAACCGAATTAGAAGAAGATCCAGGCCTTGGGCTGCAAATTATTGAAATTTATTCCGATCTTTTCAAAGGGGCCCATGCCAATTTGAATCAAAATTTGGACTTGAATGATCTGGTCTGGTGGGTCGAGGTATGATGGACTAGACCCAATTGAGCACTTTTTTTTTTTTTTTTTAATTTGTCATTTGTTATATATATATTTATAACCCTCCTTTTCTTTTTTATACAAAAATGTAATTTGCAGGCAAAAATCAGGTGACGACCTGGATTGATTTTAAAAAAAAAATTATAGTGAACACAACAATACCGAATCCAACAAATTGCAATCAAGATTGATTCAAAATGTAACCACTAAATTTTGCCTCTATCCAAATTAGTGCTGAAGAAATCTTGCATTTTATCATCTACATTATACTTTGAACCACACAAATGAACTCGCCTTAGAGGTTTCAAACAAATCATAATGTGGATGCCAACTATTCTACATAACACTATCAATAATAATATGGACAATTTTTGTAACTTTTCTCAATTTTTAGATTTTATTTTTCTCTTTTCTTTCCCTTTTTTGTTGCAGTCGGCAAGGCTGACAATGGTCTGATGGCCCCTGTCAATCACTGGGCAAGGGTCACCCTTGCCCAAGAGAGGTCAACCCTCATTGTCCATTGCTTGCGGTTGGTCTCCAACCATGGTTTGAGATTAGCCACTTTTGAAAAGAAAAGATAAAAAAAAAGAAAAAAATCATCTACTGGTCACGTCACATGAGATAATCGGTATTGACTACACTATCGCACCAGCAGTTTCTGAATAATTTGGTTAAAAGGACTACATTAATAAATTATTAAAATATTTAAGATTAAATTAGCATAATTAAAAAATTTATTACTAAATTGACCGCTGAACAATAGGTTTATGAATTTTACCACAATTTTTCCTAAAGTCTTACAACTCAACTCTTCATCTATCTTTCGATACTACCCATTATGAAAATTAAATAAAAAAACTTTTCCTTCAAGTATCAATCTTACACTATCAAACATCATGACGATCCTAACTATTGCCAACTGAACAAAAAATAAATTGCTTGATGAAGAGTTACTCTTGAAATATGCCAACGACATTTTAGATAGCATGCACGTATATCAAAGCAAACTAATTAACTATTCGAAGCTTTACACGAATAATAGAATATCAGTACACTTCCCATAAAATTCACTACATTGAGAATATCTTCCTTAGACTTGGTCCATTGAATTGTGTGGATCATAACTATTAATTTTGTGAATCCACATGAGTGCCATATGTCAATCTCAAAAAATCAACAATGGTCATGCATTTTATTTACTAGACACGAATCCAAGCAAGTATTTCCTGTCGCATTGAAAAGGCTGACAACGAGCCTGGCGAGATTTTGGTATAAACATCATGTATCATCACGCACAATCAGCTACTCTATATGTATGCCTGCACAATCACGATTAGAGGTTTATCAAGAAATGCCGACGACAGAGGTTGAGCAGTAAAAGTAACTCCTAGCAACTCGGGTAAATCTCAGCACTCGAGGACCAAGGCATGCCATTCCTCGTACACCTTTAAACAGTTTTTATTTTTTATATTTTATATGAGGGTAATTTTAGAAGTAAAGCAAAAGTCAGACAGAAATGGGTTTTCCCTTATTATAAAGACTAGTCCTTGTGCACTGTAGAGATTACTTTCGTATTTCTTCTTTTATAAATTTAGAGGAATGCAATAGTTAAAACGGCACACAAGTGCGTGCGAGCTGAGTTCCATGGATATTTTCCATGTGAATTTCCTATTTTTAATGATTATCGCATAACTTTTGTTTTTTGTATGCATAAAAAAGAATTTATGCATATGAAAATACACTCTACTCAATTTAGTAAAAAACAACTGCTTATCTACGCTGAGAGGTGAAAAAACTGCAATATCAACTGTTTAGTACAATTATTACACCTATGTACTCTTGATGATTGTAAAAAAGTATACACGGCCTTTATTTTCTTCATAATTGACCAGCGTGCATTTCTTCAAACAAAATGCACAATCATTAACACGATGCAGGATTTAGATTGTTTTCTAAAGTGAAGACAACAATATTGAACCGAACAAATTGCCGTCATGATTGATTCAATAGAGAGGGACGAACTCCTATTTTTTCATGGAATCCTTCGTAGCTTCTAAATTTGCCTCTATCCTATTGATGCAACTAGAAAGCGACAATACGAGAAGAAGCAAAAGGCTAAGGCTCAACAGACTAAGCCGAAAAAAGAAGAAGAAGCAAAGATGCAGTTTTCAAAATGTTAATTGTAAATTTATCGATATGCTTTTTCTCTATTCCATATTATAAGAAATACTTATTATTTGGTAGTAATCTTATGTTTTTGGGAGTTAATGTAGTCTCGTTAACCATTTTATCAGCATCTTTTGACGTATGAGCACACAATGGAAAATTTCTTATATGGTGGAACTCTTATGTTGCCACGAAAGTACTTTCCTAGTTAAATTAATGACATTGAGTGCTAGTATGATTTATGTACTAATTACTCTCCTTAGAAAGGTGAATCCCAGCATGTCTTTTTGAAGGTGGGGTTGGGCATGTCAATGCTTTTGATCCATCTGTAAATCAACAAAGCCTATGCTTATTTAAGCATACAAGCTTTGTATCTGACTCTCATGGAGGACAGATGGACTGATCCTCAGTTCAATATTACATGTGCTCATAGGACCTTTGAAGAAACTTGATTGATGGTGGAAATGGATGCAATGATAATGATGCTTCTTGCTTAGATGCAAACCAAGTGTAGGTACTTATGTATATCAGGGAAATTTACTTAAAAAAAGTCCTAAGCCTAGTATGTATATGTTTCTTGAAGTTTATCGCCTGTATCTGATGCATATGCCATCTATCCAAGCAGTTCTAGCATGCAAGAATTTTCCCATCAATGCACCACAATTGATGCACCATAAATGTGGAGTCAGCTAGCATTAAGTTAAGGCCACGCAACTCAACCTTAGTTTTCCAATTCTAATTTCCAATTCATAAGAAAAACAAAGTCACCCCTGGCATCATCCTTTCTAGCAATGCAGAGAAAAGAAAAAATGAAAAATCAAAATGAACAAGATTACCTTCTCAAATGGTACATAACAGGAACTTCACAGATTTCCAAATACAGACGGAAACTTCCTCCCATGCTCTGTGCCACTCTTGCCATTTGTTAGGCTCGATTAGATTCTTCCACTAAAGTATTGTCAAGAGTTGGTACCTGTAAACCTGTGAACAACTGAAGTCCTCACTAGACTGAGCCTCCCATACACAATAAGAAAAACATCTCATCAAGGAAAATTCTATGAGACACACAACATAAGCCGGTGTCCATAACAGCATTAAACCGAGGGACAGCAGCAACCCTCCCAAAAATTTTTACATGAAATTGTGTGGAAATAGAATAAACTCATCCATCTAGATTGACCAGGGCAACAATATAACAGGAAAAAACTAAAAAAAAGGGAGAAGAATATCACGAAACTAGTGGTCAAAACATTTAAATCCGTGAATTACACAAAGGATTCAGTTGGGTAAAATCACAAATACCTGATGGACGTCACAGTGTGGGGTTCCTTCGTACGAAGGGACAAGCACTGGCGGGAGGAGATAATCTTCCTCACGTAGATATCGATGGCTTGGGCAGCTCTAAACTCTCACTCTATGACTAAGCCATCATCATCCAAATTCAAGGACTGGGCCTGTGGGAGCTCTTGTCAGGTGTGCAGCACAGAGCTGGCAATTTCAGGGAAACTGCTTTGTCTTGACATTGTCTCTCATCGGCATTATGCTCAAATAGAAACTTTTTTGGGGGGCAATCACCCGATGGTATAATGAAATTCATCCATGCGGTACTTCGCTTCTGAGTGATGGTTGAGGGCTTTCCAGAGGAGGGTCTCATGAGTGAGGCCAAACACTAGGAAGTTGCGAGGGGAGGAGCATTTCCTCAGGACGTCCGAGATGGGCTTGAGCTCGGGGTAGGACATGCGGAAAGAGTCGTTGGACTTGGATGCATAGTGAAGGAGGGTGTTGATAACGGTCGATGGCAGAGGCGCGTTGCTATAGGCGGTCGTGGTGGGGGAAAAGGTGGTGGTGGCAGCGGAGGCGACGGCAGTTGTGGAATACTCTCTGGTGTAAATGAGGGTGACGACGAAGGCTGTGGTTAAGAAGGAGATGAAAGCGAGGAGCCATAGGCGGTTGGAGCTTCCCTGCTTCTGGATGTACGGGTGGAGGAGGATGAGTCTTGTGTTGCTGTTGTTGACATTCTTCATTTTGCTCTGTCTTAGAGAGAGAGAGAGAGAGAGATACCCTCCTCTGGTAACCTTGCAGATCTTGAACTTAAATGAGGCTGAGACCTCTTAGCTGCTTTAAAGGAGTAAAAGGGGATGTAGGTAAATGGAATTTTAAAGAAACGAATCACTATAATGATAGAAAATATTAGCTAGGCTTATATAATTATCATTGAAACATATTGTATTAATCATAGCATTCTTTTTTCCTTTTGAATTTTTATTTTGTGCACTTGCGTCACGGTATAGTTACAATACTACTTTTCTAAACTACGAATGAGTGAAATCTCCTACTAATATATTCATAAAACGATATTTAAATATCCCTTCATCAATCTTTGAAAATTGATAATATGCTTTGATCAACGCTATGGTACCGTGTTATTTTCACTCTTTCTTATCAATGAAATTAATTAGGCATGAACTTCATTCAACGCCATGAGAAGTGGACCCATCTTAGGACTTAGGAAGATAGGCTAGCAGCGAGGGATTGGTGATGTAGCGACCCAACAACAGATTACAAGCCAAGAATCTCTGTTGCTTCTTTGCGTGGGCTTCACTTCTTAAGTAACCTCCCCAGTTGCCCTCAAACAATTACTTGTTAACGAATCTAGTTATCCATTTGAATTTTGAGGGAGACATGTCAACCATAGCAGGCTCTACCTTGGTAGGAGAAGCATATGCACGCCACATTCTTATATCCTATACACAATGACTCCTAATAATTTGAACTTTGATTAGAAATCCTTAAAAAATTAATGTGACAACTTCTATATGAGATTATATGTGGCCCAATCGTATTATTTGTGTGATATTGATTGGTTTGGAGTGGAGGCCACAAGGTAACCGTTCCTCGTGCTCTCTCCTCACCCGAAGGACGACATATGTTTTGCTTATAGATGCGATGTAAGAAGTTGCGCAACTCCACGTACTCTCCGCCTCTCCTCTCACCAAGCCTACCACCGAGGCCTAAGTAGTACCGACACCGACACATGACACACGACACGCAACACGATACGACATGTTTACATGTCATTTATTAAAAAATAGAAAATTTCGACACTTTGGGACATGTTGTATTTTATCATTTTTATGATTATATTAATCAAATTAATTTGATTCAATTTCATAAATAAATAAATAATAGAAAAAGAACCTAAAATGAATTTACACTAAAAACATTAATCTACCATTTGTTAATATCATTCATTATTTCAATTTGACACATTCAACTCAATTCAACTCAATTCCAATAATTTATAAAATTTTGAGGGGAAAAAAACAAGCAATCCACATTTTAAACTTGCTGTTAGAGCATGTTGGAAGAGAGGAGAAAAAGCAAATTGTAGGGTGAATTGTGTATCACAACAAGTAAGATTTAGAAGAAAAGAGAAGGCTATATTTTTCTTCTTTCCTCCTTTATCATTTTTATTATTATTTATTTATTCTTACATATTTACATTTTGACTTCTCCTTTATTGAAAATTCTTAAAATTAAGCTTGTACATGTCGGAATCACATGTTGAAAATTTGAACTCACACATTTTGAGTGTTGAAAGAGTTGACCAGGTATTGAACTTTCCGACACCTGTTGATTGAGTATTGGATAGGTGTCGGAGTGTTCGACACGACACGAAAGCTCTCGAAAAGTATCATTACTTCATAGACCGAGGTGGGTCTCACCCGCCATCAAATCCACCCAGTGGTCAAGTTTGGTCTGCCATATTTTGCCGCTTATGAAGCGTCAAGCCTCAATTTTGCAGACGAACCTTTTTTTTAATGCATTTCATTTGAGGGTACCGTCGAGAAAAGAATAAATTCTAAAATTGTATGATACTTATTTATTGTGTTTTCCACGTAAATCAAATCATTAAAAAAGAGTACAATGCCACCAAATGAGAATGAGACGCACAAAAAATCCTCGGTTGCCCCTCATAATCTTTCTTGGATTGTGCTTGAACCGACGGGGCTGCTCAAGCAATTAGTATTGGCAAAGCATATCCAGGAATGGAAAGTGCTTTGGGTACACCGAACAACAAAGTGGGAGATTTACCCTTTTTGTGGTGCTCCTTGTAACTGCAATCAGAGAGATGCACCGCTTTGTGATTGCACTCTTGGATACTTAGATAATCTGAAGCTGGAAGATCGTCAGGGCCAATGGCGAAAGGAGGTCTGCGTCGGAATGTAGTGATGACAAGGAAGATAATTTTTTTCCTCATGCGTAACACACGCTTGCCGAAAAATTCTGATTCGTTCATGGTTGAAAACACCGAAGCATGCAGGTCATTTTGCTTGAGCAACTGTTCGCGCAGTGCATATGCTAACATTGCTGACTGTCAGATATGGACGGATGAGAAATTTTTGGTTCGACTTTTGGCCTATGATGTACTTTCGAGAGATTTCTATGTCCGGACCGCGGCATTGGACTTGAAGGAGGAGCGTAAGAAAAAGAGGAAACCCATTTCGAATTTCATAACAGCAGCTGTGGTTGTGTCCTTAGCTTTTCTTGTGTTCTTTAGTGTGTCGCCGGTGATTATTAGGACGAGACGGTCTGCTCATGCAGCAGACGACCATTTGATGCATTTTGTATATCGAGTGCTGAAGAAAGTGACAAAGAACTTCTCTGAGAAAATTGGGGAAGGCGGGTTTAGTTTGTTTACCAGGGAATACTGCCAGACTCAACTCCTATAGCAGTGAAGAAATTTTGAACCAAAACCATAGTAACAAACAGCTCCTTGCGGAAGTTAGAACTATCGGAACAATACAGCACTGCAATGTGGTTCGGCTGCGCGGCTTTTGTGCAGTAGAGTCAAAAAGGTTCCTAGTACATGAGTACCTTGCAAATGGTTCGCTCGCAGCTCATTTGTTTCAGAAAGGTTCCAACACCCTCGATTGGAAAACCAGACACAGCGTTGCCATCGGGATTGCTAAAGGATTGGAGTACCTCCATGAGGGGTGTCGAGATTGCATTGTACACTGCGACATCAAGCAAGGGAATATACTGTTGGATGCAGAACTCGCACCACAGATTGTGGATTTTGGCCTCGCAAAGGTCCCAGGATGGGATGTCAGCCGTGTAATTACCACCATGAGGGGAACCAGAGGGTACCTCGCACCAGAATGGATTTCAGGAGCCATCACATCGAAAGTTGACATTTTCAGCTATAGAAAGCTGCTCTTTGAGATCATATCGGGAAAGAGAAACATTGAGGAGCTGAATAGCGATCCGCGCAATTATCTACCACTTCAGGTAGCTAATCCAATCGCCAAAGGAGAAGACGTCTTGCCACTCGTGGACCGCAGATTGAATGGACTCGTGGAGATGGAAGAAGTGTGCAGACCATGCAACGTCGCTTGCTGGTGCATTCTAGACAGCGAGCGAGATAGACCAACTATGTCTCAGGTAGTTCAAATTATGGTCGTAGAAAAGCCATCAATCCCGAGAATTTTCTTGCAAATTGTAGGAAGCTATGAGAGTGATGCATAGGACAAAGCAATATGTCCTGTCTTTGATAAATTTTGGGCACGATGTAGCCCCAATTCATCCTCCTTGAGTCTATAGTTACATCTATGTACATCTTTGGCCGATGCCATTTGTAATATAAAGACGCAACAGTTAATGTCGCTGATGGACTGACTGGTCTAGAATCTGCATCATGCTTACCAGACTTTGTAGGTTCCAACCGTATGCTACCATTTCTCCATCCTCTCGTGGCAGAAGATCTGGTAAAGGAGTTTGTTGTCTATTCAGCTCATGTGTCTGAGCCTAATGAAGTATGATGAACTCTATATTAAACATTTATATGATGCCCTTATTGCAGCCCCGTAGAACCCTCGACACTCGACGGTTGGTAGAGGATCAGGGCAGTAGAGGCAAGAGCCTTCCAGAAGTGGCGTGTGCTGCTGAGCAGCGGCGTGTACTAAAAAAATTTGATTATGATGTTCCTCAAGTCCAGGTCACAAACATCTGATGTCCTCGCGGTGTAAATTATGATGCTCTTCAAATCCAGCCCCACAAATATCGGACCTCTAGTTCAAACACACCACCAATCTTGCGTCGAATGATTGAGAGAAATTGAGAAAGCTTTACCATTACAATTGTGTTAGCAACTGCTTTCTTGTGTATCTTCATGTACCGATATCACTAATTAATTGTCATATTAAATGTTTTGTTTTTTGTAATTTTAGCAGACACGAGAAGAACTCATTTCAACACTGAAGTGCAGAATGATGTCACGCTATCTAATGGCGAAGAATGTGAAAGAGAACTGCTGCAGATGAGCCAAAAGGAAATCAAATTGACAAAGAAATTGTAGTAAAACCGAGGCAAGGAATGGTACTCGATTCTGTAGAGGAACTCCAAAAGTACTAGAAAAGATAGGCTAAACAAGTGGGATTCGGTGGAGGAGCTCGCAAAATGGAGATGACAGTAAGATCTAATACTTGACTTTTGCATGTTCTCGTTATGGAAAGAGTGTGGATTGCTTAACGTTGTCAGGAACAATGTGTAAGCAAAGATTAGTGCTTGTTTATGTCCACTTGGAAAGTTAAGAATATCATCTTTCCATCTTGACCACAATCGTAACTTGAATCCTGGGAAAGTTCGCGATCAAAGATGCCCCAAGAAGTTGGATGCTCATGTGAAAAGAAGGCTTGAATTGAAACGAACATAGGTATAAGGATCGACAAGAATTTTTTTAATCGCCTGTTGTTGAGGCAAGAGGTTATGAAGATCTTAATTTTGGCGAGAAAGAGCGTCGAAATTTCTTTGAAAATGTGAGAAAGTTAAGACTTGGAACTAGAGATGCCATTCATAACTATTTTGTTCGGATGCAAAGTAGAAATGATAGTTTTCTCTATGAACGGAGTTGGATGTTAGTTCCAGGACATTCAGCATTACACCTAGCGTCAGCACCAATCCTCCCATAAATTTATACACGTAATTACATAAACATGGAATATCCTTATACATCTGCTCGGGCAACATAGAACAAATTGAATCGAACAAACTGCTATATATTAGAAAAAAAAAACTGGACAAAAAAGAGAGAACTAATTTCAAACTCAACTATGGGACGGGCTTGGAGGTGGTCAAGAAATGGAGGGAGGCTCTCTTTGAATCCACCAATTTGATGGGAATGCATCTGTATGATGATTAATCCCCGATGTCAAACTCATTACCTTCTCCTGTCAAAAATAATTTTAACTGTCTGGGAAAGGAAGTGTCGAGACTTGACTAGCTTAATGCCAACACCAATTGACCAATCGAGTTGACCTAACCGATGACATCGATTTCTACCGTGTTTTTGTTGGGTATAAGTTAAGGGCATCTGTATTGAAGTATGGTAGTTCTATTATCATTTCCAACATATGCTTCGAGTGGAAAAGAGAACTTGAAATGAGAAACCTGCGCTCTAAAGTCGAGTCCAATGCATCCTTTCAGAACTTTCTGCATTTCATGCATAAGACATATTGATTGAATAAAATGATCTGTATTCAATGGCACCAATATCCACATTATCCAGCAATAGTAAAGTTACGCGGTAAAGTCTGTGATATGAATTAAAGAGTACATATCCAAAACTTGGCATTCTTCGCTCTACTCAATAGGAGCATATGCTTTGTGTGTGTGTCTAATAAATTTTTTTGCTACCAAAGCCATTATTAACTAGAGAAGACTGAAATTAATCAGAAATTTTTGGGCCCGTTTAATACTCCTCTTATCAGATTATGCTGTACACTTCAGGCTAGATAATGACTACACTTCATAATCATCCATACCTTTCTCCCTCTTTTGTTTCAACAGGAATGAAGATGATTGGATCCTGGCATTGTTGAAGAGATAGAGAAAAATGATGGGAGAGATTGGATGTAAACTAGAATAAAGATCCTCGTAGTTACAGTTTGGTCAGACAGACCAGCTATTTCCCTAGAGATTGGTGTGCGACAATGCTGCTTCATCTGAAGGTCAAAATAACAGAAATTGTTTTTTCATTGTAGAAGATTTTAGCTACTTAAAACTGTTACTGAAACTTGAGAATTAGTAAAGACAAGGGACTACACTTCGAGGCGAAAACTTTCTGAGGTAAATTGTTGGTTAAAGGAAGTGGGAGTGAATGGAGTTTCGTGATAACGTGACTCAACCATAAATCGCCATTCTGTCTACTTCTCTTTTTTCCCCTCAAGAAAGATTTTATTAATGGCACAAAAGCAGGTGAGCAACCTGCTACAAGCTCAAAACATTGTCAGTTCAAAGAAGCCTCTAGTTATGACACAATACTTTGTTTACCTATCCAATTCTGTCTACCTTGTAACAGAGGAATCAACTAATCTTCCCAAGGTGTAGACCTTTTGATCTTTGACGCAATTAGATCAACACTTTCCTAAAGATATAGATCATATCAGATTGAGCAAAACTTGCTATTTTAGAATTTCAGAGTATGAAGCATTGGCATCATTAATTGGATTAAGAGAGGTGACAAAGGCCTAAGTGACGTTCACAGAGCAACTAGGAAGATCATGGCCATTCAATAAGAATCCACTTAAGTTTGGATTAATGCAATCTACATCACAACTAATACAGAAAGAGAGTAAGGAATAGTTCCTCAACCATGTCAGTATTGATAGCATGATGCAGAACCCGTACTTCATTGTGATTTTCAATTTTAATTTAAGGAGCAGACATTTTAAAATTTCTAGTAGAGACGGAAAAAAAAGAAAACGGAAGAGCAAAATGCATTGGAATCGCTTCCCCTAGAATCAACTCCTCAACAAGTCGTGACCAATTCCACCGGAATGTTTCGCAAGCTGACACTCGTATGATATTTGGTGCCAGTGGAACCATAGTTAAGACCATCTTATCTTTGTTAAGTGGATCAGCTTTCCTCTCCATCTGTTTCGATTGGACTATCTTCTTCCTCGGTGTCTATTGAATTGTCTTCCTCTGAGTCTCTTTCCTTGATCATCCAATCTATTTCTGAATTGTCTTCCTCTGAGTCTCTTTCCTTGATCATCAGGCATTGGGGCTCAACCCTCAAATCATCCTCCTGTTGCTGGCATATTAGACGGAACCCACACTTCTTTATGCTTCCTGTCCAATCCCTAAGGTGAACATGAAAATGACTCCAATCATTTTGTAGATACCTCTCTACTTTCCACAGAGATGTTCGTGGATACTTCTCTACTTCCCACAGAGAGCTGCGTGGATAATACTCAAGCCACACATTATCGGATTCCAGTGAATGTAAGCATCTTGTACAACTCTGCACACTTTTGCCATTGACAAGAATTTGGATCTCACATGAAAAACCGACCACTTTTCCTTCCTCCATCCCAAGAACCAAACAGAGTGCAAGTCCTAAGAACTTGTCATACAGATCCTTGGGAACCTTGAAAGATATAGGTCCCTCTTCACAATTGTGAATCCATCCTGGCATCTCTCCTCCAATTAGGAGCATGTTGAGTTTCCTCGTCTTCCGGAGATACTGTCATACAGCATTCAAAGTGTGAGAGAGAGAGAGAGAGAGAGAGAGAGAGAGAGAGTGAGTGAGTGAGTGAGTGAGTGAGTGAGTGAGAGAGAGAGAGAGACTGACCTTGAGTATTGACACACCAGCCAGATCGAACTCTTTCCGTGATAATCCACAGCATGAAGAGAAGTCAACATCAGAGAAGTTGGAGAGACTCGAAAAATCTGGGAGTTTTTGTAGAGATTTGCAATTATTTGCTCTTATGATCCCAATATTTGATGGAAGCTGAGGAATCTCTTGCAGTTGCTTGCAATTATCCAGATACAAGTATTTCAAATTATCATATTTGTGGAAGCACCTCGGCATATGAGTGAACTTGTTCCCTCTAAGATCTAGGTGCGTCAATCTGGGAAAATTGGAAGGAACCTCGAGGAAATCTAACCTTGATAAATTGCAATCCTCAAGAACTAGCCTGTCTAGATTTGGGAATCCCAAGCCACCATCAAGATCAGTTGGATCCTCCAAGTTCTTTGGAAACATGATAAAATTTGAGCAATAATTAAGACCCAAAGACTCCAGATTTTGCAATTTATAAATGCTCGATGGAAGCCTTATGAGATTTTTGCAGTGCCATAAAATTATATGCCTTATAGAGACAAGATTATCGATGGATGCAGGGAGTTCTTTAATAGCCGTTCCTACTAGATTAAGTTCCTCTAGATGTTCTATCTTTACCAGAATATCAGGGAACTTCTCGAGTTTAGAGCAACCAGAGAGATAAAGTTTGCGAAGAGATTTTGTCTTGAGTATGCTAGGAAAGATACTAAGCTTAGAGCACCCATCTAATGATAAAAATTCTAACTTGTCAAGATATCCGACAGATTGATCAACCTCCACCAAGCTTTTGCACGACCGAAGATCCAATCTCTCCAAATTTGGAGCCCACGAAATGTCAGGAACACGAGTCAGGAAATTGCATTGACTGAAATTGATGTCCTTCAACATTCTAAAATCCTGTAAAAACATATCAGTGCAGTCATTAAGTTCTGCTATGAAAATGAGAAGCTACTCATGGCAAGGGCTTACGTTAAATGTGACTCCTAATCGTTTGATATGACTATTAAACATAAAATAGTGACCGATTATTGGAAAAAAAAATGAGTAAGACTTTGGTTTTTGACACGTTATATCGATGAGTACAATTCTTAAAACTTCGGGCCTCGAATGACTCGTCCATCGCTTGGATGCAATTCGGCAATGACCTGTGCCCACCGTGCGAGGCTTGGAAAATGAGTAGGACTCTGGTTTTTTGGTCTCCCTAACGAGCTCCGACCAAAGCCCACAAACATGTATCTTACTCGAATAGATTTTAAATGGGAAAGCCCCACCACAACGGAAATCACTAAGCGAGGAACTATACTGAATAATTTTTCACCATCATTCGTAACTTTACTGTCGATAAGTAGTGTCTTCTCCACGCGTTTAATCAACCGGGCCAATTGCCCGTTTCTTTTGGTTTCACATGACCCGGCTATGAATAAGTCCGACCGCCCAATATTCTAATCGACTGATTTTCGTTTTTGAGGCCAGTTTCTTATGTTGAATGGAAGGCCATGGAATGGCCGAAGTGATTGGGCCAAGAAAGTAATCATATTAGTCAGAATCCACACTTTTTCACAATAATTGTGCAAAATGAATGATATTGAAAATCAGTTAATCTAATGCAAACATGGAAATGACTCTCAAGTCATTTGGACCGAAATGGTGTATTGTCCACAACTCCTTTGATTCCATACACTCAAGCCACACATGATCCAAATCATCTGGCTGCACATGCTTGGTGTGTATCGTCTCTTTGCAATTATCAACTCCTTAAACCTCAAATGAGAACAGCGACTCTCCTTGTCCTCGAAATACAACACAGAAAACTACTCCTAAAAACTTTTTATGAAAGTCCTTAGAAGCCACGAAAGATATGTAACCCTCTTTATCGGGGATCAACCACTTGGGCATCTCTTTTCCAAGTAGAATAACTTGACAATTTGTTTGGCAATGAAATTTCTATCATAGATGTAGACTGTTAGATAATTTTTCGAAATTGGAACCTAAAAAGAGGAGTTTCAATGAGTTAAGTGGCAGTACTAGAGTTTAGATATAGTTAGCAATAGCAATGCAAATATTTTTTTGTACTTAATTGGTGGAAACATGTCATGTATTGTTGAAGATTTTGTAACTAGATGGACATGAATTATTTAAGTTTTTCATTGGATTGGGTGATCCTTGTAAGTCAACAATGAACTAGAGTACTATAAATAAAGAAAATATCCTTTGCATTGTCTTATAGTAACCTGTACCACATAGACATGCACAATCACTTTCTATATATTTGTTTTTTGTTTTTTTTTTAATTAGCCCACAATTCTAATCAGAGAGAGAGAGAGAGAGAGAGAGAGAGAGAGAGAGAGAGAGAGAGAGAGAGAGAGAGAGAGAGAGTCTAACCTCAAACTTGAAATAATCATTCACGGCCCCATGACGAACTACCTCTTGAGATGAATATAACTCAACATGCTCAACGTCACATACTTTGGAGGGAAGTCTACTTAGAGATTTGCAACTAGTTGCCCTTAGTCTTCTTAATTTCTTAGGAAGCTTGGGGATCTCTTGTAGTTGTTGGCAACTCGAAACATCCAAATCTTCCAAGTTATAGAGTTTCCCGCATGTAGGAAGGTTAGTAAAATTGTTTCCCTGCAAATCTAAATTTTGTAAGCGTGGAAAAGAGGAAAGAGTATCCAAGAACTCTACTTCTGATAGATGGCACCATCCAAGGCTCAACAATGATAACATTGGAAATCTTGTCTTTGAACAGTGCTCACTCAAATCCTCCTCCTCCTCCTCCTCCTCCTTTGGAAACTTGATTAGTCGTGAGCAGCCACTAAGTTGCAGGATTTCAAGATTTTGCAACCTATAAATGCTAGATGGAAGGATTGCCAGTTTCTTGTTGTCCATTAAATACATATGCTTTAAAGAGACAAGATTTCCTATGGATGCAGGAAGTTCCTTGATTCCAGTCTTAGTTAAATAAACTTCTAGCAAGGCTTCATTTTTAACTGAGATATCAAGGAAACTTTTTAAGTTAGAGCACCCTCTTAAACTCAAAGACCATAACTTGCCATGACATGCAATTGATTTGTGGACATGCTCCAAATTTCTGCATTTTTCAAGGTACAACTTCTCGAGATTTGGAGTAGAAGAGATGTCCGGCATACATATTAGCGACTGACATTGAATCAAGGTAATGAACTTCAATTTATTAAAGTCCTGCAAGAACAATAAAACTAACTTGCATAGACATTTCAGACGATCAAAGAACAAAAGTGAGATATATATTCATATCAAAAGCTGGCTCTAATTTTTTAATAAAAAAACACTTGATCATAATTCAAGCCACATGTCATCAGAATTCACTTGATCATGTAGTGTAAACAGAGCACTCCCTCACTTAAAAAATACGAGTTTAATAAGTAATCCTTGTAAATTCCCCAATGCTTGTAATTTCACCACGCACTCGAATGGTGTGGTCACTTTCACTACATATACGTGCAGAAACAATACTTGTAACTCAGAGAGAGAGAGAGAGAGAGAGAGAGAGAGAGAGAGAGAGAGAGAGAGAGAGAGAGAGAGAGAGAGAGAGAGAGAGAGAGAGAGAGAGAGAGAGAGAGTGGAGAGAGAGAGAGAGTGTGTGTGTAAACTCAAGTGGGAGCACATGAGCGGTGGTCAATCCTTTTTCAACTAATTCATCACATGCATTTAAGCTAACATCTGAAATCTTATGTAGAGATTCGCAACCACCCACCTGCAGATCCCGCAGAGGCGGTGGAAGGTCAAGAATCTCTTCTATTCATCGCTTATTAGGAAGTGGTGGTTGGTTGATCATTTTTAAAAAGAAGACATATTTTGTATGCCTAGATGATCATAAATATAACCAAAAAAAAAAATGAAAAGTAACAGAGTCCAAGCCATCTTGCATAGTTTTTTGTTTTTAAGCTACATATATGTTGGTGTTGTGTAAGAGCTCAAAGTTTAATATATCATTATAGAAACAACCACCACATTTATACCTTGCATTTGTATAGCTAAATAAAAAATGTAGATGCATCGATAGACTTTGACATCTTGATCTAGTGGATCTCATGTGCAATTTATTAAACCTCTATGGTGCACACCGTCAAATATATAATGAGTCTTTTTGCGCCTTCTTTCAATTAAGTTTTAACTACTTTGTTTTTGAGACCCCTTTATCAATGAGATGTCATTCCATAATGATTAGCATATTTTTTATATGGTAAATTCTCAATGAACTCTCCAAAATTATAGCACTATCGTTCTGAAGGACGAAAAGAACATTAAATGAAAGGGAGTTTAAGGAATGAGATTTGAAATGCTATATATGAAATTTTATTTGAAGGTGTATCTCTCAAAAGATAAAGGTGGTGAGTTTTTTCATGGGACAAGTGAAGAATGTCAATTAAACTTTTTAAATACAGACAAACCTAATCAACACTCACTCGCCCAGTAGCATTATCAATGGAAATGTTGCTATTAGTAGGAAGGGGATTACGGGATGGTTTTTATATGGTAAAAAAATTGTAGATGATTGGTTATGGAGCATTGATGGTTTACATGTTATGGAGAGTTACATTGGTGTTCATTAATAGGGACTCAACAATCGTTTAGTTCTATTAGCCATCCTCAAATCGATGGACAAGCTAAAGCTGTTAATGAAATTTTGGGCAATTTAATGAGGAGTTTATTGAAAAACATGTTAAACAATAGGATTTGTTAATGGTTCAAAATGATTTTGCAGATAATAATTGGATGAGCCAAACTATCAGAAAATGCCAATTTGAAGTTTTGTATCGAAAAGACAATAAGGCTCCATTTGTTTCGCGAAAAATGTGACATTTTTGGATAATATTTTTCAAGAAGTCATTATTCTGAAAAATGATAATATTTCCTTATATTAAATAGAAACCTAAAAATGAATTGGAAAATATTTTTTGCCATTTGGTAGGGAAACTAGATTTTCCAGAGAAAAAAACTAGAATTTTTAATTTTTAATTTTTTTCTTTTCTGTATTTCTTTATTCCTCTTTTTTTACTTCTTTTACTTCTTTTCCTTTTTCCTTCTTCCTTGACCAAAGGCCAGCCACAGCCACGATCGGTGCCGGCAAGCTCGTCCCTTGCCTGTGACCGATCGCCCGCCATCGTTGTGGCTGGTGACTGGCCTAGGAAGAAGGAAAAAGAAAAGGAAAGAAAAGAAAACTAAACATAATTAAAAATTCAATTTAAAAAAAATATATTTTAATAAGAACAAACATTTCATTAATCAAGGTCTCAAGCTCGAGCAATGAGGACCCGCTCATAGCCTTTGTGGACAAGAGCTTTAGTTTTGGGGACTCGAGCACTACCTTTATGGTCCCAAGCTCGGGTGCTAGGGAATCGGGCACAAGCATCAAGGATTCAAGCTTAGCCTCGATGAACTCAAGCATGGGCACTAGGAGCTTAGGCCTGGCCGTTGGAGACCTAAACCTGAACGCCGGGACCCGGGAACGAATGTTAGAATTTTATGTTCAGAGTGTAGAATTTTGGGTCTGAGCATCGATAGTTAGTCATATTTCGGAAAATGTTTTTTGGTTTTTGAAAGAGGGAAATCATTTTCCTAAATTTAAGTATAGGTATTCCGTTAAAATAATCAGTGGACTCATTTGCCTAAGCAAACCGAATACAGGAAAATGAGGAAAATGTTTCCTTGAAAAATATTTTCCATGAAACAAGCAAAGCGTATGTTTATCTCATATGAAGCATGGAAAGAGAAATATGAGGAACTTTTTCTACATATAGTACCACGTAAACACGGGTTAAGTGTACTGTGGATGCAAAGAATTGATACTTGTAAAGTTGAGCAAAATCATCCATTCAGAAATATTTAATGGAAAGAAATTGTTGATAAAATACGCAATACATAGAAACATATACATGTATATGGACAAAAAAGGATATTTCAAGATTTCAAATAAAAAATTTGTTGTCGCATAAAAAGAATTCAAAATTTTGATATTGAAACATGTTAGAGATCAAATAAACTTACTAACTCACGCATTTCTCTATAGATACAACATTTGCAAAATAAGTAATTGACTACATTTTGGGGTTAAAAAGAGAGAGAGAGAGAGAGATCCCACCGAAGCTGCTGTTTAATTTATATTGTACTATAGATTATATGAATATGAGTAGTATAATTACACGTACATACATACGTATATGACTTACTTTATGGAACAACCAACATGTGAAAAGTTACCAGTGTTTAAACTTACTTAGGCATTTCTCTGTGGATACACCATGCAAGTAATCGTCCGAGGTAGGCTTATTTAACTAAAATATGATGGGCTGTCCTACGTGTGAAAAGTTAGTGGCCAATTTGGGAGAATTCTCCTGTATAGTGTGGGGAGGTTTGAGATGCCTTTAGTAATCGATTAATTTGGTCGTGTTGTTATCTATTGTCCCGTACATATCGGATAATTACTGGAGTAGCCCCAAGAGAGTACTTATGCGTTGAACGGAACACAAAAACTAAATTGCTAACATCATGTAATCAACGTCAAAATTTGAAAAAGTATGCTTGGTGATATGGAGGTTAGGCGTGGCGTAAGATCGGCGAATGAGTCCCGAGCAACACCAAATGTAAGATATTATAGTTCCAGTAGAAGCAACAACACGCTAAAGCATGCCCCTATCAAATTCATTTTGCATTTTTTGAAATTCGATGAGACCTTCTTAGGAACTTAATCTTTTGAAACTCAATTTTTCTTTGAGGATGTATGCAAATTGACCGGACACGGGACACCATGTAAGTAATTGTGCGCCTGTTTAATATTCTGCATTTGATTTATCGTTAATGATTAATGTTTGCAATTGTTCTCGCTTGTCGATTCCAAGTTTTATCAAACGTGCCCTAAATCTTATTTGACTAAGTAACCAACATTTATTTTATCGTTTCGAATTATTAAAGGTTATGATGATTTAGCAACATTTATAGGTGGAGCTTACTAAATTGTTATTTTCACTATATTTTATAAAACTACCGACCCTCGTTTGAATCCTTTCGCTGACGTTTATTTCATTTTTGGAATTACCAAACGCTTTTTCTGTACTGCATTTTTTTGTTTGAGTTACCAATGTGTTCAATTTACAATTCTTTTCAGAAAATAACCGATTTTTATTTGAATCACTACCAATGTTTTTTCTAGTGTTTCAAAATTATCAACTGTTTTAATAATCTATGAATTTTTATATGCCAGCTTACCAACTTGCTAATTGAGTCCCCTTACCAACGTTTATTAGGTTTTTCGCAAAAAATAAATTTGTTTCTATAATTTAACGATATTTATTTGTTGAAGTTATCAACCATTTGAACTAACTCCTATACTAAATTACCTACTATTTCCTAAATTACCAACTAATCCAATAATTTACCAACAATTATATGCAGAGCTAATTTAAGAACTCTTACATGAAAATACCAATAGATATTTGAGTTAGTTATCAATATTTACTTGGTTGCTTCAAAGGTATTAACCATTCTGATAATTTACCGACATTTGTGGCAACTTACCAACTGAAAAGGTTTGATAACTTATATCCAAAATTATCAACTCTTATTGAGTTAATTGACATTGTTGAAGAAGTACCCACTGTTTCAATAGTGTACCAAGGTTAATTTGGAAAGCCTACTAGCATGTTAACATCACCACTATTCTATGAAATTAACAATTCTGTTGAATATTACTAACATCATTACAATTGCCATCATTTGTGGTAATTAAGTCACACTCTCCTATTTGAGTCACTTACTAACTTTTATTTGGTTGTTTCAAAAGTATCAACTTTTCACATAATTTACCACGTTTGCTTGAGGAACGTTCCAACTTCTTTAAGTTACAATCAAATAAACATTGGTAAGTGGACTCAAATAAAAATTGGTAAATTTTGTAAGAGTTGGCAACTTCAACTTGTTGATAACATCTGCAAATTAAATGTTAGTAAATTGTTAAATCAAAAAGTGATTTCGAAAACGTCATTAACCAAATCAAATAAGAGTTAGAAAAACTAACACTAGATGGTAACCTAACCTGTGAGGAGTTGGTTAATCACTCAAATTAATATTGGTTGAACACCTACTTAAAGTTCCATATCTCTAAATTTGGCACCTCTAAAAGGTCAGGGACACAAATCAGCGACTTACAGTGGCTAAAATTCAGAAACTTCAAATTCCTGAAGTGCTGCAAATTTAAAAGAACAGCTGAACAAGATTTTGATAAATTAAATTTGTATGCGCTGAAAATGAAAACCGTCAATTCAAGCATTTATGACGTACCTTTAAGTTCCCTTCAAATTTCTTAATCCGGCTGTAACTCACATCAAAGCAAACGAGTTTCTTTGGACGAGCACTAAACTTTAGAGTGGATGAATGACATCTATCCCATTCAAGCCACCTTAAATCATCAGGAAGATATATGGGACCTCCACCGATTCGTGTATTCGAAAGTATGAGCAATTTCAGTCTCCTCATGTGCGTGAAGGCACTGGGACCGATGTGTAGCTCTGCTGGTCTCCACGACTGCAGCACTATGCCTTTAACATCATTGGTTCCCTGTCAAGGAAAAGAAAATAATCATTTATAATCAACCGCAATTCGGTAATAGCATGTAAATTAAAGAAGATAAGATTATCGGTGGTTTCATGAGAAGCTCTCACTCTAGCAGCCGACAGTACTTCATAAACATCATCATAGTGCCATAATCTACTCCGTCTCCCAGGGTAATTTGGACTTTCTTGTTTAACGGTGTCCTGACCCATCAGTTGAATCAAGTCATGCATTTGTACTCTTCCCATATTGTCAATTGTTACTAAGGATCTCTCTATTAGAGTCTGAATCCCAATTGATGTGTGTAAACCACAGCTATCAAGAACTCTGGTTACATAATCCCTTTCCCTCCCCTTAAAGAAGCAAGCAATGTCAAGAAAGATGTCCCTCTCATTGTCCTCCAGCGCATCAAAACTTATCTTAAGCATACTGTTTATTTTTTTATTAGGACTTTCAGCAAGTCTTTTCATTGTACTCTCCCATTCTTCTCTGCTTCTACCACATAAAAGGGGACCCAAGACCACAATTGCTAAGGGAAGGCCATTAGCATAGCCCAAAATATTATATATGAGATCCCAGCGTATGTCTTTGGTCTGGTTTCTTGGAAAAGCATGTGAACTCAGAAGTTTAAAAGCTTCAACTTGATCTAATGGTTCAACTTTATATACCAGATTTATCCCATGAGAAGTTAGTACATGTTTATCTCTTGTCGTAACAATGATCCTGCTCCCTTTTTCAAACCATTCACATTCTCCAGCTAATGCATTTAACTGTTCCCCATGATCCACATCATCAAGCACAAGCATAATCTTCCTACAGCAAAGTCTATCTCGTATCAGATTAGCACCTTCATCCACACTTGAGACCGGTACATTTTCTTTCCATAATATCTTGGATAACAGTGTTTTCTGTAAATAAACTAGGCCGTTAGGTCTACTGGAATTTTCTCTGACATTTGCAAGAAAGAAGTACCCATCAAACTGACGAGCAACACTATTATAGACATCTTTAGCGATAGTGGTCTTCCCTACACCTCCAGGTCCCCATATTCCTATCATCCGAACATCATCCAAGCCCATATTCAACAACGACATTACTTTTTCTACCCGGCAACCTACACCGACGGGATACTTGGCAACACTCAAGGGTACTCGTTCTACTATATTCGAGATCACTTTGACGATCTTCTCGATGAGCTCGGTCTCATCTCTGCCAAAACAAAGCAGCAAAAAGAACACGAATAAACAGAAACATACAATCCATTGAAATAACTGAAACTAACCGAAGGAAAGAATCACTCAACAGTCCAAAACATTACTGTAGTCTAACGCACAATCGATGCCATCATGTATCAATAAAATTAGAGAATTCCAATTTCTTTTACAGGGTCGAGGAGGATTACTGTGATTTTTCATCGGTATAATGCCAACCGGCCAAATCGGCGGCTTCAATTAGGGCTTCCCTCCATTTATCCACCCTCTCAGGATCCTGGCCCAATTTCTCGTGCCTGGCCAATGCATCGCCGTAACGCCCTCTCAGCCCTCGAATCTCTCCGGGCTCCACTTTGTAGAACACGGGCAGCACCGGCTCTTCCTTGGGCCTCTTACACTCCATTACCTTCACCAGCTCGTCCAAGCACCAGCTAGACGAAGCGTAGTTCTCGGAGAAGACGAGCACGGCGATCCGCGACTCCTCGATGGCCTTCATGAGGGCGGGCGAGATCTTGTCCCCGCGCCTCAAGTCCTCGCTGTCGATGTAGGCGTTAATGCCGCGATGAAGCAGACACTTGTGGAGGTCATCGACGAAGCCGTAGCGGACGTCCTCGCCTCTGAAGTTAATGAAAACGTCGAACCGCCATTTTACTTCGGAAGAGGGAGAACAAGAAGAAGAAGACGACGCCATTGGAAGATAGAATCTGAGCTTAGTTTGGATTCGTGTCGAGCAATGAGTGATGCTTTTATCGTGGAGTTGATCAAGAAATCGATGTGGACTGGGAAACATCGAACGTCGCACCGTGTCAGGAAAAGCACCTTTTTCGTTTTTGTTTTTTCTTTTCATTTTTCACAAATGGACGAGAAGTTTTCTTTCGTTCATTTTTATTTTAAAATTGTTTGTTTTGTGTCTTACAAAAAACCGGAAAGCGACTCTATTTTACGGGTGTTCAAAATCAACTGTCCAAATTGAGAATGACCCGAACCGAACCGAATCAGTTGAGGATACAATTCTCAAGAGTGTCCGTCTTGTTCCTGATTCTAAAAAGTGAAAATCAGAGGCTAGACCCAATATATAGTTTTTATTTCTTCAAAAAAATTTGTCAAGTACTTGTCCAGTAACATCATAAGTTACAGCACAATAACTTTTTATTTATCACCACTTCCATCGATATCTTGAGATTTGTCACTCTCTTATTGTGTACGAACACTCTTTAGTGATTTTTAAATAAAAAAATGATCGATTTTATTGGATCAGATCAAGAATCGATCATCCCTACTTTATTTTATTTGTCAAAATTCAATATTATTCAAAGCATATAAAAAAAATTAACTATGAATTTATGTATGCAATAAAAAAAAATTATCATTCTCAACCCAAATCTGATATATTCCATTCCAATATTTCTTCTTCTATGAATGGCAACATATCTTTCGCATTATTAGGTAGCAAATTGTTTAGATTTTTTGCTTATTCAACTCATTGTGTCCCCAAAAAATAAGTCATGAAATAGATTTTTTAACGCGTACAGGATACAATTCTGTTTTTTCCCCATTAATTGATTTTCATATTTTTAAGTAGCCATCTTTTGCTTAAGAATGGAATGAAGGAGTCACGTGCATGTTTACATCATTCAACTCATCATGTGCCCAGAAAATTCTCTTTTCTATTTTATTTTATTACTTTTTTAAAAAAAGGAAATATGCACCAGGCTTAACCTATGCGCTTTGTCTGTTATTTACACATGATACGTACAGAAGATCCAAGTAGTGTTGTTTGAAATCGAGGCTTTACTTTTTCCAATTATTTTAACTACAACCCACTTTGAACGATGTAACAAGCCGTCATCTCAATCGAATATTTTTTTGTTAATTCTTTTGGCGAGCTTTCTAAAAAGGAGCATCAATGCCAATGTCACTTCTTTGGTCAAAATAATTAACACAGAAGAAGAAGAAGCCATTAGACTTTGGTAAGAAGAGGCAGGTGCTGGTGTGTTTGCTTGGAAAATGAAGGTGCTGAAGGGTGAAGCGAGATCTTAAAAGGTAACCTACTCCATTGGCCACCTAATAAAGTACTTGGCTGTGGCTTCCAGGAAATGGCGTTCGCGATCAGTGAGATTTGTTCCCCATCGGATCTTCTCGGTATTTTCTTTGCACGCAGAGGCATGACTTTCTTTTTTGAAGGTCAACAAAGAATATTATATTAATTTCCAGCTTTGTGGGCAAGGCAGACGAGAGGATGTGGCAGGAAATTAGAGAGAAGGAGGCGGTGCCCGGTGGGCTCAGCAAGCTCCGCTTGGGATCCTACTCTTGAGAACTGATGTATTGTGGCACGGGGAAATGTCGCTAGCGTGATTTGTTGCATACTACTATTTTGGTAGCTAAAATTCGCATGATTTTTTGCCATGCCTTCCAATAAATCAATATACAATGGGAAAGAAGAAATCCGAATTTAGAGTGCGGACCTACTGGATAACTCAAGAAGATAGCTTTGACATGTAAATCAATGGTAATATCCTACACAAAATGTATTAGTCATGCATGTGTGTAGATACTTGTGCCGATTTGAGAGAAGGGCTTTGATATGAGCACATCTTCACCAACAATCGGTTTCACATTTTCTATGCATTAGGCAATCTAATTACAAATTGGATAAGGATTACCTTTTTCCTTTCATAGCTCAGGCATGAGAATAGATCAAGCTTTTTGTTCAATTGAAAGTAATGCGGTAGGTTCTAATGTATAAATACAAAGACATGAGAAATTTTTTAGAAGAACATCTCTAAATGATTAATTGGCACACCAATAGCTTATCTTCTATTACTTTAGAGTGAAGGATCTTCCGCTTGACTAGGGCATTGTTCATTGGATGCTTTTTTGGAATTCATATGCTTGGTGATGTCATTTCCTATCAAATCAAAGTGCTAGTCATTTTCAAAAGCATTGATGCACAATTTGTAAGAAAGACTTTGACTAAGTATAAAAGAACACATTATGTTCAAATTATTTAGTCCGAAAGAGGATCTTTGCGTTTAGATTCTAACGAAGAATGGTACTTCAAAAGTGTAAGAGTTTAGCTTATTTTGTTATTATCTAAATTTATGCTGCATATAAATGTCACTAATGTCAATTGAGTGCAATAATTATACCGATCATTATGAGTTTTGCGTAATTTGATGATATCTCACCTTTTTTCTTTGTCTTTTTTGCTTAGTCAAAAGCGCAAGGAAATGTTTGCCCTATAAGTTTCGTGCTAGTTTCCCTCCATGTGGCTTTGCTCAGAAAAGTAAAAAAGATCTAGCTGATTTTGATGGGTAGGTGGCCCCCACCACTTACATGCTCATATCTTGAGCGATTCCAAGGCTCGACTCCGGTGGCTCATTCTCATTGCATTATTTATTTATTTATTTATTTTTGTTATAAACATAAAGGGCTTGGTTGTTATTATTCAGAAAAATGTTAAACAAGGAAATGGATTAGACACGTTTTACAAAAAAAACCTAAACTGAATATAATCAAATAATTGCCTAAAATGACTAAATCAGTCTCACATAGAAGCTAAAGTTTGCTGATTTGCCAATTTTTTGATAACTGGCAATTGTATGATTAGTCTAACAGATGAAACCTGGATATTTTTGTCTAAAAAAATTTGGTAAAAATTATAAATCCCAAAAACAACAAACCACCACCACCCCCACACATTGCGCCCGAAGTTTCTTCCTTCATTTCTTCGCAACTTCTCTTTTGCTTCTAGTCTTCATTTCTTTCCAAAGATGAAGACAAAGCTCATACAAGGCCCACCTCTTCATTAGTAAGACATTCACATGTAACAAAAGGGCCCACCTGCCCAAAAAAACAGAAGGTTTCTTCCTTCGTTTCTTCACATCTTCCTTTCCTTGCGGTCTTCGTTTCTTTCTAAAGGTGAAGACAAAGCTCAAGCAAGGCCTACCTCTTTGCTAGTCAGGCACTCACATGTAACACAACACCCCCACCACCCCCACTCCTCCACAAAAAAGAAAAAAAAGAAAAGAGGTCCCTTCCTTCATTTCTTCGCATCTTCTTCCTTTCCTACTGGTCTTCTTTTCATTTCAAAGATGAAGACAAAGCTCAAGCAAGGCTTGCCTCTTCATTAGTCAGACACTCACATGTAACGAAAGGGCCAAACCCCCCCCCCCCTCTTTCCCCCTTCTCTTGTTTCTTCACATCTAATTCCTTTCCTTCCAGTCTTCGTTTCTTTCCAAAGACGAAGACAAAGCTCAAACAAAGGCCTACCTCTTCATTAGTCAGACGCTCACACGTGACACAAGGGCCTCGATTCTCCATCTCCTTTTTGAAGTTTGTGCTTTGCTTTGATCTCCACTCAAATTTGATTTCATTCAAATTGGTGCAGCCGGTCCTTCATTTGTCCAAGAGAAAGTGATTGCATCTTGTTGAAACAAGTGATCAAAAAGTTAAGGTACTAAAGTGAAAAGTTGGAAATGGAGTGGGCACCCATTTGGACTGAACCACTATAAAATGGTTCCGCATTCCTATGTCGTTACTCCTTTTTATTTATATGCATATAACATATTTAATAAATTTATTGATTTATATTTGTGCATAAATACTTAATACTATGGAGCATATTCAATATTTGGGCCAAAATATTGCTCGTGTTTTTTTTTTTTGAAATTTTTAGAGCTAAGTATCATAGCATCACATGTTGATAAATTAAGAGAGTTGATGATATATTTTCATCACAATACATAATTAAACAATACTATGATCAACAAGTGTTAGAGGAGGAATTTGATACATCCACGTGCCAAATGTAGAGAGGCATATTTATCCTTTTGCACTTTTCCCCTCATTTCATATAGCAATAGTCGTTAGACAATTTTATAACCTTTCATGATGGAAATAGATCGAGCTTCTCATCAAATTGAATGTAATGCAATTGGTTCTCATATATAAATTCAAATAAATGAGAAATTTTCTAGAAGAACACCTCTAAATGATTAATTGGTGCGTTAATAGCTTATTTTCTATTACTTTGGAGCAAAGAATATTTTCCTAATGTGGGCCTTTTTAGGGGGATGCTTTTTTTGGGAACCACTTTTTAGACATGCTACTCCTAGTCAAGTCAAAATGCAAGTCATTTCCAAAACAATTGCATACTTCATGCGGAAGTTCATAAGAAAGACTTCATCTAAGTGTGAAGCATACATATTCAAATTATTTAGTGCAAAAGAGAATTTTCGTGTTTGGACTTTAATGAAGAATAGGCTTTGAAAATATAAAACATTCACTAACGTTAGATATTCCATGTGATTTGATGATATCTCACCTTTTTTTCTTTGTCTTTTTTGCTTAGTCAAAAGCGCAAGGAAATATTTGCTCATCACTTTCATGCTAGCTTCCCTCCCGCACAACTCTGGTCTAGAAAGAAAAATTATCAAAGTTGATTTTGATGGCAGGTGGCCCCTACCACCTCGTTCCTTCTACATGCTCAAATCTAGAGCCAATCAAAGGCTTGACTCCATTGGTTCATTTCCATTACATTTTTTATTTTTTATTGACAGAAAGGCTTGATAGTTATTATTCGAGAATATTCTAAAAAAGAGTATAGAGTAGAGTCATTTCATCAATGGATTTATTTTAAATACTAATTTTAAATAACTAAATCCATATCACATGAGGACCTGAACTTATCAATTGGTCAAATGTTTACCGGCTTGCAAGTATGTGATTTTTTCAATGGCCATAGTCTTCCCATTTTCTTCCTTTGCTTTTGATCTTTGTTTCTTTTGAGAGAAGTAGGCAAAGCTCGAACAAGGGCCACATCTTCATTCATCAAACGCTCACACGTTAAAGCAGAAAAAAAAGGTTATTCGATTGATAAAGTTGACAATGCACGGACGCTCCACTTTCCACGCATCACATGCATGGACCCCTCCCTGATTTCAAACTAAAAACAAACAGATGATGTTCACATTGCATTCTTGACTTATGAAGGTTGAGGCTTTTTTTTTTTTTTAAATATAATCTATTGACTGTAATTTGTGGTCCCATTGAATTCTTGACTTGGGAGGAACTATTCCTAGCTACCCTATAATTGTTGGTGTGGAGCTATAACGGTAAATTTCACTTCAATGAATTTACTACTCTTAGCTACTTAATAGTTGTTGACTGGAATTGGGTCATTGGACTGCCAATGAATTTATCATGCTAGTCAATTACGACTTATTACCTACTCTATAATTGTGAACTACTACTGCGATATTTTCATCCTGCCCAAGAGAACTAATAGAACAAAACACGCAAAGCGTGTGATGCTTTCTTTTGGAAAAGCTCTACAATGCATGGAGCAAAAGGTCTGTCTACCTAAGAAGCAAGTATGCTTGGGATTAAATGATATTATTGGAATGGAATAATGCTTGTATCCTCATGTATAATTTGAGCATTTTCTTGAAATCCAATTACTTCTGAACATCTTGGATTGAAATTCATAAACAAAAAGGGAAGAGCTTCTGATCTTTAAAGTTGCGCTTTGAGTCCTATTGCTGAATTAAGTGTTGAAGCTGTGTAAAATAGACAAGCAACTAATGAAGTACACATTGAGTAGGGGAGTGCATTTTGATTATGGTTTGATTGTGGCATCTTATGGTCATTTGCTTGATAAATATCTAACAAGAAATTGTCTATGGTTCAGGTCCATCTCTTGATCTTAATCAGCAGTTGTTTGGGAAGCATGGATTCAAGATCTGATGATTTGCTACAAATGATGGCTGCTTTATGCAGGATCCCTTTTCTTGCATCCTACCATTGCTGCTCTGATGGAAGGTATAATTCTGCTTGCAGATGGAATGTAATTAGAGAGAAGCAGCTTGCCAATTGGCGTAAATATATTTGGCATAACCCATGTAATCGTAAGCATTGTTTTATAACCTGGCTACTGAACTTGAATGAGTTGGGCCAAATTTTTTACAAATGTAGAACCAACAAATACAAATTTGAGCACACTCCCTCTTGGGCCCCCATAATTCCCACCATCTACAAGAAGACCAGAATGTGCCCTTTTTGCTAGTCATGGCCCTTCACCTTTCTCAGTTTAAGTTGTATGTGGCAATACTAGGATGGCATGCCAACTAAGATAATTAAACAAATTAGAACGCAAGATGTTGAATTCAGTTTGCAAAACCTTAGTAATAAAACTTTAAGGCAATGTGAAAGGACACTCAATGGCATTATAGCTCAAACTTCATGACACAAAAGATAACCGAAAAAACTGAAAGAACTCGGATAGAAACATTGATGGGATTCTACATAGGAATCTAAGTTGCAAATGCAACTGAAATGTCAACTTTGTTCTAGATGCCTCTTACCTTCATAGGATATCCTCTAACATAAGTAATGCTACCCTTTGTCACAAAAACAAAAACAAGGCAAGAAAATGGCAAATAGAGGGGCAATCATTTGGATGCACAGCGAAATACCATTTTGAAAAATAAAAAGGTATATGTCTCTGAGCATTCGAGGGTAAACAAACCATGAATTTGTCAAAAGGCGGAGAGATTTCCAACAATTGATATTTGTAGCATAAAACATATGGAACTATCACCTTTACCCAAAAAAAAAAAAAAAAACATATGGAACTATTTACTTGTTCAAACTTTTATAGAGAAAGAACAACCAAAAAGCTCTGCAAAAGAGTAAAATTAATACCTGCTAACTTAGTTTGGTTAAATGCAGAAGAGCTACATCTGAGAAACTTGGAAAAGCTAACCTTCACATCAATTGTGTTGCTTTTACAATCTTGCATAATAAGCATTCAAACTAGGATAAAAGGGGGAAACTTAGAGAGATTAATGGACGCATAAACATAAAAGAGAGAGTAAAGAGCTAGAACTTCAGTAAGAACTTCAGTATCCATGTGTTTTGACATTGATACTTCGTATTGTGACGCAATAAGCAATCTGGAAAAAATTATAGGATCCACAAGAGGAAAGTGCAAGAAGCAATACAAATCTAGCATATTTTAAATCACAAAATCCTAGTGACTCAAACAATACTTACATTGAGGCCAAAATACAAGATCCACATGACTATTTTCAATATCCATTTACATCTCAGCCTTTGGGCTACTCCCACTTGCCTAAAGCAAAACTCAGCCATAAAAATTTCGAATTTGCAGCTATCAAAAGATATAAATGGTCCATATGTATAATTTTGGACATCTACAAAGCAGTCCCTCATAATTCAATTTCCACAACTTGGGTTTAGCACTAACCAAAATCAACAGATGTCCCATCCATCCATCTTTTGTCACAAACCATGATGAAGTTGCTTGAGGTGACAGTCACTGTGGTCATCACATATCCATAAAAGAAATCATAAAATGGACAAGAGGGTCATTCTCGCCAGGAAACAGCACTAGTGCTAAAGTTGCTGAAAGTAGAGTGCTAGAAATCATTTAGAAAATGCAACAAGTTACAGTAAGCATTACATCAAATACTCAAATTAATTGCAATCCAGAAGTGGACCTTTTTTTCCATGAAGCAAGAATATATGTGACAATTGAGATTATCTTTAAAAGCTTGAGGTGCTTCCTTAGGTCACTCTCTGCTTGCTTGCATATAAAGCCAAACCTACACATTCTTAGTGTTGCTTCTAATACTTCAAATGAAACCTAGAAAGACTCCACTCAGTCTCTAGCATCTCATCCAGCTCATCAAATGAATGGCGTGTAACATATTTAAACCACAAGTAATCAAACTGTAAAAAGAGAATGTTCTTGTATCATAATTACTATGAACATGATTCACCAATACCCGAACCTCAAACAAAAAACTAGCCTCATTTCCTTCCTCCAATCCAAAAGCAACACACAAAGCCCAAGGTTATTCCCAGGCAAATCTTGGGGTACCCAAAAAGAGATAGAATGCTCTTGACTTTGGATAAACCAACATGCTATCTCTCTTCAAGGAAATATAGTATCCATGTAGTGACCCATCTCACCAACATCCGGCTATAGCAAATCTATTTAATCAGAAATCACATAAGCTCATGCACATGTGTAATGTTAGCCAGGTCAATACCTTCATGAACCAATCCATGACAAGAATCTAAGCGAATATACACTGACATGGAGGATTGAATGCACTGAGTATGCAATTTGGAAATCTGGACAATGCATTGCCGCCATTTGCTTCAAGGGTGCAAATGTTTGGTGGAAGCTCCAAGATCTCCTGTAGCTGCTTACAATCATCTAATTTTTAATGGACCATCAACTCCTCAAACTTGATAATGCATGTAGAAAGACTAACAAATTATTTCCATAGAGATGCAAGATATTTACAAAAGAGAAGCAGGTAAGACTGAAGGAATTCCTCCTCTGACAGTTTGCACCCACTAAGCTTCAGGGAGACCAAATTGGAATCCAAGTCTACCATTAGGGAGATCGAAGCTCTCACTACTCCCTGGAAACAAGCCAAATAGTGAACAACCCTTCAAGAGAAAGGTGCTCTAGACTTTGCATCTCGTCAATGCTACTAGGAAGAATGATAAGACTTTTCCACAATCCTCAATAGAGATAAGGTTTCCAATTGACACGGGAAGTTATTTAATGGAGGTATGAGATATATTAAGTTTTGTTAAGCTCTCCATATCCTTAATATCAGGAAATTTATCAAGCTTAGACCAACCAGTTACATCAAGTTTTGAAGATATTTCAGCTTCAATTTGCTTGGAAGCTCCTTGAGTTTCGAGCACCTACCTAAGTTCACTGTCTCCAAATTTGGCACCTCTGAGATGTCCAGAACACTAATCAGAGACTTACAACAACTGTGAATTAGGAACTTCAAATTCCTAAAATGCTGCAAATAAAAAAGAACGGCCAAACAAGGTTTTGATAAATTTTCACTTTGTGAAAGGTACGAAATGAAAACCATCAATAAAAGAATGTATGATGTACCTTTAAGTTATCTCATAATCCTTTAATCCGGCTATTATGCACATCGAACCAAACAAGTTTCTTTAGATCAGCACTAAACTTCAAAGTTGATAGAGGATATTCAGGCCATTCAAGCCACCTTTTCAAAAGAGATATGGGACCTCTGCTGAGCTGTGCATTCAGGACTAGGAGCAATCTTGGTCTCCTCATATATGTGAAAGCACTGGGATTGATGTCTAGCTCTTCTTGTGTTGGTAAATCCAACACTATGCCTCTAACAACATTGGTTCCCTATCTAGGAAAACAAAATAATCATTATTACCCAATCCGAATTAGGGAATAGTGTGTAAATTAAAGAAGACAAGATTATCAACGATTTCATGAGAAGCTCTCACAATATCCTCCGAAAATACTTCACAAACATCATTGTAGCACCATAATCTACTCCATTTCCCAGGGTCATCTGGACAATCTTGTTTCACAATATCCTAACCCATCAGCCACATCAATGGGCTTTCTAGGCAGTAGAATCCCTTCCAAGTATGGTTAAGTAGTACGTGAAGTCATACATTTGTACTGTTCTCTGATTCTCAACGTTTATTAAAGAAATCTCTATTAAAGTTTGAATCCCAATTAATGTCTTTAAACCACAACTGTCAAGAACTATGGTTACATAATCACTATCCCTCCCTTTAAATAAGCAAGCAATGTCAAGAAAAATGTCATTCTCATTGTCCTCCAATGTATCAAAACTTATCTTCAGAACACTGTTTATATCTTTATTAAGGCTTTTGGCAAGTTTACCCAATGTACTCTCCCATTCCCCTTTGCTTCTACCACATAAAAAGGGACCCAAGACCACAACCGCTAAGGAATGGCCATTAGCCTAGCCCAAAATATTACATATGAGATCACAATGTATGTCTTCCATATGGTTTCTTGGAAAAGCATATGAACTCAGAAGTTCAAAAGCTTCACCTTGATCTAATGATTTAATGTCATACACCTGATCTATCCCATGAGAAGTTAGTACGCGTTTATCTCTTGTTGTAATAATGATCATGCTCCCTTTTCCAAACCATTCGCATTCTCTAGCTAACGCATTCAACTGGTCCCCATGATCCATATCATCAGGCACAAGCAGAATCTTCATGCAACAAAGTCTATCTCGTATCAGCTTAATGCCTCCATCTACACTGACGACCACTAAATTTTCTTTCCAAAAAATCTCGGATATGAGTGCTTTTTGTAAATGAACCAAGCCATCAGGTTTACAGGAAGTTTCTCTAACATTTGCAAGAAAGCCACACCCACCAAACCGACTAGCGACACTGTTATAGATAGCTTTAGTGATAGTGCTCTTCCCTATACCTCCTGCTCCCCATATTCCTATCATCCGAACCTCATCCAAGTCCGTACTTAATAATGATCTTACTTTCTCTACTTGGCAACTTGCACCGACAGGATGCTTGGCAACACTCAAGGGTACTCGTCCTACTATAGTCGAGATCTATCTGACAACGCCCTCGATAAACTTGATCTCATCTCTGCCAAAACAAAGTAGCAAAGGGAGTGGGAATTAATGGCAATGTATGATCCATTGAGCTAAATAAAAACCAACAAGAAGGAAACAATGACTCCGTGACATTCCAAAGCAAGATTCTTAACGCACTAATTGATCCCATCAAGTATCAACAGATTAGTGAATCCTATATTCTTTTACAGGGTCTAACAGGACTACTGTGATTACCCATGGTCATAATAATGCCACCCGGAAATGTCGGCGATTGGCCAATGCCTCGCCATAACCCTCTCCGTCTCTCTGCCATCGAATCTCCCTCGGCTCAACCTCGTAGAACACGGGCAACACCAGCTGTCCCCTTGAGCCTCTTCCACTCCATTACCTTCCTTCACCAGCTCGTCCAAGCACCACCGAAACGAAGCGTGGTCCTCGGAGAAGATGAACACGGTGATCCGCGACTCCTCGACGGCCTTCGTCAGCGCCCGACGAGATCTCACGCCTCAGGCCTTGAGCCATCACTGTCGATGGAGGCATCGATGCCGCCGTGAAGGGAGGAAGCCGGAGCAGACGTCCTTGCCTCTGAATCGGAGGAAGATGTCGAACGGCCATCCTGCTTCAGAAGAAGAAGGAGAGGATGACAACGACATTGGAAGATAGAATGTGATGCTTTTTCCTCTTCAATATTTTTCTAGAAACAACCACGAGTTAATTTTCCATTCAATTTTGAGTTAAATTGTTCGGTTTATGATTTACAAAAAACTGAAAACTGACTTCTTTTGAATATTTGCCCAAAATTATAAATTATTCAAAGCACGTAGCAAAATCAATTGTGGGTCTTCACTAGAATTTCTCTGCGCAGCAGAGGATAAGAAAAAGATATTTTTCGCTGTCCTCGCAGACGGCCATCAAATAAACCGGGAGTAATGACAACTAAGGGTTTCGGATCAAATCAAAATTGAAAGCTAATTGGACCAAATCGAAATTTTATGCATTTTCAATTCGATTCGAATAATGAAAAAATAACTTTTTTTTTTTCAGTTCACTTAATCAATTCGAATCGAAAAATGAAAAAATAACATTTTTTTCCAGTTTACTTAATCGATTCGAATTGAAATTTTTAACAAAAACTGAATGCCCAACTTAAAATCTCTCTTTTTTTTTTCTTATTTCTTATTCAACTTAGCTCTTGTAAACAAGGTAAAAAGCGGAAAACCGAAAAACCAAATCGAACCGAGTTTTCATATCCGATTTGAGTCGCAATTCGGTTCGGTTCGATTCAACTATTCACTCTATCTGTTCAGTTTGGATTTCTTGAAAATTCAAATCAAACGGAACCGTTAATCCCTGTAATAACAACTTACAATGCGGCTTTCTCTAGTTAGTGTCCAAAGTAAGCTACCAGAAGCATCTCAAAACCACATATATTTGCAATATATCCTGCACAGAGGTTGCACGGAGTGAGTAGGGCTGGGCAAAGGAAGGGGGAGGTATCGACATGTTTTGACACGAATTGATATATTTTGGTTAGTTAGGCCGATCGTGTGCATTAGAGACTTGGATTGAGTTGAGGACGCCATATGGGTTGGCTATCCCTTGAATGGATGTTTAGTGTACAACTGAAAACGTGATGGTGCTATACTAATCACAGATTTTGAAGTGCGGTTGTGCCCCATGTATCCTCGCAATCCAGACTCTGGATTCCAGAGGCCTTACTTAATGAGATGAGATCGCCTTCTGAACTGCTTGGCTTTGGAGAATTTCGAGATTTGATGGACTTTGGAAGTAGAAGGCTATGGCAATGGTGACAAAAGCTACACCTAATGATACAAAGCCTTCAAACTTGTTCTCATCTCTTTGACAGAAAGAGTCAGAGTGCCACTTTTTCTTTTTTGGTCGGAAAAAATAAATTATTTGAGTGACGTGTTCATTTTTGGTCCTTTCCTAATGTTCTAATTAAAATAACCTATGCCAAATTTGGGAATTGGTGTGAAATTTTTTTCCAAGTGTCTCTGCTTTTCTGAACATCGGGTTTATAATTGCCTCGACTTTTTGTCTAATCCCCTTACTCTGGTCATCACACAAAAATACATGAGACCTGTGAATAATATGGTTCGATCTTACTGCCCTCAAGAAGTGCTTCGGTTTAGAAAATGCTGAAGGGCTGATTTAATGAAAATTAGTGAGTTGCTTATTTTGTCCTCAAAACCTAACTAAAAATCCAAATTTGCCCCCTTTTGAAAGAGTTAAAGCCCTAGATCTACAAACGCTGCCTTCTTTGCTCCGCTCGCTTTCCGCTCGACCCTGCACTTCGTTTGCTCCGCTTTGCTCACCCTTTTCAATTTGCTCGCCCTAGATCTACCCCGTGCATTATGCGAATCTGTTGCGCCCGCTTCACTCTCTATCTGAGTGTCTCTCTCCATCGATGGCTTCTTCTTTGTCTCTCCTTTGCCTGATGGTTCTCATCGCGGCGATTGATGTGGTGATGATTGTCGGAGAGGTTGATGACGGAGGAAACCAGAGAGATTTCGATTAGTTTAAGTTGACCAGCAATGGCTGGCCGGGCACTTGTTGCCGGCGGACTCGCCATTGTTGCTCCTCCAACACGCCCCGGGTAATTCGTAGTTGTCATTTGTTTCGTTAATTCCATATGCTTGGCTGTTGATTGCTGGCTCGTGTCTTGTGCTCTATGTATTTAATGTTCGATTGCTTTTTAATTGGGGTTTTGTTTGCGCAGTCTGCGACTTGTGTTGTCTTTGTTTGATTATTATGCTGGTGTGGCGATCGAATTTGAAATCATGGGTGAATTTCAGCTATGGCTTCTTGTTGATAGCCTACGAGTTCATTAGAACACTAATATATCAATGCGTTAAATGCCGAACTAGTGGTGTCAAACCTGCAGAATATCAATCTCATTGAAGCCTGAAAAAAATCACATGCACGAAATGGTTATCTTCTGAAGCGCCACTAGTGCTGCTTATGACGATTTTTTTTTCCTGTCACCAACATGATTCATGTATGTCTTTTTACGGGTTGCAACAAAGAATTGATTTTTGTTTGTCCTATTTTGAGTATACACTGAGAGATCACATATGGTCGATTGTCGATTGCAGTGGATCCATCCTAATTGAATGTGATTGTTGATTGCAATCCTATCTTAGGACCTTTGACATTGCTTATTTGTGTGTTAACTTGATTGATGTTCTTCCATTATTTCCCTTGGAAGAACAAGTCAAATTAATTAGGCCTATCCCATTTGCCTTCAAAAAGCTGTGTGCAAATTGTGACATTCTTTGTAAATATCTTGGATTTAAGAGAACCGTTCTCTTAGATCGTAAAAGGCTTGTGGCTTTACTGGATTTGCATCAGTATGGGACACTTTCATGTGGTAATTTTGAAGTTGTTGTACATCTAGCACATGAGAAGATGTCACAACCAAGTCATCATAGAGTTATAGAGTTATTGTTGATGAGCCCAAAGAGGAGGATTACTTATGTGCAAATCCTTTGATGTGCCTTTGTGAGCAGCCTAACCGTGATGATTTATGAGGCTTGAGCAAGAGGAACTCTAGTGAAGTCTCTAGTTGATTGCCAGCAATGATAAACTATTGTCATCTGGACATATTCCGCACAATATGTTCATGAGCTTGAGATTCAAGTTGATCTCTTTGCAGTGCACGGTACAGATGCTCTTGAATTTGATGCACAAGCTACTCCGCTTTCATCAACGTGAATGGCTTTTTGTTTGTCCATGATATGAGGCTAACAAGAAGCAGCAAGCAAAGGTTTGCCTTTCTTTTAGGGCAACTGCAAAGATAAATTTATCATTTGTTGTTGTCCATAGTTAATGATTGTAATATGTTAAGAAGTCACTTAAAACAAGCGTGCATTTTTGCTCTTCTTGTGGTAACGCATAATGAAAGCTTATTTTGGTTCATGTCCATTATTTCAGTTGGGTGAGGATCTTTTGAGATGATGACTTGAGAGACATCTGCAAATTCATTTTTATTTTGCTTCAGCTACATAGATCGTTTCTTGTGGCAAAGTGGTGCCGTGAACTTGGATACAAACAAAAAATTGGGGAAGTTTGGTATTGTGCCTACTCAATGAAAATTGACAGATACAAATCCCTGTAATTTCTTTTATTCCCTCATTATTTCATCCGAATTGGAATTTACTTGTCAAAGTAAGGTGCACAATTGTTGATGATGTAAATGAGGAGGGTAATGCTCCAAATAATGATGCAACTTTTGATATGGCACATATATGATCAAATTAGCCATGAGCTTATGAAATACTTAAGAATATTTGTAATTTTTAAGGATAATAATTTTCTTTTCTAGGGGCATATTTTAATATGTTTATTGCAATGAAAGTATTCTTTTTTTGATTGAGAAATAGACCATTTTGATGTAAATTTTTCCATTTGAAAATTTTTGAGCCAAAACAGAGAAATTTTATTTTTCTAAAAAAGTTTTTTACATTATATTTTCAACATTGTTGTCAAAATTTAAATTTAAAAAGTTGCGAACATTAATGTTTTCAATTTTAAACAAATAAAAATTTTAAATTTTAAATTAATCATTCACATGGGCTTTTCAAATGTGTTTTCTACCAAACAACAGTTGTCTCAAAATTACTTCTCAAAGCGAAGTTTACTAAACAGTTTTTGCATTTTTTTTCAAAGCCCTTTAGGCTAAATTGCTTTCTCCAAAGCTACTTGGAGAAGCCGAATCAAACGCAGCTGTCCAATATCACAAGTAGCTTGATCATCACTCTCTCTTCCATCAATTCCAGATATTTGGTGAGATGACAAGGATCCTAAATGTTGACCCACTAAATTCATGTTCAATAGTTTGCTCTTATCAGTGAAATTGTGTGGATTTTGATGTAAAATCAGAAAATTAAACTTAATGATTTTTTTTCCTGCAAATCACGGATTATTTTTCTATTAATAAGTTTGTGAAATTTTTTATTATAATTTGTGATTCGTATGCACATGTGAGGGGGAGAGAGAGAGAGAGAGAGATGCGTGTATGAGTATGTTGGTGAAGGAGGCGATCTATGCTAGCTTGAAAGAGAAAGACAAGTCGGAGAGAGGTGACCAACACAGGGCACCACAATATTTTCCTTGCAAAGTGCACATCACATGGCAAGGCTTGTGATTGTATTATGGATGGAGGAGATTGCAAGAATGTTGTAGCAGCTATAATGGTCGAGAAGTTGAAGTTGCCGATGAAAGATCATCCCCACCCTGACAGATCACAATAGTTAAGGGAGGAGAATGAAGGAAAGGTCTTTAACTTCATTAATTCAATTTTTTTATTGTAAATAAATATCACGGCAAACTATGGTATAATGTGATTTCAATGGATGTGTGCCATATGGTACTTAGACTATCGTGGCAATATTAACATTGAACTATTTATGATGGACACAGATACACTTACTCCTTCGAGAAGGATGATATATAGATTACAATTGCACCATTAATGATAGGTAAGGAAGAAGTTGTTTTAACATCCTTGTCTGGATTAACAAAAGCCTACGAGGAGACATGTGTTGCAAGTGCACTAGTGGTAGAGAACGAAGAATCACTTGGATTGCCAAGACAATTAAGCCACTTGAAAAATTTGATCTTGATGAAATTTTAGCTGCCATGCCGCTCATGTGTGATATTCATTACTGCAGTTATCCCCAACAAAGTTGCCTACCCCACGAGTCCTAAGGAGCATGGACAACGTCAACTGCAAAAACCTTACGGCGAAAGGCCTGGTGGAAGAAAGTGCTAGTCCTTCTGCGGTGCCGGCTAGGAGGGGCCAAAGGGCTGTTCTCGGCTTGGTTGATCTGGGCCCATTTCTTTTTCTAGATTAATTTGAATTCTTCGAATGAAAAATTCAAAAAAACTAAACTATTTTTCTCAAATAAAAAAAAATTAATTTAGAAATTTTTTTTATAAAAAAGCACTTGTTGACACCTAAATTTTTGGGGTTAATTTTTGCTAAATAAAAAATAAAAATAAATAAAAAATCATAATCACATGACATATAGTTTAGGAAAATTTTATTTTTTTGTTTTTGTTTTTTGTTATATTTTGTTAAGATTTTTCATATTTAGGTAATATACACTGGGAGATGCATTTTTGCGCAAAAGGGGAACCTTTTTTTGATCGGATATGCAAAAAATATTGTGCAGGGTGAAATGATATATTTAATGGAATTTTACATGAACAAAATTGGCAATGAAATATACCGCAAAGATACATTCTTTTGGGTGTATAAAAGAGTCGCGTGCGATGGCCACAAGGGGGGGTTCTTTTTCCGTTGGTAAAAAAAGAGAAAAAGGTAAAAAGTGAGTGGAGAGAGGAAAAAGTAAAAAAAAAAGAAAAGAAAAAGTAGCCGAAACCCTAATCGGCTACTGTTCATCTTCCCCGAAGAGCAGCCGGCGCCGCTGCTGCTCACCGCCGCCGGCCTCCGTCCGCGAGTGCCTGCGCCAGTCCGCCCGAAGCCGCGACGCCGCCCCTCGCCTGAGCCGCCCCCCCGACGTTCCGCCGCCGCATCTTCATCCGCGAGCCCCGGCGCCCGGAGACCCAGCAGATCGGTCCCGTCGCCTGCAACTCCCAGATCCGGCGACGATCTGACGTTTCTGCTGCCCCGCCGTCCCTGATTTGCCGCATCAACCTCGATCCGCCGCACCGGAGTTGCTCCCTGACGTCGTTGCTCCAGATCGGCCCGGATCCGACGTTGCCTCGCCGGAACGCGTCGAAGCCCCTGCTCCGCTCGCGACGCCGCCCGCCGGTCTCGCTACGCCGCCCCGACGCAGCCCCGACGCCGCCTTTGCCTCTGCCCGCGTTCGAGGTCTCCCTGCCCGTTCTCGCCGTGCCGCCCGCGACGCTCCCTGCTGCCTCGCCGCCCCGACGCCGTCTCCGCCGTGCTTCAGCTCGCGCTAGGAGTCCCTCGCCCGCGACACCCGCACCCAGATCCGCGAGTCCCCCACGCCGGTCTCCGCCGTTCCTCTTGTTGCCGGAGCTCTTCCGCCACCGGTTTGCCCTCGCCAGAACCCTAGCCGACGAGCTCTCTCTCGCCGGAACCCTTCGCCGGAGTCCCTAACCGGTGGTCAAGATTTTCTTTTATTAAAAAAGAAAAAAAATCAAATTAGGTAGATTTGCTTTATTTTATTAGGCTGGTTTATTTTATCTTACTTTATTTTTATATCTTTGTTTCTTTTTTTTTTTTTTTTGGTAAAAATTTGTTTCTTTGTTTATTTCTCTATGCATAATTGAAAATCTCAATGTATCACCCGATTCGCAATCGCGCTAGGGTTTTTTATTTCATCTATAAGGCTTTAGATGAAATAATTAATTAAGCGGGAATAAAATTGATGTTTTGATCTTTAAGGCTTAAGATCAAAGTATCGATTTTACTAGTGAAATATTATCCCTTGGTCTGAGCGATATGTGATGTCCCTTTTAGGGTAATTTTGAATGGATTTGATCGTTTTTATTTATTTTGAGATATGTTTGAGATAGAATATCACGTGTTTTAGGGTTATTTGCATATTTAGGCAAAACATTCTATTTATCATGAATTTTCGAAATAAAAATCGGGTTAGATTAGATGCATGTTAGGATATTACTTGTTTTAGGGTTTGCATATTTAGAATAGGAATTTTAATTTCGAATTTCATAAAAATCAAAAAATTCAAATAAATCAATTTAGGTTGCTAGATTTTAATTTAAGTTGCATGCTTAATTACTTGGCAATTATTAATTCCGAAATTTTAAAAAAAGAAAGAAAACAAAAACACAATAAAAAATCATCATACACTTGTCATGTAGAATTAGGGCATATTTTGCATGTCATTGCATAATAGAGTTAAATGGCACTTAGTTTAATTTAGATCATTTTATTTATTTATTATAAGTTTAGGCATTTTTAGATATATTGCATTTTAGGATTATTTAGGTTAAGATAATATTTTAGTTTAAATTAGGATATGGCTAAACCTAATTCCTAATATAAATTAAATAGGATCTTAATCTAATTAGGTAATTTTTACATTTCACCAAATTTCGAATTTCATGAAAAATACAAAAAATGTCATAGGTTAAATTAGTTTTATTATTTAGGATAAAATGCATTCTTTTAGGAAAAAGAAAAATGTCACATGCACATCATTAGGATTAGATTCATTAAAATGCATGTCATGTGGTAGTTGTTGCTAGGCCCATTCAACTAGGATTTACATGTCATTAGAGTTAGGTCATTTAGTTAATATTGCATTGCATATTGCATAATTTTCATTAAATAAGTGAAAACAAAAAAAAGAAATTGCGTGTTAATTAGAAACCATATCCAGGGTTGTTAATGTGGATTTTAAATTAACATTACAGATACTTTCGTTGCTACAAGGTAAGTCCTGCATTTTTCTATTTGCTTTCTTGGGTGTTAAATTGATGGATTGCACACCCGCATGATAGTCCTGCATTTTTCTATTTGCTTTCTTGGGTGTTAAATTGATGGATTGCACACCCGCATGATCACATCGCATGTTAGAGAATTAGATTTAAAATCAATCCAAGCTGCCTGCAAAACATTTTCTTTGAAATAAAAGAGAAAGGTACCGAAAGGGCGTTAGAAAAGTCTAGCGTAACCAAGTCCCCGAATTCATAATCTCTGGTTCGTAGGAGTAAAGTAAATCTCCCGTTACTTTACTTGGGTTTCTAATCGACCCACCAAAAATAGATTAGTGGCGACTCCTAAATAAAATCCATTTGCATGTTAAGAACTTGAACCTAAGTCGCGAATTGGTATGGGCTTGGGAGAGCCCGAGTTAAGTTTAGGCTTAACAATCCATTAGCCAAACCCTAGGTGATTCACACCCGAAAAATTTTGGTCGCGACAGCACTCATTTAAGTAAACCAAATTGAAAGACAAGTATATCTTCAAGTAATTTGAAAAAGAAAATTACACGTAATGGTGCCCTAATAATAACTACACACAAATTACACCAAAGAGAATGTCTAATGAGTTAGGTATCTTCATGTCTTGCCCTCCATCTTAATTCAGATGATACAATCTCATTGTTGTCCTCTAGTTCATATTGGGTACATTCCTCTAGAGTCAGTTCGTGCACAAACCAATCGTGTCCAGCCAAAAAAATTTCTAAATTTTCCACCTCCACCTTTTGTCTTCCAAGATCTGTTAGCTAGTTTAAACATGGGCTCGTAAATGCTGGTGCGATTAGAAATCAAAAAACTAGTATTTTCCCTCTTCCACCATTTCAAAATATGGACATTGTCTTTGCCAACTTTATTAATGAATATGGAGTAATTTATTCCCAAGTACGTCTCCATCTCACTGGTAGACAAAGACGAAAAACTAACAGAAGGTTCGGAGTGTTCTTCTGCTTAGGAATTAGAGACCATAGAAATTTCTGGCCTTCTATGATGAAATCATGCATCGTCAAATTTTTTTTTTTTTTTTTTATAACAAGCATCAATACACTTAACCATATATTACTCGGTCATTTCATGAATATTCTAAAGACCTTTTAAAATGTTTCCTAGAAACGATGTGTTCATAAACCACAATAAACTGGTATTTTCTTTTAATCATTTTAAGCACGCTTTTACATGGGAAGATAATTTTTTTTAGCTCCTTCCTAAAAATGGATCTTAAGAACATGAAGGGACAAAGGCTACTTGCATTAATAATCTATTTTTTTTTCTACTGATGCTGATTAAATAGCTGACAATTTGAACAAGTTTTTGTCGACATCTAAATTTTGGTTAAATATTTATGATTAAATTGCGTAGAAAATTAGAAATCAATTTGGCCCTGACAAGAAAAGATTTTAACGTCACATAGTCATTAATACTATTTGCATCAACTAAATTTTATTTTTTTATTTTATTTTCCCTTTATTTTACTACATTTCAGATAATAATTTAAAATTTTAAAATTTTAAAATATTATTTTAAAAAATTAGAAAGACGTAAAGGGACTCGGGAGCGGGGCCTGACCCCAGCCCCATTTCATTCCTCCGCCCGGCCCTTTTCTCTCCCTTCTCTCCTTCTCTTCTTCCTTCCCTCACGAGACGTGTGGCCCTATAAGAGGAGGGGCCCAAGGGTAAGATCCGCGGTGATGAGAGAGTGGGAGATCGAGATCGAGAAAGCGAAGAATGAGGGCGAGAGTGGGGAGTTTCTCCGGTAGCTACCGCGCCCGTACGCCACCCGCCGATCCTCGCCGACGTCCTCAAACCAGCTCCAGTAAGCCAGCCCAGTTTTTGCCCTGTTTTGGGTACGTCGGGCCGGAGCTCGTGGCCGCCCGGCTCATACGAACTCCGGCCCCATCTCTCCCTCTTTTGGCTGCTGTGGTGTTGTTGTTTGCTCGGCGAAAGTTTCAGCCTTTGGTTTGAGTCCCGATGGAGCCAAAACCCGATATTTCAGCAGCGCGCTCGTTCTACGGAATGCCCGAGATAGACCTAGTTCTTGCCTGTTTATTTTGGACGGTGTCAAGTTGTCCGGACACCATCTCGGCCGGTCGAGACGCCTCGGTGACGTTTGGCGCTTGTGGGCGTCGGCCGTTTGGCCGTTTCGACGCCTCCCCGCCGCCCACTCTACCGTTTTCGCGCATGTCCGAGAGGGAGGAGCCCCTCGGCCGGTGGTGTCGCGTCTGGCCGCGAAACGGGGACCAGGCGGAAGCTGAGCCCTCGGCTTTCGCTGGCCGAGGCGACGCCGGAGTAAGCGTGCGGCCAAGCCGAGACGAGCGGCGTCACCACGGCCATCCGCGTCGGCGTTGCATGGGAGCAGGGGGAACGCGAGGGGCTACTAGTCGGGTCGGCCTGGGTTGGGTGGGGGTCGGTCCCGGGTCACACGTCTAACTGGCTTGGGCTCATTATATTAGCTTTGGGTCGAGCTCTGTTTGTTGGAGTTGGGCTTAATTCTATAAGATTGAGCCCATTTCGTTTTTTAAAAGCCTCTTAATGGGCGAGGCCTCCCAACCTGAAGACCAGCGGCAGCCCACATTCGGACTGGGCTCAAAGGCCAAGCCCGAGTCCAAATTTCGGAATGAAAAACTATGAAAACATATATTTAAAAAAAATATCTAAAAAAGAAAAAATTTCAAAAGAATTTCGAAAAAATTCTCAAATTAGGAAAATTAAAAAAAAAAGGTTTTTGAGTATCTTTCTCTTTAAAATGCATGAAATATCCTTCCAAAAAAAAAAAAGCAAACCTAAGGTTTAAATAAAGTTAGGTTTCGAAAGAGTATTAATTGATTAACTAGTATAATCAAGTCCAAAATCCTAATTTTTTTTGTTGCATAGAAGTAAAATATTTCTCTTAATATTTTATTTGACTTTTAATCGATCCACCACAAATTGATTAGTAGCAACTCATAAATGAAAATTACTTGTATGTTAAAAATTTAGACCATAAATCGTGAATTGGTGAGCTTGAGAGAGCCCAAATTAAATCTAGATTTAGTAGGTCATTAGCCTCCACAGCCCCGGGAGGGTCCAAGGAGGTCGCAAAAGTATTAATTGACTAACTAGTATAATCAAGTCCCCAATCTTAACTTTTTTTGTTGCGCAGAAGTAAAATATTTCTCTTAATATTTTATTTGGCTTCTAATTGATCCACCACAAACTGATTAATAGTGACTCATAAATGAAAATGACTTGCATGTAAAAAATTTAGACCATAAATCACAAATTGGTGAGCTTGGGAGAGCCCAAATTAAATCTAGATTTAGTAGGTCATTAGCCTCCACAGCCACAAGAGGGTCTTTATTTTACGTGGCATAATCCTTAGATTTAGTTCAAATATTTTGAACCTGTTGACTTTTTTTGATTTTTTTTTTTTCATGATCCATGCGTCCAAATATACTTGAACATGAGATAATTGTATGTTCATGTTATAATTGGATCTTTAAGAGTCATATGAGGGACATACGTTGGCCATGCTTCGGAAAAATTGATATCAAGAGGTCAAAAACTTTTTGAATAGAAAAGACTAATTTAAATCTAAATTTCAATGCCATAACAAATATGGAAGAAATTCGTAAATAGGATCAGCTAAATAAAAAAATTACATTTCAGAGGAATTCATTCATAAATTCCTGCAAATCAACTTTTTTGCAGAGCATCTATCTATCTATCTAATGGTGATAATTATCCAATTATCTGATTTGTAACGTCTTGTACTCTCCAACGAAATAGAAAATATCAAACCAATTATCCGCTACACATGGACGTCATGGATTGCTTTAATATATAAAAAGTCTTTAACTCTTGAATTTTTTGGAACACAATTTTTTGGTTTTTAAGATTCAGGAGCATGCTTATGATTGAATATGTGTTAGGTTTTGTCATTTTGTGTTGTATCTTATGCGTTTTGACTAATGTTTCTCTATGTCTATAATTTGTGCTTGCCTGAGATGGGTCGTACCTATTTTGTCTTCTCCATCCACCAATCATAATATTTTGATTAAATAGAAGACGTGGTTAAAGGACTTTGATCTGCATATAGTTCGTGCGCCATATGCTTCTATGTTCAGAATGCACAAGTTGTTATAATAGATTAGCTACGGTGTCGATTTAGGATTGTACGAATAAACTACTATTGCATCATATCTTATTTGGAAAAATCACGGATTATGATCTTATCTATATTTCTAATAAATTGCCATACTGAATTTTTTGCTTTCTATAATTTTACCAAACAGAAGAAGATTTCGTGTCAACATTACAAGTGTAGAACGATGATACACTATTTGATGATGAAGAATTTGAAATAGAAGCTACTGGTGATGAAACAAAATAAAATCAAATCGACGAAGAAAATGTGATTAAAACCGAGGGAATGAGAGTTATCTTATTCTGTGGAGTATCTATTAGAGAACGATAAAAGATGCATAAACAAGTGGGATTGGGTGTCTCTAGGAGGAGCTAAATAAAAACAGATGATGATAAGGTAAAATACTTAACTCTTGCATGTTCTCTTCATGAAAAAAGTCTATGTATCTACAGCTAGTATAAGGATCAACAAACTTTAATTTGTCTATTGTTGAGGCAGGAGGGAGTGAAAATCTTACCTTCGGTAAGAAAGATTGTCAAAATTTTATTGTGAAGGTAAAGAAAGTTAAGACTTGGAACTGAAGATGGCGAAGCCAATCATAACCGTTTGTTAGGATGCAAAATAGAAATGACCTTTTTTCTATGTGATGGAGCTGGATGATAGTCCCAGGTTAAAGAATGTTTCCTTGGCAGGTGCAAGAACTTGGCCATTATATGAAAGTTTTGATGTAGTAACCTTTGATACTATATATTTGACCAATCAATATGAGATGCCTTTTGCCCCTTTCATGAGTGTGAATGGGGATACTAACACATTCGTTTGGTTGTTCAAATCCTTGTCTCTTTTGGATGGGAGGACGAGCACCATTCGCTACTATCACAGACTAGGACAAGGCAATGCAAAATGCAGTTGAGCATCGGTTCCCTGATCCTAAGCATCAATGGTGCTTATGGCATATCATGAAAAAAGTTCCTGAAAAATTAGGTCGATATTCTGCATTTCAACTTATCACTCGACATAAAGGGCGTCCCACATCAAAATGGAAGGAATAAAAAATAGGTCATATTGATAGAGTAAAGAAGCAAAAGACTAAGGCTCGACAGACTAAGCGAAAGAAAAGCAAGAAAAACAAAGATGTAGTTTTGAAAATGGTAATTGTAAATTTATTGATATCCTTTTTCTCTATTTCATATCATAAAATGGACTTCTTATTTGGTGGTACTCTCATGTTTTCGGGAGTTAATGGAGCCAAAAAGGAAATAAAAATGGAGTCTCGACGCTTACAGTTTTGCTTTTTAATATAAAAATTATCTTCATTCTTAAAATGGTTTTTGTATGACTCACTAGTGGGTAACTTAAGTGCACTGTCGGCTAGCATACATGATCTACCAAAAGCTTCTTCTTTTCCACCAGAAACTATTTAAATGTGGGGAAGGTCCTTTCGTCCATAAATTAATCTTCTATTTGAGAATATTCTATACAACATTTGTGCTTTGTAAATAACGGTCAAAGTATGTTCATCTAGGACAACTCGTACCTATGTGAGGATTGGACTTGATAATCAATGCCGCAACACTCAACATGAGCCAATCATACTTATCTTCATTCAATTTAAGAAATTCTTATATATGATTGTCACATTCTTTTACATAGATTTCTAATCTTAGACATTTCATAAGATTCTTTGAGGTATCCTTTTTCTATATTTTAATCTTGTGCATTTGTGAAGTCGTTTGAAATTTCAAAAAGAAAAAAAAATGGTATGTCTATATTCTTAATACTAATTCATGAAATTTTTTTATTTAACAAGACTAAACCATGGGACAACATCAACCTTATTATACTTTTAATCTTTTGAGGATCACAACACAACTTTTTAAAATTAAAAATTATTAATCAATAGACTCAACTAATAAGCATTCATTTCGCATGGTGATTTGTGTATTTAGCTATTTTCCATGGGAAAAAGGAGTGATGTTGAAGGTAAAGGAATTTCTTATGGGTGAAGAGAGAGAGAGATTCTTAATTTTTGTTCGTGATCATCAGTTGAGACCTACAAAATCCTAAACTTTTATTGTACAAGAATGTTCTAGACTGTTTTCTAGAGAAGCCTTTTGTATGTATATGATTCTTAGAATCATCACCCATTTCTTTGTAGAGAGAGTGAGCTTCTTGGATTCATGTCCTCTCCAAGTACCATTTACTCAACAAAGCTGCCCGCCATCTCTGATGTGTAGGCCATCTATCCAACCAATTCTAGCATGCAAGAATCTGTCCATCTGTGCACCCACAATTGATGCATTATAAACATGGGATCAGCTGACATTCAATTGAGGCCATCCATCTCAAACTTAGTTTCTCATTTCTAATTTCTCATTCATAAGAAAACAAAGTCATGTCCACATCATTCTTTCTAGACATATACAGAAAGGAAAAATAATCACAACTCTGACATCGTTACCTTCTCAAATGGCACATAACAAGAATTTCACATATTTTCAAATACAAGCACAAAATCTCCCTCCTTGATCTGTTGTCTCTCGTGATATGTTAGGCTCGATCACAGTCTTCTGCTAACCACTGTTTTCAAGAGTTGACTTCAACGATCCAACCATGGAACTTCTAAACATGTGAAGACCACAAGTCGTTACTAGAGCAACATAAAAACGAACAACGTACTATATTTGAGGGGAAAAAAAACAAATAGATATCAATGCAGACCTACCAACAAGATAAGATTATGATAGACTCTGCCTCCCAAACACAATAAGAACAATTCTCATCGAGGACTAGTCTACAAGACATGATTACGTTACATTGGTTTAATTCCAGCATTACACTGAGGGACAGCTGCATTCCTTCCAAAAGTTTTTACGGTAGATTGAAGGTAACTTTGCTTTGGAGCAAGCTGCTACGTATTTTAAAAAACAAATAAGAGCACTAATTCCATAAAACTAGTAGTCAAAACATTTAAATCCTTGAATTAAAAATAAAGGGTTTGGTTTTTCTCGAGCGGTTTAAAGCTGGGTTCAGTTAGGCAAAAAACACCAGGTGGACGTCAACCAGTGGGATTTCTTCATACGAAAGTGAGAATGGACAAGCACTGGCGGTAGGAGATGATCTTGTTCACGTAGTTGTCAATGGCTTTCGAAGCTCTAAACCGCTCACTCCACGGCTAAGCCATTATTCATCTTCACAGATGATTTTCTTCCATCTTTAGCTCGTGGAATTTGGGACTGAACAAAGCCGTCCAAGGGGACTCTGGCCTTGTTTGGTAAAAAGTGTTTATGTTCCCCGAAATAATTTTTTTCGTTCTTTTGTTCTAGGGAACAAAAAAAGAACATAAACGTGTTTGGTAAAACTTTTGTTCCTAAGAAAAAAAAAATCTATTTTTCTTGTTCCCGAGAACATATTTGGAACAAAAAGAAGAAGTAGAAAAAAATTGTCTTTTGTTCCCGGAAACAATTCCGAGAAACAATTTTTCTCTCTCTTCTCTTTCTTTTCTTCTTTTTCTTTTTTCTTTTGGCCGGTTGCCAGCCTTGGCCATGGCCGACGACCTTGCTGGAGAGTCACCGACCCTCGAGAGGCTACGCCACGGCGAGGCTTGGCCTCACCTAGCCACTGGCGAGGCTCAGCCTCACTAGATCTGGGTGAGCTCGAGCTCGCCCAGCGCAAGCGAGGCTGGGCCTCGCCTGTCGCGCGAGGTCGGCCTCATGCTTGCCTAGCCTAGGTGAGGCTGAGCCTCGCCGCCTAGCGCGAGGCTCGACCTCGCCAGTGGCCTAGCGAGGCTCACTTGGTCACCGAGGTCACTGGTGAGGCTTGGCCTCACCCAGATCTGGGCGAGGTTGGGCCTCACCCAGCCGGTCACTAGCGACTGGCCACAAAGAGGAAGAATGAGAGAAAAGAAAATAAAAAAGAAGAAAAAAAGGAAAATATAATGAAAATATTAAAAAACTAAAAGAAATAACAAAATTATACAATTTTACCAAACGCATTTCTTTCTCGGGAGTCAAATTTTGTGCAGTTACCAAGCGTGTTTTTTTACTCAGAAATTATTCCTGGAACAAAAACAAAAAAAAAGTTATTTTTGTTTAAAAATTGTTCTTCGGAACAGAAACGTTACCAAATACGCCCTCTATCACCATCTCTCTCTACCTCACCAATCAACATTTCCTCCGCAGCACTGCATTATCCCTTTGTAATTGTGCCACGACCTTTGCTCAAGTACCTCGGCAGCAAAGGATAGTCGCAACGCACCAGAGATCAATCGAGCTTCTTTGAAGTAATAAAAAAAAAAGAAAAAAAAGATAGAGGAAATCCAGAGGATCGAGAGCTGAAGAAGACAAACAGGTTCGATCCAAGACCCTCAAAGCCTTCGCTTTCATGATCTTCAACTATTCGGATTTATATTCCTCACTCGCGTTTACTAAGCGTCGTATCAAATGCCAACGTAATCTGCCACGTCAACCATCACCTCATTTTGTCAAAAAAAAAAAAAATCACCTCATTTGTATACCACAAAATATTAAATTTTAGTTACTCTAGTATCGTTAAAATAAAATTGGGTTGTTTGAGATCTCAATTGGCTATAAAAAAGTTAAAGAACTAATGGTACCTTATAAAACCAAAATACCTTCTTATCTAATTTCTTCTTTCATCTGGAAAAAAAAAAAAAGTGACACATATTGTCTCTTTTAGTAAAGCTAGCAGATGGACAGTCTTCATACATAATTTATTCACTTCACTCATAAAATAACTACTCAATCGGTAACCCATGAATATGACATTATCAGAGTCATGGAAAGTATCAATTAAGTATGCCCCGTGACATGAAGCAAGCTTGTTCTATCATATTTTCGTGTTGATCAAGCCAAAAAATATTTATATTCATATTGAGAACTTTTCAGATTTATTGGCTGAGTAAGAATTAAGTCTAGGCACCGAATTCCTGCAAAAAAATACTCGAAAAGCTATCAGCAAATTTAGGTATAGTATGCGGCCCTTCGCAATGTCATAAGGAAAGGTAGATTGACCACAATGATCTGAATGAAAGTTTTGAGCCACGATTCACACTGAAATGGTTGCACCCGACAATTCTCTTGGTACGTCAGTAGCCTGTTGGACGAAGCTTGTATCCGCATGGATTTCGAATTGGAATTGAGCGAGCAGACATGCAACAAGTTCTGGAGACAAAAATGAAAAAGGAAAAGGAAAAATGTGAAGGCATGAAAATCAAAATCAGCCGGTTCGTTTCCCTAAGAATTATTTCCTTTAAGAAGCTGCAATCGATCCAACAAATATTGAGTGTTGCGAGCCAGCACTCCTATGACAGCAGGTGCCATTTGAACTCGTACTACACCGTAGTCATGGTTGTCACGCCTTTCCTGGGGAAGATGATCTTCCTTTGAATCCATTTGAACTTGACCAGCTTTTCTCTGGCTCTGCTTGATTAAACCTTCTTCTTCCTTTAGAATTAGATCGAGTATGTAAAAGGTTGAATAAACCACACGATGTCGTGGGTTTGTATTCGACCTTTTGTATGCCCTACTCCCAAAGATATCAATTGATATCATTGAAAAGATTGGATAACAATTTTACAGCTCAACGCGACACTAGAGATTGCTCAAACATATTTGATTGTGTTCCTCCTAGCCCGTTTCAAGCATCTGATTTGTTTCGACTGGCTAAGGCTATTGGAGCACGACATCACTTCAATTGCACCCATATTAGATGGGATCCACGGTTCATTAAGATCCCTTCAGATGCTCTAAGGCAAACTTGACAATGACCCCATTTGTTCTGCAGAAACTTGTCTACTTTGTGTAGTGCGCTAAGCGAGGACTTTCGAGGTCAGACCCTCTCTCTCTCTCTCTCTCTCTCTCTCTCTCTCTCTCCCTCTCTCTCTCTCTATCTATATGACAGGAGCTCATCGTGAATTGACATTCTCCTAATTGGAAGACAGATGCCACAATGGTTTCCTAAAATTGTAAAGAGTTTTCCATATCTCTCAATGATCCAAGGACTTGTATGACAACTTTTTAGGACTAGCACTCCATGTTATTCTCGGCCTGGAGGAAGGAAAAGTGGCCAATGCTTCGTGTGACATACATATATTTAATATATGACCAAAGGGTGATTTGGCACGTGAGTAGCTTGATTTCGTTGGAATCCAATCCTGTGTGGCTTGAATATCTCCTCTGCAGTAGTTTGTTTGAAGTTCAGAAGCTTAAAGAAGCGATGATTTCGTCTAAAATGCCAGCAACAGGAGGATGTTCTAAGGTCGTGCTTCAACACTGTCAGCCGATAGAAAATAATTGGATTCTCAGGGAAAGAGACTCAAAGGAAGACAACTCAATAGACACCGAGGAAGAAGATATTCCAGGAGAAGCAGACGTAGAGAAGGTGGTCTTAACTATGCCGGGACCATGGGTTCCACTCGCACCAACTGTTATTTGCGCGTTGGGTTGCGAAACATGCCTGTTTGGATTGGTGACGACTTGTTGAGGAAGTGATTCTGGGGGAAGCAAATTGGATGATTTTGATTCCAATGCCTTTTACTTTTCCCTTTATTAGTCTCTACTAGAAAATTTTAAATGCATGCTCCTTCGATCTAAATTAAAATCACTATGAAATACATATTTCACATCATGCTTACCGGTACTGACATTGGTTGAGGAACTATTTTTTCATCTCTTTCTTTATGAATTGTGATGCAAATTGCATTAATCCAAACTGCTTGTTAAATGGCGGTGATCTTCCAAGTTGCTCTGTGACCTTAGTCACCTCCCTTAATCCAATTTATTGCCAATACTTTGTACTCTAAAATTCTGAAATAGTCAGTTTTGCTCAATCAAATCTAATTTATATCTTCGAGTGGTGCACATTTAGGTTCAACATCCCCAACACCATTGCCATTCAGAGTAATAAGGTTGAACAAGCATAGATACGACACATGTGAGATTGAAACAAAGCTCCTCCAATTTTGTTTGAAATTGGACTTGTACACCAACGAAACCTAAGGGAAGCAAAATCTTAAAATCATACATGCAAAAAACCCCAAATCTAGACTAGATCGAGATAAAAACCTTCTTGAAATGGGACAGAGGAGCTTTCAAATCTAGACTAATTTAGAGGAGGAAAGCAAGAAAAATAGAATAGAGAACCAAATCAGCCAAAGAAAAAGTAAAAAGGGGGAGAGAATGCTAGCTTAAACCCTCCCCTCCATGGAGGCCGAAGAAGAAAGCTGCGTGAAGATAAGATGAAGAGAAGAAACCCTAGAGAGGAGAGAGGAGAGAGGAAAAGCAGCAATTTTTATTCGTGACATTTTAGGAGTAATATCATACAACAATCTCCACTGAAATGAAATTATATTCTGTCTGATAGAACTAACATTTTGAGCTTTTTCATCCTAACTGTCATTTGATCCTTTGCATCATTTGTCTATCTCTTTAACAATTCTAGGGATGCAACCATGTATGTTCCTGTCGAAACAAAAAAGCGAGAAAAAAATGAATGTTATGAAATATAGCCATCAACTAGCATGAAGTGAACATCATAATCCGGTAAGAGGAGCACATTCGCAAGCCAAGAGAGTTTCTGATTAGGTTGAGTCTTTTCTAGTTAATATTGGCTTATGTAGCAATAAAATTTATACCAGAAAAATATTTATTGGCCGCTTCAAATTGGAGAATGAGCAAAGCATATGCTCCTATTGAGCAAATCGACGAAATCCAAGTTTTGATATATGCCCTTCAATTTATATTGAGGACTTTACCGTATAACTTATACAATTGCTGGATAATGGACATAGTGGTGCTGATGAATACGGATCATTTAATTTGATTGACATATTTAATGCATGGAATGCGGACATCTTCTTATGAGTTGCACTGGACTCAAATTGCGAGTTATCTTTCCCATTGGAAGTATATGTCAGCAATCATAATAGAACGTTAAGTCAATACAGTGGCCCTTTACTTATACCCGACAAAAAACAAGGCAGAAATCCATGTCTTAGTAGAAATTCTGCGTTTAGCATAATTATTTCTAAAAGGAGAAGGTAAATGAGTTCGAAATCTTACCCATCATGCGTATGTATTACATTCACATTGGCAGCTTTAGTGATAGCCTTCTTCCTTTTTTTTTGACCTTGCGCTTCCCAAACTCGCTCTCATGTGGTCGGTCAATGCTTTCTCATAACTCTGTTTCTTTCCGTTCACTTCCCGTGGATTCTGTCCCCTCACTTCCCCCGGTGCCACGGTAGCAGCTGTTTTGTTCTGTTCTTCTCCCCAGAATCTGCACCAACTCCTTCAGACACCACCAAGATTCAGCGTAGTTTTCTGAGAAAACGACGTATGTGCGAGATTGTTCGATGGCCTCCTTTAGTTTTGATGGGAAATCCTGGCCCATCATTAAGTTTTCACTGTCCATGAAAGTCTTTTCGCCCTTCTGGACCAAGGCCTCGTTCAGACTCTTAACGAAGTTCTCACGGACTTCCTTACCTCTGAATCTTAGGAACACATCGTACATTTTCAGTTCAGATATCTTTTTGATGATATCTTTGATTATCTCGGCCTCCAAAATTCTAATATGATAGACGACAGAGACATAGATAATATAAGCTGCCCAAGCTGTCGAATTAAATGAAGCAAGCAATAACAATTTGATCTAAGAAGAATAAATCATGAAGATGTCCATGCAAAATTACACCAGCACAAATTTTAGGATACAATTTCACATGGCCACTCCTCATAGGCTGTGATGGTGCCAATGCAGAAAGAAATACAGTGTTGTCTCGAGACAACATATTAAACTAAGACATGTTAATGAGGACATTTGTTAAGCATGCGTAAGGAGAAACGAAGTTCTCCTAAAAAAAAAGAAAGAACGAACAAAGGAGAGACAATGCAAAATCCATATGTAGTTATTATGCCTTCGACTAAGGCCTGGCAAACAACGACGTAATGTAGCCAATTATCCAAGATAAAAAGAAATGACGAATTCACAGAAGCTGGTTCACCCTTCATAGTGAGTATTCTTTCAGCTTCGATTATAACTATATATATAGGAAAATAGAAGACAGATGTAAATTAGAATAGGCCAGATGTTTATATATTATGTGCTGTCTTTGATATTGACAACACTTAATCTATTTGAAATTTGCGCAACTTTTTCTTTTAACAAACATCTCAATTTGCCCATTAAGAATTTTGAGTTTTGTGGATATATATATACATAATGACTTTAATTTGTTACTTTACCCTTAAACTCAACCTAAGTTTCCCCTGCCCCTTTCTCTTCTCTACGCCTCCTTTCCCACTGTCCCGCCATCGCCGTCATCACCACCCCCCCCCCCCCCCGGGGGGAGCGCCATCATGTCCCTGCCACCGTGGCATTCCTGTCACTATCGCTAGTCCCAGCTGTTGTTGCACCTCTCTTCTGTTTTCGTCCCTTTGTCGCGCGGAAGACAGCAGAACGTCTCAGCCGTAGCCAGCCTCAGGCGACATAGCCCGAGGGAAATGACCCCACATCTAAGGTCGCGAGCCTAGATTCGCCCCCAAAGCCGATGGACGCAGAGAGATAGAGGGGGGCTGAGGTGACGCGGCTGGGGCAGCGGCGTGAGTCAACGGAGGCTTTGAGAGGAGGTTCTTCGTTTCTTGTGCAACGTAAGTGTGCTCCGCGCTGCAGCTCCAAGAACAATGAGCAGATCCGGCCGACGAGCGTCATGACAAGCATGATCTTGATCATGGTACGAAGTAAGCTGATCAGGAACGTCGACACCTACTTGAGCCTCATTAGCCTCACATGATCCTCGATTGCCTTTGGGTAAGCACATAATGAATTTTTTAATGACTACTCTTGGATTATATTTTCATGATGATTTTTTTTATCATCTTATGGTCATTATTTAGTCGTATCAAAAATTGCTAATTCATTTCACCGGCTGGTACTAAGGTTTCTGGTTATTTCTTTAACTATTTGTGTTTCAGGAGTTAGTGTGAAAAGTGAAACTGATTTGGGGTGGCCTTTCTCTGTGGTCGTGGTGGTGCAGGTGGGATGTGGGAAAGCGCAAAATAGTAGTAGTTACTGGGGATTTCTACAGGGCAATGTTATATCGTGCCTCAGGTTTTCAAACTGGCAAATACCGGTTGCCCTTTTTCTTCTTCAAGATTTTACGAAATATACACGACACTCATTTTAGACATGATGAAAATATCGCAAATCATCAGATTTGTGAACAATTAAAACCACATGCGTGCCCATGAAGAAACGCATATGGAAGATAAAGAAAAAATATTGTTTGTGTGCAGAAGAGATAAACGTTTAAAAAGGCAATTAGAAAGAAACTTAAATGATTGTGAGATGGGGAGATATATCTTCAATTTTGAAAAGAATGATATTCTCAAATTAATAGATAATAAAATTAATAGAAATGACATTTTCACAACAACAATATTATTAGTTTAGAACTTTTTCATATTTTGATTAAACTAACCCGAATAAACAAAAACAAGAACAACAAAGATAAACAAAGAGAAATTAATGACAGTAGAGCGTAGATAGCGAGCGAAATAATTTGGTTTAGAGTTACTCTTCAGATAGACTGAATTGCCGTCCTCCTTGTGGATCTAAGAGGTCGCTTCGATACTTTTGTATGGAAGTTATGAGAGAGAGAGAGAGAGAGAGAGAGAGAGAGAGAGAGAGAGAGAGAGAGAGAGAGAGAGAGAGATGTTAAAGAAGCTGACTTGAAAACTGCATCTGTGGCAATGCATCGCATCTATGGCAATGCATAAGAAACGAAGAAATGTTTGAAGATAGTAAATTCAAGACTGACTTGAAGAGAGAGTTTGCTCATCACACGTGTTTGCAGAGCTTGAAGACTTGAAACAAAAGTAAATACACGTGTTCAAATTCATTAGAGCGGTTAGTCTGTTAGATGTAAAACCGAAGTTGTTAAACCGGTGTTGAGTCGGTTGATTCGTTTTCATCATCTTCCTTGAGTATAAGACTACAGAGGATAGCATAGAGAGATGGCGAGAAAAGCAAGAAGTGTAATTGAAGAGCAAATAGAAAAGCTCTCAGTTGAATGTATGCTTTGCTCTTGTTGATTCTAGAAGTAAAGAAATCCTTCCTCTACATCTTGTGTTCTCTGTTCTTCGTTCTCTGTTCTCTATTCTTTGCTTCTCTGTTCTTCATTTCTTCACATGGTATCAGAGCTTTCCTAAGAGCTCTAGTTTTCTCTACTATACTGTTCGAAATCCTGTAGAGTTTGTGTGATCCAGAAGATAGTAAGAAGATCAAGAGCAGAATCTGGTTTCTGTTTGATAGTAGTCAAGAAATCGTATCTTCAAGAGTTTCTGGAAATACAGAATGGCAACAAGGATACAGAAGTATCCATTCCCGATCTATGTCAATATAGCCAACTTTGTTACAACAAAACTAGCTGAAGATAATTTTCTACTTTGGCAAGCACAGTTTCACAGGTTCCTGCGAAGTCAGGATCTTTTTGGATTCATCAATGGCGAAACACCACCACCAGCTCAAATGATGCAGATTGAGATTGAAGGAAATGAAACAGAAGTGGTGAATCCTGATCATATAGATTGGATGAAGACCGATCAGCTAATCTCATCTTGGATAAGTGGAGCAGTGTCTGAGAACATTTTAAGCTTGATTATTGGGCTAGAGACATCATATGAGGTATGGCAGACTCTTCTTAATCGTTTTACACAAAAGTCAGTAGCAAAAGAATTCGAACTTAGGGGAAAATTGCAAGCTTGTCAGAAAAGAGATAGAACATTGAATGTGTATCTTCGAGAGTTTAAGTCTATCTGTGATCAACTTAATGCCATTGGAAAACCTGTTGATGAGATAACCAAGATGTTTGGTGTTCTCGAGGGATTAGGTTCAGAATATGAAAGTTTCAGAACAACAATGTATTGCTTAAAACCTCAACCAAATTATGATGAGGTTATATTTCAGCTCGAGAGATTTGAAACTAGGCTACAGACATATTCTGTGAATCAATATAATCCTAATCTAGCCTACTATGGCCAAAGAAAGTCGGCTGGAATTGTGCAAAACTCTAACTTCAGAAATCAAAGAGGAAATAGTCGAGGTGGATATGGCTATGGCAGGGGACGTGCAATCAATATTAGAGATCGTGGTAATGACTATGTTGAAACAGGAAGAAATCAACATTACAGGATGAATAACCCGAATCTGAATCAAGAAGATCAGGTTAACAAGTTGTCACACAACTAGTCAAACTATGGACAAGGGTTCAGACCATATGTAAATTCTTCCCAAAAGTATCAAGCCACTAAGTCGTATCCACCACAAAGTGTAGCATCTGGTCAGAATATGCAGAGTGTGAAAATAGCAAGTAATAGTCCATTAGAATGCCAAATCTGTAAAAGACCAGGTCATACAGCACTTTGATGCTGGTATCGCTTTGATAATTCATATCAAGCAGATGAAATACCAACTGCACTAGCAGCAATGCATATTGAAGACTCACATGGCACTGAATGGTATCCAGATACAGGAGCCTCAGCTCATATCACTGCAGACCCTGGTATGCTTCAATACTGTTCTTTATATAGTGGAACTGATACTGTTATGATAGGAGATGGTTCTTGTTTATCAATCTCCTGTGTTGGTGATGGCTTATTGCATACAAAAACTAGCTCATTACCACTAAATGATGTTTTGATAGTTCCAGAAATAAAGAAAAACCTACTATTTGTTTCGAAGTTAACAGATGATTATCCATGTTCTTTTATTTTTGACAAACATTGGGTATATCTGAAGGACAACTGCAACAATACAACAGTGAGGCTAGGAAGCAAAGTCAAGGGACTGTATCAAGTTGATCCTAAAGTCACAGAAGTTTTCTTCACTCAAATTCAAAAAGAAGTAGGAGAAGACTTATGGCATTAGAGATTGGCACATACCAGTTTAAAAACAGTGAAGTATCTGCAGAGTCAGCACCTAATTCAATGTAATTCAAGAACTCAAGGCATATGTAGTAGTTGCCAGATTGCTAAGTGTTCAACCTTACCCTTTCCTATGTCAGACTATACATCTAATATTCCTCTAGAAAAGATACATTGTGATGTTTGGGGACCCTCATCAGTTCAATCTTTTCAAAAATTTCGATACTATGTCATTTTTGTGGATGATTTCTCTCGATACAGTTGGCTGTATCCAGTGAAACAGAAGTCAGAATTTTATGACATCTTTATCATGTTTCAAAAGCAAGTCAAGAATCAGTTTGCTCATAAGATAAAAATCTTTCAGTGTGATGGAGGAGGTGAGTTCACTAGCAACAAAGTTCAAAATTATCTACAACAATGTGGAATTAAACAGCACATTTCCTGTCCCTATACACCTGAACAGGATGGTCTATCTGAAAGAAAACATTGACATGTGGTGGAGTTAGGACTAGCAATGCTATATCATGCCAAAGTACCCTTAAAATACTGGGTAGATGCTTTTATCACAGCAAATTACATCATTAATCTGCTTCCTGCTTCAAAGCTCCATATGAATTCACCCTACAGAAGATTGTATCAACAAAAACCAAGCTATACACATTTAAGGGTCTTTGGATGTGCTTGTTATCCCTGTCTCATACCATATGCACAGCATAAGCTTGATCCAAGATCTCTTATATGTATTTTTTTGGGATATAGTGAAAAACATAAAGGATATCGATGTCTTCTACCCACTAATGGACATATCTATGTAAGTCGTCATGTGGTGTTTGATGAATCAGTTTTTCCCTTCACCAGTCGACTACCAACTAAGTATCATCAAGGTACAAACTTGTACAAACAGTGGATAAATGGAGTAACCTTTCTAGACTTTATAACTACAGAACAAGTTCAGTCTACGTCCAATGAACAGATGGGGTATTTGCAAGATACTGGATTAATACAGAACTCTCACATTCATGCATCACAAATGCATACTGAGGAACCAATAGGTTCTATGCCAACACTGCCAGAGGTTGATACTGATCAAGCACAAGGCAGTTCTCCAGACAATACACACTCTACTGAATTACTACAATTGCATACTGAGGAACAAATGTGTTCTATGCCAACACTGCCAGAGGTTAATACCGATCAACCACAAAGCAGTTCTTCAGACAATACACAAGGTATTTTGTCTGTTCATCCTATGCAAACCAGATTAAAATCTGGAATAGTCAAACCTAATCCTAAATATGCATGCTTGGCCGAGTATAAAGTTCCTCTCGAACCAAAAACAGTCAAATCTGCACTGGCAGACAAAGGATGGTATCAAGCAATGCAAGATGAAATGGATGCCTTATACACAAACCAGACATGGGAATTAGTGCCTCAAACTGATCACATAAATGTTATAGGGTGCAAGTGGGTGTTTAAAACTAAACTTACTGCAGATGGTAAGCTTGATAGACTTAAAGCAAGATTAGTAGCTAAGGGGTTTCATCAAGAAGAAGGTATTGATTTTACAGAGACCTTCAGCTCTGTCATTAAACACGCTACTATTCGAATTATTCTTTCTGTGGCAATGACAAAGCATTGGCCAATCCATCAGCTTGATGTTAAGAATGCCTTCCTACATGGCACTTTGAATGAAACACTGTATATGCAGCAGCCACAAGGTTTTATACACCCTCAGAAGCCTCATCATGTATGTCTGCTTAAGAAATCCTTGTATGGTCTTCGTCAAGCACCTCGAGCCTGGTTTGATAAATTCAGTAACTTTCTTCTTGAGAATGGGTTTTCTTGCAGCACCACGGATCCTTCATTATTTGTGTTTCACCATGGCTCAGACACCATACTGTTATTACTCTATGTAGATGATATTGTGCTCACTGGAAGTTCAGCTCACTTACTTTCCAACTTAATTCATCTACTAAGCCTTCAATTTCATATGAAGGATCTTGGTCTTCTGCATTATTTTTTGGGAATTGAGGCTAAACAAACCACACAAGACTTATTTCTTTCTCAAACCAAATATGCTCTCAATCTACTTACTCGAGCTAATATGAAAGATTGCAGACCTGTTTCTACTCCTCTCTCATTACGGCTTGCAGCCATGATAACTGATGATACCTTATTGCAGCATCCCCTTGAGTATCGAAGTCTTGTGGGTGGACTTCAATATCTCACTATAACTTGTCCAGATATTGCTTATGCCACTAATCTTCTCTGTCAAAAGATGCAGCAGCCTACATTAGGTGATTTTCACAAGCTCAAAAGAGTTCTTCGATACGTGAAAGGCACTGTTACTCTTGGACTAACCATTCATTCCAATAGCTTCATGCATTTGTATGGTTTTGCTGATGCGGATTGGGCAGGATGTAGTACTACCAGGCGATCTACTACTGGTTTTTGTACATATCTTGGCTCCAACCTCATTTCTTGGTTAGCAAAACGACAATCTACAGTCTCTCGTTCCTCGACAGAAGCTGAATATCGAGCTTTAGTCTCAGCAACAGCTGATCTTACATGGGTTAGTTTTGTCCTTCGAGACATTGGCATTGGCTTATTTGCTCCAACATCTCTCTTTTGTGACAACAAGTCAGCTATTGCTCTCTCACTTAACCCTGTTCTACATGCTCGCACAAAGCATATTGAAGTAGATTTTCATTTTGTTCGTGAAAAGGTTGCTTCTGGATCCTTGATTGTCTCTTATATTCCCAGTACTCGTCAACTTGCAGATATTTTTACAAAATCTTTACCTCGCTTCCTACATTTTAGTCTTCGAACCAAATTGGGCTTGTGGTATTTACCCCCTCCCAATTTGCGGGGGGATGTTAAAGAAGCTGACTTGAAAACTGCATCTGTGGCAATGCATCGCATCTGTGGCAATGCATAAGAAACGAAGAAATGTTTGAATATAGTAAATTCAAGACTGACTTGAAGAGAGAGTTTGCTCATCACACGTGTTTGCAGAGCTTGAAGACTTGAAACAAAAGTAAATACACATGTTCAAATTCATTAGAGCGGTTAGTCTGTTAGATGTAAAACTGAAGTTGTTAAACCGGTGTTGAGTCGGTTGATTCGTTTTCATCATCTTCCTTGAGTATAAAACTATAGAGGATAGCATAGAGAGATGGTGAGAAAAGCAAGAAGTGTAATTGAAGAGCAAATAGAAAAGCTCTCAGTTGAATGTATGCTTTGCTCTTGTTGATTCCAGAAGTAAAGAAATCCTTCCTCTACATCCTGTGTTCTCTGTTCTTCGTTCTCTGTTCTCTGTTCTTTGCTTCTCTGTTCTTCATTTCTTCACAAAAGAGAGAGAGAGAGAGAGAGAGAGAGAGAGAGAGAGAGAGAGAGAGAGAGAAGCAAGAGTAGACGCAAAGAGAACAAAAAGTCAATGAGAAGGTGCAGGAGTGAGAGAGCTTCGTGATCTTGGAGAGTCTCCAATGGAGACAATAAATTTGGGAGCTAGAGAGTCTCTAACAAAGAAGATGGATTTGATAGTGATCTAGAAGAGTATAGAGTATTTTATGATATTCGATTTTTCACATAATACCTGAATACATAGAATACCCAACCCGAAAAATCCAAAATAAGCAGTTTGACTTGAGTCGATTCCGTTCTGACTGGTTCGGTCTAGGCTTTTTCAATAGCTCTAGGTATATGTTTCTTAAAATTATCACCCATACCTTACGCGTATGCTATCTATCCAAGCATTTCTACCATGCAAGAATATTTCCACCTATGCTACCACAATTGATGCATTATAAACTTGGGGTCAGCTAGCATTGAGTCAAGGCCATCCAACTCAAAGTAGTTTCTCATTTCTACTTTTTAATTCACAAGAAATAAGGAATAAGAATAAGAATAAGAATAAGAATAACAGTAACAGTAACGATAATAATAACAATAACAATAACAATAAAAATAAAAATAAAACAAACTCATCTCGAGATCATCCTTTACAGCAACGATGCACAAAGTGAGGAAAAAGAAAGGATCAAAACCACGAGAATGTTATCTTCTCAAATGGTATATAACAAGAACTTCACTTTCCACATTCAAACAGAAACTTGCCCCCATGTTCTGTTGTCTCTCTTGCTATTTGTCAGGCTCAGTTAGAGTCCTCCACTAAGCAGTATTTTCAAGAGTTAACTCCAACTTTCCATCCATAGTTGGTACGTTTAAACCTGTGATAACATAAGTCCTTCCTATATCAATTATAAAGCGAACAACTTAACAGGTTTGGGAAGAAAAACAAATCGATGCTAGTGGATATGTACCAACAGCATGAGATTAAAATAGACTCTGCCTCCCAAGCACAATAAGAACAATTCTCATCCAGGACAAGAAGTCTACAAGACACGATCACATTACGCCGGTTTTATTCCGGCATTACACCAAGGGATAGCAGCAATCCTCCAGAAAAAATTTACACGAAATTTTGTCTATATAGAATATCTTGATCCATCTAAATTGACCTGAGCATTGAGATAGTAGATTGAATGTCACTTTGCTTTGAAACAAACTGCTACATAAAAATACTAAACAAAACAAATAGAACAAACTTCACAAGACTAGTAGTCAAAACATTTAAACCGGTAAATTAAAAAACGGGTTTGTTTTTTTTTTTTTTTTTGGGAGGAGGGTGTAGTTAGAGCTGGATTCAGTTAGGCAAAATCACAAACACCTGGCGGACGTCAAGCAGTGGGGTTTCTTCAGACGAAAAAGAGAAGGGACAAGCACTGGCAGTGGAAGATAATCTTGTTCACACAGCTTTCGATGGCTTTGGAAGCTCTAAACCTCCCTCTACGCCCAAGCTGTCATTCAAATTCATGGATGAGTTTGTTCCATTCTTACCTCGTGGAATTTTGGACAGAACAGAGCAGTCCAAAGAGACTCTATTACCCTTGCTCTCCGCCTCATCAATCATCATTTCCATCGCAGCACCCCATTATCCCCTTGTAATTGTGCCCCAGCCTTCCCTCGAGTGCGAAACAAAACTGACAATGTGCAAAAAAACGCTTTGAAGAAGACGAGGATAGAATACCACAGCTGCAAATAAGAATTGCGACGCACGAGAGATCAATCAAGCTACTTCAAAGTCAACAGACAAAAAAGGAGTAAAATTAAAATTAGGTTGTCTAATATCTCAATTGGCTATAGAAAGTTCAAGAAATAATGGTACATTATAAAACCAAGATACCTTTTTGTCTAACTTCTCCTTCCTTTTTAATCCAAGAAAACGTAATCTACAGTCTAATTTTGTAAAGCTGGCAGATGAATAATCTTCATATATCATGCATTCATGGCACTCATAAAATAACTATTGAATCGGTTTTCCAAGAATATGGCATCATCAGAGTCATGGAATGTATCAGTAACACACACCCTATGACATGAAGTAAGCTTGCTGTCTCATATTTTTGTGTTGATGAGGCCAAAAGATACTTCTATTCACATTGAGAATTTTCAGATTTATGAGCTGAGTAAGAATTAAGTCTACGCACCACACTCCCGCAGAGAAAATTCAAAGAGCTATTGCCAAATATAGGTCTAGTACATTGCTCTTCATAATATCAAAAGCAAAGGTCGAAAGTATATATATCATGTTTTTTGATTGATAATTTTGAGCCATGTTTGCACCCAACAATTCTATTGGTATGTCAGTAGTTTGATGGCAAAGCTTGCATCAATATGGATTCCGAAGTGGAATATAGCAAGCAGACATGTAACAAGTTCTTCTAGAGCCAGCTCAATTTGGTATGTAGATTCAGCACATTCCTTCAGCTCAGGAATCATTACTCTTCTTGAATACCATTTGGGGTCGGAAAGCAAGTACCTATTTATATACCACAAATCAGCTAGAAAAATCATTATTCATTATGTAAGATGTCGACCATGAGATATGTGAACAGATGACGTCATGCATGTGCTTCGAATATGGACTGGCATTTGTGTAAGATGTGAACAAAATGCCACACATGACAAAGTGTGATGCTGTGGAAGCCACCTCTTGAACCTCGTTAGGATAAACTTTCACATGGTGGGAGCCACCTCTTGAACCAATGGCATCTAACTTTAGAATCCTATCATAGTGTGATCACTCGTGTATATCAGCATGTTTAGCAATTGGGAAAACAAATTACAAGCTTACTTTCTGATTCTAGCTTGGCTCTAAAGTGATCAAACTGTCCACAAACAATTTTTCCAAAGGTGGCTTTGATGGTGTGCGTGTATGCATGCAAGCTCCTGGAAGCAATGGATGAAATTGTTTGATGAAAATAAATATAAATGAGAGGAATAGCAAATTGCTCGGAAATTAAAGTGGAAGTACTGTGAATTATTTAAAGGTGCAATGTAGGGAATAATCAAAACGAAGAACACCAAACTCAAAGGAAGAAGCCGAACGAAATTAACTGAAAATGAGATTACTAGGACATTAACATTGCTGGAATTGAAATTAATCACGGTTTGTATAAATGATGCTCGAATGGATATATTGACATCGGCGTTACGACAATACTCAAAGGGAAATTGGCAGAGGTCCAGCATAATTTCAACATATCTTTTTCCTCTGCAAATCTTCTATCATAAGTCTTAAATTCCCTTTGATTATTACTAGGTCGATGTCCATTTCTTAACTCAACTTCTTTTATATATCCATAATTTCTTAACATAACCGCTTTCATATATCCACAATTTCTCAACTTAACTAAACTTCTGATCCCTGAGCATTTCTCTTACCGTTTCCGCTTGTTTTGAATTTAAATTAGGTTGAAGACTCTCTCTCTCTCTCTCAAACTTTGGTGGAATGGTCTTTTATGAGCATCAAAACGAGATTGAACTTGATATAGCTTGGCTGTGATTTATTCACCACCAATGTATAGTGACTTACTGTTATTATACCAGACGACAATTCAGTCACACAACCAAAGGAGACAAAGTAAACCGAAGCACCGAGGGAAAGAGAACTCTCTGCCATCAAAGAATGAAGCATGAAAATTCACAATATATGATCAGCATGTCGAACAAGAACAACCAGATCACTCTATGCGATCTCAGATTGATCAATGATGAAGACAAATTCGTCGTTATCATCTCTGAGGCAAACATCGAACAAGTGGTGATCATGAATGGTGAGGTGTTCTACAAATAGGAATTCCTATCAATCAGTGAGCAATATAACATGAGCAATTTGAGATAACAATTTGAAGCTATCGGCATAAGGCAAACACAGAACAATCGTATGATCGAGTCTCGATGAATCGACCGCGTCCTACCTTGGGGAGATTCGATCTGAATGATTACCTGCTAATAAATGAAGACACTGAAAGACTTGGAGAATCTTATGAAGACGAAACTAAGGCAACAAATCGATTTAGCGACGAAATTGCTCGACGAAGATATTCAGCTGCAACTGGCTTCGCTCAGTTCCTCAGCTCTCCTGCACGCACCAGGCGAGGGAGAAAGAGCACGAGAGAAGTTTCGATCGGTGGTGACGAGCATTCGTTCTCTGTTCCGTCACGGCCGTGGTTGCGCTGACCGGCGAGGGAGATTTGATGGCAGCTGTCACCGATCGGAGATGGGATAGACGATCGATTGATGGTGATGGAGCTGAGAGGAAGGGGGGCATCCTCAATTACAATTCTTCATGTTGTGTATTTCACCAACTATTTATTTCCATGATTTAATGATTTAAATATTACGAAATAACATAATCTTGACCACTAATGCAACAATATAATTCAAATCAGTCACATAACATCATGTATACGGTAGATTTGATTATATAATTCTTTCGTTTGTTTGAGATCACATATATCCCCAACAAAGCAATCATGTAAAAGCATTTCAAATGATTTTTAATTACTAGAACATTGTATAAATTTCTTAGCATTTAGTATTAAATGCTAGAAAATTTAGGATTTAAAGCTAAAGTACAATAAAACAAGACAAGAAGTATATCAAAATGGTATTGTCATGTTTACTACATACAAATAATATCTTTACTATGTTAAATTTTTTAATATCAATTTCTTGTGTACACACGGCATTAAATAATTTGAACCATTCTAGAAGGTAAGACAATAAATACTAGAGAATTCTTTTGAATTCATATTTAGAAGATAAGATGTTAATCGGTAATCTGCAAATCATTTTCATTATTTAAGTTATGATATCATTCATTTATAGTTATGTATGAGCATAGTGTATTCTACATATATGCATAGGTTGTTTATATAATGTTTTCTTTTTGGCAAAAGTTTGAGATGGAAATGCTCGTTGGATTTGTTTAATTAATAATACAAATAACAATTTCTTTTTGGAATGGATCTTTAATCAAATTATTATTTAACAAGAGGTAGAAAAGGAAACTAAGGCGAGAAACTAGCCCAAATATAGAAAGGGAGCGATTTTACCCGCCCTCCCATTGGGCCACAAAAGGAAAAAAATAGAAATTGAAAAAAAGAAAAAAGAAAAATAGGACGCACTCGTAACCCTTGTACACACAAATTCTATCGATCATTCACACACATTCGCACAAACCCTAATACAAATAACTTGGAATCTTTTCGCAAAACCTCTACTTTACCTCCCGCAGCGCCCCGCCCCACGCTGATGACATGTGAGCCAGGCATGATGCCGCTCTTCTAATAGATTGAGTCTCTCCCTCCATACATATATTTGAGTCTCTTTATCAATGCCTTCCACCCGCAGGTCCCATAGTACGCTGGATTCTCATTATACTCAAAGAGTGAAGCTGGATCCATTAATCGATTCTTTTCAATCTCAACCTTCAAAGCATCCTTTAGTCGATTGGATTGCATCACATATCTTAACTTTTTCACGGTTGCACCCGCTACTCTAATAGTAAGGCTAAATTGTAGATACCTCTTGCCAAATTTACCAAAGTCGACTGCTCCCTCCAATACTCCCCACAACCAATTTGGAAAGAGAAGTTGAAACCACACGTGGTCAGTATCAAATGAACCGAGAGTTCCAGATAACCCATTCCACCTGTGGCCATTAACATGTGGTACGATGTCAAAAGATACTTCCTGTTTTCCATCTTCAACACCAAGGATAACACAGAGATACAATCCTTCGAACTTGTTGTACAAGTCCTGTGAAGCCATGAAAGATATTGTACCATCTTCAACAATGACGAACCCCTTTGGCATCTCTCCTCCAGGGCAAACCTTTTGGTAAGTAGAACCAGTACGGAAATAGCGATACTTCTATTATATGGGTAAATTGTTAGAAGTATCCAAGTATGTTATTCGTTGAAGAAGAAGAATTTGATTTGAGCATATTCCTAGTAATTCCACAAAAGCTAGAGTTTTATAATAATAATTAGACATATTGATCCTTGCTTACGTTGGAAATCATTCCCTTGCAAGTGTTGTAGCCACCACTATTATTAGATTGATATCTCCCTAAAATGTAACTCATAGAAACCGAGTTTACTACATAGGAAGTGAAAAATTGACAAAAAATAGAACTGCATATCTAAGAAATTAATCGTTCTCGTCAAACCCCACTGTCTAATGTTCATTGTAATGACTTCACTTTAGACATTACCAATTCTTCAGTACAAACTGTCCTAATTGAACTTCAACTTATTTGCAACGAACTTAACGTTATTATAGTAAATAAAAGAAAAAACTTCTACTTGCACTCAAACTAATGGAAAATTGAAAAGGAAAATCCAATGCATGCCCTCTCCACAGACTAGCCTCATCCAACCACTTGCACCTTTTATGTTTGCCCCAACTTTATATAAAAGAAGAATCTCAAATCCGATACCCTCAATAAATAAAATTAAGTCAAACTGTCCAAGTAATCTGCATGTGGCCAGCAAGGCATGTAGTGCTACAGTCCCCTATCATAATAGCAACAAACACCCAAGAAAAAGGTCTCATGTTGAATTATTGAATTATTATTGTTGTGTAGTTTTATCTTGGTCACTAGAGTTGATCTAGTACTATCATCGGTGTTGAGGATCAAACCATAACATCAAGAACCACGTGTCCATTGTCTAGTAGATTTTCTAAGATTTCGACATTTTTTTTCTAGAGAAGAATTATAAACATTGTGTCTCTGTGATTGCATCAATTTGAGATTTTATTAAGCTTTATATAATGTGTGGAATCACTTTGTATTAAATTTATTTGTTTGTCTAGATTTTTCAGCTTTTGCATTACATGCGCGCAACATGCACTCCGCATCAACACACATGCAAATACATATGCACAGAGAGAGCCGCATCAACACACATGCAAATACATATGCACAGAGAGAGAGAGAGAGAGAGAGAGAGAGAGAGAGAGAGATACCTCAATTGAGAAGTCAACCATGTTCAATCTTTTTATCTTTGTGTACGTTTCATTGTCTTCTAAGTCTTTTGTTTCACTTGAATTTTCTTCCTTTATGCTCACTGGATTATCTTCATGCGAAACTTCATAGAGTAAAGCTGGATCTAGCAATTGATCTTCTTGAAGCAAAACCTCCAAATCATTGTCTAGTGGCTTGCATATTAGTCGGAATCCACAGTTTTTCACAAGTAATTTGTTATTTGGATGATATGTAGAACTAAATACTCTAATGCTAATGTGGAAATGACTTGAGTCATTCGGACCAAAATGGTCTACTGTCCACAAACCCTTTGATTCCTTATACTCAAGCCACACATGATCTAAATCAAATGGCTCAAAAAACCTTTCGCATTTTGCGCCTTTGCAATTAACAAGTCCTAAAACCTCAATTGGGAAAACCCCATCTCCACCAGGTGACCTTGCTTTTTTTGCTTGAAATACAACACAGAAAACTACTCCTAAGATCTTTTCATATAAGTCCTTTGAAGCCACGAAAGATATATAACCCTCTTCATTGGGGAGCAACCACTTTGGCATCTCTCCTCTAGGTAGAACAACTCGACAATTTGTTTGGCGATGAAATTTCTGTCATAGATGTAGACTGTTAGATAATTTTCAAAATTGGCACCTAAAAGGAGGAGTTTCAATGAGTTAAGTGGTAGTCCTAGATTTTTAGATGTAGTTAGCAATAGCAATACAATGATTTTTTTTGTACTTAATTGGTGGAAACATGACATGTATTGTTGAAGATTTTGCAACCAGATGAGCATGTATTATTGAAGTTTTTCATTGGGAGATCCATGTAATTCAATAGCGAACTAGAGTTCTACAAATAAAAAGAATATCCTTTGCATTGTCTTGTAGTAACCTCCCCCACATATACGCACATAATCACTTTCCCTTTGTTTGCTTTTTTAAATTAGCTCACCATTCTGGGATTTAGAGAGAGAGAGAGAGAGAGAGACTAACCTCAAGCTTAAACAAATCATTCACGGAGAACCCATTACGGACCAGTTCCTGACTTGAATATAACTCAACCGTCTCAACCTCATGTATGTTGGAGGGAATTCTATTTAGAGATTTGCAAGCATTTGCCTCTAGTCTTCTCAATTTCCTTGGAATCTTGGGGATCTCTTGTAGTTGTTGGCAATACGAAACATCCAAACCTTTCAAGTTATTTAGTCTTTCACATGTAGGAAGGTTAGTAAAATTGTTTTCCGACAAATCTAAGCTTTGTAAGTAGGGAAAATAACAATGATTTTCTAGGAACTCTACTTCTAATAGATGGCACCCTCTAAGACTCAACCGCTTTAACTTAAGAAATCCAATCTCTGTATGGGTTTCACTCAAATCCTCATCTTCCTTTGGAAACTTGATTAGTTTTGAGCAACCATTAAGTTGTAGGGATTCAAGCTTTTGCAACCTGTAAATGCTAGGCAGAAGGATTGCCAGTTCCTTACAACCATATAAATTAAGGTTCTTGAGAGAGACAAGATTTCCTATTGATGCAGGAAGTTCTTTAACTGAAGTATCCCTTAGAATAATTTCTCGCAAGCTTTCATTCTTATTCGGAATATCAGGGAATCTTTGCAATTTAGAGCACATTTCTAAATTCAACATCCATAACTTACGGTGATTTGCAACTGAATCGTGGACATGCTCCAAGTTTTTGCATCGATAGAGATATAATTCCTCGAGATTTGGAGCAAAAGAGAGGTCTGGCAAACAAATCAGTGACCGGCATCCACCGAAGTCAATGAACTTCAATTTTTTAAATTCCTGCAAGAACAATAAGCCAACTTGCATAGACATTCCAAAAGAAAAAAAGAAGAAGAAAAAAGTGAGATATATATTCATTTCAAAATATGGCTGTGATTTTCAAATAAAATTCACTTGATCATAATTCAAGCCAAATGTGATTAGAATTCACTAGATCATATGGTGTATATAGAGCACACCTTCTCACTTTATAAAAATGAGTTTAGTAAGTAATCCTCGTAAATCCACCAACACTCGTAATTTCACTACGTAGCCGAATGGCATGGCCACTTCCACCACGTATGCGTGCAGAAAAAATAATTGTGATTCAGAGAGAGAGAGAGAGAGTGCAATTTCCACTACTACGTAGCCGAATGGCATGGCCACTTCCACCACGTATGCGTGCAGAAAAAATAATTGTGATTCAGAGAGAGAGAGAGAGAGTGCAATTTCCACTACTACGTAGCCGAATGGCATGGCCACTTCCACCACTTAAGGTTGCACTTTAAGTGTGAGCACATAAGCCACGGTCAATCCTTTGCCAACTAGTTCATCACATGCATTTAAGCTAAACATCTGAAATCTTATGTAGAGATTCACAACCGCCCTCCCGTAGATCCCGCAAAGGCAGTGGAAGGTTGGGAATCTCTTCTATTCATCACTTATTAGGAAGTGGTGGTTGGTTGATTGTTTTTTGGAAGAAGAAATATTTTGTACGCCTAGATGGTCATAAATATAACCAAAAAGAAAAAAAAGAAAAACAATAGAGTCCAAGCCGTCTTGCGTAGTTTTTTCGTTTTTGAGTTACATATACGTCGGTGTAGTAAGAGCTCAAAGTTTACTATATCATAATAAATATGACCACCACAGTTATACCTTGCATTTATATACATAAATAAAAAATGCACATGCATCGATAGAATTTGACGTCTTGATCTAGTGGATCTCATGTGTGATTTACTAAATCCCTTTGGTGCACACCCATTGAATATATGATGAGTCTTTTTGTGCGTTCTTTCAATTATGTTTTAACTACTTTCTTCTTGAGACCGCTTTATTAATGAGTTGTCATTCCATAATGATTAGGATATTTTCAATATGGTAAATTCTCAATGAACTCTCTAAAATTATAGCACTAGCATTCTGAAGGACAAAAAGAATATTAAATTAAAGGGAGTTTAAGGAATAAGATTTGAAATGTTATATATGAAATTTTAATTTGAAGGCGTATCTCTCAAAAGATATAGGTGGTGATTTTTTTCATAGGACAAGTGAAGACTATCAATTAAACTTTGTAAATTCAGACAAACCTAATCAACACTTTGGCTCTCCCAATAGCATTATCAATGGAAATGTTGCTATTAGTAGGAAGGGGATTATGGGATGGTTTTTATATGGTAAAAAATTTGTGAATGATTGCCATGGAGCCTTGATAGTTTATATGTTATGGAGAGTTATATTGGTGTTCATTAATGGGGACTCAACCATAGTTTGGTTCTATTAGCCATCCTCAAATCGATGGACAAGCTGAGGTTGTTAATGGAATTTTGGGCAATTTAATAAGGAGTTTTATTGGAAAACATGTTAAACAATGGGATTTGTTATTGGTTCGAGATGAATTTGTAGATAATAATTTGATGAGTCAAACTATCGAAAAAAATGCCAATTTGAAGTTTTGTCAAAAGGACAATAAGGTTCTATTCATTTCATGAAAAATATGATGTTTTTGGATAATATTTTCCAATTGACAATTTTTTTTTATATTCGGTAGAAATCTAAAAATGAATTGGAAAATAGTTTCTACCATTTGATTTTCCCAAAGAAAAATTACAAAATAAATGAATTTTTAAATTTTTTTCTCTTTTTTTTTTCCTTTTTCCTTCTTCCTCGGCCAATGGCCGGCCACAACCACAATTGGCAGCCGATGAGCTCGTCCCTTGGCTGTGGCCAATCGCTTGCCATTTTCGTGGTTGGCCACTGGCTAAGGAAGAAGGAAAAAGAAAAAGAAAAACAATAAAAAAAAAAGAGAAGAAAATTAAAAATAATTAAAATTTCAATTTTTAAAATTATTTTTATAATAACAAACATTTCATTAAACCGGGTCCCAAGCCCAAGCACCGATGACCTACACATAGCCTTTATGGTCTAGAGCTTGAGTATTGGGGACTCAAGCAATACCTTTATGGTCCCACACTTGGGTGCTAGAAAGTTGGGCACAAGCATCTAGGATTCAAGCTCAGCCTCAATGAACTCAAGCATGGCCATTGGGGCCTCGGGCCCGGCCATTGGAGACCTGAACCTGAATACCAAGACTCGAGAACGAACACTAGAGTTTTTGTATCCAAGTGTAGAATTTTGGGTCAAAGCATTAATACTTAGTCATATTTTGAAGAATGTTTTTCAATTTTTGAAAGAGAGAAATTATTTTCCCAAATTTAAATATAGATTTTCCATTAACTAGTCCACACACTCATTTTCCAAAGCAAACCAAACGCCAAAAAATGAGGGAAATATTCCATGAAACGAGTAGAGCGTAAGTTTATCTCATATGAAGCATGGGAAGAGAAAAATATAAGGGACTTTTTATACATATAGTACTACGTACACACGTTTTTTTTTTTTAAGGTACACACGGGTTAAGTGTACTGTGGATGCGCAAAATCGATACTTGTAAAGTTGTGCAGAATCACTAATATAGATATATTTAATGGAAAGAAATTGTTGATAAAATACGCAATACATAGAAACATATAGATGTACATGGACAAAAAACAGATATTTCAAGATTTCAAATAAAAAATTTGTTCTCGGATAAAAAGAATTCAAAATTTTGATATTGAAACATGTTAGAGATCAAATAAACTTACTAACTCAGGCATTTCTCTATAGATACAACATTTGCAAAATAAGAAATTGACTACATTTTGGGGGGAAAAAAAGATCCCATCGAAGCTCCTGTTTACTTTATATAGTACTATAGATTATATGAATGTGAATATAATTACACGTATATACAACGTATATAACTTACTTTATGGAACAACTAACATGTGAAAAGTTACCAATTTGTTGAACTTAGGTATTTCTCTATGGATACACCATGCAAGTAATCGTCCGAGGTAGGCTTATTTAACTAAAATACGAAGGGCTGTCCCACATGTGAAATGTTAGTGGCAAATTTGGGTGATCTCTCGTGTATATAATTGGGAGGTCTCAGATGCTTTTAGTAATCGATTAATTTGTTCTGAGTGTTGTTATCTATTGTCCCGTACAGATCGGATAATTTCTGGAGTAGCCCCAAGAGAATACTCGTGTTGAACGGAACATAAAAACTAAATTGTTAACATGATGTACTTACGTCAAAATTTGAATAAGCATGCTTGTTGATATGGAGGTTCGGTCTGGGGTAAGACAGGGCAATGAGTCCCGAGCAAACTAAAAGGTAAAATATTGTAGTTCCGGTGGTAGCAACAACACCAAAAATCATGCCCATATCAAATTCATTTTGCACATTTCAAAATTCGATGAGACCTTAGGAACTTATCTTTTGAAAACTCAATTTCTCTGAGGATGTATGCACAAATGGCCGGACACGGGACACAATGTAAGTAATTTTGCACGTGTTTAATATTCTGCATTTGATTTCTCGTTGATGAATTAACGTTTCAATCTTTCCTCGCTTGTCGATGCCGTGTTTTATCAAAGGAATTCCAAATCTTATTTGAGTGAGTTACCATCAGTTATTTTATTATTTCGAAATTACAAAATGTTATAATGATTTAGCAACATTTGTTTGCTGAGCTTACCGAAATTTTTAATTTACTATTTTTTTTATAAAACTATCAACTCCTGTTTAAGTCCTTCTATCAATGTTTAATTGTTTCTCTGGAATTACCAACTGTTTTTTTCAGTACTGCAAAAATATTTATTTTTCGAGTTAAATTTACCAATTTTTTAGAATATCATCTATTATTATTTGAGTCACTACTAATTTTTTCTAGTGTTTTGAAATTATCAATTGCCGTAACAATCTATGAATGTTTATTTGCCAGCTTACTAACTTGTTTAAATTACTATCTCTTTCGGAAAATTACCAGCTATTATTTAAGTCCACTTACCAACGTCTATTAGATTATTTGTAGAAACTAAAGTCGTTTCTATAGTTTACTGATATTTATTTGTTTAAGTTATGGATGAGTTGAACTAACTCTTACACTAAATTGCCCGTTATTCCAAAATTACCAACTAATCCCATAATTTACCAACAATTATTTGCAGAGCTTATTTAAGAACTCTTACATGAAACTTCCGATGAATATTTGAGTTAGTTATCAATGTTTACTCGATTGTTTCAAGAGTACCAACCATTCCAATAATAAACTGAAATTTGTGGCAATTTACTAACTGAAAAAAGTCGATAACTCATATGAAATTATCAACTTTTATTTGAGTTAATTACCAACATTTATTTAATTGTTTAAGAAGTACCCACTGTTTCAATAGTTTACCAAGTTTAATTTGGAAAACTTTTTTATGAAATTACCAATTCTGTTGAATATTACCGACATCATTACAATAATTTACCATCACTTATTTGTGGTGATTAAGTTAGACACTATTATTTGAGTCACTTACCAATTTTTAATTGGTTGTTTCAAAAGTATCAACTATTCACATAATTTACCACATTTGCTTGGGGAATGTTTCAACCTGTTTAATTATAATCAAATAAACGTTGCCAAATAGACTCAAATAACAACCGGTAATTTTTGTAAGAGTTGATAACATCTGCAATTTAAATGTTGTAAATTAGTAAGTGGGGAAGTGATTTCGAAAAAAATAAATAAATGTCAATAGCTGAATCACATAAGAGCTAGAAAAACTAAACTAGATGGTAACCTAACGCGTGAGGAGTTGGAAAATCACTTAAATTAATATTGTTAACTTGCTATAATAGTTAGTAACTTTAATACGATGGTAACTCTAGCAAATAGATATTGATAGCTTCTTGGAACAATTGATAATTTGAATACAATCAAATAAGAGTTAGTAAATAAACTCAAATAGAAATTAATAATACTTCATAAAGGTTAGTAATTTTAGCATGTTGGTAAATTACCCAAGTAATATTGGTTATTTACAAAAAATAGTTTGTAATTTAAAATTATTAAGTAATTGCGGTACTTCCACAAAACTTTTGCTGCCTTACTAACACGTTTCCAGGCTATATAAGTGTTGTTATTTTCATAAAAGGTAACTCACTAACATGTGACGCAAAATAAGTTGTTGATCAAAATTTAGTTACCAACTATTTTGACATTTACAACACTTTTAAGAAATCATTAGCATGAAAGAATATTCTGTTTTTTCACGCACGGTTATGTAGAAATTTGCATTACATAATGATGCTGCTACTCCTTTAGAATTGGGTTTAATAATTCAAACAAAACGATGACTTTTTCTCTAACGTTTTTTTTTTTTGTACTTAATTACGAATATAGCTTCTTCTTTTTTTTAAAAAAAAATTCTAATATGAGATGGAGCAAGCTCAATCAAATTGATAAAGATTGTCTTCGAATTTGTTAAATTTCATTATAAATTCTAATATTTTATCTAGTACACTACTTGAAACTTAACAAGTAAAGGAGATTTACCTATTACCATCCAAAGGGTCATAAAGACGTGGCCACAATTCTCTATATGAAAGGATCTTTAAAATTATTTAGACTATTACCAACTATATATCAAAACCTACAAATCAAACAAAACATTTCATGGTATATTTTGAGCACATCCAGCATTCAAATGTTAAATTACATACTAAGAAGTTTTTGTTTCAATTTTCAGCTCAGTCATGATGGTTTGAGCTCAATTGTGGCGTTTTTCATATATCTATGAATTTTATTTTTTTTACTTTCCCGTAATTTTTGTTTAATAAAGTCCCTATACTATTAAATTTTCTAATCAAGTTCTATTTTCAAAAATCGTGTAATCAAATCTCTCTAGTATCAAATCTAAGCCAAATTTAGCTGACCTGGCCATTGAATGACCCCGTAGTGTGCTGTGGATTAATTATTGCACATACATAGTGCACTCTTAGAATTAGCTTAAAGCGAAAGCTAGTCAAACAGCTTATGGCATCTCCCACCATTCACTACCCACAGGGGGTTTCCACATAGGCAATATTCAATCCGCATCACACTCCGGCGTTCTCTGAAGGCCGCGTCTATTGAATTTGGCTGGATTTGATACGGAAGAGACTTGATGATACAATTTATGCAAGGAGAATGACTTGATTGGGAAAATCAAAAAACAGTTGAAGCACATGTAGATTGATAACCTACATTTCACGCTTTGACATGTTTCTGAAGTAATAAATAGTTGTATCTATTTTCCCTAAGGACAATCTTAAACATCATCAGATTTAATACTTATTAAGTAATGAAAAAAGGACCACATAAATGCGCACCTTAACTTGTCCCAGCCCTTCTTTGATGTTGCTACCCCGCATATCAAGCCCAACTAAATTCTTTGAAGCATCTCTAAAGTCCGGAGTAGAGGCACAATGAGGCCATTCAAACCACCTTAACCCATCAGGGAGATGGATGGGATCTTGGCAAGAATTATCTACATTATGCAGAATGAGCAACCTCAACTTTCTCATGTTTGTGAGAGCATGGGGATCAATATGCATCTTCTCTCGCTTGGGTAACATCAAAACTATGGCTTTTATATTTTCAGTCCCTTGGATATGTATTTGAATAAATTTAGGTTACTTTGTAACTATAGCAAACAAAGTCAAAGATAAAAATACAATATGAATTGTCACACTAACAAGTCTTACCCCATTTCTTGATAGAACATTTCCATAGCATTTTGTAGGTGGTGTGTGGAACCTGCTTCTTGACTTGACTTGACTTGCCTTTTTCATTAATAAAAGAAATAGACACGTAATTTCCATAGCATTTTGTAGAAGGTGCATGGAACCTGCTTCTTGACTTGCCTTTTCCATTAATAAAAGAAATAGAATAGAAAACTAGCGATGCTTCCATGCCCCTGGCATGCACACGTAATTTCCACAGTATTTTGTATAAGCTGCGTGGAACTTTCTCCTTGACCTGACTTGCCTTTTCCATTAATAAAAGAAATAGAAAAGAAACCTCGCAATACTCCCATGCCCCTACCATCAATATACAAGGGTCAATCGCAAAAACATAGCCCGTTGGATTATTATTTATAATGAACGATTTGACTTGTTTTTTTCTCTCAAAAGGGAATCTAGACAAGCAAACCTTAAAACAACTTTCCCAACTTTTCCCCCACTTTTCAAACTAAATTTCTCCATATAATATCTTGCCTAAAGATTATCGAGTCATCACCCCCTTAGCCAAGTCACTTTGATCTCACTCCTTAATTAATTTTGTTTTCTACATTTTATATTTATTTTATATTTTTAATGTCATATTTAGATTTTTTTAGCTAATGGATTATTTGTGACATATTGGATTTTTCAGTTCTGTTTTCAATTAAATTAATCGGACCTTTCATTGACACGTCTATAATGCTATTATTAAAGCTGATCACTCTTGAGATAACTAGATTATCTGAGGAAGTTATTAAAGAATTTTAATGCATTAGATTTGAGAATTTGACCAGAACTTGACTACTCGACCATGCTCATCTGCAGAGCTCATTTGGGACGGTGACGGTCCTTGCAGTTCAAAGTACTTAATATCGTCGTTCACGATTTTATCTCCTTGAGGCTCGAATAACATATTAATGTAACTCAAATGATCACTTTCGATCATGGGAATATTTTCACTAAGAGGACACATGCTATATTGACATGAAAGAAAATTTCACAACTATCCTCAAGTAATTAAAGAACTAGATCTATGTTGACCCTAATTTAATTTTGGTCATTATGAAACTCACTCCAATATTTTGTTTATTATTTGGAATTATATTTGTTGTATTCAAGTATCTTTTGCAGGATTTCAGAAAGTGTTAAAAAGACCATCCCTACCGAAAAACACAGGTTGGGTACGTGGCCGAAGTAATGGCCGGACAGCCGAAGTAATGGCCGGACATCCAGCCAACCAGATATCCAGTAGTTAACCCCCGGATAGCTCTGTAGTTTTGAATTTGGGTTCATCCGCCCAATTCAGCGAGTGTTTGGGCCACTTTTTAGCCGGACGTTTCCTCTTTTTTTTTTTTTTTTGAACGAGACATTTCCTCTTTTTTCAAAGGTCACTTTTTTTGTAGAATTTTTAGCCGGTAATATCCCTTTTTTAGTTTTTTTTTTTTTTTTTTTACTATAGATAGGATAACTCATTGTATCGGGTAGTTTTGTACACTATCGGTACTTGTAGAATCCTTCTTGTATGCACTTTGCAATCAAATTTTTGAGAGAATTCTTGTAAGAGCATTTCTTTGTAAAACAGTTTTTCATCATCCTTGTAAGTGCATATTCCTGCTTGGTCTAGAGCTGAGTAGAGATGACAGAGGAAGTGATTGTGGACGTTCGGGCCTCTAAAACTCAAGAACACATGGTAACTCCTTTTGGGCTTGGTAGAAGAAGAAGAAGCCATTTCTGAATGGAGGCGGTTAACAATGAGCAATGAGTTGCCTAAGATTTGGTACTATGTAAGCAGTAGTTTGTTCACCATTTGATCTTCTCTATATATGTTGATTCCCAGGTGCATTACTTCCTTTTTGTGTGGGTCAACAAATAATATTTTAATAAAAGTGCTCAAGGAAGAGCCAACACCTCAGCATATGAGTGCTCTTCACGCACATGAAGTGTTGACAATATGCGCATTAAATTTTCCTTCATGGAAGATCACATTTGTCACATTAAATAGATGTGCGTTCGCCACATATCTTTGGTTAATGTTGAATTTATTGCTAAAGTGAATGGTTGATAAATTTGACTATGCAACGTAGGATAAATTTCTATGACCATAGTATCATACTATCCTAATTAAAGGCCAATTTTCTGATTGATATATTTGGCTTTGGGGAAATGGCTTCTATTTTTTCAGTCCTTCATTTTTCTTCTTCTTATATCGATAATGAAGGGTCGATCACATTAAAATGATACTTCACTGTGGCTATATGGTAAATTTGTGAGTGGTGATTGATGCACCTCTAGATTAGTCGACCAGACACTAATCAATTAATTTCTTGTAATTCTAAAATGAAAAAGGTGCTATGAGATCTGAGGTGGCACCATGTGTACCAATCTTTGTTGCAAAAGCATCTTGGATTTTTAATTTGTACTGAACTTTACACTCCAACTATTTATAAAAACCCTATACCCCGTGACTTGAAGTAGGCCATATATTTACCATTCTCAATGAATATATCAGATTGAACAAAAAAAAAATGCATATTCGGATACATGTTGGAAGTTATGATTTAAAAAAGAAGAAGAAGGTTATTGGGTTCAAGCTCCAAAATTAGTGAGGACATAAAATTAGAAGTTCATGTTGCAAATAAAAACTTCAATTGCTAGAGCATGGAGGTTGTTACATCATTACACAAGGAAGTAAAATTAGAGACACCGTAAATGTGGGAGGTGTAAACTCTTCAGCCTATGATCATCAAATTACGCCAATTTCTCATGGGGAAAGAAGATAGGAAATTATTTTGTGATTGTGTAATAGACACTAAAACACATCCAACTATCTCTCACCATATTTAGCCACAAAAAATTCTCAATCAACAAAATGATGAAAGATATCATAACAAAGATTATTAATTAAACAAAGTAAGCAGATTCTACGTCGTCACAATTCGTCCACTCACACGTGCTTAAGAGTCTTTGGTTCTAAGAACATATTTCGCAACTTTCACAAGCAATCACCTTCCAGCCCACTTTCCTCAATTTCGTCTTGACATCTTTAAAGTGCAAAATTGCTTTTCTTCAATCATTGATTTATTTCTACAATTTATTCTTGACATTTCCCGTGTTCCTCCGAGAAGCTAAAAGCCAAATGGTGAAGTCAAACATAATGTCGGCATATATGGTTCTAGTTCCAAGATCACATTCGATGTGCCATGCTTGTTGCACTTACTATTTTTATCAAGGCTTCCACCATCAACTTTAGCCCTACGCTTCGGTAGCCAAAGGTCTGCAACATTTAATCGTAATCAATAACTTAATGCCGCAAGTTTTAATTTTTTATTTATTTCTGACAGTTTACAGAGGTTTGCAATGCTTCGTGATAACCAAGAACATGACGTAGTAGAACGACATTATAATATGACTTTTGCTGGGTTGGACGTATATATGCTAGTGCGTAAAGTTTCCTAAATTTTCCTACCAAAAAAAGAAAGTATTGCAAATTTCACTTCCATTTTATAGCGGGCGGAACGTTGAACCTTGTGCCCAATCAGTTGCGACTGACTCAAATTCTAAAGCTGAGGTTTTCTCATCTCATCATGACAACCGATATTTATGTGGTATGGTATAGCACTGTGCCTCGAAAGTCTCCTTCCTCTCTCTCTCTCTCTCTTATTTTTCCATTTTTCTTCTTTTTCGGGGTAACATCTCTTTCCTTTCTTTTATTGCTATTCTTCTCTATTAGACATCTCCATTTATATTCTTTGTTTAGCTCCTTTCCCTCGTCCTACTTATAGATAACTTCAGCAAATTGAGTAACGTCGGCCAGTGTCCTAAATTATGTTTCCCACATCACGACAGTACCAGTACCAAGGCTACCTGATTGAGAAAACTGACAATACACCGACACTCCACTCTTCACGCACCACAAAAAGAAGTTGAATAACGACAAAACTTGAATTAAAGGACGGAACTTCCATTCATACGTTGTTGTATACAATGGGTGGGGGATTGCACCTATCTGTACTCAAATGTACGTGAAGATTCCACGAATGTCTGATGCGTATAATCATTTCATTCGTGTATTACATTCTATTTAATTAAGTAAATTATACACATTATATTTGGATACAAAAATTGATGGAGGTATACGTATATTTTATGAAAGTGGTGGTAACTCCTTACTAGGAAATTGAGCGATCGGTCGCTCAGTGACTCTTTTTACCAACAGTTTTCTTTGATAAACAACTACTACTTGCAATATCCCTCTTGTAAACATTTTGTAATCAAATTCTTTAGATATCAATGTTATGAGAGCATTTCTTTGTAAAAGAGTGCACTGTGTTTATAAATGAATATTGACTCCATTGCAAACCAATCTTTGTACGAGGCTTCAAGTATAGTTCATTACGCATAACTCTCAAACAATTTATGAAAATGAAGTTGGCACCCATGTGGATCAAACAACTATAAAATGGTTATGTGTTCCTCTATCACTACTCTTTCTTATTTATATGCATATAACATATTTAATAAATTGCTTAACTATATATGTGCGTAAATACTTAATACTAGAGAAAAGTATCAAAAAAGTCATAAACCTATTGCATTAATACCAATTCAGTCCTAAACTTTTCAATTGGACCAATTCAGTCATAAACCTTTTTACATCGGTACCAATTCAGTCCATTTGGCCAATTTTGGTCTGCTGGCGCTGATGTGGACATCGGCCGATGACCGAATGCTAACGTGGCAATTTTTAAATATATTTTTTATTATTTTTTTTGAATTTTTTTTCCTTTTCTTTTCTTCCTTCTTCCTCTTGGACTCTTCCGGCGGTGGCCGGCAAGCCTCCAGTGAGGCTCGATGGCCATTGGGCGAGGGTCGCAAAGCCCTCGCCTACTGTCGACAAGGGTCGCAGCCCTCACCCGGCCTCTCCCAAGGCCGTCGGCGAGGCTACTTCACCCGGATTTGGGCGAGACCAGCCTCGCCTTGGCATCGCCAGCCGCGAGCGAGGTCACCTTCACCCGCAGCAAGGCCAAGGCGAGGCTGGCCTCCCCTAGATCTAGGTGAAGCCACCTCACCCATGGCCCTGGGTGAGGCCAAGCGAGGGCCGCGAAGCCCTTGCCAGCTGCCGGTGAGGGTTGCAACCCTCACCCAGCCTCGCCCACAGCCCTGGGAGGGGCCGGGGGAGGGCCACGACCCTCGCCAGTGGCAGGCGAGGGCTTCGAGGCCCTTGCCAACCACCGCCGGAATAGTCCAAGAGGAAGAAGGAAGAAAAGAAAAAGGAAAAAATTAATAAAAATTCAAAACATAATAAAAAAATTCAAAAAAATAATAAAAATATATTTTAAAATTGCCATGTCGGCATCTGGTAATCAGCCGATGTCCACGTCAGCGCTGGCAGGCCAAAATTGGCTAGATTGACTGAATTGGTATCGATGTAAAAAGGTTTAGGACTGAATTGGTCTAATTGAAAAGTTTAGGATTGAATTGGTACCAATGCAATAGGTTTAGGAATTTTTTGGTACTTTTCCCCTTAATACTATGAAGCATATTCTATATTTGGGCCAAAAATTACTTGTGTTTATATGAATTTTTAGAGCTAAATATTAGGGCATCACATGTTGATAAATTAAGAGAGTTGGTGATATATTTTCATCAAAATACATAATTAAACAACAATATGATCAACAAGTGTAAGAGGAATCTAATACATTCATTGCCAAATGCAGAGAGATCCATGCATCCGTTTGCCTTTTTTCCCCACATGTCATAAAACAATAGTTGTCTAGCAATTTTATAAGCTTTTGTAATGGATAAGTATTACCTTGTCCTTTCATAGCTCGGGCATGAAAATAGAACAAGCTTTTTGTTCAGTTGAAAATAATGCAATTGGTTTTAATGTATAGATTCAAAGAAATGAGAAGTTTTCTAGAAGAGCACCTTTAAATGATTAATTGGTATGTAAAAGCTTATTTTCTATTATTTTGGAGTGAAGGAGCAGGGCCTTTTTCATTGGATGCTTTTTTGGGTCAAATCAAATTGCAAGTCATTTCCAAAACAATTGGATATTTCATGCGAAAGTTCATAAGAAATAATTCATCTAGGTGTGAACAAATGCATATTCAAATTGTTTAGTCCAAAAGAGGATTTTTGCATTTGGACTTTAATGAAAAATGGCACTTCAAAAGTGCAAAGCGTCCAATAACGTTAGATGTTCCATGTGATTAGATGATACTTTGCCTTTTTTTCTTTGTCTTTTTGGCTTAGTCAAAAGTGCAAGGAAATATTTACTTATCACTTTCATGCTAGCTTCCCTCCACACAACTTCACTCTAGAAATAAACACTATCCAAGTTTATTTTGATGGGCAAATTGCCCCCACCACCTTGTTCCTTCTCCATGCTCATATCTAGAGCAAATCAAGGCTTGACTCCAGTGGTTCATTTCCATTACATCTTTTATTCTCTCTCTCTCTTTCTTTTTCTTTTTGTAATTAACAGAAAAGATTGATAGTTATTATGTGGGAATCTTCTAAAAAAGAGCATAAAGTAGAGTCATTTCATCAAAAAATAACCTAAAATGAACATCATTTCAAATAATAATTTAATATGACTAAACAATCTCACATAGGGACCTAAACTCACCAATCAGCCAAATGTTTGCTGGCTAGCAAGCATGAGCAACGAGAATATAGATACTTTTGTCCAAAAAAAAAAAAGAATAAATAATTACAAGCCCTACAAAGGAAAAAACAAACTGAAACTCTTCTTCCTTTATTTCTTTCCATGTTCTTCCTTTGCTTTTGGTCTTCGTTTCTTTCAAGAGAAGAAGACATAACTCGATCAAGGACCACCTCTTCCTTAATTAGACGCTTGCATGTAACACAAGGGTCTCAATTATCCATTATCTTTTTTCCAAGTCTTTGATTTACTTCGATCTCCACTTACATTCAATTGAGGTCAGTTTCATGCAAATTAGTGTTGTCGATCTTTCATTCATTCAAGAGAAAGCAGTTGCATTTTGTTGAAGTAACATGTCAATAAGGTGTGGGCATGTAGCAGAGTACCACAACAATAGGAGCGACAATAGAAATGGTAGGAGATTTTTTGTTTTCATTATTGTTTTTGTTTGTTTTGTTAGGTATTTTGGTGCATTATGTCTCCATTTGTCCAAATCAATGCATATCAATAGCGTCCACTATGTATTTTTAAATTGAATTTGCTGCCTTCATAGTCCCACATGTTGTTAATGGTCCCTATTTTGTAATTTTGTTAACGCTTTCATTTTGTTTTATTCTAGTGTATCTTCTGTCGTTAATGGCCATAGCTTGTGAGCATGGCAATAATGATGAGGGCGTCGAACTTAAATTCACACTAAAAGCCATAGCAAAAGGAGTGGGCAATATTGATATGTGCTTATTATAGAATCGGGTGATTAGTTGTTAATAGTTTAAAGTTTCAGATCTGCCATAAATGAAAGTGTGCTTCTAAGTATAAATTATGCTTTGTTATTTACTTTATGGGCTTTAATTTTCTATAGTTATTTGAGATTTCTTAGGCTTAAAAATCTTCTATATCCCTTTCCAATATCATTTTAATATATGAATGATATCTTTATTTTGATAAAGAAAAACATGTCAACAATAATTCAGCGCTCCTTCCAGGCACTAAAAGTCAAACGATTCAATCAAACATAATGTCATAGTGTCAATTGCACGTCACATCTAGTGAGCTGTGCCGTTTGTCTCTACTTCTTTCTTTCGAAAACCCCACAAGAGGCATGATACAACATCGTACCTAAAAAGTCTCCTTTTTTTTTTTTCAATTTTTTTTTGGTTACATCTCTTCCCTTTCTTTTATATGCATTCTTCTCTATTAGATGTCTTCATAGACCATTCTTTGTTTAGCTCTTTTTCTTGGTCTCATTTACACGTAATTTAAGCAAATTGAGTAATGCCTGAGCCAATCCTCAACCGACACTCCTTGAAGCAAACTCTACTCCATTTTATTAACCAGGCTTTTAAATCCTTCAAAAAGGGAGTTAATTGTTGCATAAATATGATTGTGTGTGGACGAATAATGGTCCAAAGGAGGATTCCCGCATTTGAACTTTAAGGAAGAATGGCACTTCAAAAGTGTAAAGCTTCCACCAATGTTGAATGCTCCATGTGTTTTGACAATGTCTCTCCTTTTTTTTTTTCTGGGTCTCTTTTTGCTTAGTCAAAAGTGCAAGGGAGTATTTGCTCATCACTTTCGTGCTAGTTTCGCTACACGTAACTTCGCTCTAGAAAGAAAAATTATGAAAGTTAATTTGGATGGGCAAATGGCCCCACCACCTTGTTCCTTCTTCACGCTCCTATCTAGAGCTAATCTAAGGCTTGAGTCCGGTGGTTCATTTCCATTACATTTTCTATCCTTTTTTTTTTTTTGCTATTAATAGAAACGGCTTGATATTATTATTTGCAAAAAATCTAAATAAGGACATCAAATAAGGCCATTTTATCAAAAATGGGCCTAAAATAGACATTCTTTTAAATAATAACCTAAAGTGGCTAAATCCGACTCACAAAAAAACCCAAACTCATCGATCGGCTAAATGTTTGTCGATCAATGAGCATGTGATTTTTCCATTGGCCAGAATATGGGTACTTTTGTCCAAGAAAAATTTGAGTAAAAAAGTAAAAGCCCTAAAAGAAAAAATACTCAAAACACTTCTTCCTTTTGTTTCTTCACGTGTTCTTTCTCTCCTTCCGGTGTTCGTTTCTACTGAGAGAAAAAAACTAAGCTTAGGTAAGACCCACCTATCATTAGTCAATACTCACATATAACACAAGGGCCTTGATTCTCCATCATCTTTTCCTAAGTTTGCGATTTACTTTGATCTCCTTTTATGTTTAATTGAGGTCAATTTTAGTCAAATTGGTGCAGCTGATCCTTCAATCATCCAAGAGAAAGCAATTGCATTTTGTTGAAGTGTTGACAAGGTGTGGGCATGTAGTGGAATATCACATCGATAGGAGTGACGACAATGGCATGAGACTTTTTTTTGTTTTGTTTTTTTAAGGGAGAATTACAAAAAAAGTCATAAACCTATTGCAATTGTACCAATTCAGTCATAAACTTTTTTTTGGCCAATTTAGTCCTAAACCTTTTACAATTGTGCCAATTCAGTCAATCCGGCTAAAATTGGCCGGTCAACGCTAACGTGGACGCCGGCCGGCTGGCGAACGATTTTTTAATAATTTTTTTTTTAAAAATTCATAATTTTTTTAATTTTTTTCTTCTTTTTTTCTCCTATCTTATTCTTCCGCCGGCTGAGCCCGGCCGGCCAGAGGCGAGGGCCGGCAAGGTCAGTCTCGCCAACCACTGGCGAGGCTCGCCCTTGCCAGGCATTGTCGAAGGCGAGCCTCGCCCAACGACGGTGAGGCCGCCATCGCCACATCTGGCGAGGCTCGGCCTCACCCAGCCATAGTGAGGTCAAGCCTCGCCGTCCCTGGGCGAGGAGCCTCGCCAGCCACCGACTAGGTCGACCCTCACCTTGGCTATGCGAGGGCTTCTTGTCCTCCTCCTGACCGTTGCCGTCGCCGCCCGTCGCAGACACACACACACACACACACACACTCTCTCTCTCTCTCTCTCGCGCGAGCATGACCACTCTCTCTCTCTCTCTACTGGTTCACAATTAGGGTTTTCTCTCCGATTCAATCGAATCCGACAGCCCGATGCACACGCCTTTATATGCAAGTGGACAGAGTGGAGGAGACGGAGGGGAACGCCTCACCCAACCAAGGCAAGGGTCAACCTTGCCGGTGGCCGGCGAGGCTCCTTGCCAAGGGATGGCGAGGCTCGACCTCGCCATGGCTGGGCGAGGCCGAGCCTCGCCAAATGTGGCAACGGCGGCCTCGCTGTCGCTGGGGGAGGCTCGCCTTTGCCAGTGGCCGGCGGGGGCGAGCCTCGCCAATGGTCGGCGAGGTTAGCCTCGCCGACCCTCGCCTCTGGTCGGCGTCGGCTGACCAGAGGAAGAAGAAGATGACAAAAAAAAAATTCAAAAATTCAAAAAAAAAATTCGAAAAAAAAAAATATTTTAAAATTGCCACATCAGCATTTGCTAGTCAACTGTCCCCGGCTGGCGTCCACGTCAGCGCCGGCCGGCCAATTTTGGTCTGATGGATTGAATTGGCACAATTGTAAAAGGTTTAGGACTAAATTGGCAAAAAAAGAAAGTTTAGGACTGAATTAGCACAATTGCAATAGGTTTATGACTTTTTTTGGTAATTCTCCCATTTTTTAAAGAATTGTTTTTGCTTTTTATTTTATTTTATTTTATTTGTTGATGCATTATGTTTCCTTTCGTCCAAATTAATGCATAGTAGTTGCATCTATTGCAAATTTTTAAACTGGATTGGCTGCCGTCATGGTCCTACGTGTTGGTAGTGGCTCCTATTTTGCAAATTTGTTAATGCTTTCATTTCTTTTAGCGTACGTTTTGTCATTAATGACCAAAACTCGTGAGCATGGCATGGAATTTAAGTGTTGTTTTTTTTTTTTTTTATTTCATGGTTTTTGAGTTATAGCACATTGCCGATGCTAAGGGTAAGATCCCTCACCTTAGCAGCAAAAATCGTTGGTTTTTGGTAATGTTCTTGCACCAGAGGCCTCATAAGCAATTAAGCATAATGATTAAGCTTATTGACCACACCAACGATAAGGTCCCTCACCATAGCAAGGGCACTTATGTGTCCACACAGGAATCTGAATGCAGATTACCAAACAACTAGCACATAAGACATTTTAAGTCCATAATACTCGCTTTTTGTGACAAATAACATCCAATAAAATATGAATCTATGGAAGAGGAAGAGGGTATATAGTCACTTGTGTGACTAGTTTTCTTTCATAGATCGGGCATGAAGTTTTTTCTAGTGTATAAATTCAAAGAAATGAGAAATTTTTCTAGAAGAACACTTTTAAATGATTAATTGGTATGCCAATAGCTTATTTTCTTTTACTTCGGAGTGAAGGATCTTTCCCTCCGGTAGGGCCTTTTTCATTAGATGCTTGTTTGGAATTCATTTGCTTAACGATGTTATTCCTCATCAAATCAAAGTGTAAGTCATTTTCAAAAGCATTGGATACTTCAGACAAGAATTCGTAAGGAAGATTTCGTCTAGGTATGAAAGAACAAGTTGCATTCAAATTATTTAGTCCAAAAAGAGGATTTCTGCATTTGGACTTTAATGAAGAATGACACTTTGATAGCGTGATGTGTCCACTAATATTGAATGATGTAATAGGCATTGCATCTAGGGTTTAGCTTATTTTGTTACTATTTAAATTGATGTTACAAATGAACATCATTAATATTATTCAAGCGCACTAACTTTACTGACCATTATGAATTCCATGAAATTACACCAAATCTCTCTTTTTTTTTCTTCGTCATTTTCACTTAGTGAAAAGCGCAAGAAGTAGATTGTCACTTTCGTGCCAGCTTCCCTCCATGCAACTTTTCTCCACGCCTCCATGCAACTTCGCTCTAGAAAAAAAAATGATGAAGTTGATTTTGATGGGCAGGTGGCCCCTACCACTCTGTTCCTTTTACACGCTCTTATCTAGATCAGTCCGCATTTCCGATACAAAAATGCCCCTATTATGACTATCAGAAATATCACATGCTCGTCGATTACGGATCATTTGATCGGTTGATGAGCTCAAGTCTTTATTTGACACTAATTTAATCATTTCAGGTCTTTATTGAAATAATTTTCACTCTAGGTCCTCTTTTAAAAAAAATAGCCTCGCTTTAGGCCTTTATTTGAAAAATTTTCATATTATTTTTTAAAGATGCTTCGTGATTTCAACTAAGAGGACTTAAAAAGCTACAATAAGTCATGATTTGGATCGAATACCTTCAACCAGCTTTCTGAAAATGAGCCTCAATGCCTGTCTTGGTCCTTTGGCCACAAACAAACAACTCGTCCTATTTCATTTTCAGGACTTAAATAAAAATTTGCCATGTCATTAAAGAAATATTCCACACAAGAGTCAAGTGGCACATGCCTCTCAGCGTTAAACCAAAACCATTTGGGACAGTGATGATCCTTGCACTTCAAAGCATTTTCACAACCATCGGATATCAATGTTTTCACTTTTTTTGGAGAAGTAAAGGTCACGTAACTATTTTTTTTCTGTGATTTTGATTGAAGGGACTTCGAAAGACTAATACACCTTATATTTACATGAAAGAAGTTTTCACACCTATCCTAAAAATATATAGATCTAGGTCTATGTTGACCCTAATTCACATTTCATAATTATAAATCTTACTCAAATATGTTACTTATTATTTAAAATTATATCTGTTGTACTTGAGAATTTTTTTTTATTGGATTTCAAAAGGGTAAAAGGACTGCATTACCCTAAGACACAGGATATTATAAGATATTTTAGTAATATTAGTGTGTGTGCCGAAAAAGTTATTGATTTGCGCGTCCAACTTTTCTTCACTGAAGATCCAATTTACTGCATTAGTTCGATGTTTGATGGATATTGTTTAACATTCATTTATTGTTAATTGAATTATGAATAAAGTCGACAAATCGACAATTTTGGACTCTAAAATCATCATCCCGTCACCACGTTTATATCAAGATTTACTCATGCTGGTTTTTCATAAAGCAAAAGTCGTCAAACAATTTTATAACCTTATGCAATTTCGCTAGTGCCCCGCATTATCTTCCCTCGGGGTCACAACAGGATAGAGGCTATTTGATTTGATAAAGGTTACAATGCACTGACCCTCTACTTTCCATGCACCTCCCTGATTTCAAACCGAAGACAGACAGATCGTGTTACCACTGCATTCTTGACTTATGAAGTTTAAAGTGTTTTTTCCTTTTTTTGAATCTGTTGACTGGAATTGGTGTTCCCGCACTGTATTATTGAGTTGGGCGGAAAGATGCAATCCTATCCCATTTGGTTCGGCTTTTAGGGAATGTCTTTGCAATGCAAATACCTTTGGGTGAAGGGAGTTTTCTAAAATGCAAATAGTGTTTGGTGAATTGTAATTCCAAAGTATATTGATAAACAATTTTGGGCAAAATACTGTTTGGTAAAATTTACATTTGTAAAGAACTTTTATTAAATTAAAAAAAACATTTGTATATATATTTTTTGAAGTCTACCATCGACCGTCCAAATTTGGCTGCCAAATCGCTGGATCTGGCCACCGGATGCCGCCGCCTGAGGTCGCCTACCTTAGGCAAGGTCGCTTGGGTTCACTCGATCGGTTGGGGTCGTGTGACCTTAGGTGGCAATTGCTTGAGGTCGCCCTACCCAAGCAATCGTTGCATGACCTCAGGCAGCCACTTGGGTCGCGTGATTCAGGCCATCAGTCGCCTAAGGTCCGGCGACCCTCAGGCGGTAGTCGCTAGCGCGCGCAACTCCTTGGCTGGCGGTTGTCGGCCTCCAATCGGCTTTTCCTTGTGGTGATTTTGGAGAAGATAAACAGTAACCAACTTGCATTCCGAAAATGCAAGTTCCCAAAGTACCTCGTGACCTACTTTGGACTAATGGCCTTTAGAGTCCTTTGAAAATGCAATTGTATTTTTCCAAAGTTGAGTAAAAACATGAATCAAACGTGTTTGCATTTGGCCAATGGACTTTAGAGTCCCAAAACCCATTCCAAATGCCGAACCAAACGGGCCATAATACGCTATAATTGTTAGTGGGGAGCTTCTGGCATTTTCATAGGGCAGAATGGATTAAGACCAGATGATCTGTCTCCTCCTATTTTTTTGCAATAACAGTACAAGTTTTCGTTAAAACTCTGCAGCATAGAATGGAGATGGAGATTTATGCACAAGAAAATCGAGTTTACGAACTCGTACTTCTGTTTGGCCATTTACTCACTCACACACTTTGCTAATAATCGTCTGATCTACTTGAACGGAGATAAGGAGTCATTTCTTATCTCTATTCAAAAACTCGACCTCTAAATGACGAAGATGTGCGGAGCTAAAATCAGGGCTAAACTGTTAAGTGACTTCCCGGAACTCAGTCACTCCAAAGCTGGTTCAAACAATTTGAAAGCGATGAAAAATGCTCCTCAATTTCACACTCGAGCTGAAAAGTGCATGAATGTGGCTTTGGAGTGATGAGACTTCACAAATTTAAGCACAAGAAAATGTTAAATTGTATTAGAATTGCAACTACGATCAAATGAAAGAGTTGAAATTGAAATTACATTGAAATGAAAGTACAAGGAAAAGTAAAGAGAACTCTTGGAGATAAAGGGCACGTTGGTCGATTTGCTGCTTCAGCATCTTTAATGTTCTTCAAAAGAAGTGGCATCATATCTTTCCACTTTGCTTGAAATTCTCCTATTTTGTGGGCAACCACTTGAGCAAATGAACTAGCTTAACACACTTATTGGGGGAAAAACGAGTAAAATTGGGTACTAACAGAGGTATATTTGATCATTTTTTCTACATGGTGTTCAGTCTCATGTAGTTATTGAGGAAGAATAGGTTCAACTTAGATTTGATACGTATCTCTACAAAGTCATGAAAAAAGGAGCAGAAAAAATGACATCGCAAGTTTTTGTACGTAAAATTCATCTATATCACAAGCATAAATATTTGTTCGTCACGATTTTTCTGGATGGATTCGTGATGTGCGTGACCCCCACCGCGTGATTCTAGATATCAATCCAATGAAGTAGGGCATAAAACAAGTACTTACGATAACGATAAGTTTGTAGCATAAAAAGTCCAGCACACAATGAACAGCAATGGGGTTAAGAATCTTTTTCAAGGCCTTAACTCTGTCTTTACGGAAGACAGACGCAGGAACTCCCACCCCAGGGCGGAGAAAATATTGGGTGGTCCGGGACCGCCACGTCAGCGTGGTCCCGGACCACTCATATGGCGCCACATAGGAGGGGAGGGGGACAAAAGAGAGAAAGAGGAGAGAGAGCATCAGAAAAGTGGGCCCCGATTTTCGTCCTTTTCCGGCTTCCCCATACACGTGGCGCCGTGTGAGTGGTCCGGGACCACGCTGACGTGGTGGTCCCGGACCACCCAATATTTTTTCGGGCAGGGCGGGTCCCTCCGCTTGTTTCTTCCTCAACACACAATGAACAGTAAAGAGGGGGAAAAAGGCAGAAAAGGCCCAAAGCAGTTCACTTCCCTTAACTACTCCCTTGAAAAAAATTCTGATTGATGTGACAAGGTAAGCCACCATAAAAAAAAAAAAAAAGTGGAGCGAATTGAATTGAAAGCACGTGCATGATTAAGTAATGGTCATCATGCCTTTGTTGAGGGAGGCTGCTTTTTAATTTGAAAAACCGGGAAAGTTTCTCAACAAAAAGAGAAAATCTACTTCGTAATTTGCTCCTTCGCGTGATTCCCATTTGTCATCATCGCATCCCCTTTTTCAATCCGTGAAATGCGCATTTCTCCGTTTCTTTTTGACTTTAAGGTTTTCTTTTTTGACTTTTACTCTACGTTGAGGTTCGTAATAATTATAATGAAACGAAATTCCCTTTTGCATCATACTTTACCTTATTTCACGGATTATGTTCTGGTAGAAAAACTATTGCCCGGAGGTCGTTTCCTTTTCCATATGCTATCTACTCAAAACATGCTCTTCGCCTTTTCGATGTACCAAAGAACATAAATATCCAGTATCAATCATTTTCATTTTAGGCTTATCTGAAAATCGAATATCACCATATATAAATTCATAGAATCAATCTATATAGTACTTTTCCTTATGGATGTAATTAGACAAGAAATGCTCTAATGCTAATACTTTTGTCTTGGCTACATGCCGCCATGAGATCAAGTTCATGTATTGTATGGTGTTTGTGCACTGAGCTAGAGTATGATGGAATAAAAGCATTCATCCTTCTTTGATACCCAAAAAGGTAAAGGTAAATCGAGCATGAAGGCCATGGTCTTATGCTCCTCTCTACTAGTTTTTCGTAAACGGAATTGTGGGTTGTAAGGACAACACACAAGCAGAAGCAAATAGTGATGCAGTTCTTTAATGTGAGATCGGAGCTGATAAATTATTAGGAGGTTCGACTTTGCTATTTGTGAGTCAACATTTTTTCCGAAAAACAACTTATTTGATGGATTACAACATAGCACATGGTTTGTACCGTCTTTTTCTTGTGCCTCATGTGATATCCGCGATTCATATGATTCCTTCAATAGTTACTACTTGCTGAGTCGCTATGTCTGGCAGATCATCTTCACAAGGAGCATGTGAAATTGCGAAAATTGCTAATTAAAAGTGCAACCACTGTGTCTTTATTTGGCGGATCTTGTTCAAGGATGTCAATATTTATGCTTTCAGCGGTGCTCCAACTTTGGCTGCATCGATCCATATGCTTTCACACACTAGATTTGGAAATTTTCTTCCCTCCCTTATATCATGCGCGATCCTACTTTGGTTGCTTTAATCCCAATGCATTCACACGTTGTGCTTGGAAATTTTTTTCTCGTGCTGTGCTATGACTTTGGCCACATTGATTCAAGTGCATTCACATTCCATATTTGTCTATTACTTACGGATGATATTGTATGGAAGATTCTAGCCATAAACTTGATAATTTCAAGTAGTGTCATTTGACATAAATGTTTTCAATTTTCCAAAGAAGTAGAAGTCATGTAACTCTTTTTTCCCATGATTTTGACTAAAGGGACTTCGCAAGATTAACACACGTTATATTCACATGAAAGAAATGTTCACAACTATCCTAAAAAATATAGAACTAGATCTATGTTGACCATAATTCACATTTGATGATTATAAAGCTCACTCAAATATGTTATTTATTATTTAAAACTATATCTATTGTACTTGAGTAATTTTTATAGAATTTCGAAAGGGTGAAAAAGACTGCTTTGCCCTAAATTGTGGGTGTGTGTGGTGGCTGAAAAAGCTAATGATTTTCATCTGCAACTTTTCTTCATTGAAGATCACATTTGCGGCATTAGCTTGAGGTATGATCAATACAAATATTTATTAACATTGATTTATTGTTAATTGAATTATTAATGAATTTGACAAATCAGTAATTTGGACTTCAAAAATATCGTCATCTTCACCACGTTTATATTGAGATTTACTTGCGCTGGTTTTTCATAAAGCAATAGTCATTAAACAATTTTAGAAGTTTTTGTAATTTTACCAGTGCCCCACATTATATTCTCCCCGGGGTTTATCCTGTCTAATTTGATTAAGGTGACAATGCACCGACGCTCTACTTTCTGCGCACCACATGCATGAATCGTCCCCGATTGCAAATAAAAAACAGAGATTGCGTTCCCACTCATTATTGACTAATGAAGGTTAAAGGGATTTTTTATTTTTAAAATTTTGAATCTGTCGACTGCAAATTGGAAATTGATTCTCATCATCACATCCCCTTTTCAATCCGTGAAATGCGGAGTTCTTATACTTACAGTGGGACCTTAAGTTTCATCATTCCATTTGTCAGTTTCCTTTTGACTTTTAAGGTTTTCTTTTTGACTTTTACTCTGCTTTGAGGTTCGTAATAATTATAAGGAAATGAAAGCTTTTCTTTTGCATCTTCCTTTACCCGATTCCGTGGATTAGCTTTCGGTAGAAAAATATTGCCTAGATATCCTTTTTTTTTTTTTTCTATATACTCATGTACTTGGAAAATACTCTTTGCTTTTTCGGTGCACCAAAGAACATAAATATACACTATCAATCTTTTTCATTCTTGGCTTCTTTGAAAATCAAATGACACCATAAATAAATTCATAGAATCAGTCTATAGAATACTTCTCCTTGTGGTTGTAATTAGACTACAAATGCTCATATGCTTAAAATTTTGTCTTGTCTACTTGCCACCATGAGATGTAATTCAAGTATTATATGGCATTTGTGCACCAAGTTGAATTATGATGTAATAAAATGGTTCGTTTTCCTTTGATACCCAAAGAAGTAAAGGTAAATCGAGCATGAAGCCCATGCTCTTTTCATTCCTGCGTACCGGTTTTGCATAAACAGAATTGTGGGTTGTTAGGACAAAACAAAAGGAGAAGCAAAGAGTCATCACACAATTTTTATGGAGACCCCAGTGGGCCAAAAATGTGAATGAAAAGCAAAATTGCTTGGATGGAATCTTCTTAAAACTGAAGTTGGACCGCCATCTCAATTAAATTTCCTGAATAAGCCCAACTTATTTATGGGCCTTTAAAATGTTTGTAAGCCCAATTTGATTTGGGAAAATTGGAAAGGTTCTTAAGAAACTCAACTTCAGAGAGATTGTGTTCGCTTAAGTCTAGCAAGGATAAATTTAAAAGTCCAATCTTCACATGTGAATCAATTGAATCCTCCTTCTACTTTGGAAACCCCACTAAAATCTCAGCCTACTGAGTTTCTACAACCTGGAAATGCCAGATGGAAGGCTTGCTGGGTTCTTGCAGTTATTTAATGAGTGGAGGTTTTCTATGAATGCAGTCTTTTCAAATTGAAGTCCTTTCATTCCCTCCAACAAACAACAAGTTGTGTTGAAAGACAATGAAGCCAATTTTGATAAACATTTTGAAGCATTTATGTTCAAATTTGTTGAGTTCATTATCTTTTACTGATCACACCATTCTGTGGGGCACTCATCAACATTGCCCAAAATCACAAGTTGCTTGATCATCACCCTCTCTTCCATCAATTCCAGGTATTTGGCAAGATGACGTGGATCCAAAATGTTGACCCGCAAAATTGCATGTTCAACAAGTTGCTCTTTCGGTAAAATTGTATAGATTTTGATGTAAAATCCAAAAATTAAAATTAATGACTTTTTTTTTTCCCAAATCATGGATTATTTTTCTATTGATATGTTTGTGAAATTTGAGAGAGAGAGAGAGAGAGAGAGAGAGAGAGAGAGAGAGAGAGAGAGAGAGAGAGAGAGAGAGAGAGATGTATATGATTGCATATTGGTGAAGCAGGCGATCTATGCTGGCTTGAAAAAGAGAAAGACAAGAGAGAGATGTATATGATTGCATATGGTGAAGGAGGCGATCTATGCTGGCTTGAAAAAGAGAAAGACAAGGCAGAGAGAGATTTGCGACATCATTATGGATGGGGAAGGTTGCGAGAATGTTGTAGCAGCTGTGGTCGAGAAGTTGAAGTTGCTGATGAAAGGTCATCCCTACCCTGATGGATCACAATGGTTAAGGGAGGGAAAGGAAGGAAGGGTCTCCAACCCTGTTTAATTCAATTTTCTCTTGCAAATAAAAATAACAATAAAGTGTGGTATGATGTGATTCCACTGGAAGTTTGTCATAAATTACTTAGATGATCATGGCAATATTACTGTTGAACTATTTATGATGGATTTGGATACACTTGTTCCTTCGAGAAGGATGGTGTATAGATTACTCTTGCATCATTAAAAATTGATAGTCGCCCCAAGTAGGCAAAGGAAGAAAGCATTGTAACATCCTTGTCTATAATAATAAAAGCCTATGAGGAGACACATGTTGCATGTGCACCGGTGGTATCCAAGAGAATGAAGAATCACTTGAATTGCCTTCTTGAAGAATTTATAAATTTTGTTCCTGATGAAATGCCGACTTGCGTGCAGCACATGCATAATATTTCAACGCCGCAGAGATCCTCAACAAAGCAGCCAACCCCATGGATCTTGAGGAGCATGAAGAACTCCAGCGCCAAGTAAAAGACCTTTTGGAGAAAGGCCTGGTAGAAGAAAGTGCCAGTCATGGGGCTCTGCCAGCCAGGAGTGGCCATTGGGCTGCCGGTCCACATGTTGGGTCGGGCCACCATTGGCTCGGGCCCATTTTTAAAAAAATTAATTTAATTCTTAATGAAAAATTCAATAAAAAATTAACAATTTTTTAGCAAAATTTTAAAAAAATTGAAATCAATTGAGGAGAATTAACGAAGAACACTCATTCAATTAAACCAAATTGAAATACAAGTATATCTTTAAATATCTTCCAAAAGAAAATTACATGTAATGGTGTCCTAATGGTGTCCCCTAATAATGAATACACACAAATTACACCAAACAACATTTCTAATAAATTCTATATCTTCAATGTCATGTTTCCCACCATGATTTGGATGATATGGTGTCACCATTGTCCTATATAGGGAATGACCGATCCCCGAAAACCGGATTCGACACTAAATCGAACCCCTAAATCAATGCGGAAGACGAAGCCCGGGAAAACACGTATCACCGATCCTAAAGCACACTACAGATTCGAGCGTACCTTGTTAGCCACAGATTAGACACCAATGCTGAAGATCGAGAAGAAATTCTGGTCCTGTTCGATTCGATGGCGCCTTGAAGGGAAGAAGAACGTGCCGTTTGCCTTACTGTTCTTTTTGTCTTTTTGGAGAGAGAGCGAGGGAGAGAACGTACGTACGTTCAGCCAAGCGTTGTCTTCTCTCTCTCTCTCCTCCCTTTTATACCTTCCCCTTCCACGGGCCCTATTCCCATGGGCCGGGCCTTTTGGGCCCAGCATGGGCGGACGGGCCCTAAGCCCAATATCAATTAAAACCATCATCTCCTACTCGCACATGGTGGGCCGAACAGAATTCTCTTTACCTCTCTTCAACATTCATACCGGTGAATAATCCGTGCGACCAGCATACTTTGAGAGCTCGTTACCATACATCTGTTAGGAATATATAGCAGCTCATAATGGGCATCACACTCCGAGTAGATTTAGTATGCAGTACCCTAGATCGATCGATCACATTTATATCTCTCTTGATCTCTTTCAAACAATGATATATATATATATATATATATATATTGTATTCACAATTATGATTATCCCAAAGATAGTCATAATTGGTTAACCGGTGAATACAAAACTACAATGTGATTCTCCAAAATCGATCTTCCTCTTTCCTTCAAACTCTCAATTTCAGTTCAGCTTGCTTTTCTAGAAATGCCCCATTAGATCGAATCAAACTCATGACCATTGGCAACATCCTAAGATAGCAAACACTAAATAGAAATCTTGAGAATAAGTAAGAGTCATGAGGGGACTAAAAAATTGAGGAACTCTTTTCCTCAAGAGTCTCACACGACATAAAAAAGTTGAGATCAAACTTTTGCCACTCTTATTGGTCGTCTCATGCATACGTAGTATGAAATACGTATTACGGTATCAACTCCTTTCCCATGGAGCGTATGTCTACACCTTTCAATACCGTACAGATGATAGTTCAGACATACCCAATGTCTAACTTGAGTTCACGTATCTACTCATTCACTAAATTCATCAGAACTCACATCTGGCATCATAGATAGATAAAGTGAAATATGTGGGGTATTTTACTCTCGGACATAGTAAGTATTATGTCCTCATCTTAACACCCAGTTAAGGCGATATACGTGTTTTAAGCTTGAACTCTCGATTATCACCCAGATAATAAGCTTAAAAACAGTCTCATCTCTATTTATCACACAGTAAATAGAGGCGATTACCCGTGTGAGTGGGCTAATCTCATATCTGTCCGACATACTTTCCTAACTTAAAGTAATGCACTGAGCATTAAGATGCATAAAGATCAAACAAAGATTCATAGGCATTAATGATGAAAAAACATAAATTCATCATATGTGAACATTTAGGGAAAATTATAATATTCAGTACATTAGCCTCTACGCAGTCCTAGAGATTTCATATGGCCACAAAACACATCTCTAGGTACTGGCTTTGTCATAGGATCTGCTACCATTCTATGCGTAGTATGTACTCTAAGTTCACATCTTTTCGTGCAATCATATCCGTGACAAAATTATACTTGGTATCTATATGTTTGGTCTTTCCATGATATTTGGATCTTTAGTGTACACTTTTGTTGCTTGGCTATCATAATTAACCAATAACAAATCTGCAGCACTTCCAATAACACCTAAATGATCCAATAATCTCTTAAACCAAACATCTTCTTATATTGCTGCTGACAATGCCACGAACTCAATTCCATCGTGGACAAGGCTATATACTTTTGTTTCTTACTGCTCCAACACATGGTGCCATTATTCGGTAAGAGAACAAACCTAGAGGTAGATTTCCTTTCATTTAAATCTCCTCCCCAATCAACATCAGAATAGCCTTAGAGTCGCAGATCCTTTCCATAATAACTCAACGTATAATCAGCAGTCCCCTTTAGATACCTTAGTATTCTTATAACGGCTTTTCATTGTGCTGGACCTGGATTGGATTGGTATCTACTCACCATTCCAATTGTAAAACATACGCCAGGTCTTGTACACATCATAGTGTACATCAAGCTTCCAACAGCACTAGCATAAGGAACATGTTTCATTTGTTCCTTCTCTTGTAGAGTCCTTGGACACAATCTATGGCTCAATCCTTCACCTTTTGCAATAAGAGTGTCTATGGGTTCGCAATCTTGAAATCTTAACTCCAAGAATGTATGCAACATCACCCATGTCTTTTATATCAAAGTTGGAAGATAACCAATTCTTCACAGTATTAACAAACTCCATATTGGTTCCGGCAATCAGTATATCATCAACATATAATTATATGATCACAAATTGATCATTGGATCTTTTGATATATACACAATGATCCTTTGTCTATCATTGTAAAGTCATATGCCATTATGGCATTATGAAAACGTATATACCATTGTCTTGACGACTGCTTAAGGCCATATATCGACCCCCAAAGTCGACATACCTTTTCTTCTTGACCTTTCACTATGAAACCAGCAGGTTGTTCCATATTTATTTCTTCCTCTAATTCTCTATTGAGGAAAGCAGTCTTTACATCCATTTGATGTAACTCAAGATCCATACCAAACACTATTGCCAGAATTATGCGAATCAAGGTAAATCTCACTACAGGAGAGAATGTTTCTACATAATCAATTCCTTCCTGTTGATTATACCCCTTCGCCACAAGGCGAGCCTTATGCCTTTCTATCGAGCCATCAGCCTTTTGCTTTATTTTGAGAACCCATTTGTTCCCAATAGCTCCGCGTCCTTTTGGCAGATCAGCCAGTTCCCAGACTTGGTTTGATTTCATCGACTCAATTTCCTCTTCCATTGCATGAATCCATTTTTCCTTATTAGGGCAATTCAGAGCCTCATTAATATTTCTTGGCTCATACTCATCTTGTGGAGCAACCATAAAAGTTTCTCTTTCAATGTCAAAACATCGACGGGGAATACTTTGGCGACTTGTTCACCGTATGGGAGATTGTACACTTAGCACATCATTCCCCATTATGCTCCCACTTGGATTAGGTAATGATGATGTCGTCACATCAGGTGGTTGCAATTGAGAATGAGTTGAATTCAATTCATCACATCTCATATTACTCCCACTTGGACGAACTCAACCAATATCATTATCTAGATCCAAGGTTTCAAATAGGAAGTAATCTTTCCCTATTTCGCCCTTCTTAGGAAATTCATCCACTAAAAATGTGACATCCTGTGATTCAAATTCAGTTATTCTCCCACTTTCCTGCTCACCTACGAACACATACCCTTTTGAGTGTTCGGAGTATCACATTAAAATACTCTTATTTCATTTAGGACTCAATTTCCCAAACTTGTGAGAGAACTCATGAGTATAGACAGCATAACCCCATGGCTTAAGTAAACTTAAGTCCGGTTTTCTACCTATCCATAACTCATATGGAGTGGAACTAACTGATTTGGAAGGCACCCGGTTAAGTATTTAGGCAGCAGTTAACAACGCATCACTCCAAAAAGTGATATGTAAGTTAACATGCGCCATCATGGACCTAACCATTTTCAGTAAGGTTCTGTTTCTTCTCTCTGCAACACCATTTTGTTGAGGAGTATATGGAATAGACAACTATATTTCTATTCCCTTTTCATCACATAATTTTCTGAACTCATCAGATAAATATTCTCGATCTCGATCAGATCTCAATGCTTTTATTTTCTTGTCTAATTGATTTTCAACCAAGTTCATAAACCTTTTGAAACAACATAATGCTTCAGATTTATGAGAAATCAAATAGACATATCCGAATCGAGTATAATCATCTATAAAAGTGATGAAATTAAACAGTCCCATGCCTTCCTCTTACATTCATTGAACCACAAACGTCAGAATGGATTAAATGCAGAGGAACGTCAGCTCTTTTACCTTTTCCAAATGGTTTCCTTGCCGTTTTCCCTTCTAGGCAATGCTCATATATGGACAAATCGACTTTTTCAATATTGCCCAACAAGCCCTCTTTGGCTAGTCTATGCATATGTTGTTGGCCAATATGACCAAGTCAAGCATGCCACACATTCACATCATTATCAGATGAAGTAAAAGACGTGAAACAAGGAAATAACATATTGACGTCACCATAGTCAACATTCAGTACAATAAAACCATCTAGAAAGTGACCACATTCATAGTAGTTTGTATCCAAATACAAATCTACACCGTTATTACGGAAGTTCACACTAAAACCAAGCTTAACCAACATCAAAACAGACACTTAAATTTCGACGAATCTCCAGAGCATTTAGAACATTATGTAGGAACAAGGTGCGTCCACCACACATGTTCAGTTGGCAGGTGCCAATCCCTTTAACTTCAGCTCTGGAGTTGTTTCCCACATAGATCCACTTAGTTCCAGTTGGTATTCGTTGGAATTCCACGAAGGATTCTCTATCCTTCGCTACATGGTCTGTCTTTCCTGAATCTACAGTCCACAAAGGATTGGATTCAGCTAATAATACAGAACTTGACACATAAGCAAAGTTCTCAAATGTACAAGAGGTGTATACTTTCTTTTGCTCACGACAGTCGCGAGTATAGTGACCTCTCTTGTCACAATTGTAACACATTTCCCTTGACATTTTCTTCACTTGAGGACATTTTCCTCTCTTGTGTTGGTTAACTCTTGATCTCTTGCAATAAGGACTTGATCCTTTGCTTTCCCACGTATTGAACGAATCAATACGTTTGCGCTTAGAGCTCAAAGCCCTTTCTGAGCTAGAACCAGCATAGCCAATGTCTATTTTCGGCTCAAATGCCGATAGGCAATCCTCTACTAGCTCAAGGTGGCGCACATCATCCTTTAGATCTTCCATAATATGGTCAAGAGCTTCTAGTGCTTCTAGCTTTTCCAGCACATATTGAATCTTCGTATTCAATATTCCACAATCGTTGCCGTTCATATCAGCAATTATGTTCTTAGTTGCTGAAACCATCGATCTGAACACATCAGACTTATGTGCACGAATAATTAATGCCTATCATTTATGCATCCCTATTTGCATAGACCCATCATATTAATGAATAATTTCAAGTAAGGGTTCAGAATCAAAAGGTCACTATGTTTCCAATCATCCTCCAAAAATCCTAACTTAAAACTATCATTAATATGATTGTCATATGCAAAATCAATTCTATGAAGTTACAAAAAATTCTATAACTACCCACAGCTAACTACCCACAACAATCAGCAGTAACAAAAAGCAAATATTATCTAACATCCAATAGAATAACAGTGCTTTCACATAATACAACTATACATTACACTAAGCAATATATACAAAGAAAAATATCAACATGGAAAGAGATATTTACATCCATAAAAAATCTCACAATTAATCTAAGAAATAATTAGGGAATGTCCCTTCTAATCTATCAGCCAAAACATCTGAGAAAACCGAAGGCACATTTGCCAACCATGGAAAAACTTTTGGAGAGCTCTTATGTCGCCACCAAGGCGCATTCGCTCTGCGCCATGTGGCGCTCAATCTAAGGGTTGAATTTTTGGTCAACTCAATCCTATAGTATTCTCTTACAAAAGCTTCCACTAGCCCCCTATAACCCAGGACCACGTTGACCTCCCATAGCCGATCTAACACTGCTTGCCATTCAGGTGGAAGAGTGTTCATCAAAGCCGGCACCTTCTCAAAATCCGGCATAAGATAACCATTCCAGATGATTTCCTGTATCATCTGATTGACCTTGACCATATGTGATACTAAATCACCGTCAAGCCACCGATAATCAGTTAACTCTTTCATCAGCCTTTTCAGTCTATCTCTTCCTTCGTCCGTTCTCGGGATTGCAGGTATCCGTGCATAACGCATCATAGTTCCTACAACAAATGCAGAACTAAAATGGATCACTTATAATCCATAATAAACAAATGGAAAATACATAATTTTCCATGATTCATGCAACAAATACAGAATGAAAAATGGATTACCTACAACCCACACAGACATAATTGAAAAAGAAACAAATTCCTTCTTTTTTTTTTAAGGTCAACGGTCAAAGTCAACGGTCGTCGGTCAACGGTCAACGGTCGGTCAATGGTCGGTCAACGGGTCAACGGTCGCCGGATGGACCGGTCGGACCGGACAGACCGGTCGGGCCGGTTCGGGCGAACCGTCCGCACGTGCCATGCGCGTGCGCGGGACGACGTCACGCAGACGTCACATGGCACGTGCCGCGCGCGTGCCGGGCGTCGCAGTTCGGGTCGGGTCGTCGTCGGGACGGGTCGCCGGCCGGTAACCGCCCGGCGAAACGTCGTCGGCGATGACGTCATCGGTGACGTCATCCGAGCGGTTACCGACCGTTGGATGACGTCACTGTGACGTCATCACGTGACGTCAGCACGCGTCGGTTCGCGTACCGGCGCGTGCCGTTTCGCCGGTCGCCTGCGCGCACGTGCCGGTTTGTCACCGGCGCGTGTGGCGCACGCGCCGGCCATTGCCAGCGCTTCGGGCGCGTGGCGCCCACGCGCAGAGGCTTGTGGCCGCGCGTGTGGGGCGTGCGGCGTCGTCCGGCGACGCACGACATGTCGCCGGACTCGTCTCGACGTCGCCTTTCACTCAGTTCTTTGAGAATTCAATTTCTACTTACGAAAACTCAGAAAAATGGCCGAACAGCGCTCGGGTGTTGGGATTTTTCGCCCCGATCCGTACGGCCGAAGTTCTTTCGCGAAAAATCAATCAAAAACATCAAATTGATCGGGAAAAACGTGAACTAGGGCTCTAATACCAATGTAGGGAATGACTGATCCCCGAAAACCGGATTCGACACTAAATCGAACCCTTAAATCAATGCGGAAGACGAAGCCCGGGAAAACACGTATCACCGATCCTAAAGCACACCACGGATTCGAGCGTACCTTGTTAGCCACAGATTAGACACCAATGCTGAAGATCGAGAAGAAATTCTGGTCCTGTTCGATCCGATGGCGCCTTGAAAGGAAGAAGAACGTGCCGTTTGCCTTACTGTTCTTTTTGTCTTTTTGGAGAGAGAGCAAGGGAGAGAACGTACGTACGTTCAGCCAAGCGTTGTCTTCTCTCTCTCTCTCCTCCCTTTTATACCTTCCCCTTCCACGGGCCCTATTCCCGTGGGCCGGGCCTTTTGGGCCCAGCATGGGCGGACGAGCCCTAAGCCCAATATCAATTAAAACCATCAGTCCTCTTGTTCATATTCGGCACATTCCTCTAAAGTCAGTTCTTGCGAAAACCAATCATGTGTTACTACAACCATTTTTAAGCATTCTGCAAATAAGTTGCACCTTTTGTCTTCCAACATATGTTGACTAGTATTAAACATGAGCTCGACAATGTCATAAATGCCAGTGGGGTTAGCAAGTCACGTGCTGTGGTGGAAAGAATCAAGAAACTAGTGGCTTTCGTTTTCCACCATTTTCAAAATGTCAATCTTGACTTAATTAACTTTACTAATGTATTTTGAGTAATCAATTCTCAAGTACATCGCCAATTCATTGGTAGACGAATATGAAGACCTAATGGAAGGTTCTCAGATTTCTTATTCTTACGAAATAGAAACCATAGAAATTTCTGGCCTTGTTTGATAAAATCATGCATCATCATATATTATTCTTGACAACAAGTATAAATGCGCTTAACCATATTTTACTCAAGTCATTTTATGAATATTCTACTGGACTTTTTAAAAAGTTTCCTGGAAAAATGTATTCATAAAACCACTTTAAACTGTTATTTTTGTCATTATTATAAGCATGCGTTTAATTGGGAAGATCAAGTGCGTTTCTTTTCTTTCCATAAGTGGATCATAAGAACATGAATGGACAAAGGCTACTCTCGTAAACAATCCATTTTCTATTGATGCTAATTGAATAGATGACATGGATCAAATATACATGAACGTGAGATAATCATATGTGAATTGTAACAGTTAGATACTTAAGAGACATAAGTGACGTAGGTCGGCCATGGATGGGAAAATTTCATATTAAGGATTAAAAAACTTATGAATAGAAAATAATGCTTTTAGAATATAAATTTCGATGCCATAACAAAAAAAATGGAAGAACTATTGGAGAATGTTTGTTTTTGGATAATGACCAGTTAACTACAAGAATTAAAAGGTGGATAAAATCAGTTATAAGGTTTAAGAAACTTTCTAGATTTAATGTCACTACCATTCTAGTGATTAAGGTCGAGAGTTAACATGGTCCAAATTACTTAAAAAGACTCGATAGTGTGTGAACTACGTTGTGAGCTATTGCTTTTGTGTTTGTCAATTAATGAAATAATCATGCTACAACTTCATGCTTTTGCGCAAGATATTTTGGGAGAAATTCGTACACAACCTCGACCGAAAAATTTATATTTTAGAGGAATCGATCTGTAAAGTTCTCTAAATTGATCTTTTAACAGAGCATCTATCTATCCATACAATGTATGGTAAAAATCAACCAATTATCACAGAGACATACCTCAAACTCAAACAACAATAAGAGCGACTGAATGGAGGACTGGAAACCATCACGCCTACGGACATCATCTCCGAACCATTTCATACTGGCAACCGTAGCAAAAAACCCCTGTCGCAGCTGAGCATATAACATGGACAAAGAACAAGCATACTCACGCATTCAGATTTCAAATAACGGAGACGACTACCAAGAAATCATGCTTAATAACTTAGTGTAAACCGCATTATCTCATGCGTATTTTGTTAAGGCACATTGAGATTTAACCACTAATATCTTTGAGACATAGTATCGACTGCGGGCACAGAGAACACGAAACCAAATTGACACAATTTTTTTTCTTTTGCGTCTAAAACCGATTTAAGAATTAGCAAGTGAGTGGAGATCGTGAAGAACAATTCTTATTCGTAGTTATTTTTGCGTAGACAATATTAACGCAGCTAAAATCCACTCATTAACGACAAAATTCCCTCACTTATATAAAGCCGATTCAAGAATTTCTTTCCTAGAACACAAATCCTACTTCTGCATTTTCATCACCATTTCTGTTCATGCCTTTCAGTGAAAGCTGGTGGTTGAATTTTTGGAATAACGTTGCTGGTGGTTTATTGCACTTTTACCAATTTGATCATAAATTTTTCTTACATTTTGTCAATTGAGTTCTAAATCTTCTCACATTTTGCCAATTGAGTCTATTGAAAAGTGACTTTGCCAATTGAGTCTATTCGAAAAGCGACTGAAAGGCTTTCAGCATCATCAAGCCATGAAACTCAGATTCTTCTCCTTCACGACTCAAACGACTCTCAGAATCTCAAATACGCAATCCAGCCTGCTCATTCTTTGAAAGTGCAGGGTTGGCTACGAATGGTGATCAGACCAGAAAGCGGAGGTCGTAGAAGCGTTGGTGTTGAAAATCGGGCCAGTGAGGAAAAAACGATTCAGATTTGAATACTTCGATCGATCTGACCGGAAAACAGAGCATAACAGAGGAAATCCAATCCAATGCGATCTTCAGCGACAAGCATCTGAAAGAATCAAAGGTAAAGCTCGGCGAAGAGGAAATGTAGATCCTGAATCAATAGCGTCGCTGGAGATGAGCTCCTAAACTGATTGCGTCGGTGGAATCAGAGCTGACCGAGGCAAAATGCTGGTGACACGCGAGATATCGAGAAATCCATGTCGCCAATTGAATAAAAGATCGGAAAAAAAATAGAAATCACAGAATGAGAGAGAACACTTAGCTTTTTCTTTAATCCTGTTGGAGCGATCGAATGAGTTTATAAACTTCCATGCTAAGTAACAAGCTCGAGCTCATTGACTGAGTAAATGAATCGAAGCTCAAGTGCAAGAGCATCGCGATTGAAGAGCACGAATGCCGCGAGAAATCTGAATACCGATTCCTCGAAGCTTGAAGACGAGAGATGAAGTTGAAATCGAGAACCGAATTAGAAGGAGATCCAGGCCTTGGGCTGCAAATTATTGAAATTTATTCCGATCTTTTCAACGGGGCCCACGCCAATTTGAATCAAAATTTGGACTTGAATGATCTGGTCTGGTGGGTCGAGGTATGATGGACTAGACCCAATTGAGCACTTTTTTTTTTTTTTTTTATTTGTCATTTGTTATATATATTTTTATAACCCTCCTTTTCTTTTTTATACAAAAATGTAATTTGCAGGCAAAAATCAGGTGACGACCTGGATTGATAAAAAAAAAATTATAGTGAACATAACAATATCGAATCCAACATATTGCAATCAAGATTGATTCGAAATGTAACCACTAAATTTTGCCTCTATCCAAGTTAGTGTGGAAGAAATCCTGCATTTTATCATCTACATTACACTTTGAACCACACAAATGAACGCGCCTTAGAGGTTTCGAACAAATTATAATGTGGATGCCAACTATTCTACATAACACCGTCAATAATAATATGGACAATTTTTGTAACTTTTCTCAATTTTTAGACTTTATTTTTCTCTTTTCTTTCCCTTTTTTGTTGCAGTCGGCGAGGCTGACAATGGTCCGATGGCCCTCATCGATCACTAGGCAATGGCGAACTTTTCTTCAAGAGAGGCCGACCCTCATTGTCCATTGCTTGTGGTTGGTCTCCGATCATGGCTTGAGATTAGCCACTTTTGAAAAGAAAAGATATAAAAAAAAAATTTAAAAATCATCTATGTTAATACTGGTCACATCACATGAGATAGTCCGTATTGACTACACTGTCACATCAGCAGTTTCTGATTACTTTGGTTAAAAGGACTACATTGATAAATTATTAAAAGATTTAAGATTAAATTAGCATAATTAAATTTTTTATTACCAAATTGACCATTGAGCAATAGGTTTATGAATTTTACCACAATTTTTCCTAAAGTCTTACAACTCAACTCTTTTGCATAGCATCTATTTGTCGATACTTCCCATTGTGAAAATTTAATAATTTTTTTTTTCCTTCAAGTATCAATCTTACGTTATCTAACATCGTGACGATCCTAATTATTGCCAACCAAACAAAAAATAAATTGCTTGATGAAGAGTTACTCTTGAAATATGCCAACGACATTTTAGATAGAATGCATGTATATCAAAGCAAACTAATTAACTATTTGAAGCTTGACATGAATAATAGAATATTAGTACACTTCCCATAAAATTCACTACATTGAGAATATCTTCCTTAGACTTCGTCCATTGAATTGTGTGGATCATAACTATTAATATTGTGAATCCACATGAGTGCCGTATGTCAATCTCAAAGAATCAACAATGGTCATGCATTTAATTTACTAGACACGAATCCAAGGAAGTATTTCCCGTTGCATTGAAAAGGCTGACAACGAGCCTAGTGAGATTTTGGTATAAACATCATGTATCATCACGCACAATCAGCTACTCTATATGTATGCTTGCACAATCACGATTAAAGGTTTATCAAGAAATACCGACGACAGAGGTTGAGCAGTAAAAGTAACTCCTAGCAACTTGGGTAAATCTCAGCACTCGAGGATCAAGGCGTGCCATTTCCTCATACACCTTTAAGCAGTTTTTATTTTTTATTTTTTATGTGAGGGTAATTTTGGAAGTAAAGCAAAAGTCAGACAGAAATGAGTTTTCCCTTATTATAAAGGCTAGTCCTCGTGCACTGTAGAGATTACTTTCGTATTTCTTCTTTTATAAATTTAGAGGAATGCAATAGTTAAAACGGCACACAAGTGCGTGTGAGCTGAGTTCCAGGATATTTTCCATGTGAATTTCCTATTTTTAATGATTATCACGTAACTTTTGTTTTTCGTATGCATAAAAAAGAATTTATGCTTTTGGAAATCCACTCAACTCAATTTAGTAAAAAACAACTGCTTGTTTACACCGAGAGGTGAAAAAACTGCAATATCAACTGTTTAGTACAATTATTACACCTATGTACGCTTGATGATTGTAAAAAAGTATACGTGGCCTTTATTTTCTTCATAATTGACCAGCGTGCATTTCTTCAAACAAAATGCACAATCATTAACACGATGCAGGAGTTAGATTGTTTTCTAAAGTGAAGACAACAATATTGAACCGAACAAATTGCCGACATGATTGATTTGATAGAGAGGGACGAACTCCTATTTTTTCATGGAATCTTTCGTAGCTTCTAAATTTGCCTCTACCCTATTGATGCAACTAGAAAGCGACAATACGAGACGAAGCAAAAGGCTAAGGCTCAACAGACTAAGCCGAAAAAGAAGAAGCAAAGATGCAGTTTTCAAAATGTTAATTGTAAATTTATCGATATGCTTTTTCTCTATTCCATATTATAAGAAATACTTCTTATTTGGTAGTAATCTTATGTTTTTGGGAGTTAATGTAGTCTCGTTAACCATTTTATCAGCATCTTTCGACGTACGAGCACACAATGGAAAATTTCTTATATGGTGGAACTCTTATGTTGCCATGAAAGTACTTTTCTAGTTAAATTAACGACATTGAGTGCTAGTATGATTTATATCGTATTATGCTCCTTAGAAAGGTGAATCCCAGCATGTCTTTTTGAAGGTGGGGTTGGGCATGACAATGCTTTTGATCCATCTGTAAATCAACAAAGCGTATGCTTATTTAAGCATACAAGCTTTGTATCTGACTCTCATGGAGGACAGATGGACTGAACATCAGTTCAATATTACATGTGCTCATAGGACCTTCCAAGAAACTTGATTGATGGTCGGAATGGATGCAATGATAATAATGCTTCTTGCTTAGATGCAAACCAAGTGCAGGTACTTATGTATATCAGGGAAATTTACTTAAAAAAAGTCCTAAGCCTAGTGTATGTATATGTTTCTTGAAGTTTATCGCCTGTATCTGATGCATATGCCATCGATCCAAGCAGTTCTGGCATGCAAGAATTTTCCCATCAATGCACCGCAATTGATGCACCATAAACGTGGAGTCAGCTAACATTAAGTTAAGGCCACGCAACTCAACCTCAGTTTTCCATTTCTAATTTCCAATTCATAAGAAAAACAAAGTCATCCCTGGCATCATCCTTTCTAGCAATGCACAAAAAAGAAAAAATGAAAAATCAAAATGAACAAGATTACCTTCTCAAATGGTACATAACAGGAACTTCACAGATTTCCAAATACAGACAAAAACTTCCTCCCATGCTCTGTGCCGCTCTTGCCATTTGTTAGGCTCGATTAGATTCTTCCACTAAAGTATTGTCAAGAGTTGGTACCTGTAAACCTGTGAAGAACTGAAGTCCTCACTAGACTGAGCCTCCCATACACAATAAGAAAAAATCTCATCAAGGATAATTCTACGAGACACACAACATAAGCCGGTTTCATAACAGCATTAAACTGAGGGACAGCAGCAACCCTCCCAAAAACTTTTACAGGAAGTTGTGTGGAAATAGAATAAACTCATCCATCTAGATTGACCAGGGCATCAATATAACAGGAAAAAACTAAAAAAAAGAGAGAAAGAATATCACGAAGCTAGTAGTCAAAACATTTAAATCCGTGAGTTACACAAAGGATTCAATTAGGTAAAATCACAAATACCTGGTGGACGTCGCAGAGTGGGGTTCCTTCGTACGAAGGGACAAGCATTGGCGGGAGGAGATAATCTTCCTCACGCAGATATCAATGGCTTTGGCAACTCTAAAGTCTCACTCTACGACTAAGCCATCATCATCATCCAAATTCAAGGTCTCGTACTGTGGGAGCTCTTTTCAGGTATGCAGTACAGAGTTGGCAATTTCAGGGAAGTTGCTTCGTCTTGACATTGTCTCTCATCAGCATTATGCTCTGATAGAAATTTTTTTTGGGGCAATCACCTGATGGTATGGTGAAATTCATCGACGCGATGCTTCGCTTGCAAGTGATGGTTGAGGGCTTTCCAGAGGAGGGTCACGCGAGTGAGGCCAAACACTAGGAAGTTGCAAGGGGAGGAGCATTTCCTCAGGACGTCCGAGATGGGCTTGAGCTCGGGTTATAGGACATGCGGAAAGAGTCATTGGACTTGGATGCGTGGTGAAGGAGGGGTGTTGATGACGGTCGATGGCAGAGGCGCGTTGCTATAGGTGGTCGTGGCGGAGGGAAAGGTGGCGGCGGCGGTTGTGGAATACTCTCTGGCGTAAATGAGGGTGACGACGAAGGCGGTGGTCAAGAAGGAGATGAAGGCGAGGAGCCATAGGCGGTTGGAGCTTCCTTGCTTCTGGATGTAAGGGTGGAGGAGGATGAGTCTTGTGTTGCTGTTGTTGACATTCTTCATTTTGCTCTGTCTTAGAGAGAGAGAGAGAGAGAGAGAGAGAGAGAGTTACCCTCCTCTGGTAACCTTGCAGATCTTGAACTTAAATGAGGCCGAGACCTCTTAGCTCCTTTAAAGGAGTAAAAAGGGACTGTAGGTAAACGGAATTTTAAAGAAACGAATCACTATAATGATAGAAAATATTAGCTAGGCTTACATTATTATCATTGAAATATATCGTATTAATCATAGCGTTCTTTTTTCCCTTTCGAATTTTTATTTTGTGCGCTTGCATCACACTGCAGTTACAACACTATTTTTCTAAACCACGAATGAGTGAAATCTCCTACTTATATATTCATGCAACGATATTTGAATATCTCTTCATCAATATTTGAAAATTGATAATATGCTTTGATCAACGCTATGGTACGGTGTTGTTGTCGCTCTTTCTTATCAACGGAAATTAATGGGGCATGAACTTCATTCAACGCCATGTGATGTGGACCCATCTTAGGACTCAGGAAGATAGGCTAGCGGCGAGGGATTGGTGATGTAGAGACCCAACAACAGATTACAAGCCAAGAGTCTCTGTTGCTTCTTTGCGTGGGCTTCGCTTCTTAAGTAACCCCCCCAGTTGCCCTCAAACAATTACTTGTTAATGAATCTAGCTATCTATTTGGATTTTGAGGGAGACATGTCAACTATAGCAGGCTCTATCTTGGTAGGAGAAGCATATGCACCCCACATTCTTATATCCTATACACAATCAACCCTAATAATTTGAACTTTGATTAGAAATCCTTAAAAATTAATGTGGCAACTTCTATATGAGATTATATGTGGCCCAATCGTATTATTTGTATGGTATTGATTGGTTTGGAACGGAGGCCACGAGGCTATCGTTCCTCGTGTTGTCCCCTCACCCGAAGGATGACACGTGTTTTGCTTGTAGTTGCGATGTTAAAAGTTGCACAACTCTACGTACTCTCCCCCTCTCCTCTCACCAAGCCCACCACCGAGGCCTAAATAGTATCGACACCAACAACTATGCGTGACGTGACACGATATGTGATAATGTTATTTCTCAAAAAATAGAAAATTATAACATGTTGGGATACGTTGTATATTAAATGTATATTGATATATAAGATATATGATGATTTTTATGATTATTTTAAGCAAATTAATTTGATTCAAATTTAAAAACAAATAAATAATAGAACAAGAGTTTAGAATGAATTTACACTAAAAATATTAATCCACTATTCATTAATATAATTTATTATTTCAATTTGAGAAATTTAACTCCATTCCAATAGTCTATAAAAATTTGAGAAAAAAAATAAGCTATCCACATTTTAGACTTGCTCTCATAGTGTGTTGGAAGAGAAGAGAAAAAAATAAATTGGAGGGTGAATTGTATATCACAGCAAGTAAGAGTTAGAAGAGAAGAGAAATACTATTTTTTTGTTCTTTCCTCATTTATTATTTTTATTATTATTATTTTTTTCATATTTATATTTTGACTCCTCATTTATTGAAAATTTTAAAATTTAACTTTGTGCGTGTCAGAATTATGTGTCGGAATTCTGAACTCAGGTATCAGAATTCTTGACTCAAGTGTCGAGAGAGTTGACCAGTATTAGATTTTTTTATACTTGTTAACTGAGTGTCAGACACGACATGAAGGCTCTCGAAAAAGTGTCGGTACTTTCTAGACCGATGTGGGTCTCCCTCGCCACCAAGATTCCCCAATGGTCAAATCTGGTCTACCATCGTTTGTTGCTTGTGAAGCATCGAGCCTCGATTTTGCTGACAATTTGTTTTTTTTTTTTTTATGCATTTTATCTGAGGGTACTGTCAAGAAAAGAATAAATTCTAAACTTGTATGATGGAATATTCGATTTTTCTACACCTTAAGACTCTGTCTTTTTATTATTCTTTGAAAAGGTTTTCCACGTAAATCAAATCATTAAAAAAGAGCACAATGCCACCAAATGAGAATGAGACGCACTCCAAATAATCCTCGGTTGCCCCTCATAATCTTTCTTGGATTGTGCTTGAACCGACGGGGCTGCTCAAGCAATTAGTATTGGCAAAGCATATCCAGGAATGGAAAGTGCTTTGGGTACACCCAACAACAAAGTGTGAGATTTACCCTTTTTGTGGTGCTCCTTGTAACTGCAATCAGCGAGATGCACCGCTTTGTGATTGCACTCTTGGATACTTAGATAATCTGAAGCTGGAAGATCGTCAGGGCCAATGGCGAAAGGAGGTCTGCGTCGGAATGTAGTGATGACAAGGAAGATAATTTTTTTCCTCATGCGTAACACACGCTTGCCGAAAAATTCTGATTCGTTCATGGTTGAAAACACCGAAGCATGCAGGTCATTTTGCTTGAGCAACTGTTCGCGCAGTGCATATGCTAACATTGCTGACTGTCAGATATGGACGGATGAGAAATTTTTGGTTCGACTTTTGGCCTATGATGTACTTTCGAGAGATTTCTATGTCCGGACCGCGGCATTGGACTTGAAGGAGGAGCGTAAGAAAAAGAGGAAACCCATTTCGAATTTCATAACAGCAGCTGTGGTTGTATCCTTAGCTTTTCTTGTGTTCTTTAGTGTGTCGCTGGTGATTATTAGGACGAGACGGTCTGCTCATGCAGCAGACGACCATTTGATGCATTTTGTATATCGAGTGCTGAAGAAAGTGACAAAGAACTTCTCTGAGAAAATTGGGGAAGGCGGGTTTAGTTTGTTTACCAGGGAATACTGCCAGACTCAACTCCTATAGCAGTGAAGAAATTTTGAACCAAAACCATAGTAACGAACAGCTCCTTGCGGAAGTTGAACTATCGGAACAATACAGCACTGCAATGTGGATCGGCTGCACGGCTTTTGTGCAGTAGAGTCAAAAAGGTTCCTAGTACATGAGTACCTTGCAATTGGTTCGCTCGCAGCTCATTTGTTTCAGAAAGGTTCCAACACCCTCGATTGGAAAACCAGACACAGCGTTGCCATCGGGATTGCTAAAGGATTGGAGTACCTCCATGAGGGGTGTCGAGATTGCATTGTACACTGCGACATCAAGCAAGGGAATATACTGTTGGATGCAGAACTCGCACCACAGATTGTGGATTTTGGCCTCGCAAAAGTCCCAGGATGGGATGTCAGCCGTGTAATTACCACCATGAGGGGAACCAGAGGGTACCTCGCACCAGAATGGATTTCAGGAGCCATCACATCGAAAGTTGACGTTTTCAGCTATGGAAAGCTGCTCTTTGAGACCATATCGGGAAAGAGAAACATTGAGGAGCTGAATAGCGATATGCGCAATTATCTACCACTTCAGGTAGCTAATCCAATCGCCAAAGGAGAAGAAGTCTTGCCACTCGTGGACCGCAGATTGAATGGACTCGTGGAGATGGAAGAAGTGTGCAGAGCATGCAACGTGGCTTGCTGGTGCATTCAAGACAGCGAGCGAGATAGACCAACTATGTCTCAGGTAGTTCAAATTATGGTCGTAGAAAAGCCATCAATCACGAGAATTTTCTTGCAAATTGTAGGAAGCTATGAGAGTGATGCATAGGACAAAGCAATATGTCCTTTCTTTGATAAATTTTGGGCACGATGTAGCCCCAATTCATCCTCCTTGAGTCTCTAGTTACATCTATGTACATCTTTGGCCGATGCCATTTGTAATATAAAGACGCAACAGTTAATGTCGCTGATGGACTGACTGGTCTAGAATCTGCATCATGCTTACCAGACTTTGTAGGTTCCAACCGTATGCTACCATTTCTCCATCCTCTCGTGGCAGAAGATCTGGTAAAGGAGTTTGTTGTCTATTCAGCTCATGTGTCTGAGCCTAATGAAGTATGATGAACTCTATATTAAACATTTATATGATGCCCTTATTGCAGCCCCGTAGAACCCTCGACACTCGACGGTTGGTAGAGGATCAGGGCAGTAGAGGCAAGAGCCTTCCAGAAGTGGCGTGTGCTGCTGAGCAGCGGCGTGTACTAAAAAAATTTGATTATGATGTTCTTCAAGTCCAGGTCACAAACATCTGATGTCCTCGCGGTGTAAATTATGATGCTCTTCAAATCCAGCCCCACAAATATCGGACCTCTAGTTCAAACACACCACCAATCTTGCGTCGAACGATTGAGAGAAATTGAGAAAGCTTACCATTACAATAGTGTTAGCAACTGCTTTCTTGTGTATCTTCATGTACCGATATCACTAATTAATTGTCATATTAAATGTTTGGTTTTTTGTAATTTTAGCAGACACGAGAAGAACTCATTTCAACACTGAAGTGCAGAATGATGTCACACTATCTAATGGCGAAGAATGTGAAAGAGAACTGCTACAGATGAGCCAAAAGGAAATCAAATTGACAAAGAAATTGTAGTAAAACCGAGGCAAGGAATGGTACTCGATTCTGTCCTCCAAAAGTACTAGAAAAGATAGGCTAAACAAGTGGGATTCGGTGGAGGAGCTCGCAAAATGGAGATGACAGTAAGATCTAATACTTGACTTTTGCATGTTCTCGTTATGGAAAGAGTGTGGATTGCTTAACGTTGTCAGGAACAATGTGTAAGCAAAGATTAGTGCTTGTTTATGTCCACTTGGAAAGTACAGAATATCATCTTTCCATCTTGACCACAATCGTAACTTGAATCCTGGGAAAGTTCGCGATCAAAGATGCCCCAAGAAGTTGGATGCTCATGTGAAAAGAAGGCTTGAATTGAAACGATAAAAGCTGGTATAAGGATCGACAAGAATTTTGTTAATCGCCTGTTGTTGAGGCAGGAGGTTATGAAGATCTTAATTTTGGTGAGAAAGAGCGTCGAAGTTTCATTGAAAATGTGAGAAAGTTAAGACTTGGAACTGGAGATGGCGAAGCCATTCATAACTATTTTGTTCAAATGCAAAGTAGAAATGATAGTTTTCTCTATGAATGGAGTTGGATGTTAGTTCCAGGACATTCAGCATTACACCTAGCGTCAGCACCAATCCTCCCATAAATTTATACACGGAATTACGTAAACATGGAATATCCTTATACATCTACTTGGGCAACATCGAACAAATTGAATCGAACAAACTGCTATATATTAGAAAAAAAACTGGACAAAAAAGAGAGAACTAATTTCAAACTCAAATATGGGACGGGCTTGGAGGTGGTCAAGAAATGGAGGGAGGCTCTCTCTGAATCCGCCAATTTGATGGGAATGCATCTGTGTGATGATTAATCCCCGATGTCAAACTCATTACCTTCTCCTGTCAAAAATAATTTTAACTGTCTGGGAAAGGAAGTGTCGAGACTTGACTAGCTTAATGCCAACACCAATTGACCAGAGGAAGACAATTCAATAGACGGAACCCACACTTCTTTATGCTTCCTTTCGGATGAGGGCATTGGGGCTCAACCCTCAAATCATCCTCCTGTTGCTGGCATATTAGACGGAACCCACACTTCTTTATGCTTCCTTTCGAAACCCTAAGGTGAACTTGAAAATGACTCCAATCATTTTGTAGATACCTCTCTACTTTCCACAGAGATCTTGGTAGATACTTCTCTACTTCCCACAGAGAGCTGCGCGGATAATACTCAAGCCACACATGATCGGATTCCAGTGAATGAAAGCATCTTGTATAACTCCGCACAGTTTTGCCATTGACAAAAATTTGGACCTTACATGAAAGATGGACCACTTTTCCTTCCTCCAACCCAAGAACCACACAGAGTGCAAGTCCTAAGAACTTGTCATACAGATCCTTGGGAACCTTGAAAGATATAGGTCCCTCTTCACACTGGTGAATCCATCCTGGCATCTCTCCTCCAATTAGGAGCATGTCGAGTTCCCTCGTCTTCCGGAGATACTGTCATACAGCATTCAAAGTGTGAGTGAGTGAGAGAGAGAGAGAGAGAGAGTGAGTGAGTGAGTGAGAGAGAGAGACTGACCTCGAGTATTGACGCACCAGCCAGATCGAACCCTTTCCGTGATAATCCACAGCAGAAGAGAAGTCAACTTCAGAGAAGTTGGAGAGACTCGAAAAATCTGGGAGTTTTTGTAGAGATCTGCAATTATTTGCTTTTATGCTCCTAATATTTGATGGAAGCTGAGGAATCTCTTGCAGTTGCTTGCAATTATCCAGATACAAGTTTTTCAAATTATCATATTTGCCGAAGCACCTCGGCGTATGAGTGAACTTGTTCCCATCAAGATTTAGGTGCCTCAATTTGGGAAAATTGGAAGAATCCTCGAGGAAATCTAACCCTGATAAATTGCAACCCCAAAGATCTAGACTGTCTAGATTTGGGAATCCCAAGCCACCGTCAAGATCAGTTGGATCCTCCAAGTTCTTTGGAAACATGATAAAATTTGAGCAACCCGTAAGACCCAAATGTACCAAATTTTGCAATTTATAAATGCTCGATGGAAGCCTTGTGAGATTTTTGCAGTGCCTTAAAATTATTTTCCTTATAGAGACAAGATTATCAATGGATGCAGGGAGTTCTTTAATAGCCATTCCTTCTAGATGAAGTTCCTCTAGATGTTCTATCTTTACCAGAATATCAGAGAACTTCTCGAGTTTAGAGCAACCAGAGAGATAAAGTTTGCGAAGAGATTTTGTCTTGAGCATGCTAGGAAAGATACTAAGCTTAGAGCACCGTTCTAATGATAAAAATTCTAACTTGTCAAGATATCCGACAGATTGATCAACCTCCACCAAGCTTTCGCACAAAAAAAGATTCAATCTCTCCAAATTTGCAGCCCACGAAAGGTCAGGAACACGAGTCAGGAAATTGCATTCCTTAAAATTGATGTCCTTCAACATTCTAAAATCCTGCAAAAACATATCAGTGCAGTCATTAAGTTCTGCAAATGTAAATAGCTATGAAAATGAAAAGCTACTCATGGCAAGGGCTTACGTTAAATGTGACTCCTAATTGTTTGATATGACTATTAAACATAAAATAGTGACTGATTATTTGAAAAAAAAAAGAGTAAGACTTTGGTTTTTGACACATTATATCGATGAGTACAATTCTTAAAACTTTGGGCCTCGATTGACTCGTCCATGACTCGTCCATCACTTGGATGCACTTCGGCAATAACCTGTGCCCACCGTGCGAGGCTTGGGAAAATGAGTAGGACTTTGGTTTTTTTGGTCTCCCTAACGAGCTCCGACCAAAGCCCAAAAACATGTATCTTACTCGAATAGATTTTAAATGGGAAAGCCCCACCACAACGGAAATCACTAAGCGAGGAACTATACTGAATAATTTTTCACCGTCATTCGTAAGTTTATTGTCGATAAGTAGTGTCTTCTCCACGCGTTTAATCGAACGGGCCAGTTGCCCGTTTCTTTTGGTTTCACATGACCCGGCTATGAATAAGTCCGACCGCCCAATATTCTAATCGACTGATTTTCGTTTTTGAGGCTAGTTTCCTATGTTGAATGGAAGGCCATGGAATGGCCGAAGTGATTGGGCCAAGAAAGTAATCATGTTAGATTCATCCCCTCAATCTCACAAGTTGGGCGATCTGTTTCCACCTAACATGAAGCCGCAAAGGAGTCTGGATCGATGATGCAATAAACGTCTGGGCCTCAAATGTAGAGTTAATTTGTCAATGAAATATACATAGTCATGTAATAAAACTCTCCAATTATGGATTTCCCTTTTTTTCCCATGATGGGTAGTTTTATTATATTCATTTATTTGTAAATGACGATGTAATTAATCTATCATTAACCACTTCTTTCAAACTCCTTTCATTGTATATGAAAGAAAAAGGATTTGGATATTCTAGATTTATAAATTCTCTCAAATATCAAACAAGCGAAAGAAACAAACATAAAATTATTTATAGATCTTTACGATATGTTCTCTATAGTAAATGGGTTCAAGAATTACGGTCAACTCTAGTACGAGCTGCGCAAGGTGTGAGGATGAATTTTTTTGTTGATTTATTACCGCTATTTATTTGTCAAATACGAGTTGAATATAATTGATCAATTAGTATTATTATTTCTTAAATGTGATTTACCTCATCCAAGGAGTTATGAAACCATGGCTTCTCAATGCTCTCATGGAAAGGGTCTTTAAAAACATTTGGACTACAAACTGACTATATAAAACTACCAACTCTTGTTTGAGTCCTTGTACCGATGTTTATTTCATTTTTGGAATCACCAACCATTTTTTCTATACTATATTTCTTTGTTTGAGTTACCAATGTGTTAAATTTACAAAATTTTTTAAAGAAAATAACCAATTTTTATTTGAATCACTACTAATGTTTTTTCTAGTGTTTTGAAATTGTAAACTGTTTTAATAATCTATGAATGTTTATTTGTCAGCTTAACAACTCCTTTAAGATACTATCTGCTCTAGAAAATTATCAACTGCTAATTGAGTCCACTTACTAACGATTATTAGATTGTTTATAAAAATTAAAGTTGCTTCTATAATTTACCGATATTTATTTGTTGAAGTTATCGATGAGTTGAACTAAGTCCTATACCAAATTACCTACTATTATCTAAATTACCAACTAATCCAATAATTTACCAACAATAATATGCAGAGCTAATTTAAGAACTCTTACATGAAAATACCAACGGATATTTAAATTAGTTATCAATATTTATTTGATTGTTTCAAAGGTACTAACCATTCCGATAATTTACTGACATTTGTGGCAACTTACCAACTGGAAAAGGTTAATAACTCATATACAAAATTATCAACTCTTATCTGAGTTAATTAATATTTATTTAATTGTTTAAGAAGAACCCACTGTTTCAATAGTTTACAAAGGTTAATTTGGAAAGCCTACTAGCATGTTAATATTACCAATTATGTTGAATATTACTGACATCATTACAATCACCATCATTTGTGGTGATTAAGTTACACATTCCTAGTTGAATCACTTACCAACTTTTATTTGATTGTTTCAAAAGTATCAACTATTCACATAATTTACCACGTTTGCTTGGGGAAAGTTCCAACTTGTTTAAGTTACAATTAAATGAACATTGGTAAATGGACTCAAATAAAAATCAGTAAATTTAGTAAGAGTTGGTAACTTCAACATGTCGATAACATCTGCAAATTAAATGTCAGTAAATTATTAAATCAGAAAGCAATTTCAAAACAATTAAAAACGTCATTAAATCAAATAAGATTTAGAAATACTAACACTAGATGGCAACCTAACCCCTGAGGAGTTGGTAAATCACTCAAATTAATATTAGTAGCTTGAAAGTGCTTGGAAGCTCCTTGAGGTTCGACCACCTACTTAAGTTCAATATCTCTAAATTTGGCACCTCTGAAGGATCAGGGATACAAATTAGCGACTTACGGTGGCTAAAATTCAGAAACTTAAAATTCCTAAAACGCTGCAAATTAAAAAGAACATTTGAACGAGATTCTGATAAATTCAATTTGTATGCGTCGAAAATTAAAACCATCAACTAAAGAATTTATGATGTACCTTCAAGTTCCCTCCAATTTCCTTAATCCGGCTGTCATGCACATCAAAGCAAACAAGTTTCTTTGGACCAGGACTAAAATTTAAAGTGGATAAAGGACATCCAGGCCATTCAAGCCACCTTAAATCTTTAGGAAGACATACGGGACCTCCGCTGATTTGTGCATTCGAAAGAATGAGCAATTTCAGTTTCCTCATGCTTGTGAAAGCAGGGGGACTGATGTGTAGCTCATCTTGTCTCGTCAACTGCAGCACTATGCCTTTAACAGCATCGGTTCCCTATCATGGAAAAGAAAATAATCATTTATAACCAATTTCAATTAGGTAATAGCATGCAAATTAAAAGAGATAAGATTATCAACAGTTTCATGAGAAGCTCTCACCGTAGCTTCCGATAGCACTTCATAAACATCATCATAGCACCATAATCTACTCCGTTCTCCAGAGTTATTTAGACACTGGTGTTTAACGATATCCTGACCCATCAGCTGAATCAAGTCATGCATTTGTACTATTCCCCCATCGCCAATTGATAATAAGGATCTCTCTATTAGAGTCTGAATCCCAAATAATGGGTGTGGACCATAGCTATCAAGAACTCTGGTTACATAATCCCTCTCCCTCCCCTTAAAGAAGCAAGCAATGTCAAGAAAAATGTCCTTATGATTTTCCTCCAGCGCGTCATAACTTATCTTGAGGACTTTGTTTATATCTTTAAGAGGACTTTCATCAAGTTCTTCCAATTTACTCTCCCATTCCCCTCTGCTTCTACCACATAAAAGGCTACCCAAGACCACAATCGCTAAGGGAATGCCATTAGCATAGTCCAAAATCTTATGTATGAGATCTGTACTTATGTCTTTCGTCTGGTTTCCTGAAAAGGCAAATGAACTCAGAAGTTTAAAAGCTTCACCTCGATCTAATGGTCCAACTTCATATACCCAATCTTTCGGACAAGAAGTTAGTACTTGTTTATCTCTTGTCGTAATGATGATCCTGCTCCCTTTTCCAAACCATGCACATTCTCCAGCTAATGCATTTAACTGGTTCTCATGATCCACGTCATCTAGCACAAGCAGAATCTTCCTGCAGCAAAGTCTATCTCGTATCAGATTAGTGCCTCCATGCACGTTCAAGACCGTTATACTTTCTTTCCATAATATTTTGCGTAACAGTTTTTCTTGCAAATGAACTAGGCCAAGTCTATCGGAAGTTTCTCTAACATTTGCAAGAAAGCTGCACCCATCAAACTGTCTATAAATTCTGTTATAGACATCAGTAGCGATAGTGGTCTTCCCTACACCTCCAGTTCCCCATATTCCTATGATCCGAGTATCATCCGAGCCCATATTCAACAACGACATTACTTTTTCTACCCGGCAACCTACACCGACGGGATACTTGGCAAAACTCAAGGGTGCTCGTGCTACTCTATTCGAGATCTCTTTGACGATCTTCTCGATGAACTCGTTCTCATCTCTGCCAAAACAAAGCAGCAAAAAGAACACGAATAAACAGAAACATACAATCCATTGAACTAACTAAAACTAACGTGAAGTAAACGATCACTCTTCATCAGTCCAAAACATCACTCCAGTCTAACGCACAATCGATGCCATCATGTATCAATAAAATTAGAAAATTCCAAATTCTTTTCTAGGGTCGAATAGGAATACTATTATTACCCATGGTCATAATGCCAACCGGACAAATTGCTGGCTTCAGTTAGGGCTTGCCTCCATTTCTCCACCCTCTCAAAATCCTTTCCCAGTTTCTCCTTGTGCCTGGCCAATGCCTTGCCATAATTCTCTCTCTGCCATCGAACCTCCCTCGGCTCCACTCCCTAGAACACGGGCAACACCAGCTGCCCCTTGAGCCTCTTACACTCCATTACCTTCACCAGCTCGTCCAAGCACCACCGAGACGAAGCGTAGTTCTCGGAGAAGACGAGCACGGCGATCCGCGACTCCTCGATGGCCTTCGTCAGCGCCGGTGAGATCTGGTCCCCGGGCCTCAAGTCCTCGCTGTCGATGTAGGCGTTGATGCCTCGATGAAGCAGACACCTGTGGAGGTCAGCGAGGAAGCCGCGGCGGACGTCCTCGCCTCTGAAGCTGAGGAAGACATCGAACAGCCATTTCGCTTAGGAAGAAGAAGAAGAAGACGACGACGACATTGGAAGATAGAATCTGAGCTTAGTTTGGATTCGTGTCAAGCGATGAGTGATGCTTTTTATCGTGGAGTTGGTCAAGAAATCGATGCGGTCTGAGAAACATCGAACGTCGCACCGCGTTAGGAAAAGCGCCTTTTTCATTTTTGTTTTTTCTTTTCATTTTTCGCAAATGGGCGAGAAGTTTCTTTTCGTTCATTTTTATTTTAAAATTTTTTGTTTTTGTCTTACAAAAAAGGGGAAAGTGGCTTTATTTTATGGGTGTTCAAAATAAACCGTTCAAATTGGAACCACCTGCTTGTCAAAAAAAAAAAAAAAATTGGAACCGCCTGGATTGAGCCGAATCAGCCAGTTGGGTCCGATTCTCAAGAATGTCCATCTAATTCCTAATTCTTAAAAGTGAAAATTAGATCAGACTAGACTAACCAAATATACTTTTATTTCTTCAAAAAAATTTGTCAAGTGTGAACTAAGTACTATCTTATCCAGTAGCATCACAAGTTACGATACAATGACTTTTCATTCGTCATTACTTCCATCAATATTTTAAGATTTGTCACTTTCTCATTGTGCACAAATACTCTTTAGTGAATTAAAAAAAAAAAGGTGATGATTTCATTGGATTGGATTAGAAATCGAACATATCTACTTTTTTTTATTTGCCAAAGTTCAATATTATTCAAAGCATATAAAAAAATTAGGTATAAATTTACGTATGCAATAAAAAAATTATCATTCTCAAGCCAAATCCGATAATTTCATTCCAATATTTTGTCTTCTATGAATGGTAGCATATCTTTCACATTATTAGGTAGGAAATTGTTTAGATTTTTTGCTTATAAAAAAAAAAAAACTCATTGTGTCCCCCAAAAATAAGTCATGAAATAGATTTTTTAACGCGTACTGGATACAATTCCGTTTTTTCCCCCATTAATTGATTTTCATATTTTTTAAGTAGCCATATTTTGCTTAAGAATGGAAGGAGGGAGTCATGTGCATGTTTACATCATTCAACTCATTGTGTCCCCAGAAAATTCTCTTTTCTATTTTATTTTATTACTTTTTTAAAAAAGGGAAATATGCACTGGGCTTAACCTATGTGCTTTGTCTGTTATTTAGACATGATATGTACGGAAGATCCCAGCTTGGTAAAATACAAGTAGCGTTGTTTGAAATCGAGGCTTTACCTTTTCCAATTATTTTAACTACAACCCAGTTTGAACAATGTAACAAGCCGTGATCTCAATCGAATATTTTTTTGTTAATTCCTTTGGCGAGCTTTCTGGAAACAAGCCTCAATGCCAATGTCACTTCTTTGGTCGCGAAATAATTAACACAGAAGAAGAAGAAGCCATTAGAATTTGGTAAAAGGAGGCAGGTGCTGGTGTATTTGCTTGGAAAATGAAGGTGCTGAAGGATGAAGCGAGATCTTAAAAGGTAAGCTACTCCATTGGCCACCCAATAAAGTACTTGGCTGTGGCTTCCAGGAAATGGCGTTCGCGATCAGTGAGATTTGTTCCCCATCGGATCTTCTCGGTATTTTCTTTGCACGCAGAGGCATGACTTTCTTTTTTGAGGGTCAACAAAGAATGTTATATTAATTTCCAGCTTTGTGGACAAGGCAGATGAGAGGATGTGGCAGGAAATTGGAGAGAAGGAGGCGGTGCCCGGTGGGCTCAGCAAGCTCGGCTTGAGATCCTATTCTTGAGAACTGATGTATTGTGGCACGGGGAAATGTCGCTAGCGTGATTTGTTGCATACTACTATTTTGGTAGCTAAAATTCGCATGATTTTTTGCCATGCCTTCCAATAAATCAATATATAATGGGAATGAAGAAATCCGAATTTAGAGTGCGGAAGAAGATAGCTTCGACATGTAAATCAATTGTAACATCCTGCACAAAATGTATTAGTCATGCATGTATGTAGATACTTGTGCCGATTTGAGAGGAGGGCTTTGATATGAGCACGTCTTCATCAACAATCGGTTTCACATTTTCTATGCATTAGACAATCTAATTACAAATTGGATAAGGATTACGTTTTTCCTTTCATAGCTCAGGCATGAGAATAGATCAAGCTTTTTGGTCAATTGAAAGTAATGCGGTAGGTTTTAATGTATAAATTCAAAGACATGAGAAATTTTTTAGAAGAACATCTCTAAATGATTAATTGGCACACCAATAGCTTATCCTATATTACTTTAGAGTGAAGGATCTTCCGGTTGACTAGGGCATTATTCATTGGATGCTTTTTTGGAATTCATATGCTTGGTGATGTCATTCCCTATCAAATCAAAGTGCTAGTCATTTGCAAAAGCATTGGATGCACAATTTGTAAGAAAGACTTTGACTAGGTATAAAAGAACCCATTATGTTCAAATTATTTAGTCCGAAAGAGGATCTTTGCGTTTAGATTCTAACGAAGAATGGTACTTCAAAAGTGTAAGAGTTTAGCTTATTTTGTTATTATCTAAATTTATGCTGCATATAAATGTCACTAATGTCAATTGAGTGCAATAATTATAATGATCATTATGAGTTTCACATGATTTGATGATATCTCACTTTTTTTTCTTTGTCTTTGTTGCTTAGTCAAAAGCGCAAGAAATGTTTGCTCTATCAGTTTCGTGCTAGCTTCCCTCCATGCGGCTTTGCTCAGAAAAGTAAAAAAGATCAAGCTGATTTTTATGGGCAGGTGGCCTCACCACTTTATTCCTTCTACATGCTCATATCTTGAGCGATTCCAAGGCTTGACACCGGTGGCTCGTTCCCATTGCATTTTTTATTCTTTTTTTTTCTATTATAAACAGAAACGGCTTGGTTGTTATTATTCGGGAAAATTTTAAACAATGAGATGGATTAGACTCATTTTGCAAAAAAGAAAAAAAAAGCCTAAACTGAATATATTCAAATAATTGCCTAAAATGACTAAATCAGTATGAGCCAAAGTTTGCTGATCTGTCAATTTTTTGATAATTGGCAGGTGTATGATTGGTCTAACAGACTAAACTTGGATATTTTTGTCTAAAAAAATTTAGTAAAAATTATAAATCCCAAAAACAACAAACCACCACCACCCCCTTGCGCCCAAAGTTTCTTCCTTCATTTCTTCGCATCTTCTCCTTTGCTTCAAGTCTTCATTTCCTTCCAAAAATGAAGACAAAGCTCATACAAGGCCCACCTCTTCATTAGTTAGACATTCACATGTAACGAAAGGGCCCACCCGCCCAAAAAAACAAAAGGTTTCTTCCTTCGTTTCTTCACATCTTCCTTTCCTTGCGGTCTTCGTTTCTTTCTAAAGGTGAAGACAAAGCTCAAGCAAGGCCTACCTCTTCGCTAGTCAAGCACTCACATGTAACACGACACCCCCACCACCCCCCCTCCCCCACAAAAAAAAAGAGGTTCCTTCCTTCATTTCTTCACATCTTCTTCCTTTCCTACTGGTCTTCTTTTCATTTCAAAGATGAAAACAAAGCTCAAGCAAGGCCTGCCTCTTCATTAGTGACACTCACATGTAACGAAAGGGCCAAACCCCGCCCCCCCCTTTCCCCCTTCTCTTGTTTCTTCACATCTTATTCCTTTCCTTCCAATCTTCATTTCTTTCCAAAGACAAAGAGAAAGCTCAAGCAAGGCCTACCTCTTCATTAGTCAGATGCTCACACGTGACACAAGGGCCTCGATTCTCCATCTCCTTTTTGAAGTTTGTGCTTTGCTTTGATCTCCACTCAAATTTGATTTTGTTCAAATTGGTGCAGCCGGTCCTTCATTTGTCCAAGAGAAAGTGATTGCATCTTGTTGAAACAAGAAGTGATCAAAAAGTTAAGGTACTCAAGTGATTAAAAAAAAAAGTTGGAAATGGAGTGGGCACCCATTTGGACTAAACCACTGTAAAATGGTTCTGCATTCCTATGTCGTTACTCCTTTTTTATTTATGTGCATATAACATATTTAATAAATTTCTCGATTTATATTTGTGTGTAAATACTTAATACTATGGAGCATATTCAATATTTGGGCCAAAATATTGCTCTTGTGTTTTTTTGGAAATTTTTAGAGCTAAATATCATAGCATCACATGTTGATAAATTAAGAGAGTTGATGATATATTTTCATCACAATACATAATTAAACAATACTATGATCAACAAGTGTTAGAAGAGGAATTTGATACATCCACGCACCAAATGTAGAGAGGCATATTTATCCTTTTGCACTTTTCCCCACATTTCATATAGCAATAGCCGTTAGACAATTTTATAACCTTTTGTGATGGAAATAGATTGAGCTTCTCATCCAATTGAATGTAATGCAATTGGTTCTAATATATAAATTCAAATAAATGAGAAATTTTCTAGAAGAACACCTTTAAATGATTAATTGGTGCGTTAATAGCTTATTTTCTATTACTTTGGAGCAAAGAATCTTTTCCTAATGTGGGGCCTTTTTAGGGGGTGCCTTTTTTGGGAACCACTTTACGTGCTACTCCTAGTCAAGTCAAAATGCAAGTCATTTCCAAAACAATTGGATACTTCATGTGAAGTTCATAAGAAAGACTTCATCTAAGTGTGAAGGATACATATTCAAAATATTTAGTGCAAAAGAGAATTTTCGTGTTTGGACTTAATGAAGAATACACTTTAAAAATATAAAACATTCACTAACGTTAGATATTCAATGTGATTTGATGATATCTCACCTTTTTTTCTTTGTCTTTTTTGCTTAGTCAAAAGTGCAAGGAAATATTTGCTCATCACTTTCGTGCTAGCTTCCCTCCGCACAACTCTGGTCTGGAAAGAAAAATTATCAAAGTTGATTTTGATGGCAGGTGGCCCCTACCACTGTGACAGCCCAAGTGATGGTGCGCGGGGGGAGGGATGGCGGTGCGTCTACACCTCGGTCCTCGCACGTGCGCAAGGAAGGGGAAGGGGTATTCTCTAGTCCCACATCGCTTAGGGGGGAGTCATGGGCTAGTTTCCAAGACTTGGGTCCCTCTAATCTATATAACGTGTTTCACATATGCTTCCGTTGCAATGAAAATAAACCCGTGAGGAGGACTTGTTGGTGGGCTGCGCCTCCAAAGTGGACAATATTGGGTTGGGGAGAGGGTTTGCTGGTGGGCCGTGCCTCTACCCCAGACAATGCGTTTCACGTACACTTCCACTACGCTGAAAACAAAGCCGTGAGGGGGTTGGGGAGAGGGTTTGCCGGTGGGCTGTGCCTCTACCCTAGACAATGCGTTTCAACCCATGAGGGAGGACGGCGGTGGGTCAGGCCTCCAAAGTGGACAATATTATGGCTTGGGAGAGGGAAGGCCCGAGGGATGGCCCTCTGCCTATGCATAACACGTTTAAAAGTCGTGAGGACTCAGTGTTTAAAGCGGACAATATTACAAAGTGGGACCCGGAGCGTTACAATCACCTCATTCCTTCTACATGCTCAAAAGGCTATTCGATTGATAAAGCTGACAATGCATGGACGCTCCACTTTCCACGCACCACATGCATGGACCCCTCCCTGATTTCAAACTAAAAACAAACAGATGATGTTCACATTGCATTCTTGACTTATGAAGATTGAGGCTTTTTTTTTTAATATAATCTATTGACTGTAATTCGTGGTCCCACTGAACTCTTGACTTGGGAGGAAAGGTGTAATTACTATTCCTAGCTACCCTATAATTGTTGCTGTGGAGCTATAACGGTAAATTTCACTTCAATGAATTTACTTCTCCTAGCTACTTAATAGTTGTTGACTGGAATCGGGTCATTGGACTGCTAATGAATTTATCATGCTAGTCAATTACGACTTATTACCTACTCTATAATTGTGAACTACTATTTCATCCTGCCCAAGAGAACTAATAGAACAAAACACGCAAAGCGTGATGCTTTCTTTTGGAAAAGCTCTATTGTGCATGGAGCAAAAGGTCTGTCTACCTAAGAAGCAAGTATGCTTGGGATTAAATGATATTATTGGAATGGAATAATGCTTGTATCCTGATGTATAATTTGAGCATTTTCTTGAAATCCAATTACTTCTGAACATCTTGGATTGAAATTCATAAACAAAAAGGGAAGTGCTTCTGATCTTTAAAGTTGCGCTTTGAGTCCTATAGCTGAATTAAGTGTTGAAGCTGTGTAAAATAGCCAGGCAGCTAATGAAGTACACATTGAGTAGGGGAGTGCATTTTTCTTATGGTTTGATTGTGGCAAATTATGGTCATTTGCTTGATAAATATCTAACAAGAAATTGTCTATGGTTCAGGTCCATCTCTTGATCTTAATCAGCAGTTGTTTGGGAAGCATGGATTCAAGATCTAACGATTTGCTGCAAGTGATGGCTGCTTTATGCAGGATCCCTATTCTTGCATCCTGCCATTGCTGCTCTGATGGAAGGTATAATTCTGCTTGCAAATGGAATGCAATTAGAGAGAAGCAGCTTGTCAATTGGCATAAATGTATTTGGCATAACCCATGTAATCATAAGTATTGTTTTATAACCTGGCTGCTGAACTTGAACGAGTTGGGCCAAATTTTTCACAAATGTAGAACCAACAAATACAGATTTGAGCACACTCCCTTGGGCCCCCATAATTCCCACCATCTACAAGAACACCAGAATGTGCCCTTTTTGCTAGTCATGGCCCTTCACCTTTCTTAGTTTAAGTTGTATGTGCCAATACTAGGATGGCATGCCAACTAAGATAATTAGACAAATTAGAACGCAAGATGTTGAATTCAGTTTGCAAAACCTCAGTAATAAAACTTTAAGTCAATATGAGAGGACACTCAATGGCATTATAGCTCAAACTTCATGACACAAAAGATAACCGAAAAAACTGAAAGAACTCGGATACAAACATTGATGGGATTCTACATAGGAATCTAACTTGCAAATGCAACTGAAATGTCAACTTTGTTCTAGATGCCTCTTACCTTCATAGGATATCCTCTAACATAAGTAATGCCACCCTTTGTCACAAAAACAAAAACAAGGCAAGAAAATGGCAAATAGAGGGGCAATCATTTGGATGCACAGCGAAATACCATTTTGAAAAATAAAAAGGGATATGTCTCTGAGCATTCGAAGGTAAACAAACGATGAATTTGTTAAAAGGCGGAGAGATTTCCAACAATTGATACTTGTAGCATAAAACATATGGAACTATTACCTTTACCAAAAAAAAAAAAACATATGGAACTATTTACTTGTTCAAACTTTTATAGAGATAGAACAGCCAAAAAGCTCTGCAGAAGAGTAAAATTAATACCTGCTAGCTTAGTTTGGTTAAATGCAGAAAAGCTACATCTGAGAAACTTGGAAAAGCTAACCTTCACATCAATTGTATTGCTTTTACAATCTTGCATTATAAGCATTCCAACTAGGATAAAAGGGGGAAACTTAGAGAGATTAATGGACGCATAAACATAAAAGGGAGAGGAAAGAGCTAGAACTTCAGTAAGAACTTCAGTATCCTTATGTTTTGACATTGATACTTCGTATTGTGATGCAATAAGCAATATGGAAAAAATTATAGGATCCACAGGAGGAAAGTGCAAGGAGCAATACAAATCTAGCATATTTTAAATCACAAAATCCTAGTGACTCAAACAATACTTACATTGAGGCCAAAAGACAAGATCCACATGACTATTTTCAATATCCATTTACATCTCAGCATTTGGGCTACTCCCACCTGCCTAAAGCAAAACTCAGCTATAAAAATTTCGAGTTTGCAGCTGCTAAAAAATATAAATGGTCCATATGTATAATTTTGGACATCTACAAAGCAGTCCCTCGCAATTCAATTTCCACAACTTGGGGTTAGCACTAACCAAAATTAACATATGTCCCATCCATCCATCTTTTGTCACAAACCATGATGAAGTTGCTTGAGGTGACAGTCACTGTGGTCATCACATATCCATAAAAGAAATCAGAAAATGGACAAGAGGGTCATTCTCGCCAGGAAACAGCACTAGTGCTAAAGTTGCTGAAAGCAGAGTGCGAGAAATCATTTAGAAAATGCGACAAGTTACAGTAAGCATTACATCAAATACTCAAATTAATTGCAATCCAGAAGTGGACCTTTGTGCCACGAACCAAGAATATATCTGACAATTGAGATTATCTTTAAAAGCTTGAGGTGCTTCCTTAGGTCACTCTCTGCTTGCTTGCATATAAAGCCAAACCTACACCTTCTTAGTGTTGCTTCTAATACTTCAAATGAAACCTAGAAAGACTCCACTCGGTCTCTAGCATCTCATCCAGCTCATCAAATGAATGGCGTGTAACATATTTAAACCACAAGTAATCAAACTGTAAAAAGAGAATGTTCTTGTATCATAATTACTATGAACATGATTCACCAATACCCGAACCTCAAACAAAAAACTAGCCTCATTTCCTTCCTCCAATCCAAAAGCAACACACAAAGCCCAAGGTTATTCGCAGGCAAATCTCGGGGTACCCAGAAAGAGACAAAACGCTCTTGACTTTGGATAAACCAACATGCTATCTCTCTTCAAGGAAATATAATATCCATGTAGTGACCCATCTCACCAACATCCGGCTATAGCAAATCTATTAAATCAGAAATCACATCAGCTCATGCACATGTGTAATGTTAGCCAGGTCAATACCTTCATGAACCAATCCATGACAAGAATTTAAGTGAATATACACTGACATGGTGGACTGAATGCACTGAATATGCAATTTTGGAAATCTGGACAATGCATTGCAGCCATTAGCTTCAAGGGTGCAAATGTCTGGTGGAAGCTCCAAGATCTCCTGTAGCTGCTTACAATCATCTAATTTTTAATGGACCATCAACTCCTCAAACTTGATAATGCATGTAGAAAGACTAACAAAGTTATTTCCATAGAGATGCAAAATATTTACAGAAGAGAAGCAGGTAAGACTGAAGAAATTCCCCCTCTGACAATTTGCACCCACTAAGCTTCAGGGAGACCAAATTTGGAATCCAAGTCTACCATTAGGGAGATCGAAGCTCTCAATGCTCCCTGGAAACAAGCCAATAGTGAACAACCCTTCAAGAGAAAGGTGCTCTAGCCTTTGCATCTCGTCTATGCTACTAGGAAGAATGATAAGACTTTTCCACAATCCTCAACAAAGATAAGGTTTCCAATTGATGCGGGAAGTTATTTAATGGAGGTATGAGATATATGAAGTTTTGTTAAGCTCTCCATATCCTTAATATCAAGAAATTTATCAAGCTTAGAGTAGCCAGTTACATCAAATTTTGAAGATATTTCAGCTTCAATTTGCTTGGAAGCTCCTTGAATTTCGAGCACCTACCTAAGTTCACTGTCTCCAAATTTGGCACCTCTGAGATGTCCAGGACACTAATCAGAGACTTACAGCAACTGTGAATTAGGAACTTCAAATTCCTAAAATGCTGTAAATTAAAAAGAACAACCAAACAAGGTTTTGATAAATTTTCACTTTGTGAAAGGTATGAAATGAAAACCATCAATAAAAGAATGTATGATGTACCTTTAAGTTATCTCATAATCCTTTAATCTGGCTATTATGCACATCGAACCAAACAAGTTTCTTTAGACCAGCACTAAACTTCAAAGTTGATAAAGGATATTTAGGCCATTCAAGCCACCTTAAATCTTTCAGAAGACATATGGGACCTCTGTTGAGCTGTGCATTCAGGACTAGGAGCAATCTCGGTCTCCTCATATATGTGAAAGCACTGGGATTGATGTCTAGCTCTTCTTGTGTTGGTAAATCTAGCACTATGCCTCTAACAACATTGGTTCCCTATCTAGGAAAACAAAATAATCATTATTACCCAATCCGAATTAGGGAATAGTGTGTAAATTAAAGAAGACAAGATTATCAACGATTTCATGAGAAGCTCTCACAATATCCTCCAAAAATACTTTAAAAACATCATCGTAGCACCATAATCTACTCCATTTCCCAGGGTCATCTGGACAATCTTGTTTCACAATATCCTAACCTATCAACCACATCAAGTCATACATTTGTACTGTTCTCTGATTCTCAACGTTTATTAAAGATATCTCTATTAAAGTTTGAATCCCAATTAATGTCTTTATACCACAACTGTCAAGAACTCTGGCTACATAATCATTATCCCTCCCTTTAAATAAGCAAGCAATGTCAAGAAAATGTCATTCTCATTGTCCTCCAATGTATCAAAACTTATCTTCAGAACATTGTTTATATCTTTATTAGGGCTTTTGGCAAGTTTACCCAATGTACTCTCCCATTCCCCTCTGCTTCTACCACATAAAAAGGGACCCAAGACCACAACTGCTAAGGGATGGCCATTAGGCAGCCCAAAATATTATGTATGAGATCACAATGTATGTCTTCCATATGGTTTCTTGGAAAAGCATATGAACTCAGAAGTTCAAAAGCTTCACCTTGATCTAATGATTTAACATCATATACTTGATCTATCCCATGAGAACTTAGTACATGTTTATCTCTTGTTGTAATAATGATCATGCTCCCTTCTCCAAACCATTCACATTCTCTAGATAACGCATTCAACTGGTCCCCATGATCCATATCATCAGGCACAAGCAGAATCTTCATGCAACAAAGTCTATCTTGTATCAGCTTAACGCCTCCATCTACACTGAAGACCACTAAATTTTCTTCCCAAAAAATCTCGAATATGAGTGCTTTTTGTAAATGAACCAAGCCATCAGGTTTACGGGAAGTTTCTCTAACATTTGCAAGAAAGCCACACCCACCAAACCGACTAGCGACACTATTATAGATAGCTTTAGTGATAGTGCTCTTCCCTATACCTCCTGCTCCCCATATTCCTATCATCCGAACCTCATCCAAGCCCGTACTTAACAATGATCTTACTTTCTCTACCTGGCAACCTGCACCGACAGGATGCTTGGCAACATTCAAGGGTACTCGTCCTACTATAGTCGAGATCTCTCTGACAACGCCCCCAATGAACTTGATCTCATCTCTGCCAAAACAAAGTAGCAAAGGGAGTGGGAATTAATGGCCATGTATGATCCATTGAGCTAAATAAAAACCAACACGAAGGAAACAATGACTCCGTGACATTCCAAAGCAAGATTCTTAATGCACTGATTGATCCCATCAAGAATCAACAGATTAGTGAATCCTATATCTTTTATAGGGTTGAGCAGGAATACTGTGATTACCCATGGTCATAGTAATGCCACCCGAAAAAACCGGCGATTGGCCAATGCCTTGCCATAACCCTCTCCGTCTCTCTGCCATCGAATCTCCCTCGGCTCCACCCCGTAGAACACAACCAACACCAGTTGTCCCCTTAAGCCTCTTCCACTCCATTACCTTCCTTCAACAGCTCGTCCAAGCACCACCGAGACGAAGTGCGGTCCTCGGAGAAGACGACCACGCACGACTCCTCAACTGCCTTCGTCAGCGCCTTACGAGATCTCGCGCCCCGGGCCTTGAGCCATAGCCGTTGATGGAGGCGTCAATGCCGCCGTGAAGGGAGGAAGCTGGGGCAGACGTACTCGCCTCTGAAGCGGAGGAAGACGTCGAACGGCCATCCTGCTTCGGAAGAAGAAGGAGAGGACGACGATGGCATTGGAAGATAGAATGTGATGCTCTTTCCTCTTCATTTTTTTTCTAGAAACAACCACGAGTTAATTTTCCATTCAATTTTAAGTCAAATTGTTCGGTTTATGATTTACGAAAAACTGAAAACTGACTTTTTTTTTTAAATTGCCCCAAAATTATAAATTATTCAAAGCACGTAGCAAAATCAATTGTGGGTCTTCACTAGAATTTCTCCGCGTAGTAGAGGATAAGAAAAAAGATCATTTTCGTTGTTCTTGCAGACGGCCATAAAATAAACCGGGGGAAATAACAACTAAGGATTCAGATCAAATCAAAATCGAAAGCTAATTGAACCAAATCGAAATTTCATACATTTTTAATTCGATTCAAAGAATGAAAAAATAACTTTTTTTTCCGGTTCGATTAATCAATTTGAATCGAAATTTTTAACAAAAATTATTTCTTATTCAATTTAGTTCTCGTAAACAAGGTAAAAAGCGGAAAACCAAAAATCAAATCGAATTGAGTTTTCATATCTAATTTGGGTCGCAATTCAGTTCGGTTCAGCTATTCATTCTATCTATTCGGTTCGGATTTTTTGAAAATTCATATCAAAAGCATCTCAAAACCACATATATTTGCAGTATATCCTGCACAGAGGTTGCATTGAGTGAGTAGGGCTGGGCAAAGGAAGGGGGGAGGCATCGACATGTTTTGACACGAACCTATATATTTTGGTTGGTTAGGCCGATCGTGTGCATTAGAGACTTGGATTAAGTTGAGGACGCCATGTGGGTCGGCAGTCCCTTGAATGGATGTTTAGTGTACAACTGGAAACATCTGATTACCTTTGATGAGCGCGATGGTGCTATACTAATCACAGATTTTGAAGTGCAGTTGTGGCCCACGTATCCTTGCAATCCAGAGGCCTTACTTAATGAGATGAGATCGAATTCTGAACTGCTTGGCTTTGGAGAATTTTGAGATTGGATGGACTTTGGAAGTAGAAGGCTATGGCAATGGTGACAAAAGCTACAACTAATGATACAAAACCTTCAAACTTGTTCTCATCTCTAAGAATCAGAGCGCAACTTTTTCTTTTTTGGTTGGAAAAAAAAATTCTTTGAGTGACATGTTCATTTTTGGTCCTTTCGTAATGTTCTAATTAAAAATAACCTATGCTAAATTTGGGAATCATTGTGAATTTTTTTTTCAAGTGTCTCTCCTTTTCTGAACATCAGGGTTTATAATTGCCTCGATTGGTTGTCTAATCCCCTTACTCTGGTCATCACACAAAAATATATGAGACCCGTGAATAATATGGTTCGATCTTACTGCCCTCAAGAAGTGCTTCAGGGTCAAAATTTTCACCACGGATAGCCATAAGGTGTCAAAAAAGGATAAGTCGGCCTATTTTTTTTTTTCTCAATGATCCTTCACTGGGAGGTGCATTGGTACCGTCTACAAGGGTCACAAAAGAAGAAGTCGGCCTATTATTTTTCATATAATCATTCAAGGGGCACGTTACCATCTACAATGGTCATGAAAGGAGAATTCGGTCTACCCTACAAGTCGCCAAAGACACGGGAAACTGAGAGAGGGGGGTTTTGTCCAAAGAAAGAGTACGAGGGTGTAATGACTCAACACCTCGAGGAAGGTTTATTTCAATTTTGTGATCTTTATTGGTTTGCAGCTGGAAATTTGTAATGGAGATGTTGAAAGGGAGAATAATCAAAGTCACTTTTGCGATTATTTACATGGTAGGGAGTTGAGAGTTGTTATTTGAAAGATAATAAACCATTTATAGCTGATTATTGGAATATATGTTGAGTGCATTTATTTTAGCATTTTTAATGGGTTTTGGGTCTTCAAAACCTCTTAAGGAAATATTGAGAAATTTGGCAACTATCCCAAAGAGCTTTCAAATAAAAACCTAGGATTGGAAATGCTGAAAGCTCAAGCCAAATGGTAACTTGCTTTGAATTTTCGACATTTTCGAAACGTTGAAGGGTTGATTTAATAAAAATTAGTGATTTGCCTATTTTTTCCTCAAAACCTAACTAAAAGTCGAATTTTGCCCCCTTTTGAAAGAATTAAAACCCTAGATCTACAGACACTGCCTTCTTCACTCCGCTCGCTCTCCACTCGACCCTGCACTTCATTCGCTCCGCTCTGCTCACCCTTTTCAATTTGCTCGCCCTAGATCTACCCCGTGCATTATGCGAATCTGTTGCGCCCGCTTCACTCTCTATCTCAGTGTCTCTCTCCATCGATGGCTTCTTCTTCGTCTCTCCTTTGCCTGATGGTTCTCATCGCGGTGATTGATGTGGTGATGACTGTCGGAGAGGTTGATGACAGAGGCAACCAGAGAGAATTCGATTAGTTCAAGTTGACGGAGCAATGGCTGACCAGGCACTTTCTGCCGGCGGACTCGCCATTGTTGCTCCTCCGACACGCCGCGGGTAATTTGCAGTTGTCATTTGTTTCGTTAATTCCAGATGCTTGGCTGTTGATTGCTGGCTCGTGTCTCGTGCTCTATGTATTTAATGTTCGATTGCTTTTTTAATTGGGGTTTTGTTTGCGCAGTCTGCGACTTGTGTTGTCTGCATGTTTGATTATTATGCTGGTGAGGTGATCGAATTTGAAATCGTGGGTGAATTTCAGCTATGGCTTCGTGTTGACAGCCTACGAGTTCATTAGAACACTATTATATCAATGCGTTAAATGCCGAACTAGTGGTGTCAAACCTGCTGAATATCAATCTCATTGAAGCCTAAAAAAATCACATGCACAAAATGGAAATCTTCTGAAGCGCCACTTGTGCTGCTTATGACGATTTTTTTTCCTGTTGCCTACATGATTCTTGTATGTCTTTTTATGGGTTGCAACAAAGAATTGATTTTTGTTTGTCCTGTTTTGAGTATACACTGAAAGATCACATATGGTCATTTGTCGATTATAGTGGATCTGTCCTAATTGAACGTGAGAAGGGGATGTTAACCGATTGGTTAATTGTTGATTTCAATCCTATCTTAGGACCTTTGAGATTGCTTATTTGTGTGTTAACTTGATTGATGTTCTTCCATTATTTCCCGTGGAAAAACAAGTCAAATTAATTAGGCCTATCCCATTTGCCTTCAAAAAGCTGTGTGCAAACTGTGACATTTTTTGTAGATATCTTGGATTTAAGAGAACTGTTCTCTTAGATCGTAAAGCGCTTGTGGCTTTACTGGATTTGCATCAATATGGGACAATTTCACATGATAATTTTGTAGTTGCTGTACATCTGGCAAATGAGAAGATGTCACAGGCAAGTCATCGTAGAGTAATAGAGTTATTGTTGATGAGCCCAAAGAGGAGGATTACTTATGTGCAAATCCTATGATGTGCCTTTGTGAGCAGCCTAACTATGATGATTCACAAGGCCCAAGCAAGAGGAACTCCAATGAAGACTCTAGTTGATTGCCAGCAATGATAAACTATTGTCATCTGGACTTGTTCTGCAAAATATGTTCATGAGCTTGACATTCAAGTTGATCTTGCAGTGCACGGTACAGACACTCTTGAATTTGATGCACAAGCTACTCCACTTTGTTTGTCCATGATATGAGGCTAACAAGAAGCAGCAAGCAAAGATTTGCCTTTCTTTTAGGGCAGCTACAAAGATAAACTTATCATTTGTTGCTGTCCAGAGTTGATGATTGTAATATGTTGAGAAGTCACTAAAAACAAGCATACAATTTGTTCTTCTTGTGATAACGCAGAATGAAAGCCTATTTTGGTTCATGTCCATTATTTTGGTTGGGTAAGGATCATTTGAGATGATGACCTGAGAGACATCTGCAAATTCATTTTAATTTTGCTTCAGCTACATAGATCGTTTATTGTGGCAAAAGGAAATTAAATTGACGGAGAAAGTGTGATAAGGGAAGAAATGGTATTTTAACCTGTATGTTGTTGAGGCAGGACAGTATGAGAATCTTGCCTTTGGTGAGAAAGATCGAAAAGGCAATAAAGTTTAAGACTTGGCTATCTTTGAGTGTGTCCTGCAATTCTAAGTATCGATGGTGCTTATGGCATATCATGAGAAGAGTTCCTTAAAAATTAGGTCAATATCTTGAATTTCAACTTGTCACGGTGATTTGAAATACTATTGCCTATGATCCTTAACTATTGAAGAATCTGAAAGAGCTTGGGATAGCATGTGTGACTGATTGATCTTCATGAGAACAAATGGTTGGCAAGTTACATAATGAGTAAAATGGTTGAATTCCTTTTTATGTGAAAGACATTTTTTGGGTGAGAATGTCTACCATGCAAACAAGTAAAAGTACGAAGTCTTTCATTGATGGATGTGTCAATCGCCAATTGTGATATAAGGTGGAAAAGGAAAACTTCGAGGATTATAGCTCTTTTAATCCCACATTCCCCCTCATAACACAAAATTGCATTGAGAAGCAATTTCAAGATGTTTGCACGAACACCAAGCTCAGAGAATTTCAAGAAGAGTTGAAAATGAATGTGTTAGTTATTCAACCCTGACCAAAATCGAAGGTTCCATTTCCACTAATGTCTGATGAAATTGAAACTTTATTACGGAAAAAAGCATGTTGACTCCGAAGGGTACTTGGATGCCGAGGAATGAATAATGAAGGGCTTGTGCTACTTTTGTGAATCTCTTTGAACGATGGGTCTGCTTCTTTGTGGGAGGATGGGGGGTTTTAAAGCCAGATTGAGTTAGGCAAAATCCCGAACATCTGGTGGATTGTACAGAGCAGGGTTTCTTCAGACGAAAGAGAGAAGGGACAAGCGCTGGCAGTAGGAGATAATCTTGTCCACGCAGTTGTCAATGGCTTCTGAAGCTCTAAACTCTCACTCTTCGGCTATGCCCTTATACATCTTCAAGAATGATTTTCTTAACTCGTGAACTGAACAAAGCAGTCCAAGGGGACTCTCATCACCCTCGCTCTCTACCTCATCAATCATCATTGACTCCATTGACTAGAGAGATCGATGTGTGACATCACTGCTGCAGCTATAAAGGTCACGAAATTGTTGGAAGTCGTCCTTCCGTGCACAAGATTTTAGCTGCTTAAAACTGTTTGTTCTGAGTTGAGAAAAACTGGCGTGCAACCTTTTCACAAACTCAAAACATTACAGTTCAAAGAAGCCTCCTGTTATGACCCTCCGACTTTGTACCTATCCAATGCAATCTGTTTTGTAACAACAGAGGAATCAACTAACCTTCCATGTATAGACCTTTTGATCTTTGAGACAATTAGATCAACACTTTCCTAGATTATCTCAGATTGAGCAAAACTTACTATCTCAGAGTCTTAGAGTCTGAAGTATTGGCATCATTAATTGGATTAAGAGAGGTGACAAAGGCCTATGTGATAGATTTCACAGATCAACTTGAAAAACCACGGCCATTCAACAGGCAATTTGGATTGCTGCACTCTGCATCACAATTCATAAAGAAAGAGAACATGGTTCCTCAACCATGTCAGTACTAATAGCATGATACGAAACCTGTATTTCATATATTTTGAATTTAAATTGAAGGAGCAAACATTTAATATTTTGATTGGAGACAAAATATGTGAAAAGCAAAAGGCATTGGAATTGAAATCACCCAGTTCGCTTCCCCTAGAGTCACTTTCTCAACAAATCGTGACCAGTATGATAGGCATGTTTTGCAAGCCAGCACTCATATAATTGTCGGTGTGAGTGGAACCCACAGTGTCTCCATAATTAAAAATAATCATTTCTTCGTTAAGTTGATCGGTTTTTCTCTATTTATGTTTCACTTAGACTATCTTCTTCCTCGGTGTCTACTTTATTGTCTTCCTCTATATCTATTTCTATCGGCTGAGGGTGTCGGAGCACGTCTCCTAGATCATCCTCCTGCTGCAAACTCATACTACTACAGTCATTAAACTCTACAAATATTGATAGCTACAAAAAGGAAAAGGAAAAGCAATTCATCACAAGAGCCTACCTTAAATTTGCCTCCCAACCCTTCGATATGACTTTCCTAGACATCTAGTCCAACAAGTTTCTTTAGACTAGAGCCAAATTCTAGATTCGGGGCACACTAGTCCATTAAAGCCATTTTAGCTCTTTAGGAAAACATACAGTACCTTGTGATGAGATATGCACTTTAAGCAAAATGAACATTCTCGGCATCTCATATTTGTGAAAGCATCAGGACTGAGTTTTTTCTTTTGGTGCATGCAAGTTCAATACAACTGTCTTTACTACTGCACATTTCCTATCCATAATAGAGCAAATCGTGTCGTCCCACTAAATTTCCATTGAGATTTCCATTATACTGTCCAAATCAGAGTAATATAAAAAACCGAGATGTAGCAAAATCAGCATCATCTACTGTTACCGTATTTTCACATAGAATACCCAGGGCTTAAAAAATTTTCAAATACTAACAGAAAGTTCTCCTATTCTCTGTTGTCTCTTTTGCCATTTGTAAGGCTCGACTAGAGTCTTCCACTAAATACTATTTTCGAAATTATAATTTGACTTTCCATCCATAGTTCGTATTTCCAAACCCGTGCAGAGCATAAATCCTTACTAGATCAATATAAAGACAAACAGCTCCATAGGTTTGAGAGGAAAAATAAATCGATGCTAATGAATACCTCCCAACAGGGTGAGATTAAAAATACACCTTGCCTCTCAAACAAAATAAGAACAATTCTCATCCATGACAATCAACAAGACATGGCAATAGTACGCCAGTTTACTCCAGCATTACACTGAGGTTCAACAGCAATCCTCCCAGAAAATTTTACACGAAATGGTGTGAAAATGGAATAAACTTATCCATCTAATAGAAAAACCTAAAATCAATTTCATGAAAATAGTTGTTAAAACAATTAAATTCATGAATCATACAGTTGCTTCAGTTAGGCAAAATCACAAACATCCAGCGGACGTCACTGAATGGGGTTTCCAAAAAGTGAAGAGACAAGCATTGGTGGTAGGAGATAATCTTGTTCGTCCAATCGTCAATGGCTTTGGAAGCTCTAAACTCCTACTCTACGGCTAAGCCATTTTTCAAATTCATGGATGATTTTGCTCATTCTGTTAAATTATTGTCTCGAATTTGAATTCAGATAATAATTTATTTTATTTGTGGGAATATAAAATAAATGGGAGCAAAATTTTCTTTTATTTACGGAACTTGCAGAAGTCGAGAGAAGGTTTCCTCGTAGGGCTCAACACAACACCTTCTACGAATGAAGCCTCTGCACGCGAATATCCGAAAGAAAAATGGGCCCAGGTCTCCTATTTCCTTTGTTTCCTTGCACTGCCGAATTCCTTATGGCGAGAAGTCCTGCACGAGAAATTGAAGTAGGTGGGCCCAGGTCAAACTTTTGACCTGGGCACACACATATATATAACAGAAGACGTATTTTTCTTGTGCGCGCGGCTGAAGAACCCTATGAGAAAAAGAAAGAAGCCGCCGAAGTGAGACGCACGCCGAAGACCTACGAAGCAAGGAGCTGCACGTCCGCGCCGTTTGCTGAAGCCCTACAAAGAGGATACGTACGTGAAGACGCTGTTCTTGTTTGACGTACGTAGAGCGTTTCGTTCGAGCTTTAAATGCGCGGTAATTTTGTGCCGTAAGTTTATTCCCAAGTGAGTTATTTATTTATAAATACTAGGGTTTTGGTTAAATCTAGGTGCGGGAAACGCTTGAGCGATTAAGCGATTGTAAACTCTGATTCTCTGATTATAGTGGATTATTTACTGCTGGCTTTCCCCGTGGACGTAGATACCGATACTCGGACACATAAATTTCTGGTGTCCTGATTTTTCTCGTTTATCTCTTTGGTGATTTCACGTTGACGTAAATTGCAAGATTCTGTCGTTTCCATGTATTATATCCCAACACATTCTTACCTTGTGGAATTTTGAACTGAACATAGCAGTCCCAGGGACGATCACCCCCATTCTCTGCCTCATCAATTATCAAGCACTAGAGAGATTGATGTCTGACATCGTTGCTTTAGCTAAAGGTCACGAATCTGTTGGAAGTTATCTTTTAGTGCATAAGACTTCGGCTGCTTAAAACTGTCGTCGAAACTCAAAAATCAACAGGGACATGGTAAGATGCTAGAGAATTAACACGGGATAGCAATCAGACTCGATCAAAAGAGAAAACTTGCTGTGAAATCAGTAAATGATATGTAAGTGAGTGATACGTAACTAAGCCTGCTGCTCAGAACATGACATTTATCAAGGAGATCATGATCCGATTGACAAGAAATCATGAAAAACAAACACTTGCGATGAATTTGTGTGACATCCTGATTTTCAGATTCTGATTTCAATCGGATAAGTTGGGCCTTTCATCAACGTAACTATAGTGTTCATCTCTGAGATGGCCACTCATGAGATAACTGACCTATCAGGTGAAGCCGTTAAGGGATTCTAATGCAATAGACTTGAGAATTCGACCAGGAATCGACTGTTCGACCGTGCTAGTCTGCAAGGGTCATTGCGGCACAATTAAAAATCGATCAGAGATCGGAGGTAGGTCGATTCGACTAAGATGGTGATCAAAGTGTGGGTGATTCCACATGATTGCAAAATTCTTTTCGAACGACACTAAACCGATTTTCTATCGTTTTGGGTACCCTGTGTCTGTATTTGAAACCTTGAGATTTTCACGATCATCAAGAGTCGCCAATGTGTCGAATGGGTTCATTGTGGTTCGAAGAAAATCGACCACGGGTCAATTGCACCAAAAAAAAAAATCCTAAAAGCTACCCAATAGGTAAGGTCACACTAAAAGTGCGCTTGATTGAAAATAACTGCGAATTTGAATTCGATTTCAGAAATTGGAAGTCCTGTCGTGTCACGAGTCATTCTGGGAACGTCGGCTCACCTTTCGAGGAAATTCCGGTGAGTTCGGGATTTTTACGGAAAACCGGATCGGACGATGCGGAAAACGAATGGAGATTCAGATTGGCCGATTTGAAGGGATTTTTGACATCTGGTGTTAGTGAATTAGTGAATGAAAGTTGTTTGGACTTTTTCTGAATTCAAATTGGACTTCGACCGGATTTGTTTGTTCAGAAAATCGGATTCCGAAGAGAAAATGAATTAAAATTCGGAATTGAAGAAAATAGCCGTTTTGTTGCCCGAAATTTATTGTTCGAGGGAAATTTGATGCAAGAAAGCAAGTGAGGATCAAGTACCTTAGTTTGGGAATTTTCAGAGATCAAATTGGACTAAACCAAAAGCAAGTGAGACCAAATTTGAATTAGTTTGGGAGGTTCTATATAATTTTTCTTCCTCTCCTTTGGTCCCGCAAGCACTTTCTCTTTTCCTCCCTCTCTCGCACACATTCTTCCCTAGCCGACCATCCCCTGCGAATTGGTCTCCATTGCTTTTCAGCTTTTGATTTTTAGTTTGATCTTATCCCATTCCCTCTCTCATCATTTCTCTCTCATTCGTCACTCTTTCTCGCAAAGCCTCTCTCGTCTCTCTCAAAGACCCACGCGAGAAGGCCCCACCACCTACCGACAGCCTCTGCTTGGTCTTCAAATGCCCCATCTTCTTTTACTGTACACTGCATTCTTATCTTTCTCCCTCTCTCGTCTGTCTCGCACGAAACCCCCTGCAGTCTTCAATTTCTTCTTTTCCTTTGACCGGTCTCCTCTTATCACTTTCTCTATTTTTCTTCTTCCATACGTTGCCCACCAAAGCTTCTGCATCTCTCTCTCTGCTCAGCCCTCATCCCACGAAGCTGCTTCTCCACGCTGCCACTCGGCCGCATCTGCTCTTTGTTTGGTCAATGAAACCAGCCGCTTCACCATCTGGTAGTCTGAAGCCAGCGAAGCCGGAACCGCACGCGTCTTCCCCAGCTCGGCGCTGTTTCCTCTCAATCGCGTGTCTTCAGTCCACGCTCGATCGACCTTTGCTGCTTTTGCTCAGCCCATCACCCCACGCCCTCTGCCCCTCACACTGCTGTTCCACTGATCTTTGCCCCCACCAATCTGGCGCTAGCGAAGCTACCCAGGCCAGTCAACCCAGCAGCAAACCGAAGACCGCCCCTGCCATCGAACAGCGAGCTCCCATCTTCGTCCGCTTCTCCTTCCCGTGAAGCAGAATCATCGCCCACCGAAGCCCCACGCTGCCAGCTCACGCCATTCTCCAGCTCAGTCAACCGAAGCAGCTCTTGCGCCATCTTCAGTCCACGTCTCCAGCAAAGCCATCTCCGCCGAGGCAAGCTTCGAAGCCCATCTTCAATCAGCAGCCCACAGTTTGGCCAGAAGCCCAGTCCGGGAGGCCAGCGTGCATTTCTTTTGCTCGTGGACCAACCACAGCGAGCCCACTTTGATTTTTCAGCGGCCCAATCCAACAGTTCAGCCCGCGTGGAGCTCGACCCATCTTCAGCACTATCAGCCCAGCAAGCCTAACCTGTTTACAGCTCAGTTTTGAGGCCCAATTTCCAGCAAATCAATTGAAGTTAGGCCCACCGAATTAGTAGACTCAGCCCAGCTCGAGCAGCGAGCTTGTAGGCCAATTTCGGCCCCGGTTTGACCCCGGTTGGCGGACCCGCTTTGGACGGGATCGACCCTTGTCGCGTGCTCGTCGATTTGATCCAATCAAATCTTAAATCAAGTGAGTTTTACTCACTAAAGCTTTATTAGTTTGCTAATTATGTCTTAGGGTTGGTTAGATTTAATTACATGCACTTAGGTGGTTAGATTAGGTTAGAACAATTAAATTAGTGACTTGAGGATGCATGTTAGGTGGTTAGACCTAGCTATTAGCAAGTAGAAATGTTTGATTATTTATTGAATGTATCTCGGGATTTTTCCCGACCCGTTTCGGGCTCCAATAAGGCAATATAGGCCTAAATTGGATTTTTAATGTTTATTTATTTATTTTCGAAATTTATTTATTTAATTAATTATTTTTCCAGAAATTCAACCGGGATGGCCGGTGACCGGAATTTCGTGCCGATTGTCGTGGTGCAGACCGTTTATTTATTTGAGCTCTACGTTGTGTGGAATTGAATTTATTGTGGAATTTTAGGAATTGTCCTAAATTGTTTGTTATTGAATATTTGATTGGTAATGACCAAGCATGGGTATATAGCGCCAGTACGTTGATGGGCTATATAGTAGGGAGGATGGTGAGATCAATCAGGTACGATATTATTGGACATACGTGGTTCGGTGATTGGAAGTATCACTGGCGAAAACGGCACCTTAAAGAACGCACGTAAATGACTTATAGACACACGTGGTTCGGTGGTTATGGGAATATCACTGGTGAAAACGGCGCCTTAAAGAACGCACGATGTTGTCTATAGCCGATGTCACCTTGGCGAAAACGGCGCCCTTGAAAGGACACGTGGTTCGGTGATCAAGGTTATCACTGGTGAAAACGGCGCCTTAAAGAACGCACGGTGTCGGTGATCGGTATGTCATTGGCGAAAACGACGCCCGAGAAACACATGTGATTTGGTGAATGAGTACACCACTGAGAAAGTGTGGTATGAGTGGGAATGACCTAGAGAGGGTCTGACTGACATGTAATCGACTTAGTCGATTGATCAATGCTTGATCGAATGTCGTGAATTGTTGGAATATCTGTGTTTAACCTTGAATTGCAGGTTGGAACTGAGGCCAAGGTAAGTCCTCTGACTCGTGTTGTGCTTAGGCAACCGTATGGCGTATTGGTTTATTAATCGAGTCTTAGTGGGTAGGACTCGCTGAGACGTGGTCTCATTGGTTATTGAATAACCATTTCAGGACCCTGAGGAAAAGCTGAGGAGGAAGAACCTGAAGGGGAGAAAGTATTTTGAAGTAGAAGATGATCCAGAGAGGGATATTGATTATAACCCAGATGTGGATTGAGATCCCATCCCTTTTGTGAACCCTGTCTTAGTGTAGATAGGTGTGAGACTTTTATGTTGTAAATAGTATTGTAAATATACTATGAGTTGTGCTGTTAAAGAAAGTGTGGCATGTGAATTTCAATATGAAAAAAATATGGCCTACTTTCCTATCCCATTGTTTTATTGTCTGGGGATTTATAACTGCTTCCGCATGTGCTTAATATATAAAAGGGTCGGCGATGCGTCCTGGGATGTCGCTATTAATCGACCAAGGTAAGGGATGTGTGCGTGCCTGAGGATCGGGGCGTGACAATTTGCACTTGAATTTAGATATTACGATGATTTCTCTTGATGGACTCATGACCAGTGTGCTCGTGATTTCACTTTCAAATCAAATTTAGTTGGCATGATAATGAAAAGCCCGTACATTAGAACTCCGTGATAATAATAAGAGACAACAGAGCATGGGAAGTCTACTTCTGATAGATTGCATTTACAAAGAATTGACTTCTTTAACTTGGGAAATCCTATCTTCATATGGGGATCACTTGACTCGTCCTTCTTTGGAACTTTGATTAGCTTTGAGCAGCCATCAAGCATCAGCCATTCGCGATTTTGCATCTTCACTTGGGGATCAATTGACTTGTACGTTTTTGGAAATTTGAGTTGATTTGAGCGGCTGTCAAGCATCAGCCGGTCAAGATTTTGCAACTTGTAAATGCTAGATGGAAGGAATGCCAAATTCTTGCAACCACTTAAAGTCATATCTTTTAAATAGACAAGATTTCCTATGGATGCGAGAAGTTCCTTAATTGGTGTCCTGTCTAAATGAAGATTTTGCGAGCCTCTGTTTTTATCCGGATTATCAGGGAATCTTTGCAATTTTGAACAATCACTAAGATTGATAGATTGAATATTACCTGAAGCACATCACAAAGATGATGAAACTTGGAGCACCCAATTAAATTCAACAACTGTAACTTGCCATCCTATGCAATTGATTCATCGGCATGCTCCAAGTTTTTGCACCCACGGAGATCCAATTCCTCGAGATTTGGAGTACAATTGAGATCGGGCATACAAACTAGTGACTGGCATTCACTGAAATTAAGGAACTTCAACTTTTTAAAGTCCTGCAAGGGCGATAAAACCAACTAAAAAAGACATTCCAGGCTAAATATTAGATAAGTATTCTATTTAAAATCCGGCTCTGTAATTTTTAATTAAAATCATTGTATAAAAATCCCCCTTTTTAAATACGAGGTGAGCAAGTAATCCTTGTAAAGTGGACGAAAGAGGGGAAAAGTTTAAAAAAAAGTCCTAAACTTTTTGTATTTATGCCAATTTAGTCATAAACCTTTTTTTTTATGTCAATTTAGTTCTAAACCTTTTTATTTAGTGTTGATTCAGTCATTTCCGGCCAATTTTGCTTGGATTTTGCTGATTAGACGCCGACTGGCTGATGTGGACAACTTTTAATAATTTTTTAATTTTTTAATTTTTTAATTTTTCTTTTTCTTTTTCTTTTTTCCTTCCCCTCCTCCCGTCGGTTGCTGGACCTTGGCGACCGGCTAGAGGTGACGGCCGGCGAGGTCGACCTCGCCGGACCTCCCCGGCCACCTCGCTAGTAAATTCAATCTCATCTTAATATTTGGGCCATAATTTTACACCATCAACGCAACTCACCATTTCCTTTTTCTTTCCACAAGAAACAGTAAAATCATTTGGATCCCCATTTTCTGTCTCTTTTACACAACAATAATTGTTAAAAAGCATGGCAATAACAATTTATGAAATTCCGAGAAGATGAGGAGCTGGAAATGGATATCTAGGGCAGAATATATCCTTTGACCGAGCTTGCATCAAACAAAAGTTTTTGACTCATTCCATGGACCATATCGCATAATTTTTTGCGCGATAGATTATTTAATATATGCAATCAGTATCGAAGTCAGGCCTGCTTGGGAGAATCAAATCGATATTGCTTATGAACTCCAATTGCAATGGGACCCCTTGCTTATTTGCTCGTTTATTATAACATTAATTATAATATAATCCACACTCAAGTACACGAGATGAGAAGAACTGACTAGTAGGGACATAGAAAATATCCGCCAATATAATAAAAAAAATTAACTTGATTGGTGTGGAGAAAGCGTGATTTGCAAAGTCAGATATGAATAGAAACAAGGTAATGTGGAAGAGGGATAGGGACGAGAAAATATCCGCCAATATAATAAAAAAAATTAACTTGATCGGTGTTGAGAAAGCGTGATTTGCAAAGTCGGATATGAATAGAAACAAGGTAATGTGGAAGAGGGATAGGGACGTGCCACATCAGTAGGCTTACCTGCTCCTCTTTCATTGTCGTCCCCTCCTTCTCTGCACTTTCATTTTTCTTGAGGTCCGGACGTCACGGGAGATTAGCGTGTTAGCTAGGGAAGCCTCTAACTTAGGCACCATTTAACTGCAAATTATTCAAGTCATCATTATTCTTATTTTATGGGTAAGTACAAAAGAATTCGACTGGAAAAAGCAGGGGAGTAAGTAACCTACCACATGCTCAAAGTTAAATCAAAGAATGAATTCATATTAACTGCAAAAGGGACAATAAACAGCATAAAGATAATATGTCGTTTGATCTGTTCAACATCAAAAGACTTATGTTCATGAAGCTTCGAATCATGGAATGCTTTCCACTTCAGATGTTTCATGGGCCCAGTGGAACTCTGAACATCAACATTGCAATTGCCTGTCAATATGGAAATCATGGAGAATAATAACACCTAGCCAACAAGCAGGAGCAGCGGACATCCAAAGAAAAGGTGTTTAAGCTTTCATCTGCTCCTACCATTAGTTGTATTTATATCTGTTTCTGTTTGATTTTATATAATTTAATTATGAAATGAATTCAAAATCGCACTGATCAACGAGGTTACTAGGAAATATTTCCTCATGAGTGTGATGAGCTCTTCTATTCCCGTTCATTGTTTCTCTTGATCACGATCAAGCTATTTGTCTTCTCTTGCCCAAACCTTCATGTCATCACGCGTGCAGAGCATAATGCGTAACTAAGTCAATCAAAGATGCACGTCAGTGTCAGAAAACAAAACTTGTAGATAATTTGATCAAAAGAGTTTTCATCAAGTTCCGATAATCAAACTTCTTTGTCTCTAAAACCGTCTACACTTTACGTAACAGTTTCCCAAATTCGTAAGAAATGCTTACAAGTTAATGGGCGTAATTCTCAACAAGAAGCATTCTTTGAGATTAAAATGTAAATAAGTGCAATCGTGATAGTCTTTTGTAGTTGAGAGTGGATAGTTGAGAGTGGACAAGGTTCTTCCCTCAAATTGGGCAGCATTTAATAAGGTCGCAGAGATGGCCTCGCAATGCGAATTAGTCTCCAATTCATTTATCATCATCATCATCATCATCATCATCTGCTTTCCTCAACCAAGGGGATTGCGAAGAGGAAGAAAAAATTTCCTTCAATGCCTTCCCGTGGATGCGCACTTCATGAGGGAAGCAGGAATCCATAGATGAGTTACCGAAAAGCAGAAGGATCGATAAGTTCATGAAGAAGCCCACATGAATTGATTTCTTCTTCGATAAGTTCAAGCACTCGGTCAATTTATATTCTATCCAATCAAGATGGACCACCTCTATAGTGTAGATTCTAGCTCTTCCTAGAAAAAAACATGTTTGATGACAATGTGCCCGTTTTAATAGTTTTATGGAATTTAAATAATTTCTACTACTTACAATCGTCATAATATGATTGTGCCTTCCTATGATAGGAAAGCCCATATATATGCCAGATTTTTCGAAGAAAGATGCATTCCAGTTATCTATTTGAAGGCCATGAAGGCATGGGATATATTTTTTTCTTGAGATGGATGCCTCTGTAAAAATTTTACAAAGGCTCATATTGGTTTTTGAGGTTAGGCGATTAAGGCATATATGGGTCATTCTTTGCACATCTTAACCGGTCCACCTCCCAAATTATCTAAGCACGCACTCCTCCACATAAATGTGGCGCTTTCCCAAAAACATGTTTATTAAACTGTGAGTTTCTTTTAATTATTTTAAGCACCCTTTTACATGGGAAGATTTTGTTATGCTCTTTCTGTTACAAATGGATCTTAGGAACATGAATACACAAAGGTTACTTGCATGAGCAATCCATTTTCTATTGACGCTGATTGAATTGATGACAATTTGAACAAGTTTTTACATTGTATTATTCTAAATTTTAGTTCGAACATTTTGAAACTGCCTACTTGCTTTTGGAATTTTCTCATGATTCATGCATTAGATACATGAACGTGAATTAATGATACGTTAATGGGGAGAATTACCAAAAAAGTCTTAAACCTATTGCAATTGTGCAAAATTCAGTCCTAAACTTTTTATAATTATGCCAATTCAGTCCATCCGGCCAAAATTGGCTGGCCGGCACTGACGTGGATGTCGGCCGTCCGACGATTGCTGACATGGCATTTTAAAAAAAATTATTTTTTTTCGAATTTTTAAATATTTTTTCAAATTTTTAATTCTTTTTTTTCTTTTTTTTTCCCATCATCTTCTTCACCTCCTAGCCAGCCGGCGAGGTCAGCCTCACCGGCCACTAGTGAGGGCGAGGCCCCGCCAGATCCGGTGAGCTCGGCCCTTGCCCGATCCGGCAGGGCCTCGCCTAGCCAAGGCGAGGGTCGACCTAGCCTGCCATCCACAATGCGGCCACAATTGGAAGCTACGAGCTCTCTCGCACTCCGAATGTCACGCCCCGAACCTTACGCACGCGCACAACCCTCGGTGGTCGATAGAATTTCGCGATGTTCCTGGGACTCATCGCCAACCCTTTTTATTTTATTACACATGCGGAAGCAAATTAACTAATTCCCTGATAACGACATACATGAGATAGAAAAGCAGGACCACCAATTTCAAATCAAATACACTTTTATAAACACTTTAAGCTTATACAGAAGGTCTATGTCAAAAAGAACTATTAAGCTACATATGCTTTTAACCCTTCCGCTTCAAGCTCCTGGCTCTTCACACTAAGGACGTGAAAATAGTTATTCAATAACCAGTGAGATATAAATCTCAGTGAGTTCCACTCATAAGCCCCAATTAGTACACCAACTCAACTTAAGGTATCTATCCAGAATTACCCCACCACAAGCAACAACCAATAGTCGATTCGCATACATCATTACCCGATATGCCATACCCTGCACGTTATAACTTAGCACAATACACGCAATGCACATGTCCATTAGCACAATACACACAATGCACATGTCCATTACATAATACATTTCATCAATCACATACGAGTCGCATCACAATCGATCTCACATGGCCATTACCACACCCTGCATGTTATTGATTCATACATGCGTGCCATAAACAATGTGCTTAACTCATGTATGACCAAAATCACATATGCCATGATTCTCATGCATTCTTGCACATTATCACAATTCAGAAACACAATGCATATACACAATGCATACAACAATTGAAATGCCTCATTCATCTCAGTCAATCACAGGGGTCCTGATTATAAGATTGAATCGTTATGACACGTCCCATACCATGCCACACAATTCCGTCTCATAATCCAGCACGTCAATCAACACCCAACATGCGTTCCAATTGTTATTCACTGCCACACATGAGCATAGCCTACTCGCATTTCGACTATCTACTCGCCCTTAGCCAGGCATCGTCTCCCCACCGCGAAGCACGGCTTCGTCACCACTTGACGGCATTCCTGAAGGAGCATAGGCCCAAAATTAACTACGACCCAAGCCCGTTGATGTGGGGCCCCCCCATATAGGGGTATACCAAATAGGGTACGCCTAACTCAACAGCTTAGGACGGTTCCTCATTAACCAACACACGACAATTCATTATTGACCCAGGACACTTTGCATTTCACTCATATGCCTCGATTAAAAGAGTGATCCTGGCATTTTCCTTCATATTAAAAACATCCGAGAAAGTAGTCGTGCGTGGGTACATGTCAATTCAAACAAAAAAACTGATACTTTCCATTTCAAACCTCACTATTTGATATAATACTTAAAATCCATTTTCGGTGTCCAAACTCGACACCCGGGATTTTCTTAATAAAATTCATAATTTCCAATCACCACACCATTGCACAAATCATCACTCAATTCATGCGGATGCCATGCATTTTCACATCCATTTACCTCATAAAATCAACACATGAATTTTAGATATTTTTCGCATTCTGGATTAACAATGCTCATGAACAGTACTAGGTGAATAGTGCACGTGAACAGTACTTTGTGAATAGTATCGCGTGAACAGTAAATTCCCAGAATTCAATAAACAATAAATTATATTCAGAAATCATTAAAACAAAGATTAAATTAAGGAAACCAATCAATTAAGTTAATAAAGTAAAATTAAGCTAAACTAATTTTAGCCATTAATCTAACCACATATCTTAGGGCTAATACAACTTAATTAAATTACTTGAACTAGAATTAAATCTAACTAAACCAATCCTAAACACATTTAGCCACTAATCGAAGGATTAGGAGCTAAACTCACCCATTAAGCGGGTCAGAGACATCGACGCGGTGGCGACGACGGAGTTGACACTCCGGGACCTCTACCACGACGATCCAAGGCGGTCCCAAGCTCAACACAGCAACCACAGCTCGGATTCCATTGAAAACACTGAAAAACAGCCCTGCTGGAGGAGAAACTGAGTTAAACGGTTTTTCCGGAGCTCCGGCGAGGGGTTTGGCTGGCAACTGGCTGCTCCCGAGGGTCTTGGGGATGTTGTGGATGGTTGGGATGGGTGGAGGAAGGACCAGAATGGGAGAAAAATGGCCGAAAACGCGAAACGGTGCAGGCTGCAAGTAGACCGACGGATTGGCGACCGGTCCTTCCCGGCAGCGCCCAGATCGGCCGGCGGCTCCGTTTGGCGTGAAATCAGGCCCATTTGGACGGTTTTGATGTTCTAAAGAGAATGGTGGGTGTTTCGTGAGTTGATTCGCATGGGAAGATCACTTTTGACTCAATTCTTCACCAAAGGGTCAGCTGGAGCAGAAACTAGAGGAGAGGGAAAACGGGGAGAGAGAAAGCTTCGTTCAAGATGGGGACCGAATGAGGGAGAGAGAGGGTGATGGGAGAGCTGTCAAGACCCCCATTAATGCTTGCTTCAAGTCTCCATGCATAATGACATCATCTTCTCTCTCTTCTCTAGCCTTTTCTCCTTACAACTAGGGGCAATTTGGCCATTTCACATTACACAATTACCATTCTGTCCTTGGGCTGAAATTGGTGGATGGGCCTAAGGAATGGGCTTAGAAATGAATAGTTGGTTTGGCCCAATGGGCTCATTTGCTTGACTTAAGCCCATTTGGTGGTTGTCCCAACTTGGGCCTAAGGCCCACACTAGCTTGGCCCGGCCCGTGTGCTCACGGGCTCGCTTCCTCGGTCCGAAAATCCCTTTTCCAATTGCTTGACTTAACTGGCTCCGTCGACTGTTTGATGTAGCTTCATCCAAATCTGTCCCGGACATTCCTGACAATTCAAAGTCTAATCCTAAGTTCTCTTGCAATGTCAATTTCGCCTAATGTCATTTCGGTTACAACTCAGACTAACGGACGGCTTTGAGGATTCACGCGTAATTGACTCGTGCTAAACCACGTTCAAGGCATCTCGACGCATGGACGTCCTTGACCGTATGAAATTATGGATGATAGATTCTTCTTTCAAAGTACACGATCACTGAGGATCGACATAGGGTCGTTCGTGGATTCGATAACGGTAAACGGAAATCATCCTTCGTTCCATTACGTTATGTCCGCGAATCGACTTCTAGTCATCCTTAGAATTGGCATGCCTATCTACAGGATCGTCCTCATGTAAGTCTCACAGTCAAGTCGTTTTCTCAGGTCGAGTTCTTTAGTCGTACGAGTTTTGTTCTCATTAGGCTTTCCCCTCAAGGTCAGTATCTCAGGAGTGATCAATTCCGAGTGAGATCAACCAACAATGCATTGATGAAATTCACCTTCATTCGTCCTTCAGAGGACTCGAATTTTAGGATGTCACACCGGAGGCACAATCGCAAGGCACAGATTGAGGTGGAGAGAGAGAGAACGGTTCCGAGCGAGCGGCGAGGCGACCTACTTAACCGGAGAATCTACGGGTGACTATCCCTCTCTCTCTCTTGTTTGAAGTGACCGAGCGGCGGCGACGTAGCAAACGGCGACAGGGCACGCGGTGCGGTTGCAATAAGTGCGGAGTACACTCGGCCAATCGTGACCGAGACGTGGCGGCCGATAGGGTTTCAGGGGAAGACAATGGCAACGACGCGTCGGGCAGCAGCTTGTCACCTGTTTGTAGCGAAGGTACAGCATGGCGGCGTTGCTGGTCAGCAAGATGGCGTCAGCTGCTGCGATGGCGACAGACAGCAGAGATTTGTTTCCGGGACAGCGTCAGGGCTAAGCTAAAGTAGATGCTGGCGAGCGATAGCAACGCGGCAGAGATCTGGTGCAGCGACAACGTCGGGGGGTTCGGGCAGCGTCGACGGCGCCTCATTCCTGCTCGAATCTAGCCCCCTTCTTTGGTTTCTCTTCCTCTCTCCGGCCCCTCTTTGTAGATCTGGAACTCCCCCTTGCCCAGAACTCCTCCCCTCCGGCCAGATCTAAGATCTCTGGTAGCGCCTCACCCTCGCCAGTGGCCAGCGAGGCTGACCTCGCCGACCCTCGCCTCTAGACGGCAGGGGCGAGCCTCGCCATTGGCTAGCGAGGCTAACCTGGCTAGCCAGGAGGCGAAGAAGATGACGGGGAAAAAAATGAATTCAAAAATTCAAAAAAATATTTAAAAATTTGAAAAAAAAATTAAAAATGCCACATCAGCGTTCACTGGATGGGCGATGTCCACGTCAACGCCGGCCGGCCAATTTCAGTCGGATGGATTCAATTAACACAATTGTAAAAGGTTTAGGACTAAATTGGCAAAAAAAAAAGTTTAGGACTGAATTGACACAATTACAATAGGTTTATGACCTTTTTGGTAATTCTCCATACGTTAATGTGATAGCTGGATCTTTAAGAGTCATATAAGGGACATATGTCTGCCATGCTGGATCTAGCCTATCACGCCCCGATCCTCGGGCACGCACACATTCTTCTACTTGGTCGATTTTAAAATGCGATATCCCAGGACAATGTATCGCCGACCCTTTCAATTATTATGTACATGCGGAAGTAGTTATAAATCCCCAGACAATAAAACAATGGGATAGAAAAGCAGGCCATATTTTTTATATTGAAATTCACAACCACACTTTTATTAACAGCACAACTCATAGTATATTTACAATACTATTTACAGCAAACAAGTCCCACACACCTATCTACACTAAGATAGGGTTCACAAAAGGGATGAGATCTCAATCCATACCCGGGTTATACTCAAGATCCCTCTCTAGATCATCTTCTTCTTCAAAAGTCTTTCTCCCCTTCAGGTTCCTCCTCCTCAACTTCTCCTCAGGGTCTTGAAATGGTTATTCAATAACCAATGAGACCACGTCTCAGCGAGTCCTACCCCTAAGACCCGATTAGTAAACTAATACGCCAAACAGTTGTCTAAGCACAACACGAGTCAGAGGACTTACCTTGGCCTCAGTTCCAACCTGCAATTCAAGGTTAAACACAGATATTCAAACAATTCACGACATCCGATCAAGCACTGGTCAATCGACTTAGTCGATTATATGTCAGTCAGACCCTCTCTAGGTCATTCCCACTCATACCATGATTTCCCAGTGGTATACTCATTCACCAAATCACATGTGTTTCTCGAGCGTCGTTTTCGCCAATGACATACCGATTACCGACACCGTGCGTTCTTTAAGGCGTCGTTTTCACCAGTGATATCCTCGATCACCGAACCACGTGTCCTTTCTAGGGCGCCGTTTTCGCCAAGGTGACATCGGCTATAGACAACATCATGAGTTCTTTAAGGCGTCGTTTTCACCAATGATATTTCCTTAATCACCGAACCACGTTTGTCTATAAGTCATTTACGTGCGTTCTTTAAGGTGCAGTTTTCGCCAATGATACTTCCCATCACCGAACCACGTATGTCCAATAATATCGTACCTGATTGGTCTCAACCAATAACATTCTCAGTTAGCTCTCACCATTCTCTCTACTATATAGCCCATCAACGTAACTGGCGCTATATACCCATATTCGGCCATCTACCAATCAAATATTCAATAACAAACAATTTAGGACAATTCCTCAAATTTCACAATTTAAATCAATTCCATAAAAATTAAAGCTCAATTAAATAAACAAACTGCACCACGACAATTGGCACGAAATTCCAGTCACCGGCCATCTCGGTTGAATTTCCAGAAAAATAATTAATTAAATTATTAATTTCGAAAATTAAATAAATAAATATTAAAAATCTAATTTAGGCCCGTATTGCCTAATTGGAGCCCGAAACGGGTCGGGAAAAATCCCGAGATGCATTCAATAAATATTAGAGGCTCTCTACTTGCTAATGACTAAGTCTAACCACCTAACATGCATCATTAAGTCACTAATTTAATTGTTCTAACATAATCTAACCACCTAAGTGCACTTAATTAAATCTAACCAACCCTAAGCATAATTAGCAAACTAATAAAGCATTAGTGAGTAAAAATTACTTGCACAAAACGAAGACCAGGACACGGCGACGACGATGCTACGGCGGCCGAACTTGGGCCGGGCCAAGAACTTCGCAAGCCCTAAGAAAGTTTGGACTTCGAGATTGGGCTAACTTCTTTAATCACTTGGGCTTGAAAATACTGAATTGTGGGCTGCTTGCTGGGCCAGAATCACATTGAAAATGGGCAGCTCTCTTTGGGCTGAAATGAGCCAAAATCTTGTGGACTATTGGACTTTAAATGGTCTTACTAATGGGCCAAAGTGCTATTGAGAGATGGGCTGAGTTGGCTGCTAATTTGCAAGGGTTACATGAGCAAGATGCTGGCTCGAATTCCAGCAACTACTGGGCCGAAATTAATGGCTTTTTGGGCCCAAGGGCTGCTGGATCTCACGGCCTGCTTCATGGATCTCGCTGGTAGAGCCGTTAAACGGGTGGGTCGGGTCGGGTTTGGGTCGGGTCATTAATGGTCCGACCCAAATTGACCCATTAACCCATTTATGACCCATTTATGTTTAATGTAAATTTTTCAACCCAAACCCGACCCGACCCATACCCAATCCATACCCGACCCGACCCAACTCATATTAATAAAATATTTTCATATTTAACAAATTTAGAAAAACTTATTCCTATGTTTTTTTTTTAAGATTATATTATTAAAATACTTCCAAGCTTTTATATATATATATATATATATATATATATAAAATTGTATTGCTAAAATAGTTTTATACAATATAAATTTAATGGACAATTTTTATAAATTTTAAAATAATTATTTAAAAAAATCGAAATTTAATTATGTTTTAAATTAAATTTTAAATTATTTTTATTTTATTTTTAAAATATAATTTTCTTTTTCTCTTTTTTCTTCTCCTTCTTCTTCTTCTTTGGCCGGTCGCCGGCCACGACGACGGCTGGCGACCGGCCACAGGCGAGCTCGAGGCTCGCCAAATCGGCAAGGCTCGAGCCTCGCCCAACGCCAGCAAGGCCTCTGCCTCGCCAGATCCAGCGAGCTTGAGGCTCGCCGATGTCGGGCAAGCTTGAGCTCACCCCTCGCCGGAACTGGCAAGGCTCGAGCCTCACCAGACGCCGGCGAGCTCGAGGCTCGCCAAATCGGCGAGGCTCGAGCCTAGCCGACACCGGCGGGCTCGAGTCTCGCCAAATCAGTGAGGCTCGAGCCTCACCGGGCGTCGGCGAGGCCTCCGCCTCGCCAGATCCGACGAGCTCGAGGCTCGCCTGGCCGGTCGCCGTGCCGGCGACCAGAAGGAGGAAGGAGAAAGAAAAAAAAAAAAAAGAAAGAAAAAAAAAAGGAAGAAAAAGAAAAGAGAAAATAAAAATAAAAAAATTATAATTTCGATTTTTATAAAGTTGAAAAGAGAATGGAGGAATTATAATGTTTTTGTTAAAGATGAGTTTTCAACCCAACCCATTTAAAAACCCACTTAAGACCCACCTATCTTAAATCTTTAATTGTGAAACTCATTTAAATATCTTTTATTATAAACATTAAACAAGTGATCCATTTTAACACCTCTACTCGCTGGCCACGGACTGAGCCAAACGGAGAGGAAGAGGCGCAGCTTCGGCGTCCTGATTCGTGGAGATGGGCAAGCTGAAGGAGTCCGCGCGGCTAAAGACTGAGCAGACGTGAGAGATGTGCTGGCCGCTGCTTCAATTGGAGGACTCATACGGTCAAAGGCAGTGTGGGCTGGAGTGCTGGCTGAGAGAAGCAAGGGGGTTGCGTGGCGTCTGCTGGCGAGTTCACTAGCTTCAGGGGCCCTACTGCTGGCGACAGAAGGTAGTGGAGATGGGTGCTGCTTCAGAGGTCAACAAAAGCTGGTTTGTCGACTGCATATGGAGACAAGAAGCAGCATCAATTGCCGCTTGATGCGTGGCCAGCTGCAGCGTGAGACAAGGAGGTCCACGGAAGAGAGAAAGGGCTTCGTGGGTTGTTGTAGCAGGTGAAGTCGCGAAAGAAGTGGGTCGCCAGTCAAAGAAAATGGAGGGGCTTCGGTTTTCTCAAATGAAAGAAAGGAAGATGGAGAGGAAGCCGTGAAGATGGATAGGAACGGAGGGGAGAGCGCACATGAAAGGCAGTCCAAGGGGGGTCCCATGTCTTCAATTCTTATCCCCTCCATTGATGACCTTGTCTCCCATTACTTTCTAACAAAAATCTACCAAAATAATTCAATTTGTGATGTCAAAATTGTTGTATAATTCTAGATCCGAATTTCATTTAATTTAGCTTCAACTCCTCACCCAATTTTCCAAATTGAGGTCTAATTTCGATGTAGAAAAATCCCAAATGATTATCTATAAATCCTCGACACGCAAAGGCTCGGCCTGAGAGTCCAATTTTCCATTAATTTAGCCAATCTGAATTTCCGTTGATTTTCCGCAACGTTTGAACCCATTTTCTGTAAAAACCTCAATACCTCCGAAAAATCTTCTGAGACTGAGTTGACGTTCCTAAAATAGCTTGTGACATCACTGAACTTTCGATTTCTGAAATCTGACTCAAATTGACGGTTAATTTCACTTCAACGTGCTTTTAGTGTGACATAGACTACCGGGTAGTTTTCAGAACTTTTTAGGGCAATTGACTTGTGGTCAATTTTCTTCGAGCCACAATGAACCCACTCGACACATTGACGACTCTCGATTGTCGTGAAAATCTCGAGGGCTCGATTATAAACACAGGGTACCAAAACAACAGAGAAATCAAATTAGTGCCAATCGACGAGAATTTGCCAATTTAGTGGAGTCACCCACAATCGGTCACACATCTTAGTCGAACCGATCTATCCCTGATCTCAATTCGATTTTTAACTGTGCAGTAATGACCTTTAAAGATGAGCACGGTCGAGAAGCCGATTCCTGGTCGAATTCTCAAGTCTATTGCCTTAATATTCTTTAATGGCTTACCCAGCTAGTCTAGTTATCTCGAGAGTGATCAGCTTCGAGAACAACCCTATAGACGCGTCAATGAAATGCCCGATTAATTTAATAGAAAACAATACTGAAAATTCTAGATGTCACATAGCCCCCTTCTTTGGTTTCTCTTCCTCTCTCCGGCCCCTCTTTGTAGATCTGGAACTCCCCCTTGCCTAGAACTCCTCCCCTCCGGCCAGATCTAAGATCTCTGGCAGCGCCTCGCCCTCGCTAGTGGCCAGCGAGGTTGACCTCACCGACCCTCGCCTCTGGCCGGTGGGGGCGAGCCTCGCCATTGGCTAGCGAGGCTGACCTTGCCAGCCAGGAGGCGAAGAAGATGATGGGGAAAAAAATGAATTCAAAAATTCAAAAAAAAATATTTAAAAATTTGAAAAAAAAAATTAAAAATGCCATGTCAGCGTTCACCAGATGGGCGAGGTACACGTCAATGCCGGCCAGCCAATTTCAGCCGAATGGATTGAATTAACACAATTGTAAAAGGTTTAAGACTAAATTGGCCAAAAAAAAAGTTTAGGACTGAATTGGCACAATCGTAATAGGTTTATGACCTTTTTTGGTAATTCTCCCTACGTTAATGTAATAGCTGGATCTTTAAGAGTCATATAAGGGACATATGTCTGCCATGCATAGGAAAAATTTAATATTAAGGATTCAAAAAACTTTTGAACTGAAAAAAAAAAAAAAAATTGATACTAAGATACTTTGAAAAAATTCGTAAATAGCGTGGATTGAAAAATTAATAATTCCGAGGAAATGATTTATGAAGCTCTATAAATTGACCTATGCAATATATGGTGAAAATTAACCGACTATATTTGACTCAAAAGAAAAAGAAAATTAACTGATTATCTATCACATATGGATGTGATGGATTGCCTTCATATATAAAGTTTTAAAACTCTTGACCTTTTTGCATAGCATCTAGTTGGCGGTACTATCTATGGCAAAAATTAAATATAGATATACCTAAAGAGACTTCTCCTTCAAGTATCAATATGACACTATCCGACATCACGGCAGCCCTAATTATTGTCACCCAAACAAAAAATAAAAATTGGTTGATGAGAAGTCACTCTTGAAATATGCCAAGGACATTTTAGATAGATCGCATGTTTATCACAAGCCAAACATCGCATGTTTATCACAAGCCAAACAATTGTCTATTGAACTTCTTGCACTCCCCATAAACTTCAATGCGATGGGGAGTTTCTTCTTTGGATGCCATCCATTAGATCAGGTGAATCATAACAGCTAATTATGTGCATCTTAGAATGTCTCAAGTGAGTTTCAGAAGATAAACACTTGTCACACGTAGGGGTGAGCGGTTCCCGGTTCCTTACAGGTTCCGCTTGGAACCTGGAACCTACCCTCGGGTACAGGTTCCTCGTTTTTTGGAACCTGGAACCTACCCGTCAAAATCAAGAACCTGGAATCTACCCTGTCACAGGTTCCAGGGTCGGTTCCAGGTTCCAACAGGTTCCAACAGGTTCTTTATTTTTTTTTATTTTTCATTTTTAGATTAAAAAAATGGAAAATAATGCAGCAGTAATAACGACATAGCCATGAATCCTACAACCTGATGCTAGAACACACTTCACATGCTAAACCGACTTGAAGCTATTGAAGATGCCCAATAAACTGATGTTACTCTTATTTAGACATTGTAGATAGCAAACCAATACCACATAAGTTGAAATTCCTCAGAATTGACACAACTAAAAGCTCTCCAATGTCTGGAAGGACGACCACTAATAATCACTACCACACTATGAGAACAAGCACCACCGTGACCTCAACAAGCACTGAACAAGAAAAGCAGGTCCAACACAAGCCTATAAGTCTCATCTAAATAAGAAGATCAAGCCAATCATTAGCAGAACCGATCAAAGGCACTGAACGTTGAACACAATGTGTTGTAACAGCGACAAGCTTAACAAGACATAAAGTTGAAGCAACATTAAAATTCACTAAAATCCCATATCTAATACTATCAAAACCACGTGAAGCAACAGAAACTACCACAATTCGTAGATCATCGGATATAAAAAATGCTTGTGCTCGAGAGTAACAAAGCAGCACTGTATCTAAGCAGCTATTTGCTTCCATAAAAGTCTTCAATTCGCTTAAAAGCAATAATCAGAAAAGCATCAAGGTCTTTTTCGCAACAACTAAAAAGCTCTAACCCAAAGCAAAAGCAACTCCTCCCATGAAAACACCTCAGAACCCTAGCTTGGTGCGGCGCCAGTGCCTACGCTTCGCGTTGTACCTGAACGATTTCGGCAACAAAAATTAGGCCACAAAAAAATAAAATAAAATAAAAAGACGGCTTTTTTTGGACAAAACGTGAAGGAAAGTGTTGTCAGTTCGCATGCGAATCCAGTGAGGGATGGGCCTGTTTGGTTCCGGTTCTTCTTCACCAGCTTCTTCTTGATTTGGCGACGGCGAGCACGCGGCGACGGTGGCGCGACGGCGACGGTGGCACGAGACTCACGGCACCAACGGCGGCATGAACGGCGCACTGAAGACGGCGGCAGCCGCGGCTCAACCCACGGCCAAGGGGGGAAGAGCTCAGTTCGGGCGGAGGTGGTGACGGTTCGGAGTAACGGTGGCTCGGACGGCCGAGCAAGCGGCAGCAAGAGGTGGTGATGGTGGCTTGGGGACGGCGGCGGTGCCTCACGGTGGCGCGGACGGCAAGACAACTCGTTGGGCTCAACGGAGAGATGGCTTGTTGGACGAGCAGTGGGTGGTGGGGGTTTGGTGGCCAAGAGGTGGTGGTGAGTAGGGCGTGGGGCGGCGGTGTGGTGGTGGGTGAAGCAGCAACCGGCGAGAGGAAGGAAGAAGAAGAAGAAGAAGAAGAAGAGGTGGGGGGGCTCGGCCGAGAGAGGGGGAAAGAGAAGAGAGAGAGAGAGAGGAAAAGAAAAAAGTGGGGGGCAGGAAGTGACATGAGGAGGAAAAGGTGGAGAAAAGAGAGAGGGAAAAAGAAAGGGAAAGGGGGGAAAGTTGAACGGAAGGGGGGAATCGCATGGAAGAATTAGGGTTTTTTATTTTGTAACTTTGCCGGTTCCGGTTCCCGGAAAAAGAGAACCGGGAACCGGAACCGGTCCCCTTAGAACCGGGAACCGAACCGGAACCTCCTCCGGTTCGGTTCCGGTTCCCGGTTCTACCCGGAACCACGCTCACCCCTAGTCACACGTTTGATTTATTGAACATGAATCCACGTAAGTATTTCCCATTGTGTTGAGAAGGCGATAGCAAGCCCGGCGAGATCTTAGTATAAACATTATGTATCACAATGCCCAATCAGCTACTCCAAATGTTTGCCTGCACAATCAAAATTAAAAGTTTTATCAAGAAATTCAAACTGCAGAGGTCGAGCAGTAAAAGTAACTCCTAGTCCTAGCAATGTGGGTAAATCTGACCGCCGGAGGACCGACACTTCTATTGCTATTTTCCCAGTAATTTATCTTTTTCTATTTTCCAGGCTCCTGCTAACCTGACCCAACCAGGGTTTTTCGGGGACCGGTTAATGCGTGTCCGACTAGAACCAACCTATTGACACCCCTGCCTTATGTAATATTGATATCTTGTGTCAATAACCCAAAAAAAAAAAAAAAAATCAAGAAATTTCGAACTAAAGGAGAAGGCACGAATGGACCAGCGCGCCATTGGGCCAGGTGTGGCTCGATCTATCAATTTTATGGGTGATTATATATTAAAATTACCTGCTTTCCTGATGCCACCCCGACAAATTAGAAGCTCCAACAAGAGCTTCCTTCCATTTCTCTACTTGACTCCATGCTTTTCTGCCCATGATTTCCCGTGCCTTCCTCCTACCTTCCTGGATTCCACTTTGTAGAATGCATCACAACCTGTTGATTCATCTTCTTGCACTCTAATGTCTTTACCAGCTCTTCCAAACACCACCACGACGAAGCGTAGCTCTCCGAGAAGATGATGATTGCAATGAGTGATTCTTTCATCCCCCTCATGATCAAGGGCCGTATTCCCTCTCGCTTCCTTAGTTCCTTGCTATCCCATGAACGTCATTAAGCCGGCCCGATAGAAGGCCTTGCATAGATGACCCACGAAGTTGTTGCCAATGTCTTTGCCTCTGAAATTAAGGAAGACATCGTAATTTCGTCTGGGCTGTGAAGAAGAGGCCGTTAGAGTTGAGAGTCTTGAGACCTGGAAATTCATTTTGTCTCAACCATGAAGTCTAAATGCCACAACTAAATGGAAATTCATACCTAGTCCATCACAACAGCAACACCTCAGGTTCTGATCATTCATAGAACTTCAATCGCAGTTGAATCTGTCACAAATAGAAGCTAGGATTTACGGCCTCTGTTTTTGCTCATAAAAGAATCGAAACAGAGCATGTATTCTTACCTTGGCGAGACCGGATTTCTAGCCTCGGCGGATGAGAAAATCAGAGACTGGAGGTCCCAGACACTTCGAAGATGAAGATCAGCATTGGCGGAGGAGTCTCGAGAAAGAGCTGAACACTTCGGACTCCTTGGCTCGGAAACAGGGGCAAACAGAGCTAGTTCGACTTCAGCTAGGAAAAGTCGAACGGCGACGGCGATGATTGTCAGTGACCTGAGAACGTTGGAAAAGGTGAATTAGGCTAAGGAAATTCTTAGAGAGAGAGAGAGAAATCTCACTGAGCTTCGTCTGTAAAAAATCCTGCTCTGCTTCAGTGTTTTCTCATCTATGGTGGCCAGTAACTGGATAATATGGAAGTCTTCAGCGATTGGAGATGGTGAGGCGCGAATGCTAGCGTCAATTCGTGGTCCAGAAGCTAAGGAATCCTCTGGATCAGAGATGATGAAATTGTTTGTGTCCTCCTCTTTGCTCTGGTATGCTCGGTTCTCCGTCGGCCAGCGATCTGAGGGATTGCGGTAGGCAATGGGGAACGGCGGACACTGGCGTCGATTGGTGGCCGGCGAAGGAGAGGGTACCGGATAGAGGATTCCACCGTTTCACGTGTCATGGGCATTTTTTATGGGCTGTGGTGGGCTTTTTAATGATCTGGTGGGCTTGTGCTTGTGAAGAATTGGATTGAATTTCTGGGCCGCACAAATTGATTGGCCGGGCTTGGGTAACTTTGATCAGGCCTTTTCCATTTTTACCAAATTGGAGCCCTTTCTTTTTTGTTATTTTCTTTCTTCTTTTTATTTATTTATATTTTTTTAAAGAAAAATTTATGCTTGATGTGTCTACAAAAAATTCAGATGTTAACATGTAGTAACATAAATACTTATCTCCACAGAAACCAGATTTTCTATAGACGCCGGAAATTCCTCGGTTGAAGTCCCCATTAAATAAAGTCTTCAAAAGCCTTTGATTTTATATGGAATATGAGGAATCTTTACAATTTTAAGCTACCAAGTTGAAGATTCTTGGAATGGAGCACATCAAGGAGATGGGTAAATGGCTGCCTTTAAGTTGTTGAATAACCACAAGTAAATTGAGAAGAGAGCAATTTTGTGGTGTACCAAAAATAATTCTCATATGCCTAGTGGCTTTCTCAAAATAAGAAAACAGAAGTTATACTTGCAAATAGTTAATAAAAATATGGAACTTGTTGAACAGTAAGAAATAGACTCATAAAGTAAACATAGTAGATAATATAGACACGGTTCATATAAAAATAAAATAAAAAAACTTATGCAGTAATTGTATCATACAAATGAAAAATCTTACTTCACTGATAAATTTAGAATTTTTCGTTTGTTTTATGATATTCACTGATCTATTATGGTCAAAAGAAAAAAATGATTAGAATTCCAACATTATACATCTCAAACGGTACAAAATCAAGGTTAAAAATTAAATTTGACATTTAAAAGAGATGCCAATAGAAGCATTTTTTTTTCAAAAAATATAAGAATGAGATAGCTACAAAATAAGAAAAAATTGTGTTAGTATGATGGGTTTGACAAATCGGGCATTATTATTCTCGTACATTGATAAACAAATTCTGCACTCTATGCTTATGCCATTAGTGTGCCATAAGTATGTTCATCTACTTAGAGTGTGGATTAAGCCTCCATCAATCATCCTTTTGTTCGTCAGTACAAACCTCTCTACAAATTAAAAACCTAAAGAGAAAATATTCATCATTAATGAGTATCTTCAGAGAAATTAGATGGGGCCAAAAGGAAAGCCTCGCCTTCACTATTTAAAAGATGAATAAACTAAAAGAAAGTACGTCTAAGAATTGAAGTACTGATCTTACCAAAAGGGATAGAAGTGCACTATTGTTTATCGGAATCAACCTGTGTTTGCTCTCCGTCCATCTATGGCAACTTAGAATCCATCAACAGCCACACTTAATTAGAAAACATATTTACAAGCTAAAAGCCTAAAATCTGGCATTTATGAATCAATTGATAATTTGTTGGGAAAGAAATCAGAAAATGGGAGAACTTCTCGCATCTGCTTAGAATCGCTTGGAGGAAGCCCAATTTGAACTTCTTGCATTTGCTTAGAATTTTGGGCTATCACTAAATACCTTCGTCTCTAACCGAGAGAAAACATCTTCCATCGCTACCGGAGAGAAAATATCTTCCTCCAATTTTGGGCTATCATTAAACATCTCTGACAGAGCCGACATAGCCACAAACTCTTCGTACGAACATGAAATATTTGAAAGATTTTCCTCCATCGAGATCTAATGGCAGATACCCAGAAGTCTAATTTAGTTGAAAATGGCCATCATCGTTGTTTGGGTTCATGGAGTTGGTCAGGAAATCGATGCGGTCTGAGAAACATCGAACGTGGCACCGTGTCAGGAAAAGCGCCTTTTTCATTTTTGTTTTTTTCTTTTCATTTGTCGCAAATGGACGAGAAGTTTTCTCTCGTTCATTTTTATTTTAAAATTGTTTGTTTCGTAGCTTGTAAAAAACCAGAAAGTGAATTTTATTTTAGGGGTGTACGCCCGGGTTGGTTACCGGAGAAGGTTTCACGGGGATCAGAAGCGGGACTCATTTCCCCAAAGGGTGTGGCCGGGGTATCCCAATGGGGAACTTATCCCATACTACTCCTCCTCACTTGCCTTTAAATGGCTTGCAAGGGGAAGTCCTCCCGGGATTTCCAATTCAGGAGGGAACCTTTTAAGGACATGTTCAGGTCCAACTTGGGCTTAGGGGGGAGGCTCAGTCCACCCCCAGGGGCTTCGATTCCCCTGGGTTGTCTTCATTGCCTTTTCCTGGGCTTGTTCCTTGGGTTTCTTGTGGGGGAAACCCTAAAGATAAAAGCCCCTTACAGGGCTCACTTGCCCCCCGGAGAGGGCCTGCCTGATGGCAGGAGCCTTTTATAGTCCTGCTCAGGACTCGTCTGATTCCTGATTCTTAAGAGTGGAAATCGGACCAAACTAGATCAACTATATATATATATATATATATATATATATATATATATATATATATATATATATATATAAACTAAATAGTATTTTATTGTTTTTTTTTTTGGTAAAGAAATAGTATTTCATTGTTGCTTCGGTCAATACCTTAAAATTTGTCTCCCTCTCTCGTTGTGCATTAACACTCTTTAGTAATAAAAAAAATGACCAATTCTATTAAACTGAATTAGAAACCGATCATTCCTACTTTGTTTTATTTGCCAAAGTTTAGTATTATTCAGAGCATATAAAAAAATTAGCTATGAATTTATGTATCACAATAAAAAATTATCATTCTTAACTCAAATCCGGTATATTCCATTCTAGTATTTCATCTTTTATGAATGGTAAAATATCTTTCACATTATTAGGTAGGCAATCGCTTAGGTTTTGTGCTTATTCAACTAATCGTGTCCCTTCCGACTAAAAAAAAAAAAAAACTCATTGTGTCCCTAGAAAATGAGTCATGAAATAGATTTTTTTAACGTGTACTAGATACAATTTTGTTTTTTCCCCATTAATTGATTTTCATAATTTTAAGGAGCCATTTTTTGTTTAAGAATGGAATGAGGGAGTCGTGCATGTTTACTTTATTCAACTCAGCGTATCCCTAGAAAATTCCCTTTTCTATTTTATTTTATTACTTTTCTCAACAAAAAAAAAAAAAGAAATATGTAAAGAGGTTAACCGATTCGCTTTGTTTGTTATTTACACGACAGACATCGAAGATCCCAGCTTGGCAAATAGAAGAGACATGGAAGATGCCAGCTTGGCAAATACAAGTAGCGTTGTTTGAAATCAAAGCTTTACATTTTCCATTCATTTTGACTGGGGGTGTCAATAACCAAACCGAAAACCGAACCAAATCAAAAATCGAACCGAACCGAACCGAAAAATTCGATTTTTTCGGTTCGGTTTTCATTAAAAACCAAAATTTTTCGGTTCAGTTCGGTTTTTATCGGTTAACCGAACCGAACCGAACCAATAAATAAAAGTAGAGAAATAAAAGTGGAGAAATCTGAGTTTAATAGGAAAAAAAACAAAAAAGAAAACCGAAAACCGAGAAACCGAGAAATCGAGAAACCGAAAAACCGAACCGAACCGAACCGAACTGAAATTTCGGTTCGGTTCGGTTTCGGTTCGGTTCGGAAGATTTTGCTAACGGTTAGGTTCGATTCAGTTTTTTTGAAAAATCGAACCGTTGACACCCCTAATTTTGACTATGACCCACTTTGAACGATGTAATAAGCCACGATTTCGGCCGAATATTTATTTATTAATTCCTCTGGCAAGCTTTCTGAAAACAAGCCCCGACACCAGAGTCACTTCTTTGGCCACAAAAAAATCAACACAATCTATTTCTTCTGCAGGAGTAAAGTAAAATTTGGGCATTTTCAACTAAGTAATGAACGAACACGGGGCCAGTTCACCTCCACAAATCAGATCTCGATGGAGGGACCAACTGGACACCAACGTAGACCACGACACCGCATCTCCTGTCCCCCCGATATCTTGATGTTTCCTTTAGCTTATGTACAAAAAGCAAACAATGACTCCTACTTAAACCTTCTAATTAATTCCTAATCTCTAGTTTCATCTAAGCTCTAGAAGATCCCCCCACCACTTTAGCAACTTTGCAGCCCGATCATTTGGTGCTTATGGATATGACCATACAAGACCATTGATTCCTCAGGCCACGCTGATGATGCTGTTGGTCGGCGACGAGTGTGGGGTTGTTGCTGGCGCTGGTGCCGCTGCCGCCTGCTGGTCGTCAGAGGGTATCGCCGTGGCGAGCTTGAGAGACGGGCCAGAGCTCCGCCGGTTCCGAAGCTGCGGTCGCCTTGTTGAGGTCGAGAGCCGCCATTTTCTAGGACGGAGGGATGGGAAGGATCGGGACCGGGCGGATGGGCTTCGACGGGGTGGGTTTCGACTGGCAGCCCTCTTTTCTTAGTCGCAGACTTTCCAGCAGTTTCTCGCCGGTTCCCGGTGAAACCGCCGGAGGCAAGGAAAGAGGGAAGCTTGGTACTTGGTGCGCTTGATGATGACCCTCCTCCATTGTAGAGCTTGAAACCCCAAAGTACTGCAGCAGATTTTCAGTCGATGTTTGAGTTTTCAGGGGGGAAAAACAGTTCTCAGTTGATACCATACTCTCTTCGCTTTACAATTCCTAAAGGAAACGGGTTGGTTGTTCCACTTATGGCATTGCTCTACCTTTTATGGAAAAGAAAATCCAGAAAAACTTCAATGGCTTCTTGCAGTTACCAGCAAGATCCGTTTATTAAATTGGCTCTCACAGCCTCTTAACAGACTCGTACAACACAGACAGACGCAAGAACTAGTGGATCTGGGTTGTTCATCAACATGCTATTGCATCTAGTAGATTTGGGTTGTTCATCAACAGCTGGCAATAGTATGTCAGAATGGTTCAAATTTTTAGAAAAAAGTTGATTATCATGCAATTAATGCTGTGTTTCCGAGTCGGTGGTGATGTCGACGAGGCTGGACCGCCGGCGTCGCCGGATCAGGTTGCTCTGCCGGATGAAGTACTTCTGGGCGTGGCTCGCCACCTGCGTTGGCGTCCGCGTTTTCACGAAGTTCCTGGAGATCCCTCTCCAATCCCCCCTTCTCCACCCTCTGGAGTCCCAGCAAGAACAGCCTGTGCTCTTCCTCCGTCCATGGAACTCCTATAAATCAAACCACCGTGAGTAAATTAAATCACGCAAAATTTACCAAGACCCCACCGCTTCGTTTGACTTGAAAAAGTTCATGAAATCGGGCTGACGCGGATACAGTTCTGCAGTTCTGCAGCCCGCCGAATACGGAGATTCTAAGTTAGGAAAAGAGGAAAGATCCTCCAGAGATTCTAATTTACCTCGCAACCTTCGACGCCCATGGAGATCTAATGGCACGCCTCCAATATTTCCTCCTCCTCCGATAAATCCTCCTCCAATAGTCCATCCGAGATGATTATCTCCTCCTCCGATATCTCCTCCTCCAATAGTTCCTCCGGATCCCGCGGTTATTATTACCACTGGAGGGTCGCCCGATATAGTTCAAGGTGATCATTAGATATATTCTCCTCCGATATCTTCTCCTTCCATTTCCATTTCGATTTTTTCGGGATGATATCGCTTTTTGGAGTCCAGTCGAAGATCGGCACAAACACCAACGATGGGCATTCACTGAAGTTATTGGACTCCAATTTTTTAGGGCCCTGCGAGAACAATGAAACCAATAAGGATAGACATTCTGGACAAAAAGGAAAATCTGAGATAAATATTCAATTCAAAACTCTCTAATTTTTAATAAAAAAAACTAGTGTTATGTCCGATTACTGGGAACCTATATACAAGAATTGTTACTCATCATAACTCAAACGTAATATTGGAATACTTTGATGAACTACAAACAACTTCTGTTGGTCCCCGAGCAAATAGATTGTCCTTGTACTTTTTCTAAACAAATTACAGAAGGACGATTCTGCTGTCCCACAGTACAAAAATCGGATCACTGTTACGTGCTGGTAAAAGGTGAAAGACGTTCGTAACTATCAAATTCCTTGGCTAACAAAACTTTGACCGGAAGTAATGTATTGGTAAGTTAACAACACATTTAAGAAGGTATCTACAGTTACTGGATAGTTTTAAATTGCCAACTAATATCATAATTTACCCCTATGTTTAAGTAACTTACCTATAAGTTAAAGTAACTAATATTTCATGGAAAACTAGTAAGATGCCTGTGTATTTATGTTGTTTTAAATGTTGATACCAAAGTGAATTTTTCGCAAGAGAAATATGATATATGTGGAAATTAAAAGCAAAATAAATACCCATATTAATCAAATTCTCTATTGGAGATTACGTGAAACTTTATTTATAGTTAATCCAAGCCTCATCATGTAGATTTATCTTCTGATTAAAAGTAATCATAAGACATAAAATTGCAATGTTTGTTTAATAATAATAAGAGTAACAGTAACAGTAACAATACTAATAATAATAGAAGAAGAAGAAGAAGAAGTAAATGCAATATTTAATAATAAGAACAAAAAAAAAAAAAATGAAAGCATCCAGTGATAATGTAAGGCCCTCTCTCTTAATAGCTTTCCTTGATTTTGTCTAAGTCTTCACCCTTGTGCCATCGATTTGCAGTGGAAAAGGCGAGCAAGCTATTTGTGCGAAATTTTCGTGAGAAGAACGGCCAAGTGCTGGACATAGCGCCCCAGCGCGTCTGCAGAGTAAGGCTCTTCTAAGAATTCGCACTCCACAAGCCTTGTTTTCAAAAGCGAGATATAGAATTGGATGATCAATCTATATCCCCAGCTGCTCTACCGCTAGGCAAGACTACGCCCCAACAAGGGGACGAGAAGAGTCGCTTGCTGTCCGTGATTTCTTACTTCAGGATAAAAGAGATTAAAGGCATTGACCGATGTCTCAGTTGAAAGGAAATGAGGGGAACGAGTTACGTATTGAAAACTAGAAGGAGAGATTCCTGGGATTAAGTGTCCCCACTTTTATTGAAATTGAACTTGTCATCCATTAAAATTCTCGCAGTTTTGCTTCTTTCTTCCCTCTAAATATAAAGAAATAGTTGTCGGAAAATGTCGATTAGGTTAGGCCAACTAAAAGAGACATGGGAACTTTTCGTCATTGTTTGAGAGTTGTCTGGACCAATTTAAGTAAGACTAGCTTCCTATAGAATTCTTCACTGCACACTTTCTACACGTCCTTTCATTTTCGGCCTCATACTATTGGAGAGAACAATGGGAGGTTCAATCAAAAGCATTTAATGCAAACTCACTTCAATGATTAGGCAAATTAGCAAGAGAATCCATTTTCTCTTTCCATACACAATTTTGAAAAGAATCTAGTCAGCCCATCTTTACCATACAATACAGAATCTTGAATAACATTTTCAGAGTCTACCATTTAAAAAAAATAAAAATGAATTAAATCTCCATTTATGTTTATTAAAAATGTAAGCACATTCATCATTCAATGGTCAAATTATATCACCGATAAGTCTTTCTTCCAAATTTCGGTACACAAGAGTTACCATGCTTTCAGTTCATTGTTCTTTTAAGTTTCAATACTTGTAATATATTGAAAACAAGATTGTACTTTTTTCTTGAATACATTCTGTTCGAATCAATATCAAGATTCTCATGGGAAAGTGCTTATAACTCCCCTAAAACGGGAGGATTCAACTTATGTTGGTTCATGTAGTAGATCGACATCCTGTAATTAATGCTTTAATCAAACATAAACAATTAAATAGATGCAGATGTTTCTTAAGCACATTAACGAGCATCGTCAGAGTTAGTAATTGTTGCATTCAAAGTTCTAAGTAATACGCATGCATATCCATATTCATAAGCAAATAGATATGGATATGTAGAAGACAAGGAAATAAAGACTATCCATTTAAATGCGCACCTCAAATTGCTTATTCAGTGCCTGGATGTTGCTTTCGTGCAAAGCAAGTTGAGCCAACTCCTCAGGACCTGAGGAAGATTCTATGATGCAAGGATGACATTCAGGCCATTCAAACCATTTTAGTTCATTAGGAAGATAGATAGGATCTTGGAAAGAGTTATGCACATTCTTCATGATGAGCTTCTTCAACCTTCTCAAATTCGTGAGAGCATTAGGACCTATGTTTATCTTCTCTGGCTGAGGTAAAATTAAAACTATCGACTGTAATGCAGTTGCTACCTGTATTTATAGAATTTGCAGTGCAATTAGTATACAAAATTAAATAGTGAGAGCAAAATCAATATCAACACCAGCAAATCTTACCAAATGCCCTGACAAAACATTACGAAAATCATCAAGAAGCCATAACCTGGTAGGAAATTCTTGTCTAACGCTATCCATGGCCATCAATTGAATCATGTTGTTACTTATTTGTAGGGTCCCTCCCTCTTCAGTTATGAAGGACTTCTCAACAAGAACTTTTACTCCAATAGTAGATTCAAAGTTGCAGGAGTCAAGAACTTTCATAGTATACTCTTTAGAGTACCCCCTGAAGAAACAAGCAATGTCAAGGCAGATTTCCTTTGCATTGTCATCTAGTCCATCGTAACTCCACTTAAAAGTATCATTGCTGGGGTTTTTAAGAATTTTGCCGAGAATATTCAATGAACTTTCCCACTCACGTTCACTTCTACAATACAGGAAATGACCCAATTGCACAAGCGTTAAAGGATGTCCATTAGCATAACGCAAAACCCTATCCACAAGAGCCCTCCTTATATTGATGTTACTCGGAAAAGCATGTCCACGGAGAAGTTCAAAAGCATCACGATCATCTAGAGGTTTAACTTTATAGATGTAATCTTCTTTTATCCTATGAGAAATTAGCAAATGCTTATCTCTCGTTGTAAAGATGATCCTGCTTCCTGCACCAAACCACTCCAGATTTCCAGCTAAAGCATCTAACTGACTTCTGTCAGTGACATTGTCAAGAACAAGGAGAACTTTCTTGCGGTAAAGGTTATTTTGCATTAAACTAATACCTTTACGAACATCAGACACCACTAACCTTCGTCTCGGTAATATTTCAGACAACAATTGTTTTTGCAAAGCAGCTAAATCCTTGGGACCTTCCAAAGCTTTGCAAACATCCGCCAAAAAACATGAACCCTCAAATTGCCTAAAAATATTATTGTACAGGGCTGAACCTAAAGTTGTCTTCCCTATGCCTCCAGGTCCCCATAATCCTATCATGCGAACATCCTCATCAGACTCGATTTTTAACATTGAATTCAGCTCTATCAGTCGAGGATGTATCCCAATCAGATGCTTAGCAACATGTACAGGTCTTTGGTCAATCTGCATAGAGATCTTGCTCACAATTTTCTTTATAAGCTCCGCTTCAACTCTGAAAAAAAACCGGAATAGTACTCGACATATTGATTCAGCAATTCAAAGAAATGATTAAGTTTCATGAAAACAGAGTGAGGATGTGACTAAGTAGATAAAAAAACAGGAACAAAGCAGTGCAACACATCAATTAACACTTACTCATCATTCAAGGTCCAGCCAGACAATTCACTGGCATCAAAAAGAGCCTTCTTCCATCTCTTCACTTTGTGCGACTCTTTCCCGTATTCAGACTCATGTTTAGCCATAGCTCTCCCATAACTCCCACTACCCCATCTCACTTCTCTTGGTTCCACTTTGTAAAACACTGGCAACACAATCTGATCCTTCTGTGTCTGGCGCTCCATGATTTTCGCCACCTCTTCCAAACACCATGATGAGGAAGCGTAGTTCTCGGAGAAAATGACGATCGCATATTGCGATTCCTCAATCGCCTTCATAAGCGCCGGCCGAATTTGATCTCCTTTCCTCATTTCCTTGCTGTCGATGTAATAGGATATTTCATTCTGGTATAGAGCTGTCTCGAGATGACTGAGGAAATTATTGCGAACGTCAGTGCCCCTGAAACTTAAGAAGACATCGTACTTTCTTTTACGTTTCAAAGAAGAAGAAGAAGAAGCCATCAGAATTTGGCAAAACAAGGCAGGTTCTCGTGAAAATGAAGGTTCGAGATCTTAAAAAGGAAAGCTACTCCATTGGCTTCCCCAGTAAAATACTCGGCTGTTGGAGAGGGAGGGGGAAGTGACAGGAAGGAGGGGGAAGTGTCAGGGTGCTGGTGCGGGAGGAAAAAAAAGTGAAAAAAATTTGGCGGTGGGGGAAAGAGACGAGGGAGTTATGAAGCTACTCCATTGTCCGGAAGACTGATGGAGGGTGGAGGCGAGGGTGGGCGAGGGAGCAGAGGCCGCGAGCGCCGGCGAGACGAATCCACGAACGGACCACCGCGACGGTGAGAGATGGCTAGAGAAAGAGCCGAACAGAGAGAAAGAAGAAAGAGAAAGCAAACTCCTGCCGGTGAGACGAAGCCATGAACGGACCACCGCGACGGCGAGATACGGCTAGAGAGAGCGGCGGGGGCTATCACTGTTGCGATGGATCGGGACGAGAAGGAGGAGAAGGATCAAGAGGAAGAGGAGAGGAAGAGGAGAGGAAGGGGATCGTGCGGAGTCGAGGAGGAGAAGGGTCGAGAGGAAGAGGAGAGGAGGGAAGGGGTTGTGCGACGAGCGGCAATGAGGAATAGGAAGAGGAGGGCTCGCTAGGGTTTTTTTTTATAAAGAAATCCAAAAAAAAATAAGAAAGGAGATCTGATGGCGTGAGGGGGAGGGGAAGTGATAGCTTACCTGTCATTGTCAAGTGGTGGGGGGAGGGAAAAAGGAAATAAATTTGGGGTGGAGGGTAAAGGACGATGGAAATAAGGGGTGGATTTTGGGGATTTTTTTTAATCGAAAAATTAAATAAATGAAATAAAAAAATAATTTCGAAAAATAAAAGTATTGAATTTTAAATAATGATAAGTTTTGGTCATTATAGAAAATTATGGATTTATTTAAATAAATTGATTTTAATTTTTTATTAATTATTAGTTTCATCAATAGATTTTGTTAAAATTAAAAACATGTTTCACATTAATTATGAATATATCTTTCAAATTTCAAATGAATTGACTTATTAATATTATAGGCTATTTTTTAATTAATTATTTATTTATGAATTTGAAATCAAATTAATTAAAAATAAAAATATTGATTTAATATACAACGTGTCGCAATGTGTCGGAATTTTTTATTTTTTAAAAACGACATGTCAACGTATCGTGTCGTATTACGTGTCCGTATCGCATGTCGGTGCTACTTAGCGAGGGAGGAGAGTTGGGGTGGACCATCCAAGATGAAATTTTATTTAATCGAAAAAATCATTTAAAAGTAATTTCAAAAAATTATAAAAATTACATTTGTGAGATACACTTTTCATGTGCACATTTTTTTTCCATATTAGCGATTATTTTATTCCTAGCACAACGTCATAATATATTAATCATTTTAAATTGGAGGACAAAATTATTACTAGATTTTTTTTTCCTCATTATTACCACTATATGAATTCTTTTCAAGAAAGCAAACACCAAATGAACGCTTTTCGTATATTTTTAGTAACATGTTTAAAAAATTAAGATAGTCGATTTAATTAAAGTCCATGCCCTCACCAAGCAAACGTACAATCACATGTAATGTCATTGTCTAAAAATGAAAGAATATTAAAAACCCTAAACTAATATATTTTGTAATAAATTTTCTCTCTATTAATTTCCATTAAAATAGATTAATACTATAAAAAATCACAAACTAGTGAACATGTGACAAATGAAAAGTAAAACTATCAATTAGTACATCTGTTAATTAGTACACCTATCAATTGTCATGTGTTATTTAATTAAGTAATTTGAAAGTAATATCTAATGAAAATTGACAGGGCTAAATTTGTCCATAAGTCTAATAGTTGGAGATTTTTTTCTCTCGTGGCATTAAAAAGAAATAGTCTCAGAACACTAGCAAAAAAATACTCCATCTTACTGTCTTCCCAGCAGCGACGTTCTTTTTTTTTTTTTTTTTTGGACAACCCAGCAGCGACGTTCGAATTCAAAAAAAGTCACTCACATTTTCCACCATATTCCCCACTTTCACGTAACCTTTTTCTCACTCCCCCATGACCCCAAACTCCCACTCCACTCCAACCAAGCGATGACGCTCAGCCCCGCCGCCCTCTCCCTCCTCCTCCTCCTCCTCCTCCTCCTCCTCCCGCCGCCCCCCGCCGCCGCCGACCCGCCCCTCGACTTCCTCCTCCCCTCCGACGCCGTCGCGCTCCTCTCCTTCAAGTCCCGGGCCGACCTCGACAACCGCCTCCTCTTCGCCCTCAACGAGCGCTTCGACTTCTGCCAGTGGCGGGGCGTGAAGTGCGCGCAGGGCCGCGTCGTCCGCCTCGCCCTCCCCTCCTCCGGCCTCCGCGGCTCCCTCGCCCCCGCCACCCTCTCCCGCCTCGACCAGCTCCGCGTCCTCGACCTGGGCTATAACGCCTTCACCGGCCCGATCCCGGCCCAGATCACCGCCCTGGACCGGCTCGACACCCTCATCCTCGACGGGAACCGGTTCGGCGGCGCGCTGCCACCCCTCAACCAGACCCTGCTCAAAGCTTTCAACGTCTCCGGCAACAACCTCACCGGCCCGATCCCCGCCACGCCGACCCTGTCCCGGTTCGACCCGTCGGCCTTCGCCGGGAACCCGGGGTTCTGTGGCGAGGTATCAACAAGGCGTGCGCGTGGGGCCCCGTTCTTCGGGCCACCCTCCTCGTCCTACGGCGGCAACGGGAGCAGCTCCGTGCCGGCTCCTCTGGCGCAGAGCGCACAGTCTCAGGACGGCGTCGTTGTGTCGCCCGCGTCTTCGTCGCCGAGGAAGCCCAAGAGAACCGGCGCGATCCTGGGCTTCGCGCTCGGGGTCATACTGCTGGTTTCTGCATTGTTGATCGTCTTCATCCTGTCCAAGGCCCGGAAATGCCACACCCACGCAAGCCCGAAAGAGCCCGCGGAGCCCGACGAGCCCATTGTGCAAGCGAGAGCCGTGAATCCTGCAGTTCCAAACTTGATCACGGAGCTGCGAGAGAAGTACAACAGCAAGATTCAAGAGCCTCAGCAGAGAGTTCAGAGGAACGGGTGCTTGGTGTTCTGTGCAGGAGAGTCGCAGCTGTACACGCTGGAGCAGCTCATGAGAGCGTTCACCGAGTTGCTCGGTAGAGGCACAATCGGGAGGACGTACAAGGCCGTGCTCGACAACCAGCTGATCGTGACCGTGAAGCGGCTCGACGCGGGCAAGACGGCGGGCACGAGCGAGGAGGTGTTCGAGGGAGGCACCCGAATTTGGTGCCGATGAGGGCTTTCTTCAGGCCAAAGGGGAGAGGCTTGTTGTCTTTGATTATCAACCCAATGGCAGCCTAAACAATCTCATTCATGGTATGTACGTTTTACTTATTTTGCGAATACCATTTTTGTTTATTGATTCGATTCTTTTACCATGTACAAGACCGTTTTGTTTTGTTCATCAATAAGTTTGGCTTCGTTTCTTTTGAGGTCTCTCTTTGATGGGTTTGTCGAATGGGTTGTATTAGGAGACTTTATAATCGAGAAAATATTAGCTGCATCTCATATTCCACGTTATCGGCAAAACACTATCGACACATTGCTCTCTCATCTTTTCTCTCTCTCCTCCCCTCCGTTACCGACCCTTGACTCTCTCTCTCTCTCTCTTCCTCTCTACTTCTCTTTTCTTTCCTCTACGTCCGCTCAAGGCTTATGGCCGCTTTGGCCAAGGAGCTCGACCTCAAACCCAGGGCTTGGGGTAGCTTTGGCGGCTCGAGTTTCGAGCTCAGCCTCAAGCTCGTAGCAATGGCCACTTGAGCTTCGAGCTCGTGGCCATGGTGGCCCGAGCTTTAAACTCCCGTTCATGGCCGCTAGATTAGAGAGAGAGAGGAATGGAGGAACTTGTTGCTGAAGCCTTGTTGAGCGGGGACGGTGGAGCACAAATTCAGGATGCCATCGAGTTTGGCAAAGTCAACAGTAAACGCACAAGGTGACCAACCGGAGGTTATATCTGTTAAAGGATATAAGCCAAAGCCGAAGCTAAATGCTGCTGATCAAGAGTTAAGTTCTGGTGAAAACAAGGAAAGTGAAGTAAGGAAGTTCAAGCTGAAGCCGAAGCTAAATGATGATGTTCGAAAGATCAGTTCTGGTGAAAACAGGGGAAGTAAAGTAAGGCAGTCTGCTGATTTGGGAAATGAAGTAACAAATGATATTACTGGTGATTCAATCAAGACTGGAAGCAGCGAGCTTAATTCTACTTTTGAGGATAGAGATAAGCTGAACGAAGATAACATGACTTAGTCAACAACACGTGCTCATTACATAATAGATATTCAGTTTTAAGTTGGAACTGAATACTTACTTTTTCTGTTATTTTCGCTTCTGTTAGTTCGGTTAACAAGTTTGTTGTTCTCTCGTCATAAGTTGAACGAGATAAATACTGAGTTGTATAGAAGATAAAGTGTGGTGCTCTTTGTGAAACATTTTCTCTCTCAAATTGATTGAATACAGAAGCTCAATACTTTCATTTCGATTCTTCATCTCTGTTAGCCTTTTCTTCTTCTTCTCTGTTTCTGTTCTCGTCTTCCTCACAATATCTCCTACAAAATCGCTGTGAATCCCCTGAAACCGCCGTCTCACTGCAGAAGAAGCTCGACCAAGTCTCCACGCTCCTAAACCTCGGGACCTCGCGCCCAATCGCGAAAGATCAGCAACTCAACCGTGATCAATAAATGGAAAATATCTTATATGAGTTTTCATCCAACAATATGCGATGCAAGGGTCAAAAGCGTAAAAGGGTCATTGTGAAAGGTTTTGCTTCTTTCTCCTCTCTAGCCTACCATAGCCAGCCGCACGAAGGAGCAATAAAGGAGAAGTGTGGGTTTTCTATCTCAGCTCTCGGGAATGGCCGCCACACAGTAAGGTTCGAGTGGTTTTAGCCGCACTGTGATTTCCTAGAGAGCCGCGCCGTGAAGAAAGGAAATCGAGAAGCCGTGCGAAGAGAGCTCCTATTCGTCGGGGGCAGAACTAGAACACTCTACATCCGTAGTTTTATTTATAAACACCCTGTTTGCAAATACTTAAACATCCGAGCGATTATAAATTTTAAGTATTTTATTATAGTAAATTATTTACTGTTAACTCTTCCATAAATATAGGTATTAATACTCAGATCAAGTTAGGTAAAAAAATTTATGTTCTTTGTTATTCTTTGTCTATTTCTTTGGTGATATTGCATTGACTTTAATTAGAAGATCTTTATCGGCTTCCGCATCGATATTACAACAATTTTCTTACCCAATTGACACCATAGGCTCCTATTTTCAAGAAAAAAAGGTACAAGTTGTTTTTAGTATATTAGCTATGATGTTTGTTTATGGTTAGACAAATAAGCAATTATAGTGTCATTTTCTTAATTAGAAAAATCACCGGTCAAAATCTTCTTCGTACCTATATCACTACTTAATTGTCGTAATAAAAGTTTTGTTTTTTGTTATTTTAGCAAACACAAGAAGAACTCATGTCAACACTAGAAGTGCATAATGGTGTCACGCTATCTAACGACGGAAAATGTGAAAAAGAAGCTGCCGTAGATGAGCCGAAAGGAAATCAAATGGACGAAGATATTGTAATAAAATCGAGGCAAGGAATGGTACTAGATTCCGTAGAGGAACTCTTAAGAGTACTACAAAATATAGGCTAAACAAGTGGGACTTGGTGTCCCAAGGAGAAGCTTGCAAAATTAGGAGATGACGGCAAGATCTAATACTTGACTTTTGCATGTTCTCGTCGTGGAAAGAGTGTGTAGATTGGTTAACGTTGTCAAGCCAAGGTCTAGGTCAGGAACAATGCGAAAGCAAAGATTAGTGCTTATTTTATGTCCAGATGGAAAGTATAGAGTATCATCTTCCCAACTTGACCACAATCGTAACTTGAATCCTGGGAAAGGTCGTGATCAAAGATGCTCCAAGAAGATATATGCTCATATGAAAAGGCTTGAATTGAAATGATAGAGCTGGTACGAGAATCGACAAGAATTTCTTTTATCGCCTGTTGTTTAGGCAAGAGGTTATGCATATCTTAAATTTGGTGAGAAAGAACGTCAAAAATTCATTGAAAATGCAAGAAAGTAAGACTTGGAACTAGAGATGGCAAAGCCATTCATAACTATTTTGGTCGGATGCAAAGTAGAAATGACATTTTTTTACCCAACCACAAGCAGTACAATTGATGTGAGTTCTCTCATTCATCGCAAAAGTCGAGGGTTCAAACATTCTTGTTGCTAAAGTATCTAAAGTGGAGGGTCCTGGTATTGGGGTCCTGAGCTAGCCTCCCCCAAGGTTCACGTTTAAATAGCAGCCTGTGGTGAGCCCAACGGTGCCACCGAGCACTAAAGGGTCGTATGATTCCCGAAAGGTGATATCCGACGGTTCCTCGGTTAACAAAAAAAAAATGACAGTTTTTTCTAGAGATGGGTTTGGATGACATATCCAGGACATTCGGCATTACACCGAGTGTCAGCACCAATCCTCCCAAAAATTTATACATGGATTTGTGTAAACATGGAATATCCTTATATATCTACTCGGGCAATATAGAACAAATTGAAGGTCAACCTACTTTTGAATAAACTACTATATATTAGGGAAAAAAAAAACTAGACAAAAAAGAGAGAACTAATTTCAAACTCAAGTATGGACAGGCTCGGAGGAAGCTCATAAAATGGAGGGAGGCTCTCTCTGAATCCGCCAATGTGATGGGAACACATATGTATAATGGTCAATCCCCAGTTTCGAACTCATTTATCTTCTCCTATCAAAAATAATTTTAACTGCCTGGGAGAGGAAGTGCCGAGACTTGACTAGCTTAACACCAACACCAATTGACCGAGTCGACCTAACCTATGACATCGATTTCCGCCTTGCTTTTGTCAGGTATAAGTAAATGGCAACTACATTAAAGTATGGAAGTTCTATTCTCATTTTTGACATATGCTTCGAGTGGGAAAGAGAACTTGAAATGAGAAAGCTGCCCTCTAAAGTCGAGTCCAACGCAGCCTTTCATAAATTTTTGCATTCCGTCCATAAGATGATTGTAAAATGATTTGTATTCAAAGACACCAATATGTAAAATTATCCAGCAACAGTAAAGTTACATGGTAAAGTCTAATATGAATTGAAGAGTATATATCAAAACTTGGCATTCTTCGCTCTACTCAATAAGAGCATATGCTTTGTGTATGTCCACCGTAAATTTCATCGCTACCGAAGCCATTATTGACTAGAAAAGACTGAACCTAATCAGAAATTTTTGGCCCGTTTAAAACTCCTCTTCCTAGATTATGTTGTTCACTTCATGCTAGATAATGGCTATACTTTGTAATTATCCATAACTCTCTCCCTCTTTTGTTTCGACAGGAATGAATATGATTGGATCCATGGCATTGTTGAAGAGAGAGAAAATTATAGGAGAGATTAGATGTAAACTAGAATGAAGATCCTCGCAGTTACAGTTAGATAAGACAGAATAGCTATTTCACTAGAGAGATTGGTGTGCAACATTGCTGCTTCAGCTAAAGGTCAAGAATATAAGTGTTCAATGTAGAATATTTTAGTTGCTTAAAACTGTTGTTAGAAACTTGTGTATTAGCACAGACAAGGGAGGACACTTCACAGTGAAAAACTATATACAGTAAATTGTTGGTTAAAGTGGCAGTGAATGGAGTTTTGTGATAATGTGACTCAACCATAGAATATCCTCTTACATAAGTATAGCCATACTCTGTCACAGAAACAGACACGAAAGCAAGAAAATGGCACATAGAAGGGTAATTGCTAGGATGCACAGCGAAATGCCATTCTGAAAAATAGGAAGGAATTTGAATTTATTTCTGAGCGTTTGAAGGTATATACAACATGAATTTGCTAAAAACCAGAGAGATTTTAACCAATTGATGCTGGTGGCATAAAACATATGGAGCTGCTTGCTTGTTCAAACTTCCACAAAGACGTAACGCCCAAAAGCTCTGCAGAAGAGTAAAATTAATACCAGCCAGCTTAATTTGGTTAAAGACAGAAACAGAGCTACATCTAAGAACTTTGAAAAGCTAGCCTTCACATCAAATTGTATTGCTACTACAATCTTGTATGATAAGCACTCCAACTAGCATAAAAGGGGGAAACTTAAAGAGATTAATATACACATAAACATGAAAGAGAGAGCAAAGAGCCAGAACTTCAGTCTCTTTGTGTATTGACACTGATACTTCATATTGTGATGCAAAAAGCAATATGGAAAAAAAAAAAAAGGATGCACAGGAGTGAAGCGCAAAAAAGCAAATACAAATCTAGCAGATTTTAGAGCACAAGATCCTAGTGACTCAAACAATACTTACATTGAGGCCAAAAAAACAAGATCTACATAACTTCTTTCCATATCCATATATATTTCAGCATTTGGATAACTCCCAATTGCCTAAAGCTAAATTTGGCTGCAAAATTTCGAATTTGCGGCTTCTAAATAAAAGAAATGGCACATGTTAAAATTTGGACATCTGCAAATTAGTCCCTTACAATTCAATTTCACAATTTAGAATTAGCACTAGCCAAATCAACAAATATCCCATCCATCCATCTTTTGTCACAAACCTAGATGAAGTTGCTTCATGAGACAGCCAATGTAATTGTCACATATCCATAGAAACACATCAGAAAATGGACAAGAGGGTCATAATGATCTCACCAGGAAACAGCACAACTACTAAAGTTGCTAAAAGCGAAGTGAAAAAAATCATTTAGCAAATGCGACAGTTTACACTACGCATTATATCAAATATTCCAAATTAAATGCAATCCAGAGGTGGACCTTTCTACCATGAATCAGGACTATCTCCAATAACCAAGATTATCTGTAACAACTTGAGGCACTTCCTAAGGGCAATTCATGTTGGTATAGAACCCTTACATCATTCTCCGCTTGCATGCATATAAGGCGAAACCTACACCTTCTTAGTGTTGCTTTTGATACCTCGAATGAAACCTCAAAGAGACTCTACTCAATCTCTAGCATCTCATCCAGCTCATCAAATGAACAGCATGTAATATAGTTAAACCATAAGTGATGAAACTGTAATGAAGAGAACATTCTTGTATCATTATTACTATGAACATGATTCACCAATACCTGAACCTCACACGAAACACTAGCCTCAATTCCTTCCTCCAATCCAAAGGCAACACATAAAGCTAATCCAAGGATACTCCCATGCAAATCTCGGGATACCAAGAAAGAGACAGAACATTCTTAAGACTTTGAATTAACCAACATGCTATCTCTCTTCCAGGAAGTATAGTATCCGTGCAGTGAACCATCTCATGAACATCCAGCTATAGCAAATCTATTAAATCAGAATCCCACCAGCTCATGCATATATGTAATATTAGCCCGGTTAATAACTTCACGAACCAATCCATGACATGAATATAAGTGAACATACACTGACATGGAGTGCTGAATGCACTGAATAGGCAACTTTGGAAATCTGGACAATTCATTGCAGCCATTTGCTTCTAGGCTGCAAATGTTTTGGTGGGAGCTCTAGGATCTCCTGTAGCTGCTCGCAATCATCTAATTTTTTGAGAACCATCAACTCCTCAAACTTGCAAATGCATGTAGGAAGTCTAACAAAGTTATTTCCTAAGAGATGCAAAATATTTACGGAAGAGAAGCAGGTGAGACCCTGAAGGAATTCTGCCTTTGACAGATTGCACCCATAAGGAGACCAGATTTGGAAATCCAAGTCTACCATTAGGGAGATTGGATTTCTCACTGCTCTTTGGAAACAAGCCAAATAATGAACGACCATCAAGAGCAAGGTGCTCCAGATATTGCATCTCGTAAATGCTACTAGGAGGACTGATAAGACTTTTGCACGAAATCAAAAGCAAAAGCTTAATAGAGATTAGGTTTTCAATTAATGCAGGAAGTTATTTTATAGAGGCCTGAGATAAATAAAGTTTTTTTAAGCTCTCCATATCCTTAATATCAGGAAACTTATCAGCTAAGAGCAGCCAATTACATCGACTGTTTATTCAGCTTCTGTTTGCTTGAAAGCTCCTTGAGTTTCAAGCACGTACTTATGTTCAATGTCTCCAAATTTGGCACCTCTGAGAAGTTCCGAACTTTAATCAACAACTTACAGCAGCTGAAACTCAGGAACTTCAAATTTCTATACAGCAGCAGCAAATTGAAAATAACATGCTTTTATCAAATTAAACGAAGAGTATGCTCGTGTCATAATTACTATGAGCATGTAAGACATACCTTTAAGTTGTCTCCTAATTATTTAATTAGCTGTATGCACATCGAACCAAATAAGTTTCTTTGGACCAGCACTAAACTTCAGAGTTGATAAAGGATATTCCATTCAAGCCACCTTTAGTCGTTGGGAAGACATATGAGACCTCCGTTGACCTGTGCATTCAAAACTAGGAGCAATATGAGTCTCCTCATATGTGTGAAAGCACTGGGATTGATGTATGGCTCTTCCTGTGTTGGCAAGTCCAGCACTATGCCTTTAACAACATTGGTTATCTATCAAGGAAAAGAAAATAATCATCATTACCCAACCCGAATTAGGTAATAGTGTGTAAATTAAAGAAGATAAGATTATCAATGGTTTCATGAGAAACACTCTCTGTATCCTCCGACAACACTTTAGAAACATCATCGTAGCACTATAATCTACTCTATTTCCCAGCGTTATCTGGACACCCTTGTTTCACAATATCCTACATCAGCTGAATCAAGTCATGCTTTTGCATTGTTCTCTGATTCTCAACGGTTAGTAAAGATCTATCTATTAAACTTTGAATCCAAATTAATGTCTTTAAACCACAACTACAAGAACTCTGGTTACATAATCACTATTCCTCCCCTTAAAGAAGCAAGCAATCTCAAGAAAAATTTCCTTGTCATTGTCCTCCAATGCATCAAAACTTATCTTCAGGACACTGTCTGTATATTTATTAGGAATTTCAGCAAGTTAACCCAACATAGTGTCCCATTCCCTTTTGCTCCTACGACATAAAAATGGACCCGACACCACAATTGCTAAAGGAAGGCCATTAGCATAGCCCAAAATATTATCTATGATATCTCCTTGCTTATTCTTTTTTCTTTATCTTGGAAGAGCACATGAACCAAAACTTTCAAAAGCTTCACCTTGATCAAAGCTTTAAATTCACATACCTGATCTATCCTGTGAGAAGTCAGTACATGTTTATCTCTTGTCATAATAATGATCGTGTTTTCCAAACCAATCACATTTCTAGCTAACACATTCAACTGGTCTCCAAGACCACATCATCAAACAGAAGCAGAATCTTCCTGCAGCAAAGTCTATCTCATATCAGATTAACGCCTCCATCCACACTGAAGACCACTAAATTTTCTTTCCACAATATCTCAGATAGGAGTGCTTTCTGCAAATGAACCAGGCCATAGATTTACTGGAAGTTTCTCTAACATTTGCAAGAAAGCCACGCGCACCAAACTAACTAGTGATACTGTTATAGACAACTTTAGCGATAGCGTTCTTCCCTATACCTCCCGCTCCCCATATTCCCATCATCCGAACCTCATCCAAGCCTGTACTTAACAACGATCTTACATTCTCTACCCAGCAACCTACACCAAACCAAAGTAGCAAAGGGAGTGGGAATAAATGGCAATATACGATCCATGGAACTAAATAAAAACCGACACGAAGAAAACAATCAATCTGTAACATTCCGAAACGTGACTCTTAAAGCACTAATTGATCCCATCAAGTATCAACAGATTAGTGAATTCAATATTCTTTTATAGGGTCGAACAGGAATACCGTGATCACCCATGGTCATGATAATGCCAATCGGACTAATCGATGACTGGCCAATGCCTTGCCATGACCCCCCGCCCCCTCTCTCTCTCTACCATCGAATCTCCCCCGGCTCTACTCCATAGAACAGGGGCAACACCAGCTGTCCCCTTGAGCCTCTTCCACTCCATCACCTTCCTTCACCGAGCTCATCCAATCACCACCAAGACGAAGCGTGGTCCTCAGACAAGATGAGCACGGCAATCCGCGACTCCTCGACGGCCTTCGTGACCGCCCGGCGGGATCTCGCGCCTCGAGCCCTCGCCGTTGATGCAGACGTCGATGCCGCCGTGAAGGGAGGAAGCCGGGGCGGACATCCTCGCCTCTGAAGCGGAGGAAGACGTCGAACCGCCATCTTGCTTTGGAAAAGGAAGGAGACGACGACGACGACGTTGGAAGATAGAATGTGATGCTTTTTCCTCTTCAATTTTTTTCCAGAAACGACGAGGAGTTAAATTTTGAGTTGAATTGTTCGTTTTATGATTTACGAAAGACGGAAAATTGACTTCGTTTTTTTATATTTGCCCAAAATTATAAATTATTCAAATCGCATAGCAAAATCGATCATGGGCCTTCACTAGAATTTCACATATACGCATCTCTCATAAGCCTATCTCGTCAGCATTGTTTCTTATATGTAAATGCCAGTTTGAAAATGAATTTAGTTACGGTTGCATTATGTGGAAGGTTATGGCAATTGTGACAAAAGCTATAGTTGATAATACAGAGCCTTCAAACTTCACATCTCTTTGACAGATCTGCAATTGACTTTGGAATCTTGGAGATTTCATATAAATCTTTTAGAACGGATACACTCAATTAATATCTAGTGATATTATCTTTTGAATTTTTATATTTTAATGTTTCTAGGGGGGAACACAATCTAAGAGCAGATAATTTATTCGACAGATGACCTAGTGCTGTAGAGGAAAACTGCTCCGGTCAATTGAGTTCTAACCCTATCATTATCAAGTAAGTAATTTTACAATTCTTTAGTGTGATCCTTTCATTTGTATTGCCTAAGAGTTTAGTAAGGTCACTTACCGCTGATGACTCGAGCTAATGCATAGAGGTCTCAGCGTTGATATAGATGGCGAGTGATTAGGCCTTCCATCAGCTTCTATGTTTGAGCAGCCGCTCATGTATTCATTGTCATTGCTTAGACGTACCTGTATACATGTTTGGTTGCATCTATAGGATCGTGTGGCAACAGTAAAGGAAAGCAGGAAACATTCATTTCTTGTACCCTTGCTGTATAGCTAGGGAGACAGAACTTAGAAGGCAAGAGAGCCCTCGTAGACTGGTAGAGACTCCGCTGTGATTGATCCGTTTGTGTCTCCCATGCATTATTAAAGTTAATTAGTTCTCTAGTAGCTTGCTATGCAGAAAAGTGACCGCCTCTTTTAGTTGTAGTCCTATTTCTTGAGTTTAGCTGCCAGTGTTTGAGAAGGGACCCGCCAGAACAACAAAAGTCTTGGCTTTGACGAATATTTGGAATCTTCTTGTCATTTTCCTTTCAAATATTCATCGTTGAATTGTTTACGTCAGCATATAAGTTTTTGTTTCATTAATTTTGTTTCAAGCTATTAGTTGATCGTCTTCAAGCATAATAAAGGAAGTTATAAGTCCATCGTGAAGAAAGGGATATGGGAAAAATCATCAACCTTTAAGCTCACACATCATCATCTTTGATTGTTTGTCTACTCCTCTCTCACTCTGGTCATCGCACAAAAATTTAAGAGACTTGTGAATGATAGCGGTTCGATCTTACTGCCCTCAAGAAGTGCTTCGTGGTCAAAATTTTCACTGGGGATAGCCCTACAGTGGCATAAAAGGAGAAATCGGCCTATTATTTTTTTCCAAATAATCTGTCATTGGAAGGAGCATTGGTAGCATCTACAAGGGTCATAAAAGGTGAAGTTGGCCTACTCTTCAAGTCGCCAAAGATGGGAAATTCAGAGAGGGGGTTTTGTCCAAAGGAGTAAACGGTGTAATGATTTAATAACCTCGAGGAAGGTTTGTCCCAATTTTGTGATCTTTAATGGTTTGCAGCTGGAAATCTGTGATGGAGATGTTGAAAGGGAGAATAATCAAAGTCACTTTTGTGATTCTTTACATGGTAGAGAACTGGGAGTTGTTATTTGATTCTGGAAATATGTTATCCTGCATTTAGTGATCGTGCTCTATTAATATGCTGTACGGATTCCTAGCAAGACGACATGATACCTGAGGACCCTTTCTTTAATCGATGTTTGATGGTTGCATGATTTTCCCCTCGGCTAAACCAAAATCATTCCAAGGGTTCACTCCAAGGACCCGAGTCCCCGACTTCCAAGTGTAACGTTGGCGATCTAGACTCGTCGATACACGCTCTTAATAGTCAGATCTCGCTTTGTTTGCTGGCGAAGGTCGCTGGATGCGCCGCTTTACAGCCCAACTCAAACCTTCTCTCTAAGGTCCCGAGTCCACATTTTCCATAAGTGGAGTTTTTTTCTTTTTTTCTTTTTTGTTTGGCTTGTTTCTTTTCTTTTATATTTATTTTAAATTAATGATGAGTTTGGAAAAGTGCATTAATGCTGTGCTGATGTGGCTTTCCGTATATCAATATTTCCGTCCATATAAACAACATGGACTAAGTTGAAAAGAAAAAATGGTACTATTAGAGTTATTGGTATGTGGATACACAAATTTTTGAAGCCTTGGAATTTTATACGAATAGCCCTATTTTTTGTTTTCTTTTCTCTTTATGTTTCATTTTGTTATTAAATTGTGATATTTGGCGTTTAAGATTCCAGAGTGTGATTTTGATTGTCGACGTGTTAGGTTTGTCATCTCTTGTTGTTTCTTATGATTTCTATTCGTTCTATCTATCCGATTTGTGCTTGCCTGAGATGGGTTGTACCTATTTTGTGTCCATCCACCCACCGATCAATAACAGTTTGATTATCTAGAAGACATGGTTGAAGGACTTTGATTTGCAGATAGCACAAGCTGTTATTAATAGATTGCTACCGCGTTGGTTTACGATTATACCAAAAAACTACTATAGCATCATATTCTTATTTAGAAAAATCACCTGTTATAATCTTCAACATATCGACATTTCTAATTAATTGTCGTACAAACATTTTTGTTTTCCATAATTTTAATAAAAGATGGCACACTGTCTGATGATGAAGAACGTGAAACAGAGGCTACTGGTGATGAGACAAAAGGAAATCAAATTGACGAAGAAAATGTGATAGAACTAGAGAAAAATTGGTATTTTAACTCGTATGTTGTTGAGGCAGGAGGGTATGAAAATCTTTGGTGAGAAAGATTGGAAAGGAAAGAAGTCAAGGCGTGGCTTTCTTTGATGGGAGGAACTATCATCACCAACCAGGACAAGGCAATTCAAAATGCGGTTGAGCGTGTGTCCCGCAATTCTAAGCATCGATGGTGGTTATGGCACATCGTGGAAAGAGATCGTAGAAAATTAGGTTGATATACTGACTTTTCAACTTGTCGAGATGACTTTACATACTGATCCCAACCGTTGAAGAATCCAAAATAGCTTGGGGATGTATGTTTGAGCAATTGATCTTCGTGAAAATGAATGGTGTGGCTACTTATATAATGAGCGACATTATTGGATTCCTATTTATGTGAAAGACGGTTTTTGGACGCGAATGTCTACCAGCGACATTGTTGGGTTCCTATTTATGTGAAAGACGGTTTTTGGATGCGAATGTCTACCATGCAAATAAGTGAAAGTATGAACTCTTTCTTTCATGGGTACGTGACCGCCAATTGGGATAAGGTGGAAATGTAAAACTTAGAGGAATATAACTCTTTTAACCCTAGAACCCTCCTCTGAACACAACATGGCATTAATAAGCAATTTCAATATGTTTGCACGAACAACAAGTTCAGATAATTTATTGAAAAGGAATACATGTTAGTTATTCAACTCTGACAAAAAAGTGAGGGTTCCATTTCCATTGATAACGTTCCTGATGAAATTGAACTTGGTGATGGAAAAAGGTTATGTTGATTACGAAGTGTACTTTAACGAAGAGGAATAAGAAATGGAGCGCAAGTGCTACTTTTTTGAATCCTGAATTGAACAATGGGCTTGCTTCTTTTTGGAGAGGGGATGGTTTAAAGCTGGATTCAGTTAGGCAGAATCATAGAAACATGCTCGACGTAACAAGGGCTTTTTATAGACGAAAGAGAGATGGAACAAGCACCGGCTGCGGGATATAATCTCGTTCACTCAGATGTCAATGACTTTGGAAGCTCTAAACTCTCATTCTATGACTAAGCCATCATTCAAATTTATGCATGATCTTGTTCATTCTTACCTCAGTGGAATTTTGGACCGAACAAAGCAGTCCAAGGGACTCTTTATCACCCTCGCTCTCTGCCGATCAATCATCAATGACTACATTGACTAGATAGATCGGTGCACGACATCGCTGTTTCAGCTGTAGGAAGTTGTCTTTCCATGTACAAGATTTTAGTTGCTTAAAACTGTTTATTGTAAATTGAGACACTTCGCAGCGAAAACCATGTAAAGTACTGTGTCTAAATAATGTTAAAGAAAGCAGGAGGCTATAGAGCTTTAAGATAACGTGGTACAAAAACAGGCGAGCAACCTGCTATAAGCATAAAACCTTTCATCACAAAGAAGCCTCCCATTACGACACAAGACTACTGCACCTATCCCATGCAATCTCTTTAGTAACAACAGAGGAATCGACTAGATCACAATATAAAAACTAACTTTATTGGTTCGAGAAGAAAAACGAACAGATGCTAATGAATACCTACCAATAGGGTGAGATTATAAATAAACTTGCCTCCCAAACAAAATATGAACGGTTCTCATCCATAACAATCAACAAGACCCAACGACAGCACGTCGGTTTTGTTGCCGCATTACACTGATGGACAGCAGCGATCCTCTCAGAAAATTTTACACGAAATGGTGTCACAATGGAATAAAATTATCCATCTAAATTGACCAGGACATCTCATATAATAGAAAAACACTAAAACTAATTTCAGAAAACTAGAAGTCAAACAATTAAGTCTGCGAATTATACAATGGATTCAGTTAACAAAATCAGAAACACCCAATCGACGTTACAGAGGGGTTTTTCTTCAGACGAAAGAGAGAAGGGACAAGCATTGGCGGCAGGAGATAATCTTGTTCCCTCAGTTGAACTGGCTTTGGAAGCACTAAACTCTCGCTCTACGGCTAAGCCATCAGTCAAAGTCATGGATGATTTTACTCATTCTTAACTAGTGGAATTTTGGACTGAAAAAGTAGTCCAAGGGACTCTGTCACCCCTGCCCTCTGCCTCGTGAATCATCAATCACTAGAGAGATTCATGTATAATATCCCCGATTCAGCTAAAGTTTATGGATCTGTGGGAAGTTGTCTTTCTGCTTCAAACTGCTGTTGAAACTTGAGAATTAACATGGACATGATAAGACACTCGAGAATTAAGATGGGATAGCAACCAGACTAGTCCAAAAATGAAAGCTTGCTGTGAAATCAGTAAATGATATTTAAATGACATGTAACTAAGTCTTTTGCACAGAACATGACATTTATCAAGGAGATCATGATCCGCTTGACAAGGAAACATGAAAAAGAAGAAACACTTGCCATGAAGTCGCACTTGAGTTTAAATCAAATGAAGCTGGCATAATAATAAAAAGTTTATACGTCAAACACCCCATAATGATCATAAGAAAGAAGTAGTTCCCTTCTAAAGACATGGCAATAATAATAAAAGGGAAGCAGTTCCCTCAGAAGTCGTGACCAAGCTATCCAACAAAACTAGACCGGCGCTATAAGATTTATCCGCCTAAGGAAGCTGTCTTCGCTTAAAAAACTTGATTCATCAGAATCCTCCTCATAGAGTGAAGCTGGATTCACTGTTATCTTGTCTCCAAGCACAGCCTTCAAATCATCCTCCAGTGGCCCACATCTTATCATATATCCCAACTTTTGTAGGGTTCCACCAAATACTCTAACATCAAGGCTAAATCGTAAATATATCTCGTCAAATTGAGCAAAATCAACTTCTCCCTCCAACAATCCCCACAGCACATTTGGGTGGAGATATTGAATCCACGTGTGATGCGAATCAAATGAACCAATAGTTCCTGATAGCACATTCCGCATTTCGCCGTTAATGTGTGGCACGATGTCAAAAGATATTTCCTTTTTTCCATCTTCTACACCGAAAACAACACAAAGAGCCAATCCTATGAACTTGTCATACAAATCTTGTGAAGCCATGAAAGATATGGTACCGTCTTCAACAGGCACAAACTCCTTTAGCATCTCTCCTCCAGGGACAACATTTCGGTATTTTCGGTAAACACGATCAAATTGGAAATAGCGATAGTTCTGTTAAATGAGTAAATAGTTAGAAGAACCCAACTTTGTAATTAAGTTCGAGTAGAAGAGCTTGATTTGAGCATATTCCTTGTAATTCAACCTAAGCCGGTGTTCTATAATAATTAGATGCATTGATCCTTGCTTTCGTTATATTACATATAAGGTGCATAATCACCCTACATTAATTGTTTATCTAGTATCTTCAGCTTTTGGATTATAAAAACACACAAAGCACTAAACGTAGACTCTCTGTATTTCTCTCTCAGCCACAGACACAACCACGCACGGAAGGGGAGGGGAAGGGGGGGAAGGGAGGGAGGGAGGGAGGAGAGAGGGACCTGGATTGGGATGTCAGTCACGTTGGATCCTTCGAGTATTAAATCACTCGAACTGTTTTCCTCTTTACTAATTTTATTACCCAGTAAATCTTCTGTTTCACTTGAACTTTCTTCCACCATCCTCGTCCGATGATCTTCATGTCGAACTTCATACAGTAAATCTGGATCCAGGGACTGATTATGCTGACGAAAAATCTCCAAATCATTCTTCTCTAATGGCTTGCATATTAGTCGGAATCCACATGTTTTCACAATTAAACTACCCCATGTTGTAAGGGTTAACGTAAAACAATTCCAGTCATTTGGAACAATAGAGACTTTGCTCCAGAGTAGCCTTGGTTCGAAACACTGAAGGAACACATGATCGGAATCCATTAGGGGAGTAAAGGATGCACCAAAATTACTACTGCCGTTAATGGTTGCGACAATATCCAAATGGGTCTCCTTTTCTCCACATTTTGTTCGGGCTACAACACAGAAAGCTAATCCTAAGAATTTCTCAAACAAGTCCTTTGAAGCCACGAAAGAAATATGACCCTCATTATTAGGGAGCAACCATTCTGGCATTTCTCCTCCACGCATAACAACTTGTTGGCAACCTTGGACAGAATAAAAATCCTGTCAAAATGCACACTGTCAGATAGTTTTTCCAAATTGACACCTAAAAAGAGGAGTTTAATTAAGTTAAGTGGACAGTCCTATAGTTTAGCTATAGTTAGAAATAGCATTACAAAGATTTTTTTTGTACTTAATTGGTGGAAACAAGATATGTACTGTTGAAGATTTTGTAACTGGATGAACATATATTGTTGAAGTTTTTCATTGGGTGATCCCTGTAATGACACAGAGAACTAGAGTTCTACAGATAGAGAGAATATCATTTCCGTTGCCTTATAGCCATCTCCACTACACATACATGCAAAATCACTTTTAAATGGTTTGCTTTTGTTAATTAGTCCACCAATTCAGGATTTTTGGCCTTTTACAGTATACAAACACTCGGTGCAGCCAACACGTACACGGTCACATATCAATCAAAGAGAGAGGGAGAGTCTAACCTCTTGCTTCAACATAACATTATCACGGAACCATTCATGACATGAAGATAAGTCAACATTGTCAAAGTCACATATGTTTGAGGCCCTTTCACATAGAGTTTCGCAGCCAATTGCCCATCCACGTTGAAATTGCCTTGGAATATCCAGGATCTCTTGTATTCTTTTACAATGCAAAACAGGTGAATGGGGTGACTTATATTGTTGCTCGCATGCAAGAAGGTTAGTAAAATCGGTTCCTTCCAAAAACAAATAATTTAAGGAGGGAAAACAAGAAGGATTATCCAGGAACTCTATTTTCGATAAAATGCATCCGCTAATGTCTAGAAACGATAACTTAGGAAATCCCATTTTTGTATGGGGATCACTCGAATCCCCCCCCCCCCCCATCTTTGGAAACTTGACTAGGTTTGAGCAACCACGAAGTGTCAACAATTCAAGATTTGGCAACCTGTAAATGCTAGACGGGAGGATTGTTAAATTCTCACGGTAATCTAAATCCATTTCCCCCAAAGAGACAAGATTTTCTATGGATGCAGGAAGTCCCTCGATCAAAGTACTTTGTAAATAAAGTCCTTGCAACCTTTTCATTTTATCCGAAAAATCAGGGAGTCTTTGCAACTTTGAGCAACCATTAAGATTGAGAAGTTGAAGATTCTTGGAATGGAGCACATCAGGGAGATGATGGAGTTTTGAGCAATCACCTAAATTCAAAAGCTGTAACTTGTTGTGATACGAAACTGAGTCGTGGACGCTCTCCAAGTTTTTGCACTTATAAAGATCCAATATCTCGAGATTTGGAGTACAATTGAGGTCCGGTATACAAACCAATGATTGGCATTCACTGAAGCTAATGAACTTTAGTTTTATGAAGTCCTGCAAGAACAAAGAAATCAACTTGGGTAGACATTCCGGATGAAAAGAAAAAATCTGAGATAAGTATTTAATTCAAAATTTGGCTCTAATAAATAAGTAATTATTTCTATTTGTCTGGTGGCAAATAAATGGTTCTTATAGTTTTCCTAAACAAATTACAAGGGGACGATTCTGTTATCCCATTGTGTAAAATTGGAACACTGTTCCGTGCAGGTAAAAGTTGAAAGACATTGTTAATTGTCAAATTATGTTGCTAACAAAGATTTGATTGAAAAATTGTTTAATAATAATGCTTTGGTAAGTAACCAATACTTTTAAGTTACTACATAGTTTTAAATTACAGACCATTTCATTACGTACCTCACTAATAAGATAATGGTATTGACTTATACAGAAAACTAGTAAGATGCATGTGCATCGCATGGATAAGACTATATTTAATATTATGAATGTTGATATCGACAAGACTTTTTCGCAAGAGTGATAAAACATGTGTAGAAGATTATAACAAAATAACTATACACATCAATGAAATTCTTTGCTAGAGCTTATAAGAAATTAGCGGGTTTATCCTTTGATTAACAGAGAGGGTTAAAATCATGAAAGATCCTAAACTAGTCCCCTATGATATATTTACGTTAGACTAATTTCTGCCTCACAAAATTCTCAAGTTGATACCTCTAGACCAAACTGACCTTCGTAATGCAAATCTGTCAACAGTGACAGACAACTACAAGACTTATTTGATTTAGAGAATGATAGATTTGATGCGAAAAATCTACGTGTGATGATATTAAATCCAAACAGAAAATAGTGAAAATTATTGGAAAAACTGAGCAAGACTTTGGTTTTTGACACATTATATCAATGAATACCACTGCTAACACTTCGTGCACCGAAGGACTCGTCCACCACTTGGATGCCCTTAGGCGATTACCTTTACCCACCATACATGGCCAGGAAAAATGAGTAACACGTTGATTTGGGTCTCTCTTAATGGAATCTGACCAAAGCCCAAAAACATGTATCTTCTTGGATAGATTTTATGTGCAAAAGCCCCAATTAAAATGAAAAGCACTAATTGAGGAATTACAATGAATAATTTTCACCATTAGAAACTTTAGTATCTGTAAGTATTGTCTTCCTCATGCATTTTAATCGGACGGACCGGTTGCCCATTTCTTTTGGTTTAGTATGACCCGCCTATGAATAAATCCAACGAGCCAAGATTCTCGGATGGACTTTCGTTTTTAAAAGACACTTTTCTTTCTTAGGTGCAACAACACGTAATAGGCCGTGGGTTGTGGTTAGGATTAACTAACAGATACGAGATGGACCGAAAGTGAGCCTCGGGATCATTGACTGGAAGGCCATGGAATGGCCGAAGTGATTGGGCCAAGAAAGTGGTCATGGTAGACTCATCCCCGGGATCAATAAAATTGGGCGATCAGTTTTTAGTTTTACCCAACATAAAACCCCACAAGGAGTTTGGATGGATGATCCACTAAACATCCAGGGCCTTACGATTATTTCTCAATTATGAATTCAATGATTTATTTGTAAAATATGAGCCAAATATGAATTTGATCTTTCATTTATTATTGTTTGTTAAATGTAAGTCAAATATGAGATGGGTCAGATTCTTTTCGGACCTCATCATAAACAATCAAATTTAAGCATATAATAATATGCATATTTTTAAGTAGAATCTATATATACATAAAAAAATATTTTTAAACATTTATTACCAAAATTTGCATTATTCGATTAGAGAATTATGCAATAGAATATAAAGTAATATCAATTATTACCGAAATATGTGTAACAATTAGACATGTAGAATAGAGATGTGCTCGTGAATGCCTTCTTGTACTTTAAATTAAAACATCGGCATTTTTTTTTGTAAGAGTTCGTAATTTTAACATAATGAAAACATCGACAAATAAATATTGGTAATTTTTAAAAAAAAAAAGTGATTTCTAAACAATTAGATAAACGCTAGTAACTTAAACAACTAAGAGTTAATAACTAAAACAAAATGGTAACTTTACTTATGAAGAGTCGGTATATCACTCAAATTAATATTGGTAACTTGCTATAAGAGTTAGTAACTTTAATATGATACTAATTTTAGCAGTTGAATATTGGTAAGTTCTTGAATCAGTCGGTAATATTTATAAAGTCAAATGATAGTTGATATATAGACTCAATTATGAGTTGGCAATTTTCTTTTAAATTAGTAACTTTAATACGTTGGACGCTACTCAAGTAATATTGATTATTTACAAAAATATCTGGTAATTGAAAATAATCAAATAATCGTCGGTACTTTCACAAAACTTTTGGTAACTTCTAGCACGTTTATAAACTAAATATTTCTTGATTCTGCCATAAAACTATCGGTAACTTACTGATTACCCGCCAAATAAGTTGCTGATCAAAATTTAGTTATCGATGATTTTGAAATTTACCTATGCTCTTAAGAAATTACTAGCACCAAACAGTGTTGAGTTTTTTACGCACGAAACTCTAGAAATCTACGGTACATAGCGATGCAACTACTTCTTAAGAATTGGGAGTAAGTGATCAAAACTGAATGATGACTTTTCTCTAAAGGTTCTTTTTTGTACTTAATTATGAATAAAGCATTTTTATTTTTTTGTAATTTTCGAACACGAGATTTATAACAACCTCTTGGGTTTAGCATGAAATCAAAGCCTTAGTCAAGCTCAGTCATATTGATAAAATTGGTAATTCTCTATGAATTAGTTAAATTATTTTGACATTCTAATATTTTATCTCGTACACCACTTGAAACTTAACAAGAAAATTAGATTTATCTATTACCACCCATAGAGTAATGAGTACGTGGCTTCTCAATTCTCTCATGGGAGGGGCCTTTAATGATATTGGGACTATTACATATATCAAAAGCCTACAAATCAAATAAAAAGTCTTCTCGTATAGCTTAAGCACATTCTACGTTCAAACATTAAATTGCATACGAAGAAGTATTTGTTTCAATTTTCAGCTCAAAGTCATGATGGTTTGAGCTCACTGTTGTTTTTTTTTAGTATATGTACGGAAAACTTCTATTTTGCATCCCTGCACTTTCACAACCTTTTTAATCAAGTACTTATACTTTTAGTTTTTCTAGTCATTTCCTTTTACTCACATAGATTTTCTAATCAAAACTTTCCCGTACCAAATCTAGCCAAACCTAGCTGATGTGGCCATTAGACTGATTCCACAATATAACGTAGATTAAACATCGCACATGCGTTAGCAGTCATAACATTAGCTTCGACAGAAGCTAGTCAAACAGGTTATGACTTTGACACCCAAAAAAATAAAAATAAAAAGCAGGTTGTGGCAACTACCACCGTTCACTATTTACAATGGGTGACCATATGGACAATAGTCAATTCACATCATACTTCGACATCCCCGACGACAACGTCAGTTGAATTTGACCAAATTTGATGCTAATGAAATTTGATTAAACAATTCGTGTTAATAAAATGACTCGGTTAGAAAAATTAAAGCCACATGGACGTGATTAGGAAAGCAGTTTAAGTACAAGAATAAAAAATGAAATCTTTGCTATATATGTATTTCAAGTATGATCAAGTTGTTAGTTATAGGGTAGACTATTTACAAATGGAAGATTTTAGCCGCATTGGTTCTATGTACTAGATTGCTAGCCTACATTTGATGCTCTGATATGTATAAGGAGTATAGTAATTGTAGATATTTTCCTAGGAAAATAACAAACATCATTTGATTTAACACATACAGGAATAAGTCATGAAAAAAGGAATGCACACCTTAAATTTCGGCAGTTGCTTGATCTTGCTATTCGGCATATCAAGTCTAACTAATCTCTTTCAACCATAGCCAAATTCTGGAATCAAGGCACAATTATGCAATTCCAAACACCTTAATTGACTTGGGAGACATACGGGACCTTGGAAAGAATTACCTACGTTATGTAGGATGAGCAACCTCAACTTTCTCATGTTTGTGAAAGCATTAGGACAAATGTATGTCTCTTCAAACTTTGGTAGCTTCAAAACTATGGCTTTTATTGCATATGTTCCCTGTATATTTATTTGAATACACTTAGGTTACTTTTTAACTATAGTACAAAGTCAATGATAAGAATAGAATTTGAATTCTTATACACTAAAAGTCTTACCGCATCTCCTGATAGAAAATCAAGAACATCATCATAAAGCCATAACCTACTGCGTTTGCCGGCATCATCACAACATTCTTTTTTAACAATTTCCATACCCATCCATTTTATCAAGTCATGCATTTGTAAGGTCCCGTCCTCTTCACTAATCAAGGAGCGCTCAATGAGAATGTTAACCCCAAAAGTCGTGTCAAAATCACAACTATCAAGAACTTCCTTAATGTACTTTGTCTCCCGTCCCTTGAAGAAACATGCAATGTCGAGAAAAATCTCCTTAACATTGTCCTCCAATCCATCATAACTTACCTTTAGCACATTGTTGATTTCTTTGTGAGGACTTTTGGCTAGTTTTTCCAAGGTACTTTCCCATTGATGTTCTCCTTTACCGCACAAGAAAGAACCCAATACCTCAAGTGCCAAAGGAAGGCCTTTGGCATAATGTAAAACACTATCAACAAGATTGCTCCTTATTTCTATTTTTTGACTTCTTAGAAAAGCATGCTTTCTAAAAAGTTCAAGAGCTTCACCACATTCGAGAGTTCTAACTTTATACAACTGATCCGAATATACTCCATGAGAAGCTAGCAGCTGCTTGTTTCTTGTTGTGATAATTATCCTACTTCCTTTACCGAACCACTTGCAATCTCCAGCTAAAGCATTTAACTGGTGTTCATTATCCACACCATCAAGAATAACGAGAACTTTCTTATTGGAAAGTCTATCTTGAATCAATTGACTTCCTTCATCAACACTAGAGACTATTAATTCTTTTCTCAGTACCATTGATAGCAATTTTTTCTGCAAATGAACCAAATCAGTGAAACTTTTGGAATTTTCACTAACACGGTCCAAGAAACTAGAACCTTGAAACTCTCTAAAAATAGCATTATAAATGGCTTTAGCAAGGGTTGTCTTGCCTATGCCTCCTTGTCCCCATAATCCTACCATAAGAATATCATCCTTGGACTGTAGATTTAGGATTGTTTGAAGCTCTTGTACTCGGGAATCTATCCCAACCGGATACTTGGCTACATTTAATGGCGTTCGATATAGTTGAGTTGAGATTTTCCATACAATATCTTGTATAAGCCTAGCTTCATATCTGAAAAAGGTAAATTCATATAAAGTGCTTTTAGAGTAATCCAAAGAAATGAATAAGTATTCAAAGAGAATCGCCGAATAAGAAATTAGTCTGCAATATATATGGAGATGAAAATGTCCAAATATGTTCAATTAGCATCTCACCTGAGTCTAAGCAGAACTAAAACAATATTCTTCATGTTATTTTAAATGTTGTATGTTAATCTGTTTTGCATTTATCAATAATTCGAGTTAATTATTGGATATATTAAATCATTGATAGGAATTGTTTTCATCTCTTTACAAAGTTAATTGAAATTGTCTTGTCTTTCATGCCAACCCATTTATATGGTATATTCCTTTGCGAAGCAATTATCTGTGATAAAAATAGCCGACGTGAAGTCTAAATTAGCATTTCTAATAAGGTTAATTCGTAATTAAAAACAAGTACTTTATCCTTTGAGACAATTGTAGGCTCACTTCTGAAAGTGGAAAAATAAAGAGCCGTCTTGGGCTGTTTGGACGAACACGGCCTACTGTTAGTTCCAGTAGAAATCTGTCATATTATTACATTTTTGCTCTTTACTGCTTCAAGTATTTACAAAAATGCCATTAGGTCTGTATTTTCTTTAAAGAAAAAAAATCCTAGCGTTTCATTCTTTCTAAGAAAATTAAATAAACATTTCTAATAAACAAAACAGGTTGATAGAATACCAGATTTATCTTCTCCTATGTATAATGGCTTACACAATGTAAATGACTATGTAGATACAAGGGAGAAATGCTCTTGCAAGAGAGGTATTTTTATTGGTCAATGAAAGGCATGATGTAATGGAAACAGAGACTAATTAAAAGAAGCCTGAGGCACGAGATTTAAATCAAGTCCTTCAAGTCCAAAAAATGTAGCAAGGAAAGGTAACACCATTCATTTTAGGTCCCGTAAAAAGAGCAGCTAACCTTAATGGTAATGATACTAGTAAGTTAGCCCAACATCTTCGGCAATCTTTAGGGTTGGCTGGAGAATCTCCAATACTATTGATGATGGAATATTTATTGAGCTTTTAACAGCGAAATGGACTTTATATAAGCCCCATTATCCACATAGAACAAACCATAGTTTGTTTAATGAATAATCCATTAAGACCCGTTATTAGTTCTTGGTGCTCTTCTTAATCTTGATACCGGAAAACATGTATTTGAAAAGATAGATGGATGGGTCACAGCCATTGGTATGATGACAAATGCAGGAGGATATAGTCCAACACTATGTATGAAGTATGTGAAGCCACTCTTGTCGGTAACGCTCAGAAGTTTAGGAAATTCTTATTATCTCAAACAGATTTAAGGTATAAACTAGACAAGAGCTTATTGTAAAGGGACTATAAGCCATCGTAACATATGTCTTTTGATATGTTCTATTTTGACGCTGTGAATTTCTACAATCTGAAAGACTTCATTTGACAGACTTCCGGAGCCATGGCCAGAGGTCACAAAGAAGACTTACGACTTGCTCCTTTGAGGAAAAAGAGGTAGTAGAAGGTCCGGGTGGGTGAATCCAAGCAAAAAAAGTATACGAGGACGAGAGTGAGTACTGACCCCTAAACGAAGGAAGCAACTAAATAGTTTCCTTATTTAAACAAGAGTTGTTGCTCTCACATTGAATATGTGCTGGGTAGAAATGGCTGTAACATCCATCGAGAAGCCAAAAGTGCAAGACACTTTCCTAAGGGATGGAAAAGAAGAAAGTTAATTTGATATGAAAAAAGTGCACCAGGGGAAAACTAAGGCCTTATAAATCTGAAAAGTCATCCAGACTTACAAAGAATTGAGGCCTTTAAAAGGAAACACAGAGGTTCTAACCTCGTTGTCCTCAGGGTAAACCCTGTTAAGTAGTTGTAACTTTTGTTCGATTTTGTGGATTGAAAGCCCACAAGCCCAATGATTGTCAACAAATGTATCAACAGAAAGATAATATTTGTGTAGTACTTATCGAAGATGTCACTCTTCATGACGAACCTGCTTATAAACTTATAGATGAGCAGTAACTAGAAAATTTAGACTTTGAGGTTTAATGTCTCTATGAAGTTTTCTCAGAATATGAGACTGGCGAAGAACATTCAACATAGTGTAGTGAACAATTATCAGCGATGAACGCATGTGATGATATAGTGCCCTTAAAGTCAACATCTTAGGTATTAGAAGAAACTTTCCGATAAGATTATCTCTCGGGATCAACTTTGGAGCAGAAATAGCTCGAAGTAGATGTTATTGCTGTTTATTGATTATTAAGATTTAACTTTAAATAGGCCATAGATTTCTCACAATCGATGTCAATGGCATAGGTGTCGTATAGGGAACTTCAAATCTTAGATGTACCTATGCTAAATCTCCGAAAAATTAGAGAGACAAGAGAAAGAACAAGAGGCACAAGTCGTTATATACGTATATAGGGTTGATCAGAATAGGATAAGTCCCGCTATTTCATCTTCCTGTCGCCAATTTTGTGATTGCAACTGTATAGGATCAAAGATGTACGGGTTTTAGAGATTAATTGATATCGGGAATACTAGCCAAGCTAGCACATGGGCTAGTCTGCTTCCAAGCCCATCCAAATTATTTGATGGCTCTAAATGATATTTGTTTGGGGAATTGATGAACATTGAGGATTGATTCTTTAAACATGGATAGGATGAACCTGCAGGTCAAATGTTTGGTGTATCACACTGGGATGATTTATAGATTCATTAATACCACAAATCCTAGAGAACGGAAATTAGATAGCAAATTTGTTTGAAGAGGTTCACACGATTACAAACAATTTTATAGGTAAAAAATTAATCCCCTAGAATTACAGGGAAAAGTGTTAAAAAAAAGTCTCAAACCTTTTACATTTGTGCCAATAATCATAAATCTTTTTTTGGTGTCATTTTAATTCTAAACATTTTTATGAGGTGCCAATTCAGTCTTTTTCAGCTAATTGTGGCCGGATTAGGTTGACTGAGCACCGACCAACTGACGTGGCACGATCGGTACTAACGTTGACAACTTTTAATAATATTTTAATATTTTTGAATTTTTCCTTTTTATTTTTTATTTTTTTCCTTATCCTCCTTCCTCCAACCAGTTGCCGGACCTCGGCCACCATCCAAAGGCGACAGCCAGCAAGGGCTGCCTCACGATGGGTGGCAAGGCTCGCCCATGGCTGATGAGGCTCAACCCTCACCAACCCAACGCGAGGCCACCCTCGCGGCCCAGGCGGCCTCGAGTTGGGCTGTCGAGGTTGAGCCTCACCAAGCACCGAGCTCAAACCTCACCAAATCCGGTGAGGGCAAGCCTCGCCACCCAAGCCACAAGAGCGGCCTCGCGCCAAGCTAGCGAGGCTCAACCCTTGCCGGCTGTCGCCTCGACGACCGACTAGAGGAAGGAGGAGAAGGAAAAAAGAAAAAAGAAAATAAAAAATATTAAAATATTATCAAAAATTGTCTACGTTAACGCCGATCGTGCCACATCAAATGACCAGTGCCCAGTCAATAAAATCCGGCTACAATTAGCCAAAAAGGACTGAATTGACACTTAGTAAAAATGTTTATGACTAAATTGGCACAAATGAAAATTGTTTAGGACTTTTTTTAACACTTTTCCCTAGAATTACACGGCCTAGGAGTTCAACTATGGTGGAACCTATTGGAGCATCTAGAGAGATTAGTGCGTCTCAGGGCCAATAGAGGGGAGCAAAAATAACCTTATGTTTGGAACACTATCTACACCCTCTTTGCTAGGAAATTAAGGACTTTTGAACCTCTTACTATAACACAGGATACAGTACAACAAGTCAATCGGGAAGAGGTTGCATCTCAAAGATCTGTAAACTTAAGAATTTTAGAAGAAGGATCATAGGATACAGACAAATTAATATGCTTGTATATGAAGAAGAGGATGCATAGTCAAGAGAGAACAATGTTGTAATGGTAATGCACTCCGAAGGAGAAAAGATCCGCATCCCAAGACATACATGAAGTTTTCCGAGCTTTAGGAATACAGCAGGGCAATGGTCCATAGTCATGGACAAAATTTGGGATATGATCGGACCCTCCCAAATGGCACATCAAGGAAGCTGGGTTAAGCACTTACGTGGTTGTGATGTTTAAATTTCCCGGGTGTTATCCATATTCATTAGAGACCCTGGAGCTTGTACTAATTGTGCAAGACCTAATGCATCACCGGATGAATGGTGGAGACCATTAACAAAGCCTATCGCATTGAGAATGGCAGGTGGGAATCAATGTTTATTTTTAGACGGATCTTTCCTTTCCCGCCACTGGATGAGGATGTCCTTCTTGGTAATGCATTCTTAATGGGACAAAATGAAAATTGGTCTTTTGTGCAAGACAGCACCGCGATTACTATAGCAGGTGTGACTCTTCAAAATCCCTAGTTAAGACACAAATTTGAGGTTTATCCTGTGAAACAATCAGAGTTTTGTGGAGACTGTCCATGTGAACAAGTATTTAGAGTGTGAGCTCAGCGTGGCAAATAATGGGAGCATAAGCTATTTGGATGCAAAAAATCTTCATTTCCAAATGATTCCTCCTAGTATCAAAATTTGTTCTGCCTAGAACAAGGAAAATTTCGGAGTATCCAATAATCAGGAAAGAAATGGAATAAGTTCCTTCTAAAACTGAAAAGTAACTTTCGTGACGATCCACAATGAGTCTTTTTTCTTTTTTTGTGTGTGTAAAAGGTAAGTCAAACTGTGGAGTCTTAATGGTGTAAAAGCCAGACTAGAGCTAAAAGATCCATTACCATCATTTGAGCAAAAACTGTGAGATGGTAGAGTTATTTGAAAAACAAATTCCTGATCTGTTCTCGAAAGGTTTTATTAGAGATAATTTTAGTCTGCATTCTAGCCCAACCTTCATGGTCATTAACCATGCAGAGCAGGTACGAGGAATAGCGTGAATTGTTACAGACTATCTTCAGCTTAGCAAACCAACAAAGATAATGACTATAAGATAGCTGCAGCAGGAGATCTCATAGACAGAATGCCCTAAGCAATTTTCAGCGGGAAATGGATGATGCCTTCAAGTATCTACACAAGTTTTGTGCTGTGTATATACACGATGTAGTGGTCTTTAGCAAAAGCGAAGAGATGCAAATGAATCACTAATAACCACTGACAAATATCTTTAAGAAAGAAGACATGATCCTATGTAAAAGAAGGTAAAATGGATAAAGGAAAAAATTAATTGCTTGCGTATGGGGCTAGTATTGCAAACCTAAATTTGCGAGATATAATAAACTTTCCTGACAAAGTAGAAGGTAAAAAGTCCAGAGGTACTGTAGATCTGCTAACTAGGCCAGACAATTTTAAAATATCTTAGTAGGCTACCCAAGAAAGCTCCAAGTAATACATCTCGATTTTGGGATGATGAAGACACTCAAGCAGTAGGTTAAAGAAAAGGTGAAGTATCTGCCACCATATTATCACCTTCTGATGCATCAAATGAATACTAGGGAGAAGTACGATAAACTAAATGAAGAAAATCAGTAAGACTTCTATCAATATTGGTCTGCCACATTTAATTGGTCTGAACTAGATATACTACAGTGATTGTTACCAGCACGATTAACGGATCCGGATGATGAAAGGAAATAAAGTATGTCTTAACAGATATGGGTAATCAACAACTTGCAGAACCAAACAAAACCAAGAGAAACATAAAAACGCAGTGAGACATTATTTTTATCACTAAAGCCACTGAAATCGAATTCTTTAAAGCTGTCCTAGAGTATGCAATAGGCAACAAACAAAAGTATTATCTGCGTGGTGATGGAAGAATTTTCATCATCATTCTCAAGGGTTATATGAGCTTTAAATAAAAAGAAGTCCAAGAGAGAAAATGAGGGAGTAATCGACCTGCCCACTAAGTTTCTGGCCTAGAGAACAGAGCTTATGTTTCAGGGCTGATGATTCTGAAGTCTGGAAGATCTCCCAAACCCAAGATCAGCGCCTTGAAGAGAAGGGAACGAGATAATCACGCCCAATTTGAAAGAAAAGGCCCAAGGTCAACCTCCAGATGGAGTGGTTACTACGTCACTCATTACGTCAGCAGCACTAGACGTGAAAAAAACTAATTTTCCAAGAAGAAGAGAAAATGCATGGATGAGAAGCGTTTAGATAAGACTGAAAAGATTCAAATGGACAAAACGGGTACAAAACCACTAGAAAAGAAATTTGCATGATCAAGATTTTACAGAAAAAATGTTGCATCAATGAAATTTGTCAAACAGAGGCACAAAAGAAATTCCTCGTGGGTTAGACGGGGTATAATGTCTTATATGTATAGGCGAAGGCAGGTCACTTGTGTTCTTGTCTGCTTGTAAATGTAGAAGTAAGCTGGCAACATCCTACAAGCACCAGCTTTTGTATGTATATAGCTGATCCCTCTTCAGTTGAAAGGAGAGGCGAAATAAGAAGAGAAAGCTTTCTTTACAATTCTTAATCTCTTAATGATTTTAGTCTTGGTCTGCAAGTGATGAGTGATAGCTCGAATTGGAAAGCCAAAGTCCACGAAAATATACTTCTATAGATTTTTGAGTTAATCTTTTTTTAAGAGAATCTGTCATCTAGCATTATGGTTTTTGATATTGAAGAAACCTATTATATTTGAATATTGTGCAACTTTTCTTCTAACAAATATCTCAATTTGCCACTGCCCCGTGGCCGTTGTCATCGCCTCCCCCCCCCCCCCCCCCCCCCCCCCCCCCCCCCCGGGGGTCATGTCCCTGCCACCATCATGTGCCCATCACCGCTGCGCCCACTTTCTGTGTTCTTGTCCCTCTGTCATGGAAGACAGGAAAGTCTCAGCCATAAGAGCCAGCCTCAGGCGACCACTGCCCGAGGGTAGCGACCACCGATCTGGGCTTGAAACCACAGATCATAGGTTAAGCCGCTTGACACAGAGAGATGAAGAGGGGCTGAGGTGATGCGGCTGGGGTGGTGTTGGGACGTGAGCAATCGGACGGCATGTCGAGAATCAGTGGAGACTCAGAGAGGACGAACGGCTCGCACATGGTGCTCTGTTTCGTGTTCTGTGTTAAGTTTTCTCTGTGCTGTGTGACTGTTTGATGAGCATGCTTCTCGTGCGAGTGAGATGGGGCAAATTACGCCTAACCATATAGGATCCCAAACCTTAGAGAAAATCAAGTGTCAAAAGAAACAAACTAATTGAAGTAGCAGAAGAGTTGTCACGTACTCATTTTCAGTAACATGCCATCCAGACAAGCTACCAACGTCTGAAAGAGCTTTTTTCCATCTCTTTACTTTCTCTGAATCCTTCCCAAAGTTGACCTCATGCTCGGCCATAGCTTTTCCATAACTCTGTCTGTCCCCTTTCCCTGGTGTTCTCACTTCTCTAGGTTCCACTTTGTAAAACACCGGAAAGACTACTAGGTTTCTTTGCTCCTTGCACTTCATGATTTCTGCTAGCTCATCCAAACACCACTTCGATGAGGCGTAGTTCTCGGAAAAAAACTACGATGGCAATTTGCGATTCCTTGATTGCCTCCATAAGTGCAGGTGATATTTGCTCTCCCTTCCTCAATTCTTCACTATCGATGTAAGTGTTAATTCCTCTCTGGTCTAGAACTATGTAGAGATGACCAAGAAAGTTATTGCGGACGTCCGTGCCTCTGAAACTTAGGAAGACATCGTAACTCCTTCTATGCTTGGAAGAAAAAGAAGAAGTCATTAGAATCAGGAAACGGAAGTGATTAACAGGGAGCAGTGAGTTGCGTAAAATTTGGTACTTTGTTAGCGTAGTCTGTTCACCATTTGATCTTCTCTATATACGGTCGATATTCAGATGCATTGCTTGCTTTTCGTGTGGGTCGACAAAGAATATTTTAAGGAAAGTGCTTAAGGATGAGCCGACACCTTAGCATCGGAGTGCACTTCAGGCACGAGTGTTGACAATGTGCCCCTTAAACTTTTCTTCATGGATGGGCCAAAAAAAATAAAAAAAATTCTTCATGATAGATCACAATTGCCACATTAGTTAGATGTGTCTTCGCCACATATCTTTGCTCATTGTTGAATTTTTTTCTAAATTGAATGTTAATAAATTTGACTACTCAACAGAGGATAGATTTCTATGACCATAGTATCATACCATCCTAGTTAAAGGCCAATTTTCTGATTGATTGATTGGTTTGGCTTCAGGGAAATGACTTCTATTTTTTCAACCCTTCATTTTCTTTCTATTATATGGATAATGGGGTGTTGATCTTATTAAAAAAACACTTTGCTGAGGCTATATGCTAAATATGTGAGTGATGATCGATGCACCTCAAGATTAGTCGACCAGACACTAATCAATTCATTAATCAATTAATATCTCGTCATTATACTGAAAAAAGGTGCTATGAGATCTGTGGTGGCACCACGTATGTCAATCTTTGTTAAATGTGAAGTGAAAGGGGTCCACGAATGTTATTGAACTATGTGTTAGACTCTAGATATGATGGCCAAAGCAACTTGGTGAACTTTACCCTCCAACTATATATAATGATAACCTTATACCCCACGACTTGAAGTCTAACCACAATATAGGCCATATATTACTTATTCTCAATAAATATATCAAACTGAACAAGACATACATATTCAGATTACATGTTGGAAGTTATAATTAAAAAAGAAAAAAGAAGGCTATTGGGTTCAGGTTAAAAAAATTATTGAAGACACGAAATTTAAAGTTCATGTTGCAAATAGAAACTTCAATTGCTAGAGCATGGAAGTCGTTCCATCATTACAAAGTTTATGTTGCAAATAGAAACTTCAATTGCTAGAGCATGGAAGTCGTTCCATAATTACACAAGGAAGTGAAATTAGAGATAACATGAATGTGGGGCGTAACTCTTCAGCACATGATTGTCAAACTCTACTCCCATTTTATTAACCAGGCTTTTAGATCCCGCAAAAAAGGGTAATTTGTTGCGTAAATTTGACCGTGTGTGGACGAATAGATCTCCACCATTTTTTTAAGCTTCCCATAGAGCATTTCATCGCAGCGTTAACTTCGCACGTGAATAGAATGTCGCAATCAACAAATTCATTTAGAATTAGCCTAAGAAGACAGTGATGATCCGATCCATAACCCACGAGTACCACAGGAAACAATCGAAATCGCGCGATGAGCATAACAATTTCATCCGATACTAAGAAGAAGGTCGCAGCAAACCTGCTCTGAGAGACATCGTAGATCTGCCCCCTGTTGGCCATCAAGTGAGACTTCTTGGGGTCGGTGCCGTCGTACTGCTTGAGCTCGTCCTCGGAGGTCTCGACAAGCTGAACAGGTGGAGGGAGAGGCTGCATCTGCTCCTGGTAGTCCCTCGGCCTCTGGTGGGGGTCGGATAACGACCCGAAGAGGCCGGACACGACATAGTAGACGGCGAGCCCGAGGGCAAGGACGGTGAAGAAAGTCGCCAGGGACAGGCCCGTGAAGGCGACGATGGATTCTTTGAGGGCCTCCCACAGTTGCAGAGCCATCGCCGAAGAGCTTTGGAAGAGAGAGAGAGAGAGAGAGAGAGGCGGAGGCGACGGATTTGGTCCGAAATTTGGTGCGCACGTAAAGACAGGCAAATGTTTTTATTTATGCAAATGGAAAAACGCCTTGCAACTTGTTATTCCATTTTCCATAGTGATCCTACTGATCTAAAATCATCCTTTTCAACAGCTATTTACCTATTCAAAATCTCTAACGCGTGGAGGAAGCTTTAAGGGCTATATGAGTTTCATGTGATTTGATGATATCTCACCTTTTTTCTTTGTCTTCGTTGCTTAGTCAAAAGTGCCAGGAAATGTTCGCTCTATCAGTTTCGCGCTAGCTTCCCTCCACGCGGCCGTGCTCAGAAAGGAAAAAAAAGATCAAGTTGATTTTGATGGGCAGGTGGCCCCCACCACTTTGTTCCTTCCATATGCTCATATCTTGAGCGATTCCCAGGCATTATTTATTCTTTTATATATATATAAACAGAAACGGCTCAGTTGTTATTATTCGGGAAAATGTTAAACAAGGAGATGGATTAGACTCGTTTTACAAAAAAAGCCTAAACTGAATATAATCAAATAATTGCCTAAAATCACTAAATCAATCTCACATAGGAGCCAAAGCTTGCTGATCGGCCAATTTTTGGATAACTGGCAGGTATATGATTGGTCCAACAGACAAAACCTGGATATTTTTGTCTAAAAAAATTGGTAAAAGTTATAAATCCAAAAAACAAAACACCACCACCACCCCTACACATCGCACCCGAAGGTTTCTTCCTTCATTTCTTCGCATCTTCTCCTTTGCTTCCGGTCTTCATTTCTTTCCAAAGATAAAGACAAAGCTCATGCAAGGCCCACCTCTTCATTAGTCAGACTGGTGACAGTGCAAGTTTTTCCTAGAATTCTGCAGCAGAGAATAAGCAATTGAGATTTCAACCTATGCACAAAAAAATCAAGTTTACGCACTCATAATTCTGTTTGGCCATACTCACTCATACTTTGCTAATAATCATATGATCTTGAATGGAGATAAGGATTCATTTCTCTCTGTAAAATCTGTTTTTGTGAAATTTCAAAATTATCTCCGGTTGGAAACTCGACCTCGAAGGATCGACGCATTTGGAACTAAAATCAAGGCCAGACTATTAGACAACTTCTTGGAACTTAGTCACTTTAAAGCTGGTTCAAACAATTGAAAAGCGATCGAAAATGCTCCTCCGTTTCACACTCGAGCAAAAAATTATATTTATTTGGTCAAAGCTGTTCTATTTGACCGGTCAATGGCCGTGGGACCAACCACTTTTTATTATTATTACTTTTTGGATTTCTTTCCCCTGTAGTATATTATTAACTGGGAATATCAACTCAGTTAAAATATACTCCATTAGCTCCCTAGTAAAATCCTTGATTGTGGCTTCCAATAAAGAGTTAATATCACGAAAAATATCAAGTTGATATACCTATAACAATGTTACCTTCAAATTAATTTTTTAATCACAAAGAACCCCAAATTAATACATTTAATCATTCGTTAAATTTTACTATTAAATTACTGAATTAAGTAACATGTGTATCAGTTTTGGGTTTTACCATTCATTTATTACAAGTGTATGACTTAAAATTTATCATAAATATATTAGTTAGAGATTTTTGTTATTAATTTAAAATAAATTTATTATAGGTATACCATTTTGATATTTTTCTTAGTATTAACCCTCTAGTAAATGGCATTTGAAATCAATAAGTTATTGCCCTTCTTTCTTTCTTTCTTTCTTTCTTTCTTTCTTTGGAATATCATGACTTCTTTTTGTCGAAAAGTCCTCGTTTTCTTTCTTTCTTTTGCATATTATGACTATCACTACTCAAAAGTTCTGTCATTTTGAGTTTGTTTTTGTTTTTTTCTTACGTGCACATTAAAGTACACTAGCCCTCACGCACGTACTATTGTTTTAGACGTCGGTCAATCAGTTTTTTTTTTTTTTTTGCTTTAATTTTTGTTAAAGTAACCAAAAAACGAAATCCTTTAACTCACGTTCACGAATTGAACTCGTCTCCCCCAAACCTATACTAGTTTCGCCGCTAGAGAGCCAAGATAACTCGCACCTCATTGGCCCCACAAGTCCTAGACTACCTTTCTGCCAACCCTTTTTTTTTTAATTGGTCATGACAAGATTTAGTTTCTTTAATGTAAGATCGTAAGCATGCCTGATAAGTCATTGGCAGGTTCGAATTGCTATTTGTCCCGAGTCAACATTTATTTCTGAAATAAAACTTATTCGATGGAGTACAACATAGCACATGGTTCATACCATCTTTTTCTAGTGCCTTATATGATGTGATTCCTATGATCACTTCAATATTGATTACTTGCTGAGTAGTTATGTTTGCATATTGTCTTCACAAGAAGCATGTGAAATTCTGAAAATTGCTAATTAAAAGTGTATTCACCATGTCTCTAATTGGTAGATACTGTTCAGGTTTGTCAATATTTATGTTTTCCACGCATGCTCCAACTTTGGCTGCATCGATCCATGTGCATTTACATGTTAGATTTGGAAATTTTCTTCTCTCTTATTTCACATGTGATCTTACTTTGGCTGCATTAATCCCAGTGCATTCATACACTGAATTTGGAAATTTTTTCTCTCTTGTACTATAACTTTGGCAGCATCGACTCAAGTGCATTCACACCCCATATTTATCCATTACTTGTGGATGATATTGTATGAAAGATTTCAGCCGTTAGCTTGATAATTTCAACTAATGTCAACATCAATATTTTACTTTTTTGGAGAAGTAAAAGTTACGTAACTCTTTTTTTTCGTGATTTTGATTTTAAGGACACCAAAAGACTAATACACGTTATGAAGTTTTCACAACTATCCTAAAACAATATAGAACTAGATCCATGTTGATCCTAATTCACATTTGGTGATTATGAAGCTCACTCAAATATGTTACTTATTATTTAAAATTATTTCTATTGTACTTGAGTATTTTTTACAGAATTTCGAAAGGGTAGAAAAAGACCACTTTCCCCTTAAAACATATGATATTATAAGATCTTTTAATAATATTATTGTGTGTACCAGGTGCTTGAAAGAGTTACTGATTTGCGTCATTGAATATCACATTTACCACGTCTGTTTGATGTATGATCGATACAAATATTTGTTTAACATTAATTTATTGTTGACTGAATTATAAATAAATTTGACAAGTTGATAATTTTGGACTTGAAAATGATGTTGCCGTCACCACGTTTATATTAAGATTTATTCGGGCTGGTTTTTCATAAAGCAAAATAATTTTATAAGCTTTGCAATTTCGCTAGCACCCCACATTATATTCCCCCTAGGGTCACAACAAGATAAAGGCTTTTTGATTTGATATAGAGTGACAACGCACTGACGCTCTACTTTCCACACACCAAATGCATGAACCCTCCCCGATTTCAAACCAGGCAGGTTCAAATTGCTATTTTTCCCGAGTCAACATTTATTTATGAAACAAAACTTATTTGATGGAGTACAACATAGCACATGGTTCATACCATCTTTTTCTAGTGCCTTATGTGTTGTGATTCCTATGATCACTTCAATATTTATTACTTGCTGAGTTGTTATGTTTGCATATTGTCTTCACAAGAAGCATGTGAAATTCTGAAAATTGCTAATTAAAAGTGTATTCACCATGTCTTTAATTGGTGGATACTGTTCAGGTTTGTCAATATTTATGTTTTCCACGCATGCTTCGACTTTGGCTGCATCAATCCATGTGCATTTACACGTTGGATTTGGAAATTTTCTTCTCTCTTATTTCACCTGTGATCTTACTTTGGCTGCATTAATTCCAGTGCATTCACACGCTGAATTTGGAAATTTTTTCTCTCTTTTACTATAACTTTGGCAACATTGACTCAAGTGCATTCACACCTCATATTTATCCGTTACTTGCGGATGATATTGTATGGAAGATTTCAGCCATGAGCTTGATAATTTCAACTAATGTCAACATCAATGTTTTACTTTTTTGGAGAAGTAAAAGTCATGTAACTCTTTTTTCCATAATTTTGACTAAAAGGACACCAAAAGACTAATACATGTTATTTTCACATGAATGAAGTTTTCACAACTATCCTAAAACAATATAGAACTAGATTCATGTTGACCCTAATTCACATTTGGTGATTATAAAGCTCACTCAAATATGTTACTTATTATTTAAAATTATTTCTATTGTACTTGAGTATTTTTTTTATAGAATTTCGAAAGGGTAGAAAAAGACCACTTTCCCCCTAAAACATATGATATTATAAGATCTTTCAATAATATTATTATGTGTACCAGGTGCTTGAAAGAGTTACTGATTTGCGTCATTAAAGATCACATTTACCACGTCTGTTTGATATATGATCGATACAAATATTTGTTTAACATTGATTTATTGTTGGCTGAATTATAAATAAATTTGACAAATTGATAATTTTGGACTTGAAAATATTGTTGTCATCGCCAAGTTTATATTAAGATTTACTCGGGCTGATTTTTCATAAAGCAAAACAATTTTATAAGTTTTGCAATTTCGTTAGCTCCCCACATTATATTCCCCCTAGAGTCACGACAAGATAAAGGCTTTTTGATTTGATATAGAGTGACAATGCACTGACGCTGAACTTTTCACACACCAAATGCGTGAACCCTCCTCGATTTCATACCAAAAACAAACAAATAGATAATGTTCCCACTACACTCTTGATTTATGAAGGTTAAAGAGTTTTTTTTTCTTTTTTTGAATTTGTTGACTGCAATTGCCGTTCTCACACTGTGTTCTTGACTTAGGTGAAAAGATGTTTTACTAATCCGAGATACTCTATAATTGTTGGTGGGGAGCTTGTTGGCTTTTTAAAGATGGTAGAATGGATTAAGACAAGGTGATCCTATCGCATCCTATTTGTTTGTGATGACAGAGCAAGCTTCACTAAAATTCTGCAGTAGAGAATAGGCAACTGAGATTACAACCTATGCACATGAAATTCAAACTTACGCACTGATACTTCTGTTTGGCAATTCACTCACTCACTTATACTTTGCTAATAACAATATGATCTTCTTGAATGGAGAGAAGTGATCATTTCTTACTGTAAACATGATTTAGAGAAATTCTACAATTATCTCCGGTTGGAAACTCAACTTCAAAGGACCGAGATCTTTGAGGCTAAAATTAGGGGTAGACTATTAAGTGACTTCCTGGAACTCAATCACTTTAAAGCTGTTTCAAACAATTGGAAAACAATAAAAAATGCTCCTCCATTTCACACTTGAGCAAAAAAGTGGATGAATGTGGCTCTAGATGGAGTAATGAAACTCCACCAATCTAAGCACAACAAAATGTAAAGTGTATTGGAATTGCAATTATGATCAATTGAAATAGCTGAAATTGAAATTACTTCGATATGCAATTATAAGGAATTGAACAAGGAAATGAAAGTACAAGGGAGAAAGTAAAGATAACTCTCGAATATGAGGGTTGTGTTGGTTGATCTGCCGCTTCAGCCTCTTTAATGTTCTTCAAAAGAAATGGCACCATGTTTTTCCACTTTGCTTGAAATTCTCCTATTTTGTGGGCAACCATACAAGTAAATGGACTAGCTTAACATACTTTTTGGAGAAAAAATGAGTAAAATTTGGTACCAACACAAGTATATTTGATCATTCTTTCTACATAGTGTTAACAATATCGGAAATCTAAGAAATTATAATAATATGAGGTTACAATTATTACAGTTCTCTATGAAATATTTTAACTATCTTTCACATAATTATATCAGTGTCACTAGAGTTTTCACTAAATCGTCACGCAAATTTAATTGATATAGAGGGTTGCATGTGTTCAAACACAAAAAAGAAAAAAAAAAAACTCATCTTCCATACTTTTGCCATTGAGAATTAGAGTTTGTAATAAACCGGTTACATGTTAAGTCATATTATGAATCAATAAAAGAATGAATTGAATACCAAACACCCAATTCCTACACTGAAATGTCGCAATTGATAGAAATGTCTAGCCTCTCCAATTATAATTGATCAAATAAACTCAACATAACCATTCAAAACAAATAAAAATAAGAAGAGGGCCATATCAACCAAAAAGTTTACATTTGGAAACTCCAACATCATACATGCGACAGTAAGTTAATAACAAATGTTGATCCTATAAAATTACTCTGTTTTATTTGCCCAATCAATTGCCTTTTCCAGCTACCATATCTAATTTATTCAAGTGATAGACATCATTGAGGATGGCATCGGTCAATGAGATCGTGATTCAACGAGGGAAAAAATAAAAAGCAAAATGTGCCATACATTATCCGAATGGGGACTATGCGAACATAAGTTAGTGTAGAAGAAGCCTTTTATGAGCAAGATATCCCAAGGAAAAATTGTAATGTCAATCTCATGCAATCATTGAGGAAGCGTACACCCTGCCTAGGTTTGATACATATCTTTGCAAAATCATGTGAAAGAAGCAAAAAGAATGCATCGTAATTTTTTGTGTAAAATTTACCGGTATGACAAGCATAAATATTTTTCATAGCGATTTTTCTGGATGGACTCGTGACATGCATAAACACCTACCCCCCCCCCCCCCCGGGGCCCCAGAAAAACCCTAACATGATTCTAGATATCAATTGAATGAAATAGGCATTAAGCAAGTTTTTACACAAACGATAAGTTTCTAGCTTAAAAAGTCGAGCATGCATAGAAACAGTAAAGAGGGGAAAAATGAAGAAAAAGCCCAAAATAGTTCACTTCACTTCTAAGTTCTAACTACCCCCTTAAAAAAATCCTGATTTTTTTTTTTTACACGGCACACTACCATAAAAAAATTTGGAGCAAATTGAAATGAGAAAGTGATGGTCATCATGCCTCTACAGAGGAAGGCTGCTTTTCAATTTGGAAAAATGGGAAAGATTCGTAAAAAAAGAAAATCTACTTTCTAATTTGCTCCTTCGCGTGATTGATTGCATTTGTCATCATCGCATCCCCTTTTTCAACTCATGAAATGCGGATTTCTTGCTTATTGGGACATTTACTTTGATAGTTCATCGTTACCCATCCTTCTTTTTGACTTTAACTCTGCTTTGAGGTTTGCTATAATTATAATGAAATGAAAGATTCCTTTTGCATCTTACTTTACCGATTCCACGGATTAGCTTTGGTAGAAAAACTATTGCCCATAGGCCGTTTCCCTTCTTCTTCTTTTTTACATACTCATCAACTTGTAACATACTCTTTGCTTTTTTGGTGTACCAAAGAATATAAATATACACTATCAATCATTTTCATTTTGGGCTTATCTGAAAATCAAAATGACACCATATATAAATTCATAGAATCAATCTATAGAATTCTTTTCCTTATGGATGTAATTACACTACAAATGCTCATACGCTAATACTTTTGTCTTGACTATATGCCACCTGAGATCAAGTTCACATGTTGTATGGTGTTTGTGCACCGAGCCAGATTATGATGGAACAAAGCATTCGTCCTACTTTGATACCCAAAAAGGTAAAGGTAAATCGAGATCTTTTGGTCCTGTATACTAGTTTTACGTAAATGGAATTGTGGGTTGTGAGGATAATACGCAAGGAGAAGCAAATAGTGATGTAGTTTTTTTAATGTGAGATGGTGAGCTTACAAATCATTGGGAGGTTCAACTTGCTATTTTTCCGAGTCAATATATATATATATATATATATAAATATTTTTTCTAAAACATAAATTATTCGATGGAGCACAACATAACATATGGTTTGTACTGTCTTTTTCTCATGCCTCATGTGATGTATGTGGTTCATATGATCCCTTCAATAGTTACTACCCGGTAAGTTGTTGTGTTTGGCCGATCGTCTTCACAAGGAGCATGAGAATTTGTGAAAATTGCTAATTAAAAGTGTAATCACCGTGTCTTTATTTGGTGATCCTCTTCAGGAATGTCAATATTTATGTTTTCCACACATGGTCCAACTATGGCTGCAGATCCAAGTTGTATCCACGTGCTAGATTTGGAAATTTTCATCCCTTATCTTATTTCACGCGTGATCTTACTTTGGCTGCTTCAATCCCAATGCATTCACATACTGGGTTTGGAATTTTTTTTTTTTCTCTTGTGCTATAACTTTGGCTGCATTGATTCAAGTACACAAACCCTATTTGTCTATTACTTACGGATGATATTGTATGGAAGATTCTAGCCATATGCTTGATAATTTCAAGTAGTGTCGTTCGATGTGAATATTTTCAATTTCTTGAAGAAGTAAAAGTCACATAACTCTTTTTTCCTATGATTTTGACTAAAGGGACTTTGCAAGATTAACATACGTTATATTCACATGAAGAAATTTCAACTATCCTAAAAGAAATATAGAATTATATCTATGTTATTCACATTTGATGATTATAAAGCTCACTCAAATATGCTATTTATTATTTAAAATTATATCTATTGTACTTGAGTTTTTTTTTTTTTTATAGAATTTCGAAAGGGTGAGAAAGATTGTTTTGCCCCAAATCGTGGGTGTGTGTCTGATGGCTGACAAAGTTAATGATTTGCGTGCGCAACTTTTCATCATTGAAGATCACATTTGCCGCATTAGCTCGAGGTATGATCACTACAAATATTTATTAAAATTGATTTATTGTTAATTGAATTATTAATTAATTTGACAAATCAGTAATTTGGACTTCAAAAATATTGTCATCTTCGCCACGTTTATAATGAGATTTACTCCCACTGGTTTTTCATAAAGCAATAGTCATCAAACAATTTTATAAGCTTTTGTAACTTTGCCGGTGCCCCACATTATATTCTCCCCAGGGTTCATCTTGTTTGATTTGATTAAGGGACAACGCACCGACGCTCTACTTTCTACGTACCACATGCATGAACCGTCCCTGATTGCAAATAAAAAACAGAGATTGAGTTCCCACTGCATTCTTGACATGGGAAGGTTAAAGGGATTTTTTTATATTTATTTTTTGAATCTGTCGACTGCAAATTGGGATTGATTCAAATTTGTCATCATCATATCCCATTTTCAATCCGTGAAATGAACCATTGGGATTTACCCCAATGGCCACCCTTCCAACATGGAAGAGGAAGTAGGAGGTTCGAATCCCCACATTCTGAGAGAGGGGTTGGGGTGGGGACAATTTAGTTTCAGGAGTGGGTTTCGATTCCCACGCCTTGCAAGGAGGTAGGGCAAAAGTCTGAGGGTGAGCATTAGAGTATGGATAAAGTAGGACCGATCAAAAGAAAAAATCCGTGAAATGCAGATTTCTTACTTATAGCGAGACTTTCACTTTCACCATTCCTCATTGTTGTCCGTCCGTTGCCTTTTTGACTTCTAAGGTTTTCTTTTTGACTTTTACTCTACTTTGAGGTTCGTAATAATTTTAAGGAAATGAAAGCTTTCCTTTTGCATCTTACTTACCCGGTTCCGTGGATTAGCTTTTGGTAGAAAAACTATTGCCTAGAGATCCTTTTCTTTTTTATATACTCATGTACTTGTAAAATACTCTCTGCTTTTTCGGTGTACCAAAGAACATAAATATACACTATCAATCTTTTTCATTCCTGGCTTCTTTCAAAATCAAATGACACCATACATAAATTCATAGAATCCATCTATAGAATACTTCTCCTTGTGGATGTAATCAGACTACAAATGCTCAGATACTCCACCATAAGATGTAATTCAAGTATTATATGGCGTTTGTGCACCAAGTTGGATTATGATACCCAAAGAAGTAAAGGTAAATCGAGCACGAAACCCATGGTCTTTCGTTCCTGCATACCAGTTTTACATAAACAGAATTGTGGGCTGTTAGGACAAAACAAAAGGAGAAGCAAAGAGTCATCACACAATTTTCATAGAGAACCCAGTGGGCCAGAAATGTGAATGAAAAGCAAAATGGCTTGGATGAAATTTTCTTAAAATTGAAGTTGGACCACCATCTCAATTAAATTTCCTAAATAAGCCCAAGTTATTTATGGGCCTTTAAAATGTTCGTAAGCCCAATTTGATTTGGGAAAACTAGAAAGGTTCTTAAGAAACTCAACTTCAGACATATTGTGTTTGCTTAAGTCTAGCAAGGATAAATTTAAAAGTCCAATCTTCACATGGGAATCAATTGAATCCTCCTTGTACTTTGGAAACTCCACTAAAGTCTAAGCCTGCTGAGTTTCTACAACTTGGAAATGCTAGATGGAAGGCTTGCTAGGTTCTTGCAGTTATTTAATGAGTGGAGGTTTTCTATGAATGCAGTCTTTTCAAATTGAAGTCCTTTCGTTCCCTCCAACAAACAATAAGTGGTGCTGAAAGACAATGAAACCAATTTCGATAAACATTTTGAAGCATTCGTGTTCAAATTTGTTGAGCTCAATGTCTTTTACTGATCACACCATTATGTGGGGCACTCATCAATATTGCCCAAAATCACAAGTTGCTTGATCATCACCCTCTCTTCCATCAATTCTAGGTATTCATTGAGATGATGTGGATCCAAAATGTTGACCCACAAAATTGCATGTTCAACAAGTTGCTCTCTCGGTGAAATTGTATAGATTTTGATGTCAAATCCAAAAATTAATGGTTTTTTTTTCCAAATCATGGATTATTTTTCTGTTGATATGTTTGTGAAATGAGAGAGAATGAGAGAGAGAGAGAGAGATGTATATGTGCATATTGGTGAAGGAGGCAATTTATGCTAGCTTGAAAGAGAAAGACAAGGCAAAGAGAGATTTGCAAGAGAGAGATGTATATGACTGCATATTGGTGAAGGAGGCGATCTGTGCTAGCTTGAAAGAGAAAGACAAGGCAAAGAGAGATTTGTGACGTCATTATGGATGGGGAAGGTTGCGAGAATGTTGTAATAGCTGTGGTCGAGAAGTTGGAGTCGTCGATGAAAGGTCATCCTTACCCTGACAAATCACAATGGTTAAGGGAGGGAAAGGAAGGAAGGGTCTCCAACCCTGTTTAATTCAATTTTCTCTTGCAAATAAAAGTAACAACAAAGTGTGGTATGATGTGAATCTACCGGATGTCTATCATAAGCTACTAAGATGATCATGGCAATATTACCGTTGAACTATTTATGATGGATTTGGATACCCTTGCTCCTTCGAGAAGGATGGTGTATAGATTACTCTTGCACCATTAAAAATTGATAGTCAATAGGCAAAGGAAGAAAGCATCGTAACATCCCTGTTTGTAATAATAAAAGCCTACGAGGAGACACATGTTGCATGTGCACCTGTGGTATCCAAGAGAATAAGGAATCACTTGAATTGCCTTCTTGAAGAATTTAGAAATTTTGTTCCTGATGAAATGCCGACTTGCTTGCAGCACATGTGTAATATTTCAACGCCTCAGAGATCCTCAACAAAGCAGCCAACCCCATGGATCTTGAGGAGCATGAAGAACTCCAGCGCCAAGCAAAAGACCTTATGGAGAAAGGCATGGTAGAAGAAAGTGCCAGTCATGGGGCTCTACCAGCCAGGAGTGGCCATTGGGCCGCGCCGGTCCACATGTCACATGTTGGGTCGGGCCACCATTGGCTCGATCCCATTTAAAAAAAAATTAATTTTAATTTTTAATGAAAAATTCAAGAAGAAATTAACTAACTTTTTTAGCAAAATTTAAAAATAATTGAAATCAATTGAGGAGAATTAACGAAGAACACTCATTCAATTAAACCAAATTGAAATGCAAATATATCTTCAAATATCTTGCAAAAGAAAATTACACATAATGGTGTCCTAATAATGAATACATGCAAATTACACCAAACAATATTTCTAATAAATTCTATATTTTCAATGTCGTGTTCCCCACTATGATTCGGATGATACGGTGTCGTCATTGTCCTCCTTTTCATATTGGGCACGTTTCTCTAAAGCCAATTCTTGCGAAACCAATCATGTCTTGCTACAACCATTTCTAAGCATTCTGCAAATAAGCTGCACCTTTTGTCTCCCAAAGTATGTTGACTAGTATTAAGCGTGAGCTCAATGGTATCATAAATGCCGGTGAGGTTAGCAAGTCGTGAGCCGCGGTGGAAAGAATAAAAAAATTATTGGCTTTCCTTTTGCACCATTTTTAGAATGTCAATCTTGACTTTATTAGCTTTACAATGTATTTGGAGTAATCCATTCTCAAGTACATCGCCAATTCATTGGTAGAGGAAGATGAAGACCTAATAGAAGGTTCTTGAATTTCTTCTTTTTACGAAATAGAGATCATAAAAATTTCTGACCTTGTGCATCATCATATATTATTCTTCACAACTAGTACCAATACGCTTAACCATATTTTATTCAGTCATTTTATTAATATTCTACTAGAATTTTAAAAAGTTTCCTAAAAAATGTGTTCATAAACCACTTTAAACTGCTATTTTTTTAATCATATTGAGCACGCTTTTAAATGGGAAGGTCATATTCGTTTCTTTTCTTTCTATAAGTGGATCTTAAGAACATGTATGGACAAAGGCTTCTTGCACCAACAATCCATTTTCTATTGTTGCTAATTGAATAGATGACAATTTGAACAAGAGTTTATGTGAGATAATTATATGTGAACGTGACAGTTGGATACTTAAGAGACATGTAGGTTACGTTTGGCAGTCGGGATAAAATTCGGGATATGATAAAATTTATCCCATCCTTCATTTGGTGCTTGCTCGGTATATGATAAAATTAGATATAAAAGGGATATAGATTGAATAGAATTATTTCATGGGAGAGGTGAAATAAAGGGAGATATGATTTCTGATATCGATGATAGGAGAGTGTTTTTTTTTCTAAATAACAAATTTCTTAGATTAACAAATTAAATTTATATTTGAATATAAATAATATTTGAATTCTAATATGAGAAATTCAAAATAACAAAAATAAAATTTATTTTTTGATTTAGTCTTATTTTTATTTATATATTCGAATTTAATTCTATCTTATAATATAAATTCAGTATATAAATATATCTATTACATATTTTAGATGTTTTAGTATTTTAGGTATATTAGTACAATTTTCTATTTAATACAATTTTATTAGAGAATGATGGAATGGGAAGAAGAAATAAAAAAGAAATTAATTGAAAAAGAGAGAAGATAAAATAAATAAATAAAATAAATAAAAGTTTTGCAAGAGATTTTTATCACTCCGTTTGTAAAATTTGTGATTCATATAGGCGTTCATACGAAACAATTTATAATATGATGTGAATATATCTGGCTTTATTATTACAATAATCAAATAGTGGATATGATATAATAAAATTCTCTCAATTTTATATCCTATCATTTAGAAATCTGGATGACCAAACATATAAAGGACTTACGTCGGCCATGCATGAAAAAAATTTCATATTAAGGATTAAAAAGCTTTTAAATAGGAAATAATGCTTTAAGAATATAAATTTTGATGCCATAGCAAAATATGGAAGAACTATTGGAAAATGTTTCGTTTTTGGATAATGGCCAATTAACTACCAGAATTAAAAGATGAATATATCAGTTATAAGGTTTAAGAAACTTTCTAGATTTAATGTCACTACCATACTAGTGATCAGGGTCAAGAGTTAACATGGTGCAAATTACTAAAAAAGACTCAATAGTGCATGAACTACATCCGTGAGCTACTGCTTTCATGTTTGTCAATTAATGAATGGAGTACTAGAAACCATCACGCTTACGAACAATCATCTCCGAACCATACCGGCAACCATAGTAAAAACCCCCCATCTCAGCTGAGCATATAACATGTACAGAGAACAGGCATACTCACGCATTCAGATTTCAAGCAACCGAGACGAATATCAAGAAATCATGCTTAATAACTTAGTGTAAACCGCATTATGTTATGCTTATTGTGTTGAGGCGCATTCAGATTTAGCCATTAATATGGATTAGCTCCTGTCCTTATCTTTGAGACATAGTATCGATTGCGGGCACAGAGAACACGAAACCAAATCATGGAATCAACCCAATTTTTATTTTTCTTTTGCGTCTAAACCGATTTAAGAATTAGCAAGTGAGTGGAGATCGTGAAGAACAATTCTTATTCGTAGTTATTTTTGCGTAGACAATATTAACGCAGCTAAAATCCACTCATTAACGAAAAAATCCCCTCACCTATATAAAGGCGATTCAAGAATTTCTTTCCTAGAACACAAATCCTACTTCTGCATTTTCATCACCATTTCTGTTCATGCCTTTCAGCATCATCAAGCCATAAAGCTCAGATTCTTCTCCTTCACGACTCAAACGAATCTCAGAATCTCACTACGCATTCCAGCTTGCTCATTCTTTGAAAGCGCAGTGGTTGGCTACGAATGGTGATCGGACCGGAGAGCGGACGTCGTGGAAGCGTTGGTGTTGAAAATTGGGCCAGTGAAGGAAAAACGAATCAGCTTTGAATACTTCGATCGATCTGACCAGAAAACAGAGCATAACAGAGGAAATCCGATCCAACGCGATCTTCAACAACCTAAAGAGAACAGACTTCAGCGACGAACATCTGAAAGAATCAAAAGTAAAGCTTGGCGAAGAGGAAATATAGATCCTGAATCGATAGCGTCGCTGAAGATGAGCTCCTAAACTGATTGCGTCGGTGGAATCAGAGCTGATTGAGGCAAAATGCTGGTGACACGCGAGATATCAAGAAATCAATGTCGCCAATTGAATAAAAAAAAAATTAGAAATCAGAGAATGAGAGAGATTTGATCCTGTTGGAGCGATCGACTGAGTTTATAAACTTCCCTGCTAAGTGAAAACTGGAAGCTCAGAGGCTTCGGGTTGTTGAGGGTCCGGGTAACAATCTCGAGCTCATCAACCGAGTACACGATTCGAAGCTCAAGCGCGAGAGCATCGCGATTGAAGAGCGGGAATGCGGCGAGAAACCTGAATACCGATTCCTCGAAGCTTGAAGACGAGCGACGAAGTTGAAATCGAGAACCGAATTAGAAGGAGATCCAGGCCTTGGGCTGCAAATTATTGAAAGTTATTCCAATGTTTTCAAAGGGGCCCATGCCAAATTGAATCGAAATTTGGACTTGAGTGATCTGGTCTGGTGGGTCGAGGTATGATGGACTAGACCCAATTGAGCACTTTTTTTTATTTTTTTATTTGTCATTTGTTATATATATTTTTATAACCCTCCTTTTCTTTTTTATACAAAAATGTAATTTGCAGGCAAAAATCAGGTGACAACCCGGATTGATAAAAAAAAATTATAGTGAACATAACAATATCGAATCCAACATATTGCAATCAAGATTGATTCGAAATGTAACCACTAAATTTTGCCTCTATCCAAATTGGTGCGGAAGAAATCTTGCATTTTATTGTCTACATAACACTGCGAACCACACAAATGAACTCGCCATAGAGGGTTCAAGCAAATCATTATATATATCGTAGGAAGAAATCAAAGCCTAGCATAAAAGATTATCTGATGGGGTGAACATCAACACATTTTTGGCACAAAAATTTAATTTTAAACATTTCAATTGTATCAATTTATCTCTAAATATTTTGACAATTTGTTAGTGTAGTCATTTCAATCAATTTTGGTTAGAAATGATTGATGTGGATGCCAACTATCCTATGTAACATTATCAAGACTGATATTGAAAATTTTCATAACTTTTCTTAAATTTTAGAATTTATTTTACTTCTTTTTCTCTTTTTTTTTTTTAAATTGCAATCAGCAAGGCTAACGATGGTCCGATGGCCCTCGTCGATAACTAGTTAAGGGCTTGCTAGCTCTCATAGGCTTTGAGCGAGGGGACTCTTGCTTGTGGTGGGCAAGGGCAACCCTTGCCCAAGTGAGGCCAACCTCATTGTCCATTGTTTGTGGTTGGCCTTTGGTCATGGCTTGAGACTAGCCACCTCTAAAAAGAAAAGAATTAAAAAAAAAAAAATCATCTACGTCAGCGCTGGTCACGTTGTATGATATAGTTGGTATTGACTACACCATCATGTCAATAGTTTCTGACTAATTTGGTCAAAATAACTACATTGACAAATCATTAAAAGATTTATGACTAAATTAGCATAGTTAAAAATTTTATTACTGAATTGACCGCCGAACAATAGGTTTATGAATTTTGCCACAATTTTCCCTAAAATCTTACAACTTGACTCTTTTGCATAGCATCTATCTTTTGATACTGCCCATTGCAAAAATTAAATAAAAAGACTTTTCCTTTGAGTATCAACCTTACGCTATCTAACATCACGATGATCCTTATTATTGCCAAACAAACAAAAAATAAGAATTGCTTGATGAAGAGTTACTCTTGAAATATGCCAATGACATTTTAGATAGCATGCACGTATATCAAAGCAAACTAATTAACTATTCGAAGCTGTACCCACTTAATAGAATATCAGTGCACTTCCCATAAAATTCATTGCATTGGGAATATCTTCCTTGGACTTGGTCCACTGAATCGTGTGAATCATAATCATTAATTTTTAGATCTATGTTAGTGCCATATGTTAGTCTTAAACAATCAACAATGATCATGCATTTAATTTACTAGACATGAATCCAAGCAAGTATTTCCCGTTGCATTGAAAAGGCTGACGACGAGCCTAGCGAGATTTTGGTATAAACATCACGTATCATCACGCACAATCAGCTACAGTATATATATACCTGCACAATCACAATTAAAGGTTTGTCAAGAAATGCAGACGACAGAGGTTGAGCAGTAAAAGTAACTCCTAGCAACTTGGGTAAATCTGAGCACTGGAGGACCAAGTCGTGCCATTTCCTTATACACCTTTAAGCAGTTTTTATTTTTTATTTTTTATGTGAGGGTAATTTTGCAAGTTAAGCAAAAGTCAGACAGAAATGGGTTTTCCCTTATCATGTAGACTAGTCCTCGTGCACTGAAGCGATTACATTCGTATTTCTTCTTTTATAAATTTAGAGGAATGCAATAGTTAAAACGGCAATACAATGAAATAATGGAGGTAAATTGTGTCAACTTGAAAAATGTCACACACACGTGCGTGCAAGCTGAGTTCCATGGATATTTTCCATGTAAATTTCCTATTCTTGATGATTATCGCATAACTTTTGAGAGACTGCTTATCTACATTGAGAGGTGAAAAAAAACTGCAATATCAACTGTTTAGTATAATTATCACACCCATTTATGCTCGATGATTGAGAAAAAAGTATATACATTGCCTTTATTTTCTTCATTACTGACCGGCGGAATGCACTTCTTCAAACAAAAAGCACAATTATTAACACTATGTAGAATTTAGACTATTTTCTAAAGTAGAGATAACATTATTGAATCGAACAAATTGCAGACATGGTTGATTCGATAGAGAGGGACGAACTCTTATTTTTTCATAGAATCCTTCGTAGCTTCTAAATTTGTTTCCATCCCATTGATGCGGCTAGAAAGCGACAAGATGAGAAGAAGCAAAAGACTAGGGCTCAACAGACTAAGCAAAAGAAAAGCAAAGATCAGTTTTCAAAATGGTAATTGTACATTTATAGATATGCTTTTTCTCTATTCCATATTTTAAGAAATACTTCTTATTTGGTAGTAATCTTATGTTTTCGGGAGTCAATGTAGTCTCGTTAACCATTTTATCGGCATCTTTTGAGGTACAACCACACCATAGAAATTTTCTTATTTGGTGGGACTCTTATGTTGCCATTAAAGTGCTTTTCTAGTTCTATTAATGACATTGAGCGTTAGTATAATTTATCTAGTGTTATTCTCCTTTGAAAGGTGAATCCCAGCATGTCTTTTGAAGGTGGGGTTGGGCATGACAAGACTTTGATTCATCTGGAAATCAACAACTTGTGTGCTTATTTAAGCTATACAAGCTTTGTACTTAACTCTCATGGAGTACAGATGGACTGATCCTTGGTTCATTATTACATGTGCTCATAGGACCTCTGAAGAAACTTGATTGATGGTGGAAATGGATGCAATGATAAAAATGCTTCTTGCTTAGATGCAAACCAAATGCAGGTACTTATGTATATCGGGGAAATTTACTTAAAAAAAGTCCTAAGCCTAGAGTATGCATATGTTTCTTGAAGTTTATTGCCTGTATCTGATGCATATGCCATCCATCCAAGCAGTTCTAGCATGCAAGAATTTTCCCATCAATGCACCACAATTGATGCACCATAAACGTGGAGTCAGCTAACATTAAGTTAAGGCCACGCAACTCAACCTCAGTTTTCCAATTCTAATTTCCAATTCATAAGAAAAACAAAGTCACCCCTGGCATCATCCTTTCTAGCAATGCAGAGAAAAGAAAAAATCAAAAATCAAAATGAACAAGATTACCTTCTCAAATGGTACATAACAGGAACTTCACAGATTTCCAAATACAGACAGAAACTTCCTCCCATGATCTGTGCCACTCTTGCCATTTGTTAGGCTCGATTAGATTCTTCCACTAAAGTATTGTCAAGAGTTGGTACCTGTAAACCTGTGAAGAACTGAAGTCCTCACTAGACTGAGCCTCCCATACACAATAAGAAAAAATCTCATCAAGGAAAATTCTACGAGACACACAACATAAGCCGGTTTCATAACAGCATTAAACCGAGGGACAGCAGCAACCCTTTCAAAAAATGTTACACGAAATTGTGTGGAAATAGAATAAACTCATCCATCTAGATTGACCAGGGCATCAATATAACAGGAAAAAACTAAATAAAGAGAAAGAATATCACGAAACTAGTAGTCAAAACATTTAAATCCGTGAATTACACAAAGGATTCAGTTGGGTAAAATCACAAATACCTGGTGGACGTCACAGAGTTGGGTTCCTTCGTACGAAGGGACAAGCACTGTCGGGAGGAGATAATCTTCCTCACGCAGATATCAATGGCTTTGGCAGCTCTAAACTCTCACTCTATGACTAAGCCATCACCCACCAATTTCAAGGACTGGGCCTGTGGGAGCTCTTGTCAGGTATGCAGCACAGAGCTGGCAATTTCAGGGAAACTGCTTTGTCTTGACATTGTCTCTCATCGGCATTATGCTCAAATAGAAACTTTTTTGGGGGGCAATCACCCGATGGTATAGTGAAATCCATCCATGCGGTACTTCTCTTGTGAGTGATGGTTGAGGGCTTTCCAGAGGAGGATCTCATGAGTGAGGCCAAACGCTAGGAAGTTGCGAGGGGAGGAGCATTTCCTCAGGACGTCCGAGATGGGCTTGAGCTCGGGGTAGGACATGCGGAAAGAGTCGTTGGACTTGGATGCGTAGCGAAGGAGGGTGTTGATGACGGTCGATGGCAGAGGCGCGTTGCTATAGGCCGTTGTGGTGGAGGGAAAGGTGGTGGTGGCAGCGGAGGCGGCGGCGGTTGTGGAATACTCTCTGGTGTAAATGAGGGCTGAAGGCGAGGAGCCATAGGCGGTTGGAGCTTCCTTGCTTCTGGATGTAAGGGTGCAGGAGGATGAATCTTGTGTTGCTGTTGTTGACATTCTTCATTTTGCTTGGTGTCAGAGAGAGAGAGTCCACTCCTCTCGTAACCTTGAAAGATCCTGAACTTAAAATGAGGCAGAAATCTCTTAACTGCTTTAAAGGAGTAAGAAGGGGCTGTAGGTGGATGGAATTTTAAAGCGCCATCATAACATATATCATATGATAGAAAATATTATCTAGGCTCATATTATTATCATCGAAACATATTGTATTACTCATAGCGTGCTTTTTCTCCTTTCGAGTTTATATTTTATGCGACTGTGTCATACTACAATTATAACACTACTTTTTTGTAATGTGAATGAGTATAATCTCTTACTAATAAATTCACGCAACGATATTTAGATATCCCTTTATTGATCGTTAAAAATTGATAATACGCTTTGATCAACGTTGCAGTACAGTGTTATTGTCACTCTTTCTTATCAATGGAAATTAATGGGGCATGAACTTCATTCTACGCTATGTGAAATGGACCCATTTTAGGACTCAAAAGACAGATTAGAACCAGGGGATTGGTGATGTAGCGACCCAACAACAGATTTCAAGCTAAGAGTGTCCGTTGCTTCTTTGCGAGGGCTTCGCTTCTTAAGTAACCTCCCCAATTGCCCTCAAACAACTACTTGTTAATGAAAATAGTTCCCAATTTGAATTTGAGGGAGACATGTCAACTATAGGAGCCTCCTTCTCGGTAGGAGTGATATATACACGCGACTATAGCAGCCCTCTGATAATTTAAACTTTTGAGTAGAAATCCTTAACAAACAATATGAAAACTTCCATATGAGATTTAATGTGGTCCGATTGGATTGTTTTTGTGACATTGATTGGCTTGGAGTCGAGGGCAAGGGGTTCCGTTTCCATTTACCCTTCTCCATATTGTCCCCTTACTCGAAAGACGACGTGTGTTTTGCTTATAGACGTGATCCAATAGTTGCACAACTCCTTGTTAGGGGTGTGCAAAAGAACCGGGACCGCCCGGAACCGGTAGTTCATAAGGGAACCGGTCCGGTTGCCGGTTCCATGAGCGGATCCGCCCACCCATCCACCTAGACTGGACCAGTTATATTATAATAATATATTAACTTTTAATATAAAAAATTTGAAATTAGAAAATCTAAAATTTAGGGCTCCAATCACCATTTTGTCTCAATTCACTATTCTCCTACTCCATCTCGTCTCTCTTTAGTTCAAAATCTCCCCGAGCTCCCTCTTCCTCTTCAATTCACCTCTGGATCTACTCATCTCCCTTCGAGTCCTAGTTTGAACTTGACGAAATAGTGAGTTGATTCTCTTTTTCCCCCCTCAAACTTGAACTCTCTCTCCATGTCATTGCCATCCTCATCGCCACCTCTGCATTCACTGTCACTATCGTCTTCTTCATTATTGGGCTCATCCCGCTTCTACCTCCCCTCTTCCTCCTCCACCTCCTTAGGCCTCCCCCCATCGTCCTCATTTTCGGGGACAAGGGCGAACTCCAAGTCTAAGAATGGCTCGTCGTCCCCATTGTCCTCTTCATTGTCGGTCTTGAGGGAGGAGCGGGAGAGAGTGTAGGTGGTGTTGTGGTTGGGATGGAAGCGGTGCGAGGGTTGCGACCGCAGCGGCGGCGGTGCTGGTACTTGAGGAAAAAAAAGCTACCATGGTCAGGAGAGCCAAAATAAGTAGATGCGGAGAGGGCGAAAAGGGGAAGGTGCAAAGGTTGGACTGGTTTTATGAATCCACCCGGGAACCGGACCGCACTAGTTCCCGGGTGGATCCATACAACTAGCAGGTGATTCCTGGTTTCAATTTTTCGGAACCGGTTCTTAGCGGACGATTCCCGGTTCTAGATCGGAAACCGTCCACCCAGACCATGCACACCCCTACTCCTTGTACTCTCCCTCTCTCCTCTCTCTTCTCTCACTAAGCCCACCGCCGAGGCAGCCTACATCGGTACAACCAATTATTAATTTCTCTGTAACGATACTATTTGAGGTCATGAGATTTTATTTCTAATAGAAAACTTCTAAACAGCTTGATGACTTACTATTGAATTTGGGTATCGTAAATTCCTTAAAAGGAGGCCTACATTCGTAAGTTACTTAATCGAACGATAATTTACTAACTTCGATTTTATTATAATGGAAAATTCCTTACTATAAATGGACCTACGTTGGTAATTTGTTACTTCATTGTGAAATTTATGCTTTGAGTAGCAACTTTCTACATAACAAATAGATAATTTACGTTCCACCGGAAGTTATATAGATCCCACACTTTGGTAATCACTTGCTTCCTTAGAAAAAAGGAACTATGTGAGTAACTTATTAATTTCGTTGAAAAATTATTATGTTCATCCTTCAGTTTTTGTTTTGAATGGTAAATATATGAAAATGTTGATAATTACTTATTGGATTTCACGATCGTAAGATGCAAACATTGTTGGTAATTTACTGTTAGCATAACTAACCAATAGGTCGCCAGTTTAAATTTTTATAATTTTTACGAACGGGATTTAATATCTACTAGCCATATTAGGAAAACTACTATGCCTGGAACATTGTTCCTGGTAGCCGGTAGGTGCGGTTGTGATAAAATGATCTGCAGTTCAGTTAATAGTGCTCACTTCTCAAGAATATGCTAATGCCACTAAAATCATTAAACGATGCGCTGCTAAGCATGTTGTGCAGACAATGACATTTATCAATGAGATCATGATCTAATTGACAAGGAAATATGAAAAACAAAAACTTACTATGAATGTTGTGCGCCAAGTCACCACCGAGGTATCAGGAAACATGCGCCACCTTGAATTTTGTTTCACTGGCTTAATCCTTGCTTCCTTAAGAGTTGCAAGCCAACACGTACTACACTTGCCTCTTCCCATTTAATCTGATTCACTGTCACTTGCTTCTAGTTCCTCTTCATATGCAAATGTAGCAGTTGATTCCAGTTTCTCTTCGTATCTTGATTCATCAGTTGCTTCCAGTTCCTCTTCATCCTTCGGTTCACCATAATCCTCACATAGTGAAGCCAGATCCACTAATTGATCTTCTTGAAGTGCAACCTTCAAATTATCATCTAATTGCCTACATCTTAGCAAATATCCCAATTTCTTCATAGTTCCACCGGATACTTTAACGGTAAGACTAAATCGTAAATAATTCTCTTCAAATTGACTGAAATCAACTGCTCCCATCAACAATCCCCACAACCAATTTGGTTTGAGAAACTGAGACCATGTGTGCTTCGAATCAAATAAACCGAGAGTTCCTGATAGCCCATTCCACTTTTGGCCTTGAACTTGCGGCACGATGTCAAAAGATATTTCCTTTTCTCCATCTTCTACATCGAAAACAACACAGAGAGACAATTCTATGAATTTATCGTACAAGTCCTGTGAAGCCATGAATGAAATGGTACCATCTTCAACAAGGATGAAGTCCTTTGGCATCTCTCCTCCAGGGTGAACATTTGGGTGACCGGAATTAATCATGGAATAGCGATGCTTCTGTTATATGGGTAAAATGTTAGCAATACGCAAGTTTGTGATTAGTTCAAGAAGAAGAATTTGATTTTGAGCATATTCCTAGTAATTTAACCAAAGCTAGAGTTCTAGAATAATTAGACATATTGATCCTTGTGTTATATACATTACTAGTCAGACCCGTCAGTCTAATGTTCATTGTTATGTATTCACTTTAGACATCGCTGATTTTTCAGCACAAACTATTCTAATTTAATTCCAACTTGTAACAAACTTAACATTATTAATCTAAATAAAAGAAAAAACTTCTATCACACTTATATCAGGGAAAATCGAAGAGGAAAAACTTCTGCTCTGACTTTATATAAAAGGAAAATCTTAAATATTATACTCTCAATTAAGTATCCTAGATCAAATTGTCCCAAGAAATCCGCATGTGCCGGTTGACCCATGTCACCTAATAAGGTTGTGCGATAGTTCCCTATCATAATAGCAACTCGTGTTCCTTTTATTCTTCGAGCTTAGTAGATGAAACTATGTTGTGATGCTCAAAAATAGAAATGTCGATTAGGGTCAGCAATTATTTGATGATAAAGTTCATGAAAATCCAATCAGATCTGATTCTCAAAAGAGAGGCTATTGGGATTTTAGGCCTTTTCGTTTCGTCGCTTTCTACCTCTATTTCGCCCCATTATTTTGATTATTCTTTTGGTAACTTCGATTTGATTGATTGATGCCGCTTGTCTTCTTTTTCTTTTTTTATCAAAGCGAGATTTTGGCAATCCAAGGATGAATAATTTGCTTAGCATTTTTATCCGTTATACTGTAGAATGATGCTAGACTTATTAAAATTAAATCACAAAAATGGTATGTTAAGTAATTTATTATGTTTTTATTCAAGTGTTTAATATAACGGATTATTTAATGGTCTCCTGTCGCTGTCTTTAATACAATTATCATTACTCTCAACATAATCATATAGCTGTTATTTCCATCTGCCCTTTCATTGCTACAAGCACGAGACTTAAGCCACAACAATAATTAGAGATATTCTCACCCTAAAGACACAGACAAATAATATTGGTTTAATATTATAGCGTACTAATTCCTTACCCAAAAAAAAAAAAAACTAATCCAACTCTACAAACAGAAAACACTTTAAGTGTGAAAAATTTCTTATGTTGAAATATTGATTTATTATTGTTGTATAGTTTTATCTTGATCCGTAGAGTTTTTTTTTTTTTTTTTTTTTTATGCTAGAGGAATCACTTTAGCTGACAGCCGCCACGTAAACCCTCAGGTGACGCTAGCGGGGAAACCACCATCCCGGCGCCACGCGTCAATCACCTAATAGCTCGCCAGCCCCCTTGCTACTTGCGTCGCAAGGGCTTCGAACTCCTGACCTTCCCTCAAAGGACTGAAGCCTACCCAGCAAAGTTGATCTAGTAGAGTTGATCTAGTACTATTAATGGTATTGGTTGTTATGATCAACTGTCACATCAAGAACTTGGGTCCACCCTTCATTATATTTTCTTAGAACATATAATTTTGAGGGAGGGAGGGATAAAGGGGGAGCGAGAGAAAGAGAGAGACCTCAATTGAGAAGTTGGCATTGTCCAATCCTTTGTAGTCTATTTCGCTTGAACTATCTTCCTCGGTGCTTATTTGACTATCTTGTAAATTTTCTGTTTCACTTGGACGTTCTTCCTCAAAGCTCGTTGGACTATCTTCATACCCAACTTCATAGAGTAAAGCTGGATCCACCAATTGATCATCTTGAAGCAAAAGCTCCAAATCATTGTCTAACGGCATACACATTAGTCGGAATCCACACTTTTTCACAATGACTCCACTATCATGACATCCGGCTAATGTAATGATAAGTAGAAAATGAATCGAGTCATTTGAACCAAAATCAACTACTTTCCACAAAAACTTTGCATTCTTAAAATCAAGCCACACATTATCCAAATTAGGTGAACTAAAATTCTGAATGCCAACACGACCTCCTTTGCCATTAGCGAGTGCTTCAATTTTAAAAGAGATAGACCTCTTTTCTTTTGCTTGGAATATAACACAGAAAGCTACTCCTAAGAACCTTTTAAATAAGTCTTTTGAAGCCATGAAAGATATATAACCCTCTTCATTAGGAAGCAACCACTTTGGCACCTCTCCTCCAGGTAGAACAACTTGGCACATTGTTTTGCAATGAAAATTCTGTCATAAATGTAGACTGTTAGATAGTTTTTCGAAATTGGCAACTAAAAAGAGTAGTTTCAATGAGTTAAATGGGTGGTCCTAGAGATACAGTTAGCAATAGCATCACAAAGATGCTTTTGTACTTAATTGGTGGAAACATGTTTTGTAGCCAGATGAACATGTATTATTGAAGTTTTTCATCGGGTTATCCTGGTAATTCAACAACAAACTAGACTTCTATAAATAAAGAGAATATCCTTTGCGTTGCCTTATAGCAACCTTCGCCACATATACAAGTAGAATCACTTTCTATATGTTGATTTTTTTAATTAGTCTACCGATTTTTAGCCTTTTTCAATAGATGAACACTCAATGCAGCCAGTATGTACATGACTCCATATTAATATGAGAGAGAGTTTTCAATAGATGAACACTCAATGCAGCCAGTATGTACATGACTCCATATTAATATGAGAGAGAGTTTTCAATAGATGAACACTCAATGCAGCCAGTATGTACATGACTCCATATTAATATGAGAGAGAGAGAGAGAGAGAGAGAGAGAGAGAGAGAGAGAGAGAGAGAGAGAGAGAGAGAGTAGACTTCTATAAATAAAGAGAATATCCTTTGCGTTGCCTTATAGCAACCTTCGCCACATATACAAGTAGAATCACTTTCTATATGTTGATTTTTTAATTAGTCTACCAATCCAAGATTTTTAGCCTTTTGCAATAGATGAACACTCAATGTGGCCAACATGTACATGACTCCATATTAATCACATAGAGAGAGAGAGAGAGAGAGAGAGAGAGAGAGAGAGAGAGAGAGAGAGAGAGAGAGAGAGAGAGAGAGAGAGAGAGAGAGAGAGAGAGATTTTTAGCCTTTTGCAATAGATGAACACTCAATGCAGCCAACATGTACATGACTCCATATTAATTAGAGAGAGAGAGAGAGAGAGAGAGAGAGAGAGAGAGAGAGAGAGAGAGAGAGAGAGAGAGAGAGAGAGAGAGAGAGAGAGAGAGAGAGAGAGAGTCTAACCTCAAACTTGAACAAATCATTCATGGAGTACCTACTGCGGACCAGTCCACGACATGAAGTTAACAGAATCATCTTAACGTCACGTACGTTGGAGGGAATTCTACTTAGAGAATTGCAATTAACTACGCCTAGAAACATCAATTTCTTTGGAACCTTGGGGATCTCCTGTAGTTGTTGGCAATTACTAACATCCAATGAATGCAAGCAATATAATCGCTCACATGTAGGAAGGTTAGTAAAATTGTTTCCACACAGTTCTAAAGATTGTAAGCGGGGAAAACATGAAAGATTCTCCAGAAACTCTACCTCTAATAGATTGCATCCACCAAGGGATAAATGGTGTAACGTTGGAAATCCTATATACATATGGGTATCACTTGAATCCTCCTCCTTCGGAAACTTGATTAGTTTTGAGCAGCCACCAAGCCTCAGAGCACTAAGATTTTGCAACTTGTAAATGCTAGATGGAAGAATTGTCAGTTTCTTGCAATTCTCTAAATACATATGCTTCAAAGAGACAAAATTTTCTATAGAGACAGGAAGTTCCTCAATTGAAGTCCCATTTAATATAACTTCACGTAAGCTTGTGTTTTTATCTAGAATATTAGGGAATCTTCGCAATTTAGAGCACCCCTTTAAATCCAACAACTGTAACTTGCGGTGATATGCAACTGATTCGTGGGCATGCTCCAATTTTTGGCACCCACGAAGACACAATTTCTCAAGATTTGGAGTACAAGAGAAGTCCGGCATACAAATCAACGACTGACATTCGCTGAGATTAATGAATTTCAGTTTTTCAAAGCCCTGCAAGAACAATGAATCATCTTTGGACAGACATACCACACGAAAAAAACGAAACTGAGATAAATATTCAATTTCAGTTATTCAATCTACAGGTGATCAGAATTCACTTGATCGTGTGGTGTATATAAGGCACTCTGTCTTGCTTTTTAAATACGAATTTAGTAAGTAATCATCGTACTTGGCCAGAAGAAAAAAAAAAGAATAATACTCCTAATGCCACCGCACACACTAGTGGCGTAGCCACTTCCACCACATTTACGTGCAGAAACAATATTTGTAAGTCAGAGAGAGAGTGTAACCCTAGGCGGGAGCACTGGATATAAGGTTAATCCTTTGCCCAATAAAAAAAACAAAGAGCTGAAGCTGTCATGATTAGTTTTTGTTTTTTAGCTACATAGCCATTGGTGTGGTGAAACGGCTCAAAGTTCACTATATCATCATAAATACAACCACTACCATTATACATTGCATCTGTATACGTACATGTGCAGTGTACGTACATCAATAGACTTTGACAATAATGAGTCTTTTTGCGCCTCCTTTTGGTGAAGTTTCAACTATTTTACTCTAGAGACGCCTTTGTTAATGAGTTATCACTAGGATATTTTTGATATGGTAAATTCTCAGTGAACTCTCTAAAATTATAGCACTTTATTGTGAAGGAACAAAAAAATATTAACTGAAAGGGAGTCTAAGGAGCAAGATTTGAAATGTCATATCTGAAATCTTTTTCAATGGCGTCTCTCTTAGAAGATAAAGGTGGTAGTTTTTTCATAGGACAAGTGAAGAATGCCAATTAAACTTCATAAACCGAGACAAACCTAATCAACAGTATCACTCACACAAGCGCATAATGAATGGAAATGTTGCTATTAGTAGGAAGGGGATTACAGGATGGTTTTTATATGGTAAAAAATTTATAAATGATTGTCATGGAGCCTTGATAATTTACATGTTATTGACTTTCATATTGGTGAATTGTACAACCAGATAATATTCCAAAAACAACCGCCTTCCAATAGTGATGTCAAGTTTATGAGTCACTTTTGGTGTTCATGAAAGTGAAAAATAGGGGAATCATCCTCAGTTTAGTTCTGCGAGCAATCCTCAAATCGATGTATAAGCTGAGGCTGTTATATGAATTTTGGGCAATTTATTAAGGAGTTTTATCGGAAAACAATTGAACAATGGGATTCGTTATTGGTTCAAGATAAATTTGAAGATAATAATTCGGTGAGTCAAATTACTGGAAAATGCCCATTTGATGTTGTGTTTCGAATGCATCTTTGAAGTCCTTTGGATCTTACACCACTGCCAACTAAGCGTCAATTTAGTGGATATGCTGACGGAAGAGCTAAGGAAATCAAGCAGATACATGAGGAAGTGAGGAAGAGTACGAAGAAAGATCAAAGGGAATCAAGCAGTTTCAAAAGCGAGCTTCGTGGAGAGTATATAATTTCAATGTTGCTGATCTATAGTCATATCGTGAAGAAGTTGCCCTTGAGGACGAGTCTTTTCCAACAGAGGGAGATTGGTGTTGGAAACACTTCAAATCTGTATTGGATGATTTCGGACCGTCTCTTGTGATTTGAATAGTAGGGATATAATAGGAAGCTGGACACTTATAGTATCAAAACTTAGCACGGAAGGACACATGAATGCCAAAAGTTAGGAAATGTACACTTAAGTGCTAAAATCGAAGCAAAATAGATGAGTTAAGTGATAACGACAAGAAAAATTGACCAAAATGCTGACGTGGCATTTTCCTAGCGAGACAAGTGCAAAACAAGAAATGACATCATTTTGCATGCTGAAGTTGAAAATGACATCGTTTTGCATGCTGATGTGGAAAAAAAGAAAAAGCCAAAAATGACGTTGTTTTGACTTGATTTGAATTTTAATATAAATATTAATTAAACTAAATTCAAAACTAAAATCATTAACGATTAAAAAAAAAAAAGAAGTTGCAAGCATTGGGCGAGGACGGTGCAAGCCTTGTCGTTGCCTCACCATCGTCACTGGGAAGGGTTGGCAACAGTAGGAGGAGGGTCTCGTGGGCGGCGGCCCTTGGCTTGACTAGGCGAGGGCTGGCAACCTTTGCCGAATTTGGGGGAAGGTTGCAACGAGAGTTTGCACGCCCCCGCCACCAGTTGGCCAGGGTCACCGGCCCTGGTCAAGGCCCAACGATACCGGCTGACCCTCCCCCCACTATCACCAACCCTTCTTGATGACTGTGGCGAGGCAGCGGAGAGGGCTTGCATAGCTGTCACCATTTTGCCATTTTTTTTTAAATTAAATAATTTAGTTTTAAATTTAACTTAATTAATACTTATATTAAAATTCAAATCTGAGGCAAAACATTGTTGTTTTGGCTCTTCATCACTGATTCGGCTCTTCATCATTGATTTAGCTCTCCGATAAGCCACGTAAGTGAATTATATTAATAAAAAATTATCACGTAGGATTTTCGGCAAGATTCGCTAGACTTAGCACTCAGGTATCCTATTTTTTTTTTTTTAAAAAAAAAGGGTAGCACTTAAGTGTATCTCTCGTAACTTTTAACACTTAAGTATCATCTCGTGCCAAATTTTGGCATTATAAGTATTCTTTTGCAGGATATAATATATTTTCTTGATCTGTAAGTTTATTTTTATCTCGTTCTATCATATTTCTATTATATAAGTCGTTGTGTGCGCTATGTCTTGTGCACAGGTTTCGAAACCCAACTCTTTCACTCACACATCCCTACTCTGAGGCCTCCTTAAAAATGTGGGGAATCATACTCCCCAACTCCTTCTCAAGTGGGAAGTGTTGCCATTACGGCTCTTGATCCGTAAGTTCGTTTATAATATTTTTAGGAATGTTTGAACTTGATCAAAATTTGGATAATATTGTTGCTTATTTGAATTCCGTATTTTAGGTAGGCTATCTTTTTTAAATTTGGATGTTATTCCAAGGTATCCAAGGCTCCTAGCTATAAATAAACTCCCTTTGGGTCCCTCGTTGTCAACACGGGAAAATTGTCCAAAAAGTCATAAACTTATTTAAAAATAATAAATTTCGTTCACATCAAAACCAACTGTGCCACGTAGGACACTTAGCATCCACATCAGTGAGTTCCCACTAAAATTAGCTAGATGAACTCATTTGGCAAAAAATAAAAAAGTTTTAGACTCAATTGGCAAAATTAAAAGGTTTGTGATTGAATTGGTAAAAATGTAATAAGTTTTTAGAACTTTCTGGACAATTTTCCCTTGTAAGCACAGTTAATTTATTAAATGAAGTTTAATTCCTGGGTGTTCTCCCTTATTATTTTTCCTTTATCTCTCTGCCCCTTTAATGGATTCTTAGAGTTCACAAGGGATCAAGATTAGAGTATGGTCTCCTTGGAGTGACTCACAAAAGTGGTGATTCGGCTAGGGGAGAGCTAGATTATCTTAGTCTCGTCCTTTCTATTCATTATACCCACCCACCTCAGTATAATTATAAAAAAAAAAAAAAAAGGAACTTTTTTTTATATGTTCCTCCGAAACAAGCCGAAGTAAGGGGGACCGGCGAGCATGACAGGAAATTTAAAAGACAATAAGTTTGTCTATGAAGCATGGGAAGAGAAAAAAAAAAAGGGACTTCTTATAAAGATACTACTGTATACACATGGGTTAAGTGTATGCACCAAATTTAAAAGACAATGTTAAATTCACAATTATTTTTTAGGAAATCACCGAGTTTTATTTGAGTCACTGCTATTTTGTTTTTTGTTTTTTTTGTTTTTTTAGTGTTTTGAAATTATCAACTGCTGTAATAATCTATAAATGTTTATTTGCCAGCTTAACGACTCATTTAAGTTACCGTCTCTTCTAGAAAATTACCAACTGTTATTTGAGTCTACTTACTAATGTTTATTAGATTTTTTGTACAAATCAAAGTTGTTTCTATAGTTTACCGATATTTATTTGTTGAAGCTATGGACGAGTTGAACTAACTCTTATACTATATTACGTACTATTTCCGAAATTCCCAACTAATCCAATAATATATCAACAATTATATGCAGAGCTATTTTATAATTTTTTACAAGAAACTATGAAAGGATATATTTGATTGTTTTAAAAGTACCAACCATTCCGATGATTCACTGACATTTGTGGCAACTTACCAACTGGAAAAGGTTAATAACTCATATCCAAAATTATCAACTCTTATTTGAGTTAATTACTGACATTTATTTAATTGGTTAAGAAGTACCCACTGTTTCAATTGTTTACCAACGTTAATTTAGAAACATGTTAACATTACTACTCTTATATGAATTTTACCAATTTTGTTGAATATCTCCGACATTATTACAATAATTTAGCATAATTTATTGTGGTGATTAAGTTACACACTCTTATTTGAGTCACTTACCAACTTTTAAAAGATTGTTTCAAAAGTATTAATTATCCAAATAATTTACCACATTTGCTTGGGAAATGATCCAACTTGTTTAAGTTACAATCATGTAGACATTGGTAAATCGACTCAAATGAGAATCGCTAATTTTTGTAAGAGTTGGGAACTCTAACATGCTCAAAACATCTGCAAATTAAATGTTGGTAAATTATCTTCACGGGGAGTGATGCGAAACAATTAAATAGATGTTGTTAATTAAATCAAATAAGAGGTAGAAAAACTAAAACTAGATGGTAACCTAACGTGTGAGGAGTCAGAAAATCACTCAAATCAATATTGGTAATTGCTATAATAGTTAGTAACTTTAATATGATGGTAACTCTAATAAATAAATATCAATAGGTTCTTGGAACAATTGGCAATTTGAATACGATCAAATAAGAGTTAGTAGGTAGACTCAAATAGGAGTTGGTGATTTATTTTATGAGAGTTAGTAATTTGAATATGTTGGTAAGTTGTACACGTAATATTAGTTATTTACAAAGAACAGCTTGTAATAAAAAAATAATGAAATAATTTTGGTACTTCCACAAAACTTTTGGTGACTTACTAACATGTTTCCAGGTTAAATAAGTATTGGTATTTCCATGAAAACTATTAACTTAATCACATGTGACACGCAAAATAAGTTGCCGATCAATATTTAGTTACCAACGATTTTGAAATTTACAACACTCTTAAGAAATTACAAGCATGAAACAATATTCTGTGTTTTCACGGACGGTTATGCTAGAAATTTGCATTGCATAATGATGCTGCTTCTTCTTTAGAATTGGCTTTAACTAATTAAAACATAAGCATGAGTTTTTCTTTGAAGTTTTTCTCTCTCTTTTTTGTGATTGTTTACGAATAAAGCATTTTTAAAATTTTCCAATATGAGATAAAGCAAGCTCAATCACATTGATAGAATTGTTGAGTCTCTTCGAACTCGTTAACTTTGATTATGACATTCTAGTGCACTACTTGAAACTAAACAAGGAGATTTACCTATTATCATCCAAAGAGTTATATAGACGTGGATCTTTAGGAGCATTTATACTATTACCAACTATATATCAAAAACCTACAAATCAAATAAAACATTTCATGGTAGATCTTAAGCACATTCAGCATTCAAATTTAAAATTACATACTACGAAGTTTTATTTCACTTTTGAGCTCAAAATCATGATGGTTTGAGCTCAGTTTTGGCGTTTTTCATGTATGTATGAATTTTTTTTGCATTTCATCCCTGTAATTTTTAATTAAAGTCCCTACACTTTTAATTTTTCTAATTGAGTCCTATTTTCAAAAATTGTGTAATCAAGTCTCTTTAGTATCAAATCTAGCCAAATCTAGCTAAGGTGGCCATTGAACGGCCCCGTAGCGTATGTGTATTAAGGATTGCACTTACATGGGTACTCTTAGAATTAGCTTAAAGCGAAAGCTAGTCAGACAACTTATGGCATCTCCCACCATTTGCTATCCACAGGGGGTTTTCATGTACGCAATATTCAGTCCACATCACACTCCGGCATCCTCCGATGGCCATATTGGCTGGATTTGATGCTGGAAAGACTTTATTGGACAATTTATGTGTGAAGAATGACTTGATTAATTTTTATTTTTTAAAAAATATGTAGATTTGATTAGAAAAGTAGTTGAAGTACATCTAGATTGACAACCTACGTTTGATGCTTTAATATGTATAAAGTATACAATCATTCTAGCCGTTTTCCTAGGACAAGATTAAAAATCCTTCTATTTAATATATATACAGTTATAATCAATGAAGAAAGGACCATATAAATGCGCACCTGAAATTGTTTCAACACTACTTCCATGTTTGTTTTCTGCAAATCAAGTCCAACTAACTTCTTTGGACCATTGCTAAATTTTGGAATCGAGGCACAATGAGGCCATCCAAACCACCTTAACTCATTAGGGAGATAAATAAGACCTGAAAAAGGATTATGCACATTATGCAGAATGAGCAACCTCAACTTTCTCATGTTTGTGAAAGCCTTAGGACCAATATACATCTCTTCTCGCTCTGATAGCTTCAAAACTATGGCTTTTACCATACTTGTTTCCTGTATATTTATTAGAATATATTTAGATTACTTTGAAACTATAGTAAACAAGTCAAGGTAAAGAATAGACTTTGAATTCTTATAAATCAACAAGACTTACCACATCTCCTGATAGAACATGAAGAACATCATCATGAAGCCATAACCTACTGCGTTTGCCAGGATCATCACAACATTCTTCTTTAACAATATTCATACCCATTGATTGTATTAAGTCATGCATTTGTAAGGTCTTTTGCACTTCACATATCAAGGAGTGCTCAATGAGAATTTCCACCCCAATAGTTGTGTCAAAATCACGACTGTCAAGAACATTCTTAATGTACTTTGTCTCTTGCCCATTAAAGAAACAAGCAATGTCAAGAAAAATCTGCTTTACATGGGGCTCCAAACCATCATAACTTACCTTTAGTACATCATTGATTCTTTTGTGAGGACTTTTGGCAAGTTTCTCTAGGGTACTTTCCCATAGATGTTCTCTTCTACCGCACAAGAAAGAACCCAATACCTCAAGAGCCAAAGGAAGGCCTTTAGCATAATGTACGACCCTATCAACAAGGTTGCTGCTTATTTCTATTTTCTGATTTCCTAGAAAAGCATGCTTTCTAAAAAGTTCAACAGCTTCACCGTGCTTGAGAGCTCTAACTTCATACATATGATTCCAATGTACCCCATGAGAAGTTAACAAATGCTTATCTCTTGTTGTGATAATTATCCTACTTTCATTACCGAACCATTGACAATTTCCAGCTAATGCATTCAACTGGCATACATCATCAATATCATCAAGGATAATGAGAACTTTCTTATTATGGAGTCTATCTTGAATCAAACAACTTCCTCCACCAACATTGTAAATTGTAAATTTCATCCCCAGTAATACCTCTGATAGCAATTTCTCTTGCAAAGCAACCAAATCATTGGAACTTTTGGAATTTTCTTTAACACGTTCCAAAAAACTAGAACCTTGAAACTCTATAAAAATAGCATTATAAATGGCTTTAGCAAGGGCTGTCTTCCCAACACCTCCCTGCCCCCATAATCCTATCATAAGAACATCATCCTTAGACCGTAGATTTAAGACCGTTTTAAGCTCTTGTACTCGAGAATCTATCCCAACTGGACATTTGGCTACCTCTAATGGTAATCGATGTAATCGACTTGAGATCTCTTGTACAATATGTTCTATAAAGCCTGCCTCATACCTGAAAAGGGAAAAATAGTTGAAACTGCTTTTAAAGCAATCCAAAGAAATGAATAAAGATTCAAAGAGAATCACTGAGTAAGAAACGTGTACGCAATATTTGAGGAGATGAATGTCGAAATATTTTCAATTAGCAAGAAGCACGCTTTTTTATGCGATTCTACATGCTGCGTATTGATTTAATTGCATTTATTAATTATTGCAACTGCTGAATGTTGATCGGCATTATCTTAATCTCTTTACAAGGTTCACTGATATGGGCTTTTTTTTGCTTCAATTTTCTAAATGCCTACCCATATAACTGGCATTTTCTGGTGTAAATCCTTATAATAATCAAGTAGTTTACCCGACGATTTTAGGCCCACTTTTAAAAGTGGACAAATAAAGACATGATCTTTGGCCGTCTGGACAAATATGGCATAATGTCGGTTCCTGTATAAATCAATCTTGTTATTACCTTTTTGCTCTTTACAGTTTCAAGTACTTACAAAAATGCCATTAGGCCTGTATTTTCTTTAAAGAGAAAAAACCTAGCTGATCATTCTTTCTTCATAAAAAAAATTAAATAAGCATTTCTAATAAATAAAACTGATAGAATACCAGATTATCTTCTTCTCTGCATAATGGCTTACATAATGAAGTAACTAGTCTCTTGACAAAATTTCTCGCTGAAGAAAATGAATATGTAGATACGAAAGAATGGATAAAAGCCCTTGCAAGAGAGGCGTCTTTAATGGTCAATGAAAGGCCTGATGTAATTAAAACAGACACTAATATAAAGAATCTTGAGAAACAAGCTTCAAATCAAGTCCTTCAAGACCAAATGTTGTAGCAAGATACAACACCATTTATTTTAGGTCTTGCAAAAAGAGCAGCTAACCTTAATAGTAATGATGTTAGTGACACTCCGTTTATTTCATGGAAAAAAAAATTTGAAAAAAAAATTTAAAATGATCCCTTGTATTGTTTACAAAAACAAATGAACAAGTTTTTTTTTCAACTTCTATGAAAATGTTTAGACGTAAATTGTAGTCGACAATGAATATATTTTCATTGAATAATATTTCAAGCAATACAAGCATTCATTTTTAGGAAAATATTTTCAAATTCATTCATTTCTGTGAAACAAATAGAATATTAGTTCTTGGTGCTTTTCTTAATCTGAGACTGAAAAAACATGTGTTTGAAAGGATGGATGATTGGGTCACAATCGTTTGAATGATAACAAATGCAGGAGGATATAGTTTGAACACTATGTATAAAGTATGTATGAAGCATATGAAGCCATTCTTGTAGGTTATGCTCAGAATTTTTGGGAAATTCTTATTATCTCAAACAGATTTAAGGCATAGATTGGACAAAAGCTTATTGTAGATGGAATATAAGCCATGATAGCATGTCTTAAAAAGAGAATTATATGGTTTCTTGCTTTCTACGGAAATAGTGGCGAAAGTAGATTTTAAATGCTCTAATGAAATTACAAACTTGTGATATGTGCTACTTTGACGACTATGCCTGTGAATTTCAACAATACTTCTATAATTTGGATATAGTTGCTCAATAGTTCGTGTTAAAGACTTTCTTTGACAAACTTCCGGAGCCATGGCCAGAGGTCACAAAGAAGGCTTACGATTTACTCCTTCAGTAAGAAAAGGTGCAAAAGGTCTGGATGGGCGAATCCAGGCAAAAGATTATGCGATGAAGAAAGTGAGTACTGAACTCCAATCGAAGGAAACAGCTAAACAGTTTCCTTACTCGAACACGAGTTGTTTCTCTTAGATTGAATATGTCCTGTGTAGATATGGCTGTAACGTGCATTGAAAAACTGGAAGGGCAAGACACTTTCCTAAAGGATTGAAAACTTATTTGATATGAAAAACGTGTACCAAGGGAAAAACTATAGCCTTATAAATCTGAACAGTAATCAAGATTTGCAAAGAAAAAGACTAATCTTAGAGACAAAACTAGAATTGAGGCCTTTAAAAGGAAACATGGAAGAGAACCTCGTTGTCCTCAGGGCAAACCCTTGAGTAATAGTAAATGTTGTTTGATTTTACGGATTAAAAGTCCACAAGGCTCATGCTTGTCCATAAATGTATCCACAAGAAGACAATCTTCGTAGAGTATACATCAAAGATGACAGTCGACGAAACCTGCTTGTAAACCTATAGATGAGCAGGAACTGGAAAATTTAGACTTTAAGGTTGAATCTATCTATGAAGTTTTCTCAGAACATGACACAGACGAAGAAGATTCAAATTAGTGGACTGAACAATTATCAATGATGAACACATGTGATGATCTAGTGCCCTCAGTGTCAACATCTTAGGTATTAGACTAATCTTTCCAATAAGATTATCCGTCAGGATCAACTTTGGAAGGGAGTTTGCTCGAAGATGTTAGGGCAGTTTATTGATAATTCAGATTGAACTTTAAATAGGTCGTGTATGTCTCACAATCAAAGTCAATGGCGCAAGTGTCTTATACCGAACTTCAAACCTTAGACATACCTCTGCTAGGTCTGCAAAAGATAAGAGAAACAAGAGGTACATACAGTCGTTGGGCGGTCTGGGGCCTTTCTCACCCCTAAAGTTAGCTCAACATGTGAGATTTTACCTCACACTTATAAACAGACCACTAGCTCCTTCCATAACCGACGTGTGACACAACCTCAACAATCTTCCTTTCACACATCGGGCCTTGGTTGGGGGCATAACAATCCGTAACTTTCTCGTGTAATTGTTGGGTGTAGACTTGTTGGTAACCTTTTTAGTGTTTTTTGGACACTTGAACTCTTGAAGTGCCAAAACTTGACACGGAGAGACACTTAAGTGCCCAAAGTTAGGAAATGTATACTTAAGTATCACAATCAGAGCAAAATGGATTAGTTAAGTGCTAACAGCAAGAAAATCCGGCCAAAATACTGACGTGGCATTTTTCCAGCAAGACAAGTGCAAAACAATGTCGTTTTGTACACTGATGTGGCTAGATAAGCAGAAAACGACGTCGTTTTGCTTCAGATTTGAATTTTAATAAAAATATTAATTATGTTAAATTTAAAACTGAATTATTTTAAAAAAAATGAATAAGAAGTTGCAGAAGGTGGGTGAGGGCTATGCAAGCCCTCGTCCAAATCTAGGCAAGAGTCATGACTCTCCCCTAGATCTAGTGAGGGTCGCCGACCTTTGCCCAATAGGGCCAAGGACCACCGAGGCCGCCGCCCGCTAGGCTAGGACCCGACAACCCCACCCGACCCTCTCCCCATTGTCTCCCGATAATCGGGGTGGGGAAGGGGGAGGTGGAGATGGCGACGGCTTGCATAGCTCTTGCTATTCTACAATTCCCCCCCTCCCCCTGGTGGTTTAAAGTTAGTTTTAAATTTAATTTAATTAATATTTATATTAAATTTCAAAAAAGAGGCAAAACGACTTCATTTTAGTTCTTCTTTGCTAACTCAGCTCTTCGATGAGTCACGTAAGCTAGTTATATCAATAAAAAATTGTTACGTAATATTTCTGGCCAGAGTCATTGGATTTGGCACTTAGGTGTTCCATTTTTTTTTATTTAAAAAATGACATTTAAGTGTACATTTCATAACTTTTGACATTTAAGTGTTCCCGTGCCAAGTTTTGGCACTTGCGCCATACTTCTGCCATGTTTTTTGTGACTTTTTTCCCAAAAGGTAGATAAGAAAACCAGAACACTTCTATAAATGTTGGTCTGCTACGTTTAAATGGTATAAACTCAATTATCTGGTGCATACAAAGGAAGTGCTTGCTATGAAAAATTGTATCAAATTTTGTTTACGTCTTCCTAGCCCCAAAAAGGTTTGTGGTGAGAAGTGATTCTAAATATGTCGAAAGACTAGTGAATCTGAATCTGAAAGAAGCTAAGCGAAGTAGCCTCCTCGTATTCCTTCAGATAATAATGTCTTGGCCGATTCTCTTCCTCGAAAATTGTCTTGTTGTGTTTCGACCAAAAGCAAAAACTTGTCTTGTTGTGCAGACAAATCCTACTGTAAAAAATTAAATGTCGGGTATGCAAGCAAGAGGAGCGTCCAAGGAAGAAGTGTCCAAAGAGAACGAAGGAGAATGGGAGCGAAAGCTACGGTTCTATTCGGACGAGAGCAAATATTTGTTGGCTATGCAAAAGACCTAGAGTTCTTATTTCCCAATTTAGAACGATAGATGAAAAGATAAAAAGCCTTGGTATCATCAGTTGAATGATTGGAAGCATGAATACTGTGAAAGACTTGCCAAAAGAATGAACCGGTCGGTTGAAAAGACAGTTGAAGTTCACACGCGTCTTTTGATGAAGTCCGAAAAATTTAAAGGAGAAGTCCTTGGAGATGAAAATCGTGTATCAAGAGAAGATGATGTGCTTGGCAAACAAACCTGCTCCCAAAATATAATCTGATTCAGAAAGGTTATTGGTTTACTAGGTGAACCATTGGGCAAATATGACTGTTAGGTCGAATACTCAAAGCCCAAGTACAAGGAGAGAGAGGCTCCAGTAAAGTTACGCAGAAGAACAATTAGGAGTGTTAAAAATTTCGTACGACGCTTACTTAATGCTCCGTTCGTTTCGCGGAAAATATTATGTTTCCGGAAAATATTTTCCTGGAAGTCATTTTCCAGGAAAATGACTCTATTTTCCGGTGTTCGGCCAAAGTCTAAAATTTTAATGGAAAATATTTTCCACCGTTCGTTAGCTCATTGGGAAAATTTATCAAAAATTGAATTTTAATATTTTTAAATGACCAAAAAAGATATTTTATTTATTTTATATTTTATTAAAATGATTTTTTAATTATATATATTTTTAAAATCGAAATTTTTATTTTTTTCTTTTCCTTCCTCTTTCCTCCTTCCTCCTCCTCCTTCTTCCTCCTTCCTCTGCTTCCTCTACCGTCGCCTCCTTCCTCCTCCTTCCTCCTCCTTCCGCTGCCGCCACCTCCTTCCTGCCTGATGATGGCCGGCTGCCTAGCGGCCGACCAAGACCCGGTGGCCAGATCCGGCGAGCTCGAGGCTCGGCCGATCTCACTCGAGCTCGCCGGATCTGGCGACAGAGCTCGAGCTCGCCTGGATCGGCGAGCCGCGAGCTCCGCCGCCAGATCCGACGAGTCGCGAGCTCCGCCGCTAGATCCGCGAGCTCCCGAGCGGCTTCGAACCGTGAGATCATCTTAGCCACGAGCTCCCGAGCGGCTTCGAACCACCGAGGAAGCGGAGCGCCGCGGCGGCGGCGGCGGCACCGCGGCCGGAGCAAGCGGGCAGGAGCGGCCAGGGAGGGCGGAGAATGAGGGATGCTTCGAACCGCGAGATCATCTTAGCCGCGACCTCATCTTAGCCGCGAGCTCCCGAGCGGCTTCGAACCACCGGGGAAGCGGAGCGCCGCGGCGGTGGCGGCGGCGCCACGGCCGGAGCAAGCGGGCAGGAGCGGCTGGGGAGGGCGGAGAATGAGGGATGCTTTGCCCATCGTCGGCATCGAAGGAAGAGGAGGAGATCAGAAACCCTAAGCGAGAGTGCAAAAATGAGAAGGAAAAACTCGCGCGAGGGAAGCGTGAGAGTTGAGGAAAATGTTTTCCTCTTTTCAAAAGAGGAAAACATTTTCCTCAAAGTAAAGAAGGAATTTTCCGTTGACCGGAAAATATTTTCCTTGACCATGGATTTTCCGTCCACCGAACACCGGAAATCCAGGAAAATATTTTCCTGGAAGTTATTTTCCGCGAAACGAACGGAGCCTAAGTGTCAAAATTATTTTCACTCATTTGAATCTCATAACTTTGAAAAATTGCTCACTTGAATGCCAATTCCAATTTGCCTTGCCAGAAAATCCGAGTGGACACCAGTAGTTCGATGTGGCGATGTCGATCGTCTAAAATGATTTCACAGAGGGCGAACAACTCCCGTTCAAGCCCTCAGGGACAACATTTTAGCAAGAAACTACTATCCCCTTTAATTCAAAGCCTAGAGACACTCAGATAAAACTAGAATGGTAACATTTCTAACTATCCGAACTGCATTTCTTAGAGAATCCTACCAGGCTGGAGAAGAAGAGGAGTAGACAATTTTTAAATATTATTTTAATATTTAAAATTTTTTTTTTGAATTTTTTTTTGGGCTTTTCTCTTTAGGGCTGGTGAGCCTCACCGGCCACAAAACCCTCACCCTCATTTGCAAAGGCCCCAAGCAAGGCCACGAGGGCCCTCACTTGCTCTGGGCGACCATAGGTGACACTACGTCACCTAAGCCCAACGAGGTCCGATGCCCTTTCCCATGGCCTTTGCAGCTAGATTTGGATGAGGGCCGCCTTGCCCTCGCCACGAAGGCCCTGGGTGAGGGCATCACGGCCTCGCCAACCATGGGCGACATTGCCCAAAGCTAATGAGGACATCGCAACCTCACTAGTTGCAAGGGAGATTGCAAGGGCCCTCATTCAGTCTAGGTGGTGTCACTCGTGGCCGCCCAAAGCTAGCGAGGGCCCTCATGACCTCGCCAATGACTAACAAGGCCCCAACAACCTCTTCTAGTGCCTTTGCAGCCGAGGGCGAGGCAGCCCTCACCCAATCTAGGGGAGGGTTTCGCAGCTAGCAAGGGTTGCAAACCCTAAAGAAAAAAAGCAAAATAAAAATAAAAATAAAAATTCAAAAACATAAAAAATTTCACATAGGATGTTTGTCCGAAAGTGGCACTTAATGAGCTATTTTGCTCCGATGTGGCACTTAAGTGATTAAAAAAAAGTTTTGATACTCAAATGAGTGTTGTATAAAAGTTTTAGCACTCCTAGTGTTCTTCTTCCAAAAAAGTTATGGGGACAAGATCTTGGAAAATCTATACTAGATGGCGATAAAGTGAATCACAAGGAAAATATTCCTGAGAATCATAATCCTATTCCTAATGATTTTGACATTGAATCTGGTGATAAAAACCACGAAGATCAACTTTTTGAAAAAGTAAAGTTTTGATATCTTGTGATTGATTCTAATGATCATGGTCTTTCAAGGGACGGGTTGTAAAATCTATGCAGAGTTGCTAGGTGGACTTCGGAAAGAGATTTCCAGCAGCTTGGATGGTTCGTAAAAGATCTTGCTTCATACATAAAGATTCTAGAAATTGAGTTAAAATTTTGCAGAACAAACGGAAAAGTGTTCCTTAAATAATGGGAAGTTGAGGAACGGATTCTCGCCACGACTAAAGCTCTACTCCCTAGTGATTTGACATTCAGAAGGAAGAAAAATCTAATAGACTCGAGATACACTTCTTTAGAAGAAATCTCTGATCTAAAGCCTTATCTCCATAGGGAAAGACTAGAATGACTAAGCTAGATACTTGACACAAGCATTGTGGAAACTGGGCTTCCATTTGTGGAAGCAGGGGTTGCAGATGCGATCAAGATTGACAGAGGCGATCCATACCTGCTTAGTAAACTTCATCCGTTGGCAAAATATTCTTAAGCTGCTTAGGATATGGTCCTAGATATGCCACAGGGGTTGTTACCAGCACGATGAATGGAACTGGATGATGAAAGAAATAAATACTTTATTTCCTAACAGATCTGGGAAATTCAACAATTTGCAGAACCAAACAGAACCCTGAGAAACATAAAAATGATGCGGCACACATAAATTTTATTACTGAAGCCCTTCAAATTGAATTCTTTAAAGCTGTCCTAGAGCATGTAATAGGCAACAAACGAAAGTATCTTCTGCTCGGCGATGGAAGAATGTTCTTCATGATTCTCAAGGGTTTTATGAGCTTTGAATTAAAAAGAAGACCAGGATAGACGATGGGAGAGTGTTTCCGGGCTGATGTTCTTGAAGTCTGGAAGGAGATCTCTGAAACCCAAGATCAGCGACTTGAAGAGAAAGAAACCAATATAATCACGCCCATTAGAAGAAAAAGGCCGAGGCCAACCTTCAGACGGAGTGGTTACCATGTCACCCATGACGTCAGCAGTACAAGACGTGAAAAACTGATTTTCTCGGAAGAAGAGAAAATGCATGGATGAGAAGCGTGCGGATGAGACCGAAAAAATTCCATTGGAAGAGACAGGGTGCAGAACCAATAGAAAGGAATTTTGCACCATCAAGATTTTACAGAAAAAATCTTGAATAAATGAAATGTGTAAAGCAAAGGCAGAAAAGAAATTCCACATTCGCTAGAAGTGGTATAATGTCTTGTATAGGTGGAGGCAGCTCACTTTTGTTTCTGTCCACTATATATATACAAATGAAACGAGAGGCGAAATGGGGTAGAGAATGTTTTCTTTTCCATTCCTACTCTCCAAGTGATTTTATTCTCCATTATACCTTACCTGTGTATTCATAACGGTCTATGAGTGAGGAATGCTGGCCTAAGACTTTATACAAGAAGCAGAGACATTTTAGAAGTCCAGAAGATTTATGAATACACAAACTTAGTAAGCTTGCGGAATATTTCCACCAGAAAAATCTAATCTTAAAAATTGTTGCCAATTCTGAGAACTCAAACGAGTATCAAAGGTTGAAAAATTTTCCAACTAAAAGAAACGCGATCCCTATAATAGAAAACGATCCTTATGCTTTATTAGTTTCAAATATTATTAAGTTGTTTCTTTTAACCTTATGTCTTTTGATCATTTTTATGATTTTGCATATTATTTTGATGGAATTTCGTTGATTCAAATGCTTTCACTAGTGAATATGATCAGCATATATCTATTGCGACGGTTGCGTTCTTTTACCACTTCCAGTCGCTCACCAAATTAAATATTTTCTTCATCACTAAATTTAGATTGGTAAAATTAAGAAGAAGAAAACTGGCTGTTAACAATATTTTGTCTCCTTTAGGGAAAAAAAAAAAAAGCCCTAGAAATACACGGCAAAACTGGAAAGTTCGGGGATATCTAACTGGAATATTCTCCACTTTTAACGGTGTTGAAGGACAATCGCTAGGTTGGTAACTCTGCTCCCCTCCGCCTCCCCCACAGCCCCACGGCCGGCGCACATCCCTGCCATCTAGCCGCATCGGTCACCTTTGCGTGTCCCAACGGTTGTCGCAACTCTCTTTCTCTGTTTTTGTCCCGTCTTAGCCGTCGTCACGAGCCTCCAGCGACCATCGCCTGCGGCTAGTGACCGTTGATCCGGGCTTGACACCCTAGATATGGGGTCGCGAGCCTAGACTCGTCGAAGCCGCTTGACAAGGAGAGACTGAGAGGGGCCGAGGTGACACGGCCGGGGCGGTGTGGGGACGTGAGCACTCGGGCGGCAGCGTGACGAGAATTAGCGGAGGCTCAGAGAAGCTCAACGGCTCGCACGTGGTGCTCTAGTTCGTGTGCTGCTTAAATATGCTCTGTGCTGTGTCTGATGAGTGTGTTTGCGAGAGAGAGAGAGAGAAAGAGAGGAATAGAGAGGGAGAGAGACAGTTTCTCACATACCCATCAGTGAAATGCCATCCAGACAAGCTACCGGCATCCAAAAGAGCTTTCTTCCATCTCTCTACTTTCTCCGCATCCTTCCCAAACTTGTCCTCATGCTTAGCCATATCTTGTAAGTAACTCTCTCTTGGTGTTCTCACCTCGCAGGGTTCCACTTTGTAAAACACTGGATAGACCATGAGGTGTCTTTGCTCTTTGTAGTCCATGATTTTTGCCAGCTCTTCAAACACCACGTTGAAGAGGCATAGTGCTTGGAGAATACAACGACCGCAATACGCGATTCCTCAATTGCCTTCTGGAGCTCGGTTGATATGGGCTCTCCCTTTCTCAATTCTTCATCATCCTTGTAAGAGTTTATTCCTGCTTGATTTAGAGCTGTGTAGAGATGACCAAGAAAATAATTGCGCACATCCAGCCCTCTAAAACTCAAGAATACGTGGTAACTCCTTCCGGGCTTCGAGGAAGAAGACGCCATTAAAATCAATGAAGAGATGAGGTTAACAATGAGCAATGAGTTGCAGAATATTTGGTACTATGTTTGAGATTGTTCACCATTGGATGGTCTTGCGGTATTCTTTATATCGAGATGCCATGGCGCTCCTTTTCGGGGTCAACAAAGAATATTATTTGGTCTTTTAATAATATTATTTTGCATGCTTGAAGTGGTGAAAATTTTCTCGGGAAACTTTTCTTTGTTAATTAGATCTGATGGGCACAGATCTTTTTTTAATGTTGTATTTATTGTTAATAAAATTGCTAATTAATTTGCTGTGTCAACATAAGATAAGTTTTTATGCTAATAATTTTATACCGTCCTGATTGGAGGCCCGATTGATTTGATTGGTTTCCAGAAAGAAAGCCCTTGAAAAGTGTTCAACTGCGTATTAGGTAAAATATCGATATATAATCCAATTTTCAATAATAACCTCCAAGAAGCTAAGCCAAATTAGTCAATCAAACACAGCGTCATCAAATGTGCGACGGCCAAGCAAAATGACAAGAAGCCTGCCATGCCATTACCATTCAATGCATGCGAACATGATGAGGCTAAATAAACAAAAAAAGTTAGAAACATAGCAACAAGATTATGGACACTACAAGTCGATAGGCCTTGGCTAATAGTATGTTAACACATTATAAAACCCAAAAATCGGCATAGACTTGAGTTTAGAAAGAGCCAATAAATTCTGAGGACATGTTTAATAACAATAACAGAGGGGTGGAATTGGATGGACAAAGAGATGAGGACAATCAAATGGCACAAAGGGACACTGCCAAAAAATTGGCTTTAACCCTCGCTACCGTCTCAGCCTATTTGTATTTACTTCTTTCCAATAGCCCTCTCAGCCTTTTGTCAACATAAGATTATTTATTTTTTCTTCTTAGTAGGTCAACAAAATATTACTATCGGTCTCTTTCAAATACATGACCTTCATTGCCTCCCCAATGAAAAACTTTGTCGTGGTTTTCGGGAAATGGCATTCGCAACCACTTGAGTTTTTTCCTTCATTATTTTATTCTATTTTATTTTTGCAAATTATAAATAACTATTTGTGACTACTCGAAATATATTTCATTTCTAATTTTTTTTTTACCTATATGCACATTAGAGTATACTAGCCCTCTCGCATTTTTGCTCCAAAAGTTGGACAATTATATGTAGTAACCAATATATGAAATTCTTTGATGCATGTCGAACAATTGAATTCTTGTCTCACCCAAATTTATCACTAACTTAGCAAATGAAATTACAATTTGTCGTACCACATTTGAGTTGAAACCATAGTCACTACGGAAAATGGGATAAAAAAGCATCTAAGAAAATAGAATAAGATTAATTAAGGAGATGAAGTTAAACTACCTTTTTGCTTTTCGGGCAAAGCTGAAGAGAGAGAGACGAGGGAAATGGAGGGAAGGAGTAGGTGGGGCCCGCGGGGCTCAACATGCTGAGCTTGAGCTCCGCCGCCAAGGAGCCGGGGTACTGCAGCGTCGAGAACAACAATCAGATGCCGCCGGTGAGCATCATGACAAGCCTGATCTTGATCATGGTGTGAAGGATGTTGATCGGGAACCCCGACAGCACCTCGAGCTTGAGTTCGTGCTAATCGAGTTGTGCTCGAACTTCTCAACACTAGCGCGATGGGCTGAAGAGCTTAATATGAATTTTCTTTATCATTATAATTTTTATATATAGTTACAGATTACTAAAAATTACATAATTTCAAGCTTATACAATCTGGGATCAAGTTAAATTTGTATGTTGATTGTGATCAAGTCAAGTTGAGTTGAGTTTGAGTATGTCGATTTTCTACTCGAATTGAGTTTCGAGTACCGAGTCTCCAGGTGGAGTTGAGCTCAAGCTCAAAACATTATTGACTTGGGTCGGCTTAATTACACTTCCAAATATCGCTAACAAGTTGAAAATATACACAACAATTCGCTATTTGGGAACTTGTGATGGTTTGTTACAATTACGAACAAAACATCACAAAACTTGGATATTTTCATTTGCAACAATTTATTAAGGTTTGGGACGCATGGTTGTAACAAAGAATAATAAGGCCTAAATATGTATATTTATTATGAGGATTTACAAAGAGTTATGAGGTTCTGTTGTAACCAAGAATAAAGTGCTGTAAATTTGAAAATTTTGAAATTACGATGGTTTATAAATGTTTATGACATTACATTATAATGAAGAATAGAACGTTGTAAATTTCAGATTTCTTTTTTTTTTTTGGCTCATCCATCATGACATCCAACTATATACATGTAATCCACACGCCCCCAAAAATGATAAGAACTGACTTCGTATGGATGCAGAAAAATAGTCGCCAAAAATAATATGAAAAAAAATTGATTGGTGTGAAGAAGGCGAAATTTGCAAAGTTGGATCTGAAGAAGACGTCCCACTCCTGTGTCCTTACGCTTTCCCGCTTTCGTCATCATCACCTCCTCCTCTGCACTTTCTTTAATTGCTTGCTTCCTTTCTTCTAAGTCCTGAGGTCACGGGAGATTAGCGTGTTAGCTAGGGAAGGCTATAACTAAGGCACCAGTTAACTGCCATTATTCAAGTCATAGTTATTCTCTTTTTATGGGTAAGTACAAATGAATATGACTGAAAAAAGCAAGCTCAAAAATAACTCAAAGAGTGAATTCATATCGACTTTAGAAGGACAATAAAAAGTATAAGATAGCATGTCGTTCGATCTGCCCATCAAAAGAGTTATGTTGATGAAGTTTCATATCATGGAATGCTTTCCCCTTAAGATGTTTCATGAAGAATTAAACCTAACCAACAAGCGAAAACAATGGGACATCCAAAGAAACGGTGCTACATGTCATCTACCCCTGCTATTAGTTATGCTTAGTTCTGTCTTTGCGATTTTGTTTAATTTAATTAGAAAATAATTAAAAGAAGTGCATGGTACAACAAGGCTATGATGAAATATATACTCATAGCTAGGACAAGCTTTCCTATCTTGGTGCACGATTTCTCTTAATCTTGATCAATCTGTCTGTCTATTCTCGCCCCAAATTTCAAGTTATTGTACACATGCAGAGCACAAAGTGTAATTCAGTCAATCAAAGATGCACTTCACGAGGGAAGCAAGAATCCCTAGATGAGTTACAAAAAAGCAGAAGGATTAATTAGTTTATGAAGAAATCCGCATGATTTGATTCTTCTTTGGTGAGGTCAAACACTCAGGTCAATTTACATCCAATCACTACGCTCTAATTTTCTATAGACAAAACATGTTAGACAATAATGTAGAATGTCAATTGTTCGATGTTATATTAGATGAAGGCTTGATTTAATATTTAAATATACTAATACCATCTTTCACTAAGCTAAACTTTGGCTTAAGCTCAAAGTGTGGAAATACGAAATTGAGGAAGTAAATAGGGTTTGGAAAGATTTGTACTTATAATCTCTAATACCATGTCAAATTCTATGGGATTCAAGCTATTGATGAAGGTATAATTTATATGTTTTAATATCATATTGTAAAGTTCCGCCCAAAAATTTAAATTAGTTTGTGTAACTATTACAAATAGAGCAAAGTGCTTGGTCTTACTTTGATCGAAGTGATTCTTCCATCAAGATCAATCATCACATATATTACGTTGAAGTTAGATTGGCTGACCTCCAATTTGGTATTTCAACAGCGACTTATCTTTTCCTCGACCTATGCTTTGAATCTTTCGATCTCATCTTAATATTTGGGCCATAATTTTACACCATCAACGCAACTCACCATTTCCTCTTTCTTTCCGCAAGAAACAGTAACATCATTTGGATCCCCATTTTCTGTCTCTTTTACACAACAATAATTGTTGAAAAGCATGGCAATAACAATTTATGAAATTCCGAGAAGATGATGAGCTGGAAATGGATATCTAGGTCAGAATATATACTTTGACCGAGCTTGTATCAAACAAAAGTTTTTGACTCATCAATTATAATATAATCCACAGTCAAGTACACAAGATGAGAAGAACTGACTAGTAGGGACATAGAAAATATCCGCCAATATAATAAAAAAAAATTAACTTGACTGGTGTGGAGAAAGCGTGATTTGCAAAGTCGGATATGAATAAAAACAAGGTAATGTGGAAGAGGGATAGGGACGAGCCACATCAGTAGGCTTACCTGCTCCCCTTTCATTGTCGTCCCCTCCTTCTCTGCACTTTCATTTTTCTTGAGGTCCCGACGTCACGGGAGATTAGCGTGTTAGCTAGGGAAGCCTCTAACTTAGGCACCATTTAACTGCAAATTATTCAAGTCATCATTATTCTTATTTTATGGGTAAGTACAAATAAATTCGACTGGAAAAAGCAGGGGAGTAAGTAACCTACTACATCCTCAAAGTTAAATCAAAGAATGAATTCATATTAACTGCAAAAAGGACAATAAACAGCATAAAGATAATATGTCGTTTGATCTGTTCAACATCAAAAGACTTATGTTGATGAAGCTTTAAATCATGGAATGCTTTCCACTTCAGATGTTTCATGTGAAACTATGAACATCAACCTTGTAATTGCCTGTCAATAAGGAAGTCATGGAGAATACTAGTAATACCTAGCCAACAGGCAGGAACAGCGAACATCCAAAAAAAAAGGTGTTTAAGCTTTCATCTGCCCCTACCGTTAGTTATATGTATATCTGTTTCTGTTTGATTTTATATAATTTAATTATGAAATGAATTCAAAATCTACACTGATCAACGAGGATACTAGGAAACATTTCCTCATGGGCGTGATGAGCTCTTCTATTCCCGTTCATTGTTTCTCTTGATCACGATCAAGCTATTTGTCTTCTCTTGCCCAAAACTTCATGTCATCACACGCGTGCAGAGCATAATGCGTAACTCAGTCAATCAAAGATGCACGTCAGTGTCAGAAAACAAAACTTGTAGATAATTATCAAAAGAGTTTTCATCAAGTTCCGATAATCAAACTTCTTAGTCTCTTAAACTGTCTACACTTTACGTAACAGTTTCCCAAATTCGTAAGAAGTGCTTACAAGTTAATGGGCGTAATTCTCAACAAGAAGCATTCTTTGAGATTAAAATGTAAATAAGTGCAATCATGGTAGTCTTTTGTAGTTGAGAGTGGACAAGGTTCTTCCCACAAATTGGACAGCATTAATAAAATCGCAGAGATGGCCTTGCAATGCGAATTAGTCTCCAATTCATTTATTATAATAAATAAATAAATAAAAATCTGCTTTCCTCAACCAAGGGGATTGCGAAGAGGAAGAAAAATTTTCCTTCAATACCTTCCCGTGGATGCGCACTTCATGAGGGAGGCAGGAATCCATAGATGAGTTACCGAAAAGCAGAAGGATCGATAAGTTCATGAAGAAGTCCACATGAATTAATTCTTCTTCAGTAAGTTCAAGCACTTAGTCAATTTATATTCTATCCAATCAAGATGGACCGCCTCTATAGTCTAGATTCTAGCTCTTCCTAGAAAAAAAACAAGTTCGATGACGATGTGCCCGTTTTAATAGTTTTGTGGAATTTAAATAATTTCTACTATTTACGATCGTTATAATATGATCGTGCCTTCCTATGATAGGAAAGCCCATATATATACCAGATTTTTTGAAGAAAGATGCATTCCACTTATCTATTTGAAGACCATGAAGGCATGGGATATATATTTTTTTTTTCTTGAAATGGATGCCCTTGTAAAAATTTAAAAAAGGCTCATATTAGTTTTTGTGGTTAGGCGATTAAGGCATATACGGGTCATTCTTTGCACATCTAAACCGGTCCACCTCCCAAATTATCTAAGCACACACTCCTCCACATAAATGTGGCGCTTTCTCAAAAATATGTTTATTAAACTGTGAGTTTCTTTTAATTATTTTATGCACCCTTTTACATGGGAAGATTTTGTTATGCTCTTTCTGTTACAAATGGATCTTAGGAACATGAATACACAAAGGCTACTTGCATGAGCAATCCATTTTCTGTTGATGCTGATTGAATAGATGACAATTCGAACAAGTTTTTACATGGCATTATTCTAAATTTTAGTTCAAACATTTTGAAACTGCCCACTTGCTTTTGGAATTTCCTCATGATTCATGCATCAGATATACATGAACATGAATTAATAATATGTTAATGTGATAGCTGGATCTTTAAGAGTCATATAACGGACATATGTCTGCCACGCATAGGAAAAATTTAATATTAAGGACTCAAAAAACTTTTGAACAGGAAAAAAATTGATACTAAGATACTTTGAAAAAAATTCGTAAACAGCGTGGATTGAAAAATTAATAATTCCAAGGAAATGATTTATGAAGTTCTATAATTTGAATTTTAGCATACCATCTATCTATCTATGCAATATATGCTGAAAATTAACCAACTATATTTGACCTAGAAGAAAAAGAAAATTAACCGATTATCTATCACATATGGATGCGATGGATTGCCTTCATACATCAAGTTTTATAACTCTTGACCTTTCTGCATAGCATCTAGTTGTCGGTACCATCTATGGCAAAAATTAAATATAGATATACCTAAAGAGATTTCTCCTTCAAGTATCAATATGACACTATCCGACATCACGGCAGCCCTAATTATTGTCACCCAAACAAAAAATAAAAATTGGTTGATGAAAAGTCACTCTTGAAATATGCCAAGGACATTTTAGATAGAACACATGTTTATCACAGCTAAACAATTGTCTATTGAACTTCACAAGAAAAGTAGAATTTCGGTGCACTCCCCATAAACTTCAATGCGCTGGGGAGTTTCTTCCTTGGACGCTGTCCATTAGATCGGGTGAATCATACCAGCCGATTATGTGCATCTTAGAACGTCTCAGGTGAGTTTTAGAAGATAACGTCACGCGTTTGATTTATTGAACATGAACCCACATAAGTATTTCCCGTTGTGTTGAGAAGGCCGACAGCAAGCCCGGCGAGATCTCCGTATAAACATTATGTATCACAATGCCCAATCAGCTACTCCAAATGTTTGCTTGCACAATCAAAATTAAAAGTTCTATCAAGAAATTCAAACTGCAGAGGTCGAGCAATAAAAGTAACTCCGAGTCCTAGCAATGGGGGTAAATCTGACCACCGGAGGACCGACACTTCTATTGCTATTTTTCCATTAATTTATCTTTTTCTATTTTCTAGGCTCCTGCTAACCTGACCCAACCAGGGTTTTTCGGGGACTGATTAATGCGTGTCCGGCTAGAACCAACCTATTGACACCCCTGCCTTATGTAAAATTGATATCTTGTGTCAATAACCCAAAAAAAAGAAAAAGAATTTCAAGAAATCTCGAACTAAAGGAGAAGGCACGAATGGACCAGCGCGCCATTGGGCCAGGCGTGTCTCGATCTGTCTATCAATTTATATGGGTGACTATTTATTAAAATTACCTGCTTTCCTGATGCCACCCCGACAAATTAGAAGCTCCAACAAGAGCTTCCTTCCATTTCTCTACTTGACTCCATGCTTTGCTGCCCCTGATTTCCCGTGCCTTCCTCCTACTTTCCTGGATTCCACTTTGTAGAATGCATCACAACCTGTTCATTCATCTTCTTGCACTCTAATGTCTTCACGAGCTCTTCCAAACACCACGACGACGAAGCGTAGCTCTCCGAGAAGATGATGATCGCAATGAGCGATTCTTTTATCCCCCTCATGATCGAGGGCCGTATTCCCTCTCGCTTCCTTTGTTCCTTGCTATCCCGTGAACGTCATTAAGCCGGCCCGATCCAAGGCCTTGCATAGATGACCCACGAAGTTGTTGCCGATGTCTTTGCCTCTGAAATCAAGGAAGACATCGTAATTTCATCCGGGCTGTGAAGAAGAGGCCGTTAGATTTGAAAGTCTTGAGACCTGGAAATTCATTTTGTCTCAACCATGAAGTCTAAATGCCACAACTAAATGGAAATTCATACCTAGACCATCACAACAGCAACACCTCAGGTTCTGATCATCCATAGAACTTCAATTGCAGTTGAATCTGTCACAAAACTAGGATTTTCGGCCTCTGGTTTTGCTCATAAAAGAATCGAAACAGAGCATGTATTCTTACCTTGGCGAGACCGGATTTCTAGCCTCGGCGGATGAAACAGAGACTGGAGGTCCCAGACACTTCGGAGATGAAGATCAGCATTGGCGGAGGAGTCTCGAGAAAGAGCTGAACACTTCGGACTCCTTGGCTCGGAAACAGGGGCAAACAGAGCTCGTTCGACTTCAGCTAGGAAAAGTCGAACGGCGACGGCGATGATTGTCAGTGACCTGAGAACGTTAGAAAAGGTGAATTAGGCTAAGGAAATTCTTAGAGAGAGAGAGAGAGAGAGAGAGAGAGAGAGAGAGAGAGAGAAATCTCACTGAGCTTCGTCTGTCAAAAATCCTGCTCTGCTTCGGTGTTTTCTCATCTATGGTGGCCAGCAACTGGATAATATGGAAGTCTTCAGCGATTGGAGCTGGTGAGGCGCGTATGCTAGCGTCAATTCGTGGTCCAGAAGCTAAGGAATCCTCTGGATCAGAGATGATGAAATTGTCCGTGTCCTCCTCTTTGCTCTGGTATGCTCGGTTCTCCGTCGGCCAGCGATCGGGGGGATTGCGGTAGGCAATGGGAAACGGCGGACACTGGCGTCGATTGGTGGCCGGCGAAGGGGAGGGTACCGGATAGAGGATTCCACCGTTTCACGTGTGATGGGCATTTTTTATGGGCTGTGGTGGGCTTTTAAATGATCTGGTGGGCTTGTGCTTGTGAAGAATTGGATTGAATTTCTGGGCCGCACAAATTGATTGGCCGGGCTTGGGTAACTTTGATCAGGCCTTTTCCATTTCTACCAAATTGGAGCCCTTTTCTTTTTCTTTTTTCTTTTTTGTTCTTTTATTTCTTCTTTTTATTTATTTATTTATATTTTTTTTAAGAAAAATTTTATGCTTGATGTGTCTACAAAAATTCAGATGTTAACATGTAGTAACATAAATACATTATCTCCACATATACTAGATTTTCTATGGATGCCGAAAATTCCTCAGTTGAAATCCCTATTAAATAAAGTCTTCACAAGCCTTTGATTTTATATGGAATATGAGCAATCTTTACAATTTTAAGCTACCAAGTTGAAGATTCTTGGAATGGAGCACATCAAGGAGATGGGTAAATGGCTGCCTTTAGGTTGTTGAATAACCACAAGTAAATGGAGGAGAGCAATTTTGTGGTGTACCAAAAATAATTCTCATATGCCTAGCGGTACAAAACATTTTACATCTCAAACGGTACATAACCAAGCTTAAAAACTAAATGAAGAGATCTGTATTGGTCAAAAGAAAGAAAAATGATTCAAATTTCCAACATTTTACATCTCAAACGGTACAAAACCAAGGTTAAAAATTAAATTTGACATTTAAAAGAGACGCCAATATAAGCATTTTTTTTCAACATATATAAGAATTAGATAGCTACAAAATAAGAAAAAATTGTGATAGTATGATGGGTTTGACAAATCGGGCATTATTATTCTCATACATTGATAAACAAATTTTGCACTCTATGCTTATGCCATCAATGTGCCATATATATGTTCATCTACTTAGAGTGTGGGTTAAGCCTCCATCAATCATCCTTTTGTTCGTCAATACAAACCTCTCTACAAATTGAAAACCTAAAGAGAAAATATTCATCATTAATGAGTCTCTTCAAAGACATTAGACGGGGGCAAAAGAAAAGCGTCGCCGTCACTATTTAAAAGATGAATAAACCAAAAGAAAGTACGTCTAAGAATTGAAGTGCTTATCTTACCAGAAGGGATAGAAATGCACTATTGTTTACCAGAATCAACCTGTGTTTGCTCTCCATCCATCTATGGCAACTTAGAATCCATCAACAGCCACACTTAATTAGAAAACATATTTGCAAGCTAAAAGCCTAAAATCTAGCATTTATGAATCAATTGATAATTTGTTGGGAAATAAATCAGAAAATGGGAGAACTTCTCGCATCTGCTTAGAATCGCTTGGAGGAAGCCCAATTTGAACTTCTTGCATTTGCTTGCAATTTTGGGCTATCACTAAATACCTTCGTCCCTGACCGAGAGAAAATATCTTCCATCGCTACTGGAGAGAAAATATCTTCCTCCAATTTTGGCCTATCATTAAATATCTCTGACAGAGCCGACATAGCCACAAACTCTTCCTATGAACAAGAAATATTTGAAAGATTTTCCTCCATCGAGATCTAATGGTAGATACCCAGAAGTCTAAGGCAACACATGGTAACGTTTCTGTTTCTCCCAATTTTTATTCTTTTGTTTTCTCGGAACAAAAAAAGTTTAGAAACCTATTTGATAAAACATTTATTCCTGGGAACAATTTCTCTATTTTTTTTGTCCCTAAGAATAGTTTTGAGAAACAAAAAAAAAAAAGTAGCTTTTTGTTCTTGAAACAATTTCTAGAAATAAGCTGATTTTTTTTTTTTATCTCTTGTTGCAGCCACCTCCAATCACCCGGAGCCATCGCTGACTGCCGCTGCTCGTCGACCATTGCCGCTCTCCGCCCGCAGTCACCGCCACCACTGCCCACCGCCACTGCCGTCCGTCGCCAATTGCCGCCCGCCGCCACCCGTCACTGCTTGCTGCCGCCGCCTACCAACCATCACCGGCGATCGGTGATCCGTGAGCAAAAATAAAAAAATGAATAAATACAAAAAAGAAACTGTTGCGTTACTAAACGCATTTTTATTCTTTTTTTATTTTAAGAGTAAAAAATTTTATGTAGTTACCAAACGGGTTCTTTTACTCAGAAATTATTTTTCGAAATAAAAATTAAAAAAAACTATTTCTAAAAAAATATATATTTCCCAACAAAAAAGCGTTATCATGTGAGTAGTTTAGTTGAAAATGGCCACCATCGTCATTTGGGTTCGTGTCGAGTGATGAGTGATGCTTTTATCGTGGAGTTGGTCAAGAAATTGATGCGGTCTGAGAAATGTCGAACGTCGCATCGTGTCAGGAAAAGTGCCTTTTTCATTTTTGTTTTTTCTTTTCATTGGTCGCAAATGGACGAGAAGTTTTCTCTCGTTCATTTTTATTTTAAAATTGTTTGTTTCGTAGCTTGCAAAAAACTAAAAAGTGACTTTATTTTAGGGGTGTTGAGAACGAAATGAATCCTACTTTCGGGAGTATTGGTCTGATTCCTAATTCTTAACGGTAGAAATCGGACCGGACTAGACCAACTATATATATTCTTTCGAAAAAAATATTAGATGTGAACTAAATAATATCTTGTCCAGTAACATTATAAGTTGGGATAAAATGACTTTTTACTCATTGTTACTTCCGTCAATACCTTAAAATTTGTCTCTCCCTCCATTAGACTGAATTAGAAATCAATCACTCCTACTTTGTTTTATTTGCCAAAGTTCAGTATTATTCAGAGCATATAAAAAAAATTAGCTATGAATTTATGTATCACAATAAAGAATTATCATTCTCAACCCAAATCTGGTATATTCCATTCCAATATTTCATCTTTTATGAATGGCAAAATATCTTTCACATTATTAGGTAGGCAATCGCTTAGATTTTGTGCTTATTCAACTAATCGTGTCCCTTCCGACCAAAAAAAAAAAAAACTCATTATGTCCCTAGAAAATGAGTCATGAAATAGATTTTTTAACGGGTACTAGATACAATTTTGTTTTTTCCCCATTAATTGATTTTCATAATTTTAAGGAGCCATCTTTTGTTTAAGAATGGAATGAGGGAGTCATGTGCATGTTTACTTTATTCAACTCAGCGTATCCCCATAAAATTCCCTTTTCTATTTTATTTTATTACTTTTCCGAAAAAAAGGAAATATGTAAAGAGGTTAACCGATGCGCTTTGTTTGTTATTTACACGACAGACATGGAAGATCCCAGCTTGGCAAATAGAAGAGACATGGAAGATCCCAGCTTGACAAATACAAGTGGCGTTGTTTGAAATCAAGGCTTTACCTTTTCCATTCATTTTGACTACGGCCCACTTTGAACGATGTAATAAGCCGCGATTTCGACCGAATATTTATTTATTAATTCCTCTGGCAAGCTTTCTGAAAACAAGCCCCGACGCCAGAGTCAATTCTGTGGCCGCAAAATAATTAACACAATCTATTTCTTTTGCGGGACTAAAGTAAAATTTGGGCATTTTCAACTAAGTAATGAACGAACACGGGGCCAGTTTACCTCCACATATCAGATCTCGATGGAGGGACCAACTGGACACCAACGTAGAACACCACCACGAAAACGACACCGCATCTCCTGTCCCTCCACACCCCCACCCACCCCCCCCCCCCCCCCTAATTTTGATGTTTCCCTTAGCTTATGTACAAAAGCAAACACTGACTCCTACTTAAACCTTGTAATTAATTCCTAATCTCTAGTTTCATCTAAGCTCTAGAAGATCCCCCCACCACTTTAGCAACTTTGCAGCCCGATCATTTGGTGATTATGGATATGACCATACAAGACCGTTGATTCCTCAGGCCACGCTGATGATGCTGTTGGTCGGCGACGAGTGTGGGGTTGTTGCTGGCGCTGGTGCCGCTGCCGCCTGCTGGTCGTCAGAGGGTATCGCCATGGCGAGCTTGAGAGACGGGCCAGGGCTCCGCCGGTTCCGAAGCTGCGGTCGCCTTGTTGAGGTCGAGAGCCGCCATTTTCGAGGACGGAGGGATGGGGAAGGATCGGGATCGGGCGGATGGGCTTCGACGGGGTGGGTTTCGACTGGCAGCCCTCTTTTCTTAGTCGCAGACTTTCCAGCAGTTTCTCGCCGGTTGCCAGTGAAACCGCCGGAGGCAAGGAAAGAGGGAAGCTTGGTACTTGGTGCGCTTGATGATGACCCTCCTCCATTGTAGAGCTTGAAACCCCAAAGTACTGCAGCAGATTTTCAGTCGACGTTTGAGTTTTCAGGGGGAAAAAACAATTCTCAGTTGATACCATACTCTCTTCGCATTGCTCTACCTTTTATGGAAAAGAAAATCCAGAAAAACTTCAATGGATTCTTGCAGTTACCAGCAAGATCCGTTTATTAAATTGGCTCTCACAGCCTCTTAACAGACACGTACAACACAGACAGACGCAAGAACTAGTGGATTTGGGTTGTTCATCAACATGCTATTGCATTTAGTAGATTTGGGTTGTTCATCAACAGCTAGCAATAGTATGTCAGAATGGTTCAAATTTTTAGAAAAAAGTTGATTATCATGCAATTAATGCTGTGTTTCCAAGTCGGTGGTGATGTCGACGAGGCTGGACCGCGGGCGTCGCCGGATCAGGTTGCTCTGCCGGATGAAGTACTTCTGGGCGTGGGTCGCCACCTGCGTTGGCGTCCGCGTTTTCACTAAGTTCCTGGAGATCCCTCTCCAATCCCACTTCTCCACCCTCTGGAGTCCCAGCCAGAACAGCCTGCGCTCTTCCCTCGTCCGCGGAGCTCCTATAAATCAAACCACCGTGAGTAAATTAAATCACGCAAAATTTACCAAGACCCCACCGCTTCGCCTGACTTGAAAAAGTTCATGAAATCGGGCCGACGCGGATACAGTTCTGCAGCCCGCCGAATACGGAGATTCTAAGTTGGGAAAAGAGGAAAGATCCTCCAGAGATAAGAAAATATTAGCTGCAGCTCTGACTCCAGCGTGGCTTCCTCCGAGTCCATTCACCGGGCGACACGTGTCGACCGGCAGCCACGCTGGAATCAGACGAACTATCCTGCTGCGCCCACCAGAAACCTTTCCCTCTCGGTCAATTTGGAAAATTCGGCACGCTCTCTCTCTCCCCACAAGAAAATAATGGCTGGGCCCCACAACAGATCTTCTCTCTTACCATCAATTTGAACGAACGCGTTGGACTCTCTCTCTCCATTTTTTCGTTCGACTCTCGCCTTGTTGCTCTGCCCTCCACTTCTTCTCCGATCGAACGATGGAGCCGTCCGACGAATCACGCCACCGCCGCCGCTTCCGCATCCGCCTCGTCGGCCGCCGTTGCATCTGAGCTACAGCTAATACTTTCTCGTTCGTTCTGCCCCTTCGTCGCGCTGCTCCTCCGGCGAACGACGGAGCCCGCCGTCCGACGAACCGCGCCGCCACACTTCCGCATCCGCCTTGTCCGCCACCTCCGCATCTGCATTCTCCTCCGTCTTCAACGGCGACCGGGCTCTTCCTCTCCCAGTCGCCGTCCTTGTCGCCGTCGAAGAATCCGTACTCAAAGTCAACGTCCGGGCTGATGCAGGGGATGCGAGGGAGGTGGAAGCGGGACCTCGTGGATGATCCGGGTCGATGCATCTTGACGTGGAAGAGCAGGGTCTTGTCGAACGAGAGCTCGCGCTCCCCGTAGCGGATAGGCATCGAGCTGCGGTAGCCGCAACCCCACCGATGCTCTTGACGAATCCAGCCACGGCGAGACGGAACTTGACTGCGAGGAACCGCCTGAACGCCCCGCCTCTCCTCAGCCACAGCAGCGCAAGGCGGACCCCCAAGCTCTGCGGGTGACGCCGGAGTTCCCGCTTGCCATTTCCGGATGCAGAACGTGTTACAGAGACCGTCAGGACGGCGAATCGCAAGCGAGCGGAAGCCCAACGGCGGAGAAGATTCTCTCTTGGCAATGGCCTTTTCTCCCTGATTATTAGATACTGATTTTCGGAGCCTTTTCTCCAACATTATGGTTTTTTGCCATCGATTTGTAATTTTGGGATTTTCCTTCGACCTAGGTTTTTTTGTCCCTCCCTGTTCTCGCCCTTGCCGAACCTACGCGGAAGAGATGATACAAATAGGAGTCTTCACCATTGATGTAATGAATTCCGTAGCTCGTGGGCAGAAGATCCCACTTTTCTCTGCTGCTGGTCTTTCTCTGGGGGTTAAGCGATGGAAAGGCTTGGTTTCCCGTTGTATGTAGAACCCATGAAAGATTGAGCTATCTTTCAGGGGAGCTTGTGGTCGGATGAGAGAGATCTGCATGCATCTATCTATGGGTGGTGAATTTCTTGACCAAGTCAAGGGAAGAATTTAAATGACAGATGTCGAATGATTCATCTGGAATATTGATGATACCCCTGAGAATATAACTTGAAGGGTAATTTAGAAAATCCATGTTTCATGGTTGTATGCTTTAGCAATGCTGAACTTGAAAAGCAACAGGATACCTTTGATTCTTTCAGTACCTAACTACGGCCTATTGCCGTATTTCCTCATTCGTGTGATTAATTTGCTAAAAAGAGAACTAAAACGTTAATCTATGTGCTGATCTTGCGCAACCGTTCTTGGCTTGGCTTAAATATGATGCAAGAAGCATGTCTTCCTTCATTTAGCTCTTGATAATTTGGCATGAGCCTCTGGATTTGGATCCATGCATGTCACTAGAGATCGCATTTTCATGTTTACGGGGTTCATTCTTGTGCCAACTTTCGATGCTGTGATAAGAACTCTTTGATGTACCGTAACGTCGTGGCACTTGCCTGCCATGATAGAAAGTTCGGGCATATCGAAATAGCCATCCACGCAATATAAGAGATTTTCGTATGGGCCTTCCTCCTTTTCGAAATGAATATGAAGATCACGAGAGATTTGAAGTAGGCGGAGTATTCCTATTCAAAATGTCACGTATGGAGATCATCAAACATGACTGTCAAGAAACTTATTTCCCGAAGCAGAAGATTACAACTTTTACAACAGCTACCTCTTAACAACAAACAAAGATCCTTCACATCCTTGCAACTCGGCAATCACCTCACACAACTTTCTCATTCTCAATGTAACGAGCAGCCAGAAAATAGAAAGCGAAACGACCGAGCGTTGCGAAAAACCTTCCCCGAGTTCATCACAATCTAGAGCAAACCACAAACAATTCATGGCATTTTCTTATTCCAATTTAATGCGAATTCTGCAAAAACTAGAAATCACCTCAAGCGAGCGCTATAAAGAACCGATAAGAAATCACTAGAGTCAATGGACAACAACAAATCATTAGAAAAAGATCCTCTTTAGGTAGTGCTCTGATTCATGCGCACGGCGGCGAGCACTGGAAGACTAGCCCATTTTGCTGATCTGGTTTTGTTGTGCCAGTGAGTCGAGTCCAAAATCTTAGGAGGGATCTTCTGCCCACGAGCTACGGAATTCATTACATCAAAATAGTGGAGACTCCTATTTGTATCATCTCTTCTGCGTAAGTTCGGCAAGGGCGAGAATAGGGAGGGACAAAAAAACCTAGGTGGAAGGAAAATCCCAAAATTACAAATCGATGGAAAAAAAACATAATGTTGAAGAAAAGGCTCCGAAAATCAGTACCTAATAATCAGCTATTATTTTCTTGAGGGGAGAGAGAGCGCGCCGAATTTTTCAAATAGAACGAGAGGAGACTATTTCTGGTGGGCCCAGCAAGATATTTTCTCCTTGTCTGATTCCAGCATGGGTGCCGGCAGGGTGATAAAGGGTCAGCCAGATACCTGTCCCACATCGCTTGAGAGAAGCCCGTTGGCCTGCTTTATATACGTGAAGGTCCCCCTCACCTCTCAAGACAGCTGCAGGAAGCAGAGGGCCACGCTGGTGCTCGAATTATGGATTCGAAGGAAGCCACGATGGAGTTAAGAGCTGCAGCTGATATTTTCTCCGCGATTTGGAGTCTAGTTGAAGCTACGCTGGAGTTAGAGCTGCAGCTAATATTTTCTCCAAATTTCTCCGCGATTTGGAGTCTAGTTGAAGAAGCCACGCTTCGAAGGAAGCAATTATGGATTTGTAGGAAGCCACGCTGGAGTTAGAGCTGCAGCTAATATTTTCTCCGCGATTTGGAGTCCAGTTGAAGATCGGCACAAACACCAACGATGGGCATTCACTGAAGTTATTGGACTCCGATTTTTTAGGGCCCTGCGAGAACAATGAAACCAATAAGGATAGACATTCTGGACAAAAAAGAAAATCTGAGATAAATATTCAATTCAAAACTGTCTCTAATTTTTAATAAAAAAACTAGTGGTATGTCCGATTACTGGGAACCTATATACAAGAATTGTTACTCATCATAACTCAAAAGTATCATTGGAATACTTTGATGAACAACAAACAACTTCTGTTGGTCCCCGAGCAAATAGATTGTCCTTGTACTTTTTCTAAACAAATTACAGAAGGACGATTCTGTTGTCCCACAATACAAAAATCGGATCACTGTTACGTGCTGGTAAAAGGTGAAAGACGTTTGTAGCTATCAAATTCCTTGGCTAACAAAACTTTGACTGGAAGTAATGTATTGGTAAGTTAACAACACATTTAAGAAGGTATCGACAGTTACTGGATAGCTTTAAATTGCCAACTAATATAATAATTTACCCATATGTTTAAGTAACTTACCTATAAGTTGAAGTAACTAATATTTCATGGAAAACTAGTAAGATGCCTGCGTATTTATGTTGTTTTAAATGTTGATACCAAAGTGAATTTTTCGCAAGAGAAATATGATATATGTAGAAATTAAAAGCAAAATAAATACCCATATTAATCAAATTCTCTATTGGAGATTACGTGAAACTTTATTTATAGTTAATCCAAGCCTCATCATGTAGATTTATCTTCTGATTAAAAGTAATCATAAGACATAAAATTGCAATGTTTATTTAATAATAATAAGAGTAACAGTAACAGTACCAGTAACAGTAATAGTAACAGTAACAATAACGATAACAATACTAATAATAATAGAAGAAGAAGAAGTAAATGCAATATTTAATAATAAGAACAAAAAAAAAAATGAAAGCATCCAGTGATAATGTAAGGCCCTCTCTCTTAATAGCTTTCCTTGATTTTGTCTAAGTCTTCACCCTTGTGCCATCGATTTTCAGTGGAAAAGGCGAGCAAGCTATTTGTGCGAAATTTTCTTGAGAAGAAGGGTCAAGTGCTGGACATAGCGCCCCAGCGCGTGTGCAGAGCAAGGCTCTCCTTAGAAGTCGCACTCCACAAGCCTTGTTTTCAAAAGCGAGATATATAATTGGATGATCAATCTATATCCCCAGCTGCTCTACCGCTAGGCAAGACTACGCCCCAACAAGGGGACAAGAAGAGTCGCTTGCTGTCCGTGATTTCTTACTTCAGGATAAAAGAGATTAAAGGCATTGACCGATGTCTCAATTGAAAGGAAATGAGGGGAACGAGTTACGTATTGAAAACTAGAAGGAGAGATTCCTGGGATGAAGTGTCCCAACTTTTATTGAAATTGAACTTGTCATCCATTAAAATTCTTGCAGTTTTGCTTCTTTCTTCCCTCTAAATATAAAGAAATAGTTGTCAGAAAACGTCGATTAGGTTAGCCCAACTGAAAGAGACATGGGACCTTTTCGTCATTGTTTGAGAGTTGTCTGGACCAATTTAAGTAAAGACTAGCTTCCTATAGAATTCTTCACTACACACTTTCTACATGTCATTTTATTTTCGGCCTCATACTACTGGAGAGAACAATGGGAGGTTCAATCAAAAGCATTAAATGCAAACTCACTTCAATGATTAGGCAAATAAGCAAGAGAATTCTTTTTCTTTCCATACACAATTTTGAAAAGAATCTGGTCAGCCCATCTTTACCATAAAATACAGAATCTTGAATAACATTTTCAGAGTCTTACCATTTCAAAAAAAATAAAAATAAATTAAATCTCCATTTATGTTTATTAAAAATGTAAGCACATTCATCATTCAATGGTCAAATTATATCACCGATAAGTCTTTCTTCCAAATTTCGGTACACAAGAGTTACCAATGCTTTCAGTTCATTGTTCTTTTAAGTTTCAATACTTGTAATATATTGAAAACAAGATTGTACTTTTTTCTTGAATACATTCTGTTCGAATCAATATCAAGATTCTCACGGGAAAGTGCTTATAACTCCCCTAAAACGGGAGGATTCAACTTATGTTGGTTCATGTAGTAGATCGACATCCTGTAATTAATGCTTTAATCAAACATAAACAATTAAATAGATGCGGATGTTTCTTAAGCACATTAACGAGCATCATCAGAGTTAGTAATTGTTGCATTCAAAGTTCTAAGTAATACGCATGCATATTCATGTTCATAAGCAAATAGATATGGATATGTAGAAGACAAGATAATAAAGACTATCCATTTAAATGCGCACCTCAAATTGCTTATTCAGTGCCTGGATGTTGCTTTCGTGCAAAGCAATTTGAGCCGACTCCTCAGGACCTGAGGAAGATTTTGTGATGCAAGGATGACATTCAGGCCATTCAAACCATTTTAGTTTATTAGGAAGATAGATAGGATCTTGGAAAGAGTTATGCACATTCTTCATGATGAGCTTCTTCAACCTTCTCAAATTCGTGAGAGCATTAGGACCTATGTTTATCTTCTCTGGCTCAGGTAAAATTAAAACTATCGACTGTAATGCATCTGTTACCTGTATTTATAGAATTTGCAGTGCAATCAATATACAAAATTAAATAATGAGAGAAAAATCAATATCAACACCAGCAAATCTTACCAATTGCCTTGATAGAACATTATGAAAATCATCAAAAAGCCATAACCTGCTACGTCTTCCAGGATCATTAGGATATTCTTCTCTAATGATATCCATGGCCATCAATCTAATCATGTTACACATCTGTAGGGTCTCTCTCTCTTCAGTTACCAAGGACTTCTCAACAAGAACTTTTACTCCAATAGTAGGTTCAAAGTCACAGGAGTCAAGAACTTTCATAATATACTCTTTAGTGTACCCCGTGAAGAAACAGGCCATATCAAGGCAGATTTCCTTTGCATTGTCATCTAGTCCATCATAACTCCACTTAAAAGTATCATTGCTGGTTTTTTTAAGAATTTTGGCGAGAATATTCAATGAACTTTCCCACTCACGTTCACTTCTACGATACAGGAAACAACCCAATTCCTTAAGTGTTAAAGGATGCCCATTAGCATAATGCAAAACCTTATCCACAAGATCCCTCCTTATACTGTTGTTACTCGGAAAAGCATGTCTACGGAGAAGTTCAAAAGCATCGCAATTCTCTAGAGGTTTAACTTCATAGATATAATCTTCATCTATCCTACGAGAAATTAGCAAATGCTTATCTCTCGTTATAAAGATGATCCTGCTTCCTGCACCAAACCACTCCAGATTTCCAGCTAAAGCATCTAACTGACTTCTGTCAGTGACATTGTCGAGAACAAGGAGAACTTTCTTGCAGTAAAGGTTATTTTGCATTAAACTAATACCTTTATGAACATTAGACACCACTAACCTTCGTCCCGGTAATATGTCAGACAACAATTGTTTTTGCAAGGCAGCTAAATCCTTGGGACCTTCCAAAGCTTTGCAAACATCCGCCAAAAAACATGAACCCTCAAATTGCCTAGAAATATTATTGTACAGGGCTAAACCTAAAGTTGTCTTACCTATGCCTCCCGTTCCCCATAATCCTATCATGCGAACATCCTCATCAGACCCAAGTTTTAACATTGAATTCAGCTCTATCAGTCGAGGATGTATCCCAATCAGATGCTCAGCAACATGTACGGGTCTTTGGTCAATCTGCATAGAGATCTTGCTCACAATTTCCTTTATAAGCTCCGCTTCAACTCTGAAAAAAACCGGAATAGTACTTGACATATCGATTCAGCAATTCAAAGAAATGATTAAGTTTCATGAAAACAGAGTGAGGATGTGACTAAGTAGATATAGAACAGGGACAAAGCAGTGCAACACATCAATTAACACTTACTCGTCATTCAAGGTCCACCCAGACAATTCACTGGCATCAAAAAGAGCCTTCTTCCATCTCTTCACTTTGTGCGAATCTTTCCCGAAATCAGACTCATGTTTAGTCATATCTCTCCCATAACTCCCTCTACCCCATCTCACTTCTCTTGGTTCCACTTTGTAAAACACTGGCAACACAATCAGGTCCTTCTGTGTCTTGCACTCCATGATTTTCGCTACCTCTTCCAAACACCATGACGAGGAAGCGTAGTCCTTGGAGAAAATGATGATCGCAAATTGCGATTCCTCAATCGCCTTCATAAGTGCTGGCCGTATTTGATCTCCTTTCCTCATTTCCTTGCTGTCGATGTAAGTGTATATACCATTCTGGTATAGAGCTGTATAGAGATGACTGAGGAAGTTATTGCGAACGTCAGTACCCCTGAAACTTAAGAAGACATCGTGGCTTCTTTTACGTTTCGAAGAAGAAGAAGAAGAAGAAGAAGCCATTAGAATTTGGTAAAACAAGGCAGGTGCTGATGAAAATTTGGTAAAACAAGGCAGGTGCCGGTGAAAATGAAGGTCCAAGATCTTAAAAGGAAAGCTACTCCATTGGCTTCCCCAGTAAAATACTCGGCTGTGGCTTCCAGGAAATGGTATTCGCAACCGGCTATATTTTGTTCCCCATTGCACCTTCTGGGCATCTTCTTCATACCCAGAGGCATGACTTTCTTTTTCGTGAGTCGACAAAGATTATTGTATTAACTTTCGGCCTTGACGGCAAAGCCAATTAAAGGGATGAAGGGAATTGGAGGGAAGGAGGCGATGGGGCCCGCCGGCCTCAACAAGCTCGGCTCGCGCTTCGACGTCGTGGAAAACAAGCGGATGCCGCCGGTCAACATGAGATCAATTTTTCCTATCATAATTTCATTGAATTAATATCAAGAAAATATTTAAATTAATATATATTAAATTTATTATAAATTAATTTCTTGACCATCAAAAAAATCAAACTAATATATTTATGATAAATTTATCATAAAAAACCCCAAACAAGTATATTTATAATAAATTTACTTTTTATTAATTTCTGTTAAATTAGATAATTATCATGAAAAATCACAAATTGATATAATTGTGACAAACAAACGGTAAAATCCAAACTAGTCACGTATCTTCCAACTCAATAATTTGGTAGTAAAATTTAACGTAAACTAACCGAGATAAATGTAATTTATTATAGATATACTAATTTAGTAATTTTGAAGATCGAAAAAATAATTTAAGATAATTTTATCATAAATATACTAATTTTGAAATTTCCATTACATTAATCCAATTTCATACTTTCTTGATTTGAGGTTATGGGAAATGGCTTCCACCTCCTTGAATATCGTTTTTTTTTTCATTATACGAAAAATAAAGTATCTTAAAGGTTGTCACGAATTGTGCAATTTTCCTTTTCCTTACCAAAAAAAAAAATAAAAATAAAGTATCTCATCTCTCTAGTCCTTTCTTTTTTCTTTGGCGGCACCGTGTGCACCACCATCGTAAGTTTGACGGTCAAAGATTGTCGGTATCGAGCACAATGATCTTTCGTCGATCAAGAGCCAGCTGTCTGTTCTCTTTCAGCCTTTTGCTGTCGAGCATCTTTCGGCGTGGTGCTGATTAAACAGAGATTTCAAGTTTCTTCTTCATCTTCTTCTATTTTTAATTATCTGTGGACGTGGCGGTGCCCAAAATGATAGAGAAGACAATGCGGATTTCCTATAATAGACTGTTGTATCGTGCCCCAGGTTTTCAAACCGGTCAATGCACATTGCCTTAACTGTTTTGGAAAGATTTTACGGCATTAGGACAAACCCATCGTGAACATGATGAGAACGTCGTAAAAATCATCAGATTTATGATAAATTTGTCTTTAATTACACCATAGCACTGTAAAACTTTGTTAATTTGTTGTTTCATAAATGTGCTGTGGATAGTTTCCATCTAACTAAAAGATGACTTATTTATTGAATGTGATATATGATTGAACACATTTAAAATGCTTAAATTAAATATTGTTATGTACAAAAATTCTGCAGTAAGTTATTTCGTATATTTACCTATATGTGTCACGTGCACTAACATTAGCTCGCATGATTAATTAACATATGTAGGTATGTGTCATAAATTTGTGAAAATGGTTTACATGGATAAGTCGCATTTGTTGTGTAAAAAAGGTCTGAACTATTTATTGGAAAATCCTGAGTTCTATTATTTCATTCATCAATGAAGTGTATTTATGAACATCTTGCGGTAGTACATAAGAAGATCGTTAGCTCGTGAGTTGCTTGGACTCGACTTGATGGCTACTTGAGATCGGTTTGCTTAGTTCTAAGTGGAGCTCGAGTGTGAGCTACTCAAGTTTTTTGCCGAGGCGAGCTCGAGCTTATCAATATTTAGCTCGATAGGCTCATGAGCCTAAACAAGCTTTCATTATCTTTTTAAAAATATTTAATTATTAGAAATATAGATAAAAATACTAAAAATCTCATAATATTCGAGCTTATAAAAGCCAAGATTGAGTCTTATGTTGATTGTGATCAAGTGAAGTCAAGTTGAGTTCGAGTATCTCGATTTTCTACTCGAGTTGGGCTCGAGTAGGAAATTTGATACTCGATTGAGCATGAATCAAGTTTCAAGCACCAAGTATTCGAGTGGAGTCAAGTCAAGCTTGAGCTTAGTAGTGCTTGCTCTACTTAATTACACCTCTAGATACTCATAAAAAGAGGAAAAGTGTCAAAAAAGTCCTAAACCAATGGCATAGATACCAGTTCAGTCCTAAACCTTTTAATTGATCCAATTTAATCATAAACATTTTCACATTGGTACCAATTCAATCCTTCCAGCCAATTTTGGTTGGCTAGGGCTGACATGAACGTCGGTCTGCTAACAACGCTGATGTAGTAATTTTTAAAATAATTTTATTTTTTTCTAATTTTTTTATTAATTTTTTCATTTATTCCCTTTTTTCCCCTCTTTTTCCTCTTCTTCCTCTTGGCCTTCTTCTCCTATAGTGGCTAGCGAGCCTTCAGTGGCTCATCGGTGATTGGACAAGAGCTTCGTGACCCTCACCCTACCTTGCCCACAGCCTTTCGCCTGTGGCAAGGCCATGGCGAGGCTGGTCTAGCCCAAATCTAGGCGAAGCTACCTCGCCCACATCCTTAGGTGAGACCAAGCAAGGGCCGTGAAGCCCTCATCGACTGGGGGCCAAGGGCCACAACCCTTGTCGCTGGTCGACAAAGGTATGTGGCTCTCTTCCAATGGCCAACAAGCTGCTAGAGGCTCGTTGGCCACTGGAGGAGAAGAAGACCAAGAGGAAGAAGAGGAAAAGGCAAAAAAAAGGGAAAAATAAAAATAAATAAATAATAATAAATTAAAAAAATTAAAAATTATCATGTCGGTGTTCGCCAGCCAACCAGGGTCCACGCCAACATCGACTAGCCAATATTGACGAAAATGATTGTATTGATACTAATGTGAAAAGATTTGGAACAAAATTGGTTCAATTGAAAGGTTTATGATTAAATGGATACCAATGCCATAGATTTAGGATTTTTTGGGTACTTTTCATCCATAAAAAATTGTAAATTATACGACATTTCACTGTTTTGAAATTGTGTGACGGTTTTTTGTAACTAAGAACCAAATATCGTAAATTTGAAATACTTTTAATGGCAATAATTTACAACAGGTTGGGACACAAGGTTGTAACAAAGAACATGAATTATGAATATGGAAAATGTTGAAGAACAACGATTTATAAAGAGTTATAAAGTTCCGTCATAATCAAGAGCAAAGTGCCATACATTTAAATTATTTTTTTCTAAATAATGCTTGCTCAAAATGTTTACAACATCACATTGGAACAAAGAATAGAATATCCTAAAAGTCTTTTTTTTTTTTTAAAGGCAATGATTTATAGATGTTTACGGGCGATCTATTGCAATAAAAAAAAAAGAACATTAATGATTAAGTGACACTCTTTAATTTATAGTGAAAATAATGTTCTATTCTAGATCATAAAAAAATTAAATAATAAATAATTATAAATTATTTTACGGGTCACTACTTTCAAAATTTGTGATTCATAGCAAGTTATTATTCATAATAGCTCAAGAGTTATATTGCTAGCCAAGGCTTTTCTTTTAGCAAAACAAAGCAAACCCTAGGGAAATAAGAATGATTTAGGAGCCTTTTATGGGCAAGTGGCCCCCACTACATTGTTCCTACTTTTAGAATGAAAGGCGCTCATATCTAAAGCAAATCCCAGGCGACACTCTCGAGTCTCAACCCATTCTCATAAGTCGTCCATGCTGCGACGCTGAGGAAGACTACAAAGCAGATGTCGTTAGCGGCCGGTCGGGGTACGACGAAACTATGAGGTTATTGCGCTTCGAATCTTCATTAAAGAAGAGTTGATTTTTCGCCACGTTTCATATTCTCTTCCACAAAATCAATGGATTTACTAGAGGAATATTGCACTTTGATAATCGTAAATATTTACCTCCTTAAATCTACAAAATCAACGGAAATCTTGACGGTAATGCACTATGACAATTTGGTGTTAAAAAGTTATTCCATTGAATATAAATGTACGCATTAAAAGGGGCAACAGATTTAATGGAGTTGTTACATACTACTATTATGATAGCTAAAATTCGCATGACTAAGTACTATTTTGATAGCTAAAATTCGCATGACTACGCCTTTCTTGCAAAATGATGGTGCTTCCGTTTGCTATAGTTGTTTGCTAAATTAGTCTCTCATGGTTCGCTTACTAGAGATAAATCAATATATAATGGTAATAAAGAAATCCAAAATCATAGTGCGGGCTTATTGGGTAACTCGAGATGATAGCTTTGATGTGTAAATCAATTACAATATCCTACACAAGATGCATTAGCTATGCAAGTAGGGAGATCCTTGTGCCAATTTGAGAAAAGGGTTTCGATTTGAGTATGTTTTCACCCATACTCAGTACTTTACATTTTCAATGCATTAGGCATTCTAATTACGAATTATATATGGATTACCTTTAACTTTCTTTGCTCGAGCATGAAAATAGATCAAGCTTTTTGTTCAGTTGAACATAATGTGATTGGTTCTAATGTATAAATTCAAAAAACAAGGAATTTTGTTTAGTTAATTCATTGCAATATTTCTTTTAACTGTTTCATTTCCGCACAATTACCTATTCACCTCTTCTAGGTAATAGTTTTAGCCATGACAGTTTTAAGATTTAATTGTACTATTTTAAAGTTTTAGGACTTAACTACATCTTTATAAAAAGTTTCAGGACTTAATTGCATTTTTTGAAAATTTGATAACTCAATTCCAATTTGGACTTCTTGTGATCTTAACCTTCCTTTTTTTTTTTTTTTGTTATTAATAAAAATGGCTTGATAGTTATTGTTAGGGAAAGTTTTAAATAAGGACATGAAGTAGAGTCATTTCATCAAAAAAATACTTAAAGTGGACATTATTTCAAAAATAACATAAAATGGCTAAATCAATCTCATATAAGAGTCCCCTGTGTAGCGGCACCAATGACGACGGCCCTGCAGCACCTACAAACCTCGACCACAACATCAGATCTGCAGATTTTAACTCCCAAGCACAGCACCAGGATTGGAGGTGCATCAACATGAGCCACCTTGCTCTGAATAGCAGATCGGACAAGATGAAGAGGGGTCGGACTTACCCGATTAGTAGAGACAGCGATGATGGATCCGACTCACCTCCTGGTCCCTGTCTCACCGAAAGATAGGCCGGATGTAGCCTCGACTATGATCACCTTCCCTTGTACAACCCATAAATGCCCAACTCGAACTAGAGACGCATCACCATAGGCCTGTCCGAGCTGCACAATAGTTGCACCGCATGAGATCGCGGCAAGCTCCCCCTAACTAGTAGCACCAATGATGAAGAATCTGTAGCACCTACAAATCCCGACCACGACATCAGATCTTCCGATTTTAACTCCCAAGCTCAGCATCAGGAAAGGAGGCGCAACAACGTAGCTCACCCTATAAGGAACAGCTTATTGGAAGAGAGGAATAAGGGTAGGACTTACCGGAATAGCAGCAAGGGCGAGGTTGAATCTGACTCACCTCCCGGCCCCGATCTCACCGAATGACAGGCCGAATGCAACCCTGAACCGACACTGAGCCTTGCTACAACCAGAGGGAAGATCGGGGGACACTTCGGAGCTTATCGGTGATGACCCCCCTCTCGGGCAGCTATTGCTTGCATCTGTGGAGACTCCTTTGGCAGGATACGAGATGGGTTTGCCAAAAACATTGAGGTGAGTTTTGCTGAACAAGCGGAGGCCGTAGCTTTGGTTGAAACCTAAGATTTTATCTCCTCTAAGCTTACCCCAAATATTTTAGAAAAAGAAATAATAGTTCAGTCTGATTGTAGTATGCTGGTGAAGACTGTTCTCTCCTCAACTACTCTAAGTTGGGCAGTACAGCCCCTGGTGGATCGGCCAAGCACAAAATGGAGAATATTTCGGGACTCGCACTAGCCCATTGTAATCGCGCTACCAACAAAGTGGCCGATTGGTTAACCAAAGCCCAACGTATGGGCTGTCTCCCTAGGAATTGGGTTACTAACTCCCCGTCTACTCTTTTGGATTTACTTTGTATTGATGCTCATGTTGTATTTGCTCAGAACTTAACCTAGTAATAAATTCTCACCTTTTAATTCAAAAATAAAAAATAAAAAATCTCATATAAGAGTCTCAACTAACTAGTCCATGAGATGTTTGCTAGTCAGCAAGCATGTGATTTTTCCAATGGACGGAACATGTGTAAATTTATCCAAAACAATTACAAACCCTAAAAACAAAGGAAGAAACCCGCAAACGCTTCTTCCTTGGTTTCTTCACATCGTCTTTCTTTTCTTTCGGTTTTCTTTTTTGGGTTAATACCCTGAAAAACCCCAAACCGGTACACCGGTGACAAATTTACCTCGACTGACCATAAAAAACCCTAAGGGTGTGCATGGAAACATTTCTAAGAAACGTTTCCAGAACACTTCTGTACGGATTTTGTTCCCGGGAACAAAAAAAGAACAGAAACGCGTTTGGTTGCGTTTCTATTCTTTTTTTGTTTTTTTGTTTCCGGAACAAAATAAGAACAAAAAAAAGAAACAACAATTTCTTCTTTTCTTCTTATTTTTTTTCTTCTTTTTTCTTTCGCCAGTCACCAGCCTCGGCCATGGCCGGCGACCGGCCGTCGAGGCTTGGCCTCGCCGGGGGGCCGGCGATGCTCGGCCTCGCCAGATCTGGGTGAGGCCGAGCTCGCCCAGCCAAGGCGAGGCCGAGCCTCACCCAACCACGGCGAGGCTCGGCCTCGCCGAGGTCCGGCGAGCCTCGCCGTGGCTGGGCGAGGCTGTCGGCCCCGTCGGCCGGTCACCGGAGGCTGGTGACTGGCCGAAAAAAGAAAAAAGAAAAAATAAAAAAGAAAGGAAAAAATGAAAAATAAAATAAAAATGTTTAAAAATTAAAAGAAACAAAAAAAGAATAAAATTTACCAAACGTGTTTCTATTCATTTTTTTATTCCCGGACCAAATGTTACCAAACGCGTTCTTTTGTTCAAAAATTGTTCACCGGAACAGAAACATTTTTTTTTTGTTCCCTAGAACAAAAAAAGAACAGAAACGTTACCATTCGCACCCTAAACTGGTACATATATGACAAATTTACCCCCAAACTAATTTATTCGACCGCAAAAAACTATAAACTGGTAAATTTGTGACAAATATACACTATGCTAAATTAGATTAATACCATAAAAAATTCACAAAAATTGTAAACTGTGACAAACGAATAGTAAAATTGCAAATTAGTATACCAGTCAACTGTCGCGCGTCATTTAACTGAGTCAAAATTTGACGAAAACTAACAGAAGGTAAATTTGTCACGAGTGTACTAGTTTGGGGTAAATTTGTTAAAAATATATCAGTTTGGGGTTTTTGGTGGTAAAAAATATAATTTGCGGTAAATTTATCACAGGTGTACTAGTTTAGGGTTTTTCAATGTATTAACCCTTCTTTTTTTCCAAAGAAGAAGATAAAGCTCAAGCAAGGCCCACCTCCTGCTTGGTTAGACACTCACGAGTAAGACAAAGCCTCATTTTTCTTTTTTCTTATATAGAAAATAAAGCATCTCATCTCATTAAGGAAATACTTCTCTGGGACTATATGGCAAATTTGTGAGTGATGATCGATGTACCTATAGATTGGTAGACGGGACACGAATTGATTGTCATTATTAAATGAAAGATTTTTAGGTATCGAACACAACAATCTTTGTTTAATGTGAAGTGAAAATAGTCCATAAATGGTATTGAAGTATGTGTTAGACTCTAGAGACGACTGCAAAACCAACTTGCATTTTTAATTTGGACTGAATTTTACACCTCAACTATATATAATACAAACCTTATACCCCGTGGCTTGAAGTCTAAATACAAGATAGGCCATATATTACTTAATTCTCAATAATTATATCAAATTAAACAAAAAATGAATATTTTAGATACAACTTGGAAGTTACAATTTAAAGAAAAAGTTAATCGAGTTCCAACTCCAAAAGTGGTGAAGACATAGAATTTAAAGTTCATGGACCAAATAAAAAAAAAAAATTACCCAATCAGTCTTAAATATTTTATATTGATGCCAATTTAATTATAAACTTTTTAATTTAGTTAATTAACTCCTAAATCTTTACGTGAAATTCTAATGTAAATCTTTAAGTTAATTTTCCCTAAAAATTTGATGGGTTGGTAGTCCATTCATCGCCGATCATACTACATGGTACACCTCCACGTTAGCAATTTTTTGCGATAATTGGCCGAAAGAACCACATTCCAATTTAAAACAATGGATAATGATTAAATTGGCAAAATTGAAAAGTTTAGTACTGAATTGTCAACTGTATACAAGTTTATAATTAATTGGACAATTTTCCCAATAAAATCTTCAATCGCTAGAGCATCTCAGTTGTTCCATCATTATGCAAAGGAGTAATTATTAGGTTTATCTCATCAACACAAGATTGTCAAATTATAGGTAGTCCACATATTCACAAACGTGTCTATTTCACCGAGTTTCTCTTTGAGACAGTGCTTAGATCGTTACGTCTTTCGTGCGGGTTGGACCAATTACCATGAGGAAAGAAGATAAGAAATCATCTTTGACCATATTAAACACTAGAAATTTTCAATTAACAAAATACTGAAAGACATCATAACAAAAAGTTCTCAATTAAAGCAAGAATGCAAACATAGCAATAAATCGAACATTGGTTAGTTAGATGAGAAGAATAACTTGAAATGGAGAATTAAAAAGAGACATTTCCTTTAAAAGATAATAGATAATGTAAAGGTAAGTTTGGAAAGCTAAAATTGAAACAAACCTCACTTTTGGTTTAAACATATAGATTTAAGGCACGCTGAGAATCACGTAATTCACCAATACGACCTACATGATCATAATTTGTCCACTATAACGTGCTTGAAAGTCTTTAATTCTAAGAACTAATTTCACAAGCCACACTAGCAATCACCGTTCAGTCCATTTTCCTTCAATTTTGGTCTTGACATCTCCAAAGTGCAAAATTGCTTTTCTTCAATGATTGATTTATTATTTCTTTAATTTAAAATCGTGAGTTTAAGTGATATATCTGTAAAATGTTACTGAGTGTGGTAAAAGCGGGAACCAAAATTTGGCCAAAAGTGATTTACTTAAAAGTATTTTATATATAAACCCACTTTTACTCGGATTAACACATACTCACACCTCAACTCATGTGTATTTGCTCAGTTTTAGAAAAGAGGAAGGGGTGAAAAACAAGGGAAGATAATTTGTGGTGTTGTCTCTTGGCTCTTGATCCTGTATTCAAGGCTTTTTTATACCACAAAGTTTTATTTTAGAGACTCAGTTTGGTGATGGCGGAATGTTGGGAAGCTCGATTTGCTATTTGTCCTGAGATAACATTCTTCTTCTTGAAGAAATATTACTTGATTAAATATAAAATAGCATGTGGTTCGTACCCTCTTTTTCTTGTATCTGGTGGTTTCTGTTCCCAATGAGCTACCACTTTTTCTTGTGTCTGGTGCATTCTCTTCACAATGAGCATGGGAAATTGCGAAGTTGGCAATAAAATGTGGATTTTTGACCAGTCCAACACATTAAGACAACCATTCTCACGTCCCAATCAATAAAGCATGTGGCTCACAGAATCGATGATGGAGCACCAACCAGGTGTCCCAAAGAAATATCATCATCATCTCCAGAAGTACACACTTTCCTTAGTCAAATGAATCTGGTCAAGATTACTCCAGAGGTTGTCTAATCAACTGGGCCTTTAAATATTGTCAATCTAGGACAAAACAACAGTCGCCAGTCATTATGGCAATTGAGTAATCCCATCCGACGTGAATCATGTCAAGGTGCTGTTTCGCTTTATTCAAATAAAGGAAATTGAAGGAGCGAAGTTGTCTCCACTTCTCACAGAGAATACGTGCACCATACTTCTAGCTGGCATGCCCGCCAATTTTTCACTTGAGTATGAATTAGAAAGGAAGAGAAACGCGAGCCGTATTATTATTTGTTTCTTTACACCGTCTTCGATCATCGTCTGATTAATTTTTATTAAATCATAATCCGTCTAGACAACTTTCATAATAATTACCAACACAGAGATTTGCATTGATAGATATCAAACGTTTATTACTAGAAGCATATTGGAAGGACGAGAGATAGACTCCGATTCTTTCGCATGAGATAGATTTTTATTTAGATGGTTTAGGCGGGTGGGTTTGTTTCATTTTTTGTCAATTTTTGAGGAGATTTATTCCGAAGATGTGAAACAATTTCATGCTAATTTGATTAGACGATTTATGAATCCTTTGTAAATAGAATATCGATTACTCTTGAACATTAATCTAAGGGTGATTTGAGGCATTTAGTGGTTAATGATACCTTTATGACTATGAGAAATAATTTTTTTTCCTGAAGAAGTTGAGGCAATTAGTTCACGATCCTAAGATGCAGAATTTGGATGTCAATATGTGCATTATCCAAACGATTTTGATATATTGTCTGCTTCGCATTTTTGGTTGTAAAACTGATTTGTTTCAGGAACAAATCAAGCTGACGTTCGAGGTCAATAATGGTTATACGGTCTCTCCAAGTGACCTAATCCTTGATAGTATGATGAAATGCCCTGGCCCAAAAGGACAAGTTTTTCCACATGGGATGGCCTTCAGTCGGATGATACTTTTTAGATGTTAGCCCATCCTGAGGTATTAGAAAGCGTGATTCACTGTCCCTCTATCTCTTCATCTTTATGGCAAATGCTCTACCTTCCCTCGTAACCAAAGCAGTAGAAGACAGAACCATCAAGGGTATCCAACTAAACACATGTCCCATATTGAATGCATTTAGTCCGGCATTTTCAAAGCCCATTGAGGAAATCTAAAGTATTTTGACCTAGAAGGGCTTTGGATAAATGCGAAAGGCGTTTGATAAACTATGCTTTGAGAAATAATTTTGAGAAAAATGTCGTTTGGTAGATAATACATTTAAAAAGCCATTTGGTGATTGATATTAGTTTTTAAATTTTTATTTGTCTAAAATAAAAAAATCAAATTAAAAAAAAAAAACAAACAAGTGCTTCGCCAGTTTGGCGAGCCAAATCTGACACTAGCGGTCATCGATTGAGGTTGTCCGAGGTTGGGCAAAATAATAGAGAAGCTGGTGGGGATTTCTATGGTGCAATGTCATACCGTGCCTCAGGTTTTCAAACTGGTAAATGCCGATTGACTTTTTTGTTCTTTAGGGTTTTACAATGGATACGACACCCATTCTAGACATGATGAAAACATATCGTAAATCGTCAAATTTGTGAACAATTAAAACCACACGCATGCCCATGAAAAGAAAAGAAACGCACACGGAAGAAAGAGAGAAAAAATATTAATTGTGTGCAAAGGAGATAAATGTTTAAAAAGGCAATTGGAAAGAAATTTGAATGGTTGTGATATGGGGAGATGTATCTTTAATTTTGAAAAGTATGATATTCTAAAATTAATTGACAATAAAATTAAATAAATTGACATTGTCACAACAAAAAAATGTTAGTTCAAAGCTCTTTCATATTTTGATTTGATTAACTTACCTTATATAGATTATTTTTCACAACTTTTTCATTTTTTGATTAGACTATCCCAAATAGAACTAAAAAAAAGAATACAATTCAGGTTATTGGATCACCCTATTTGTTTTTATATATTTTTGGTGGTTTTTCCTCTTCCCCAGTGGCTACTACAGTACCATAAAACCACATCTCCAAATCGAACTCCTCACTTATACCAATTTTTTCACACGGTATGGAGCAAAATCAAGCTCCTCCAATGATCAATCTAACTTGGAACTTATGCAAAGATCAATGGACCAATCTCCTCCTTTGGATTGCGAATCCAAGCAAATGTAACAGTGATGAAACAAAAACAAGAACAACAAAAGAAGAAAAACGAGAAATTGACGGTAGTGGAATGTAGATAGCAAGCAAAATAATTTGGTTTGAGTTGCTCTTTAGCCGGACTGGATTGTTGTCCTCCTCATGGATATGAGAGTTTGCTTCAACGCTTCTGAGTGGAAGTCATGAGGATCAATGAAGGGTGTTGGGGGGAAGAGAGAGATAGTAGAGAGAGAGAGAGAGGGAGAGGAGTTATAGGAGTAGATGCATAAATCACGCAAAGACAATGAGAAGGAACAAAAGTAAGAGCACTTCACAATCTTGGAGAAGATAGATACAGGAGTGAGAGAGCTTCGCAATCTTGGGGAGTCTACAATGGAGACAATGGATTTGGGAGCCAAAAAGTCTCCGGCGGAGAAGATGGATTTTGGAGCAAGAGACCAAATGATGCATTTGTGAGCGATCTAGAAGAGTATAGAATATTTTATGATACCTGATTTTCCACATAATACCCGAACACAAAGAATAACCCTAAAAAATAAGAGGTTTGGCTCGAGTCGATTCGGTATGGGCTTTTTCAACAACCCCAAGTATATCTTATTTAAACTTATCACCCATATCTTATGCATATGCCATATATCCAAGTAATTCTAGCATGCACGAATATTTCCATCTATGCCACCACAATTGATGCATTATAAATTTGGGGTCAGCTAGCATTGAATTGAGGCCATCCAACTCAAACTTCGTTTCTCATTTCTACTTTCTAATTTATAAGAAAACAAAGTCATCTCGACATCATATTTTCTAGGAATGATTGCACAGCAATAGAAAATGAAAACTACGACAAGATAACCTCCTCAAATGGAACATAACCAGAACTTCACCAATTTCCAAATACCAACAGAAATTTGCCCCCATGCTCTGTTGTCTCTCTTGCGATTTGTTCGGCTTAATTAGAGTCTACCATAGAGTAGTATTTTTAAGAGTTAATTCTACTTTACATCCATAGTTGGTACTTTTTAAACAAGTGATGAACATAAGTCCTCACTATATCAATATAAAAACGAACAACTTGAGAGGTTTGGGAAGAAAAACAAATACATGCTAGTGGGTATGCACCAACAGGATGAGATTATTTTCTGCCGCCCAAGCACAATAAGAACCATTCTCATCGAGGACAAGTCTACAAGACACGATCACATTATGCTGGTTTTATTCAAGCATTACACCGAGGGATAGCAGCAATCCTCCAAAAAAACTTTTACATGAAATTGTATATGGAATATCCTGATCCATCTAAATTGACCCGGGCATTGATATAACAGTAGTCAAAACATTTAAACCCGTAGTTTTTTTTTTTGGGTAGGAGGAGTGGGTGTTTGAAGCTGGATTCATTTAGGCAAAATCACAAACACCTGGCCGACGGCAAGCAGTGGGGTTTCTTAAGATGAAATAGAGAAGGGACAAGCACTGGCAGTGGGAGACAATCTTGTTCACGCAGCTGTCAATGGCTATGGAAGCTCTATACTCTCGCCCTACACCCAAGCCATCATTCGAAATTCATGGATGATCTTGTTCCATTCTTACCTCATGGAATTTTGGACAAAACAGAGCAGTCCAAAGAGACTATCACCCTCACTCTCTGCTTCATCAATCATCATTTCCTTCGTGGCACTCCATTGTCTCCTTGTAATTGTGCCCCAGCCTTGAACTCATGACGTGCAAATAAACTCTTTGACAAAGACGAGAGGATAGAGTACCACAGTTGTAAAGGAGTTAAAATAAAATTAGGTTGTTTTAAGATCTGAACTGACTATAAAAAATTCAAGAACTAATGGTACATTATAAAACCAAAATACCTTTTTATCTAACTTCTCCTTTTTTAAACTAGGAAAACATAATATACAGTCTCATTTCGTAAAACTATCAGACGGATAATCTTTACATATCATCTATTCACTTCACTCATAAAATAACTATTTAATCAATTTTCCAAGAATACGTCATTATCAAAGTCACGGAAGGTATCAATCAAACACACCTTGTTAACACCTAAATTTTGGCGACCCATTTAGACATTTATCGTATTAAAAAATTAGGGGTTAATTTTATCCCTGAAAAAAATTAAATCACATGGCATATAGTTTAGGAATATTTTTGTTTATTTTATTGGACCGGTGGCGGATATATTTCAATTAGTGGTTCTGAGCTTTAAATTGACAGGTCGGACTAAGCCCACGAAGCGAGCAAATTGGCCAGGCCCGTTTTTTTAAATCTCGTGAAAAAATAGGAATTTGAAAATTTTCCAAGATATGATGAATTTTTTGGGTAAGGCAGATGTGAAAAGCAAATATTGTGTTTTGAAAAAAGAATCTTTGTGGATATGAATTTGGAAAAATTAAAACCCTAATCGTTGCCCTATAAATAAGTTGTTTACATAGGGAGGGTTTTGGGAGGGGCCACACAATTGAGAATACACGGCCACAAATCCGGAGAGAGCCCCGTTCATTCACGAAAGCGGAGAGAGAGGAGGCTTGAGATTGGAGAGCTCGGCCACGGTTGCCCCGGCCCCTGCGCCATCTCGCTCCTCGATTGGCGATGTGTCTGTGTTGCTGCCGCACGCTTGTTCCAAGGTCACTTCTTCCCACGTAGTGGAACACTGCCACTCGACGCTCCTTATTGCCCATCCAGTTTCCAATCCTCCAACGAGCTCCCATGACATCAACAACGCGATGAGCAGGACGTTCCTCTTGGAGTCCCCCTCGGCGAAGTCCAATCTGATCCAAGCCCCGACGACGAAGCCTGTTGTCCCTTGAGACGAAGCCCAGTCCATTGACGCCAGCAGCCTTCTTCCGAGACGCCTGTTGCTTCCTGACGACAAGGAGTTGCTGCAGTTCCTCAACGTCACCTGCCCGAAGCTGCTGTCATCCTCCTCCTATCGGTGGGCTGAGTAGTTGTCCAAGGAACATCACACCAAGAGCAAGTGAAGAAGGAAAAACTAAAAAAAGTGGGGTTGTCTTCTTCTAGTGGGGGTCTTCAAGCGTGAAGTTCGGCACCTACAACTTTGACGCCCGCGGCTGCCGATCCATCGTTGACCGCCAACTGTCGCTACCCCGACTGTCGCCAAGCATCGCCTGATCGAGAGACGGCCACGATATGCACAGAAAGAGAGACCAAAAGTTTTTATCTTTTCCTGCAGGTTACGAGGAGGGACGTCTCCACTAGTGTAACGCATCCAGGAGGAGATACGGAAGAAAAGGAAGCATGCAATAAAAGACTCACAAAAAGAAAGCCAAGACAGTCCCAACGCGATCCTCTCTTGCTTGTCATCCATAGGCTCGCATCCACACAAATTGCCACCTCGCTGTTCTGAAACTCATTTGCGATAGCCCATGGTCGATCTAAGTCATCGCTGAATCCGTGCTATCTATGAACGATTGCTGACCTCCATCAGATTGTGTGCTCCTTTCAACTGGTAAGTTTGAGATTGGTTTTGACCTGTTTACAGGTTGAAGATGATCTAACCATCATTAATTTACTGAGTCCAATCGGAGTAAAAAAAATGGTGAACTTAACTTATGAGCTTGGGAAGTGTAATATCATAATTTGTTCATGTCGATAGGATTGGGATAACGAGGGTCAATTTCGAGTCAACTGTTGGTGTTTCATCTTGGATCCAATATGAATCGTGCACGTCAGTAATTCTTGATGGTCCTTGAGCTTTCCACCATGATAACTCTTTACCCGTCACTGTGAGCATCCCGCCGAGCATCCATGTGACAACACCACCTCTTCATCGTGTCGAGTTTGTCCAATTTTGACAAGCAAGTGTTTGAACAAGGTAATAATTTTATCTTAGTCAAGATTCATATATTTCATTGCCTTGCTCGAATTATTGCATTCTTGATTGAACTCTCGAATGATGTTATCATAATCTCGAATAGCCGTCACAACGTGCATATGATTGACAGTCCGATTTCACGCTCGAAATACGACTCGCAATCGCACGGAAAAATTGCCAATCCGATCTCACGCTCGAGATTCAATTCGCGGTTTTATTTAAAATTGACCAACCCGATCTCATGCGCGAGATATGGTTCGTCAATTTTTAGATATCAATCTTATCTTGCTCTGATCTACTGCCATGTCACTTGAATCAATTTTGTTTTCGTAAAAAAATCATCAAAAAAAAATCTGAGATAGATTAGGTTTGTTTTAGAATATTCCTCGTTTTAGGGTTATCTTGCACGTTTAGAATAGGAAATTTATTTATTTCGAGTTTCTTAAATAAATAAAAAATAAAAAAACGCATTCATTTAGGATGTTAGGTTTTCTTTAAATCTAAATTGCATGTTTAATTATACGGCAATTTTAAATTTCGAATTTTATAAAAAAAAAACAAACACAAAAATCATCATGCATATGTCATGTAGAATTAGGGCATTCTTTGTATGTCATTGCATATTAGGATAAAATTGCATATTTCATTTTAAATTTAGATCATCTTTTTAGATAAATTGCATTTTAGATTTTGATAATGTCTTAGTTTAAATTAGGATTTAATATGACTTAATCCCTAGTTTAAATTAGATATAATCTTAATCTAGCTAGATCATTTTTGTATTTTTTTCTTAAATTTCGAATTTCATAAAATTTGTCTTAGGATAAATTAGTTGCAATTTCTAGGATAGATTGCATTTTTTAGAATAGAAAAATCATGTGCACGTCATATAGAATTAGGTCCATGAATTGCATGTCATTTTAGTGATTGTTATTAGGTTCGTTTCTAATTAAATTGCTCGTCATTAGAATTAGGTCATTTTGGCTAATTTAGATTGCATATCTAATTGTTGCATGTTCATTAAGCAATCATTAGTTTTTTTTACTCATTCATATAGTTTAAGACATATTGTCATGCCATATTATTTCATATTAGATTAGAAGCATTGCATTGCATATGGATTATATTCTCGTTAAAAAAGTGAAAACAAAAAAATTTGAGTGATGTCATGTTAATTAGAAATCATATCTAGGATTGCTGATGTGAATTCTGATATAACATTGCAGATGCTTTCGTTGCTATGAGGTAAGTCTTGCATTTTATTTATTTGCTTTCTTGGGTGTTAAATTGGTGGTTTGCGCACCCGCATGATCGCCTCACATGTTAGGGAAATAGATTTAAAATCAATTCAAGCTGCTTGCCAAACATTTTTTCAAAATAAAAGAGAAAGGTACCGAAAGGGCGTTAGAGAAATTTAGCGTAACCAAGTCCCCGAACTCATAAATCTCTGGTTCGTAGGAGTAAAGTAAATCTCCCGTTACTTTGCTTGGGTTTCTAATCGACCCACCAAAAACAGATTAGTGGCGACTCCTAACTGAATATCATTTGCATGTTAAGAACTTAAACCTAAGTCGCGAATTGATATGGACTTGGGAGAGCCCGAGTTAAATCTAGGCTTAACAATCCATTAGCCAAACCCTAAGTGGTTCACACCCGAAAATTTGGTCGCGACAGCTCTATGACATGAAGCAAGTTTGCTCTCTCATATCTTCGTGTTGATCAAGCCAAAATATACTAATATTCATATTGAGAATTTTCAGATTTATGAGCTAAGAATTAAATCTATGCACTAAAATCCTGCTAAGAAAATTCCAAGTTGCTATCACCAAATTTAGGTCCAGTACATTGCTCTTCTTAATATCAAAGGGGAAAGTAGAAACTACGGATTTCAAATTGGAATTTAGCAAGCAGACATGTAAAAAGTTCTTCTAGAGCCAGCTCAATTTGGTAAACATAGATTCGGTAGATTCCTTTGGCTCAGGAATCATTACTCTTATTGAATACCATAAAGCAAGCACATATTTATGTACCACAAACTTGCTTGAAAAATCATTATTCATCATGTAAGATGTTGAGCATGAGATACATGAACAGATGACATCATGCATGCGCATAAAAAATGGACTGACATTTGTGTACGATGCAAACAAAATGCCACACGTGACGAAGTGTAACACTGTGGGAGCCACCTCTTGAACCTCGTTAGGATAAACTGTCACATGGTGGGAGCCACCTCTTGAACCTACGGCATCTAACTGTAGAATCCTATTATAGTGTAATCATTTGTGCACATCAGCATATTTATCTATATGATATTGTTGTAGCAAATTTGCGCAATGTAAGTTGATCAGACTGTCAAGCAATTGGGAAAACAAATCACAAGCTTACTTTCTGATTCTAGCTTGGCTCTAAAGTGATTAAACTGCTCACAGACAATTTTTCCAAAGATGGCTTTGATTGTGTGCATGTACGCGTGCTAGCTCCTGGAAGCAATGGATGAAATGGTTTGATGGAAATCAATCTAAATGACAAGAATAGCAAATTGCTCAGAAATTAAAGTGGAAGTACTATGAATTATACAAAGGTGCGATGTAGGGAATAAAGGAAATCAAAGCAAAGAACACTAAACTCAAAGGAATGAGCCAAACAAAATCAACTGAAAACAAGATTACAAGGACGTTAACATTGCTGGAATTGAAATTAATCACAGTTTGTACAAATGATGCTCGAATGGAGACATTGACATCGACGTTACGACAATACTCAAAGGGAAATCAGCAGTAATTTTGGTAGAGGTCCAGCATAATTTCAACATATCTTTTTTGTCTGCAAATCTTCTATCATAAGTCTTAAATTCCCTTTGATTATTACTAGGTCGATGTCCATTTCTTAACTTAACTTCTTTTATATATCCATAATTTCTTAACTTAACTGCTTTCATATATCCATAATTTCTCAACTTAACTAAACTTCCGAGACAGAGCATTTCTCGTACCATTTCTGCTTATTTTGAATTAAATTAGGTTGAAGACTCTCTCCCTCAAACTTTGATGGAATGGTCTTTTATGAGCATCAAAATGAGATTGAACTTGATAGAGCTTGGCTGTGATTTATTCACCACCAATGTATAGTGACTTATTCGCCACCAATGTATAGTGATTTATTCACCACCAATGTATAGTGACTTACTGTTATACCAGACGACAATTCAGTCACACAACCGAAGGAGACAAAGTAAACCGAAGCACCTAGGGAAAGAGAACTCTCTGCCATCCAAGGATGAAGCATCAAATTGCACAATATATGATCAGCATGTCGAACAAGAACATCCAGTTCACTCTATGCAATCTCAGATTGATCAATGATGGATTTCCGTTTAGGAATATGGTTTTAGCTAGTCGGGAAATTTGGTTTTCTGTTGGTGTCTGTGGAGAGTTATGTGAAATGGTTTTATACTCATTCGATCAAAGGCGAGAATGATAAGAAGGAAATAATTTATGAGTTGTTTTGTGAATGGAACGTTGATTATTCTTGAACATTAATCCTAAGGGTGATTTGCAGGGTTTAGCTGTTAGCGGTACTTGCATGACTGAGAAAAATGACGATTTTTCTGAACAAGTGAGGTGATCAGTTCATGATCTTAAGGCGGTGCATTCGGATGTCAATATGCATTAGTCTCCATATGATTGTGCTTCCCGTTTTTGGTCATAGAGCTGATTTGTTTTTGGAACAAATCAAGCTGACGTTCAAGGTAAAGAACGGTTTTCAGGTCTCCCGAAGTGACCTCCAAAAGTACTGAATTTTCCACGCAGGGGATGGCCTTAACTCGCATTTTTGGAACTTTTGATGTTGTCCTCGGAGGTGAGACGCCTGGAGTCCTAAACAACTGCCAATTTATTGGAGAGTCCACACTAAAAGGTATGGACATCAGACAGAAAGGAGAAGTTTGGATATTGAAAAATGCTTGGGATGGCCAAACCAAACTCAAGGGGTATAGCCCATCACTGAATAACACGAGCTGCCAGAGTTGATACTAGGACGGAAATGAAGGTGATCCATTGGTAGAGGCCCTCTCTACCGAGCTTACTTGGCTTTGACTCCACTTTGAGGGAGATCCCACATGGTCTGCAATGAGATGCGACAAGGATTCTCCAAAATAGTTATTTATTTCCACAATATCCTCTTCCTCCACCAACCTATTAGAGTTTCTGTGCGTTGTCTTTATTTTTCAAGGACGCTGTGGCTTGTTTCTTACTTGATAACGTGGTCAAGATTCTTTTCATATTGTTGCCTTGGGAGCTTATGTAAACACATGAACTCGAGTACGTAGAATTGTTGAAAGCATTTGATCTACATATATCCAACTGAAGCCTTTTTTTGATGCTATGACAAAGGGGGAGGATGCATGTGATATTTGAGTTTTGCCGAAGGAGGCTGATGCTTAATTGAATTAGGGATATATTCTGCACAAATTATCTTTTCTGGCGAAAATCAGGTAATCAAAAATTTACCTTTATTTGGGAAATGAGAAGACATAATTAAATTAAGAGTGGAATGAAGTAGCAATATTTGTTACAAATGTAGAACCAACAAATACAGAATCGAGCACACCCCCCATTAACAGCACATCCAGAGATAGAGAAACATAATAGACCCAGCACAGGCTCAATCAACCGCTTCCTACAAAACACATCTACTTCAAGAACATCAATATGCGCCCTTTTTGCCAGTCACAGCCCTTAACCTTTCTCGATTTAAGTTGCATGTGTCAACCCTTGGATGGTATGCCAACTAAGATAATCAGACAAATTAGAGAAAGTGTGCAAGATGCTCGAACTTCATGATGGGTTTCTTCTACCCACGAATGTAACTTGCAAATGAAATTGAAGGAATTGACTTTGTTCTAGACGCCTCTTTACTTTTGAGCTCTTTCTTCCTATCCTTCAAATAATATCCTCTTATACAAGTAATCCCACACTCTGTGATGAAAACAGAAACAAGACAAGTGAACGGCAAATAGAAGGACAGTGATTTGGATGCACAGCGAAATGTCATTTTGAAACAATAGAAAAGTATTTCAATATGATATAGTGTTTGAAGCTATACACATCATAAATTTATAGAAAAGAAGAGAGATTCAAATATATGGAACTTGTCAAGCTCATATTTCCTTAAACTTCCATAATGACAGAACATCCAAAAGCTCAGCAGAAGAGTAAAATTAACACCCGCCACATTAATTTGGTAAAAAGCAGACTCAAAGATACATGTGAGAAACTTGGGAAGGCTCACCTACATATCAAATTGTGTTACTTCTATAATCTTGCATTATAAGCACTCCGACTAGCATAATAGGGGGAAACTGTAAGAGACGATAGACACATAAATATGAAAGAGAGAGCAAAGAGCTAGAATGTTCAATTTGCTTGTGTTTTGACATTGATCATTCATTTTGTGACGCAAGCAAATTGGAAGAAATTATAGGATCCCCAAGAGTGAAGCGCAAAAAGCAATAAAAATGAAGCAGTTTCTAAAGCACAAGATCATAGTGACTCAAACAATACTTCCAATGAGGCCAAAGAACAAGACCTACATAACTTCTTTTAACATCCCTTTATATCTAAGCATTTGAATAATTCCCCATTGCCTAAAGCTAAATTCAGCTGCAAAAAGTTTCAAATTTGTAACTACTAAATAATATACATGGTATATGTGTACTATTGGACATCTGCAAAGTAATCCCTTGCAATTAAATTTCCAAAATTTTAGCTTTGGCACTAGCCAAATCAACAAATGTCCCATCCATCCACCTTTTTTTAACAAACCTAGATGAAATTGCTTGGTGTGACAGCCACTATGGTCGTCACATAGTAGAATTCCATTAGAAACCCATGAGAAGATGGACAAAGGGTCACTCACCAGGAAACGGCATAGGTACAAATCGTTGAAATTGAAGTGTCGGAAAACATTTAGCAAATGCAACAAATTATAGTAAGCATGATGTCTAATATTCAAAATTGGCTGCAATCCAGAGGTGTACCTTTGTGCCATGATTCAAGAACGTCTCTGACTACTGAGATTATCTTCAAAGGCTGAGGCATTTCCTAAGGGCAATTCATGTTGGGATAGAACCCTTAGGCCATCCTCTACTTGCTTGCATATAAGGCGAAACCCAAACACCGTCGTAGTGTTGCTTTTGATACTTCAAATGAAAGCTGGAAGAGACTCCACTCAGTCTCTAGCATTTCATACGGTTCATCAAATGAACGGTGTGGAAAATAGTTAAACCACAAGTGATCAGACTATAATGAAGAGAAAGTGCTTTTATTGTAGTTGCTTCAAATGGGATCCACCAATACTCGAACCTCACATGAAAGGCTAGCCTAAATTCCCTCCTCCAATTCAAAAGCAACACACAAAGTCAATCCAAGGATATCCGCATGCAAATGTTGGGGTACCCAAAAAGAGACAGAACACTCTTGACTTTGGATAAACCGGCATAGAATCTCTCTTCTAGGAAGTATAGTATCCACGTAGTGACCCACTCACAAACATCCTGCTATAGCAAATCTATAAAATCAGAATCACACCTGCTCATGCATGTGGTGGAAGTTTTTAGCAATGCATAGTGAGGAAAAAAAAAATCAAAATGAACAAGACTACCTTCCCAAACGGTACATAACAGAAATTTGACAAATTTCCAAATATAGACGAAAAATTCCCCCATGCTCTGTGCCTCTTTTGCGATTTGTTAGGCTTGATTAGATTCTTCCATTGAAGTATTTTTAAGAGTGAACTTCAACTCTCCATCCATACTTGGTACTTGCAAACCTGTGAAGAAAGTCTTTACTAGACTCGCCTCCCAAACACAATGGGAACAATTCTCGTCCAGGACAAGTCTGCAAGTAGTGAAAATGGAATAAAGTCATCCATTTAGATTGACCAAGGCATCAACATAATAGGAAAATAAATAAAAGAAGAGAGAATAGAATTTCACAAGACTAGTAGTCAAAACATTTAAATCCGTGAATTACACAATGGATACAGTTGGGCAATTTCACAAACACCTGGAGGACGTCACAGAGTTGGGGTTCCTTCAGACGAAAGAGAGAAGGGACAAGCACTGGTGATAGGGAATAATCTTGTTCACGCAGATGTCAACGGCTTTGGCAGCTCTAAACTCTGACTCCACGACCAAGCCATCATCCAAATTCAAGGTCGGTTTCCTTCATTCTTTTATCCTTGGGGATGCCTAGTCCTCTACAATAGTTTCAAGCTTTCCTAGCACAGAAACAATGGAAGGTTGAAAGGGTGCATGAACGCGAAAAGCAATCAAGTCACGGGACAATCCATATGCCTCCAACCAAAGGCATGGCACCCCACAGCAATCCCCACACAAGCGCCACTACCTACCGGATCCAAAGCAGCACATCTCGCAACTGAATCTGCAACAACCACGAACTCATGTGATCAGTAATAACTCGATTACGCCAATGGAAAAGCTAACTTCGGGACCCAATCAAATTGTTCAAAATCAAATCAAGTCCACTTAAAGTTGCACTTCAACTAATGAATCTATAGCACCGTAATAATCTACAATGGCAAGAGAAGCAAACACTAGGGTCGGTCACCTCGAGTGATTAAATGAAAAACACACACTATAAAATTAGTAAATGGTATGTAACTAACCGTGTTGAGTAGAATATGACGTTTATCAATGAGATCACGATCCAATTGACAAGGAAACATGAAAAACAAACACTTTGCTATGAATTTGCTTTTTGAGAACTACAGTGGTAATTCATTGCTATAAGTAGGGGTGTAAACGGGTCGGGTCTTGATGTTACCCGACCCGACCCGAAACATACAGGTCACATACTGTGACCCGACCCGACCCGACCCGAAACACGTTAAACTCGCATAGGGAATTCGGGTCGGTTCGGATTTCCGGGTCTTTTTTTTTTTGGGTGAGAGTCGAACGGGCATTGGGCCGCAAATGAATGTATCTTCTACAAATGAGCACAAGCATAATTTAGTGCCACATTGATGTAGAATGTCAAATAAATGAGGAGCTTATCCGCAGCACTCTTTATATCGAAGTTCCTAAAAAAGACATTGGCCCGGAAGAATGTGATTGCTTCATCAACAAAACTTGAATGGTAAACCTGCCCCAATAGCAAGTTCTAAGCATAATCGGAAGAAGACACTATATATCCTAAAATTGCAGGAACACAACGGAAGCAATGTAAAAAGCAATCTAAATGGATGATTGCAACTTTGCTCGTCTTAGCAAAATCACACGAACAACGCATTGCTTCAAAGGACCTGCGCTCTTACCCGAACGATAGGAAGCTTGCACTCCAATTTTATCTTTACAGGTCTCACTCTGGTCATACCTAGATCAATCTACATTGTCTAGTTTTCTTCTTGTTCTTTATGGGGGCATCTCTAATTTGGTTGTCCCTGCATTTTACCATTTGACTGGCCTCACAAGGTTTGACTTGATGTCCCCGAGACTTCCCTGCAGAAAAAGGAAAAAGAAAAAGAGATGGTGATATGAGAAGCTAAAGGCAAAATCATACTCTTTAGTACAATCATCTTTAGTGTATGCAGAAATCTTCAGTTCACAATAGATAACAGGTCTCTCTTATCATCACCTCAAAAAGTTTCTTATGGTCACATAATTTGTCTAAAAGAAGCAAATTATTTGAACAGTCTGACAAATCTAATACATCACAAGGAAACCCAAATCCACGAACTAGCTTATCCCTGCATTGTGTAAGTTTGACCAGACAGTGAGGGCATCATCTCCCCGCCTGTGAATAATGAACCCCGAAATCAAGCCATTCCATGAAACTATATCATGTGCAGGCATAATGTTAAAGACTTTTTTAGCAGCATCCATATTCCAACACTTTGAGTACATAATGATCAATGCGTTTGCTACCTCTAAATCTGAAAATTATCCAAATTTAAGAACATGGCAGTGAATCTGCTCACCCATTCTATCAGACCCTAAAGTTCCACAAACACCAAGTATTGAAATTGATGCAATTTCATCAAGAATTATGCTCCCTTCTACTTTACAACGGCAAAATAGTGATATTGCCTCATCCGGCAGCCCATTACGTGCATACCCACATATCATAGAAGTACAAATAATAGAGCTATCCCACTCAAAAGACCATCGTTTGAGCATTTTTCCAGCAGCCACCATCCTCCCACAATGAGTGCACATATCAAGCAAAGCTGCTTCCACACAAGCATTGGCCAGGAGACCAAACTTGATAATAAACCCTTGCAACTGCTCATTGAGTTTCCCTTCCGCGAGCAACCCACGGGCCTTAGCAACAGTAGTTAGTTAAGGTGTAGTCAGTCAACTGCTTGGGATTTTTCGAGTTTAACAAACATAGCCAAAAAAAATGATCTTTCACAGTCAATTGCTTAGGATTTTTTGGACAAAGCAGAACAAGTATGACAAACAAATTCGGGAGAAAAAAATCAGAATGGCACCTTTCAAGAATGGTACCTTCCGCATGGAGCTGGACCGAGGAAGACTTCAATCTCTCCTCAAGCGTTTCAACCTCCGAACCCATCATGTCCCGTGGATGATCCTCACTTCAGTATGGTTTCACGGAGATGCGAGCAAGCTTCGCGAGATATGCCGACATGGGAACCCGCTAACTTCAGTGTCACGATCGCTCAAAAACTGTACGCCGCAGTTCACTCAGGAATTGAAGCAAACACAGAGTCTGCACACAATGCGAAAGAACAATCACCCTCGCAGCTCGAAAAGAAAAAGAACAATATCCGGTGTCTTAGCTCAAGCCTCAAGCAAATATACATCTAAGCTTGGAAACGAGGCGAGAAGCGAGCGCCATGATCGCCGAGCGAACCCAGTCCCCAAGCTGTCGACAATGGTCGGCCGCACGCAGCGGCAAGGGTTTCGGCGTCGGCGAGGCGGAGGCGAGGGGTGGTGACAGCGACGGCGAGGCGGAGGCGCGTCGATCGGAGGGCGGCAACGGACTCCACGAGAAGGCGCACTCGTCGGAGAAGAAGGCGGAGCCGACGAGGTATGTGCTTCAGCCTTCAGTGCTTGAGTTGTGTTCGACTGTTCGTGTTTGTGGCTAAAGCCTAAAGCGTTTGTGTTTTTGGGTTTTGGCGTGTTTGGACTTTAGAAAACTTGTTTCAGGTCGGGTATTTTTAACACCCCTAGCTATAAGAGTGTCTTATGATTGAGATATTGCAAAGGAAATTTGGTTGTCGGTCTTATGCAATAAAAAAGCATATGTCCCAACTTGAGTTTAGTAAATATATGCTTAAAATCACAAAAAAAAAAAGTGGGAAAAAAAAACAGTTTGCAACGTCACTTTCAACGATTTCTCTTGACAAACTCCTGACAAGTACGTCAGTAACTCGTAAAATTTCACTTCTAAATCAAATGAAGAAGGCATAAAGCAAATACTTATAGTTCCAGCAAAATAAAGTGCTTACGTTGAACGCTCCATGACAATTAGAAGGAAGTAGTAATCATCCCTCAGAAGTCGTGATCAAACTATCCAAAAAAATCGGTGCGAATTCGTTCCAAGTTGCTCAATTATTGTGATCATGCCTTTGCTGAGGAACAATATGATCTTCCCTTGCATCTACTTTAGGTTAACCATGCATTCCTGTGTATCCTCCATGGATGTGCGACGACTTTGACCCTTTAGCTTTCATGCGAATCAGGCCGTGAAGACAAGAAGAAACCACTGGTCCGAGTTTCTTCTCTCTTTCTTCTTTTTCGCTATTCAATCTACTTTCAGCTCTGTATCGCATCCCTCTGTCTTAGCTCCTTTCTTGAATCTTCATTTAATTGAGAAGCTTTGGCCATCGCCCTTCCTCCATTACCTCCCCTATTTTGCTTTCTTCATGCATCGTGCTCTCCTTTGTACTAGTATCACCACTTCCCTCTAGATTCATTTGCTTAGATCATGTTCCCAGCGAAGCGCAATATCCTCCAAACCTCTTGATCCAAGACTGCTTCATGGACTAGAGCTGGTTCTACTGGCTGAATCTACGAGATCAAAACCCTCAAATCACTATCTTGTTACATGCATATCAGACGGATTCCCCAATACTTCACAATTTCATGGGATGGTCCGAGGCTAACGTGGAAATGACTTGAATCTTTTCGGTCCTCCCGCAGCACACCATGGTGGAGATACTTGAGCCAGAAATGATGCCCTGTTATGATGAATTCAAGCATCTTGTGTGCCAAGTCACCCTCTCTCTATTCATGCATCTTTGAATCAAGCGAGTTTGAATTGAAAGCCATTTGTCACTCCAACAACAACACAGTTCTAATAGTAGGAATTTCCCATACATTTGCCCGCATATAAGGATAAGTATGCCACCTCCTAGATTAATGATTGCTTCCTTGAGATCTGCAAGCCAACAATACTACACTTGCCTCTTCCCACTTAATCGTCTTCACTTTCACTTTCACTTCCACTATTTCCCAGTTTCTCTATAGGGAGGTGACATTTCCTTAAGAATTCTCTTAAACCTGTTGATCCATCAAAATCCTCACAGAGTGCGGTTGAATCCACAAATTGATTGTCTTCAAGCACAACCTTCAAATCATCCTCCAGTTGCCCGCACCGTAGCACATAGCCCAACTTTTTCACGGTTCCACCCGATACTCTGATTCTAAGGCTAAATTGTAAATAACTTCCCTCAAATTGATCAAAATCAACTCCTCCCTCCAATAGTCCCCACAGCACATTTGATTTGAGATACTGAATCCACATGTGATCCGAATCAAATGAACCGAGAATTCCTGATAGCACATTCCGCCTTTCACCATTAACATTTGGCACAAGCTCGAAAGATATTTCCTTTCCTCTGTCTTCTACATTGAAAACAACACAAAGAGCCAATCCTAGAAACTTGTCATACAAGTCTTGTGAAGCCATGAAAGATATGGTACTATCTTCAACAAGGACAAACTGCTCTGGCATCTCTCCTCCAAGAAGAACATTTCGGTAAGCAGGAGAAATTTGGGAATAACGATATTTCTGTTAAATGGGTAAATTGTTAGAAGCACCCAAGTTTATAATTAGTCAATGAGAAGAGTTTGATTTGAGCTTTTCCTTGTAATTCAACCAAAGCTAAATTTCTATAATAATTAGGCATTCTTGCTGACGTTAAATACTATACTCATTTGAGAGAGAGAGAGAGAGAGAGACCTCAATTGAGAAGTCAGTCATGTTCACTCCTTTGTGGACGAACTTGCCTAGACTATCTTCCTCTGTGCTCGTTTGATTTTCATCCAAACCTTTGTGGACGAACTCTCTTGGACTATCTAACTCTGTGCTTGTTTGATTCTCATCCAAAACCTCATAAAATAAAGTTGGATCATGTAATTGATCATCTTGAAGCAAAACCTCTAGCTCGTTCTCTAGTGATTTACATATTAGTCGAAATCCACACTTTTTCACAATTACGCCAGCCGAAGCCGTAATGCTACACTGGAAATGATTCCAGTAACCATTTGGACCAAAAGAGACATCTTTCCACAAGTCTTTCAATTCGATAACCCCAAAAGCCACATGATTCAAATCCAATGGCATGGCTCTGTCGGATTCTTTGTTCATCCTTTCCCCATTAACATATGCTTGAATCTTAAGTTTGGCATTCTTGTTTCCTTTTTTTACTTGGTGTACAATAGCCCAAGCTAATCCTCCAATCTTCTCATACAAGTCCTTTGAAGCCAAGAAAGATATACAACCCTCTTTATTGGGGAGCAACCACTTTGGCATATCTTCTCCAGGTAGTAAAACCCAATTGGAAATTAGCACCTAAAAAGAGAAGTTTCAATGAGTTTACATGGGTAAAGGGATTATACATCACTTCAGCGACCAATCAAAAGTCTATGGAGTCTACAATCTAAGAACTAAAAAGCTTATGATTAGTTGATACGCCAAGATCGACAAGAAAACACCAGCATGTGAGGACTCTACAACAAAAGGAGAAGGTGAAGCATCAGACTCCACCACTTAAGACATAACACCACCATCCTCTCCAAGTTTGATGCAAGAAAATCTATTCTCGAATCTCCTATACTAAAGGTATAATCTCTTAAGAGTTCACAAAACATGCATCTTCAATGTCTTAGAAATGGAATGCTATGAAGATGCTTCTAAAGAAGAAATTCGGATAAAATTCATAGAAGAAGAAATCAAGATAATTAAAAAAAAAAAAAAACTTGGGATCTTGTCAACCACACCTAAGACAAATCCATGATTAGAGTCCAGTGTATTTACAGGACTAAACTCAATGTAAACAGATGAATTCGGAAGTATAAGGTAAGGCTCATGGTGAAAGAATATCGCAACAATCGGATATTGACTATGCTAAGACTTTTGCTCCTATCAACACCCCCCCCCCCGGACACTATTTATGCTCTCATAGCACTTAGCAACACGAAGATGTGTAAAATTTATTAGCTTGATGTAAAATAAGCATTTCTAAATGGTTATTTTCAAGAAAAAATCTATGTGGAACAATCATCGAGCTTCCTCGCCGGAGAAAAAAAGGTCCTAAGGCTCAAGAAAGCTATACACAGGTTAAAACAAGCTTTGTCTAGTGAAATCAACGAATACTTCAGAAAAAAAAAATACTATGAGAAGAGCACGAGCGAGCCAACACTCTATGTCAAGACTCAAGATAGGTGTAACACTCTTATTATCTCTATGTATATAAATGATCTCATGTACATATAACTTTTACCGTTCACTCTGGCAAAACATTGTAATCATGAGCACTATAAAGAAAGCACTTGCTCCAATTCAAGAGGAGGCCTTTTTTCCCCATTTTGAAAAACTCTCTACCTCTCTCGTAATCCCTTCCTCACTCTGCAACCTTCCCCTTCTACTTTTGTATCCCAATTACTGTGTAAGTATTTTCAAATCGTGGTTTGGATCACTTCTCTTATTTATCACTTGTAAGATTACCAAGCCATTCATGGTTGATTAGTCACTTTGTAAATTACTTATCAGCTATCTCCCTCGGGTACCGATTACTACCTTTGTGAAAGGTTTTACTTTCTCTAACTTTTCAATATATGTGACTTTCTTTTCATTTCAATATCAGTCTATACCACCTTCATGGTTGGTTTTATATTCTGCTTTTTCTTACTTATCGTTTTATATATTTCATCTGCAATTCATATCATTTTAAATGTGCGTGACTTTACTTAGCTTTCTTTGTACCATTTATCTACATTTACATCTTTGAGTACGTAGCATTTATTTTACTTCCTATAGTAGACTTTAATCTTCTTTATTTTCCAAGGAATCATCATGGAAGCAGACGCTAAGATTAATCACACTCCCAAATCTTAGTTCTGTTAATCACTTCTAGGTTTAAATATTTTCTCTATATAGATCTTCAGCTCCTCAGGCTCCCTACGGTGTATGTATATATATAGGGAACGATGAAAAATGATTTTAGAATTTAAAGAAGAAGTGAAGAAGACATTTGAGATGATGGACGTAAGCTCTACTTCATCCTCGTCGAGATCAATCAAAATGAAGGGTTTTCCTTTTTGCAGAAGAAATATGCGAAGAACCTCCTGAAGAAATTCAAGATGAACTATTGCAAAATGGTGGCAACACAGCTCGTGACAACCAAGAAACTACTAAAGGAAGATGGAGCAAAAATGCCTGATGCTTCTTTCTACATAAGCCTTATTAGAAGTCTACTTTATCTCACGACTGAATGACCATAAATCAGGTACGTGACAAGTTCACTATCATGCTTCTTGCAGAATCCAAGCCAAATTTACTCTGGATCTGCTAAAAGAAATCTAAGATACTTACTAAGTAGTAACAGATTATGGCATTTGTTATTGGTCAAGTGCAACCACAAAGTTGCTTGATTACTCTGATAATGACTGGATAGGCTCAACTGACGATAGGGGGAGTACTACTAGCTACGCATTCACACTAGGTTCCAAAATGTTCTCATGGGCATCCAATAAGCAAGACTTGCGAGTAGTCTACCGCAAAAGCTGACTGTGTTGCAATCTCTACTACCACTAGTCAAGCATTATGTCTTCAAAAAATGCTATATGACATCGGAAAAGCACAAACGGAACCTACTTTCAATATCTTGAGACAAAAATTTTGCTACTGCTATTTCTTAAAATCCTGTTTTTCATGTAAAAGCCAAACATATTGCTTTCAAATGTCACTTCATATGAGAATTGCAAAGTATAGAGTGATCGAGCTCAAGTATTGCAAAATGGAGGATGAAGTCGTGAACATATTTACTAAGGCACTACAGCAAGTCAACTTTGAGACATTGTGAAACCTGCTCGGAGCATCACAAAAATTGATCAAGGAGGAGTATTAAAGTGTTGGATCATTTTTCTAGAAAAGGCTAGACTTCCCTATACTCATTCTGTAAGTCTCTGGTGGGTGATCAAAGTCTCTAGTGTCTGCAAATCTCTAGCTTCATTTGTGTTAGTTAGAAGTGGCTAATAGAATGTCTAGCAAGCAAATTGAAGAGCAGGAAGAGATAATGTTGAGAAATATTTGCTGAAGAATGGCGGTGGAATGAGTCTATAAATAGGCAAGACTGTTCAGTCTTGGTGTACACAAGAGACCAACCAAAAAAAAAAAAAAAACACCCATCCAATTGTAATAACTAAACCCAATCTTATAGCCTTGTAACCATTTCGCGTCCAATAAAACTTATATATTTCCTTGTCCCATTGACTTGACTTCCACTTGCATTCTTATTACATAAATCAAATATCAATGTTTAGCTATAGTCAGCAATAGCATTACATATATAATAATAATAATAATAATAATAATTGGTGGAAACAAGATTTTGTTATTGGATCAACATGGGGAGAATTAGCAAAAAAGTTCTAAACCTATTGCAATTGTGCCAATTCAGTCATAAACTTTTTTTTTTGGCCAATTTAGTCCTAAACCTTTTACAATTGTGCTAATTCAGTCCATTTGGCCAAAATTGACCAATCGACGCTAACATGGATGTGGCCAGTCGGCGTTGACGTGGACGCCGGCCGGCGAACGCTATGGCTGAGATAGCTAGTATAAACACCTAGAGGGGGGTGAATAGGTGCACAAACAATTTGTCGAGATACGGAAGCAATTCTTGACAAACGATAGAGAGGAAATTCTCTCTTGATTAACAAAATGAAATACGATCGAGGTAGAGAGAGTGAGGAAAAGAAAATTGAACACAGGATTTATAGTGGTTCGGCTTATTCCAAGCCTACGTCCACTCTTCCGCAGCGACAGCCCACTGGCTGGATTTCACTATGATCAAAAGAGAAGTTACAGCATAGCTTTGCCTTGATTCCAAGGTGTAGATGTTATTTCACACCTCCATAAGGTTTCTCACAAATATAGACTTTCTTTTGTATACAAGTATTTGCTCAAAGGAATTGTCTAAACAAAAAGGAGCTTCAGACTTTGGAATTCTTCTATCGCGCACACCTCGAACAACTAAGAACGTCTTCCTTATATACTCCTTTATGCCATCATACCCGTTGGCACTTACCAAAGGAATTCCTCCAATCTACCCGTTGGACGGAATCAATTAGGAAGATTGTTCGAGCTATTAAAGGAACGTGTTGATAGCCCATCAATCCTGTTCGCCCATATAATCAGGATCTAGGTTTCCATAAGTAGAACCTTCCAATAATATTTAGACAATCATCGAATCTTCAATCATCGAATCAATCTCAATCAATCAAAGGATTCTGTTACGTCTTTTCCAGCAACGAGATCTTCTCCAGATGATAAGGTTAAATCCTTAACGAAACATTCAGTTCTGGATAACCTTTCTTCAACGGATTAGAGATTGTCAATGAGGATAGACTTTGAGTCTTGAGTCTGGCTGTCCGGAGGTCTTCAGACTTTAAATAACAGAGTCTGCAAGCCTTCAGACTAGACTGATAGAAACGTTTTGTCAACTTCAAAACACTTCAAGAAGATTTCTCCAACAATCTCCCCCTTTTTGATGGTGACAAAACTTTTCTGCAGATTTGGATAACTTTGACCTGCAAAACATTTCTCAAACACATATGCATATCTTATAGAGATAAATGGCTAAAAGAATAACACTAGAATCTGCAACCACAGAAAATAGGTTAGTCTAGTATATGATAAAGCCATCCATAAGATATCAATACTAGTTTAATAGAAGCAGTCAAGTCCAAGTCTAGTTTAGTTCTCATCCAGACACAAAATTAAAGTCAAACAGATTTTAACAAAACAATCCAACAAACAGTTAAAGGTTTAATGATTGAAGGTTTGAAAGTTTGCTCAAATCTTGCATCTCTCCCCCTTTTTGTCATCATTAAAAAGGATGAGATGAAGTCAAGATTGCTTGGGAACGCGGACAAGCTGGAAATCTTCCATAGATTGAACGATGCCTTCCAGCCTTTTAAAATCTTCCTTTAGCTGTGCAATCTCCTCACTCTTGGCATTGGCCTGATTCTGAATAGAGAGGGCTTGCATCTTATCATTCAATGAACAGGAAGAAGCTTGACCTTCATTCTTCAAGCTTTGAACCTCGCATCCCAAGGCATAAATTTGACCTCGCGTTTCCAAGAGAATATCCATGATTCTGCGAAAATCTGCTCCATTATCAGTCTGAGTACTTGCTTCGGCTCGATCTGATGGAGTAAATGCAGACGATGGTAAATCGGCATAATCTCGCAGGTTTGGCGATGAAACTTCATGACCTTCCTCTAGAAATTGAGATGCGTAAACATCCTATGGGTCTGCAGGTGAGCGACTGACTCCTTCACTTTCATCAGGATATGAAGACTTCACTCCTTTCTCTTGATCTCCCCCTGTTTCCATGCCTATAGGTGGAGAAGAGATTTCCTCAGGTTCTTATTCTTCTCGTCTTTCTTCTTCAGGTCTTTCCTCCTCTGCTTCTTTTTCAGCTTCTCTTTCTTCTTCTTCCTTCTCCTCTGCTTCTTTCGTCATTTGTTCCGATTCTTTCTGTGGAACAGGACGACTTAAATTCTTCAAAGCCAATGCAGAGATGGTGATATCTTCCTCATCATCTTCATCCTCAACGAGGAGAGCTCTTCTTCTCTTGGATGGAGCAACCATGGGCTCCTTCCCTTTTCTCTTAGCTGCAGAAGAGATTTGATGAGATTTGGCAGGAGTCTTCTCCTTGAATTTCTCCAACTCCTTGCTCAGTTCCTTCAAACGCATTTTGGTCACCATTTTCAGTCCTACCACCATATGATCGCATGGTCGAACACAAAAGATTTGTGGAGGCTGAATATTCAGATGTCTGAATAACTTCGTAACAAGGCTTGGGTAAGGGAGTTGACCTCTGTCCTTCATCATTGCTCTATACATGTGAAACATGACGCTGCTCGATAATTTCCTTTGTCTTTAAGAAAATCATCAACATAGTTCAAAGGAGTATGAATTCCTTTTAAGGCACGATATAGCTTGTAAATAAAAGCGGGCTTTTGAACTCTTACGGGATCTGCATCCTCGATAATTTCTTCCTGTTGTTGATGATCAACGCCTTGAGGACTAGATGGTGGAGAATGACGCTGCTGAGAATGTTGTGGGCTCGCTTGCTGTTTTGGAGTCACTTCTTCTTCAGTAAGATCAAAGTGCGTAGGCCCTTCACTCATTCGCCGTGGTCCCCTGCTTGCGATTCTCGAAGACTTTCTTGAAGATGACATCTTTCTCAGTTTTTGGAAGATTCCTTGCTTGACTTTCCCAGGAAGGATGACAACTTTTTGAAGATTAAACAAAGAAGACAAACGGGAATGGAGGATCGATGCTTTCTAGGGTTTTTGAGAGTAAAGTGAAGAGGAATCGACAGTGCACGATTGGTTAAAAAGAGATATAAACAAACCGTCACAAAGGAAATAAAAATATGCCTTTTCACAATAACTGTCTTTTTCCGCAAAAATAGTTATTTAAAAAATAACTTCCTTTTTGAAAATGAAACGATGCAATATTTTTGTCAATTAAATATAGCAACAATTTAAACATAGTCTGACGATCGTACCTTTTCAAGATAAGTTTAGAGAGAGAAAGACTTACAGTCTGACGGTCGTGCCAAGACTATCTTTCAGATAAAGTCTTGTAAGTCTGAGTCTGAAAGTCTTTAGACTTTGATATCCTCATACCTCAAAATGTTGAGTCTGGAACGTATAGATTCAAATTGATTTTTCTCCAAAGGCTTTGTGAATATATCCGCCAATTGATTCTTTGAGTCAACAAATTGAATTGAAACATCTCCATTTTGAACATGGTCTCTAATAAAATGATGTCGAATCTCTATATGTTTTGCTCTTGAATGGAGAATTGGATTTTTGGTGAGGTTGATAGAGCTGGTGTTGTCGCAATTAATCTTCGTGCATGAGTCTTCAATTTCAAAGTCTCTTAGCTGTTGTTTTATCCATAGAATTTGCGAACAGCAGCTTCCAAGAGCTACATACTCTGCTTCTGTTGTTGAAAGAGACACAGTGCTTTGTTTCCTTGAAAACCAAGACACTGTCCTGCTTCCAAGCAATTGGCAAGTTCCCAAAGTGCTCTTTCTATCAATTCTGCAACCGGCCAGATCTGCGTCTGAATATCCCAGAAGATTAAAGTCTCCCTTCCTAGGATACCAAAGGCCGATGCTTGATGATGAAGCAACGTATTTAATAATGCGTTTCGCAGCACTGAGATGAGATTCTCTAGGATCTGATTGAAACCTAGCACAGATGCAAACACTCAACAAAATGTCAGGTCTAGAAGCAGTAAGATAAAGAAGTGATCCAATGATGCTCCTGTACAGCTTTTGATCAACTTTCTTCCATTCTTCATCTTTGTCTATCTTTAAAGAACTTGACATTGGTATGTCGGTCTTTTTGCACTTTTCCAGTCCAAACCTTTTGACAAGATCATTAACATATTTTTCTTGATAAATAAAAGTTCCTTCCTTCAATTGTTTTACTTGAAGACCAAGAAAGAATGTTAACTCTCCCATCATACTCATTTCAAACTCATCCTGCATAGACTTAGAAAATTTCTTGCACAGATTTTCATTAGAGGATCCAAAAATAATATCATCCACATATATTTGAACAAGTAAAAAGCTTTTGTTTTCCTTTTTGATAAATAAAGTTGTATCTACTTTACCTTTGACAAAACCATTTTGTATTAAGAACTTACTTAATCTGTCGTACCAAGCCCAAGGTGCTTGCTTTAAACCATACAAAGCCTTTTTCAGTCTGAAGACTGAGTCTGGTTTCTTTGGGTCTTCAAATCCTGGTGGTTGTTCCACATAAACTTCCTCATGGATAAATCCATTTAGGAAAGCGCTTTTGACGTCCATTTGGAATAACCTGAAATTCTTATAACAAGCAAATGCAAGTAATAGTCGAATAGCTTCTAACCTTGCTACTGGAGCGTAAGTCTCATCATAGTCTATTCCTTCTTCTTGTGTATATCCCTTGGCCACGAGTCTTGCTTTGTTTCGTATGACTTTTCCTTTCTAATTCATCTTGTTTCTGAACACCCATTTAGCTTCAATAATAGTTTTACCTTTTGGTTTGGATGTCAATTCCCAGACATCATTAATGTTAAACTGTCTGAGCTCTTCTTGCATAGTTTCAATCCAGCTTTCATCAGATAAAGCTTCTTCTATGCTCTTTGGTTCAATTTCAGAAACGAGAGCCATAGCACTAGACTCTTCTCGCCTTTTGGATCTGGTGCGAATTCCTTCATTAATTTCGCCAATGATAAGATCTTTGGGATGACTGGACTTATGCTTCCAGTTCCTTATTGATGTGTCTGGTTGATGATTTCTCTCTTTGTTTAGATCATCACGAACAACCTGATGCAGGTTTTCCAGAGTTTGAGATGCTTCTTGAGTTGTAAGCTTTGAAAGGTCTGGAACAGGTTCAGACTCTTCTTGATGAGTCTGACTTGATTCATCTTGCATTGAGTCTTGAAATTTGACATTCATTGACTCCTCCACAGTTTGGCTCTTCTTGTTATAGACTCTGTAGGCTTTGCTTGATGTAGAATATCCAAGGAAGATACCTTCATCTGATCTTTCTTCAAACTTACCAACTCGATCTTTTGCATTTTTCAATATAAAACATTTGCAACCGAATACATGAAAATATGAAACAATAGGCTTCTTATATTTGAATATCTCATAAGGGGTTTTCTCTAAAATAGGTCTCAAGAAAACTCTATTGATGATATAGCAAGCTGTTGAAACAGCTTCAGCCCAAAATTGTGAAGAAATTTTGCTTTCAATTAAAAGAGTTCTAGCCATTTCTTGAAGAGATCTGTTCTTTCTTTCCACAACTCCATTTTGCTAAGGAGTATATGGAGAGGAAAACACATGCTTAAAGCCAGATTCATCACAAAATTTTGTAAAATCTTGATTTTCAAATTCACCTCCATAATCTGTTCTTATACTAGAGATAACACACCCTTTTTCATTTTGAACATTTTTAGCAAATTTTTCAAAATAAGAGAAGGTTTCGGACTTACTTGCAAGGAAATATACCCAAGTAAAACGGGAGTAATCGTCCACAATTACTAGGGAATATTTCTTACCTCCAATGCTCTGGGTTCTGGTTGGTCCGAAAATATCCATATGCAGCAGTTGTAGTACATGATTAGTAGAGACATGATTTATTGGCTTAAATGAATTTCTTACCTGCTTTCCCAGAATACATGGAGTGCATGGATCAGTCTTTTGGTATGGCAATTTGGGTAGACCTCGAACAAGCTGTTTTGATGAGACTTTGGCTAATTGCTTCATATTGACATGACCAAGCTTTTTGTGCCATAAGCTTGCTTCGTCTTGAATTGAGATAAGACATTGCGATTCATTTGGTTTCACATCCAGAAGATAGATATTTCCATGTCTTCGACCCATGAAAGACTGAGTAGAGTCTTTACTGATTCCAGAACATGTTCCTTCTTGAAAGAAGATCTTGAAACCAGTATCACACAATTGACTAATGCTAAGAAGATTGTAATTGAGTCCTTCCACTAAGGAAACATTACTTATTGTGAGACTTCCAATTTTCATAGTTCCAAATCCCACAATACTTCCTTTGCTGTTTCCTCCAAATGAAACTTTTCCACCATTTACTTGAGCAAGCTTTATAAAACAGTTTGAGTCTCCTGTCATGTGTCTTGAGCATCCGCTGTCAAGATACCACTTTACCTTTTTCTTGACGGAGACCTGCATTTAAAATAAAGTCTCAAGCTTTCTTTGGTACCCAAATTTTCTTGGGTCCTTTGGTGTTAGTAAGATAAACAGTATTAGCCCATACTTTCTTAACAGGTTTCCAAACCATAGGACACTCTTTTTCAAAGTGATCCAGACTGTTGCACTTTGAACATCTGAGAGCATTTCTACCTACAGACTTTACAAAAACTTTCTTGAAATGATTTTTGTAAGCCTCTCTCGAGGGTCTTTTCTTAATTCTTTCTTTTACTTTAGGAAAATCAATCAAGGGAATTGTTTCTGCTGTCATACCTAGACCGGACTTATTGAAGTAAGGTCTTTGAGCTGAAAGAATTTTTTCAAGTTTTTCAGACCCTATTGAAAATTTCTTTGAAGTATTTGATAAGTCAGTTTTTAAAAGAGCATTTTCTTTTAAAAGATTATCTTCATTTTCTTTAAGAGTGGAAATAATCAAGTCTAGACTTTTAACTCTTTCTACTAAAACATTTTCCTTTTGTTTTAGAGCTGAGTTTTCCTTTTTCAGTTCGGAAATTCTTTTGAGAGAAGTCTTAAGACTAAAACACAGTTCATCAATGTATTTAGAAACTTTGACAAGAATTTTAACATCACTTACCTCAAATTCACTGTCTGAGTCTGATCCAGAGTCTGAGTCTGATTGTGCCATCAGACATAGATTGGCATATTCATTATCACTTTCTTCACACTCTGTATCACTCCAGGTTTCGGCTTTGAGAGCTTTTCGAAATTTTTCAGCTTTTCCTCTCTTCTTCTTCAGAAGAGGACAATTAGGTCTGATGTGTCCCTTTTTCTTACATTCAAAGCAGACTACATCTTTGTTTGGTTCCTCATCATCAACAGACTTGGTCTGTTGTCTTTGAAAGCTTTGTTTCTTTGAGTTGAACCTTCTTCCTTTTCTATTCAGTTTTCTGAATCTTCTTATCATGAGAGCAATCTCCTCATCGTCCATATCATCTTCAGAATCTGTATCATCAGAATCATCATTTGATTTTAATGCAATGGATTTCTTACCTTTTGGATCTTCATCTTCATTGATCCGTTCCACTTCATAAGACTGAAGAGTTCCAATCAGCTCGTCGACAGATAGTGGCATAATTCTTTGCGTCTCTCTTATCGAAGTCTTTATGTGATTCCAATCCTTGGAGAGTCCACGCAGTAGCTTGTTTACCTTCATGGGATCAGAAATTTTTTCCTTGATTCTCAAGACCATTGACAATATCTGTAAAACGGCTAAACATGTCAGTTATAGATTCTCCTGATTTCATTTTGAAGGCTTCATATTGACTGAGAAGAATATTAATTCTGGTTTCCTTCACTCGATCTGTTCCTTCATAGGTGATATGCAATCTGTCCCAAACTTCTTTTGCTGTAACACAAGAAGATATTCTATTATATTCAGTTGGTGACAAAGCACAATATAAAGAGTAAATTGCTTTTGCATCGAGTGCTTGTCTCTTGTTTATCTCTTCCTGAGTCATTCCGTTGGTCTCAACAGTTTCTTTCCCTCTTTCAGAGACTGATGCAACTGTAGGAGTAATTCCTTTTTCTACAACGTCCCATTCCAGAGGATCCTTTGATCGTAGGAAAGCTTTCATCTTGTTTTTCCAGATGTTGTAATCCTTTCCATCAAAGTAGGGTGGTCTGGTATTGCTTTGCCCTTCCATCAGCCCTGGTGCTAGCATACTAGCCATGGATCTTTAACTCTAAAGTAAAACTCTTCAAACAAAGTGAGTACACAGGCTCTGATACCAATTGAGATAGCTAGTATAAACACCTAGAGGGGGTGAATAGGTGCACAAACAATTTGTCGAGATACGGAAGCAATTCTTGACAAACGATAGAGAGGAAATTCTCTCTTGATTAACAAAATGAAATACGATCGAGGTAGAGAGAGTGAGGAAGAGAAAATTGAACACATGATTTATAGTGGTTCGGCTTATTCCAAGCCTACGTCCACTCTTCCGCAGCGACAGCCCACCGGCTGGATTTCACTATGATTAAAAGAGAAGTTACAGCACAGCTTTGCCTTGATTCCAAGGTGTAGATGTTCTTTCACACCTCCATAAGGTTTCTCACAAATATAGACTCTCTTTTGTATACAAGTATTTGCTCAAAGGAATTGTCTAAACAATAAGGAGCTTCAGACTTTGGAATTCTTCTATCGCGCACACCTCGAACAACTAAGAACGTCTTCCTTATATACTCCTTTATGCCATCATACCCGTTGGCACTTACCAAAGGAATTCCTCCAATCTACCCGTTGGACGGAATCAATTAGGAAGATTGTTCGAGCTATTAAAGGAACGTGTTGATAGCCCATCAATCCTGTTCGCCCATACAATCAAGATCTAGGTTTCCATAAGTAGAACCTTCCAATAATATTTAGACAATCGTCGAATCTTCAATCATCGAATCAATCTCGATCAATCAAAGGATTCTGTTACGTCTTTTCCAGTAACGAGATCTTCTCCAGATGATAAGGTTAAATCCTTAATGAAACATTCAGTTCTGGATAACCTTTCTTCAACGGATTAGAGACTGTCAATGAGGATAGACTTTGAGTCTTGAGTCTGGCTGTCCGGAGGTCTTCAGACTTTAAATAACAGAGTCTGCAAGCCTTCAGACTAGACTGATAGAAACGTTTTGTCAACTTCAAAACACTTCAAGAAGATTTCTCCAACAATGACAATTTTTTAATTTTTTCTTTTTTTTCCTCACCTTCTCCTTCCTGTGGCCAGTCAGTTAGAGGCGAGGGCCAGTGAGGTCAGCCTCGCCAGCCACTGGCGAAGGCGAGCCTCGCCCAGCGACCGAGAGGCCGCCATCGCTAGATTTGGTGCTCGCTAGTGGCTGGCAAGGCTCGACCTCGCCATGCTTGGGCGAGGCCGAGCCTCACCAGATCTGGCGACGGCAGCCTCGCTAGCCATTGGCAAGGCTCGCCCCTATCGGCCATTGGTAAAGGCGAGCCTCGCCTAGCCATGGCGAGGTCAAGCCTCGCTGGCCACCAGCGAGCGCCAGATCTGGTGACAACGGCCTCACTGTCGCTAGGCGAGGCTCGCCTTCGCTAGTGGCCGTTAGGGGCGAGCCTTGCTAATGGCTAGCGAGGCTGAACTTGCTAGCCCTCACCTCTAGCCGGCACCGGCTAGCCAGAGAAAGGAGAAGGTGAGGAAAAAAAAAGAAAAAAAATTAAAAATTTTAATTTTTTTTAAAATTGAAAATTCGAAAAAAAAATAAAAAATATTTAAAAATTGCCACATCAGCGTTCACTGGCCAGCTATCCTTGGTTGATGTCCACATCAGCACCAACCGGCCAATTTTGGTCGGATGGATTGAATTAGCATAATTGTAAAAGGTTTAGGACTAAATTGGCCAAAAAAAAAAAGTTTAGTACTATATTGGTACAATTGCAATAGGCTTATGACTTTTTTGGTAATTCTCCTGATCGAACATGTAGTGTTGAAATGTTTCATTTGGTGATCCTTGCAATTCTAAAGCGAACTAGAGTTCTATAAAGAGAAGTGAACATCCTTCCCGTTTACTTATAGCCACTTCCGCAAACACTCAGTGCAGCCAACATGTATCCAGCTCCATAATAGTCAGAGAGGGAGAGGGAGGGAGGGAGGGAGAGGAGGGGGGCCTAACCTCGGGCTTGATGAGATCATTTACGGTGAAACCATGACGGACCAGTTCATAACATGAAGATAAATCCATCGACCTTGCGGGACACTTGTTGGTGGAAATTTTACGCAGAGATTCGCAACTTACTGCTTTCAGACTATCTACATGCCCGGGAATCTCGAGGACCTCTTCAAGTTGTTGGCAGTACGAAACATCCAAGTTGTCCAAATTATGTAGTTGCTCGGATAAAGAAAGATTAGTAAAGTTGTTTCCCGACAAATTCAAATTCGTTAAATAGGAAAAACATGAATGTTTCTCTAGGAAATCTACTTCTAATAGACTGCATTTACGAAGATTTAACTCATATAACCTGGGAAATCCTATCTTCATATGGGGATCACTTGATTCATCCTTCTTTGGAAAGTTGATTAGCTTTGAGCAGCCATCAAGTATCAGCCTTTCAAGATTTTGCAACTTGTAAATGCTAGATGGAAGGATTGCCAAATTCTTGCAATTACTTAAAGTCATATCTTTTAAAGAGACGAGATTTTCTATGGATGCAAAAAGTTCCTTAATTGGTGTCCTATCTAAATGAAGATTTAGCATGCTTTTGTTTTCATCTGGAATATCAGGGAATTTTTGCAATTTTGAGCAATCATGAAGATTGATAGATTGAAGATTGTTGGCTTGAAGCACATCACAAAGATGATGAAGTTTAGAGCACCTGCTTAAATCCAACAATTGTAACTTGCCGTGATATGCAACTGATTCGTGGGCACGCTCCAAGTTTTTGCACCCATGGAGATTCAATTCCTCGAGATTTGGAGTATAATTGAGGTCTGGCATACAAATTAGTGACTGGCATTCACTGAAATTAAGGAACTTCAAGTTTTTAAAATCCTGCAAGAACAATAAAATCAACTTGGATGGACATTCCAAACAAAATATGAGATAAGTATTCTTTAAAATCCGGCACTGTAATTTTTAATTAAAATCACTTGATAAAAATCTCCCCTTTTGAATATGAGATTAGTAAGTAATCCTCGTAAATTGGACAAAAGTCAGGGTCTAAAAAAAAAAAAAAAAGCACGCTCGTAATTCCACCACACACTTGGGTTCTATCTTGAGACATGGAAGAGAAATCATGCTAAAGCTAAGTGGTGTAGCCACTTCCAGTAAATAAAAGTGCATAAAAAAATACTCGTAATTTAAAGGAGGAGAGAGTGCGCATAACCCCAAGTGGAGGACCCGCGTTACGGTCAATCCTTTGCCAATTCATTGCATGAATTTAAGCTACCATAGGTAGCGCTCGACAGATCTGGAATGTTACGCAGAGACTTACAAACAACCGCCTGTAGAACCGAAAATCTTTCATAATCATCACTTTTGAATTCATGGTGATTGATTGATCGATTTTCAAAAATGTCAGATTTTGTACCATGTAACAAGCCTCTTGATGCGTTATATATTGTTGAGCTTTATTTTTGCGAAATTATCTACGTACCTGGCATTCCGAAGACAGCCCTTTCTGATAGTGATGTCAAGTTTTGCTAGCCATACTCAAACCGCTAGACAAGCTAATGCTGCTAATAGAATTTTGGGCAATTTATTAAGGAGTTTTATTGGGATAAATGTTAGACAATGAGATTTGTTATTGGTTAAAGCTGAATTTGCGTATTATAATTTGATGAGTCAAACTACAGGATAATGCCGATTTGTTGGGTACCAAAAGCATCTTTCGATCTCCCACCATCACCCATTAAGCGTCAATTCAAGGGAGATGCTGAAGAAAGAGCTAAGGAAATCAAGCAGTTACATGAGGAAGTGAGGAAGAGTTTTAAAGAAAGAGGCAAGGAAATCTAAGTAGTTACAAAAGTGAACTTCATGGAGACTCTGTACTTCCAATGTGGCTGATCTATCAGCATATCATGAAGATCAAGAACTTCATGAAGTTGGCCTCGAGGAAGACTCTTTTTAAACAGAGGGATAGTATGTAAAATACGTATTGGAAGATTTCAAGATCCTCTCCTGGGATTTGAACAGTTGGGATATAATATGTATTTCCTTAATCTGTAAGTTTGTTTATAATAATTTTTTTAATATTGTTTATAATAATTTTTTAAGATTACTTCAATCTCAATTAGATATTTGATAATATTGGTGCTTATTCGAATTTTGTATTTTAGGTAGGTTATCTTTTCTTTACTGGGAGGTTACACAAAGGTCTGCTAGGCTCCTAGCTATAGACGCCCCCTGGGTGCTCTCCCATGTCTCATTTTTCTTTGTCTCTCTATGCATTTGGTGGATTTCTAGAGTTCACGAGGGATCCAGAGAGGACCGTATCCTTCGAGTGGCTAAGGGATACCTAGATTATCTAGTCTCGTCCTTTCTATCCCCCGTAGTGGGGTTTTCCCCCGCACCGAAGTCCGTGGAACCAACGAGCATGAAAGGAAAATTGGAAGACCACAAAGTATGTCTCTTATAAGGCATAGGTCGAGAAAAATATAAGAGACTTTTTATACATATAGTGCTATATGCATACAGGTTACGTGTGCGCCAAAATTTTGATGTTTAAAAAATTGTTCTAAACTACCAAAATAAGGAAAGAAATTGTTGATAAACTACACAATAAACAGAAGCATATAAATGTATGAGGAAAGAAAAACATATTTCAAGATTTCAATAAAAAAATTTGCATTCGGATGAAAATGATTCAAATTTTGATATTTAAACATGCGAGAGATTATATAGAATTCTATGGATCCAATATTTGCATAATAAGTAATTAACGACATTTTGGGGAAGGAAAAAAATTGAGATCCCATAGAATGTCCTCTTTGCTTTAAATACTAGTATAGATGATATGAATAGGAATATAATTACACATGCATACCTATATATATAACTTGATATTTAGGTCAAATAAATTTGAATTAGTGAAGCTAACCCCTTTCTTTCTTTTGCACATTATGATTTTTGTTTTGGTCGAAAAAATTTCCTTCTTTTCTTTCTTTATTTTGCATATTATGACTATGAGTGCTCGAAAGTTCTATCGTTTTGAGTTTGTTTTTGTTTTTTTCTTATGTGCGCATTAAATTACACTAGCCCCTCATGCATGCGATTTTGTTTCAGACGTCGGTCATATCATATTTTCTTATTTTGTTAAAGTGACCAAAAAAAATGAAATCCTTTAGCTCGCGTTCAAGAATTGAATTCTTGTCTCCCTCAAATCTATATTAATTTCGCCGCTAGAGAGCCAAGATACTGCGGCGCCGAGAGAAACAAGCAGATGTCGCCGGCGAGCATCATGACAAGCCTCATCTTGATCCCGGTGTAAAGGAAACTGATCAAGAAACTCGCACCTCATTGGCCCCACATGGTCCTTGACTACCTTTCTGCCTACTTTTCTTCAATTTGGTCTTGGCATCTCCACAGTGCAAAATTGCTTTTCTTCAAGCATTGATTTATTTTATTTAATGGAATATCATGAGCACACGTGATAAATCAGTGGCAGGTTCGAATTGCTATTTGTCCCGAGTCAACATTGTTTTCTCAAACAAAACTTAATTGATAGAGTACAAAATAGGACATGGTTCGTACTGTCTTTTTTTGGTGCCTTATGTGATGTACTTCCATAGTTATTGTTTGCTGAGTTGCTGTGCCTACAGATTATCTTCACAATAAGCATGTGAAATTGTGAAACTCGCTAATTAAAGGTGCATTCACCATGCCTTTAAATGGTGGATCTGTTCAGACTGTCAATATTTATGTTTTCCATGCCTGCTCCAACTTTGACTGCATGATTAATGTGCATTCGCACATTATATTTGGAAATTTTCTTCTCTCTTATTTCACTTGTGATCTTACTTTGGCTGCGTTAATCCCAGTGCATTCACACGCTGAATTTGGAAATTTTTCCCTCTCATGCTATAACTTTAGCTATATTGATCCAAGTGCATTCATACACCACATTGTATGGAAGATTCCAGCCATGAATTTGATAATTTGAACTAGTGTCAACATCAATGTTTTCACTTTTTTGGAGAAGTAAAAATCACATAACTCCTTTTTTCCATGATTTTGACTGAAGGGACATCAATTGACTAATACACGTTATATTCACATTAACGAAGCTTTCACAATTATCCTAAAAAAACACAGAACTAGGTCGATGTTGACCCTAATTCACATTTGATGATTATAAAGCTCACTCAAATATGTTACTTATTATTTAAAATTATATCTGTTGTACTTGAGTATTTTTTTGTAGGACTTTGAAAGGGTAGAAAAAGATCACTTTTCCTAAAACACAGGATATTACAAGATCTTTTAGTAATATTATTGTGAGTGTATCAGGTGCCTGAAAAAATTTGTTGATTTGTGCGTGCAACTTTTCTTCGTTGAAGATCACATTTACTACGTCTGTTTGATGTATGATTGATACAAATATTTGTTTAATAGTGATTTATTGTTAACTGAATTTTAAATTAACTTGACAAACCAATAATTTTGGACTCTGAAAATATCATTGCCGTCGCCACATTTATATTGAGATTTACTTTGCTGGTTTTTCATAAAGCAAAACAATTTTATAAGCTTTGCAATTTCGCTATTGCCCCCACATTATACTCCCCCTAGGGTCATGACAAGATAAAGGCTATTTGATTTGATATAAAGTGACAACGCACTGACGCTCTACTTTCACGCACCAAATGCATGAACCCTCCCCAATTTCAAACCAAAAACAAACAAACAGATGACGTTCCCACTACACTCTTGACTTATGAAAGTGAAAAGGTTTTTTTTTTTGAATCCATTGACTGCAATTGCCGTTCCCACACTGTGTTCTTGACTTGGGTGGAAAGATGCTTTACTAATCCGAGATACTCTATAATTGTTGGTGGGGAGCCTGTTGGCTTTTTTAGAGGGCATAATGGATTCAGACAAGGTGATTCTATCACATCCTATTTGTTTGTGATGATAGAGCAAGTTTCACTAAAATTCTACAATAAAGAATAGGCAACTGAGATTTCAACCTATGCACAAGAAATTCAAGCTTACGCACTGATACTTCTGTTTGGCAATTCACTCACTCACTTATCTAATAATAATTTGATCTTGTTGAACGGAGATAAGTGGTCATTTCTTACTATAAACATGGTTTTGAGAAATTCTACAATTATCTCCGGTCGGAAACTCAACCTCAAAGGACCGAGATGTTTGAAGCTAAAATCAGGGCTAGACTATTAAGTGACTTCCTGGAACTCAATCACTTTAAAGCTGCTTCAAACAATTGGAAAAAAATCGAAAATGCTCCTCCGTTTCACACTTGAGCAAAAAAGTGCATGAATGTGGCTCTAGATGGAGTAATGAAACTCCACCAATCTAAGCACAAGAAAACGCAAAGTGTATTGGAATAGCAATTATGATGAATTGCAATAGCTGAAATTGAAATTACTTTGAAATGAAATTACAAGGAGTTGAACAAGGAAATGAAAGTACAAGGGAAAGTAAAGATAAGTCTCAGAGATGAGGGGTGCATTGGTTGATTGATCTGCCACTTCAGCCTCTTTAATGTTCTTCAAAAGAAGTGGCACCATATTTGTCCACTTGCTTGAAATTCTCCTATTTTGTGGGCAACCATTGGAGTAAATGGACAGGCTTAACACACTTTTGGGGAAAAAGATGAGTAAAATTGGATACCAACAAAAGTATATTGGATCATTCTTTCTACATGGTGTTTACGCTGTTGGAAATCTAAGAAATTATAACAAACTTATAAAGTTATAAATGCATTATTACAAGTCTCACCGGAGTATTTTAACTATCTTTAGCAATAATTATATCTATTTTACTAGAATTTTCACCAAACCGTCACGCAAATTCAGTTGATATAAATGGCTGCATGTGTTCAAACACAAAAAAGCTTATCTTCCATACTTTTGCCATTGAGAATTAGAGTTTGTGATAAACCAGTTACATGTCAAGTCATATTGCGAACCAATAAAAGAACGAATTGAATATTAAATACCCAAATCCTATAATGAAATGTTGCAATTGATAGAATTGTCTGGCCTCTCCCATTATAAATGATCTAATAAACTCAACATAACCATTCAAAACAAATAAAAATAAGAAGAAGGCCGTTTCAACCAAAAAGTTTACATTTTGAAGTTCTAACATTATACACACGACAGTGACATGAGAAGTCAATAACAAATGTTAATCCTGTAAAATGACTCTGTTTTCTTTGCCTAATCAATTGCCTTTTCCAGCTACCATATCTAATTGATCCAACTGATAGACATCATTGAAGATAGCATCGGTCAATGAGATTGTGATTCAATGAGGGAAAAAATGAAAAGCAAAATGTGCTATACATTATCCGAATGAAGACTATACAAACATAAATTTATTGCAGAAGAAGCCTTTTATGATCAAGATATCCCAAGGAAAAATTGGAATGTCAATCTCATGCGGTCATTGAGAAAGCGTACACCAACCTAGGTTTGATACATATCTTTACAAAATCATGTGACGGGACCAGAGAAAACGCACCGTAGAATTTTTTGTGTAAAATTCACCAGTATGACAAGCATAAATTTTTTTCATCACGATTTTTCTGGATGGACTTGTGACGTGCATGACACCCCCACCGCCCAACGTGATTGTAGATATCAAGCGAATGAAGTAGGCATTAAGCAAGTTTTTACACAACGATAAGTGTCAAGCTTAAAAAGTTGAGCACGCAATGAACAGTAAAGAGAGGAAAAATGAAGAAGAAAAAGCCCAAAACAGTTCACTTCCCTTCTAACTACTTCCTTACAAAAGAAGAAGAAAAATGCCGATTTTTTTGACACGGTAGACTACCGTTAAAAAAATTGGAGCAAATTGAATTGAGGAAGTTATGGTCACCATGCCTCTGCTGAGGAAGGTTGCTTTTTAATTTGGAAAAACTGGAAAGATTCGCCAAAAAAGAAAATCTACTTTCTAATTTGCTCCTTCGCGTGATTGATTCCTTTTGTCATCATCGCAGCCCCTTTTTCAATTCGTGAGATGCGGATTTCTTACATGGTGGGAAATTTACTTCGATCGTTCCTCGTCGTTGCCCATCCTTCTCTTCCTTTTTTATGACTTTTAAGGTTTAAGGTTTTCTTTTTTGACTTTTACTCTGCTTTGAGGTTTGTCATAATTATAATGAAATGAAAGATTAGCCGATTTCGCGGATTAGCTTTTGGAAGAAAAACTTTTGCCTAGAGTTCCTTTCCTTTTTTTATATAATCATCAACTCGAAACATACTCTTTGCTTTCTCGGTGAACTAAAGAATATAAATATAAACTATCAATCATTTTCATCTTGAGCTTATACGAAAGTCAAATGACACCATATATAAATTCATAGAATCAATCTATAGAATACTTTTCCTTATGGATATAATTAGACTACAAATGCTCAGATGCTAATACTTTTGTCTTGGCTATGTACCCCCATGAGATCAAGTTCACGAGTTGTATGGTGTTTGTGCCCCGAACTTAGAGTATGATGGAATAAAAGCATTTGTCCTCCTTGATGCCCAAAAAGGTAAATGTGAATCGAGCATGAAGGCCATGGTCTTTTGTTCCTCTGTACCAGTTTTTCGAAAAAGGAATTGTGGGTTGTAAGGACAACACGCAAGGAGAAGCAAATAGTGATGCAGTTCTTTAATGTGAGATCGTGAGCTGATAAATCATTGGGAGATTCGACTTGCTATCTTTCCCGAGTAATTTTTTTTTTCTAAAAGAAAACTTATTTGAAGGAATACAACATAGCAAATGGTTTGTACTGTCTTTTTCTCATGCCTCATGTGATATATGTGGTTCATATGATCCCTTCAATAATTACTACCTGCTAAGTCGCTGTGTCTAGCAGATCATCTTCACAAGGAGCACGTGAAATTGCAAAAGTTGCTAATTAAAAGTGCAATCACCATGTCTTTATTTGGAGGATCCTCTTCAAGAATGTCAATATTTATGTTTTCCACACATGCTCCAACTATGGCTGCATTGATCTAGGTGCATTCACACGCTAAATTTGGAAAAAAAATTCCCCTATCTTATTTCACGCGTGATCTTACTTTGATTGCTTTAATCCCAATGCATTCACACGCTAGATTTGGAAATTGTTTTCCTCTCCTGTGCTATAACTTTGGCCACATTGATCCAAGTGCATTCACTTGCCATATTTGTCTGTCACTTATAGATGATATTGTATGGAAGATTCCAGCCATGAGCTTGATAATTTCAAATAGTATAGTTCGACATCAATGTCTTCACTTTTTTGGAGAAGTAAAAGTCACGTAACTCTTTTTCCCGTGATTTTGACTAAAAGGACTTCGAAAGACTAATACACATTATATTTAACATGAAAGAAGTCTTCACAACTATACTAGAAAAATATAGAACTAGTTCTATGTTAACCCTAATTCACATTTGGTAATTATAAAGCTCACTCAAATATGCTACTTATAATTTAAAATTATATATGTTAACTTTGAGTAATTTTTAAAGGATTTCAAAAGGGTGAAAAAGACCGTCTTGCCCTAAAACACAGAATATTACAAGTCTTTCAGTAATATTATATTGTATGTGCCTAAAACAGTTAATGATTTGAACGCGAAATTTTTCTTCTTTGAAGATCACATTTATCGCATTAGTTAGACGTGTGATCGATACAAATATTTGTTTAATGTTGATTTATTGTTAACTTAATTATTAATGAATCTGACAAGTCAACCTAAGATAAATTCTATGACTATAATTTCGTACAATCCTGATTGGAGGCTAGATTTCTAATTGGTTTATTGGTTGGCTGAGGGAAATAAAGCCTTTTAAAGGTAAAGCGTCGGAATCGCTATTAGGTAAATATTGTATAGCTAGCCTAATACCAACGTCGGTGACAATCGTGTGTTCCTCTGAGACGCTAAAAGCCAAACAATTCAATCAAACATGACGTCGTCGTATCTTGTTGCAGTTACAACATTACTTCACGTGTGCTGTGTTAGCGGCAGAAGAACAGCTCAAGTGTCAAAACTTGGCACGAAGGGACACTTAAGTGCCAAAACTTCGAAGAGGTACACTTAAGTGCCGGTTTCGGAGTAAAGTGGAACACTTAAGTGCCACTTCGATCAAAATCCGTCCAAATTACTGACGTGGCAATTTTCCGGCGAGTTAAATGCAAAATGGTGTCGTTTTACTTATTGATGTGACAAGAAAATGCAAAAACGACGTCGTTTTGTATCTGATGTGTAAATAATTAATATAAAAATTAATTAAAGTAAATTTAAACTTAATTTTATTTAAAATATTCTAAAATATAAAAAAATTAAAAAAACCTAAAAAATTAAAAAAACTTAAAATTGAAAAACCTAAAAAAACAAAAAACTTAAAATTGAAAAACCTTAAAAACAAAAAACTTAAAATTAAAAAACCTTAAAAACAAAAAACTTAAAATTGAAAAACCTTAAAAATAAAAAACTTAAAATTAAAAAACCTTAAAAATAAAAAAAAATTGTAATTAAAAAACCTATAAAAAATTATAATTAAAAAACCTAAAAAAATAAAAAAATTATAAAAAAAACTTATAATTAAAAAACCCAATAAAAAAGGGGGTGGGGAGTCAAAGGGGGTGGCTGAGAGTTGAGCCCTCGTCGCCGCCGCCGAGAAGGGCCGGCGACGGAGGGGGTGAGGGTCGGCCGGGGTCGCCGGCCCCCGGCCAACCGGCGACAAGGGCCCACGAGGGCTCGCGGCCCTCGCCACCATTCGGCCGGGGGCCAGCGACCCCGGCCGACCCTCCCCCCTCTGTCATCGGCCCTTCCCAACAGCAACGGGGAGGCGGCAATGGCGAGGGCTCAGCCCTCAGCCACCCCCTTTGGCTCCCCCACCCCCTTTTTTTGGGTTTTTTAATTATAAGTTTTTTAATTTTTTACGTTTTTTAATTATAATTTTTTTATTTTTTTAGGTTTTTTAATTTTAAGTTTTTTTTTTAGGTTTTTCAATAATAAGTTTTTTATTTTTAGGTTTTTCAATTTTAAGTTTTTTATTTTTTAGGTTTTTCAATTTTAATTTTTTTAGGTTTTTTAATTTTAATTTTTTTAGGTTTTTTAATTATAAGTTTGTTATTTTTTGGGTTTTTCAATTTTAGGTTTTTTAATTTTAAGTTTTTTTAGAATATTTTAAATAAAATTAAGTCTAAATTTAATTTAATTAATTTTTATATTAATTATTTACACATCAGACACAAAACGACGTTGTTTTTGCATTTTCTCACCACATCAGCGAACAAAATGACGCCGTTTTGCACCCAACTTGCTGGAAAATTGCCACGTCAGCAATTTGGCCAAATTTTGGCTGGAGTGGCACTTAAATGTACATTTCCGATGTTTTGGCACTTAAGTGTCTTTTCGTGCCAAGTTTTGGTACTCAAGGTGTCCCAAACTCCCGTGTTAGTTGTACCTCCTTTTTTTTTTTTTTTTACAATACCCCCACCGTGAACCTTAGCTCCATGCTTCGGCCTTTAAAGGTCTACAATGTTCAATCGTAATCAATAGCTTTAAGGTCACAAGTTTGATTTTTTTTTTTATTATTTATGACAACTTACAAAGATTTGCAATACTCTATTGTAATCAAGAACTTGACGTCGTAAAACATCATTAAGTATGACTTTTACCGTGTTCAATGTCCATTTGCGACTGCGTAAAGTATTGTAAATTTCACTTCCATTTTATAGTGGGTGGAATGTTGAACCTTATGCGCAATCAATCGCAACTGACTCAAATTCAACAGCAGAAATCTTCTCATCTCAACATAACAATTGACATTCATGAGGTATGGTACAACATTGAGCGTTGAAAGTCTCCTTTCTTTTGTTTTTTTTTCTTCTTTTTTTGGGTTGCATCTCTTTCCTTTCTTGCATTTGTATACTTTTCTATTAGATATCCCCATCAAAATTCTTTGTTTAGCTCTTTTCCTTGGTCTTATTTATAGAAAACTTCACCAAAATTGAGTCACGTCGGTCAATATCCCAGATCATATTCTCCCACATCACGACAGGATGAAGGCTGCTCGATCGACGCTCCACTCTACACCCACTGGAAAAAGGAGTGAAAGCAACGACAAAACTTGAATAAATGGACAGCACTTCCATTCACATGTTATATTCAATGGGTGGGGATTCCATCTATCTAAACTCAAATGTGCATGAATGTATGATTCCATGAAGGTCCTATGCGTATAATCATTTCATTCATGTTTTACATTCTATCTAATTAAGCAAATTATATACATTATTTTTTTAACACAAAAGTTTGATGGAAGCATACCATATATTTTATGAAAGTGTCAATGACTCCTTATTGGAAAATCGGGTGGTCGGTGACTTTTTTGCCAACAGTTTTTTGTTTTTGTACACTACTAGTATTTGCATTATCCCTCTTGCATACACTTTGCAATCAAATTCTTGAGAGGTCAATCTTATGAGAGCATTTCTTTGTCAAAGAGTGCACCGTGTTTATAAATGAATGTTGGCTCCATTGCAAACCAATATTTGTTTGAGGCTTCAAGTATAGTTGATAAGGCATAACTCTTCGATAGTCTCTAGAAATGGAGCAAACACCCATTTGGACCAGACCACTATAAAATGGTTCCGCATTTGTCAATCGCTATTCCTTTTTATTTATATGCATATAACATATTTAATAAATTGCTTAATTTATATTTGTGTGTAAATACTTAATACTATGGAGCATATTCAATATTTGGGTCAAAATATTGCTTGTGTTTATTTGAAATTTTTAGAGGTAAATATCATAGCATCACATGTTCATAAATTAAGAGAGTTGATGACACATTTTCATCACAGTACATAATTAAACAATAGTATGATCAACAAGTGTTAGAGGATGAATCCGATACACTCACGTGCCAAATGTAGAGAGGCATATGTATCCTTTTGCACTTCTCCCCATATTTGTCACACCCCGATCCTCGGACACGCGCACATCCTTCACACTTGGTCGATTTTATAATGCAATATCCCAGGACTATGTATCACCGACCCTTTCATTTATTAAGCACATGCGGAAGTAGTTAAAATCCTCAAACAATAAAACGATGGGATAGAAAAGCAGGGCCATATTTTTCATATTGAAATTTATAACCAAACTTTTATACAAAACACAAATCACTTCATAACTATTCACATCAAAATGGAGATCTCAAAAGAAGATAGGATCTCAATCAATCCAAGCCGTACTCAAGGCCCCTCTCGGAACTATCTTCTTCTTCCAAAAATCCTTCTCCTCAGATCTCACTTCTGAGTTCCCCTTCATAGAATTCTCTTCCTCAACTCCTCATTGGGGTCCTGAAATGTTTTCCCCAAACTGGGATGAGATTACGTCTCAGCGAGTTCTACCCCACTAAGCCTGATTAGTAAACCATTATACTATAGGCTACCTAAACACGCACAGGGCAGATGACTTACCTTGACCTTAGATCCTACCTGCAAGTCAGTATAATTCACAATAGGCACTCATTTACTCAAAACAAATCGAACCAGTCGATTACATGTCATGCAAATCAATCCCCATTGTGGGATATTTAAAAGCTAGGCCACGTGTATTCTCCAGGACGACATTCCAGGTCTCCAAGCCACGTGCCTCGAACCTTGGGCCCACGTGCATTCTCTAAGGTGACCTCTTCGCCAAGGTGGTACATCAAGTCACCGAGCCACGTGCCCTTTTAGATGCTATTTCCGAATACTGGACCCACGTGCATTCTCTAAGGCACTCGCTTGCCAAGGTGACGCATCAGATCACTGAGCCACGTGTCCTTTTAGATGCCATTCTTAAACACTGGACCTGCGTGCATTCTCTACGGTACTCGCTTACCAAAGTGACGCATCAGATCACCGAGCCACGTGTCCTTTTAGATGCCTGGGCCCACGTGCATTCTCTTAGGTGCTATCTCACCAAAGTGATGCATCAATTCACCGAGCCACGTGCCCTTTTAGATGCCAAACTCTGTCACCGAGCCACGTGCATTCTCCAGGATGACATACCGAGTCTCCGAGCCACGTGCATTCTCTCAGGCGACCTTTTTGCCAAGGTGACACATTCAACCACTGAATTCACGTGCATTCTCCAGGTGATATTCCAATTCACCGAGCCCACGTGTCCTCTTTCAAGTGATTACCAATCTACTTTCAATATCGACAACCAATGCCCAACGATTTCTCAATCAAATAATTAAATCAACTCAACAAAGCATTATAAATGCTGAATAACATACTTGGCCATTTACAAACCAACAATTCAATCTCAATCAATTCCAATCAATTTAGGGTAAATCCCTAAAATATCACAATTTATTCAATTCCATACAACGTGGAGCTCAAATAAATAAACGAACTGCGCCACAATAATCAGCACGAGATTTCGGTCGTCGGCCATCAAAATCTTAATTTCCGAAAAATAATTAATTAATTAATTAATTAATTAATTTTGAAAATTAATTAATAATTATTAAAAATTCAATTTAGCACAAAATAAAGCCCAATTAAATAAACGGACTTCACCACGGTTATCAGCATAATTTTCCGGTTCCGGGCCATCTCCGTTGAATTTTCGGAAAATAAATAATTATTTAATTTAATTCCGAAAATTAATATTTAAATACTAAAATTTCCACTTAGGCCCAAAAAGCCTAATTGGAGCCCACTAAGGGTCGGGAAAAATCCCGAGGCACTTCCAATAATTAGTAGACCACGTCTACTTGCTCATTGCATAATCAATTTATCTAAATCGCATCACAATTGACTAATAATTATTAATTTATTCTAATCTAACAACCTAAACATAATTAATTAAAACTAAACCAACCTTAAGCATAATTAGCCAATTAATACTAAATTAGTGAGATTACTCACCAAATCGCGCGCAAATCGGATTAATCCGACGGGGGCAACGCGAGGAACAACAAACTACAAAGCGAGCCTCGGGTTCAGGGCCCGGAAATGGCTCAAAAGCGGGCCTAAAGCCGCAGGAAACCCATTTCGTGGGTTGCTGGTCGGGGCTGGCCGGGGCTGCTCCGGTGGCCAAAACGGCGAGGGAAGGCTGGCGGAGGGTGAGGGGGAAGCCGAGGAGGTCCGGCAGGGTCGAACGGCGGCCGGAGGTGGCCGGACGGGGGCTGGACAGAGGCAAACAGGGCTGAGCAGAGCTGGATCGCGCGGGGGAACGCCTGGTGCGAGGGACGGGGCTGGTGGCGCATGTCGGCGAGCGGAGCGCACATGGGCGTGTGGCGGCGGGACGGGCGGCGACGGCGAGCTGCAGCCTCTGGTCCGAGCTTTTGGTTCTGGTTCGCTTGCTCGAGCGTGCGGAGGAGAAAAATAAGAAGAGAGAGAGAGAGAGAGAGAGAGAGAGAGAGAGAACAAGAAGAAGAAGATGAGGATTGACCGGTCAAAAGTAAAAAGGAGAGAGAGAAGGTAGGCGGTGGGGGATTCGCACGAAGGGGGGAGGGAAAGGGGAGAGGAGAGAGAGAGAAAAGAGAAAAGAGAGAGAAAAGAAAAGAGAAGGGAGAGAGAGAGAAAAAAAATAAACAACAATACTTTTCTTATTTGATTTTCTTTTCTCTTTTCCTTTCTAATTTTTTTTCGGACTTCAATTTTTCTTCCGATAATTTCTTTCTTGAAATTTTGGACTCGTCAATAAATTGACGAACGATGAGACAATGTCCTAAAAAAAAGAATTATGACACGCCTAAAATTCGATTCCCGAAATCGAGTTCAATTTCGTGGTTAAAAATCGATCAGACGTGATTTTAGCTCAATCCAACTAATTAGGTAGCTTTTAGGGATTTTACCGCAGATACATCCCTTAACGGCTTCACCCAATAGGTTAGTTAACTCGTGAGTGATCAGCTCAGAGAAAAAGGACCATAGGCACGTCGACAAAATGCTCATTTCACTTTATCGAAACATGGTCGAATTTCAGGATGTCACAATATATATATATATATATATATATATATATATATTTGGTGCTGGAGGAACCGATACTGGGCCGACAGCCGTTCCCGTAAACCCCCAGGCGACGCTAGCAGGGAAATCACCACCCCGACGTCACGCTTAAGTCACCATATAGTAGCTAGACTGCCTCCCGACGTCACGCTTAAGTCACCATATAGTAGCTAGACTGCCTCCTTGCTTCGCAGGGGATTCGAACCTTGGCCTCCACTGGGGAGGTCCAAGGCCCTACCATCTATGCCACCTTGGTCGGTGGTAGGATGTCACAATATTTCATAAAGCAATAGTTGTCAGACAATTTTACAACCTTTTATAATGGAAATAGATCAAGCTTTTCATCCAATTGCAATTGGTTCTAATATATAAATTCAAAGAAATGACAAATTTTCTAGAAGAAAACCTTTAAATGATTAATTGGTGTGTTAATAGCTTATTTTATATTACTTTGGAGCGAAGAATCTTTTGCTAATGTGGGGCCTTTTTTCTTGGATGCTTTTTTTGGGAATCCACCTTTTTTCTGTCTTTTTTGCTTAGTCAAAAGTGCTAGGAAATATTTGCTCATCACTCTCAGGCTAGCTTCCCTCCACACAACTTTAGTCCGGAAAGAAAAATTCTCAAAGTTGATTTTGATGGGCAGGTGGCCCCCAGCACCTCGTTCCTTCCACATGCTCAAATCTAGAGCGAATCCAAGGCTTGACTCCCTCGGTTCATTTCCATTACACTTTTCATTCTTTTCGTTTTTTTTATCAACAGAATTGCTTGATAGTAATTATTCGAGAAAAAGAGTATAGAGTAGAGTCATTTCATAAATAAATAAAAAAAAGCGTAAAGTGAATATTATTTCAAATAATAATTTAAAATAACTAAATCGATTTCATATAAGGATCTGAACTCATCAATCGGTCAAACGTTTGTCAGCTAACAAGCATGTGATTTTTTCAATGGCCATACGTTTCTTCCCATGTTCTTCCTTTGCTTTTGGTCTTCGTTTCTTTCTAGAGAAGAAAACAAAGCTCAAGTAAGGACCACCTCTTCCTTAATCAGACACTCACATGTAACAAAAGGATAAAGCCTGTTGGATTGATAAAGCTGACAATGTATGGACGCTCTACTTTCCATGCACCACATGCATGGACCCCTCCTTGATTTCAAACCAAAAACAAACAAATGATGTTCACATTGCATTATTGACTTATGAAGGTGGAGGATTTTTTTTTTTCTTTTTTAATCTATTGACTGCAATTCGTGCTCCATTGAATTCTTGACTTGGAAGGAAAGATGTAGTTACCACTCCTAGCTACTCTATAATTGTTGATGTGGAGCTGTAACAATAAATTTCACTTTGGTGAATTTACTACTCGTAGCTACTCTATAGCTGATGACTGGAATCGGGTTATTGGACTATTGATGAATTTACCATGCTGGCCAATTATGACTTATTAGCTACTCTATAATTGTGAATCATTGTTGCAATATTTTCATCATGCCCAAGAGAACTGATAGAACAAATCGAGTAGAAGCGTGATACTTTCTTTTGGAAAAGCTCTATTGTGCATGGAGCAAAAGGTGTGTCTACCTGAGAAGCAAGTATGCTTGGGGTTAAATGATTATACTAGAATGGAATAATGCTTGTATCCTGATGTATAGTTCGAGCATTTTCTTGAAATCCAATTACTTCTGAACATCTTGGATTGAAATTCATAAACAAAAGGAGAAGAGTTTCTGGTTTTTAAAGTTGCGCTCTGACTCATTCTATTACTGAATCAAGTGTTGAAGCTGTCTAAAATAGCCAAGCAGCTAATGAGCTACACATTGAGTAGGGGAGTACATTTTTCTTATGGTTCGACCATGGCATCTTATGTCCCTTTTTGCGTGATAAATATCCAAAAAGAAATTGTCTATGGTTCAAGTCCATCTCTTGATCTTAATCAGCAGTTGTTTAGGAAGCATGGATTCAAGATATGATGATTTACTTCAAGCGCTGGCTGCTTCATGCAAAATCCCTTTTCCTACATCCTGCCATTGCTGCTCTGATGGAAGGTATAGTTCTTCTTGCAAATGGAATGCAATTAGAGAGAAGCAGCTTGTCAATTTGCATAAATGTGTTTGGTATAATCCATGTAATAGTAAGCATTGTTTTATAACCCGGTTGCTGAACTTGAACAAGTTGGGCCATATTTTTTAACATATGTAGAACCAACAAATACAGATTTGAGCACACTCCCAATTGAGCCCTCATAATTCCCACCATCTACAAGAACACCAGAATGTGCCCCTTTTGCCAGTCATGGCCCTTCTCCCTTCTCAGTTTAAGTTGTATGTGCCAATACTAGGATGGCAAGCCTACTCAGATAATCAGACAAATTAGAACGCAAGATGCTGAATTCAATTTGCAAAACCTCAATAATTAAACTTTAAGGTAGTGTGAGAGGACACTCAGTTGCATTATAGCTCAGACGTCATGACACGAAAAATAACTGAAAAAACTGAAAGAACTTGCACACAAGCATTGATGGGATTCTAACTAGGAATCTAACTTGCAAATGCAATTGAATTGTCAACTCTGTTCTAGATGCCTCTTACTTCCAAGCTCTTTCTTCCAATCCTTCATAGGATATCCTTTAACATAAGTAATGCCACTTTGTCATAGAAACAGAAACAAGGTAAGGAAATGGCAAATAGAAGAGCGATCATTTGGATGCACAGCGAAATGTCATTCTGAAAAATAGGAAGGTACTTGAATATATATCTGAGCATTCGAAGGCAAACACACCATGAATTTGTTAAAATGCAGAGAGATTTCCAACAATTGATACTTGTAGCATAAAACATATGGAACCACTTGCTTGTTCAAACTTTGACAGAGACACAACAGCCAAAAGCTTTATTAAAGAGAAAAATTAACACCTGCCAGCTTAATTTAGTTAAATGTAGATAGAGAGCTACATCTGAGAAACTTAAAAAAGCTAACCTTCACGTCAACTGTATTGCTTCTACAATCTTGCATAATAAGCATTCCAACTAGTATAAAAGGGGGAAATTATAGAGATTAATGGATGCATAAACATAAAGGAGAGAGCAAAGAGTTAGAACTTCAGTAAAAACTTTAGTATCCTTGTGTTTTGACACTGATACTTCGTATTGTGACACAATAAGCAATCTGGAAAAAATTATAGGATCCACAGGAGTAAAGCGCAAGAAGCAATACAAATCTAGCATTATTTAAATCACAAAATCATAATGACTCAAACAATACTTACATTGAGGCCAAACCATAAAATATACGTAACTTCTTGCAATATCCATTTACATCTTAGCATTTGGGCTGCTCCCACCTGCCTAAAGCAAAACTCAGCTACAAAAATTTCGAATTTGTGGCTGCTAAAAAATATAATTGGTCCATATGTATATTTTTGGACATTTACAAAGCAGTATCTCGCAATTCAATTTCCACAACTTTGTGTTAGCACTAGCCAAAATCGACAAATATCCCATCCATCCATCTTTTGTCACAAACCTAGATGAAGTAGCTTGATGTGACAGCCACCGTGGTCATCACATATCCGTAAAAGAAATCAGAAAATGGACAAGAGGGTCATTCTCACCAGGCAACAACACAAGTGCTAAAGTTGCCGAAAGCGGAGTGCAAGAAGTCATTCAAAAAATGTAACAAGTTACAGTAAGTATTATATAAAATACTAAAAATTAATTGCAATTCCAATGTGGACTTTTTTTCCACGAATCAAGAATATATTTGACAACTGAGATTATCTTTAAAAGCTCGAGGTGCTTCCTTAGGTCATTCTCCGCTTGCTTGCATATAAAGCCAAACCTACACCTTCTTAGTGTTGCTTCTGATAATTCTATTGAAACCTGGATGAGACTCCACTCAGTCTCTAGCATCACATCCAGCCCATCAAATGAACGGCATGTAATATAGTTAAACCACAAGTGATCAAACTGTAAAATGAGAATGTTCTTGTGTCATAATTACAATGAACATGATTCACCAATACCCGAACCTCACATGAAAAACTAGACTCATTTCCTTCCTCCGATCCAAAAAGCAACACACAATACCAAAGGTTACTCCCATGCAAACCTCGAGGTACCCAGAAAGAGACAGAACACTCTTGACTTTGGATAAACCAACATGCTATCTCGCTTCTAGGAAATATAGTATCCATGTAGTGACCCATCTCACGAACATCCGGTGGTATGACATATCTATTAAATCAGAATCACGTCAGCTCATGCACACATGTAATATTAGCGAGGTCAATACCTTCACGAACCAATCCATGACAAGAATCAAGCAAATGTACACTGACATGGAGGACGAAATGCATTGAATGGGCAATTTTGGAAATCTAGACAATGCATTGTAGCCATTTGCTTCAAGGGTGCAAATGTTTGGTGGAAGCTCCTAAATCTTCTATAGCTGCTTATAATCATCTAATTTTTGATGGACCATCAACTCCTCAAACTTGCTAATGCATGTAGAAAGACTAACAAAGTTATTTCCTTAGAGATGCAAATTATTTACAGAAGAGAAGCAGCTAGGACTGAAGGAATTCTTCCTCTGACAGCTTGCACCCACTAAGCTTTAGGGAGACCAGATTTAGAATCCAAGTCTACCATTAAAGAGATTGGAGCTCTCACTGCTCCCTGGAAACAAGCCAAATAACGAACAACCTTCAAGAGAAAAGTGCTCTAGACTTTGCATCTCGTAAATGCTACTAGGAAGATTGATAAGACTTTTCCACAAACCTCAACAGAGATAAGGTTCCCAAATGACGCGGGAAGTTATTTAATAGAGGTCTGAGATATGTGAAGTTTTGTTAAGCTCTCCATATCCTTAATATCAGGACATTTATCAAGCTTAGAAAAGCCAGTTACATGAATTTTTGAAGATATTTCAGCTTCAGTTTGCTTGGAAGCTCCTTGAGGTTTGAGCACCTACTTAAGTTCATTGTCTCCAGATCTGGCACCACCGAGATGTCCAGAACACTAATCAGAGACTTAAAGCAGCTGTGAATTAGGAACTTCAAATTCCTAAAATGCCGCAAATTAAAAAGAATAGCTGAACAAAGTTTTGATAAATTTCACTTTGTGAAAGGTACAAAATTGAAAGCCGTCAATAAAAGAATGTATGATGTACCTTTAAGTTATCTCCTAATTCCTTAATCTGGCTGTTATACACATCAAACCAAACAAGTTTCTTTAGACTAGTACTAAACTTCAAAGTTGATAAAGGATATTTAGGCTATTCAAGCCACCTTAAATCTTTAGGAAGACATATGGGATCTCTGTTGAGCTATGCATTTAGGACTAGTAGCAATCTCGGTCTCCTCATATATGTGAAAGCATAGGGATTGATGTCTAGTTCTTCTTGTGCTGGCAAGTCCAGCACTCTGCCTCTAACAATCATTGGTTCCCTATCAAGGAAAAGAAGATAATCATTATTACCCAACCCAAATTAGGGGATAATGTGTAAATTAAAGAAGACAAGATTATCAATGGTTTCATGAGAAGCTCTCACGATAGCCTCCGAAAATACTTCAAAAACATCATCGTAGCACCATAATCGAGTCATCTGGACAATCTTGTTTCACGATATCCTAACCCATTAGCCAAATCAAGTCATGCATTTGTACTGTTCTCTGATTCTTGATGTTTATTAAGGATATCTCTATTAAAGTTTGAATCCCAATTAATGTCTTTAAACCACAACTATCAAGAACTCTGGTTACATAGTCACCATCCATCCCTTTAAATAAGCAAGCAATGTCAAGAAAAATGTCCTTCTCATTGTCCGCCAATGCATCAAAACTTATCTTCAGAACACTGTTTATATCTTTATTAGGACTTTCGGCAAGTTTACTTTATGTACTCTCCCATTTCCCTCTGCTTCTACCACATAAAAAGGGACCCAAGACCACCGCTAAGGGATGGCCATTAGCATAGCCCAAAATATTATGTATGAGATCACAATGTATGTCTTTCGTCTGGTTTCTTGGAAAAGTATATGAACTCATAAGTTCAAAAGCTTCACCTTGATCTAATGATTTAATGTTGTATACCTAATCTATCCTGTGAGAAGTTAGTATATGTTTTATCTCTTGTTCTGATGATGATTCTGCTCCCTTTTTCAAACCATTCACATTCTCTGGCTAATGCGTTTAACTGGTCCCCAAGATCCACATCATCAAGCACAAGTAAAACCTTCTTGTAGCTAAGTCGATCTCTTATCGGATTAACACCTCAATCCACACTGAAGACCACTAAATTTTCTTTCCACAATATCTTGAATAAGAGTGCTTTTCTGCAAATGAACTAGGCCTTCAGGTTTACTGGAAGTTTCTCTAATATTTGCAAGAAAGTTATATCCACCAAACTAGCAATGTTGTTATAGACATCTTTAACGATAGTGTTCTTCCCTATACCTTCCCTATACCTCCAGTTCCCTATATTCTTATCAGCCGAGCCTGAACCTAACAATGATTTTACTTCCTCTGCCCGACAACCCACACCGACAGGATGCTTGGCAACACTCGAGTACTCGTCCTAAAGCAGTTGAGATTTTTTTGACGATGCTCTCGATGCACTGGGTCTCGTCTCCGCCGAAACAAGGTAGCAAAGGGGGTGGGAATAAATGGCAATATACGATCCATTGAACTAAACAAAAACTGACACGAAGAAAACAATCACTCTGTAACATTCCAAAGCATGACTCCATCACACGAATCGATTCGATCAAGTATCAACAGATTAGGGTGCGCATGGAAACACTTCTGTTTCTTTTTTGTTCCTGGGAACAGAAATAAAAAAAAGTGTTTCTGTTCCGGGGAACAGTTTTTGAACAAAAGAACGTGTTTGGTAAGTGTAAAAAAAAACTGTTCTTGGAATAAAAAAAGAACAGAAACATGTTTGGTAACTGTAGTCAATTTCTGTTCCTAGAATAGAAAAAGAACAGAAACACGTTTGGTAAACGACAAAAAAATTTCTGTTTTTTATTTTTTTTATTTTTTTTAAAAACATGTTTTTAATAAAGTTTAAAATTGATATTGAATTCTCATTCTTATAAAATGCTCATTAATTTTATTTTATTCATGGTTAGTGAAGACAAACATTTTTAGCACATTGCTTTTGTTTTGCCGTGATTTATTTTTTTTCCTCTTTTTGCTAAGCTTAAGAATTGAGATCCTTGTGTCTTTTGGAAAAATAGTGCTGCTAATTAATTTATTTAACGCTACAAATAGAATGGTGAGATTTATATCCCTTTTAAAGCCTATTTCAATTACCCCGCAATTTTTTTACCAAAAAAAAAAAAAGATACCCTACATTATTAAAGTATAAGAGGACAAAGTTTTCAAAGCAGAAATTATTAATTCACACTTCTCTTACAAACTTGCTATTTCATCCTCTTATGCGCCCACCCATTTTCTTTTTTTATACAATGCTAGAGTAGCTATTCAAATATTTTACAATTAAACTCATGATTCTAAATATCGATATTTTATCCCTGTGATTCTTGTTTATATTATGTAATTTGGTCACTGGTTGTTATCATCAATATCAATTATCATGTGATTATGATGTTATGATTCGGTTCAGTCACGAGTAAGATTCGTTGACTTGGTTACATGCAGATGAGGATCAATCATCAATTGAGAAAAAAAGAAGTCTAGAGAAAATTAAACCAAAACTCAAGGCTCCATCAGATGGGAAAATGATAATAACAAATTCATGCCGCAGTAAATGATATCAAACTGATTGTCATTTGAGAGTGATCACAAGGCAATCACGCATGCCTTGTCGCCTATTCGCGTGCATCCAACACGACAACGGTAAAACAGCTGGGGAATCATACTGACTTTCTAAAGCAACATGCGAGGATCATGCGCGAAATGTGAATCGCGTGCGCACGCCCCTGGGAAGCTTTTCCAGAGCTTGGACGGGAACCATCCCAGGTCAACACCAAGTTAGTTCTCCATGACGTGAAAAGTTTCTTCTTCCATCAGTTTTTCTCACATTCACCCGCGACGCTCTAGAATCAAAATAGCAGCAACTTTCATTCTCAGCGTTTCCATCGGAATCACAAACCTGATCGGGCTGTCTTGATGTTATGGTACGAGATTGTCGACTCCTGCAGAGGTGGAATGTTTTCAGCAGCTAAGAACACCAACTGTGGCAGTCTCTTGTTCCCGTGATCGTAATGGAGGGGTTTGTGGTGAAGGTCAGGAGAGCAGCTGCGGGTGGAGAATCACGTCACAGTCCCGTAGATGTCGAAATCAAAATCCCCCATTCGTATAACACAGTTTAAATTACTCCGACTTCTACGCAAGCTCCATTGTGGTCATTTGGGATGTCCCCCCTTTCTTGATGATACAAGGACATTTCCTGAATCCTAGCAACCTCCAGAGCAATCACAATCATCGCCAGGGTGGGTCGGAACCATTCAGGATAGATACCGCCGGTGTTATGTAGTTAAATGGCGGGCTTCTCATCGTTGATAGTGTCTACAGCCGATTAGGAATTAGATCTTTACCTTGTGAAATATCTTCTGAACAGAGATGCACCTGCACTCCACACTAGTTCCACTGCTTTGCTAACAAGGTCTAGTTGGCCAGGAATCCGATCCAAACGAACTTGAGTATGAGGACGCCGTGTGGGCTCTTTTCCTGCCCCAGATATAGTCATATATATAACCCCCCATCTATGTTCTTGCATCGGCAGAGTCAGATTCTGTTCTCTCTCTCATCTCCCAGAACACCCTCACAGATTCCTTGCAGATATGCTGTTCTTCAGAGCAAGGTTACCTTGCTTGAGTTTCTGGCCTTCTGCCTCCCTGTGCATCCAGCCATCTAGATCATCATTGTGTGCTCCACAGGACCCAGTATTTGCTTTGCAGGGTGGATAAACATGCCATATGAATTTTTCTGTGCTTGAAGGTCAAGCCATCTCTATTCTATGGACTTAGCTTCTCTTTCATACGAGAGCTTCCTGTACCAAGTATGGAGCGTGCGTAATATCTCCACTTTGGTTCTCCTCCTTCTAGCATCAATAGCAGAGCACTCAAACTTTGTAGCTTCTGCAAATTCAACTCGTCCCATTACTATCCCAGGCCCGCAGAGATTTAATTGCTGCTTCGTCCTCATTGACCAAGTGTAAACTGTCAACTGCATTAGCCCATCTCCCATTTTTCCCGACTGAGATTCTAAAGCATCTACTCGTGCAAGGAGAGACATTAGACGCCTTGAGAGGTTGAGGCTCAGTTCCAACTCCAGAACCTCCCAAGAACATATGAACAGTCTAGGCTGTATTCTCCTCCTTCCCGAATGCTGTTGACGTCACTTGCATCAGCCGCTGGTTCTAAAAATAAATTTTCAGAGCAAACGGTCCAATATCCTGGTGGACAATCATGAACGGCAGAAACTTTCCGCCACTCAAGCTCCATTGTATCAGCCTCCCTTCACCATTTCCATAGCTAATGATCATGTTTTCCGTTTCGGGATATCCCCATCAACCGATGCAACAGTTCTTGGTTAACTAGTTCCGGCTTTCGCCTTCAACGTAAAATTCAGTGCCGCATTCAAAACTATGCAACAGAGGAAAAAGAAAGAGAATATTAACAGGAAAAGCACAGAACAACCATGTGACTGATAAAAAGATCGAAAACAGGAGATGACATATTTAGCAATTATTCCCTCCGAACAAATTACATTTCAGATTGCAAGATTGAAAGATAACTTGCCATCATCCTATCCTTGATCTTTAAAGATAGCTAAAAGAAAATCATAAAGGCGATAGCATGCTGCCCTTTATGGCTAGCTTTCCCCTGCTTTTCAATTGATGAAACCCAATATGAAGTCTGAAGTCGGAACTTTCTTGACTGGAGCAAAATTCACAGTACAAAGCCAGACTCCATTCGCACACGTACAGCACATAACAAGGTGCAGATTGCCAAAAAAATACGTCATGATCCCCCAAACGAATGGGGATCGTATCAGCATTCGTAGCGCGAATCAGCGAATCAGACCCGGAACAAAGCCATTTGCAAAGACTTGCTCCTCCTGATTTCTTGAGCCCTAACCGACATATGTCGAGTTTCCATTCATCCCTAAAAAATCTCCTATCGATCCATGTGCTTTGGGCGTAAAGTTCGACAGCGATACTTCACCCCGACGTACATAAACCCACAAAAACTTTCAAAATGAAAATTCAATCTGAAGGTACTGGCACATCATCGAATCAATCAAAGAAAACATCGGAACAGGGGAAAGAAGAATGAACAGAGTAGGAGAACGAATGTGCACGCCTGAGAGTGGACGAAAGGAAGCAATTGCTCGAGCGAGCTGCTGCTGCTGGAGCTGCTGCTCGAGCAGCTGCAGCTCAAGCAGCTCCAGCGACCTGCTCGAGCAGCTCGCTCGAGCCTCGCTCGAGATGCTGCTCGAGCGAGCTGCGGCTCGAGCTCGAGCTGCTGCTCGAGCAGCTGCAGATCGAGCTGCAGCTCGCTCTCGAGCGAGCGTTGCTCCCCCTTCGGCACGGCAGATCTGGGCGAGCAATCCGAGCGAGCCGTCCCAGATCTGTTGCGCCGAAGGGGGAGCAGTGCTGACCGGAGAAGGAGCGCCGAAGGGGGAGCGACGCTGACCAGAGGAGGAGCGCCGAACGGGGAGCGACGCTGACCGGAGAAGGAGGAGCACCAGAAACGTACCTGGAGTCGCCAGAGTGAGGAGTCGCCGGAGAGTCAGCCGAGTGGGAGCCGCCGGAGAGATGGGAGAGACGCCGGAAAAGGAAGAACGAAGCTTCAGCCGACGAGTGGAGCGACGAGCACGCACGAAGGAGAAGAGCTTCGCCTTTGTTCCGATTTTGTTCTTTTGTTCTTTTGGTTTTTGTTCTTTTGTGCCTTCTTGGAAGTGTTTCTTTTTAAAAGAAACAACTTTTTTATGTTTCTTTTTTCTGTTCTCATTTTGTTCCAAGAACAAAAAAACAAAAAAAGAACAGAAACGCAACCAAACGCCTTTCTGTTCCTTTTTTGTTCCCGGGAACACTTTCCGTACAGAAGTGTTCCGGAAACGTTTCTTAGAAACGTTTCCATGCACGCCCTTAGTGAATTCCATATTCTTTTACAGGGTCAAACAGGGATACCGTGATTACCCGTGGTCATAATAATGCCAACCGGACAAATCGGCGACTAGCCAATGCCTTGCCATAACCCTGTCTCTCTCTCTCTCTCTGCCGTTGAATCACCCTCGGCTTCACTCCATAGAACACGGGCAACAACAGCTGTCCCCTTGAGCCTCTTCCACTCCATTACCTTCCTTCAACAGCTCGTCCAAGCACCACCGAGATGAAGCGCGGTCCTCGGAGAAGATAAGCACAGGAATCCACGACTACTCGATGGCCTTCATGAGAGCCCGGTGGGAACTCGCGCCCCGGGCCTCAAGCCCTCGTCATCGATGTAGGTGTCTTTAATATTGATCACACCTAATCATTTGAAATTTGGGCAATTTTTCTTTGAACAAATATCTCATCTCAATTCGCATGTTCAGAATTTTGAGTTCTGTGGGTATATATATACACACACAAAATCTGAATTTAATTTGTTACTTTACCCTTAAACTCAACCGAAGTTTTCCCCGCCCCTTTCTCTTCTCTCCTCCGCCTTTGCCACTGCCCCACCATCGTGGTCATCGCGTTCGCCCCGCCATCATGTCCCTGCCACCGTAGCATTCCTGTCACCATTGCCTGTCCTAGCTGTTGTTGCGCCTCTCTCTCTCTGTCCCGGTAGACAGTGGAATGTCTTAGCTGTAGCCAGCCTCAAGCAACCATTGCCTGAGGGTAACAACCCCAGATCTGGGGTCGCGACCCTAGATTCGTCCCCCAAAGCCGATGGACGCAGAGAGATAGAGGGGGCCCGAAGTGACACAGCTGGGGTGGCGTGGTAAATTGACAAAGGCTTGGAGAGGAGGTTCTCTGTTTTTTGTGCAGCGTAAATGAGCTCCGTGCTATGTGAGCATCGAATGAGAGTGTGTTCGCCTGAGAGAGAAAGAAAGAGAGCAGCAAAATTACTACTTACTCATCATCCAAGTGCCACCTGGACAAGCTATCCGCGTCTTGGTGAGCGTCCTTCCGTCTCGTCAATCTCCCTCACATCCTTGCGAAGCCTCTTTTGAAAACATTCAATACTAGTTTGGTAACTCCCTTTCAGTTCACTTACTCTATGTAATTCCACTTTCTAAAACATCGGAAAAGCCTTGAAGTCTCTTTGCTTCTTGCACTCCATGATTTTCACCACCTCTTCTAAACACAACTCCTAATAGGCATTGTCCTTGGAGAAACAACGATTGCAAGGTCTGATTCCTCGATCATCTTCAAAACTGTGATCATTAGATTCTTTTCATCTTTCTCCCTTCATTGAACGTCGAAGTGAGATATTCCAGCATGGACTAGAGCTGCGTATGGATGTGTGACAAAGTTGTTGCCAACATTCTCTTCTCTGGAGCTCACAATGACTTTGAAACTCGTTTTGGAGTTGGGAGAAAAAGAAGCCATTAGAATCAGGAAACAGAAGTTAAACAACGAACAATAAGTTGCCCAAGATTTGGTACTTTGTTTGGGTGGTTTGTTCCCATTTGATATTCTCTACATATTTTAACGAGCTCCCTAAGATTTGGTACTTTGTTTGGGTGGTTTTTTCCCCATTTGATGCTCTCTATATATTCTCTAACACCCAATTGCATCACTTTCTTTAAGAAAGCCTATTATTAGGTGTTTTAATAATATTAGCATGCACATTGATCTAACCTATTTGCGCTTGAACCTTTTCTACGTTAATTAGATGTCTTGATCAACATTATTTTAAATCAAGTTCATTGTTAATTGAATTGTTAATGAATTTGACCTGCCAAAATAAGATAGATTATTATTATTATTATTGTCATAATTTCATATGGTCGTGATTGGAGGCCAGTGTTCTTTTATTAATTGATTGATTGGCTTCAAGAAAGGAAAACCCTTTGAAGGTGTCCAAATCCAGTATTCAGTAAAATATCGAATCGATGATCCAATGCAAACATCAATAATAAGCTCATGTTCCTTGATAAACTTGTTGACACCTAAATTTTTACTGACAAAATCAAGCATACGTTCAAAAAAATTATTAGCAATAAAAAGCTAATAAAACTTATCACCTTATTCACGCAGCCTACAGACTGACCGGCGAAATTTAAACTACAATTCATCTGAAAAGTTTCCTTCGGCCCATGGGGAATAAAGGAAAGAAAAATCGGAATGAGGTAGATATCGTTTTGATAATCTATAGTCCAAACGTCATAAAAAAATGCCGTGTTCCCTCGAGAAGCTCAAAGCCAAACAGACTCAATCTAACAATTTAACAATTCACGACTACTTTAAGAAATATGGATTTCTAGCCCTCATGTGCTTTTGCTTCAAAAGTTGACCAATATATTTTTCATTTTTTTCAAGTGGCCAAAAAGTTAATCTCTACAAGCCACACGTCGAACAATTGAATCTTGTCTCACCCAAAATCTATAACCAATGCAGGGAATGGAAAATTAAAAAAAATCTATATATTGACATGAAAATTAAAAAAATTATTATTTCTCTTTCTCTCCTCCATCTTCAACCTCTGCTCCGCCTGAGCTTGGCTATCTCCGCCGCCCAAGCCACCGCTGCCGCCATCCTCGAGCCACCACCCCATCGTGGCCATCACAGCTCGTGGAAATGCTGTTGAGATTGTCACCAGCAGCCGTGGACGAGCTAGGACTCGAGCTCAAAGCCGTTGAGCAGCAAACCAATCTAGCTGTTGGGCGATGGTATCGTCACATCCAGGCCGATCTCCGCGTCCACCCTCGTGGTTGTCCCGGCGGCACGTCCAGGCCGATCTCCACGTCCACCCTCGTGGTTGTCCCGGCGGCTAAGCCTTGGCCACGACACTTGTCCACAGATATGAAGATACAGAGCAGCGGTCTTCTGTTGTTCCGGCGTCTCGTCCGCAGATCTGAACGCACACCCTCTCTGTCGTTCCGGTGTCTCAGCGGCAGATTAGGAGACGCAAACCAGTGGGCTTCGCGTCCACGGCCGTGAGCGACGACGACCCCCGCGTCCACCCTCTCCGTCATCCCGGCGGTAGATTGGAGATGCAGAGCAATGGGCTCGCGGCCGAGAATCCAGATCTGAAGCCATGGCCGTGAGCGACAACCGACCTCCGCGTCCACCCTCTCCGCCGTCCTGGCGCCTGAGCGGCAGATCTGGGGACACGGAGCAGTGGGCTCGCAGCCAAGACTCCAGATTTGGAGCCATGGCCAACGGTTCCAATCCATGGAATCTCTTTTGAGCGATGGAAGGAGAGAAATCAGCTTCACCCATGGCTTCTCTCATGACCAAATCTAGCCCGCGACATCGGATTTGGAATTGAGGTAGCGGGAGGAGGAGATGGCCAAACTGGATTAATGCGGCGCCAGCAACTCCGACTCCGCCGGTGGTGATAGCTGAAGGAAGAGCGGAGGTTGGGCTCGTGCAGATGGAAGGGAGGAAAGATAGTCAAGGTGGATTAGGGGATTTTTAATTTATTTCTCTAATGTCATGTGTCAATTTCCCAAAATAATAGAGGAGACAGTAGGGCCTCAGGTTTTCAAAATGACAAATGCCGGTTGCCTTTTTTCTTCTTTTACGATGAATACGACACCCGTTTTAGACATGATGAAAACACATCGTAAATGGTCAAATTTGTGAACAATTAAAACCACACGCATGTGTCACGGACCGAAAGTTGGTCGACTCGAGAGGTTCCCCGAGGACGACCTCAACTCGTCCGTGAAAGACCTCTTGCTCTCACTCGGTTTTCCATCAAGACTTCTCCCCGAAGTTTCCAAGGACGGGCGACACCGTCATTTTGTCTGATTCTAGAAGTTTCCTTCCATTAATGTCGGTAGATGGTAGTTAAGTATTTATGTCGGTAGTTGAGGCGGTGCGATCTCGCCCGTCGGATGAAAAGTAGATCAACGGATGTAATCTGAGGTCCTCAACTATAAAATGGGTGTCCTCCTTCATTTGTAATCATCCATTACTTCCGCAATACAAAGCAAAGCTTCTTTCCAAAGCTCTTCTCTCTAGATTATTTCTCTCTCTACGATCCGGGTAAGGCGAGCGAGTGAGCATTCGACTGTGCAAGGCTTGGCTTAGGTGCTTCGGCGATCCAATCCGATCCTAAAGTGCCCGAGTCGCCGCGCGGTCACGATCCCAATCGATCGGCCCGTGACAAGTGGTATCAAAGCTAAAGAAAGATTCGTTTCCAAGAGATTGAAGAGCGCCAACTGTTCGAGAGAATGTCAAGCCAAGAAGCGGCTATAGTTGGAGAGGCTGGGCAAGTCAAGGAGACCCGCGGCCGATCAAAGAAGAGGGAGACCTCGGTGGATGCTGCGGCCACGTTCGATGAGAAGATCGGCAAGGTCCGGAGTGCTGTGCTCGAGCTCATGGAAGGTCTTGACGACGTGCGAGACCGGACCGTGGAGGTTCAGGGCTCGCTCTGTGAAGACTTTACGACCGGCATCAACCAAGCCACGGCTCCATTGTTCGACAAGGACGAAGCTCTCGAAGCATCGATTGATGGTTTGAACGAGCGTGTCCAAATAATCGAGGAGGTAAGCCCGTGTAGGGACGAGGTTGAAGCCATGAAGGCGAAGATCCAAGAGCTCAAGACTGAGCTCGCCCTATGCAAACTTAGCATCACGAATGGTGCGGTGCTTGCTCAAACGGTGACCAAGATCGAGGTGCCGAAGCCAAAGGAGTTCAAAGGCAACCGGTCCGCCCAAGAGGTGGACAACTTCGTGTGGAGCATGGAGCAATACTTCGGCGCCATCAACATACACGACAAGTCGATCAAGGTAAGAACCGCTTCCATGTTCTTGTCTGATACGGCGATGTTGTGGTGGCGCAATAGGTGCGATGAGATTAGACGCGACACTGATCCCGTGAACACGTGGGACGACTTCGTGAGGGAATTTCGCGACTATTTCTTCCCCGAGTTCGCTCAACAAGAAGCTCGAAACATGCTCCATCGCCTCGACCAAAGAGGTACGATCCGAGAGTACGTGAAGGAGTTCACGGAACTCAAACTCCAGATTCGCAACCTAAGCGAAGAGGAGGCTCTCGGAGCGTTCATGGATGGGTTGAAGCCATGGGCACTTCTCGAGCTCAAGAGACGGGATGTGAGTAGTCTTGCGCGAGCGCTGAGCATGGCCGAGTCACTCGTCGACCTCACCAAGACCGAACCAAGGAGTCGACAAAGGGATTGGAGGTCGGATCGACCCTATGAGGATGAAGCACGAAGCACTCCCCGGGCTGCGCATGATCAAGGCGGCCGAGCCAAAGCATGGGGAGAAGGAACTTCCAAGCCATCCTTCTAAAGGGACCGACCACCAACGGACTACGCAAACAGGTTCGATCAACCCCCGCCTTCTCCTTGCTTCATTTGCCAAGGTCCGCACTGGACCCAAAAGTGCCCGAAGAAAGGTCGAATCAATGCCCTCCTTGCCATCGAGGAAGAAAAGGAGGAGTCAAAAGAAGAAAAGAGACAAATCCGACTTGGAGCCGTGAAGATGATCAACTCCGTCCAAGCTCGGTCCCCGACCAAAGAAAGAGAAGCTGTGTCGGACTCAGAAATGTTCTTCGTGCAAGTCGACGTGTGTGGCCGAACGCTATATGCCTTGGTTGACACGGGTGCGTCGAACATGTTCATGTCAAAGGAAGTGGCGAAGGCCTTGAAACTTCGCGTGGAGCCAACCGGGAATACATGCAAGCCGGTCAATTCAGAGGGCGTCCGTGGTGTAGGATTGACTTCGGATGTGGACGTCAAAATTGGCGATTGGAAAAGCAAAATGGATTTCGAGGTAATTCCTCTTGATGATTACGATCTCATTCTTGGCATGCAATTCTTCAATAGCGTGAGATCCATGATCGACATGAGGACCAAATGCCTCGTGATCCTCGATCCAGATTACCCGATGATGGTCCCACTGATCAAAGGGATGGTCGACACCAAAACCATCGCGTCGATCCTACTCCTCGACAAAAGCTTGAAGGCTATAATGCGCATCAACAAGTTGTTCGAGGTGAAGCCAAAGGTCAAGTTGGATCCTACCCCAACAAATGCCATGCCGATTCAAGCACTCTTCCCCGAGGTTGAGTGTGCACCGTGTGCTCCGTCCAAGCCGAAGACCGAGCTGCGTGCAAAGTCCGAGTTCATCAATGAAGGTTGCGGCCCATCAAATGAGAGTGTCCGCACCAAACAAAACAAGAACAAGAGAGCCTGCGCCAAAGCCCGTGCTCGTGCTAAGAAGGCCAACCGCCGAGCTGTGAGCGACGAGGGCATCGCTCGAATGAGTGGGGGAGAATGTCACGGACCGAAAGTTGGTCGACCCGAGAGGTTCCCCAAGGACGACCTCGACTCGTCCGTGAAAGACCTCTTGCTCTCACTCGGTTTTCCATCAAGACTTCTCCCCGAAGTTTCCAAGGACGGGCGACATCGTCATTTTGTCTGATTCTAGAAGTTTCCTTCCATTAATGTCGGTAGATGGTAGTTAAGTATTTATGTCGGTAGTTGAGGCGGTGCGATCTCGCCCGTCGGATGAAAAGTAGATCAACGGATGTAATCTGAGGCCCTCAACTATAAAATGGGTGTCCTCCTTCATTTGTAATCATCCATTACTTCCGCAATACAAAGCAAAGCTTCTTTCCAGAGCTCTTCTCTCTAGATTCTTTCTCTCTCTACGATCCGGGTAAGGCGAGCGAGTGAGCATTCGACTGTGCAAGGCTTGGCTTAGGTGCTTCGGCGATCCAATCCGATCCTAAAGTGCCCAAGTCACCGCGTGGTCACGATCCCAATTGATCGGCCCGTGACACATGCCTGTGAAAAGAAACGCATACGGAAGAAAAAGAGAAAAAATATTAATTTTGTGCAGAAGAGATAAAAGTTTAAAAAGGCAATTGGAAAGAAATTTGAATGGTTGTGAGATGGGGAGATGTATCTTCACTTTTGAAAAGTATGATATTCTGAAATTAATTGACAATAAAATTAAATGAATTGACATTTTCACAAAAAAAAAAAAATTGTTAGTTCACAACTCTTTCATATTTTGATATGACTACCTTACCTTATTTTGATTATTTTTCACAAATTTTTTTCATTTTTTATTAGACTAACCCAAATAGAACTCAAAAAGAGAATACTATTCGGATTATCAAGTTACCCTATTGTTTATATATTTTTTGGTAGTTTTTCCTCTTCTCTAGTGGCCACTATAGTACCGTAGAACCCCATCTCCGAATCAAACTGCCCACTTACACCAACTTCGTCACTCGGTACAAAGCAAAATCAAGATCTTCCAATGATCAATCTCACTTAAAAATTATGCAAAGATCAATAGACCAATCTCCTCCTTTGGATCGCAAATCCAAGCAAAAGTTAACAGTGACGAAACAAAAACAGGAACAACAAAAGAAGAAAAACGAGAAATTGATGACGGTGGAGTGTAGATACCAAGCAAAATAATTTGGTTTGAGTTGCTCTTTAGCTGGACTGGATTGTCGTCCTCCTCATGGATTTGAGAGGTCACTTTGACGCTTTTGTGTGGAAGTCGTGAGGACCAATGAGGGGTGTTGGGGAGAGAGAGAGAGGACGTAGGAGTAAACGTAAAGAGCACGCAAAGACAATGAGAAGGAACAAAAGCAAGAGAGCTTCACAATCTTGGAGAAGATGGATTTGGGAGTGCGAGAGCTTCACGATCTTGGAGAGTTTGCAATGGAGACAATGGATTTTGAAGCTGGAAAGTCTCCGATGGAGAAAATGGATTTGGGAACAAGAGCCTAAATGATGGATTTGGGAGCGATCTGAAAGAGTATAGGATATTTTATGATACCCGATTTTCCACATAATACCTGAACACAAAGAATGAAATAATAGGTTTGGGTTTGGTTTAAGTCGATTTGGTTTGGGCTTTTTCGACAACCCCATGTATATCTTTCCTAAACTTATCACCCGTATCTGATGCATATGCCATATATCCACGCAATTCTAGCATGCAAGAATATTTCCTTCTATGCCACCACAATTGATGCATTATAAACTTGGGGTCAGCTAGCATTGAGTCAAGGCCATCCAACTCAGACTTCGTTTCTCATTTCTATTTTCTAATTCATAAGAAAACAAAGTCATCTTGACATCATATTTTCTAGGAATGACAGCACAGAAGTAAAAAATCAAAACCACGACAAGATTACCTTCTCAAATGGTACATAACAAGAACTTCACCAATTTTCAAATACCAACAAAAACTTGCACTCATGCTCTGTTGTCTCTCTTGCGATTTGTTAGGCTCAATTACAGTCTTCCACTGAGTAGTATTTTTAAGAGTTAACTTCAACTTTACATCCATAATTGGTACTATTAAACCTGTGATGAACATAAGTCCTTACCATATCAATATAAAAACGAACAACTTAGCAGGTTTGGGAAGAAGAAAAAAATACATGCTAGTGGGTATGTACCAAGAGGATGAGATTAAAATTGACTCTGCCGCCCATGCACAATAAGAACAATTCTTATCCTACAAGACACGATCACATTATGCCAGTTTTATTCCAGCATTACTCCGAGGGATAGCAGCAATCCTTCAAAAAAACTTATACACGAAATTGTATATGGAATATCCTGATCCATCTAAATTAACCTAAGCATTGATATAATAGTAGTCAAGACATTTAAACCCATAGTTTTGGTTTTTTTTTTTTGGGAGGAGGGGGGTGCTTTGAAGCTGGTTCATTTAGGCAAAATCACAAACACCTAATGGACGTCAAGCAGTAGGGTTTCTTAAGACGAAATAGAGAAGGGACAAGCACTGGCAGTGGGAGATAATCTTGTTCACGCAGCTGTTAATGGCTATGGAAGCTCTATACTCTCGCTCTACACCCAAGCCATCATTCTAAATTCATGGATGATCTTGCTCCATTCTTACCTTGTGGACTTTTGGACAAAACAGAGCAGTCCAAAGAGACTATCACCCTCACTCTCCGCCTCATCAATCTTCATTTCCTTCGTGGCAATCCATTTTCTCCTTGTAATTGTGCCCCAGCCTTTGATCAAGAGTGAAACAAAACTCACTATTGCAAAAAAACTCCTTGAAGAAGACGAGAGGATAGAGTACCACAGTTGTAAAGGAGTTAAAATAAAATTAGGTTGTTTTGATATCTCAATTGGCTATTAAAAATTCAAGAACTAACGGTACATTATAAAACCAAAATAACTTTTTATCTAACTTTTCCTTTCTAAATTTGAGAAAATGTAATATATAGTGTCATTTCATAAAACTAACAGACGGACAATCTTTATATATCATCTGTTCACTCCACTCATAAAATAACTATTGAATCGATTTTCCAAGAATGTCATTATCAGAGTCATGGAAGGTATCAATCGAACACACCCCATGACATGAAGCAAGCTTGCTCTCTCATATTTTCATGTTGATCAAGCCAAAAGATACAAATATTCACATTGAGAATTTTTGGATTTGTGAGTTGAGTAAGAATTAAGTCTATGCACCGAAATCCCGCAAAGAAAATTCCAATTTGTTATCACCAAATTTAGGTCTAGTACACTGCTCTTCTTAATATCAATCGGGAAAAGCAGAAACTACGGATTTCGCATATGAAATTAGCAAGCAGACATGTAATAAATTCTTCTAGAGCCAGCTCAGTTTTGTATATGTAGATTCAGCATATTCCTTCAGTTCGGGAATCATTACTCTTATTGAATACCATATGGGGTCGGAAACCAAGTACATATTTATATACCACAAATCTCCTTGAAAAATCATTATTTGTTATGTAAGATGTCAAGCATGAGATATGTGTACAGACGACATCATGCATGTGCATCGAATATGGACTGACATTTGTGTACAATGCGAACAAAATGGCACACGTGACAAAGTGTGACGCCGTGGGAGCCACCTCTTGAACGTTGTTAGGATAAACTGTCGCATGGTGGGAGCCACCTCTTACACCGATGGCGTCTAACTTTAGAATCCTATTATAGTGTGATCACTTGTGCACATCAGCATATTCAGTTGTACGATACTGTTGTAGCAAATTTGCTCAATGTAAGTTGATCAAACTGTTAAGCAATTGGGAAAACAAATTACAAGCTTACTTTCTGATTCTAGCTTGGCTCTAAAGTGATTAAACTGTCCACAAACAATTTTTCCAAAGATGGCTTTGATGGTGTGGGTGTATGAGTGCTAGCTCCCAGAAGCAATGGATGAAATTATTTGACAGAAATCAATCTAAATGACAGGAATAGCAAATTGCTCAGAAATTAAAGTGGAAGTACTGTGAATTATTTAAAGGTGCAATGCAGGAAATAAATGAAATCAAAGTAAAGAACACTAAACTCAAAGGCATGAGCCAAACGAAATTAACAGAAAACGAGATTACTAGGACATTGACATTGCTGGAATTGAAATTAATGACAGTTTGTGCAAATGACGCTCAAATGGAGACATTGAAATCAACGTTACCACAATACTCAAAAAGAAATCAGCAATAATTTTGGCAGGGTTCCAGCATAATTTCAACTTATCTTTTTCCTCTGCATATCTTCTATTCATAAGTCTTAAATTCCCTTTGATTATTATTAGGTCGATGTCCATTTCTTAACTTAACTTATTTTATATATCCATGATTTCTTAACTTAACTGCCTTCATATATCCATAATTTCTCAACTTCACTAAACTTCTGATCCCTGAGCACTTCTCGTACTGTTTCTGCTTATTTTGAATTTAAATTAGGTTTAAGACTCTCTTCCTCAAACTTTGGTGGAATGGTCTTTTATGAGCATCAAAATGAGATTGAACTTGGTATAGCTTGGTTTGATTTATTCACTACCAATGCATAGTGACTTACAGTTATACTAAACGACAATTCAGTCACACAACCAAAGGAGACAAAGTAAACTGAAGCACCAAGGGAAAGAGAACTCTCTGCCATCAAAGGATGAAGCATGAAAATTCACAATATATGATCAGCATGTCGAACAAGAACATCCAGATCACTCCTATGCAATCTCAGATTGATCAATGATGAAGACAAATTCGTCATTTCACCAAAAAAAGAAAAAGGACAAATTCGTCATTATCATCTCTGAAGCAAAACGTCAAACTGGTGGAGATCATGAAGGGTGAGGTGTTCTACAAATAGGAATTCCTATCAATCAGCGAGCAATATAACACGAGCAATTTGAGATAACAATTTGAAGCTCTCGGCAAAAGGCAAACACAGAACAATCGTATGATCGAGTCTCAATGAATCGACCGTGTCCTACCTTGGGGAGATCTGATCCGAACGGTTACCTGCTAATAAATGAAGACACTGAAAGACTTGGAGAATCTCACGAAGACGAAGCTAAGGCGACAAAATTACTCGACGAAGATATTCAGTTGCAACTGGCTTCGACCGCGGGTGTGGACACTGGATTCGATCCAGAGCGCTCAAGATGAGAGAGGAAGATATTTTTCTCGGTCTGTGCGCGTGCATTCTTGCTTCGCTCGGTTCCTTAGCTCTCATGCACGCACCAAGCGATGGAGAAAGAGCATGAGAGAAGTTTCGATCGGTGGTGATGAGCGTCCGTTCTCTACTCCGTTGCGGCCGAGGTTGCGGTTACCGGCGAGGGAGATTTGACGGCGGTTGTCACCGATCGGAGATGGTACAGACGATCGATTGATGGTGATGGAGCCGTAAGGAAGTGGCATCCTCAATCGCATTCTTTCATGTTGTGTATTTCACCAACTATTTATTTCCATGATTTAATGATTTAAATATTACGAAATAACATAATTTTGACCATTATGTAACAATATAATTTAAAATGGTCACATGACATCATGTATAACTTTTACGGTAGATTTGATTACATAATTCTTTCGTTTGTTTAAGATCACATATATTTCAAACAAAGTAAGCATGTAAAAGCATTTCAAATGATTTTTAATTACTAGAACATTGTATAAATTTCTCAAAATTTGTAACATTTAGTATTCAATGCTAAAAAATTTAGGATTTAAAGCTAAAGCACAATAAAACAAGACAAGAAGTATAGCAAAATGGTACTGTCATGTTTATTACATGCAAATAATATATTTACTTTGTCCAACTTTCAAAATATCAATTTCTTATGTACATGCAGCGTCATGATATTTGTTAGTGTGTAAAATTTTTAACCTCTTTTAGAAGGTAAGACAATAAATAGTAGAGAATTCTTTTGTATTCATATTTAAAAGATAAGATGTTAATTGGTAATTTGCAAATCATCTTCATTATCTCAAGTTATGATTTTGTCCATCTATAGTTATGTACGAGCATAGTGTATTTTAATATATGCATGGGGTATCTATGTAATTTTTTTATTTTGGCAAAAGCTCGAGATGGAAAAGCTCATTGAGTTTGCTCAACTAACAATACAAATAGCAATTTCTTTTTGGAATGGTTCTTCAATCAAATGATTTTTTTTATAACAAAAGATAAAAAAAAGAAACACTACCACTAAGGCGAGAAACTAGCCCAAATATAGAGAGGGAGGGATTTTACCCGCCCCCATTGGGCCACAAAAGGAAGAAAAAATAGAAATTGTTAAAAAAAAAAAAAAAAGATACACCTGCAACCCTTATCCACGCACATATCTTCAATCACTCACACACATTCACCCAAACCCTAATACAAATAACTTGGAAATGAATCCGAATATTTTCACAAAACCTTTGCTTTACCTCCCACAGCACCCCCATGCTGAAGACACATGAGCCAGGCACGGTGCCCCTCTTCTAATATATTGAGTCTCTCCCTTCATGCATATCTTCGAGTCTCTTGCACCAATCCTTCCATCCCTCACTCCCCTCATAGTACAGTGGATGTCACGCCCCTATCCTCGGGCACGTGCACATCTTCTATTTGGTCGATTACATAATGCGATATCCCAGGACAATGTATCGCCGACCCTTTCAATTTTTAAGCACATGCGGAAGCAGTTAAAATCCCCAGACAATAAAACGATGGGATAGAAAAGCAGGGCCATATTTTTCATATTGAAATTTATAACCAAACTTTTATACAAAACACAAACCACTTCAAAACTATTCACATCAAAATGGAGATCTCAAAAGAAGACAGAAACTTAGACGAACTGGGCCGTACTCAAGGCCCCTCTCAGGATTGCCTTCTTCCTCCAAAAATCTTTCTCCTTAAGATTCGCCTCCGAGTCCTCTTTCTCAGATTCCTCCTTCTCAGCTCTTCGACGGGGTCCTGAAATGGTTTTCCCCAAACTGGGATGAGACTACGTCTCAGCGAATTCTACCCCACTAAGCCCGATTAGTAAACCACTATACTATAGGCTGCCTAACCACGCACAGGGCAGAAGACGTACCTTGACATCAGATCCCACCTGCAAGTCAGTACAATTCATAATAGGCACCCAAGCAATCATATCACCGATCGAAGCATCGATCAAATCGACCTAGTCGATTAAATGCCAACAAGACCACTCACGGTCCTTTCCAATCAGTCAACCAATCCACGACATCAAATCAAATCAATGATCAATCGACCTAGTCGATTACATGTCATTCGGACCACCTCTCGGTCACATCAACACCATACTTTATAATCTCCATTCGGGTACTTAGTCACAGAGCCGGATGAATGCTCTCGGGCGTCTTTTTCGCCAAGGTGACGTACCAATTACTGATCACGATAATCTCCAGTAGTACACTTAGTCACAGAGCCGGATGAATGCTCTCGGGCGTCGTTTTCGCCAAGGTGACATAAGTAACAGACGGTCTACGTGCGTTCTTTAAGGCGCCGTTTTCGCACAGTGATATTCCACATCACCGAACCACGCCCGTCATAGGTCACAAATCGCTGACAGTCTACGTGCGTTCTTTAAGGCGCCGTTTTCACACAGTGATTTCCTTAATCACCGAACCACGCCTACCATAAGTCATAGACAGTCTACGTGCGTTCTTTAAGGCGCCGTTTTCGCACAGTGATATTCCACATCACCGAACCACGCCTGTCTATACTTCATACTTGATCGATCTCAGCCAATAGATTTCTCAGTTAGCTCTCATCGCTCTCTCCACTTACAGCTCAACAAGGCATTACAATAGCTAACTAGCCATACTCGGCCATCTACCAATCAATAATTCAATTTCACTCAAATTCAATCAATTTAGGGTAAATCCCTAAAATATCACAATTTATTTAATTTCATACAACGTAGAGCTCAAATAAATAAATGGACTGCGCCACGACAATCAGCACGAGATTTCGGTCGTCGGCCATCAATATCTTAATTTCCGAAAAATAATTAATTTCGAAAATTAAATAATTAATATTAAAAATTCAATTTAGCTCAAAATAAAGCCCGATTAAATAAACGGACTTCACCACGGTCATCAACACAATATTCCGGTCACGGGCCATCCCAGTTGAATTTTCAGGAAATAAATAATTATTTAATTAATTTCGAAAATTAATTAATATTAAAAATTCAATTTAGCTTAAAATAAAGTCCGATTAAATAAACAGACTTCGCCACAATCACCAGCATAATATTCCGGTTCCAGACCATCTCCCTTGGTTTTTCGAAAAATAAATAATTATTTAATTAAATTCCGAAAATTAATATTTAAATGCCAAAAATCTCACTTAGGCCCGAATCGCCAAATTGAAGCTCAATTAAGGGTCCGAAAATTCCTGAGACACTCCCAATAAATAGTAGACCACGTCTACTTGTTAATTGCACAATCAATTTATCTAAATCACATCACAATTGACTAATAATTGTTAATTACTTCTACTCTAACAACCTAATATAATTAATTAAAACTAAACCAACCTAAAGCATAATTAGCCAACTAATCCAGGATTAGTGAGATTACTCACCAAATCGCGCGCAAGTCGGATCAATCCGACGGGGGCGACGCGAGGAACAAAACTTCCCAAAGCACGGCTCGGGTTCGGGGCCCGGAAACGGCCCAAAACGGCCCACGAACCGGCTGGAAACCCACTCGTGGGTTTGCTGGTTCGGCTGTGAAACAGGGGAAAACAGACATGGTTAGGGGCGGAGAAGGGTCGGGAAGGTAGGTGGCGGTCCGGCAAGGCTGCACGGCGGCTCCGGCGGCTTGCTCGGCCACCCACGGTGGCTGGACAAAGCGGAACAGGGGTGGGAGACACACGGGAAAGACCTGGGCGCGAGGGAACGAGGGCTGGCGGGGCGGTGGCCGCACGGCGTGCGGTGCGAGCGGCGGCGGCCTAGCTCCGGTGCGGCGGCGACGGCTGCTTCGGTGAGCTGCTACCTTTGTCTTGCTGGTTCGTTCGAACCAGAAGAGGGAGAGAGAGAGAGAGGCGTCGGCGGCAGCTGAGGGAGCAAGGGGGAAGCAGAGGCGAGCGGTGAGCGGCGGAGCGCGGGAAAGGACGACCAGTGAGTGGCTGAGCTTGGGCGGTGATGGCGGCCGCTCTGATCCCAGGCGAGCTGCTGCCGTTTTTGTTCAGCTGGGTCGCACGAAGAAGAGAGGAAGAAGAGGGGTTTCTGTCACGTGGGGTGAGGGAGAAGAGAGAGGAGAGAGAAGAAGATAAGAGAGTGGAGGAGATGAGCTTTGACTAGTCAAAAAGAAAGAGAGAAAGAGAGAGGAAAGTGAGTCGGTGGGGGAAAATAATTCGCACGAGGGGGAGGGGAGAGGAGAGAGAAAAGAGAGAAAAAGAAAAGGGGGAGAGAGAGAAAAAGAAAGATAAAATGCATACTTCCTTTATGCAAATTTTCCTTTTCTCTTTTCCTTTTCCTTTCTATTTTCTTTTGGTCTTCAATTTTCTTCCGATAATTTCTTTATTGAAATTTCGGACTCGTCAATAAATTGACGAGCGATGAGACAGGATCCTAAAAATAAGAATTATGACGTGCTTAAAATTCGATTCCCGAAATCGAGTTCAATTTCGTGGTTAAAAATCGATCAGACGTGATTTTAGCTCAATCCAACCAATTAGGTAGCTTTTAGGGATTTTACGGCCGATACATCCCTTAATGGCTTCACCCAATAGGTTAGTTAACTCGTGAGTGATCAGCTCAGAGAAAAAGGGCCATAGGCACGTCGACGAAATGCCCATTTCACTTTATCGAAACGGGGTCGAATTTCAGGATGTCACAGTGGATCCTCCCCATCCTCAAGGAGTGACAAATGCTTCCATTCGCTCCACACCCACTGTGGATCCTCCCTATCCTCAAAGAGTGAAGCCGGATCCATTAAGCAATTCTTTTCAATCTCAACCTTCAAAGCATCCTCTAGAGGATTGGATTGCAACACATATCCCAACTTTTTAACGGTTGCACCCGCTACTCTAATATTAAGGCTAAATATCGGATAACTCTCGTCAAATTGACCAAAGTCGACTGCTCCCTCCAATAATCCCCACAGCGCATTTGTTTTGAAAAATTGAAACCACACGTGCTCCGTATCATATGAACCAAGAGTTCCCGATACCTCATTCCGCCTTTGGCCGTTGACACGTGGTACGATGTCGAAAGATACTTCCTTTTTTCCATCTTCTACATCAAAAACAACACATAGAAAAAATCCTACGAAGTTGTTGTACAAGTCTTGCGAAGCCTTGAAAGATATACTACCGTGTTCAACAAGGACGAACCCCTTTGGCATCTCTCTTCCAGGGCTAACATTCCCATAATAATACCAAAGGCTGGAATAGCGATACCTCTGTTATATGTGTGAATTATTAGAAGTATCCAAGTTTGTAATTAGTTCAAGAAAAAGAGTTTGATTTGTGCGTATTCCTAGTAATTCAACTAAAGCAAGAGTTCTGTAATAATTAGACGTATTGATCGTTGCTTATGTTGGAAATCATTCCCCTACAAGTGCTACCCACCCCTAATGTTAGATTGAATCACCCTAAACGCAGCTCATACAATACAAGTGTAATATATAGGAAGTGAAAAATTGATGGAAAATAGAACAGCATATCCAAGAAATTAATTGTCCTCGTCAAACCCCATTGTCTAATGTTCATTGTTATGAGTTCACTTTGGAGATCGCTGATTCTCCAATACAAATTGTCCTAATTGAACTCCAACTTATTTGCAACAAATTTAACATTATTAAAATAAATTTAAAAAAAATTTCTACTTGCACTCAAACTAACGGAAAATTGGAAAGGAAAATCTAATGCATGCCCTCTCCACATACTAGCCTCATCCAACCACTTACCCTTTTTATGTTCGCTCTAACTTTATATAAAAGGAGAATCTCAAATGCAATATTCTCTAATATTAAAATTAAATCACACTGTCCAAGTAATCTGTATGTGGCTAGCCAGGCATGTAGTACGATGGTCACCTATCATAATAGCAACAAACACCTAAGAGTGAAAAAAGGTCTCATGTCGAATTATTGAATTATTATAGTTGTGCAGTTTTATCTTAGTCCATAGAGTTGATCTAGTACTATTATTGGTGTTAGTTGTTATGATCAACCATAACATCAAGAACCACGTGTCCATTTGTTCGTTAGATTTTCTAAGATTACCGTATTTTTCAATACAAGAATTACAAACATCGGGTCTTCATCATTGCATCAAGTTGAGATTTTGTTAAGCTTTATACACATGCAGAATTGCTTTATATTAAATTTATTTGTTTGTCTAGAATTTACAGTTTTGCATTACATGCACCCAATGTACACCGTATCAACACATGCATATACACACGCATACACACACACACACATTGGGAGAAGGGGGGGGGGGGAGAGAGAGAGATATCTCGATTGACGAATCAACCATGTTCAATCCTTTTTCCTTTGTGCTCATTGGATTATCTTCATGCAAACACACACACACATTGGGAGAAGGGGGGGGGGGGGGGGGGAGAGAGATACCTTGATTAACGAATCAACCATGTTCAATCCTTTTTCCTTTGTGCTCATTGGATTATCTTCACGCGAAACCTCATAGAATAAATCTGGATCTAGCAACTGATCGTCTTGAAGCAAAACCTCTAAATCATTCTCTAGTGGCTTGCATATTAGTCGGAATCCACACTTCTTCACAAGTAGTTCGTGATAATTGCATACTCTAATGCTAATGTGGAAATGAGTCAGGTCATTTGGACCAAAATGGTCTACTATCCACAAATCCTTTAATTCCATATACTCCAGCCACACATTATCCAAATCAAAGAACTTGAAACGCCTTTTGTGAATTGTGGCTTTGCAATTAACAGATCCTATAACCTCGAATGCAGTACTCTCATCTGGCTCATACAACCTTGCTTCTACTTGAAATACAACATAAAAAGCTACTCCAAGGATCTTTTCATATAAGTCCTTTGAAGCCACGAAAGATATATGACCCTCTTTATTGGGCAGCAACCACTTTGGCATCTCTCCTCCGGGTAGAACAACTTGACGATTTGGTTGGCAATGAAATTTCGGTCATGGATGTAGACTGTTAGATAGTTTTTTTGAAATTGGCACCTAAAAGAAGGATTATGAATGAGTTAAGTAGCCATCCTTGAGTTTTATATATAATTAGCAATAGTAATACAAAGATTCTGTTTGTACTTAATTGGTGGAAACAAGACATGTATGTTGAAGATTTTGTAACTAGATGAACATGTGTTATTGAAGTTTTTCATTGGGCGGTCCTTGTAATTTAACAGTGAACTAGAGTTCTATATATAAAGAGAATATCCTTTGCATTGTCTTACAACAACCTCCACTATATGTCTGCACAATCACTTTTTATATGTTTGCTTTTTCTTTTTTTTTTTAATTAGCCCACCATTCCGGGATTTTTAGCCTTTTGCAATGCACAAATACCCAATGCAAGCCACAATGTACCCTACTCCATATCAATGCGAGAGAGAGAGAGAGAGAGAGAGAGAGAGAGAGAGAGAGAGAGAGAGAGAGAGAGAGAGAGAGAGAGAGAGTCTAACCTCAGGCATAAACAAATCATTCATGGGGAACCTATTACGAACTAGCTCCCGACTTGAATATAACTCAATGTTCTCAACATCACATATGTTGGAGGGAATTCTAGTTAGAGATTTGCAATTATTTGCCTTTAGTCTTATCAATTTCCTCGGAATCTTGGGGATCTCTTCTAGTTGTTGGCAATTCGAAACCTCAAACTCTTCCAAGTCATTTAGTCTCTCCAATGTAGGGAGGTTAGTAAAATTGTTTCTAGACAATATTAATCTGAATAAACGGGGACAAGAAAGATTTTCTAGGAACTCTACTTCTGATAGATGGAACCCTTCAAGATTCAACCACTTTAACATAAGAAATCTCGTCTCTGTATGGGGTTCACTCAAATCCTCCTCTTCCTCCTCCTCCTTCTTTGGAAACTTGATTAGTTGTGAACAGCCACTAAGTATCAAGGCTTCAAGATTTTGCAATTTGTAAATGTTAGATGGAAGGATTGCCAGTTTCTTGCAATTCATTAAATACATCTTTTTGAGTGAGACAAGATTTTTTATGGATGTAGGAAGTTCTTCAATTGAAGTCTTGTGTAGATCAATTTCTTGCAAGCTTCTATTCTTATTTGGAATATCAGGGAATCTTTGCAATTTAGAGCAATGTCCTAATTCCAACAACCGTAACTTACGGTGATTTGCAATTGAATCATGGACACGCTCCAAGTTTTTGCACATAGAGAAATTCAATTCCTCGAGTTGGAATATAAGAGACATCCGGCATACAAACCAGTGACTGGCAATTAGCGAAGTTAATGAACTTCAAATTTTCAAAGTCCTGCAAGAACAACAAACCAAGTTGCATAGACATTCCAAAATGATCAAAGAAAAAAGTGAAATATATGTTCATTTCGAAATCTGACTATGATTTTGAAACAAAAATCACTTTATCATAATTGAAGCCACATGTGATTAGAATTCACTAGATCATATGGTTTATATAGAGCACACCTTCTCACTTTATAAAATGATTTTAGTAAGTAATCCTCGTAAATTTGCGAACGCTTGTAATTGCACTATGCACCGGAATGGCGTGGCCACTTCCACTACATATACGTGCAAAAACAATACTTGTGATTTAGGGAGAGAGAGTGTGTAACCTCAAGTAGGAGGACATGAGCCACGATCATTCCTTTGCCAACTTATTCATCACATGCATTTAAGCTAACATCTAGAATTTTATGTAGAGATTCACAACCACCCGCCTGCAGATCCCACAAAGGCAGTGGAAGGTCGGGAATCTCTTCTATTCATTACTTATTAAGAAGTGGTAATTGGTTGATCATTTTTTTTTTAAATAAGACATGTTGTGTATGCCTAATTGGTCATAAACATAACAAAAATATAAAAAAATAATAGAGTCCGAGCCGTCTTGTATAGTTTTTTGCATTGAGCTAGATATACGTTGGTGTAGTGTAAGAGCTCAAAGTTTACTATATCATAATAAACACAACCACCACATATATACCTTGCATTTGTATACATAAATAAAAAAATGTAGATGCATCGATAGACTTTGACACCTCGATCCAGTGGATTTCATGTGTGATTTATTAAACCTCTATGGTGCAAATCCAACATGGTAAGTCTTTTTGCACATTCTTTTGATTAAGCTTTAACTACTTTATTCTTGAGACGCCTTTATCAATGAGTTGTCATTCCATAATGATTTGGATATTTTTGATACAACAATTTTTCAATGAATTTTCTAAAATTATAGCACATCATTCCGAAAGAAGAAAATAATATTAAATGAAAGGGAGTCTAAGGAATGAGATTTGACATGTCATATCTGAAATTGTATTTGAAGGCATATCTCTCGAAAGATAAAGGTGGTGAGTGTTTATATAGGGCAAGTGAAGAATGTCAATTGAACTTCATAAATTGAGACAAACCTAATCAACACTTTCCCTCACGCATGCACATTGTGAATGGAAATGTTGCTATTAGTAGGATGGGGCTTACCGGACAGTTTTTATATGGTAAAAAATTTGAAAACAATCGTCATGGAGCCTCAATGGTTTACATGTTATTGAGTTTCATATTAGTGAATTGTGTGCCTAGATGGTATTCCAAAAACATCCCCCTTCCAATAGTGATGTGAAGTTTGTGTGTCACTTTTGGCATTCCTTATGGTGAAAAGAGGAGACTCCACCTTAGTTCAATTCTGCTAGCCATCCTCAAACCAATAGAAAAGCTGAGGCTATTAATAGAATTTTGGGCAATTTATTAAGTAGTTTTATTGGAAAACATTTTAAACAATGAGATTTGTTATTGTTTCAAGGTGAATTTGCTAATGATAATTCGGTGAGTCAAACTGCTGGAAATTACCAATTTGAAGTTGCGTACCGAAAACATCTTTGAAGTTCTTTGGATCTTACGCCACTGCCCACTAAACGCCAATTTAGTGGATATTCTGAAGAAAGAGCTAAGGAAATCAGACAGTTACAAAAGTGAGCTTCGTGGAGAGTATGTAATTTAATCTATCTTCGTATCATGAAGACCAGGAGCTTCATGAGGTTGGCCTTGATGACAAGTCTTTTGCAATAGAGGGAGAATGATATTGGAAGTACTTCGAATCCGTATCAAAAGATTTTAAGATCCTCTCTTGTGATTCGAATTGTGGGGATAAAATATATTTTCTTGATCTGTAAGTTTGTTTATAATATATTTAGGAATACTTTGATCTTGATAAAAAAAATTGATTATATTGTTACACATTTGAATTTCATAAATTAGGTAGGTTGTTTTTACTTAATCGGAGGTTATTCAAAGGTATCCTAGGCTACTGGCTATAAACACCATCTTGGTCCCTCATTGTAAACACAGCATTATTAAATGAAGTTTTATTCCTGGGTGTTGTCCCTTATAAATTTTCCTTCGTCTGTCTGTCTGCCCTTTCGTGGATTCCTAGTATCCACGAGCGATCAAGAGAGTGTTGAGAGCTTCAAGTGGCGTACAAAAGTGGTGATTCGGCTGAGGAAGACCTAGATTATCCAGTCTCGTCCTTCCTATTCATTGTGGTGTTTTCCACCACAATAAGATATATATATATATATATATATATATATATATATATATACCCTTTTTTTATTTGCTCGTTCAACACAATCCGAAGTCCGTGGGACCGACAAGCATGACAGGAAAATTAAAAGACAATGATTTCATGCGTTTTGTAAAAACGGTGACGATTCTAAAAATATTTTTTAAGAATTCATTTTTCAGAAAAATAATAATATTTACGATATTGATCGAAACCTGAAAATAAATTAGAAAATATTTAACACTATTTGGTTTGTGTACTCCTTTAAAAAAATATTTCTTTTTATTTTATTCTTTTCTTTTATTCTTTCAAAAAAATGAATTTTATTTTTATTTTTTTCTTTTTCCTTATTCTTTGGCTGAATGCTAGGCCACACAAGCTTGAGCCTCACCAACCTCCAGCGAGCTCATCCCTCGCCTATGTTCGGTCACCAGTCATTACTGTGCCTTTTTATAAACATAGTAATATAATTGATATTTGAAAAATTTAGTGAAACCACCAAATTAGAAGCACTTAATGGGAAACGTGTGAGAGTTTAATCAAACTTATTAACTTACGCATTTCTCTGTGGATAAAATGTTTGCAAAATAAGTAATTGACACATTTTCGTGAAGAAACAAAATTGAGATTAGGGGTGTGCAAAATACCCGGGAACCGCCCGGACCGCCCGGAACCGGACCGGAACCGCCCGGAACCGGCGGTTCTTGAGGGAACAGGTCCGGTTCCCGGTTCCTTGGGCGGATACGCCCACCCGGACTGGATCGGTTCCCTTTTAATATTAAAAAAAAAATACTAAAATTGAATACAAAGCAATTGTTTTGTGGCAATTGTTTTTGCTGCAAGATGAATACAAAGCTAAATATTGGGGAATTATTATGCTTTTTCATTGTTTAGTTTATTTATTAATATAATGATGAAGGTGATGTATTCAATAAAGTCTTGTTTAGTTGCACTTCCTTTGTTTTCCTGTGTTTGGATGGTGCCTCATTTCACCTTCTTTGATTTGTTTGTGCGACTTGTGATATTTTGCCGAACCTAATGAAGGATATGTCCAGTTCATAGCTTTAAGAGAGACCCATTTTTCTTAAACACTTACTACTCTCTCTGTCTCTATATCAACTTACGTACATCCATTATGTCACGCCCCGATCCTCGAACGCGCGCACATCCTTCTACTTGGTCGATTTTAGAATGCGATATCCCAGGACTATGTATCGCCGACCCTTTCTTTTTATTCAGCACATGCAGAAGCAATTATAAATCCCCAGACAATAAAACAACGGGATAGGAAAGTAGGCCATATTTTTCATATTGAAATTCACATGCCACACTTTCATTAACATCACCACTCATAGTATATTTACAATACTATTTACAGCATAAAAGTCTCACACCTATCTACACTAAAACAGGGTTCACAAAAGGGATGGGATCCCAATCCACATCTGAGTTATATTCAAGATCCCTCTCTGGATCATCTTCTACTTCAAAATACTTTCTCCCCTTCAGGTTCTTCCTCCTCAGCTTTTCCTCAAGGTCCTGAAATGGTTATTCAATAACCAATGAGACCACGTCTCAGCGAGTCCTACCCACTAAGACTCGATTAATAAATTAATACGCCATACGGTTGCCTAAGCACAACACGAGTCAGAGGACTTACCTTAGCCTCAGTTCCAACCTGCAATTCAAGGTTAAACACAGATATTCAAACAATTCACGACATCCGATCAAGCATTGATCAATCGACTAAGTCGATTACATGTCAATTAGACCCTCTCTAGGTCATTCCCACTCATACCACGCTTTCCCAGTGGTGTACTCATTCACCAAATCACATGTGCTTCTCGGGCGTCGTTTTCGCCAATGACATACCGATCACCGACACCGTGCGTTCTTTAAGGCGCCGTTTTCACCAGTGATAACCTTGATCACCGAACCACGTGTCCTTTCAAGGGCGTCGTTTTCGCCAAGGTGACATCGGCTATAGACAACATCGTGCGCTCTTTAAGGCGCCGTTTTCACCAGTGATATTCCCATAACCACCGAACCACGTTTGTCTATAAGTCATTTACGTGCGTTCTTTAAGGCGCCGTTTTCGCCAGTGATACTTCCAATCACCGAACCACGTATGTCCAATAATATCGTACCTGATTGGTCTCAACCAATAACATTCTCAGTTAGCTCTCACCGTTCTCCCTACTATATAGCCCATCAACGTACTGGCGCTATATATCCATACTCAGCCATCCATCAATCAAATATTCAATAACAAACAATTTAGGACAATTCCTAAAATTCCACAATAAATTCAATTCCACACAACGTAGAGCTCAAATAAATAAACGGTCTGCACCACGACAATCGGCACGAAATTCCGGTCACCGGCCATCCCGGTTGAACTTCCGGAAAAATAATTAATTAACTAATTAATTTCGAAAAATAAATAAATAAACATTAAAAATCCAATTTAGGCCTATATTGCCTTATTGGAGCCCGAAACGGGTCGGGAAAAATCCCGAGATGCATTCAATAAATAACCAAACATTTCTACTTGCTAATAGCTAGGTCTAACCACCTAACATGCATCCTCAAGTCACTAGTTTAATTGTTCTAACCTAATCTAACCACCTAAGTGCATGTAATTAAATCTAACCAACCCTAAGGCATAATTAGCAAACTAATAAAGCATTAGTGAGTAAAACTCACTTGGTAAAGCGAAGATCGAAAACTGCGACGGCGGCCGAATTCCAAAATTTCGGCGGCGACGATAGACACTCGAGCCGGGCCTACAAGCCTCGCAAGCCCACAGCAAAAGCTGGGCTTGGGCCAGACTTGATTGGGCCTACTTCTTGGGCTGCTTCGCGGGCTGAACTGAGCTGAGTCTCATGGGCTAAAGCTTGGGCTTGGACCTGCTGAAAACAATTGCGAACCGGGCTGAGATGCGCTGAAATGGCTAAACCGAATGGGCCTCATTGAACTCACGGGCTTCAAGGTCGCGGGCTTTAAATAGGCTTGCTGGACTTCACTGAATTGGGCCGGGCTTTTGATGGACTTCAAATTACTGAAGAGAAGATGGGCTGCTGTAGGGGTTTCGGGCTAAAGTTTCGGCCGGAAATTTGTTGTCTTTGCTGGGCTTGACTTTTGGCCCAATTGGGTTGAACGTGAGGCTGACTTCCAAAGGCCCAGAGGTGCAAGCCGGGCTGTCCGAAGAAATTGCAGGAATTCAGTGGAATCTCGTGGACGAAGGAAGCAGCGTCGAGCTGGGGAAGACGCGTGCAGCTCCAGCTTCACTGGCTTCGGTCAACTGGAGGTTTCGTGGTTGCTGTTGCTGACCAAGACGGGCCGGGTCGTGGACGCGTGGAGGAGCAGAAGACGGTGGAGTCTTCAAGTTGCTTCGTTCGGTGTTGATTCGGTTGACACCCGGGACTCTCAAAGGTTGAAGGTCGCTGGCCACGTGGATGCTTGGGTCAACACTGGTGGCTTGAGTGTTGACCGGAGCTAAGCTTGAACGCGTGGAGAAGCAAACAGTAGTGGAGCAGTAGCGTGAGGAGCAGAGAGAGAGAGAGACACGCTGGATGTGGCAGCTTCGGTGGGTTTTGCTTCATGAAGATGGCGGCCTTCGGTCGAAAAACGGCGAGGAGGCAACCGGGTTGACTGGCAGAAGCGGTGGAGCAGGGAAGTTGCTCTTCGGTGGCGTTGATGAAGAAGCAGCTTCGTCCAAACTACGGCAGACGCACGGCAGCCAGCATGCGGTCTTCCTCTTTGCTGAACGTTGACCGGAGATGAAGAGAAACAGACGTGTGGCAGCTTGCTGGCGAGCTGGTGGAGAGATTCCGTTGAAGATGGAGGGCAGCAGGTGCGAGAGAAGCTGTGGACGTCCATGGACTTCAAGGAAAAATGAAAAACAAATGCTGGCTAAGTGTTCTGTCTTCGTTTGGTGGGGGTTGGCGCACGAAGAGAGAGGGAGCAGATGGCGTGGGTTTCTTGTCTTCTCCAGCTGTGATGTTTGTGCGGCCGAGAGCGTCCGAAGGAGGGGTGGCGTACGCAGATGGAGAAGCCAGCTAAGGGGGGGAACAAAAACTCAATAATCTTAGCCAATTCATTAATTGCTTTGGTCCCACAAGCCTCAATCTCATCCTCTATGTCTCCCCCATCATTTTCAAGCATAATTTCCACTGGTAAATCAATTTAAAGTCCAAAATAATAGTGCCCACCCTTAGCTCCGAATTTCCCATTTTGAACTTCCAATTTCTTCGATCAATTCCCACATTCGACGTCCAAAATTGATGTAGATAATTATGCCCATTTTCATATATTCGGGACGGGGCCGAAATTCGGGATGTCACAACTCTTCCCCTCTTATGAAAATTTCGTCCTCGAAATTTAAACTTTTACCAATCCTTATACAAAAGGTGAGGGTATTGTCGTTTCATCGAGTCTCATTACTCCATGCTAATCCTTCGGTCTCATGGTGTTGTCTGACCATTTTGACTAAGGAGATCATCTTGGTATACAAACTCTGCTCTTTCTGAACCAACAACTGAACTGAGCTTCTCACATAAGATAGCCTGTCATCCACATCTGATCTCTTTTCGTCGACTCCTTATTAAACCTTTGAACCTCAACGATTCAAAATTTCTGACAGTTCTGAGCAGTCTTTACTCTGACACTGATCTGACAACTGCAAACACTGATTTCTGAGCTGACTTCAGACTTGCGATTTTCTGATTTCTGATCTCATCCCAACCGACTGAAATCCTGTACACTTTGCTCTGCACTGATTAAAAGGAAACTATCTGACTGATCTGCTGAAACTGGGAACCTCTAGTCAAGATCTAATATAACTCTGGCACTGATCTTGGCAACTGCAATCACTGACTACTGTACTGACTTTGGCCTGAAATCTTCTTCACTTTCTTTTCACCACTGAAATTCTGTACCCTCTTCTATAACACTGCTTAAGAAAGAACCCTCTGAAAACTCTGCCAAACTTATAATCTCTGATCTAGATTCAAAATATAATTCATTCCTGGCACTCCATGCTGGCGAATTATCTGATGCACACACACTTCAGTATACCTACTCTGATAAGATAGAATCTTCAATTTCTGAAATCGAACTTAGTTTAGCGGTTAATTTCATTCCGACACGCTTTTAGTGTGACCTGGGCTACTGGGTAGTGTTCAGAGCTTTTTAGGACAAATGACCCGTGGTCGATTTTCTTCGAGCCACAATAAACCCACTCGACCCATTAGCGACTCTCGATTGTCGTGAAAATCTAAAAGATTCAAATACAGACACAGGGCACCAAAATGATAGAAACATCAAATTAGTGTCGGTCGATGAGAATTTTCCAATTTAGTGGAGTCACCCACGATCGGTCATTCATCTCAGTCGAACCGATCTATCTTTGATTTCAAATCGGGTTTTATACTGTGCCGTAATGATCTCTAAAGATGAGCACGGTCGAGAAGTCGATCATTGGTCGAATTCTCAAGTCTATTTGCCTTAAGGTCCTTAATAACTCACCCAGCTAGTCTAGTTATCTCATGAGTGGCCAACTCAAAGAAAAACACTGTAATCGCGTCGATGAAATGCCCAATTTATCTAATTGAAATCAGAGCCCGAAATCTGGATGTCACACACTCAAAACAAGATCTATTCGTACTGTACCAAAGTAGACCAACTCCATCTATCGATCAACAACCATTTTCAAATGGTATCAGTAATCCCCTGAATCTTTAGTAAGCCTGTGACAATCTTCCATTGTGATATATTTCCATTCCCACTTGGGACTCTCAAGTGATGGTAAAAACTCTCCCGATTCACATTACCGAGCTTCCACTTACTGACACTTCTGACACTTGCAACCTGCTCGGCAATATCTATCTTCATATCAGCTCACTAATCTAGCTGATGCCGATTCTAATTTACTTGCACCATCTGGTCAAAACTGCAATACTATAATGAACTTCCGACAAGATCTTTTCCCTGAGTGTTACACTGTCAAGTGTATTTAATCACTCATGGAACCTGAACTTTCCATTCTCATAAATCTTAAAGTCAGATTCTTTATTGACAGTATCCTCTTATAAGATCTTCTGAACATCGCTCGATTCTAACTGGAACGTATGGTTCAATCTTGAGGGTGGCTATAAAATTCGAAAGGTAGCTTGCCTCAATTTTGAAAACCCAAGCTTCGAAGTCTTTTCAAGTAAAGTCTACACTTTAGCCAGTCTATGCACAATTGTAGACTCTCGGCTCAATACATTAATGACTCATTTCGTTCCTCCAAGGTGATACCCAATATCACTATTATAGTTCTGCCAAAATTCTGGTTCACGACACCGTTTCGCATTTCACTTATTTGGTCTCAACTGGCGGGACGGTGATACAACAATCTTCTCATGTTGTATCAATGCATACCCATCCTCTACAAGACACATCAGTAACGATTCCGTGCTTTCCAGAGCCAAATGAAAAGTTTAGCACAAGTACGATAGTCAGTTCTTATTTAAGCTTTGGAAACTATCCTCGTACTTGTCTATGCTGATGAATTTCTCTTCTTTCTTAAGAGATCAAGCCCACGATGGTACTGATGCTGAAAATTCTTTCACAAACCTTCTGTAGTAATCTGTCCAATCCCCACAGCTTCTGATCTCTGACATTGATGTCGGTCTCCGTCCATAAACAACTGATTCGATCTTGGCTGGGTCCATGAAGATCCCTTACCCTGTAATCACATGACCATTCTTAGGGGCTCTCGTGATCCTCATCACTTAATGAACACCCTAGAACGTCGCTACATCACACGATCACCATCGATCTAGGTATTCTTTGAACACTCGGTTTGTCAAATTTATGACAACGGCTGAAGCATTCATCAAATCAAATGGCTTTACATTATTCTCACAAGGCTAAATCAAGTGCGAAGTGTTGTCTTCAGTATAACCTCCTTCCTGGTTCTCAACTGAAGATAACCTGTCCTCAAGTCGATCCTTGAAGACATCAACATTCTTTATAACAAGTCACCCAATTAAGTTGACAATGGTTGATGTATGATTGCAATGAACCATTTTCATTTCTCTTTCCACAAAACTGATGTTCCTTAAAGCGATGCACTAATATGTATGAATTCCTCATTCATCAATCTTCACATCCGTACTTTCGGTTCTATCAATTCAAACAACAATACCTGGTAAGAAGCCTTCGAGAGTGGCTTTATGCTGGTGCTAACTCAATCATAATTTCTATCTCTTTCTCTGACGGCAGTCTGACAGTTCTAGTGACAACACATCTAGAATTTTGTAGACCACTGAGATGTCCTCCATCTCTAGTTCTCCAATCAGTCTTACCCAAGACACTCGCGCAAGCAACCTTGGTAACCTCCGTTTAACAAACAAGTTACCTTCAGCGAGCAAGATTAATGAAATCGAAGATTCTTTTCGACTCCCAATAACCTTGACACTTTCACATGCTAATGGACTAAACTGGCTTACTCCATGATCGTGATTCATTATCACTAGATGCTCCATGAGCCCACACTGTTCATGTGGCATCAGACTCACACTTCAGCAACTAGTCAAGCACGACTATTGCTAGTGATTCCCTCTCTTTCACTTTTACGTCAACAATTTAAGTTCTACCAACTCAGCACAAAACTTTGCTACGCTGCTCTGATAAAATCACTTCCAACACATTCTTTCTCTGATCGATGCAAGGTCCATTCTACTCCCATTCCTTCCTTGCCACAGTAGCAATGTCTATGCTACCTTAGACTTCCACTGATAGTCCGTCACCTGATGGCCATGTTGGTCATCAACACAACAGGTTCTCGTCATACTCAGACATTGGATTTATCCATACTTCTTTCTACAATTCTGACACCTTTCTGGTGCATCTTCTATCTTCTATTAGGCGAAAGCATGCACTCTTTCCGGTTGCCTCATCAGTCTGCTTGGATCACTCCCAACCAGATATCCCCGTTGGCTATACTCTAAACAATTTCGCGTCCTATGAAGGACATAATACTGATCTCCATCATCACGTCTGAAAACAACCTGATCTATTATGCTCAGTGCTGACTTGACTATCCCACCCTTCCTCGAGAGTGAAATAGAATACCTTTTCTCTCGACCTCGGTCTTTTCTCTGATCGATTCACATTTCTGCTTGAACTGGATCTATACCTTGGCTCGAATGCAATGACTCGCTCCCGGATCACATCTCCACTCTGGATCTCAGCAGGCAAGGTGACAACAACGGTTGTGATAGCGACAACAACAACAATGGCTTGATCCTGAGCTTACTGGCTCATCCAGTTCCCAAGGAACACTAGCATCAGAACGATCCTATCGAACTTAGGATCATTCGACGCTGCTACACTAGTACCAACCTGCGATGGTACTCTTACACTCGAGCTGGCCAGACTCAACACTCTGCCACAACCACCTCGGGTACTGACCTTAGTCAGTGCTTCATCCCGAGTTACAAAGGACATTGTCCTCTTACTAGGAGTTCTCAGCTCCTGCTCGCTCATGGTTCAATCTTTACACTGCAACCCGACTTCCAAACCCACACTGGATTAGAAGGTGAGCGATCCACACCACAAACAATTTTAGCATTCAGCTAACACAGACATGCACCATCATGAATTTAAAGGCCTTTCCTACTACTATCCCATAGGTCATCGCACCTTATCACTCCAATACCTAACCATTGCTCTGATACCACAAAAAGGCGATGTCACGCCCCGATCCTCGAACGCGCGCACATCCTTCTACTTGGTCGATTTTAGAATGCGATATCCCAGGACTATGTATCGCCGACCCTTTCTTTTTATTCAGCACATGCAGAAGCAATTATAAATCCCCAGACAATAAAACAATGGGATAGGAAAGTAGGCCATATTTTTCATATTGAAATTCACATGCCACACTTTCATTAACATCACCACTCATAGTATATTTACAATACTATTTACAGCATAAAAGTCTCACACCTATCTACACTAAAACAGGGTTCACAAAAGGGATGGGATCCCAATCCACATCTGAGTTATATTCAAGATCCCTCTCTGGATCATCTTCTACTTCAAAATACTTTCTCCCCTTCAGGTTCTTCCTCCTCAGCTTTTCCTCAAGGTCCTGAAATGGTTATTCAATAACCAATGAGACCACGTCTCAGCGAGTCCTACCCACTAAGACTCGATTAATAAACTAATACGCCATACGGTTGCCTAAGCACAACACGAGTCAGAGGACTTACCTTAGCCTCAGTTCCAACCTGCAATTCAAGGTTAAACACATATATTCAAACAATTCACGACATCCAATCAAGCATTGATCAATCGACTAAGTCGATTACATGTCAATTAGACCCTCTCTAGGTCATTCCCACTCATACCACGCTTTCCCAGTGGTGTACTCATTCACCAAATCACATGTGTTTCTCGGGCGTCGTTTTCGCCAATGACATACCGATCACCGACACCGTGCGTTCTTTAAGGCGCCGTTTTCACCAGTGATAACCTTGATCACCGAACCACGTGTCCTTTCAAGGGCGTCGTTTTCGCCAAGGTGACATCGGCTATAGACAACATCGTGCGTTCTTTAAGGCGCCGTTTTCACCAGTGATATTCCCATAACCACCGAACCACGTTTGTCTATAAGTCATTTACGTGCGTTCTTTAAGGCGCCGTTTTCGCCAGTGATACTTCCAATCACCGAACCACGTATGTCCAATAATATCGTACCTGATTGGTCTCAACCAATAACATTCTCAGTTAGCTCTCACCGTTCTCCCTACTATATAGCCCATCAACGTACTGGCGCTATATATCCATACTCAGCCATCCATCAATCAAATATTCAATAACAAACAATTTAGGACAATTCCTAAAATTCCACAATAAATTCAATTCCACACAACGTAGAGCTCAAATAAATAAACGGTCTGCACCACGACAATCGGCACGAAATTCCGGTCACCAGCCATCCCGGTTGAACTTCCGGAAAAATAATTAATTAACTAATTAATTTCGAAAAATAAATAAATAAACATTAAAAATCCAATTTAGGCCTATATTGCCTTATTGGAGCCCGAAACGGGTCGGGAAAAATCCCGAGATGCATTCAATAAATAACCAAACATTTCTACTTGCTAATAGCTAGGTCTAACCACCTAACATGCATCCTCAAGTCACTAATTTAATTGTTCTAACCTAATCTAACCACCTAAGTGCATGTAATTAAATCTAACCAACCCTAAGGCATAATTAGCAAACTAATAAAGCATTAGTGAGTAAAACTCACTTGGTAAAGCGAAGATCGAAAACTGCGACGGCGGCCGAATTCCAAAATTTCGGCGGCGACGATAGACACTCGAGCCGGGCCTACAAGCCTCGCAAGCCCACGGCAAAAGCTGGGCTTGGGCCAGACTTGATTGGGCCTACTTCTTGGGCTGCTTCGCGGGCTGAACTGAGCTGAGTCTCATGGGCTAAAGCTTGGGCTCGGACCTGCTGAAAACAATTGCGAACCGGGCTGAGATGCGCTGAAATGGCTAAACCGAATGGGCCTCACTGAACTCACGGGCTTCAAGGTCGCGGGCTTTAAATAGGCTTGCTGGACTTCACTGAATTGGGCCGGGCTTTTGATGGACTTCAAATTACTGAAGAGAAGATGGGCTGCTGCAGGGGTTTCGGGCTAAAGTTTCGGCCGGAAATTTGTTGTCTTTGCTGGGCTTGACTTTTGGCCCAATTGGGTTGAACGTGAGGCTGACTTCCAAAGGCCCAGAGGTGCAAGCCGGGCTGTCCGAAGAAATTGCAGGAATTCAGTGGAATCTCGCGGACGAAGGAAGCAGCGTCGAGCTGGGGAAGACGCGTGCAGCTCCAGCTTCACTGGCTTCGGTCAACTGGAGGTTTCGTGGTTGCTGTTGCTGACCAAGACGGGCCGGGTCGTGGACGCGTGGAGGAGCAGAAGACGGTGGAGTCTTCAAGTTGCTTCGTTCGGTGTTGATTCGGTCGACACCCGGGACTCTCAAAGGTTGAAGGTCGCTGGCCACGTGGATGCTTGGGTCAACACCGGTGGCTTTGTGCTATTGAGTGTTGACCGGAGCTGAGCTTGAACGCGTGGAGAAGCAAATAGTAGTGGAGCAGCAGCGTGAGGAGCAGAGAGAGAGAGAGACACGCTGGATGTGGCAACTTCGGTGGGTTTTGCTTCATGAAGATGGCGGCCTTCGGTCAACAAACGGCGAGGAGGCAACCGGGTTGACTGGCAGAAGCGGTGGAGCAGGGAAGTTGCTCTTCGGTGGCGTTGATGAAGAAGCAGCTTCGTCCAAACTACGGCAGACGCACGGCAGCCAGCACGCGGTCTTCCTCTTTGCTGAACGTTGACCGGAGATGAAGAGAAACGGACGTGTGGCAGCTTGCTGGCGAGCTGGTGGAGAGATTCCGTTGAAGATGGAGGGCAGCAGGTGCGAGAGAAGCTGTGGGCGTCCATGGAATTCAAGGAAAAATGAAAAACAAATGCTGGCCGAGTGTTCTGTCTTCGTTTGGTGGGGGTTGGCGCACGAAGAGAGAGAGAGCAGATGGCGTGGGTTTCTTGTCTTCTCCAGCTGTGATGTTTGTGCGGCCGAGAGCGTCCGAAGGAGGGGTGGCGTACGCAGATGGAGAAGCCAGCTAAGGGGGGGAACAAAAACTCAATAATCTTAGCCAATTCATTAATTGCTTTGGTCCCACAAGCCTCAATCTCATCCTCTATGTTTCCCCCATCATTTTCAAGCATAATTTCCACTGGTAAATCAATTTAAAGTCCAAAATAATAGTGCCCACCCTTAGCTCCGAATTTCCCATTTTGAACTTCCAATTTCTTCGATCAATTCCCACATTCGACGTCCAAAATTGATGTAGATAATTATGCCCATTTTCATATATTCAGGACGGGGCCGAAATTCGGGATGTCACACATTCCTTCATTGGTTGCATTTATAGTTGCAACAAATGAATTTTTGTTCCACGTACTTAAATTTGGTTTTTCTTTTTTTGGCTTGCTTTGATGTCATGTAGTCGTTTTATGTTGAAAATCAAAAAAATTGTTTCGCGTCAAGATCTGTTCCATGGATCCACCCAGGAACCAGACCGGACTGGCGTTCGGGTTCCCGGGTGGATCCATGCAACAAACGGGTGGATCCCGGTTCCAATTTTTCGGAACCGGTCCTTAGTGGGCGGTTCCCAGTTCTAGGTCGGGAACCGCCCGCTCGGACCATGCACACCCCTAATTGAGATCCTATAGAAGGTCCTCTTGGCTTTGATACTAATGTAGATGATATGCATATAAATATAACTACAAATACATAATACATGTATAACCTTAGAATAGATTTAGATTTAAGTATATTCAAATTAGCAAAGTGAGCCTATTACTGACTTCTCTCTGCAAAAACCCTTTTAGTCAAGCTTCAAAGACGTTGCGCACTTATAGAGTGCATACTTCAGCTGGCTTCGAAGTGCCAGATGAAGAGCACCAACACCTCCGCAGAGGAAGTCTTTTCTATGGAGTCGTACTCCACAATCTTCTTTTTATTTAAGCAGGAGAAAGAATTGGATTATCAAATCTATTTCCCCTTCTGCTCTACTGCTAGGCTAGAGGGCTAGAGGACACCCAACACGGGGATGTGAAGAATCGCTTCCATCCCATGTTTCGTTTCCTCTCGAAGAAATAGAGTAAGGGTTTTAATGAATGGCTCGATTGAAAAAAAAAAAAAAAAAGACAGGAAAGAGGAAAGATTTTTTAGGTAAAATTTTCCAACTTTTTGAATATGAATTTATTATCCATAAAGATAAAGAAAGCTTTCTTTTAGTTCCGCTTCTTCCTCCCTCCAAAGATAAAGAAATATTAGTTAGGAATGGCTGATTAGGTTAGTCCGACCTAAAAAAGACAGGACTTTTCGGCCACTGTTATAGAGTTATCAAGCTTGTACCTACCTATGTAAAGACTAGCTTCCGATATAGATCCCTTACTACACAGTTTCCATGTTTCTTTTCATTATCCGCTCCATGCAATCGGAGAGGGGACAATGGGAGGTTCAGTCAAAAGCATTTAGCGTGCACCCACTTCAATGGTCAAGCAAATATGGAAGAAAAATCTCTTTCTCTTTACAAGCGCAATTTCCAAAAGAGTGTAGTCAGCTCGTCTCTACTGTATGGGGTAGACCCTTTAATAACATTTTCAAAATCTATCCTTTCAAAAACATAAAATTAAATCCTTCCTTGATGTATATTGAAAATTCAAGCACAACCATCATTCATTCTTTATATTATATCACCAATTACTTTTTGCCCCAATTTTCGATACTCAAAAGTTACCGATTCATTAAGTTCACTGTTCTTATAATTTTCAATACTCAATATCTTGAAAATAAGTTTGGACTTTTTTCTTGAATATTTTGGTTCGAAGCAAAATCAAGATTCGCATAAGGGAAGTGTTTAATACTCCCCTATAACGGAAAGATTCCACTTATGTTGGTTCATGGAGTAGATCGAGATCCTGTATATTAAGGCTTTAATCAAATGTGTACAATTTAATAGATGTAGATGTTTCTTAAGCACATTAACAAGCACCGTCAGAGTTATTAATTGTTGCATTCAAAGTTTTCAATAATACATTTGCATATTCATATTCATATGCATATAAAAATGGATATATAAAATATAAGGAAATAAAGACTATGCATTTAAATACTCACCTTAAATTGCGTTAGTTGGACTTGATCTTGGACATTGCTTCGACTCAGATCAAGTCCAACTAACTTCTTTAGACCCGAGGAAAATTCTGGAATTGAAGGAGGACATTGAGGCCATTCAAAACATCTCAATTCATTAGGAAGACACATAGGACCTTGGAAAGAGTTGTGCACATTAATCATGATGAGCATCCTCAACCTTGTCATGTTTCTAAAAGCACTTGGGCCTATGTATAATGATTTTGCCTGGGGTAAATGCAAAACTATGGCTTTTACTGCATTTGTCCCCTACATTTATAAAAATCGTATTACAATTAATTTTTTTTTAAAAAAATCATAGGATAAAAGAGTAAAATCAGTATCTAAACCAACAAATCTTACCATATCCTTTGATAGAACATCATGAACATCATCATAAAGCCATAACCTACTACGTCTTCTGGGATCATCACGACATTCTTGTTTAACAATATCCATGCCCATCAACTGAATTAAGTCATGCATTTGTAGGTTCCCCTCCTCTTCATATATCAAAGACTTCTCTACAAGAATGTCTACTCCAATAGTTGTGGAAAAGTCACAACAATCAAGAACCTTCACAATGTCCTGTTTATATCCCCCCTTGAAGAAACATGCAATATCAAGGAAGATCTCCTTTTCTTCGTCATCTAGTCCGTCATAACTTAGCCTAAGAACATCATTGATGGTTTTGTAAGGACTTTTGGTGTGACATCCTGAAATTCGACCATGTTTTCGATAAAGTGAAATTGGCATTTCGTCGACATGCTTATTGTGACATCCTGAAATTCGACCCCGTTTCGACAAAGTGAAATGGGCATTTCGTCGACGTGCCTATGGCCTTTTTTCTCTGAGCTGATCACTCATGAGTTAACTAACCTATTGGGTAAAGCCATTAAGGGATGTATCAGCTGTAAAGTCCCTAAAAGCTACCTAATTAGTTGGATTTGGCTAAAATCATGTCTGATCGATTTTTAACCACGAAATTGAACTCGATTTCGGGAATCGAATTTTAAGCGCGTCATAATTCTTATTTTTAGGATCTTGTCTCATCGCTCGTCAATTTATTGACGGGTCCGAAATTTCAAGAAAGAAATTATCGGAAGAAAAATTGAAGCCCGAAAGGAATTAAGAAGGGAAAGAGAAAAGAAAAGAAAATAAGAATAATGGTGTTATTTTTATTTTTATTTTTCTCTCTCCCCCTCTCTTTTCTTTTCTTTCTTTTTCTTTCTTTTCTCTCTCTCTCCTCTCCCCTTCCCCCCCTCGTACGAATCCCCACCGACTTCTCTCTCTCCCTCCTTCTTTGACCGGTCAATGCATATCCTCTCCTCCCTCTTCTCTCTCCTCTCTCTTCTTCCTTCCCGCACACGACCGAACCAGCTTCTTCTTCTCCTTCTTTCTTCATGAGCGAACTAGAACCAGAAGCTGCAGCTCCGTCGCCGCCCGTCCCGCCGCCGCACCGCCGCTCGCACGCTCGCGACGGCCGCCCTCTCGACGCCGCGCGCGCCCAGGCGTGCTTCCCCGAGCAAATCCGCTCGGCCCAGCCCTGTTTCGCCCCTGTTCCGCCCCGACCAGCCCCCGTCCGGCCACCTCCGGCCACCGCCCAGCCCCGCCGGACCTCCCCCGCGTCCCCCTCACCCTCCGCCGGCTTCCCCTCGCTGCCCTAGCCGCCGGAGCAGTCCCGATCAGCCCCGTCCAGCAAACCCGCGAGTGGGTTTCCAGCTGGTTTAAGGCCGTTTTGGGCCGTTTCCGAGCCTCGGATCCGTGAGTCGCTTTGGGAAGAATCGTTCCTCGCGTCGCCGCCGTCGGATTGATCCTATTTGCGCGCGATTTGGTGAGTAATCTCACTAATCCAGGATTAGTTGGCTAATTATGCTTAAGGTTGGTTTAGTTTTAATTAATTATGTTTAGGTTGTTAGATTTGAATAAATTAGAGAATATTAGTCAATTGTGATGCGATTTAGATAAATTGATTGCGTAATTAGCAAGTAGACGTGGTCTACTAATTATTGGAAGTGCCTCGGGAATTTTCCCGACCCTTAGTGGGCTCCAATTAGGCTTTTTGGGCCTAAGTGGATTTTTTACTATTTAAATATTAATTTTCTGAATTAAATTAAATAATTATTTATTTTCTAAAAATTCAACTGAGATGGCCCGGGACCGGAATATTGTGTTGATGACCGTGGTGAAGTCCGTTTATTTAATCGCGCTTTATTTTGAGCTAAATTGAATTTTTAATATTAATTATTTAATTTTCGAAATTAATTATTTAATTAATTATTTTTCAGAAATTAAGATGTTGATGGCCGACGACCAAAATCTCGTGCTGATTGTCGTGGCGCAGTCCGTTTATTTATTTGAGCTCTACGTTGTATGGAATTGAATAAATTGTGATATTTTAGGGATTTACCCTAAATTGATTGGAATCGATTGAGATTGAATTATTGATTGGTGATTGGCCAAGTATGTTATTAAGCATTTATAATGCTTTGTTGAGTTGATTTAATTATTTGATTGAGAAATCATTGAGCATTGGTTGTCGGTATTGAAAGAAGATTGGTAATCTCTTGAAAGAGGACACGTGGGCTCGGTGAATTGGAATATCACCTGGAGAATGCACGTGAGTTCAGTGGTTGAATATGTCACATTGGCGAAAAGGTCGCCTGAGAGAATGCACGTGGCTCGGAGACTCGGTATGTCGTCCTGGAGAATGCACGTGGCTCGGTGACAGAGTTTGGCATCTAAAAGGGCACGTGGCTCGGTGATCTGATGCGTCACTTTGGTAAGCGAGTACCTTAGAGAATGCACGTGGGCCCAGGCATCTAAAAGGACACGTGGCTCGGTGATTTGATGAGTCACTTTGGTAAGCGAGTACCTTAGAGAATGCATGTGGGTCCAGTATTCGGAATGGCATCTAAAAGGGCACGTGGCTTGGTGATCTGATGCGTCACTTTGGTAAGCGAGTACCTTAGAGAATGCACGTGGGCCCGGGCATCGTAAAAAGGACACGTGGCTCGGTGGCTTGATGTACCACCTTGGTGAAGAGGTCGCCTTAGAGAATGCACGTGGGCCCGAGGTTTGAGGCACGTGGCTCGGAGACTTGGAATGTCATCCTTGAGAATGCACGTGGCCTCGCTTTTAGATACTCCTCCGTGGAGAGTGATTTGTGTGACATGTAATCGACTAGTTCGATTTGTTTTGAGTAAATGGGTGCCTATTATGAATTGTAGTAACTTGCAGGTGAGATCTGAGGCCAAGGTAAGTCCTCTGCCCTGTGGGTGTTTAGGCAGCCTATAGTATAATGGTTTATCTAATCGGGCTTGGTGGGGTAGAACTCGCTGAGACGTAGTCTCATCCTAGTTTGGGGAAAACCATTTCAGGACCCCGCTGAAGAGCTGAGAAGGAGGACTCGGAGGCGAATCTTAAGGAGAAAGATTTTTGGAGGAAGAAGGCAATCCTGAGAGGGGCCTTGAGTACGGCCCAGTTCATCTAAGTTTCTGTCTTCTTTTGAGATCTCCTTTTTGATGTGATTAAAGTTTAGAGTAAAAAGTTGTAGAGTGCTCTGGTTTGTGTTTTGTATAAAAGTTTGGTTATAAATTTCAATATGAAAAATATGGTCATGCTTTTCTATCCCATCGTTTTATTGTATGGGGATTTTAACTGCTTCCGCATGTGCTTAATAAATGAAAGGGTCGGCGATACATTGTCCTGGGATATCGCATTATAAAATCGACCAAGCCAGAAGGATGTGTGCGTGCCCGAGGATGGGAGCGTGACATCCCCTTTTTGTGGTATCAGAGCGAAGTTGAAGATTGGAGTGATAAGGAGCGTTGACCATGGGATAGTTAGTAGGAAATGCCTTTAAATTCATGCTGGTGCATGTCTATGTTAGCTGAGTGCTAAAATTGTTTATTGTGTGTGGATCGCTCACCTTCTAATCCAGTGTGGGTTTGGAAGACGGGTTGCAGTGTAAGACTGAACCATGAGTGAGTAGGAGTTGAGAACTCCTAGTGAGAGGACAATGTCCTCTGTGACTTGGGATGATGCACTAACAAAGGTCAGTACTCGAGGTGGTTGTGGCAGAGTGTTGGCTCTGGCTAGCTCGAGTGTAAGAGTACCACCGCAGGTTGGTACTAGTGGAGCAGCGTCGAATGATCCTAAGTTCGATAGGATCGTTCTGATGCTAGTGTTCCTTGGGAACTGGATGAGCCAGCAAGCTCAGGATCAAGCCGCCGTTGTCACCTCACATGCTGAGATCCAGAGTGGAGATGTGATCTAGGAGGGAGTCATTGCATTCGAGCCGAGGTATAGATCCAGTTCAGGCGGAAATGGAAATCGGTCAGGGAAAAGACTGAGGTCGAGAGAAAAGTATTCTATTCCACTCATGAGGAATGATGGAGTAGCCAAGTCGGCACCGAGTCAAATAGATCAGGTTGTTTTCGGACGTGATGATGGAGATCGGTATTATGTCCTTCCTAGGACGCGAATTTGTTTGGAGTATAGCTAACAGGGATATTTGGTCAGGAGTGGTCCTAACAGAATGATGGGGCAACCAGAAAGAGTGCATGCTTTCGCCTAATAGAAGATAGAAGATGCACCAGATAGGTGTCAGAATTGTAGAAGGAAGTATGGATAAATCTAGTGTCTGAGTATGACTAGAACATGTTGTGATGATGACTAGCATGGCCATCAGGTGAAGGATTGTCAGTGGAAGTCCAAGATAGCATAGGCATCGCTACTGCGGCCAGAACACCACTAGGATGGTGAAAGGAATGGGAGTAGAATTGATCTTGCACCGATTAGAGAAAGAATGTGTTGGAGATGATCTTATCAGAACATCGTAGCAGAGTTTGTGCTGAGTTAGTTGAACTTAAATTGTTGAAGTAAAAGTAAGAAAGGGGAAATCATTAGCAACAATTGTGCTTGATTAGTTGCTGAAGTGTGAATTTAATGCCACATGAATAGTGTGGGCTTATGGAGCATCTTGTGATAATGAATCTTGATCATGGAATAATCCAGTTTAGTCTATTAGTTTGCGAAAATAGCAAGATTATTAAGAGTCGAAAAGAATCTTCGATTTCATTAATCTCGTTGGCTAAAGACAATCCGTTTGTTAGACAGAGGTTTCCAAGATTGATTTGACAGCTGTAGTGGATGTGTCAGTTGAGAAATAGAATGAGAAGAAGGTGGCCGTGATACATAAAATTTCTAAGATGGTTCCAAAGGAATTGCTTGGGTTACCGCCAGAAAGAGAGATTGAAATTGCAATTGAGATAGCACCAGGATAGAGCCACTCTCGAAGGCTTCTTACCAGCTGTTGTTGTTGTCTGAATTGGTAGAATTGAAGATGTAGATGTGAAGATTAATGAATGAGGAATTTGTGCATATCAGTGCATCATTTCGGGGAAACATCAGTTTTGTTTGTTAGAAAAAGAAAGATGGTTTGTTGCAAGTATGCATCGACCATCGTCAACTCAATTAGGTGAAGATCAAGGACAAGTGTTCTTTGCCAAAGATCCATGAATGGTGTGACTAGTTATAAAGAGTATCGATGTTTTAAAGGTCGACTTGAGATTATGAAGTCGTTAGTTACGAACCAGAAAGGAGGTTGTACGAAAGACAGCTGTTCGTACTTGATATGGTCTTTATGAGAGTATTGTAAGATCGTTTGGCTTGGTGAACACTCCAGTTGTTGTCATGGATTTGACAAACAGAACATTCAAGGAATATGTGGATCATCAGTTTGTGATCGTGTTCATTGATGACATACTGGTCTATTCGAGAAGTGATGAAGAGCATGAGAATCATCTGAGAGTAGTACTCCAGACCTTAAGAACTCATCAGCTGTATGCTAAGTTTAGCAAATGCGAGTTTTTATTTGCTCGTGTTGCGTTCTTAAGTCAGGTGATTTCCGAAGAAGGAATCTCCGTCGACCCGAGCAAGGTAGAAGCTGTGATCAAGTGGCAGAGACCGACATCAGTGTCAGAGATTAGAAGTTTTCTGCGGTTAGCAGGTTATTACAGACGGTTTGTGGAAGGGTTCTCATCGATAGCGTCGCCTCTGACAAAGCTCCTGAAGAAAGAAGAGAAATTTGTATGGTCAAACAAGTGCGAGTGTAATGTCCAAGAGCTGAAGGAAAAGCTAACTACCGCACCTGTGCTGACGATTCCATCTGGTCCTGGAGGATTCGAGATCTATAGTGATGCGTCATTCAGGGGATTGGGTTGCGTGCTGATGCAACATGGCAGAGTTGTTGCATACGCTTCCCAGCAGTTGAGACCTCATGAATTGAATTATCCGACACATGACTTATAACTTGCAGCCATCATATTTGCATTGAAGATTTAGAGGCGCTACTTGTGCGGAGAAAAGTTTCAAATTTTCACAGACCATCAGAGTCTCAAGTATTTGTTCTCTCAGAAAGAGTTGAACATGAGACAGCGTCGATGGATGGAATTGTTGAAGGATTATGACTGTGATATTCTATATCACCCAGGAAAGGCGAATAAGGTTGCCGATGCATTGAGTCGGAAGTCTTCAATAGCGCAAATCTTGGTTAAGGAGTGGAACTTAATCGAGAGAGCTCGGGATTCGGAATTCAAATTCGAGGTAGGCCACCTCTCGAGTCTTATGGCCACCCTTAGAATTGAGCCGAATGTCCAAGTCAGAATCAAAGATCTTTAACAGACAGATCCAGATGTTCAGAGAATTCTTCAAGATGATACTGATAAAAGAAAGGCTGATTTTCAAGTTTTTGATGATGGGGTACTGAGGCTTCGTGGACGTTTAGTTGTACCTGACGATGTTGAGCTCAAAGAAGAAATTTTATCGGAAGCACATCGTAGCAATTACAGCATTCATCCTGGAAGCACTAAGATGTATCAGAATTTGCGTCAACACTACTGGTGGTCAGGTATGAAGGCGGACATCGCCAAGCATGTGGCCAAGTGTTTGACTTGTCAGCAAGCAAAAGCCCAGCATTGCAAGCCGAGAGGATTTCTACAACCTCTCGCGATCCCAGAGTGGAAATGGGAGCATATCACGATGGACTTCGTGACTGGACTACCAAGGAGTCAGAGGGGGAATGATTCGATTTGAGTAGTAGTTGACAGGCTGACAAAGTCGGCTCACTTCATTGCAGTCCGAAAGGACTTGAGTCTGGATAGACACGCAGACCTATATGTGCGTCAGGTGGTTCGTATGCATGGAGTGCCGGTTACGATAACATCTGATAGAGACCCGAGGTTTACTGCTGCTTTTTGGAAGAGCTTGCAGAGTGTTTTAGGTACAAAGCTTCCGTACAGTACAGCGTATCATCCTCAGACGGATGGCCAGTCTGAAAGGACAATTCAGACTCTTGAAGACATGCTGAGAGCGTGTAAATTAAACTTCAAAGGAAGTTGGGAGAATCAGCTTCATCTGGTGGAATTCGCCTACAACAATAGTTATCAGCAGAGTATCAAGATGGCTCCATTTGAAGCGTTGTATGGCAAAGCATGCAGAACTCCAGTGTGTTGGGATGAAGTCGGAGAAAGGAAGATAACAGGCCCAGAGTTAGTTCAGCAATCAGTAGATGCTGTGGCAGTGATCAGAGACAGATTGAAGACAGCGCAGAGCAGGCAGAAAAGTTATGCAGATAAGCGCCGAGGGTCTTTGAAATTCCAAGTTGGTGATCACGTTTTTTTGAAAGTGTCACCAATGAGGGGAACTTCGCGCTTTGGTAAGAAAGGAAAACTGAGTTCGAGGTACGTAGGTCCGTTTGAGATTCTTGAAAGAATCGGAAACCTAGCGTATCGTCTTGCGTTGCCGCCAAGATTGGCGCAAGTGCATGACGTCTTTCACGTGTCGATGTTAAGGAAGTACGAGCCTGACCTGACCCACGTGCTCAATTTCGAGGATTTAGACGTGGATGATCGTGTGTCATACATGGAAAGTCCGGTTCAGATTGTCGATCGTAAAGAGCAAGTTCTGCGTAAAAGACCATTCCATTGGTCAAAGTGGTCTGGCAACACCACGGCACTGAAGGAGCGACTTGGGAGACTGAAGAGTCGATGAGACAGTTGTACCCCCGCCTTTTTGAGCGAAGTGTAATGGTTTAAATTTCGAGGACGAAATTTTTATAAGAGGGGAAGAGTTGTGACATCCTGAAATTCGACCCCGTTTCGACAAAGTGAAATGGGCATTTCGTCGATGTGCCTATGGCCTTTTTTCTCTGAGCTGATCACTCACGAGTTAACTAACCTATTGGGTAAAGCCGTTAAGGGATGTATCAGCTGTAAAATCCCTAAAAGCTACCTAATTAGTTGGATTTGGCTAAAATCACGTCTGATCGATTTTTAACCACGAAATTGAACTCGATTTCGGGAATCGAATTTTAAGCGCGTCATAATTCTTATTTTTAGGATCCTGTCTCATCGCTCGTCAATTTATTGACGGGTCCGAAATTTCAAGAAAGAAATTATCAGAAGAAAAATTGAAGCCCGAAAGGAATTAAGAAGGGAAAGAGAAAAGAAAAGAAAATAAGAATAATGGTGTTATTTTTATTTTTCTTTTTCTCTCTCCCCCTCTCTTTTCTTTTCTTTCTTTTTCTTTCTTTTCTCTCTCTCTCCTCTCCCCTTCCCCCCCTCGTACGAATCCCCACCGACTTCTCTCTCTCCCTCCTTCTTTGACCGGTCAATGCATATCCTCTCCTCTCTCTTCTCTCTCCTCTCTCTTCTTCCTTCCCGCACACGACCGAACCAGCTTCTTCTTCTCCTTCTTTCTTCATGAGCGAACCAGAACCAGAAGTTGCAGCTCCGTCGCCGCCCGTCCCGCCGCCGCACCGCCGCTCGCACGCCCGCGACGGCCGCCCTCTCGACGCCGCGCGCGCCCAGGCGTGCTTCCCCGAGCGAATTTGCTCGGCCCAGCCCTGTTTCGCCCCTGTTCCGCCCCGACCAGCCCCCGTCCGGCCACCTCCAGCCACCACCCAGCCTTGCCGGACCTCCCCCGCGTCCCCCTCACCCTCCGCCGGCTTCTCCTCGCCGCCCTAGCCGCCGGAGCAGTCCCGATCAGCCCCGTCTAGCAAACCTGCGAGTGGGTTTCCAGCTGGTTTAAGGCCGTTTTGGGCCGTTTCCGGGCATCTGATCCGTGAGTCGCTTTAGGAAGAATCATTCCTCGCGTCGCCACCGTCGGATTGATCCGATTTGCGCGCGATTTGGTGAGTAATCTCACTAATCCAGGATTAGTTAGCTAATTATGCTTAAGGTTCGTTTAGTTTTAATTAATTATGTTTAGGTTGTTAGATTAGAATAAATTAGCGAATATTAGTCAATTGTGATGCGATTTAGATAAATTGATTGCGTAATTAGCAAGTAGACGTGGTCTACTAATTATTGGAAGTGCCTCGGGAATTTTCCCGACCCTTAGTGGGCTCCAATTAGGCTTTTCGGGCCTAAGTGGATTTTTTAGTATTTAAATATTAATTTTCTGAATTAAATTAAATAATTATTTATTTTCTGAAAATTCAACTGAGATGGCCCGGGACCGGAATATTGTGCTGATGACCGTGGTGAAGTCCGTTTATTTAATCGGGCTTTATTTTGAGCTAAATTGAATTTTTAATATTAATTATTTAATTTTCGAAATTAATTATTTAATTAATTATTTTTCAGAAATTAAGATGTTGATGGCCGACGACCAAAATCTCATGCTGATTGTCGTGGCGCAGTCTGTTTATTTATTTGAGCTCTACGTTGTATGGAATTGAATAAATTGTGATATTTTAGGGACTTACCCTAAATTGATTGGAATCGATTGAGATTGAATTATTGATTGGTGATTGGCCAAGTATGTTATTCAGCATTTATAATGCTTTGTTGAGTTGATTTAATTATTTGATTGAGAAATCGTTGATCATTGGTTGTCGGTATTAAAAGAAGATTGGTAATCTCTTGAAAGAGGACACGTGGGCTCGGTGAATTGGAATATCACCTGGAGAATGCACGTGAGTTCAGTGGTTGAATATGTCACCGTGGCGAAAAGGTCGCCTGAGAGAATGCACGTGGCTCGGAGACTCGGTATGTCGTCCTGGAGAATGCACGTGGCTCGGTGACAGAGTTTGGCATCTAAAAGGGCACGTGGCTCGGTGATCTGATGCGTCACTTTGGTAAGCGAGTACCTTAGAGAATGCACGTGGGCCCAGGCATCTAAAAGGACACGTGGCTCGGTGATCTGATGCGTCACTTTGGTAAGCGAGTACCTTAGAGAATGCACGTGGGTCCAGTATTCGGAATGGCATCGAAAAGGGCACGTGGCTCGGTGATCTGATGCGTCACTTTGGTAAGCGAGTACCTTAAAGAATGCACGTGGGCCCGGGCATTGTAAAAAGGACACGTGGCTCGGTGGCTTGATGTACCACCTTGGCGAAGAGGTCGCCTTAGAGAATGCACGTGGGCCCGAGGTTTGAGGCACGTGGCTCGGAGACTTGGAATGTCGTCCTTGAGAATGCACGTGGCCTCGCTTTTAGATACTCCTCCGTGGAGAGTGATTTGTGTGACATGTAATCGACTAGTTCGATTTGTTTTGAGTAAATGGGTGCCTATTATGAATTGTACTAACTTGCAGGTGAGATCTGAGGCCAAGGTAAGTCCTCTGCCCTGTGCGTGTTCAGACAGCCTATAGTATAATGGTTTATCTAATCGGGCTTAGTGGGGTAGAACTCGCTGAGACGTAGTCTCATCCCAGTTTGGGGAAAACCATTTCAGGACCCCGCTGAAGAGCTGAGAAGGAGGAATCCGAGAAGGAGGACTCGGAGGCGAATCTTAAGAAGAAAGATTTTTGGAGGAAGAAGGCAATCCTGAGAGGGGCCTTGAGTATGGCCCAGTTCGTCTAAGTTTCTGTCTTCTTTTGAGATCTCCTTTTTGATGTGATTAAAGTTTAGAGTAAAAAGTTGTAGAGTGCTCTGGTTTGTGTTTTGTATAAAAGTTTGGTTATAAATTTCAATATGAAAAATATGGCCCTACTTTTCTATCCCATCGTTTTATTGTCTGGGGATTTTAACTGCTTCCGCATGTGCTTAATAAATGAAAGGGTCGGCGATACATTATCCTGGGATATCGCCTTATAAAATCGACCAAGCCAGAAGGATGTGTGCGTGCCCAAGGATCGGGGCGTGACACTTATGTTCCTTTTTCTCTGAGCTAATCACTCACGAGTTAGCTAACCTATTGGGTGATGCCGTTAAGGGATATAACCGCGGTAAAATCCCTAAAAGCTACTCAATTGGTTGGATTGGACTAAAATTGCGTTAGATTGATTCTAACCATGAAATTTAATTCAGTTTTGGGAATCGAATATTCGAGCGTGTCACAATTCATTTTTAGGATCCTGTCTCATCGTCTGTCAATTTATTGACGAGTCCGAAATTTCAATAAAGAAATTATCGGAGGAAAATTGAAGACCAAAAGAAAATAAAAAGGGAAAGAGAAAATAAAATAAAATAAGAAAAGTAATATTATTTACTTTTTTTTTCTCTCTCTCTCCCTTCTCTTTTCTTTTCTCTCTTTTCTCTCTCTCTCTTCTCTCTTCCCTCCCCCTCGTGCGAATTCCCTTCCCCCTTTTCCACCAAAGTGTAGGCTGTCACCCACTTGCCTTTCCCCTCTCTCTTTGACCATTCAAGCCCATCTATTCTCTCTCTTATCTCTTCTTCTCTCTCCTCCCTCTTCTCCCCCACGTGACTGAAACCCCCCTCTTCCTTTCTTCTTGTTCGTGAAAAACCAAAAGCGAAAGAAGGAGATCAGCAGCTCGTAGAAGCTGCAGCTCGCCGTCGCCGCCCATGCACCGCCACAGCTTGCCGCCAGGCCTTCGTCCGGCCGTCCGGGCACGCCCTCGCGTCCGTCGCGCGCTGCCGCCCCTTCCCCGCGCGAGACAGGCCGTTCGGCCTCGTTCAGCTTGGTTCCGCCCCGAACAGCCTCCGTCCGGCCACTGCATAGCCTCCCCGGCGTCCTCTCGCCCTCCGCCGGCCTCCCCTCGCCGCCCTAGCCGCCGGACGAGCTTCGTCCAGCCAAGAACAGTGGCTGGAAAAATGGGTTTCCAGCCCTGTTCAAGGCTCGTTTTGGGCCGTTTCCGAGCCCCGAACCCGAGCCGTGCTTTGGGAAGAATCATTCCTCGTGTCGTCCCCATTGGATTAATACGTTTTGCATGCAATTCCGATAAGTAATCTCACTAATCCTGCTTAGTGGACTAATTACACTTAAGGGTTGTTTAGTTTTAATTAATTAGGTTTATGTGGTTAGATTAATATGGATTAGTGTTTATTAGTCTATTGTGATGTGAATTAGATAAATTGATTGTGCAATTAGCAAGTAGACATAGTCTACTATTTATTGAAAGTATCTTGAGATTTTTCCCGACCCTAATCGGGCTTCAATTTGACAATTCGAGCCTAAGTGAGATTTTTGGTATTTAAATATTATTTTTCGAAATTAAATTAATTAATTATTTATTTTCCGAAAGTTCAACTGGGATGGCTAGTGATCGGAATATTATGCTGATGACCGTGGTGAAGTCCGTTTATTTAATCAGGCTTTATTTTGAGCTAAATTGAGTTTTTAATATTAATTATTTAATTTTCGAAATTAATTAATTAATTAATTATTTTTCGGAAATTCAGGTTGAGATGGCCGATGACCGAAATTTTATGCTGATGATCGTGGTGTAGCCCGTTTATTTAATTGGGCTTTATTTTGAGCTAAATTGAATTATTAATATTTATTAATTAATATTCGAAATTAATTAATTATTTATTTATTTTCGGAAATTAAGGCTGAGATAGCCAGTGACCGAAATTTCATGCTAATTGTCGTGGTACAGTCTGTTTATTTAATTGAGCTTTATTTTGTGCTAAATTGATTTATTAGTGATTTTAGGATTTATTCCTAAATTGAATAATTTTTGGTTATTAATTGAAGAATAACCGGGCATCGGTTGATAATGCCACTTCATTTTGAAAATTGCCGAGTGGGGCCGTGATGCCACTACATATAACATTGCCAAGTGGAGCCGTGATGCCACTACATATTGAAAATTGCCGAGTGGGGCCGTGATGCCACTATATATAACATTGCCGAGTGGGGCCGTGATGCCACTACATATTAAAAGTTGCCGAGTGGGGCCATGATGCCACTAAATCTAAGAAAATTGCTCGGTGGGGCCGTGATTACCACCTATAATTAAGTTGTGTCCTAAGGACAGTGATTCATAATTGGGAATTGAATTGGAATAGTTGAAATGACCGGAAGTGGTTTTGTTGATATGTAATCGACTAGGTCGATTGATCGTTGTCTTGATTTGATGTTGTGGATTGATTGATCGAATGGAATGATCGGTGAATGGTTGATTGAGACGTAATCGACTAGGTCGATTGATCATTGCCTTGAACCGATGTTGTAAATTGGTTGGAATAATGGAAATGACCGTGAGTGGTCTTGTTGGCATGTAATCGACTAGGTCGATTGATAGTTGCTTCGATCTGTGATGTGATTGCTTGGGTGTCTATTTAATATGTGCTAACATGCAGGTAGGATTTGATGCCAAGGTAAGTCTTCTGACTCGTGTTGTGCTTAGGCAACCATGTGGTGTATTGGTTCCATAATTGAGTCTTAGTGGTGTAGAATTCGCTGAGACGTAGTCTCATCCCAGTTTGGGGAAAACATTTCAGGACCCGATGAGAAACTGAAGAGGAAGAGTTTGAGAAGGAAAACTCTGGGGTGAAACCTGAGGAGAAGGATTTTTAGAAGAAGAAGATAATACCGAGAGAGATCTTGAGTACGGCCTGGATGGATTGAGATTATATCTTCTTTTGAGATCTCCATTTTGATGTGAATAGAGATAGAGTAAAAAGTTGAGAAGTGCTTTGGTTTGTGTTCTGTATAAAAGTTTGGTTATAAGTTTCAATATGAAAAATATGGCCCCGCTTTTCTATCACATTGTTTTATTGTCTGGGAATTTATAACTGCTTCCGCATGTGCTTAATAAATGAAAGGGTCGGCGATACATAGTCCTGGGATATCGCATTTTAAAATCGACCAAGTAGAAGGATGTGTGCGTGCCCGAGGATCGGGGCGTGACATTTGGCAAGTTTTTTTAATGCACTTTCCCACTCAGGTTCTTCTCTACCACATAGGAAAGAGCCCAACATCCCAAGTGCTAAAGGAAGTCCATTAGCATAATTCAAAGCACCAAAGACAAGATCCCTTCTCATTACTGTTTTGTTGTATCTTGGAAAAGCATGCTTATTAAAAAGTTCAAGAGCTTCACAATTGTTTAGAGGCTCAACTGTATAGATATGATCTTTATCTATCCCGTGGGAAGTTAGCAAATGATTATATCTAGTAGTAATGATGATTCTACTTCCTCTGCCAAACCAATCACATTCTCTAGCTAAAGCATTTAATTGTTTTACATCATCGAGAACAAGGATAACTTTTTTGTGGCAAAGTCTATCTTGAATTAAATTAATACCTTCATCAACACTAATCAGTGATAATTCTTTTTCCAATAATATCTCCAACAATTTTTTTTTTTTTTTTGCAAAGGAAGCAAATCCTTGGAATCTTTTGAAGCTTCTTGAACATTTGCCAAGAAACATGCACCCTCAAATTGTCTAAAGTTAGCATTGTAAAGAGCTTTTGCTATTGTCGTCTTCCCTACGCCTCCTTGTCCCCATAATCCTATCATGAGAACCTCATCAGACTCAAGATTTAACATTGGTTCTAGCTCTTCCACTTGGCGATGAATTCCAACTGGATGCTTTGCAACATGTAAGGGCGAGGGCTTCAGCTGCTTAGAGATCTCCTTCACAATTTCCTTTACAAGCGTTGCTTCATCTCTGACAAAATCAAGAAAAGTACTTGATACATTGATTTGGTAGTTTAGATATGATTAAGTTTCATCAAATAAATAAAAAATAAAAAGAGAGAGAGAAAAAAGATCCGATTATTATTATTATTATTATTATTATTTTTTGGTTGGAAAGCCGAAGTCCATGAAAACATACTTCCATAGATTTTTAAGTTAATCTTTTTCCTTAGAGGACATAGTCAGTCATCTAGAATTGCAGAATCCTTAAAATTGGTAAAAGCATGAGGGTGCCAATCGCATGAGTCTTTCATGAGTGATAGCCTAATCCAGATTGCCAAGTGTAAGCTAAATATAGCATATGAAGTTAGATCATGTTATGAATGATCTATATTTCCAATTAGGAGTAGCTTATCAATGATTTTGATGTATTATTTATGTAATTATATACAGATTGATACCATGGTTTATAATGGCAATAACTTCCATTATTTGTGTCATAGATTTAATAACTTATAATTCTCATACTTTAAACCAAATGGATATTTGTTTGGTCATGAATTACATTTAATAATATATGCTAGTTAAAAGGTTTATTTCATGATATTTTTATTTTATGTTATTTTTTTAATTTCAAATTATTAGAATTTAAAGTCTCAAATTAAGTCGATAACTTTACTATCGTGATTTTTTGTGAACAAACATATATTTGTTAAAAATGCATTTCAAGATAAAGGACAAATCACTAAAATGAAAATTGGCCAAATATGGGTCATATGGCACAACCAACAGAGCAATGTTACCTCCCACGTGGATGAGCATAGAAGGAAACTTTCTCTTAAACTTGGCTTATACTATATATAGTAGACATTGGATATTGATTAGTACTTGTGATCTTGATGTATTATGACAATTTTCAATATCGAATAAACTTATTATATTTGAATATTGTGCAACTTTTCTTCTAATTAATATCTCCATTTGTTTTCTCCTCAATTTATGAATTCAAAGTTTCAAGTCTTCTGAATGTATTTTCTAGAATTTTGTTTTGTTAAATTTTACTTAAAAATAAGAAAATGCCTAGGCGCAAAACTCATACCCAAATTTCCCCCACCCTCTCTCTCTCCACTCCCCTCCGCATTTGCCACTGCCCCGTGGCCGCCCTCATCCGTTCCCCCCGCTGCCATGTCCCTGCCACCGTGATGTACCATTACCATCGCCTGTCCTAGCGCAGTTGCTACGCCCTCTTTCCGTGTTCTTGTCCCTCCGTCCCGGTAGGCAGGAGAGTCTCACGTGACCACTGCCCGAGGCTAGCGACCGCTGACCTGGGCTTGAAGCCCCAGATCCGGGGTCGCGAGCCTGATTCGCAGCCTAAAGCCCCTAGACACTGAGACACAGAGACGGGCTGAGATGATGCGGCTGGGGTGGCGTTGGGACGTGAGCAATCGGACGGCGGCGTGTCGAGAATCGGCAGAGGGTCGGAGAGGGCGAACGGCTCGCCCATGGTACTCTGTTTCGTGTTCTGTGCAAGTGTTTTCTGCGCTGTGTCTGACGTGTGTGAGAGAGAGAGAGAGAGAGACGGGATGGATTATGCCGAACTTTAGAGGATCCCAAACCGTAAAAGAAGATCAAATATCAAAAGAATTACGCTAGTTGAAGTAGTAGAAGTGTTATTCACGTACCCGTCTATAAAGTGCAACCCAGACAAGCTACCAGCATCACGAAGAGCTTTTTTCCATCGCTTTACTTTCTCTGAATCCTTCCCAAACTTGACCTCATGTTTGGCCATAGCTTTTCCATAACCCTGTTTCTGCCCTCTCACTTCTCTAGGTTCTACTTTGTAAAACACCGGAAAGACCATGAGGCCTCTTTGCTCCTTGCACTCCATGATTTTTTCCACCTCCTCCAAACACCACGGTGATGAGGCATAGTCCTTGGAGAAAACAACAATCGCGATTTGCGATTCCTTGATTGCCTCCATAAGTGCAGGTGATATTTGTTCTCCCTTCTTTAGATCTTCACTATCCATGTATGTGTTTATTTCACTTTGAACAAGAGCTGTGTAGAGATGACTAAGGAAATAGTTGCAGACATCCGTGCCTCTAAAACTTAGAAAGACATCATGGCTCCTTCTGCACTTGGAAGAAGGAGATGAAGCCATTAGAATCAGGAAAAAGAAATGGTTAACAACAAGCAATGAGATGCCTAAGATTTGGTACTTTGTGAGTGGTAGTTTGTTCGCCATTTGATCTTCTCCTTATATGTTCACTCCCAGAGGTGCATGACTTCCCTTTGACGGGGTCAACAAAGAATATTTTAATAGAAGTCCTCAAGGATGGGCCGACACTTAAGTAGGAGTGCTCTTCACGCACATGAAGTGTTGACAATATGTACATTAAACTTTTCTTCATGGAAGATCAAATTTGTCACATTAGTTAGATGTGTCTTCGTCACATACCTTTGGTCAATGTTGAATTTATTGCTAAATTGAATTTTTAATAAATCTGACTACTCAACATAGGGTAAATTTCTATGACCATAGTATCATACTGCCCTAAGTAAAGGCCAATTTTCTGGTTGATTTATTTGGCTTCAGGGGAAATGATTTCTATTTTTTCAGTCCTTCATTTTTCTTTTTCTTATATGGATAATGAAGTGTTGATCACATTAAAAAGATACTTCGCTGTGGTATATGGTAAATTTGTGAGTGACGATTAATGCATTTCTAGGTTAGTCGACCGGATACTAATCAGTTAATATCCTGTTATTATAAAATGAAAAAAGGTGCTATGAGATCTACGGTGGCAACATGCATACCAATCTTTGTTGAATGCGAAGTGAAAGTGGTCCAAGAATGGTAATGAACTATGTGTTACACTCTAGAGATGATTGCAAAGGCAACTTGGATTTTTAATTTGGACTGAACTTTACACCCCAACTATGTATAATAAAACCCTTATTCCCCCTTTCTTGAAATCTAACTACAAGATAGGCTATACATTACTTATTCCCAACAAATTTATTAAATTGAATAAAAAGTGCATATTCAGATACATGTTGGAAGTTATGAATTAAAAAAAAAAAATTATCGGGTTCAAGCTACAAAATTAGTGTGGACATAAAATTTAAAGTTCAGGTTGCAAATAGAAACTTCAATTGCTAGAGCATGGGAGTCGTTCCATCATTTGACAAGGAAGTAAAATTAGAGACAATGTGAATGTGGGGCGTGACTTTTCACACGGTCATAACCAAGAACATGACGTCGTAATATGTCACTATATATGACTTTTACTGTGGTGAACGTCCATTTGCTAGTGTTTAAAGAATTGTAAATTTCACTTCCATTTTCTAGCGGGTGGAACGACGGATCTCGTCCAAAATCTTCTCATCTCAATATGACAACTGTCGTTTATATGTTATGGCACAACATTGTACCTTAAAAGCATCCCATTTTTTCCCCCGGGGGGGTTCATCTCTTTCCTTTCTTTTATACGTATTCTTCTCTATTTGATATCTTCATCAACATTCTTGTTTAGCAATTTTTGTTGGTCTTATTTACAGATAACTTCAGCAAATTGAGTAACGTCTGAGCCAATCGTCAACCGACATTTATTGAAGCAAACTCTACTCCCATTTTATTAACAAGGCTTTTAGATCCCACAAAAAAGGGTATTTTGTTTCATTAATTTGACCGCGGGTGGACGAATAATTCTCAACCATTTCTTTTAAGCTTCACTTATGCCAATTTCACCGCAGCATTTACTTCGCACGTGAATAGACAGTATATTGCAATCAACAAATTCATGTGGGATTAGCCTAAGAAGACAGCGACGATCCGGTCCATAACCCACGACTGCCACAGGGAACAATCAAAATCGCGCGATAGCTTAACAATTTTATCCGGTACAACGAAGAAGGTTGCAGCATACCTGCGCTTAGAGACATCGTAGATCTCCCCCCTGTTGGTCATCAAGAGAGACTTCTCGGGGTCGGTGCCGTCGTACTGCTTGAGCTCGTCCTCGGAGGTCTCGACAAGCTGAACAGGAGGAGGGAGAGGCTGCATTTGCTCCTGGTAGTCCCTCGGCCTCTGGTGGCGGTCGGATAACGACCCGAAGAGGCTGGACACGACATAGTAGACGGCGAGCCCGAGGGCAAGGACGGTGAAGAAAGTCGCCGGAGACAGGCCCGTGAAGGCAACGATGGATTCCTTGAGGGTCTCCCACAGTTGCAGAGCCATCGCCAAAGTGCTTTGGAAGAGAGAGAGAGAGAGAGAGAGAGAGAGAGAGAGAGAGAGAGAAAAGAAGAATTCTAGTGTTGTCGATTCGGAGGCCACAGGTTTGGTCCGAAATTTGGTGCGCACGCAAAGACAGGTAAATGTTTTTATTTATGCAAATGGAATAACGCTTTGAAACTCGTTATTCCATTTTCCATAGTGATCCTGCTGATCTAAAATCACCCTTTTCAACAGCTATTTACCTATTCAGGTCTCTAACGCGTGGAGGAAGCTTCAAGGGCTATCTACGTGTCAAAGTGAGACTTGAAGGCGGCCGAGGGATGAAAACACTCTAAAACTAAAACTTGTTCTTACTTCTTACACTTACTTTTTAATAATTAAAAAAAAAAAACTGTGAAATTCAAGTGTATTCTCTAAGAGAGTGCTGGTGTAATCATTTTAAAAGAGTTATTTTGAGCATAGTGAAGTAATGTGTACTTATAGAGTGAGCTACAATCCTTTAGTGTAGAGGCAACTTTATTCGTAAATATTGTTAAAGACTTCAAAGATTGCTGGAGTGCTTGTCATTTTGAAGTAAGAAGTGAAAAACAAAGGAAGATAATTTGCTGAAGAGCTCACACGCAAAGACAAGTTCATGCATTCTAAGATAATTTGCCGGAAAGCATGGAAAATTGTGAAAATTGCTAATTAAATGTATCCGTCTCATTCTCAATCCAATTCCGATATAGTTAATTCCAATATTTCATCTTCTATGGATGGCAACATATCTTGCACATCATTGATCTTAGCTTCTCAAAAATTTGTGTAATAGCTAAGAAATTGTTCAAATTTCGTACTTATTCAGCAAAGACTCATTGTGTCTTCAAAAGATGAGTCATAAAATAGATCTTCAAAGCATGTACCACATATTCCCATTAAGTGGTTTTGATATTTTTAAGTAACCATGTCACGCCCCAATCCTCGGGCACGCACACATCCTTCTCACTTGGTCGATTTTATAATGCGATATCCCAGGACTAAGTATCGCCGACCCTTTCTTTTCTCAAGCACATGTGGAAGCAGTTAAAATCTCCAGACAATAAAACGATTGGATAGAAAAGTAGGGCCATATTTTTCATATTGAAACTTATAACCAAACTTTTATACAAAACACAAACCAAAGCACTTCACAACTTTTTACTCTATCTCTATTCACATCAAAATAGAGATCTCAAAAGAAGATAGAATCTCAATCCATCCAGGCCGTACTCAAGGCCCCTCTCGGGATTATCTTCTTCTTCTAAAAATCATTCTCCTCAGGTTTTACTTCCGAGTTCTCCTTCCTAGACTTCTCCTCCTCAGCTCCTCATCGGGGTCCTGAAATGTTTTCCCCAAACCGGGATGAGACTACGTCTCAGCGAGTTCTACCCCACTAAGGCCCGATTAATAAACCATTATACTATAGGCTGCCTAAACACGCACAGGTCAGTGGACTTACCTTGGCCTCAAATTTCACCTGCATATTAGTACAGATCAAATAGGCACCCAAGCAATCACATCACAGATCGAAGCATCGATCAAATCGACCTAGTTGATTACACGCCAACAAGACCACTCACGGTCATTCTCATTCAATTAATCAATTCACAATATCGAATCAAAACAAAGATCAATCGACTTAGTCGATTACATCTTAGTCGGACCATTTTCTAGGTCATTCACTCCATCCCATAAAACCTCCAATAATACACTTAGTCACAGAGCTCCATTAATTCTCTCAAGTGTCGGTTTCGCCAAGGTGACATAAGTAACAAACGGTCTACGTTCGTTCTTTAAGGCGCCGTTTTCACACGGTGATATTCCTCATCACCGAACCACGCCCGTCATAGGTCACAAATCACTGACAGTCTACGTGCGTTCTTTAAGGCGCCGTTTTCGCACAGTGATGTCATTCATCACCGAACCACGCCTGTCACGATTCATAGGCAATCTACGTGCGTTCTTTAAGGCGCCGTTTTCGCACAGTGATATCCTTAATCACCGAACCACGCCTGCCACAAGTCATAGACAGTCTACGTGAGTTCTTTAAGGCGCCGTTTTCGCACAGTGATATGCTTAATCACCGAACCACGCCTGTCTATACTTCATACTTGATTGGTCTCAGCCAATAGAGTTCTCAGTTCACTCTCACGACTCTCTCCACTTTACAGCTCGTCAAGGCATTATAAATACTAAATAGCCATACTCGGCCATCTACCAATCAATAATTCAATTTCACTCAATTTCAATCAATTTAAGGTAAATCCCTAAAATATCACAATTTATTTAATTCCATGCAACGTAGAACTCAAATAAATAAATGAACTACACCATGACGATCAGCACGAGATTTCGATCGTCGACCATCAAAATCTTAATTTCCGAAAAATAATTAATTAATTTAGAAAATTAATTAATAAATATTAAAAATTCAATTTAGCACAAAATAAAGCCCAATTAAATAAATGGACTTCACCACGGTCATCAGCATAATATTCCGGTCACTAGTAATCTCCATTGGATTTTCGGAAAATAAATATTAATTAATTTAATTCCGAAAATTAATATTTAAATACCAAAAATTCCACTTAGGCCCGAAAAGCCTAGTTGAAGCCCACTAAGGGTCGGGAAAAATCCCGAGATGCTTTCAATAAATAGTAGACCACGTCTACTTACTAACTGCACAATCAATTTGTCTAATTTACATCACAATTAACTAAAAATCGCAAATCTATTATAATCTAACAACCTAAACCTAATTAATTAAAACTAAAAAACCCTTAAGCATAATTAGCAAACGAATCAGGGATTAGTGAGATTACTCACCGGAATCACGCGTAAAACGTATCAATCCGACGGGGACGACATGAGGAACGATTCTTCCCATAGCACGGCTCGGGTTCGGGGCCCAAAAACGGCCCAAAAGCGGGCCCGAAGGTGCTGGAAACCCCCTTCGTGGGGCTGCTGGTTTGGCCGAAAACAGACACAAAACAGCCACAAACCACTTCCACAAAGGCGGCAAGGCACGGGGGAAGGCCGGTGGAGGTCCGGCAGGGTCAAACGGTGGCCGGAGGTGGCCGGACGGGGGCTGAACAGAGCTGAGCAGAGGTCAAACGGGGCTGGACGGCGCACGGCGAGGATGGCGAGCGTGGGTGGGAGGCAGCGGAGCATGCGGCGTGCGCGGGCATGCGGTGCGGGCGGCGGTCGAGCTCTGGTGCGGCAGCAACGGCTTCGGCGAGCTCTTCCGCTTCTGTCCGCTGGCTTCACACGAAGAAGAAAGAAGAAGAAGAAGAAGCTGGTTCGATCATGAGGGAGCGGGGGAAAAAGAGAAAAGAGAGAGAGAGAGCGAGAGAAAGGGCTTTGACTAGTCAAAAAGAAAGAGAGAAAAGAGAAGGCAATTTCAAATTGGCAAGGGGGTGTTCGGTGTGGAGGGGATTCGCACGAGGGGGAGGGGAGAGGAGAGAGAAGAGAGAGAGAAAAAGAGAGAAAAGGGAGAGAGAGAAAAGAAACTAAATAATTAATATTTTTCTTAATTTTCTTTTCTCTTTCCCTTTCCCTTTCTATTTTCTTTTGGTCTTCAATATTTCCTTCGATAATTTCTTTATTGAAATTTCGGGCTCGTCAATAATTTGACGGACGATGAGACAGGGTCCTAAAAATGAATTGTGACACGCTCGAATATTCGATTCTTGAAACCAAATTAAATTTCATGATTAAAATCGACCGGACACGATTTTAGTCCAATCCAACCAATTAGGTAGCTTTTAGGGATTTTACCGCGGTTATATCCCTTAATGGCTTCACCCAATAGGTTAGCTAACTCGTGAGTGATCAGCTCAGAGAAAAAGGATCATAGGCACGCCGACGACATGCACATTTCATTTTATTGAAACGGGGTCAAATTTCAGGATGTCACAACTCTTCCCCTCTTATAAAAATTTCGTCCTCGAAATTTAAACCATTACGCACTTTGCTCAAAAAGGCAGGGGTACAATTGTCTCATCGACTCTTCAGTCTCCCAAGTCGCTCCTTCAGTGCCATGGTGTTGCCAGACCACTTTGACCAACGGAATGGTCTTTGTACGCAAAACTTGCTTTTTACGGTCGACAATCTGAACCGGGCTTTCAATGTATGACACACGGTCATCCACGTCCAATTCCTCGAAATTGAGCACGTGGGTCGGGTCAGGCTCGCACTTCCTTAACATCGACAAGTGAAAGACGTCATGCACTTGTGCCAATCTTGGCGGCAACGCAAGACGATACGCTAGGTTTCTGATTCTTTCAAGAATCCCAAACGGACCTACGTACCTCGGACTCAGCTTGCCTTTCTTACCAAAGCGTGAAGTTCCCCTCATTGGTGACACTTTCAGAAAAACGTGATCACCAACTTGGAATTCCAAAGACCTTCGACGCTTATCTGCATAACTTTTCTACCTACTCTGCGCTGTCTTTAATCTGTCTCTGATCACTGCCACGGCATCTACTGATTGCTGAACCAACTCTGGGCCTGTTATCTTCCTTTCTCCGACTTCATCCCAACATACTGGAGTTCTGCATGCTCTGCCATACAACGCTTCAAATGAAGCCATCTTGATGCTTTGCTGATAACTGTTGTTGTAGGCGAATTTCACCAAATGAAGCTGATATTCACAACTTCCTTTGAAGTCTATTACACACACTCTCAGCATGTCTTCAAGAGTCTGAATTGTCATTTCAGACTGGCCATCCGTCTGAGGATGATATGCCGTACTGTACTAAAGCTTTGTACCTAAAGCACTCTGCAAGCTCTTCCAAAAAGCAGCAGTAAACCTCGGGTCTCTATCAGATGTTATCGTAATCGGCACTCCATGCATACGAACCACTTGACACACATACAGGTCTATGTGTCGGTCAAGACTGAGGTCCTTTCGAACTGCAATGAAGTGAGCCGACTTTGTCAGCCTATCAACTACTACCCAAATCGAATAATTTCCCCTCTGACTCCTTGGTAGTCCAGTCACGAAATCCATCGTGATATGCTCCCATTTCCATTCTGGGATCGCGAGAGGTTGCAGAAGTCCTCCTGGCTTACAATGTTGGGCTTTTACTTGCTGACAAGTCAAACACTTGGCCATATGTTTGGCGATATCCGCCTTCATACCTGACCACCAATAGTGTTGACGCAGATTCTGATACATTTTAGTGCTTCCAGGATGAATGCTGTAGCTGCTACGATGTGCTTCAGATAAAATTTCTTCTCTTAGCTCAACATCGTCAGGTACAACCAAACATCTTTGGAACCTTAGAATTCCGTCATCAGCAACTTGAAAATCAGCCTTTCTTTTATCGATATCCTCTTGAAGAATTCTCTGTACATCTGGATCTGTCGGTTGGAGTTGCTTGATTCTGACTTGAACATCTGGTTCAATTCTGAGGGTGGCCATAAGACTTGAGAGGTGGCCTACCTCAAATTTGAATTCCGAATTTCGAGCTCTCTCGATTAAGTTCCTTCCTTAACCAAGATCCGCGCCACTGAAGACTTCCGACTGAATGCATCGGCGACCTTGTTCGCCTTTCTCGGGTGATATAGAATATCATAGTCGTAGTCTTTCAGTAATTTCATCCATCGGTGCTATCTTATGTTCAACTCCTTCTAAGAGAACAAATACTTGAGACTCTGATAGTCTGTAAAAATTTGAAACTTTTCTCCGCACAAGTAGTGCCTCCAAATTTTCAATGCAAATATGATGGCTGCGAGTTCTAAGTCATGCGTCAAATAATTCCATTTATGAAGTCTCAACTGACGGGAAGCATATGCAACAACTCTACCATATTGCATCAGCACACAACCCAACCCTCTAAATGATGCATCACTATAGATCTCAAATCCTCTAGAACCAGATGGAATCGTCAGCACAGGTGTGGTAGTTAGCTTTTCCTTAAGCTCTTGGAAACTACGCTCGCACTTATCTATCCGTATGAATTTTTCTTCCTTCTTCAAGAGCTTTGTCAGGGGCGACGCTATTGATGAGAACCCTTCCACAGACCGACTGTAATAACTTGCTAACCCCAGAAAACTTCTGATCTCTGTCACTGTCGATAGTCTCGACTACTTGATCACGGCTTTTGTCTTACTCAGGTCGACAGAGATTTCTTCTCCAGAAATCACATGACCTAAGAACGCAACACGAGTCAACCAAAACTCGCATTTGCTAAACTTAACATACAGCTGATGAGTTCTTAAGGTCTGGAGTACTACTCTCAGATGATTCTCATGATCTTCATCACTTCTCGAATAGACCAAGATATCATCAATGAACACGATCACAAACTGATCCAAATATTCCTTGAACATTCTGTTTGTCAAATCCATGACAGCAACTAGAGTGTTCACCAAGCCAAACGATCTTACAATACTCTCGTAAAGACCATATCAAGTACGAACAGCTGTCTTTCGTACAACATTCTTCCTGGTTCGTAACTGACGACTTCATAATCTCAAGTCGACCTTTAAAACATCGATACTCTTTATAACTAGTCACACCATTCATTGATCTTTGGCAAAGAACACTTGTCCCTGATCTTCACCTAATTGAGTTGACGATGGTCGATGCATACTCGCAATAAACCATCTTTCTTCTTCTCACAAACAAAACTGATGTTTCCCAAAAGTGATGCACTGGTATACACGAATTCCTCATTCATCAATCTTCACATCCGCATCTTCAATTCTACCAATTCAGATAACAATAGCTAGTAAGAAGCCTTCGAGAGTGGCTCTATCCTGGTGCTAGTTCGATCGCAATTTCTATCTCTTTTTGGCGGTAACCCAAGCAATTCCTTTGGAACCATCTTAGAAATTTTCTATATCACCACCACCTTCTTCACATTCTATTTCTCAACTGACACATCCACTACAGTTGTCACATCAATCTTGGCAACCTCCGTCTAACAAACGGATTATCTTTAGCCAACGAGATTAATGAAATTGAAAATTCTTTTCGACTCTTAATCATCTCGACATTTTCGTCAACTAATAGATTAAACTGGATTATTCCATAACCATGATTCATTATCACAAGATGCTCTATGAGTCCACTCTACTCATATAGCATTAAAAATATTCCTTAGCAACTAGTCAAGCATAACTATTGCCAGTGATTCCCCTTTCTCTCACTTATTTCAACAATTTAAGTTCTACCAATTCGGCACAAAACTATGCTGCGCTACTCTGATAAAATCACTTTCAACACATTCTTTCTCTGATCGGTGCAAGGTCCATTCTACTCCCATTCCTTTCGCCGTCCTAGTGGCGTTCTAGCTGCAGTAGCGATGTCTATGCTACCTTAGACTTCCATTGACAGTCCTTCACCTGATGGCCATGCTGGTCATCATCACAATAGGTTCTAGTCACACTCAGACACTGGATTTATCCATGCTTCCTTCTACAATTCCAACACCTATCTGATGTGTCTTTTATCTTCTATCAGGTGAAAGCATGCACTCTTTCTGGTTGCCTCATCAGTCTGTTAGGACCACTCCCGACCAGATATCCCTGTTGGCTATACTCCAAACAATTTTGCATCCTAGGAAGGACATAAGACCGATCTCCATCATTACGTCCGGAAACAACCTAATCTATTTGACTCGGTACTGACTTGACTATTCCACCCTTTCTTGCGAGTGGAATAGAATACTTTTCTCTCAACCTCAGTCTTTTCCCTGACCGATTTCCATTTCTGCTTGAACTGGATCTATACCTCGGCTCGAATGCAATGACTTGCTCCCGGATCACATCTCCACTCTGGATCTCAGTAGGTGAGGCGACAACGGCGGTTGCAACACTAATGGCGGTTCGATCCTAAGCTTCCTGGCTCATCCAATTCCCAAGAAACACTAGCATCAAAACGATCCTATCAAACTTAGGATCATTCGATGCTACTACACTAGTACCAACCTGCAGTGGTACTCATACACTCGAGCTGGCCAGAGCCGACACTCTGCCACAACCACCTCGGGTACCGACCATTGTCAGTGCATTATCCTGAGTCCCCAAGTCACAGAGGACATTGTCCTCTTACAAGGAGTTCTCAGCTTCTGCTCGCTCATGGTTTAGTCTTTACACTGAAACCCATCTTCCACATCCACACTGGATTAGAAGGTGAGCGATCCGCACACAACAAACAATTCTAGCATTCAGCTAACACAAGCATGCACCAGCATGAATTTAAAGGCATTTCCTACTAACTATCCCATAGTCATCGCTCCTTATCACTCCAATACCTAACCATTGCTCTGATACCACAAAAAGGGGATGTCACGCCCCAATCCTCAGGCACGCACACATCCTTCTCACTTGGTCAATTTTATAATGCGATATCCCAGGACTAAGTATCGCCGACCCTTTCTTTTCTCAAGCACATGCGGAAGCAGTTAAAATCCCTAGACAATAAAACGATGGGATAGAAAAGCAAGGCCATATTTTTCATATTGAAACTTATAACCAAACTTTTATACAAAACACAAACCAAAACACTTCACAACTTTTTACTTTATCTCTATTCACATCAAAATAGAGATCTCAAAAGAAGATAGAATCTCAATCCATCCAGGCCGTACTCAAGGCCCCTCTCGGGATTATCTTCTTCTTCCAAAAATCATTCTCCTCAGGTTTTACTTCCGAGTTCTCCTTCCCAGACTTCTCCTCCTCAGCTCCTCATCAGGGTCCTGAAATGTTTTCCCCAAACCGGGATGAGACTACGTCTCAGCGAGTTCTACCCCACTAAGGCCCGATTAATAAACCATTATACTATAGGCTGCCTAAACACGCACAGGTTAGAGGACTTACCTTGGCCTCAGATTCCACCTGCATATTAGTACAGATCAAATAGGCACCCAAGCAATCACATCACAGATCGAAGCATCGATCGAATCGACCTAGTCGATTACACGCCAACAAGACCACTCACGGTCATTCTCATTCAATTAATCAATTCATAATATGGAATCAAAACAAAGATCAATCGACTTAGTCGATTACATCTCAGTCGGACCATTTCTAGGTCATTCACTCCATCCCATAAAACCTCCAATAATACACTTAGTCATAGAGCTCCATTAATTCTCTCGGGTGTCGCTTTCGCCAAGGTGACATAAGTAACAGACGGTCTACGTTCGTTCTTTAAGGCGCCGTTTTCACACGGTGATATTCCTCATCACCGAACCACGCCCGTCATAGGTCACATATCACTGACAGTCTACGTGCATTCTTTAAGGCGTCGTTTTCGCACAGTGATGTCCTTCATCACCGAACCACGCCTGTCACGATTCATAGGCAGTCTACGTGCGTTCTTTAAGGCGCCGTTTTCGCACAGTGATATCCTTAATCACCGAACCACGCCTGCCACAAGTCATAGACAGTCTACGTGAGTTCTTTAAGGCACCGTTTTCGCACAGTGATATGCTTAATCACTGAACCACGCCTGTCTATACTTCATACTTGATCAGTCTCAACCAATAGAGTTCTCAGTTCACTCTCACGACTCTCTCCACTTTACAGCTCGTCAAGGCATTATGAATACTAAATAGCCGTACTCAGCCATCTACCAATCAATAATTCAATTTCACTCAATTTCAATCAATTTAAGGTAAATCCCTAAAATATCACAATTTATTTAATTCCATGCAACGTAGAACTCAAATAAATAAACGGACTACACCACGACGATCAGCATGAGATTTTGATCGTCGGCCATCAAAATCTTAATTTCTGAAAAATAAATAATTAATTAATTAATTTAGAAAATTAATAAATATTAAAAATTCAATTTAGCACAAAATAAAGCCCAATTAAATAAATGGACTTCACCATGGTCAGCATAATATTCCGGTCACTAGCCATCTCCATTGGATTTTCGGAAAATAATTAATTAATTAATTTAATTTCGAAAATTAATATTGAAATACCAAAAATTCCACTTAGGCTCGAAAAGCCTAATTGAAGCCCACTAAGGGTCGGAAAAAAATCCCGAGATGCTTTCAATAAATAGTAGACCACGTCTACTTACTAACTGCACAATCAATTTGTCTAATTTACATCACAATTAACTAATAATCGCTAATCTATTCTAATCTAACCACCTAAACCTAATTAATTAAAATTAAACAACCCTTAAGCATAATTAGCAAACTAATCAGGGATTAGTGAGATTACTCACCGGAATTGCGCGCAAAACGTATCAATCCGACGGGGACGACACGAGGAACGATTCTTCCCAAAGCACGGCTTGGGTTTGGGGCCCGGAAACGGCCCAAAAGCGGGCCCGAAGGTGCTGGAAATCCCCTTCGTGGGGCTGCTGGTTTGGCCGAAAACAGACACAAAAAAGCCACAAACCACTTCCACAAGGGCGGCAAGGCATGGGGGAAGGCCGGTGGAGGTCCGGCGGGGTAAGCCGGACGGGGGCTGAACAGAGCTGAGCGGAGGCCAAACGAGGCTGGACGGTGCACGGCGAGGACGGCGGGTGCGGGTGGGAGGCGGCGGAGCACACGGCGTGCGCGGGCATGTGGTGCGGATGGCGGTCGAGCTCCAGTGCGGCGGCGATGGCTTCGGCGAGCTCTTCCGCTTCTGTCTGCTGGCTTCACACGAAGAAGAAAGAAGAAGAAGAAGAAGCTGGTTCGGTCATAAGGGAGTGGGGGAAAAAGAGAAAAGAGAGAGAGAGAGAGGGAGAGAGAGAGAGAGAAAGGGCTTTGACTAGTCAAAAAGAAAGAGAGAAAAGAGAAGGCAATTTCAAATTGGCAAGGGGGTGTTCGGTGTGGAGGGGATTCGCACGAGGGGGAGGGGAGAGGAGAGAGAAGAGAGAGAGAAAAAGGGAGAAAAGAAATTAAATAATTAATATTTTTCTTAATTTTTTTTCTCTTTCCCTTTCCCTTTCTATTTTCTTTTGGTCTTCAATATTTCCTTCGATAATTTCTTTATTGAAATTTCGGGCTTGTCAATAATTTGACGGACGATGAGACAGGGTCCTAAAAATGAATTGTGACACGCTCGAATATTCGATTCCTGAAACCAAATTAAATTTCATGATTAAAATCGATCGGACACGATTTTAGTCCAATCCAACCAATTAGGTGGTTTTTTGGGATTTTACCGCGGTTATATTACTTAATGGCTTCACTCAATAGGTTAGCTAACTCGTGAGTGATCAGCTCAGAGAAAAATGACCATAGACGCGGCGACGACATGGACGTTTCATTTTATCGCAACGAGGTCGAATTTCAGGATGTCACAAACCATCTTTTGTTTAACAATGGTATGGGGGAGTCATTTGCATTTTCACATTAATTTGTCTACTTATGTTTCCTTGCTTGCTCTATTGTAAGTTGCAATTGTTCAAGTCATTTACTCGTCAAATTTAAAAAAATTTCTTTTTTTGTCTATATAATTATTTTTTCTAAAAAAAATATTTAGAGAGGTTACCGGTCTATACTTTGCCTTGTAATACACATGAAAATGCGCGTTTATGTGTGTGTGTGTGTATATGTATGTATAACGTTGTTCGACATTCACACAAACTTTTCCGAGGAAGTAACAGTCGCATAACTCCTTTTACCCGCCATTTCGACTGAGGAAACTTTCAAAGCTAACAAGCCCGTGATTTTTACCTAATTTTTTTGGGCGAGCTTTCCGAAAACAAGACACAATGCAGTGCAGGTGTCACTTCTTTGGCTGCAAAATATCAACCCGGCCTATTTCTTTTGCAGGACTTAAATAAAAAATTACAATTTCATCAAAGAAATATTCTTCATGAAAATCGAGCAGAACTTGCCCCTGCGCTAAACCAAGTCACTTGGGATCAAAGTGTTCATCATCACTGTTCACAGTTTCATATCCCCTTGAGGCTCCAATAATGGATTAATTTAAATAAAACCATGTATATTTGCACTAAAAGTTTACCACACGTTATACTCACATGAACCAAACATTCACAACCATCCTCGAGAACTAGAAAACTAGGTCTATGTGGACCTAAATAACTGTCTATAACAACGTAAGTGTGGAGATGTAACTCTTCAGCCAATGATTGTCAAATTATGCCAATTTCTCTTGGTTTTACATTTCTCTATCGCTACTCCTTTTTGTTTATATGCATAAAACATATTTAATAAATTGCTTAACTTAAATTTGTGCATAAAAACTTAATATTATGCAGCATATTCTATATTTGGGCTAAAAATTCTTATGTTTATTTGAATTTTAATAGCTAAATATCATGGCATCATGGCATCACATGGTGATACATTTTCATCGCAATACATAATTAAACAGTAGTATGATCAACAAGTGTCAGAGGAATTTGATACATTCATGTGCCAAATGTAGAGAGGCACATGCGCCCTTTTTCCCCTTTCTCCACACTTCACAAAGCAATAGTCGTCAGGCAATTTTATAAGCTTTTGTAATGGAAAAGGATTACCCTTTCCTTTCATATCTCAGGCATGAAAATATATGAAGTTTTTTGTTTAGTTGAAAATAATACAGTTGGTTCTAATGTATAAATTCAAGGAAATGAGAAATTTTGTAGAAGAACACCTTTAAATGATTAATTGGTATGTTGATAGCTTATTTTCTATTACATTAGAGCAAAGGATATTTTGCTCAAGTAGGGCCTTTTCAAATAGATGCTTTTTTGGAATTCACTTGCTTAAGGATGTTATTCTCAATCAAATCGAAGTGTAAGTCATTTTCAAAAGAATTGGATACTTCGTGCGAAAGTTTATAAGAAAGACTTCGTCTAGGTGTGAAAGAATACATTTCATTCAGATCATTTAGTTCAAAAGAGGATTTCCGCATTTTGAACTTTAAGGAAGAATGGCACTTCAAAGGTGTAAAGCTTCCACCAATGTCGAATGATCCATGTGTTTTGACGATGTCTCTCCTTTTTTTCCGAGTCTCTTATTGCTTAGTCAAAAGTGCAAAGGAGTATTTACTCATCACTTTCGTGCTAGTTTCACTCCACGCAACTTCACTCTAGAAAGAAAAATTATGAAAGTTAACTTGATGGGTAGAACCACTCGGGTTTGCCCCAGTGGTCACCCTTCCAACACGGAAGAGGGGGTGGAGGATTCGAATATCCACCTTCTCAGGGAGGGTTGGGATGAGGAATAATTAGTTTTAAGTGTAGGTTTCGACTCCCACGCCCTATAAGGAGGCAGGGCAAGGGCAAAAGTCTGAAAGTGAGAGTTAGAATAGGAGTAGTAGAGTAAGACAAACCAAAAAAAAAAGAAATTTGATGGGCAGATGGCCCCACTGCCTTTTTCCTTCTTCATGCTCATATCTAGAGCGAGTCCAAGGCTTGAGTCAGTGGTTCATTTCCATTACATTTTCTATCCTTTTTTTTTTTTTTTTGGCTATTGATAGAAATGGCTTGATCGTTATTATTTGCAAAAATTCTAAATAAGGATATCAAATAAGGCTATTTTATCAAAAATGGGCCTGAAATGGACATTATTTTAAATAATAATCTAAAGTGGCTAAATCAAACTCACATAAAAACCTAAACTCGCTAACCGGCTAAATGTTTATCAATCAGTGAGCATGTGATTTTTCCATTGGCCAGAATATGGATACTTTTGTCCAAGAAAAATTTGAGTAAAAAATTAAAAGCCCTAAAAAATTACTCAAAACACTTCTTCCTTTGTTTCTTCACGTGTTGTTTCTATCCTTCCAGTCTTCGTTTCTATTGAGAGAAAAAAACTAAGCTCAAGTAAGACCCACCTCTCGTTAGTCAATACTCACATATAATACAAGGACCTTGATTCTCCATCATCTTTTCCCAAGTTTGCGATTTACTTCCATCTCCACTTATGTTTAATTGAGGTCAATTTTATTCAAATTGGTGCAATTGATCCTTCAGTCATCCAAGAGAAAGCAACTGCATTTTGTTGAAGCGTTGACAAGGTGTGGGCATGTAGTGGAATATCACATCGATAGGAGCGATGACAATGGTAGAAGACTTTTTTTTTTGTTTTTTTTAATAATTGTTTTTGCTTTTTTTTTATATATATATTTGTTGATGCATTATGTCTCCTTTCGTCCAAATTGATGCATATTAGTTGCATCTATTGCATATTTTTAAATTGGATTGGCTGCCGTCATGGTCTTACATGTTGGTAGTGGCTCCTATTTTGCAAATTTGTTAATGCTTCATTTTTTTTCTAGCGTATGTTTTGTCATTAATGACCAAAACTCGTGAGCATGGCATGGAATTTAAGTGATGGTTTTTTTTTTAATGATTTTTGAGTTATAACACATTGACGATGCCAAGGGTAAGATCCCTCACCTTAGCAGCAAAAATGGTTGGTTTTTGGTGATGTTCTTGCACTGGAGGCCTCATAAGCATAATGATTAAGCTTATAGACCACACCAACGGTAAGGTCCCTCACCATAGCAAGGGCACTTATGTGTCCACACAGGAATCTGAATGTAGATTACCAAACAACTAGCATATAAGACATTTTAAGTCCATAATGCTATCTTTTTGTGACAAATAACATCCAATAAAATATGAATCTATGGAAGAGGAAGAGGGTATGTAGTCACTTGTGTGACTAGTTTTCTTTCATAGATCGGGCATGAAGTTGTTTCTAATGTATAAATTCAAAGAAATGATAAATTTTTCTAGAAGAACACCTTTAAATCATTAATCCGTATGCCAATAACTTATTTTCTTTTACTTCGGAGTGAAGGATCTTTCCCTCAAGTAGGGCCTTTTTCATTAGATGCTTGTTTGGAATTCATTTGCTTAGCGATGTTATTCCTCGTCAAATCAAAGTGTAAGTCATTTTCAAAAACATTGGATACTTCAAACAAGAATTGGTGAGGAAGATTTCATCTAGGTATGAAAGAACACGTTGCATTCAAATTATTTAGTCCAAAAAGAGGATTTCCGCATTTGGACTTTAATGAAGAATGACACTTTGATAGGGTGATGTGTCCACTAATATTGAATGAGTAATAAACATTGCATCTAGAGTTTAGCTTATTTTGTTACTATCTAAATTGATGTTACAAATGAACATCATTAATATTATTCGAGCGCACTAACTTTACTGACCATTATGAATTCCATGTGATTAGACCAAATCTCTCCTTCTTTTTTCTTCATCATTTTCGCTTAGGGAAAAGCGCAAGAAATAGCTTGTCACTTTCGTGCCAGCTTCCCTCCATGCAACTTTGCTCCACGCCTCCATGCAACTTCTCTCTGGAAAAAAAAAATGATGGATATGATTTTGATGGGCAGGTGACCCCTACCACCCTGTTCCTTCTACATGCTCTTATCTAGATTGAATCCAAGGCTTGAGTCCGCGTTTCCGTTACAAAAATGCCCCTATTTTGACTATTAGAAATATCGTATGCTCATCAATTACCGATTATTTGATTGGTTGATGAGCTCAAATCTTTATTTGACACTAATTTAATCATTTTAGGTCTTTATTGAAATAATTTTCACTCCAAGTCCTATTTTTTTAAAAAAATAGCCTCGTTTTAGGCCTTTATTTGAAAATTTTCCTTATTATTTTTTAAAGATGCTCCGTGATTTCAACTAAGAGGACTTAAAAAGCTACAATAAGCCACGATTTCAATCAAATACCTTCAACCAGCTTTCTGAAAATGAGCCTCAATGCCTATGTTGTTCCTTTGGCCACAAAACAATCAACTTGTCCTATTTCATTTTCAGGACTTAAATATAAATTTGCCATGTCATTAAAGAAATATTCCACAAAAGAGTAAAGTGGCACATGCCCCTCAGCGTTAAACCAAAACCATTTGGGACAGTGATGATCCTTGCACTTCAAAGCATTTTCACAAGCATCCGATATCAATGTTTTCACTTTTTTGGAGAAGTTAAAGTCACCTAACTATTTTTTTCTGTGATTTTGATTGAAGGGACTTCGAAAGACTAATACACCTTATATTCACATGAAAGAAGTTTTCACACCTATCCTAAAAATATATAGATCTAGGTCTATGTTGACCCTAATTCACATTTGATAATTATAAAGCTCACTCAAATATGTTACTTATTATTTAAAATTATATCTGTTGTACTTGAGTATTTTTGATAGGATTTCAAAAGGGTAAAAAGACCACATTACCCTAAGACACAAGATATTATAAGATATTTTAGTAATATTAATGTGTGTGCCGAAAAAGTTAATGATTTGCGCGTCCAACTTTTCTTCACCGAAGATCTCATTTACTACATTAGTTCGATGTATGATTGATGCAAATATTTGTTCAACATTCGTTTATTGTTAACTGAATTATGAATAAATTTGACAAATCGATAGTTTTGGACTCTAAAATCATCATCCCGTCGCCACACTTATATTGAGATTTACTCCTGCTAGTTTTTCATAAGGAAAAAGTCGTCAAACAATTTTATAACCTTCTGTAATTTTGCTAGTGCCCCGCATTACATTCCCCCAGGGTCACAACAGGATAAAAGCTGTTTGATTTGATAAAGGTAACAACGCACCGACCCTCTACTTTCCACGCACCTCCCTGATTTCAAATCGAAGATAGACAGGTCGTGTTCCCACCGCATTCTTGACTTATGGAGGTCAAAAGGTTTTCCCACACTGCATTATTGAGTTGGGTGGAAAGATGCAATCCTACTCCTATATAATACTCTATAATTGTTAGTGGAAAGCTTGCTGGCTTTTTCAGAGGGCAGAATGGATTAAGACCAGATGATACTGTCTCCTCCTATTTTTTTTGCGATGACTGCAAGTTTCGTTAAAACTCTGCAGCAGAGAATGGAGATGGAGATTTACGCACAAGAAAATCAAGTTTACACACTCATACTTCTGTTTGGCCATTTACTCACTCACGCACTTTGCTATTAATCGTCTGATCTACTTGAACGGAGATAAGGAGTCATTTCTTATCTCTGGTCAGAAACTCGACCTTAAAGGAAAAAGATGTTCGGAGCTAAAATTAGGGCTATACTGTTAAGTGACTTCCTGAAGCTCAGTCACTTCAAAGCTGGTTCAAACAATTAGAAATCAATAAAAAATGCTCCTCAATTTCACCCTCGAGCAGAAAAGTGCATGAATGTGGCTTTAGATGGAGTGATGAGACTCCATGAATCTAAGCGCAAGAAAATGTTAAATTGTATCAGAATTGCAATTACGATCAAATGATTTAGTTGAAATTGAAATTACAAGAAAAAGTAAAGAGAACTCTCGGAGATAAAGGGCGCGTTGGTCGATCTACTGCTTCAGCGTCTTTAACATTCTTCAAAAGAAGTGGCCTCATCATGTCTTTCCACTTTGCTTGAAATTCTCCTATTTTGCGGGCAACCACTTGAGCAAATGGACTAGCTTAACATACTTTGGGGGGGGGGGGGGACGGGTAAAATTGGGTACTAACACAAGTATGTTTGATCATTTTTTCTACGTAGTTGTCACGACCCGATCTCGCCACCCTCGAATCCCTCATCATCGCGAGGAGAGAAAAGGGGGAAAGGTCGGATTTAAGGGTACTTGATCACGAAAGTTCCCTCACGGCTTGCATTCCAAAAGACGTCATCACCTCGCCTTTTGGATCAATCCTCTCATGAGTTCCCTCTACGAGATCGCGAGCTCTCCCAAGCTCGTACCCTGCGTGACAGCGGAATGTCGCGATCCATACCCACATAAGCGACATACCTAAAAAAAGGAGTCGAATGTGGATATCGAATTTAAGGGTACTTTTACCATGGTAGCCCTCTCGATAGTACGCTTCACCCATTAGGATGGCATCACTTCATCCTTTGGGCTACTCCCACATCAAGTATGCTAAACCATAGTGAGTTTCATCGAAACTCATACCCCGCGTGACAACGGATTTATTTATACGATCTACTTATTTATGACAACCTAAAAATAGACGGGAGTCGCCACTAGCCTCAACTTTGGGGGTCGGCTAGAAACCCAATCGAGGGTCGGGAGTGTTCCCTCGATTCCTACGCAACCAGATATCTAGGTTCAGGGACTTGGGTTATGCTAATATTGCTATTAACGCCCTTTCGGTACCTAAACAGAATGTTGTGTTTTTCCTAACATGTCCATGCGTTTTTTTACATTTTTCAGGATCATTAATTCCTAGACTAAGTGATCATGCGCGGCAGATTACTTTCATTCTATTCTATTTCTAAAAAAAAGAAAAGAAAACAATCAATGAAATTGAAAGCACAAGACATGAAGTAAACAATCAATAGAAAACAGTAAACCTAATCATGCAATTCTAAAGAATATAAAAGAGAAAACAATCGAGAAAGAAAGGAAACCCACAACTCGTCGGGCTTTATACAATGCATAAAACCCGAGACATATATCGGGAAAATGAGCATTACATGATAACAGTCGGAGTGGACATCGACCTTCACCATCTTCACGCATTCTCCATCTTCAGGATCCTAATCTAAACCTAATCTAATAAACCTATAACTAGGTATATGCAGTGGAAGGAAACAAACAAACATATCAAAACATCAAAGAACAGGACATTATTAGTGTTCAAAAATGGTGACTAAAGTCATGAAGTCCTTACACCAAATTCTAAATGAAATCCCAAGATTTAGCATCATTATGTATTACACCTAAATCATCTATCTAACGATCACACACAAAGCATATAACATGACAAACATTCGAGCCACATGACCGTGGTCCTCAATCAATCCAAAACAATGAATGAACCAACTAAAGATCACTTATTCCAAAACATGCACCATTGAATTCACTCAACATATGTATTTAAAGCAAACGGAGCAATCAATGTGTAACCCACATGGTACCTAAAACCGTTTTGTAGGCAATTGATAAAAGATATCATTCCATGAAGGAAGCACCTCAAGATTCCTAACGCATGAATTTCTAAAAATATTAAGAACATGAACAAGTCAATCAAGAATAGATCATAGTAGCATGTCACACCGTCATTCTACAACATATTGAAAGCAATTTGGACAAATCTACTATTTCATCTTAAGACTAACAACAACTAGCCACAGAAAAGACAGCATTGCAGTTCAAGACAAATTCCAGATTTCAAAGCTCAATTTGAAAAAAGGAAAGGCAGGGCAAATGATGGGCAAATTGGACAAACTAGGCATCGTTAGAAAGCTTAAGGTGTCCTTTACGAATTCCTATTAGGTGACAATTGCAATTTAAGTCTTTTTCTAGTTCAAGCAAAGCCATTTGTATAAATGGTCAGATCAGATCATAACAAGCAGAACACATCAGCAGATTAGTGCTCTTTGCAAGAAGCATCAGGCAGGGCAAATGATGACCAAATTGCACATATAATATGTCATTAGAAAGCTTGAGAAGTCTCCTATGAATCCTTAGAAGGTCATGAACACAATTGAAATCATTTTCTAGCTCAAACGAAGACATTTAGCAAAGAGGTCAGATCAGTAACAGAAACAACCACACAGACCAGAACAACTTTCCAGATTCTGGAGTAGACTTTTAAAGAAGATTTCATGTGGCTAATGATATTAGATCAGGACGTATTATAGCTTGTTAGAAAGCTAATCAAACCATCTTTGACTTTCATGAAGACATCGAGCACAGAAAACCACAACAACCAGCTCATATCAATTCATTTGCACAGAAGGTTAGATCAGCGAAAGAAACAGAAAATCTGCAAGTAATGCAGGTCACTGAGGAGCGGAACAAAGGCATAATGAGTTTCCAAATGCCTGCAATCACTGATGGAAACTTGAACAGCAAACATCAATTACACATGATCTCCATTTAACCCATTAAAAGCACACATGATCGAATTCTAGTAAACTTTATACGGGAAATGCGGTAAGACACAAGCATTGCAACTTTAATGGGACATCGGAACGTAGGTAAACATAATGCAATGGGGATTAACTATTTATGACTGAGCCAAAAATCACAAAGCACATCATGTAGATTGAAGATAAGGAGAGAAAATAAGCATAGGAAAATAGCCAAAATGGATCACTAAAACCACACATTTTCATTATAATCCTAAGCTTATGCTCTTTCTCATAAACCAGATCTATCAAGAGAATGGGAAGTACTTGAATGATAACCGATGTATTTAAAGCGAGCGTCTATATAGATGAGAAAAATTCAGGACTTTTTTGGACTAAGACGCTAAAAGCTTAGGTAACATCAAAATATGGCACCAGCATTGACATATAAAAAGAGGTAAAAACAGCAATCTACCTTTCTTATATCTACAAAAGTGGGAGTTAAGCTAGCCACCTTTCTTACATTTCTGAACAAGACCAAACAGGAAAATCAAATGCAGGGATACATCTATCAGTCCTATGGAACTTGAAAATGACCACCGAATGAAGTGAACAAGCAAGATGACATGCTTCCCGCTTCAAGACATTTAAATTTCTTTATTGCTGTGGCTAACGATATATCTCTACCCACTTAAATTCTAATATCCACAACTAGAAAACAAAATTTTGATTCAATGCATCATCAAATTTGAAAGAAATATGCTGGAGATAAAACTCATAATCCCTACACCGGACTTTTCGAGGCAAAGATTATAAAGACAAGTCATGAATTCACCCACATGAGGAAATGTTTTTAGCTTGGTACACCCACTTAGGACGAAGGTTTCAAGAGATTTTAATTTGATGACGGAAGGAAAAAGTGGCGAGGTTAGAGCAAGAATGTAGGTCCAAAGTGACGAGCTTAGGAAGAAATCCAACTGACTCATGAACTTTAGTTAGGGCACTACAGCCACTAAGAATCAATGTTTCGAGATTTTTTATAGTTGAAAAATCAGGGATTTCAATTAATTGTCCACAATCTGCAAATTTGATGGATCTCAGACACTTGAAATTCTGGAATCCCGCTCCCAGCCATTTGAAGCTGCTGCCCCTCAAATTAACTTCTCTAAGTTTCTTCAGGCCAAATTTAAATTCAAGTGATGAAAAAGAACATCCGGGCAACTCAATCCACCTTAGCCCAGAAGGAAGACAGAGAGGAGCACCAGAAAACTATGCACCACGAATTACAAGCGATCTAAGACTTGTCATATTTGCAAAGGCGTTGTCACCCAAGCGCAAAGCAAACAGTTCAAGAGGGCATATATATGAAGCAGCCCAGAGAATTATTATATTGACTGATGTCTGATGATTCTTCTAAATGTTGGTATGGGAGATACAAATAGGCCAATAGTGAAGATGTTATCCAATCGAACCAAAGATAGGGCCGAGAGAAAAAATGCAACAGATGACAAGATAAAGCGATCGAGCCACAGAGAGCAATCCAAGAGATAGAAACAAAGAGAAAAAAGAAATTAAACTACGATAGAGTAAAAATATACTCAAAAAAGAACCTCCACTCATAGACTTTTTGGTCACTCATCAGCAGAGCACTTCTCAACAGAACACCACAGAAGACAACTAACGACAAAAACGAAAAGGGACCAATCGAGCTAGAGAATAATTCAAGAGAGAGATAGAGAAAAACCTGATCAAGCTAGAGACAAAAAGCCACTGTCGCCGATCAATTTTGGAGCTATGCCGAGACTTCCTACCCGGCGTGAACCTGGACCCCTGTATCTCGAGCTCCGGAAGGGTGTGGTCCACAACGAAGGCGTCGGATTGATTAAGCGAGTGAGTGTCCAAAGGAGGGATAGAGAGCAGAATCCACGACCCAAACAGAGTCAAATAGAGAATAGAAATCAAAAACCCTACAGATCGAGGAGGATGGAAAGAGAGCTCACCGATCGAGCAAACTCGATCCAGAGAGAAGAAATCGGTCAAGAGTCGCTGTCGTCACCGCTAGTCCGCTTCGGATCTGAACCTCCTCCGATCGAGTTTTCAGAGAGCAAGCTTCTGATCTCCGAGAAAGAGAGGGATCCGCTGAGTGAGAATCGCTAGAGCAAGAGCGAAACGGAATTCCCTCCGATGGACCGCGAGCGAAGTCGAGATTTTCCCCTGAGGAATCACGGATGTCTACGGGGATCCTTCGAGGCTAGGGATCCGAGATCTGAGTCCTAGCAGCCGCATCTTCGAAATGAGCTTCGAGCGCTGAGTCGGCCGAGAGAAGACGAGGTCCGCGAGAGGAAGATCGCCAGTCCACGAGCTCAAGAGATGGCATGAAGATGATCCGAGGAGAAGCGCAAGAAAGATGCTGCCATTGACGTCGTGGGAGGGCTAGGGTTCTGCTGCAACTGCCTCGAACTCCATTGATGACTCCACAGAAAATACGAACGCAGAGAGAGAGAGAGAGAGAGAGCCCGTGTGAGGAGAGAGACTCTGTGCGAAGTGTGGAGAGCCAGAGCCTGCCTCTAGAGAGAGAGCGTCCCTTCCTTTTATATTTTTATATTTTTCTTTTTTTTTTCTCTCCTTTTTCTTTTGGTTTTCTTTATTTATTTTGCTCTCTCTCTCTTTTTTCTTATTTCTAATTAATTTTTTTTTATCTTTTCATTTCAAACAATTTTTTACTTTTGCGAATTGAATGTTTAAAACGTCGACAAAAATTTCGGGTGTCAACAGTAGTGCTCATTCTCATGCAGTCATTGAGGAAGAATGCGCCCAACTTAGGTTTGATATGTATCTCTACAAAGTCATGAAAAAAGGAGCATAAAAAATGATATTGCAAGTTTTTGTATGTATAATTCATCCATATCACAAGCATAAATATTTGTTCGTCAAGATTTTTCTGGATGGACTCATGACACGCGCGACCCCCACCGCGTGATTCTAGATATCAATTCAATGAAGTATGCATAAAACAAGTGTTAAAGCTAGTACGAGCACCTAGAGGGGGTGAATAGATGTAAAAATAATTTTACAAGATAAGTGTGCAGCACTAATCAATAATAGATTATGAAAAGGAAATTCGTCTCTTGTAAACAAAACGAGTTAGGATCAAAGTAAAAGAGCGTAGAGAAAAGAATATAAACACAGAGTTTATAGTTGTTCGGCTTAATCCAAGCCTACGTCCACTCTTCCACACTGACAGCCCACTGGCTGGATTTCACTATGAAACAAAAGAGTTGTTACAATAAAGTTCATCCTTGATTCCACAGTGTAGAGACTCTGCTACACTTTCTCAAGGTCTTTCAAAGATATGAATTCTCTTTTGGGTATAAGATTTCGCTCAACAGTTTAATTGACTAAGAACAAGGAGCTTCAGACTTTGGAATTCTTCTATTGCGCACACACTCGAACAACTGGAACGTCTTCCTTATATACTCCTTCATGCTATTACACCTGTTGGCACTTACTAAAGGAATTCTTCCAATCTACCCGTTGGACAGAATCAATTAGGAAGATATTCGAGCTATTTAAGGAACATGACGATAGACCACCAATCCTGCTTGTCCATACAATCAGGATCTAGGTTTCCATAAGTAGAACCTTCCATGTATACTTCACCAATCAATGGATCCAAAATCCCTGAATCAATCATGATTTGAATAATGGATTTTGATATGCTATATCTAGCCAAGATATCTTCTTTAGTCGACAAAATCAAATCCTTAACAAAGTAATTCGTTTTGGATAAGCCTTCTTCGACGGTCTAGAAACTGTCAATGAGGATAGACTTTGAATCTTGAGTCTGGTAGTCAGGAGGTCTTCAGACTTTGATAGTAGAGTTTGCAAGTCTTTAGACTAGACTGATGGAAACGTTTTGTCAACTTCAAAACATTCAAGAAAGTTTTCTCCAACAATCTCCCCCTTTTTGATGGTGACAAAACTTTCCTACAGATTTAGATAACTTTGACCTGCAAAACATTATTCAAGCGAACAAGGATATCTCACAAAGGATAAATGACTTAATAAAGATATCATTAAAATCTGCATCCACAGGAAATATGTTAGTTTTGTAAATGAGCAAAGCCATGAGATATCAATAGTGCTTAAGATAAACAAACGTTCAAACAGTCAAATCCAAATCTAGTTGAAATCCAAACAGCCAAACACAGGAGTCAAGTCAATCAAACATAATCGACATAAAAGTTCAAAAAGTCAAGAATTCAAAGTTCAAAATCAAATCTGCACCACATCTCTCCCCCTTTTTGTCATCATTAAAAAGGTAGAAATGAAAAGAGAATGGCTTTAAGATTGCTTGGGAACACGAACAAGCTGAAAATCTCACATTGACTGAACTATCCCTTCCAGCTTTTTCAAATCCTCCTTTAGTTGCGCTACATCTTCACCCTTAGCATTTGTTTGAACTTGAAGAGTAAGGGCATTGATCTGATCATGCAAAGACATTGAAGAGGTTTGTCCTGCATTTTGCAAGTTCTGTACTTCGCATCCCAGAGCATAAATTTGGCCTTTCATCTCCAAAAGAACATCAAGTATTCTACGAAAGTCGGCCGAATTGTTTGTCTGAGTACTTGCTTTTGCACGATCAGACTAAGTATTGGTAGATGATGGCAAATCATCACGATCACGCAGATTGGGCGATGAAACCTCATGTCCCTCCTCAGGAAATTCAGTGGCATAGATGTCCTCTGGATCTGTTGGAGAACAACTTACTCCTTCACTAGTGGCAGGGAATGTGGACGTTCCTCTTTTCTCAGGATCTCCCCCTGTTTCCATGCCTTCAGGTGGAGAAAAGTGTTCCTCATGCTCTGCGTCCTCTTCTTCTTACTCAATTCTTTCTTCCTATGTTTCTCTCTCTTCATGCTCTGCTTCCTCTTCTTCTGTCCTCTATTCTGTCTCATCCTTGTCTTTTTCTTGTTTCTCTGTTGATTCTAGAACAGAACGACTCAATTTCTTCAATGCTATTGCAGAAATGGTGACATCATCCTCATACTCTTCATCCTCAATGATGAGCGCTCTTCTTTTCTTGGATGGAGCAACCATGGACTCCTTCCCTTTTCGCTTTGCTGCTGAAGAGACTGAATGAGTTTTGACAGGGGTTTTCTCCTTAAACTGCTCTAAAGCTTTGTTAAGTTCCTTCAAACGCATTTTAGAGACCATTCTTAGTCCCATCACCATTTGATCGCATGTTCGAACGCAAAGAATCCGGGGAGGCTGAATGTTCAAATGTTTGAATAACTTGGTCACAAGTGCTGAGTACGGAAGTTGACCCTTGTCCTTCACCATTGTCCTATACATGTGGAACATAATAGTGTGTGAAAGAGAGAACTTTTTGCCAACATTGATGGCATACATCAACTTTGCCTCCGAGTTTGAAACATCGGTTTTTGAAGTAGATTTTGGTCTGAGACAGCTAATCACTATCTTGTGAAGCAAAATGTTGGACGCATTCATTCTCAAATAGGAAATCTTTCATTCTATTTATCCTTAACAAGCTCGATCGTTGCACGACCAATAGACACACTGATAGGTTGATATTTCCCTCTTTCAACCCCAATCACATCAGCCAATGTATTCATGTCAACCACATAGTTCTGATCTCGAACACTGAAAGAGAATCTATTCGCATCCAAGAAACTGAGATTTTAATAGAAATAAGCAATAAGTTCAGCATGGGCTTCTGTTGTTTCAAAACAAAACTGTTCGAGTTGAAGAAGATTGAATTTTTCCCGCAGATTGACATTCATAGAATCAAGAAAATCAAAGTCCACACTTCTAGGGTTTATCACCCCACGCTTTAGCAACTTAGAGTACAGTTGCTTGTGTTCATCCGAGCGAAACATGTCTGTCCTTTTGCTTCGGATATTTGCTGCAACACCCATTCTAGGTTTAAACTGATTGTACATCCTATCATCATCATTCCCATCTGGTTGATTCAACCCTCCAAGACGTGGATCACTTGGGATATTCGCAAAAGCTTCTTCTACCGACCCCGTAGGGGCAATTCCCAATCGTTCCATCGTGCGTAAGAAAAAGGTTTCATTTCTATACCCTTTTTCCTTAAGAAATTCATCAATGTAGTTCAACGGAGTACCACTCCTTTTCAAAGCACGGTAAAGCTTGTAGGTAAAAGTGGGCTTATGAGTACATACAGGCTCTACATCCTCGATGATTTCTTCTTCTTCTCGATGTGCAACATCCTGAGGTCTAGATGGAGGAGATGGACGCTACTGAGAATGTTGTGGGCTCTGTTGTTGTCTGGGAGATTCTTCTTCCTCGGTGAGATCAAAGTGCGTAGGCCCCTCACGCATTTGCCGTGGTCCCCTGTTCGCGATCCTCGAAGACTTCCTTTGAGATGACATCTTTCACAATCTTTGAGAGATTCCAAGCTTGCTTCCCAAGAAAGATGAAAATTTTTCGAGGATTAAACAAGAGAAAACGACAGAAGTGGAAGATCTGTGCTCTCTTAGGGTTTTTTTTTTTGTGAGGAAAACAAAGAAAAACCAACAGTATATAAGGCAATCGAAGCGAGGCATACAAACCGTCGTAAAAAGAAATAAAAAGATGCCATTTTTGAAAAATAACTGCCTTTTCAAAAACTAAGATAACCGTCATTTAAAAAGATAACTTCTTTTTCGAAAAGGAAAGATTGCAATAATCACGAAAACTAGGAAATAACACTAGTCAATTTCGGATAGATGATCGTACCTTTTCAAGATTTGATTCGAGAAATAAATTTCTAAAATAGAAATAACTTACAGTCATAGATCTTAATTGTTTTAGTTTGAGAGTCTTTAGACTTTCAATCCTGAGTCTGAACTTCCTCAGACTTTAAGATATTGAGTCTGGAGCGAATAACTTCAAACTGATTTTTCTCCGAAGGCTTTGTAAATATATCCGTCAGTTGATTCTTTGAATCAATAAACTGAATTGAAACTTCTCCATTTTGAACATGATCTCTAATGAAGTGATGTTGAATATCTATATGTTTTGCTATTGAGTGAAGAAGTTGATTCTTGGTAAGATTGATTGCGCTGGTGTTGTCACATTTGATCTCAGTGAATGAATCTTCAATTCCAAAGTCTCTTAGCTATGTTTTATCCACAGAATCTGTGAACAGCAACTTCCAAGAGCTACATACTCTGCTTCTACAGTAGAAAGAGCTACTGTACTTTGCTTCCTTGAAAACCAAGATACTGTCCTGCTTCCAAGTAGTTGGCAGGTGCCCGAGGTGCTATCTCTGCAACCGGCTAGGTCTGCGTCTGAGTATCCAAGAAGAGTGAAGTCTACTTCTTTAGGATACTAGAGACCCAAATTTGAAGTTGAGGCAATGTATTTGATAACACGCTTTGCAGCACTTAAATGAGATTCTTTAGGGTCAGATTGAAATCTGGCACAAATACAAACACTAAACAAAATGTCAGGTCTAGAAGTAGTTAGGTAAAGAAGTGAACCAATGATACTCCTGTATAGCTTCTGGTCAATTCTTTCTCCTTCTTCATCCTTGTCCAGCTTCAAAGAACTTGACATTGGTATATCAGTCTTTTTGCAATTTTCTAGTCCAAACTTTTTGACAAGTTCTTTAGCATATTTTTCTTGATGAATAAAGATTTCCTCCTTTATTTGTTTCTCTTGAAGTTCGAGAAAGAAGGTTAGTTCACCCATCATGCTCATTTCAAACTCATCCTGCATAGACTTAGAGAATTTCTTGCACAGACTTTCATTAGAAGATCCAAAAATAATATCATTAACATAAATTTGAACAAGTAGAAAACTTTTGTTTTCTCTTTTGATAAACAATGTAGTATCTACTTTACCTTGACAAAACCGTTTTGAATTAAAAACTTACTTAGTATGTCGTACCAAGCTTGAGGTACTTGCTTTAAACCATATAAGGCATTTTTCAGTCTGAAGACAGAGTCTGGTTTCCTTGGATCTTCAAAATCGGGTGGTTGTTCCACATAGACTTCGTCTTGGATAAATCCATTTAGGAAAGCACTTTTGACGTCCATTTGGAATAACCTGAAATTCTTATAACAAACAAAAGCAAGTAATAATCTAATTACTTCTAACCTTGCTACTGGTGCGTAAGTCTTATCATAATCTATTCCTTCTTCTTGCGTATATCCCTTGGCCACGAATTTTGCTCTGTTTCTTACAACTTTTCTTTTCTCGTTCATCTTGTTCCTGAAAACCCATTTAACTCTAATGATGGATTTACCTTTCGGTTTAGGAGTCAATTCCCAGACATCATTGATGCTAAATTGCCTGAGTTCTTCTTGCATAGCTTCAATCTAGCTTTCATCAGTTAAAGCTTCTTCTATGCTTTTGAGTTCTATTTCAGAAATAAGAGCCATAGCACTAGACTCTTCGCGCCTTTTGGATCTTGTGCGAATTCCCTCATTAATATCACAAATAGTGAGATCTTTAGGATGACTGGAGTTATGCTTCCAGTTGCTGGTTGATTTGACAGACTGTTGATCTTTTTCCTCATTCGAATCTTCGTTGATCATTTGTTGCTCATCTTCTGAAGATTGAACTGCTTCTGGAAATTTAGACTTTGTAGAGTTTGGTGCAAGTTCAAATTCTTCAAGATGTGTGAATCGATTGATTTTGCATAAAGTCTTGAAATTTGCCATTCATCGATTCCTCCATAGATTGAGTTTTCTTATTGTAAACTCTGTAAGCTTTGCTTGAGATAGAATATCCAAGGAAAATACCTTCATCTGATTTTTCTTCAAACTTACCAACTCGATCATTTGCATTTTTCAATATAAAACATTTACACCCAAATACGTGAAAATATGAAACAATAGGCTTCTTTCCTTTGAATAACTCATAAGGAGTTTTCTCTAGAATAGGCCTTAGAAAGACTCTATTAATAATATAACATGATGTAGAAACTGCTTCAGCCCAAAAACGAGAAGAGATGTTACTTTCAATTAACAGAGTTCTAGCCATTTCTTGAAGCGACCTATTCTTTCTTTCCATGACTATATTTTGCTCTGGAGTATATGGTGAAGAGAACACATGTTGAAAATCCGATTCATCACAGAATTTTGTAAAGTCTTGATTTTTAAATTCACCTCCATGGTCTGTCCGTATACTTGAAATAACGTACCCTTTCTCATTTTGGACTTTTTTAGCAAACTTTGTAAAATAAGAGAAGGTTTCAAACTTACTTGCTAGGAAATATATCCAAGTGAATCGTGAATAATCAACCACAATCACTAAACAATATTTCTTACCTCCAATGCTCTGAGTTCTGGTTGGTCCAAAGAGATCCATATGCAAGAGCTGCAGTACACGATCAGTGGAAACTTGATTTATTGGTTTGAATGAGTTTCTTACCTGTTTTTCCAACACGCGCGGTGTGCATAGATCAGACTTTTGATATGACAGATTTGGCAGTCCACGAACAAGCTTATTTGTTAAGATTTTGGCTATTTGCTTCATGTTGATGTGCCCAAGTTTTCTATGCCATAAGTTTGCTTCTTCTTGAATTGAGATTAGACAATGGGTTTCATTTGGTTTGATATCCAAGAGGTAGATATTCCCATGTCTTCGACCCGTGAAAGACTGAGAGGAATCTTTACTGGTTCTTGAACATATTCCTTCTTGAAAGTTAATTTTGAAACCAGTGTCGCACAACTAACTGATACTTAGCAAATTGTAGTTGAGTCATTCCACTAATGAGACATTACAGATACTGAGGCTTCCAATCTTTACAATTCCATATTCTACAATTCTTCCTTTACTGTTTTGTCCAAAAGAAACTTTTCCACCATTAACTTGAACAAGCTTTATGAAGCAATTGGAATCTCCTGTCATATGCCTTGAGCATCCACTATTCGGGTACCATTTAACATTTTTCTTGATAGTGACCTACATTTAGAAAAGAAACTCAAGCTTTCTTTGGGACCCATATTTTCTTGGATCCATTGGTGTTAGTGTAATATACGGTATTTGCCCATACCTTCTTAATAGGTTTCTAAACCATAGGACATTCTTTCTCAAAATGATTTGAGCTATTGCACTTAGAACATTTAAGAGCACTGCAACCTATTGGTTTTACAAAAACTTTTTGGAAATGATTTTTATAAGCATCTCTTGTAAGTCTTTGCTTAATTCTTTCCTTTACTTTAGGAAAATCAATTAGATAAATGGTTTCAATAGTCATTCATAAACCTGATTTGTTGAAATAAGGTCTTTGTGCTGAAAGAATTTTTTCAAGTTTCTCAGATCCTATAGAAAATCTTTTGGAAATATTTGAGATATCATTTTTCAATAATGCATTTTCTTTTGAAAGATTGTCTTCATTTTCTTTCAAAGTAATAACACTTTTGTCTAAACTTTTGACATTTTCTTTCCAAACATTTTCCTGTTGTTTTAGTGCAGAATTTTCTCTTTTAAGTTCGGAAATCCTTTTAAGAGAAGATTTGAGACTAAGACACAATTCATCAATGTATCTAGAGACTTTAGTAGGGATTTTCAAATTACTTACCTCGATTTCACTGTCTGAATCTGAGTCTGATTGTGCCATGAGACAAATATTGGCATAATCATCATCACTTTCTTCACATTTTGTATCACTCCAAGTTTTTGCTTTGAGTGCCTTTCAATATTTTTCAGTTTTTCCTTTCTTTTTCCTCAGAAGGGGACAGTTGGGTCTGATGTGTCCATTTTTCTTACATTCAAAACAGACTACATCTTTATTGGATTCATCATCTTCAACAGACTTAGTCTGTTCCTTTTAAAAACTTTGTTTCTTTGGATTGAATCTTCTCCCCTTTCTGTTTAGTTTTCTGAATCTTCTTATCATGAGAGCAAGCGATCATCCATATCGTCTTCAGAATCTGTGACATCAGAATCATCATTAGATTTTAATGCAATGGATTTCTTACCTTTAAAACCTTCTTCTTCATTGATTTGCTCCACTTCATAAGATTGAAGAGTTCCAACCAATTCGTCAACAGATAGTGGCATGATTCTTTGTCTCTTTTATTGAGGTCTTTATGTGATTCCAATCCTTGGACAGTCCACGCAGTAGTTTGTTTGTCTTCATGGGTTCAGAAATTGGTTGACCTTGATATTCAAGACCATTCACGATTTCTATAAAACGACTAAACATGTCAGTGATAGATTCTCCTGATTTCATTTTGAATACTTCGTATTGACCGAGCAGAATGTTGATTCTGGTCTCTTTCACTCGATCAGTTCCTTCATAGGTGATTGTAATCTATCCCAGGCTGTTATATTCAGTAGGTGATAATGCGCAATATAAAGAATAAATTGCTTTTGCATCAAGAGCTTGTCTCTTGGTTATCTCTTCTTGAGTCATTTCACTAAACTCAACGGTTTCTTTTCCTCTTTTTGAGACAGATGCAACTTTAGGAATGATTCCTTTGTCTACCACATCCTATTCCAGAGGATCCTTTGATCTTAGGAATGCCTTCATCTTATTTTTCCATATGTTGTATTCATTTCTATCAAAATAAGGCGATCTGGTATTACTTTGCCCTTCAATCAATCCTGAAGCCAACATACTAGCCATGGATCTTTAACTCTGAAGTAAAACACTTCAACTTAAGTGAGTACACAAGCTCTTATACCAATTGTTAAAGCTAGTAAGAGCACCTAGAGGAGGGTGAATAGGTGTAAAAACAATTTTACGAGATAAGTGTGCAGCACTAATCAATAATAGATTATGAAAAGGAAATTCGTCTCTTGTAAACAAAACGAGTTATGATCAAAGTAAAAGAGCGTAGAGAAAATAATATGAACACAGAGTTTATAGTGGTTCAGCTTAATCCAAGCCTACATCCACTTTTCCGCACTAACAGCCCACTGGCTAGATTTCACTATGAAACAAAAGAGTTGTTATAGTAAAGCTCTTCCTTGATTCCACAGTGTAAAGATTCTGCTACACTTTCTCAAAGTCTTTCAAAGATATGAACTCTCTTTTGGGTACAAGATTTCGCTCAACAGTTTAATTGACTAAGAACAAGGAGCTTCAGACTTTAGAATTCTTTTGTCGCGCACACACTCGAACAACTGGAACGTCTTCCTCATATACTCCTTCATGCCATCACACCCGTTGGCACTTATCAAATGAATTCTTCCAATCTACCCATTGGATAGAATCAATTAGGAAAATATTCGAGCTATTTAAGGAACATGACAATAACCCACCAATCCTGCTCGCCCATACAATCAAGATCTAGGTTTCCATAAGTAGAACCTTCCAAGTATACTTCGCCAATCAACGGATCCAAAATCCCTGAATCAATCTTGATTTGAATAATTGATTCCGATATGTTATATCCAGCTAAGAGATCTTCTTTAGTCGACAAAATCAAATCCTTAATGAAATACTTCGTTTCAGAGAAGCTTTCTTTGACGGTCTAGAAACTGTCAATGAAGATAGACTTTGAGTCTTGAGTCTGGTAGTCCGGAAGTCTTCAGAATTTGATAGTAGAGTCTACAATTCTTCAAACTAGACTGATAGAAACGTTTTGTCAACTTCAAAATACTCAAGAAAATTTTCTCCAACAACAAGTACTTACAATAACAATAAGTTTCTAGCATAAAAAGTCGAGCACACAATGAACAGTAAAGAGGGGAAAAATAGAAGAAAAGGTCCAAAGCAGTTCACTTCCCTTCTAACTACTCCCTCAAAAAAAAAAAATCTGATTGATGACAAGGTAGGCCACCATAAAATAAAATGGAGCGAATTGAATTGAAAGGACATGCATGATTAAGTAATGGTCATCATGCCACTGCTGAGGGAGGCTACTTTTTAATTTGAAAAACTACTTTCTAATTTGCTCCTTCACGTGATTCCCACTTGTCATCGTCGCAATCCCTTTTTCAATCCGTGAAATACGGTTTCTTACTTAGTGGGACATTCACTTTGATCGTTCCGCACCATTACCCGTCCGTTTCTTTTTGACTTTTAAGGTTTTCTTTTTTGACTTTTACTCTACTTTGAGGTTCCTAATAATTATAATGAAATGAAAGTTTCCCTTTTGCATCGTACTTTACCTGATTTCACGGATTAGCTTTTGGTAGGAAAACTATCGCCTGGAGGTCCTTTCCTTTTCCATATACTCATCTACTCATAACATACTCTTCGCTTTTTCGGTGGACCAAAGAACATAAATATACACTATCAATCATTTTCATTTTGAGCTTATCTGAAAATCAAATAACACCAAGTATAAATTCATTGGATCAATCTATATGATACTTTTCCTTATGGATGTAGACAATGAAACCAATTTTGATAAACATTTTGAAGCATTCGTGTTCAAGTGTGTTGAGTTCACTGCCTGTAACTGATCACACCATTCTTTATTAACAATGTGGGGGCACTCATCAACGTTGCCCAAAATCACAGGTTGCTTGATCATCACCCTCTCTTCCATCAATTTCAGGTATTCGGTGTATGACTGTGTGTTGGTGAAGGAGGTGATCTATGCTGGCTTGAAAGAGAAAGACGAGGCAGAGAGAGATTTGTGACGTCATTATTGTTGGAGAAATCCTCGTGAAGTGCTTTGAAGTTGACAAAACGTTTCCATCAGTCTAGTCTGAAGGTCTGCAGACTCTGTTATTTAAAGTCTGAAGACTTTCGGACAGCCAGACTCAAGACTCAAAGTCTATCCTCATTGACAGTCTCTAATCCGTTGAAGAAAGGTTATCCAAAACTGGATGTTTGTTCAGGATTTATCCTTATCATCTGGAGAAGATCTCGTGGCTGGAGAAGACGTAACAGAATCCTTTGATTGATCAAGATTGATTCAATGATTGAAGATTCGATGATTGTCTAAATATTATTGGAAGGTTCTACTTATGGAAATCGAGATCCTGATTGTATGGGCGAACAGGATTGATGGGCTATCAACACGTTCCTTTAATAGCTCGAACAATCTTCCTAATTGATTCCGTCCAACGGTTAGATTGGAGGAATTCTTTTGGTAATTGCCAACGGGTATGATGGCATAAAAGAGTATATAAGGAAGACGTTCTTAGTTGTTCGAGGTGTGCGCGATAGATAAATTCCAAAGTCTGAAGCTCCTTTTTGTTTAGACAATTCTTTTGAGCGAATACTTGTATACAAAAGAGAGTCTATATTTGTGAGAAACCTTGAGAAGGTGTGGTAGAACATCTACACTGTGGAATCAAGGCAAAGCTGTGTTGTAACTTCTCTTTTGATCATAGTGAAATCCAGCCGGTGGGCTGTCAGTGCGGAAGAGTGGACGTAGGCTTGGAATAAGCCGAACCACTATAAATCCTGTGTTCAATTCTCTCTCTCTCTCTCTACCTCGATCGTATTTCATTCTGTTAATCAAGAGACAATTTTCTTTCTATCGTTTGTTAATAATCGTTTCCGTACTTCGACAAATTGTTTGTGCGCCTATTCACCCCTCCTCTAGGTGTTTATACTAGCTATCTCAATTGGTATCAGAGCCTGTGTACTCACTTTGTTTGAAGTGTTTTACTTCAGAGTTAAAGATCCATGGCTAGTATGCTAGCACCAGGGCTGATGGAAGGGCAAAGCAATACCAGACCACCCTACTTTGATGGAAAGGATTACAACATCTGGAAAAACAAGATGAAAGCTTTCCTACGATCAAAGGATCCTCTGGAATGGGACGTTGTAGAAAAAGGAATTACTCCTACAGCTGCATCAGTCTCTGAAAGAGGGAAAGAAACTGTTGAGACCAGCGGAATGACTCAGGAAGAGATAAACAAGAGACAAGCACTCGATGCAAAAGTAATTTACTCTTTATATTGTGCTTTGTCACCAACTGAATATAATAGAATATCTTCTTGTGTTACAGCAAAAGAAGTCTGGGACAGATTACATATCACATATGAAGGAACAGATCGAGTGAAGGAAACCAGAATTAACATTCTTCTCGGTTAATATGAAGCCTTCAAAATGAAACCAGGAGAATATATAACTGACATGTTTAGTCGTTTTACAGATATTGTCAATGGTTTTGAGAATCAAGGACAAAAAATTTCTGATCCTATGAAGGTAAACAAGCTACTGCGTGGACTCTCCAAGGATTGGAATCACATAAAGACTTTGATAAGAGAGACGCAGAGAATTATGCCACTATCTGTCGACGAGCTGATTGGAACTCTTCAGTCTTATGAAGTGGAAAGGATCAATGAAGATGAAGATCCAAAAGGTCAGAAATCCATTGCATTAAAATCAAATGATGATTCTGATGATACAGATTCTGAAGATGATATGGACGATGAGGAGCTTGCTCTCATGATAAGGAGATTCAGAAAACTGAATAGAAAAGGAAGAAGGTTCAACTCAAAGAAACAAAGCTTTCAAAGACAACAGACCAAGTCTGTTGATGATGAGGAACCAAATAAAGATGTAGTCTGCTTTGAATGCAAGAAGAAGGGACACATCAGACCCAACTGTCCTCTTCTGAAGAAGAAGAGAGGAAAAGCTGAAAAATTCCGAAAAGCTCTCAAAGCTGAAACCTGGAGTGATACTGAGTGTGAAGAAAGTGATAATGAATATGCCAATCTATGTCTGATGGCACAATCAGACTCAGACTCTGGATCAGACTCTGAATCAGACTCAGACAGTGAATTTGAGGCAAGTAATTTTAAAATTCCTGTCAAAGTTTCTAAATACATTGATGAACTGTGTTTTAGTCTTAAGACTTCTCTTAAAAGAATTTCCGAACTGAAAAAGGAAAACTCAGCTCTAAAACAAAAGGAAAATGTTTTAGTATAAAGAGTTAAAAGTCTAGACTTGACTGTTTCCACTCTTAAATAAAATGAAGATAATCTTTTAAAAGAAAATGTTCTTTTAAAAACAGACTTATAAAATATTTCAAAGAAATTTTCAATAGGGTCTGAGAAACTTGAAAAAATTCTTTCAGCTCAAAGACCTTACTTCAATAAGTCTGGTCTAGGTATGTCAGCAGAAACAATTCCCTTGATTGATTTTCCTAAAGTAAAAGAAAGAATTAAGAAAAGACCCTCGAAAGAGGCTTACAAAAATCATTTCAAGAAAGTTTTTGTAAAACCTGTAGGTAGAAATGCTCTCAGATGTTCAAAGTGCAACGGTCCGGATCACTTTGAAAAAGAGTGTCCTATGGTATGGAAACCTGTTAAGAAAGTATGGGCTAATACTGTTTATATTACTAACACCAAAGGACCCAAGAAAATTTGGGTACCAAAGAAAGCTTGAGACTTTATTTTAAATGCAGGTCTCCATCAAGAAATAGGTAAAGTGGTATCTTGACAGCAGATGTTCAAGACACATGACAGGAGACTCAAATTGCTTTATAAAGCTTGCTCAAGTAAACGGTGGAAAAGTTTCATTTGGAGGAAACAGCAAAGGAAGTATTGTGGGATTTGGAACCGTAAAAATCGGAACTCTCACAATAAGTAATGTTTCCTTAGTGGAAGGACTCAATTACAATCTTCTCAGCATTAGTCAATTGTGTGATACTGGTTTCAAGATCTTCTTTCAAGAAGGAACATGTTCTGGAATCAGTAAAGACTCTACTCAGTCTTTCATGGGTCGAAGACATGGAAATATCTATCTTCTGGATGTGAAACCAAATGAATCGCAATGTCTTATCTCAATTCAAGACGAAGCAAGCTTATGGCACAAAAAGCTTGGTCATGTCAACATGAAGCAATTAGCTAAAATCTCATCAAAGCAGCTTGTTCGAGGTCTACCCAAACTGCCATACCAAAAGATTGATTCATGCACTCCATGTATTCTGGGAAAGCAGGTAAGAAATTCATTTAAGCCAATAAATCATGTCTCTACTAATCATGTATTACAGTTGCTACATATGGATCTCTTCGGACCAACCAGAACTCAAAGTATTGGGGGTAAGAAGTATTGCCTAGTAATTGTTGATGATTACTCCCGTTTTACTTGGGTATATTTCCTTGCAAGTAAGTCCGAAACCTTTTCGTATTTTGAAAAATTTGCTAAAAAGGTTCAAAATGAAAAAGGATGTGTTATCTCTAGTATAAGAACAGATCATGGAGGTGAATTTGAAAATCAAGATTTTACAAAATTCTGTGATGAATCTGGCTTTAAGCATGTGTTCTCCTCTCCATATACTCCTCAGCAAAATGGAGTTGTGGAAAGAAAGAACAGATCTCTTCAAGAAATGGCTAGAACTCTTTTAATTGAAAGTAAGATTTCTTCACGATTTTGGGCTGAAGCTATTTCAACAGCTTGCTATATCATCAATAGAGTTTTCTTAAGACCTATTCTACAGAAAACCCCTTATGAGTTATTCAAAGATAAGAAGCCTATTGTTTCATACTTTCATGTATTTGGTTGCAAATGTTTTATATTGAAAAATGCAAAAGATCGAGTTGGTAAGTTTGAAGAAAGATCAGATGAAGGTATCTTCCTTGGATATTCTACATCAAGCAAAGCTTACAGAGTCTATAACAAGAAGAGCCAGTCTGTGGAGTCAATGAATGTCAAATTTCAAGACTCAACGCAAGATGAATCAAGTCAGATTCATCAAGAAGAGTCTGAACCTGCTCCAGACCTTTCAAAGCTTACAACTCAAGAAGCATCTCAGACTCTGGAAGACCAGCATCAGGTTGTTAGTGAAGATCCAAATAAAGAAAGAGATCATCAATCAGACAAATCAACAAGTAACTGGAAGCATAAGTCCAGTCATCCCAAAGATCTTATAATTGGCGAAATTAATGAAGGAATTCGCACCAGATCCAAAAGGCGAGAAGAGTCTAGTGCTGTGGCACTCGTTTCTGAAATTGAACCAAAGAGCATAGAAGAAGCTTTATCTTATGAAAGCTGGATTGAAGCTATGCAAGAAGAGCTCAGACAGTTCAGCATTAATGATGTCTGGGAATTGACATCCAAACCAAAAGGTAAAGCTGTTATTGGAGCTAAATGGGTGTTCAGAAACAAGATGAACGAGAAAGGAAAAGTCGTACGAAATAAAGCAAGACTCGTGGCCAAGGGATATACGCAAGAAGAAGGAATAGACTATGATGAGACTTACGCTCTAGTGGCAAGGTTAGAAGCTATTCGACTATTACTTGCGTTTGCTTGTTATAAGAATTTCAGGTTATTCCAAATGGACGTCAAAAGCGCCTTTCTAAATGGATTTATCCATGAGGAAGTTTATGTGGAACAACCACCAGGGTTTGAAGACCCAAAGAAGCCAGACTCAGTCTTTAGACTGAAAAAGGCTTTGTATGGTCTAAAGCAAGCACCTCGGGCTTGGTACGACAGATTAAGTTCTTAATACAAAATGGTTTTGTCAAAGGTAAAGTAGATACGACTTTATTTATCAAGAAGGAAAACAAAAGTTTCTTACTTGTTCAAATATATGTGGATGATATTATTTTTGGATCCTGTAATGAAAGTCTGTGCAAGAAATTTTCTAAGTCTATGCAGGATGAGTTTGAAATGAGTATGATGGGAGAATTAACATTCTTTCTCGGTCTTCAAGTAAAACAATTGAAGGAAGGAACTTTTATTTATCAAGAAAAATATGTTAATGATCTTGTCAAAAGGTTTGGACTGGAAAAGTGCAAAAAGACCGACATACCAATGTCAAGTTCTTTAAAGATAGACAAAGATGAAGAAGGGAAGAAAGTTGATCAAAAGCTGTACAGGAGCATCATTGGATCACTTCTTTATCTTACTGCCTCTAGACCTGATATTTTGTTGAGTATTTGCATCTGTGCTAGGTTTCAATCAGATCCTGGAGAATCTCATCTCAGTGCTGCAAAACGCATCATTAAATACGTTGCTTCATCATCAAGCATCGGTCTTTGGTATCCTAAGAAGGGAGACTTTAATCTTCTGGGATATTCAGACGCAGATCTGGCCGGTTGCAGAGTTGATAGAAAGAGCACTTCAGGAACTTGCTAGTTGCTTGGAAGCAGGACAGTGTCTTAGTTTTCAAGGAAACAAAGCACTGTGTCTCTTTCAACAACAGAAGCAGAGTATGTAGCTCTTGGAAGCTGCTGTTCGCAAATTCTATGGATAAAACAACAGCTAAGAGACTTTGAAATTGAAGACTCATGCACGGAGATTAATTGCGACAACACCAGCGCTATCAACCTCACCAAAAATCCAATTCTCCACTCAAGAGCAAAGCATATAGAGATTCGACATCACTTTATTAGAGATCATGTTCAAAATGGAGAGATTTCAATTCAGTTTGTTGACTCAAAGAATCAACTGGCGGATATATTCACAAAGCCTTTGGAGAAAAATCAATTTGAGTCTATCCGTTCCAGACTCAACATTTTGAGGTATGAGGATATCAAAGTCTAAAGACTTTCAGACTCAGGCTTACAAGACTTTATCTACAGTCTTGGCTCGACCGTCAGACTATAAGTCTTTCTCTCTCTAATTTAATCTTGAAAAGGTACGATTGTCAGACTGTGTTTTAATTATTGCTATATTTAATTGACGCAAATATTGCATCGTTTCATTTTCAAAAAGGAAGTTATTTTTGAAATAGCTATTTTTGCGGAAGAAGACAGTTATTTTGAAAAGGCGTTTTTTATTTCCTTGGTGACGGTTCGTTTATTTCTCTTTTTAACCGATCGTGCTCTGTCGATTCCTTTTCACTTCACTCTTGAAAACCCTAGGAAGCATCGATCCTCCATTTCCATTTGTCTTCTTTGATTAATCTTCAAAAAGTTGTCATCTTTACTGGGAAAATCAAGCAAGGAATCTTCCAAAAACTGAGAAAGATGTCATTTTCGAGAAAATCTTCGAGAATCGCAAGCAGGGGTCCACGGCAAATGAGTGAGGGGCCTACGCACTTCGATCTTACTGAGGAGGAAGAGAATCCAGAACAGCAAGCGAGCCCACAACATTCTCAGCAGCGTCATTCTCCACCATCTAGTCCTCAAGGCGTTGTTCATCAGCATCAAGAAGAAATCATCGAGGATGCAGATCCCGTAAGAGTTCAAAAGCCTGCTTTTATTTACAAGCTATATCGTGCCTTAAAAGGAATTCATACTCCTTTGAACTATGTTGATGATTTTCTTAAAGACAAAGGATATAAGAACGAATATATCTTTCTGCGAAAAATGAAAAGTTTGGGAATCGCTCGTAAAGGGGTGGCTGAGGAAACCCTTGTGAATATCCCAAGTGATCCTCGTGACTGGGGGCCGAATCCTGTAGATGGGAATGACGATGACAATTTGTTCAGTCTATTTCAACCGAAAATAGGTATTGCGGCTGAAATTCAAGGAAAAAGGGGAGATTTGTTCAGATCAAAGGAACAAAAGGATCTGTACTCGAAATTGCTGAAGCGTGGGGTAATAAACCCTAGGAGTGTGGACTTTGATTTTCTGGATGCTGTGAAAGTGAACTTAAGGGAAAAGTTCAATTTTCTTCAACTTGAAAAGTTCTGCTCTGACTCTACTGAGGCCTATGCTGGATTAACTGTTTATTTCTATTCAAATCTTAGCTTTTTGGATGCGAATAGATTCTCTTTTAGCATTAAAGATCAGGACTATGTTGTGGATATGGACATGCTGGCAGATGTGTTAGAAGTTGAGAGAGGCAGATATCAGCCAATCAAAGTTTCCATTGCTCGGGCCACACTTGAACTGGTGAAGGACAGGAGAACAGATGAGAAGATCACCTACTTAAGGATGAGTGCATTCAACATCCTGCTTCACAAGATTGTGATTAATTGCCTTCGACCGAAATCGACTTCCAAAACTGACGTTTCAAGCTCTGAGGCAAAGTTGATGTATGCCATCCTCTGTGGAAAGAAGTTTTCTCTCCCTCATACTGTTATGTTTCACATGTATAGAGCAGTGATGAAGGACAGAGGTCAACTCCCTTACCCAAGCCTTGTTACGAAGTTATTCAGACATCTGAATATTCAGCCTCCGCAAATCTTTTGTGTTCGATCATGCGATCATATGGTGGTAGGACTGAAAATAGTGACCAAAATGCGTCTGAAGGAACTGAGCAAGGAATTGGAGAAATTCAAGGAGAAGACTCCTGCCAAATCTCATCAACTCTCTTCTGTTGCTAAGAGAAAAGGGAAGGAGCCCATGGTTGCTCCATCAAAGAGAAGAAAAGTTCTCCTCGTTGAGGATGAAGATGATGACGAAGACATCACCATCTCTGCAATGGCTTTGAAGAATTTAAGTCGTCCTGTTCCACAGAAAGAATCGGAACAAATGACGAAAGAAGCAGAGGAGAAGGAAGAAGAAGAAAGAGAAGTAGAGCAAGAAGCAGAGGAAGAAAGACCTGAAGAAGAAAGAAGAGAAGATGGAGAACCTGAGGAAATCTCTTCTCCACCTGTAGGCATGGAAACAGGGGGAGATTAGGAGAAAGGAGTGACGTCTTCACATCCTGATGCAAGTGAAGGAATCAGTCGCTCACCTGCAGATCCTGAGGACGTTTATGCATCTCAATTTCCAGAGGAAGGTCATGAAGCTTCATCGCCAATCCTGCGAGATTATGCTGATCTACCGTCGTCTGCATTTACTCCATCAGATCGAGCCGAAGCAAGTACTCAGACTGATAATGGAGCAGATTTTTGCAGAATCATGGATATTCTCTTGGAAATGAGAGGTCAAATTTATGCCTTGGGATGCGAAGTTCAAAGTTTGAAGAATGAAAGTCAAGCTTCTTCCTGTACATTGAATGATAAGATGCAAGCCCTCTCGATTCAGAATCAGGCCAATGCCAAGAGTGAGGAGGTTGCACAGCTGAAGGAAGACTTCAAAAGGCTGGAAGGCATCGTTCAGTCTATGGAAGATTTCCAGCTTGTCCGCGTTCCCAAGCAATCTTGACTTCATCTCATCCTTTTTAATGATGACAAAAAGGGGGAGAGATGCATGATTTGATCAAACTTTCAATCATTAAACTTTTATTTATTTGTTGGATTGTGTTGTTTAACTGTTTTTGACAGACTTTGACTTTGTTTTGTGTCTGGATGAGAACTGAACTAGACTTGGACTTGACTGCTTCTATTAACAAGTATTGATATCTTATGGATGGTTTTATTATATACAAGACTAACCTATTTTCTGTGGTTGCAGATTCTAGTGTTATTCTTTTAGCCATTCATCTCTATAAGATATGCATATGTGTTTGAGAAATGTTTTGCAGGTCAAAGTTATCCAAATCTGCAGGAAGGTTTTGTCACCATAAAAAAGGGGGAGATTGTTGGAGAAATCCTCGTGAAGTGTTTTGAAGTTGACAAAACGTTTTCATCAGTCTAGTCTGAAGGTCTGCAGACTCTGTTATTTAAAGTCTGAAGACTTCCGGACAGCCAGACTCAAGACTCAAAGTCTATCCTCATTGACAGTCTCTAATCCGTTGAAGAAAGGTTATCCAGAACTGGATGTTTTGTTCAGGATTTATCCTTATCATCTGGAGAAGATCTCGTGGCTGGAGAAGACGTAACAGAATCCTTTGATTGATCAAGATTGATTCAATGATTGAAGATTCGATGATTGTCTAAATATTATTGGAAGGTTCTACTTATGGAAACTGAGATCCTGATTGTATGGGCGAACAGGATTGATGGGCTATCAACACGTTCCTTTAATAGCTCGAACAATCTTCCTAATTGATTCCGTCCAACGGATAGATTGGAGGAATTCCTTTGGTAAGTGCCAACGGGTATGATGGCATAAAAGAGTATATAAGGAAGACGTTCTTAGTTGTTCGAGGTGTGCGCGATAGATAAATTCCAAAGTCTGAAGCTCCTTTTTGTTTAGACAATTCTTTTGAGCGAATACTTGTATACAAAAGAGAGTCTATATTTGTGAGAAACCTTGAGAAGGTGTGGTAGAACATCTACACTGTGGAATCAAGGCAAAGCTGTGCTGTAACTTCTCTTTTGATCATAGTGAAATCCAGCCGGTGGGCTGTCAGTGAGGAAGAGTGGACGTAGGCTTGGAATAAGCCGAACCACTATAAATCCTGTGTTCAATTCTCTCTCTCTCTCTCTACCTCGATCGTATTTCATTCTGTTAATCAAGAGACAATTTTCTTTCTGTCGTTTGTTAAGAATCGTTTCCGTACTTCGACAAATTGTTTGTGCGCCTATTCACCCCCCCTCTAGGTGTTTATACTAGCTATCTCAATTATGGATGGGGAAGGCCGCAAGAATGTTGTAGCAGCTGTGGTCGAGAAGTTGAAGTTGATGAAAGGTCATCCCTACCTTGACAGATCACAATAGTTAAGGGAGGGAAATGAAGAATGGGTCTCCAACCTTGTTTAATTCAATTTTCTGTTGCAAATAAAAATAGCGACAAAGTGTGGTATGGTGTGATTCCAATGGATGTGTGTCAAAAGCTACTTAGACGATCATGGCAATATTACCATCGAACTATTCATGACGGATTCAGATACACTTGTTCCTTCGAGAAGGATGGTGTATAGACTCCTCTTGCACCATTAAAAATTGATGATCGCCCCAAGTAGGCAAAGGAAGAAAATTTTTATAACATACATGTCTGGATTAATAAAAGCCTACGAGGATACACACGTTGCTTGTGCACTAGTGATACTGGTATCAAAGAGAACGAAGAATCACTTGAATTGCCTTCTTGAAGAATTTAGAAATTTTGTTCCTGATGAAATGCCAACTGGCTTGCGGCACATGCTTGATATTTCAACACTGCAGATATCCTCAACAAAGCTGCCAACCCATGAAGAACTACAACGCCAAGTGAGAGACCTTATGGAGAAAGGCCTGGTAGAAGAAAGTGCCAGTCCTTGGGCTGTGCCACCTAGGAGTGGCCATTGGGCCTCGTCGGCCCACATTCCCATTTTTAAAAAATTAATCTTGACGAAAAAAATTCAAGAAGAAATTAACTAACTTTTTTCGCAAATTTTACAAATAATTAAAAATTAATTTAGGAGAATTAACGAAGAACATTCATTCAATTAAACCAAATTGAAATACAATAATATCTTCAAATATCTCGCAAAAGAAAATTACACATAATGTTACCCTAATATTGGACTTGAGCAAGTCCTTAAAAGGCTCATGGGGAAGAAACATGTGGGAGATTCACCCTGAGGTGAGAGACCCTGCAATGTCATCCCCTATTCCCTTCTCCTTGGAAAGAAAAAACTAGAGAAGATATTTAAGGGCTTCATGGTGATGAAGGTAGACACCAAGTCAGGGCTGTGACTCTAGCTACCGTCGGGTAAATTGGTATAGTAGCCACCCGTGTCTAGAATGAATGAAAATGGGTGAAATGCCTACTGCAGACCTGGCTGCCTTACAACAAAGTCTACAACCGATTGCCAATACCTGTACCCTCGATTGTAGACTTTGCCGTTCAAATATCTTGCAAAAGAAAATTACACATAATGGCACCCTAATAATAAATACACGCAAATTACTCCAAACAACATTTCTAATAAATTCTATATCTTCAATGTCGTGTTCCCCACCGTGATTCGGATGATATGGTGTCATCATTGTCCTCTTATTCATATTAGGCATATTCCTCCAAAGTCAATTCTTGCGAAAACCAATCATGTCTTGTTGCAACCATTTCTAAGCATTCCACTTTTGTCTTCCAAAATGTGTTGACAAGTACTAAACATGAGCTCAATGTTATCATAAATGCCGGTGACGTTAGTAAGTCATTAGCCGTGGTGGAAAGAATAAAAAAACTAGTGGCTTTCCTTTTTCCACCATTTTGAGAATTTCAATGTCGTCTTCATTAAATTTACTAATGTGTTTGGATTGATCCATTCTCAAGTACGTCACCAATTTATCGGTAGACAAAGATGAAGACCCAATGGAAGGCTCTGGGGTTTGTTCTTCTTAGGAAATAGAGACCATAAAAGTTTCTGGCCTTCTTCGATGAAATCATGCATCATCATATATTGTCCTTTGCAACAAGTACCAATACACTTTACCATATTTTACTCAGTCATTTTATAAATATTCTACTAGACTTTTTATAAAGTTTCCTAAAAGAATGTATCCATAAAAACACTTTAAACTGTTATTTTTCTGAATCATTTTAAGCACGCTTTTAAATGGGAAGATCACGTTCGTTTCCAAAGTGGATCCTAAGAATATGAATGGACAAAGGCTGCTTGCATGAACAATCCATTTTCTATTGAGCTAATTGAATAGATGACAATCTGAACAAGTTTTTGCATGGCATTATTCTTACTTTTAGTTTGAAAATTTTGAACCCGCCCACTTTTTTTTGGGAATTTTTCCATGGTTCATGCATCAAATATATATGAACGTGAGATAATTATATGTGAATGTGACAGTTGGATACTTAAGAGACATATAAGGGACATACGTCGGCCATGCATGGGAAAAAAAACTTCTGAATAGGAAATAATGCTTTAAGAATTTAAATTTGGATACCATAACAAAATATGGAAGAACTAGTGGAGAATGTTTTGCTTTTGGATAATGACCAGTTAACTACCAGAATTTAAAGATGAATATATCAGTTATGAGGTTTAAGAAACTTTCTTGATTTAATGTCACTGCCATACTAGTGATCAAGGTCAAGAGTTAACATGGTACAGATTACTAAAAAAAGACTCTATAGTGCATAAAATATGTCCATGAGCTATTGCTTTCATGTTTGTCAATTAATGAAATAATCATGGTACAACTTAATGAAATAATCATAGTACAACTTCATGCTTTTACGCAAGATATTTTGGGAGAAATTCGTACACAACATCAACCGAAAAATTTATAATTCAGAGGAATCGATCTATAAAGTACTATAAATCGACCTTTAAGCAGAGCATATATCTATCCATACAATCGATGGTGAAAATTAACCAATTATCACATAGACATACCTCAAGCAACAATAAGAGCGACTGAATGGAGGACTGGAAACCATCATGCTCACGGGCATCATCTCCGAACCATTTCATACCAGCAACCGTAGCAAGAAAACCCCCCGTCGCAGCTGAGCATATAACGTGGACAAAGAACAAGCATACTCACCCATTCAGACTTCAAATAACCGAGACGAATACCAAGAAATCATGCTTAATGACTTAGTGTAAACCGCATTATCTCATGCGTATTTTGTTGAGGCACATTCAGATTTAGCCACTAATATGGATTAGCTCCTGTCCTTATCTTTGAGATATAGTATCGATAGCGGGCACAGAGAACACGAAACCAAATCATGGAATCGACACAATTTTTTTTTTTCTTTTGCGTCTAAAACCGATTTAAGAATTAGCAAGTGAGTGGAGATCGTGAAGAACAATTTTTATTCGTAGTTATTTTTGCGAAGACAATATTAACGCAGCTAAAATCCACTCATTAACAAAAAAATCCCCTCACTTATAAAAAGCTGATTCAAGATTTCTTTCTTAGAACACAATCCTACTTCCGCACTTTCATCAAGATTTTTGTTCATGCCTTTCAGCATCATCAAGCCGCGAAACTCAGATTCTTCTCCTTCACGACTAAACGACTCTCAGAATCTCAATACGCATTCCAGCTTGCTCATTCTTTGAAAGTGCATTGGTTGGCTACGAATGGTGATCGGACCAGAGAGTGGAGGTCGTGGAAGCGTTGGTGTTGAAAATCGGGCCAGTGAAGGAAAAAACGAATCAGCTTTGAATACTTCGATCAATCTGGCCGGAAAACAGAGCATAACAGAGGAAATCCGATCCAACACGATCTTCGACGACCTAAAGAGAGCAGACTTCAGCAACAAACATCTGAAAGAATCAAAGGTAAAGCTTGGCGAAGAGGAAATATAGATCCTGAATCGATAGCGTCGCTGGAGATGAGCTCCTAAACTGATTGCGTCAGTGGAATCAAAGCTGACCGAGGCAAAACACTGGTGACGCGAGATATCGAGAAATCAATGTCGCCAATTGAATAGAAAATCAACAAAAAGAAAAAAAGAGAAATCTGAGAATGAGATAGAACACTAAGCTTTTTCTTTAATCCTGTAGGAGCGATCGAATGAGTTTCTAGACTTCCACGCTAAGTGAAAACTGGAACCTCGAAGGCTTCGAATCGTTGAGGGTCCAGGTAACAAGCTCGAGCTCATCGATGGAGTAAAAGATTCTAAGCTCAAGCGCGAGAACATGGTGATTGAAGAGCATGAATGAGGCGAGAAATCCGAATATCGATTCCTCGAAGCTTGAAGACGAGCGATGAAGTTGAAATTGGGAGCCAATTGAGCAACTTTCTTTCACGAGAAAGTTCGTGGAAGATGAAGGGAGAGAGCTCGAATCGAAGGGGCGCGTGCGACATTGAATTAAAATTTGGACGTGAATGATTTGTTTTGGTGGGTTGAGGTATGATAATGGACTAGACCCAATTGAGCACCTTTTTTTTTTTTTTCATATATATATATATATATATATATATATTTCCTTTTTCTTTTTATACAAAAAATTGTAATTTGCCGGAAAAAATCAGGTGTTAGCGAGGATTTATAGATATTTTTATATTGAAGACAACAATATCAAATCGAATAGATTACTGTCAAGATTGATTCAAAGGGTAGCCACTAAATTTTGCCTCTATCCAATTAATGCGGCCAGAAAGGCGTGATACCAGAAATCCTGCATTTTATATTCTACGTTACAGTTCGAATCATACAAATGAACTCGTCATAGGGAAGAACAAACCATTCTATATTGTGGGAAGAGATCAAAGCCTAGCACTGAAGATTGTCCAACAAGGCAACCGTCGACGCCTTTTTTGGTATCTTTCAATTGTGCTAATTTATTTTTAAAAATCACTCACATGAATGATAATTATCCTACATGGCATTGTTGACGCTAATATAGACAATTTTTATATTTTTTTCTAAATTTTTTTTATTTTTTTATTAATTTTTTCTCTTTTTCTTTCTTTGCCTCTATTGCGGTTGGCAATGGCCCGATAGCTCTCGTCGTTCGTTGGATGAGGACTTGCAAGCCCTTGTAGGCTTTGAGCGAGGGGACCCTCGCTTGTGGCGGGAGAGGGCAACCCTTGCCTAGGCGAGGGTAGCTCTCATTGGCCATTGCTTGTGGTTGGTCTTCAATCAACGCTTGAGACTAGCCACTGGTGAAAAAAAAAAATCTAAAAATTTATTCACGTCAATGTCAGTCATGTCATATAAGATAGTTGGCATTGACTGCACCACAATATCAAAAATTTTCAATCAAAATTAGTTGAAATGACTAAATTAAAAAAATCATTAAAATACTTAGGACTAAATTAGCATAATTAATTTTTTTTACCATTGAATTGACCGTCGGATAATAGGTTTAGGACTTTTTTGACAATTTTCCCTAAAGTCTTACAGTCCGACTCTTTTGCATAGCATCTATCTTTCGATACTATGAATTGTGAAAACTAAATATAGATATACGTAAAAGACTTCTCCTTTGAGTATCAATCTTACGCTATCTAACATCACAATGATGCTAATTATTGCCAACCAAACAAAAAAATAAAAATTGGTTGATGACGAACTACTCTTGAAATATGCCAATGGCATTTGAGATAGCATGCATGTATATCAAAGCAAACTAATTAACCATTCGAAGCTTTACGCAAATAAAAAAGATATCGGTGCACTTCCTGTGACATCCCAAATTTTCAACCCTGTCTTCTACTGAATAAATCGGGCATTTCATTGACGCGTCTATAGGGTTATTCTCAGAGCCGATCACTCTCGAGATAACTAGACTAGCTGGGGAAATTATTAAGGAATTTTAAGGCAATAGACTTGAGAACTCGATTAGGAATCGGCTTCTTGACCGTGTCCATCTTTAGAGGTCAATAAGGCACAGTTAAAAATTGATTTGAAATCAGAGATAGACTGGATCGATAGAGATATGTGACTAATCGTGGGTGACACCACTGAATTAGAAAATTCTCGTCGGCCGACACTAGACTGATTTTCTTATTGTTTTGGTACCCTGTGTCCGTAATTGAATCCTCGAGATTTTCACGACAATTAAGAGTCGCCATTGAGTCGAGTGGGTTCATAGTGGCTCGAAGAAAATCGACCACGGGTCATTTGCCTTAAAAAGTTCTGAAAACTACCTGATAGTTTAGGTCACGCTAAAAACGCGCCGAATGAAAATTAACCGCCAATTCGAGTCCGATTTCAGAAATTGAAGTTTTGGCCATGTCACAATAAATTTTAGGAGCATCGACTCAGTCTCAGAAGATTTTCGGAGATTCGGGAAATTTTACGGAAAATGGGTTCGGACGTCGCGGAACTTGGATGGAAATTCAGATTGGTTAAATTAATGGGAAATTTGACTTTCGAGTTGAGCCTGTGTGTGTCGGAGATTTATAGAAAATTTCTTGGGATTTTTCTACATCAAAATTGGACCTCAATTTGAAGAGATTGGAATTGAAATTTAGTTCGAACTTAGTTAAAAATCGAATCTCAAGATGGGGCGTGCATCATTGGTATCAATTTGGATTTTGGTGGATTCTTGAATGAGGAAAAATGCAGAGACGATCAATGAATGATCAATTGAATTTGTGAGAATCAAGTTAAGATGGAATCAAGAGAATATGGTTGTGCAATTTAAGTCATCTCCCCCAAATTCGTGTACCCCCACCTAGCCACAACCTTTGGACCAATTTGGCTTCTAGAAGAGTACTTGAGAGGTCCATTGTGAGCCAAGTAAATTATACATGGCTAAGAATGGTTTGTGAGAGATATTTGGTAAAATATCATGCCAAAGGGCCCCCACCTCTTCCTCATCCTCTTCCCAAGCTGCCGTGAGCTGCTTCTCTTCCTTTCCATTTCTTTTCTTCGCACGAGCTCTCTTTCCACCAGCCCTTTTTCTTTCATTTTCGGTGCATGAGCTACGATGGTCTTTCTCTCAATTTGTTGTTTTGAAGACCCCACGCCCCTGCTCCACTACACTTTGTCTTCCACGGTCAATTCCCCCAGAAGTCTTCAACTGGTGTAATTTGGTTGACCCCGCAAGCCAACGAAGCCCACATCTCCCTCTCTCGCTGCCATCCTCGTCCAGGCGTCTTCGGAAGTCAACCAACGGAGCTATCTTTGGCCGAAGCAGCATCCCATCTCCACTCTTCTTGTCGCCATCAGCAGAGTCTCCCGAAGCCAGCAAATTCACCAACGGATACCACGCGCCACCTTGCTTCTCTCGGCTAGAACTCCAGCACACACGGTTCCACCGTGTAGCCTCCTGTGCTGCCTTTGACCGTGTGAGTCCTCCAATTGAAGCAGCGGCCAGCACATTTCTCGCGTCCGCTCAATCTTCAGCCGTGCGGACTCCTTCAGCTTGCCCATCTCCACGAAGCAGGACACCGAAGCTGCTTCTTTGCCGTTTCTCTCGCCTGGTCTGGCTTGCACTCTAGCTCACAGCCCAGCCCATGAGGCCAATGACTTCAGCCCAGCAATTGATTAATTTCAGCAGCCCACTTCGCAGCCCAAATGATCAGCATTTTGGTCCATCAAGCAGCCTGCAATTTGACATCTTGAAGCCCAGCAATTTCCTTGTGAGCTCAGCCCATCATCAATTAGAATTGAAGCCCAGCCTTTTTGAGGCCCAGTTTCCAGCAACCAATTGAAGTCCAGCCCACCAATTTGAAGACCAAGTTAGTTCAGTCTAGAAATTCAGCAGGTCCAGCCCATTCCAGTGCAAGAACAAATCTCAATTGGGCTGAGATTTGTTGGGCCAAGCTTAAGGCCCGGTCCAAGTCCGCCGGTGTCGTCGAAAGTCCGATTTCGGCCGCCATCGTGTCGCCGTTGTGGTGATTCGATCTCCGCTTTTGTCAAGTGAGTTTTACTCACTAATGCTTTATTAGTTTGCTAATTATGCTTAAGGTTGGTTAGATTTAATTAAGTGCAATTAGGTGGCTAGATTAGGTTAGAACAATTAATTTAGTGACTTAATGATGCATGTTAGGTGGTTAGACCTAGCTATTAGCAAGTAGAAATGTTTGGTTATTTATTGAATGCATCTCGGGATCTTTCCCGACCCGTTTCGGGCTCCAATAAGGCAATATGGGCCTAAATTGGATTTTTAATATTTATTTATTTAATTTTCGAAATTAATTATTTAATTAATTATTTTTCCGGAAATTCCACCGGGATGGCTAGTGACCGGAATTTCGTGCTGATTGTCGTGGTGTAGCCCGTTTATTTATTTGAGCTCTACGTTGTGTGGAATTGAATTAATTGTGAAATTTGAGGATTTGTCCTAAATTGTTTGTTATTGAATATTTGATTGATGGATGGCTAAGTATGGATATATAGCGCCAGTACGTTGATGGGCTATATAGTAGGGAGAATGGTGAGAGCTAACTGAGAACATTATTGGTTGAGACCAATCAGGTACGATATTATTGGACATACGTGGTTCGGTGATTGGGAGTATCACTGGCGAAAACGGCGCCTTAAAGAACGCACGTAAATGACTTATAGACAAACGTGGTTCGGTGATTATGGGAATATCACTGGTGAAAACGACGCCTTAAAGAACTCACAGTGTTGTCTATAGCCGATGTCACCTTGGCGAAAACGGCGCCCTAGAAAGGACACGTGGTTCGGTGATTGAGGTTATCACTGGTGAAAACAGCGCCTTAAAGAACGCACGGTGTCGGTGATCGGTATGTCATTGGCGAAAACGACGCCCGAGAAACACATGTGATTTGGTGAATGAGTACACCACTGGGAAATCGTGGTATGAGTGGGAATGACCTAGAAAGGGTCTGGCTGACATGTAATCGACTTAGTCGATTGAGCAGAGCTTGATCGGATGTCGTGAATTGTTTGAATATCTATGTTTAACCTTGAATTGCAGGTTGGAACTGAGGCTAAGGTAAGTCCTCTGACTCGTGTTGTGCTTAGGCAACCGTATGGCGTATTAGTTTATTAATCGAGTCTTAGTGGGTAGGACTCGCTGAGACGTGGTCTCATTGGTTATTGAATAACCATTTCAGGACCCTAAGGAGAATCTAAGGAAGAGGAACCTGAAGAGGAGAAAGACTTTTGAAGAAGAAGATGATCCAGAGAGGGATCTTAAATATAACCCGGATGTGGACTGAGATCCCATCCCTTTTGTAAACCCTGTCTTAGTATAGATAGGTGTAAGACAAGTATGTTGTGAATAGTATTGTAAATATACTATGAGTTGTGCTGTTAATGAAAGTGTGGTTGTGAATTTCAATATGAAAAATATGGCCCGATTTCCTATCCCATTGTTTTATTGTCTGGGGATTTATAACTGCTTCCGCATGTGCTTAATAAAAAGAAAGGGTCGGCGATACATAATCCTGGGATATCGCATTATAAAATCGACCAAGTAGAAGGATGTGCACACGTCCGAGGATCGGGGCGTGACATCCCCTTTTTGTGGTATCAGAGCGAAGGTTAAGATTGGAGTGATAAGGAGCGTTGACCATGGGATAGTTTGTAGGAAAGACCTTTAAATTCATGCTCGTGCATGTCTGTGTTAGCTGAGTGCTAAAATTGTTTGTTGTTCGAATCGCTCTGTTTCTAATTCAGTGTTGAATTGGAAGCAGGTGTCAGTTCTTTAAAGCGACATTATGAGCGATCAGGAGCCGAGGAACAAGGGGAGAATTACCAAAAATGTTCTAAACCTATTGTAATTGTGCCAACGAAATCTCGGTATGAATGTCATGTATCATTAGGCACAATCAGCTCCACTATTAATTTGCCTGCACAATCACGTTTAAAGGTAAGTAACTCCTAGCAATTTGGGTAAATCTGAGCACCAGAGGAACAAGGGGAGAATTACCAAAAATGTTCTAAACCTATTGTAATTGTGCCAATTTAGTCATAAACTTTTTTTTTTGCCAATTTAGTCTTAAACCTTTTATAATTGTGCTACTTCAGTCTATCCGGCCAAAATTGGCCAACTGAAGTTGACGTGGACGTCGGGCGAGGACAGTTGGCCAGCAAACGCTAATGTGGCAATTAATTTTTTTTTGAATTTTTTGAATTTTTTTTCTTTTTTTTCCCCACATTCTCCTTCCTCTGGCCAGCTAGAGGCGAGGGCCAGTGAGGCCAACCTCACCGGCCATTGGTGAAGGCGAGCCTCTCCTAGCGATAGCGAGGCCGCCGTCGCCACATCTAGCGAGGCTCAGCCTTGCCTAGCCATGGCGAGGTCGAGCCTTACCATCCTTGGGCGAGGAGCCTCAACAATGGCCGGCAAGGCTGCCATCACAAGATCTAGCGAGGCTTGGTCTCGCCTATCCATGGCTAGGTTGAGCCTCGCCATCCCTAAGGAAGGAGCCTTGCCGACCACTGGCGAGGTCTACCGTCACCTTGGCTGGGCTCGGCCCTGCCTAGCCATGGCAAGGATCAACCTCGGTAGTGCTAGCAAGCTCGGCCCTCACCAAGGCTGGGCAAGGCCGAGCCTCGCTAGATCTAGCCGAGCCTCACTATGACATCTTAGATTTTCAGTCTTGTTTTCTACTGAATAAATTGGGCATTTCATTGACGCGCCTATAGGGTTATTCTCAGAGTTGATCACTCTTGAGATAATTAGACTATCTAGGAAAGCCATTAAGGAATTTTAAGGCAATAGACTTGAAAATTTGACCAAGAATCGGCTTCTCGACCGTGTTCATCTTTAGAGGCCATTACGGCACACTTAAAAAAATTGATTTGAGATCAAAGATAGATTGGTTCGACTGAGATATGTGACTAATCATGGGTGACACCACTTAATTGGAAAATTCTCGTTAGTTGACACTAGATTGATTTTCTTATTGTTTTGGTACTCTGTGTTCATATTTGAATCCTTGAGATTTTTACGACAATCGAGAGTCGCCAATGTGTCGAATGGGTTCATTATGGCTCGAAGAAAATCGACCACAAATCATTTGTACTGAAATTTTTTTGAAAGTTACACGGTAGCCTAGGTTATGCTAAAAACGCGCAAAATGGAAATTAATCGTGAATTTGAGTCCGATTTCAGAATTTGAAGATTCTGTCAGGTCACAATAAATTCTAAGAGCGTTGACTCGGTCTCAGAAGATTTTTCTGCAACCCGAGACTTTTTGGGAAAAAGTCGTCCTGGAAACGTTTTTGTTCAGAAAAGGGACGTGACCATTTTTTATCGCGAAATTGAGAAGCAAGTGAGATCAATTGGTGAGGAAAAATACCAATTTGATAATTGAGGTACTAACGGAATTTATCGAGGCCGAATTGAGTTGATTTGAGGACTAGTAGTGACCAATTGAAGAGAACCCATGGAAATTCGTAGCTCCCCCTTAGGCCCAACCAAAATGGACCAATTCAAGGGTTGTGGGTGAGCATTGATGGCTCATTGAGAGCCAACGAACCATTCTTGGCCATGGATGGTCAAAGGGAACAAGCTTGTGGAAAATAAGCTTGATAGGCCTCCTTGATTCCTTCTCTTTGTCTCTCCCATAACAATCGGCGACCAGCTCCATTTCCTCCCCATCCTTGCCGTTTGAACCTTGTAGTGGCTGAAGAAGAAGACTGACGCCAACTAGCAACCACCGTCGGAGCCAGGACCGCCCGCACCTTCGCCGTTTGCTGCCTCCACTCTCGTCCGCATGCCACACGAGCCACCACCCAACCGTGCATGTTTCAGCCGCCTATTCCACCATCCAGGGTGCTGCCAAGGCCATGTGGAGCTCAACCGGAGCTCTTGCCGCTGCCATGAACCACCCCTCCAAGCCCCCTAAGCCCCACCGATCCATCATTGTCCTCACCACACCAAACTAGCCTTGTTCTCTTTATTTTGCAACCCCAAACAAAAGCAGAAGTTGTGGGTTTTCAACAAGGTGTCGGACTCATTTTGGAGGTGTTTTGAGCCTCGAAAGTTAGGCCTGCCTTTGGAAAAGTCGAGCCTCATCGTGTCCCCAACGATTTGATTTGATCGGATCTCGAAACAAGTGAGTTTAACTCACTAATCCTTACTTAGTAGGTTAATCATGCTTAGGGGCTAATTAGATTTAATTAAGCATATTTAGGTGGATAATTTAGAGTAAATTAGTTAATTTAAGGATTTATCGATGCATGTTAGGCAATTGGTTAGTGCACTTAGCAAGTAAATAGGTTCTAGTATTTATTGAACGAACCTTGAAATTTTTTCAGGTCTGTTCCGGCATCCAATTAGGCATTATGGGCCTAAGTTGAATTTATTGCTATTTAATAATTAATTTTTGTAATTATTTATTTATTTATTTTCCGAAAATTAGACTGAGATAGTCGGTGATCGGAATTTTATGTTGATTATTGTGGTGCAGTCTGTTTAATTATTTAAGTGCTCGATTGTACTGAATTGATTTAATTGCGATTTTAGGATTTATTCCTAAATTAATTAATTTTAGTAATTAATTGAAAAATAACCAGGTGTCAGTTGACAGCGCTGAAAATATTTTGGTGGACTACAAAAAATCATGGGATTTGTGGAAGGGAAATTATAGTATTTTGGCTATGGCCGACCGTGTACCTACACACGGCTATTTTATTGGAATCGGTTGTATGTTTGGAAGGGGTATACTATATCAACCTACGGGCTCTAAGCTAGTATACCGGTATACTATATCAATCTACGGGCTCTAATATGGTAGCTTAGCAAAGAGCAGTATACCTTACCAGCTTAGATTGAGCAATGTCAGTATATTATATCAGCCTACGGACGATATGGCAACTTAGCATAGAGCGGTATATCCGAGCATCTCATAAGCGAACTATACTATCTATTTATCAGCTTAGCAGAGAGTAGTCTCGATATGAGTGGACTTAATAGATAGTATGAGATGAGCCGACCAAGAAAAGGGTCGTGGTGACATGTAATCGACTAGGTCGGTTGATCAATGATTTGATCTATGGTGGTGAATTGATTGATTGAGTGCATATTCGATGTCACGCCCCGATCCTCGGGGACGCGCCCATCCTTCTTGCTTGGTCGATTTTAAAAAGCGATATCCCATGACCAAGTATCGTCGACCCTTTCAGTTTCTAGTGCGCATGCGGAAGCAGTTATAAATCCCCAGACAATAAAACAATGGGATAGAAAAGCAGGCCATATTCGTTTCTTATTGAAATTCACAATCATACTTTTATTAACAGCACAACTCATAGTATATTTATAATACTATTCACAGCATACTTGTCTCACACCTATCTACACTAAGATAGGGTTTACAAAAGGGATGGGATCTCAATCCACATCCGGGTTATACTCAAGATCCCTCTCCGGATCATCTCCTTCTTCAAAAGTCTTTCTCCCCTTCAGGTTCCTCCTCCTCAGCTTCTCCTTAGGGTCCTGAAATGGTTATTCAATAACCAATGAGACCACGTCTCAGCGAGTTCTACCCCCTAAAACTCGATTAGTAAACCAATACACTACTCGGTTGCCTAAGCACAGCACAAGTCAGAGGACTTACCTTGGCCTCAGATTCCATCTGCATGTTAGTACAATTCAATAGGTACTCAAACAATCACATCACCGATCGAACTATTGATCAAATCGACCTAGTCGATTACATTTCAGTCGGACCATTTCTAAGTCATTCATCCCACACCAAGCAACTTTCTTAGATTTAGTGGCTTTACGGTCCCACCCGACCCTTTTTTGATCTAGTGGCTTTATAGTCCCACCCGACCCTTTCAAGATCTAGTAGCTTTATGATCCCACCCAACCCTTTCAAGATCTAATTTAGGAATGAATCTTAAAATCACTCATAAATTTCTTTAGCACCAAATAAAGCTCAAATAAATAAATGAACTGCACCACGACGATCAGCACGAAATTCCGGTCACCGACCATCCTGGTTGAATTTTCGGAAAAATAATTAATTAATTAATTAATTTCGAAAATTAAATAAATAATTATAAAAAAATCCAATTTGGGCCAATTTGGGCCTGTAATGCCGAATTGGACGCCGAAACGAGCCCGGAAAATTACTGAGACTCGTTCCATAAATAACATGGCATGCCTACTTGCTAATGTCTATTTCTAACCACCTAACATGCATTATTAAGTCTCTAATTTAATTTATCTAAAATAATCTAACCACTTAATTGCATTTAATTAACACTAACCAACCCCAAAGCATAATTAGTAAACTAAGAAAGCATTAGTGAGTAAAACTCACTTGATAAACGCGAAGACCGAGACACCGCGACGGCGGCCGAAATTGGACTTTCAACAATACCAGCGGGCTTGGACTGGGCCTTAGACTCAGGCCCGACAAATCTCAGGCCAATTGAGATTTGTTCTTGCACTGGAATGGGCTTGCTCTTGGGCTTGAAGACTTCAACTGGGCCGAAAACAAGCTGGGCCCAAAGCTGAAACTAAAACTTGCTGGGCTTTATTGGATTGGGCTTCAAGAGGGTTGAAACAAATTGCTGGCCTGGGCTGTCGCAGTTGAAATTTAGTGGATCACATGGACCTGTTTTTCGCTTGGCTGCTGGGGTTGGCCAAATCCGGGGGATACACGAAGAAGCAGCTCAGTTGCTGCTGCTGGGCGGCACTCAAAATCACACTGGAGAGGACGAAGGAACTTGACTGAAGGAGATAGGCTAGTGGATGCGTGGGCATGGGCTTCAAGCGGTCAACCAACTGCTTCGTTCTTGCAGGCGTTGATCGGGAAGGGGCAACTATCGCACGTTGGCTGAGCAAGGGTCAACTTTGGTGCTTCAAAGGATTTCGGTGGCAACTCTGTGCGGAAAGAAACGCTGGTAGAGACGTGTGGACGGTGAGGCTTCCTCAAGTGGTGCTATTGACGTTGGACTCGTGGCAACATGAAGAAAGCTCGGTGGAGTCTTCGGTCAGCAAGGCTTCACAAAAACTGAAGCGGCGTGGAGCTCTGGTCTTCGTGGGCAGAAGGCGCAAACGAGGGAGCATGCAGCTGTTTCGGTTGAGGAGAACACAAACATGGACGGGTCGCAGTGAGCGGCTGGGCTTCAGTCAACAAGGGCTTATGTGCTTATGGTTGTTGACTAAAGAGGACGCGTGGAGGGGCTGGCCAAAACGGTGGAGGAAATCTTGCATGAACTGCAGGGGATTTGCTCGGTCTTCTTCAGCGGCTATTGGAGATGTTGCACGAAAAATGAAAAGGGGAGGGAGAGTCCGATCAGTTGAGGAGGTGAGGGGAAATAGATGGATAGAGATGAGTGAGAGTTGGGCTCCACTTGGTTGGATATTTCACAAAATATCTTCCAAAATCACTCTTGGCCATGTAAGAATACTTGGCCTTCAATAGGCCATCAAAACACCCTCTTCTAGAAGACAAAGTGGTCCAAGTTGTGGCTTTGTGGGGTATACGAATTTTGGCACAAGCCCTCCTCAATTGAACATCGAACTTGCTCGATTTAATTTCATTTGACCTCTACAAAAATCAATTGGCACTTCAATGCCTCAATTGACAATTTTCCTCATCCAATAATCCCTCACGCTTATCAATTTCGCAATCGAAAACCACCTTCAGCATTTTCTGCACTAAAACAACCCGGTGACAACTTTTTCCCAAAAAGTGTCGGTTGTCAGAAAAATCTTCTGAGACTGAGTAGACACTCCTAGAATTTATTATGACATGGCCGAAACTTCAATTTCTGAAATTGGACTCGAATTGGCGGTTAATTTCCATTCAGCAGGTTTTTAGCGTGACCTAGACTATCGAGTAACTTTCAGATATTTTTAAGTGCAAATAACCCATAGTCGATTTTCTTCGAACCACTATAAACCCACTCGACTCATTGGCGACTCTCGATTGTCGTGAAAATCTTGAGGATCCAAATGTAGACACAAGGTACCAAAACAATAAGAAAATCAATCTAGGGCCAGTCGACGAGAATTTTCTAATTTAGTGGGGTCACCCATGATTAGCCACACATTTTTGTCGAACCAGTCTATCTCTGATTTATAATCGATTTTTAACTATGCCGTAATGACCTCTAAAAATGGACACGGTCAAGAAGCCGATTCCTGATCGAGTTTTCAAGTCTATTACCTTAAAATTCCTTAATAATTTCTCCAGATAGTCTAGTGATCTCGAGAGTGATCGGCTCTGAGAATAACCCTATAAACGTGTCAATGAAATGCCCGATTTATTCGGTAGAAGATAGTGTTGAAAAATCCGGATGTCACAACTCTTCCCCTCTTATAAAAATTTCGTCCTCGAAATTTAAACCGTACAATTCTCTCATTGACTCCTCAGTCTCCCATGTTGCTCCTTCTATACCGTGGTGTTGCCAGACCACGTTGACCAACAGGATGGTCTTTGTACGCAGGACTTGCTCTTTGCGATCGACAATTTGAACCGGTCTTTCGATGTATGACACCCGGTCATCTACGTCCAATTCCTCAAAATTGAGCACGTGTGTCGGGTCAGGCTCGTACTTCCTCAATATCGACACGTGAAAGATGTCATGCACTTGTGCCAATCTTGGCGGCAATACAAGACGATACACTAGGTTCCTTATTCTTTCAAGAATCTCAAACGAACCTACGTACCTCGGACTCAGTTTGCCTTTCTTTCCAAAGCGCGAAGTTCCCCTCATTAGTGATACTTTCAGAAAAACGTGATCACCAACTTGGAATTCCAAAGACCTCCGGCGCTTATCTGCGTAACTTTTCAATCTGCTTTGCGCTGTCTTTAATTTGTTTCTGATCACTGCCATGACATCTACTGACTGTTGAACCAACTCTGGGCTTGTGATTTTTCTTTCCCAAACTTCATCCCAACACACTGGAGTTATGCACGCTCTGCCATATAATGCTTCAAATGGAGCCATCTGAATACTCTACTGATAACTTTTATTGTAGGCAAATTCCACCAGATGAAGTTGATCTTCCCAACTTCCTTTGAAGTCTATTACACAAGCTTTCAGTATGTCCTCGAGAGTCTGAATTGTTCTCTCAAACTGGTCATCCGTCTGAGGATGATAAGCCATACTATACTGAAGCTTTGTACCAAGAGCACTCTGCAAGCTCTTCCAAAAAGCAACAGTAAATCTCAAATCTCTGTCTAAGGTTATCATAACCGGCACTCCATGCATTCAAACCACCTGACGCACATACAGGTCTGCGTGTCTATCCAGACTCAGGTCCTTTCGAACTGCAATGAAGTGGGCCGACTTTGTTAGTCTGTCAACTACTACCCAAATTGAATCATTTCCCCTTTGACTCCTTGGTAGTCCAGTCACGAAATCCATCGTGATATGCTCCCATTTCCATTCTGGGATCGCGAGAGGTTGCAGAAGTCCTCTCGGCTTGCAATGTTGAGCTTTTACTTGCTAACACGTCAAACACTTGGTGACATGCTTGGCGATGTGCGCCTTCATACCTGACCACCAGTAATGTTGATGTAGGTTCTGGTACATTTTAGTGCTTCTAGGATGAATGCTGGAACTGCTACGATGTGCCTCAGATAAAATTTCTTCTCTAAGCTCAACATCGTCAGGTACAACTAAACGTCCTTGGAAACTTAGTGTCCCATCATTAGCAATCTGAAAATCAACCTTACTTTTATCTGTGTCTTCTTAAAGAATTCTCTGTACATCTGGGTCTGTCGGTTGGAGTTGTTTAATTCTAACCTGGACATCCGGTTCAATTCTGAGGGTGGCCATAAAACTCGAGAGGTGGCCTACTTCAAATTTGAATATCGAATCCCGAACTCTCTCGATTAAGTTCCACTCCTTAATCAGTATATGAGCCACTGAAGACTTTCGACTTAAAGCATCGGTGACCTTGTCCGCCTTTCCTAGGTGATATAAAATATCACAGTCGTAGTCTTTCAGCAATTCCATCCATTTGCGCTATCTCATATTCAATTCCTTCTAAGAGAACAGATACTTGAGACTTTGATGGTCTGTGAAGATCTAAAACTTTTCCCCGCACAAGTAGTGCCTCCAAATCTTCAAGGTAAAGATAATCGCCGCGAGCTTTAAGTCATGCGTCGGATAGTTCAATTCATGAGGTCTCAACTGATGGGAGGCGTATACAACAACTCTGCCATGTTGCATCAGTACGCAACCCAATCCTTTGAATGACGCATCACTATAGATCTCGAATCCTCCAGGGCCAGATGGAATTGTCAGCACAGGTGCGGTAAGCAGCTTTTCCTTCAGCTCTTGAAAACTATGCTCGCACTTGTCTGTCCATATGAACTTCTTGTCTTTATTCGTGAGCTTTGTCAGAGGCGAGGCTAATGATGAGAAACCTTCCACAAACCGTCTGTAATACCCTGCCAAACCCAGAAAACTTCTGATCTCTGTCACTATTGTCGGTCTTGGCCACTTAATCACGGCTTCTATCTTGCTTGGGTCGACGGAGATTCCTTCTTCGGAAATCACATGACCTAGGAACGCAACACAAGTTAATCAAAACTCGCATTTGCTAAACTTAGCATACAACTTATGCGTCCTTAAGGTCTGGAGCACTAATCTCAGGTGATTCTCATACTCTTCATCACTCTTTGAATAGACCAAGATATCATCTATGAACACGATTACAAACTGATCTAAATATTCCTTAAATATTCGGTTCATCATATCCATGAAAGTAGCTGGAGCATTCGTCAACCCGAATGGCATCACTATGAACTCGTAATGACCATACCGAGTATGAAATGCTGACTTAGGAATGTCCTATTTCCTAATTCTCAATTAATGATATCCCGTCCTCAAATCAATCTTCGAGAATATTGACGCTCCTTGCAACTGATCGAACATATCATCAATCCTTGGGAGGGGATATTTGTTCTTAATGGTTACCTGGTTGAGCTGTCGGTAGTTGATGCACAGGTGCAACGATCCATCTTTCTTCTTAACGAACAGAACTGGTGCTCTCCAAGGTGATGCACTAGGGCAAATAAATCCCTTATCCAGTAACTCTTGCATCGGCACCTTCAGTTCCTTCAACTCAGATAACGCCATTCGGTAAGGTGCCTTTGAAATCAGTTTTGTCCCTGGTGCTAATTCAATTACAAATTCAATCTCTCTTTCTGGCGGTAACCCTGGCAATTCCTTTGGAAAGACATCTGGAAACTCCTGGACCACTGTAATATCTTCCATTTTCAGTTTCTCAACTGTCATGCCACGACAGTTGCCAGGTACCCTCGACAACCCTCGTCTAATAGACGAGTTGTCTCTTGCGACAAGATCAGGACAATCGAGGGTCCTCCTCGATTCTCGACAAACTCGAAACTCTTACCCCCTAACGGGTCAAACTGAATCGCTTTATGATAGCAGTCCATTTTAGCTCGTTGATTGGTGAGCCAGTCCATGCCAATTATTAAATCAAGTCATACATGGCTATGACTAAAAGATCTATCTTCCCCACTCGCTCACCAATCACTAACTTGCACCCCGAACAACCCAAAACAGCAATAACTTTATCTTTCAAGGGAGTAGATATGCACATGGCTGACTCCAATAATATAGGACTGACTCCGATCAACTTAACATACTGCTCGACAATAAATAAATGGGTTGCTCCCAGATCAAACAAAGCATAAGCAGGTTGGTCGTTGAGCGAAACCATACAGGTGATCATGTCAAGCGCAGCTTCTGCCTGACCTTGCATAATTGCGTACACGGTACCCTGAACTGAAGGCCTCAACTGTCCTCCCTGTGGCACGTTCTGAGGGGCATACCCTCCGATCTGTCCTCGTGGCGATGGCAATGGTAGCTACGGTTGTCCCCTTGGCTTCTTGGGACAATGTCTAGCTATGTGGCCCTATTGGCCACATTCGTAACACGCGCCCATCCTAGTTGGACACGGTGTTGACCCATGTCGTCTCCCACAAAGGCGACACGGTCCCATTCTGTCAGCCATCGACCTACCAAATCCACCCTTCTTGCCAGGCGGACCTTGGAATCTATTCCCTGACATCGGCCTCTTCCCTTGCCTAATCGCTTCTTGGTTAACACCAAATCTCGACCTCGACGAGGCAACTTGTTCGTTCAATCCTTACTCTATCATATGGGCTCAACGATAAACCTCTCTGTAATCTTTCAAGTCCCATGGTAACAGAAGTTATTTCAATTCAGCACGAAGACCGCTTTTGAACTTCTGAGCTTTCTCTTCAGGGTCTTCTATCAATTTACGAGCATACTGTGACAGTTCTGGGAACTTGACCCCATATTGGTCAATTGTCATGCTCCCTTGGCGGAGACGGTGAACTCCTCTATCTTTTGTTCTCAAGCAGTACTCGAAAAGTACTGATCATTAAAGGCTCTGAGGAAGGTGTCCCACACTTAGACCACACCTTTCGGGAACACTATATCCTTGGCGGCTCTCCACCATATACTGGCGTTATCTTGAAGTTGGTACACAGCTAGTAACACATTTTCCTCCTCATTGCACATCAGAAGTGCAAATGCCTTCTCCAAATCCTGTACCCACAAAGACGCGGCCTCAGGGTCTTTAGTACCAATGAATTCGGCGGATTTATTTTTAAGAACTGATCCACTAACTAGTGAATCGGCCTCCCAGCAGCCAACTCCTAGTAATATATCAGCAGGGGCGATGGCAGGTGCAACTGCAGGTGCGGCGACAGGGGCAGCTTGAGCAGTAGCGGTAGCTGTGGTAGCAATGGTAGCGTTGGCAGCGGCAATGGTGGCGGTTTTAACAGCGGCAGTAAAGGCGACAGTTTCATCTCGGGCTTGTTGCCCCACATATCCCGCATAGCATCTAGAGCTTGGTTAATTCCGACAGTTCCTTGCTCACCCAGGGCTACTACCCCAGCACCAATAGGAGGTGGTGCTACTCTAGCATCTACAACAGGTGGAACCATTCCACTCGCGCGAGCCTGTGCTGGCGCTCGACCACGGCCTCCTCGGGTACTGACCATAGTCGGCGCTCTTCCCCGAGTCATGGCCCTACTAGCCCTCTTTCCAGGAGTCCTCGGCTCCTGATCGCTCATAGTGTCACTTTAAACAATTGACACCTGCTTCCAATTCAACACCGAATTAGAAACAGAGCGATTCAAACAATAAACAATTTTAGCACTCAGCTAACACAGACATGCACCAGTATGAATTTAAAGGCTTTTCCTACCAACTATCCCATGGTCAACGCTCCTTATCACTCCAATCTTGAACTTCGCTCTAATACCACAAAAATGAGATGTCACGCCCCGATCCTCGGGGACACGCCCATCCTTCTTCTTGCACTTGGTTCATTTTAAAGTGCAATATCCCATGACCAAGTATTGCCGACCCTTTCAGTTTCTAGTGCGCATGCGAAAGCAGTTATAAATCCCCAGACAATAAAACAATGGGATAGAAAAGCAGGCCATATTCGTTTCTTATTGAAATTCACAACCATACTTTTATTAACAGCACAACTCATAGTATATTTACAATACTATTCACAGCATACTTGTCTCACACCTATCTATACTAAGATAGGGTTTACAAAAGGGATGGGATCTCAATCCACATCCGGGTTATACTCAAGATCCCTCTCTGGATCATCTCCTTCTTCAAAAGTCTTTTTCCCCTTCAGGTTCCTCCTCCTCAGCTTCTCCTCAGGGTCCTGAAATGGTTATTCAATAACCAATGAGACCATGTTTCAACGAGTTCTACCCCTTAAGACTTAATTAGTAAACCAATACACTACTCGGTTGTCTAAGCACAGCACGAGTCAGAAGACTTACCTTGGCCTCAAATTCCATCTACATGTTAGTACAATTCAATAGGTACTCAAACAATCACATCACCAATCGAACTATCGATCAAATCGACCTAGTCGATTACATTTCAGTTGGACCATTTCTAGGCCATTCATCCCACACCAAGCAACTTTCTTAGATTTAGTGATTTTACAGTCCCACCCGACCCTTTCTGGATCTAGTGGCTTTATGTTCCCACCCGACCCTTTCAACACTTAGTGGCTTTACGGTCCCACCCGACCCTTTCAAGATCTAATTTAGGAATGAATCTTAAAATCACTCATAAATTACTTTAGCATCAAATAAAACTCAAATAAATAAACGGACTGCACCACGACGATCAGCACAAAATTCCGATCACCGGCCATTCCGGTTGAATTTCTGGAAAAATAATTAATTAATTAATTAATTTGGAAAATTAAATAAATAATTATAAAAAAAATCCAATTTAGGCCCGTAATGCCGAATTGGATGCTGAGACGAGCCCAGAAAATTACCGAGACTCGTTCCTAAATAACATGGCATGCCTACTTGCTAATGTCTATTTCTAACCGCCTAACATGCATCATTAAGTCTCTAATTTAATTGATCTAAACTAATCTAACCACATAATTGCATTTAATTAAATCTAACTAACCCCTAAGCATAATTAGCAAACTAAGAAAGCATTAGTGAGTAAAACTCACTTGATAAACGCAAAGACCAAGACACCGCGACGGCGGTCGAAATCGGACTTTCAACAATACCGGCGGGCATGGACTGGGCCTTAGACTCAGGCCTGACAAATCTCAGCCCAACTGAGATTTGTTCTTGCACTAGAATGGGCTTGCTCTTGGGCTTGAAGACTTCAACTGGGTCGAAAACAGGCTGGGCCCAAAGTTGAAACTAAAACTTGCTGGGCTTTATTGGATTGGGCTTCAAGAGGGCTGAAACAAATTCCTGGCCTGGGCTGTCGCAGTTGAAATTCGATGGATCACGTGGGCCTGTTTTTCGCTTGGCTACTAGGGTTGGCCAAATCCGGGGGATACACGAAGAAGCAGCTCGGTTGCTGCTACTAGGTGGCACTTAAAATCACGTTGGAGAGGACGAAGGAACTTGACTGAAGGAGATGGGCTAGTGGACGTGTGGGCGTGGGCCTCAAGTGGTCAACCAACGGCTTCGTTCTTGCAGGTGTTGACCGGGAAGGGGCAACTGTCACACATTGGCTGAGCAAGGGTCAACGTTGGTGCTTCAAGGGATTTCGGTGGCAACTCCGTGGGGAAAGAAACGTTGGCAGAGACGTGTGGACGGTGAGGCTTCCTCAAGTGGTGCTGTTGACGTTGCACTTGTGGCAGCATGAAGAAAGCTCAGTGGAGTCTTCGGTCAGCAAGGCTTCGCGAAAATTAAAGCCGCGTGGAGCTCGGGTCTTCATGGGCAGAAGGCGCGAACGAGGGAGCATGCAGCTGTTTCGGTTGAGGAGAACACGAACATGGACGGGTCGCAGTGAGCAGCTGGGCTTCGATCAACAAGGGCTTATGTGCTTCTGATTGTTGATTGAAGAGGACACGTGGAGGGGCTGGCCAAAACGGTAGAGGAAATCTTCCATGAACTACAGGGGATTTGCTCGGTCTTCTTCAGCGACTGTTGGAGTTGTCGCACGAAAAATTAAAAGGGGAGGGAGAGTCCGATCGGTTGAGGAAATGAGGGGAAAGAGATGGATAGAGATGAGTGAGAGTTGGGCTCCACTTTGTTGGATATTTCACAAAATATCTTCCAAAATCACTCTTGGCCATGTAAGAATACTTGGCCTTCAATAGGCCATCAAAACACCCTCTTCTAGAAGACAAAGTGGTCCAAAGGTTGTGGCTTTGTGGGGTATACAAATTTGGGCACAAGCCCTCTTCAATTGGACATCGAACTTGCTCGATTTAATTTCATTTGACCTCTACAAAAATCAATTGGCACTTCAATGCCTTAATTGACAATTTTCCTCATCCAATAATCCCTCACGCTTATCAATTTCGCAATCGAAAACCACCTTCGGCATTTTCTGCACTAAAACAACCGGTGATGACTTTTTCCAAAAAAGTGTTGGTTGTCAGAAAAATCTTCTCAGACTGAGTCAACACTCCTAGAATTTATTGTGACATGGCCGAAACTTCAATTTCTGAAATCAGACTCGAATTGACGGTTAATTTCCATTCGGCGCATTTTTAGCGTGACCTAGACTATCAGGTAACTTTCAAATATTTTTAAGTGCAAATGACCCATGGTCGATTTTCTTCGAACCACTATGAACCTACTCGACTCATTGACGACTCTCGATTATCGTGAAAATCTTGAGGATCCAAATGCGGACACAGGGTACCAAAACAATAAGAAAATCAATCTAGGGCCGGTCGACAAGAATTTTCTAATTTAGTGGGGTCACCCACGATTAGCCACACATCTCTGTCGAACCAGTCTATCTCTGATTTCAAATCGATTTTTAACTGTGCCGTAATGACCTCTAAAGATGGACACGGTCGAGAAGCCGATTCCTGATCGAGTTTTCAAGTCTATTGCGTTAAAGTTCCTTACTAATTTCCCCAGATAGTCTAGTGATCTCGAGAGTAATCGGCTCTAAGAATAGCCCTATAAGCGCGTCAATGAAATGCCCGATTTATTCAGTAGAAGATAGGGTTGAAAAATCTGGATGTCACATTCGAACTGTATTGAATTGTAAGTGGAATCTGAGGCCAAGGTAAGTCCTCCGATCTGTATTGTGCATAGGCAGTCCTTATGGCTTATTGGCATTCTAATCGAGTCTTAGGATGTAGAACTCATTGAGACGTATGTTGGAGAAATCTTCTTGAAGTGTTTTGAAGCTGACAAAACGTTTCCATCAGTCTAGTCTGAAGGTTTGCAGACTCTACTATTTAAAGTTTGAAGACCTCCGGATAGCCAGACTCAAGACTCAAAGTCTATTCTCATTGACAGTCTCTAATCCGTTGAAGAAAGGTTATCCAGAACTGGATGTTTCGTTAAGGATTCAACCTTATCAACTGGAGAAGATCTCGTGGCTGGAAAAGACATAACGGAATCATTTGATTGATCGAGATTAACTCGATGATTGAAGATTCGAATATTGCCTAAATATTCTTGGAAGGTTCTACTTATGGAAACCGAGATCCTGATTGTATGGGCGAACAGGATTGATGGGCTATCGACACGTTCCTTTAATAGCTCGAATAATCTTCCTAATTGATTCTGTCCAACGGGTAGATTGGAGGAATTCCTTTGGTAAGTGCCAACGGGTATGATGGCATAAAGGAGTATATAAGGAAGACGTTCTAAGTTGTTCGAGGTGTACGCGATAAAAGAATTCCAAAGTCAAAAGCTCCTTATTATTTAGACAATTCCTTTGAGCGAAAAACATTGTATTCAAAAGAGAGTTTATATTTGTGAGAAACCTTGAGGAAGTGTGGTAGAACATCTACACTGTGGAATCAAGGAAAAGCTGTGCTGTAACTACTCTTTTGTTCACAGTGAAATCCAGCCGGTGGACTGTCAGTGCGGAAGAGTGGACGTAGGCTTGGAATAAGCCGAACCACTATAAACCATGTGTTCAATTTTCTCTTCCTTACTCTCTTTACCTTGATCGTACTTCATCAATAGTGAACTTCCTTTCTATCGTTTGCCAAGAATTACTTCCGTATTTCGATAAATTGTTTGTGCACCTATTCACCCCCATCTAGGTGCTTATACTAGCTATCTAAATTGGTATTAAAGCTCGTGTACTCACTTTGTTTGAAGTGTTTTACTTCAGAGTAAAAGATCCATGGCTAGTATGTTGGCTCCAGGGCTGGTAGAAGGCAAAGCAATACCAGACCTCCTTACTTTGATGGAAAGGACTACAACATCTGGAAAAACAAAATGAAAGCATTTCTTTGATCAAAGGATCCTCTGGAATGGGACGTTGTAGAAAAAGGAATCACTCCTAAAGTTGCATCTGTCTCAGAAAGAGGGAAAGAAACTGTTGAGACCAGCGAAATGTCTCAGGAAGAGATAATCAAGAGACAAACTCTTGATGCAAAAGCTATATATTCTTTATATTGTGCCTTGTCACCTACTGAATATAACAAAATATCTTCTTGTGTTACAGCAAAAGAAGTCTGGGATAGGTTACATATCACCTATGAAGGAACTGATCGAGTGAAAGAGACCAGAATCAACATCCTTCTCGGTCAATATGAAGCCTTCAAAATGAGACCTGGAGAATCTATAACTGACATGTTTAGCCGTTTTACAGAAATTGTAAATGGTCTTGAAAATCAAGGACAACCAATTTCTGATCCCATGAAGGTAAACAAGCTACTGCATGGACTCACCAAGGATTGGAATCATATAAAGACTTCAATAAGAGAGACACAAAGAATCATGCCTTTATCTGTCGACGAGCTGGGTGGAACTCTTCAGTCTTACGAAGTGGAACGAATTAACGAAGACGAAGATCCAAAAGGTAAGAAATCCATTGCACTAAAATCAAATGATGATTCTGATGTTACAGATTCTGAAGATGATATGGACGATGAGGAGCTTGCTCTAATGATAAGAAGATTCAGAAAGCTGAATAGAAAAGGAAGAAGATTCAACTCAAAGAAACAAAGCTTTCAAAGACAACAGACCAAGTCTGTTGATGATGATGAATCAAACAAAGAAGTAGTTTGCTTTGAATGCAAGAAAAATGGACACATCAGACCTAATTGTCCTCTTCTAAAGAAGAAGAAAGGAAAAGCTGAAAAGTATCGAAAGGCTCTCAAAGCCGAAACCTGGAGTGATATAGAGTGTGAAGAAAGTGATGATGAATATGCCAATTTGTGTCTGATGGCGCAATCAGACTCAGACTCAAACTCTGAATCAGACTCAAACAGTGAATTTGAGGTAAGTAATTTTAAAATTCCTGTCAAGATTTCTAAGTCTATTGATGAGCTGTGTTTTAGTCTTAAGACTTCTCTTAAAATGATTTCCGAACTTAAAAAGGAAAACTCTGTTCTAAAACAACAGGAAAAAGTTTTGAAAGAAAGAGTTAAATGTTTAGACATGAATGTTTCTACTCTTAAAGAAAGTGAAGAAAATCTTTTGAAAGAAAATGTTTTTTTAAAAATTGACTCATCAAATATTTCAAAGAAATTTTCAATAGGGTCCGAGAAACTTGAAAAAATTCTTTCAGCTCAAAGACCTTATTTCAATAAGTCTGGTTTGGGTATGACAGCGGAAACTATTCCCTTGATTGATTTTCCTAAAGTAAAAGAAAGAATTAAGCAAAGACCCTCAAGAGAGGCCTACAAAAATCATTTCAAAAAGGTTTTTGTAAAGTCTGTAGGTCGAAATGCCCTCAGGTGTTCAAAGTGCAATAGCCTGGATCACTTTGAAAAAGAGTGTCCTATGGTTTGGAAATCTATTAAGAAAACATGGGCTAATACTGTTTATCTTACTAACACCAATGGACCCAAGAAAATATGGGTACCAAAGAAAGCTTGAGACTCTCTTTTAAATGCATGTCTCCATCAAGAAAAAGGTAAAGTGGTATCTGGACAGTGGATGCTCAAGACATATGACAGGAGACTCAAATTGCTTTATAAAGCTCGTTCAAGTAAATGGTGGAAAAGTCTCATTTGGAGGAAACAGCAAAGGAAGTATTGTGGGATTTGGAACTGTGAAAATTGGAAATCTCACAATAAGTAATGTTTCCCTGGTAGAAGGACTCAATTACAATCTTCTCAGCATCAGCCAACTATGTGATACTGGTTTTAAGATCTTCTTTCAAGAAGGAATATGTTCTGGAACCAGTAAAGACTCTACTCAGTCTTTCATGGGTCGAAGGCATGGAAATATCTATCTCTTGGATGTGAAACCGGATGAATCGCAATGCTTAATTTCAATACAAGACGAAGCAAGCTTGTGGCACAGAAAGCTTGGTCACATCAATATGAAGCAGTTAACCAAAATCTCATCAAAGCAGCTTGTTCGTGGGCTACCCAATTATCATACCAAAAGTCTGATCTATGCACTCCATGTATATTGGGAAAGCATGTAAGAAATTCATTTAAGCCAATAAATCATGTCTCTACTAATCATGTACTGCAGTTGTTGCATATGGATCTCTTCGGACCAACCAGAACCCAGAGCATTGGAGGTAAGAAATATTGCCTAGTGATTGTGGATGACTACTCACGATTTACTTGGGTATATTTCTTGGCAAGTAAGTCTAAAACCTTCTCTTACTTTGAAAAATTTGCTAAGAAGGTTCAAAATGAAAAAGGGTATGTTATTTCAAGTATAAAAACAGACCATGAAGGTGAATTTGAAAATCAAGATTTTACAAAATTTTGTGATGAATCTGGCTTTAAGCATGTGTTCTCCTCTCCATACACTCCTCAGCAAAATGGAGTTGTGGAAAGAAAGAATAGATCTCTTCAAGGAATGGCTAGAACTCTTTTAATTGAAAGTAAGATTTCTTCACGATTTTGGGCTGAAGCTGTTTCAACAGCATGCTATATCATAAATAGAGTCTTTTTAAGACCTATTTTAGAGAAAACCCCTTATGAGTTATTCAAAGGTAAGAAGCCTATTGTTTCGTACTTTCATGTATTCGGGTGCAAATGCTTTATATTAAAAAATGCAAAAGATCGAGTTGGTAAGTTTGAAGAAAGATTAGATGAAGGCATCTTCCTTGGATATTCTACATCAAGCAAAGCCCACAGAATCTATAACAAGAAGAGTCAATCAGTGGAGGAATCAATAAATGTCAAATTTCAAGATTCAATGCAAAATGAATCCAGTCAGACTCAACATGAAGAGTCTAAACCTGCTCCAGACTCTCCAAAGCTTACAACTCAAGAAGCATCTCAGACTCTGGAAGACCAGCATCATGTTGTTCGTGAAGATTCAAGTAAAGAAAGAGATCATCAACCAGACAAATCAACCAGTAACTAGAATTATAAGTCCAGTCATCCCAAAGATCTCATTATCGGCGAAATTAATGAAGGAATTCGCACCAGATCTAAAAGGCGCGAAGAGTATAGTGCTGTGGCTCTCATCTCTAAAATTGAACCAAAAAGCATAGAAGAAGCTTTATCTGATGAAAGCTGGATTGAAGCTATGCAAGAAGAGCTCAGACAATTCAACATTAATGATGTCTGGGAATTGACATCTAAACCAAAAGGCAAAATTGTTATTGGAGCTAAATGGGTGTTCAAGAACAAGATGAATGAGAAAGGAAAAGTCGTAAGAAACAAAGCAAGACTCGTGGCCAAGGGATATACGCAAGAAGAAGGGATAGACTATGATGAGACTTATGCACCAGTAGCAAGGTTAGAAGCTATTCGATTATTGCTTGCTTTTGCTTGTTATAAAAATTTCAGGTTATTCCAAATGGACGTCAAAAGTGCCTTCCTAAATGGATTTATCCATGAGGAAGTGTATGTGGAACAACCACCGGGGTTTGAAGACCCAAAGAAGCCAGACTTAGTCTTCAAACTGAAAAAGGCCTTGTATGGTTTAAAGCAAGCACCTCGAGCTTGGTACGACAGACTAATTAAGTTTTTAATACATAATGGTTTTGTCAAAGGTAAAGTAGATACTACTCTATTTATCAAAAAGGAAAACAAAAGCTTTTTACTTGTTCAAATATATGTGGATGATATCATTTTTGGATCCTCTAATGAAAATCTGTGCAATAAATTCTCTAAGTCTATGCAGGATGAGTTTGAAATGAGTATGATGGGGGAGTTAACCTTCTTTCTTGGACTTCAACTAAAACAATTGAAGGAAGGAACTTTTATTCATCAAGAAAAATATGCTAATGATCTTGTCAAAAGGTTTGGACTAGAAAAGTGCAAAAAGACCGACATACCGATGTCAAGTTCTTTGAAGATAGACAAAGATGAAGAAGGGAAGAAAGTTGATCAAAAGCTGTACATGAGTATCATCGGATCATTTCTTTATCTTACTGTTTCTAGACTTGACATTCTGTTTAGTGTTTGCATTTGTGCCAGATTTCAATCAGACCCTAGAGAATCTCATCTCAGTGCTGCGAAACGTATTATTAAATACGTTGCTTCATCTTCAAGCATCGGTCTTTGGTATCCTAAGAAGGGAGACTTTAATCTTCTTGGATATTCAGACGCAGATCTAGCCGGTTGCAGAGTTGATAGAAAGAGCACCTCGGGAACTTGCCAATTGCTTGGGAACAGGACAGTGTCTTGGTTTTCAAGGAAACAAAACACTGTGGCTCTCTCTACAACAGAAGCAGAGTATGTAGCTCTTGGAAGTTGTTGTTCGCAAATTATGTGGATAAAACAACAGCTACAAGACTTTGGAATTGAAGACTCATGCACTGAGATTAGATGTGACAGCACCAGCGCAATCAATCTTACTAAAAATCCAATCCTTCACTCAAGGGCAAAGCATATAGAGATTCGACATCACTTTATTAGAGATCATGTTCAAAATGGAGAAATCTTGATTCAATTTGTTGAGTCAAAGAGCCAACTAGCGGATATATTCATAAAGCCTTTGGAGAAGAATCAATTCGATATCATCCGTTCCAGACTCAACATTTTGAAGCTTGAGGAAATCAAAGTCTAAAGACTTTCAGACTCAGACATACAAGACTTCAACTGTAAGTTAGTCTTGGTACGACCGTCAGACTGTAAGTTAGTCTTTCTCTCTCTCTCGAATGTTATCTTGAAAAAGTACGATTGTGAATCGTGTTTCATTGTTATCTTTAATCGGCTTATTTATTGCATCGTTTCCTTTTCGAAAGAGAAGTTATTTTTTGAAATGACTATTTTCGCGGAAAAAGGATAGTTATTTTGAAAAGGCATCTTTTTATTTCCTTCGTGACGGTTCGTTTATCTCTCTTTTTAACTGATCGTGCATTGTTGATTCCTCTTCACTTTACTCTCAAAAACCCTAGAAAGCATCGATCCTCCATTCCCGTTTTCTTCCCTTGTTTAATCTTCAAAAAGTTGTCATCTTTCTTGGAAAAATCAAGCAAGGAATCTTCCAAAAACTGAGAAAGATGTCATCTTCAAGAAAGTCTTCGAGAATCGCAAGCAGGGGACCACGGCGAATGAGTGACGGCCTACGCACTTCGATCTCACTAAAGAAGAAGTGTCTCCAGAACAGCAACCGAGCCCACAACATTCTCAGCAGCGTCATACTCCTCCATCTAGCCCTCAAGGCATTGATCGTCAACAGCAAGAAAAAATCATTGAGGATGCAGATCCGGTAAGAGTTCAAAAGCCCGCTTATATTTATAAGCTATATCGTGCCTTAAAAGGAACTCGTACTCCCTTGAACTATGTCAATGATTTTCTTAAAGACAAAGGATATGGAAACGAATATATCTTTCTGCGAAAAATGGAAAGTTTGGGAATTGCTCGTAAAGGGATGGCTGAGGAAACCCTTGCGAATATCCCAAGTGATCATTGTGATTGGGGACCGAATCTTATAGATGGGAATGATGATGACAAATTGTACAGTCAATTTCAACCGAGAATGGGTGTTGCGGTTGAAAGTCAAGGAAAAATGGGAGATTTGTTCAGATCGAAGGAACAAAAGGATTTGTATTCGAAATTGCTTAAGAGTGGGGTGATAAACCCTAGAAGTGTGGATTTTGACTTTCTAGATGCTGTGAATGTGAAATTGAGGGAAAAGTTCGGTTATCTTCAACTAGACAAGTTCTGCTTCGACACTACAGAGGCCTATGCTGAATTAACCGCATATTTCTATTCAAATCTTAGCTTTTTGGATGCGAATAGATTCTCTTTCAGTGTCAAAGATCAAGACTATGTGGTGGATATGGATATGCTGGCAGATGTGTTAGGAGTTGAAAGAGGAAGATATCAACCGATCAAAGTTTCCATTGCACGGGCCACACTGGAACTGGTGAAGGATAGGAGAACAGAGGAGAAGATCACCTACTTAAGGATGAGTGCATTCAACATCTTGCTTCACAAGATTGTGATCAATTGCCTCCGACCAAAATCAACTTCCAAGACTGATGTTTCAAGTTCAGAGGCAAAGCTGATGTATGCCATTCTCACTGGGAAAAGGTTTTCTCTTCCCCACACTATCATGTTCCACATGTATAGAGCGATGATGAAGGACAGTGGTCAACTCCCTTACCCAAGCCTTGTGACGAAATTATTCAGACATCTGAATATTCAGCCTCCGCAAATCTTTTGTGTTTGATCGTGCGATCATATGGTGGTAGGACTGAAGATGGTAACCAAAATGCGTCTGAAGGAACTGAACAAGGAGTTGGAGAAATTCAAGGAGAAGACTCCAGTCAAAGCTCATCAAATCTCTTCTTCAAAAAGAAAAGGAAAGGAGCCCTTGGTTGCTTCAAAACCAAAAAGGAGAGCTCTTATTGTGGAAGATGAAGACGATGATGACCTTACCATTTCGGCCATAGCTTTGAAGAAGCTAAGTCATACTGTTCCAGAGTCAATGGAACAACGTGAGACAGAAGGAAAGGAAAGAGAAGGCCAAGAGGAAAGAGAAGGTCAAGAAAAAGAGAAAGAAGAAGAAGAAAGAGAAGAACAAGAGAAAGAAGCAGAAAGAGCAGTTGGCGAAATAGAAGCAGAGGAGGAAAGACCTGAAGAAGAAAGAAGAAAAGAATGAGAAACTGAGGAACACTCTTCTCCACCTGTAGGCATGGAAACAGGGGGAGATCAAGAGAAAGGAGGAAAGTCCTCATATCCTGATGCAAGTGAAGGAGTTAGTCGCTCACCTATAGACCTAGAGGATGTTTATGCCTCTCAATTTCCAGAAGAAGGTCATGAAGTTTCATCGCCAAATCTGCGAGATTATTCTAATATGCCATCATTTGCAGAACGTGCTGAAGCTAGTACGCAGACCGATAGCTCAGCCGATTTTCGCATAATCATGGATATTCTCTTGGAGATGCGAGGTCAAATTTATGCCTTGGGATGCGAGGTTCAAAACCTGCAAACTACGGGTCAAGTTTCTTCATGCTCATTGAATGATAAAATCCAAGCCCTCTCTGTTCAAATTCAGGCCAATGCCAAGGGTGAGGAGATTGCACAACTGAATGAAGACTTGAAAAGGCTGGAAGGCATCGTTCAGTCTATGGGAGATTTCCAGCTTGTCCGCGTTCCCAAGCCATCTTGACTTCATTCCATTTTCATCTCAACCTTTTTTTTAATGCTGACAAAAAGGGAAGATGCAAGATTTGAACAATTTGACTTTTAAATCGTGTGGTTTGTTGGACTGTGTGGTTACAGTTTGTTGGATTTTGTTGGATTGTTTTGATCTGTTTGACTTTGTTTTTGTGTCTGGATGAGAACTGAACTAGACTTGGACTTAACTGCTTTTATTAACTATCATTGGTATCTTATGGATGGCTTTATCACTTATTAGACTAACCTATTTTCTGTGGTTGCAGATTCTAGTGTTATTCATTTAGCCATTTATCTCTATAAGATATGCATATGCATTTGAGAAATGTTTTGTAGGTCAAAGTTGTCCAAATCTGCAGGAAAGTTTTGTCACCATCAAAAAGGGGGAGATTGTTGGAGAAATCTTCTTAAAGTGTTTTGAAGCTGACAAAACGTTTCCATCAGTCTAGTCTGAAGGTTTGCAGACTTTGCTATTTAAAGTCTGAAGACCTCCGAATAGCCAGACTCAAGACTCAAAGTCTATCCTCATTGACAGTCTCTAATCTGTTGAAGAAAGGTTATCCAGAACTGGATGTTTCGTTAAGGATTCAACCTTATCAACTGGAGAAGATCTCGTGGCTGGAAAAGACATAACGGAATCCTTTGATTGATCGAGATTGACTCAATGATTGAAGATTCGAATATTGCCTAAATATTCTTGGAAGGTTCTACTTATGGAAACCGAGATCCTGATTGTATGGGCGAACAGGATTGATAGGCTATCGACACATTCCTTTAATAGCTCGAATAATCTTCCTAATTGATTCTGTCCAACGGGTAGATTGGAAGAATTCCTTTGGTAAGTGCCAACGAGTATGATGGCATAAAGGAGTATATAAGGAAGACGTTCTAAGTTGTTCGAGGTGTACGCGATAAAAGAATTCCAAAGTCAAAAGCTCCTTATTGTTTAGACAATTCCTTTGAGCGAAAAACATTGTATTCAAAAGAGAGTTTATATTTGTGAGAAACCTTGAGGAAGTGTGGTAGAACATCTATACTGTGGAATCAAGGAAAAGCTGTGCTGTAACTACTCTTTTGTTCATAGTGAAATCCAGTCGGTGGGCTGTCAGTGCGGAAGAGTGGACGTATGCTTGGAATAAGCCGAACCACTATAAACCATGTGTTCAATTTTCTCTTCCTTACTCTCTTTACCTTGATCGTACTTCATCAATAGTGAACTTCCTTTCTATCGTTTGCCAAGAATTGCTTCCGTATTTTGATAAATTGTTTGTGCACCTATTCACCCCCCTCTAGGTGCTTATACTAGCTATCTCAATGTAGTCTCACCCCGTTGTGGGATCACATTTCAAGCCCCTAGATAGCAGCACCTCCACCTCCTCCTCCTCCTCCTCCTCCTCCCATGCATTTTGGTATACCATAAGAGATTATGGAGATAGGATATCACTTCCCGATTCACCCTCACTCGGAAGGTCTAAAGTATGTACTGATAGAATCCACTGTTTAGGCTGATGTGAACGAACCCAATAAGGTGCCCCATAAGTACCGATCTTGGTATCATGAGTATGACGATGGGCAAAGAGAGGGTCTTATGCCGGAAGGTGACATACCCCTGTTTGTTTTAAAGGAAGCGTTTGGAAAGGGGACAACAGATCCTAAGGATGGATTGGCAGTGGATGTGAAAAATCCCAAGCTCGGCGATCCTGAGTCTCTGATATACTCCAACGCGGATTCCAATTGGAGCGTTGAAGAAGGAGTGGTCAATGAAGAGGAGGATGATCTAGAGGAGGAACCTGATGAGGAGGAACCTAAAGAGGAGGAGCCTGAAGAGGATCCAGAGGATGATCTAGAGGAGGATCCTGAGGACGACCTAGAGTATGACCCGGATGAGGATTGGGACCACATCCTGTTTTGCAAACCAGAGTTGTGAGATGATGTGTAGTAGATCAGACATTTGTGAATAGTATTGTAAAATATACTATGTGGTTTGCATTGTATAAAAGTGTGGTTATAGTTATGGCCTTATTTTTCTATCCCATTGTTTTATTGTCTAGGAATTTTATATTTGCTTTCACGTGCGTATTAAAAAAAAAGGGTTGGCGATGCATCCTAGGATGTTGCTATTAATTGACCAGGTGAGGGATGGGTGCGCGTTCGAGAATCGAGGCGTGACACTCGCCCTCGCCAGTGGTCGGTAGGAGCAAGCCTTGCCATTGGCTGGTGAGGCTGACCTCGATGGCCAACCAGGGGAAGGAGAATGTGGGGAAAAAAAAAGAAAAAAAGAATTCTAAAATTCAAAAAAATATATTTAAAAATTCAAAAAAAAGTAAAAAAATATTTAAAAATTGCCACATAAGCATTTGCCAGATAGTCGGTGTCCACATCAGAGCTGGCCGGCCAATTTTGGCCAAATGGACTAAATTGGCACAATTGTAAAAGATTTAAGACTAAATTAGGAAAAAAAAAGTTTATGACTGAATTGGCATAATTGTAATAGATTTAAGACTTTTTTAGTAATTCTCCCGAGGACCAAGGCATGCCATTTCCTTATAAACCTATCAACAGTTTTATTTTTTATTTTTTATGTGAGGGCAAATTTGGAGGTTAAGCAAAAGTCAGACAGAAATGGGTTTTACCTCAATATATAGGCTAGTCCTCGTGCACCCTGGCGATTACTTTCGTATTTCTTCTTTTACAAATTTAGAGGAATGCAATAGTTAAAAACGACTCTTACGATGAAATAATGGAGGTAAATTTTGTCAACTTAAGAAGTGTCAACACACGCGTGCGTGCATGCCGAGTTCCATCGATATTTTCCATGTGAATTTCCTATTTTTAATGATTATCACATAACATTTTAAAAATTACTTATCTACACTGAGAGGTGAAAAACTGCATTTTCATCTGTTTAGTATAATTGTCACATCCAGATGCTTGATGGTTGAGAAAAAGTATACACATTGCCTTTATTTTGTTCATTACGCTGCTCTTCTTCAAACAAAATGCACAATCATTAACCCGATGTAGGATTTAGACTATTTTCTAAAGTGAAGACAACAATATTGAACAGAACAAATGGGCATGAAGGTTAATTTGATAGGGAGCAACGAACTCTTATTCTAGATCCTTCGTAGCTTCTAATTTTGCTCTCGTCCTATTGACTCAGCTAGAAAGCGACAATATGAGAAGAAGCAAAAGAAAAGCAATGATGCAGTTTTCAAAATGGTAATTGTACATTAGTCTATATGCTTTTTCTCTATTCCATATTATAAGAAATACTTCTTATTTGGTGGTAATCTTATGTTTTTGGGAGTTAATGGAGTCTAGTTATCCATTTTATTGGCATCTTTTGAGGTATGAGCACACCATAGAAATTTTCTTATTTGGTGGGCCTCTTATGTTGCCATGAAAGAACATTGAGCGTTAGTATAATTTATCTAGTGCTATTCTCCTTAGAAAGGTAAATCCCAGCATGTCTTTGGAAGGTGGGGTTGGGCATGACAAGTTTTTTATTCATCTGGAAATCAACAACGTGTGTGCTTATTTAAGCTACACAAGCTTTGTACTTGGCTCTCATGGATTACAGATGAGCTGATCCTCGGTTCATCATTACACGTGCTCATAGGACCTTTGAAGAAACTTGATTGATGGTTGAAAATGGATGCAATGATAATAATGCTTCTTGCTTAGATGCAAACCAAGTGAAGGTAATTATGTATATCAAGGAAATTTACTTAAAAAAAGTCCTAAGCCTATTGTATGTATATGTTTCTTGAAGTTTATCGCCTATATCTGATGCATATGCCATCTATCCAAGCAATTTTGGCGTGCAAGAATTTTCCCATCAATGCACCACAATTGATGCACCATAAACTTGAGGGCAGCTAGCATTCAGTTAAGGCCATCCAACTCAACCTCAGTTTTCCATTTCTAATTTCCAATTCATAAGAAAAACAAAGTCATCCTTGGCATCATCCTTTCTAGCAATGCAAAGAAAGGAAAAAAGAAAAATCAAAATGAACAAGATTACCTTCTCAAATGGTACATAACACGAACTTCACAAATTTCCAAATACAAATAGAAACTTCCTCCCATGGTCTATGCCTCTCTTGCAATTTGGTAGGCTCGATTATAGTCTTCCACTAAAGTATTTTCAAGAGTTGGTATCTGTAAACTTGTGAAGAACTGAAGTCCTCACTAGACTCAGCCTCCCAAACACAATAAGAACAACTCTCATCCAAGGCAAGTCTACAAGACACAAAATAAGCCGGTTTCATACCAGCATTACACCTAGGGATAGCAGCAACCCACCCAAAATTTTTACACGAAATTGGGCGGAAATGGAATGAGCTCATCCATCTAGATTGACCAGGGCATCAATATAATAGGGAAAAAACTAAAAAAAAAGAGAGAAAGAATTTCACGAAACTAGTAGTCAAAACATTTAGACCCGTGAATTACATAAAGGATTCAGTTGGGCAAAATCACAAATACCTGGTCAACGTCACAGAGTGGGGTTCCTTCATACGAAGGGACAAGCACTAGCAAGAGGAGATAATCTTGCTATAAAGCTTGCTAATTTTGTTGAGTGATCGCCAGGCCAGTGGCAGCCCGAATTTTTTATTCTGTTTTTGATTGAATGAGTTGGGCTTTTCGTCGACGCGGCTATAGTTCTTTTCCCTGAGCTGATCACTTATGGGATAACTAGTCTATCAGGTGAGACCGTTAAGGAATCTAAATGCAATAGACTTGAGAATTCGATCAGAAATTGACTGCTCGACCGTGCTAATCTGCAAGGGTCAATACGACATCGTCAAAATCGATCAAAGATCGGAGATAGGTTGATTCAATTGAAGCATGTGATTAACGTGTGGATGATTCCACCTAATTGCAAAATCTTCGTCGAACGGCAATGAACTGATTTTTCTATCATTTCTGTACCCTATGTCCGTATTTGAAATCTCGAGATTTTCACGATAACTAAGAATCGCCAATGAGTCGAAGATGTACAATGTGGCTCGAAAATAATCGACCACGGGTCAATTGCACTAAAAATTCCTAAAAGCTACCCGGTAGGTTAGCTCACGCTAAAATCGCACCCGGTTGAAATTAACCACGAAATTAAACCCGATTTCGGAAGTTGAAAGTTCTATCATGTCACAATTTATTTTAGGAACTTTGACTCGTCCTCCAAAGATTTTTCTGTAAACCCGAGTTTTTGGCAAAAAATCACATTTAGGCGTTTTTGAACCGGGAAAATTAGATGACCGTTTTTTGTTGCATTTTTGGCATTCAAGTTAGACTAATTGGCAAGGACAAATGTGGAACGTGACGTGGACACCTTGGCTGAATTTATGAGCATCAATTTGGGTTAATTTGAGTTGAAATTGAATTGAAGTTGGAGGGGCAAATATTCAAATTCGTAGCTAAGGGGTGCAGCAATCTTTTGGACACTTTGGATGGCTTCTAGGGGAAGTTTGGTGAGGGAAAGTGGCTGAGGATGAAGGTTGAAGTTGGTGGGAGCCTTGTGATGATGAAGGAAGATATTTGTTGAAGACTTATGAAGCTTTTGGTCCCCCTTACCCAGCAGCTCTCCATCTTCCTCTTCCTGGCTGCTCTCCTCCTCTATTGTTGTGTTTGTGAGCTCAAGAACTAGAAAGAGACCCTCTGCAGCCGAGCCAGCCACTGTCCAAGCAGCCAAGGACCATCCGAAGCCACTTGAGCCCGTCGTCCCGCCTGCGCGCGCTGTCTGCACGTCCTCGCCGCTCGCGCACCATCCCCGTGAGCCCAGCCCGCCGTCTCGAGCTCGCCTGGCTGCCGTCCGAAGTTGTCGAGTCGCCCGTCGTCGCCGCCTGGTCACCGTAGACGTCACCTTCGCCATTCACCAACCACCAGTCATCCTAGCTCCTTCGGTCTAACTCTCTCAACCCAAAGCAGAACCAAAACCTTAGCTATGGGCTGAGGCCTCATGGCCTGTTTTAGGCCCCGTCTGGACCTCCGTTGGTGTCACTCTAGGCTTGATTCTAGCCCACCTTGGCTTTACCGTCGTCGTGGACTCACCGGCCCGCTAAACCGGTGAGTTTACTCACTAAACCTTGCTTAGAATGTTAATGATGCTTATGGGGTGATTAGTTTAAGTTAAGATTAGATTAGTATAATTCTTAGCTTGTTTAGTTAAATTAGGTTAGTTAAATTAGCTTTTTTTAATCCAAAAATTAGATAATTAGGTGATTTGAGATTGTAGTTAGTTAGCTTATTATGTTGTCTTGTAATTAGAATGGTTAGAATAATTTAATTAGTCTATTAGGTGGTTAGATTAGCATTATTAGGCTTAATTAGGTATTTATCTATTTAATATTTATTTATTTATTTAATTTTGTTATTTTTTTAATTATTTAATATTTTCCAAAAATTATATCGAGATAGTCGGTGACCGAAATTTCGTGCTGATTGCAATAGTGTGCTTAGTTTATGCAATTGAATGTTAATTTGTGCAAATTGAGTGGTGATTGTGATTTTTAGTATTTATTTCAAAATTAGGAAATTTTGGTATTTAATTAGAAAATACCAAGTGTCGGGTTTTGGCATCGAAAATTGTTTTAAATACTATATCACGTAATGGGATTTTAAAATGAATGATATCAATTTTTAAAGTTCAATCTGATCATGCACCCACACACGATTATTTTCACCGAGTGTTTTTAATACGAAGAAAATGGGCCAAGTGCATTGTCTTAAATGAGACATTTGAGTGCAATGCATGGTATCCTTGGCCGTAAGTGAATGATCGTGCGATGGATATGAGAACCCGTCCCCGATATGAGTCGGGTGGACGTTACCCCTATATGGGATGCCCTTGGACAACATATGCTGGTCGCAATCGATTCTGGACCGATGCTCTTTTGGGATTGCCGTCTCGAGGTAAACGTTACCATGCCCAATGGGGTGAGACGATGCCTGGTTTCGCCAAAAGACTGCCGAACGTCGAGTAGGCCATGCCCGTTGGGCCATGATAAAATTGGAACGCATGAATGAGTGGTTTAACTGCGCCTAATTATGAGACAAAATTGTGTGGCACAGTATGGGATGTGTCATAATGATTTGGCCTTATAATCGGGGCCCTTGTGATTGATTGGGTTTTAGTGAGGCGTTCCAATTGATGTGGGCATCTATTACATGCATTGTGTATATGAACTATGCTAACATGCATGAAGGAATTGAAGTGAGGTAAGTCTTCTGTGATGTGTGGTTAAATTACCTCTAGGCATATTTTCTTTCTAAGTCGGGGTTTAGGGGGTGAACTTGCTGAGATATTGTCTCACCCCGTCGTGGGTTCATTCTTTTTAGGTCCTTAGATGGCGGTCCCTCCGGATCGTTTGGTTAGCCTCGAGGGGGGAGGGGGTTACCGGGTGAGCATAGTCGTCCCTGTCCCCAAGAGTCATTGGGTCTATAAGCTTATTGTGACCACTATCTAGGTCGATGAGGGCCTACCTTAGAGGGTACCTCATCGATTCATGGCATGGTTTCGCTATGGACTCAAGAGGTATAGGCAAGGTCCCATTTAGGGTTTTGATATCCCCATAGTTGCAGTCAACGACACTCTAGGCGAGGCTGTAGCTGACCCTCCTGATAGGGTTGTGGAGGACCTGAAGCCCCTAGAGCCTGTGGAGGTGGAGTCCAAAGGATCGGTAAATGTGTCCGCCTAGTAGGTCGTAGGATAGTTGCTTTTTGGAAACCAATCTTTTTGTAGACAAACTAGTTTGTTTATAAAAGCGTGTTTTGTTTGTGAATTTGTTGTCCTGCTTTTCTATCCCATGTTATTTGCTATTATGGGTGTTTATTTTGCTTCCACATGTGCATAATCGATTGGGTCAGCGACGCGTCCTAGGACGTCACATTTTTATCGACCACCGAGGGATGTGGGCGCGCTCAAGGTTCAGGGCGTGACACTTGCTCACACAGATATCAATGGCTTTGGCAACTCTAAACTTTCACTTTATGATTAAGCCATCATCATCCAAATTCAAGGATTGGTACGGTGGGAGCTCTTGTCAGGTATGCAGCACAGAGCTGGCAATTTCAGGGAAGTTGCTTTGTCTTGACATTGTCTCTCATCAGCATTATGCTCAAGCAGAAATTTTTTTGGTGGTAGCGTGAAATTCATCTACGCAGTACTTCGCTTGTGAGTGATGGTTGAGGGCTTTCCAGAGGAGGGTCTCGTGATTGAGGCCAAACACTAGGAAGTTGCAAGGGGAGGAGCATTTCCTCAGGACGTCTGAGATGGGCTTGAGCTCGGGGTGGGACATGCGGAAAGAGTCATTGGACTTGGACACGTAGTCAAGGAGGGTGTTTGATGACGGTCGATGGCTGAGGCGCATTGCTATAGGCAGTGGTGGTGGAGGGAAAGGTGGCGGTGGTGGTTGAGGCGGCGGTTGTAGAATACTCTCTGGTGTAAATGAGGGTGACAACGAAGGCCGTGGTCAAGAAGGAGATGAATGCGAGGAGCCATAGGCGGTTGGAGCTTCCTTGCTTCTGGATGTAAGGGTGGATAAGGATGAGTCTTGCGTTGCTGTTTTTTTTTTTTTTTTTCTAGTCATATTGTGTTGCTGTTGTTGACATTCTTCATTTTTCTCTAAGTGAGAGAGGGAGAGAGAGAGAGATACCCTACTCTAGTAACCTTGAAGGTCCTGTTAACTTGAATGAGGCAGAGACCTCTTAGCTGCTTTAAAGGAGTAAAAAGGGGCTGTAGGTAAATGAATTTTAAAGAAACGAATCCCCATCATGACATATAATACAATCTATGATGGAAAATATTAGCTTGGCTCATATTATTATCATTGAAACATATTGTATTAATCATAACATTCTTTTTTTCTCTTTTTAGTTTTTACTTTAGGCGCTCACGTCACATTATAGTTATAACGCTACTTTTCTAAATTACGAATGAGCAAAATTTCCTACTAAAAAATTCATACAATGATATTTAAATATCACTTTTCAATCTTTAAAGATTGATAATATGCTTTAATCAAAGCTGCGGTACGGTGTTATTGTAGCACTTTTTTGTCCATGGAAATTAATGGGGCCTGACCTTCATTCAACACTATGTGAGAAGTGGATCCTATTTGGGACTGGAAAAGATAGATTAGTGGCGAGGGATTGGTGACATAGCTACCCAACAGCAGATTACAATCCAAGAGTCTTTGTTGCTTCTTTGTGGGGGCTTTGCTTGTTAGGGAACCTCCCCACTTGTCCGCAAACAATTACTTGTTGTTGACACATAAATTTTAGCAGCCCGGTCATTTATTCATTGCATAGAAAATTAGGGATTAATTTTTAAGCCCTAAAAAAAATATAATATCAATTGCATAGCATATAATTTTAAGTGCATTTATCTTTCTTATTATTGCATTTGCATTGGATCGACGATAGTGAATGGATTCGAACGAATGGTTTTAAGCTTAATAGATACGAAGGTATTCTATTCTTCAATGTGATATTTCTTTATTTCAAACAAGAAATGAATATCTTCCTCAAATATTTTTGGGAAAATTCACAATCGGAACAAGACCAAAGGAAATATTGTGTCAATATTCGTTCAAGAGCATAAAAGGAAAATTTGACCAACAAAGTAAGGGAAAATCAAGAAAGGAGATTGGTGCATGTGTGTATGGTGGTGGAGAAAGAAAAGGCAAATTCAATGGAATTTTCCCGTTATTCAACGGAAATATTCAGCAATGACTCGAAGGGAAGTGGGAGATTTACTTACTAATAGGGGCTGAGCATAATATTGAGAATATCAAGTGGTGGATTTCTTCACGCCAGCCCAAGATATCTCTTGCCTTTTACAAACAGGATTGACACGTATAAATAAGAAGGAAGAGACGATCATAAGGGGGTCAGCAATTTTATTCCCATAGCACTAGAGAAAATACACGTGAGAACACGATAGAGGGCCCTCGTGGCTGCCCCTTGCTGCCCCTTGTTACTCCATCGACCTTCTCCAACGAAGTTGCTACCGAGTTTAAGAAGCATCCTCGATTGTGCGACAAGATATTCCCTGTTGCCTCCCAGTCATTGTCGCCGCATCTAAGTCTTGTATCGCTCTTGAAAGATCCAACCCAATTTAGAGCAATTCAGAGGTCAACATATAAAGGAGAGCTTGATTGGTGAAGTCAGATTTTTAAGGATCCACTTTCTCAACGCACAAATATAGAGAAAGAAGGAGACTTTGAGGCGGTGGTCTTTGCCTTGTGGGGTTCAAGCCGAGAGAGACAAAAGAAGGTGTTGCTACTTTGCGGTTCTCTGGTCCAACTCCACGTGGCAGCCATCGCCGTGCCAATCTCTGTGTCCAGCGGCATTCCTGACATTCCAGGAGCACCCTCGAAGCTTTCCGTTGGTCTGGTTCATGAGTGATTGTCTCGTGCTGGCCTCCTCCGCAACTTGTAGAATTTCTACTTTTTCGCAGATTATCTGAAGCTCGCTAGTTGCTGTCGTGAGGACCATCGAGCGCCTCAAGCACCGTGACCGAGTCACCATTCAGCTGCGAGTCCCAACGTGGTCTCGCTGCCCATATGTGAGCCATTGCTACTCGCCACTGTGAACCATCGCTCGTTGTTTGCCCCCGTGTTACCCCTCGTTGCGATCCTGATCTAATTATGTTCGGTCCAAATTTGGAAAGAATATCCTCAAATTAGGTAAGATGCACATCTCTAGTTTATTTGCATATTTTACTGCGTAATATATGTCTATTAATATCTAACGTGCATATCCATGAGTGATGGACATATTTCTCAATTATGATTTATTTGCTAATTCGCAATAGCATATAATCTTTGATTCCACCTATAAGTCTTTAAATGAATTATTGATTCTGCAGGAATCTTTAAAATTGATGTTTTGATCTTTAAGGCTTAAGATCAACTCATTGATTTTATTCGCAAAATTTCAAGTTAGCTAGCTATTATTTCCTTATTCATATTGATTGAATGATATATAATCTTGAGTGATTTGGTGCTTATCTTGCTTTAATTGCTTTATTTATCCTAAAAATACACACACACAAAAAAAAAAAAAAAAAAAAAACAGATTGCATTTGCATATCATGTAGATTAGAATTGATTTTCTAGATAGAATTGCATGATAGAATAGTTAGATACCTTTCTAATTATACTAGAATGCATGTTTAGATGATATCTAGGTTAGATAATATCTTAGAATTAAATTGCATGTCGAGATAAATTTCTTAAATTAAGATAGGATCCAGACTTAATTAAAATAGATAGCATTTCACTTTAATTAGATTTTTATTGTTAGTAATTTTTAATTATGATTTTTTTTTAAAAAAATACAAAAATACTATGTGTATGTCATATAGAATTAGGTTCATAAAATGCATGTTATTTAGTAATTATTATTAGGTCAATTTAATTAGAAATTGTTCGTCATTAGGCCATTTAATTTATTTATTTTTTGTTGGAATTAGGCCATTTAGTTAAATTGCATAACATGTAGCTTAGATTTCATTAAACAAGAGAAAATCCTAAAAAAATTGAGTGACTGCATGTTAATTAGAAATCATATGTAGGGTTGTTGATGTGAACTCTGATTTAACATTGCAGATACTTTCATTGCTACGAGGTAAGTCCCGTAATTTATTTATTACTTTCTTGGGTGTTAAATTGGTGGTTTGCGCACCCACATGGTCACCTCATATGTTAAGGAAGTAAATTAAAATCAATCCAAGCTGCCTGCAAAACATTTTTCTAAAATAAATGAAAAAATGTACCGAAAGGGCGTTAGAGAAATCTAACGTAATCAAGTCCCCGAACTCATAATTTCTGGTTCACAAAAGTAAAGTAAATCTCCCGTAACTTTACTTGGTTTCTAATTGACTCGCCAAAAATAGATTAGTGGCAACTCTTAGCTAATAATCTTTTGCATGCTAAATATTTAAACTTAAGTCGTGAATTGGTATGGGCTTTATTGGAAGATATGATACCAATCTGGAGATCATTTATTTTAGTCAATTCAGGATTAGATTTGATACACTTAGATTTAAGAAGTATAATCATTCTTTATTTATTATTCTCCTTGTATTATATAAAGATTGATCTGTACATCACTTTATAATACGAATCTATATAAACAAAAATCTTCCCACGTCTTCTTCTTGCTATTATTCTTTTCTTCAACAGATTTTGACATGGTATTAGAGCATACGGTCTTTACCTAGCTTCTGCAAACTTCTTTCATGATTGCCTATCGGATAGATTACCACTTTGTTGCTGCAGAAACCCTAAGTTGCAAAACAAAGTTAGCACTCCGGTGTAGGAATCGGTATTTGAACTTTCTTTGAAAAATAAACGACTTCATTTCTCCTTACCTCCTATACTTACTGACACCATGCCCAAAGACCATTCGTCGGAGTCGAAAGAAGGGATCCCAGAAGAATCAACGATGCAGCAAGAGACTAATGTCTCAAATCTAACCCAGGCGCCAAGGATTCAGGCCCAACCCAACCAGGGACAACCCATTACGGGCCAGTCCATCCAGTGGCTGCCTGTCCAAATGGCGCCCGGCCCATGGTTCTACGGGCCATCGCTGGTAACCCACAGAGAACAGGTCCAACCCAATGGAGATAGAGGCTCACCAACCGCACCTGGGCAGGCTCATCCACAGGGGCCAAGTTTATTTTATGTGGATCGTGTGCCCAAATCAGGTAATCCGGGTTTGGGATCGAATCCCTACCCGGTTCCCCAACCCGGTTATTTTCCATATCCGATTGTCACCGCCAGCGAACGACCGGAACCCGGCGACCCACTTTACACCACAACGGCCGACAGACCAGAGCTACGGCTCATTGCCCAGCAACTGACCGGCACCGATAATTACTCAAGCTGGTCACAGGAATTCCGGCGAGCGTTCGTAACGAAAGAAAAGGACGGATTTATCGATGGAACAGTTCAGATTCCATCCGATGAGCGGCAAGCACGACTATGGCAGAAGTGCAACCAGTTAGTCCGAACATGGATCGGAAACTGTGTTACCTCCGAAGTCACAGCCGAATTACCATCGACGGAAGACCCAAAACAGATGTGGGAAAATATAAAAGAAATGTACGGGAAATTGGATCGAGTTCGAGTTTTTTCGCTAACCCAACAACTTTCAGATTTGAAACAGGGAAATATGAGCATAGCCAATATTTACAACAAAATTTTCAGCATTATGGAATGAGTTGGAAGTGGTGGAAGAGAAACTAGAAGGACCGGAATCAACCCTACAACAGTATCGGACCATCCGAGAACGAGAGAAAATCACGAGATTTCTTCTCGCCCTAAATGAATCTTACCTCTCGTTTCGGATGCAGATACTTACCATGGATCCGACACCGACTCTTGCTCGGATCTACCAACTTGCCATACAGGAGGAGAGCCAGCGTCTTGCTATGCCCGAGACCCATAAAGACGGCGTCGCACTCGCTGTTCATGGGGGTGCTCTTCACAGAGGAGCAGCGAAAAGGGCGCAAGGAGACCGAACGACCGGACAAATTTTAGGGTTCTCTGGAAGCAACAAAGATCATCGTAACCTAAAGAGAGGATTGGACTGCCATGATCCCTCCAAACGATCCGACGGTTCACAAACGCCATACCCACTAATCAAATCTGATGGCTACCGAGGCTTCTCCTCAGCAGCATCGGACGGTCCACGCGTGATCTCGCATATTACCAGATCCGACGGCCCGCGGAATTTCTTCACATCTGACGGCTCCCACGAAGCAGCGATGAATCCTTATTTAAAAATGCCAATCAGACCGACCTATGCCGCAACATCAAAGGGAAATTTCAAAGGCAAAGGTAAACTATATTGTGATTACTACAAGCGTCCGCACCATACAATCGATAATTGTTGGAAACTGCATGGCAAGCCCGGAGAAAAAGGAAAAAAGGATTTCTCAACTACTTTTCAGGTTACAAGTCAACATGCTGATAATTCTAATCAGCCAATTAGCCAAGAGTAGTATCAAGAACTTATGAGGGCTTTCAAAAAACTGGATACATCTAACAAGACCAGGAGCTTCACAGGTACTTCATATTGCTTGATGAATTCAATTTCCAATGATAAATGGATAATTGATTCAGGAGTTAGTGATCACATTGCTTGTGATAAAAAAAAATTCACAAAAATCCAGAAATTATCCACACCAGCTTCAGTACAGCTTCCTAATGGTAATTCCACAATGGTCATGATGATTGGCATAATGAACCTTAGCCCACTCATAACACTCAAGAACGTATTATACATTCCTAATTTCAATTTCAATCTAATATCAGTATCTTGAGTCTGTGAAGAGAATCCGTGCCAAGTCTTATTTGATTTTGATAAATGTATATTTCAGGCCCTTTCGACTGGCAGACCGATGGGCTTGGGTAGTATCTCTCAAGGGCTATATTTCTGGATCAAGTTTCCCAGCATTTCCAATTTATCATATGTTGAATTGAATAATATGTCATTGTGTAATTCTGCTACCAATGATAAAAATTCCCTTAATCATCAAAGATTGTGTCATAATGCTTCTCTTCCTTGTTCTCATTGCCCCATTTGCCTTCTAGCAAAACAAACTCGTGCACCTTTTCCAAATAGCGTTTCTTGTGCAAAGAGTCTTTTTTCTCCAATCCATGCTGATACTTGGGGCCCTTACCACACACAACATCATGATGGTTCTCGATTTTTTCTCATAATTGTGGATGATTTTTCAAGAGCCACATGGGTTTTTCTAATGCAGTCAAAAGGCCAAGTTTTCCATTGTATGCAGACTTTCTTTTCTTTGTCCAAAAATCAATTTGGGAAGTCTATTCAGCGCATCCACATTGATAATGGAAGGGAGTTTTTCAGCAATGAATGTGAAATTTTCTTCTCCTCAAGTGGAATTCTGCATGAAAGCTCATGTATCTATACCCCGCAACAAAATGGCATTGTTCAGCGTAAGCACCGTCATTTATTAGAGGTATTGCGTGCTCTAAAATTTCAAGCATCTATTCCTGATAATTTTTGGGGGGATTGTGTAGTCACGGTTGCTTATTTGATTAATCGTATTCCAAGTCGTGTCCTTAATGGCAAGACTCCATTTGAAATGCTTTATGGAAGGAAACCGGAAATTCATCACTTAAGAGTTTTTGGCTGTCTATGCTATGTGACCATGGTAGGATCTCGAGACAAGATGAGTCCCCAAGCCCGTCAGTGCGTATTTATGGGATATCCAACTCTACAAAAGGGATATAGAGTTTTCGAACCGTCCACTAGAGAATTTTTTATAAGCAGGGATGTCATCTTTCACGAGGAAATATTTCCTTTCCGAGATAAGTCGGAATCTTCTGAGAATTCCAATAGGGCTACCGACTCTACTCATTTTATATTAGATGAAGATCCACTTCTTAGCCAAACGTACATTCTGCCAAATGTGCAAGAAGCATCATCGTCAGCCTCTGATGAAAATTCCTTGGATGAACCCAATATGCATTCTTCTATGAGACATATAGAAAGAGTTGATACGACATCTCCAAAGCCTATCAATAATGAAGAAATGCCACACAATGAGGAGATATCTTCAACTTCAAAGCCTCAGATGCCTAGACGATCTGGGCGCATTACCCGTCCACCTACATGGACAAAATATTATGTTTGCACAGCTTCAAATTCATTAGGTACACATTATCTCATCTCCACATATGTATCATTCCATAGATTATCACCCAAACATATGTGCTGCATTAGTAAAGTATCTGAGGAACAAGAACCGTCTCATTATAATGAGGCCGTCAGAGACCCACGTTGGCAAGAAGCCATGGAAAAAGAATTGCATGCCTTGATGGACAATCATACATGGGATATTGTATCATTACCACCACATCGCAAGTCGATTGGATGTAAGTGGGTATACAAGATCAAATATAGAGCAGACGGGTCTGTTGAACGATACAAGGCTCAGTTAGTGGCCAAAGGTTTCACTCAGAGAGAAGGTTTTGACTATCATGAGACTTTCTCTCCAGTAGCAAAGGATGTTACAGTTCGCACTTTTATATCCATTGCTGCATTTCGTGATTGGTCATTACATCAAATGGATGTTCATAATGCATTCCTTCACGGGGATTTAGATGAAGAAATCTATATGGATCTTCTACCGGGTTTATGGAGACAAGGGGAGTCCATGGTGTGTCGTCTCCATAAATCCCTTTATGGACTCAAACAGGCCTCGCGACAGTGGTATGCCAAGTTCACCAATGCACTCACAGCTGTAGGTTTCAAACAATCCAAGCTTGATTATGCACTTTTCTCTTGGACAAAAGGTACGTCATCTGTCTACTTAATGATATACGTTGATGACATACTTATCATGGGAAATGATGAACTTGTTGTGAAGACCCTTAAAGAAAATCTCCATACTACTTTTCATATTAAAGATTTGGGGTCACCAAAATACTTTCTTGGAATTGAGATAGCACGTTTGGAACGAGGTATCTCTCTTAGTCAACGAAAGTATGTACTATCAGGATGCAAACCAGCAGCCATTCCTATCGAGCAAAATGTCAAATTAACTATTACAGACTATGATGCGGGTCTTCAATCTACAGAAAATGATCCGCAGCTGAAGGATCTGTCAAGTTATCAAAGGCTAGTTGGGAAACTCATCTATTGGACTATGACGAGGCCTGACATTTGTTATGTTGTTCAAACACTTAGTCAATTCATGCATAGCCCAAAACAGTCTCACATGAATGCTGCTTTGAAAGTGGTGAAATATTTGAAGAAATGTCCGAGACTGGGAATCCTCCTTTCTCGCAATTGCAACATGGAAATGACAGCTTACTGTGATGCGGATTATGCAACTTGTCCTATGAGTAAAAGATCCATCACTGGTTTTTGCATCAAACTTGGGAAATCTTTACTCTTGTGGAAAACAAAGAAACAATCTACCATATCCTGTCATCAGTAGAAGCTAAGTATCGATCCATGGCGAAGGCTGTTTGTGAAGTAGTTTGGTTATGAGGCTTGCTTCTAGACCTTGGAGTGAAAGTCAAGGGACCAACCTTGTTGTTTTGTGACAATGATTCTGCACTTAAACTTCCTGCAAATCCTGTGTTACATGAAAGAACGAAGCACATAGAAGTCGATTGTCATTTCACTCGAGAGAAGATCCGAGAAGGAATAATTGAAGCAAGAGGAATCAAAACCATAGAACAACCTGCTAATATATTTACCAAGCCTTTGAGTCAGAGACAGCATTCATATCTCCTAGACAAGCTTGGCGTCTTGGACATATACAAGCCACCAACTTGAGGGGGAGTGTTGGAAGATATGATACTAATCTGGAGATCATTTATTTTAGTCAATTTAGGATTAGATCTTATACACTTAGATTTAAGAAATATAATCATTCTTTATTTATTATTCTCCTTGTATTATATAAAGATTGATCTGTACATCACTTTATAATACGAATCAATATACACAAAAATCTTCCCATGTCTTCTTCTTGCTATTATTCTTTTCTTCAACAGATTTTGACAGGCTTGGTATCACACCCCGATCCTCAAGCACGCACCCATCCCTCACCGGTCGATTAAATAGCGACATCCCAGGATGCATCACCGATCTGTTCATTTTAAATATGCATACAAAAGTATAATAAAATCCCCAAACAATAAAATAATGGGATAGGAAATTCGGACCAATTTTTCACAACCAAAATAAACCTTTTATAGACAAGCGGGTTTATTTACAAACTAGGCTGTTTACAAAAGTATCGGCTTAACCAAAAAGGAGACTGTCCTAACGTCCACTAATCAAACACGTTCGCCAATTCTTTGATCTCCACCTTCTCAGACTTTAGGGCTTTTGGTCATTCACCAACACCATCTAAGGACTTGAAAATTGTTATACAATAACCAGTGAGATAATATCTCAGTGAGTTCTACCCCCTAAGACCTGATTAGGAAGCCAATACGTCCTAAGGGCTGCCTAAGTACAACACGAGTCAGAAGATGTACCTTAGCTTCAGTTCCTTCCTACAAGTCAATATAATTTATAATTCATCGAATCAATTCCCCACATCAAATCATTCAATCAGATTGAATCATCGATCAATCGATTCAATCGATTACTTGTCAATGATGACCATTCCCAGGCCATTTCAATCAATACTACCTATAAGTCTGATCATACCTAGGACTACTTATTATAAGATGATAATAGGTAGTATAGCTCGCCAGAAGATACCTCAAGTACTGACATAATATACTATATATATATATATATATATATATATATATATGCTTGCCAGAAGCTACCTCAATTTCTGATATAGTATATTATATATGCTCACCAGAAGCTGCCGCAATTATACTCATTTAGCATACTATTTATGCTCACCAGAAGCTGCTGCAATTTTTGGTCTAACCATCTTACCATTTCCTCATTTTTATCATACCCGATAAAAATAGCCGTGTATGGGTACATAGTCGGCCTTAGCTAAAATATCATAATTTCACTTTTTGAACATCCCACTAGTTTCAATAGCCCATAATATATTTTTGAAGCTGTAAACCGACGCCCGTTAATTTTTCCATTAATTACCAAAATTAATCAATTTATGAATAAAATCATAAAATCACAATTAATTCAATTTAGCACAAATTAGAGCTCAAATAAATAAACGGACTGCACCAAAATAATCAGTATAAAATTTCAGTCATCGACTATCCCAGCCTAATTTCCGAAGAATAAATAATTAATTAAATAATTATGAAAAATATTAAATAAATGTAATAAATCCAATTTAGGCCCGTAATGCCTAATTGTACGTCGATACGGACATGGAAAAATTCCAAGGTTTGTTCAATAAATAATATAGCGTGTCTACCTGCTAAGTATACTAACTAACCACCTAACATGCATCAGCAGAAAATTAAACTAACTAACCTAATCTAATCTATCCACCTAATTACACTTAATTAAATCTAATCAACCCCTAAGTATCATTAACCTACTAATTGAGGATTAGTGAGTTAAACTCACTCGTTTAATGAACTGCTCGGTTCAATTTGATGGGGACGCAAAGGTGGCCGATAAACCCCAAAGCGGGATTGCCAACAAGGGCCGAACCGGGGCCGAAACCAGCCTACAACCGTGCTGCTCGAGCTGGGTTTTCTGCTCCCGAGCTTCTGACCTTGCTGAATCGGTTCTGTGGAGATGAAATCGGCGGCTGAACGGACACGGTTTGGGCTGGACGCGTTGGCAGCTGGCTTGAAGATCGGTGGAGATGAGTAGCTTATTTCGGTGGGGTTGCAGCCGTGGAGAGGAGCAGGGACGGCTTCGGTGGTTCAACGACCGAACCCCAAAAGAATAAAGGGAACAACAGAAAAAAAAAATGAAAGAGAACACGTGAGGGAGGGGAATTTTGGTCAAAGGGATAAGAAACGTGCAGAATTGAAAAAGAGAAGAGAGAGAGAGTGAGTGAGAGAGTGAACGTGGAGGGGCTTGAATCAGCAGAATTCAAAGGGGAAATGGAGGTCGGCTAATGGGGATGTCGCCCGTGGGGGGGGGGGGGGGGGGAGGGGGGAGATGAAGGAAAGAAAAATAAAAAGAAAAGCTAAAAGAAATCCTATAATCCAAAAATCTTGGTCCCACTTGCTCTTGTTTAGTCCAATTTGATCCCTAATCCCCATGCTAAAGCACTTGATCCTCACTTACTTTCTTGCATCAAATTTCCCCTAAACAACAAGTCTCGGGCCACAAAAACGGCCATTTCCTTCAATTCCGAATTTTAATTCATTTTTCTCGAAATCCAATTTTCTGAACAAACTTATCCAGTTGAGGTCCAATTTGAATGTAGAAAAAAGCCCAAACAACTTCCATTCACCAATTCACTCACACCAGATGCCAAAAATCCCTTCAAATTGGCCAATTCAAATTTCCGTTCGTTTTTCGAATCGTCCGAGACGATTTTCCGTAAAAATCTCAAACTCACCAAAAAATTCTCAAAAAATGAGTCGACATTCCTAAAATGACCCATGACATGACAGGACTTTCAATTTCTGAAATCGGGTTCAAATCCGCAATTAATTTCAATCTGACACGGTTTTAGTGTGACATAGCCTACCGGGTAACTTTTAGGAATTTTTCGTGTAATTGACCTATCGTCTATTTTCTTCGACCCACGTGTACCTCTTCGACATATTGACGACTCTCGGTTGTCGTGAAAATCTCAAGGTTTTAAATACAGACACAAGGCGCCAAAACGACATAAAAATCAGTCTAGTGTCGATCGACGAGAATTTTGCAAATTAGTGGAATCACCCACGTTTAGCCACACATCTTAGTCGAACCGACCTATCTATGATCTTTGATCAATTTTTAATTGTGCCGTAATGACCCTTGCAAACTAGCACGATCGAACAGTCAATTCTTGGTCGAATTCTCATGTCTATTGTGTTTAAAATCCCTTAACGGCTTCACCTAATAAGCTAGTTATCTCATGAGTGACCATCTCAGAGAAAAGCATTATAGTCGTGTCGATGAAAATCCCGACTTATCCAATCGAAATCAGAACTTAAATTTTTAGGATGTCACAACTCTTCACCTCTTATAAAATTTTTGTCCTCGAAATATAAACCTTTATCAATCCTTAAACAAAAAGGTGGGGCTATCATATGTTAAAAACCAGAGGAGATGCAGATGTGCAGATATGCACAAGAGCAGCGCTAAAACAGAGGAGAACAGAGGAGATATCACAAAAACAGAGGAACCGTCTGTTTTACACCCACACATATAAAAAAAAAAAAAACTAGCCTTTATATAGGCTTTACAAAAACAACTAACCACCACAACCCACTAACTTCACACGTACAACAACCAATCCACATAATAGACTATTAACACATAAAAACAAACCAGAAACATTAACTCGTTCAACATTCCCTCCCTTAAACTGATGTTGCAAACAATCAGTTTAAAGGACCTTCTCTCAATTTGGAATATCCAACAAACGAACACCAAGGAGCTTTCTCAGCTTCTGAAACATGGACAACTTTAGGGGCTTGGTGAATATATCAGCCACTTGATCTTCACTTCTACAGAAAACTAGCTCAACTACTTCATCCTTTGTAAGATCTCTTAAGAAGTGGTACTTCACATCTATATGCTTGCTCCTCCCATGTAGAACTGGATTTTTGGACAGCTTGATAGCTGAGCTGTTGTCACAATAGATTATAGTTGCTTTTTGCTGTTTGAACTGAAGCTCTTCAAGAATCTTCCGTAACCATATGGCTTGACAAGCGCATGAAGTTGCAGCAACAAATTCTGCTTCAGTTGTTGATAAAGTAACAATTGATTGCTTCTTTGAAGACCATGAAACCGCCCCTAAACCAAGCATGAATACATACCCTGAAGTACTTCTTCTATCATCAACATCTCCAACATAATCGCTATCTGTAAACCCAAACAAATCTGACTTTTCTCCCTTTTTATAGAACAGCCCAAAATTTTTAGTTCCTTGCAAATAGCGAAAAATCCTTTTTGCAGCTTGTAAATGTAACTCAGTTTGGTGCTCCATATACCTGCTTATAAGACTCACAGCATGCATGATATCTGGTCTTGTCCCCGTCAAATACATCAGGCTTCCAACAATCTGCTTGTAGAGAGTGCTATCCACCTTACTTCCATAAGGATCTTTCAAGAGCTTCAATCCAACTTCAGTTGGAGTAGTCACGGGGTTACAATTATTCATTTGAAACCTGTCCAAAATCTCTTGAACATACTTCTTTTGAGACATAAAGATTCCAGCTGCAGATTGAATAACTTCTATGCCCAGAAAATAATGCATCAATCCAAGATCAGTCATCTCAAATTCATCCATCATAGACTCCTTGAATTTGTCAAACATGGCACTATCACTCCCAGTAAAAATAAGATCATCCACATATAAGCATACAAGAAGCAACTTTCCACCATCACCAATTTTAATAAAGAGTGTATGCTCATATGGACATTTTCTAAAACCTTTCTTCAAGAAATAGGCATCAATGCGACTATACCAAGCTCGGGGAGCTTGTTTTAACCCATATAGTGCCTTTTTTAATTTAAAAACTTTATGTTCACTACCGAGCTTCACATAACCAGAAGGTTGATCAACAAATACCTTTTCTTGAAGATCACCATGCAAGAATGCTGACTTCACATCCAATTGGAAGATAGGCCATGAATTATGCGCTATTAATGCAATTACCAATCTGATTGTGTCAAGTCTTGCTATAGGTGCAAATACTTCTTTGTAATCCACTCCAAATTCCTGCTTGTAGCCTTTCGCCACCAAGCGCGCCTTATACTTATCAACTTCACCATTCTTGTTCAATTTTGTCTTGTACACCCACTTGACTCTGATTGTTTTGTGTCCTTTTGGAAGATCTGTTAACTCCCAAGTGTTATTCCTCTCAATAGCTGCAATTTCTTCATCCATTGCTATCCTCCAATTTTCTTTTTGTACTGCTTCATCAAAAGTTGTTGGATCACAATCTGAAAACAAAGCAAAATGGATAAGTGGATCTTCATATTGATCAACTCATGTTACTTCATAATCACTCATCCATGCAGGCCTCCGTCGAACACGATGAGGCCGATCTTCAGGTTCCGCAACTGCTGCTGTACTTTGGACACTGCCTGTGGCGATTTGGGTTGTTGTGGATTGTTGCACTAGCCCATTTTCATCTTCAAAATTCGTTGGAATTTGCTTACCAACACCTTGTTCACCCAACGGCCAAATTTGTTCTTCATCAAATATCACATCACGGCTGATAATGATTTTCTTGGTCATAGGATTATAAAGTTTATAGGCTTTTGATTGATCACTAATGCCAAGAAAAACACATTTGACTCCCCTGTCATCTAGTTTCTTCCTCTTTTGGTCAGGAACATGGGCGTAGGCAATACACCCAAAAATCCTGAAGTGATCTACTGCAGGTCTTTGGCCGCTCCATGCTTCTTCTGGTGTCATATTTTGAACAGCTAGAGTGGGACTTCTATTTAAAATATGAATGCTCCAATTGACTACTTCAGGCCAGAAACTTTTTGGAATTCCACTTCCCCTCAAGAGACTTCGCACCATATTCAGAATGGTACGATTCTTCCTCTCACATACGCCATTTTGCTGTGGTGTATAGGCTGCTGTAAGTTGTCTCTTGATCCCATGCTTCATACAAAAATCTGTAAACTCAAGCGAGTTGTACTCTCCACCACGATCCGTGCGAAGGACATTTATTTGATTTCCTCCATCCTTTTCAACAAGTGCTTTGAAGTTCTTGAAAGCCGCAAAAGCTTCAGATTTTTCTTGCAAAAAATACACCCAAATTTTCCGGCTAAAATCATCGATGAAGGTAATGATATACTGTTTACCTCCATTAGAAATTGGAGATATTGGTCCGCAAATATATGAATGAACCAACGCCAACGGACTTTTTGCTCTCCACGATTTTCTTTGTGGAAATTGAGCACGATGTTGCTTGCTAACAACACAATCTTCACAAATTTCCAAAGGAGCAGAGATTTGAGGAAGACCCTCTACCATCTCTTTTTTATATAGTGTTCGCAACCCACCAAAATTAAGATGCCCATAGCGAAAATGCCATAACCAGGCTTCCTCCTTCAATCTTGTAGAGAAACATGAATTTGTAGTGTTGTGGAGATACAATGGAAACATCCGATTGCCCGTCATTTTGACTTCAGCAATTAAACCCAACTTCTCATCTTGGATTCTACAAATCCCACCTTTAATAGAGATTTCATATCCCTTCTCTTGCAGCTGACCAGCACTTAACAGATTAGTCTTCAATTCATGGACATACAATACATTTGAGATAGTTTGTACCAAAGTCCCTTTTGGATGAATTCCCATTATTCCTTTCCCCATCACCGACACAATGGAATTATCACCAAACTTTACGGTGTTGTTGTACGTTTCGTCTAGATCAAAAAACATTTTCTTGTCTCCACACATGTGATTGCTACAATCAGTGTCGAGATACCACATGTTTGGTTGAGTTTCTTCCTTCTCATGGCACACCATCAAAAGAGATACTTCTTCTTCTTTTTCAGCAAAGTTAGTTCTTTCAACTCTTTGTTTATTCAAATTAGTTCAACATTCAAATTTCTAATGCCCATACCTGTGGCATCTAAAACACTCCACTTTGGATTTGTCTGCTAACCTTGGCCTAAAACCAGTTGAATGTCGTCCTCCACGACCTCTTCCTCTCCCTTGGAAATCACGATAGGAATAGCTTGCAGACTTTTGATCAAAGCTGAAGCCACTGCGATCATTGTTCTCCCTTCCTCTGCATCTTCCTTTGTTCACCCTTGTTGCTGATGAAGAATGATCTCCAGTTGAGACCTTCAGAACTTGTTCTTCCGTCTCTTGTTGTAGGAGTTTTTGTTCATGAACTAACAAGGATCCTTGCAACTCATCAATGGAAAGTTCTTCAATATCCTTGGCTTCTTCTATGGAACAAACAATAAAGTTGAACTTTGGTGTCAACGATCGAAGAATCTTTTCAACGATGATGACATCCTTCGTCTTGTCGCCATGAATCCATATCTTATTAACTATTGCCATTGTCCGAGAGAAGAAATCTGTGATTGTCTCTCCCAACTTCATTCGTAGCATTTCAAACTCCGAACGAAGCGTTTGAAGCTGTTGCCTCTTTGCTCTTGCTGAGCCTTGATACTTTTTCTTCATGGAATCCCATATTTCCTTGGAGGTATCCTTGCAAAGAATTGTCTCCAAAATGGATCTGTCAATTGCTTGGAAAAGATAATTTTTGGCCTTGAGATCCTTCAATTTTAACGCATCCAAAGCCGTTCTTTGCACTGCCGTTAACACAACTCCTTCATCAGGTTCGGCAACTCCCGAAGAAACAATATCCCAATACTCCTTGGACTTGAGAAAATTCTCCATTAGCATGCTCCAATGATCATAATGACCATCAAAGTGTGGAATAATAGGTTGTACAAATGTTTCTAAGGCCATTACTGCTGCTGCAAAATAGAACCACCACAAAAGCAACCTGCTGCTGCTACAAACAAAAATAACCTGCTGTAATACTCTCCCTTGACTGCTGCAAACGAAAGTACTTGATGCAATAAAAAATCTCTTTTGGTTCTCACCTTTTTACAGCACTCAAACACACACTTTTCTTCCTAACCTTCGCTCTGATACCAATGTTAAAAATCAGAGGAGATGCAGATGTGCAGATATGCACAAGAGCAGCGCTAAAACAGAGGAGAACAGAGAAGATATCACAAAAACAAAGGAACCGTCTGTTTTACACCCACACATATATAATTAAAAAAAAAAAAACTGACGCATTGGCCTTTATATAGGCTTTACAAAAACAAGTAACCACCACAGCCCACTAACTTCACACGTACAGCAACCAATGCACATAATAGACTATTAACACATAAAAACAAACCAGAAACATTGACTCGTTCAACATCATCGTCTCATCAAGTCTTACTTACCCTAGTTGTTTCTTTAGTCCTATGGTGTTGTCAAACCACTTTGACCAAAGGGATCTTCTTGGTGCACAAAATCTGTTCTTGCTGGTTCACAAACTGAACTGGGCTTTTCACGTACGACACTTTACTGTCCACATCTAATTCTTCTAGATTTAGCGCGTGGGTTGGGTCAAGCTCAAACGTCCTCAACCTCAACACATGAAAGATGCCATGCACTTGAGCCCACCTCAGCGGTAATGCAAGACGATATGTTAGGATCCCGATTCTTTCTCTAGAATCTCAAAAGAATCTATGTACCTCGGTTTCAGTTTTTCCCTCCTTGCCAAAGCGCAAGGTATTCCTCATTAGTGATACCTTCAAAAAGATGTAATCACCAATTTGGAACTCTAAGGGCCTTCAACGTCCAACGATACAACCTTTCTGACAGCTCTGAGCAGTCCACAATCTGATTCTGATCACGACAACTGCAATCACTAACTACTGAACTGACTCTGGGCTGTGATCTTTCAATCTCTGACCTCATCTCAAGAAACTGAGGTTCTGTACACTCTGCTCTGCCCTGCTTCAAAAGGAACCATCTGACTATTCTACTGAAACTGGGAATACTCAGGTCTAAATCTGATATAGATCCGCCACTAGTACTCCACAAAGACGAACTATCTAACTAACGTACACTTCTTCGTGTCTATTCAAATCAAGATCCCTTTATATAGCGATGAAGTGAGTCGGCTTCATCCATCTGTTGACCACTATTCCAATTGGAAACATTACCTCTCTAATTCTTTTGACAAGCTCGTCACAAAGTCCATCGTGATATACTTCTATTCCCACTCGGGACTCTCGATTGATTGTAAAAGTCCTCCAGGCTTGCATTATTGGACTTCTACTTATTAGCACATTTAACACTTGCAACATGTCCAGTGATATCTAACTATATATTGGTTTACCAAATGAACTAACGCCGATTCTAACCTACTTTGTACTACCTGGTCAAACAATGCAACTATTACAGTGAATTTCTGACAAGGTCTCTTACCTGAGTGCTACAATGTCAAGTACACCCAATCACTCTCGGAATTGGGGTGTTCCATCTTCAGAAACCTAAAAGTCAGACTCTTTGTTATCAGTATCCTCTTATAGAATCTTCTGAACATTATAGTCTGTCAACTGAAGCGTTTGATTCTAACTTGGATATCCAGTTCAATTTTGAGGGAGGCCATAAAATTCAAAAGGTGACCTACCTCAAATTTGAAAACCAAATTTCGAACCCCTTTCAAGTAAGGTCTATACTTTAACCAGCCTATGCACAATTGAAGACTCTCGGCTCAACGCCTCAGTGACTTCTTCCGTTCTTCCAAGGTGATACCAAATATCACCATCCTAGCCCTTCCAAGGTTCTATTCACGACACCGTCTCATATTCAACTCATTCTGAGAGAATAAATACTGGAGATTTTGTTGGTCAGTGAAGATCCAGAATCTTTCTCCACACAACTAACATCTCCAAATCTTTAGTACGAAAATTAATGCTGCGAGTTCTATGTCATGCGTCGGGAATTCAACTCAGGAGGTATCAACTGATGGGACGCGAATGTAACACTCTACCACGTTACATCAACACGCAACCCAGTCCTTTAAACAGTGCATCACTATAGATCTTGCATCCTCTAGAACCATATGGAATGATTAGTACAAGTGTGGTAGCCAGCTTCTACTTAAGCTCTTGGAAACTACGCTCGTACTTGTCTGTCCACATGAATTATTCTTCTTTCTTCAGGAGTTGAGTCATTGGTGACACCGATGCTGAAAATCCTTCCACAAGTCCTCTATAGTAATCTGTCCAATACGTACGGCTTCTGATCTCTGATACTGTTGTTGGTCTTGACCCATTAACAATTGTTTCGATCTTGGTCAGGTCCATGGAGATTCCTTCACCTGAAATCATGTGACCATTCTTAGATGGCTCTCGTGATCCTCAGCACTCAACGAATACGCCAGAGTATCCTTGATAGACACATCCTTGAACTGAACTAGATATTCTTTTAACACTGAGTTTGTCAAACCAATGACAGCAGCTAAGGTGTTCACCAGGCCAAATGGCCTTACAATACTCTCATAAAGGTCATTTTGAGTACTAAACACTTAATACCATAGTTACTTCTTTCTGATCCACAACTGATGATGCCATGTTCTCAAGTCAACTTTCGAAAGCATCAACACTTTTTGTAACTGGTTGCACAATTCGTTGATCTTCAATCATGAACACTTGTTCTTGATCGTCACCTAATTGAGTTGACGATAGTCGATGCAAAATTGCAACGAACCATCTTTCTCCTTCACCAACAAAACTGGTGTTCTCCAAAGTGATGCATTGGTATGTATCAATCTCTTATTTAGTAATTCTCGAATTTGCAACATCGGTTCTTTTAACTTAGACCACAACCACTAGTAAGAAGCCTTAGTAAGTGGTTCTGTCCCAGGTGCTAACTCAATCACAAATTCTTTCTCATTCACTAACGACCATCCTGGCAATACCTATGGAAACACAATTAGAATTTCTCGGACTACCGAGATGTCCTCTATCTTCAGTTCTTCAATCTGTCTTATCTATGACAAGCATCCAATAATCTAGGCAACCTCTATCTAACAAACAAATCGCCTCAAGTGACGAGATTAAGGAAGTCGAGAGTCCTTCTCAACTCCCCATAAATTCGACACTTGTACATGCTGATGGAATAAGTTGGATTACTCCACAATGACAATTTATAAACACCAAATGCTCCGGGAGCCAATTCTTTCCACAATTGATGATAAAGTTGTACACCAACAACCAATCAAGTACAACTTTAGTCAGTGGTTCTTCTCTTCCACCTTAACACATAAACTAAAGTTCCACAACTTAATCCCCAAAACTCTGAAGCACTACTTTGATAAAAATCACCTCAAAACATTCTTCCATTGATCGATGCATGGTCAATTCAACTCCCACCCCTTTCGCCATCCCATAGGCATTCTATCTGTGGTAGCAGTGTTGGTGTTCTTCCTGAACTCCAACTGGCAGTCCCTCACCTTATGGTCGTGCTGACTACCATCAAAGTATGCTCCAGTTATACCAGGACACTGGACTGATCCAGGCTTCCCTTCACAAACTTGGCATATATCTGGTGAGTTTCCTATCTCCTGTCGGTTGACAGCATGCACCCTTACTGGTACCAGAGGCTTGTTCCAAAAACCTTGTGGTGTTTTCTATGGCACATGCTCATTAATCTTATCTATCGACGGCAATGGCACTTACGATCCCATCAGTGATAACGGCAACTGCTGTTGTGGTCCCATCAACCTTCTGAAACAATCTCTTGCCAAATGACCATGTCAGTCACAATCAAAACAACCATCCGTCCTAAAATGGCACTGGGCCGATTCATGTCGTTTTCCATGACACATGACCTCCTGATTCGAAGCTAATTTGTCTATTCCACCTTTCCTGATGGGCGGAATAGCATATCTTTTTCCGGTCATAAACTCCTTTCCGAACTGCTTTCCTTCTCTATCTGACTAAACCTTGCCCAGATGTGGTAGCTTGCTCCCCAATCGGAAATCCAGGTTAGACCTCAACAAGTGTGGCAACAACAACAGTTACGACACTGGCGGTAGCAATGACAGCAGCAACAATGGCAACTTGATCCTGAACTTGCCGACTTGACAAGTTCCCAAGGAACACTAGCGCCTAAACGATCCCATCAAACCTAGGATCATTCGGTGCTGCTACACTCTCAGTATCGACCTACAGCGGTACTCTTACACTTGCACTAGTCTGAGCCAACGCTCTGCCACAACCACCTCGGGCACCGATCCTTGTTGGCATTCTACCCCGAGTCACAGAGACTACTACCCTCTTACTAGGAGTCCTCAACTCCTGATCACTCATATTACAGAATCTTTATAGAAACTTGTTTTCTGATTCTAATACCATATTAGAATTTGAGTGATCCTCACTAAACAAGCTACCAATCAACTATCACAAACATGCACTAGCATGAAATAAATATCATTCCTACTAACTATCCCATAACTCATCGCACCTTGTCACTCCAAATATATGCTTGGCTCTGATACCACTTAAATGGAGATGTCACGCCTCGATCCTTGGGCATGTACCCATCCCTCACTAGTTGATTAAATAACGACATCCCAGGATGCATCGCCGATCCATTTATTTTAAATACGCATACGGAAGTACAATAATATCCTCAGACAATAAAACAATAGAATAGGAAAGCTAAACCAATTTTTCACAACCAAAATAAACCTTTTATAGACAAGCGGGTTTATTTACAAACTAGGCTGTTTACAAAAGTATCGGCTTAACCAAAAAGGAGACTGTCCTAACGTCCACTAGTCAAACATGTTCGCCAATTCTTTGATCTCTACCTTCTCATACTTTAGGGCTTTCGGTCCTTCACCAACACCATCTAAGGACCTAAAAATGGTTATACAATAACTAGTGAGACAATGTCTTAGCGAATTCTACCCCCTAAGACCCAATTAGGAAGCCAATACGCTCTAAGGGCTACCTAAGCACAACACATGTCAAAAGAGATACCTTGGCCTCAGTTCCTTCCTGCAGGTCGATACAATTTATAATTCATCAATTTGCCACATCAAATCATTCAATCAGATCGAATTATCGATCAATCGACTCAATCGATTACATGTCAACGATGACCATTCGATGACCATTCCCCAGCCATTTCAATCAATACTACCTATAAGTCTAATCATACCTAAGACTGCTTATTATAAGCCGATAATAGGTAGTATAGCTCGCTAGAAGCTACCTCAAGTACTGAGATAATATACTATATATATATGCTCGCCAGAAGCTGCCTCAATTTCTGATATAGTCTATTATATATGCTCACCAGAAGTTGCTGCAATTATACTCATATAGTATACTATTTATGCTCACCAGAAACTGCCGCAATTATACTCATAGTATATGATTTATGCTCACTAGAAGCTGCTGTTTTTTTACTCATATAGTATACTATTTATGCTCACCAGAAGCTGTCGCAATTATTAGTCTAACCATCTGACCATTTCCTCTTTTTTATCATACCCGATAAAAATAGCCGTGTGTGGGTACACAATCAGCCTTAACCAAAAGGGAAAATGTCACAAATGGTCCCTGAACTTTCATTTAATGTTCAATTTCATCCCTAAACTTTTGATTTGTGCAATTTGGTCCTTGAACTTTCATCTAATGTTCAATTTCATCACTGAGCTTTCGATTTGCTCAATTTGGTCCCTGAATTTTCATCTAATGTTCCATCTAGTCCCTAACTATTTGAAAATTGAACGATTTCCCTTTTTTTTAATACAGCAAACTAGGTTTTTTTTTTTAAATAATGTACGAAAGCCCATCAATCGATTTTTCCCTTTTCAGTGAAGTCCATAAAAAAAAATCGATTGGTGGGCTTTTGTACATTATTTAAGTAATTTGCATATACCAAAAAAGAAATCAAAATGCAAGATTCACCTTTGTTTATTATTACTATCCTTTTTTTTCATTTTTACTAATATGGAGAAATGAAAGAAATATTGACCTTTATTACTTTGCATAAATGTGGTATTTTTTTCGACCAAAAAAAAAAAACCTAGTTTGGTATTTTTTATTTATAAAAAAACAGTTTTGGTATTAAAAAAAAGAAATTGGTCAATTTTCAGATAGTTAGGGACTAGATGGAACATTAAATGAAAGTTCAAGGACCAAATTGAGCAAATTGAAAGCTCATTGATGAAATTAAACATTAGATGAAAGTTCAGAAACCAAATTGAGCAAATCGAAAACTCGAGAATGAAATTGAATATTAGATGAAAGTTCAAGGACCATTTGTGGCATTTTCTCTAACCAAAATATCATAATTTTATTTTTTGAACATCCCACTAGTTTCAACAACCTATAATATATTTTTTGCGCTGTAAACCGACACTCGGTAATTTTCCCATTAATTACCAAAATTAATCAATTTAGAAATAAAATCCTAAAATCACAATTAATTCAATTTAGCACAAATTAGAGCTCAAATAAATAAACTGATTACACCACAATAATCAGTATAAAATTTCAGTTGTCGGCTATCACAGCCTAATTTCCGAAAATTAATTAATTATGAAAATTATTAAATAAATGCAATAAATCCAATTTAGGCCTGTAATGCCTAATTGGACGTCGATACGGATCCGGAAAAATTCCAAAATTTGTTCAATAAATAATATAGTGTGTCTACTTACTAAGTACACTAACTAACCACCTAACATGCATCGGCAGATAATTAAATTAACTAACATAATCTAATCTATTCACCTAATTACACTTAATTAAATCTAATCAACCCCTAAGCATCATTAACCTACTAATTAAGGATTAGTGAGTTAAACTCACTCGTTTAACAAACCGCTCAGTTCAATTTGACGGGGACGCAATGGCGGTCGATAAACCCCAAAGCGGGACTGCCAACGGGAGCCAAAATCGGCCTACAACCTCATTGCTCGAGCTGGGTTTTCTGCTCCTGAGCTTCTGACCTTGCTGAATCAGTTCTGTGGGGATGAAATCAGCGGCTAAACGGACACGATTTGGGCTGGACGCGCTGGCAGCTGGTTTGAAGATCGGTGGAGATGAGTAGCTTATTTCGGTGGGGTTGCAGCCGTGGAGAGGAGCAGGGACGGCTTCGGTGGGCTGTAGCAGGCTTCACCGACCGAACCCCAGAAGAATAAAGGGAACAGCAGAAAAAAATGAAAGAGAATAATTGAGGGAGGGGAACGTCGGTCAAAGGGATAAGAAACGTGAAGAATTGAAAAAGAGAAGAGAGAGAGAGAGATAGTGAGAGAGTGAACGTGGAGGGGCTTGGATCCGCAGAATTCAAAGGGGAAATGGAGGTCGGCTAATGGGGACGTCGGCCATGGGGGGGGGGGGGGGGGGGGAAGAAAAATTAAAAGAAATCCTATAATCCAAAAATCTTGGTCTCACTAGCTCTTGTTTAGTCCAATTTGATCCCCAAAAATCCCCATGCTAAAGCACTTGATCCTCACTTACTTTCTTGCATCAAATTTTCCCTAAACAACAAGTCTCGGGCCACAAAAACGGCCATTTCCTTCAGTTCCGAATTCTAATTAATTTTTCTCGGAATCCAATTTTCTAAACAAACTTATCCAGTTGAGGTCCAATTTCAATGCAGAAAAAAGCGCAAACAACTTCCATTCACCAATTCACACTCACCAAATGCCAAAAATCCCTTCAATTTGGCCAATTCGAATTTCCGTTCGTTTTCTGAATCGTCCGAAATAATTTTCCATAAAAATCCCAAATTCACCAAAAAATCCTCGAAAGATTAGTTGACGTTCCTAAAATGGCATGTGACATGACAAGACTTTCAATTTCTGAAATCGGGTTCAAATTCGCAATTAATTTCAATCTGACACAGTTTTAGTGTGACCTAACCTAGCGGGTAGCTTTTGGGAATTTTTGATGCAATTGACCCGTGGTCAATTTTCTTCAAGCCACACGTACCTCTTCGACACATTGGCGACTCTCAATTTTCGTGAAAACCCCAAGGTTTTAAATACGGACACAGGGCACCAAAACGACAGAAAAATCAGTTTATTGCCGATCGACAGGAGTTTTGCCCACGTTTAGCCACACATCTCAGTCGAACCGACCTATCTCTGATCTTTGATCAATTTTTAACTATACTATAATAACCCTTGCAGACTAGCACAGTCGAGCAGTCGATTCCTAGTCGAATTCTCAAGTCTATTGCGTTTAAAATCTCTTAACGGCTTCACCTGATAGATTAGTTATCTCGTGAGTAGCCATCTTAGAGAAAAGCATTATAGTCATGTCGATGAAAATCCCGACTTACCCAATCGAAATCAGAACCTGAATTTTCAAGATGTCACACTTGGAAGAGCCCGAGCTAAGCTTAGACTTAGTAGTCCATTAGCCAAATTTGAGGTGGTGCACCCAAGGTTAGGTCACGACACTTTTTAATGAATATTGTCCCCAAATTTGAATTTTGAGGTGGACGTGTCAACTTTAGCAGGCTCTATCTTGATGGGAGTGGCATGCGCGCGCTACAATTTTGAATACATACTTCCCATCGCCCCTGATAATCTGACTTGAGTAGAAATCTTTAACAAATTATTTGAAAACTTCTTTATGAGATTTAATATGGTCCGATTGTATTGTTTTTGTGACACTGATTGGCTTGGAGTCAAGGGCACGGGGGTTCCGTTTCCGTTTATCGTTCTCTATACTATCCCCTTACCCGAAAGACAAACATGTGTTTTGCTTATAAACGTGATCCAACAGTCGCACAACTCCTTGTACTCTCCCTCTCACCTCTCTCACCTCTCACCAAGCCCTCCGCAGAGGAAGCCTACATCGGTATGACCAGTTATTAATCTTTCCGTAACGAAACTAATATAAATCGTAAGATTTTATATCTAATAGAAAATTTCTAGATAACTTGATGACTTACTTTAAAATTTGGCTTTCGTAAATTCCTCAAGTTGTTGGTATCATAACGCAGTAAAAGTGGGCCTACATCAGTAAGTTACTTAATTCAACGATTATTTATTAACTTCGATTTTATTTATAATAGAAAAAAGTTCCTTACTTTAAGTGGACCTATGCTGGTAATTTGCTAATTTCACCACGAAATTTATGCTTTAAGTGTTAACTTTCTACATAATAAGTAAATTTTTACGTTCCACCAGAAGTTATATATATCCCGCACTTTGGTAATCACTTGCTCCCTTGAAAAAGGGAACTATGTGGGTAACTTATTAATTTCAATGAAAAATTACCATATTAACCACTAAGTTTTTGTTTTGCACGGTAAATATATGAAAAGTAGTTAATTAGCTATGGATTTCACGTTCGTAAGTTGCGAATATTGTTGGTAATTCACTGTGAGCACACCTAACCCACAGGTCGCCAGTTTTATAACTTTTACCAACGGGATTTAATATATACGAGCCATTTAGAAAATTACCATGCGCGGAACATTGCTCCTGATAGCCAGTAGGTGCAATTGTGATAAAATGATCTGCAGTTCAGTCAAAAATGCTCACTTCTCAAGACTATTACAAGGATTTGCTAATGCCACTGAAATCATTAAACGATGCACTGCTACGCATGTTGTGCATAATATGACATTTATCAATGAGATCATGATCCAATTGACAAAGAAATATGAAAAAACAAAAACCTACTATGAATGTTGTGTGCCAAGTCACGCCATCTGTTCTTCCGACAACAACACAGATGTCCCGAGGTATCAGGAAACATGTGCCACCTTGAATTTGTGTCACTGGCTTAATGATTGCTTCCTTAAGAGCTGCAAGCCAACACGTACTACACTCGCCTCTTCCCATTTAATCAAATTCACCGTCACTTGCTTCCAATTCCTCCGCATATACTAATCTAGAAGTTGATTCCGGTTCCTTTTCGTATGTTGATTCATCAGTTGCTTCCAGCTCCACTTCATCCGTTGGTTCATCAAAATCCTCACATAGTGAAGCCCTACCTTAAAACCATCCCCTAGCCCGCGTCGTAGACAATATCGCAATTTTTTCATGGTTCCCCCTGATACTCTAACTGTAAGACTAAAGCGTAAATAACTCTCCTCAAATTGACTGAAATCAACTTCTCCCTCCAACAATCCCCACAACACATTTGGTTCAAGATACTGGATCCACATGCGATCGGAATCAAATGAACCGAGAGTTCCGGATAGCCCATTTCGCCTTTGGTCTTGAACATGTGGCACAATTTCAAAAGATATTTCCTTTATTCCATTTTCCACACCAAAAACAACACATAGAAACAATAGTTGGAACTTGTTATACAAGTCCCGTGAAGCCTTGAATGATATGGTACCATCTTCAACAAAGATGAACTCCTTTGGCATCTCTCCTCCAGGCCAAAAGTAACTGAATTCAGAAGGAACTCTAGAATAGCGATACTTCTGCTATATAAGTAAATTGTTAGAAGTTTGCAAATTTATAATTAGTTCAAAAAGAAGAGTTAGAATTTGAGCATATTCCTAGTAATTCAACCAAAGCTAGATTTCTATAATAATTAGACATATAGATCCTAGCTTGCGTTATATACATTACTCATGCGATAGAAATCATTCCCTTGCAAGTGTTGTAGCCACCCCTAATATTAAATTGACAACTCCCTAAAATGTAGCTCATACGATACCACTGTACTAAATAGGAAATGAAAAAATTGATGGTAAATAGAACAACATATCCAAGAAATTGATTGATCTCGTCAGACTCGATGGTCTAATGTTGATTGTTATGTGTTCACTTTGGATATCTCTGATTATTGAGTACAAACTGTTCTAATTTAACTCCCAACTTACTATCAACAGACTTAAAATTATCAAAACAAATAAAAGAAAAAACTTGTGCTCGCACTGAAACTAATGGAAAATCGAAAAGGAAAATCCAATGCATGCCCTCTCGAATCTCCACAGTCCAGCCTCACCCAACCACTTGCACCTTTTATGCCTGCTCTATTTATATAAAAGCCTCACCCAACCACTTGCACCTTTTATGTCTGCTCTATTTATATAAAACGCAAATCTTAAATCCGATATTCTCTATTAATTAAATTAAATCAAACAGACCCAAGTAATCCGCATGTGCCGATTGACAGGTGTCACCTAGCAATGCATGCAATGCGATGGTCCCCTATCATAATAGCAATTCTTGCGCTCTTCTTCCTCGAGGCTAGTAGATATAGCTGTGTTGTGATGTTCCAAAAAAGGAATGTCGATTGCGGTCAGCATTATTCTATGTTGAATTCATGAAAATTCAAAAGAGAGGGTCTCGGGCTTTCATGCCAATTTGTTTTGTCGCTTTATACCTCTTTTTCGCCCCTTTATTTTGTTTATTGTTTTGATAACTTTGATTTGATTGATTGTTGCTGTTTGTCTTCTCTTATATCGAAGTAAGACTTCAGCAATCCACGGACGAATTATTTGCCTAGTACTTTTATCCGTGATACTATAAAATGATGTCACACTAACTAAATTTAGTTCGCAAAATTTGTATAATAAGTAATTTATTATATTTATATTTAAGTGCGTAACGTAACCCATTTAATTATGGACTACTCATAGTCTATGGCTTTCTTTAATACAATCACCATTACTACGATATAATCATACAAACTGTTGTTTGAATTTGCCCTTTCATGGCTACAATCACGAGCCTTTGGCCACAACAATGATTAGAGATATATTCACCCCAGGAACATTAACAAATAGAATTGGTTAATATTATATTGCACTTATTCCTTCAAAAAAAAAATTATACTAATCTAACTCTACAAACGACAAACACTTTAGAGTGAAAAAAGTCTCATATCGAATTAATATCCTTGTGCAGTTTTATCTTGATATGTAGAGTTGATATAGTACTATTAATGGTATTAATTGTTATCTGTAACATCAGAACCACGTTTTTGTCAGACTTTGGTAAATTTTCTTAGATTTTAACTTCTTTTTTTCAATATAGGAATTACAAACATTGGGTCTCTGTCATTGCATCATTTTGAGATTTAGTTTGGCTTTATATATGTGTGGAATCACTTTATATTAGATTTATTTGTTTGTCTAGAATTTTCAGCTTTTGCATTAAACAGTACCCAACATACACTCTGTATCAGCATGCACACAAGAGAGAGAGAGAGACCTCAATTGAGAAGCCAGCCTTGATCTTGTCATGTATTCCATCTGCAGAGTCTTCCTCGATGCTTGTTTGATCATTATCTTCATGTTCTAGCCGCCGCTATTACATATAGGTGCAGAATCACCATATATTAGCTTGTTTTGTTTACTCGCATTTGCATTATACAAACACACGGTGCGCCCATATCAATCACACACATACCACCAGAGACCTCAGTTGAGAAGTTAGCCATGTTCAATTTTTGTTCCTCTATGCATGTTTTACTATCTTGCAAGTCTTTTGTTTTACTCGCATTTGCATTATACAAACACACAGTGCACCCATATCAATCACACACATACCACCACAAAGAGAGAGAGAGAGACCTCAACTGAGAAGTTGATCTTGTCATATATTCCATTTGAAGAGTCTTCCTCCATGCTTGTTTGATTATTATCTTCATGCTCTAGCCGCCGCTATTACATATAGGTGCAGAATCACCATATATTAGCTTGTTTTGTTTACTATACAGAGAGAGAGAGAGAGAGAGAGCTCAGCTGAGGAGTTAGCCATGTTCAATTTTTGTTCCTCCGTGCATGTTTCAATATCTTGCGAGTCTTTTGTTTTACTAGCATTTGTATTATAAAAACATACAGTGCACCCATATCAATCACACACATACCACCAGAGAGAGAGAGAGAGAGAGAGAGAGAGAGACCTCAGCTGAGAAGTTAGCCATGTTCAATTTTTGTTCCTCTGTGCATGTTTCACTATCTTGCAAGCCTTTTGTTTCACTTGAACTTTCTTCCTCTGTGCTCGTCAGACTATCTTTATGCGAAACCTCATAGAATAAAGCCGGATCAAGCAACTGATTGTCTTGAAGCAAAACTTCTAAATCGTTCTCCAGAGGCCTGCATATTAGTCGAAAACCACACTTTTTCACAATTAGTCTTCCATGCTCCATTAATCTAATGCTAACGTGGAAATGACCCATGTCATTTGGACCAAAATCGTCTACTCGCCATAAGTCCTTTGATTCCATATACTCAAGCCACACGTGATCCAGAAGTCATTTGACTTGACACCCTTGGCGTGACCATTTGCCATTATGTTATCAACGAATGCTCCAAGCTCAAATGCAAAAATCCCCTTTCTTTCTGCACGAGAGACAACACAGAAAGCTAGTCCTAGGATCTTCTTATACAAGTCCTTTGAAGCCACGAAAGAAATACAACCGTCCTTATTAGGGACCAACCACTTTGGCATCTCTCCTTCAGGTAGAGTAACATAGCGATTTGTTTTGCCATGAAATTTCTGTTAGAGATATAGATTGTTAGATAGTTTTTCAAAATTGGCACCCAGAAAGGAGGAGTTTCAATGAGTTTAAATGGGGCAGTCCCTAGAGTTTAGCTACTGCTAGTAATAGCATTACAAAGTTTTTATGTATTTAATTGGTGGAAACAAGACATGTTTTGTTGAAGATTTTGTAATTGGATAAGCATGCATTATTGAAGTTTTTCATTGGGTGATCCTCATAATTCATAGAAACTAGAGTTCTATAAATAAGAAAGAATATCCTATGCGTTGCCGCCTCCACTACATACACAAGTAGAATCACTTTCTATATGTTCGAAATATATAAACACTTAGTGCAGCCAACATGTACATGCCCGACATAAATCACGGAGAGAGAGAGAGACCTTAAGGTTGAGCCAATCAGGGTGCGTTTGTTTGCGTTTCTGTTTAAAAATTGTTCCAGGAAACAGAAATAGAAAAAAGTGTTTCTGTTCCTGGGAACAATTTTTGAACGAAAAAACACGTTTGGTAACTGTATAAAATTTCTGTTTCTGAAATAGAAAAAAAACATAAACACGTTTGGTAACTGTAAAAAAATTTTGTTTCTAAAATAGAAAAAGAACAGAAACACGTTTGGTAATATACAAAATTTCTGTTCCAATTTTTTTTCAATTGTTTTTTCTTTTAATAAAATGTGAACTTAGTATTGAATTATCATTCTCATGAAATGCTCATCAATTTAATTTTGTTCATATTAAGTGAAAACAAACATTCTAAACTTGATCATATTTGCTTAGTCGGAAGAAATTTTTTTAAGTTTATACCAAAATTTTTCCATTTGTTTTTTTTTTAATTAAGTGTAAACTTGACTTTGAATTCTCATTATCATAATGACAAGCGAGTGGCCTGAGTTAGGTTAAAAATTATAATAATAGACTGACCAATTTGTGCTCTGCACTAAACAGCCATATAGAGACCGTACAGAATTTCACATAAAAATATTATATTCTCTTTCGAGGCAACAAGAAATTCTGATCACAGATGTAAGTGTATAATGCAAGAAAGAGTATCCGTCTTTGTCCTCGCTTTGCTCACAGCACCACTGTACACAAACCAAAATGTGCCGAAAGACGAAAGTATAAGACTCATCAAGGTCTCATCTGCAGCATATAAAATGTATCCAACTTAGTAAACGCCGTACTAGTCTGTTCTAGGGACTCCATAGCAGATCTTGTCCAAATTTCGTTGCCATTCGTCAATCTCTGCTTGGGTGCGACTCCTTTTCGGTTCATCTTCTCTCTTTAGCTGCTCCCTTAATTCCAAGATCTTTCTCTCAATACATTTAATCTGTAGAAAACCAAGATTTGGCTGAAGTGGAAAATTTTGGAAGGGCAAATTTCAATTCGAGAACTGAGAGAAACGAAAGGGAGTGTAACCTTTCTATAAGGCCACCGCCCCACTCCGCCTTTTCGGCAAATTTTCTTGACAACGGTAGGACACAAATGCAATCTTTCATAAGCCTTTTCGATCGAAAGATGGAAGTAACCTCCGACATCTGCCAGGGTCATCTTTCCCGCTCTCTCCCTCTGCACTAATCTCAGCACATAAATACAGCCATTTCAGAATAATGGAAGAAAAAAATGAGTGCAATAAAAGTGACGTCCGTTGAACCAGATCATTATTCTAAAGGCCAAGTCCTAGAGGATAAAGACTGACGGAGTAATCTATATTTCAACAGAATCCACACAGAAACTGTTTGCGATGATAATTTGGTGAAAAACAGAACTCCGGATATCGCTTCCATTTATAACAGTCATAAGAGATAAGAAAATATGATTGTTTATCGTAGCATAAAAGGCTGTACAGGACACACATACACAGTTAATAATTCTAGAAAAGCAGTAACCTGTGCCGCAAGCCCAGTTTTAAGAGACTTCGCCTGTCGTTTCTTAGGTTTTGGCTTGTTGGCCGTTTGCCCGGGATTCTCTACTTCAAGCAACGAAAATACAAAACAATATACAAAAAGCATTCTACCGCTTCCAGCTATTCAAAAGATCGACGGGCTCTTGAATCTGATTCTCTATGTGAGGCTTATAATGTTGTGACATAGAGAAGTGAGAATGGCTATGCATCACCTGAAACAGTCGGAGGCAGAGGTAGTTGAAAATAATCGGCATTTACATTGCCATTGAAATCTATTCCGACGCACACAGCTTCATAGAACATGGCGAGCGGGTCCTGGTACATGATGTAGCCAGCCAGCCTCCTTCCCTCACAGTATTGCTGCAGAAAATCCTTCACATTATGTATGCTTTTCTTGCAAAAACTGAAATGGAAGCAAGAAAGACAGGACTATATTGTTGCACGATACATATTTAGAACCCCAATTTCCCAAAAAAAGGAATGTCATCTAATTTTTTAAAGGAAAAGATCGATTGAAGTTCTTACTCAAACATTTGATACCGGTCCTCACCGTTGGATGGTACCGCACCCGGATTGTGCCGAGTGTCCAGAATTGCATGGCTGACCATACCAACTCTTCCATGGAGTTCGAGTTTTGTGGTATGATTGGTTTCCACTGATAATTTTTAAAGAACTTATGTTAGAAAGTGTCACAACAATTGTAATTAGCAAATAACACAACATTATAACAAAACACACTGGAAGTGTCATTACATAAAGTATTAGCAAATAGCAAACATCATCGGTGCGTGATCAATCTTCGAACTTGTCGATAGTGTTCGACAGTGCTGAACTCATCACGCAAACTAGTTCATCAAGAAAAGTTTCTACCCTATTGTAAGGACAATAAAACGCACCGTGAGTATGAATGATCTCGCTGCTCTCTCGAGCCTGAGCAGCAGCGACGCTCGCTGCTCTGCTCGCTCGAGCCGAGCCCGAGCCGAGCCTGAACAGCAGCGACGCTCGCTGCTCTGCTCGCTCGAGCCGAGCCCGAGCCGAGCCCGAGCAGCAGCGACGCTCGCTGCTCTGCTCGCTCGAGCCGAGCCCGAGCCTGAGCAGCAGCGACGCTCGCTCGAGCCGAGCCCGAGCAGCAGCGAAGCTCGCTGCTCTGCTCGCTCGCCCAGATCTCGAGCGAGCAGACGAGCTGCTGTCGCAGATCTGGGGAGCAACGCTCGCCCAGATCTGCGAGACTCGCTCGAGCAAGCGGCTCGCAGATCTGGGCAAGCGCTGCCTCGAGCGAGCCCTAATGCTCGAGCTCTCGCCGAAGTGAAGACAATCAGTGAAGGAGGAGCAGCGACGACGTACCTGGTGAAGGAGCAGCAGCTGTGGAGACAGGCGCCGGAGAAGACGATGGAATTCTCTGCTCGCAGGAGGAGGCGCTCGTCGCTCGTCGCAGGTCGCCGGAGGAGAAGCTCGTCGCTCGTCGCTCGTCGGTTGTCGCAGGTCGCAGGAGGAAGCTCGTCGCGGGGGGGAGAGGAGGCCCTGTCCAAGAAATAAAAAAGGAACAAGAAACGAGCTCGTCCGAGGAAATTTGTTCCTTTTTTGTTTCTGATTTGTGTTCCAGAAACAAGAAACACAAAATTTGTGTTTCTTGTTTCTGTTTCTTTTTTGTTCCTGGGAACAAAAGAACAAAAAAGGAACAGAAACGCACCCAAACGCATTTCTGTTCCTTTTTTGTTCCCAGGAACAAAAAAACAGAAAAATTGTTTAAAAACAAAAAAAAGAAGTGCAAACAAACGGGGCCTCATTCACGAAGACCCCCTTACGAACCAGTTCGTGACATGAATTTAACAAAATGACCTCAACGTCACATATGTTGGAGGGAATTCTACTCATAGATTTGCAATTTGTTGCCTCTAGTGATGTCAATTTCCCTGGAATCTTGGGGATCTCTTGTAGTTGTTGGCAATTATAAACAGCCAACCTGTCCAAATTATATAATTGCTCGCATGTAGGAAGGTTAGTAAAATTGTTTCCAGACAAATTCAAATTTTTTAAGCAGGGAAAATAGGAAAAATTCTCCAGGAACTCTACTTCTGATAGATGGCACCTTCTAAGGTTCAAGTGCGTTAACATAGGAAATCCCGTCTTTGTATGGGGATCACTCAGATCCTCCTCCTCCTTTGGAAACTCGATTAGTTTTGAGCAGCCATCAAGACGTAGCCGTTCAAGATTTTGCAACCTGTAAATGCTAGACAGAAGGATTGCTAGTTTCTTGCAATCACTTAAAATCAATTCTTTCAAAGAGACAAGATTTTTTATGGATGCAGGAAGTTCCTCAATTGAAATCCCACTTAAAGAAAGTTCTTGCAAGCCGTTGATTTTATCTGGAATATCAGGGAATCTTTGCAAGTTTAAGCAATCAACAAGATTGAGAAGTTGAAGATTCATCATCCGGAGCACATTGGAGAGATGATGAAGGTTAGAGCACCCCTTTAAATCCAACAATCGTAACTTGCAGTGATATGCAACTGATTCATGGGCACGCTCCAAGTTTTTGCATCCACAGAGATTCAATTGCTCGAGATTTGGAGTACAAGAGAGGTCCGGCATATAAACTAGGGACGGGCAATAGCTGAGGTTGATGAATTTCAAATTTTCAAAGCCCTTCAAGAACAATGAATCTAACTTGCATAGACATTCCAGACGAACAAAACAAAACTGAGATAAATATTCAATTAAAAATTTGACTCTCTTTTTTTAATAAATATAATTTGATCACAATTCGAGCCACAGGTGATCAGAACTCACTTGATCGTTTGGTGTATATAGAGCACTCCCTCTCCCTATTTAATTACGAATTTAGTAAGTATTCATTGTACTCGGCCAAAAGAGAGAAAAGAATAAAAGAATAATTTTCATAATTGCACCACACACTAGAGTGGTGTGGCCACTTCCACTACATTTTCGCGCAGAACAATACTTGGAGTTCCCACAGAGAGAGAGAACAGCACATGAGCCACGGTCAATCCTTTGCCAACTAATTCATCACATCAATTTAAGCTAACATCTGGAAATTATTATGTAGAGATTTGCAACCACCCGCCTCTAGATCCTGCAAAGGCCGGGGAAGGTCGGGAATCTCTTCTAGTCATCACTTATTAAAAAGTGGTTGGTTGATCGTTTTTTTTCAAAAAAAAGAAAATAGCATATTTTGTATGCCTAGATGGTCATAAATATAACAAAAAATGAAAAATACTAGAGTCCAAACTGTCTTGTTTAGTTTTTGTTTTTTAGCTAGGTATACGTTGGTGTAGTGTAAGAGCTCAAAGTTCACTATATCATCATAAATACAACCACTACAATTATACCTGCATTTTTATATAGAGTTTGACATCTTGATCTAGTGGATCCCATGTGCAATTTATTGAAACCCTTTTGTGCACATCCGTTGGATATTTATTTGAGTCAATTATCAATATTTATTTGATTGTTTCAAAAGTACCAACTATTCCAATAATTTACTGACATTTGTGGCAACTTTCCAACTAGAAAAGGTTAGTAACTCATTTCCGAAATTATCAACTCTTATTAAAGTACCAACACTTATTTGATTGTTTTAGAAGTACCCACTGTTTTAATAGTTTATCAACGATAATTTGGAAAGCTCACTAGCATGTTAACATTACTACTCTTATACGAAATTACCAATTCTATTTAATATTACCAAGACCACTACAACAATTTACCATCATTCATTTGTGGTGTTTAAGTTACACACTCTTATTTACGTCACTTACCAACTTTAATTCGATTGTTTTAAAAGTATAAACTATTCACATAATTTAGCACATTGCTTGGGAACATTTTACAATCAAATAAATAGTGGTAAATGGACTCAAATAAAAATCTGTAATTTTTGTAAGAGTCGGTAACTTAAACATGCTGATAACATCTGCAAATAAATGTTGGCAAATTATTAAATCAGGAAGTGATTTCGAAACAATTCAATAAACGTTGGTAGTTGAATCCAATAAGATTTAGAAAAAACTAAAACTAGATGGTAACCTAACAGTGAGGAATTGGTAAATCACTCAAATTAATATTGGTAACTTAGAAGCTCCTTGAGGTTCGACCACCTGCTTAAGTTCAATATCTCTAAATTTGGCACCTCTAAAAGGTCAGGAACACAAATCAGCGACTTACGGTGGCTAAAATTCAGAAACCTCAAATTCCTAAAACGCTGCTATTTTAAAAGACTAGGTGAACAAGATTCTTATAAATTCAATTTGTATGCGCCGAAAATTAAAACCATCAACTAAAGAATTTATGATGTACCTTCAAGTTCCCTCCAAATTCCTTAATCTGGCTGTCATGCACATCAAAGCAAACAAGTTTCTTTGGACCAGCATTAAACTTCAGAGTGGATAAAGGACATCCAGGCCATTCGAGCCACCTTAAATCATTAGGAAGACATACAGGACCTCCACTGATTTGTGCATTCAAAAGTATGAGCAATTTCAGTCTCCTCATGCGTGTGAAAGCATTGGGACTGATATCTAGCTCTCCTTGACTCGGCAACTGCAGCACTATGCCTTTAACAGCATTGGTTCCCTGTCAAGGAAAAGAAAATATTCATTCATAACCAACTGCAATTAGGTAATAGCATTTAAATTGAAGAAGATGAGATTATCGACAGTTTCATGAGAAGCTCTCACCGTAGCCACTGACAGTACTTCATAAACATCATCATAGCACCATAATCTACTCCGTTTTCCGGGGTCATCTAGACACTCATGTTTAACGATATCTTGACCCATCAGCTGAATCAAGTCATGCATTTGTACTGTGCTCTTATTATTCAACTGATGCATTTGCACTATGCTCTTATTCTCAATTGTTACTAAGGATCTCTCTATTAGAGTCTGAATCCCAATGAATGCCTTTAAACCACAACCATCAAGAACTCCAGTTACATAATCCCTATCTCTCCCCTTAAAGAAGCAAGCAATGTCAAGAAAAATGTCCTTCTGATTGCTGTCCAGCGCATCAAAACTTATCTTGACGACATCATTTATATCTTTATTAGGACTTTCAGCAAGGTTTTTCATTATACTCTCCCATTCTTCTCTGCTTCTACTACATAAAAGGGAACCCAAGACCTTAATCGCTAAAGGAAGGCCATTAGCATAGCCCAAAATATTATATGTGAGATCCCTGCGTATGTCTTTGGTCTGGTTCCTTGGAAAAGCATGTGAACTCAGAAGTTCAAAAGCTTCAACTTGATCTAATGGTTCAACTTCATATACCTGATCTATCCCATGAGAAGTTAGCACATGTTTATCTCTTGTCGTAACGATGATCCTGCTCCCTTTTCCAAACCATTCACATTCTCTAGCTAATGCATTTAACTGTTTCCCATGATCCACATCATCAAGCACAAGCAGAATCTTCCTGCAGCAAAGTATATCTCGTATCAAATTAGCGCCTCCATCCACACTTAAGACCACTAAATTTTCTTTCCATAATATCTGGGATAGCAGCGTTTTCTGCAAATGAACTAGGCCATCAGGTCTACTGGAAGTTTCTCTAACATTTGCAAGAAAGCTGCACCCACCAAACTGACGAGCAATACTGTTATAGACATCTTTAGAAATAGTGGTCTTCCCTACACCTCCAGTTCCCCATATTCCTATCATCCGAACATCATCCGAGCCCATACTCAACAACGACATTACTTTTTCTACCCGGCGACCTACACCAACGGGATACTCGGCAACATTCAAGGGTTCTCGTGCTACTATAGTCGAGATCTCTTTGACGACGCTCTCGATGAACTTGGTATCATCTCTGCCAAAACAAAGCAGCAAAAGGAACGCGAATAAATGGAAACATACAATCCATTGAACTAACTAAAACTAACATGATGTAAACAATTACTCTGTGACATTCCAAAAAATGACTCTTAACGCAATAATCGATGCCATCATGTATCAATAAAATTAGAAAATTCCAAATTCTTTTCCAGGGTCGAACAGGAATACTATGATTACCCATGGACATAATGCCAACCGGACAAATTGCCGGCTTCAGTTAGGGCTTGCCTCCATTTCTTCACCCTCTCAGAATCCTTTCCCAATTTCTTCTCGTGGCTGGCCAATGCCTTGCCATAACTCTCTCTCTGCCCTCGAATCACCCCGGGCTCCACTTTGTAGAACACGGGCAGCACTTGCTGTTTCTCGTGCCTCCTACATTCCATTACCTTCACCAGCTCGTCCAAGCACCACCTAGACGAAGCGTAGTTCTCGGAGAAGACGAGCACGGCGATCCGCGACTCCTTGATGGCCTTCGTGAGCGCGGGCTCGATCTCATCCCCGCGCCTCAGGTCCTCGCGGTCGATGTAGGCGTTGATGCCGCCATGAAGCAGACACTTGTGGAGGTCAGCGACGAAGCCGTAGCGGACGTCCACGCCTCTGAAGTTAATGAAAACGTCGAACGGCCATTTTTCTTCGGAAGAGGGGGAAGAAGAAGAAGAGGACGACGACGACATTGGAAGATAGAATGTGAGCTTAGTTTGGATTCGTGTCCAGCAATGAGTGATGCTTTTTATCGTGGAGTTGGTCAAGAAATCGATGCGGACTGAGAAACATCGAACGTCGCACCGTGTCAGGAAAAGCGCCTTTTTCATTATTTGTTTTTTCTTTTCATTTTTCACAAATGGACGAGAAGTTTTCTTTCATTCATTTTTATTATAAAATTGTCTGTCATGTGGCTTACAAAAAATCGGAAAGTGGCTTTATTTTAGGGTGTTCAAACCGAAGGGTTTCAACCGAGAATCATCCGGATGGGACTGAACCAGCTGGTTGGATCCGGTTCTTTAAAGTGTCCATCCGATATTTAATTTTTAAAAGTGAAAATCAGATCAGATTAGATCATATATATATATATTAAAAAATTTGTCTAATGTGAACTAAAGCACTATCTCATTCAATGATATCATAAGCTGCGGTACAATGACTTTTTACTTATGATCGCTTCCGTCAATATTTTAAGATTTGTTACTCTCTCTCATTATTAATGATAAAAAAAATTAAAAAAATAATCAGTTTCATTAGACCAGGCCAGAAATTAATCACTCATATTTTATTTTATTTGCCAAAGTTAAAAATTGGCTATGAATTTATGTATTGCAAAAATAAAAATATCATTCTTAATCCAAATCCGATATATTCCATTCAAATATTTTATCTTCAATGAATGGCAACATATCTTTCACATTATTAGGTAGGAAATTGTTTAGATTTTGTGCTTATTGAATTCATCTTGTCCCAGAAAATGAGTCATGAAATATATTTTTTTAATGTGTACCGGATACAATTTTGTTTTTTCCCCATTAATTGATTTTCATATTTTTAAGTAACCGTCTTTTGTTTAAGAATGGAATGAGGGAGTCATGCGCATGTTTACATAATTCAACTCATCACGTCCCCAGAAAATTCTCCTTTCTATTTCATTTTATTACTTTTTTGAAAAAAGGAAATATGCACAGGGGTTAACCGATGCGCTTTGTCTGTTATTTACGCATGATACATATGGAAGATCCCAGCTTGGCAAATACAAGTAGTGTTGTTTGAAATCAAGGCTTTACCTTTTCCATTTATTTTGACTACAACCCATTTTGAACGATGTTATAAGCTGTGATTTCAATCGAATATTTTTTGTTAATTCCTTTGGCGAGCTTTCTGAAAACAAGCCTCAATGCCAATGTCATTTCTTTGGTCGCAAAATAATTAATACAATCTATTTCTTTTGCAAGACTTAAATAAAATTTGGGCAATTTCAACTAAGTAATGAATGTACACCTGGCCAGTATGCCTCCAAACATCTAGCTCCCGCAGTTTCAGATTTAGATTTGTCCGCCCAATTCAGCTGACCATCTGAAGTGCTTTTAACGGTTGGTTGACTTTGTTCTTTTCCCCTATAAATAGAATAACTCATTGCCTTGGGTAATTATGCAAAATCCCTCTTGCATACACTTTGCAATCAAATTCTTGCATACACTTTACAAGTGTAAAAGAGTGTGTTGTGTTCATAAATGAATGTCGGCTCCATTGCAAATCAATCTATGTATGAGGCTTCAAGTATAGTTGATTAGACAAAACTCTCTAACAGTCTCTGAAAATGGAGTTGGGACTTATTTAGACCAAACCACTATAAAACATATCAACATTCCTCTCTTGCTATTCCTTTTTATTTATATGCATATAATGTGTGTAATAAATTGCTTACCTTATATTTGTGTGTAAATACTTGATACTATGGAGCATATTCTATATTTGGGCAAAAAATTGCTTGTGTTTACGTGAATTTTTTGAGCTAAATATCATGGCATCACATATTGATAAATTAAAAGAGTTGGTGATACAATTTCATCATAATACACAATTAAACAATAGTATGGTCAACAAGTGTTAGACAAGGAATCTAATACATTCACGCGCCAAATGTGGAGAGGCTCATGCATCCTTTTATCATTTTCCCCACATTTCATAAAGCAATAGTCGTCAGGCAATTTTATAAGCTTTTGTAATGGCTAAGGAATACCCATTCCTTTCATAGCTTGAGCATGAAAAATAGATCAAGCTTTATGTTCAATTGAAAATAATGCAGTTGGTTTTAGTGTATAAATTCACAGAAATGAGAAATTTCCAAGAAGAGCACCTTTAAATGATTAAGTGGTACACCGATAACTTATTTTCAATTACTTTGGAGCAAATGATCTTTCGCTCAGGTAGGGCCTTTTTCATTGAATGCTTTTTTGAAATTCACTTGCTTAGCTGATCCTTTAAAGTATTGTTTTTGCTTGCTTTGTTATGTTTGTTGATGCATTGTCTCCTTTCGTCCAAATTAATGCATATTAGTTGCATCTATTGCATATTTTTAAATTGGATTGGCTACCGTCATGGTCCTACATGTTGGTAGTGGTCCCTATTTTGCAAATTTGTTAATGCTTTCATTTTTATTCTAGCGTATGTTTTGTCATTAATGACCAAAACTCGGGGAAAAGTGTTTAAAATGTCCTAAACCTTTTACATTTGTGCCAATTTAGTCCTAACATTTTTTTGTGCCAATTAAGTCCTAAACATTTTTACGTTATGCCAATTCAATACTTTCCAGCCAATTTTGGCTGGACTTTATTGACTAGACGTCGGTCGGTTGACATGGCATGATCAATGCTGATGTTGACAACTTTTAATAATATTTTATTTTTTTATTTTTTTTTGTCTTTTTATTTTTTCTTTTTTTCTTTTCTTTTTTCTTTCTCCTCCTTCTTCCTCCAGCCAATCGTCGAACCTCAGTGACCGGCCAGAGGCGACGGTCGGCGAGGTCGACCTCAACCTTGTCGGCCACCTCGCCATTGGCCACGAGGGCGGCCTTGCACTAGGTTTGGAGGGCTAGCCTCGCTTGCGTGGCGCAAGACTGCCGTCAAGGCCTGGGCAGCAAGGCTCCCCCTTGCCAGATCTGGCGAGCGTCGAGCCTAGCCCATGGCCGGCCTCACGAGGTCACCCTCGTAGCTTGGGCGGCCTTGAGCTGGCCTTGCGTGGGCTGGCGGGGCTCGAGCGAGGCTTGACCCTCGCCAGATCCGACAAGGGCAAGCCTCACCACCCAGGCCTCGAGGGCAGCCGTCACCTCTGGCCGGTCACCGAAGTCCAACAACTGGCTGGAGGAAGAAAGGGGAGAAGGAAAAAAGAAAAAGAAAAGAATATTAAAATATAATTAAAAGTTATCCATGTCAGCATTGATCAGGCCACGTCAGCCGCTCGGTGTCCACTTAGCAAAATCTGGCCAAAATTAGCCAGAAATGACTAAATTGGCACAACTAAAAATGTTTAGGACTTAATTGCCACCAAAAAAAGGTTCATGAATAAATTGGCATAAATGCAAAAAGTTTAGAATTTTTTAAACACTTTTCCCCCAAAACTCGAGACCATGCCATGGAATTTAAGTGTTTTATTTTATTTTATTTTATTTTATTTATGGTTTTTGAGTTATAGCACATTGACAATGCCAAGGATAAGATCCCTCACCTTAGTAGCAAAAATTGTTGGTTTTTGGTGATTTTCTTGCACCAGAGGCCTCATAAGCATACTGATCAAGCTTATTGACCACACCAACGATAAGGTCCCTCACCATAGTAAGGGCACTTGTGTGTCCACACAGGAATCTGAATGTAGATTACCAAACAACTAGCACATAAAACATTTTAAGTCCGTAATGCTCACTTTTTATGACAAATAACATCCAATAAAATATGAATCAATGGACAAGCAACAGGGTATATAGTCACTTCTGTGACTAGTTTTCTTTCATAGATCAGGCATGAAGAAACATAAATTCAAAGAAATGAGAAATTTTTCTAAAAGAACACCTTTAAATGATTAATCAGTATGCCAATAGCTTATTTTCTTTTACTTCGGAGTGAAGGATCTTTACCTCGAGTAGGGCCTTTTTTATTGGATGCTTGTTTGGAATTCATTTGCTTAGTGAACTTGTTCCCCGTCAAATCAAAGTGTAAGCCATTTTCAAAAACATTGGATACTTCAAACGAGAATTCATAAGGAAGACTTCGTCTAGATATGAAAGAACATGTTGCATTCAAATTATTTAGTCCAAAAAGAGGATTTCCGGGTTTGGACTTTAATGAAGAATGACATTTTGACAGCGTAACGTGTCCACTAATATTAAATGATGTAATAGGTATTGTGTCTAGAGTTTAGCTTATTTTGTTACTATCTAAATCGATGTTACAAATGAACATCATTAATGAATTCCATGTGATTAGACGAAATCTCTCTTCTTTTTTTTCTTCGTCTTTTTCACTTAGTCAAAAACGCAAGAAATAGCTCATCACTTTCGTGCCAGTTTCCCTTCACGCCTACATGCAACTTCGCTCTAGAAAATAAAATGATGAAGTTGATTTTGATGAGCAGGTGGCCCCTATTACCCTGTTCCTTCTACATGCTCATATCTAGAGTGAATCCAAGGCTTGAGTCTGCATTTCCATTACAAAAATGCCCACTATTCTAACTATCATAAATATCATATGCTCATCACTTACCGATCCTTTGATTGGTTGGTGAGCTCAAGTCTTTATTTGACACTGATTTAATCACTTCATATCTTTATTGAAATAATTTTCACTTTAGGCCCTCTTTTTAAAAATAACCTCACTTTAGGCCTTTATTTGAAGATTTTCTTGATTATTTTTTAAGGATGCTCCTTGATTTCATCTAAGAGGACTTAAAAAGCTACAATAAACCATGATTTCAATTGAATACCTTCAGTGGACTTTCTGAAAAAGAGCCTCAATGCCTGTGTTGCTCCTTTCACCACAAAACAATCAACTCATACTATTTCATTTTCAGGACTTAAATAAAAATTTGCCATGTCATTAAAGAAATATTCCACACAAGAGTCAAGTGGCACATGCCCCTCGACGTTAAACCAAACCATTTGCGATGGTGACGATCCTTGCACTTCAAAACATCTTCACAACCATCCGATATCAATGTTTTCACTTTTTCGGAGAAGTAAACGTCACATAACTTTTTTTTTCCCATGATTTTGACTAGGGGTGAGCATGGTCTGAGTTGGGCCAGTCCACCCCCTAACTCTTAGACCAACCTGTATAGTGTTGATCCTCAATTTTTTGGATTGATGATTGATCATATTGAGCTTGGGACCGAGGATTGGACCGACCCAATGGGTTCGGTCCGATTCCAAGGTTAACCCGGGACCAAACGATAATTTTTTATTTTATTTTTTGTAATATTTAAAAAAATGATTGAGGACCAAATTGACCCAATGAGTTCAGTCCGGTTTCCAAGTCAACCTAGGACCAACCAATAATTTTTTATTTTATTTTTTGTACTCCTTGAAAGAGTAATCGAGGACTGTACCGACCCAAGGGTTCGATGATGAGCGAGGTCAGCTAAGAAAGGCAAGCGGTGAGAATCAAGTGGGGTGAGCGTCGAACATAATGATCATCGAATGTCAAGTGGGGAGCAACAAGCCAAGCGAACATCGAGCGGCAAGCGGCACGAATGACCCAAAGCGAGTGAGCGAGTATCGAGTGGTGAGCGAAGAAATTTTTTTTTTTTGGAGGAACCGGTTTACAGCCGATAGCCGCACCGTAAACCCCCAAATGACACTTAAGCAGGAGGACCCATCACCCCTGAGTCACACTTAATACACCTAGCGCCTCCTCTGGGTTTTGAACCCTTCACCTCTTCGTTGAGGATCAGCAGAGTCTTAGCCAGTGGAGCCACCGCGGCCGGTGGTTTGGTGAGCGAAGAAGTTGTTTTTTTCGATTTTGGTAAATTGAAGACTAAGATGACAAATAAGACAGAAGAGAACAAATACTAGAGGATGATGCCATAAAGAGTTATTTATGCCTTTTTGAACGCCGTGGAAACTCCTCACAAAAACATTTTCCTCATTCGTAAATTATAACTATTGAAACTGTAAAACACATTAAAAATCTAAATTATTAAAGAATAATGTAAAATTACTTAAACTCCTCATTAATGAGCTATTTAATGTTGTTGACACTATTTATTTTGAGGTTTTCTCTATATAAAAAAATTATAAGTAATATTATATATATATATATATATATATTCAGGGTTGGTCCGAGTTGGACCAACCCGGAACTCTCAGAACCGAAGACTGACCCGCACAGTGCTAGTTTAGGAATTCTAGGACCAAAGACTGACCGAGTCTCCCTAGGAACCGTTGACTCTGGACCAATGCTCACCCCTAATTTTGATTGAGGGGACTTCGAAAGACTAATACACCTTATATTCACATGAAAGAAGTTTTCACACCTATCCTAAATATATATAGATCTAGGTCTATGTTGACCCTAATTCACATTTGATAATTATAAAGCTAACTCAAATATGTTACTCATTATTTAAAATTATATCTGTTGCACTTGAGTATTTTTTATAGAATTTTTTTTGGTCAATTATTTTGTATAGGATTTCAAAAGGGTAGAAAGATCGCATTACCCTGAGACAAGATATTATAAGATATTTTAGTAATATTAATGTGTGTGTTGAAAAAGTTAATGATTTGCCCGTCCAACTTTTCTTCACTAAAGATCACATTTACTGCATTAGTTCGATGTATGATTGATGCAAATATCTGTTTAACATTCGTTTATTGTTAACTGAATTATGAATAAATTTGACAAATTGATAATTTTGAATTCTAAAATCATCATCGCAGTCGCCACATTTATATTGAGATTTACTCCTACTGGTTTTTTTTTTTTTTTCATAAAGAAAAAGTCGTCAAACAATTTTATAACCTTCTGTAATTTTGCCAGTGCCCCGCATTACATTCCCCCAGGGTCACAACAGGATAAAAGCTATTTGATTTGATAAAGGTAACAACGCACCGACCCTCTACTTTCCACGCACCTCCCTGATTTCAAACCGAAGATAGACAGGTTGTGTTCCCACTGCAATCTTGACTTATGAAGTTTAAAGGGTTTTTTTTCTTTTTTTGAATCTGTTGACTGAAATTGGTGTTCCCACACTATATTATTGAGTTGGGCGGAAAGATGCAATCCTACTCCTATATAATACTCTATAATTGTAAGTGGGGAGCTTGCTGGCTTTTTCAGAGAGCACAATGGATCGAGACCAGATGATACTGTCTCCTATTTTTTTGTGATGACAGTGCAAGCTTTCTTTAAAACACTGCAGCAGAGAACGGAGATGGAGATTTACGCACAAGAAAATCGAGTTTACGCACTCATACTTCTGTTAGGCCGTCTACTCACTCACGCACTTTGCAAATAATCGTCTGATGTACTTGAACGGAGATAAGGAGTCATTTCTTATCTCTGGTCAGAAACTCAACCTTAAAGGGCGAAGATGTTGGAGCTAAAATCAGGGCTATACTGTTAAGTGACTTCTTGAAACTCAGTCACTTCAAAGCTGTTTCAAACAATTGGAAAGCGATAAAAAAAATGCTCCTCAATTTCACACTCGAGCAGAAAAGTGCATGAATGTGGCTTTAGATGGAGTGATGAGACTCCACGAATCTAAGCACAAGAAAATGTTAAATTGTATCAGAATTGCAATTACGACTAAATGAATGAGTTGAAATTGAAATTACATTGAAATGGAATTATAAGGAAAGGTAAAGAGAACTTTGGGAGATAAAGGGCACGTCGGTTGCCCTGCTGCTTCAGCATCTTTAATATTCTTCAAAAGAAGTGACATCATGTCTTTCCACTTTGCTTGAAATTCTCCTATTTTGCGGACAACCACTTGAGCAAATGGACTAGCAATACACACTTTTTGGTGGAAAAGGGGGTAAAATTAGGTACTAACACAAGTATGTTTGATCATTTTTTCTACATGTTCATTCTCATGCAGTCATTGAGGAAGAATGCGCCCAACTTAGGTTTGATACGTATCTCTACAAAGTCATGAAAAAAGGAGCAAAAGAAATGACCTCGCAAGTTTTTGTATGTAAAATTCATCTATATCACAAGCATAAATATTTGTTCGTCAAGATTTTTCTGGATGTACTCGTGACATACGCGACCCCCTCCACGTGATTCTAGATATCAATCCAATGAAGTAGGCGTAAAACAAGTACTTACAAGTTACAATAACGATATGTTTCTAGCATAAAAAGTCGAGCACACGATGAACAGTAAAGAGGGGAAAAAAGAAGAAGGCCCTGTTTGGTAACCATCCAAACAGGGCCAAATTCTGATTCTTTGTTCCCAGAATTAGTTTCGGCCCAGAATCGCGTTTGGTAACTTTTTTATTCCCGGGAACAAATTTGTTCCCAGAATCAGTTTTGGACAAGAATTTAGAACCAAAAAAAAGTTGATTCTTGTTCCGGGAACGAATTTGAGAATCAAAATCAACAAATTTTCTTCTTCCCTTCGGCCATCTCGCGACTGCCGTCCACCACCGCCCGCCACCGTCCGCCATCTGCCACTGCCATCCACCGCCGCCCGCCGCCGCCGCCGTCCGCCGCCGCCGGTCGCCGGCCGCCAGTCCGGCGAGCTCGCCGGAGGCAAGCCCAGCCACCGGCGAGGCTTGGCCTCCCCAGATCTGGCGAGGCCGAGCCTCGCCGGGACTGGGCAGGGGCTGGGCGAGCCTCACGACGCCCAGCCCCACCGGTGGCCAGGCGAGGCTCGCCTGGCCACCGGCGAGGCTCGCCCAGCCCCGCCGGTGGCCTGGCAGGCCTCGCCCAACCCCGACAAGGTCGGCCTGGCCATCGGCGGGGCTCGGCCGAGCCTCGGCGGGGCTAGGCGAGCCTCGCCCGGCTGCCGGCGAGGCTCGGCCGACGAGGGCTGGCCTCGCTGAGGGCCGGTGACGCTCCAGTGAGGTCGCCGGCCCTCGTCTGGCCGGTCGCCGGTCCGGCGACCGGCAGGAAGAAGAAGAAGAAGATGAGAAAAAGAAAAGAAAAAAGGAAAAAAAAAAGAAAAAAAAGGAAAATGAAAAAATGAAAAAAAGAAAAGAAAACAAAGGAAAAAAGTAAAAAAATTATTTAAAAATTAAAAGAAATTGATTTGGAACAGAATTAATGAACACGGTACCAAACGCAATTCTATTCCAGAATAAAAAATTTTGGACAGTTACCAAACGGCTTAAAATGCTTAGAATCAGTTCCCGGGAATAGAATAAAAAAGAATCAGTTCTGATCAGAATCAGCTCCTGGGAACAGAATCGTTACCAAACGCGCCCGAAAAGGCCCAAAGCAGTTCACTTCCCTTCTAACTTACTCCCTCAAAAAAAATTCTGATTGATGTGACAAGGTAGGCCACCATAAAATAAAATGGAGCGAATTGAATTGAAAGCACATGCATGATTAAGTAATGGTCATCATGCCACTGAGGGAGGCTGCTTTTTAATTTGAAAAACCAGGAAAGTTTCTCAACAAAAAGAGAAAATCTACTTTCTAATTCTTCACGTGATTCCCACTTGTCATCATCGCAATACCTTTTTCAATCTTGGTGGGACATTCACTTTGATCGTTCCGCATCATTACCCGTCCGTTTCTTTTTGACTTTTAAGGTTTTCTTTTATGACTTTTACTCTACTTTGAGGTTCGTAATAATTATGATGAAATGAAAGTTTCCCTTTTGCATCGTACTTTACCTGATTTTTTTTAGCAAGTACTGTACTTGATGTCACAGATTAGCTTTTGGTAGAAAAACTATCGCCTGGAGGTCCTTTCCTTTTCCATGTACTCATCTACTCATAACATACTCTTAGCTTTTTCGATGGACCAAAGAACATAAATATACACAATCAATCATTTTCATTTTGGGCTTATCTGAAAATCAAATAACACCATGTATAAATTCATAGAATCAATCTATACAATACTTTTCCTTATGGATGTAGACAATGAAACCAATTTTGATAAACATTTTGAAGCATTCGTATTCAAGTGTGTTGAGTTCATTGCCTGTAACTAATCTCACCATTCTTTATTGACAATGTGGGGGCACTCATCAACATTGCCCAAAATCACAGGTTGCTTGATCATCACCCTCTCTTCCATTAGGTATTCGGTGAGATGATATGGATCCAAAATGTTGACCCACGAAATTGCATGTTCAACAATTTGCTCTTTCACTAAAATTGTATAGATTTTGATGTAAAATCCAAAAATTAAAATTAATGAACTTTTTTTTTCCAACAAATCGTGGATTATTTTTCTATTGATTGAGAGAGAGAGAGAGAGAGAGAGAGAGAGAGATGTGTGTGTGACTGTGTGTTGGTGAAGGAGGCGATCTACACTGGCTTGAAAGAGAAAGACGAGGCAAAGAGAGATTTGTGACGTCATTATGGATGGGGAAGGCCACGAGAATGTTGTAGCTGCTGTGGTCGAGAAGTTGAAGTTGATGAAAGGTCATCCTACCCAGACAGATCACAATAGTTAAGGGAGGGAAATGAAGGATGGGTCTCCAACCTTGTTTAATTCAATTTTCTGTTGCAAATAAAAATAGCGACAAAGTGTGGTATGATGTGATTCCAATGAATGTGTGTCAAAAGCTACTTAGACGATCATGGCAATATTACCATCGAACTATTCACGACGGATTCGGATACACTTGTTCCTTCGAGAAGTATGGTGTATAGACTCCTCTTGCACCATTAAAAATTGATTATCGCCCCAAGTAGGCAAAGGAAGAAAGCGTTTTTAACATACATGTCTGGATTAATAAAAGCCTACGAGGATACACACGTTGCTTGTGCACTAGTGATACTGGTATCCAAGAGAACGAAGAATCACTTGAATTGCCTTCTTGAAGAATTTAGAAATTTTGTTCCTGATGAAATGCCAACTGGCTTGCGGCACATGCGTGATATTTCAACATTGCAAATATCCTCAACAAAGCTGCCAACCCATGAAGAACTACAACGCCAAGTGAAAGACCTTATGGAGAAAGGCCTGGTAGAAGAAAGTGCCAGACCTTGGACTGTGCCACCTAGGAGTGGCCATTGGGCCTCGTCGGCCCACGTTCCTATTTTTAAAATATTAATTTTAACGAAAAAAATTCAAGAAGAATTAACTAACCTTTTTAGCAAATTTTACAAATAATTAAAAATTAATTTAGGAGAATTAACGAAGAACACTCATTCAATTAAACCAAATTGAAATACAAGTATATCTTCAAATGTCTTGCAAAAGAAAATTACACATAATGTTACCCTAATATTGGACTCGAGCAAGTCCTTAAAAGGCTCATGGAGAAGAAACAGGCGGGAGATTCACTCTGAGGTGAGAGACCTTGCAATGTCATCCCATATTCCCTTCTCCTCGGGAAGAAAAAACTAGAGGAGAGGTTTGAGGGCTTCATGGTGATGAAGGTAGACATCACGTTAGGGCTGTGACTGGCTACCATCGAGTAAGTTGGTATAGTAACCACCCGTGTCTAAAGTAAATGAAGGTGGGTGAAATGTCTACTGTAGACCTGGCTGCCTTACGACAAAGTCTACAATCGACTGCTAGCACCTGTACCCCCAATTGTAGACTTTGCTGTTCAATTTTCTTGCAAAAGAAAATTACACATAATGGTACCCTAATAATGAATACACGCAATTACTCAAGACAACATTTATAATAAATTCTATATCTTCAATGTTGTGTTCCCCACCATGATTCGGATGGTACAGTGTCATCATTGTCCTCTTATTCATATTAGGCATATTCCTCTAAAGTCAATTCTTGCGAAAACCAATCATGTCTTGTTGCAACCATTTCTAAGCATTCCACTCGTCTTCCAAAATGTGTTGACAAGTACTAAACATGAGCTCGATGTTATCATAAATGCCGGTGGCGTTAGTAAGTCATGAGCCGTGGTGGAAAGAATAAAAAAACTAGTGGCTTTCCTTTTTCCACCATTTTGAGAATTTCAATGTCGTCTTCATTAAATTTACTAATGTGTTTTGATCGATCCATTCTCAAGTACGTCGCCAATTTATCAGTAGACAAAGATGAAGACCCAATGGAAGGCTCTGGGGTTTGTTCTTCTTAGGAAATAGAGACCATAAAAGTTTCTGGCCTTCTTCGATGAAATCATGTATCATCATATATTGTCCTTTGCAACAAGTACCAATACGCTTTACCATATTTTACTCAGTCATTTTATAAATATTCTACTAGACTTTTTAAAAAGTTTCCTAAAACAATGTATTCATAAAAACACTTTAAATTGTTATTTTTCTGAATCATTTTAAGCACGCTTTTAAATGGGAAGATCACGTTCGTTTCTAAAGTGGATCCTAAGAACATGAATGGACAAAGGCTGCTTGCGTGAACAATCCATTTTCTATAGAGGTGTCAAAATGGACCACTTGTTTCTGCCAAAAAATAGTTAAATGGATTTACTTTGATAGATGGATTTTAAATGGGTTTTAAGTGGGTCTTAAGAGAGAGACTCTCTCTTATCCATTTAACTTTACAAAAATATTTTTTTATAAATACCGAAATTATAATTATTTTTTTATTTTAATTTTCTTTTCTTTTTTCTTTTTTCTTTCTTCCTTTTTTTTTTCTTTCTTCTTCCTCCGGTTGCCAACACGGCAATAGGCGGCGACGGGCTAGGCGAGCCTCGAGCTCACCGGATCTGGCGAGGCTCGAACCTCGCTGATCTACGAGGGATGAGCTCGAGCTTGCCCGACGCGAGCAAGCTGCGAGCTCGCCAGATCTGGCGAGGCGAAGGCCTCACCAACGTCTGGCAAGGCTCGAGCCTCGTGGACCTAGACTTAGAACCAGGGAAGGAGAGTAAATTTCCTGCAGGTATGCATCCCACAGTGGGCGAACACTCTCGTTCAAGCCTTTCAGGGACAGCCTTTTAGCAAAAAACCACTCAACCCTTTAGTTAAGAGCCTAGAGACACTCAGAGATGCTAGGATGGAAACGTTTTTAACCTACCCAAGCTGCATTTCTTGGAGGATCCTACTAGGCTGGAGAAGAAGAGGAGTTTAGAAAGTTATGGAGAGAGTTTTCATAAAACACTCACTTTACTTCAAGGGACTCTGTCCAAAACAATACACCCTCTATGTCTTATATAGACAATAAGAGGTCACAAAGCAACAAACAAAGACCAAGCTCATGGGTCCGGAAACAAACAGAGGCACTGGAAATTTTCAGGAGGGAATTATTCGCACACTATGAATAGTGATCGTACTGTGAACAGTACCTTCCCTAGCCTAGTGCTACAGTAAAAGTGAACAGTGATTTGCTACAGTAAAATTGTGCGGATTCAGCGGTCTCGTCCGTCACGAGCATTGTAGTTATAAACTGAGTCATCTGAGCTGTCTTCTAACATATGTGCCTCATATTTTTGTTCAAGAGCTTCAAGATCTTCAGGTGAGAGGATTTGGTTCAGCTGTCTTGATGAGGATGCTTCTACATGAGCCTAGTGTGATGCTTCTTCTCGAGCCCAATCTGTATTATCACGTACTGCAGTGTCGGGAGAAATGCTTGGCTGGGGCCAATTGGATGGCTCTGCATAGAAAGATGTGTCCATGCTTTAGGATAAGGACGAAGGTCCTGAATCATAAGGGTCTTAGGAAAGAGGACCTCCCCATTGTGCATAGGGGTCCTGTGTGGATTGGACAATGTCATATGTATCTGTCATTTCATTGTCTTGGGATGACGCAGCTTGTCTGTCTTGCCTAAGTGCTTCCTTAGCTTCTGGTGCTAGGTCATAATGATCCCATGCAGTGGGTTCATTATAATTCCATGCCTCTTGAGGAATAGTTTTGTTTTCTTGGCACAAAATTCTCTAGAATTCTCGGTACTGGTGTTCACAGGATCTAACAGATCTTGGATAAGATTTGTGAATCCGAGCTTGTCTGCTATCCAAGTAGGGCTTGTAGGATGTGGTTCCTATTTCCTAAGGGGCATTAATGATATGTCCATTATTTGTGAAAAAATACCATGGACGCTGGAAGAACAGGATGGTATGAACTTCAGGATTTGGTGTTGTGGATCTCAATTCTTTTTCCAAGAGATATTTCCAATGAGTAGGAGGATAGAACCAATTGAGAAAGTCTAAAAGATTTTTATCACTTTCTCTTTCAACATTTCTTCCGAGTAGGAATATCCTGGTGAGGTTGGCAATGAATCTTCTTGTTGGAATTTCAATGGCTATTAAGTACTTATTGGTCAAGTACCATAATAACGTCTTGAGTTAATCCGGGAAATCATCTTCCTTCCAGATAAGAGGATGAATGAAGGGATAATCTGAATTTAATCTAAAAGGATAGAGAATCGAACCTCCATTAAATCTGAACAGATTTGTGTGGCATTGCCACATGAGGTCTCCCAAGCTTTCAGCGAGATTGTCATTCTGGATGTGTTGAATAATCTCCTGGGGATATTTCCAGCTTGACAGATCTTTGATCTTCTCAATCTTGTATTTTACACCATGATTGAGTATATGGAAAGCAAGCCTCTTGATGTACATGTTGATTTCGGCTGGTGCTTTTGGCCTTGATAAGAAGTCAGCAAGTACGTTCTTCTTTCCAGGAATATGCTTGGTTTCAAAAAAGTATTTTGAGAACCATTCAGCCCATCGAAGCAGTTGGGAGTTTGGAATCTGCTTCTGTTTAAACTTGGTCATCTAAGGAAAAGATGCCATGTCTAATTCTACTAGGAAGTGATGGCCGATGAGATGAAACTCAAACTTTTTTATTCCATTTTTTACTGCGAGGATTTCTTTGAAAGTGGAATGGTAATGCATTTCTGCTTGAGAAAACTTTCCACTTTTGTGAGCACAAAGATGTCTCTTACCATCAATTTCTTCAAACAAGATGGCTGCCCAGTATTCATCACTAGCGTCAGTTTGAAGAATTCTTTTTCTTAGTTGATGGTATTTGCAATGGTGGGAGATTTTGCATAATCTCTTTAAGCTTAGCGACTGCTTTGGTCTGAGTTTTTCCCCAAGGTAGGGGATTCTTCTTCAGCATGGATTGCAAAGGAATCAGAAGCTTTGCAATGTTTGGGACAAAATCCCTGAAATAATTAATTATCCCAATAAATTGCTGAACTTGTTTTGTAGTGAAGTTATCTTCAGGAAACTTCAATAATTCTTGAGTACTATGCGGCCCTGGATAGTATGTCCCTTTGTTAAGGTGCATACCAAGAAATTCAATTTCTGTCTGGGCAATATTCATCTTTCTTTGAGAAAGCATAATACTATGCTTTTTCACGATTTCTGCAAACTGCTCAAGGAATTGACAGTGTGACTGCTCGTCAAGACTGTGGAGCAGAATGTCGTAGATGTATACGGCTACACTTGACAAGATTGGCTAGAAAATACGACACATGGCCTTTTGGAAAAGGGATGGTGCTACCTTTAAACCAAAAGGAAGAACTTTCCATTGGAAGTGCTGGTTCGGGATACAGAATCCTGTTTTAGATCTGTCTTCAAGATGGATGCCCAATTGCCAAAATCCGGCTTTGAGGTCGAATTTTGAATAGATGTGGGCCTTGGTTAGACCAGTAAAGAGAGAATCTCTGGATGGTAAATGGAATTTATCATCTTGGAGAAAAAGGTTGAGAGGTTGATAGTTGATTACCAGCCTCATTTTGCCCTTGTTTTGCTCAGTGCGCTTATTGACATAAAAGGCTTCACAAGCCCATTGAGAATTGGAGATTTCAATAAGGCATTGTTTCAATAGTTCTGAGCATTCCCTTTGAGCTAGAGCCAGATGTTCTAGCTTCATTCCCATGTGGCTCGCCTTGGTTAGATTTATATCTTCATTTTTCTTGAAAGGAAGGCGAACAAAGAACTCTGGATTTTCCCATAAAGGATGGGAACACTTTTGAGCGAATTCCGAATGGGATTCCGAACAAGATTCTAACAACTTTTGCATGATTGGATCTAACAGACTCATCTGAATAGAAAAGAGTCTCTAAATATTGACAAACTCAGAGAATTGGTCTTTATACCTAAGACCTTTTCCATGGATGATTCGAAGCTGAGAGATTTGAGTCATGATGTCCCACCAAATTATCAGATCTTTATTGGGGAGGTTGGATCCAAAGATTTTTGTAGTTATGGAACATTGAGGGAAGAACTGGACAATTACGGGAGTGGTTCTGACATTTGTGGAGAAAGTATCTCCAAAGGCGGAATTGAAATATCGGACATAGGGAGTCCAATATTCTTCAGGTAGAACTTTCGTGTCTAAAATGGAACAACTTACTCTAGTATCAATGAGAGCAATAATAGTGATTGGTTTGGCAAACTTCGAAGTGAGGATTTTTATAGGGAAATGGGGATAGTGAGTTTGACTTGAAAAGATGTCAAGGTTTGGTTCCGAAGATGTGGGGGATATGTGAAAAATGTCTTCAGACTCTGAGTCTGATTCAGTCTCATTAGAAGTTTGGTAAGAAGGAATGGCACAAAGAGTTTGTTCAGATGGTTCCTCATCAGCAGAGAATAAGGATTCAATATCATCATTTTCAAGAGAAATACCTGTTTCATTCTCAATGTGATGAATTAGATGATTCTGACCTTTTCTCGCTTGAGGATAATTTTTGGTAAAATGTCCTTTCTAATTGCAGATGAAGCAACGGTTTGATTTCTTATGGCCTGTGCGATCCTTCCTTTTGCGTAGGTATTACCATTTCTTCTTTTTTCGAAAGTGCTTGGAGTTATGTTTGGATTTCTTCATCCAGAACTTCTTGAAATGTTTCTTTTTCCGAGAAAACTTACCACAAGTACCATCACAGTCTTGCTTGGAGCATTTAATTTTTAACTTCTGGCGAGAACAAGCTGTTTCAAGACGTTTGTCATCTGTGATGTAGGTACAGACCATCTAGTGCTTTAAGCATAATTCTTCAAGGTATAGAAAGACTTATTGCTGTATTTCTCCCAAGGGAATATCTTGTATTCTCCTTTGTTTTCCAAAGAACGATCTTTCAACCATCTGGGATAGTTCTTTAGGGATGGAAGTAAGAAAAACATGCTTCAGATTTGGATATGCTCCAACTTGATAAAAGAGTTGAAGCATTATTCGGTAATGCTTATCAAGATACTTCTTCTGGAGGGAGTAGCATTTCCTCTCAAAAAAATCTCTTCTTTTCATCTCTATGAGATCAGTGGGTTTTTCCACAAAGACATAATATAAGAGAGTGATGGCATGGCCAAAATTAGGTGACATAAGGAAATGAATCTGGTCTTGTTCTGAAATTGATTTCCACCATAGTTTGAGGCTGCCTGTGAACCTCGTGAGAAAGTTGTAAAGAACATCATTCATATCATGGTTGGTGATGGACTGAGTATTCAACCAAGTATGAAAATCTTCAAGTCTTTCTGGCCATTTGTGATAAGGAATATCATCAATGGTGAAAAACTGTTTTGATGCTATGGACACATGTTGTCCAGGATTGCTTGTCTGAATATTTTCTGGTTCAGAATAGTTTGATTCATTTCATCATCTGGAGGATTGGCCATGAATATTGATGAAGTTACTGGCGCCATAGGGGGGAATCAACTGTAGGAATTGAGAAGGATGAAGAGGAGGAAAGAGATACTGAGTCTGATTCATTATCAGGAGAAGTTTGTTCAGCTGGGAGTAGAATCTGCTTCTCTGGAATGGTAGGATCAAGCTGTTGGATGACAAGGTTAGCTTCTTGAGTACCCAAATCCTTTAGAAAAGATTATAGTAGATTGGATAACATCATCTGATCTGGCCTTTCCCTTATAACAATCGAACTTGATTTTGTAGGCGGCATTTTCTCCTTTCCTTTGTCCTTCTGTAGGGCTTTGAGGCGATTTTGTATTTCTGTCATATCTGGTTCCTTTCTGAAAGGATCTTCTGAAATGGTGGCAAAAATAGACGGCTGAGGTGATGGGGGTAAATACCCAATCCTGACAGGAGATGCTAGTGGATCGAAAGGTCTAAACCTTCCTTCTTCAAGGAGTTGGATTTGCCTCTTGAGTTTTTCTATCTCTGGTTTTGGGCTTTCAAGATAATGATACCCAAGATGTTAACCTAATTCCAAGGCATGAAGCCTTTTCTAGAACTCAGAAAGCATTTTCTTTGTGGTTTCATCATATCTTCGGAGATCTTGTTGTACATTTCCAATCTTGGAATCAATTGCCTTGAAGGCATTGTTTTGTGCTAACAAAGTCTCTGATTGCCAATTTAGAACAGCTTTAGCAATAGGAGTCTTTCTTTATCTTCCATGTTCATCCACATCAGTGGGTGTAGGAATCTTAGGAATATGGCGGTATCTACCATGTGGGTCAATAAACTCTTCTGAAGCAGGAAACAAGAGTTTAGAACTTTCATTGAACAGAGGGGGAAAGTCAGTTTCTTGGAATATGGCTATAGATGAAGTGGGTGGTGTTTCTGTTGGAGTCTCAAGTGGGTAAGAATGTTTCTTAGCCCATTTTAGGATTGGCTTGTAAAACGGGGAGAGAGCTTGCTTTTTCTGAGGAGGAGATGGTGGAGGAGATTTTGGTGGATCGGGTGAAACTTGGGTCGCAGTACTGGACTCTGGTGAAGGAGGTGGTGCATAAGAAATCATGAACTGGTATTTATCACACTCACCAAGAGTATCAACGGAGGGATCTCCGTCTAAGTACCTTTGGTACACCTTATCCTTTGGCTTTTTCCTTCGGGATGGAGATTTTGTAAAAGGATCTACCTCATTAGGGGAATTTGTACAATAGGAACATTGGCAAAAAGGATCCCAAAAACAATAACCATAATTGTTTTTGTAGTAATGGACAGGATGTCCACCACCGTCAAAGTGTCGAACATGCTTTTTTGGATATGGCTCGGAAATTGATTGGGGAACACATGGTTCGATCATGAAAAAGGTTTGGAAGATAGAGGGACTTTCTTCCTTTTCCTTGCCAAATTTGATGGAAACAATTCCATCTTTTTTCCGTACAAACTCAGAGTCCGTAGACTGGAAATGCTTGTTATGCTGGTGTAGCTTTTCATAGTTGGTGATCCAAGTCTCTGGAAGGAGCTTGGCCAATGTATCCTTCGGGATCTGTCTAGGAACATGGATACATGATGCCTGATCATTCTGCATGGAGATAGATAAAGCATCTTCATTACCATTGTTGAAGTTGAGATCAAGAGCATGATTCTGCACTCGATAAACCATCTGGTAATGCAGGGTTGCAGCTATAGAGTCAGCAGTTTGAGGAGCTCCAGTGAGCTGTATTTGAACTTTTAGAAAAGAGAGTAGTTGGGGGTCTGAAAGAGCAATGTTGAAGTTTGGATACAGAGTCACAAAAACTGTTCCAGCATTCAAAGTAGTTTGAACAGTACCGATGCAAGCATGCTGGTATTGTAAAAATCTAGTATCCAACAACGCTATTCTTGCCACAACTAGCAAACCTTTACGACCATGAAATGTAATAGCAAGACGGACAGCACCATAATGGACATGAGTATATCCTTGTTGAGCCCATTGTTTGGGGAACTCTGGAGGGATTTAAAGAGTAACAAAGTACTCCTTTTCAGTAGCAGGAATGGGATGCTGGTCAAATTTGGAGGATTGGACATACTCCTTTACTTGCTTTGGGGTTTGATGAATAAGTTGGCGGATGGAACGGATAGGTGAAAATGATGAGTTGGGTTTGGCAAAAGCGGAGTAAGGGTTCATAAGAGGGAGTTGGGTTTTAGAAATCTTGGTTTCATCACTAAGAGAGACTTCATAAAGATAATCTATCTTAGAAGCATTGGAAACACGAAACTCCGGAGGGGTTGAAGATGAAGGAGAAGGAGCAAGAGAAACGGGTGCTTCGAGGATTTCTGGTTCTGTAGACATGATGTGAGGAGATCTTCTCAACACTGGATTCACCTATCAAGCGCATGGAATGGATAACATTAAAAATGACTCTAATACCATGAATGGACCTAGACTTAGAACCAGGGAATGAGAGTAAATTTCCTGCAGGTATGCATCCCACAGTGGGCGAACACTCCCATTCAAGCCATTCAGGGACAGCCTTTTAGCAGAAAATCACGAGCTCGCCGGCGTCGGGCAAGCTTGAGGCTCGCCTGTGGCCAGCCGCCGGCCATCGTTGTGGCCGGCGGCCAGCCAAAGAAGATGAAGAACCAAAAAAGAAAAAAAAAAGAAAAAGAAAAAAAATTATATTTTAAAAATAAAATTAATTTAAAAAAATATTAAAATAATTAAAATTTGATTTTTTTAAAATAATTATTTTAAAAATTTTGTGTTTTATAAAACTATTTTGGCAATACCATTTTTTAAAAAATAATATATATATATATATATATATATATATATATATATAAGAAATAAGATTGGAAGTTTTTTAGTAATATAATCTTTAAAAAAAACATAAGAATAAGTTTTCCTAAATTTGGTTCAATATGAAAATATTTTATTAATATGGGTTGAGTCGGGTATGGGTCAGGTTGGATATGGGTCAAAAAATTTACATTAAACTTAAATGGGTCATAAATGGGTTAATGGGTCAATTTGGGTCGACCCATTAATGACTCGACCCACCCATTTGACACCTCTAATTTTTTATTGAGCTAATTGAATAGATGACAATCCAAACAAGTTTTTGCATGGCATTATTCTTACTTTTAGTTTGAAAATTTTGAACCCGCCCACTTTTTTTTTGAGAATTTTTCCATGGTTCATGCATCAAAGATATATGAACGTGAGATAATTATTGTGAATGTGACAGTTAGATACTCAAGAGACATATAAGGAACATACTCGGCCATGCATGGGAAAAAAACTTCTAAATAGGAAATAATGCTTTAAGAATTTAAATTTGGATACCATAACAAAATATGGAAGAACTTTTGGATAATGACCAGCTAACTACCAGAATTAAAAGATGAATATATCTGTTATGAGGTTTAAGAAACTTTCTTGATTTAATGTCACTGCCATATTAGTGATCAAGGTCAAGAGTTAACATGGTACGTATTACTAAAAAAAGACTCTATAGTGCATAAAATATGTCCATGAGCTATTGCTTTCATGTTTGTCAATTAATGAAATAATCAGGGTACAACTTCATGCTTTTACGCAAGATATTTTGGGAGAAATTCGTACACAACATCAACCGAAAAATTTATAATTCAGAGGAATCGATCTATAAAGTACTCTAAATCGACCTTTAAGCAGAGCATGTATCTTTCCATACAATCGATGGTGAAAATTAACCAATTATCACATAGACATACCTCAAGCAACAATAAGAGCGACTGAATGGAGGACTGGAAACCATCTCGCTTACGGACATCATCTCCGAACCATTTCATACCGGCAACTGTAGCAAAACCACCCCCCCCCCCCCCCCCCCCGGTCGCAGCTGAGCATATAACGTGGACAAAGAACGAGCATACTCACGCATTCAGATTTCAAGCAACCGAGACGAACATCAAGAAATCATACTCAATAACGTATTATGTTGAGGCGCATTCAGATTTAGCCTTTTATATGGATTAACGCCTGTCCTTATCTTTAGACATAGTATCGATTGGGGGCACAAAGAACACGAAACCAAATCATGGAATCGACACGAATTTTTTTTCCTTTTGCGTCTAAAACCGATTTAAGAATTAGCAAGTGAGTGGAGATCGTGAAGAACAATTCTTATTCGTAGTTATTTTTGCGTAGACAATATTAACGCAGCTAAAATCCACTCATTAACGAAAAAGTCCCCTCACTTATATAGGCGATTCGAGAATTTCTGTCCTAGAACACAAATCCTACTTCTGCACTTTCATCAAGATTTCTGTTCATGCCTTTCAGCATCATCAAGCCATGAAACTCAGATTCTTCTCCACGATTCAAACGACTCTCAGAATCTCAACACGCATTCCAGCTTGCTCATTCTTTGAAAGTACAGTGGTTGGCTACGAATGGTGATCGGACCAAGAGTGGAAGTCGTGGAAGAGTTGGTGTTGGAAATCGGACCAGTGAAGGAAAAACGAATCAGCTTTGAATACTTCGATCAACCTGACAGGAAAACAGAGCATAACAGAGGAAATCCAATCCAACGCGATCTTCGACAACCTAAAGAGAGCAGACTTCAGCGACAAACATCTGAAAGAATCAAAGGTAAAGCTCGGCGAAGAGGAAACACAGATCCTGAATTGATAGCGTCGCTGGAGATGAACTCCTAAACTGATTGCGTCAGTGGATTCAGAGCTGACCGAGGCAAAATGCTGGTGACATGCGAGATATCGAGAAATCCATGTCGCCAATTGAATTAAAAATCGGAAAAAAATAGAAATCGGAGAATGAGAGGGAACACTTAGCTTTTTCTTTGATCCCGATCGAATGAGTTTATAAACTTCCATGCTAAGTGAAAACTGGAAGCTCAAAGGCTTCGGGTTGTTGAGGGTCCGGATAACAAGCTCGAGCTCATCGACCGAGTACACGATTCGAAGCTCAAGCGCGAGAGCATCGTGATTGAAGAGCACGAATGCGGCGAGAAACCTGAATACCGATTCCTCGAAGCTTGAAAACGAGCGATGAAGTTGAAATCGAGAGCCGAATTAGAAGGAGATCCAGGCCTTGGGCTGCAAATTATTGAAAGTTATTCCAATCTTTTCAAAGGGGCCCATGCCAAATTGAATCGAAATTTGGACTTGAATGATCTGGTCTGGTGGGTTGAGGTATGATGGACTAGACCCAATTGAGCACTTTTTTCATTTGTCATTTGTTATTTATTCATTTCATTTTTAAAAATATTTTTATAACCCTCCGTTTCTTTGTTATACAAAAATGTAATTTGCAGGCAAAAATCAGGTGACGACCTGGACTGATAAAAAAAAAAATTATAGTGAACACAACAATATCAAATCCAACAGATTGTGGTCAAGATTGATTCAAAATGTAACCATTAAATTTTGCCTCTATCCAAATTAGTGTGGAAGAAATCCTGCGTTTTATCGCCTACGTTACACTTTGAACCACGCAATTGAACTTGTCTTAGAGGTTTCGAACAAATCATTATATTTATCATGGGAAGAAATCAAAGCCTAGCATAAAATATTATCTGATGGGGTGAACATCAACACATTTTTGGCACAAAAATTTAATTTTAAACATTTAAATCGTATCAATTTATCTCTAAATAATTTGACAATTTGTCAATGTAGTCATTTCGATCAATTCTGGCTAAAAATCATTGATGTGGATGCCATCTCTAAATAATTTGACAATTTGTCAATGTAGTCACTTCGATCAATTCTGGCTAAAAATCATTGATGTGGATGCCAACTATCCTATGTAACATTATCAACACTAATACTGAAAATTTTCCTAACTTTTTTCAAATTTTAGAATTTTTTTTTTAAAATTGCAATCGGCAAGGCTAACGATGGTCCGATGGCCCTCGTCGATAACTAGTTAAGGGCTTGCTAGCTCTCACAGGCTTTGAGTGAGGGGACTCTTGCTTGTGGTGGGCAAGGGTGACCCTTGCCCAAGTGAGGCCAATCCTCATTGTCCATTGTTTGTGGTTGGCCTTTGGCCATGACTTGAGACCAGCCACCTTTGAAAAGAAAAAAAAATCAATTTTTTTTTAAATCATTTACGTCAGCGTTGGTCACGTTGTATGAAATAGTTCGTATTGACTACACTCTCATGTCAGTAGTTTCTGATTAATTTGGTCAAAATAACTACGTTGACAAATCATTAAAATGTTTATGACTAAATTAGCATAATTAAAAATTTTATTACTAAATTGACCGCCGAACAATAGGTTTATGAATTTTGCCACAATTTTCCCTAAAATCTTACAACTTGACTCTTTTGCATAGCATCTATCTTTTGATATTGCCCATTGCAAAAATTAAATAAAAAGACTTTTCCTTTGAGTATCAACCTTACGCTATCTAACATCACGATGATCCTTATTATTGCCAAACAAACAAAAAATAAGAATTGCTTGATGAAGAGTTACTCTTGAAATATGTCAATGACATTTTAGATAGCATGCACGTATATCAAAGCAAACTAATTAACTATTCAAAGCTGTACCCACTTAATAGAATATCAGTGCACTTCCCATAAAATTCATCGCATTGGAATATCTTCCTTGGACTTGGTCCACTGAATCGTGTGAATCATAATCATTAATTTTGTAGATCCACGTTAGTGCCATATGTTAATCTTAAAAAATCAACGATGATCATGCATTTAATTTACTAGACATGAATCCAAGCAAGTATTTCCCGTTGCATTGAAAAGGCTGACGACGAGCCTGGCGAGATTTTGGTATAAACATCATGTATCATCACGCACAATCAACTACAGTATATATATACCTGCACAATAACAATTAAAGGTTTGTCAATAAATGCAGACGACAGAGGTTGAGCAGTAAAAGTAACTCCAAGCAACTTGGACAAATCTGAGCACTAGAGGACCAAGGCGTGCCATTTCCTTATACACCTTTAAGCAGTTTATTTATTTATTTATTTATGTGAGGGTAATTTTGCAAGTTAAGCAAAAGTCAGACAGAAATGGGTTTTCCCTTATCATATAGACTAGTCCTCGTGCACTCAAGCGATTTTTTTTTTTTTTTTTTTGGACATTGTGCACTCAAGCGATTACATTCGTATTTCTTCTTTTATAAATTTAGAGGAATGCAATAGTTAAAACGACAATACAATGAAATAATGGAGGTAAATTGTGTCAACTTGAAAAATGTCAGACAAACGTACGTGCAAGCTGAGTTCCATAGATATTTTCATTGTGAATTTCCAATTCTTAATGATTATCGCATAACTTTTGAGAGACTGCTTATCTACACTGAGAGGTGAAAAAAACTGCAATATCAACTGTTTAGTATAATTATCACACCCATTTATGCTTGATGATTGAGAAAAAAGTATATACATTGCCTTTATTTTCTTCATAATTGACTGGCGGAATGCACTTCTTCAAACAAAAAGCACAATTATTAACACTACGTAGAATTTAGACTATTTTCTAAAGTAGAGATAACAATATTGAATCAAACAAATTGCAGTCATGGTTGATTCGATTGAGAGGGACGGACTCTTATTTTTTCATAGAATCCTTTGTAGTTTCTAAATTTGTTTCCATCCCATTGATGCGGCTAGAAAGCGACAACATGAGAAGAAGCAAAAGACTAGGGCTCAACAGACTACGCAAAAGAAAAGCAAAGATCAGTTTTCAAAATGGTAATTGTACATTTATAGATATGCTTTTTGTCTATTCCATATTTTATGAAATACTTCTTATTTGGTAGTAATTTTATGTTTTCGGGAGTTAATGGAGTCTCATTAACCATTTTATCGGTATCCTTTGAGGTACAACCACACCATAGAAATTTTCTTATTTGGTGGGACTCTTATGTTGCCATTAAAGTACTTTTCTAGTTCTATTAATCCATTGAGCGTTAGTATAATTTACCTAGTGTTATTCTCCTTAGAAAGGTGAATCCTAGCATGTCTTTTGAAGGTGGGGTTGGGCATGACAAGACTTTGATTCATCTGGAAATCAACAACTTGTGTGCTTATTTAAGCTATACAAGCTTTGTGCTTGACTCTCATGGAGTATAGATGGACTGATCCTCGGTTCATTATTACATGTGCTCATAGGACCTCTGAAGAAACTTGATTGAAGGGGGAAATGGATGCAATGATAATAATGCTTCTTGCTTAGACGCAAACCAAGTGCAGGTACTTATGTATATCAGGGAAATTTACTTAAAAAAAGTCCTAAGCCTATTGTATGTATATGTTTCTTGAAGTTTATCGCCTGTATCTGATGCATATGCCATCTATCCAAGCAGTTCTAGCATGCAAGGATTTTCCCATCAATGCACCACAATTGATGCACCATAAACGTGGGGTCAGCTAGCATTCAGTTAAGGCCATGCAACTCAACCTTAGTTTTCCATTTCTAATTTCCAACTCATAAGAAAAACAAAGTCATCCCTGGCATCATCCTTTCTAGCAATGCACAGAAAGGAAAAAAGAAAAATCAAAATGAACGAGATTACCTTCTCAAATGGTACATAACACGAACTTCACAGATTTCCAAATACAGATAGAAACTTCCTCCCCTGCGTTGTGCCTTTCTTACGATTTGTTAGGCTCGATTAGAGTTTTCCACTAGAGTATTTTCAAGAGCTGGTACTTGTAAACCTGTGAAGAACTGAAGTCCTCACTAGACATAGCCTCCCAAACACAATAAGAACAACTCTCATCTAGGACAAGTCTACAAGACACGACATAAGTTGGTTTCATAGCAGCATCACACCGAGGGACAGGGACAACCCACCCAAAAATTTTTACACGAAATTGGGTGGAAATGGAACGAACTCATCCATCTAGATTGACCAGGGCATTAATATAATATGAAAAACCTAAAAAAAGAGAGAAACAATTCCATGAAACTAGTAGTCAAAACATTTAAATCCATAAATTACACAAAGGATTCAGTTGGGCAAAATCACAAATACCTAGCGGACACCACAGAGTGGGGTTCCTTCGTACGAAGGGACAAGCACTGGCGGCAGTAGATAATCTTGCTCACGCAGATATTAATGGCTTTGGCAGCTCTAAACTCTCACTCTACGACTAAGCCATCACCATCCAAATTCAAGGATTGGAACTGTGGGAGCTCTTGTCAGGTATGCAGCACAGAGCTCGCAATTTCAGGGAAGTTGCTTTGTCTTGACATTGTCTCTGGTCAGCATTATGCTCAAATAGAAATCTTTTTGGGGGCCATCACCCGATGGTTGGTATAGCAAATTTCATCTATGCGGTACTTCGCTTGCGAGTGATGGTTGAGGGCTTTCCAGAGGAGGGTCTCATGAGTGAGGCCAAATACTAGGAAGTTGCAAGGGGAGGAGCATTTCCTCAGGACGTCCGAGATGGGCTCGAGCTCGGGGTATAGGACATGCGGAAAGAGTCGTTGGACTTGGATGCACAGTGGGGGAGGGTGTTGATGACTGTAGATGGCAGAGGCGCGTCGCTACATGCTTGTTCGTGCAAACAAAAGGGCAGAAGTAATCTTGGGCTGGGCCTCTTTTTGGGCTTTTATGGACTAACAGGAAAAGATGAAGATGGGCTCAAAACAAAAGAAATGAAGATGGGAGGGGGAAACGAGCTTAGAGGGCTGGCGGTTGATAAGTGGGCCGGATACGCCGGCCCACACGACTTCATCATTCCTTTTTTATATAAATTTTATATTTTTGCAAAATAAGTGGATATTTAAAACATCAACCAAATTTCTGGTGTCAACAGAAGAGAACGAAGAATCACTTGAATTGCTAAGACAATTGAGCCACTCCTTGAAGAATTTAGAATTTTTGTTCCTGATGAAATTCCGGCTGTCTTGCTGCCCATGCGTGATATTCAACACTGCAATTATCCCCAATAGAGTTGCCTAACCCACGAAGAGCCCAACGTCAAGTGAAAAACCTTATGGCGAAAGGCCTGGTGGAAGAAAGTGATAGTCCTTGTGCCGTGCCAGCTAGGAGGGGCCAAAGGGCCGTTCCGGGCTCGGTTGGTCCGGGCCCATTTCTTCTCTAAATTAATTTTAATTCTTTTCATGATTTTTTTTTCAAAAAAATAAACTAATTTGTTCAGTTTTTAAAAATAAAAAATTAAATTAATTTTTTCATAAAAAAGCGCTCATTTAATTAAACCTAATTGAAATACAAGTGTATCTTCGAGTAATTTGAAAAGGAAAATTACACATAACGATGCCTTAATAATAGTTACAAACAAATTATACCAAAGAGAATCTCTAATAAATTTGGTATCTTTAGTGTTGTGTTCCTCATTATAATTCAAATGATACAATATCGTTGTTGTCCTCTTGTTCATATTGGGCACGTTTCTTTAGAGTCAATTCTTGCAAAAACCAATCATGTCTAACAAAAACCATTTCTAAATTTTCTGCCTACACCTTTTGTCTTCCATGATCTATTGGCTACTATTAAACATGGGCTCATAAATGCTGTTGGGGATAGTAAGTCACAATCCATGGTGAAAAGAATCGAAAAACCAATGGCTTCCCTCTTCCATCATTTCAGAATGTCGATGTCTATGTTGTCTTTGCCAACTTTATCAATATGTTTGGAGTAATCTATTCTCAAGTACTCTCCAATTCATTAGTAGACAAAAGACGAAGACCAACAGAGGGTTTTGGGGTATCTTCTTCTTACGAATTAGAGACCATATAAATTTCTGACCTTATTTGATTAAACGTGCATCTTCATAATTTTTCTTTTATAACAAGCATCAATATACTTAACCATATGTTACTATATCATTTCATGAATATTCTGCAAAACTTTTCAAAATGTTTCCAGACACTATGTGTTTATAAAACCACAACAAACTGTATTTTCTTTTAATCATTTTAAGCACGCTTTTACATGGGAAGATCATGTTTTTTTCTTCTTCTTTTTTCTGTCCTTTCTAAAAATGGATAGCAGACAATTTGAACAAGTTTTTACATGGCATCATTCTTAGTTTTAGTTCGAACATATTGAACCTGTCGATTCTCTTTTTCTTTTTCTTTTTTTGGAATTTTTTTCATGATTCATGCGTCAAATATACATCAACATGAGATAATTTTGTGTTAATTTGATAATTGGATCTTTAAGAATCATATAAGGGATATACGTTGGCCATGCATGGGAAAAATTGATATCAAGAGGTCAAAAAAATTTTGAATAGAAAATAATACATTGAGAATCTAAATTTCAATGCCATAACAAATAGGGAAGAAATCCTTAGATAGCGTCGGCTAAAAAACATTACAATACAGAGAAATACATATATATAGTCCAATAAATTGACATTTTTTGCAGAGCATCTATTTATCTAATGGTGAAAATCATCCAATTATCTGATTTGTGAAGTCTTTTCACTCTCCAACTAAATAGCAAAAAAAAAAAAAAAAAAACCAATTATCTGACATCCATGGACGTCATGGATTGCTTTTATATATAAAGTCTTTAACTCTTGACTTTTTTGCCCCACAATTATTTGATTTTTAAGATTCAGGAGCAATACGTGTTAGGTTTTGTCATTTTGTCTTGGCTTTTATGCGTTTTAAATATTGTTGCTCTATGTTTATAATTTGTGCTTGCCTGAGATGAGTCCTACCTATTTTTTCTCCTCAATCCACCAATCACAATATTTTTATTAAATAGAAGACATGGTTAAAGGACTTTGATCTGCATATAGTTCGTGCGCCATATGCTCCTATTTTCAGGAAAAAAAAAATGTACAAGTTGTTATTAATAAATTAGCTATGGTGTCAGTTTACGATTATACAAATAAGCTAATATTGCATCATATCTTATTTGGAAAAATCACGGATTATGATCTTTTGTGTATCTATGTTTCTAATTAATTGTCATACTAAACTTTTTGCTTTCTATAGTTTTAGCAAACGCAAGAAAAGTGCGCATCAACACCACAAGTGCAGAACATTGACACACTATCTGATGATGAAGAATGTGAGACATAAGCTATTGGCGATGAAGAAAATGAAATCAAATTAAAGAAAAAAATGTGATAGAAAACCGAGGGAAGGAATGGTATTTGATCCTATAGAGGATCTCTTAAGAGTACTATAAAAGATATGCTAAACAAGTGGGATTGGGTGTCTCAAGGAGGAGCAAGAAAAATGGAGATGATGGTAAGTTAGAATACTTAACTCTTGCATATTCTCTTCATCGAAAGAGTGTATGTAGATAGAGCTTGTATTAGGATCAACAAGAACTTTAACTTGTCTGTTGTTAAGGCGGTAGGGAATGAAAAGCTTACCTTTGGTGAGAAAGATTGTCAAAATTTTATTGAAAAGGCAACAAAGTTAAGACTTGGAACTAGAGAGGCGAAAACAATCATAACTGTCTTGTTAGGATGGAAACAGAAATGACCGTTTTTTCTGCTGTGATGGAATTGGAAGATAGTTCCAGGTTAAAGAATGTTTCCCAGGCAGATGCAAGAAGTCTGGTATTATATGAAAGTTTTGATGAAGCAGCAACCTTTGACACTACATATTTGAACAATCAATATGAGATGCCTTTTGCACCTCATGGTCAATCCACGCTTCTTGGTTGTGGGTTGGTGTCGAATTGGGATACTAACACAAGATTAAAATGGGCAAAAGTACACTTAGAGTGCTAAAACTTGGCATGGGGGACATTTAAGTGTAAAAAGTTACGAAAGTGGCATTTAAGTGCCACTTTCTCTTAAAAAATGGGACACCTGAGTGCCAAGTCCGGTAGCCGGAAATCCTACATGGAAATTTTTTAATATAACTCGTCTACGTGACACGTTGGAGAGCTGACTTAAAACGACGTTGTTTTATCTTTTTTTTAAAATATAAATATTAATTAAATTAAAGTATTTATATTTATATATATTTTTTAAAAAGGCAGAAAGTGAGGGCTATGCAAGCCCTCACCACTGCCTCCCCACCATCGCCAGCACTTCCCGAAGACGGTGGGGAGGATCTACCTTTTTTTAAAAAAATAATAAATTTAGTTATTAAATTTGGTTTTAAATGTAATTTTATTAATATTTTTATTAAATTCAAATATGAAGCAAAATGACGTCGTTTTTGGCTTTTCTTTGCATGTTAGCATGCAAAACAATATTGTTTTGCACTTGTCTCGTCGGAAAAATGACACTAGTATTTTGGCCGGATTGTCTCACCATTGGTACTTAACTGATGCATTTTGCTTTGATTTTGACACTAAGTGTACATTTCTGAACTTTTGATACTCAGGTGTTCGCCCATGTTAAGTTTTGACATTCCAAGTATTCGGAAATATGGAAAAAGAAGACATCGTTTGACATTTCATACAATGTTATATCAATATTCTTAATACAATTCTTGATTTTTATTTTTTTATTTTAACAGGACTAAGTGATAAGATAAAGTTAACCTTATTGTACTATTAATCTTTTGAGGATCACAACACAACCTTTTAAATTAAAAATTATTGATCAATACATTCACCTGATGAACATTCATCACACATGGTGATTTGTGTATTTAACTATTTTCCACGGGACGGAGGAGTGATGTTGATGGGAGAAGAATCTCTTATATTTGGGAGAGGGATTCTTAAATTTTGTTCCTGATCAACAGTTGAAACCTGCAAATTTTTTTTATAAGAATGTTGTAGACTATTTTATAGAGAAGCCTTTTGTATGCATATGTTTCTTAGTATCATCACCCGTCTTTTCGGAGAGAGTGAACTTCTTGGATTCACATCCTCTTTCAGTACAATTTACTCAACAAAGCCACCCACCATCTCTGATGTGTAGGCCATCTCTCCAAGCGATTCCAGCGTGCAAGAATTTTTCCATCCGTGCACCCACAATTGATGCATTATAAACGTGGGATCAGCTGACATTCAATTGAGGCCATCCATCTCAGACTTTTTAGTTTCTCATTTCTAATTTCTCATTCATAAGAAACAAAGTCATGTCCACATCATTCTTTCTAGCAGTACACAGAAAGGAAAAATAATCACAGCTCCAACAGCGTTACCTTCTTAAATGGCACATAAAAGAACTTCACATATTTTCAAATACAAACACAAACTCTCCCCCCTTATCTGCTGTCTCTCTTGTGATATGTTAGGCTCGATTAGAGTCTTCTGCTAAGTACTGTTTTCAAGAGTCGACTTCAACAATCCAACCATGGTACTTCTAAAACTGTGAAAAACACAAGTCGTTACTAGAACAACATAAAAACGAACAACATAATATATTTGAATAAAAAAAACAAATAGATATCAATGCAAACCTACCAACAAGATGAAATTATAATAGACTCTACCTCCCAAGCACCATAAGAACAATTCTCATCGAGGACTAGTCTACAAGACATGACTACGTTATGCCGGTTGAATTCCCGCATTACACCGAGGGACAGCTGCATTCCTTCCAAAAGTTTTTACAGTAGATTGAATGTCATTTTGCTTTGGAACAAGCTGCTACGTATTTTAAAAAACAAATAAGAGCACTAAGTTTCACAAAACTAGTAGTCAAAACATTTAAATCCTTGAATAGAAAACAATGAGTTTGGTTTTTCTCGGGTGGTTTAAAGCTGGATTCAGGGAGGCAAAATCACAAGCATCAGGTGGACGTCGCCCAGTGGGGTTTCTTCAGACGAAAGTGAGAAGGGACACGCACTGGCGGTAGGAGATGATCTTGTTCACGTAGTTGTCAATGGCTTTCGAAGCTCTAAACGCTCAGTCCACGGCTAAGCCATTATTTATCTTCACAGATAATGATCTTCCATTCTTCGCTCGTGGAATTTGGGACTGAACAAAGCAGTCCAAGGGGACTCTATCACCCTCGCTCTCTGCCTCACCAATCATAATTTCCACTCCAGCACTGCATTATCCCTTTGTAATTGTGCCACGGCCTTTGCTCGAGTACCTCGGCAGCAAAGGAGAGTCGCGATGCACCAGAGATCAATCGAGTTTGTTTAAAGCCATGGCTTTCATGATCTTCAACCATTCTGATAAGCTTTTCTTTTTATATTCCTCGCTCGCGTATACTAGGCGTTGTATCAAATGCCCACGTAATCTGCCACGTCAACCATCACCTCTTTTTGTCAAAAAAAAAAAAACCGTCACCTCATTAGCATATCACAAGATATCATATTTTAGTAACTCTAGCATCGTTAAAATAAAATTGGGTTGTTTAAGATATCAATTGGCTATAAAAATGTTAAAAGAACTAAATATATTTAATATGTGGCCGATGCTTTGGTGTGGCGTCCATATATTTAATGTGTGACCAAAGGTGATTTGGCATGTGAGTAGCCTGATTTCGTTGGAATCCAATCAAGTGTGGCATGAATATCTCCTGCGCGGTAGTTTGTCTGAAGTTGAGAAGCATCTGTGAAATGATTGGAGCCATTTTCAAGTTTGCCTTAGAGCGTCACAAGTAAGCTTAAAGAAGTGTTGATTTCGTCTAAAATGCCAGCAATAGGAGGATGTTCTAAGGTTGTGCGCCGACACTGTCAACCGATAGAAAATAATTGGATTCTCAAGGAAAAAGACTCAAACGAAGACAATAGACACTGAGGAAGAAGATATTCCAAGAGAAGCAGATGTAGAGGAAAGCTTAACAATTTAACAAAGAAGAAAGATGGTCTTAACTATGCCGAGACCATGGGTTCCACTTGCGCCAACTGTTATTTGCACGTTGGCTTGCAAAACATGCCTGTTTGGATTGGTGACAACTTGTTGGGGAAGTGATTCTACGGGAAGCAAATTGGAGGATTTTGATTCCAATGCCTTTTACTTTTCCCTTTATTAATCTCTACTAGAAAATTTTGAATGTATGCTCCTTCGATTTAAATTAAAATTACTATGAAATACAAATTTCACATCATGCTTACTAGTATTGACATTGGTCGAGGAACTATTTTTCCCTCTTTCTTTATGAATTGTGATGCAAATTGCATTAATCCAAAGTGCTTGTTGAATGGCCGTGGTTTTCCAAGTTGTTCTATAGAATTTATCAAATAGACCTCAGTCACCGCTCTTAATCCAATTCATTGCCAATACTTCATACTTCAAAATTATGAAATAGTAAGTTTTGCTCATTCAAATCTAATTTATATCTTTCGATGGTGCATACCTAGGTTCAGAACAAGCATAGATATGACACATGTGAGATCGAAATGAAGCTCCTCCAATTTCGTTTGAATTGGACTTGTACACCAACGAAACCTAAGGGAAGTGAAGTCCTAAAATCATACATGCAAAAATCCCCAAATCTAGATTGGATAGAGATAGAAACCTTCCTGAAATGGGAGAGAGGAGCTTCCAAATCTAAACTAAATCAGAAAAGGAAAGCTCCGCAAAATGAGAGGAAAGCAAGAAAAATATAATAGAGAACAAAATCAGCCAAAGAAAAAGGAAAAAAGGGAGGGGACGCTAGCTTAAACCCTCCCCTCCATGGAGGTTGAAGAAGAAAGCTGCGTGAAGATAAGATGAAGAGGAGAAACCCTAGAGAGGAAAGAGGAAAAGCGATAATTTTTATTCATGACATTTAAGAGTAATATCATACGACAATCTCCAGCGTAATGAAATTATATTCTGTTTGATGGAACTAACATTTTGAGCTTTTTCATCCTAGCTGTCATTCGATCCTTTCCATCATTTTCTCCATCTCTTTAACAATCCTAGCGATGCAACCAGACATGTTCTTGTCGAAACAAAAAAGTGAGAAAAATATGAATATTATGAAATATAGCCCTCAACTAGCATGAAGTGAACATCATAATCCGGTAAGAGGAGCACATTCACAAGAAGCACATTCACGGGCCAAGAGTGTTTCTGATTAGGTTGAGTCTTTTATAGTTAATATTGGCTTATGTAACAACAAAATTTATTGAATTACTAAAATATATATATTGGCCACTTCAAATTGGAGAATGAGAAAAGCATATGCTCCTATTGAGCAAATCAACGAAATCCAAGTTTTGATACATGCCCTTCAATTTATATTGAGGACTTGACTGTATAACTTTGCAATTGCTGGATAATGGACATATTGATGCTGATGAATATGGATCATTTGATTTGATCAACATGTTTAATGCATGGAATTGCGGAAAACTTCTTATGGGATGCATTGGACTCGACTCAACTTTCAAATTTCAAGTTCTCTTTCCCACTCGAAGCATATGTCAGCAATCATAATAGAATGATACGTCAACACAGTGGCCCTTCACTTATACCCGACAAAAACAAGGCATAAATCCATGTCATAGGGTTGGTTGGCTCGGTCTATTGCTAGGACCCTTCATCATGCATTTAGCTACCCAAGTCTCAACACTTCCTCTACCCAACAGTAGAAATTATTTCTGAAAGGAGAAGATGAATGTGTTCGAAATCTTACCCATCATGCAGATGTATTCCATTCACATTGGCAGCTTTAGAGAGAGCCTCCTTCCATTTTTTAACCTTGCGCTTCCCAAACTCGCTCTCATGGTCGGTCAATGCTTTCTCATAACTCTGTTTCTTTCCATTCACTTCCCGTGGATTCTGTCCCCTTACTTCCCCCGGTGCCACCTTATAAAATATCGGCAGCAGCTGTTTTGTTCTGTTCTTCTCCCCTTGGATCTGCACCAAACTCCTTCAGACACCACCAAGATTCAGCATAGTTTTATGAGAAAACGACAATGTACATGCGAGATTGTTTAATGGCTTCCTTCAGTTTCGATGGGAAATTCTGGCCCATCAGTAAGTTCTCGCTGTCCATGAAAGTCTTTATGCCCTTTTACACCAAGGCCTCGTTCAGACCCTTGACAAAGTACTCACGGACATCCTTACCTCTAAAGCTCAGAAACACATCGTACATTTTCAGTTCAGAGATCTTTTTGACGATGTCTTCAATTATCTTGGCCTCCGACATTCTAACATGATAGACAACAGAGACATGGATAATATAAGGTGCCCAAGCTGTCAAATTAAATGAAGCAAACAACAACAATTTGGTCTAAGAATAATAGATCATGAAGATTTCCATGCAAAAGGACACGAGCACAAATTTTAGGATACAATTTCACATTGCCGCTCCATATAGGCCGTGATGGTGCCGATGCGGAAAGAAATGCAGAGTTTTCACGAGACACTATATTAAACTAAGACATGTTAAGGAGGACATTTGTTAAGCATGCCTAAGAAGAAATGAAGTGCTCCCAAAAAGAAGAAAAGAATGAACAAAGGAAAGATAAGGCAAAATCCAAACGTAATTTTTATTTCCTTCAACTGAGGCCCGGTAAACAACCAACCTAATGTAGCCAATTATCCAAGAGAAAAAGAAACAACGAATTCACAGAAACTGGTTCACCCTTCACAGTGAATATTATTTCAGCTTCGATTATAACTATATATGTAGGAGAATAGAATATAGATGTAAATTAGAATAGACCAGGTGTTTATGTATTATGTAGTGTCTTTGATATTGACTACACTTAACCTATTTGAAATTTGCGTAATTTCTCTTTTAACAAGTATCTCAATTCGCACGTTCAGAATTTTGTGTTTTGTGGATATTACTTTACCCTTAAACTCAACCTAAGTTTCCCCCGCCCCTTTCTCTTCTCTCCACCGCCATTGCCACTAGCCCACCATCGCCGTCATTGCGTTCACCACCCTCCCCCCTCCCCACCACCGTGGCATTCCTATTACCATTGCCAGCCCTAGCTGTTGTTGCCCCTCTTGTTTCTCTCTATTTTTGTCCCTCTGTCACGGAAGAGAGCGGAACGTCTCAGCCATAGCCAGCCTCAGGCGACCATTGCTCGAGGGTAACGACCCCAGATCTGGGGTCGCGAGCCTCGATTTGTCCCCCAAAGCCAATGGACGCAGAGAGATGGAGGGGGCTTGAGGTGATGTGGTTGGGGTGGCGTGGTGAATCAACGGAGGCTTAGAGAGGAGGTTCTGTGTTAGAGAGAGAGAGAGAGAGAGAGAGAGAGAGAGAGAGAGAGAGAGAGAGAGAGTTATTGGCAAAATTACTACTTACTCATCATCCAAGCTACTCGCCTCCTGGAGAGCGTCCTTCCATCTCATCAATTTCCTCACATCCTTGCCGAGCCTCTTTTGAAAATATTCGATACCAGTTCGGTAACTCCCTTTCAATCCACTCACTCTATCTAATTCCACTCTATAAACACCGGAAAGACCTTGAGGTCTCTTTGCTTCTTACACTCCATGATTTTCACCACCTTTTCCAAACATAACTTTGAATAGGCATTGTCCTCGGAGAAAATGATGATTACAAGGTTGATTCCTCGATCATCTTTGGAACCGTGATCATTAGAGTCTCTTCATCTTTCTCCCTTCGTTGAACGTCGAAGTAGTATATTCCAGCATGGACTAGAGCTGCGTATAGATGTGTGACAAAGTTGTTGCCAACATTCTCTTCTCTGAAACTCACAAAGACTTTGAAACTTGTTCTAGAGTTGGAAGAAGAAGACGCCATTAGAATCAGAAAAAGAAGTTGACAATGAACAATGAGTTGCCCAAGATTTGGTACTTTGTTTGGGTGGTTTATTCCCATTGATCTTCTCCATATATTCTAACCAGTTGCCTCAGATTTGGTACTCTTTTTTGGGTAGTTTATTCCCCATTGGATCTTCTTTGTATATTCTCTAACATCCAGTTGCATGACTTTCTTTAAGAAAGAGTATTATTAAGTGTTTTAACAATATTAGCGTGCGCATAGATCTAACCTATTTGTGCATGAATCTTTTCCACATTAATTAGATGTCTTGATCGACATTATTTTACATCAAGTTTATTGCTAATTGAATTGTTAATGAATTTGACCTGCCAAACTGAGATAGATTATTATTATCGTCATAATTTCATATGGTCGTGATTGGAGGCCAATGTTTTTTTATTAATCGAATGATTGGCTACAAGGAAAGAAAACCTTTTGAAGGTGTCCAAATCCGGTATTTGATAAAATATCGAACCAATGATCCAATCCAAACGTCTATAATAATCTCATGTTCCTCTGATAAACCTGTTGACACTTGAATTTTGACCGACAAAATCAAACATATGTTCAACAAAATTATTAGCAATAAAAAGATAATAAAACTCATCATCTTATTCACGCGGGCTAGGGACTGACCCGGGAAATTTAAACTGCAATTCATTTGAAAAGTTTCCTTCGGCCCATGGGGAGTAAAGAAAAGTAAAATCGGAATGAGGTAGGTATCGTTTTGATAATTTATAGTCCAAACGTCAATAATAATGCCGTGCTCCTTCGAGAAGCTAAAAGCCAAACTGACTCAATCAAACATGAAGTCGTCCATTCGTCTTCACTTCTTTCCAAATCGACATTAAATTCTAATAAATAGAGAAAGAAGACTATGATTGTTCACATGCGTTCACAGATACGACGAAGTCTTCTGCTCTCATCTCCCCCCGCCCCCCACCCCCACCCTCACCAACCAAAATAACCAAAAAAAGGAAGGGCGTGGACATTGAATTCTAATAAAAAGAAAAGATCTTTTGTCTGTCTTTTTCTTTTTTTTTTTGCTTATTTGGAAAATAAAGTATTTAATCTCATTAAAAAAAAGTAAGCTACTCCATTGGCTCCCAATAATATATTTCCCTGTGTCTTCCAGGAAATGTCATTTGCCACCATTGAGATTTTTTCCCTTTCGTTTCTTTTCTTTTTTGGCGACTTATATGATAAATAACAATTCACAACTACTTAAAAGAAATATCAATTTCTAGCCCTCGTGCACTTTTACTTCAAAAGTTAATCAATATATTTTTCATTTTTTCAAGTGGCTAAAAAGTTAATTTCTATAAGGCAGTTGGAACAATTGAATTCTTGTTTCACCCAAAATCCATAAACAATGCAGGGAATGGAATTACCATTTGTCATGCCACCTTCGGGTTGCAACACAATCCACCATGGAAAATATTATAAATAGTGTCGCGACCTCTTTTTTTTCTGCGCCCGCAGTCGGGTACGAGCGCCTAAGGAGGCTAATGGCTCGGCTGAAATTAGTTATGCCCGGACTCTCCCAAGTCCACCAATTCACGACTTTGATAGTCTAAATTTTTAACCCGTAAATCAATTTTTAAAATGGAGTCGCCACTAATCGATTTGGGGTGGGTTGATTAGAAACCCAAGTGAAGTATCGAGAGAAATACTCACTCCTGCGCAACCAGAGAAATTAGGATCGGGGACTTAATTACACTAGTTAATCACTAATGCCCTTTCGGTACCTAATCTTGTTTAAACCCTAAGGTTTTTTTGGATGTTCGAGGGGTTTTCCATGCATTTTTGGGAGGAAAAACATTTTTTGAATCATTTTCTAATTTTTGGACACAAAAGGGATTTTTGGTATTTTTTGGAAAATACAAGTCTTTTTGGCTTTTTCTGAATTTTTTTTTGGCTTTTTCATGAATTTTTGCTTTTTTTGGATTTTTGGCAATTTTTTGGAAAATATGAAATATTTTTGATTTTTTTGATTTTTCGGAAAATAAAATGCTTTTTTAAAATATATTTTTTAATATTTTTGGGAAATAAATTATTTTTCGATTTTTCTCGATTTTTTGGAAAATAAAACATTTTTTAACATTTTTTAAATATTTTTTGAAAATGAAACATTTTTTGATTTTTTGATTTTTTTTAAAATAAAATATTTATTTATTTATTTAAAATATTATTTTATATTAAAATAATATAAAAACTGACCCGGGTCGAATCCGCGGGTTGGGTCCAACCCGAGCCGGCGACCCGAACGAGGTGCGGGCCCTACTCAGATTTTTTCCTCTTTTTCCTTTTTTAAGTGTAAAAGCCCAAACCTATTTTTTGGCCCACTTCACAACAATTCTAGCCCAACACAACTCAGCCCACGCGTGGAAACCCGACCCAGGGAAACCCTACCCGGACGCCAACCTGGATCCGCCCGACTTCGACCCGCCTTCCCCTTTGCCGACCCGGTTTGCTGGAGTTCGCGAGATCTGGCGATCCGCGGTGCTGATGAGGGATGGAGGGGGTCAAACGAACAGCAGCCCGACGTTCGAAGGTGGCGGCGTCGCAGCCGGCAGCCGGCCGCTCAAATGGATCAACAATGGGGCTCGTGGCGCGGCGATCGGAGACACGACGAAGACCCCAATTCACTGAGGTTGAGATCCGGTGATGGATGGGGTTAGAGAGAGGGGGGTGCGACAAGCCTTCGGATCTGGGCTTGCTCGACCTCGGCTCCCCTTCTGAAGTCTCTCAGCAGGAAGCTCGAAGCTTTGCAGCCTTTGATCGTTCTTGGTGTGCCCCTCAACGACGGAAACGGGGGGCCTATTTATAGGCGAGGGGCAGCTGGTCGACGGAGCTTCGACCGCCGGTCCCCGTGCGCCAAACGGCCTCCACCGGCCGAACTGGCATCCCATTCGCCACTTGTCCGCCAGCTGCCCCCCCCCCCCACGCTCGTCGCCGTCCGTCCTCTCATTCGGCATCGCGCCCTCTGCGCGTGCGCTGCAGAGGCAGATGGAGGAAGAAGATGACCCGGATGGGCCGAGCTGAGGCAGAAATGGGCCTCTCAGGCCCATGTGAGGGCTGCTTCTGCTTCTTTTTCTCTTTTGTTTCTTTTCCCTTTTTTTCTTTGTTTATTTATCATCCGAAAAAAAAAGATAAAATAAAAAATAAAAACAAAAGTAAAACCTAATTAATTAAAATGAAATTTTAGGCGTCAACAAATAGCATCTAAGAAAATTTTATAGGATTAATTAAGGAAATGAAATTATATTAATGGGCACAGTAGATGAGCACGGGATGTAGGAATTATAGAGGAGGAGGCGGGGCCTGCCAGCTCAACAAACTCGGCTTGCCGCCGGAGAGCAAAGGTATTGCAGCTCCAAGAATGATGAGAATATGCACATAATAAATTATTCCATGACTACTCTTGGATTATATTTTCATGATCCTTTTTTTTATCAACTTTTGATAATAATTTTAAGGGTTAATACCTTAAAAAACCCCAAACTGGTACACTTGTGACAAATTTACCCCAAACTATTTTTTTGACCATGAAAAACCCCAAACTGGTATACCTGTGACAAATTTACCCCGACTGACTATAAAAAACTCTAAACTGGTACATTTATGACAAATTTACCCTAAACTAATTTATTTGATTGCAAAAAACTCCAAAATGATAAATTTGTAACAAATATACTCTCTGCTAAATTTAATTAATATCACAAAAAAATCACAAAAATTATAAACTGTGACAAACGGAGTGTAAAATCCTAAATTGGTATACTGGTCAACTGTCATGTGTCATTTAACTTAATAATTTGAGACTAAAATTTAACGAAAGCTAACATAAGGTAAATTTGTCACAAGTGTATCAGTTTGGGGTAAATTTGTCAAAAGTATACCAGTTTGGGATTTTTGGTGGTCAAAAAAATAGTTTGGGGTAAAATTTGTCACAAGTGTACCAGTTTGGGGTTTTTCAGGGTATTAACCTTAATTTTAATCATATGAAAAATTGCTAATCCATTACATTGGCTGGTACTAAAGTTTCTGGTTTTTCCTTTAAATATTTGCGTTTCAGTGGTTAGCATGAAAAGTGGGACTGATTGTGGGGTGGCGTTTCTCTATCATCGGCTGACATTGCGCGCTTATCTACTAATATCCAATTACATCTTGGCAGATATATATTGACGTGAAAATTTAAAAAATTATTAATTTTCTCTTTTCCTCCTCCATCTTCAACCTATGCTCCGCCTGAGATTGGCTATCTCCACCGCCCAAGCCGCCGCCCTTAAGCCACCGCCCCACCATGCCCATCACGGTTTGCGGCAAAGCTGTTGAGCTCGTCGCCGGCAGCCATTGACGAGCCAAGACTTGAGCTCAAAGCCGTTGAGCAGCAAACCAGATCAAAGCTGTTGGGCGATGGTATCGTCACGTCCAGGCAGATCTCTGCGTCCACCCTCTGTCGTCCAGGCGGCTAAGCCTTGGCTGCGAGCGCTCGTCCACAGATATGAAGATACAGAGTAGCGGTCGGCCATGGGTGGCCTCTCGTTCATAGAACTGAACGCACACCCTCTCTGTTGTCTTGGCGTCTCAGCGGCAGACTAGGAGACGCAGACCAATGGGCTTCGCGTCCACGGCCGTGAGCGACGACGATCTCCGCATCCACCCTCTCCGTCGTCCCGGCGGCAGATAGGAGATGCAGAGCAATGGGTTCGTGGCCGAGACTCCATATCTGAAGCCATGGCCATGAGCGACAACCGACCTCCGCGTCCACCCTCTCCGCTGTCCTAGCGCTTGAGTTGCAGATTTGGAGACGCAAAGCAACGGGCTTGCGGCCAGGACTCCAGATCCGGAGCCATGGCCCACGGTTCCAATCCATGGAATCTCTGTTGAGTGGTGGAAGGAGAGATAATAGCTTCACCCATGGCTTCTCTCATGACCAAATCTAGCCCTCGATGCCGGATATGGAATTGAGGTAGCCGGCGGAGGAGGCCAAACTGGATTGATGCGGCGCCTGCAACTCCGACTCCACTGGTGGCGATGGCTGAAGGTCGGGCGGAGGTTGGGCTCGTGCAGATGGAAGGGGAAGGAAGAGAACCTAGGTGGATTAGGAGATATTTAATTTATTTCTCTGATGCCATGTGTCAATTTGTAATTGGTTAGTAATAAGTGCAGGCCACGTCAGCCAATGACGTCACGCTTGCAAACCACTTCTCCATTTCTCTGGTCGTGTAGAGGTGCAGGTGGGATGTGGGAATGCCCAAAATAATAGAGAAGCTAGTGGGGATTTCTATGGTGCAATGTTATACCGTGCCTCACGTTTTCAAACTGGCAAATGCCGATTGACTTTTTTCTTCTTTAGGGTTTTATAACGGATACGACACCCATTCTAGACATGATGAAAACATATCGTAAATCGTCAGATTTGTGAACAATTAAAACCACATGCATGCTCGTGAAAAGAAAAGAAACACACACGGAAGAAACAGAGAAAAAAATATTAATTGTGTGCAAAAGAGATAAATGTTTGAAAAGGCAATTGGAAAGAGATTTGAATGGTTGTGAAATGGGGAGATGTATCTTCAATTTTGAAAAGTATGATATTCTAAAATTAATTGACAATAAAATTAAATGAATTGACATATTCACAACAAAAAATTGTTAGTTCGCAGCTCTCTCATATTTTGATTTGACTAATTTACCTTATTTAGATTTTTTTCACAACTTTTTCATTTTTTGATTAGACTAACCCAAATATAACTCAAAAAAAGAATACAATTCAGGTTATTGGATCACCCTATTTTGTTTTGATATTTTTTTGGTGATTTTTCCTCTTCTCCAATGGCCACCATAGTACCATAAAACCACATCTCCAAATTGAACTCCTCACTTACACCAATTTCGATATGGAGCAAAATCAAGCTGCTCCAATGATCAATCTCACTTGGAACTTATGCAAAGATCAATGGACCAATCTCCTCCTTTGGATCGCGAATCCAAGCAAATGTAACAGTCACGAAACAAAAACAAGAACAACAAAAGAAGAAAAATGAGAAATTGACAATAGTGGAATGTAGATGGCAAGCAAAATAATTTGGTTTGAGTTGCCCTTTAGCCGAATTGGATTGTCCTCCTCCTCATGGATTTGAGAGTTTGCTTCGACGCTCTTGTGTGGAAGTCATGAGAATCGATGAGGGGCGTTGGGGGGAAGAGAGAGAGGAGTCATAGGAGTAGACCCATAGAGCACGCAAAGACAATGAGAAGGAACAAAAGCAAGAGTGATTCACAAACTTGGAGAAAATAGATACAGGAGTAAGAGAGCTTCACGATCTTGGAGAGTCTGCAATGAAGACAATGGATTTGGGAGCCATAAAGTCTCCGGCAGAGAAGATGGATTTGGGAGCAAGAGACCAAATGATGGATTTGGGAGCGATTTGGAAGGGTAAAGGATATTTTATGATACCCGAGTTTCCACATAATACCCGAACACAAAGAATAACCCTCAGAAATAAGAAGTTTGGTTCAAGTCGATTTGGTATGGGCTTTTTCGACAACCCCATGTATATCTTTCTTAAACTTATCACCCATATTTGATGCATATGCCACATATCCAAGTAATTCTAGCATGCAAGGATATTTCCATCTATGCCACCGCAATTGATGCATTATAAACTTGGGGTCAGCTAGCATTGAATCGAGGCCATCCAACTCAAACTTCGCTTCTCAATTCTACTTTCTAATTCATAAGAAAACAAAGTCATCTCGACATCATATTTTCTAGGAATGATAGCACAGCAGTGGAAAATCAAAACTACAAGAAGATAACATTCTCAAATGGAACATAACCAGAACTTCACCATTTTCCAAATACCAACAGAAACTTGCCCCATGCTCTGTTGTCTCTCTTGCGATTTGTTCGGCTCAATTAGAGTCTTCCAGAGAGTAGTATTTTTGGGAGTTAACTTCAACTTTACATCCATAGTTGGTACTTCTTAAACATGTGATGAACATAAGTCCTTACTATATCAATATAAAAATGAACAACTTAACAGGTTTGGGAAGAAAAACAAATACATGCTAGTGGGTATGCACCAAGAGGATGATATTATTTTCTGCCGCCCAAGCACAATAAGAACCATTCTCATCGAGGACAAGTCCACAAGACACGATCACCTTATGCCGGTTTTATTCCAGCATTACACCAAGGGATAGCAGCAACCCTCCAAAAAATCTTTTACACGAAATTGTATATGGAATATCCTGATCCATCTAAATTGACCTGAGCATTGACATAATAGTAGTCAAAACATTTAAACCTGTAGTTTTTTTTTTTTTTTTTTTTTGGTGGGAGGAGTGGGTGTTTGAAGCTGGACTCATTTAGGCAAAATCACAAACACCTGGCCGACGGCAAGCAGTGGTGTTTCTTAAGACGAAATAGAGAAGGGACAAGCACACGCAGCTGTCAATGGCTATGGAAGCTCTATACTCTTGCCCTACACCCAAGCCATCATTCGAAATTCATGGATGATCTTGTTCCATTCTTACCTCGTGGAATTTCGGACAAAACAGAGTAGTCCAAAGAGACTATCACCCTCGCTCTCCGCCTCATCAATCATCATTTCCTTCGTGGCACTCCATTATCTCCTTGTAATTGTGCCCCAGCCTTTGATCAAGCGTGAACTCGTGACGTGCAAATAAACTCTTTGAGGAAGACAAGAGGATAGAGTACCACAGTTTGTAAAGGAGTTAAAATAAAATTAGGTTGTTTTAAGATCTCAATTGACTATAAAAAATTCAAGAACTAATGGCACACTATAAAACCAAAATACCTTTTTATCTAAGTTCTTTTTTAAACTAGGAAAACATAATATACAGTCTCATTTCGTAAAACTATTAGATGGATAATCTTTACATATCATCTATTCACTCCACTCATAAAATAACTATTGAATCGATTTTCCAAGAATACATCATTATCAGAGTCACATAAGGTATTAGTCAAACACACCCTATGACATGAAGCAAGCTTGCTCTCTCATATTTTCGTGTTGATCAAGCCAAAAGATAATAATATTCATATTGAGAATTTTTGGATTTATGAGCTAAGAATTAAATCTATGCACTGAAATCCTGCAAAGAAAATTCCAAGTTGCTCTCACCAAATTTAGGTCTAGTACACTGTTCTTCTTAATACCAAAGGGGAAAGTAGAAACTACGGACTTCAAATTGGAATTTTGGCAAGCAGACATGTAAAAAGTTCTTCTAGAGCCAGCTCAATTTGGTAAACATAGATTAGGTAGATTCCTTTGGCTTAGGAATCATTACTCTTATTGAATACCATAAAGCAAGTACATATTTATGTACCACAAACCTGCTTGAAAAATCATTACTCATTATGTAAGATGTTGAGCATGAGATACATGAACAGATGACATCATGCATGCACATTGAAAATGGACCGACATTTGTGTACAATGCAAACAAAATGCCACACGTGACAAAGTGTAATGCTGTGGGAGCCACCTCTTGAACCTCGTTAGGATAAACTGTCACATGGTGGGAGCCACCTCTCAAACTGATGGCATCCAACTGTAGAATCCTATTATAGTGCAGTCATTTGTGAACATCAGCATGTTTATCTATATGATATTGTTGTAGCAAATTCGCTCAATGTAAGTTGATCAGACTGTCAAGCAATTGGGAAAACAAATTACAAGCTTACTTTCTCATTCTAGCTTGGCTCTAAAGTGATTAAACTTCTCACAAACAATTTTTCCAAAGATGGCTTTGATTGTGTGCGTGTATGCATGCTAGCTCCTGGAAGCAATGGATGAAATGGTTTGATGGAAATCGATCTAAATGATAGGAATAGAAAATTGCTCAGAAATTAAAGTGGAAGTACTGTGAATTATTTAAAGGTGCAATGCAGGGAATAAAGGAAATCAAAGCAAAGAACACTAAACTCAAAGGAATGAGCCGAACAAAATTAACTGAAAACGAGATTACTAGGACATTGACATTGCTGGAATTGAAATTAATCACAGTTTGTACAAATGACGCTTGAATGGAGACATTGACATTGACATTACAACAATACTCAAAGGGAAATCAGCAGTAATTTTGGCAGGGGTTTGAGCATAATTTCAACATATCTTTTTTCCTCTGCATATCTTCTATTCATAAGTCTTAAATTCCCTTTTATTATTACTAGGTCGATGGCCATTTCTTAACTTAACTTCTTTTATATATGCATGATTTCTTAACTTAACTGCTTTCATATATACATAATTTATCAACTTAACTAAGCTTCTGATACCTGAGCATTTCTCGTACCATTTCCACTTATTTTGAATTTAAATTAGGTTGAAGACTCTCTTTCTCAAACTTTGGTGGAATGGTCTTTTAGGAGCATAAAAACAAGATTGAATTTGATATAGCTTGGCTGTGATTTATTCACCACCAATGTATAGTGACTTGCTGTTATACCAGACGACAATTTAGTCACACAACCAAAGGAGACAAAGTTAACCGAAGCACCAAGGGAAAGAGAACTCTTTGCCATCAAGGGACGAAGCATCAAAATTCACAATATATGATCAGCATGTCAAACAAGAACATCCAGATCACGTTATGCAATCTCAGATTGATCGATGATGAAGACAAATTCGTCATTAGCATCTTTGAGGCAAAACGTCGAATGGGTGGTGATCATGAAGGGTGAGGTTCTACAAATAGGAATTCCTATAAATCGGTGAGCAATATAACACGAGCAATTCGAGATAACAATTTGAAGCTCTCGGCAAAAGGCAAACACAGAACAATCATATGATCGAGTCTCAATGAATCGACCGAGTCCTACCTTGGGGAGATCCCATTTGAACGGTTACCTGCTAATAAATGAAGACACTGAAAGACTTGGAAAATCTCACGAAGACGAAGCTAAGGCGACGAATCAATTCAGCGACGAAATTGCTCGATGAAGATATTCAGCTGCAACTGTTTTTGCTCGGTTCCTTAGCTCTCCCGCACACACCAGTCGAGGGAGAAAAAGCACAAGAGAAGTTTCGATCGGTGGTGATACTATCAATCACTCACACACATTCACACAAACCCTAATACAAATAACTTGGAAATGACTCCGAATCTTTTCGCAAAACCTCTGCTTTACCTCCCGCAGCACCCCCATGCTGAAGACACATGAGCCAGGCATGATGCCCCTCTTCTAATATATTGAGTCTCTCCCTCCATGCATATCTTCGAGTCTCTTGCACAAAGCCTCCCAGTGGCACCCATAATAAGGTGGATATTCACCACCCTCAAATAGTGAAGCCGGATCCATTAATCGATTCTTTTCAAGCTCAACCTTCAAAGCATCCTCTAGTAAATCGGATTGCATCACATATCCCAACCTTTTCATGGTTGCACCCGCTACTCTAATATCAAGGTGAAATTGAAGATACCTCTCGCCAAATTGACCAAAGTCGACTGCTCCCTCCAAATATCCCCACAAAGCATTTGGCATGAAAAGTTGAAACCACACGTGATCCGTATCAAATGAACCGAGAGTTCCCGATAGCTCATTCCGCCTTTGGTCATTAACCCATGGTACAATGTCAAAAGATACTTCCTTTTTTCCGTCCTCTACACTGAAGACAACACAGAAAAACAATCCTATTAACTTTCTATACAAGTCTTGCGAAGCCTTGAAAGATATAGTACCGTCTTCAACAAGGACGAACCCCCTTGGCATCTCTCTTCCGGGGCTAATATTTCGGAGATAAGACCACTGGCTGGAATAGCGATGCTTCTGTTATATGAGTGAATTGTTAGAAGTATCCAAGTTTGTAATTAGTTCAAGAAGAGTTTGATTTGTGCATATTCCCAGTAATTCAACTAAAGCTAGACTTCTGTAATAATTAGACATATTGATCCTTGCTTATGTTGGAAATCATTGCCTTGCAAGTGCTAGCCACCCCTAATATTAGATTGAATCACCCTAACCATAGTTCATACAATACACGTGTACTATATAGGAAGTGAAAAATTGACAGCACACATCCAAGAAATTGATCGCGCCCGTCAAACCCCATTGTCTATTGTTCATTGTTATGAGTTCACTTTGGAGATCGCCGATTACTCAGTACAAACTACCCTAATTGAACTCCAACTTACTTGCAACAAACTTAACATTATTAAAAAAAATTAAAGAAAAAACTTCTACTTGCACTCAAACTAATGGAAAATTGGAAAGGAAAACCCAATGCATGCCCTCTCCATAGACCAACCTCATCCAACCACCTGCATCTTTTATGTCTGCTCTAACTTTATATGAAAGGAGAATCTAAAATCAAATACTCTCTATCAATAAAATTAAATCAAACTATCCAAGTAATCTGCATGTGGCTAGCAAGGCATGTAGTGCCACGGTCCCCCATCATAATAGCAACAAACACCTGAGTGAAAAAGGTCTCATGTCAAATTATTGAATTATTATCACTATGTAGTTTTATCTTGACCCATAGGTTGATCCAGTACTATTATTAGTGTTGGTTGTTATGATCACCGTAACATCAAGCACCATGTGTCCATTTATTTGTTAGATTTTCTAAAATTTCGACATTATTTTTCAATACAAGAATTATGAATATCATGTCTCCGTCATTGCATCAATTTGAGATTTTGTTAAGCTATATACACATGTGCAGAATCACTTTATATTATATTTGTTTGTTTGTCTAGAATTTTTAGCTTTTGTATTAAGTGCGCCTAGAGTACACTCCATATCAACACACGCAGATACGAGAGAGAGAGAGAGAGAGAGAGAGAGAGAGAGAGAGAGAGAGAGAGAGAGAGAGAGAGAGAGAGAAAGAGATACCTCAATTGAGATGTCAACCATGTTCAATCCTTTGTGCTTTGTGCCGCATTCACGATCTTGTAAATCTTTTGTTTTACTTGAACTTTCTTCCTTTGTGCTCATTGAATTATCTCCATGCAAAACCTCATAGAGTAAAGCTTGATTTAGAGACTTATTGTCTTGAAGCAAAACTTCCTTATCATTCTCTAATGGCTTGCATATTAGTCGGAATCCACAAATTTTCACAAGCCCACTGTTGTTCATAGTATACATAGAAGTGCATGCTCTAATGCCAAAGTAAAAATGACTCGAGTCATTTGGACCAAAATGGTCTACTGGCCACAAATCCTTTGATTCCATATACTCAAGCCACAAATGATCCAAATTCACTTCCTTTGATTTTATATACTCATGCCACCCATGATCCAAATCAAATGGCCATATCGTCCTGCTGTGTTTTATGCCTTTGCAATTAACATATCCTATAAGCTCAAATGGGAAAGTCACCGGTTTGGTAGACCAACTTGCTTCTACTTGAAAAACAATACAGAAAGCTACTCCTAGGATCTTTTTATATAACTTCTTCGAAGCCACGAAAGATATATAACCCTCTCTATTGGGGCAGAACCATTTTGGCATCTCTCCTCCAGGTAGAATAATTCGGCAACTTGTTTGGCGATGAAATTTCTGTCATAGATGTAGACTGTTAGATAGTTTTTTGAAATTGGAACCTAAAAAGAGGTGTTCCAATGAGTTAAATGGTAGTCCTAAAGTTTAGATATAGTTAGCAATAGCAATGCAATATTTTTTTGGTACTTAATTGGTGGAAATAGCACATGTATTGTTGAAGATTTTGTCATTGGATGAACATGTATTATTGAAGTATTTCCCTGGGTGATCCCTGTAATTCAACAGCAAAACGGAGAGAGAGAGAGAGAGAGAGAGAGAGAGAGAGAGAGAGAGAGAGAGAGAGAGAGTCTAACCTCAAGCTTAGGGAACTCATTATGGACTAGTTCCTGACTTGAATATAACTCAACGTCCTCAATATCACATACGTTGGAGGGAATTAGTTGTTGAAAATGTGAAGGGATGCAAGATTCGAAGCTATATTTTTTCTCCCACGTAGGAAGTTTGGTAAAATTGTTTCCCGGCAACATAGGAAATCCCATCTCTATAGGGGGTTCCCTCAAATCCTCTTCCTCCTTTGGAAACTTGATAAGTTCTGGGTAGCCTTTAAGCTGCGGGCTTTCAAGATTTTGCAACTTGTAAATGCTAGAAGGAAAGATTAATAGTTTCTTGTGATCAAATATATACATCTTCTCGGGAGAGACAAGATTTCCTGTGGATGTAAGATGTTCCTCAGTCCTTTGTAGATTAACTTCTTGTAAGCTTTCGTTCTTATTCAGAATATCAGGGAATCTTTGCAATTTAAAGCACCCACTTAAATTCAACCACCGTAACTTATGGTGATATGCAAATGAATCGTGGACACGCTCCAAGTTTTTGCACCAAGAGAGATCTAATTCCTCAAGATTTGGAGTATAAGAGAGGTCTGGCATACAAACCAGCAACTGGCATTTACTCAAGTCAATGAACTTCAATTTTTCAAGGTCCTGCAAGAACAATAAAACCAACTTGCATAGACATTCCGGACGATCAAAGAAGAAAAGTGAGATATATATTCATTTCAAAATTTGGCTTTGATTTTTTAATAAAAAAAATCACTTTATCATAATTCAAGCCACATGTGATCAAAATTCACTTGATCATATAGTGTACATAGAGCACACCCTCTCACTTTATAAATATGAGTTTAGTAAGTAATCCTTGTAAATTTGCCAATGCTGGTAATTTCATCAGGCACTAGTATGGCATGGCCACTTCCACTACTTATATGTGCAGAAACAATAATTGTGATTTAGAGAGACAGAGAGAGTGTGTAACCTCAAGTGGAAGCACATTAGCCGTGGTCAATCCTTTGCCAACTAATTCATCTAGAATCTTATGTAGAGACTTGCAACCACTCGCCTGTAGATCCCATAGAGGTGGAGGAAGGTCGAGAATCTCTTCTATTCATCACTTATTAGGAAGTGATGGTTGGTTGATCGGTTTTTAAAAGAAGGCATATTTTGTACCCACTGTTTCAATAGTTTACCAAGGTTAATTTGGAAAGCCTACGAGCATGTTAACATTACAACTCTTCGATGAAATTAACAATTCTATTGAATGTTACAAACATCATTACAATTACCATCATTTGTGGTGATTAAGTTACACACTCCTCTTTAAGTCAAATAAAAATCAGTAAATTTTGTAAGAGTTGGTAACTTCAACATTTTCATAACATCTGCAAATTAAATGTTAGTAAATTATTAAATCAGAAAGTGATTTCGAAAATCTCTTTAACTGAATCAAGTAAGAGTTAGAAAAACTAACACTAGATGGTAGCCTAACCCATGAGGAGTTGGAAAATCACTGAAATTACTATTAATAACTTGGGAGCTCTTTGAGGTTCAGACCACCTACTTAAGTTCAATATCTCTAAATTTGGCACCTCTCAAAGGTCAGGAACACAAATCAGCAACTTATAATGGCTGAAATTCAAAAACCCATATTCCTAAAATGCTTCAAGATTTTGATCAATTTGAATGCACCAAAATTGAAAACCATCAACTAAAGCATTTATGATGTACCTTTAAGTTGCCTCCAAATCCCACAATCTGACTGTTAGGCACGTCAAAGCAAACAAGTTCCTTTGGAACACATACGGGAGTGGATAAAGGACATCCAGGCCATTCAAGCCACCTTAAATCATTAGGAAGACATACAGGACCTCTGTTGATTTCTGCATTCTGAACTATGAGCACTTTCAGTCTCCTCATGTGTGTCAAAGCACTAGGACTGATGACTAGCTTTTTTTGTGTCGGCAACCGTAGCACTATGCCTTTAACAGCATTGGTTCCCTGTCAAGGGAAAGAAAATAATCATTAATAACCAACCACAATTAGGTAATAGCATGTAAATTAAAGAAGATAAGATTATCGACGGTTTCATGAGAAGCACTTACCGTTTCCTCTGACAATACTTCAAAAACATCATCATAGCACCATAATCTACTACGTTTTCCAGGGTCATCTGGATACTGTTGTTTAACAATATCTTGACCCATCAACTCAATCAAGTCATGCATTTGTACTGTGTTGTCATCCTCAATTGTTACCAAGGATCCATCCTCAATTGTTACTAAGGATCTCTCTATTAGAGTCTGCATCCCAATTAAAGTCTTTAAACCACAACTATCAAGAACTCTGGTTACATAATCCCTTTTTCTCCCCTTAAAGAAGCAAGCAATGTCAAGAAAAATGTCCTTCTGATTGTTGTCCAGTGCATCAAAACTTATCTTGAGGACACGATTTATATCTTTATTAGGACTTTCAGTAAGTGTTTCCAATGTACTCTCCCATTCCCCTCTACTTCTACCACGTAAAAAGGGACCCAAGACCACAATCGCTAAGGGAAGGCCATTAGCATAGCTCAAAATATTATCTATGAGATCCATGCTTATGTCTTTCGTCTGATTTCTTGAAAAAGCATATGAACTCAGAAGTTCAGAAGCTTCATCTTGATCTAATGGTTTAACTTCATATACCCGATCTATCCCATGAGAAGTTAGTACATGTTTATCTCTTGTGGTAACGATGATCCTGCTCCCTTTTCCAAACCATGCACATTCTCTAGCTAATGCATTTAACTGGTCCCCATGATCCACGTCATCAAGCACAAGAAGAATCTTCCTGCAGCAAAGTCTATCTCGTATCAGATTAGCGCCTTTGTCCTCACTTAAGACCACTAAATTTTCTTTCCATAATGTCTCAGATAGCAGCGTTTTTTGCAAATGAACTAGGCCGTCAGGTCTATTGGAAGTTTCTCTAACATTTGCAAGAAAGCTGCACCCATCAAACTGACTTGCAATACTGTTATAGACATCTTTAGCAATAGTGGTCTTCCCTAAGCCTCCAGTTCCCCATATTCCTATCATCCGAACATCATCCGAGCCCATACTCAACAACGACATTACTTTTTCTACCCGGCAACCTACGCCGACGGGATACTTGGCAACACTCAAGGGTACTCGTTTTACTATGTTCGAGATCTCTTTGGCAATCTTCTCGATGAACTCGGTCTCATCTCTGCCAAAACAAAGCAGCAAAAAGAACACGAATAAACAGAAACATACAATCCATTGAACTAATAAAACTAACCGAAGGAAAAAATCACTCTTTAACAGTCCAAAACATTACTCAAGTCCAACGCACAATCGATGCCATCATGTATCAACAAAATTAGAGAATTCAAATTCTTTTACAGGGTCGAAGAGGATTACTGTGATTGCCCATCGACATAAGGCCAACCGGACAAATCGGCGGCTTCAATAAGAGCTTGCCTCCATTTCTTCACTCTCTCAGAATCTTTTCCCAATTTCTCCTCGTGCCTGGCCAATGCATCGCCAAAACTCTCTCTGTGCCCTCGAACCTCCCTCGGCTCCACTCCGTAGAACACGGGCAACACCAGCTGCCCCTTGAGCCTCTTACACTCCATTACCTTCACCAGCTCGTCCAAGCACCACCGAGACGAAGCGTAGTTCTTGGAGAAGACGAGCACGGCGATCCGCGACTCCTCGATGGCCTTCGTCAGCGCTGGCGAGATCTGGTCCCCGGGCCTCAAGTCCTCGCTGTCGATGTAGGCGTTGATGCCTCGATGAAGCAGACACCTGTGGAGGTCAGCGAGGAAGCCGCGGCGGACGTCCTCGCCTCTGAAGCTGAGGAAGACATCGTACAGCCATTTCGCTTCGGAGGAAGAAGAAGAAGAAGAAGACGACGACATTGGAAGATAGAATCTGAGCTTAGTTTGGATTCGTGTCGAGCGATGAGTGATGCTTTTATCGTGGAGTTGGTCAATAAATCGATGCGGACTGAGAAACATCGAACGTCGCACCGCGTTAGGAAAAGCGCCTTTTTCATTTTTGTTTTTTCTTTTCATTTTTCGCATATGGAGGAGAAGTTTTCTTTCGTTCATTTTTATTTTAAAATTGTTTGTTTTGTGGCTTACAAAAAAACCGGAAAGTGACTTTATTTTTGGGATGTGCCACGCTCCGAATTGAGAATTGTCCGGATCGGACTGAATCAGCTAGTTGGACCTAGTTCTCAAGAGTTTCTGTCTGGTTTCCTATTTTTAAAAGTGAAAATCGAACCGAACTAGATCGATTATATAAACTTTTATTCTTTAAAAAAAATTGTTAGATGTGAACAAAATAATATCTCATCCAGTGATATCACAAGTTACAACATAATGACCTTTTACTCATCGTCACTTTTGTCAATTTCTTAAAATTTCTCACTCTTTTATTGTGTATGGGTGATCAATTTCATTGGACTGGATCGAAAACTGATTATCCCTATTTTATTTTATTTGCGAAAGTTCAATATTATTCGGAGCATATAAAAAAATTAGCTAAGAATTTATGTATTGCAATAAAAAAAATATATCTTTCTCAACCCAAATCTGATTTATACCATTTCAATATTTCATCTTCTATGGATAGCAACATATCTTTTGCATTATTAGGTAGGAAATTGTTTAGATTTTGTGCTTATTCAACTCATCATGTCCCCTCCGACCAAAAAAAAAAAATCATTATGTCTCAAGAAAATGAGTCAGGAAGTAGATTTTTTAAAATCGATTTTCATATTTTTAAGTAGCCATCTTTTGTTTAAGAATGGAATGAGGAGTCATGTGCGTGTTTACACTATTCAACCCATCGTGTCCCCATAAATTCTCTTTTCTATTTTATTTTATTACTTTTTTGAAAGAAGGAAATATGTGGAGGGGTTAATCTATGCGCTTTGTTTATTATTTACATGTGATTCCCATGGAAGAATCCAGCTTGGTAAATACAAGTAGCATTGTTTGAAATCAAGGCTTTACCTTTTCCATTCATTTTGACTACGGCCCACTTTGAGGGACGTAATAAGCCGTGATTTTGACCGAATATTCTTTCTATTAATTCCTTTGGCGAGCAATCTGAAAACAAGCCCCAGTGCCGGAGTCACTTCTTTGGCTGCAAAATAATTAACACAATCTAATCCTTTCGCAGGACTTAAATAAAATTTGCGCATTTTCAACTAAGTAATGAACGAACGCCGGACCAGTTTACCTCTTAACATCCAGCTCCTGCACTTTTGGATTTGGATTTGGATTTGTTCGCCCGATTCAGCGGGTGTCCGGGTGATTTTTAGCCAGATACCCAAAAGTCTCAATGGTAAAATTGCTAACCATTTAAGTGCTAACAACTAGTTGACTTTGTTCTTTTCCCCTATAAATAGAGTAACTCATTGCCTTGGGTAATTATGCAAAATCCCTCTTGCATACACCCTGCAATCAAATGTAAGAGCATTTCTTTGTGAAAGAGTGCCTTTTGTTTATAAATGAATGTCGCCTCCATTATGAACCAATCTTTGTACGAAGCTTTAATATAGTTGATTAGGCAAACTCTCAAACAATCTTTGGGAATGGAGTTGGCACCCGTTTGGACCAAACCACTATAAATGGTTCAGCATCCCTCTCTTGCTACTCATTTTTATTTACATGCACATAACATGTGTAATAAAATGCTTAACTTATATTTGTGCACAAATACTTGACACTATGGAGCATATTCTATATTTGGGCAAAAAATTGTTGGTGTTTACTTGAATTTTTAGAGCTAAATATCATGGCATGACATGTTAATAAATTAAGAGATTGGCAATACATTTTCATCACAATACATAATTAAACAAAAGTATGATCAACAAGTGTCGGATGAAATTCTAGTACATTCATGCGCCAAATGTAGAGAGGCACATGCATCTTTTTGTTGGAGAAACCTTCTTGAAGTATTTTGAAGCTGACAAAACATTTCCATCAGTCTAGTCTGAAGGCTTGCAGACTCTACTATTTAAAGTCTGAAGACCTCCGGACAGCCAGACTCAAGACTCAAAGTCTATCCTCATTAACAGTCTCTAATCCGTTGAAGAAAGGTTATCCAAAACTGGATGTTTCATTAAGGATATGACCTTATCGATTGGAGAAGATCTCTTAGCTGGAAAAGACACAACGGAATCCTTTGATTGATCAAGATTGACTCGAAGATTAAGGATTTGATGATTGCCTAAATATTCTTGGAAGGTTCTACTTATGGAAACCGAGATCATGATTGTATGGGCAAATAGGATTGATGGGCTATCGACACGTTCCTTTAATAGCTCGAATAATCTTCCTAATTGATTCCGTCCAACGGGTAGATTGGAGGAATTCCTTTGGTAAGTGCCAACGGGTATGATGGCATAAAGGAGTATATAAGGGAGACGTTCTAAGTTGTTCGAGGTGTGCGCGATAGAAGAATTCCAAAGTCTGAAGCTCCTTGTTGTTTAGACAATTCCTTTGAGCGAAACTTTGTATACAAAAGAGAGTCTATATTTATGAGAAACCTTGAGGAGGTGTGGTAGAACATCTACACTGTAGAATCAAGGAAAAGCTGTGCTGTAACTTCTCTTTTGTTCATAGTGAAATCCAGCCGATGGGCTATCAGTGTGGAAGAGTGGATGTAGGCTTGGAATAAGCCGAACCACTATAAACCTTGTGTTCAATTTTCTCTTCCTTACTCTCTTTACTTTGATCGTACTTCATTTTGTTAATCAATAGAGAACTTCCTTTCTATCGATTGCCTAGAATCGCTTCCGTATCTCGATAAATTGTTTGTGCACCTATTCACCCCCCTCTAGGTGCTTATACTAGCTATTTCAATTGGTGTCAGAGCTCGTGTACTTACTTTGTTTGAAGTGTTTTACTTCAGAGTTAAAAATTCATGGCTAGTATTTTGGCTCCAGGGCTGGTAGAAGGGCAAAGCAACACCAGACCACCTTACTTTGATGGAAAGGACTACAACATATGGAAAAACAAGATGAAGGCGTTCTTAAGATCAAAGGATCCTTGGAATGGGACGTTGTAGAAAAAGGGATCATTCATAAACTGCATCTGTCTCAGAAAGAGGAAAAGACATTGTTGAGTCTAGCGAAATGACTCAGGAAGAGATAATTAAGAGACAAGCTCTTGATGCAAAAGCAATTTAATCTTTATATTGTGATTTATCACCTACTGAATATAACAGAATATCTTCTTGTGATACAGCCAAAGAAGTCTAGGATAGATTACACATTACCTATGAAGGAACTGATCGAGTGAAAGAGACTAGAATCAACATTCTTCTCGATCAATACGAAGCCTTCAGAATGAAACAGGAGAATCTATAACTGACATGTTTAGTCATTTTACAGAAATCGTGAATGGTCTTGAAAATCAAGGTCAACCAATTTCTAATCCCATGAAAGTAAACAAGCTACTGCGTGGACTCTCCAAGGATTGGAATCACATAAAGACCTCAATCAAAGAGACCCAAAGAATCATGCCACTGTCTGTCGATGAGTTGGTTGGGACCCTTCAGTCTTATGAAGTGGAACGAATCAATAAAGACGAAGATCCTAAAGGTAAGAAATCTATTGCATTAAAATCTAATGATGATTATGATGTAACAGATTCTGAAGACGACATGGATGATGAAGAACTTGCTCTCATGATAAGAAGATTCAGAAAGCTGAACAGAAAAGGAAGAAGATTCAATTCAAAGAAACAAAGTTTTCAAAAGCAACAGACCAAGTCTGCTGAAGATGATGAATCAAACAAAGATGTAGTCTGCTTTGAATGCAAGAAAAAGGGACACATCAAACCCAACTGTCCTCTTTTGAGAAAGAAGAAAGGAAAAAATGAAAAGTATCGAAAAGCTCTCAAAGCTGAAACTTGGAGTGATACAGAGTACAAAGATAGTGATGATGATTATGCCAACATTTGTCTAATGGCACAATTAGATTCATAATCAAACTCCGAGACTGATTTAGATTCAGAAAGTGAATTCGAGGTAAGTAACTTCAAAATCCCTATTAAAGTTTCAAAATACATTGATGAATTATGTTTTAGTCTTAAGAGAAGTTCCGAACTCAAAAAGGAAAATTCTGCTCTAAAACAACAAGAGAATGTTTTGGAAGAAAAAGTGAAATGCTTAGACCAGGATGTTTCTTCTCTCAAAGAAAGTGAAAATAATCTTTTAAAAGAAAATGCATTCTTAAAAAATGATATCTCAAATATTTCCAAAGATTTTCTCTAGGATCTGAAAAACTGGAGAAAATACTTTCTGTCCAAATACCTTATTTCAATAAATCTGGTTTAGGAATGACTGCTGAAACCATTTCTTTAATCGATTTCCCTAAAGTGAAAGAGAGAATCAAACAAAAACACACAAGAAATGTTTACAAAAATCATTTTGAAAGGACCTTTGTAAAACCAGTAGGTCGCAATGCTCTTAAATGTTCAAAATGCAATAGTGCAGATCATTTTGAGAAAGAATGTCCTATGGTTTGGAGACCTGTCAATAAAGTTTGGGCAAAAACCGTATATCAGACTAACTTAAAAGGACCCAAGAAAATATGAGTACCAAAGAAAGTTTGAGTCTTTTTTTAAATGCAAGTTACTATCAAGAAAAAGGTGAAATGGTACCTGGATAGTGGATGCTCGAGACACATGATAGGAGATTCAAATTGCTTCATAAAGCTTGTTCAAGTGAATGGTGGAAAAGTCTCATTTGGAGGAAACAGTAAAGGAAAAATAGTGGGATTCTGAACTATAAAGATTGGGAATCTCACAATAAGCAATGTTTTTTTAGTTGAAGGGCTAAACTACAATTTGCTCAGTGTCAGTCGGCTGTGTGATGCCGGTTTTAAAATCAACTTTCAAGAAGGTATTTGTTTAGGAACCAGTAAAGACTCTACTCAGTTATTCATGGGTCAAAGACACGGGAATATCTACCTCTTGGACGTGAAACCAGATGAATCGCAATGTCTAATCTCAATACAAGACGAAGCGAACCTATGGCACAAAAAGCTTAGGTATATCAACATAAAGCAGATAGCCAAAATCTCAGCAAAGAAGCTTGTTCGTGGTCTACCCAATTTATCATACCAGAAGTCTGATCTATGTACACCATGTATATTGAGAAAACGGGTAAGAAATTCCTTTAAACCAATTAATCAAGTTTCCACTAACCATGTACTACAGCTCTTGCATATGGATCTCTTCGGACCAACAAGAACGCAGAGCATTGGAGGTAAGAAATATTGCCTAGTAATTGTGGATGATTATTCACGATTTACTTGGGTATATTTCTTAGCAAGTAAGTCCGAAACTTTCTCTTACTTTGAAAAATTTGCTAAGAAGGTTTAGAATGAAAAAGGGTATATTATTTCAAGTATAAAAATAGACCATGGAGGTGAATTTGAAAATCAAGATTTTACAAAATTTTGTGAAGAATCTGGTTTTCAGCATTTCTTCTCCTCTCCATATACTCCAGAGTAAAACGGAGTTGTGGAAAGAAAGAATAGATCTCTTCAAGAAATGGCTAGAACTCTTTTAATTGAAAGCAATATCTCTTTACGATTTTGGGCTGAAGCAGTTTCAACATCATGTTATATTATCAATAGAGTCTTTCTAAAGCCTATTCTAGAAAAAACCCCCTATGAACTATTCAAAGAAAAGAAGCCTATTATTTCATATTTTCATGTATTTTGATGCAAATGTTTCATTCTGAAAAATCCAAATAATCGAGTTGGTAAGTTTGAAGAAAAGTCAGATGAAGGCATCTTCCTTGGATATTCAACCACAAGTAAAGCTTACAGAGTCTACAACAAGAAGACTCAAACTATGGAAGAATCAATGAATGTCAAATTCCAAGATTCTATACAAAATGAATCTATTCAGACTCATCTTGAAGAGACTGAATCTGCTCCAGACTCTACAAAGTATAAATCTCAAGAAGTAGCTCAGACCTTGAATGACCAGCAACAAGTGACTGTTGAAGATTCAAGTGAAGGAAGTGACCATCAATCTGATAAATTAACCAGCAACTGGAAACATAAGTCAAGTCATCCCAAAGATCTTATTATTGGCGACATCAATGAAGGAATTCGCACAAGATCCAAAAGGCGAGAAGAGTCTAGTGCCGTGGCTCTTATTTCTGAAATAGAACCCAAGAGCATAGAAGAAGCTTTATCTGATGAAAACTGGATTGAAGCTATGCAAGAAGAACTTAGACAATTCAGAATTAATGATGTCTGGGAGCTGACTCCTAAACCAAAAGGAAAATCAATTGTTGGAGCTAAATGGGTTTTCAGGAACAAGACGGACGAAAAAGGAAAAGTCATAAGAAACAAGGCTAGACTCGTGGCCAAGGGATACACACAAGAAGAAGAAATCGACTATGACGAGACTTATGCACCGGTAGCAAGGTTAGAAGCAATTCGTTTATTACTTGCATTTGCTTGTCATAAGAATTTCAGGTTATCCCAAATGGATGTCAAAAGTGCCTTCCTAAATGGGTTCATCCATGAGGAAGTATATGTGGAACAACCTCCCGGGTTTGAAGACCCAAGGAAACCATACTCAGTATTCAGACTCAAAAAGGCCTTATATGGCTTAAAGCAAGTACCTCGAGCTTGGTACGACAGACTAAGTAAGTTTTTAATTCGAAATGGATTTGTTAAAGGTAAAGTAGACACTACTCTTTTTATTAAAAGAGAAAGCAAAAATTTTCTGCTTGTTCAAATATATGTCAATGATATTATCTTTGGATCCTCTAATGAAAGTCTGTGCAAGAAATTTTCTAAGACTATGCAGGATGAATTTGAAATGAGCATGATGGGTTAGTTAACCTTCTTTCTTGGACTTCAAATAAAACAACTAGAGGAAGGAACTTTCATTCATCAAGAAAAGTATGCAAATGATCTTGTCAAAAAGTTTGGACTGGACAATTGCAAAAAGGCTGATATACCAATGTCAAGTTCCTTGAAGATAGACAAAGATGAAGAAGGAAAGAAAGTCGACCAAAAGCTATACAGGAGTATCATTAGATCACTTCTTTATCTTACTGCTTCTAGACCTGACATTCTGTTTAGTGTTTGCATTTGTGCCAGATTTCAATTAGACCCAAAAGAATCTCATTTGAATGCTGCGAAGCGTATTATCAAATATATTTCATCTACTTCAAGCTTTGGTCTCTGGTATCCAAAAAGGGGAGACTTTACCCTTCTTGGATATTCAGACGCAGACCTTGCTGGATGCAGAGTCGATAGAAAGAGCACCTCGGGTACTTGTCAACTACTTGGAGGCAGGATAGTGTCTTGGTTTTCAAGAAAGCAAAGTACAGTAGCTCTCTTTACAGCAGAAGCAGAGTATATAGCTCTCGGAAGTTGTTGTTCACAAATTCTGTGGATAAAACAACAGCTAAGAGACTTTGGAATTGAAAATTCATGCACGGAGATTAATTGCGACAACACCAGTGCTATAAATCTCACCAAAAATCCAATTCTCCACTTAAGAGCAAAGCATATAGATATTCGACATCACTTTATTAGAGACCATGTTCAAAATGGAGATGTTTCAATTCAATTTGTTGATTCAAAGAACCAACTGGCGGATATATTTACAAAGCCTTTGGAGAAAAATCAATTTGAAACTATTCGTTCCAGACTCAACATTTTGAGGTATGAGGAAATCAAAGTCTAAAGACTCTCAGACTCAGACATACAAGACTTTGTTTATAAGTTAGTCTTAGTACGATCGTCAGACTGTAAGTAATTCTCTCTCTCTCTCGAATCTTATCTTGAAGAGGTACGATCGTCAGACTATGTTTAAATTATTGCTATATTTAATCGGCGTAATTATTGCATCGTTTCCTTTTCAAAAAGGGAAGTTATTTTTTGAAATGACTATTTTTGCGGAAAAATAACAGTTATTTTGAAAATGCATCTTTTTATTTTCCTTTGTGACGGTTCGTTTATCTCCCTTTTTAACCTATCGTGCACTGTTGATTCCTCTTCACTTTACTCTCAAAAACCCTAGAAAGCATCGATCTTCCATTTCCTTTTTCTCCCTTGTTTAATCTTTGAAAAAGTTGTCATCTTTCTCGGGAAAGTCAAGCAAGGAATCTTCCAAAAACTGAGAAAGATGTCATCTTCAAGAAAGTTTTCGAGAATCGCAAGCAGGGGACCACGGCGAATGAATGAGGGACCTACGCACTTCGATCTTACCGAAGAAGAAGTGTCTTCAGAACAGCGACAGAGCCCACAACATTCTCAGCAGCGTCATTCTCCTCCATCTAGTCCTCAAGGCGTTGATCATCAACAAGAGGAAGAAATCATTGAGGATGTAGACCCTGTAAGAGTTCAAAAGCCTGCTTTTATTTATCAGTTGTATCGTGCTTTAAAAGGAACTCATACTCCATTGAACTATGTCGATGATTTTCTTAAAGACAAAGGGTATGGAAATGAATATATCTTTTTGAGAAAAATGGAAAGTTTGGGAATTGCTCGTAAAGGGGTGGCCGAAGAAACCCTTGCGAATATCCCAAGTGATCCTCGTGATTGGGGAGTGAATCCTGTAGATGGGAATGATGATGACAAATTGTACAGTCAATTTCAACCGAGAATGGGTGTTGCGGTTGAAAATTGAGGAAAAAGATGAGATTTGTTCAGATCGAAGGAACAAAAGGATTTGTACTCAAAATTGCTGAAGCGTGAGGTAATTAACCCTAGGAGTATGGATTTTGATTTTCTGGATGCTGTGAATGTGAACTTGAGGGAAAAGTTCGGTTATCTTCAACTTGAACAGTTCTACTCCGACACTACAGAGGCCTATGCTGAATTAACCGCATATTTCTATTCAAATCTTAGCTTTTTGAATGCGAATAGATTCTCTTTCAGCGTCAAAGATCAAAACTTTGTTGTGGATATGGATATGCTGGCAGATGTGTTAGGAGTTGAAAGAGGAAGATATCAACCGATCAAAGTTTCCATTACTCATGCTACATTGGAACTTGTTAAGGACAAGAGAACAGAGGAAAATATTTCCTACTTAAGGATGAGTGCGTTCAACATCTTGCTTCACAAGATTGTGATCAATTGTCTCCGACCGAAATCAACCTCTAAGACTGATGTTTCAAGTTCAGAGGCAAAGCTGATATATGCCATCCTCACTGGGAAAATGTTTTCTCTTCCTCACATTGTTATGTTCCACATGTATAGAGCCATGATGAAGGACAGAGGTCAACTCCCTTACCCAAGTCTTGTAACGAAGTTATTCAAACATCTGAATATTCAGCCTCCACAAATCTTTTGTGTTCGATCGTGCGATCATATGGTGGTAGGACTGAAAATGGTGACCAAGATGCGTCTGAAGGAACTAAACAAGGTGTTAGAGAAATTTAAGGAGAAGGCTCCAGTCAAAGTTCATCAACCCTCTTCTTCATCAAAAAGGAAAGGAAAGGAGCCCTTGGTTGCCTCAAGGACAAAAAGAAGAGCTCTCATTGTTGAAGATGAAGATGATGATGAGGAAAACATCACTGTTTCTGCAATGGCTTTGAAGAATTTGAGTCGTTCTGTTCTAAAGAAAGAATCGGAACAAGGGACAAAAGAAGCAGAGACGAAAGAAACAGAGGAGAAGGAAGAAGAAGAAAGACAAGCTGAGAAGGAAAGAGTTGAGAAAGAAGAAGAAGAAAGAAGAGAAGAAGGAGAACCTGAGGAACACTCTTCTCCACCTAAAGGCATGGAGACAATAGGGGGAGATCAAGAGAAAGGAGGGAAATCCTCATATCCTGATGCAAGTGAAGGAGTCAGTCGCTCACCTGCAGACCCATATGACGTTTATGCCTCTCAATTTCCAGAAGAAGGTCATGAAGTTTCATCGCCAAACCTGCGAGATTATGCTGATCTACCATCGTCTGCATTTACTCCATCAGATCGAGCCGAAGCAAGTACTCAGACTGATAATGCAGCAGATTTTCGCAGAATCATGGATATTCTCTTGGAGATGCGAGGTCAAATTTATGCCTTGGGATGCGAGGTTCAAAACTTGCAAAATGCGGGTCAAGTTTCTTCATGTTCATTGAATGATAAAATCAAGCCCTCACTGTTCAGACTCAGGCCAATGCCAAGGGTGAGGAGATTGCACAACTAAAGGAAGACTTGAAAAGGCTGGAAGGCATCGTTCAGTCTATGGGAGATTTCCAGCTTGTCCGCGTTCCCAAGCAATCTTGACTTTATTCCATTTTCTTCTCAACCTTTTTAATGCTGACAAAAAGGGGGAGAGATGCAAGATTTGAACAATTTGACTTTTAATCGTGTGGTTTGTTGGACTGTTTGTTGGATTTTGTTGGATTGTTTTGATTTGTTTGACTTTGTTTTTGTGTCTGGATGAGAACTGAACTAGACTTGGACTCGACTGCTTCTATTAACTACTATTGATATCTTATGGATGGCTTTATCGCTTACTAGACTAACTTATTCTCTGTGGTTGCAGATTCTAGTGTTATTCATTTAGTCATTTATCTTTATAAGATATGCATATGTGTTTGAGAAATGTTTTGCAGGTCAAAGTTGTCCAAATCTGCAGGAAAGTTTTGTCACCATAAAAAAGGGGGAGATTGTTGGAGAAATCTTCTTGAAGTGTTTTGAAGCTGACAAAACGTTTCCATCAGTCTAGTCTAAAGGCTTGTAGACTCTGCTATTTAAAATCTGAAGACCTCTGGACAGCCAGACTCAAGACTCAAAGTCTATCCTCATGGACAGTCTTTAATCCGTTGAAGAAAGGTTATCCAGAACTGGATGTTTCATTAAGGATATGATCTTATCGACTGGAGAAGATCTCTTGGCTGGAAAAGACACAACGGAATCCTTTGATTGATCGAGATTGACTCAAAGATTAAGGATTCGATAATTGCCTAAATATTATTGGAAGGTTCTACTTGTGGAAACCGAGATCCTGATTGTATGAGCGAACATGATTGATGGGCTATCGACACGTTCCTTTAATAGCTCGAATAATCTTCCTAATTGATTCCGTCCAACGGGTAGATTGGAGGAATTCCTTTGGTAAGTGCCAACGGGTATGATGGCATAAAAGAGTATATAAGGGAGACGTTCTAAGTTGTTCGAGGTGTGCGTGATAGAAAAATTCCAAAGTTTGAAACTCCTTGTTGTTTAGACAATTCCTTTGAGCGAAACTTTGTATACAAAAGAGAGTCTATATTTATGAGAAATCTTGAGGAGGTGTGGTAGAACATCTACACTGTGAAATCAAGGAAAAGCTGTGCTGTAACTTCTCTTTTGTTCATAGTGAAATCCAGCCGGTGGGCTGTCAGTGCGGAAGAGTGTGTTAGGGAAATCCCTTATGATGTTTTGAAAATGACAAAATAAATCAAAGGCTACTAATATGTTTGATGGTTGAGTAATAGACCATGCAAATGATAGAATATGTAAAGGATATTATCAAAGTTAGAAGACGACCAGAAGACTGAACGCAACATATGTCTAGAGTATATTTTGAAGATTTCCAGACTTCTGTGTCAAAGTCTGAAGACTGCCAGACTCAAGACTCAAAGTCTATTCTACATCAGAAGTCTGCTCACTCTGACTAATTCCAGACTGAACGTAAATGATGAATCAGAAGACAGACTATGCTGAAGCTGAAGTAAAGTCTACAGACTCAAATTGTAAAGTCTACAGACCCAGATTGTAAAGTCTACAGACTCAGACTTTACATCCAGATTCGATGAATCGTAACTCAAGCCCAATCATATAACGGCTAGTGATCTGGTATTGATTCCACATGAAGATTGATTTGATTGATTCAATCTAATTGATTGACGATTGGATCTTGAAGACAAAAACTTTCTACACGAATAAGCTTTACTTATGGAAACCAAGATTTCGTTTGTATGGGCGATCGGAATCAATTTGGGATTTTACCTTTGTCACTCAACGGCTACCAAATCTTCTAGATACAGAGCTGTCCAATGGGTATATTGGAAGACGATTCTCCGGGATGCTGTCCAATGGCTAGTTTGGAAGTGGAGGAGTATTTAAGGAGATGAAGGACCGATTAGCAAGTAAGAGACGGAGCGTAGAATTTATAATTCCAAAGTCTGAGCGACCTTCGATTATACACTTGTCTTTGGAGAGCTTAAATGTTTGTAATCGTGAGAGAAATACCAAAAGAGTGACTTAGTGAGATAGTGTGATCTACTACTAAGTGTTTGCACTCGAAGTTGTAATCTCTTGTTGATTGCATAGTGGAATCCAGCCAAAAAGGCTGTTATCGTGGGAGAGTGGACGTAGGCTTGGATTAAGCCGAACCACTATAAATCTTGTGTTCTTATTCTCTTCCCTAACTCATTTATTTTGTTCATACTAGCACTCTCAGAGTGGACGTAGGCTTGGAATAAGCCGAACCATTATAAACCTTGTGTTCAATTTTCTCTTCCTTACTCTCTTTACTTTGATCGTACTTCATTTTGTTAATCAATAGAGAACTTCCTTTTTATCAGTTGCCTAGAATCGCTTCCGTATCTCGATAAATTGTTTGTGCACCTATTCACCCCCCTCTAGGTGCTTATACTAGCTATCTCACTTTTTACCCTTTCCCCACATTTCATAATGTAATAGTTGTCAGGTAATTTTATAGGCTTTTGTAATGGATAAAGATTACCTCTCATTTCATAGTTCAAGCAAGAAAATAGATCAAGTTTTATGTTTGGTTGAAAATGATGAGGTTGTTTTTAATATATAAATTCAAAGAAATGAGAAATTCTCTAGAAGAACACCTTCAATGATTAATTATTACGTCAATAGCTTATTTTCTATTAATTAAGAGCAAAGGATCTTAAATTCGGTTAGGGCCTTTTGATTGGATGCTCCATTGGCTCCCCAATAAAATACTTTGCTGTGACTTCCAAGAAATGGCATTTGGAATCAATGAGTTGCCGACCTTCTTTCCTTTCTTTCTTTTTCATATTATGACTACGACTACTAGACAGGTTCTATCATTTTTAATTTGTTTTTGTCTTTTTCCTTATGTGCACATTAAAGTACACTAGTCCTCATGCACGAGCTTTTGTTTCAGACGTCGGTCAAATCATTTTATTTTTGTTAAAGCAACCAAAAAAATGGAATCCTTCAACTCACGGTGAAGAAATCGAACTCTTCGTATCACTCCAATCTATACTAATTTCGCCGCTAGACAGCCAAGATACTGCGGCGCCGAGACAAACAACCGGATGTCATGGGCGAGCATCATGGTAAGCCCGATCTTGATCAAGCTAGGTGATCGAGAACCCAACACCTACTCGCACCGCGTTGGCTTCACATGGTTCTTAATTACCTTTCTGCACACTTTTCTTCAAATTTGGTCTTGACATCCCGAAGTGCAAAATTGCTTTTTTCCAATCATTGATTTATTTTCTTTAATGTAAAATCATGTGCTTACGTGATAAGTCTATTATATGTCACTCACATTAACATTAAAAACCTCTAAAAATTAGATGTAGTAAAAATGGCAATTAAAATGCGACGCTAACGTTACTTTCAATTTTTTACTTTAAAGTAATGTTTATGTCTTAACCCATTTCTACTGTATCGGACACACACGATAATCTCGATTCGTACGGGATGAAATTGAACATTGTAATATGTGCTTAGACTTTATGACTTTGTACTTCACTTGCATTAACTCTGTCCATATATATATATAAGTGCTTATTTGCTCATTAGATTCAGAAAAAAAAGAAGGAAGGAGTGAAAAACAAAGGAAGATAATTCACTGGAGAGCTGAAACGTGGAAACAAGTTCGTGTTAACTACACCCTGAGTTAATGATAATTTTTAATAGCTCCTTCTTTTTCCCGTGCTCGGAGGCGTAATTCTCTATTCTTATCGTTAGCTCATCTGTGTAGACCTTCAGTTGAGTAACATACATTTTGTCACTTGACTCTTAACTCTATTTTTAAGGCTTTTTCGTAGCACAAGGTTTTTATTTAAGAAACTCAGTTTGCCGATGGTAGTTCGTTGGGAAGCTCAAATTGCTATTTGTCCTAAGTCGACATTGTTTTCTAGAACAAAACTTATTCGATGGAGTACAACATAGGACGTGATTTGTACCGTATTTTCCTCGTGCCTTGTGTGATATGGTCCTTATGATCACTTCAATAGCTATTATCTGTTGAGTTGCAGTCATAGGGTCAGTGGATCATCTTCGCAATGAACATGTGAAATTGCGAAAATTGCTAATTAAAAGTGCACTTAACGCGTCTCTAATTGGCGGATCCTATTCAACAATGTCAATATTTATGTTTTCCATGCGTGTTCTAACTTTGGCTACATCGATCCAAGTGCGTTCACATGCCAGATTTGAAAATCTTCGTCTCATACTCTAACTTTGCCTACATTGATCCAAGTGCATTCACGCGCCATACTCATCTGTCACTAACATATGACTTGTAAGGAAGATTCTAGCCATGTGCTTGATTATTTCAAGTGGTGTCCTTCAACATCAATTCTTTCACTTTATATGGAGAAGTAAAAGTCGCATGACTTTTTTGACCCGTGATTTCGACTTAAGCCTGTTTGAATTGAAAGACTCACACGTTATATTCACATGAAAGAAGTTTCACGACTATCCTAAAAAATTATAGAACTATCTCTATGTTGACCCTAATTCAATTTTGATGGTTATAAAGCTCACTCAAACATGCTACTTATAATTTTAAATTATATTTGTTGTTCTTGAGCATTTTTCTAAGGATTTTGAAAGGGTAAAAAAGACCGCTTTGCCCTAAAACACGCAATACTACAAAGTCTTTTAGTAATGGTACCATGTTTGTACCTAACAAAGTTAATGATTTGCATGTGAAACTTTTCTTTACTAAAGATCACATTTACCGCGATATCTAGACATATGATCAATACAAATAGTTGTTTAATGTTGATTTATTGTCGACCGAATTATTAATGAATCTGACAAGTCAACGTAACATAAATTCTATGACAACGTAACATAAATTCTATGACTATGATTTCGTACAATCGTGATTGGAGGCTAGATTTCTGATTGGTTTATTGATCGGCTTGGGGAAAGAAAGCCTCTTACAAGTGATGGAATCAGTATTAGGTACAAAATATTACCTCGATAACCCAACACAAAAATCGATATGATTTCGTACAATTGTGATTGGAGGCTAGACGCCCACCATAACTTTAGCTGTATGCTTCGGCATTTAAAGGTTTACAATGTTCAATCGTAATCAATAGCTTAAGGCCGCAAGTTTAAATGTTTTTTCATTATTTTTTATGACAATTTACAAAGATTTGCAATACACTGTCGTAATCAAAAAACTTGACATCGTAAAACGTCACTAAATATGACTTTTACTGTGTTGGACTCCATTTGCTAGCGCGTAGAGTTTTGTAAATTTCCCTTCCATTTTATAGCAGGTGGAAGGTAGAACCTTGTGCACAAGCAATTGCAATTGGCTCAAATTCAATGGCTGGAATCTCCCCATCTCAACATAATGATTGACATTTATGTCGCATGGGTCAGCATTGTGCTTTGGAAGTCTCGTTTCTTTCTTCTTCTTTTTTCTTCCTTCATTTTTTGGGTTACATCTCTTTCCTTTCTTTCATTTGTGTACATCTCTATTAGATATGTCCATCAACATTCTTTGTTTAGCTCTTTTTCTTGGTCCTATCTAACATAAAACTTCAGCAAATTCAGTAACATCGGCCAGTGTCCCACATTATATTCCCCCACGTCACATCTGGACAAAGGCTGTTCGATCTTCTTTTTTTGGTCGAAAAAGGCTGTATGATTGAGTAAGCTGTCGTTACACCGATGCTTTACTTCCACACACAAGAAAAAGGAGTGGTGAAATGACAAAACTTGAATTAATGGACAGCACTTCTGTTCACATGTCGTTCTATTCAATGGGTGGTGGGGACTCCCACTGTCCACACTCAAATTGCCAGTGGCGCCCGTACACGAAGGTCCAACGTGTGTAATCATTCCGTTCATTTATTACATTCCATTTATTTAAATAAGTTATACACGTTATATTTTGAATACAAAATTTGAAGAAAATATATCATATATTTTATGAAAGTGTCGGTAATTCCTTGTTGGGGAATCAGGTGATCGGTGACTCTTTTTTATCAACTGTTTTTTTTTTTTACACTATCACTACTTGCAAAATCCTTCTTGTATACACTTTGCAATCAAATTCTTGAGAGGTCAATTTGATCTAGCATTTCTCTGTAAAAGGGTGTTCTGTGTTTGTATGAAAGTTGGCTCCATATGAGGCTTCAAGTATGGTTGATTTTCCATAACTCTCGAATAGTCTCTAAAAATGGAAAGACACCCATTTGGACCAAACCACTATAAAATGGTTTTGCATTTTGCCATCACTACTCCTTTTATTTATATGCATATAACTTGTTTAATAAATTGCTTAACTTATATTTGTGCATAAATACTTGATACTATGGAGCATATTCCATGTTTGGGCCAAAAAATGCTCGTGTTTTTTTGAATCTTTAGAGCTAAATATTGTCACATCAAATGTTAATAAATTAAAAAAGTTGGTGGCACATGGTCAGTGTGTGTCAGGAAAGTTTGACATATTCAAGCGCCAAATGCAGGAAGGCACATGCATCCTTTTGCCCTTCTCCCCACATTCACATAGCAATAGTCTAGCAATTTTATAAACTTAAGTAATTTTGCCAGTGTCCTCCATTAAATTCCCCTCAGGTCACGGTAGGACAAAGGTTGTTCCATTGATAAAGCTAACAATGCACCGACGCTTCACTTTCCACGCACCGCATGTATGAACACCTCCCTGATTTCAAACCTCCCTGATTTCAAACCAAAAACAAAAAGATAATGTTCCCACTGCATTCTTGATTTACGAAGGTTCAAGTGTTTTCTTTTTTCTTTTAATCTGTTGATTGCAATTGGTTTCCCCACTGTGCTCTTGACTTGGGTGGAAATATGCAATTATTGCTCGTCGCTACTCTATAATTGTTGGTAGGGAGCTGTGGCAGAAAATTTCACTTTAATGAATTTTTTACTCCTAGCTACTTTACAATTGTTGACTGCAATTGGGTCATTGGACTGCTAATGAATTTATCATGTTGATTAATTATAAGTTATTAACATTGTAATACACCATTGTGAACTATTGCTGCGATATTTTCATCTTGCCCAAGAGAACAGAACAAATCGAGCAGAAGCGTAATGCTTTCTTTTGGAAAAGCTTTATTGTGCATGGAGCAAAAGGTGTGTCTACCTAAGAAGCAAGCAGGCTTGGGATTAAACAAAATTACTGGGATGGAATAATGCTTGTATCCTTACGTATCATTTCGAGCACTTTCTTGAAATCCAATTACCCGTGAACATTTTGGATTGAAATTCATAAACTAAAAGGGAAGAGTATCTAGTACTTAAAGTTGCGCTCTGACTCTTTCTATGGTTGAGTAAGTGTTAAAGCTATGAAAAATAGTCGGGCAGCTAATGAACTGTATATATTGAGTAATGGAGAGTACATTTTTCTTATGGGTTGACCTTGGCTTCTTATGGCCTTTGCTTGATAAATATCCAACAAGAAATTGTCTAGGGTTCAGATCTATCTCTTGATTTGATGATTTGCTGCAAGTGCTGCCTACTTTATGTGCGATCCCTTTTCCTGCATCCTGCCATTGCTGCTTTGATGGAAGCTGTAGTTCTGCTTGTAAATGGAATGCAATTACAGAGAAGCAGCATGTTAGTTGGCACAAATGTGTTTGTATAAACCTTGTAATCTATAAGAATTGTTTCACAACCTAGCTGCCGAACTCAAACAAGTTGGGCCATATTTGTTATAGATGTTGAACCAACAAATACGGAATTGAGTACCCGCCCAGTTGGGCCAGAAGAATTCCAACCTTCTACAAGAACATCAAAATGTGCCCTTTTAGTCTAGATCATAAAATTCGGGAACTAAATGGAATCCACTGATATAATACTTCAGGGACTCCATCTGTCCATACTTAAATTGTCTGTGGTGTGCGTAAATGTATGATTCCGTGGAGGTCCGACATGTGTAATCATTCCATTCCATTCATGTATTACATTCCATTTAATTAAGTAGATTACATAAGTTATATTTTGAACACAAAAATTTAAGGAAATATACCATATATTTCATAAAAGTGTCGATAACTCTTTACTAGAAAATCACATGATTGGTGACTCTGTTTATCAATGATTTTTTTTCTTTTTTTCGTATACTATTAGTACATGCAAAATTCATTTTGTATGTGCTTTGCAATCAAATTCTAGAGAGATCAATCTTGTGAGAGCATTTCTTCGTAAAAGAGTGCGCCATGTTTACAAATGAATGTTGGCTCCATTGCCAACCAATCTTTGTATGAGGCTTCAAATATAGTTGATTATATTCCTCTAATGCTACTCTTTTTTTATTTCTATGCATAACGTGTTTAATAAATTGCTTCACTTATAAAGGTGCGTAAATACTTGATACTATGGTGTATATTCTATATTTGGGCCAAAAAATGGGTCGTGTTTAGAGCTAATTATCATGGCATCACATGTTGATATATTGAAAGAGTTGATGATACAAATTTAACACAGTACACAATAAAACAAAAATATAATCAACAAGTGTCAGAGTAATCAAATGTTATTCACGCGCCAAATGGAGAGAGGCACATGCAACCTTTTGCCCTTTTCCCCACATCTCATAAAGCAATGGCCGTCAGACGATTTTCTAAGCTTTTGAATTTTGCTAGTGTCCCACATTATATTCCTCCAGGTCACAATAGGACAAAGGCGAGAAAGAATTGGCTGAAGCTTTTACCCCAACTCAGCAAAAATCCAGTCCATTTATTTTACGACACATGTCATAAAAGGCCTCACAAGTCAGTCTCCGTCTCCCCTTCTCCCTGCTGCTTTGAGGTTTGTTGTAATTATAATGAAATGAAAGATTCTTTTTGCATCTTAATTTACCCGATTTCACGGATTAGCTTTTGGTAGAAAAACTATTGCGCAGAGGTCGTTTCCTTTTTCTTTTTTATTTCTTTTTTTATATACTCATCAACTTGTAACATACTCTTTGCTTTTTTGGTGTACCAAAGAATATAAATATACACTATCAATCATTTTCATTTTGGGCTTATCTTGAAATCAAATGACACCATATATAAATTCATAGAATCAATCTATATAATTCTTTTCCTTATGGATGTAATTAGACTACAAATGCTTAGATGCTAATACTTTTGTCTTGGCTATATGCCGCCTGAGATCAAGTTCCCGTGTCGTATGGTGTTTGTGCACCAAGCTAGATGATGATGGAACAAAGCATTCGTCTTGCTTTGATACCCAAAAAGGTAAAGGTAAATCGAGATCTTTTGGTCCTGTGTACTAGTTTTACATAAATGGAATTGTGGGTTGTAAGGACAACATGCAAGGAGAAGCAAATAGTGATGCGGCTTTTTAATGTGAGATGGTGAGCTGATAAATCATTGGGAGGTTCAACTTGCTATTTTTCCTGAGTCAATATTTTTTTTTCTAAAACATAAATTATTCGATGGAGTACAACATAGCACTTGGTTTGTACTGTCTTTTTCTCGTGCCTCATGTTATATATGTGGTTCATATGATCCCTTCAATAGTTACTACTTGGTAAGTTGCTGTGTTTGGCAGATCGTCTTCACAAGGAGCATGTGAATTTGCAAAAATTGCTAATTAAAAGTGCAATCACCGTGTCTTTATTTGGTGATCCTCTTCAGGAATGTCAATATATATGTTTTCCACACATGCTCCAACTATGGCTGCAAATCCAAGTGTAACCACATGCTAGATTTGGAAATTTTCTTCCCTTATCTTATTTCACGCGTGATCTTACCTTGGGTGCTTCAATCCCAATGCATTCACACACTGGGTTTGGAATTTTTTTTTTCTCTTGTGCTATAACTTTCGCTGCATTGATTCAAGTGCACACACCCTATTTGTCTATTCCTTACGGACGATATTGTATGGAAGATTCCAGCCATAAGCTTGATAATTTCAAGTAGTGTCGTTCGACGTGAATATTTTCAAGAAATAAAAGCCACATAACTCTTTTTTCCTATGATTTTGACTAAAGGGACTTTGCAATATTAGCATACGTTATATTCACATGAAGAAATTTCAACTATTCTAAAAGAAATATAGAATTATATCTATGTTGACCCTAATTTACATTTGATGATTATAAAGCTCACTCAAATATGCTATTTATTATTTAAAATTATATCTATTGTACTTGAGTATTTTTTTTTATAAAATTTCGAAAAGGGTGAGAAAGACTGCTTTGCCCCAAATCATGGGTGTGTGTCTAGTGGCTGAAAAAGTTAATGATTTGCGTGTGCAACTTTTCATCATTGAAGGTCACATTTGCCGCATTAGCTCGAGGTATGATCGATACAAATATTTATTAAAATTAATTTATTATTAATTGAATTATTAATAAATTTGACAAATCAGTAATTTGGACTTCAAAAATATCGTCATCTTCGCCACGTTTATAATGAGATTTACTCCCGCTGATTTTTCATAAAGCAATAGTCATCAAACAATTTTATAAGCTTTTGTAATTTTGCCAGTGCCCCACATTATATTTTCCCCAGGGTTATCTTGTTTGATTTGATTAAGGTGACAATGCACCGATGCTCTACTTTCTATGTACTGTATGCATGAATCGTCCCTGATTGAGAATAAAAAACAGAGATTGTGTTTCCACTGCATTCTTGACCTATGAAGGTTAAAGGGATTTTTTATTTTTTATTTTTTTTAATCTGTCAACTACAAATTGGGATTGATTCCAATTTGTCATCATCATATCCCGTTTTCAATCCATGAAATGCGGATTTCCTACTTATAGTGGGACATTCACTTTCATCATTCCTCATTGCTGTCCGTCCGTTTCCTTTTGACTTTTAAGGTTTTCTTTTTGACTTTTACTCTGCTTTGAGGTCCATAATAATTATAAGGAAAAGAAAGCTTTTCTTTTGCATCTTACTTTGCCCGATTCCGTGGATTAGCTTTTGGTAGAGAAACTATTGCCTAGAGATCCTTTTCTTTTTATTTACTCATGTATTTGTAAAATACTCTTTGCTTTTTCGGTGTACCAAAGAACACAAATATACACTATCAATCTTTTTCATTCATGGCTTCTTTGAAAATCAAATGACACCATACATAAATTCATAGAATCAATCTATAAAATACTTCTCCTTGTGGATGTAATTAGAATACAAATGCTCAGATGCTTATAATTTTGTCTCGTCTACTTGCCGCCATGAGATGTAATTCAAGTATTATATTGTGTTTGTGCACCAAGTTGGATTATGATGTAACCAAAGGGTTCGTCCTCCTTTGATACCCAAAGAAGTAAAGGTAAATCAAGCATGAAGCCTATGGTCTTTTTCTCCTGCGCACCAGTTTACATAAACAGAATTGTGGGCTGTTAGGACAAAGAAAAACCGCTTGGATGAAATTTTCTTAAAATTGAAGTTGGACCGCCATCTCAATTAAATTTCTTGAATACGCCCAAGTTATTTATGGGCCTTTAAAATGTTTGTAAGCCCAATTTGATTTGGGAAAACTGGAAAGGTTCTTAAGAAACTCAACTTTAGACATATTGCGTTTGCTTAAGTCTAGCAAGGATAAATTTAAAAGTCCAGTTTTCACATGTGAATCAATTGAATCCAACTTGTACTTTGGAAACTCCACTAAAGTCTCAGCCTATTGAGTTTCTACAACCTGGAAATGCTAGATAGAAGGCTTGCCGGGTTCTTGCACTCATTTAATGAGTGGAGGTTTTCTATGAATGCAGGCTTTTCAAATTGAAGTCCTTTCATTCCCTCCAACAAACAATAGGTTGTGCTGAAAGACAATGAAACCAATTTTGATAAACATTTTGAAGCATTCATGTTCACATTTGTTGAGTTCACTGTCTTTTACTGATCACACCATTCTATGGGCCACTCATCAACATTGCCCAAAATCACAAGTTGCTTGATCATCACCCTCTCTTCCTTCAATTCTAGGTATTCGGTGAGATGATATGGATCCAAAATGTTCACCCACAAAATTGCATGTTCAACAAGTTGCTGAGAGAGATCATCACCCTCTCTTCCTTCAATTCCAGGTACTTGGTGAGATGATATGGATCCAAAATGTTCACCCACAAAATTGCATGTTCAACAAGTTGCTGAGAGATGACTACATATTGGTGAAAGAGGCGATCCATGCTGGCTTGAAAGAGAAAGAGAGAGAAAGAGAGAGATGACTACATATTGGTGAAAGAGGCGATCCATGCTGGCTTGAAAGAGAAAGACAAGGCAGAGAGAGATTTGCAACACCATCATGGATGGGGAAGGTTGCGAAAATGTTGTAGCAGCTATGGTCAAGAAGTCGAACTCATCGATCAAGGTCATCCCTACCTTGATAGATCATAATAGTTAGCGGAGGGAAAGGAAGGAAGGGTCTCCAACCCTATTTAATTCAATTTTCTCTTGCAAATAAAAATAATGACAAAGTGTGGTATGATGTGATTCCACTGAATGTGTGTCATAAGCTACTTAGACGATCATGGCAATATTACCATTGAACTATTTATGATGGATTTGGATACACTTGTTCTTCCGAGAAGGATGGTGTATAGATTACTCTTGCACCATTAAAAATTGATAGTCGCCCCAAGTAGGCAAAGGAAGAAAGCGTTGTAACATTCTTGTCTGTAATAATAAAAGCCTATGAGGAGACACATGTTGCATGTGCACCTGTGGTATCCAAGAGAATGAAGAATCACTTGAATTGCCTTCTTGAAGAATTTAGAAATTTTGTTCCTGATGAAATGCCGACTTGCTTGCAGCACATGCGTAATATTTCAACGCCGTAGAGACACTCAACAAAGCAGCCAACCCCATGGATCTTGAGGAGCATGAAGAACTCCAGCGCCAAGGAAAAGACCTTATGGAGAAAGGCCTGGTAGAAGAAATTGCCAGTCATGGGGCTCTGCCAGCCAGGAGTGGCCATTGGGCCGTGCCTGTCCACATGTTGGGTAGGGCCACCATTGGCTCGGGCCCATTTAAAAATAATAATTTAATTTTAATGAAAAATTCAAGAAGAAATTAACTAATTTTTTAGCAGAATTTAAAAATAATTGAAATTAATTGAAGAGAATTAACAAAGAACACTCATTCAATTAAACCAAATTGAAATACAAGTATATCTTCAAATATCTTGCAAAAGAAAATTACATGTAATGGTGTCCTAATAATGAATACACGCAAATTACACCAAACAACATTTCTAATAAATTATATATCTTTAATGTCATGTTTCCCACCATGATTTGGATGATATGGTGTCATCATTGTCCTCTTGTTCATATTCGGCACATTCCTCTAAAGTCAGTTCTTGCGAAAACCAATCATGTCTTACTACAACCATTTTTAAGCATTCTGCAAATAAGTTGCACCTTTTGTCTTCCAACATATGTTGACTAGTATTAAACATGAGCTCGACGGTGTCATAAATGCCAGTGGGGTTAGCAAGTCACGTGCTGTGGTGGAAAGAATCAAGAAACTAGTGGCTTTCGTTTACCACCATTTTCAAAATGTCAATCTTGACTTTATTAACTTTACTAATGTATTTTGAGTAATCAATTCTCAAGTACATCGCCAATTCATTGGTAGACGAATATGAAGACCTAATGGAAGGTTCTCAGATTTCTTCTTCTTACGAAATAGAAACCATAAAAATTTCTGGCTTGTTTGATAAAATCATGCATCATCATATATTATTCTTGATAACAAGTACCAATGCGCTTAAGCATATTTTACTCAAGTCATTTTATGAATATTCTATTGGACTTTTTAAAAAGTTTCCTAGAAAAATGTATTCATAAAACCACTTTAAACTGTTATTTTTGTAATCGTTATAAGCACGCGTTTAATTGGGAAGATCAAGTGCGTTTCTTTTCTTTCCATAAGTGGATCATAAGAACATGAATGGACAAAGGCTACTCTCATAAACAATCCATTTTCTATTGATGCTAATTGAAAAGATGACATGGATCAAATATACATGAACGTGAGATAATCATATGTGAATGTAACAGTTAGATACTTAAGAGACATAAGTGACATAGGTCGGCTATGTATGGGAAAATTTCATATTAAGGATTAAAAAACTTCTGAATAGAAAATAATGCTTTTAGAATATAAATTTCGATGCCATAACCAAAAAAAAAAAATGGAAGAACTATGGGAGAATGTTTGTTTTTGGATAATGACCAGTTAACTACAAGAATTAAAAGGTGAATAAATCAGTTATAAGGTTTAAGAAACTTTCTAGATTTAATGTCACTACCATACTAGTGATTAAGGTCGAGAGTCAACATGGTCCAAATTACTAAAAAAGACTCGATAGTGCGTGAACTACGCTGTGAGCTATTGCTTTTGTGTTTGTCAATTAATGAAATAATCATGCTACAACTTCATGCTTTTGCGCAAGATAATTTGGGAGAAATTCGTACACAACCTCGACCGAAAAATTTATATTTTAGAGGAATCGATCTGTAAAGTTCTCTAAATTGACCTTTTAACAGAGCATCTATCTATCCATACGATGTATGGTAAAAATCGACCAATTATCACAGAGACATACCTCAAACTCAAACAACAATAAGAGCGACTGAATGGAGGACTGGAAACCATCACGCCTACGGACATCATCTCCGAACCATTTCATACTGGCAACCGTAGCAAAAAAACCCCTGTCGCAGCTGAGCATATAACGTGGACAAAGAACAAGCATACTCACGCATTCAGATTTCAAATAACGGAGACAACTACCAAGAAATCATGCTTAATAACTTAGTGTAAACCGCATTATCTCATGCGTATTTTGTTAAGGCACATTCAGATTTAACCACTAATATCTTTGAGACATAGTATCGACTGCGGGCACAGAGAACACGAAACCAAATCGACACAATTTTTTTTCTTTTGGGTCTAAAACCGATTTAAGAATTAGCACGTGAGTGCAGATCATGAAGAACAATTCCTATTCGTAGTTATTTTTGCGTAGACAATATTAACGCAGCTAAAATCCACTCATTAACGACAAAATCCCCTCACCTATATAAAGGCGATTCAAGAATTTCTTTCCTAGAACACAAATCCTACTTCTGCACTTTCATGACCATTTCTGTTCATGCCTTTCAGCATCATCAAGCCATGAAGCTCAGATTCTTCTCCTTCACGATTCAAACGACTCTCAGAATCTCAATACGCATTCCAGCTTGCTCATTCTTTGAAAGTGCAGTGGTTGGCTACGAATGGTGATCGGACCAGAGAGTGGAGGTCGTAGAAGCGTTGGTGCTGAAAATCGGGCCAGTGAAGGAAAAACGAATCAGCTTTGAATACTTCAATCGATCTGACCAGAAAACAGAGCATAACAGAGGAAATCCGATCCAACGCGATCTTCAACAACCTAAAGAGAACAGACTTCAGCAACAAACATCTGAAAGAATCAAAAGTAAAGCTCGGCGAAGCGGAAATAAAGATGAGATCCCAAACTTATTGCGTCGGTGGAATCAGGGCTGACCAAGGCAAAATGCTGGTGTCACACGCGAGATATCGAGAAATCAATGTCACCAATTGAATCAAAAATCGAAAAAAAAATAGAAATCAGAGAATGAGAGAGAACACTTAGCTTTTTCTTTAATCCTGTTGGAGCGATCGAATCAGTTTATAAACTTCCATGCTAAGTGAAGAATGGAAGCTCAAAGGCTTCGGGTTGTTGAGGGTCCAGGTAACAAGCTCGAGCTCATCGACTGAGTAAATGATTCGAAGCTCAAGTGCAAGAGCATCGCGATTGAAGAGCACGAATGCGGCGAGAAATCTGAATACCGATTCCTCGAAGCTTGAAGACGAGAGATGAAGTTGAAATCGAGAACCGAATTTGAAGGAGATCCAGGCCTTGGGCTGCAAATTATTGAAATTTATTCCAATCTTTTCAACCGGGCCCATGCCAATTTGAATCAAAATTTGGACTTGAATGATCTGGTCTGGTGGGTCGAGGTATGATGGACTAGACCCAATTGAGCAATTTTTTTTTTTTTAATTTGTCATTTGTTATATATATTTTTATAACCCTCCTTTTCTTTTTTATACAAAAATGTATTTTGCAGGCAAAAATCAGGTACGACCCGGATTGATAAATATTTTTTTTTTATAGTGAACATAACAATATCGAATCTAACATATTACAATCAAGATTAATTCGAAATGTAACCACTAAATTTTGTCTCTATCCAAATTAGTGCGGAAGAAATCCTGCGTTTTATCATCTACACTACACTTTGAACCACACAAATGAACTCACCTTAGAGGTTTCGAACAAATCATAATGTTGATGCCAACTATTCTACATAACACTATCAATAATAATATGGACAATTTTTGTACCTTTTCTCAATTTTTAGACTTTATTTTTCTCTTTTCTTTCCCTTTTTTGTTGCAGTCGGCGAGGCTGACAATAGTCCGATGGCCCTCGTCGATCACTGGGCAAGGGCGACCCTTGCCCAAGAGAGGCCAACCCTCATTGTCCATTGCTTGTGGTTGGTCTCCGATCATGGCTTGAGATTAGCCAAAAAGATATCAATTTTTTTTTTAAAAAATCATCTACGTTAGTACTGGTCACGCACATGAGATAGTCGGTATTGACTACACTATCGCATCAGCAGTTTCTTATTAATTTGGCTAAAAGGACTACATTGATACATTATTAAAAGATTTAAGATTAAATTAGCATAATTAAAATTTTTATTACTAAATTGACCACTGAACAATAGGTTTATGAATTTTACCACAATTTTTCCTAAAATCTTACAACTCAACTCTTTTGCATAGCATCTATCTTTCGATACTACCCACTGTGAAAATTAAATAAAAAAACTTTTCCTTCAAGTATCAATCTTACGCTATCTAACATCATGACGATCCTAATTATTGCCAACCAAACAAAAAATAAATTGCTTGATGAAGAGTTACCCTTGAAATATGCCAACGACATTTTAGACAGCATGCACGTATATGAAAGCAAACTAATTAACTATTCGAAGCTTTACACGAATAATAGAATATCAGTACACTTCCCATAAAATTCACTACATTGAGAATATCTTCCTTAGACTTGTTCCATTGAATTGTGTGGATCATAACTATTAATTTTGTGAATCCACATGCGTGCCGTATGTCAATCTCAAAAAATCAACAATGGTCATGCATTTAATTTACTAGACACGAATCCAAGCAAGTATTTCCCGTCGCATTGAAAAGGCTGACAACGAGCCTGGCGAGATTTTGGTATAAACATCATGTATCATCATGCACAATCAGCTACACTATATGTATGCCTGCACAATCACGATTAAAGGTTTATCAAGAAATGCCGACGACAGAGGTTGAGCAGTAAAAGTAACTCCTAGCAACTTGGGTAAATCTCAGCACTCGAGGACCAAGGCGTGCCATTTCCTCATACACCTTTAAGCACTTTTTATTTTTTATGTGAGGGTAATTTTGGAAGTTAAGCAAAAGTCAGACAGAAATGGGTTTTCCCTTATTGTAAAGACTAGTCCTCGTGCACTGTAGAGATTACTTTCGTATTTCTTCTTTTATAAATTTAGAGGAATGCAATAGTTAAAACGGCACACAAGTGCGTGTGAGCTGAGTTCCATGGATATTTTCCATGTGAATTTCCTATTTTTAATGATTATTGCATAACTTTTGTTTTTTGTATTCATAAAAAAAGAATTTATGCGTATGGAAATCCACTCAACTCAATTTAGTAAAAAACAACTGCTTATTTACACTGAGAGGTGAAAAAACTGCAATATCAACTCTTTAGTACAATTATTACACCTATGTACGCTTGATGATTGTAATAAAGTATACACGGCCTTTATTTTCTTCACAATTGACCAGCGTGCATTTCTTCAAACAAAATGCACAATCATTAACACGATGCAGGATTTAGATTGTTTTCTAAAGTGAAGACAACAATATTGAACCGAACAAATTGCCGTCATGATTGATTCGATAGAGGGGGACGAACTCCTATTTTTTCATGGAATCCTTCGTAGCTTCTAAATTTGCCTCTACCCTGTTGATGTAACTAGAAAGCGACAATACGAGAAGAAGCAAAAGGCTAAGGCTCAACAGACTAAGCCGAAAAAAAGAAGAAGAAGCAAAGATGCAGTTTTCAAGATGTTAATTGTAAATTTATCGATATGCTTTTTCTCTATCCCATATTATAAGAAAAACTTCTTATTTGGTAGTAATCTTATGTTTTTGGGAGTTAATGTAGTCTCGTTAACCATTTTATCAACATCTTTTGACATATGAGCACACAATGGAAAATTTCTTATATGGTGGAACTCTTATGTTGCCATGAAAGTACTTTTCTAGTTAAATTAATGACATTGAGTGCTAGTATGATTTATGTAGTATTATTCTCCTTAGAAAGGTGAATACCAGCATGTCTTTTTGAAGGTGGGGTTAGGCATGACAATGCTTTTGATCCATCTGTAAATCAACAAAGCGTATGCTTATTTAAGCATACAAGCTTTGTATCTGACTCTCATGGAGGACAGATGGACTGATCCTCAGGTCAATATTACACGTGCTCATAGGACCTTCGAAGAAACTTGATTGATGCTGGAAATGGAGGCAATGATAATAATGCTTCTTGCTTAGATGCAAACCAAGTGCAGGTACTTATGTATATCAGGGAAATTTACTTTAAAAAAAGTCCTAAGCCTAGTGTATGGATATGTTTCTTGAAGCTTATCGCCTGTATCTGATGCATATGCCATCCATCCAAGCAGTTCTAGCATGCAAGAATTTTCCCATCAATGCACCACAATTGATGCACCATAAACGTGGAGTCAGCTAACATTAAGTTTAGGCCACGCAACTCAACCTTAGTTTTCCATTTCTAATTTCCAATTCATAAGAAAAACAAAGTCATCCCTGGCATCATCCTTTCTAGCAATGCAGAGAAGAAAAAATGAAAATCAAAATGAACAAGATTACCTTCTCAAATGATACATAACAGGAACTTCACAGATTTCCAAATACAGACAGAAACTTCCTCCCATGCTCTGTGCCACTCTTGCCATTTGTTAGGCTCGATTAGATTCTTCCACTAAAGTATTGTCAAGGGTTAGTACCTGTAAACCTGTGAAGAACTGAAGTCCTCACTAGACTGAGCCTCCCATACATAATAAGAAAAAATCTCATCGAGGACAATTCTACAAGACACACAACATAAGCCGGTTTCATAACAGCATTAAACCGAGAGACAGCAGCAACCCTCCCAAAAAAATTTATACGAAATTGTGTGGAAATGGAATAAACTCATCCATCTAGATTGACCAGGGCATCAATATAACAGGAAAAAACTAAAAAAAGAGAGAAAGAATATCACGAAACTAGTAGTCAAAACATTTAAATCCGTGAATTACACAAAGGATTCAGGTGGGTAAAATCACAAATACCTGGTGGACGTCATAGTGTGGGGTTCCTTCGTACGAAGGGACAAGCACTGGCGGGAGGAGATAATCTTGCTCACGCAGATATCAATGGCTTTGGTAGAGTCGTCATCATCCAATTTCAAGGACTGGGCCTGTGGGAGCTCTTGTTAGGTATGCAGCACAGAGCTGGCAATTTCAGGGAAACTGCTTTGTCTTGACATTGTCTCTCATCGGCATTATGCTCACATAGTGTTGGAGAAATCTTTCCAGAATATTTTGAAGCTGACAAAACATTTCTATCAGTCTAGTCTGGATATTTGAAGATCGACAGTTTAAAGTCTGAAGACTTTGTATTCTCAAGACTCAAGACTCAAGACTCAAGACTCAAGTCTATTCTCACTGACAGTCTTTCCAATCCAGTGACGAAGGAAATCCAAAGCCGAAATATATGGTTGAGGATTCGATCCTATCCTCTGGAAAAGATTCTTTGGTTGGATAAATATTTCGGATTCTTCTATTGTTATCTAGATCGATTGAAGATCCGATGGTCGACGAAATATTCTTGGAATGTTCTATTATTGGAAACCAAGATCCTGATTGTATGGGCGAACAGGATTGATGGGCTATCATCAGGTTCCTTAAATAGCTCGGATGATCTTCCTGATTGATTCCGTCCAACAAGTAGATTGGAGGAATTCCTTTTGTAAGTGCCAACGGCTATGATGGCATAAAGGAGTATAAAAGGAAGACGTTCTAGTTGTTTTAAGTACGTGAACGATAGAAAAATTCCAGAATCTGAAGACCCTTGATTATTAGTCGATACAATTCGAGCGTGATTGTATACACAGAGAGTGTTTATACTTGGTGACACCTTGAGCGAGTGTGGTAGATCATCTACACCTAGAAATCAAGGAAGATCAACACTGTAACATCTCTTTGTTCATAGTGGAATCCAGCCAATTGGCTGTCAGTGCAGAAGAGTGGACGTAGGCTTGAATCAAGCCGAACCACTATAAACCGCGTGTTCAATTCTCTCTTTCCTTTACTCAGTCATACGATTGATTTTTAATTATTGCAAATCCTTCAACTGTCTAAGTATTGTGCAATCTTCAAGAAAATTTTTATATACCTATTCACCCCCCTCTAGGTACTCGTACTAGCTATATCAATTGGTATCAGAGCTCGTGTTCTTACTTTATTTGAAGTGTTTTACTTCAGAGTAAAAGATCCATGGCGAGTATGTTGGAGAAATCTTTCCAGAATATTTTGAAGCTGACAAAACATTTCTATCAGTCTAAGTCTGGATATCGATAGTTAAAGTCTCAAGATTTTATAGTCTCAAGACTTTGTTATCTCAAGACTCAAGACTCAAGACTCAAGACTCAAGACTCAAAATTATTCTCACTGACAGTCTTTCTAATCCAGTGTTGAAGGAAATCCAAAGTCGAGGTTTATGATTGAGGATTTGATCCTATCCTCTGGGATAGATTCTTTGGTTGGATAATCATTTCGGATTCTTTAAATCTTATCTAAGATCGATTGAAGATCCGATGGTCGACGAAATAATCTTGGATTATTCTATTCTTGGAAACCGAGATCCTGATTGTATGGGCGAACAGGATTGATGGGCTATCATCAGATTCCTTATATAGCTCGGATGATCTTCTTGATTGATTCCGTCCAACGGGTAGATTGGAGGAATTCCTTTGGTAAGTGCCAACGGCTATGATGGCATGAAGGAGTATAAAAGGAAGACGTTCTAGTTGTTTTAAGTGTGTGATCGATAGAAAAATTCCAGAGTCTGAAGATCCTTTGATTGTTAGTTAAGACTGAGCGAAATTGTATACTGAGAGTGTTTATACTTGGTGATGCCTTGAGCGAGTGTGGTAGATCATCTACACCTAGAAATCAAGGAAGATCAACACTGTAACAACTCTTTGATCATAGTGGAATCCAGCCAATCGGCTGTCAGTGCAGAAGAGTGGACGTAGGCTTGAATCAAGCCGAACCACTATAAACTGAGTGTTCAATTCTCTCTTTCCCTTACTCAATCTTGCGATTGAATTTTTAACTGTTGCAAATTCTCTAATTGTTTAAAATATCGTGCAAACATCGAGAAATTTTTTGTGTATACCTATTCACCCCCCTCTAGGTACTCGTACTAGCTATCTCAATTGGTATCAGAGCCTGTGTTCTTACTTTGTTTGAAGTGTTTTACTTCAGAGTAAAAGATCCATGGCTAGTATGCTAGCACCGGGGCTGATGGAGGGGCAAAGCAATACCAGACCTCCCTACTTCGATGGAAAGGATTACAACATCTGGAAGAACAAGATGAAAGCTTTCCTACGATCAAAGGATCCTCTGGAATGGGACGTAGTGGAAAAAGGAATCACTCCTGCTGCTGCATCAAACACTGAAAGAGGAAAAGAAACCGTTGAAACCAGCGGAATGTCTCAAGAAGAAATAAACAAGAGACAAGCACTCGATGCTAAAGCAATTTATTCTTTATATTGTGCTTTGTCACCAACTGAATATAACAGAATATCTTCTTGTGTCACAGCAAAAGAAGTCTGGGACAGGTTACATATCACTTATGAAGGAACAGATCGAGTGAAAGAGACCAGAATTAACATTCTTCTTGGTCAATATGAATCCTTCAAAATGAAACCAGGAGAATCTATAACTGACATGTTTAGTCGTTTTACAGATATTGTCAATGGTCTTGAGAACCAAGGACAAAAAATTTCTGATCCCATGAAGGTGAACAAGCTTCTACGTGGACTCTCCAAGGATTGGAATCATATAAAGACTTCAATAAGAGAGACGCAAAGAATCATGCCATTATCTGTAGACGAACTGATTGGAACTCTTCAGTCTTACGAAGTGGAACGAATTAATGAAGACGAAGATCCAAGAGGTAAGAAATCTATTGCACTAAAATCAAATGATGATTCTGATGATGCAGATTCTGAAGATGATATGAATGATGAGGAGCTCGCCCTCATGATAAGAAGATTCAGAAAACTGAATAGAAAAGGCAGAAGGTTCATCCCAAAGAAACAAAGTTCTCAGAGACAGCAGACCAAGTCTGTTGATGATGAGGAACCAAACAAAGAAGTAGTTTGCTTCGAATGTAAAAAGAAGGGACACATCAGACCCAACTGTCCTCTTCTGAAAAAGAAAAGAGGAAAAGCTGAGAAATTTCGAAAAGCTCTTAAAGCCGAAACCTAGAGCGATACAGAGTGTGAAGAGAGTGATGAGGAATATGCCAACCTGTGTCTAATGGCGCAATCAGACTCAGACTCTGGATCAGACTCAGACAGTGAATTTGAGGTAAGTGATTATAAAATCCCTGTCAAAGTCTCTAAATATATTAATGAGTTATGTTTTAGTCTTAAGACTTCTCTTAAAAGGATTTCCGAACTTAAAAAGGAAAACTCAGTTTTAAAACAAAAGGAAAACATTTTAGAAGAAAAGGTAAAAAATTTAGACTTGAATGTTTCTACTCTTAAAGAGAGTGAAGACAATCTTTCAAAAGAAAATGCTTTCTTAAAAACTGATTTATCAAATATTTCAAAGAAATTTTCAATAGGGTCCGAAAAACTTGAAAAAGTCCTTTCAATCCAAAGACCTTACTTTAATAAGTCGGGTCTAGGTATGACAGATGAAACAATCCCTTTGATTGATTTTCCGAAAGTAAAAGAAAGAATTAAGAAAAGACCATCGAGAGAGGCTTATAAAAATCATTTCAAAAGAGTTTTTGTAAAGCCTGTAGGTCGAAATGCTTTAAGGTGTTCTAAGTGTAACAGTCAGGATCATTTTGAAAAAGAGTGTCCTATGGTTTGGAAGCCTGTGAAGAGAGTATGGCCTAATAATGCTTATCCTACTAACACGAAAGGACCCAAGAAAATTTGGGTACCAAAGAAAGCTTGAGACTCTTTTTTGAATGCAGGTCTCTGTAAAAAAGAAGGTAAAGTGGTATCTTGACAGCGGATGCTCAAGACACATGACAGGAGACTCAGAGTGTTTCATAAAGCTTATTAAAGTGAATGGTGGAAAAGTTTCATTCGGAGGAAATAGCAAAGGAAGTATTGTGGGATTCGGAATTGCGAAAATTGGAAATCTCACAATAAGCAATGTCTCTCTAGTGGAAGGACTCAACTACAATCTACTCAGCATTAGCCAATTGTGTGATACTGGTTACAAGATCTTCTTTCAAGAAGGCATATGTTCTGGAATTAGCAAAGATTCGACTCAGTCTTTCATGGGTCGAAGGCATGGAAACATCTACCTCCTTGATGTAAAGCCAAATGAAGAACAATGCTTAATTTCAATTCAAGATGAAGCAATTCTATGGCATAGAAAGCTTGGTCATATCAACAAGAAGCAATTAGCCAAAATCTCTTCAAAGCAGCTTGTTCGAGGTCTACCTAAACTGCCATACCAAAAGTCTGACTTATGTACTCCATGCATTCTGGGAAAGCAGGTAAGAAATTCATTTAAACAAATAAATCATGTATCTACTAATCATGTAATACAGTTGCTTCATATGGATCTCTTCGGACCAACAAGAACCCAGAGCATTGGAGGTAAGAAATATTGTCTAGTAATTGTAGATGATTACTCTCGTTTTACCTGGGTATATTTTCTTGCAAACAAATCAGAAACCTTTTCGTACTTTGAAAAGTTTGCTAAAAAGGTTCAAAATGAAAAAGGATGTGCTATTTCTAGTATAAGAACAGATCATGGAAGTGAATTTGAAAATCAAGATTTTACGAGATTCTGTGATAAATCTGGTGTTAATCACATGTTTTCCTCTCCGTATACTCCAGAGCAAAATGGAGTTGTGGAAAGAAAGAATAGATCTCTTCAAGAAATGGCTAGAACACTTTTAATTGAAAGTAAAATTTCTTCACGATTTTGGGCTGAAGCTGTTTCAACTGCTTGCTATATTATAAATAGAGTCTTTTTAAGACCTATTCTTGATAAAACCCCCTATGAATTGTTCAAAGGTAAGAAGCCTATTGTTTCATACTTTCATGTGTTCGGTTGCAAATGCTTTATTTTGAAAAATGCAAATGATCGAGTTGGTAAGTTTGAAGAAAGATCAGATGAAGGCATCTTCCTTGGATATTCTACATCAAGCAAAGCCTACAGAGTCTACAACAAAAAAAGCCAGTCTGTGGAAGAATCAATGAATGTCAAATTCCAAGACTCAGTGCAAGATGAATCCAGCCAGACTCAGTACGAAGAGACTGAATCCGCTCTAGATCTTCAAATGTCTACATCTCAAGAAGCATCTCAGATTCTGGAAGTCCATCATCAAGACGCTCATGGAGAATCAAATAAAGAAAGAGATCATCAACCTGGTAACTGGAAGCACAAATCCAGTCATCCCAAAGATCTTATTATTGGCGAACTTAATGAAGGAATCCGCACCAGATCAAAAAGGCATGAAGAATCTAGTGCTGTGGCTCTCATCTCTGAAATTGAACCAAAAAGCATAGAAGAAGCTTTATCTGATGAAAGCTGGATCGAAGCTATGCAAGAAGAGCTTAGACAGTTCAACATCAATGATGTCTGGGAATTGACATCTAAACCAAAAGGTAAAACTGTTATTGGAACCAAATGGGTATTCAGGAACAAAATGAACGAAAAAGGAAAAGTCGTACGAAACAAAGCAAGACTCGTGGCCAAAGGGTATACGCAAGAAGAAGGAATAGACTATGACGAGACTTACGCACCCATTGCAAGGTTAGAAGCTATTCGTCTATTACTTGCGTTTGCTTGTTACAAAAATTTCAGGTTATTCCAAATGGACGTCAAAAGTGCTTTCCTAAATGGATTTATCCATGAGGAAGTTTATGTGGAACAACCGCCTGGATTTGAAGACCCAAAGAAGCCAGACTCAGTCTTCAGACTGAAAAAGGCTCTGTATGGTCTAAAGCAAGCACCTCGAGCTTGGTACGACAGATTAAGTAAGTTTTTATTACAAAATGGTTTTGTCAAAGGTAAAGTAGATACTACTTTGTTTATCAAAAAGGAAAACAAAAACTTTTTACTTGTTCAAATATATGTTGATGACATTATTTTTGGATCTTCTAATGAAAGTCTTTGCAAGAAATTTTCTAAGTCTATGCAGGATGAATTTGAAATGAGTATGATGGGAGAATTAACATTCTTTCTTGGACTCCAAGTGAAACAAATGAAGGAAGGAACTTTCATCCATCAAGAAAAATATGCGAATGATCTTGTCAAAAGGTTTGGATTGGAAAAATGCAAAAAGATCGACATACCAATGTCATGTTCTCAGAAGATAGACAAGGATGAAGAAGGGAAGAAAGTAGATCAAAAGCTGTACAGGAGCATGATCGGTTCACTTCTTTATCTTACTGCTTCTAGACCTGATATTTTGTTTAGTGTTTGTATCTGTGCTAGGTTTCAATCAGATCCTAGAGAATCACATCTCATTGCCGTGAAACGAATTATCAAATACGTTGCTTCATCTTCAAGCATCGGTCTTTGGTATCCAAAGAGGGGAGACTTTAATCTTCTAGGATACTCAGATGCAGATCTGGCCGGTTGCAGAGTCGATAGAAAGAGCACTTCTGGAACTTGTCAACTACTTGGAAACAGAACGGTGTCTTGGTTTTCGAGGAAACAAAGCACTGTAGCTCTTTCAACGACAGAAGCAGAGTATGTAGCTCTTGGAAGCTGCTGTTCGCAAATTCTATGGATAAAACAACAGCTACAAGACTTTGGCATTGAAGACTCATGCACAGAAATCAGATGTGACAACACCAGTGCTATAAATCTCACCAAAAATCCAATCCTTCATTCAAGAGCAAAGCATATTGAGATTCGACATCACTTTATTAGAGATCATATTCAAAATGGAGAAATCTCGATTCAATTTGTTGATTCAAAAAGTCAACTAGCAGACATATTCACAAAGCCTTTGGAGAAGAATCAGTTTGACTTTATCCGCTCAAGACTCAACATTTTGAAGCTTGAAGAAGTTAAAGTCTAGAGACTCACCAACTCTAAGACTCTGATCTCTTAGACTCTAAGTCCTGAGACTCAGACATTCGTGGATAAAGACTGTAAGTTGTATTTCATCTAAAAGGTACTAATTGTCATTTAGTCGAAAAGGTACGATCTTTTGTTTAATAATTTTGGCAGTTATCGATTTTGAAAAGAAGTAATCGTTCACTTTCCTTGCACCGATTGAACTTCCTTTTTCAAAAACTGAGTTATATATATATAGTTTTTTCCTTTCCCCAATTTTCAAAACCCTAAAAAGTACTCTCCTCTCGATACTGTTTCTACTCTTTGTTCATCGTCGAGAAAGTGGTCATTTTTCTTGGGAAAGCAAGTGAAGGAATGGGGAATTGCCCCAAAAGGAAAAGCAGAGGAAGCACTTGCGAACATTCCAAGAGATCCTCGTATGCCAGGACAAAATCTGATTGACGCGAATGATGATGACAAAATGTTCCTTGAATTTGAACCTAGAATGGGTGTGGCGGCAAAGGCGAAAGGAAATCGGATGGATTTGTTTAAATCCAAGGATCAAGAAAAAGTGTATTACAGTCTGTTGAAAAGAGGGGTAATCAACCCTAGAAGTGTCGATTTTGACTTCCTGGATTCCATCAACTTGAACCTAAGAGAGAAGTTGAATTTGCTTCAACTTGAGACTTTCTGCTCTGACTCTACAGACGGGTATGATCATCTGACTGCTTATTTCTATTCAAATCTTAGCTTTTTGGATGCGAATAGAATTTCATTCAGTGTTCGAGACAAAGTCTATGTGGTAGATGTGAATATGTTGGCGGACATAGTTGGAGTTGAACGGGGACGCTATCTCCCAATTAAAGTCTCACCTGCTCGAACTACTCTGGATCTTGTCAAAGATAGGGATGTAGATAAGAAAATTATCTATTCCAGGATGAATGCCATCAACATTGTGCTTCACAAGATTGTGATCAATTGTCTCAGACCTAAGTCTACTTCAAAGACTTCTGAGTCTCTTTCTGAAGCAAAGTTGATGTATGCGATCAACTCAGGACGGAAGTTCTCTCTCCCGCACACTATTCTTTTCCATATGTACAGAACAGTGTCAAAAGACAAAGGACAATTGCCTTATCCTGGTCTGGTGACCAAGATCTTCAGACATCTGAATATTGAACTGCCACATACTTTTTGTGTTCGACCGTGTGATAAGATGGTGGTAGGGCTGAAAATGTTAATGAAGATGCGTCTGCAAGAACTCTCTAAGGCAATGGAGAAATTCAAAGTGAAATCTCTAGTCCAGTCTGCTTCAAAAGGAAAAGGAAAGAAGGCATTTAGTGCTTCTTCGAAAAAGAGGAAAAGAACTCTTATCCTGGAGGATGAGGATGAAGATGATGAAGATCCCACTATTCCAGCACTGACAAGAACAAGACGTTATGTGTCTTATTCGACAGAACTTCAGCAGAGCAGAGAAGAAGAAGAACAGAGAAAGAAGGAGAAAGAAGTTGAGGAAGAAGAAGAAGAAGTAAAAGAACAGTCTGCTGATAAATCTGGAGAGAAGGGAAACCAAGAGATTGATCATCACTCTTCCCCTTTCGATGTCCTAAAGACAGGGGGAGTTAGCGAGCAAGAGAGGTCTCCACCTCATGCTGCTGAAGATCAAAGAAAATCTCCAGAAGACCCAGAAGAAGTTCAGGTCTCTCAATTGCCTGAAGAAGATGATACGACGATTCCAAATCTGCAAGACCGTTCAGAAGCGCCATCGTCTGCACACACACCATCTGAGAAAGCCAATGCCAGTACACAGACGGATGATTCTGTAGATCTTCGTAGTATCATGAATATTCTTCTAGAAATGCGTAACCAGATATATATTCTGGATTGTGAAATCCAAGCCTTGAAGCATGCTGGACAAGCATCTTCAGTCTCTCTGGAAGATAAATACAAAGACCTCGCTCTGCAACTTCAAGCCAATGCCAAGAGAGAAGAGGTAGCTCATCTGCGAGAAGATCTGAAGAAGCTCGAAGGAGTAGTCCAGTCCATTGGGGATTTCCAGATCGTGCGCATTCCCAAGCAGACATGACTCCTTTCTCACCCTCTTTTTAATGATGACAAAAAGGGGGAGAACCAATTTGAACAAACATTATTTTAAAAATTTATTTGACTTTTGTGTTTATGTTTATTTTTGAGTATGACTTGAGAACTTGAACTTGAGTGTTAGACTGAATTGGTTGTGGATTTTGATGCTTGACTGGTTGCATTTATATCAAGTATTGTTACATGGTATTACTCATGAAAGACTAACCAATTTGCTGTGGATGCAGAGTCTGGTTGTTTATTAATCTTTATGAGTTAGCCATATTGCTTGAGAAATGTTTTTGCAGGTCAAAGTTGTTCAAATCTTCAAGAAAGTTTTGTCACCATCAAAAAGGGGGAGATTGTTGGAGAAATCTTTCCAGAATATTTTGAAGCTGACAAAACATTTCTATCAGTCTAAGTCTGGATATCGATAGTTAAAGTCTCAAGATTTTATAGTCTCAAGACTTTGTTATCTCAAGACTCAAGACTCAAGACTCAAGACTCAAGACTCAAAATTATTCTCACTGACAGTCTTTCTAATCCAGTGTTGAAGGAAATCCAAAGTCGAGGTTTATGATTGAGGATTTGATCCTATCCTCTGGGATAGATTCTTTGGTTGGATAATCATTTCGGATTCTTTAAATCTTATCTAAGATCGATTGAAGATCCGATGGTTGACGAAATAATCTTGGATTATTCTATTCTTGGAAACCGAGATCCTGATTGTATGGGCGAACAGGATTGATGGGCTATCATCAGATTCCTTATATAGCTCGGATGATCTTCTTGATTGATTCCGTCCAACGGGTAGATTGGAGGAATTCCTTTGGTAAGTGCCAACGGCTATGATGGCATGAAGGAGTATAAAAGGAAGACGTTCTAGTTGTTTTAAGTGTGTGATCGATAGAAAAATTCCAGAGTCTGAAGATCCTTTGATTGTTAGTTAAGACTGAGCGAAATTGTATACTGAGAGTGTTTATACTTGGTGATGCCTTGAGCGAGTGTGGTAGATCATCTACACCTAGAAATCAAGGAAGATCAACACTGTAACAACTCTTTGATCATAGTGGAATCCAGCCAATCGGCTGTCAGTGCAGAAGAGTGGACGTAGGCTTGAATCAAGCCGAACCACTATAAACTGAGTGTTCAATTCTCTCTTTCCCTTACTCAGTCTTGCGATTGAATTTTTAACTGTTGCAAATTCTCTAATTGTTTAAAATATCGTGCAAACATCGAGAAATTTTTTGTGTATACCTATTCACCCCCCTCTAGGTACTCGTACTAGCTATCTTAGAGTATGCTAGCACCAGGGCTGGTGGAAGGGCAAAGCAATACCAGACCGCCCTACTTTGATGGAAAGGATTACAACATTTGGAAAAACAAGATGAAAGCTTTTCTACGGTCAAAGGATCCTCTGGAATGGGATGTGGTGGAAAAAGGAATCACTCCTACTGCTGCATCAGTATCTGAAAGAGGGAAAGAAACTATTGAAGCCAGCAGAATGTCTCAAGAAGAGATAAACAAGAGACAAGCACTCGATGCTAAAGCAATTTATTCTTTATATTGTGCTTTGTCACCAACTGAATATAACAGAATATATTCTTGTGTTACAGCAAAAGAAGTCTGGGACAGATTACATATCACTTATGAAGGGACAGATCGAGTGAAGGAGACCAGAATTAACATTCTTCTTGGTCAATATGAATCCTTCAAAATGAAACCAGGAGAATCTATAACTGACATGTTTAGCCGTTTTACAAATATTGTCAATGGTCTTGAGAATCAATGACAGAAAATTTCTGATTCTATGAAGGTGAACAAGCTACTGCGTGGACTCTCCAAGGATTGGAATCATATAAAGACTTCAATAAGAGAGACGCAAAGAATCATGCCAGTATCTGTAGACGAGCTGATTGGAACTCTTCAGTCTTACGAAGTGGAACGAATTAATGAAGACGAAGATTCAAGAGGTAAGAAATCCATTGCATTAAAATCTAATGATAATTCTGATGATACAGATTCTGAAGAAGATCTGGACGATGAGGAGCTTGCTCTTATGATTAGAAGGTTCAGAAAGCTCAATAGAAAAGGAGGAATGTTCAACTCAAAGAAACAAAGTTTTCAAAAACAGCAAACCAAGTTTGTTGATAATGAGGAACCAAACAAAGATGTAGTTTGCTTTGAGTGTAAGAAAAAGGGACACATCAGACCCAACTGTCCTCTTCTGAAGAAGAAAAGAGGAAAGTCTGAAAAGTCTCGAAAAGCTCTTAAAGCCGAAACCTGGAGCGATACAGAGTGTGAAGAAAGTGATGAGGAATATGCCAACCTGTGTCTGATGGCGCAATCTGACTCAGACTCTGGATCAGACTCAGACAGTGAATTTGAGGTAAGTGATTATAAAATCCCTGTCAAAGTCTCTAAATACATTGATGAATTATGTTTTAGTCTTAAGACTTCTCTCAAAAAGATTTCCGAACTCAAAAAGGAAAACTCAGTTTTAAAACAAAAGGAAAATATTTTAGAAGAAAAAGTGAAAAGTTTAGACTTGAATGTTTCTACTCTTAAAGGGAATGAAGATAAACTTTCAAAAGAAAATGCTTTCTTAAAAACTGACTTGTCAAATATTTCAAAGAAATTTTCAATAGGGTCTGAGAAACTTGAAAAAGTTCTTTCAGTCCAAAGACCTTACTTCAATAAGTCCGGTCTAGGTATGACAGCAGAAACTATCCCCTTGATTGATTTTCCGAAAGTAAAAGAAAGAATCAAGAAAAGACCGTCGAGAGAGGCTTACAAAAATCATTTCAAGAAAGTTTTTGTAAAGTCTGTAGGTCGAAATGCTTTAAGGTGTTCAAAATGTAACAGTCAGGATCATTTTGAAAAAGAGTGTCCTATGGTTTGGAAGCCTGTTAAGAAAGTATGGCCTAATAATGCTCATTCTACTAACGCCAAAAGACCCAAGAAAATTTGGGTACCAAAGAAAGCTTGAGACTCTCTTTTGAATGCAGGTCTCTGTCAAAAAGAAGGTAAAGTGGTATCTTGATAACGGATGCTCAAGACATATGACAGGAGACTCAAATTGCTTCATAAAGCTTATTCAAGTAAATTGTGGAAAAGTTTCGTTCGGAGGAAACAGCAAAGGAAGCATTGTGGGATTTGGAACTGTGAAAATTGGAAATCTCACAATAAACAATGTCTCTCTAGTGGAAGGACTCAACTACAATCTTCTCAGCATTAGCCAACTGTGTGATACTGGTTACAAGATCTCCTTTCAAGAAGGCATATGTTCTGGAATTAGCAAAGACTCAACTCAGTCTTTCATGGGTCGAAGGCATGGAAATATCTACCTCCTTGATGTAAAACCAAATGAAGATCAATGCCTAATTTCAATTCAAGATGAAGCAGTTCTATGGCACAGAAAGCTTGGCCATGTCAATATGAAGCAATTAGCCAAAATCTCATCAAAGAAGCTTGTTCGAGGTCTACCTAAATTGCCATACCAAAAGTCTGATTTATGCACTCCATGCATTCTGGGAAAGCATGTAAGAAATTCATTTAAGCCAATAAATCATGTCTCCACTAATCATGTACTACAGTTGCTTCATATGGATCTCTTCGGACCAACAAGAACCCAGAGCATTGGAGGTAAGAAATATTGTCTAGTAATTGTGGATGACTATTCTCGCTTTACCTGGGTATATTTTCTTGCAAGTAAGTCAGAAACCTTTTCGTACTTTGAAAAGTTTGCTAAAAAGGTTCAAAATGAAAAAGGATGTGCTATTTCAAGCATAAGAACAGATCATGGAAGTGAATTCGAAAATCAAGATTTTACAAAATTTTGTGATAAATCTGGTTTTAATCATATGTTTTCCTCTCCATATACTCCAGAGCAAAATGGAGTTGTGGAAAGAAAGAATAGATCTCTTCAAGAAATGGCTAGAACACTTTTAATTGAAAGTAAAATTTCTTCAAGATTTTGGGCTGAAGCTGTTTCAACAGCATGCTATATTATAAATAGAGTCTTTCTAAGACCTATTCTAGAGAAAACCCCCTATGAATTATTCAAAAGTAAGAAGCCTATTGTTTCATACTTTCATGTGTTTGGTTGCAAATGCTTTATTTTGAAAAATGCAAATGATCGAGTTGGTAAGTTTGAAGAAAGATCAGATGAAGGCATCTTCCTTGGATATTCTACATCAAGCAAAGCCTACAGAGTCTATAACAAGAAAAGCCAGTCTGTGGAGGAATCAATGAATGTCAAATTCCAAGACTCAGCGCAAGATGAATCCAGCCAGACTCAGTATGAAGAGTCTGAACTCGCTCTAGACCTTCCAATGTCTATAACTCAAGAAGCGTCTCAGACTCTGGAAGTCCAACATCAAGATGCTCATGAAGATTCAAATAAAGAAAGAGATCATCAACCAGGCAAATCAACTAGTAACTGGAAGCATAAATCCAATCATCCCAAAGATCTCATTATTGGCGAAATCAATGAAGGAATCCGCACCAGATCAAAAAGGCGTGAAGAATCTAGTGTCGTGGCTCTCATTTCTGAAATTGAACCAAAAAGCATAAAAGAAGCTTTATCTGATGAAAGTTGGATCGAAGCTATACAAGAAGAACTCAGACAGTTCAACATCAATGATGTCCGGGAATTAACATCTAAACCAAAAGGTAAAACTGTTATTGGAGCCAAATGGGTATTCAGGAACAAGATGAATGAGGATGGAAAAGTTGTACGGAACAAAGCAAGACTCGTGGCCAAAGGATATACGCAAGAAGAAGGAATAGACTATGACGAGACTTACGCACCAGTAGCAAGGTTAGAAGCTATTCGTCTATTACTTGCGTTTGCTTGTTATAAAAATTTCAGGTTATTCCAGATGGACGTCAAAAGTGCATTCCTAAATGGATTTATCCAAGAGGAAGTCTATGTGGAACAACCACCTGGGTTTGAAGACCCAAAGAAGCCAGACTCAGTCTTCAGACTGAAAAAGGCCTTGTATGGTTTAAAGCAAGCACCTCGAGCTTGGTACGATAGACTAAGTAAGTTTTTATTACAGAATAGTTTTGTCAAAGGTAAAGTAGATACTACTTTGTTTATCAAAAAGGAAAACAAAAGCTTTTTACTTGTTCAAATATATGTGGACGATATTATTTTTGGATCACCTAATGAAAGTCTATGCAAGAAATTTTCTAAGTCTATGCAGGATGAGTTTGAAATGAGTATGATGGGAGAATTAACATTCTTTCTTGGACTCCAAGTGAAACAAATGAAGGAAGAAACTTTTATTCATCAAGAAAAATATGCAAATGATCTTGTCAAAAGGTTTGGATTGGAAAAGTGCAAAAAGACCGACATACCAATGTCATGTTCTCAGAAGATAGACAAGGATGAAGAAGGGAAGAAAGTAGATCAAAAGCTGTACAGGAGCATGATCGGTTCACTTCTTTATCTTACTGCTTCTAGACCTGATATTTTGTTTAGTGTTTGCATCTGTGCTAGGTTTCAATCAGATCCTAGAGAATCCCATCTCAGTGCTGCAAAACGTGTTATCAAATATGTTGCCTCATCTTCAAGCATCGGTCTCTGGTATCCCAAGAAGGGAGACTTTAATCTTCTAGGATACTCAGATGCAGATCTGGCCGGTTGTAGAGTCGATAAAAAGAGCACTTCTGGAACTTGTCAACTGCTTGGAAACAGGACAGTATCTTGGTTTTCGAGGAAGCAAAGCACTGTAGCTCTCTCAACGACAGAAGCAGAGTATGTAGCTCTTGGAAGCGGCTGTTCGCAAATTCTATGGATAAAACAACAGCTAAAAGACTTTGGGATTGAAGACTCATGCACAGAAATCAGATGTGACAACACCAGTGCGATCAATCTCACCAAAAATCCAATCCTTCATTCAAGAGCAAAGCATATTGAGATTCGACATCACTTCATTAGAAACCATATTCAAAATGGAGAAATCTCGATTCAGTTTGTTGATTCAAAGAGTTAACTAGCGGATATATTCACTGTGACATCCCAAATTTTCAACCCTGTCTTCTACTGAATAAATCGGGCATTTCATTGACGCGTCTATAGGGTTATTCTCAGAGCTGATCACTCTCGAGATAACTAGACTAGCTGGGTAAGCCATTAAAAAATATTAAGGCTATAGACTTGAGAATTCGACCAGGAAGTGACTTCTCGACCGTGTCCATCTTTAGAGATCATTACTGCACAGTTAAAGATCGAATTGAGATCAGAGATAGGTCGGTTCGACTGAGATGTGTGGCCGATCGTGGGTGACTCCACTAAATTGGAAAATTCTCGTCGACCGGCACTAACTTGATTTTCTGTCGTTTTGGTACCATGTGTTAGTAGTTGAGCCCTCGAGATTTTCACGACAATTGAGAGTCGCCAATGTGTCGAGTGGGTTCATTGTGGCTCGAAGAAAATCGACCACGAGTCAATTGCCTTAAAAAGTTCTGAAAACTACCCGATAGTCTAGGTCACGCTAAAAACGCGCCGAATGAAAATTAACCGCCAATTCGAGTCCGATTTCAGAAATTGAAGTTTTGGCCATGTCACAATAAATTTTAGGAGCATCGACTCAGTCTCAGAAGATTTTTCGGAGATTCGGGAAATTTTTCGGAAAACCGTTTCGGACGTCGCGGAAATTTGACGGAAGTTCAGATTGGCTAAATGAATGGGAAATTTGACTTTCAAGCTGAGCCGTTGTGTGTCGGGGATTTATAGAAAATCATGTGGGATTTTTCTACGTCAAAATTTGACCTCAATTTGGGAATTTATTGGAGAAATTGAATTCATTTAAGCCGATTCCCCTCCCCAAATTCGTGTACCCCCACCAAGCCACAACAATTGGACCATTTGGGCTTCTAGAAGAGTGCATGGGAGGCCTATTGTGAGCCAAGTAAATTATACATGGCCTAGATTGATTTTGTGAAAGATATTTTGTGAAATATCAAGCCAAAAGGGCCCCCACCTCTTCCTCATCCTCTCCATCTTGCTGCCGTGAACTACTCCTCTCTCCTTTTCATCCTTTTATTTGTTTCGTGCGACACTCCCAACTGAAGAAGACGAAACCGCTTGCTGAAGAAACCCCCTGCCGCTGCACGCCACCGCTCCATCTCCACGAAGCCACTTGGCCGCGTCTGCCCATTGCTCGGTCAACGAACGAGCGTTTGAAGACCACCGAGTGAAGCCGCAAGATCCACCGAAGCTGCCCGTGTCCCACCGAAGCTCTCTCCTCCTCTCCGCGCCACTTGTCCATGCCTTGCGGATCTTCGGTCAACCAGCAAGCACCGGAGCCATTTGGTTGACCAAGCAGCACCGACCGAAGTCCACACTCTCCACTCACGCCGGTCAATCTCCAGCGAAGCCGCTCCATCGTCCACGCCAGCCTCCACTACCGTTGGTCCCCTTCGGTCAGAGCTTCCCTCGATGGCCTCGCTTGTTGACTGAGCGATCTGGCCAACAACAAGCTTGAAGAAGTCCACGAAGCCTTGAAGACCGAAACTCCACCGAAGTCCCCACACCTCTGCCGTCCACGCGTCTGCTTCCGTTGCTCCATCTTCGGTTAGCAAATTCCATCGGAGAAACCCCAGAATCCCAGCGAGGCAGTTGCTGCTTCCCTCGTCCGCGTCTTCAGCCCTTCATCACCGAGGCCCAACAGCCGCAAACCTCGCACAAAGTGGACCTATGAAGCTCGGCCCATCTTCAGCTTTGAAGTCCAGCAGTCTCCAAGCTCAGTGAATTTCTTTTGGGCCCAGCAAAGACAGCCCAGTTTAGTTTTATTTCAGCCCAAGAGTCCAGCAAGTTGCAAGCCCAAGTAAGTTCAGATCAGTCCAAAGGAAGCCCGGTCCGGTGCAAGAACAAATCTCAGTTGGGCTGAGATTTGTTGGGCCAAGGTCAAGGCCCGGTCCAAGCTCGTGGGAGTCGTCGCGAGCCCGTTTTCGGCCGCCGTCGCGTCGCCGTCGCGGTGATTCGATCCCCGCTTTTTCCAAGTGAGTTTTACTCACTAAAGCTTTATTAGTTTGCTAATTATGTCTTAGGGTTGGTTAGATTTAATTACATGCACTTAGGTGGTTAGATTAGGTTAGAACAATTAAATTAGTGACTTGAGGATGCATGTTAGGTGGTTAGACCTAGCTATTAGCAAGTAGAAATGTTTGGTTATTTATTGAATGCATCTCGGGATTTTTCCCGACCCGTTTCGGGCTCCAATAAGGCAATATAGGCCTAAATTGGATTTTTGATGTTTATTTATTTATTTTTGAAATTTATTTATTTAATTAATTATTTTTCCGGAAATTCAACCGGGATGGCCGGTGACCGGAATTTCGTGCCGATTGTCGTGGTGCAGTCCGTTTATTTAATTGAGCTCTACGTTGTGTGGAATTGAATTTATTGTGGAATTTTAAGAATTGTCCTAAATTGTTTGTTATTGAATATTTGATTGGTAATGGCCAAGCATGGATATATAGCGCTAGTACGTTGATGGGCTATATAGTAGGGAGAATGGTGAGACCAATCAGGTACGATATTATTGGACATACGTGGTTCGGTGATTGGAAGTATCACTGGCGAAAACGGCGCCTTAAAGAACGCACGTAAATGACTTATAGACAAACGTGGTTCGGTGATTATGGGAATATCACTGGTGAAAACGGCGCCTTAAAGAATGCACGATGTTGTCTATAGCCGATGTCACCTTGGCGAAAACGGCGCCCTTGAAAGGACACGTGGTTCGGTGATCAAGGTTATCACTGGTGAAAACGGCGCCTTAAAGAACGCACGGTGTCGGTGATCGGTATGTCATTGGCGAAATCGACGCCCGAGAAACACATGTGATTTGGTGAATGAGTACATCACTGGGAAATCGTGGTATGAGTGGGAATGACCTAGAAAGGGTCTGGCTGACATGTAATCGACTTAGTCGATTGATCAATGCTTGATCGAATGTTGTGAATTGTTTGAATGCGTGTGTTTAACCTTGAATTGCAGGTTGGAACTGAGGCTAAGGTAAGTCCTCTGACTCGTGATGTGCTTAGGCAACCGGATGGCGTATTAGTTTATTAATCGAGTCTTAGTGGGTAGGACTCGCGGAGACGTGGTCTCATTGGTTATTGAATAACCATTTCAGGACCCTGAGGAGAAGCTAACGAAGGGGAACCTGAAGGGGAGAAAGACTTTTGAAGAAGAAGATGATCCAGAGAGGGATTTTGAATGTAACCCGGATGTGGATTGAGATTCCATCCCTTTTTGTGAACCCTGTCTTGGTATAGATAGGTGTGAGACTTTTATGCTGTAAATAGTATTGTAAATATACTATGAGTGGTGATGTTAATGAAAGTGTGGTTGTGAATTTCAATATGAAAAATATGGCCTACTTTCCTATCCCATTGTTTTATTGTCTGGGGATTTTAACTGCTTCCGCATGTGCTTAATAAATAAAAGGGTCGGCGATACTAGTCCTGGGACATCGCATTATAGAAATCGACCAAGGGAGAAGGATGTGTGCGTGCCCGAGGATCGGGGCGTGACATTCACAAAGCCTTTGGAGAAAAATCAATTCGACTTTATCCGTTCAAGACTCAACATTTTGAAGCTTGAAGAAGTTAAAGTCTAGAGACTCACCAACTCTAAGACTCTAACCTCTCAGTCTTTAAATCTTCAGACTCAGACATTTACGGCTATAGACTGTAAGTTGCTATTTTATCGAAAAGGTACGAATTCTCGTTTAGTTATCTAATCTCGAAAAGGTACGATCTTTTGTTCAGTTATAATCCGTGTGAAATTCAAAAACTTGTCTTTTTAAAAGAAATTAATTTTGGCAGTTATTGATTTTGAAAAAGAAGTGTTCGTACACTTTCCTTGCACCGATTGAACTTCCCTTTTCAAAACTGAGTTATATATATACAGTTTTTCTTTACCCAATCTTCAAAACCCTAAAAGGCACTCTCCTCCCGATATTGTTTTTCTACTTCTTGTTCGTCGCCGAGAAAGTGGTCATTTTTCTTGGGAAAAGCAAGTGAAGGAATCTTCCAATCGTCAAAGAAAGATGTCTTCTTCGAGGAAATCATCAAGAATCGCAAGCAGGGGACCACAAAGAATGGAGAAGGGACCGACTCACTTTGATCTTACCGAGGAAGAAGACTTATCAAGTCAGCGACAAAGTCCGATTCGCTCTCATCCACGTCATTCAACACCTCCTGCCCCACAAGGTGCGAGTCAACATCTGGAAGAAGAGATAATCGAGGATGCCGACCCAGTAAGAGTCCAAAAACCCTTCTTTATCTATAAGCTTTATCGTGCGTTGAAAAGCACCGGTACTTCATTAAAATATATAGATGAATTCCTTAAGGACAAAAATTATGGGAATGAGTATCTTTTTCTGCGGAAAATGGAGGAATTGGGAGTTGCTCCGAAAGGAAGGGCAGAGGAGGCACTTGCGAACATTCCAAGTGACCCTCGTATGCCAGGACAAAATCTGATTGAAGGGAACGATGATGACAGAATGTTCCTTGAATTTCAACCCAAAATGGGTGTGGCAGCAAAAGTGAAAGGAAATCGGATGGATTTGTTTAAGTCCAAGGATCAGGAAAATGTGTATTTCAGGCTGTTGAAAAGAGGGGTGGTAAACCCTAGAAGTGTCGATTTTGACTTCCTGGATGCCATCAACATGAACTTAAGAGAGAAGTTGAATTTGCTTCAACTTGAGACTTTTTGCTCTGACTCTATGGACGGGTATGCTCAACTGACCGCTTATTTCTATTCAAATCTTAGCTTTTTGGATGCGAATAGAATTTCATTCAGTGTATGAGACCAAGTCTACGTGGTAGATGTGAATATGTTGGCAGACATAGTTGGAGTTGAACGAGGACGTTATTTACCAATCAAAGTCTCACCTGCTCGTACTACTCTGGAACTTGTCAAAGATAGGGACGTAGAGAAGAAAATTACCTATTCCAGGATGAATGCCATCAACATTGTGCTTCATAAGATTGTGATCAACTGTCTCAGACCGAAGTCTACATCAAAGACTTCTGTGTCTCTTTCTGAAGCAAAGTTGATGTACGCGATCAACTCAGGACGGAAGTTCTCTCTCCCGCACACTATTCTCTTCCATATGTACAGAGCAATGTCGAAAGACAAAGGACAATTGCCTTATCCTGGTCTGGTGACCAAGATCTTCAGACACATGAATATTGAACTGCCGCAAACATTTTGTGTTCGACCGTGTGATAAGATGGTGGTAGGTTTGAAGATGTTAACGAAGATGCGTCTGCAAGAACTTTCCAAGGCAATGGAGAAATTCAGAGTGAAATCTCCAATTCAATCTGCCTCAAAGAGAAAAGGAAAGGAGGCCATTGGTGCCCCATCGAAAAAGAAGAAAAGAACTCTCATCCTAGAGGATGAAGATGAAGATGAAGAGGATGAAGATCCCACTATCCAAGCACTGACAAGAACCAGACGTTCTGTGCCTCAACCGACAGAACTTCAGAAGAATAGAGAAGAAGAAGAGCAGAGAGAGAAGGAGAAAGAAGCTGAAGAAGAAAGAGAAGGAGAGAAAGAAAAGTCTGCTGAATCTGGAGAGAAGGGAAATCAAGAGCATGATCATCACTCTTCCCCGCTCGATGTCCTAGAGACAGGGGGAGTTGGCGAGCAAGAAAGGTCCTCACCTCATGCTGCTGATAGTGAAGGTCCAAGACAATCTCCAGCAGACCCAGAAGAATTTCAGGCTTCTCAATTGCCTGAAGAAGGTGATACGTCGACACCAAATCTGCCAGACTATACAGAAGCACCATCGTCTGCATTTACTCCATCAGAGAAAGCTCATGCCAGTACACAGACGGACGATTCTGCAGATTTTCGTAGCATCATGAATATTCTTCTGGAAATGCGTAGCCAGATATATGTTCTAGACTGTGAAATTCAAGCCATGAAGAATGCTGGATAAGCATCTTCAGTCACCCTGGAGGATAAAATGAAAGACCTCGCTCTACAACTTCAAGCTAATGCCAAAGGAGAGGAGGTAGCTCAACTAAGGGAGGACTTGAAGAGGCTAGAAGGCGTAGTCCAGTCCATGGGAGATTTCCAGATCGTGCGCATTCCCAAGCAGACATGACTCCTTTCTCACCCTTTTTAATGATGACAAAAAGGGGGAGAATCAATTTGAACCAACAACTTTCAATATCATTTAAAACCTTGACTTTTGTGGTTATGTTTATTTTTGAGTATGACTTGAGAACTTGAACTTGGGTGTGAATTTAAATTTGACTGAATTGGCTGTGGATTTTGATGCTTGACTGGTTGCATTTATATCAAGTGTTGTTATATGGTATTACTCATGAAAGACTAACCAATTTTCTGTGGATGCAGAGTCTGGTTGCTTTATTAATCTTTTTGAGTTAGCCATATTGCTTGAGAAATGTTTTTGCAGGTCAAAGTTGTTCAAATCTACAAGAAAGTTTTGTCACCATCAAAAAGGGGGAGATTGTTGGAGAAATCTTTCCAGAATATTTTGAAGCTGACAAAACATTTCTATCAGTCTAGTCTGTATATTTGAAGACCGACAGTTTAAAGTCTGAAGACTTTGTATTCTCAAGACTCAAGACTCAAGACTCAAGACTCGAGACTCAAGACTCAAGTCTATTCTCACTGATAGTCTTTCCAATCCAGTGACGAAGGAAATCCAAAGCCGAAGTATATGGTTGAGGATTCGATCCTATCCTCTGGAAAAGATTCTTTGGTTGGATAAATATTTCGGATTCTTCTATTGTTATCTAGATCGATTGAAGATCCGATGGTCGACGAAATATTCTTGGAATGTTCTATTCTTGGAAACCAAGATCCTGATTGTATGGGCGAACAGGATTGATGGGCTATCATCAGGTTCCTTAAATAGCTCGGATGATCTTCCTGATTGATTCCGTCCAACGGGTAGATTGGAGGAATTCCTTTTGTAAGTGCCAACGGCTATGATGGCATAAAGGAGTATAAAAGGAAGACGTTCTAGTTGTTTTAAGTACGTGAACGATAGAAAAATTCCAGAGTCTGAAGACCCTTGATTATTAGTCGATACAGTTCGAGCATGATTGTATACACAGAGAGTGTTTATACTTGGTGACACCTTGAGCGAGTATGGTAGATCATCTACACCTAGAAATCAAGGAAGATCAACACTGTAACATCTCTTTGTTCATAGTGGAATCCAGCCAATTGGCTGTCAGTGCAGAAGAGTGGACGTAGGCTTGAATCAAGCCGAACCACTATAAACCGCGTGTTCAATTCTCTCTTTCCTTTACTCAGTCTTACGATTGATTTTTAATTATTGCAAATCCTTCAACTGTCTAAGTATTGTGCAATCTTCAAGAAAATTTTTATATACCTATTCACCCCCTCTCTAGGTACTCGTACTAGCTATATCACATAAAAACTTTTTTGGGGGGCAATCACCCGATGGTATAGTAAAATTCATCCATGCGGTACTTCGCTTCTGAGTGATGGTTGAGGGCTTTCCAGGGGAGGGTCTCATGAGTGAGGCCAAACACTAGGAAGTTGCGAGGGGAGGAGGCATTTCCTCAGGACGTCCGAGATGGGCTTGAGCTCGGGGTATAGGACATGCGGAAAGAGTCGTTGGACTTGGATGCGTAGTGAAGGAGGGTGTTGATGACGGTCGATGGCAAAGGCGCGTTGCTATAGGCCGTCGTGGTGGAGGGAAAGGTGGTGGTGGCGGTGGAGGCGGCGGCGGTTGTGGAATACTCTCTGGTGCAAATGAGGGTGACGACGAAGGCCGTGGTCAAGAAGGAGAAGAAGGCGAGGAGCCATAGGCGGTTGGAGCTTCCCTGCTTCTGGATGTAAGGGTGGAGGAGGATGAGTCCTGTGTTGCTGTTGTTGACATTCTTCATTTTGCTCGGTGCCACAGAGAGAGAGAGAGAGAGAGAGAGAGAGAGAGAGAGAGAGAGAGATACCCTCCTCAACTTAAATGAGGCAGAGACCCCTTAGCTGCTTTTCAAGTATATAACTTTTTTTGAAGAATCGAATCACCATCATAATATATATATATATATACGATAGAAAATATTCACTAGGCTTATATTTCCCTGAACCCAGCCTAATATGCTAGGAGAAGGGCTTCATGGGGATCCGAGGTGGGCTCCCCTCCCTTGGAGGGGTCGGCGGGAAGCCCAATGGGGACTTTATCCCGTAATCCCAGTTAAACCCCTGTAAATGGGGCTAACTGGGCACCCTGGGATGCCCGATAACTTAGCTGCTTTCAAGGAGATAACTTTTTTTGAAGAATCAAATCACCATCATAACATATATATATATACGATAGAAAATATTAGCTAGGCTTATATTATTATTGTAGAAACATATTGTACTATTCATACCGTTCTTTTTTCATTTTCGAGTTTTTATTTTGTGCGTTTGCATCACACTATGATTACAATATTACTTTTTTGAACTGTGAATAAGCAAAATCTCCTACTAATAAATTCGTGCAATGATATTTAAATATCCCTTTCGATCTTTGAACTTCATTCAACGCTATGTGAAGTGGACTCATTTTAGGACTGAAAAGAGAGATTAGTGGCGAGGGATTGGTGATGCAGCGACCCAACAACAGATTACAAGCCAAGAGTCTCTGTTATTGTTCCCAAGCTTGAATTTTGAGGTTGACGTGTCAATTATAGCAGGCTCTATCTTGATGGGAGTGGCATAAGCACGCTACATCCTTGAATACGTACTTCCTATCGCCCCTGATAATCTAAACTTTTGAGTAGAAATCTTTACCAAATAATTTGAACACTTCTATATAAGATTTTAATGTGGCCCAATTGTATTAATTTTGTGACTTAATTGGCTTACGGTCGAGGGCATGGGGTTTCGTTTCCATTTACCGTTCTCCATACTATTCCTTTACCCAAAGGACGACATTTGTTTTGCTTATGGATGTGATCCAACGGTTGCACAACTCCTCGTACTCTCCCTCTCTCCTCTCTCCCATCTCCCCAAGCCCACTGCCGAGGCAGCCTACATCGGTATGACCAGTCTTTAATTTCTCTATAACGATACTAATGTAAATCGTAAGATTGTATTTCTAACAAAAAAATGTCTAAACAGCTTGATGACTTGCTGGTTTTCGTAAATTCCTCAAATTGTTGGTATCATCCTACAGTAAAAAGGAGCCTACATTGGTAAGTTACTTAATCCAACAATAATTTACTAATTCAATTTTATTTATAATGGAAAATTCCTTAATTTAAAATTGCGAAATTAATGCTTTGAGTGGCAACTTTCTGCATAATAAGTAGATAACTTATCAATAAATATTCTGCAATTTGGTGATCACTTGCTCCCTTAAAACACAGAACTACTTGGGTAACTTATTAATTCCAATGAAAAATTACCATATTCACCGTTAAGTTTTTTTTTGGCACGGTAAATATATGAAAATTTGATAATTAATTATTGGATTTCACGTTCACAAGTTGCAAATATTGTTGGTAATTTACTGTAAGCATACCTAACCAATAGGTCGCCAGTTTTATAATTTTTACCAACAGGACTTAATATCAACAAGCCATATTGGAGATTTACCATGCTTGGAACAATGTTCCTGAAAGCCAGTAGGTGCAATTGTGATAAAATGCTGTGCAGTTCAGTTTTAAGTGCTCACTTCTCAAGACTATTACAAGAACACGCTAAGGCCACTGAAGTGAGTAAACGATATGCAGCTAAGCATGTTGTGCAGAATGTGATATTTATCCATGACATCATGTACTGACAAGGATATATGAAAAACAAACTCTTGCCATTAATTCACACTCAAGTTTATACATTCATTTACAACGATTTCTCTTGAGTGACTCATGACAATTGTGTCACAGGCTTGGGATTTCACTCTTAAATCAAGTGAAGTAGGCATGATAACAAAAAGTTCGTACGTTAAACACACCATAATAATGATACGAAAGAAGTAGTTCCCTTCCAAACACACCACAATAATAATAAAAAGGAAGTAGTTCCCTCCCCCCAGAAGTCGTGACCAAGCTCTCCAACAAAACTAGACCATAAAAAAAAAAATTCAAATTTATTTGTTTCAAAACAAGACTCGCCTCTTCCCGTTTAATTGGTTTCACTGTCACTGGCTTCCAACTCTTCTATATGCAGGTGACGTTTACGTAAGTGCACTCTTGAAAATTGTCGCCAACTAGGCAAAGCTTCTTCTTCCTCCGAATCTATTGGTTCATCAAAATCCTCACAGAGTGAAGCTGGGATCACTAGTTGATTTTCTTCAAGCATAACCTTCAAATCATCCTCTAATTGCCTGCATCTTAACACATATCCCAACCTTTTGATGATTCCACCCGATACTCTAAGTCTAAGGCTAAATCGTACGTAACTCTCATCAAATTGACTAAAATCAACTCCTCCCTCCAACACTCCCCACAACACATTTGATTCGAGATACTGGAACCAGATGTGATTCGAATCAAATAAATCGAGATTTCCTGATAGCACATTCCGCCTTTGGCCATTAACATAGGGCATGATGTCGAAAGAAATTTCCTTTTTCCCATCTTCTACACCGATAATGATACAGAGAGCCAATCCTAGGAACTTGTCATACAAGTCCTGTGAACCTACGAAAGATATGGTATCATCTTCAACAGGAATGAACTCTGCTAGCATCTCTCCTCCAAGGACAACATTTCGGTAATCAAGAGAAATTCGAGAATAGCGGTAGTTCTGTCATATGGGTAAATTGTTAGTAATACCTAAGTTTGTGATTAGTTCTAGTAAAAGAGTGTGATTTGAGCATATTCTTATAATTCAACCAAAGCTAGAGTTCTATAATAATTAGACATATCAATCCTTTCTTACGTTTTATGTGATACTCATGTGATAGAAATCATTCCATTTGCAAGTGTCTAGCCACACCAAATACACATATGTGCATAATCACTTTATAATAGATTTGTTTGTTTGTCTAGAATTCCACTTTTGCATTCTAGTGCATGCACACACGCACATAGAGGGAGGGAGAGGGAGAGAGAGAGAGAGAGAGAGAGAGAGAGAGACCTGAATTGGAAAGTCATCCATGTTCGATCCTTTGCGGGCTAAATTCCTCTGCTTTGGTTTAGTTTCACTATCTAGTATGCCTTCTGTTTCACTTGAACTTTCTTCGTCCGTGCTTGTTTGACTATCTTCATGCCAAATCTCGTATAGTAAAGCTGGATCCAGCAATTGATCATCTTGAAGCCAAACATCTAAATCGTTCTCTAGTGATTTGCATAATAGTCGGAATCCACAATTTTTCACAATTGCACCACTTGATGCTGTAATGCTAAACTGGAAATGACCCCAGTCAGTTTGACCAAAAGCACCCTCTCCCCATAAAAGCTTTGGCTCACGACACTCAAGCCACACATGATCCAAATCCAATGAACTGAAAGTTGTTGAGCCTTCCATCGTCTTTTCGCCATTAACATGTGCTAAAAGCTCAAATTTGACATTCTCTTTTCTTTCATTTCGAAATACAACACAGAAAGCTAATCTTCGGAACTTCTTGCACAAGTCCTTTGAAGCCATGAAAGATATATAACCATCTTTATTAGGGATCAACCACTTTGGCATCTCTCTTCCAAGTTGTAGAAATTGGCAATCGGTTATGAAATGAAATTGCTGTCACAAATGTAGACTGTTAGTAGTTTTTGAAAATTGTACCTAAAAAGGGGAGTTTCGATGAGTTAAGAGGGTAGTCCTAGAGTTTAGCAATAATCAGCAATAGCATTATAAAATTCTTTTGTACTTAATTGGTTGAAACAGGATATGTATTGTTGAAGATTTTGTAAGTGGATGAACATGTATTGTTGAAGCTTGTCTTTGGGTGATCCTTGTAATTCCAAAGCAAACTAGAGTTTTCTGAATAAAAGAGAATATCCTTTGCATCGTTTTATAGCCATCTCCACTACACATACATGTAAAATTACTTTCTAAATGTTTGCTTTTCTTAATTAGCCCCCCGATTTAGGAATTTTTAGCCTTTTGAAATATTACAAACGCTCCATGCAGCCAACATATACACGACTTCAAATTAATCAGAGAGAAAGAGAGTCAAACCTCAAGCTTGATCACGTCATTCATGGTGAACCCGTAATGGATCAGTTTATGATATGAAGACAAGTCAACAGGGTCAACATCGGATTGCCTTGGAATCTTGAACATCTCTCGCAGGTGTTGGCAAATTGAAAAATTCAACCTGGGCATATTATTTACTCGTGCGAGTGTAGGAAGGTTAGTCGTCAAAATGTTTCCCGACACAGTGAAATGTCTTAACATGGGAAAACAGGAACGATTCTCCCGAAACCCTCCAGATGGATTCCATTCACTAAGGTCTAAAGTCTGTAAATTAGGAAATTCCCTCTTCGTATGACGATCACTGGAATCCTCCTCCTTGGGAAACTTGATTTTACTAAATGCAAGGATCAGAGTTTCAAGATTTTGCAACCTGAAAATGCCAGACGGAAGGATTGCCAGTTTCTTGCAAGCTGTCAAATCCATATGCTTCAAAGAGACAAGATTTTTTATGGATTCGGGAAGTTCCTTAATTGAAGTCTGTCTTAACAGAAGTTCTTGCAAGCCGATTTCATCTGGAATATGAGGCAGTCTTTGCAAATTTGAGCAACCAGCGAGATTGAGGAGTTGAAGATTCTTGGACTGGAGCACATTGGGGAAATAGTGCAATTTAGAGCACCCTTCTAAACTCAACCATGATAATTTGCCATGATATGCAACTGATTCATGGGCACGCTCCAAGTTTCCACACCAAGAGAGATTCAATTTCTCGAGATGTGGAGTATATTTGAGGTCCGGCATACAAATCAATGACTGGCATTGACTCAAGTTAATGAACTTCAATTGGTCAAACCCCTGCAAGAACAATGGAACCAACTTGGATTACATCCCAGACAGAAAAAAATGAGATAAACATTCAAATCCAGATCTGACTCTAATTTTTCAATAAAAAAACGAGTGGTATGAACCCATACTGGGAACCTATATACAAAAACTTTCACACTCCATAGCTCGTAAGCATTATTGCAAACTTTGATGAACAAGTGAGCTCTTCCATTTGTCCACCGGCAAATAAATTGTTCTCACAGTTTTCCTAGACAAATTAGACGGGAACGATTCTGCTGTTCGCAGTGCAAGAATCGGAATTCAGTTCCGTGAAGATAAAAAATGGAATACATAGGTTATTGTTAAATTTCGTTGCTAACTAAATTTTTGCTGGGAATTTTTTAGTCGGTAATGTGTTGGTAGGTCACAAACACTTTCGAGAAAGCATCTACAGTTATTAGATAGTTTGAACTTACCAACTATTTCGATAATTTACCAATATTATATTATATTATATTATATTTTATATATAAAGCTTACCGCTATGTTAAAATTACAACAATTTGTAGAAAGCTAGTAAGATGTCCATGTGTTGCATGGATCTACGATTATATTTATGATATTATTTTAAATGCTGATTGCGACATGAAAATTTTTGTAAGTATATGAAGAAAATCATAACAAAATAAATATCCACATCAGTCAATATCTCAGCTAGAGCTTAAATGCACTTTTATTTAAAGTTGATCCTAACTTAATCATGTAAGTTTATTCTCTAATTAATAGAAAACATAAGATATAAAATTGTACTGATTATTGTATATAATATAAGTACATGTAACATTTCAAGCACATAAATGATATCTCATTATCCATGACAATGTATTTGCTTGAACATTGAAATTGTACTGATTATTTAAAGCCTTTTAAAAAAAAAATTCTGGCAAAAGTTGATGGATATCTCATTATCCATGACAATGTATCGCTAGGAAAATTGTTAATATATTTTGCATTTTTCAAGATATTCATAAACCTTCATAACCCAAAAATGCATATCTATAATTTCCTTGATTTATTATCAGAATAAGAATATTCACATTTTTCTTTCTTGTCTTGTGCAAGTTCCTTTCCCAATCGTTGGTTGTTAACATATTTTGCATCAATCGGTGCTTCAAGTTAATTATTTTATCCAACTTTGTTAACGTTAAATTGATTGCATAACGATTATTAGTTGATATTTTTTTTACTTATCATTCATCTCACAATAGTGAAATAGTGGTAGCCCCATACTTTAACATTTCCATGAGAATTAATTGATATTAAATTAAAATGAGCATGAGATAAAATTATAGTAAAATCTCAACAAGATATAACTCAACGTGTAATGCAGACTATACTTTGAATTTGTTCCTATTGTAAAAATATGTTTAGGAATACTAATATTATTAGGCAAAAAAACAATTGAACATATAAACAAAATCACCATAACACCAATAGACGATTGAATTTTTTTTTTTAATGTGTTAACGAACTCTATTGGATACATTAAATGTTTATCACTATTTTCATGGTCGCTTTGCCAACTTTATCAAAATTTAGAGTCCTTTGGATGTTATATCATTACCTACAAAGTTTCAATTTAGTGGAGATGCTGAAGAAAGAGCTAAGGAAATAAAGTGGTTACATGAGAAAGTGAGGAAGATAATTTTGAAGCAAATTGACAAGTGTCCCCGTCAAGCATACAAGCCTAGAAAAGCCTGCTGGTTTTAAAGAAGGTGATCTTTATTGGATTTATTTGAGAAGAGTTATTTCCACCTAGTCGTGGGGCAAAGTTATCTCCTCAAGCAGATGGTCCTTTTCTAGTTTTGGAACACATTAACAATAATGCCTACAAAAGTGAACTTCATGGAGAGTATGGTGTTTCCGCTAATTTCAATCTTGCCAATCTATCACCATATCATGAACACCAAGGGCTTCATGAAGATGACCTCAAGGGCGAGTCTTTTCCAATAGAGGGAGAATGGCATTGGAAATATTTCAAATCCATATTTGAATATTTCAAGATTCTATCTTGTGATTAGAATAATAGGGATATAATATAATTTCTTGATATTAGAATTTTAATAATACTGTTGCCTATCTGAATATCATATTTTTGGTTGGTCATCTTTTCGTTATTTGGAGGTTACTCAAAGGCATCCTAGGCTCCTACCTATAAAATCCTTCATTGTAGACACAGTTAATCTAATAAATGAAGTTTCATTATTGGGTGTTGTCCCCTGTTGTCTTCTCTTTATCTTGGTCCCTTTGGTGGATTCCTAGAGTTCATGAGTGATCGAGATAGCGTTGTATCCTTGGAGTGGCCTATCAAGGTGGTGATTGGGCTAAGGGAGATTGTCTAGTCTCTTCCTCCGTATCCTTCATATTGGGGATTTTCACCTCACTAAGATCGAAAAACCCATTTAACTATTTGTTCGTTCAAAACACTCACACATTAGGGGGACTGACTAGTTTGCAAGGAAAACTGAAAGTCAAAAAAAAAAAAAAATTTGCCTCGTAAGTGGCGTAGGCGGAGAGAAAAATATGGACTTTTTGTACATACAATAAGTACTAAGTGCTAAGTGCACATGAGTTACGAGTATGTACAAAAATGATACTGAAAATTTGAGCAAAACCACCGAATTAGAATACTTAATGGAAAGAAATTATTCATAAAATAGACAATTCACGAAAACATATAGATCTATGCAGAAGATTAAATTTACAATAAGAAATTTGCGTAGGATAGAAAAGATTGAACTGAAAAATGGGAGAAATTAAATATCTTACTAATTAAATGTATTTTTCTAAAAATACAATATTTGCGATAAAAAAATTGACAACATTTTGGGGAAGAAAAAAAAAATTGAGATCCCATGGAAGGTCCTCTTTACTTGATACATAGCAACGTAGATGTTATGACTAAAAAATATAGTTGCATAAACATACACATACAAATTTAGATTAGATTTAGGTTTAAATATATTTAAATTAGCAAAGCTAGACCTTTACTCACTTTTCTCTAGAAAGCCATATTAGTCAAGCTTGCAAGCCGTTGCTAGTGCACAACCTTCAGTTGGTTTCTTAGTGCTAGATGTAGCACGTCAGCGGCCTCCACAGAGTAAGCCTCTTCTATGAAGTCGTACTCCGCAAATCTTGTTTTAAACAACCAGAGAAGGAATTGGATGATCCATCTATATCCCTTGCTGTTCTACGGCAAGGCAAGAGGGCCCCAAGGCGGGAATGCGAAGAGTCGCTTTCTGTCCCATGATTTCTTACTTCAGGAAGAAAGATAGTAAGGCCATTGGCGAATGGCTTGATTGAAAGGAAAGGAGGGGAACAAGTTACATACTTATAATGACAATAGAGATTGCTTGGTAAAGTCTCTTAACTATATATGAAAATGAAAACGTTATTCATAAAGATAAAGAAAGCTTTCTTGTAGTTCAGCTTCTTGCTTCCTCTAAAATTAAAGAAATACTTGTTGAAAAAATGCCGGTTAGGTTAGTTCAACCAAAAAAGACATGGGAGTTTTTGGCCATTGTTTGAGATTTGTCAAGCTTGGACCAACTAAAGTAGAGACTAGCTTTTGGTATAGATTCTTTACTACGCACTTTCTATATATCTCTTTTCATTATCAACTACATGCTCTTCAACTGTGAACATTGGGAGATTAAATAAAGAACATTTAGTGCGCACTCACTTCAATGATCAAGCAAATAAGCAAGAAAGATCTCTCTCTCTCTTTCCATAAGCAATTTCAAGAAGAGTCCAGTCATCTCGTCTTTGATATACGATATAGAGTCTAAGAATCTATCATTTTAAAGACATAAAAAGTAAATCCTTGGTTCATGTTTATTAAAACTTGAAGCACATTTATCATTCAATCTTTAAATCATATCACCAATAAGTTGTTCTAATTTTCGGTACTCAAATGTTCCGATGCTTTAAGTTTGTTGTTCTTATAATTCCTAGTACTTGTAATATTTTGAGAACAGGATTGGACTTTTTTTGTGAATGTTATTTTGTTCGAATCAAGATCAAGATTCACATAAGAAAGTGTTTAATACTTTTCCTAAACTCTAAGATCCCACTTATGCTAAACCACGCCAATTCATTTTTAAACTTTCAAGTTTACTAAAGCAATTATAAACTTTTTTGTGAAATTCCAATATAATTCTTTCAATCAATTTTAGCCCATAATTGCTGAAGACGCGATTTGATATGGGCAAATTTACTTAAGATGACCTCGTTTTGAGTAGTTTTATGAGTTTTCGGTTTTTTTCCTTCCTTTTTTTCCGTTATTGTTAATGTTCTTCTTCTTAATTTACACATAAGTTACTGTTCAATCTCCTTAATTTTTCCCTCAATTTTTCTGATCCTCTCTCTCTAGATGTCTTCACCATTCGTCCTCGTACTGCACCTCCCCCTGTGTTGTTTGCTGTCGAGCTTTGCGGCTCTGAGATATCGGCCAAACTAGACGACCTCAAGATTGCTCCGGCGAGCTAGCTTACGCTGCTAGATTTGGGGCTCGAGCTGAGCCATCTGGATCAGAGGGCAACTCTAAGTGGTGGCTGTTTTCTGGATTATGCTCCTTTGTTCGGTCAATTTGGTTCGAGTCTTTGTGAAAATCGAGGAATAGAGAAGGAAAACTATGATGGAATTTCGGCTCACGACAATGATAGACTGGGGCCACGAAAATGAAAGAAAGGCCGTGGGTGCTGATTTCTCAATTCTAGTTTTGTTTTTTCCTTGTGCGCATTTTACTTAATGAAGCCAAACAGAGATTGCCTGCCAAAAGGAAGAAAAAGAGGATGGACGTTGTAGAGTGCTTGGTTTTGGATTGTCAAGCCCAACTCGATGTTCTCGAGGAAGTTGTTTCGTGTTTTTAAATTTTGGAAAGCTGTTTTTTTTTTTTTTCCTTTTGAGATCACGACGAGGGACAACAATCAAGATCATTTGGAAGTTCAGCTTTTATCCGGAAGAAGATGCACAATAACAAGGAAAGAAAAGAAATTAAAAGAAAAAAAAAGACAATTTTTTTTTTGAAAAATTCAAAATATTAAGTAAAACAACATCATATTGTCTAAATTTGTCCACATGAAATCACCGACATACCACGTAGTATGTCCGACAATGACTGAATTACTATGTCAACAATTTTAGATTGAAATTGATTGAAAGGATTAAATTGAAATTTCATGTAAAAAATTATAGTTATATCGACAGAACTAAAATGTTCAATACTAGATTAATAATCCTATAATAGGTTTAAGATTGATTTGGTAAATTTCCTAATGGTTTATGTAGTTGATTGACATATTGTGCTTTAATCAAATATAAACAATTTGATATATGTAGATGTTCCTTAAGCACATTAACAAGCATCGTCAAATTCAGTAACTGTTGCATTCAAAGTTTTCACTTATTAGTGAAAAAAAGACTATACATTTAGATGCGTATTAATAAGGATATATAAAAGAAAAGGAAACAAAGAATATACATTTAGATGCGCACCTTTAATTGATCCTCCACCACTTGGATGTTGCTTTTGTGTAGATCAAGTCCAACTAACTTCTTCAGACCAAAGGAAAATTCAGGAAACCAGGGAGGACATTCAGGCCATTCAAACCATCTTATTTCACTAGGAAAACAAATAGGACCTTGGAAAGAGTTATCCACATTAATCATGATGAGCACCCTCAACCTCTTCATGTTTGCAAAAGCATCAGGACCTATGTGCATTGCTTCTGTCTTGGGTAAATGCAAAACTAAGGCTTTTATTGCATTTGTTCCCTGCATTAATAGAACTCAAATTGCAACTTATATATGAAGTAAGAGAACAAGAGAGTAAAAACAGTGTTTAAACCAGCAAAACTTACCTTATTCCCTGATAAAACATCACAAATATTTTCATAAAGCCATAACCTGCTGTAACTTCCAGGATCATCACGGCCTTCTTGTTTAACAATTTTCATGCCCATCAACTAAATCAAGTCGTGCATTTGTAGGGTTTTTCTCTCTTCAATTATCAAGGCCCTCTCAACAAGAACTTTTATTCCAATAGTTGTGTTAAAGCCACATTTGTCAAGTACCTCCTTAATGTACTCTGTAGATCGCCCCTTGAATAAACATGCAATGTCAAGGAAGATCTGCTTTGCAAACTCCTCTAGTCCATCGTAACTTAACTTAAGAACATCATTAATGGATCCAAGAGAACTTTTGGCAAGCTCGTTCAATGCACTTTTCCACTCATCCGCTCCTCTACCACATAGGAAACAGCCCAAAACTTCCAGGGCTAAAGGATGTCCACCAGCAAAATGCAAAGCCTTGACCACAAGAGCCTTCCTTATATTTGTTTTGTTGTTTCCCAGAAAAGCATGCTTCTCGAAAAGTTCAAGAGCTTCATGATCCTTTAGAATTTTAGCTTCATAGATGTGATCATCATGTATCCCATGGGAAATTAGTAATTGGCTATTTCTTGTAGTAATGATGATCCTACTTCCTTTACCAAACCACTCACACCTTCCAGCTAAAGTATGTAATTGTTTTAAGCTGTCGACATCATCGAGAACAACGAGAACTTTTTTGCAGCAAAGTCTATCTTTGATTAAAGTTATACCTCTATCAACACTAAATCCGTCATATTTGTTTCTCAATAAACTGAACAACAATTTCTTTTGCAAAAGAACTAAATCCTTGGAATCTTTTGAATTTTCTCGAACATTTCCCAAAAAACATGAACAGTCAAATTGTGTAAAAATAGTATTGTAAACTGCTTTCGCTAGAGTTGTCTTTCCTATACCACCTGTTCCCCATAATCCTATCATAAAAACATGGTTGGACTTGAGATTTAACATTGATACCAGCTCTACTACTTGGGGATGTATCCCAACAGGATGCACAGCAACATGTAAGGGCGTCTGGTCTAGCACCACGGTGATTTCCTTCACAATTCTCCGTACAAGCGTCGCTTCATGTCTGACAAAATGGGGAAAACTACTTAACGCATTAATTCAGCGGTTTAACGATATAATTATGACTAAGTTTCATCCAGAAAAACAAGAGAGTAGATATTATTCAGCACATAAAAAATAAAGACAAAGCAGTGCATGACATCAATTACCACTTACAGATCATCATTCGAGTCCCATCCGAACAAACTACCGGTCTTAAGGAGAGCATCCTTCCATCTCTTCACTGTCTCCGAATCATTCCCAAACTTGATCTCATGCTTAGTCATAGCACTCTTATAACTATTTCTACCCTCTCTCACTTCTTTTGGTTCCACTCTGTAAAACACTGGAAAGACAAGAAGATCTCCTCGCTCTTGCAACTCCATGATATTCTCCAGCTCTCGCAAACACCACACTGAGTAAGCATAGTTCTTGGAGAAAATGACAATTGCGATTTGCGATTCCTCAATCGCCCTCTTAAGTGCAGGTGATAGGGACTCACCCACCTTTAGTGTTTCACCATCCTGGAAAGTGCGTATTCCTGCACTGTATAGAGCATCGTAGAGATGACCCACGAAAGTCTGGCGGACATCCGGGCCTCTGAAACTTAGGAAGACATGATGACTCTTTTCAAGGTTGGAAGAAGAAGGAGAAGAAGCCATAAGAATCAGGAACAGAGGAGGTTAACGATGAGCAATAAGTTGCCTAAGATTTGGTACTTTGTGTGAGGTAATTTGCATCATCTGATCTTCTCTATATACTCATGTTTATAGCCAGATGCATGACTTCCTTTCCGTGGGTCAACAAAGAACACTTTAATGAGGTGCTTCAGGACGAGCTGTCATCTTAGCGGGCGATATTATTTGCGCACATGAAACTTGCCGTCATTGAAGATTACATTTGCCGCATTGGTCAGAAGTTTGATCGGCATTATTTAATGTGGAATTTATTAGAATATGGATTGTTAATGAGTTTGACCGGTCACATGTGATAAATATTTATGACCATAATTTCGTAGGTCACTTTTCTTATTAATTGCTTGATTGGCTTCGAGAAATGGCTTCCTTCTCTTTAGTCTCTCGTCTTTCTTTTTCTTATATGGAAAACATAGTATTTCATCCCATTAAAAAGATACTTGGCTGGGGCTATATAGCAAATTTGTGAGTGACGAACGATGTACCTATAGACTGGGGGATCGGACACTAATCAATTAATGTCAACTAATCATTTTATTGTCATTAGAAATTGAAAGGTGCTACGAGATCTGCAGTGGCACCAATATCGTAGGTTTGACGGTCAAAGATTTTGGGTATCGCAACAATCTTTCCTGAAAGTGAAGTGAAAGTGGTCCATGAATGGTATCGAAGTAAGTGTTGGACTCTAGAGATGATTGCCAAAGCAACTTGGATTTTTAATTTGGACTGAACTTTACTCGCCGATAATATATAATAAAAAACTTCATACCCCGTGACTTGAAGTCTCACTAGGCCATATATTTCTTAATTCTCAATAATTACATGAAATTGAACCGAAAATGCATATTCCGACACATGTTGGAAGTTACGATTAAAAATAAAAGGTTATTTCCAAATAGTGAGGACCCGAAATTTAAAGTTTGGGGTGCAAATAAAATCTTCAATTGCTAGAGCATCAAAGTCATTCTATCATTACACGAGGAAGTAATATTAGAGACAAGGTGAATGTGGAAGATCTAACTCTTCAGCAGATGATTGTCAATTACACAAATTTCTCGTGTAGAATAGACACTAAAATACATCCAGATTATATATGACCTATTTAGACACCAGAAATTCTCAATCAACAAAATGATAAAAAGACATCAAGTCAAACAATCTTGATTGACTCAAAAAAGCAAACATAGCAATGAATCAAACATGGGCTTAGTTCCTTATTAACAGCATGGATGTCGATGAATGTCCCTATCAATGATGATTTGTATTTTCATTGTTTTCTCGAAAATGTTCGTCGCTGGAAATTTATTGAGATTTCACAGAAATTTAGCGACCGCACGTAAGAATGGATTTGTCAACTCCTTTTAGATGCTAGTCTTCTCTATAGCATGAGAGTATGTTATTTTACACTATTGTCCTCGTGATATCGTTATCCTAAATATACGTTCTTTGATTTCGTGAAAATTGCATTCCTCCTTCCCTACCCGAAAAAGAAATACGAATCTATCCTTAATAGCTATGCAGGTGTGAAACTTTCTTCGATACAGGCACCATCAAAATCAACCGGTAAGACTGAGAAGGGCGGACTGCATTGCTTTGACAGATCGTATTACCGCTAGGATTCAGTCCTGGGCGCATCGGTTTCTATCATTTGCAGGTAGAATGCAGCTTATAAGATCGGTACTTCACTCCGTCCAAGCATTTTGGGCGAGCGTCTTCACCCTTCCTGCTTCCGTTTTGGCTGATATTGAACGCATCATGAGACAGTTCTTATGGAAAGGAGCGGGTCTTGGTCGGGGCGGCGCAAAAGTGGCGTGGGATGATGTTTGTCGGCCGAAATCTGAAGGAGGCCTTGGCTTTCGGAATCTCAAAGACTGTAATAGAGCCTCTATGGTTAAATTCATCTGGATCCTTTTCTCAGATAAGGAATCCTTGTGGTGCCGGTGGGTTCATTCAGTCTTCTTGAACAAGAGGAATTTCTGGATTTCTAACCAGCCTGTGATTTGCTCGTGGAATTGGAAGAAAATTCTCCAACTTAGGAGTCATTTTCGATAATCTTTTAGGTGGTCGGTTGGCAACGGACTGACTGTTTCTTTATGGCATGATTACTGGCTGCCTTGTGGCCCCCTTGATGGCTTTATACCTCGTTCGTTCAGGGATGGAGTACACATTCCCGACTATGCGGTGGTCGCTGACCTATTCAACCCTTTGGGTGATACGTTAAAGAATTTCTTGATCAGATGGGGAATAACTCTCCCATCCTTGTCGATGGAGTGTGACAGGTTCATTTGGTGCTGCAATACCTCTGGATCCTTCACGGTTGCATCGGCGTGGGAGTCCATCAGAGCTAGAAAACCGTGTGTTGATTGGGTTTCTCTAGTCTGGGACAATGCTATAGCCCCTCCATACCAATTTCTTCTGTGGCTCATATCCAAAAATTGCCTTCCCACTCAGGCGATGCTTCTATCCTATGGTAGAATTGATTTTAACGTGTGTGCTTTTTGTAATGAAGTTCCAGACTCCATCGATCATCTATTTTTCGAATGCGGCATCTCGGCTTCTCTGGCCTTCTTTTGGGCCGCCAGGTGTAATCTCCCTTGGAGGAATAGATGCTGGAAAGAGGTGCTCCTCCGGGCCAAGAAATTCTTATCTGGGATGGATTTCTACCATAGGATTGCTCGCTTCTCTTTTGGAGCTTTGTGTCATCTTATATGGAAAAAGAGGAATGCAATCATCTTTCGTGGTAAATCTTTGGTGATTCCAGCTCTCAAAAACCACCGTCTCAAGGTGGTCAGAGATAGAACCATCACTTTCGGCAAGGTTCCTTCATCTCCGAGAAATACAAGACTTCAAAGAGGCTGGGGTCTTGATCCGGCGATCTTCTCTCCTTAAGCTGTCTTTGCTTTGATTCGCCTTGTGGCTGTTTTGTGGCTTCTCTGTTTCTTTGCTTAGGCGTTAGGACTGAGGTTCGCCTAGGCTGTTCTGTGTTTGTCTGGTTTCTGGTTGTCTTCCTTGTACCCTTGTGGTTGCTCTTCTAACTGGTTTGTTTTGCATCGGATCCCCTTCACTCTTAGATTGTTCGTGAGAGTGTAGGTTTTGGGACCGATCTTTTGTACGTGTGTCCTTGCTCTATATATTTATTACCATTACCAAAAAAAAAAAAAAAATCAACCGGTAAGATGTCACCGACGAGCATCATGACAAGCCCGATCTTGATTATGTGTAAAAGAAGCTATCAAGAACCCAACACCTACTCTCACCTCGTTGACCTCACAAGATCCTTGTTTACCTTTCTGCCCACAATTCCTTATTTGATCTTGACATCTCCCAACTGCAAAATTGCTTTTCTTCAATCATTGATCTACTTTCTTTAATATAAAATCGTGAGCTTACGTGATTAATCTATTATATGTCACTCACATTGACATTAAAAACCTCTTGAAATGAGATGTGGTAGAAATGGGCACCAAAATGTGACCCCTAACATGACTTTCAACGATTTTCTTTAAACTAATGTTTATGTATTAACCCATTTTTACTTATAGCAAACACAAACTTAGACCTCAATTCGTACCGGATGAAATTAAACCGTGCAATACGTGCTTAGAATTATTGTTGGATGTTTGTTTATAAAATAAACAAAATGCGATTTTTCTTGTCTCACATAGGAAAGTTGGGAGGAGATGGGGCTAATCTATAAGTGTGAGCCTTTTCTAGTATGTTTAAAGAAAAAAGTTGGGATGTGAGCTAGACTCCATAATATCTGCGTGCGAGTACGCGAATAATTGCATATTTTTGGCATAGTTTAATTAGCACAGACTCCTTTATTTTTATTTTATTCATATGATTATATTATCAACCTTTATGAGTTGAAAGGTTTTTTTTTATTAAGTATTTTTGGAAATTATGAAAATTTGGGATTTTATCCATTAAAAAATTATTATTTTTTTTTTTTATCATTCCATATTTTTATATGTGTCTTTTCAAGACAACTTTTGGAAATTATATTTGTTCAGTTTGCAACCTTTCCTGAATGGTTGTATTTGTTCATTTTGCAACTTCTTCCGAATGGATAACTTTGTTCACTTTGCAACCTTTCATGAAGAATTGCCAATGTTCTTTAAGACTGAAATATATATAAGTTTTTGGCATAAATGAGTATGAAATCATTTTCGAATCTTATTTTCAAAACTACAGCTATCTTTTCAATTGTTTCATAGTGAGATCCTAGAGAAATACTAAAATTATTATCTAGTATTCTCATTTGAGACTTTATTGTATTCTGAAAAATAAATGCTAGTGACCATTAGCAATATTATGGGGCAAATAAATTCTTAAAGAAAATGATATCATACCTTAAAATCCAATTTAATTTGCTCTATTGATTCGAAACCATATTTTTTCAACATTTATCATATTATATTTCGCTTGCATTAACTCTATTCTTATCTCGTATACATATATAATGTTCAGTCAAAAGCCCAAATTAGTATTTGCTCATCAGTTTCAGAAAAAAAGTAAAAAAAAAAAACAGCAAGAAGTGAAAAACAAGGGAAGATAACTCACTCGAGAGCTCACTTGTGCAGATAAATTCGTGTTAACTGCAACCTCAGTTAATGGCAGTTTTTTATAGCGCTTTCTTTTTCACTTTACTCGGAGACGTAATTCTTTGCTCTTATCGTTAGCTCATCAGTGTAGACCTCCGGCTGAGTCACATAAATTCCTTGCATTGTCACTTGGCTCTCAATTCTGTTTTTCAGGCTTTGTTATAGCACAAGGTTTTATTCAAGAAACTCATTTTGTTGATGGCGGTACGTTGGGAAGTTCGAAGTGCTATTTTTTCTGAGCCGACATTCTTTTCTGTGGAACAAAAATTATATAATGGAATACAACAAAGCACATGGTTCGTACCATCTTTTTCTTGCGCCTCAGTTAATGTGGTTCTTATGATGACTATACTTACTAAGTTGCCGTGTCTGGCAAGTCGTGTTCACAATGAGCATGCGAAATTGCAAAAATTACTAATTAAAAGTGCATTCACTGTGTCTGACGTGCGTGACACCACCACGTGATTCTAGACATCAATCGTATGAAGTAGGCATAAAACAAGTACTTACACAGCGAGAAGTTTCTAGCATAAAAAAAGCCGAGCACACAACGAACAGCAAAGAGGGGAACAAAAGAAGAAGAAAAGGCCCCAAGTAGTACGCTTCCCCTCTCACTACTCCCTTAAAAAATATTTCTGATTGATGTGACACGGTAGGGCACCATAAAAAAAAAAAAAAATTGGAGCGAATTGAATAGATTGCACATGCATGATTAAGTGATGGTCATCATGCCTTTGCGGAGGAAGACTGCTTTTTAATTTGAAAAACCAGGAAAGATTCACAAAAAGAGAAAATCTAATTTCTATTTGCTCCTTCACGTGATTCCCATTTGTCATCATCGCGTTCCCTTTTATAATCCCGTGAAATGCGGATTTCTTATTTAGTGGGACATTCATTTTGATCATTCCTCATCGTTACCGTCCGTTTCTTTTTTTACTATTAAGGTTTTCTGTTTTGACTTTTACTCTGCTTTCGAGGTTCCTAATAATTATAATGAAATGAAAGATTCCCTTTTGCATCTTACTTTACCCGACGCTGCAGATTTGCTTTTCGTGGACAATACTATTACCTAGAGGCCCTTTCCCTTTCAAGATATTCATCTGCTCGTAATTTGGTGGAAAAAACTTTTACCTAGAGGCCCTTTCCCTTTTTATATACTCATTTGCTAGTAACATACCCTTTGCTTTTTCAATGTATCAAAGAACATAAATATACAGTATCAATCATTTTCATTTTGGGCTTATCTGAAAATCAAATGGCACCATATATAAATTCATAGAATCAATCATTACAATATTTTTCCGTATGGATGTAATTAGACTACAAATGCTTAGATGCGAATTCTTTTGTCTTGGCTACAAGCCACCATGAGATCAAATTCGTGTATTATATATGGTGTTTGTGTACTGAACCTGAGTACGATGGGATAAAAGCATCTGTTCTCCTTTGATAACCAAAAAGGTAAAGGTAAATCGAGCATGAAGGCCATGGCCTTTTGTTCTAGTGTACCAGTTTTACGTAAGAGGAACTGTGAGTTGTAACTTGTAAGGACAACACACAAAGAGAAGCAAACAGTGATGCGGTCCTTTAATGTGAGATTGTGAGCTGATAAATCATTGGGAGGTTCGACTTGGTATTTGTCCAGAGTCAACATTTTTTTACAAAACAAAACTTATTTGATGGAGTACAACATAGTACATGGTTTGTATTGTCTTTTTCTCGTACGTCATGTGATATATGCGGTTCATATGATCCCTTCAATAGTTACTACCTATTGAGTCACTATGTCTGGCAGATCATCTTCACATGGAGCATGTGAAATTGCGAAAATTGTTAATTAAAAGTGTAATCACGTCTCTTTATTTGGTGGATCCTCTTTAGGAATGTCAATATTTATGTTTTCCATGCGTGCTCCAACTGTGGCTGCATTGATCCATGTGCGATTCACACGCTGGATTTGGAAATTTTCTTCCCTCTCTTATTTCATGTGTGATCTTACTTTGGCTGCTTTAATCCCAATGCATTCACACGCTGGATTTGGAATTTTTTTTTCTCTCTTGTACCGTAACTTTGGCCACATTGATCCAGGTGCATTCACACAGCATATTTGGCAATCACTTGTAGATGATATTGTATGGAAGATTCTAACCATGAGCTTGATAATTTCGAGTAGTGTCCTTCCACATCAATGGTTTCACTTTTTCGGAGAAGTAAGGTTCTGTTTGGTAAAATCTATTTCTATTTTCCGGAACAACTATTTATATTCTTTTGTTACGAGGAACGAAAAAAGAATAGAAACATGTTTAGTAAAACTTTTGTTCTCATAAATAGATTTGGAACAGAAACAAGAAATAGAAAAAAGTAATTTCTAGTTCCCCGGGAACAATTTCTAGAATCTATTTTTCTCTATATTCTTTTTTCTTCTCTTTCTTTTCTTCATCTTCTTCTTCTTTTTTCTTTTGGTCGATTGCCGCCTAGGAGGGCCAATGACCTCGCTAGAGCATCGTCGACCCCCAGAGACGCCGAGCCACGGTGAGGTTTGGCCTCCCCAACTAGCACGAGGCTAGGCCTCGCCAGGCCAAAGCAAGGCCGACCTCGCACCGCCTAGGCGAGGCCAAGGCTCGCCATGGCCATGGCCAAGTTGGCCTCCGGCGAGCTCATGGAGGTGTCCGGCAACAAGCCAAAGAGAAAAAGAAAAAAGGAAAAATAAAAAAATTTAATAAAAAAATTTAAAAAAATTAAAAGAAATAAAAAAAATCTAAGAATCCTACTAAACTTATTTTTATCTTGAGAATACAAATTTAGAGAAGTTATCAAACGTGTTCTTTTGCTCAGAAATTATTCTTAAAAACAGAATCAGAAAAAATAATTTTTCATAAAAAATTATTCCTCAAAACAGAATAGTTACCAAACGCACCTTAAAAATCACATAATTCTTTTTTTCGTGATTTTGACTAAAGGGACTTTGAAGACTAATACACGTTATATTCACATGAAAGAAGTTTTCACAACTATACTAAAAAAATATAGAACTAGGTCTACATTGACCCTAATTCACATTTGCTAATTATAAAGCTCACTCAAGTATGCTACTTATAATTTAAAATTATATTTGTTTTCCTTAAGTAATTTTTAAAGAATTTCAAAAGGGTGAAAAAGATCGCCTTGCCCTAAAACACAAAATATTATAAGCTTTTTGGTAATATTATAATGTGTGTGTGCCTAAAACAGTTAATATGATATGCGCATGAAACTTTTCTTCATTGAAAATCGAATTTATCTTGTTGGTTAGACGTATGATCGATACAAATATTTATTTAATGTTGATTTATTGTTAACTGAATTATTAATGATTCTGACAAGTCAACGTAAGATAAATTCTATGACTATAATTTCGTACAATCCTGATTGGAGGCTAGATTTCTGATTGGTTTATTGATTGGCTGAGGGAAAGAAAGCCTTCTCACAAAAGCGTCGGAACCGGTATTAGGTAAATATTGTACTGCCTAGACTTCAATCAAACATGACGCTAAAAGCCAAAGACTTCAATCAAACATGACGTCGTCATATCTTGTTGCAGTTCCAACATCACATCCCATGTACCGTGTCAGCTGTACCTACATTTTTAACAATACCCCCACCGTCAACTTTAGCTCCAGGCTTCGGCATTTAAAGGTCTACATTGTTCTAACCGTAATCAATGGCTTTACGGCCACAAGTTTAAATTTTTTTATTACTATCTATGACAATTTATAAAGATTTGCAATATTCTATTGTAATCAAGAACTTGAAGTCGTAAAACGTCATTAAATATGACTTTTACTATGTTGGACGTCCATTTGCTAGTGCATAAAGTATTTTAAATTTCACTTTCAATTTATAGTGGGTAAAATGTCGAACCTTATGCACAAGCAATAGCAACTGACTCAAATTCAACAGCAGAAATCTTCTGATCTCAACATAACAATTAACATTCATGAGGTATGGTTCAGCATTGTGCGTTGAAAGTCTACTTTCTTTCGTTCCTTTTTTTCCTTTTTCTTTTTCTTCTTGTTTTTTGTGGTTTCATCTCTTTCCTTTCTTTCATTTGTATACTTCTCTGTTAGATATCTACATTAACAATCTTTGTATAGCTCCTTTCCTTGGTCTTATTTATAGATAACTTCAGCAAAATTGAGTAATGTCAGCCAGTGTCCCACATTGTACTCTTCCATTTCACGACAAGACAAGAGCTGTTCAGTTGAGAAAGCTAACAATACACCAACACTCCATTCTACATGCACCAGAAAAAGGAGTGGAGTAACAACAAAACTTGAATTAATGGACAGCACTTCCATTCATATGTTATATTCAATGGGTGGGGACTCCATCTGTCTGAACTCAAGTGTACGTGAATGTATGATTCCACGAAGGTCTGATGTGTATGATCATTTGATTCATGTATTACATTATATTTAATTAAGCAAATTATACACATTATTTTTTTAACACAAAATTTAATGGAAGCATACCATATATTTCATGACGGTGTTAGTGACTCCATATTGGAAAATTGGGCGATCGGTGACGTTTTTGCCAACAGTCTTTTTTGTTTTTGTACACTACTAGTACTTGCAATATCCCTCTTGTATACACTTTGCAATCAAATTCTTGAGAGATCAATCTTATGAGAGCATTTCTTTGTAAAAGAGTGCACCGTGTTTATAAAAGAATGTTGGCTCCATTGCAAACCAATCTTGGTTTGAGGCTTCAAGTATAGTTGATTAGGCATAAATCTTGAACAATCTCTGGAAGTGGAGTGGGCACCCATTTGGATCGAACCACTATAAAATGGTTCCGCATTCCTCTATCGTTACTCCTTTTTATTTATATGCATACAACATATTTAATAAATTGCTTAATTTATATTTGTGTGTATATACTTAATACTATGGAGCATATTCAATATTTGGGGCAAAATATTGCTCATGTTTATTTGAAATTTTTAGAGTTAAACATCATAGCATCACATGTTGATAACTTCTGTCCACACAACTTTGGTCGGGAAAGAAAAATTATCAAAGTTGATTTTGATGGTAGGTGCCCCCCACCACCTTGTTCCTTTTACATGCTCAAATCTAGAGCGAATCCAAGGCTTGACTCAATTGGTTCATTTCCATTACATTTTTAATTTTTATTTATTATTTATTATTAACAGAAAGGCTTGATAGTTACTATTCGAGAATATTCTTAAAAAAAACATAGAGTAGAGTCATTTCATCAAAAAATAACATAAATTGAATATTATTTCAAATAATAATTTAGAATAACTAAATCAATCTCACATGAGAACCTAACCTGATCAGTTGGCTAAACGTTTACCAGCTAGCAAGCATGTGATTTTTTCAACGGCCATACGTATCTTCGCATGTTCTTCCCTTGCTTTTGGTCTTTGTTTCTTTCGATATAATTAGACAAAGCTTGAACAAGGACCACCTCTTCATTAATCAGATACTCACATGTAATAGCAGGACAAAGGCTGTTCGATTGATTAAGCTGACAATACACGGACGCTCTCACTTTCCATGCACCACATGCATGGACCCTCCCTCCTTTCACACTGCAGTCTTGACTTATGAAGGTTGAGGTTTTTTTAATTTTTTTTAATTTATTGACTGCAATTCATGTTCCCACTGAATTCTTGACTTGAGAGGAAAGATGTAATTACTACTTCTAGCTACTGTATAATTGTCGGTGTGGAGCTGTAGCAGTAAATTTCACTTCAGTGAATTTACTACTCCTAGCTTCTATATAGTTGTTGACAGGAATTGAGTCATTGGACTGTTGATGAATTTATCATGCTAATCAATTACGAATTATTAGCTACTCTATTATTGCGAACTATTGCTGCGATATTTTCATCCTGCCCAAGAGAACTAATAGAACAAATCGAGCAAAGCGTGATGGTTTCTTTGGAAAAGCTCTTCAATCCATGGAGCAAAAGGTGTGTCTACCTAAAAAGCAAGTATGCTTAAGGGTTAAATGATACTACTAGAATGGCATAATGCTTGTATCCTGATGTATAATTTGAGCATTTTCTTGAAATCCAATTACTTCTGGACATCTTGGATTGAAATTCATAAACAAAAAGGGAAAAGTTTTTGGCCTTTAAAGTTGCGCTCTGACTCCTATTGCTGAATTAAGTGTTGAAGCTGTGTAAAATAGCCGGGCAGCTAATGAAGTACACATTGGGTAGGGAAGTACATTTTTCTTATGGATTAATCGTGACATCTTATGGCCCTTTGCTTGATAAATATCCAACAAGAAATTGTCTAAAATTCAGGTCCAACTCTTGATCTTAATCAGCAGTTGTTTGGGAAGCACGAATTCAAGGTCTGACAATTTGCTGCAAGTGCTGGCTGCTTTATGCGGGATCCATTTTCTAGCATCCTGCCATTGCTGCTCTGATGGAACGTATAGTTCTGCTTGCAAATGGAAATGCGATTAGAGAGAAGCAGCTTGTCAATTGGCGTAAATGTGTTAGTTATAGCCCATGTAATCGTAAGCATTGTTTTATAACCTGGCTGTTGAACTTGGAACGAGTTGGGCCATATTTTTTACCAATGTAGAACAAACAAATACATATATTTGAGCACACTCTCAATTGGGCCCTCATAATTCCCACCATCTATAAGAACCCCAGAATGTGCCCTTTTTGCCAATCATGGCCCTTCACCTTTCTCAGTTGTATGTGCCAATACTAGGATGGCATACCAACTAAGATTCAATATGCAAAACCTCAGTAATAGAACTTTAAGGCAATGTGAGAGGACACTCAGTTGCATTATAGCTCAAACTTCATGACAGAAAAGATAAACCAAAAAAACTGAAAGAACTTGGATACAAACATTGATGGGATTCTACCTAGGAATCTAACTTGCAAATGCAACTGAAACGTCAACTCTGTTCTAGATGCCTCCTACCATCATAGGATATCCTCTAACATAACTAATGCCACCCTTTGTCACAGAAACAGAAACAAAGCAAGAAAATGGCAAATAGAAGGGCAATCATTTGGATGCACAGTGAAATACCATTCTGAAAAATAAGAAGGTATATATCTCTGAGCATTTGAAGGTAAACACACCATGAATTTGTTAAAAAGTAGAGAGATTTCCAACAATTGATACTTGTAGCATAAAACATATGGAACTATTTGCCTGTTCAAACTTTCAGAGACAGAACAGCCAAAAGCTTTGCAGAAGAGTAAAATTAATACCTGCCAGCTTAATTTGGTTAAATGCAAACAGAGAGCTACATCTGAAACTTGGAAACGCTAACCTTCACATCAATTGTATTGGTTATACAATCTTGCATAATAAGCATTCCGACTAGTATAAAAGAGGGAAGCTTAAAGAGATTAATGGATGCATAAACATAAAAGAGAGAGCAAAAATCTAGAACTTCAATAAGAACTTCAGTATCCTTGTGTTTTGACACTAATACTTCGTATTGCGACGCAATAAGCAATCTAGAAAACATTATAGGATCCACAGGAGTAAAGCGCAAGAAGCAATACAAATCTAGCATATTTTAAATCACAAAATCATAGTGACTCAAACAATACTTACATTGAGGCCAAAAGACAAGATCTACGTAACTTCTTTCAACTCCATTTACATCTCAGCATTTGGGCTACTCCTACCTGCCTAAAGCAAAACTTAGCTACAAAAATTTTGAATTTATGGCTGCTAAAAAATATAAATGGTCCACATGGATAATTTTGGACATCTGAAAAGTAGTCCCTCGCAATTCAATTTCCACGACTTTGGGTTAGCACTAGCCAAAATCAACAAATGTCCCATCCATCCATCTTTTGTCACAAACCTAGATGAAGTTGCTTGAGGTGGTCATCACTGTGGTTGTCACGTATCCACAAAAGAAATCAGACAATGGACAAGAGGGTCATTCTCACCAAGAAACAGCACAAGTGCTAAAGTTGTTGAAAGCGGAGCGCAAGAAATCATTTAGAAAATGGGACAAGTTAGCAGTAAGCATTATATCAAATACTCAAATTAACTGGAATCCAGAAGGGGACCTTTTCGCCATGAATCAAGAATATATCTAACAATTGAGATTATCTTAGAAAGCTTGAGGTGCTTCCTCAGGCCATTCCCTGCTTGCTTGCATATAAGGCCAAACCTACACCTTCTTTGTGTTGCTTCTGATACTTCAAATGAAACCTAGAAGAGACTCGACTCAGTCTCTAACATCTCATCCAGCTCATCAAATGAACGGCATGTAATATATTTAAACCACAAGTGATCAAACTGTAAAAAGAGAATGTTCTTGTATCATAATTAATGAACATGATTCACCAATACCCAAACCTCAAATGAAAAATTAGCCTCATTTTCTTCCTTCAATCAAAAAGCAATACACAAAACCCAAGGTTACTCCCGTGCAAATCTCAGGGTACCCAGAAAGAGACAGAACACTCTTGACTTTGGATAAACCAACGTGCTATCCCTCTCCCAAGAAATATAGTATCCATGTAGTGACCAATCTCACCAACATCTGGCTATAGCAAATCTATTAAATCAGAAATCACATCAGCTCATGCACATATATAATGTTAGCTAAGTCGATACCTTCACGAACCAATCCATGACAAGAATCTAAGCGAACGTACACTAACATGGAGGACTGAATGCACTGAATAGGCAATTTTGGAAATCTAGACAATGCATTGCAGCCATTTGCTTCCAGGGTGCAAATGTTTGGTGGAAGCTCCAAGATCTCCTGCAGCTGCTTACAGTCATCTAATTTTTAATGGACCATCAACTCCTTAAACTTGCTATTGCATGTAGAAAGACTAACAAAATTATTTCCATAGAGATGCAAAATATTTACAGCAAAGAAGCAGGTAAGACTAAAGAAATTCTTCCTCTGATAGCTTGCACCCACTAAGCTTCGGGGAGACCAAATTTGGAATCCAAGTCTACCATTAGGGAGATTGGAGCTCTCACTGCTCCCTGGAAACAAGCTAAATAGTGAACAACCCTTCAAGAGGAAGGTGCTCTAGATTTTGCATCTCGTAAATGCTAATAGGAAGATTGATAAGACTTTTCCACAATCCCCAACAAAGATAAGTTTTCCAATTGACGCAGGAAGTTATTTAATGGAGATCTGAGATAAATGAAGTTTTGTTAAGCTCTCCATATCATTAATATCAGGAAATTTATCAAGCTTAGAACATCCAATTACATCAAGTTTTGAAGATATTTCAGCTTTAGTTTGCTTGGAAGCTCTTTGAGGTTTGAGCACCTACTTCAGTTCACTGTCTCCAAATTTGGCACCTCTGAGATATCCAGAACACTAATAAGAGACTTACAACAACTGTGAATTAGGAACTTCAAATTCCTAAAATGCTGCAAATTAAAAAGAACAGACAAACAAGGTTTTGATAAATTTCACTTTGTGAAAGGCACGAAAATGGAAACCGTCAATAAAAGGATGTATGATGTACCTTTAAGTTATCTCCTAATTCTTTAATCTAACTATTATGCACATCAAACCAAACAAGTTTCTTTAGCACTAAACTTCAGAGTTGATAAAGGATGCTCAGGCCATTCAAGCCACCTTAAATCTTTTAGAAGACATATGGGACCTCTGTTGAGCTGTGCATTCAGGACTAGGAGCAACCTCGGTCTCCTCATATATGTGAAAGCACTGGGATTGATGTCTAGCTCTTCTTGTGTTGGTAAGTCCAGCACTATGCCTCTAACAACATTGGTTCCCTATCAAGGAAAACAAAATAATCATTATTACCCAACCCGATTAGGGAATAGTGCGTAAATTAAAGAAGACATGATTATCAATGATGTCATGAGAAGCACTCACAATATCCTCCGAAAATACGTCAAAAACATCATCATAGCACCATAATCTACTCCATTCCCCAAGTCATCTGAATACTCTTGTTTCATGATATCCTGATCCATCAACCAAATCAAGTCATGCATTTGTACTGTTCTTTGATTCTCAACGATTATTAAAGATCTCTCTATTAAAGTTTGAATCCCAATTAATGTCTTTAAACCACAACTATCAAGAACTTTGGTTACATAATCACCATCCCCCCCTTTAAATAAGCAAGCAATGTCAAGAAAAATGTCATTCTCATGGTCCCCCAATGTATCAAAACTTACCTTCAGAACGTTGTTTATATCTTTATTAGGACTTTCGGCAAGTTTACTCAATGTACTCTCCCATTCCCCTCTGCTTCTACCACATAAAAAGGGACCCAAGACTAGAACCATTAAGGGATGGCCATTAGCCTAGCCCAAGATATTATGTATGAGATCACAATGTATGTCTTCCCTCTGGTTTCTTGGAAAAGCATATGAACTCAGAAGTTCAAAAGCTTCACCTTGATCTAATGATTTAACTTCATATAGCCAATCTATCCTGTGAGAAGTCAGTATATGTTTATCTCTTGTCGTAATAATGATCGTGCTCCCTTTTCCAAACTATTCACATTCTCTAGCTAATGCATTCAACTAGTCCCCATGATCCACATCATCAAGCACAAGCAGAATCTTCCTGCAGCAAAGTCTATTTCGTATTAGGTTAACGCCCCCATCCACACTGAAGACCACTAAATTTTCTTTCCACAGTATCTCGGAGAAGAGTGCTTTTTGCAAATGAACCAGGCTATTCGGTTTACTGGAAGTTTCTATAACATTTGCAAGAAAGCTACACCCACCAAACTGACCAGTTATACTGTTTGACTAGTGATACTCTTATAGACAGCTTTAGTGATAGTGCTCTTCCCTATACCTCCCGCTCCCCATAATCCTACCAACCGAACCTCATCCAAGTCCGTACTTAACTACGATCTTACTTTCTCTACCCAGCAACCTACACCAACAGGATGCTTGGCAACACTCGAGGGTACTCGTCTGACTACAGTCGAGATCTCTTTGACAATGCTCTCGATGAACTTGGTCTCATCTCCGCCAAAACAATAATGGTAATATATGATCCATTGAACTAAATAAAAACTAACACGAAGAAAACAACCACTCCGTAACATTCCAAAAAATGACTCCATCGCACTAATCGATCCCATCAAGTATCAACAGATTAGAGAATTCCATATTCTTTTACAAGGTCGAACAGGAATACTACGCTTACCCATGGTCATAATAATGCCAACCGAACAAATCGGCGACTAGCCAATGCCTTGTCATAACCCTCTCTCTCTCTCTCTCTGCCATCGAATCTCCCTCGGCTCCACGCTGCAGAACAGGGGCAACACCAGCTGTCCCCTTGAGCCCCTTCCACTCCATCACCTTCCTCCACTGAGCTCGTCCAAGCACCACCCAGACGAAGCGTGGTCCTCAGAGAAGACGAGCACGGCGATCCGTGACTCCTCGGCGGCCTTCGTGAGCGCCCGGCAGGATCTCGCACCCCGGGCCTCAAGCCCTCGCCGTCGATGTAGGCGTCGATGCGCCGTGAAGGGAGGAAGCCGGGGCGGACGTCCTCGCCTCTGAAGCGGAGGAAGACGTCGAACGGCCATCTTGCTGCGGAAGAGGAAGGAGACGACGACGACGGCACTGGAAGATTGAATGCGATGCTCTTTCCTCTTCAATTTTTTACAGAAACGACGACAAGTTAATTTTCCATTCAAGTTTATTTTAAAAGGACCGAGAAATATGAAATAAAACAATTGGATAAGTTAAGATTAATTTTTATTCATACTTTATTATTAAATCAAGGGAATTAAGTATAATTTATCAGTTAATATAATAGGTGCACTTTTATTATGCTTTTATTAGGAGGATTTCTTTTTTATTTTGATATTACTATTTTAATATTTTATAAGTTTTATCTTTTAAATATTTCTTTAATAATTTTCTTATCATCGCCAACTAAAGCGATTTTAATTGTTAACTGAATTTGATCTTGTAAAGAAATAAGATATAATTTTAGTTTCAAATAACTTGATAATTTTTTTTTATTTGTGCTTGATTTTCATCCTCTTTTATAAATTTAATTGTTCTTTAACTAATTTCTTTGTAATAGTTCAATTAAGCTAATACCTAATGAAGTTAAATCACATTATTTTCAATTAGGACTAGATTATCTATGATTTATTTGTACTGTCTACATACTTATATATAGTTGGGTATCATGATTTATATTCACAATAACCTGCATTATCTATATTATTGAGTCAAATTTCTCACACTTTAAAACTTAACATAAGTTTGAAAAAAAAAAAAAAACCTAAGTATATGTTACTTAAAATTTTATTTCAAACAGACACATATTTCAAAATGTACTCTAAGATTATGAGCCAAGTGGAACAATTATGCCATATGCCTTACCAAGTGACAATAATAGAGCACATTTTGAACAATTATGTGGCGAGTACAGCAAATATTCTTTCAGATTTGATTATAACTATATATATATAGGAAATATAGTTTATAAATAAGGTTAATATAGGGCAGATGATTGTGAATTATGTAGTGTCTTTGATATTGACTACATTTAATCATTTGAAATTTGCGCAAATTTTCTTTTAACAAAGAGGTGAAGGGTTCAAAACTCAGGGGAGACGCTAGGTGTATTAAGTGTGACTTAGGGGTGGTGGGTCCTCCTGCTTAAGTGTCACTTGGGGGTTTACGGTGCGGCTGTCGGCTGCAAGCCGGTTCCTCCAATACCAAAAATATATATATCTATATATATATATCAAATCGCACGTTCAGAATTTTGAGTTGTGGATGTATATACAAAATCTGAATTTAATTTGTTACTTTACCTTGAAGTCAACTTAAGTTTCCCTCGCCCCTTTCTCTTCTCTCTGCTGCCTTTGCCACTGCTCCGCCATCGCCATAATAGCGTTCGCCCCACCATCATGTCCTCACCATTGTGGCGTTCCTGTCACCATCGCTTGTCCTAACTATCGTTGCGCCTCTCTCTCTGTTTTGCGTTCTCGTCACCATCGCGTGTCCTAGCTATTGTCGCACCCCTCTTTTTCTGTTTTTGTTCCTCTGTCACGGAAGACAAGCGGAACGTCTCGGTCGTAGCTAGCCTCAAGCGACCATTGCCCGAGGGCAGCGACCTTAGATTTGGGATCACAAGACTAGATTCATTCCCCAGTGCCGATGGACATAGAGAGATAGAGGGGGGTTAAGGTGACGCGGCTGGGGCGATGTGGTGAATCGACGAAGGCTTGGAGAGGAGGTTCTCTGTTTCTTGTGGAGCGTAAGTGTGCTTCTTGCTATGTGAGCATCGGATGAGAGTGTGTTGAGAGAGAGAGAGAGAGAGAGAGGCAAAATTACTACTTACTCATCATCATCCAAGTACCGCCTGGACAAGCTACCTGCCTTGTGGAGAGTGTTCTTCCATCTCATCAATCTCTTCACATCCCTACAAAGCCTCTTTTAAAAATATTCTCCCTACAAAGCCTCTTTTAAAAATATTCAAGACTAGTTCGGTAACTCCCTTTCAATTCACTTACTTTATCTAATTTCACTTTGTAAAACAACAGAAAGAACTTGAGGTCTCTTTGCTTCCTGCACTCCATGATCTTCGCCACTTCTTGCAAACACAACTCCGAATAGATGTTGTCCTCAGAGAAAATGATGATTGCAAGGTCTGATTCCTCAATCATCTTTGGAACAGTGACCATTAGATTCTCTTCATCTTTCCCCCTTTGTTGAACATGGAAGTAGGATATTCCAGCATGGATTGAAAATGAAGGTGATCCGTTGGTGGGGGCTCTCTACCGAGCTTACTTGGCTTTGAGGGGAGTTTTACATGGTCTGCAATGAGATGAGACAAGGATTTGCAGGAAATTCGAGAGGAACTTCAATTGTTCAGTCAATTTGCTTCAATTTTCCTCCAAAATTCTCACTTCTTGCCAAGTATCCTCCTCCTCCAGCAAGTTTATTAGAGTTTTTACATGTTGTCCCTATTTTTCAAGAACACTGAGGCTTACCGACCTAATCAAGCTCTATGTTTCTAACCATATTTCACTTTTTTTTTCTATTTTTTATATTTTTATATCATTAAATTTTATTCATTTATTATTCTTATTATACATTTCGAAAAAAGGGGTCTAGGCTGGGCCTTCAGACCCGGCACGGACACGGGCTGACACTTATCAGATCTATGGGCACGATTCATTGGGCTTATCGCCTTAAGAGGGCTCGATCAAAAATTCAAACTGGGCTCATATCATAGAATTGAGCCCAATTCCCACCTGAAACTAATCAAACCCAAATTCGTGAAGAAAAAAGAGATCCATAGCCCAATCACCAGTAAAACCGAATTGAACATAACGGCAATAACCCAACTATCTCATGCTAAGCCCACAATGAATTCATTGTCCATTAAGAGGCCCATTTTCCTATTTATTCTCTTCTGTCCTTCTTATTCTTCTGTTTTGCCCTGTCGTCTTCTTCCTATCATCTTTCTCGCGCACATCCTGGGAGCTCTGCTCTGCTAAAGAAACCAACTCAACCTCATCAATGATCGACGTATTCAAGCATTGAATGTAACGTCGCCATTTTCTGGCTTCAGTCGCCTGGAGCACGGCCATTATCCGGTAATCGTCATGCATATACCTAGATTAGCGGAAGGACACCCAGGATATGAGCGTAAAGAACTGGACCTCTAATCAACGTATGTGTCAAAGATTTCGAGCCACGTTTCTCATCAAGAAAAACGACCAGACCATGTGGCCATGGAGATGCAAAAAATAGCAAAAATAGATAGCCGGTGACATGTTGGGAGACCACAAAGTGTACTGGAAAGCAGATCCGTAGCAAATGGGGAAAAAAAATTTAATCCACGATGCTTAGACTAGCAACATAATCAGTATATTTCAACAAAATCAATCCGAATGTGTCAGTTTTGCTTCCTAATCAATCAACAACACGAGGCGAGGGTCACAGATTCAACTCATGCATTCTATCAAACAGTTGGCGAGCATCTCTGGAAAAAAGACATGATGAGTGTATCAACACCACAAAACAATCCGAATACTTCTTCTTTGCAGAAAGGGTTTGATTCATCGAGGCAAAAAAATGATTTCAAACCTGGTTTCTTCCCATACATGCACCAACGTCAACTTCAAACTCAATCTTCACTTATGAAATGACCAAAAAAATGTTGCGGGTCCACTCATAATGATTTACTCATCTTGAGTGCAAGTTTTTTTATGCCGGGATCGCTTTTGTATAGTTTGGTCAGTCCTCAATATAATTCTTACTTCTACCATAAAAAAACAAAAAGATGTTGCGGAACCAACCTTGTCGAGGAGGGATCTTCAACCACGAGTGCTGATTAAACTCGTCCATGGAGGTTCAGGTGACTGTCGATCAACGAACTTGAGATGGATACTTGGAGATCGAGAGGGACTTGATAGCTTCAGAGTTTTCGCCTCTGAAACGGTGCAAGGCAACGGTCCTCCGGATACTTCACAGAGGCAAGAGATCCAAAGCGAGGAGCAATGATCCAAAGCCAGAATGGGGACTCCAAGTACGCCGGCTACACTGATCGGCGTAAAAACATAGGATGCATTGAATGTTAAAACAGAGCATAACAGAGAGCTTTTCGGCCGTGGTAAGGGAATGGCCGCGAGTGATGACAGAAGACGTCTGACCGCGAAGGAAGGAGTCTGAAAATCTCCCGGAGTGCTGTCAAAATTTATTTTTATCCTCACTCTGTGTTTTTTCTTCCAGAGTAATTTCTATCTCCCTTTCTTACCTCACTCTCTCTGTGACATTCCCCCAAAACACGATCCTCAGTCCCCTCCTACTCAGAAAAAAAAACCGACAATCCCACCTTGGCATTGCGTCCTCTGCGCGAGCGGTTATGGAGAGAGAAAGGTCTGAGAGAGAATTACCAATGATGATGGAGATGACGATGAATATTATCCTGTCTTCCCCTCAGGCTTGGAGGGAGGAGACTGTTTATGGAAGAAGATCTTTTTTTTTTCTTTTTTTTTTTCACGTGTTTTCCCCCAATCCCCCTTAAAAATGCTGAAATGGGCAGGTTTTATAGATGGGCCAGAGTTGCGATAATTGGGCCATATGAAATGATGGATAGGGCTTCTTCTATTCCTTTTCTCTTTCTCATTTTTTATATTTTTTATTACTTAAATGCATATTTGATTTATCAAGTAAAATTCAAGTGTTAACACCCGTTTAAGCTTACTGTAGTGACATGTGAAATTGCGAAAATTGCTAATCAAATGTATTTGTCTACGTTTGCTGCTAGAAGTTTTTGGCTTAGAGAACAGAGCTTATGTTTCAGGGCTGATGTTTTTGAAGTCTGGAAGATCTTCCAAACCCAAGATCAGCGACTTGAAGAGAAAAGGGAACGATATGATCACGCCTAATTTAGAAGAAAGGGCCCAGGGCCAGCCTTCAGATAGATCAGCACTCAGCAGTACAAGACGTTAAAAAAACTAATTTTCTCAGAAGAAGAGAAAATGCATGGATTAGAAGTGTACAGATGAGACCGAAAAGATTCGTATGGAAAAGAAGGTTTCAAAACCAATAGAAAGGAATTTTGCACGATCAAGATTTTACAGAAAAAATCCTGCATCAATGAAATCTGTTAAGCAAACGCAGAAAAGAAATTCCGCATCGGTTAGACGAGAGGTAAGCTGGCAACGTCCTACAGACGCCAGCTGCTGTGTCCCACTTGTAAATGCGGAGGCAAGCTGGTGTATATATATAGCTGACCCCTCTTCAATTGAAAAGAGAGGGGAAATCAGCAGAGAAAGTTTTCTTTTCCTTTTGTACTCTTCAAGTGATTTTAGTCTCTATTATACCTTATTTGTGTATTCATAACGGTCTATGAACGAGGACTGCTAGCCGAAAACCCTAACAAGAAGCATAGACATTTCAGAGGTACAAAAGAACCTCCAATTACCAGCATTGGGTGTCGAACACGGAAAAGCAAGCTTCGTGGACAAAGTGCTTGTCAGAAGAAACGAGGAGGAAAAAATAAAGAGAAAAAAAATTTAAAATAAAATTTATTAAAAAATGTCCACGTTGTGTCACGTAGGCTAGACGACGTCCACGTTAGCAATATCCGACCAAAACTAGCCAAAATGATTGAATTGACTATAGGTCAATAGGTTTAGGATTAATTCGGCACCGTTAACAGATTCATGATTAAGTAGCAGAAATACAATAAATTTAAAAAAAATTTAACATTTTTCCCCTCAAACGAGCATAAAAGTTGGAAAATTTTCGATGGAAGAAAAATAGAAAAATAATCCCTAAAGTAGTGAATGGTCCTTAGGCTTTATTAGTATCAAAACTTATTAAGGTGTTGCTTTTCACCTTATGAATACATCTTTTGATCATTCTTATGATTTTGCATTTTTTTTTTTTTATAATAGTTGGGAAGTAACTCGGTAGAATTGGGATGATTCAAATGTTTAGAGTGGGGAATATGAGCAGTAAATCCGATGCAAAGGTTGCGTACTTTTACCACTTTCAGTAGCTCACAAAATCAATTTTTTTCTTCTTCCCTAAATTTATATTGGTAAAATTAAGTAGAAGAAAACTGGCTGTTAAAGAATATCTCGTTTCCCTTAGGGAAAAAAAAAAAGAGCCTCAGAAATACACGTCACATGGAAGGGCAAAATTGGAAAGTTTGGGGTATCTAATTGGAATATTCTCCACATTTAACGGTGCTTTAGGACAAATGGCTAGGTTGGTACCTCTGCTCCCCTCCGCCTCCCCCACTGCCCCACGGCCGCCGTCATTGCGTTCCCCCAACCGTCACGTTCCTGCCATCGCGCCGCATGCCGCATCGGTCACCTTCGCGTGTCCCAGCGGTTGTCGCAACTCTCTTTCTCCGTTTTTGTCCCGTCTCAGCCGTCGTCGCCAGCCTCAAGCGACCATTGCCAGCGGTTAGCGACTGTTGAATGGGGCGCGAGCCTAGATTCACCGAAGCCGCTTGACAGGAAGAGACTGAGAGGGGCTGAGGTGACACGGCCGGGGCGGCGTGGGGACGTGAGCACTCGGGCGGTAGCGTGTCAAGAATTAAAGGAGGCTCAGAGAAGCTCAACGGCTCGCACATGGTGCTCTAATTCTTGTGCTTCTTAAGTGTGCTCTGTGCTGTCTGATGAGAGCGTGCTTGCGTGAGAGAGAGAGAGAGGGGAATAGAGAGGGAGAGAGAGTTTCTCACATGCCCATCAGTACAATGCCATCCAGACAAGTTACCGGCATCCAAAAGAGCTTTCTTCCATCTCTTTACTTTCTCCGAATCCTTCCCGACCTTATTCTCATGCTTAACAACATCTTGTAAGTAACTCTCTCTTGGTGTTCTCACTTTGCAGGGTTTCACTTTGTAAAACACGGGATAAACCATGAGGTCTCTTTTCTCTTTGCACTCTATTATTTTTGACAGCTCTTCCAAACACCACGTCGAAGAGGCATAGTGCTCGGAGAATACGACGATTGTAATACACGATTCCTCGATTGCCTTCTGGAGCTCAGTTGATATATGCTCTCCCTTTCTCAATTCTTCGTCGTCCTTGTAAGTGTTTATTCCTGCCTGATTTAGAGCTGTGTAGAGATGACCAAGAAAATAATTGCGTAAATCCAGCCCTCTAAAACTCAGGAAGACGTGGTAACTCTTTCTGGGCTTAGAGGAAGAAGATGCCATTAAAATCAAGGAAGAGATGAGGTTAACAATGAGCAATGAGTTGCAGAAGATTTGGTACTATGCTTGAGGTAGTTTGCTCACCATTGGATGGTCTTGCGGTATTCTTTATACCGAGATGCCATGACTTTCCTTTTCGGGGTCAACAAAGAATATTATAAGGTTTTTTTTTTTTTTTTGTTGGTAGGATATTATTAGGTCTTTTAATAATATTATTTTGCACACTTGATAGTGGTGAAAATTTGCGCATAAAACTATTCTTTGTTAATTAGATCTTATGGGCACAGATCTTTTTATAATGTTAAAGTCATTGTTAATAAAATTGCTAATTAATTTGCTGCGTCAACATAAGATGAGTTTTTATGACAATAATTTTATACCGTCCTTATTGGAGGCCCGATTGGTTTGATTGGTTCTAGAAAGAAAGACCTCGAAAAGTGTCGAAACGTGTATTAGGTAAAATATTGATATCTAATCCAATTTTCAATAATAACTTCCAAAAAGCTATAAGCCAAATCAGTCAATCAAACACAATGTCATCAAATGTGCGAGGACCAAGAAAAATGAGAAGAAGCCTGCCATGCCATTACCATTCAATGCATGCGAAAGTGATGAGGCTAAATAAACAAAAAAAGTTAGAAACATAGCAACGAGATTAGGGACACTACAAGTCAATAGGCCTTGGCTAATGGTATGTTAACACATAATAAAACCCAAAAATCGGCGTAGACTCGAGTTTAGAAAGAGCCAATAAATTCCGAGGACATGTTAATAACAATAACAGGGGGGATGGAATTGGATGGACAAAGAGATGAGGACAATCAAATGGCACAAAGATACACTGCCAAAAAATTGGCTTAACCCTCGCTGCCCTCTCAGCCTTTTTGTCTTTACTTCTTTCCAATAGCCATCTCAGCCTTTTGTTAACATAAGATAATTCATTTTTTCTTCTTAGTATGTCAACAAAATATTATTATCGACCTTTGCCTTCATTATTTTATTATTTTTTATTTTTGCAAATTATAAATAAATATTCGTGACTACCCAAAATATATTTCATTTCTAGGGTTTTTTTTTTAAACCTATGTGCACATTATAGTATACTAGCCCTCTCTCATTTTTGCTTCAAAAGTTGGACAATTATATTTAGTAACCAAAATATGAAATTCTTTGATGCATGTCGAACAATTGAATTCTTATCTCACCCAAATTTATCACTAACTTAGCAAATGAAATTACATTTTTTCGTACCACATTTGAGTTGAAACCATAGTCACTATGGAAAATGGGATAAAAAAGCATCTAAGAAAATAAAATAGGATTAATTAAGGAGATGAAGTTAAACTAATTTTTTGCTTTTCGGGCAAAGCTGAAGAGAGAGAGAGATGAGGGAAATGAAGGGAAGGAGTCAGTGGGGCCCGCGGGGCTCAACATGCTTAGCTTGAGCTCCGCCGCCAAGGAGCCGGGGTACTGCAGCGTCGAGAACAACAAGCAGATGCCGCCGGTGAGCATCATGACAAGCCTGATCTTGATCATGGTGTGAAGGAAGTTGATCGGGAACCCCGACAGCACCTCGAGCTTGCGAGTTGTGCTCGAACTTCTCAACACTAGCTCGGTAGGCTGAAGAGCTTGATATGAATTGTCTTTATCATTATAAATTCTTTTATAGTTACATATTACTAAAAAGTACATAATATTCAAGCTTATACAATCTGGGATCACGGTTAAATTGTATGTTGATTGTGATTAAGTCGAGTCGAGTTGAGTTTGAGTATCTTGATTTTCTACTTGAATTGAGTTTCGAGTACCGAGTCTACGGGTGGAGTTGAGCTCGAGCTCAAAAGATTATTGACTTGGATCGGCTTAATTACACTTCCAAATATGGCTAACAAGTTGAAAATTACACAACAATTCGCTATTTGGAAACTTACGATGGTTTATTAAATTAATAACCAAACATCATAAAACTTGGATATTTTCATTTGCAACAATTTATAAAGGGTTGCGACGCATGGTTGTAACAAAGAATAGTAAGGCCTAAATATGTATATTAATTATGAGGATTTACAAAGAGTTATGAGGTTCTGTTGTAACCAAAGATTAAAGTGCCATAAATTTGAAAACTTTGAAATTATGACCGTTTATAAATGTTTACGACATTATGTTATAATGAAGAATAGAACGTTGTAAATTTCAGATTTCTTTTTTTTTGGTTCATCCATCATGACATCCAACTATATACATGTAATCCACACACGCGCCCAAAAATTATAAGAACTGACTTCGTATGGATGCAGAAAAATAGTCGCCAAAAATAATATGAAAAAAAAAATTGATTGGTGTGAAGAAGGCGAAATTTGCAAAGTTGGATCTGAAGAAGACGTCCCACTCCTGTGTCCTTACCCTTTCCCGCTTTCGTCATCATTTACCCTTTCCCGCTTTCGTCATCATCACCTCCTCCTCTGCACTTTCTTTAATTGCTTGCTTCCTTTCTTCTAAGTCATGAGGTCACGGGAGATTAGCGTGTTAGCTAGGGAAGGCTGTAACTAAGGCACCATTTAACTGCCATTATTCAAGTCATAATTATTCTTTTTTTATGGGTAAGTACGAATGAATATGACAGAAAAAAGAAAGCTCAAAAATAAATCAGAGAGTGAATTCATATTGACTTTAGAAGGACAATAAAAAGCATAAGATAGCCTGTCGTTTGATCTGCCCATCAAAAGAGTTATGTTGATGAAGCTTCATATCATGGAATGCTTTCCCCTTAAGATGTTTCATGAAGAATTAAACCTAACCAACAAGCGAAAACAGTGGAACATCCAAAGAAACGGTGCTAAACTTCATCTGCCCCTGCTATTAATTATGCTTAATTCTGTCTCTGCGATTTTGTTTAATTTAATTAGAAAATAATTTTAAAAAGTGCATGGTACAAAAAGGCTATGATGAAATATTTACTCATAGCTAGGACAAGGTTTCCTATCTTGGTGCACGATTTCTCTTAATCTTGATCAATCTGTCTGTCTATTCTCACCCCAAATTTCAAGTTGTTGTACGCATGCAGAGCACAAAGCGTAATTCAGTCAATCAAAGATGCACTTCATGAGGGAAGCAAGAATCCCTAGATGAGTTACAGAAAAGCAGAAGGATTAATTAGTTTATGAAAAAATCCTCATGATTTGATTCTTCTTTGGTAAGGTTAAACACTTAGGTCAATTTGCATCCAATCACTACGCTCTACCTTTCTATAGATAAAACATGTTAGACAATGATGTAGAATGTTAATTGTTCTAAAAATTTAAATTGTTATATTAGATGAAGGCTTGATTTAATATTTTAATATACTAATACCATCTTTCACTAGGCTAAACTTTGGCTTAAGCTCAAAGTGTGGAAATACGAAATTGAGGAAGCAAATAGGGTTTGGAAAGATTTATACTTATAATCTCTAATACCATGTCAAATTCTATGGGATTTAAGCTGTTGATGAAGGTGTAATTTATATGTTTTAATATCATATTGAAAAGTTGGCCTAAAAATTTAAATTATTATGTGTAATTTATTACAAATAGAGCAAAGTGCTTGGTCTTACTCTAATCGAAGTGATTCTTCGATCGAGATCAATCATCACATATATTATTTTGAAGTTAGATTGGCTGACCTCCAAGTTGATGTTCACTTAATTTGATCTCGATTCCAGCTACTTATCTTTTTCTCGACCTATGCTTGAATCTTCCAATCTCATCTTAATATTCGGGCCATAATTTTGCACCACCAACGCAACTCACCATTTCCTTTTGCTTTCCGCAAGAAACAGTAATACCATTTGGATCCCCTTTTTCTGTCTCTTCTACACAATGATAATTGTTAAAAAGGGAAAATTCCAAATAAGAACCCAAAATGAATCAATTTTCTCAAATAAGGACTCAAAATAAACTTTGTGTCAAATAAGGACCCGAAGTGGACCCATTATTTCAAATAAGGACCGGAAGTGAATTTTGTGTCAAATAAGGACCCAAAGTGATCAAGTTAATCTCTATTGAGAACCTTAGTTCACCAGCAAACATTTTCCGACAATTAAAATATGGGCAATTTTGTTAGAAATTTGTGATTTGAAAAAAAAAAAGGGAAAATTCTAAATTAATTAAGTTTAGGTTATTCATTTAGATGTTTACGTTTTTTTCTTTCTTCTCCCCCGCTGCTCAACCAAATCACTACTCAGTCATCGTCATGACTCGATTCTCGTCGCTCCTCGCCTCGCTCAACCGGCGGAGAATTTGGGTCTCCACAAACAAAGAAAGAAGCATTTGGTTTTCTTCTTGTTTTTGAATTCGTGCCTCAATCGACAGAGAATTTGGGTCTTCGACTTTGCGGAGGATGGGTACAAGGAATGGGGAGAACTTCGGTCTTTGACTTTGCAGAGGATGGGTACAAGGAACGGGGAGACCGTAAAAAACCTAAGGTTTTTTTGTTTTTGTTTTAGGATTTGTTAATTTTCCCTATATTTTTTTTGGACAAAATTGCCCAAACTTTGGTCGTCGAAAATGTCACATGCTTGATAGCCAGCGAATATTTGGTTGACCAGCAAGTTCAGGTTCTTATTTGGAATTGATTCAACTATTTCGGGTTATTATTTGAGACAATGAGTCCACTTTAGGTCTTTATCTAATATAAAGTTCATTTTGAGTCCTTATTTGAAAAAATTAGTCAACTTCGGGTCTTTATTTGGAATTTTCCATTGTTAAAAAGTATGGCGATAACGATTTATGAAATTCTGAGATGATGATGAGCTGGAAATAGATATCTAGATCAAAATATATCCTTTGACCGAGCTTGTATCAAACAAAAGTTTTTGACTCATTCCATGGACCATATCGCAAAATTTTTTGCGCGATAGATTGTTTAATATATGCAATCAGTATCGAAGTCAGGCCTGCTTGGGAGAATCAAATCGATATTGCTTATGAACTCCAATTGCAATGGGACCCCTTGCTTATTTGCTCATTTATTATAACATCAATTATAATATAATCCAGACTCAAGTACACAAGATGAGAAGAACTGGCTAGTAGGGACATAGAAAATATCCGCCAATATAATAAAAAAATTAACTTGATTGGTGTGGAGAAAGCGTGAATTGCAAAGTCGGATATGAATAGAAACAAGGTAATGTGGAAGAGGGATAGGGACGCGCCACATCAATAGGCTTATTTGCTCCCCTTTCATTGTCGTCGCCTCCTTCTCTGCACTTTCATTTTTCTTGAAGTCCGGACGTCACGGGAGATAAGCGTCTTAGCTAGGGAAGCGTCTAACTTGGGCAGCATTTAACTGCAAATTATTCAAGTCATCATTATTCTTTTTTTTATGGGTAAGTACAAATGAATTCGACTGGAAAAAGTAGGGAAGTAAGTAACCTACTACATGCTCAAAGTTAAATCGAAGAATGAATTCATATTAACTGCAAAAGGGACAATAAACAGCATAAAGATAATATGTCGTTTGATCTGTTCAACATCAAAAGGCATATGTTGATGAAGCTTTAAATCATGAAATGCTTTCCACTTCAGATGTTTCATGGGCCCAGTGAAACTCTGAATATCAACCTTGTAATTGCCTGTCAATATGGAAGTCATGGAGAATAGTAACACCTAGCCAACAAGCAGGAACAGCGGAAATCCAAAGAAAAGGTGTCTGAGCTTTCATCTGCTCCTACCATTAGTTATATTTATATCTGTTTCTGTTCGTTGTATAATTTAATTATGAAGTGAATTCAAAATGTGCACGGATCAACGAGGTTACTAGGAAATATTTCCTCATGAGGGTGATGAGCTCTTCTATTCTTGTTCATGGTTTCTCTTGATCCCGATAAAGCTATTTGTCTGGTCTTGCCCAAAGCTTCAGGTCATCCCACGCGTGCAGAGCATCATGCGTAATTCAGTCAATCAAATATGCAGGCGGAGTTCGTCGCCCTCACCATCACCCTTCACGATTTGCTGGAGAAAGGTAGACAACGAGATCGTTTGATAATCGAATCTGATTGCCTAGTCTTGGTCGAATCTGCTAATGCATCCATTCCGACGCCGTGGGAAGCTCGTGCGCTTGCTGCAAAGGCCGCCGATCTTCTCTCTAGATTCTCCAACATTAGGGTTACGCACTGCAAAAGGGAAGCCAACGTTGTTGCAGATTGGGCTGCAAAAGCCCATAAAAATGGGTTCCTTCCTCAAGATTGGGCCACTTCGCCGCCCTCTATTTTGATTGAGTTGCTCTGTTCCGATGCTTTAGCTACCGGATGTAATGGCTGCACTTATCCTTTATTATGAATATATGCGCCTTTCTTTCGACCAAAAAAAAAAAAATGCACATCAGTGTCAGAAAACAAATCTTGTAGATAATTTGATCAAAAGAGTTTCCATCAAGTTCTGATGATCAAACTTCTTTCTCTCTAAAACTGTCTATACTTTTGAGTAACAGTTTCCCAAATTCGTAAGAAGCAAGTTAATGGGCGTAATTCTCAACAAGAAGCATTCTTTGAGATTAAAATGTAAATAACTGCAATCGTGGTAGTGTTTTCTAGTTGAGAGTGGACAAGGTTCTTCCCTCAAGTTGGACAGTGTTAATAAAGTCGCAGAGATGGCCTCTCAATGCGAACTAGCCTCCAATTCATTAAAAAAAAAAAAAAAGGCTGCTTTCCTTAACCAAGATGATTGCGAAGAGGAAGAAAAATTTCTCTTCAATAACTTCCCGTGGATACGCACTTCATGAGGGAAGCGGGAATCCGTAGATGAGTTACTGAAAAGCATAAGAATTGATTAGTTCATGAAGAAGTCCACATACATTGATTCTTCTTCGGTAAGTTCAAACGCTTAGTCAATTTATATTCATCCAACCAAGATGGACCATATCTATAGTCTAGACTCTAGCTTTTCATAGAAAAAACAAGTTCGATGACAATGTGCCCATTTTATACTTTTGTAGAATTTTAATAATTTCTGCAACTTACGATCGTTATAATATGATTGTGCCTTCCTACGATAGGAAAGCCTATATATACGCCAGATTTTTCGAAGAAAGAAGCATTCCACTTATCTATTTGAAGACTATGAAGGCATGGGATATATTTTCTTTTTCTCGAAATGGATGCGTTTGTTTAAAAAAAAAAAAAAAAAAAGCTCATCTTGGTTTTTTGGTTTGGCGATTAAGTGATATATGGGTCATTCTTTGCACATCTTAACCGGTCCACCTCCCAAATTATCTAAGGACGCACTCCACATAGACGTGGCGCTTTCCCAAAAACATGTTTATTAAACTGTAAGTTCCTTTCAATTATTTTAAGCACCCTTTTACATGGGAAGATTTTGTCATGCTCCTTCTGTTATAAATGGATCTTAGGAAAATATGGAAGAGTCTTGAGAAAGAGCTGAACGCTTCGGGCTCCTTGGCTCGAAACAGGGGCAAACAGAGCTGGTTCGACTTCAGCTAGGAAACGTCGAACGGCGATGGCGATGATTGTCAGTAGCCTGAGAACGTCGGAGAAGATGAATTAGGTAAGGAAATGCTTATAGAGAGAGAGAGAGAGAGAGAGAGAGAGAGAGAGAGAGAGAGAGAGAGAGAGAGAGAGATCTCACTGAACTTCGTCTATGGTGGCCAGCAACTGGAAAATATGGAAGTCTTCAGCGATTGGAGGTGATGAGCGGTGAATGCTAGCGTCGATTTGTGGTCCAGAAGCTAAGGAATCCTCTTCATCAGGGATGATGAAATTTTTCACGTCCTCCTCTTCGCTCTGGTATTCTCGGTTCTCCGTCGGCCAGCGACCGGAGGGATTGCGGTTGGACATGGCGAACGGCGGATGTTGGCGTCGATTGGTGGCCAGCGAAGGAGAGGGCACCGGAAGAGGATATCGGTTAAATCTCTCCAGGAGAGAGGGGGCGGGTGTGGTGGTTGGGGGAGGATTCCACCTTTTCAAGTGTCATGGGCTTTTTGTGCATGTGGTGAATTGGATTGAATTTCCGGGCCGCGCAAATTGATTGGCCGGGCTTGGGTAACTTGGATCAGGCCTTTTCCATTTTTGCCAAATTGGAGCCTTTCTTTTTTGTTCTTTTCTTTCTTCTTTTTATTTATTTATTTATTTATTTTTTACAGAAATTATATGCTTGATGTGTCGACAAAAATTCACATGTTAACATGCAGTAACATAAACACATTATCTCCAGAGAAACCAGATTTTTTATGGATGCTGAAAATTCCTCGGTTGAAGTGCACATTTAGTAAAGTCTTCACAAGCCTTTGATTTTATACAGAATTCGAGGAATCTTTACAATTTTGAGCCATCATTAAGATAGAGAAGTTGAAGATTCTTGGAATGGAGCACATGAGGGAAATTGGTAAAGGGCTATCTTTAAGTTGTTGAATATCCATAAGTAATTGAAAAGAGAGTGATTTTGTGGTGTGCCGAAAATAATTCTCATATGTTGCGTGGCTTTCTCAAAATAAGAAAACAGAAATTATACTTAATAAAAATATGGATTTTGTTGAACAATAGGAAATAGACTCGTAAACCTAGTAGATGATACAGATAACGTATAAAAAAAATCAAGAAATCAAGTTAGTAATTGTATGATACAAATGAACGACCTTAGTTCACTGATGAAGTTAGAATTTTGTATGTTTTTAATCTTGTATGGCCTACATTGGCCAAAAGAATAATAAAAAAAAAAAAAAAAAAACTGATCAATATCTGCAACATTTTACACTTCTTAGACGTACCTCATTAATGTGTCTCTTCAGAGACATTAGATAGGGGCAAAAGAAAAACCTCGCCATCACTACTTAGAAGATGAATAAACTAAAACGAAGGACATCTAAGAATTGAACTATTAATTTTACAGAGGTGATAGAAATGCACTATTGTTTACCGGAATCAACCTGGGTTTTGTTCTGCGTCCACCTATGGCAATTTAGAATCCATTAAAATCTGCCCGAAATTAGAAAACATATTTGCAAATGTGGCACTTATGTATCAATTGATCATTTGTTGGGAAATAAATCAGATAATGAAATAACTTCTTGCATTGGCTTAGAATCGCTTAAAGGAAGCCCATTTCAAACTTCCTGCATTTGCTTACAATTTTGAGCTCTCATTAAGGATTGTTTTTTTTTTTTTTTGGTAAAGTAAGAATATATTGAGCTTTAACCAAAAACTATACAAGAGGTCCGACACCAAAAACTTACACTCATAATGACAAACTAGTCAAAACGAGTGGAAGGGTGCTGAAAGAAAAGAAGCAGAGCCACCAACAAGCCGGTAGCAAAAGCCAACAAAGGCAAGGCAAACAAGCCAAGAAAAAGCACCAGAGGCCAAACAGCGGCAACAACAAACAGAAAGAAAAAAAAAAACAGCAAAGGCTAACAAGGCCCGCACCCCCACCCCACCCCCCCAACAACCACCCTTGCACTCGGCCAGGACACGGTAAAGACCAGCAGGAAACTATCCGCCTCTCTATCAAAAGGAACAGCAAACCGCCAAGCAGTAGTAAGGTAACCACAACCAAAAGACGAACCAACCACCAGCCAACCCCCCAGAAACAAGGCTCTCTGCTCTCACCCACCAGATTCATTAAGGATTGTTGTCATATTGTAAATCCAAATACTTTAAAGAGACAAGATTTTCTATGGATGGAGGGAGTTCCTCAATTGAACAATCACTAAGATCAAGAACTTCCAATGCTTGGAGTTGGCTCCCCAAATCAGGGAATGTTCCATGGAAGAAGTTCGGCAAATAAACCAGTGACGGGCATTCACTGAAGTTATCGGACTCCAATTTTTTAGAATCCTGCCAGAACAATGAAACCAATAAGGATAGACATTCTGGACAAAAGAGAAAATCTATGACAAATTTTCAATTCAAAACTGTCTCTGGTCTTTTATAAAAAGCTAGTGGCGTGTCCATATACTGGGAATTTATATATAAAATTTGTCACACATCATAACTCATAAGCATCATCGGAAAACTTTGATGAACAAGTAACTACTTCTATTTGTCCACGATCGAATAGATTTTCTTCATAGTTTTTTTAAACATATAACAAAAGGACGATTCTGCTGTTCCATAGTGCAAAAATCAGATCACTGTTACGTTCTGGTAAAAGGCTATCAAATTACATGGCTAACAAAACTTTGACCAGAAGCAATGCATTGGTAAGTTAACAACACACGTAAGATCAGTTACTTGATAGTTTTAAATTGCCAACTAATATAATAATTTACCCATATGTTTAAGTAACTTACCAATAAGTAAAAGTTACCAATGTTTTATAGAAAACTAGTAAGATGCTTGTGTGTTTGTATTGTTTTGATTGTTGATACCGAAGTGAATTTCTCACGAGAAATATGATATATGCAGAAAAAAATAACAAAATAAATATCCACATTAATCAAATTCTACACTAGAGATTACGTGAAACTTTATTTAAAGTTCATCCAAACCTCATCTTGGAGATTTACTCTCTAATTTAAAGTAACCATAAGACATAAAATTGCAATGTTTAATGAATAATAATATAAGTATATGCAATATTTCGAGCATGTAAAATGATATGAATTGCTCCATTCGTTTCGCGGAAAATGTGACGTTTCCGAAAATTGTTTTCTAAAAAGCTTTTTTATGGGAAAATAATTGTATTTTCCAGTGTTTGACTAAAATTTAAAAATGAATTGAAAAATATTTTTTGCCATTCGGTTAGAAATTTTTTTTCCTGCATGCACTCATTTTCAATATTTTTTTTATCATTATACTTTTTAAAATTTGATCTTTTAATTTTTAATTTTTAATTTTTTACTTTCCTTTAATTTTTTCTTTTTCTTTTTTTCTTTTCTTCCTTTCTGTTCTTCTTTTTCCTTGGCCTTGGCCTGCCGTTAACTACAGTGATGGCCAACAAGTGGCCATTGACAAGCTCTGACAAGCTGGGTGGGGCTTAAGCCTCACTCAAGGTCGCTAAAGCTCAGCAAGGCTCTAGTGACCTTTGGCGAGGCCCAAGCCCTGCCCAACTCGCCGAATACAGTGAGGTTTGAGATATGGATATGTAGAAGAAAAGGAAATAGAGACTATTCATTTAAATGCGCACCTCAAATTGCTTACTCAGTGCTTGCATGTTGCTTTCATGCAAATCAAGTTGAGCTGATTCCTTAGGACCAGAGGAAAAATCTGGGATGCAAGGACAACATTCAGGCCATTCAAACCATTTTAATTCGTTAGGAAGATAGATAGGATCTTGGGAAGAGTTATGCACATTCTTCATGATGAGCTTCTTCAACCTTCTCAAATTTGCAAGAGCATTAGGACCTATGTTTATCTTCTCTGGCTCAGGTAAAATTAAAACTATCGACTGTAATGCATCCATTACCTGTATTTATAGAATTTGCAGTGCAATTAATATACAAAATTAAATAATGAGAGTAAAATCAATATCAACTTCAGCAAATCTTACCAAATTCCTTGACAGAATATTACGAAAATCATCAAAAAGCCATAACCTGCTACGTCTTCCAGGATCATTGGGATATTCTTCTCTAATGATATCCATGGCCATCAATTGAATCATGTTACACATCTGTAGGGTCTCTCTCTCTTCAGTTACCAAGGACTTCTCAACAAGAACTTTTACTCCAATAGTAGGTTCAAAGTCGCAGGATTCAAGAACTTTTATAATATACTCTTTAGGATGCCTCGTGAAGAAACACGCCACATCAAGGAAGATTTCCTTTGCATTGTCATCTAGTCCATCATAACTCCACTTAAAAGTATCATTGCTGGTTTTTTTAAGAATTTTGGCGACAATATTCAATGAACTTTCCCACTCACGTTCACTTCTACCATACAGGAAACAAACCAATTCCTTAAGTGTTAAAGGATGCCCATTAGCATAATTCAAAACCTTATCCACAAGATCCCTCCTTATACTGTTGTTACTTGAAAAAGCCTGTCCATGGAGCAGTTGAAAAGCATCGCAATTCTCTAGAGGTTTGACTTCATAGATATAATCTTCATCTATCCTATGAGAAATTAGCAAATGCTTATCTCTCGTTATAAAGATGATCCTGCTTCCCGCACCAAACCACTCCACATTTCCAGCTAAAGCATCTAACTGACTTCTGTCAGTGACATTGTCGAGAACAATGACAACTTTCCTGCGGGAAAGGTTTTCTTGCATTAAACTAATACCTTTATGAACATTAGACACCACTAACCTTCGTCCCGGTAATATGTCAGACAACAATTGTTTTTGCAAAGCAGCTAAATCCTTGGGACCTTCCAAAGCTTTGCGAACATCCGCCAAAAAACACGAACCCTCAAATTGCCTAGAAATATTATTGTACAGGGCTAAACCTAGAGTTGTCTTCCCTATGCCTCCCGGTCCCCATAATCCTATCATGCGAACATCCTCATCAGACCCGAGTTTTAACATTGAATTCAGCTCTATCAGTCGAGGATGTATCCCAATCAGATGCTCAGCAACATGTACGGGTGTTTGGTCAATCTGCATAGAGATGTCTTTCACAATTTTCTTTATAATCTCCGCTTCAACTCTGAAAAAAACCGGAATAGTACTCAACATATCGATTCAGCAATTCAAAGAAATGATTAAGTTTCATGAAAACAGAGTGAGGATGTGACTAAGTAGATATAAAACAGGGACAAAGCAGTGCAACACATCAATTAACACTTACTCATCATTCAAGGTCCACCCAGACAATTCACCGGCATCAAAAAGAGCCTTCTTCCATCTCTTCACTTTGTGCGAATCTTTCCCGAAATCAGACTCATGTTTAGCCATATCTCTCCCATAACTCCCTCTACCCCGTCTCACTTCTGTTGGTTCCACTTTGTAAAACACTGGCAACACAATCAGGTCCTTCTGTGTCTTGCACTCCATGATTTTCGCTACCTCTTCCAAACACCATGACGAGGAAGCGTAGTTCTCGGAGAAAATGATGATCGCAAATTGCGATTCCTCAATCGCCTTCACAAGCGCCGGCCCTATTTGATCTCCTTTCCTCATTTCCTTGCTGTCGATGTAATAGGATATATTTTTCTGGCATAGAGCTGTCTCGAGATGACTAAGGAAGTTATTGCGAACGTCAGTACCCCTGAAACTTAAGAAGACATGGTGACTTCTTTTACGTTTCGAAGAAGAAAAAGAAGAAGAAGCCATTAGAATTTGGTAAAACAAGGCAGGTGCTGATGAAAATTTGGTAAAACAAGGCAGGTGCTCGTGAAAATGAAGGTCCGAGATCTTAAAAGGAAAGCTACTACATTGGCTTCCCCAGTAAAATACTCGGCTTTGTCAACTTTTGTCGACACGTTTCGACACGCGTGTCAGAAAGACAATGGAGGGTGGAGGCGAGGACGAGGGAGTAGAGATGAGGCCGTGAGCGACGGCGAGCCCGCGACGGCGAGGGACAGCCAGAGAAAGAGCAGAGACTAAGGCGAGGGCCGCCACTCTGTGATGCTGCGATGGATCGGCAACGAGGCTGCAGTTGCGAGGGAGGAAGGGCTGGAGGCGAGGCGGTGAACGATTGGGATGAGGACCGAGAGCAAGCAGAGATCGAGAGAAAGAGGAGAGGAAAGGGGTTGTGCGGCGAGGAGGAAAAGAAGAAGGGCGCTGCTAGGGTTTTGAGAAGGAAAATAAAAGAATAAAAAGGGGCTTTGGCGACGTTGGCGTGTTGGAGAGGGAGGGGAAAGTGACAGGAGGGAGGGGGAAATGTCATTGTCAGGTGGTGGGGAGGGAAAAAAAAATTGAAAAAAATTTGGGCGTGGGAAAGAGACGAGGGAAAAAAGGTAGTTTTGGGGGTGGGTTGGGGAGTGGGGAGACCATCCAAGGGGACTTTTTATTTAATCGAAAAAATTATTAAGCGAAATTAAAAAGTAATTTTAAAAAATTATAAAAATTACATTTATGAAATACATTTTTCATGTGCACATTTTTTCATATTAGCGATTATTTTATTCCTAGCACAACGTCATATATATTAATCATTTTAAATTGTACGACAGAATTATTACTAGATTTTTTCCCTCATTATTACCGCTTTATGAATTCCTTTCAAGAAAGCAAACACCAAATGAACACTTTTGGTATATTTTTAGTAAAAGCAAACCACATTTTCTAGTAACGTGTTTAAAAAATTAAGATAGTTGATTTAATTAAAGTCCATGCGCTCATATTGAAAATCAAGTAAACGTACAATCACATGTAATGTCATTGTATAAAAATGAAATAATATTAAAAACCCTAAACTAATATAGTTTGTAATGAATTTTCTCATTATTAGTTTTCATTAAAATAGATTAATATTATTACAAATCACAAATCAGTAAACATGTGACAAATGAAAAGTAAAACTCTCAATTAGTACACCTATCAATTAGTACACCTATCAATTGTCATGTGCTATTTAATTAATTAATTTGACAGTAATATCTAATGAAAATTGACAAGGCTAAATTTGTCCATAAGTCTAATAGTTGGAGATTTTTTTCTCTCGTGGCATTAAAAAGATATAGTCTCAAAACACTAGCAAAAAAATACCCCCATGTTACTGTCTTCCCAGCAGCGACGTTCGAATTCAAAAAAAGTAACTCGCATTTTCCACCATATTCCCCACTTTCACGTGAACTTTTTCTCAGTCCCCCATGACCCCAAACTCCCACTCCACTCCAACCAAGCAATGACGCTCAGCACCGCCGCCCTCTCCCTCCTCCTCCTCCTCCTCCTCTCGTCGCCCCCCGCCGCCTCCGCCGCCGCCGCCGACCCGCCCCTCGACTTCCTCCTCCCCTCCGACGCCGTCGCCCTCCTCTCCTTCAAGTCCCGGGCCGACCTCGACAACCGCCTCCTCTTCGCCCTCAACGAGCGCTTCGACTTCTGCCAGTGGCGGGGCGTGAAGTGCGCCCAGGGCCGCGTCGTCCGCCTCGCCCTCCCGTCCTCCAGCCTCCGCAGCTCCCTCGCCGCCGCCACCCTCTCCCGCCTCGACCAGCTCCGCGTCCTCTCCCTCCGCAACAACTCCCTCTCCGGCCCCCTCCCCAACCTCTCCCCCCTCGCCAACCTCCGCTCCCTCTCCCTCGGCCTCAACTCCTTCTCCGGCCCCTTCCCCTCCTCCCTCCTCTCCCTCCGCCGCCTCCGCGTCCTCGACCTCGGCCTCAACGCCTTCGCCGGCCTGATCCCGGCCCAGATCACCGCCCTGGACCGGCTCGACATCCTCCTCATCGACGGGAACCGGTTCGGCGAGGCGCTGCCGCCCCTCAACCAGACCCCGCTCAAAGCTTTCAACGTCTCCGGGAACAACCTCAGCGGCCCGATCCCGGCCACGCCGACCCTGTCCTGGTTCGACCCGTCGGCGTTCGCCGGGAACCCGGGCTCTGCGGCGAGGTGATCAACAAGGCGTGCGCGTCGGGCGCCCCGTTCTTCGGGCCCACCTCCTCCGGTGGCAACAGGAGCAGCTCCGTGCCGGCTCCGCTGGCGCAGAGCGCGCAGTCTCAGAACGGCGTCGTCGTGTCGCCCGCGTCTTCATCGCCGAGGAAGCCCAAGAGAACCGGCGTGATCCTGGGTTTCGCGCTCGGGGTCATACTACTGGTTTCGGCATTGCTGATCGTCTTCATCCTGCGCAAAGCCCGGAAACGCCAGACCCACGCGAGACCGAAAGGGCCCGCGGAGCCCGACGAGCCCGTTGTGCAAGCTAGGGCCGTGAATTCTGCGGCTCCGACCTTGATGACAGAGCTGCGAGAGAAGTACAACAGCAAGATTCAAGAGGCTTAGCAGAGAGTTCAGAGGAGCGGGTGCTTGGTGTTCTGCGCAGGAGAGTCGCAACTGTACACGTTGGAGCAGCTCATGAGAGTGTCTGCCGAGTTGCTCGGCAGAGGCACGATCGGGATGACGTACAAGGCCGTGCTCAACAACCAGCTGATCGTGACCATGAAGCGGCTCGATGCCGGTAAGACGGCGGGCACGAGCGAGGAGGTGTTCGAAGGGCACATGGACTCCGTGGGCTGGTCGAGGCACCCGAATTTGGTGCCCATGAGGGCTTTCTTTCAGGCCAAAGGGGAGAGGCTTGTGGTCTTCGATTATCAACCCAATGGCAGCCTCTATAATCTCATTCATGGTATGTACATTTTACTTATTTTGCGAATACCATTTTTGATCATTGATTCGATTCTTTCAGCATGTACGAGACAGTTTTGTTTTGTTCATTGAGCATCAATAAGTTTGGCTTCGTTTCTTTTGAGGTCTCTCTTTGATGGGTTTGTCGAATGAGAAAATATTTTCTCTTAGGTGTATCTCCTATTCCACGTCATCGGCAAAACACTCAATTAATTGATTGACACGTGGCAGATGGATCCCACTGGTCAATTAGTGCCTCCATTCTCTCTCACTATTACTCTCCTCCCCTCCGGACCCGTGACTCGCTCTCTCTCTTCCTCTCTACTTTTCTTTCCTCTATGTCCGCTGTGAGTTTCGAGCTCATAGCCGCTTTGGCCATGGAGCTCGACCTTGAACCTAGGACTTGGGGTGGCTTTGGCGGCTCGAGTTTCGAGCTCAGCCTCAAGCTCATAGCAATGGCCACTTGAGCTTTGAGCTCATGGCCATGGTGACCTGAGCTTTAAACTCCCATCTATAGCCGCTAGATTAGAGAAGGAGAAATGGAGGAACTTTTTGTTGAAGTTTTAGGGCGAGCATAATAAAATTTCTACTTCTTTATTTTTTTATTTTTCGAAATATATTTGAAACAGAAATCATTTTTGTAACGTAATTTCATTTTTCTATTTCTGGAACAAATTTCTATTCCAAAAATAGATTTGAAGAAGAAATCATAAGTTAAAATTTTTAACTTCTCTATTTCTAAAATAGAAATCGAGAAATCAATTTCTGTTTCAGAAATTTTGTCATGCGCACCCTTGTTGAGCAAGGATGGTGGAGCACAAATTCAGGTGCTATCGAGCTTGACAAAGTCAACGGTAAACACACAAGGTGACCAACCACGGCGTGATGTCTCCTGCAAAATCTATGCGAATCCCCTGAGATCGCCGTCTTATTGCAAATGAAGCTCGACCAAGTCTCCACGCTCCTAAACCTCGAGACCTCACGCTGAATTGCCCCCTCCCCTAATCGTCACCCCTCCTTGACCTGAAGTGGGCATGAACCTTGCACTCGAGCTCAAGCCATGGCGGACCGAAGAGGAAGGGAAAAAAGAGACGTATGGAGAGGAAGACAGAGAGAGTGCCACGGTCGGTAACAACGAAGGGGAGGAGAGAGAGTGAGAGGGAAGGGCCACATATCGACTAAACAGTTGAGTGTTTTGTTGATGACGTGGAATATGACATACCCCCAATATTAAGAATATTATGCATTTTTTGTTTCTCTGCTATAAAGAAGGGGAGGGACATTTCTTGTTGACTTCTTGAGAAATGCTGGATATACGGAGTAGATTATCAAATTCAGTCCAATAATAAGGTGCGCTCACTATTGTTGTCGCCTTCAAAAACTCAAGCTCGAGCTTTGGTTTGGTGAGATTAGCAACTCAACCACCATCAATAAATTGGAAAATATCTTATGAGTTTTCATCCAACAATGTGCGAAATGCAAGGGGGAAAAGAAGATTTAAAATACCAAGAAAGGTGATTGAAGGTACCTACATTGATAAAGAAAAGCACATTCATTTGGAATGTTTCCATAAGCAGTCGTATACTTGTTGTTCCATAAGCACATTATATGTGCAATAGAAGGAATTTCTTTGTTGTTCCATAAGCACATCATATGTGCAATAGAAGGAATTTCTCAAAGGTATAGTCCGCTTGACAAGTTTAAAATTTGCACTCAACTCATGATTGATGAAATTCAATTCTAGTGATTATCGGCATTTATCAATTCATCGGATGCTCACCTAGCCATAGCAAGCTTCGGCCTCATCAAATCTGGGGGAGGCTGAGCCTTGCTAGTGGCTAGGCAAGGCTCAACCTCATGACTTGGCCTAGCTAGGCTAGGGCAAGGCCGATTCTTGTCGATGGCCAGGCAAAGTCGAGCATCGCCGGACCAGTTGACCACCGGTGAGGCCAAGGCTCGTTGTGGCCAGATGAGCCTCTAATGAGCTTGTCGGAGCTCACCCTAACCTGGCGAGGTCCAGCAATGGCCAGTGACTAGCTGGGACTAGAAGGAAGAAGAAGAATAAGAAGAAGAGGGAAGAAGAAAATAAAGAAAAGAAATAAAAAGTTAGGCTTGATTCTTGAAATTATTCTCAAGAACAATAAGTAACTTTTTTCTACTTTTTGATTCTATTCTAAATCTATTTTCAGGAGCAAAAATTTTATCAAATGGTTTTTTTATTCTTTTTTTGTTATGGGGAACAAAAAAATAAAATCAGTTATTTCAGAAATAATTGCCAAACAAGGCCTCATCTTTTGAGCTTCAAATGAAAAATCTGATCGTGTGATGGATTGGAGATCAAATAAAATAAGATTTTATCTCTAAAAATTCTTATCAATAAGGGTGGAGCTACCTCTATAAATAGAGGGCCTGGGGACTTCATGGGGGGAGGTCGCTTTCTACGGGAGAATTGAGAAAAGAAAGAACAACATTTTGCACAAAAAGACAAAAAGGGGTCTAAAAGGGGAGCGTTGTGCTACGGTGAGAACGAGAGGGAGAAAACTCTCGTGCACCAGAAGACAAAATGAGGGACTCCCATATTTTATTATTATATTTTTATTGCGGGGGTAAAAGGGTCATTGTGAAAGGTTTCGTTTCTTTCCCCTCTCTAGCCTATTGTAGCCAGCCGCACGAAGGAGCAATAAAGCAAGAAGTGTGGGTTTTCCATCTCAGCTCTCAGGAATAACCGCACGGCAAAGGTTCGAGTGGTTTTTAGCCGCACAGTGACTTCCTATAGAGCCGCGCCGTGAAGAAAGGAAATCGAGAAGCCGTGCAAAGAGAGCTCCTATTCGTCGGCGGCAGAACAAGAACACTTTACGTGCAATTGAGTAGTTTTATTTATAAACACTTCGTATGAAAATACGTTAGCAATTATAAATTATAATTCTCTTATTATAATAAATTTTTTTTTACTCTCCCTAATAAAGGTACTAATATTTGGATCAAGCTAGGTAAATTTTTTTAGGTCCTTTATTATTCTTTGTCTATTTCTTTCGTGATTTTATATTAACTTAAATTACAAGATCCTTATCGGCTTCCATGTCAATATTACAACAACTTTCTTATCCAATTGAGACCATAGGCTCCTAGTTTCAAGAAAAAAAGGTACAATTTTTTTTTAATAGATTAGCTACGGTGTTTGTTTATGGTTAGACAAATAAGCAAACTATAGTGTCATTTTCTTAGTTAGAAAAATAACCAGTCATAATCTTTATTGTACCAATATCACTAATTAATTGTCATAATAAAATTTTTATTTTTTGTTATTTTAGCAAACACAAGAAGAACTCATGTCAACACCAGAAGTGTAGAATGGTGTCACGCTATCTGATGATGAAGAATGTCAAAGAGAAGCTGCTGTAGATGAGCCCGAAGGAAATCAAATTGACGAAGATATTGTAATAAAACCGAGGCAAGGAATGGTACTCGATTCCGTAGAGGAACTCTTAAGGGTACTGCAAAAGATAGGCTAAACAAGTGGGACTTGGTGTCCCAAGGAGGAGCTCGCAAAATGGAGATGACGGTAAGATCTAATACTTGACTTTTGCATGTTCTCGTCGTGGAAAGAGTATGTATAGATTGGCTAATGTTGTTAAGCCAAGGCCTGTGTCAGGAGCAATGTGAAAGCAAAGATTAGTGCTTATTTTATGTCCGGATGGAAAGTACAGAATGCCATCTTCCCAACTTGACCACAACCGTAACTTGAATCCTGGGAAAGGTCGTGATCAAAATGCTCCAAGAAGTTACATGCTCATGTGAAAAGAAGGTTTGAATTGAAATGACAGAGCTGCTATAAGAATCGACAGGAATTTCTTTTATCGCCTGTTGTTGAGGTAGGAGGCTATGCAAATATTAAATTTGGTGAGAGAGAACGTCAAAATTTCATTGAAAATGCAAGAAAGCTCAGACTTGGAACCGGAGATGGCGAAGTCATTCATAACTATATTGTTGGATGCAAAGTAGAAATGACGGTTTTTTTCTAGGGATGGGTTTGGATGACAGTTCCAAGACATTCAGCATCACACAGAGTGCCAGCACCAATCCTCCCAAAAATTTATACACAGAATTGTGTAAACATGGAATATCCTTATACATCTACTTGGGCAATATAGAACAAATTCAAGGTCAATCTACTGTCGAATAAACTACTATATATTAGGAAAAAAAAGGAAAAAAAAAAGAAAAAGAAAACTAATTTCAAACTCAAGTATGGGACGAGCTCGGAGGGGGTCATTACATGGAAGGAGGCTCTCTCTGAATCCACCAATGTGATGGGAACGCATTTGTATGATGATTAATCCCCAATTTCTAACTCATTTATCTTCTGCTATCAAAAATAATTTTAACTGCCTGGGAGAGGAAGTGTCGAGACTTGACTAGCTTAACACCAACACCAATCGACCGAGTCGACCTAACCTATGACATTGATTTTTGCCTTGCTTTTGTCAGGTATAAATAAATGGAAGCTATATTAAAGTATGGAAGTTCTATTCTCATTTCTGCCTGTGCTTCAAGTGGGAAAGAGAACTTGAAATGAAAAAGCTATGCTCTAAAGTCAAGTCCAACGCAGCCTTTCAGAAATTTTTGCATTCCATCCATAAGATATATTGATCGAATAAAATGATCTAAATTCAATGACACCAATATGTAAAATTATCCAGCAAATAGTAAAGTTACATGGTAAAGTCTAATATGAATTGAAGAGTAAACATCGAAACTTGGCATTCTTCATTCTACACAATAAGAGCATATGCTTTGCACGTGTCCACCATAAATTTAATCGCTACCAAAGCCATTATTGACTAGAAAAGACTAAACTCGATCAGAAATTTTTGGCCCGTTTAAAACTCCTCTTCCTAGATTATACTGTTCACTTCATGCTAGATAATGGCTATACTTCGTAATTATCCATAACTCTCTCCCTCTTTTGTTTCGATAGGAATGAATATGATTGGATCCATGGCATTGTTGAAGAGAGAAAATTATAGGAGAGATTAGATGTAAACTACAATGAAGATCCTCATAGTTACAGTTAGATAAGACAGAATAGCTATTTCACTAGAGAGATTGGTGTGCGACATTGCTGCTTCAGCTAAAGGGTCAAGAATAGAAGTTTTCAATGTAGAATATTTTAGTTGCTTAAAGTTGTTGTTAGAAACTTGAGAATTAGCACAGACAAGGGAGGACACTTCACAGCGAAAACTATATAAAGTAAATTGTTGGTTAAAGAAAGTGGCAGTGAATGGAGTTTTGTGATAATGTGACTCAACCATAGAATATCCTCTTACATAAGTATAGCCATACTCTGTCACAGAAACAGACACGAAGGCAAGAAAATGGCACATAGAAGGGTAATTGCTTGGATGCACAGCGAAATACCATTCTGAAAATAGGAAGGAATTTGAATTTATTTTTGAGCGTATGAAGGTATACACCATGAATTTGCTAAAAACCAGAGAAATTTTAACCAATTGATGCCTGTGGCATAAAACATATGGAGCTGCTTGCTTGCTTGTTCAAACTTCCACAAAGACGTAACGCCCAAAAGCTCTGCAGAAGAGTAAAATTAACACCAGCCAGCTTAATTTGGTTAAAGGCAGAAACAGAGCTACATCTGAGAACTTTGAAAAGCTAACCTTCACATCAAATTGTATTGCTACGACAATCTTGTGTGATAAGCATTCCAACTAGCATAAAAGGGGGAAACTTAAAGAGATTAATATACACATAAACATGAAAGAGAGAGCAAAGAGCCAGAACTTCAGTCTCTTCGTGTATTGACACTGATACTTCGTATTGTGATGCGATAAGCAATATGGAAAAAAAAAAAAAAGGATCCACAGGAGTGAAGCACAAAAAAGCAATACAAATCTAGCAAATTTTAGAGCACAAGATCATAGTGACTCAAACAATACTTACATTGAGGCCAAAAAACAAGATCTACATTACTTCTTTCAATATCCATTTATATTTCAGCATTTGGATAACTCCCAATTGCCTAAAGCTAAATTTGGCTGCAAAATTTTGAATTTGCGGCTTCTAAATAATAGAAATGGCACATGTATAATTTTGGACATTTGCAAATCAGTCCCTTACAGTTCAATTTCAAAATTTAGAATTAGCACTAGCCAAATCAACAAATATCCCATCCATCCATCTTTTGTCACAAACCCAGATGAAGTTGCTTCATGTGACAGCCGATGTAATCATCACATATCCATAGAAACACATTAGAAAATGGACAAGAGGGTCATAATGATCTCACCAGGAAACAGCACAACTACTAAAGTTGCTGAAAGCGAAGTACAAAAAATCATTTACCAAATGCGACAGGTTACATTACACATTATATCAAATATTTTGAATTAAATGCAATCCAGAGGTGTACCTTTCTACCATGGATCAGGAATATCTCCAATAACCGAGATTATCTGTAACAACTTGAGGTGCTTCCCAAGGGCAATTCATGTTGGTATAGAACCCTTACATCATTCTCCGCTTGCATGCATATAAGGCGAAACTTACACCTTCTTAGTGTTGCTTTTGATACCTCGAATGAAACATCAAAGAGACTCTACTCAATCTCTAGCATCTCATCCAGCTCATCAAATGAACAGCATGTAATATAGTTAAACCATAAGTGATGAAACTATAATGAAGAGAATGTTCTTGTATCATTATTACTATGAACATGATTCACCAATACCTGAACCTCACACGAAATGCTAGCCCCAATTCCTTCCTCCAATCACAAGGCAACACATAAATCTAATCCAAGGATACTCCCATGTAAATCTTGGGATACCAAGAAAGAGACAGAACATTCTTAAGACTTTAGATAAACCGACAAGCTATCTCTCTTCCAGGAAGTAAGTATCCGTGCAGTGAACCATCTCACGAACATCTTGCTATAGCAAATCTATTAAATCAGAATCCCACCAGCTCATGCATACGTGTAATATTAGCTAGGTTAATACCTTCGCGAACCAATCCATGACATGAATATAAGTGAACATACACTGACATGGAGTATTGAATGCACTGAATAGGCAACTTTGGAAATCTGGACAGTTCATTGCAGCCATTTGCTTCTAGGCTGCAACTGTTTTGGTGGGAGCTCTAGGATCTCCTATAGCTGCTTGCAATCATCTAATTTTTTTAGAACCATCAACTCCTCAAACTTGCAAATGCATGCAGGAAGTCTTAAAAAGTTATTTCCTAAGAGATGCAAAATATTTACGGAAGAGAAGCAGGTGAGACTCTGAAGGAATTCTGCCTTTGACAGATTGCACCCGTAAGGAGACCAGATTTGGAAATCCAAGTCTACCATTAGGGAGATTGGATTTCTCACTGCTCTTTGGAAACAAGCCAAATAATGAACAACCATCAACAGAAAGGTGCTCTAGACATTGCATCTTGTAAATGCTAATAGGAGGACAGATAAGACTTTTGCATGAAATCAAAAGCAAAAACTTAATAGAGATTAGGTTTTCAATTAATGCAGGAAGTTATTTTATAGAGGTCTGAGATAAATAAAGTTTTGTTAAGCTCTCCATATCCTTAATATCAGGAAACTCATCAGCTAAGAGCAGCCAATTACATCGACTGTTTATTCAGCTTCAGTTTGCTTGAAAGCTCCTTGAGTTTCAAGCACCTACTTAAGTTCAATGTCTCCAAATTTGGCACCTTTGAGAAGTTTCGAACTTTAATCAACGACTTACAGTAGTTGAAATTCAGGAACTTCAAATTTCTATACAGCAGCAGCAAATTAAAAATAACATGCTTTTATCAAATGAAACAAAGAGAATGCTCGTGTCATAATTACTATGAGCATGTAAGACATACCTTTAAGTTGTCTCCTAATTATTTAATCCAGCTGTTATGCACAACGAACCAAACAAGTATCTTTGGACCAGAACTAAACTTCAGAGTTGATAAAGGATATTCCATTCAAGCCACCTTAAGTCGTTGGGAAGACATATGGGACCTCCACTGACCTGTGCATTCAGAACTAGGAGCACTATGAGTCTCCTCATATGTGTGAAAGCACTGGGATTGATGTCTAGCTCTTCCTGTGTTGGCAAGTCCAGCACTACGCCTTTAACAACATTGGTTATCTATCAAGGAAAAGAAAATAATCGTCATTACCCAACCCAAATTAGGTAATAGTGTGTAAATTAAAGAAGATACGATTATCAATGGTTTCATGAGAAACACTCTCTATATCCTCCGACAACACTTCAGAAACATCATCATAGCACCATAATCTACTCTATTTGCCAGGGTCATCTGGACACCCTTGTTTCACAATATCCTACATCAGCTGAATCAAGTCATGCTTTTGCATTGTTCTCTGATTCTCAACGGTTGGTAAAGATCTATATATTAAACTTTGAATCCAAATTAATGTCTTTAAACCACAACTATCAAGAACTCTGATTATATAATCACTATTCCTCCCCTTAAAGAAGCAAGCAATCTCAAGAAAAATGTCCTTGTTATTGTCCTCCAATGCATCAAAACTTATCTTCAGAACACTGTCTGTATCTTTATTAGGAATTTCAGCAAGTTAACCCAACATAGTGTCCCATTCCCTTTTGCTCGTACGACATAAAAATGGACCCAACACCAAAATTGCTAAAGGAAGGCCATTAGCATAGCCCAAAATATTATCTATGATATCTCCTTGCTTATTCTTTTTTCTTTTATCTTGGAAGAGCATATTAACCAAAACTTCCAAAAGCTTCACCTTGATCAATGCTTTAACTTCACATACCTGATCTATCTCGTGAGCAGTCGGTACATGTTTATCTCTTGTCACAATAATGATCGTGCTCCCTTTTCCAAACCATTCACATTCTCTAGCTAACACATTCAAATTGTCCCCATGATCCACATCATCAAGCGCAAGCAGAATCTTCCTACAGCAAAGTCCATCTCATGTCAGGTTAAAGCCCCCATCCACACTGAAGACCACTAAATTTTCTTTCCACGGTATCTCGGTATCTCGGATAAGAGTGCTTTCTGCAAATGAACCAGGTCATCAGGTTTACTGGAAGTTTCTCTAACATTTGGAAGAAGGCCACACCCACCAAATTGACTAGTAATACTGTTATAGACAACTTTAGCGATAGCGCTCTTCCCTACACCTCCCGCTCCCCATATTCCAATCATCCAAACCTCATCCAAGCTTGTAATTAACAACGATCTTACATTCTCTACCCAGCAACCTACACCAAACCAAAGTAGCAAAGGGAGTGGGAATAAATGGCAATATACGATCCATTGAACTAAATAAAAAATGGCACGAAGAAAACAATCACTCTATAACATTCCGAAACATGACTCTTAATGCACTAATCGATCTCATCAAGTATCAACAGATTAGTGAATTCAATATTCTTTTATAGGGTCGAACAGGAATACCGTGATTACCCATGGTCATAAAGATGCCAATCGGACAAATCAGTGACTGGCCAATGCCTTGCCATAACCCCCTCTCTCTCTGCCATCAAATCTCCCCCGGCTCCACTCCGTAGAACAGGAGCAACACCAGCTGTCCCCTTAAGCCTCTTCCACTCCATCACCTTCCTTCACCGAGCTCACCCAATCACCACCGAGACGAAGCGTGGTCCTCAGACAAGATGAACACGGCGATCCGCGACTCCTCGACAGCCTTCGTGACCGCCCGGCAGGACCTCGCGCCTCGAGCCATCGCCGTTGATGCAGGCGTCGATGCCACCGTGAAGGGAGGAAGCCGGTGCGGACATCCTCGCCTCTGAAGCGGAGGAAGACGTCGAACCGCCATCTTGCTTTGGAAGAGGAAGGAGACGACGACGATGACGACGTTGGACGATAGAATGTGATGCTTTTTCCTCTTCAATTTTTTCGACGACGAGTTACATTTTGAGTCGAATTGTTCGTTTTTTTATTTACGAAAGACGGAAAACTGACTTCGTTTTTTATATTTGCCCAAAATTATAAATTATTAAAATCGCATAGCAAAATCGATCATGGGCCTTCACTAGAATTTCACAGATACGTATCTCTCGTAAGCCTATCTCGTCAGCATTGTTTCTTATATGTAAATGCTAGTTTGAAAATGAATTTTATTACCGTTGCATTATGTGGAAGCTATAGTTGATAATACAGAGCCTTCAAACTTCTCATCTCTTTGACAGATCTGCAATTGACTTGGAATCTTGCAGATTTCATATAATCTTTTAGAACGGATACACTAAATTAATATCTAGTGATATTATCTTTTGAATTTTATTTTGTTTTTTTTTAATGTTTCCAAAGAGAATACAATCCATCATACATATATATCGGCTAAGAGCAGATTATTTATTCGACAGATGACCTAGTGCTGTAGAGAAAAACTGCTTCGGTCAATTGAGTTCAAACCCGATCATTATCAAGTAAGTAATTTTACAATTCTTTAGTGTGATCCTTTCATTTGTATTGCCTAAGAGTTTAGTAAGGTCACTTACCGCTGATGACTCGAGCTAATGCATAGAGGTCTCAGCGTTGATTTAGATGGCGAGTGATTAGGCCTTCCATCAGCTTCTATGTTTGAGCAGCCGCTCATGTATTCATTGTCATTGCTTAAACGTGCCTGTGTACATGTTTGGTTGCATCTATAGGATCGTGTGGCAACAGTAAAGGAAAGCAGGAAACATTCATTTCTTGTAGCCTTGCTATATAGCTAGGGAGACAGAACTTAGAAGGCAAGAGAGCCCTCGTAGACTGGTAGAGACTCCGCTGTGATTGATCCGTTTGTGTCTCTCATGCATTATTAAAGTTAATTAGTTCTCTAGTAGCTTGCTATGCAGAAAAGTGACCGCCTCTTTTAGTTGCAGTCCTATTTCTTGAGTTTAGCTGCCAGTGTTTGAGAAGGGACCCGCCAGAACAACAAAAGTCTTGGCTTCGACGAATATTTGGAATCTTCTTGTCATTTTCCTTTCAAATATTCATCGTTGAATTGTTTACGTCAGCATATAAGTTTTTGTTTCATTAATTTTTTTCAAGCTATTAGTTGATCGTCTTCAAGCATAATAAAGGAAGTTATAAGTCCATCGCGAAGAAAGGGATATGGGAAAAATCATCAACTTTTAAGCTCACACATCATCATCTTTGATTATTTGTCTACTCCTCTCTCTGTGGTCATCGCACAAAAATTTAAGAGACTTGTGAATGATAGTGGTTCGATCTCACTGCCCTCAAGAAGTGCTTCGTGGTCAAAATTTGGATAGCCCTACAGTGGCATAAAAGGAGAAATCGGCCTATTATTTTTTTTTCCAAATAATCTGTCATTGGAAGGACCATTGGTACCATCTACAAGGGTCATAAAAGGTGAAGTTGGCCTACTCTTCAAGTCGCCAAAGACGGGAAATTCAGAAGGGGGGTTTTGTCCAAAGAAAGAGGAAACGCTGTAACGATTTAATAACCTCGAGGAAGGTTTGTCTCAATTTTGTGATCTTTAATGGTTTGCAGCTGGAAGTCTGTGATGGAGATGTTGAAAGGGAAAATAATCAAAGTCACTTTTGTGATTCTTTACATGGTAGAGAACTGGGAGTTGTTATTTGATTCTGGAAATATGTTATCCTGCATTTAGTGATCGTGCTCTATTAATATTCTGTACGGATTCCTAGCAAGACGACATGATACCTGAGGACGCTTTCTTTAATCGATGTTTGATGGTTGCATGATTTTCCCCTCGGCTAAACCAAAATCATTCCAAGGCTTCACTCGAAGGACCGGAGTCCCCGACTTGCAAGTGTAACGTTGGCGATCTAGACTCGTCGATACACGCTCTTAATAGTCAGATCTCGACGTGCGGACCCCTCAAGTGCCTTAACTTTGCCCAAAGGGACACTTAAGTGCCATAACTTACGAAAGGTACACTTAAGTGCCAAAATCGGAGTAAAAGAGATCACTTGAGTGCCAATCCGGCCAAAATCCGGCCAAAACGCCAACGTGGCGTTTTTCCGGCGAAGCGCGGCCAAAACGGCGCCGTTTTGCACGTTGACGTGGCCAAAACGGCGTCGTTTTAGGCCGACGTGGCAAAAAAAAAATTAAAAAATTAATTAAATTAATTTTAAAGTTAAATTTAGTTAAAATATTTAAAAATAATAATTTTAAAATTAAATTTATTTAAAATATTTTAAAAAACTTTAAAAACCTTTAAAAATATTTTTAAAAAATTAAAAAAAAATTTAAAAAAAAAAAGGGAATGGGGGGAGGCGGCTGAGGGATCAGCCCTCAGCCGCCGCCGCCGCCGCCCCGCCGCCGCCGGGAAGAGCCGGCGACGGCGGGGGGAGGGTCGGCCGGGGTCGCCGGGCCCTGGCCAGGGGCCGGCGACCCCGGCCGACCGGCGGCGAGGGCTCGCGAGCCCTCGCCGCTGGATCTGGGCGAGGGCCGCGAGCCCTCGCCGCTGGATCTGGGCGAGGGCCGCGAGCCCTCGCCGCTAGATCTGGGGGGGCGCGCGGCCCTCGCCCAGATCCGGCGAGGGTCGGCGGCCCTCGCCCGGCCGGGCCAAGGCCGCCGCCCGCCGGGGCGCCGGATCTGGGCGAGGGCTGCGACCCTCGCCCCAGATCGGGGCGAGGGCTCGCGAGCCCTCGCCGCCGGTCGGCCGGGGTCGCCGGCCCCTGGCCAGGGCCCGGCGACCCCGGCCGACCCTCCCCCCCGCCGTCGCCGGCTCTTCCCGGCGGCGGCGGGGCGGCGGCAGCGGCGGCTGAGGGCTGATCCCTCAGCCGCCTCCCCCCATTCCCTTTTTTTTTTTTTTTTAAATTTTTTTTTAATTTTTTAAAAATATTTTTAAAGGTTTTTAAAGTTTTTAAAAATATTTTAAATAAATTTAATTTTAAAATTATTATTTTTAAATATTTTAACTAAATTTAACTTTAAAATTAATTTAATTAATTTTTTAATTTTCTTTTTGCCACGTCGGCCCAAAACGACGCCGTTTTGGCCACGTCAGCGTGCAAAACGGCGTCGTTTTGGGCGCACTTCACCGGAAATACGCCACGTTGGCGTTTTGGCCGGATTTTGGCCGGAGTGGCACTCAAGTGATCCGATTTTTTTCGAATTTGGCACTTAAGTGTACCTTTCGTAAGTTATGGCACTTAAGTGTCCCTTTGGCCAAAGTTATGGCACTTGAAGCGTTCTTTTGCCGTCAGATCTCACTTTGTTTGCTGGCGAAGGTCGCTGGATGCGCCGCTTTACAGCCCAACTCAAACCTTCTCTCTAAGGTCCCGAGTCCACATTTTCCATAAGTGGAGTTTTTTTCTTTTTTCTTTTTTGTTTGGCTTGTTTGTTTTCTTTTATATTTATTTTGAATTAATGATGAGTTTGGAAAAGTGCATTAATGTTGTGATGTGGCTTTCCGTATATCAATATTTCCGTCCATATAAACAACATGGACTAAGTTGAAAAGAAAAAATGGTACTATTAGAGTTATTGGTATGTGGATACACAAATTTTTGAAGCCTTGGAATTTTATACGAATAGCCCTATTTTTTGTTTTCTTTTCTCTTTATGTTTCATTTTGTTATTAAATTGTGATATTTGGCGTTTAAGATTCCAGAGTGTGATTTTGATTGTCGACGTGTTAGGTTTGTCATCTCTTGTTGTTTCTTATGATTTCTATTCGTTCTATGTATCCGATTTGTGCTTGCCTGAGATGGGTTGTACCTATTTTGTGTCCATCCACCCACCGATCAATAACAGTTTGATTATCTAGAAGACATGGTTGAAGGACTTTGATTTGCAGATAGCACAAGCTGTTATTAATAGATTGCTACCGCGTTGGTTTACGATTATACCAAAAAACTACTATAGCATCATATTCTTATTTAGAAAGATCGCCTGTTATAATCTTCAACATATCGACATTTCTAATTAATTGTCGTACAAACATTTTTGTTTTCCATAATTTTAATAAAAGATGGCACACTATCTAATGATGAAGAACGTGAAACAGAGGCTACTAGTGATGAGCCAAAAGGAAATCAAATTGACGAAGAAAATGTGATAGAACTAGAGAAAAATTGGTATTTTAACTCGTATGTTGTTGAGGCAGGAGGGTATGAAAATCTTTGGTGAGAAAGATTGGAAAGGAAAGAAGTCAAGGCCTGGCTTTCTTTGATGGGAGGAACTATCATCACTAACCAGGACAAGGCAATTCAAAATGCAGTTGAGCGTGTGTCCCGCAATTCTAAGCATCGATGGTGGTTATGGCACATCGTGGAAAGAGATCGTAGAAAATTAGGTTGATATACTGACTTTTCAACTTGTCGAAATGACTTTACATACTATTGCCTATGATCCCAACCGTTGAAGAATCCAAAATAGCTTGGGGATGTATGTTTGAGCAACTGATCTTCGTGAAAATGAATGGTGTGGCTACTTATATAATGAGCGACATTCTTGGGTTCCTATTGATGTGAAAGACGGTTTTTGGATGCGAATGTCTACCATGCAAATAAGTGAAAGTATGAACTCTTTCTTTGATGGGTACGTGACTGCCAATTGGGATAAGGTGGAAATGTAGAACTTAGAGGAATATAACTCTTTTAACCCTAGAACCCTCCTCTGAACACAACATGGCATTAATAAGCAATTTCAATATGTTTGCACGAACAAGAAGTTCAGATAATTTATTGAAAAGGAATACATGTTAGTTATTCAACTCTGACAAAAAATTGAGGGTTCCATTTTCATTGATAACGTTCCTGATGAAATTGAACTTGGTGATGGAAAAAGATTATGTTGATTACGAAGTTCACTTTAATGACGAGGAATAAGAAATGGAGCGCAAGTGCTACTTTTTTGAATCCTGAATTCAACAATGGGCTTGCTTCTTTCTGGGGAGGAGGGGATGGTTTAAAGCTGGATTCAGTTAGGCAGAATCATAGAAACATGCTCGACGTAACAGGGGCTTTTTACAGACGAAAGAGAGATGGGACAAGCACCGGCAGCGGGATATAATCTCGTTCACTCAGATGTCAAAGGCTTTGGAAGCTCTAAACTCTCATTCTATGACTAAGCCATCATTCAAATTTATGCATGATCTTGTCTATTCTTACCTCAGTGGAATTTTGGACCGAACAAAGCAGTCCAAGGGACTCTTTATCACCCTTGCTCTCTGCCTATCGATCATCAATGACTACATTAACCAGATAGATCGGTGCATGACATCGCTGTTTCAGCTGCAGGAAGTTGTCTTTCCATGTACAAGATTTCAGTTGCTTAAACTGTTTGTTGTACATTGAGACACTTCGCAGCGAAAACCATGTAAAGTACTGTGTCTAAATAATGTTAAAGAAAGCAGGAGGCTATTGAGCTTTAAGATAACGTGGTACAAAAACAGGCGAGCAACCTGCTATAAGCTCAAAACCTTTCATCACAAAGAAGCCTCCCGTTACGACACAAGACTACTGCACCTATCCCATGCAATCTCTTTAGTAACAACAGAGGAATCGACTAGATCACAATATAAAAACTAACAACTTTATTGGTTCGAGAAGAAAAACGAACAGATGCTAATGAATACCTACCAATAGGTGAGATTATAAATAAACTTGCCTCCCAAACAAAAGATGAACGGTTCTCATTCATAACAATCAACAAGACCCAACGACAGCACGCTGGTTTTATTGGCGCATTAAACTGATGGACAGCAGCGATCCTCTCAGAAAATTTTACACGAAATGGTGTCACAATGGAATAAAATTATCCATCTAAATTGACCAGGACATCTCATATAATAGAAAAACACTAAAACTAATTTCAGAAAACTAGAAGTCAAATAATTAACTCTGCGAATTATACAATGGATTCAGTTAACAAAATCAGAAACACCCAATCGACGTTACAGAGGGGTTTTTCTTCAGACGAAAGAGAGAAGGGACAGGCATTGGCGGCAGGAGATAATCTTGTTCCCTCAGTTGAACTGGCTTTGGAAGCTCTAAACTCTCGCTCTACGGCTAAGCCATCAGTCAAAGTCATGGATGATTTTACTCATTCTTAACTAGTGGAATTTTGGACTGAAAAAGTAGTCCAAGGGACTCTGTCACCCCTGCCCTCTGCCTCGTGAATCATCAATCACTAGAGAGATTCATGTATAAGATCCCCGATTCAGCTAAAGTTTATGGATCTGTGGGAAGTTGTCTTTCTGCTTCAAACTGTTGTTGAAACTTGAGAATTAACATGGACATGATAAGACACTCGAGAATTAAGATGGGATAGCAACCAGACTAGTCCAAAAATGAAAGCTTGCTGTGAAATCAGTAAATGATATGTAAATGACATGTAACTAAGTCTTTTGCACAGAACATGACATTTATCAAGGAGATCATGATCCGCTTGACAAGGAAACATGAAAAAGAAGAAACACTTGCCATGAAGTCGCACTTGAGTTTAAATCAAATGAAGCTGGCATAATAATAAAAAGTTCATACGTCAAACACCCCATAATGATCATAAGAAAGAAGTAGTTCCCTTCTAAAGACATGGCAATAATAATAAAAGGAAAGCAGTTCCCTCAGAAGTCGTGACCAAGCTATCCAACAAAACTAGACCGGCGCTATAAGATTTATCCGCCTAAGGAAGCTGTCTTCGCTTAAAAAACTTGATTCATCAGAATCCTCCTCATAGAGTGAAGCTGGATTCACTGCTATCTTGTCTCCAAGCACAGCCTTCAAATCATCCTCCAGTGGCCCACATCTTATCATATATCCCAACTTTTGTAGGGTTCCACCAAATACTCTAACATCAAGGCTAAATTGTAAATATATCTTGTCAAATTGAGCAAAATCAACTTCTCCCTCCAACAATCCCCACAGCACATTTGGGAGGAGATATTGAATCCACGTGTGATTCGAATCAAATGAACCGAGAGTTCCTGATAGCACATTCCGCATTTCGCCGTTAATGTGTGGCACGATGTCAAAAGATATTTCCTTTTTTCCATCTTCTACACCGAAAACAACACAAAGAGCCAATCCTATGAACTTGTCATACAAATCTTGTGAAGCCATGAAAGATATGGTACCGTCTTCAACAGGCACAAACTCCTTTAGCATCTCTCCTCCAGGGACAACATTTCGGTATTTTCGGTAAACACGATCAAATTGGAGATAGCGATACTTCTGTTAAATGAGTAAATAGTTAGAAGAACCCAACTTTGTAATTAAGTTCGAGTAGAAGAGCTTGATTTGAGCATATTCCTTGTAATTCAACCTAAGCTGGTGTTCTATAATAATTAGATGCATTGATCCTTGCTTTCGTTATATTACATATAAGGTGCATAATCACCCTACGTTAATTGTTTATCTAGTATCTTCAGCTTTTGGATTATAAAAACACACAAAGCACTAAACGTAGACTCTCTGTATTTCTCTCTCACCCACAGACACAACCACGCACGGAAGGGGAGGGGAAGGGGGGGAAGGGAGGGAGGGAGGGAGGAGAGAGGGACCTGGATTGGGATGTCAGTCACGTTGGATCCTTCGAGTATTAAATCACTCGAACTGTTTTCCTCTTTACTAATTTTATTACCCAGTAAATCTTCTGTTTCACTTGAACTTTCTTCCACCATCCTTGTCCGATGATCTTCATGTCGAACCTCATACAGTAAATCTGGATCCAGGGACTGATTATGTTGAAGAAAAATCTCCAAATCATTCTTCTCTAATGGCTTGCATATTAGTCGGAATCCACATGTTTTCACAATTAAACTACCCCATGTTGTAAGGGTTAACGTAAAACAATTCCAGTCATTTGGAACAATAGAGACTTTGCTCCAGAGTAGCCTTGGTTTGAAACACTGAAGGAACACATGATCGGAATCCATTAGGGGAGTAAAGGATGCACCAAAATTACTATTGCCGTTAATGGTTGCGACAATATCCAAATGGGTCTCCTTTTCTCCACATTTTGTTCGGGCTACAACACAGAAAGCTAATCCTAAGAATTTCTCAAACAAGTCCTTTGAAGCCACGAAAGAAATATGACCCTCATTATTAGGGAGCAACCATTCTGGCATTTCTCCTCCACGCATAACAACTTGTTGGCAACCTTGGACAGAATAAAAATCCTGTCAAAATGCACACTGTCAGATAGTTTTTCCAAATTGACACCTAAAAAGAGGAGTTTGAATAAGTTAAGTGGACAGTCCTATAGTTTAGCTATAGTTAGAAATAGCATTACAAAGATTTTTTTTGTACTTAATTGGTGGAAACAAGATATGTACTGTTGAAGATTTTGTAACTGGATGAACATATATTGTTGAAGTTTTTCATTGGGTGATCCCTGTAATGACACAGAGAACTAGAGTTCTATAGATAGAGAGAATATCATTTCCGTTGCCTTATAGCCATCTCCACTACACATACATGCAAAATCACTTTTAAATTGTTTGCTTTTGTTAATTAGTCCACCAATTCAGGATTTTTGGCCTTTTACAGTATACAAACACTCGGTGCAGCCAACACGTACACGGTCACATATCAATCAAAGAGAGAGGGAGAGTCTAACCTCTTGCTTCAACATAACATTATCACGGAACCATTCATGACATGAAGATAAGTCAACATTGTCAAAGTCACATATGTTTGAGGTCCTTTCACATAGAGTTTTGCAGCCAATTGCCCATCGACGTTGAAATTGCCTTGGAATATCGAGGATCTCTTGTATTCTTTTACAATGCAAAACAGGTGAATGGGGCGACTTATATTGTTGCTCGCATGCAAGAAGGTTAGTAAAATCGGTTCCTTCCAAAAACAAATAATTTAAGGAGGGAAAACAAGAAGGATTATCCAGGAACTCTATTTCCGATAAATTGCATCCGCTAATGTCTAGAAACGATAACTTAGGAAATCCCATTTTTGTATGGGGATCACTCGAATCCCCCCCCATCTTTGGAAACTTGACTAGGTTTGAGCAACCACGAAGTGTCAACAATTCAAGATTTGGCAACCTGTAAATGCTAGACGGGAGGATTGTTAAATTATCACAGTAATCTAAATCCATTTCCCCCAAAGAGACAAGATTTTCTATGGATGCAGGAAGTCCCTCAATCAAAGTACTTTGTAAATAAAGTCCTTGCAACCTTTTCATTTTATCCGAAAAATCAGGGAGTCTTTGCAACTTTGAGCAACCATTAAGATTGAGAAGTTGAAGATTCTTGGAATGGAGCACATCAGGGAGATGATGGAGTTTTGAGCAATCACCTAAATTCAAAAGCTGTAACTTGTTGTGATACGAAACTGATTTGTGGACACTCTCCAAGTTTTTGCACTTATAAAGATCCAATATCTCGAGATTCGGAGTACAATTGAGGTCCGGCATACAATCCAATGATTGGCATCCACTGAAGCTAATGAACTTTAGTTTTATGAAGTCCTGCAAGAACAAAGAAATCAACTTGGGTAGACATTCCGGATGAAAAAATAAAATAAAATCTGAGATAAGTATTTAAATTCAAAATTTGGCTCTAATGAATAAGTAATTATTTCTGTATGTCTAGAGGCAAATAAATGGTTCTTATAGTTTTCCTAAACAAATTACATGGGGACGATTCTGTTATCTCATTGTGTAAAATTGGAACACCGTTCCGTGCTGGTAAAAGTTGAAAGACATTGTTAATTGTCAAATTCTGTTGCTAACAAAAATTCGATTGAAAACTTGTTTAACAGTAATGCTTTGGTAAGTAACCAATACTTTTAAGTTACCACATAGTTTTAAATTACAGACCATTTCATTACATACCTTACCGATAAGATCATGATATTGACTTATACAGAAAACTAGTAAGATGCATGTGCATTGCCTAGATACAACTATATTTATGATTCTGAATGTTGATATCGATGTGACTTTTTCGTAAGAGAGATAAAACATGTGCAGAAAATTATAACAAAATAAATATATACATCAATGAAATTCTTTCTACAGCTTATATGGAATTAGTAGGTCTATCCTCTGATTAATAGAGAGGGTTAATATCATTAAAGACCCAAAACTGGTCCCTCATGACACATTCACTACTAATTTCCACCTCACAAAAATCTCAAACTGGTACCCCTAGCCCAAATTGACCCTCTCTTATTACAATGCATGTATGTTAGCACACGTGGTGGATGGTTGCAAGATGGATTCGACATAGATAATGACAAATTCGACACAAAAAATTTACGCGTGATGATATTAAATCCAAACATAAAATAGTAAACATTTTGGAAAAACTGAGTAAGACTTTGGTTTTTGACATATAACATCAATGAGTACTTTGGTTTTTGACATATAATATCAATGAGTGCTACTCCTAATTGTTCGTGCCCCAAAGGACTCGTCCATCACTTGGATGCACTTGGGCGATAGTCTTTGCCCACCGTGCATGGCCTGAAAAAATGATTAACACGTTGGTTTGGGTCTCCCTTAACGGAATCTGACCAAAGCCCAAAAACGTGTTTCTTCTCCAATAGATTTTATGTGCAAAAGCCCCCATTAAAATGAAAAGCACTAATTGAGGAATTACAATAAATAATTTTCACCATTAGAAACTTTAGTATCTGTAAGTATTGTCTTCCTCATGCGTTCTAATCGGACGGACCAGTTGCCCATTTCTTTCGGTTTAGTATGACCCGCCTATGAATAAATCCGACGAGCCAAGATTCTCGGATGGATTTTCGTTTTTGAAGGGCACTTTTCTTTCTCAGGTCCAACAACATGTGATAGGCCGTGGGCTGTAGTTAGGATTAATTAATAGATACGAGATGGACTGAAGGTGGGCCTCGGGATCATGGGCTGGAAGGCCATGGAATGGCCGAAGTGATTGGGCCAAGAAAGTAGTCATGGTAGACTCATCCCGGGGATCAATAAAATTGGGCAATCAGTTTTTACCCAACATAAACCCCACAAGGAGTTTGGATGGATGATCCACTAAACATCCGAGGCCTTGCGATTATTTCTCAATTATGAATTTAATGATTTATTTGTAAAATATGAGCCAAATATGAATTTGATCTTTTCAATTATTATTGTTTGTTAAATGTAAGTCAAATATGAGATGGGTCAAATTCTTTTCAGACCTCATCATAAACAATCAAATTTAAGCATATAATAATATACATATTTTTAATTAGAATCTATATATACATAAAAAAATGTTTTTAAACATTTATTACCAAAATTTGCATTATTCGATTAGAGAATTATGCAATAGAATATAAAGTAATATCAATTATTATCGAAATATGTGTAACAATTAGACATGTAGAATAGAGATGTGCTCGTGAATGCCTTCTTGTACTTTAAATTAAAATTTTCAATTACTCTAACAATTACCAACATTTATTTTTAAAGTTGTTAACTTGCTAAAGTTATTAACTCAGATAGGAAACTACCAACTTTGATTTTGGTGGTTTACCAACTTTTCACGAGTTAAATTACCATCATTAATTGGTTAAAGGTTTTTTTTATTAACTCTTATAGGAAATTACCGACTTTTATTTGAGTTGCCACCTTTAATAATCTATCGATGTTTATTTGCCAGCTTACCAACTTGTTTAAGTTACAATCTCTTTTAGAAAATTACCAAATGTTAGATGAGTCCACTTACCAACATTTATTAGATTGTTTTTGGAGTTAAAGTCGTTCCTATATTTCATGGACATTTATTTGTTGCAATTACCAAAGTATTAAAGTTAGTAACTCTTATACTAAATTTCCAACGGCTTCCAAAATTACCAACTAAACCAGTAATTTACCAATATTTATTTGCATAGCTAATTATAATCTCTTATATGAAATTGCCAACTTATATTTGAGTTATTTAACGACGTATATTTGATTATTTTGGAAGTTTCAATAATATAACAACGTCTGTGGCAACTTACCAACTAGCAAAGGTACTAATACCCGAGATTATCAACTCTTATTTTCGTTAGTTACCAGTGTCTATTTCATAACCATCCACTATTTTAATAGTTTACTTATTTTTGAGAGCTTACCAACATATTAACGTTGTTATTCTTACAGAATTACAAATTCTTTTGAAATTGGCTAACACCATTACACTAATTTACTATGATTTATTTGCAAAATTTAAGTTAGACACTCTTATTTGAGTCACTTACCAACTTTTATTTGATAGTTTCAAAGTATCAACTATTCTGTTAATATGCCCACATTTGTTTGGGGAGCTTTTCTAGCACGTTTAAGTTACAATCAATTAAAAATTAGTAAATGGACTCAAAAAACATCGGCATTTTTTTTTTGTAAGAGTTCGTAATTTTAACATGATGAAAACATCGACAAATAAATATTGGTAATTTTTTTTTTAAAAAAAAAGTGATTTCTAAACAATTAGATAAACGTTAGCAACTTAATCAAATAAGAGTTAATAACTAAAGCAAAATGGTAACTAAACTTATGAAGAGTCAGTATATCACTCAAATTAATATTGGTAACTTGCTATAAGAGTTAGTAACTTTAATATGAGGCTGATTTTAGCAGCTGAATATTGGTAAGTTCTTGAACCAATCGGTAATATTTATAAAGTCAAATAATAGTTGATATATAGACTCAATTACAAGTTGGCAATTTTCTTTAAAGTTAGTAACTTTAATACGTTGGAAGCTACGCAAGTAATATTGATTATTTACAAAAATATTTGGTAATTGAAAATAATCAAATAATTGTCGGTACTTTCACAAAACTTTTGGTAACTTCTAGCACATTTATAAACTAAATATTTCTTGATTCTACCATAAAACTATCGGCAACTTACTAATTACCCACCAAATAAGTTGCTGATCAAAATTTAGTTAACGATGGTTTTGAAATTTATCTATGCTCTTAAGAAATTACTAGCACCAAACAGTGTTGAGTTTTTAACGCACGAAACTCTAGAAATCTACGGTACATAGCGATGCAACTACTTCTTAAGAATTGGGAGTAAGTAATCAAAACTGAATGATGACTTTTCTCTGAAGGTTCTTTTTTGTACTTAATTTTGAGTAAAGCATTTTTATTTTTTGTAATTTTCGAATACGAGATGGATAACAACCTCTTGGGTTTAGCATGAAATCAAAGCCTTAGTCAAGCTCAGTCACATTGATAAAATTGTTAATTCTCTATGAATTAGTTAAATTATTTTCACATTCTAATATTTTATCTTGTACACCACTTGAAACTTAACAAGTAAATTAGATTTATCTATTACCATCCATAGAGTAATGATTACGTGGCTTCTCAATTCTCTCATGGGAGGGGCCTTTAAAGATATTGGGACTATTACATATATCAAAAGCCTTCAAATCAAATAAAAAGTCTTCTCATATACCTTAAGCACATTCTACGTTCAAACATTAAATTGCATACGAGGAAGTATTTGTTTCAATTTTCAGCTCAAAGTCATGGTGGTTTGAGCTCACAGTTGTTTTTTTTGTATATGTACGGAAATTCTTTTCATTCCTGCACTTTCACTACCTTTTTAATCAAGTACTTATACTTTTAGTTTTTCTAGTCAATTCCTTTTACTTACTTAAATTTTCTAATCAAAATTCTCCCGTACCAAATCTAGCCAGACCTAGCTGATGTGGTCATTAGACTGATTCCACAATATAACGTAGATTAGATATCGCACATACGTTAGCAGTCGTAACATTATCTTCAACAGAAGCTAGTCAAACGGGTTATGACTTTGACACCCAAAAAAATAAAAAAGCAGGTTGTGGCAACTACCACCATTCACTATTTACAAAAGGTGACCATGTGGATCATATTCAATTCACATCATACTTCGACATCCCGAACGACAACGTCAGTTGAATTTTACCAAAATTGATGCTAATGAAACTTGATTAAACAATTTGTGTAAATAAGATGCCTCAAAAAAATTAAAGCCACATAAACGTGATTAGGAAAGCAGTTAAAGTACAAGAATGAAAAATGAAATCTTTGCTATATATGTATTTGAAGTATGATCAAGTTGTTGGTTATAAAGTAGACTATTTACTAACGGAAGATTTTAGCCGGATTGGTTCTATGTACTAGATTGCTAGCCTACATTTGATGCTTTGATATGTATAAGGAATATAGTAATTGTAGATGTTTTCCTAGGAAAATAACAAATATCATTTGATTTAACAAACACAAGAATGAGTCATGAAAAAAGGAATGCGCACCTTAAATTTCGGCAGTTCCTTGATCTTGCTATTCTGCATATCAAGTCTAACTAATCTCTTTCGACCATAGCCAAATTCTGGAATCAAGGCACAATTATGCAATTCCAAACACCCTAATTGACTAGGGAGATGGACGGGACCTTGGAAAGAATTACCTACGTTATGCAGGATGAGCAACCTCAACTTTCTCATGTTTGTGAAAGCATTAGGACAAATGCATGTCTCTTCAAACTCTGGTAGCTTCAAAACTATGGCTTTTATTACATCTGTTCCCTGTATATTTATTCAAATACACTTAGGTTACTTTGTAACTATAGTACAAAGTCAATGATAAGAATAGAATTTGAATTCTTATACACTAAAAGTCTTACCGCATCTCCTGATAGAACATCAAGAACATCATCATAAAGCCATAACCTACTACGCTTGCTGGCATCATCACAACATTCTTGTTTAACAATTTCCATACCCATCCATTTTATCAAGTCATGCATTTGTAAGGTCCCGTCCTCTTCACTAATCAGGGAGCGCTCGATGAGAATTTCAACCCCAATAGTCGTGGCAAAATCACAACTATCAAGAACTTCCCTAATGTACTTTGTCTCCTGCCCCTTGAAGAAACAAGCAATGTCGAGAAAAATCTCCTTTACATAGTCCTCCAATCCATCATAACTTACCTTTAGCACATCGTTGATTTCTTTGTGAGGACTTTTGGCTAGTTTTTTCAGGGTACTCTCCCATTGATGTTCTCCTCTACCGCACAAGAAAGAACCCAACACCTCAAGTGCCAAAGGAAGGCCTTTGGCATAATGTAAAACACTATCAACAAGATTGCTCTTTATTTCTATTTTTTGACTTCTTAGAAAAGCATGCTTTCCAAAAAGTTCGAGATCTTCACCACACTTGAGAGCTGTAACTTTGTACAACTTATCCGAATATACTCCATGAGAAGTTAGCAGATGCTTGTTTCTTGTTGTGATAATTATCCTACTTCCTTTACCGAACCACTCGCAATCTCCAGCTAAAGCATTTAACTGGTGCTCATCATCCACATCATCAAGAATAATGAGAACTTTCTTATTGGAAAGTCTATCTTGAATCAATTGACTTCCTTCATCAACACTGAAGACTATTAATTCTTTTCGTAGTACTTGCGATAGCAATTTTTTCTGCAAATGAACCAAATCAGTGAAATTTTTGGAATTTTCACTAACACGGTCCAAGAAACTAGAACCTTGAAACTCTCTAAAAATAGTGTTATAAATGGCTTTAGCAAGAGTTGTCTTGCCTACACCTCCTTGTCCCCATAATCCTACCATAAGAATATCATCCTTGGACTGTAGATTTAGGATTGTTTGAAGCTCTTGTACTCGGGAATCTATCCCAACTGGATGCTTGGCTACTTTTAATGGCGTTCGATCTAGTTGAGTTGAGATTTTCTGCACAATATCTTGTATAAGCCCCGCTTCATATCTGACAAGGGTAAATTCGTAGAAAGTGCTTTTAGAGTAATCCAAAAAAAAAAAGAATAAGTATTCAAAGAGAATCGCCGAATAAGAAGCTAGTCCGCAATATATATGGAGATGAATGTCCAAATATGTTCAATTAGCATCTCGCCTGAGTCTAAGCAAAACTAAAGCAATATTCTTCATGTTATTTTAAATGTTGTATGTCAATCTGTTTTGCATTTATCAATGATTCAAGTTAATTATTGGATATATTAAATCATTGATAGGCATTGTTTTCATCTCTTTACAAAGTTCATTGAAATTGTCTTGTCTTTCTTTAATTGTCCAAATGCCAACCCATTTATCTGGTAAAAGTTCTTTGCGAAGCAATATCTGTGATAAAAATAGCCGACGTGAAGTCTAATTAGCATTTCCAATAAGGTAAATCCTCATTAAAATCAAGTACTTTATCCTTTGAGACAATTGTAGGCTCACTTCTGAAAGTGGAAAAATAAAGAGCCGTCCTTGGCTGTTTGGACAAACACGGCCTACTGTTGGTTCCAGTAGAAATCTGTCATATTATTACCTTTTTGCTCTTTACTGCTTCAAGTATATACAAAAATGCCATTAGGCCTGTATTTTCTTTAAAGAAAAAAATCCGAGCTTTTCATTCTTTCTAAGAAAATTAAATAAACATTTCTAATAAACAAAACAAGTTGATAGAATACCAGATTTATCTTCTCCTATGTATAATGGCTTACACAATGTAAACGACTAAGTAGATACAAGGGAGAAATGCTCTTGCCAGAGAGGTATTTTTATTGGTCAATGAAAGGCATGATGTCATGGAAACAGAGACTAATTAAAAGAAGCCTGAGGCACGAGATTCAAATCAAGTCCTTCAAGTCCAAAAAATGTAGCAAGGAAAGGTAATGCCATTCATTTTAGGTCCAGTAAAAAGAGCAGCTAACTTTAATGGTAATGATACTAGTAAGTTAGCCCAACATCTTCGGCAATCTTTTGGGTTGGCTGAAGAATCTCCGATACTATTGATGATGGAATATTTATTGAGCTTTTAACAGAGAAATGGACTTTATATAATCCCGATTATTCACATAGAACAAACCATAGTTTGTTTAATGAATAATTCATTAAGGCCTGTTGTTAGTTCTTGGTGCTCTTCTTAATCTTGATACTGGAAAACATGTGTTTGAAAGGATAGATAAATGGGTCACAGCCATTGGTATGATGACAAATGCAGGAGGATATAGTCCAACACTACGTATGAAGTATGTGAAGCCACTCTTGTCGGTAACGCTCAGAAATTTAGGAAATTCTTATTATCTCAAGCAGATTTAAGGTATAAACTAGACAAGAGCTTATTGTAAAGGGACTATAAGCCATCGTAACAGATGTCTTGCATAGAGAATTCAGTGGTTTATTGATTTCTATGGAAATAGAAGAGAGAGTAGCCTTTAAATGCTCTAATGAAATTATAGACTTTGATATGTGCTATTTTGACGCTGTGAATTTCAACAATCTCAAAGACTTTCTTTGACAGACTTCCGGAGCCATGGCCAGAGGTCACAAAGAAGGCTTACGACTTGCTCCTTTGAGAAAAAAGAGGTAGTAGAAGCTCCGGGTGGGTGAATCCAAGCAAAAAAGTAAACGATGAGGAGAGTGAGTACTGACCCCTAAACGAAGGAAGCAACTAAATAGTTTACTTATTTACACAAGAGTTGTTGCTCTCACATTGAATATGTGCTGGGTAGAAATGGCTGTAACATCCATCGAGAAGCCAAAAGTGCAAGACACTTTCCTAAGGGATCGAAAAGAAGAAAGTTAATTTGATATGAAAAAAGTGTACCAGGGGAAAACTAAGGCCTTATAAATCTGAAAAGTCATCCAGACTTACAAAGAATTGAGGCCTTTAAAAGGAAACACAGAGGTTCTAACCTCGTTGTCCTCAGGGAAAACCCTGTTAAGTAGTTGTAACTTTTGTTCGATTTTGTGGATTGAAAGCCTACAAGCCTCATGATTGTCAATAAATGTATCAACAGAAAGATAATATTTGTGTAGTATTTATCGAAGATGTCACTCTTCATGACGAACCTGCTTACAAATCTATAGATGAGCAGGAACTAGAAAATTTAGACTTTGGGGTTTAATGTCTCTATGAAGTTTTCTCAGAATATGAGACTGACGAAGAACATCCAACATAGTGTAGTGAACAATTATCAGCGACGAACGCATGTGATGATATAGTGCCCTTAAAGTCAACATCTTAGGTATTAGAAGAAACTTTCCGATAAGATTATCCGTGGGGATCAACTTTGGAGCAGAAATAGCTCGAAGTAGATGTTAGTGCTGTTTATTGATTATTAAGATTTAACTTTAAATAGGCCATAGATTTCTCACAATCGACGTCAATGGCGTAGGTGTCGTATAGGGAACTTCAAACCTTAGATGTACCTATGCTAAATCTCCAAAAAATTAGAGAGACAAGAGAAAGAACAAGAGGCACATGTCATTATATACATATATAGGGTTGATCAGAATAGGATAAGTCCCGCTATTTCATCTTCCTATTGCCAATTTTGTGATTGCAACTGTATTGGATCAAAGATGTACGGGTTTTAGAGATTAATTGATATCAGGAATACTAGCCAAGCTAGCACATGGGCTAGTCTGCTTCCAAGCCCATCCAAATTATTTGATGGCTCTAAATGATAATTGTTTGAGGAATTCATGAACATTGAGGATCGATTCTTTAAACATAGATATGATGAACCCGCAGGTCAAAAGTTTGGTGTATCACACTGGGATGATTTATAGATTCATTAATACCACAAATCCTAGAGGACGGAAATTAGATAGCAAATTTATTTGAAGAGATTCACAAGATTACAGACAATTTTGTAGGTAAAAAATTAATCCCCTAGAATTATAGGGAAAAGTATTAAAAAAAGTCATAAACCTTTTACATTTGTGCCAATTTAATCCTAAACTTTTTTTTGTGCCAACTTAATCCTAAACATTTTTACTAGGTGCCAATTAAGTCCTTTTCAGCTAATTGTGGCCAGATTTTGCTAACTGAGTATCGGCCAACTGACGTGTCACGATCGGCACTCACATGAACAATTTTTAATAATATTTTTATATTTTTGAATTTTTTCTTTTTCTTTTTTCTTTTTTTCCTTCTCCTCCTCCTTCCTTTAGCTGGTCACCGAACCTCGATGACCGTGCAAAGGTGATGACCGGCAAGGGATGCGAGGGTGGCCTCACGATGGGCAACAAGGCTCACCCATGGTCGATGAGGCTCGACCCTTGCCAACCCAATGTGAGGCCACCCTTGTGGCCTAGGTAGCCTCAAGTTGGCCTCGTGTCGAGTTGGCAAGGTTGAGCCTCACCGAGCGTCGAGTTCAAACCTCGCTAGATCTGACGAGGGCAAGCCTCATCACCCAAGTCGCAAGGGCGGTCTCGCACCAAGCTAGCAAGGCTCGACCCTCGCCGGCCGTCACCTCGGCAACCAATTGGAGGAAGGAGGAGGAGAAGGAAAAAAGAAAAAGAAAAAATTCGAAAATATTAAAATATTATTAAAAATTGTCCACGTCAGCGCCGATCATGCCACGTTAAATGGCCAATGCCCAATTAGTAAAATCCAGCTACAATTAGCCAAAAAGGACTAAATTGGCACTTAGTAAAATTGTTTAGGACTAAATTGGCACTAAAAATAGGTTTAGACCTAAATTGGCACAAATGCAAAAAAGTTTAGGACTTTTTTTTAACACTTTTCCCTAGAATTACACGGCCTAGGAGTTCGACTATGGTGGAGCCTACTGGAGCATCTAGAGAGATTAGTGTGTCTCAGGTCCAATAGAGGGGAGCAAAAATAACCTTATGTTTGGAACAACATCTACACCCTCTTCGCTAGGAAATTAAGGACTTTTGAACCTCTTACTATAACACAGGATACAGTACAACAAGTCAATCGGGAAGAGGTTGCATCTCAAAGATCTATAAACTTAAGAACTTTAGAAGAAGGATCATAGGATACAGACAAATTAATAGGCCTGTATATGAAGAAGAGGATGCATAGTCAAGAGAGAACAATGTTGTAATGGTAATGCACTCCGAAGGAGAAAAGATCAGCATACCAAGACATACATGAAGTTTTCCGAGCTTTAGGAATACAGAAGGGCAATGGCCCATAGCCATGGACAAAATTTGGAATATGATCGAACCCTCCCAAATGGCACATCAAGGAAGCTGGGTTAAGCACCTACGTGGTTGTGATGTTTAAATTTCCCGGGTGTTATCCATATTCATTAGAGACACTGGAGCTTGTACTAATTGCGCAAGACCTAATGCATCACCAGATGAATGGTGGAGACCATTAACAAAGCCTATTGCATTGAGAATGGCAGATGGGAATCAATGTTTACTTTTAGACAGATCTTTCCTTTCCCGACACTAGATGAGGATGTTATTCTTGGTAATGCATTCTTAATGGGACAAAACGAACATTGGTCTTTTGTGCAAGACAGCACCACGATTACTACAGCAGGTGTGACTCTTCAAAATCCTTGGTTAAGAGACAAATTTGAGGTTTATCCTATGAAACAATCAGAGTTTTGTGGAGACTGTCCCTGTGACCAAGCATTTAGAGTGTGAGCTCAGCGTGGCAAATAATGGGAGCATAAGCTATTTCAATGCGAAAAATCTTCATTTCCAAATTATACCTCCTAGTATCAAAATTTGTTCAGCCTAGAACAAGGAAAAATTCGGAGTATCCAACTGCCAGGAACGAAATGGAATAAGTTCCTGCTAAAACTAAAAAGTAACTTTCGTGACGATCCACAATGAGTCTTTTTTCTTTTCTTCTTTTTTTGTGTGTAAAATGTAAGTCAAACTGTGGAGTCTTAATGGTGTAAAAGCCAGACTAGAGCTAAAAGATCCAATTACCATCATTTGAGCAAAAACTGTGAGATGGTAGAGGTATTTGAAAAACAAATTCCTGACCTGTTCTCGAAAGGTTTTATTAGAGATGGTTTTAGTCCGCATTCTAGCCCAACCTTCATGGTCATTAACCATGCAGAGCAGGTACAAGGAATAGTGTGAATTGTTACAGACTATCTTCAGCTTAGCAAACCAACAAAGATAATGACTATAAGATAGCTGCAGCAGGAGATCTCATAGACAAAATGCCCTAGGCAATTTTCAGCGGGAAATGGATGATGCCTTCAAGTATCTACACAAGTTTTGTGCTGTGTATATACACGATGTAGTGGTCTTTAGCAAAAGCGAAAAGATGCAAATGAATCACTTTTAACCACTGACAAATATCTTTAATAAAGAATACATGATCCTATGTAAAAGAAGGTAAAATGGATAAAGGAAAAAATTAGTTGCTTCCATATAGGGCTAGTATTGCAAACCTAAATTTGCGAGATATAATAAACTTTCCTGACAAAGGAGAAGGTAAAAAGCCCAGAGGTACTATAGATCTGCTAACTAGGCCAGACAATTTTAAGAAATCTTAGTAGGCTACCCAAGAAAGCTCCAAGTAATACATCTCGATTTTGGGATGATGAAGACACTCAAGCAGTAGGTTAAAGAAAAGGTAAAGCATCTGCCACCATATTATCACCTTCTGACGCATCAAATGAATACTAGGGAGAAGTACAAAAAACTAAATGAAGAAAATCAGTAAGGCTTCTATCAATATTAGTCTGCCACATTTAATTGGTCTGAACTCGATTGTTTGACACGTGAAAAGGATGTACTTGCCATGAAAAATTGTATAAAACTTTTTTTACATATTCCTTACCCCAAAAAGGTTTGTAATGAGAACCAACTCTGAATATGTCGAAAGATTCTTGTATCTGAATCTGAAAGAAGCTCAGCAAACTAGGCTTCTCATTATACAAGAATGGTATAGTTATTACAACTTTGACATAGACTATATTCCTCCAGATAAAAAATCTTAGCTGCTTCTCTCTCTCTCTCTCTCTCTCTCTCTCGTAAATTTTCTTGCTGTGCAGATAAATCCTACAGCAGAAAGAAAAAATTTTCGGGTCTGCAAGCAAGAGGGGCATCCAAGGAAGAAGTGCTCAAAGAGACAGAAGGAGAATGAGAGCAAAACCTATGCTTCTATTAGAACGAAAGCAAATATTAGTTGGCCATGCAGAAGACAGAGTTATTTTTTCTCATTTTAGAATCATAGAGGAATGGAAAAAAGCCTTAATATCATCCGTTCAATGAATGTGGGGAATGAATACTGGGAGAGACTTGCCAAGAGAATGAACTGGTTGGTTGAAAAGACAGTCGAAGTTCACAAGCCTCTTGTGATTAAGTCCAAAAAGAATTAAAGGAGATGTCCTTGAAGATTAAAATCAGGTCGACGATGATATGTTTGGCAAACAAACACACACACCAAGTATAATCTGATTCAAAAATGGTTGTGTTTTTTAGGTGAACTATCTGGCATATATGGCTTCAATAAAGTTATGGGAGCAAGATCTTGACAATGAAGCTCTTGGAGAGTTTGTACCGGATGGATATAAAATAATCACGAGGAAAATATTCCTGAGAATCATAATCCTATTCCTGAAGATTTTGACATTGAATCTGGTGATAAAAACCTCGAAAATAAAAATTTGAACAAGTTAAGTTTGATATCTACATAATGATTCCATCAATTACGGCCTTCATGGGAAGGGTACTAAAATCTATGCAGAGTTGCTAGTTAGACTTGAGAAAGAGATTTCCAGCAACTTCAATGGTTCATAAAAGATCCTGCTTCACACATAAAGATTCTAGAAGTTGAGTTAAAATTTTACAAAAAAATCGGAGAAGAGTTCCTTGAATAATGGAAAGTTAAGGTGCGTATTCTCTAAAGCTCTACTACCTGGAGATTTGACGTTAATAAAAAAATATAATAGGCTCAAAAAGACACTTTTTCTTTAGAGGAACTCTCTGCTCTAAATCCTTATCTCCATTGGGAAGGACAAGGATGACTAAGCTAGAAACATCACACAAGCGTAGCAGAAACTGGACTCCCGCTTGTAGAAGCAGGGTTTGCAGACTCGATCAACATTGACAGAGGCTATCTACACCTTGTTAGTAAAGTTAAACCGTTGGTGCTACATGCTTGAAGCTGCTTAGGATATGGTCCTAGATTTTCTACAGTGATTGTTACCAGCACGATGAATGGAACCGGCTGATGAAAGGAAATAGATCATGTCTAACAGATCTGGGAAATTCAACAACTTGCAGAACCAAACAAAACCAAGAGAAACATAAAAATGCGGTGAGACATTATTTTTATCACTAAAGCCACTGAAATCGAATTCTTTATAGCCGTCCTAGAGCATGCAATAGGCAACAAACAAAAGTATTATCTGCGAGGTGATGGAAGAATTTTCATCATCATTCTCAAGGGTTATATGAGCTTTAAATAAAAAGAAGTCTGAGAGAGAAAATGAGAGAAAGTAATCGATCTGCCCCCTAAGTTTATGGCTTAGAGGACAGAGCTTATATTTCAGGGATGATGTTTTTGAAGTCTGGACGATCTCCCAAACCAAAGATCAGCGACTTGAAGAGAAAAGGGAACGAAATAATCACGCCCAATTTAGAAGAAAAGACCCAGGGCCAGCCTTCAGATGAGTGATTACTACGTCAGCACTCAGCAGTACAAGACGTCAAAAACTAATTTTCTCAAAAGAAGAGAAAATGCGTGGATTAGAAAGGATAATCCCCATGGGTTAGACGGGGTATAAAATCTTATATGTTCAGGCGTAGGCAGCTCACTTTTGTTATTGTCCGCTTGTAAATGTTGAAGTGAACTGGCAACATCCCACAGGCACCAGCTTTTGTATGTATATAGTTGATCCCTCTTCAGTTGAAAGGGGAGGCGAAATCAGTAGAGAAAGCTTTCTCTACAATTCTTACTCTCTAAGTGATTTTAGTCTGGGTCTGCGTCCGTGAGAGACTGATAACTCAAAACCTCAACAAGAAGCAGAGGCATGCCAGCAGTACAAAAGACCCTCCAACTAACAGTAACGGGGGTGGAACATGGGAGCCCAAACTTCCCGCCCGAATTGGAAAGCCGAAGTCCACGAAAATATACTTCTATAGATTTTTAAGTTAATCTTTTTCTTAAGAGGATATAGTCTGTTATCTAGAACTACAGAATCCTTAAAATTGGTCTAAACATGAGGGTGCCACTCGCATGAGTCTTTCATGAGTGATAGCCTAATCCAAATTGCCAAGTCTAAGCTAATACCATATGAAGTTAGATCACGTTGTGAAATGATCTGTATTTCCAATTAGGAGTAGCTTGTCTATGGTTTATACGTATTATTTACGTAATTATATACACACTAATACCATGGTTTATAATGACAATAACTTGCATTATCTGTGTCATTGATTTAATGACTTATAATTCTTATACTTTAAACCAAATGGATTGTTTGATCATGAATTGCATTTGATAATATATGCTAGTTAAAATGTTTATTTCAAGATATTTTATTTTTGTGTTATTTTTTCGAATTTCAAATTATTAGAATTTAAACTTTCAAATTAAGTCAATAGCCTTACTATCATGATTTTTTGTAAACAAACATATATTTGTTAAAAATGTATTTCAAGATAAAGGACAAATCACTAAAATGAGAATTGACCGAATACGGGTCATATGACACAACTATGCCATGTGACAATGACAGAGCAAAGTTACCTCCCACGTTGATAAGCATAGAAGGAAATTTTCTCTTAAACCCGGCTTGAACTATATCCAATGGACATAGAATATAGATTAGTACATGTGGTTTTAATGTATTTTGACAGTTTTTGATATCGAAGAAACTTATTATATTTGAATATTGTGCACCTTTTCTTCTAACCAATATCTCAATTTGTGAATTCAAAGTTTCAAGCTCTTTGAATTTTCTTTTATAGTTTCTAGAATTTTTTGTTAAATTTTAATTGGAAAATAAGAAAATGCCTAGGCTTAAAGCTCAAACCCAAATTTCCCCCACCCCTCTCTCTCACTCCCATGATCCCATCCGCATTTGCCACTGCCCCGTGGCCGCCCTCATCTGTTCCCCCCGCTGCCATGTCCCTGCCACCATCGCCTGTCCTAGCGCAGTTGGTGCGCCCTCTTTCCGTCCCTCTGTCACGGAAAACAGGAGAGTCTCAGCGACCACTGCCCGAGGCTAGCGACCGCTGATCCGGGCTTGAAGCCCCAGATCCGGGGTCGCGAACCTAGATTCGCAGCCTTAAAGCCCCTAGACACAGAGACACAGAGACGGGCTGAGGTGATGCGGCTGGGGTGGCGTTGGGACGTGAGCAATCGGACGGCGGCGTGGGTCGGAGAGGACGAACCGCTCGCCCATTGTACTCTGTTTCGTGTTCTGTGCAAGTGTTTTCTGTGCTGTGTCTAATGCGAGTGCGAGAGAGAGAGACGAGGCAAATTAGAGAGAGCCGGGATAGATTATGCCGAAATTTAGAGGATCCCAAACCTTAAAGAAGATCAAATATCAAAAGAATTACACTATTTGAAGCAGTAGAAGTGTTTTCACGTACCCGTCCATAAAATGCCATCCAGACAAGCTCCCAGCGTCAAGAAGGGCTTTCTTCCATCGCTTTACTTTCTCTGAATCCTCCCCAAACTTGACCTCATGTTTGGCCATAGCTTCTGCATAATCCTCTCTCTGCCCTCTCACTTCTCTAGGCTCCACTTTGTAAAACACCGGAAAGACCATGAGGCCTCTTTGCTCCTTGCACTCCATGATTTTCACCACCTCCTCCAAACACCACGGGGATGAGGCAAAGTCCTTGGAGAAAACAATGATCGCAATTTGTGATTCCTCGATTGCCTCCATGAGTGCGGGTGATATTTGCTCTCCCTTCTTTAGATCTTCACTGTCCATGTAAGTGTTTATTCCACTTTGATCAAGAGCTGTGTAGAGATGACCGAGGAAATAGTTGCGAACGTCTGTGCCTCTAAAACTCAGAAAGACATCATAGCTTCTTCTGCGCTTGGAAGAAGAAGAAGAAGAAGAAGAAGCCATTAGAATCAGAAAACAGAAATGGTTAACAATAGGCAATGAGTTGCCTAAGATTTGGTTTCTCTGAGTCGCTCTCTGAGTCGCGGTCTATTCGCCATTTGATCTTCTCTATATATGTTGATTCTCCGGTGCATGACTTCCTTTCGATGTGGGTCAACAAAGAATATTTTAATAGAAGTGCTCAAGGAGCCGACCCTTTAGCATTGGAGTGCTCTTCACGCACATGAAGTGTTGACAATATGCACTTTAAATTTTTCTTCGTGGAAGATCACATTTGTCACATTAGTTAGATGTGTCTTCGTCACATGCCTTTGGTTAATGTTGGATTTATTGCTAAATTGAATTGTTAATAAATTTGACTATTCAACATAGGATAAATTTCTATAACCATAATAACAAACTATCATAATTAAAGGCCAATTTTCTGATTAATTTATTTAGCTACAGGGAAATGGCTTCTATTTATTCATTCCTTCATTTTTCTTTTTCTTATATTGATAATAAAGTGTTGATCTCGTTAAAAAGATAGTTTGCTGTGGTTATATGGTAAATTTGCGAGTGATGATTGATGCACCTCTCGATTAATCGATCAGATACTAATCAATTAATTTCTTGTCATTATAAAATGAAAAAGGTGATATGAGATCTGTGGTGGCACCATGTGTTCTAATCTTTGTTGAATGTGAATTGAAAGTGGTCCATGAATGTCATTGAAGTATGTGTTACTCTAGATATGATTGCAAAAGCAACTTGGATTTTTAATCCGGAAACCTTTACATTCCAACCATATAATGAAAAACCTTATATCTCGTGACTTGGAAGTCTATCCACAAGATAGGCCATATATTACTTATTCTAAAGGATTATATCAAATTGAACAAAAAATGCATATCCTAATACATGTTGGAAGTTATAATATTATTAAAAAAAAGAGGAGGAGGAGGCTATTAGGTTCAAGCTCCAAAATTAGTGAGGACATAAAATTAGAAGGCCAAGTTGCAAACAAAAACTTCAATTGCTAGAGCATGAAAGTCGTTCCATCATTACACAAGGCAGAAAAATTAGAGACAATGTGAGTGTGGGAGGTGTAACTCTTCAGCCTATGATTGTCAAATTACACCAATTTCTCATGGGGAAAGAAGATAGGAAATTATTCTGCAACTAAAATACATCCAAGTTATGTCTCACCATTTTAGGCAACAGAAATTCTCAATCAACAAAATGATGAAAGATATCAAAACAAAGATTATTAATTAAACAAAGTAAGTAGAATCTACATGGTCACAATTTGTCCACTTGCACGTGCTTAAAAAGTCTTGGTCCTGCAAGCCACACTAGTAACCACCATCCAGCCCACTTTCCTTCAAATTGGTCTTGACATCTCCAAAGTGAAAAATTGCTTTTCTTTCAATAATTGATTTATTTCTACAACTTGGTCTTGACATCTCCCATGTTCCTTCGTGGATCTAAAAGCCAAACGACTCAATCAAACATAATGTCGGCATATATAGTTCTAGTTCCAAGATCACATCCAATGTGCCCGTTCCAGTTGCACTTACTTTTTCTCCAATACCCCCACCATCAACTTTAGCCCTACGTTTCGGTAGCCAAAGGTCTACAATATTCCATTGTAATCAATAACTTAATGTTGCAAGTTTGATTTGATTTGATTTTATTTTATTTTATTTACGACAGTTTACAAAGGTTTGCAATACTTTATGATAACTAAGAACATGACGCTGTAAAACGTCATTAAATATGACTTCAACTGGGTTAGACGTCCATTTGCTAGTACGTAAAGTTTTGAAAATTTTCCGACCAAAAACAAAAAAAGTCTTGTAAATTTCACTTCCATTTTAAAGCGGGCAGAACGTCAAACCTTGTGCACAACTGATTGCAACCGACTTAAATTCAATGGCTGAAGTTGATTAGGTATAACTCTGACAAACTCTGTAAATTGAGCTGGTACCCATTTGGACCGGACCACCATAAAATGGTTATGCATTTCTCTATTGCTACTCCCTTTTTTTTTATATATATATTCATATAACATATTTAATAAATTTCTTGACTTATATTTGTGCGTTAATACTTCATTCTATGGAGTATATTTAATATTTGGGCAAAAAATTCTCATGTTTATTTGAATTTTTAGAACTAAATATCATGGCATCACATGTTGATAAATTAAGAGAGTTGATGATACGTCTTCATCATAATACATAATTAAACAATAATATGATCAGCAAGTGTCAGAGGAATCTGATACATTCACGCTCCAAATGCAGAGAGGCACATGCATCCTTTTGCCATTTTCCCCACATTTCGTAAAGCAATGGTTGCCAGGCAATTTTTAAGCTGTTTTAATGGATAAGGATTACCCTTTCCTTTCATAGCTTGGGCATGGAGATAGAACAAGCTTTTTGTTCAGTTGAAAATAATGCGATTTGTTCTAATGTATAAATTCAAAGAAATGAGAAATTCTATAGAAGAACACTTTTAAATAATTATTTCGTTTGTTAATAGCTTAATTTCTATTACTTCGGAGCGAAGGATCTTTCGCTCGGGAAGTGTCTTTTCATTAGATGTTTTTTTGGAATTCAAGTGGTGTTATTTCCAATCAATTCGAAGTGCAAGTCACTTTCAAAATAATTGGAAACTTCATACGAAAGTTTATAGGAAAGATCATCTAGGTGTGAAAGAATACATCATTCAGAGCATTTAATTCAAAAGCGAATTTCCGCGTTTGGACCTTAAGGAAGAATGACACTTCAAAAGTGTAAAGCTTTCCCTTAAAGTTGAATGTTCCATGTGTATTCATGATATCTTCCCTTTTTTTTTTTCTGTCTTTTTGCTTAGTCAAAAGAACAAGGGAGTATTTGCTCATCACTTTCGTGCTAGCTTCACTTGACGCAACTTCGCTCTGGATAGAAAAAATGATTAAATTGATTTTGATGGGCAGGTGGCCCCCACCACTTGATTCTTTCTAAATGCGCATATCTAGAGTGAATCCAGGCCTTGAGTCCAGTGGTTCATTTCCATTACATTTTTTTTTTAATCTTTTTATCTTTTATCTTTTGCTGTTTACAGAAACGGGTTGATAGTTATTATTTGAAAAAAAAATTCTAAATAAGGACATGGAGTAAAGTTATTTTATATATAAAGAAGCCTAAAATGAATATTATTTTAAATAATGACCTAAAGTGGCTAAATTAATCTTAGATAAGCCGAACTCACCGATTGGCTAAATGTTTGTCGGCCAACAAGCATGTATTTTTCCACGGTACTTTTGTCCAAGAAAAATTTGAGTAAAAAATTACAAGCCATTAAAAAAGAAAAAGCAAACACTTCTTCCTTCGTTTCTTCACATGATCTTCCTCTTCTTCAGGTCTTTGTTTCATTTGATAAAAGAAAACAAAGCTCGGGCAAGACCCACCTCTCGTTAGTCAAATATTCACGTATTACACGAGGGCCTAGATTCTCCATCATCTTTTCCAAAGTTTGCAATTTACTGCAAGACTCACCTCTCGTTAGTCAAATACTCACGTATTACATGAGGGCCTAGATTCTCCATCATCTTTTCCAAGTTTGCAATTTACTTTGATTTCCTCTGCAAGACCCACCTCTCATTAGTCAAGTACTCACGTAATACACGAGGGCCTAGATTCTCTATCATCTTTTCCCAAGTTTGCAATTTACTTCGATCTCCACTTACATTTAATTAAGTTCAGTTTTATTCAAATTGCTGCCGCCAATCCTTCAATCACCAAAGAGAGAGTAATTGCATTTTGTTGAAGCAACATGTTGACAAGGTATAGGCATGTAGTGGAATATCACATCAATAGGAGTGGCGATAACAGTAGGAGAAATTTTTTGTTCTTTAAGTATTGTTTTTGCTTGTTTTGTTAGATTTGTTGATGCATTATGTCTCCTTTCGTACAAATTAATGCACATCAGTTGCATCCACTGCATATTTTTAAATTGGATTGGCTGCCGTCATAGTCCTACATGTTGCTAGTGGTCTCTATTTTGCAAATTTGTTAATGCTTTCATTTTGTTTTTGTTTTTTTTTTCTAGCGTGTGTTTTGTTATTGATGACCAAAACTCGTTAGCATGGAATGGAATTTAAGCGTTGGTTCTTTTTTTTTTTTTTTATAATGGTTTTTGAGTTATAGCACATTGACCACGCCAAGGATAAAATCCTTCACCTTAGCAGCAAAAATTGTTGGTTTTTGATGATGTTCTTGCACCGGAGGCCTCATAAACATAATGATTGAGCTTATTGACCATACCAACGATGAGTTCCCTCACCATAGCAATGGCACTTTTAAGTCCAGATGGGAGAGTCTAAATGCAGATTACTAGCACATAAAACATTTTAAGTCCATAATGCTCATTTTTCTTATGACAAATAGTATCTAATAAAATTGAATCAATGGAAGAGGAAGGGGGTATATAGTCACTTGTGTAACTAGTTTTCTTTGGGCATGAAAAAATATCAAGCTTTTTGCTCAGTTGAAAGTAATGCGGTTGTTTTTTATGTACAAATTCAAAGAAATGAGAAATATTTCTAGAACACTTTTAAAACATTAATTGGCGTGTCGATAGTTTATTTTAATTTTACTTTGAAGTGAAAAATCTTTCGCTCGGGTAGGGCCTTTTTCATTGGATATTATTTTGGAATTCATTGGCTTGGTGATGTTTTTCTCCATCAAATTAAAGTGCAAGTCATTTTTAAAAGCATTGGATGCTTGTTCATAAGGAAGATTTCGTCTAGTTGTGAAAGAACATATTTCATTTAGATTATTTAGTCCAAAAGAGGATTTCCGTGTTTGGACTTTAGTGAAGAATGGTAGTTCAAAAAGGAAAAAGTGGGCACTAAATTCTTTTTTGCTTAGTCAAACGTGCCAGGAATAGCTCATCACTTTCGTGCCAGCTTCCCTCCACGCAACTTCACTCCACGCCTCCTGCAACTTTGCTCTGGAAAGAAAAATGATAAAGTTGATTTTGATGGGCTGGTGGCCCCTACCACCTTGTTCCTTCTACGTGCTCATATCCAGAGGGAATCCAAGGCTTGAGTCGACTAGCTGATTTCCGTTGCATTTCCATTACGAAAATGCCCCTTTTCTGACCGCTAGAAATATCGCATGCTCGTCAACCAACCCACACTTGACGGACCAATGAGCTCAAGTCTTTATTTGACGTGGATTTAATCTCTTCAGGCCTTTATTGAAATAATTTTTATAACCTCACTTTAAGTCCTTATTTGGAGATTTTCTTCATTACTTTAAAGATACCTCATGATTTCAACTAAGACAGCTTAAAAAGCCGCAACAAGCTGTGATTTCGATCAAATACCTTTGGCGAGCTTTTTGAAAACAGGCCCCAATGCTAGTGTCGCTTCTTCTGCCACAAAATAATCAAATCTTCCTATTTCATTTTCAGGACTCAAATAAAAATTTGCCATATCATTAAAGAAATATTCCGCACGAGAGTCAACTAACACTTGCCCCTGAGCGTCAAACCAAACCATTTGGGATGGTGATGGTCCTTGCACTTCAACTATCCTCAAGAGTTATGACCTAGAACTATGTTGACCATAATTTAATTTTGATTATTATGAAAATCACTCAAGTATTTTATTTATTATTTGGACTTATATTTGCTGCATTCTAGTATATTTTACAGGATTTTGGAATGTGTAAAAATGACAGGTCCTACCGAAAAACGTAAGGGCGAGTACCTAGCCAAAATAATGTCTAGACATCCGGCCAGCTAGATATCCAGCGGTTAACCTCCAGATAGCTCCTGCAGTTTTGAATTTGGGTTTGTCCATCCCATCCAGGGGGTGTCCGAGTCATTTTTAGCCGAACATTCAGAAGTCTTAATGGTCGAATTTTTAGCTGTTTGAAGTGTTAGTAACGTCTATTTTTAGTTTTTCCTTTCTAAAAATAGGATAATCATTGTATTGGGTAATCATGTGCCCTATGGGTACTCGTACAATCCTCGTGTACACTTTGCAATAAAAAATTTGAGAGATAAATCTTGTAAGAGCATTGCCTTGTAGAAGAGTGCACCATGTTTATTAGAGAATGTTGGCTCCATCATAAACCAACCTTTATACGGATATAGTGGATTGGACTTACTCTTCAATGGTCTCGGGGAAACTATAAATCGGCAGAGCATTCTTCTAACTTACTCCTTTTATTATATAGTGATTACTTGTTTAACAAATTGCTTAACTTATATTTGTGCGTAAATACTTGATATTGTAGTGCATATTCTACATTTGGGCCAACATTGGTATGACCGCAGGTTCTCAATCAATTCTTCCTCAGTATTTCTTGTGTTTATTTGAATTTTTTGAGCTAAATATCATGGCATCTTATGTTGTTAGTAGTTTTCTAGCTGAAGGTCAATCTATTGTTGAGCACCTTTATTTTTCAGAACAAACTATAATTATTTGAAGGCTCATATGAGAATTTTTGTTTAATCAATAAGACTATGAGTTGTGGTGGCGATGCATTACTAATGGCCCTTATGTGCCTAGTAGAACCAAAGGTGAAAATATCATGCATTAAAATGAAAAAGGAAAATGACACAAATGATTATTGGACTTTGGTCTAATGTGCAATGCCGTCCCCAAATTTTTGTCTAATGTGTTCCTTGAACTTTGGTACAATGTACAATGAGGAATTTGAATTTTTAATTTGTTTAATGTCATTCCTAAACTTTGTGTTTATGCTCAATGTGGTCCTTAAATTTTTACATATTTTTATATAGTTGATGGACTATATCGAACATTTATGAATAATTTAAGGACCGCATTGAACATATTAAAATTTTAGGGACAACATTGCACATTAGGCCAAAGTTCAGGCTTATATTACACAAATTAAAAGCTTAAGGATGACATTGCATATTGGACCAAATTTCAGGGATCATTTGTGCTATTATGCCAAATGAAAATGAATGGAATTCTAATGACATGAAACTAGTTCAATTAAACACTAGGGCAATGAACATGTCGTGTTGTGCTTTGGATGCTAATTCATTCAATCGTGTTCTAGTGCTAAAGAGATATGAGAAAAACTTGAGGTCACTTTTGAAGGAACCAATCGAGTTGAAAAGTTTAAAATCAGTATGCTTACTCATTAGGATGAGCTCTCTACTATGAATGAGAGAGAGTTGATCGTTTCATATATTAACTCGATTCACCGACATAATTATAGTATAGAAATCTCTTGGCAAGGTATATTCTCAAGAATTGCCAAACCGAAAGATTTGAAAAGCTTTGCCGGAAGCTTGGGAGACTAAAGTGTCAGCCATTAATAAAGTTCATGATCTCTATGGCGTCTTTTGCTTAGCTTCTCGGAGAGGTTATTACACATAAAATCAAGTTAAAGGCTCGATTGGAGGAAGATTCAAAGAGCAAGTAGTCATTTGCTCTTGGATCCACTAACTTGGATGCGGAGCCAAAACGTAGTGACAAGGACATGACTATGGTCACGTGGAAGTTCCAGCATTTTCTCGAGAACAACAACTTCAAAAATGATGAAAGACGCACACAAGGAAATCTTAATTGGAGAAACAACATCAAATGTCACAAGTGCAAAAAGTCAGGCCATCTACGGTACAAATGTCCAAGACGTGTCACCTTCAAGGACAAGAGGGACAAGAAGGAGCGATTTTACAAGACGGATAGAAGGGAGAAGAATGCACAGAGAAATTACAAAATATTCGTGAAATGAAAAAAAAAGAAAAAGAAAAAGGCATTGACATCTACAAGAAGCGAAAGCATGGTCGATGATACCTATAGTGATCGAGATGTTGCCAATCTATGTCCCGTGGCTCTAAGCGATTGAGAAAATGAGGTAAATGATCCTACATTTGTTTTTACTTTTGAAGAGCTTCAAGGTGCCTTGGATGATCCTGCAGTAGAATTTGAGAAGTTAGTAAGAAAATTCTCTGTTGAAGAAATCAAATGATTCTCTTATTGATAGATAGAAACAAGAGATTGAAGGGTAAATTTAAATCTTTGAACAGAAAGAGTGATGGTCTTGAAAAAGAAAACATGGCTTTGAAGCTTGGCGAAAATGAGATCAAAGAAAATGTCAAGAAGTTGCAAAAGGAATTGGAGTATTTGAAAAAGAAAACGGATGAATTGAATGCCAAATTTGCAAAACTTTATACTAAGGCAACTAAGAGCTTGAACACAATGTTTGAAAAACAAAAATTTCCTCATTATAGAATGTTCTTGCATACAGCAAAGGGCTTTGGTATGCACACCCACAAATATGCCCCTTGCCAATTGTACGTATGAAGTTTCTTTTAAGTAAAATCTTCTTTGGTAATTATCATCTCTGGATAAATATTTGTTGTAAAAGAAAAATGTTCCTATGAGATATGCCCTCAAACAACAAATTGCCAGTTCTATGAGACCGGACAAGACCGGGAACCAATCAATCCTACAATTATGTGATAAAAGGCTTCCGAGTAATTATTTAATCATCCAGTAGCTCTATTACTGATACTCCTTATGACATGGCTCAGGTTATTGCAAGAAGGCATGAAAATGTGTATGTGATTTAGCCAGAGTGCTTAAACTCAAATGATGGAAGTTGTCTTGTTGTTTCGAACAAAAACGATCCTTGATTACAGGATCGAAAATCAGCACAAAATCAGCACATGTTAGCATGGATACTATCTCAAAGCTTCCTAGGTCTCGTGGCTTACCTAATTCAAAGATCAAGTTTGTGAATGCTTGTGTTAAAGGAAAATAAACAAAAGTACCATTTGAATTTAAGAAGCGTGTTAGTACCTCTAGACTTTTGGAATTTCTTCATATGGATAGGCTTGGTCCTTCAAAATGTTCGAGACTTGGTGGTAAAAAGTATGGGATGGCCTTAACTCATAAATTTTATGACTTTTGATGTTGGGATTCCTAGAGTTCTAACTGATCATCAATTTGGTGGAGAATCTACACTAGAAAGTTTGGACATCAAGAAGAGATTAGAAGTTTGGATAAGGAAGAATATTTGGGATGGCCAACTGGAACCCAAGAGGTATCACCACCATTGTTGTATTAGGCTAGCCAGCATGTTGAAAACACATTTCCTCTTATGGGATATAATCAGACGATTTCAATCAGAATTAGGGTTATGGATTATTTTTTCCTTCCTTGCATATTTTATCAAACGGCTAGGAAGGAGTAATTACCCGTGCAACAGTTAGTGGCAAATTGGTTTGATTCCTTGTTATATTTATAAGGAGTTTCGAAAGGAAAGTCTTTCCAATATCTACCAGACACTCAACTTTCCTAAAACTACTTACTAGAGGCGAAACGTTCCTTCCAAATATAGACACTCAACTTTTGGAAACCCGATTTGTTACATGGAGGGCAAAACATATGGGAAGCTCCCCCTCGACGATCCTGACACAACCAGATCTTCTCAATTAGATCCATGGCTAAGGGGTAGATTGGCTAAATTATTCTTTTGAAGATATGTCCAACGGTCAGCTTGGACTTGAGGAAATATAAGAGGATGTCTCGAAGCAAAAGGAATTCAATTTCCATTCATAAGTATTGAAGCTTTTGATTCCAAAGTTTGAAGAGTATTCTTAATCTTTTACATTCGTCTCTGTGAGAGTGTGTGTGGAGTGACTCACACAAACTTGAGTGTTCTTAGTTCAGTATTTGTAACCTTTGATTGGTTCTTATTAGTGGATTCTAGCTAATAGGCTATAGTGCGGGAGAATAAACAACTTATTGGGAAAAAAGGAGAAAAATCACTTTGATCTTGTCTTTGGGAGAAATAAGTGGCTCACGAGGAATGGGAAAAAAAAACATATTCTATTTGATCTCAAATTCCTCATATAGCACTTCTTCTAATCTTGGATGGGGGATCACTTGTAGGAATGACATAATGCTAATCCATGTTCCACACGGACAAGGAAGCATTGTTTTTTTAATTTGATTCTAACTTGGTTCTTCGGTGGCCTCATAGAATTAGGTATGCACTTGATCCTATGAAGAAGTTCTTCACAGGGGTGGATTTGGACGAAAGATAGGAAAGCTATTCTTGAGTTTTGAGTGCCCATGAAAGAAGGGCAAAGGGAAAAAGCCATGATGATCAGGAAAAGGTAATCTTGGTCACTACTATGGCCCTATTTGCCAACATTTCAGATAGTTGGTGGATCGGGTCCTCGCATCATATTTTCTTCCGAAAAGAAGAATTATGTGCAAATATGATTGAAGAACTAGGTTATTCATATATGGGCAATGGCACTTCGATTGGTTTCAGAGGCCGAGGGAATGTGTAATTGCTGTTTGAAAACGGAAAGTCGGAAATAAGGGGTATCCAGCGTGCAAAAACCAAACCACTATAAACTTTTGTGTGCAATTCTCTATTCCTCACTCTTTCTGTTTATTAGAATTATACACTGGTAAGATCTTACCACTTCATTAGAAGCTGTCTTGCTACAATATTTGTTTAATTTCTTTCGTTTCAGTACAATCACCTATTCACCCCCCTCTAAATGACAGTTATAGCCATAACAATAAGTTGATATGAGGATGAAAAATGAAGAAGAGGTAACCACTACTGAGCTTACTTTGCTATAAGGATTTGTAGAAAATACAAGAGGAACTTCAATTGTTCAACTAGTTCACTGAAATTTTCCTCCAAAATTCATCTCTTTTCCCAATATCCTCCTCCTCCACCACCTTATTAGATATGTGTCATTGTATTATTTCAAGATCATCTGGGCTTGTTTCCTGTTTGAACATGTGCTCAAAATTCTTTTCCGTGTGAGCATATTTTAACACTTGACCTTGAGTACATCGGATTGCTGAAATCATTTGATCTACTTTTTTTGCCTCTTAAGCCTATTTTGATGTTATGACAAAAAGGGGATATTCAATTTTGATTAATGAGCACGCTCGGAGGGGGAGCTTATGATTTAAATTGTATCAAGGACTTCGATTTCTCAAGAAAGTTTTTTGACTTTTGTTTTCCTCGTTTAAATGTTTAAAGGGACTTTCTTCATTGGGAGATTCTGTTTGATTAATGGTATAGACTTCATAAAAAAAGGGAATATTTTTTACCCTAATATAGTTTTGATGATTATAACACTCACTCAAATACGTTATGATTATTTGAAATTATATCCGTTGTATTTGAGTATTTTTTGAATAATTTTAAAGGACTAAAAGAGACCGTCTCTGCCTTGAAAAATGGGGCTGAGTACCCAATCGGCCGGATGCCTAGCTAGGTTGCCTCCGCATTCCACACTCCCATAGTTTTGAATCTGGATTTGTCTACCCAATCCAACAAGCGTCTAGGCCATTTTTAGCCCGACAGTTGGACTCCCAGAAGTCTCAATGGAAGAATTTCAAGCCATTTGATGTGTTGGTAATGCCTAGTTTGGTTCCTTTCTTATTCCCCTATAAATAGGGTAGCTCATTGTCTTGGGTAATTGTGTACGGTACCAATACTTGCAATATCCCTCTAGTATACACTTTGCAGTCAGATTCTTAAGAGATGAATGTTGTGTTTCTTTAGGAAAGAGTGCCCCCTATATATAAAGGAGTACTGGCTCAATCGTTAATCAACTTTTGTATAAAGCTTCAGATGTAGTAGATTGGGCCTTACTTTCAAATGGTCTCTGAGAGTAGGGTACGCATCGGTTTGGGCCAAATCACAATATATCTTGCCAAAGTTATATTTGTGTGTAGAATAATTTATATTGTGTTGCATATGCTACGCATTTGGGCCAAAAGTTAATACATCCCATCAAGAATATTCTTATTTTCAATAACTTTTTGTTTTTCTAAATCATTAGCCTCATCAAAAAATTCATCAAATGAATCATGCGACTTACCTATTGAGCCATTTTTAAGGCATTAAACATACATCTTCACATGATCTTACTCAATTATGATATTTTCATCGCTGGGATAGGGATGAAATTTAGTATTGGAGAAATATGATATGGGGACGTATTAGAAAGACACTGACCCAAATTGAAGTATGCCAAGATGGTCGAAATTCAAATAATTGGAGAGTGATCAAGAGCTCTAGCCTCTTTAACGTTCTTCAAAAGAAGATGCACCATGTCTGTCCACCTTGCTTGAAGTTCTAATCTGTGGGCAACCAATCGATCCATGATGTTTTGCCTCAATGCCCTCTAGATTACTTGGACCTGAGCAGGTCCTTAAAAGGCTCAAGGAGAAAATAGGTAAAAGATTCGCCTTGGGGTGGGAGACCCCGTGTTGTCCTTTGTATTCTCTCTCTCGAGAAGAAAAATATTGAGAGGGAATTTGGGGGCTTGATGGCAATGAAGGTAAACATTGCATTAAGGGTAAACAATAAATTAAGGGCAACCTTGGCTACTACCGGATAGGCTAGGCCTAAATAAGCCCACCCATGCCTAGAGTGAACCGAGGCAGGTGAAAGGCTTGCAGCTGCTTTAGCATGCCTTTTGGCACTGAACTTAAAACCTCAGGCTAAAGTAGTTCCCCCGGTTTTAAGTTCAGTGCCAACCGCTCTCCAACTTACTTGCAAATACTTCTTGCATCGCATGTTTTCCATTAGTCATCATTTGAAACATCTTGATTTTAATATTTTGTTTCTCTACTTCATTTGTTTCAGAAACATGAATGATTTAAATAATATTTTCTTAAAACTAATCACTTATATCGTTTATAAAAATAAATGAGCAAAAAATATTTTTTCTCATCCATGAAAATATCTAGAAATAAATTATTATCCATAATGACAACTTTAAGCTACACAACTAATCCTTTAGAAAAAAAATTTCAAAATCAGTCATTTTTCATTAAACAAACATAGCTTTTATGCATGTTGCTTCTCTACTAGGTCGAGCTCTTCAAGCTAGAACTCAGCTTCATTATTCCACATTTTTTTTCGGTCAGACATTGTTCCACGTTACAAGGTCATAACATGTAAGTTGGGTACTAACAAAATTATATTCGATCTTTCTTTCAAAATGGTATACTTGGTATAGAAAATGTAAGAAATATAAAAACAATAATTCAAAGGTTATAAGTCCATTATTAGCAATCTCTCAAAGAATTTTATTTATCTTTCCTAATAATTATAGATGTCATTAGAGTTTGCGCTAAATCGTCACGCATATTCAATTGATATAAATCGTCAATTCCCGCTTCAGTATTTTGCAGCCCTATCATGCGTTCCTCCACACTGGTTGGGCCACTTTCCTCTTGATCCGTTCGATTTGGGCCATTTTCCCAAAGTGCGGTATCCTCCGTAGCTCTTGATGCAAGACTGTTTTTCAAGGACTAGAGCTTGGTTCTCATGGCTTCTCTCGAGCTCTCTTCCTTTGAATTTGTTTGATACCTGAACATGACAAACCTCGGAGAGCGCACGTTACTGACTGTTGACATCTCAATTTTAATTAGGTCTATTTTATTAATTAAGTTTTTATTTTGTCTTTTTCGGAATAATGAACAAAAACCAAATAAATAGCAAAAACAACAAAAAATAGTAAAAATAAAGGAAAAGAAAAACAAAAGCAGCAGCCCCCTTTCTTTCTTTTTTTTTTCTCCTTCTTCTTCCTTCTTCTTCTTCCCTCTTCTTCTTCCTCGCTCCTTCTTTCTCCGCCTCTGTAGTTCACGCGCAGAAGACGACGACGCGCGCAAAGGATGGCCTACGGCCGAGCAGAGTAGGCCAACGTCGGCCGGAGAAGATAAGATTGCGAAGCGCCATAAATGCCAAGCATGCTTCGCTGGATGAGCTTGGATGGGACGCCGGTTCAGCCAAGGAGAACCGCCCGGCGCGCGAAGGGGACCGGCGGTCGAAGCTTCGTCGACCGGATTCCCTCGCCTATAAAAGGGCACCACCTTCGTCGAAGAACGAGACGGGCGAGCTCGGAAATCCTTCACTGAGAGACATCGGGAAGGATTGAAGGGCGAGCGCGGGAGAGAACTCGGGTCGCGAGCTCGGCTGACCTCCCACTGAGAGACTTCGGGGGAGGCCGCCGGCTAGCGAGTCCGAGAAGGTCAGATCCGGCCGGTGGAGGCTTGGATCTGGCCTGAGTGAGAGAGAAGCAAGGTCGGGTTGAGAAGCGAAGAGGGTGAGATCCGAGCGGAAGGAGCTGAGCGAGAGAAGATCCGGAGGAGAGAGGGTCAAGATCTGGGCGCAGATTTGGAAATCTGCCGTGCCGAGTTGCCCCGAGCCAGGCCGCCGCCGTCACTGTGGCCGAGCACCAGTCCCGACGCCGTCAAACGATACTGTCGCCCCCGTGCCTCGCCGCTGCTATTTTTCCCGACGCCGTCCAAGTTTAAGGGCCGCCCTCATCAAGCCGTGCCGCCGTGCCGTGCCGACGCCGAGGACAGGTGACGACGAACCCTACTCGCGCCATCCCCGTCGCTGCTTCCCCTCTCGAAACCTAACCGCCGCCGTCCGCCATGTCGCCGCCGTCGTCAGGCGCCGCGCCGCTGTCCGGTGACACCCCCAACCAGCGATCCCGCGTCACGTCGGGTCGAGCCGGGTCAGGCGTGGTTCGTGAAACCGGGTAGGGTTTCGCGAGACCTAGGCGGCCGAAAATCGGGTCGGGCGCACCTCACCCGGGTAGGGTTTCGGCCAACTTGGGCCATTCGCGCGTGGGCTGGGTAGTTTTTGAACTGGAGTTTTTTATAAAACGGGCCAAGAGCGGTTTGGGCCTTTTTTTAAAAAAATAGGAGGAAAAAAACCTGAGTCGGGCCCGCGTTGCGGGCCCGTCTGTGTCTCGGGCAGACGAAGCGGGTCGGACTCAACTCGGGGATCCGACCCGGTTCGTTTTTAAAATATTATTATAATATAAAATAATATTTAAAAATAATTATAATAAAAAATAAAAATTGTTTTAATTTCCAGAAAATCAAAAATATTTAAAAATGTCGAAAAATGTTTTATTTTCTAAAAAATCGAGAAAAATCAAAAATAATTTATTTTCCAAGAATATTTTGAAAAATATTAAAAAATATTTTATTTTAAAAAAAAAGCCAAAAATTCATGAAAAAGCCAAAAAATTCAGAAAAGCCAAAAAGACTTGTATTTTTCCAAAAAATACCAAAAAAACCCAAAAAAAAAATCCCTTTTGTGTCCAAAAAATTAGAAAATGACTCAAAAAATGTTTTTCCTCCCAAAAATGCATGGAAAATCTCTCAAACATCCAAAAAGCCTTAGAGTTTAAACAAGATTAGGTACCGAAAGGGCATTAGTGATTAACTAATGTAATCAAGTCCCCGATCCTAATTTCTCTGGTTGCGCAGGAGCGAGTATTTCTCCCGATACTTCGCTTGGGTTTCTAATCGACCCACTCCAAATCGATTAGTGGCGACTCCATTTTAAAAATTGATTTATAGGTTAAAAACTCAAACTATTAAAGTCGTGAATTGGTGGACTTGGGAGAGTCCGGGCATAATTAAATTCAGCCGAGCCATTAGCCTCCTTAGGCGCTCGTACCCGATTGCGGGCGCCGGAAAAAAAGAGGTCGCGACACTGACTAACCACATAGAGGAAAGCAGGATCGAGTTGAGTCACTGGTTGCTTGGAATCAAGGTCTTTAGGTTGTCCCTTAATTGTTTGCACATTATTTGGAATCATTGCTTTGTCAAGACTTCTTCCATTACTCTAATGCTATAAGCTGAAAATGATTCAAATCAGCATGACCAAAATTGACTTTTTCATGGCGATCTTGATTTGGAAAATGCAAGCCACATATGATTAGAATTTGCTTGATCATATGGTGTCTATGGAGCAATCCCTCTCCCCTTCTTGTCATTAATGCGTGGTAGGATGTGGACTGTGGCTATCTCTTTTCCTCCTCTTGTTGGAATATAGAAAGCTTATCTTAGAAACTTGTCATAAGCAACCCCTTCGGTATGACTCCTACAGGAAAAAAGGCGGAGCCTTTTCCTCAGCAACAATCTTCCTGCAACATTGCGATAAGTGCCATTGAACTACACATCTAACAAAGGAACAAAAATACGAGTCTATTCGAACGTTATGTGAACTACTTATGTGGGCAAAATATATTTTCTTGTACTATAATCTGGCAAACAAAACATTAAAGAACCTCGGAGGCAGAGTGATGTTCTTCGTGAGATGTTAGATTCCCATTATGGGTGATGTTATGACGTCATTGGCTTAAAACGGATGAAATTCATGCCTTTTTTACTGGCTATTGTTGGATCATTAAAGAAATTATTGCAGTTGTATAGTTGCTAACTACATAAAGATATTTGGTTATTCAACATTTCAGAATAATTATTACTTGTGAATGTTACCAACTCTTGCTATACTAGTAGGTATTTTATAACAGTACAATAATTAGCCATACCCACTAATTACCAATTCAATCAAAGTTACGACTTTTATAAATTAATAATTACTAACTACTTGGAGAAATTATTAGTTACTGAAAGGTTTAAGCTTACTTTTAAATATGGAAAGTAAATATTGACTCTTCAAATTTACCATATCTCAATGGATTGAAAGTTTATCTTTCCCTATAGAGAAATTAAAAATCAAACCAAGAAATTACTAGCTATTGTGAAAGGTGCATACTTCCTTTTTTCAGTATAAACATTATCAATTGAATGAAAAGTCATTTTCTCGTATTATTAGACATTTTCCCTTTGAAGATTACTAATTACCAATTGGATGGAAATATATCACTTACTAATATTTTGGAAACTACTTACTCTGCTAAAAAAGTTACCATACTTGTAGAAAGATCACTGCTTTTGGAGATAAAAGAGGGGAGCTAACTTCTATGAGCCTGTGTATGATAATCTTCCAGTGTTGGTTGAATCTTAAAAGAGCCATTTTTGCCGCATCTAACTAATTGTCTTTCATTCCATAGGATATTGTTGCTGACCGCCGCTGATCCTACCATTTTTTTTTCGTTAGCAATAATCTTCCTCTGCTTGCGTATATCATTGTTTATTCTCCTCCTCTTCCTCTTCAGATACCCTTTTTCATTATTGTCGCACCCCATCCCCGCAACTACATTCCGACCAAGGAGAGAGCGATCCAATCTTTCTCTAGCCAGCACCAGCAAAAAGCATGCTCACTCTCTTTTCCGATATAGAGATTTACTCATATTGCACAAAGAAGTTACTACGTGCAATTACTTTGTATATTGACACTTACTTTTTCAATCTTATAAGTCACTAGCGAAACAAGAAGTTTATGATTAAAGGGTTGTTAAAAGTTGCTCGAGGCCTTGAAAAATTACTGATAAAATGAGATGTTACTTATTACTAATAGAAGCACATGCTTTTTCAGTATAAGAAGTAGCTAATAAGGATAAGAAAAGTTGTTGTAATTACTTCTGGTATTTTGGTACCAACTAAATTAGATGAAAGCTTACTCACCAAGCAGAGAGGTTAGGTGACAATAATAGCAAATAATTGTGCACTTCAAGCTTTCATGATCACGATTATACAACATCATATTTATCATTTCACATGAATCATAATCAATATGAAAAAAATCTATTGCTCGATGTGATGTGTCGTGCATATCTCTTGAACCAACCATTGAGTCGCTCAGGCATTGATTTGCTTTGGGTTTCACTTGGATTCGGGGCCCTAAATTCAGTTGCTTGGCTTCTTCCACAAATTGAACTCAATTTACATTGAATTTTGGATGGATCGGGTCAAATGTCCAACAATGTGACTTGCTTTTCTAATGACCTTGATGCCACCTAGTTGTATATATCTCTCAAACCAACCATTGGGCCCATCAGGCCTAGATTTGATTCAAGTTTCAGTCAGATTTAGGCTTCAAAATCGGGTGGTTGCTTCACTTCTTCGACAAAAATTGAATTCATTAGCGTCGAGTTATGAACAATGGGTTTAGTGGTCCGACGATGCCGAGCCACTGTTCTTAACGACCTTGATGCTCACACAGCGATCGACAATGTCAAAACTCTTGCTGGGGAGCAGTGTTGATACCGCAAAGACAGTAGTAGCCCGAAAAAGGAGTACAGTTGCGTTGTTGTCTGCAAACCTTTTCCCTTTCTTTTTTCCGTGTTCTGTTTCTTTAAACGGAAATGCATTCGGTTCTTCATACGTACACTCTGTATTTCTCGTATGTAACATTTACGGAAATTTTGAGTATATACACTTGAGAGATACACTTTTCATGCGCACATTTTTTTCATATTAATTACTAAATTTCGTGCACGTTCTACATACATGAGTGCTTATTTTATTCCTTGCACAACGTCATAATATATTAATAATTTTAAATTGGAGGACAGAATAATTACTAGATTTTTTTCCTCATTATTACCGCTTTATGAATTCCTTTCAAGAAAGCAAACACTAAATGAACACTTTTGGTATTTTTTAGTAAAAGCAAACCACATTTTTTAATAACGATTTAAAAAATTAAGGTATTTGATTTAATAAAAGTCCATGTGCTTAGATTGAAAATCAAGTAAATGATCGATGCCATTATCTATAAAAAAAAAATATTAATATTATGAAAAATCATAAATCCCAAATTCTTTTAAAAAATATTTATGACAAATTTATCTTTTATTAATTTTTATTAAATCAGATGAATATTATGAAAAATCACAAACTAGTGAATATGTGACAAATAGAGAGTAAAACCTTCAATTTGTACATCCGTCAATTGTCTCAAGTTAGCAAATTGATAGTAATATCTAATAAAAATTAACGAGATCAAATTTGTCATAAGTTTAATAGTTTGAGATTTTTTTTTTTCTGGTGGAAAAAGTAAGAAATAGTCTCAAACACTAGCAAAAAATAATCCATAAAACTGTCTTCCCAGCAGCGACGTTCGAATTCAAAAAAAGTCACTCACATTTTCCACCATATTCCCCACTTTTTCACGTGACCTTTTTCTCAGTCCCCCATGACCCCAAACTCCCACTCCACTCCAACCAAGCAATGACGCTCACCGCCGCCGCCCTCTCCCTCCTCCTCCTCCCCCTCCTCCTCCTCCCGCCGCCCCCCGCCGCCGCCGCCGCCGACCCGCCCCTCGACTCCCTCCTCCCCTCCGACGCCGTCGCCCTCCTCTCCTTCAAGTCCAGCGCCGACCTCGACAACCGCCTCCTCTTCACCCTCAACGAGCGCTTCGACTTCTGCCAGTGGCGGGGCGTGAAGTGCGCCCAGGGCCGCGTCGTCCGCCTCGCCCTCCCCTCCTCCGGCCTCCGCGGTTCCCTCGCCGCCGCCACCCTCTCCCGCCTCGACCAGCTCCGCGTCCTCACCCTCCACAACAACTCCCTCTCCGGCCCCCTCCCCGACCTTTCCCCCCTCGCCAACCTCCGCTCCCTCTCCCTCGGCCTCAACTCCTTCTCCGGCCCCTTCCCCTCCTCCCTCCTCTCCCTCCGCCGCCTCCGCGTCCTCGACCTCGGCCGCAACGCCTTCGCCGGCCCGATCCCGGCCCAGATCACCGCCCTCGACCGGCTCGACACCCTCCTCCTCGACGGGAACCGGTTCGGCGGCGCGCTGCCTCCCCTCAACCAGACCCTGCTCAAAGCCTTCAACGTCTCCGGCAACAACCTCACCGGCCCGATCCCCGCCACGCCGACCCTGTCCCGGTTCGACCCGTTGGCGTTCGCCGGGAACCCGGAGCTCTGCGGCGAGGTGATCAATAAGGCGTGCGCCTCGGGCGCCCCTTTCTTCGGGCCCACCTCCTCCGGCGGCAATGGGAGCAGCTCCGTGCCGGCTCCGCTGGCGCAGAGCGCGCAGTCGCAGAACGGCGTCGTCGTGTCGCCGGCGTCTTCGTCGCGGAGGAAGCCCAAGAGAACCGGCGCGATCCTGGGCTTCGCGCTCGCTGTCATACTGCTGGTTTCGGCATTGTTGATCGTCTTCATCCTGTGCAAGACCCGGAAACGCCAGACCCGCGCAGGCCCGAAAGGGCCCGCGGAGCCCGACGAGCCTGTTGTTCAAGCGAGAGCCGTGAATTCTGCGGCTCCGAACTTGATGACGGAGCTGCGAGAGAAGTACAACAGCAAGATTCAAGAGGCTCAGCAGAGAGTTCAGAGGAGCGGGTGCTTGGTGTTCTGCGCAGGAGAGTCGCAGCTGTACACGCTGGAGCAGCTCATGAGAGCGTCCGCCGAGTTGCTCGGCAGAGGCACCATCGGGACGACGTACAAGGCCGTGCTCGACAACCAGCTGATCGTGACGGTGAAGCGGCTCGATGCCGGCAAGACGGCGGGCACGAGCGAGGAGGTGTTCGAGGGGCACATGGACTCCGTGGGCTGGTTGAGGCACCCGAATTTGGTGCCGATGAGGGCTTTCTTTCAGGCCAAAGGGGAGAGGCTTGTGGTCTTCGATTATCAACCCAACGGCAGCCTCTATAATCTCATTCATGGTATGTACATTTTACTTATTTTGCGAATAACATTTTGATCATTGATTCGATTCTTTTAGCATGTATCGGACGCTTTGCTTTGTTCATTGAGCATCAATGAGTTTGGCTTTGTTTCTTTTGAGGTATCTCTTTGATGGGTTTCTCGGATGTGTTGTACTGGGGAGACTTCATGGGTATTCAGTAACATCGAAGGGCCTACTTGGGAAGATGGGTTGGTGTCTGCATGCGGTTAGAGCCAGTCGTTTGTTTGTTGGTACAGTGGGTGATTCCCGGGTGCTATCTTTGCATTATTGGCCATGTTTTGGAGTAAATGCTGCAAAAGGTTGCAGCTTTTTCGAACTCTCATTTATGCATTTTCCTTCTCAGTTGTAAAGTAGGGGCATTTCTTGTTGACTTCTTGAGAAATGCTGGAAGTACGGAGTAGATTATCAAATTCAGTTAAGTAATGAGGTGCACTCACTAGTGTTGTCGCCTTTAACAACTCGAGCTCAAGCTTTAATTTGGTAAGATCAGCAACAGCTGAAACTGATAGCTCGTTGATTAAATTGATAAAGAGTGGTCTTTTGTATTGTGGTTGTATCAAGTAAAAAATCTACTGATAGTATCTAATAATGTGAGGGGATGTGAACAGCCAGTACAGATTGAAATCAACTTGTAATCAATGCGTCATGGTCCATTATTTGTTAAATTTGCTGTAATTCTTTAATGGAAGCTCAGACATCCATTTGCTATTTCCTATTTCAACTGTGAAACTGAAATGGGAATACTCTTAAATTATGCAAGATAGAGCAAAAGTCAATTTGTTACGTGGTTCAGTTGATGTTTTGCCTGCTTGTTCTTTGCAATCCCTGTGTTGGCCAACAGGGAGACTTTGAGCTATGTCTCATGTGGATGCTTGAGCAATCAAAGACTGACTTCAATTGAGAACAAGCGTGTTTTAATTTCTTGTGGCCATCTACTTTGTGAGCTTGTTATACAAATTTTTTTTTTTTTTGTAATCTTATGGAGTTCTTTTGACACTTTTGATTAAGAGGAAGTTACTGGAGGCGTTTGCTCTAGATTATTTTGATTTATTACTTCTAACATCTTGTTAGGTGATAAAATACTCTTCAATTTCCTCAAAAAATTCTTGAGACATAGAGGCTTAGACAATCTCTACTCTGTTGGGACCGTGAACTGGCTGCTCCGGTGGAGTGCTTTCCAGCATTTTTCCTCAAATTAATGTTGAATCTACCACACTTTATCTATTATCTAGCAAGTCGACATTTATCAAAGCATAGTAACTCACACTTCCAGGCCCTGATACTCCTAGCCTTTGGAAAAAATAGCTTTTTGTGGGCTTGCCTACTCCAATTGTGTCAATTCTGGCCTAGGCATATGAATACAGCTCAAGCAGACCAGCCTGAAGAACTTATGATTACATACATGTCCATTTCTTTAATGCTTTGGAGATCTTATTTGCAATACAGGTTCAAGATCAGCAAGAGCAAAGCCTCTTCACTGGACATCATGCCTAAAAATAGCAGAAGATGTAGCCCAAGGCCTTGCGTACCTTCACCAAGCATCAAGACTTATACATGGGAACCTGAAATCCACCAACGTTCTTCTCGGCACAGACTTTGAGGCCTGTCTCACAGACAATTGCCTTGCAGCCCTCGCAGAATGCCCTCTAAATGAAGATCCTGATTCTGCTGCTTATAAAGCACCAGAGTCACGAAAGCCCATCGGTCGAGCCACTCCAAAATCCGATGTGTATTCCTTTGGTGTCCTCTTACTGGAACTCCTGACCGGTAAACACCCGTTGCAACATCCCTTCCTTGCACCTAGCGAAATGCTGGATTGGGTCAGGGCAATGAGGGAAGAAGACAGTGAGGATAAAAGACTCGGGATGCTTGTTGAAGTAGCTACTGTCTGTAGGGTAACATCGCCCGAACAGAGGCCGGTGATGCGGCAAGTTTTGAAGATGATACAAGAGATAAAGGAGGATGTGATGATGGAGGATGCTTCTGTTGGATATGCGTAGATTTTTGTCTGCTCACGAGATTTCTCAAGATGAGAGAAAACACGGGATGTAGGGATTGAGCGTGCATTAGCAGCTTGTTAGAAAAATTAAGCCTGAACGAGGTAAATTTTACAAAGGATATTGGATATCGTTGGCCGGTGAATTAAGGGGTATGTTTTGACTTGCAGAGATTTCTGCTGTACCCTTGTGATGGTAGATAAGTAAAATTTCATTTGTTCTGAGCCAATTTTGTTTAGATCTATATCGTAGACAACATTCTCCCTAATTTGAAGGGTCGTGCTTTGACATGAACCTGTTAATGTGCATATTCTCCTCAATGGGTTCTTCCTGCAAAGTCTATACTCAGGATATAGGCATACTTCGCTAGAAGGTGTGAGTTTTGACATGTAGAGAGTACTTTACCGAGCTCGTCCCTTTACCGGTTCAGCTGGGGGTGGGCCCAGCAGTGCGCGGGCCTCACTGTCAGACCTAGTCGATGACTATACTGCGTCGGGCGAAGTTCGTGCCAGCACATAAATACATGTGCTCACCACTTGGAAAAAGTTAAAAACACTATGTTGGGGTCTTGGATTTGGAACTTCAAAAACTGTTCTCGTCTTTCCTCGTGTGTCTCTTTGAATGAAAGGCATCGAAGTTTTCGCTCTGCTTTAATAAAAACAGAGCCGTGTCCCGATGTTTCTCATCGACTTTCACAAAACAAAAGAGTCCTCAACTTCTTCCCCATTCGCTGCCTTCGTCTCTTTATCTTTCTCGGTGATTAGGAAAGGTAAAGAGCGATAGCAACCATGCAAGGGCAAAGCTAAACCGGACAAGACTGGGTTAATGATAGGAGATGAAAATGCATATGGCATGAAAGTGTGAAAAGAGTTAAGCAAAATGGGAGGGAGAAACTTGGGGAACGAGACTGCTTTGTCAAAAGCGAAAGGTCAAAAAAGTTATGGTTTTTGGAAGGAAAAGGGAGAGAAATTGGAGGGGGATTTGACAGTGTGGGGTGTAGGACATGGCAATGAAAGAGGGAAGCAGCACATGATGTGGGCGTCCCCATGTTCAGGCGTCGATGGTGGTGGTGAAGTGGTGGTACCGGTGGACCACTCGGGCGTTGCCTTTTTGTCCGAGTGGGGTTTTCAATCAAGGGCACTCGGCGACAAACTAGGGGGGGCCAGGTAATTGAGCGCGGTGCTGAACGGGGTGGGTTGCTGCTGTGGAGACCCGTGGCCACTTCAAGATGATGGCTTTATCACGTTATTGATGAAGATCATGACAAATAGTGAGTAAATCATTGCATTCAAATCAAGCATGCTCTCAATTTTGGAGATAAAATTGAAGGGTACGCATGCAAGGGTCTATGGGGAACAGTTTGCCAAGTTCAGTGCTCTTTTCAGTTGGCCAATGTTTGATGTGTTCGACGTACCCCGTATGGCCATAGTAATTTCGTGTTCTAAACTTTCCTACTGTCGACCGTTGCTCCGAGACTGGGACCCCATGGAATTTAATTGCGTTGCATGTCAGGTCTGAGGCCATCTACAGTGACCAATATGGAATGGGCGGGGTGGGTCGATGATTGTCCATGTGGTGGCCCAACCTACAGCAAGGGAGCATTGATCCGTCAATCCATCACCAGCATGACATCAGGAGATACTCATGCAGCGGTGGAAATGCAAGAGAGACTCAAATTTCTTTCCAGCCAAAGCTCATCTTTACTTCTCACGCGGGATGAGAAATGCCTTACGCAATTTGTGCTTTCGGCCGATGTCCTCGTCCATCATCGAAGGGCATCATTTGGACGTGATGTGCATTTTGCTTTCGATGGTTGTGATCAGTACACGTGGGAAGGCTGCAGAAATGTTGGACGCGGTCTTGCGACATGGTTGGCAATACTTTCCGTTCTTTCTTCACTCGTAACGCTGACAGAGACCGATTGCAATACAGTCAAAGTGACATTGTGTACGCACGCTTTCCGCCAACCATAGTCGCAGGCCGAAATCAAAGATCGGGTGAATTGTTGTCCAGAAGTAGCTGCCTTTGCTATAGCCCACGTGCTCAACCCATGCCCCCTTCATTTATCAGCCGGGAAAGTCGTTCAAAACGTTCTAAAGTTAATCTATGACGGCTAATTTAATCATAAATTTTTCAATTATTTTAATTTAATTATAATTATTTTCATAATTTATCAATTTAGCTATTTTAGTTAATTTAGTCAGAAATTACTGACATGACAGTCTAGTTAATATCATTATCCTATTTGTTCAATTGGCGCCGACATAAATAATTTTTTAAAATTTTTTAATTTTTTGAATTTGTTCTTTTTTTTCCTTTTATTCCTTTTCTTTTCTTTTTTTTCTCCTTTCTCTTCTTCTTCTTCTTCTTCTTTTTCCCATTTTTTTCTCTTAGCTTGTGGCCAATCTTAACAATGGTTGGCGAGGAGGGTGAGGGCATCACTCCCCTAAATCTGGCGAGGGCAAGGGTCATGGGCCTTGCCTATGGGTGAGGGGTGGCCGGTGAGGCCACAACACCCTCACCCAGATTTGGCAAGGGTGTTGCAACCCTCACCCAATCTAGCGAGGGCAACCCTTGATGGCCATAAGCCATGAGAAAAAGGAAAAGGATAAAAAATTAAATAAATTCAGGAAAAAAAAAAAAAAGATATCACTACCGGCTATGCCATATAGGACGTTAGGCAATGGCTAGACCGTTACATCAAAGATTTCCGGTAAGTTGTCTAGATATTTAAAATTAAATTGAAATAATTGAAAAAATTTATGATTGAATTGACAATCGTACAATGAATTTAGAACTTTTTGTACAATTCTTGCTTCAACAACAACTCTCCAGTTTCCACGTTAGTCACATGAAGATTAAGAGTGTTTTGTGAAGACCTCTACCCACTGAAAACAAGGAAGAAGGTTTTGAATCGGCTCAATCTAAGTTGCTATGGTGAGCACGCAACTACGGCAAGTTGCTTCTAAGCCGAGACTTCTAAGATTGTTCAGGGCCTTTCCTATCAACCTTATGGCGATCTGTAGAAGCGTGGCGCTTCTAACTTCCTCCCCTAAGCAGACGGCCTAATCAAGATGGTACCTTGACGTAGGGAAGAACACTTTGGAATTGGTCACGTTTATGTGAATGTGTTGAATGTGCCTTATGTCGTAAGGCACAGATGCTACAAATGAGAGAGGCATCAGATTTGCTACACTAATATTACAAGCTATAGCCTATATTACAAGGAAAATGCCCTAGTTTTGCAAGGCTAGGTGCGTGTATTGGTTTGTTTGCACATGGCAGTTGATCGAAACAAGAGACCTAGGAAGGCTCAAACTTGTGATATCACCCACAAGAATCATGATACATCGCAAGTCTAGTGTCAGGCTTGCATCAGTTTACGATCGTTTGTCATTGAAGGACGGTTTGATAAATAAAGTACTCTAGGTGGTAACAAGGCTAATACCACATGTGCCTACAAAGTGGAAACATCGTCACGCCTGATCTTTAAATGGGAAAACTGAGTGTGGAGCAAAGGCATAACTACATCCGTTAAACCTTCAGTTTGCTTCCACGCACGAAGAGACGGAATTATGTAGAGCAACCTATAACATACCTAAAACATTTTTGTATAAGAATCTGGAATTTGAGAGATGATTTATCCTAGTTTTTAGTCAAAGCAGCCAATTTATCATAATATTTTACATGCCACCCAACAAAATGCCATCAGCATTTGGTTTCCATAATGTGCTTTTCTGAAAAGCCAGTTAGTGCCGACTTTTGTATCGTTATGACTACCTTTCCCGGACAGGAAAGTGCTGCAGTGCAACCACCAAATATTTTTCTAAAGCAGTGATAGTCGCACAGTATCATAGAATATGCCATTGAATTCTAGATCGAGAAGTATAATCCCCTTCACAATTGGAGGCTAGGAACCGATGGCTGGCGAAAACTAGTGCAAGCGATAACATGGAAATCAAACTAGGCTTGCACGCGAATCCACCTAACAAATAGGCGCTTCCGTTAATTACTGATTAGTTTACTCAACATTTGTAGCAGAAAATATCAGAAAAGAAACTTCACTATTCCTTTATTTCCCCAGCCAAGGAGATTTTGGTGGTTGTAAATCTCCGAAAGAGTTACCATTAAACAAGTAGTGGCTCCCCTGGGATTGACAAAAATAAACAATCAAGCCAAAACCATAAGTGCATAAAAACGATTGCAAAATAACAGTCAAGCCTTCTAGTACTAGGGACACGCTGCAATAGAAACAATAACTTCACTAGCACTACAAACTTATCTATTATGAGACATGCATGTTATGTAGATCCTCAAATACTTTCTGGAGGGTTGGCCTAATGTTGGAGGGATGACTTCTGTAGACAAGAGGCAAGGAGGAAAAATCGACTGGATTTATGAACTTAGATTTGAAAGATGAATGGAGAACTAACAGGCCACAAAAAGAATTGCAAAGAGTGTAAGGGGGCCATGGATGTGAATGAGAGATCTTGACGAGATTGGCAGCCATGATGAAAAACGGGGGGAAAGGAGGAAGGCAGTGAGGAATGTAATAAATTTTCAAGATCTTCAATCTGAGGTTGGTTTAGTGGACATTGGCTTTCCAGGGTAGGAATTCACTTGGCGTAATAATAAAGATGGGAGCAGAAGAGAAAAGGAAAGATCGAGACTATTTTTTATATTTATTTTGAGGTTTATCTTATTCTAGCTTTCAATTTACTTTACTCTTAGATTTTTGCTCAACGATTTTACAAAACATGAGAGTCAAACTCCACACATGAAACTAATCATTCCCACTCCAATGCCCTAAAAATATGAGGAATCAAACTCCGTACCTCTCCCTTCCCATGCAAGAAGGGTGGCCACTAGGACAATCCTAGTGATTAGCATCAAGACTTGAAAGGGAAGAGCAAGGATGCTTTGATTTGATTAAAGGTGGAATATAGTAGGGGGATTTAAAGAGGTTATAGAGAAGGCGTGGTGTGATTCAGTTGGCTACGATGATTTGAGAAATATCATGAGAAAGTTGAACTTTTATGGGATTCTTTGAGGAAGAGTAATGAACTTTTTCCAAATAAAAGAGGAAGAATCAATCAAGTCACATCGAAATTGAAACATATTTAGAAAGATGAAGAGGGGAATGATGAACTGGAGAGAGAACTGAAAAATGAATAATGATACAAGGATGAGGGAGACGTTCTAGCATCAAAGGGTTGGAATTAGTTGGATTAATTATAATGATAGAAATGCAACTTTTTTCCACCAGACAACTTTGCAAAGAAGGAGAAATAAAATTCTAAGGTAAAGGATGTTGAAGGAAATTGGGTAGATGATGAAAGGGAGATTTCTTTGATGTTCCAGGGATGTTATGAAGCCTTACCACTTTAGGAGTAAGGGACTGGAGAGAGGCTATGGAGACCATACCTATGGTGGTTACTGATAATATGAATGCTAAGATGACTAAGGAAGATAAGGATGAGGAAGTAAGGATGGCTATGTTGCAGTTGGAAGCCTCGAAAGCACCAAAACCGGATGGATTTTCTTGGGTCCTTTATAGAAAGTTTTGGCGTACTACTTCTCTATGTCTCAAATTCCTTGTTCCTTATCCCATACTTAGGTTGTTCTTATAGCCAAAATAGACTGACCTAAGGAAGTTTCTTACTTCCATCCTATAAGTTTGTGTAATTTGTTGTATAAAGTGATCCCAAAACGCTTGTAAATAGACCGTAGCCTTTCTTGGAAACTCTTATTTTCTCAAATTAAATCGCTTTAATTTCTAGGAAGTGGATTCAAGATAATATAATCATTGCTCATTGGGTGTTTCACCACCTTACAACTGAAGAGAGGAATAGAACACTTTTGTGCCCTGAAAATTGATATTAATAAGACTAATCACATGGGGAAAACAAACATTTGGAGTGTCAAAACTTAACACAAAATAATACTTAAGTATCAAAAGTTACGAAAGTAATACTTATGATGTGTTTAATAACTATTCTATTCCCGAAAATAATTTCTTATCATAAATGATTTTTTTTATTCTATTCCCGGGAACAGTTTCTAAGCATTTTAAGGCTTTTGGTAATTGTCCAAAAATTTTACTCCTAAAATATAATTGCGTTTGGTACAATTCTAAAAATTTCTAATCCAAATCATTTTCTTTTTTATTTTTTTGAAATAATTTTATTTCCTTTCTCTTCTTTTCTTTTTTTCTTTTCTTTCTCTTCTTCTTCTGAAAGCTTTGCCAATCACTGGCCTTAGGATGACTAGCGATCGGCTAGACGAGGGCCGGCAAACTCACTGACCCTTGGCAAGGCTGCACCTTGTTGGTTGAGCTTTAGCTGGGCGTCTCGCCGAGATTTGGCAAGGCTAAGCTCGCCCTACCATTGACTAGGCTCAACCTCTATAGGCCACCGTGAGGTCAGCCTCGCCTTGGTCGAGTGACACCAATCTCGCGAATGATCCGGCAAGGTTAAGTCTCGTTGGCAACTAGGCAAGGTCGAGCCTTGGGTAAGGTCGAGCCTCACCTAGCCATGGCTCACTGATGGCCGGGGGAGGCCTAGGCGAGGCCCGCTTGGCTACTAGCAAGCTTGTTGGACGTCGCCCAATTGGTCGCTAGTGATCAATGGCAGCAGTGACGGCTAATGATGGCAGCAATTGAAGAAGAAAAGATAAGGAAGAAGAAAAGAAGAGAAAAGAGAAAAAAAAAATGGGTTGGTTTGATTTTAAATATTGTTTCTGAGAACAAGGAATCAACTTTTTTTTTTTTTAACTCCTTGATTCTGTTTCAAATCTATTCCCTAAAATAAATTTGTTCTTGGGAACAAAAAAATTACAAAATGGATTTATGTTCTAAATCTACTCCGGTAATAAAAGAAAAGAAATTTCTACTATTTGTCAAGTTGCCAAACAAAGCCTTAAGTGCCATATTTTTTGAAAAATGAGACACCTAAGGGTTAAGTTTGGTGAAGGTGATCGGAAATCCTACATGAAAATTTTTTAATAATATAATGCGACTATGTGGCACGTTAGAAAGTCGAGTCGGCAACGAACAATCAAAAAGATATCATTTTTTCTTTTTTTGAATTTTAACATAAATATTAATTAAATTAAAATATTTATATTTTTAAAAAAAGGAGAAGGCAGGAGGCGAGTGCTCAACCCTCAACCTCTACCTTCCTGTTGTCGTCAGCCCTTAGCTGCTGCAATCTTCATTTTCTTCCTCTCTCTTTTTGTTTAAATGAATAAATTTAGTTTTAAATTTAATTTAATTAAGATTTATATTAATTATCTAGCCATATCAGCAAAACAAAGTTGTTTTTGCATTTTTCTAGCCACGTCAGCTTGCAAAACGATGTCATTTTGCACTTGTTTTATCAGAAAATCGTCACATCAGCATTTTAGTCAAATTTTCTCGCCGTTAGTACTTAATTGATCCATTTTACTCTGATTTTGATACTCAAGTGTCCCTTGTATCAAGTTTTGGTATTCCAAATATCCATCACTCCTAATCACGAAGTTGAGTGAGATTTTCTGAAGAAGGTTATGGATAAAAAAGGGTTTGATAGGAAGTGCATTAGGCGGGTTATATTTTGTGTTAAAATTGTCCCTTGTAGCTCGTCTCTAGAGGCACACGACTAAGGGATTCCCCCTCTTTATACTTTTTCTCATTTGTTGCTGATGTGCTTTTTATCAACCCGAGGGGAGTAGTGGAGAATAACAAGATTTAAGGCATAAAAATTAGAAGACAATGGCCTATTTATTTCCACTTCATCTTTTGTTGATGATTATATTCTCTTTACGGAAGCTACCAAAGACAATTGCAAGAGAGTAAAGCAGGATTGGGAGGAATTACATTGAAGCTTCAGGTCAAAGAAGAATCTGTGAAAGTGGAGCATTTTCTTTAGTTCTAATGTGGAGACAAAAAAAAGAGGAAGAGATTGTAATGTTTTTTGGGTTACAGAAACTTTGAACCCAGGGAAATACCTTGGTTCGCCAACAGTATGGGGGAGATCCAAGGAGTATCTAAAGATGGTGAAGATTAGGGTGGCCAAGAAGTTACAAGGGTGGAAAAAATTGTCATTTATCTTTAGTTGGAAGGAAGAATTTAATCAAAGCCGTGGCTAGTGGTTTGGAATAATGGGTTTGTATATTGACAGGCAGAATGTGACTACCCTTGGTAGATGCCTAGTGCAGATCCTAAAGCAAGCTACTAGTCTTAGTAAAGAATGTGTACAAAAGTAGCTTTTACATGCTGGTATATGTGGAAAGATAAGAATGAAGCCGTCCATGAAAAGAGGGAAGCAAGGCCTACTGAGAGTCTAGGAAGACTTGTGTTTTGGAGGAATATATTAAGCAAAGGGAGTCAATTATTGGAGGGAAGGTTACGCTGTTATTGCGGGGAAAAGAACTGAAGAAGGCTCAATATGGAAGCGTTAAAGTCAATTGCGATGGTGCTTTCCACAAAAAGGGAAATGCTGCTGCAACTGGGATTGTGGCCAAAGATGAAACTAGGCCACTAATAGATGGAGTTGTTCAAGATACCGAGGTTGAAGCTTATGCTATAGAGGAAGAAATTGATAGCGTCGAGTTGGAATCTGATTCAAAATTGCAGAGCTTTATCAAACATCAATCAAATCACTTGTTCAACACATTGAAGACCCAATGAAGTCTCTATATAGTGTTAAGCTGTTTCAACTAAAGTGGGTGTCGACCCATGTAGTGAAAAATCTTTCACCAAAAAGTTAGATATTTGGTTTTTTATGAAAATGGCAATATTGAACAAGAATTCAATTGGTGTAAATAAAAAGAAGATCGATAAATTTTAAGTTAAACGACTATAAACGATGAAAATCGAAAAGACATTAATGTTAATAAATCGATAAAAGTACATTGAGGATGAATCTCTAGGTAATTACATGCCACCATATACATATATAACTCTTAATTATAATCATCCACAGCAAAAATAATGCTAAGTACAATTAGAACTATATTTTCGAGATTCCACGCCTCCTATTTATACCCCGATTTTATCCATGGACGATTACAACCCCCAAGGCCACTAATTACTTTTTCTTTTCTTTTCTTTTTTTGGTCGGTGGCCACTAATTGCTTAATCATCCATCTTTGTCTTCAATCGGCGTCTTCATTCGATCTCCTTTCTCCTTCTCCCCATGTCCAATACTCAGCCAAATCCAATAACCGCCTATATCAAGCACTGGCCTTCTAGTTCTAAACCCACCTTCACTTTTTGCTAAATTTTATAGGCAATGACGCAGAAACTCTTTCCTCCATGGATTTGGACATGCACGATGCACTTTCTTCTTCCTTTTTTTTTTTCCCTTTTCCTTTTTGTCAACAGTTACGGAATCTAATTCCCTGATGGCCCAAAAAAAGAAAACTAAAATTCAAAAAAATACGAAAAATAAATAAAAAAGTAAAGGGACAACCTTAGCTAACTTTCCATTTCATTCCACGTCCGCCATCCTCTTCCTCGTGAATTGCCCCGGGGAGAGAGAGATCAACGCGGTAGCGTTTTCCCCACGCGAGCATCGTCGAGAATAATTTTTAAAAAAGAAAAAGGAAAAAGAAATGCGCGACCCATTGACTTCTTGCGGTCAGCGATTCCCTTCCCACCCCGGCCCCCATCCCCGTGGTCGCTCCCGTACCCGATCAAATCTGGACCGTACGATCTTCCCCCCTCGCCTCCCTTCGCAAGGAAGAAAAACCGCACCCACTCTGCCCCGAGGGCACATTTCAGCTGCTGTAAAAGAAGAAGAAAAAAACAAGGGAGCAGACAAACACGAAGTGCAGAGCCCAGAGAGAGAGAGAAGAGAGAGAGGAAGAAGAAGAAGAAGAAGAAGAGGAGAGAGAAGATAGGAGAGAGAGAGAGAGGGGGAAGATGTCTGGCATTGCGAGAGGGCGTCTCACCGAAGAGCGGAAGGCGTGGCGCAAGAACCACCCCCATGTCCGTACGCGCTTTCGTTTTTTTTTTGCCTTTTCCGTTTCCCGATTCTTCGATTTTCCTCGTCCTGCCCTTCCTGCTGTTCTCTCGTTCGGCGATTCTGATGGTTTTTTTACGCGTTCGGGAAGTTTAATCGATGGGTTTTTGATGGTGGGTTTGTTTTTGTTTGGATTCTAGGGTTTCGTCGCGAAGCCGGAGACTTTGCCCGACGGCACGGTGAATCTGATGATCTGGCATTGCATAATACCTGGGAAGGCCGGGGTAAGTGCCGTCTCTCTTGCCCTTTTGATTCTTGAATTGAAGTGGAAGGAGGTGCCGATTGGAGCCCGATTCCGGGTTCGTTTTGGTTGTTTTTTTGTTGGCTTGGTCGGTGTGAATATGATGACCGGCGTGATTAGTTTGTTCCGTGATCACTTTCGCGGGCTCCGGCTTGCGGGGTTTTGGTTGAGATCGTTTGCTGTTGTATCTCGTGTTGTGTGAGAGATTTTTTTTTTGGGGGGGGGGGGGTGTTTTTGGATGGAATTGGAGTCTTGATGCTTATGCCTATGATTGGACTTTCTTGTGGTGAGGTGCAGTTGGACCTGTAGCCTTAGGGATGCAATTCGCGGGGCGCTGCTGTTCAATAGGATGGATTTGCATGACTGATTTGTTTGCGTGAGGCACTGCCTCTAGTTAGAGAGTAGCGCCTGTGGGGTGATAAGAGGGAAAATGATATGTTCGAGGAGATTCGTGGAAAGGGGAGAAAGGGAAGAAGTGTGGTGTTCCCATCTTGATGCGGAATTCAGAGCGAGCAGAACTGTAAATTGGTCGATCTTCCTTTCAAGTTCGGCTGATTATTATCTTTTTGTTTTTTCCCATAGTGTGAATATTGCGGAGTTTTGCTTTTTGATTGCCAATATCATCCATTTTTCCCAAGCACCTGTTTAAGTCAGCATTTTTTTCTATGAATCCATGATGACTTAGCTAGGAAGGGATATTTAACTTGTAACAAAAGTTATAAACATTAAAATATTTTATTTTGTATGTCATGTGGATTAAGCTAATGATATTCTAAGCCTATGGCAGTGAGTTAGATGTTTGTTCTTAAAAACTTTTATGAAATTCCACCTGCTCAATTACCACTATCTTTTCCATTCCACAGACATGCTGAAATTCTTATGTACTCTTACCAATCTTGAACTTTCACTAAAGCATGGTTTTCAAGACATGATAAATTCATTCCTCATTTTAACGACAGATTGTTGAAAGATGTGGTTGTGACCATCCATGCTGTAATTAAAAGTCCTTTTCTTTTTCTTTTTTTGTGAAGAACTTTTTCCAAGAAATTGTTTCTGATTTTCCAGTGTTTGGATGACGAAAAAATAATCGATTAACAGAAAACATGGACTGAAAACAAGAAGCTTAAATTCGGGGAAACCAATTTTCCCTTGTGGCAGCAAGGAAATCACTTTCCATAAACCACGAAAAACATACAAATTAACAATTTTCCTTAAAACCTTTATCATAAAGTTTTTAGTGAAACAAGCACACCTTAAGAAAAGTTTGAACATATTTCAAATTGCATTTCTTCCTAGCACATCTAGATTGCTACAAATTTGCAAGGCTATTGCACTCTCGATAGCAGAAAACACAATTAAACAGTAAAAATTTCAACTACAAGTAACATGACTTAAAGGATGGGATTGGACAGTATACTCATTCTTTTATGTATCTTTGTTCATAAAGAAAAGTATACTATTCTATAAAATAGGGTGTCTAGGGTCATCCACTTGATCACTGACCTCTTCTGCAAGAATTTTTTAGGCTTTATAACACTTTGCTTGAGCTATCAAATCAAGTTGTTGCTTAAATAAGTAATTATCTGCTCTTTGTTGCGACTTATTTGCAGATTTAGCTTAGGTTGCCGGCATAGGTCATATGCTCGTACTTTTTCTTTAGGTCACTGTTGAGGTTGTTTTATACTGTGGAAAATATTTCTCTGCGTGGTAAAGGAGGATTGTTAGCTTTATTCGTTGTGGTTTGTAGTAGATGTTATACTGAAAACTTAATGTGACAGACAGTGAGAAGTTATTTCTGGGAATTTTATCTTGTAGCTGATATGAAGAATTTCTATCTGTTGTTTTGCAGACTGATTGGGAGGGCGGCTTCTATCCCCTTACACTTCATTTCAGTGAAGACTACCCAAGCAAACCTCCTAAGTGTAAATTTCCTCAAGGGTTCTTCCATCCGAATGTGTACCCTTCTGGAACTGTTTGCCTATCAATCCTCAATGAAGATAGCGTGAGTCATTTTGCTTCTTTTGATTAAAACATAGTTCATGTAAATGTCCATATACCATGTCGTGTCTTTCCATTGAGTTTATTTAAGAATTTAGCTTATGTGCAGGGTTGGAGACCAGCTATCACGGTAAAACAAATTCTTGTTGGCATTCAGGACTTACTAGACCAGCCAAATCCTGCAGATCCTGCGCAGACTGAAGGTTATCACCTCTTCATCCAGGTATTCTCCTTCAGTGATGCATTTAATTTCCACCGATCTGTAAATAACTGCCAGATCCTTGAAGAGCCTCAACAGTCAGTCACGTCACCCTTCTAAGATTGCAAAAGGCTTTGTCTGAATCACCTCAGATATTACATAGTACAAGAAAATTTATTTGAAGTGGCCATATATGCATTTGCTAGAGCATATAGCAGTCCTTTAGTCCCCTCTTCCTGATAAAGCTTAATGCAAGAAATAAATGGGATTATGTTTTGTTCTACTACATATGACTGATGATGCTCCAAGGATAACCATTACTCTTACTGCTGTATTTTCTTGTTCCTTCTGAGGAAAAATGCTCTGAAGTAGTTGATTTCTAGTTATGCCCGTGTAACTCTAGTCAACATCGTATTCAATCTCTCACAGGATGTCACCGAGTACAAGAAGAGAGTGCGAATGCAGGCCAAGCAATATCCTTCACTCATCTGACATTGGCCTGCTTTCTGGTGGTTCTTGATCTCTGTCAATTTCTCGCCCATGTTTGTCTGCCTTTTACTCCAGACTGATTGTACTTGGTAATTGTTGGTTACCTTATATCTAGACTTGTACTTCTGAGCCATATCATCTTTTTACATAGTGCTGGGGCTTCAACTGCTATAGAAGACCACTATAAACAAACTGTTCATTCTGTTCACATCGATGAAAGGTGGCTCAAATGTCGAATGTTGGAAGATCTTCCTTGTCTGTCTTACGTATCTCATTATGGATGAGTATCAATGAGTTTCAGGGAGAAACTTTACTTTTATGATGGATGCAAGAATCATTTATGATGACAATGTTATTGGCTTCGCTAAATTATGCCTTTTTTCCCATGTGGTTGACTAATCTATATTTTCATGGCTTTGCACAATGTGGGAGAAAGATAGCAAAGTCAGTTACTTTTGCTGAGGAATTATCAGCAAACTTGAAGAGAGATTTCACTGAGCTGCTGTTTCAAAGGCTTAGGTACTTAATCTTCATTTCTATGCAAAAAGAGTGCTGTAAATCAAGATTTGACTCACTTTGGCACTCGATGTAAGAGTGCTACAAGGGAGTTATTTATATCGTTCGTTCATCAATTTTGAGGATAGAGTTACATGTGTTGCCTATCATAGACAGCCAGCTCCTTTTTCGAAAAGATGGAGATTTCCTCTACTTAGAGTACATTAGCCCGCTCTTACATTAATTCTCATGTAGATCCAATGCCCACAATTGATCTTGACTTGCTAGTCATATAAAAAAATCCCCAAGCGTGACAGATCTCCGGAAGGGGGAGGCTAGGGTGTTGACGAGGGAGGTGGGAAAGGAAGAAACTCGGTGATGTGCTTTAAAAGCCTTGAGAGAAAGGCCCTTTGATGCTGATCCTTTTCAAAATTACTTTAATAGGATCATGGGATGTCAGTTATGTGAGTGTAAGGATGACGGTAGTCCTTCTCTATTTTAGTCTTTAGATCTCTAGACACCGCACGCTAGCAGGATGCATGACATGAGGATGGAAATCACGAATAGTATGGAGATAATTCGAATGTCACGCGACACGATAGATGCATGTGATCTCATGTATTGTCATGAGACACGACTACACATTTTTTGTCATAATTCAATTGTTTATCACAAAATAAATTTTTTGCCTTTCCATACTGACACCAGTTGATTCAAATTGCAAAACAATTAGGACACATCAATACGAATTCTCAATCAAGTAAGTTCTTTCAAGAGTTGCTATCTCACGTTTCCTCTGGGTTATAACAACAATCAAATAAGTTCTTTCAAGTTCGTCGTAAGCAAATTAAAAAAGATGTTAGGATGGAGATCGGGTTTGCTTTCTTAAGCTTGGAACAGTAGCTCTTATCAAGTCCCTTTAATGAGGCCATAGTTAATTACAATAAGCAAATACAGTAGTTCCCGGTTAAGGCATATGAGAAACAGAAAAATGCACTCCGTCGCTGGAAAGGTCTATTACGGTGGCCGAGCAGTGCTCTCTGGGCATTGATAAGCTTTGCTTTCATCGGATGGTTGTGCACAAGTAGGATTTCTTGCCCGGAGATGGTGGTGGCTGATACGTAGTTCCCCGTTATGGTGTTTGATCGGTTAGATTAGTTAAACAAGGACTTTGTTGCTTAGGCCTTGCTAGAGTCGAACCCGCAAAGAAGTTCTTGCCAAATTTACGTAGCGGGTCTGCAAAGAAAGGTAGGATCCACCAAGTACTTAAGTGAGGGATCTGTCACTGAGATCTTATAGAACTGACTTTTGGAGAAAGAATTTTAAGGAATGCATCAGACAACATCTTCGGAACAGTGACAGCGTGCTGTTTTAGAAACATAACTGGACTGGTTTGGAATGATCGTTGCAAGATATCGTCCACGGTCCTTTGCCTCTGGAAGAAGGGGAGAAAAAAGCGAGTTACTATTAAAATGCTTATGATCTTCCGAATCTCCCTTTTCTTTTACCGGAAGAGGTTCCCACCACCATCGATTTAATGCCGAACTCTACATTGGGAAACTTAGGCGACCCTTTTTGTTGGAATGATACAAGGGATGGAGATTTGAATCTGCAGATGGAATCGCATGCCAAGATCCTCTAGACAAGTCTTCTAGGGCGATATGGTCGTTGCTCTAGAAAAATGGAGACGACACTGAAAACTAAACATTTCATCTGGAAATGTCTCAAATAGGGTATTGCTCTGTTTCAGAGGACTTTAGACCCCTTGCAACAACCGTCAGCAAGGACAGAAGCCTATTGCGCATGCCTTAAGGGACTGTCCTAAAGCAAGAAGTTCCCGGGGATGAAATCAGAACTTCCCCTTCTCTTCAAGCATCATTCATCAAGCATCTTCTACACGAGTGGATCAAGAAAATTTGCTTCCTCGGAAGTCTGGTATCATCATCCGCATGTCCTTTGAAGAGTAATATTTCCCATTGGGCGGTGTTACTCTGGCTCAGACAGAGATCTTCAGGGGCCGGAGGAATTGTCAGAAATGATTGAGGATTCTGATTTGGTGGGCTTCCGTCGCAATTTGTACTCACCTTAAAACGCAACGTAGAACACCTCGATATTGGAGCAAGTCGACCTTCGGTCTGTGCATCCGCACTCTCGAATGGCTTCATATCTATAAGCGTGCCGTTCGCATATGTCTCAATTCTATTTTTCGCCTTTTGTGGGTATATTTGTGGTCATTGCTGTGAGGCTCTATCCACGACAACAAGCTAAGCTTGTTTAGAGGTCGACATGAATTTTATTACCTAACGATTTCGATAATTTTTTTATTCTAAGAACATCAATTGGTATCACAAAATATTGGTAAGATTTTCATTGTCATTTTAAAAGGGATTTTTCGTTGCAAAACACCAGCAATTTCATACATATCGTCACTAGTAAAATGGAGATCCTAATCTTCTAGCTATCCAGCTGTTACAATTGTAAAGCATTGCTCTCATCTTAGTGAAAACGTAAAGGAAAATTTACATCATTCCTTCAATGACTCTAGAATCATTTATGCTTTGTAATTCAAGATCTCTGTGACATCCGCACATTAATTGGCCGTTTTGAAGCAATCGCATTTGTTGATATTCAAGGTCTTCTCCTTGATCACAAGAATTAAGGCCTTCCAGAAGTTGCATTCTCCGTGACAGAACAGCTCCTTCACAACAAAGACGTGCACGAGCGAGCTTGTCAACCATTGATCCTTTTTCTCCTTCAAGAATCCTTGATCCAAGATGCCTAAGCAAGAGAGATAGAATTCTCCAACTCGAGCAACCTTACCCCTAATTTGGCTGGATTCAATGTCTTCACCTACATAGGCATATATTAGATGGCGCACCTTCCACAACCCCAAGATCCGCATCATGACCAATGTCGACCTCAACTTGTCATACCATCTTCATTCACGAGACACTAAATGATTCGTGTCAGAATTTTAATTTCGAGGAAGAGGTTAATGTGAAGCCCCAATTTTATTCTTCCTATTTCTAACCAAAAAATCCGATGTGCTGACTCTTCATTCTTAAAACCTACAACTTAACCTATAATATATCACGTAATCAAATAACATTTAATTAATCATTCGAGCAAACGAAAGAATTATATCGAACCTTTAACAAAAGTTTTAGAATTACATTAAATAAATAGTAAATTCGAAAATATTATTATATATCGAGGCAAAATCTTGTGATTATTAATCTCCATCATCGTTAGTTGAAATTTAGATTATAACGATGACCTGAACAAAAGATCAAACGACTAGTCCCCATGCCATCTTTTGCACTCGAGATGATTGCTAGAAAAGCAGCGGCCATCCGCTGAAGGCAAAAAGGGCCCTCCTCCGCCGCCCTCCGCCCTCCGCTGGTTATCTCCGATGGACGACATGGCGGCCTACTACCCTCCGCCGCCGGGGACCCTCCCCGCCTACGCATACTACCAGGCGCCGCCCCCTCCCCAGCCCCCCGCCGCCGCCGCCGCCGCCGCGGCGGGGCCTCCGACTCAGCCCTACCTCCCGCACCTCCACCAGTCTCCGTTCCCCTCCTACGGGGCCCCCGTCGTGCCTCACGGCGCGTACGACGAGGTCCGGACGCTGTTCGTCGCCGGCCTGCCCGAGGACGTGAAGGCTCGCGAGATCTACAACCTGTTCCGGGAGTTCCCCGGCTACGAGTCCTCGCATTTGAGGAGCCCTAGCAAGAATTCCCAGGTGCGGCGGCTTCCCTCCTGCTTCTTCTTCTGCGAGGCTGTTAGTTTGAATTTGCTGCTGTGCCGTTATTGGTAATCGAGTTTGATTCCTTCTTCGAGTATGAATTGAAATGAATGAACTTGCCGAAGCAGATTGGGTGACTGGAGTAATGCGCGCTCTCTATTTTCTGTGTGGAATGTTGTAATGGAGTGTCTGCATTGGAACGGCTAAAAAAAAATGGGATATTTCTGTTGTGAAGGTCTAAAAGGTTGGAACTTTGATTAGTGGTGGTATCTGTCTGTACTCATTCTGAGCTTATTCGATTGTTTCCATGGAGCTCGTTTGATGAACTCAAACGGATTTTTATCATTGATCCCGAATCCAGTTAAAGACTTAAGTAGCCATACAATCGAAGTAGATTTCGCATGGCGTGTGTTGTGTGTGGACAGAAGGGGACTTGATAGGATATTACTGGACTGGGTAATCAAGCACCTTTGTCGGTTCAAGTCGGGGTATACCTTCTTGTCACTCAGGTCAGGATGGGAGTAGACTCTACCGATAGGGATGGGAGTGTTTTATGGGAATCGAGTTGTCCTCAGCTAGCTGTTAAGAGGATTATGTTTAAACCACTCAGTTTTTAAAGTGGATTTTGTTTTCTTTATGCTTAATGATCACGGCAATGTAGCAGAAAGAAGCGGCTTTTGAAAAGAAATGTTTTTCTGAAGCCCCCACTTTTGTTGAGGTGGTTTTAGACTAAGCGTGCTGTTTTCCTAGGAACCAAGTCCTTATGGTTACTCAAGTTTTGCATGTGATGATTAGATTTCGAACTTCCCCTGGAAATGGATTGAGAATCTACTGCTGTTGCTGCGTTCACTTTCCGCATTAACAACTTCCTTCTCACTTAATATAATAATGATGAAAGCCAATTCAATACCATAACATTTACATCTGTTAACCTTCATGAATAAAAACATTGACTCTAATGCTTGAGGTCTCCATGACTCTATCGCCTTCCTCTGAGAGTATACTGTGGGTTGTGCATAAATAGTGAAGAATCTACTCATAAGTTGGAACTGGTTTGGGCTGGCTCAAAAATCTCTTCATGCTTAAGCATTGGTTTGGCCTTACTCCCCGGAAATGAATTGAATATACACTTGGGGAAGATGAAATGCTTTTAGTGATAGGATCGTAAATGTCAATTCAAGCGTACTCCATAATCAACTATAGAGTAGCAAGCAGTGACTGGATTGAAGGAAAGCTGGGAGGAAGAAGAATTCTTTTAGCAGATAAGCAACTCCTCACTATCCCAACTCGTACCAAAAGATTGTACAGAAAGCTAATCAATTTTGCGTCAAGGAACATGTTCTACAGTTCTACAAATAGCAATTAACGGCTTCCATCACATGTAAAGGGAGGAGGCTTCGCAATCTTCAATATGTAGTCCCTAGTAGTGTGTAAATGGATAGAGTCCAAATCTCTTCTAAACTTCCCCCAGTCTACAGAAGGAGAAAACTTAAAAGCTTGCTAGCTGGGCCACAATACAAAGGTCTCTTACAAGACCAGACAAGTTAACACACACCCCCCCCCCCCCACCCCCCCCCCCCCTCCCCCCCCCTTCCTCTTGCCGGGGGGAGTTCCTCAACCGAGGAAGTGAGTAGTTCCCGTAGACCCATAAAACATGCTTCTATTTATTTTAGCAACAACTTGTAAGATCTCCTCAAAGAAAGCCGGAGTTGTGCATCACCCACCTGAGCCTAATTAATAGTATATAGCAGATGTCACAAGAATCATATAGGCCAACTTTTACCTGAGAATGCATAACCGGTTGGCTGATTAAATGTCAATCCATCAGGCAAGTAGGTATTTTTGGTCCTTTGTGGCATGGTAGTAGAATTATTACCAATGACATTCGACCAGTTTATACTGTATCGGCACTTTCAGTAAAGGTATTCTATTTCATTCCCTTCGGGTCTCCAGTAATGTCCCCTAGACTCTGGTTTGATCCCTTCTATTTATTATTTAGGCCTTAGTTTTTGGTCCATCTTGGTCAATGACTCTCTCTTTGGTTGGCTGTTATGCAACACTGTTCTCATTTCTCTTTTAGTTGGGTCTTATGCTGGTCTTCTCCTTTTTTTCCCTGAGTTCTATTAAACTTATTTTTCCACAATATAGTATCCTTATTAAGGAAGAATCGCCGCTGTTCATAAACAATGAGGATGCATAATAGCAAGCTGATGAGCTTCTCTTTGATGGAAGGATAACCAATTTGAGATCTTGGTTCGTCATTGTGTCTGTATGATTATGTGTGTTGTTATATGCATCTGCTTGTATGTTGAGTGCACGCATAGTGCATTTGGTTGTGTTTATGTGCACTTTCTTGAAATAAAAAATCGTGAATTCTTATGTGAAGTGCTCTATCCTGATGTGGTATCCTTGTAATGGCAGCCATTTGCTTTTGCTGTATTCTCAGATCAGCAATCTGCAGTTGCAGCAATGCATGCACTGAATGTAAGAATTCTCGCCTTCTCTGTTGCGGTTTGTCTTCTGCTTTATGGTTGGTTTTTTCTGCCAAATTGATTGATACTTACTTTTAATAATAAAATAAGTACTGAATAGGTCTTGAATATTTATGTCCCTGTAATGACTCTCACTATCTGAGAAATGACCCAGTATTTAATGCCATTTAGGCACATAATTTGAACGTTTCGCATTATTACCTGTTCAAAGGGGAAATTTCAAACATTTTCAGTCTTTAACATTAAATAGGAAGTGGAAATTTTTTTTGGTGTAATATTTTAATGTTTGCTTAAATGGTAGCTTCCAATTCATTGGTGGAATAAAAGAACATTTCTTAGTGTCTTGGCAAGCAAGGTGCATTCATTCATTGCAGAATAGTCATATGCGTTTACACAGTTTGTGGCCCTCGGTGTTGTGGCCTGACTGTTTGGAATGACATTTCAGGAAGCTTGTGACAGGCATTGTTGGATTATTGGATTTAATTTTAATTTTTCATTCTGAACAATCAGAGAATTTTCTTTGTCTATTGATATCATCTCAAGAGCCATCCTGACAATGCTTTCTCCTTAAAATGGATCTACTATTGCCCAAAGTAGCTGATGTTGAGTGGCCTCCTTGGCATACCTTATTGTGACTTATATTATTCTTTGACTTTCAATAGTCACTAAATTCCTTTTATTATAAATTGGAGCTTTTGAGCCAATTTATGATGTTTGTTCCTTCAACCTCTCACCATGATGCTATGGGTGCACATCAATTTTTTCAAAGTGAAAACACAATTGATGTGTGATAATGAAGTAGATAGCATTTCTTTTTCTTTTCTTTTTTCTTTTTTTCCCCGTTTATTTATTCCACTATTGCTTATGAACTTAATCTTTTTAATATTTTTATTTTCAATTGTGGGGCTTTTGGCACAAGCATAAATTTGGCAATATTTCATGAACGAAAACTAGTTTTCGGTGTTATGAATTCATCAGTTAACTCATGGTGTAGTTTATCCTCTCATGTTTAAGTCATGATTAAAGGAATTCTAGTTTTACTTGAAATTGAAAGATATGTTCAGACTAAATTATGTATGCTGGAATTGGATTATTGCAAACAGCATTATGGAACATTCTGTGGTGAATGTCTTATGGGTGGGATTTACTTGGCTGCTGCATATTGGAAGTTATGACATGGTCCTCTGATTTCTTTTATCAACCTTATATACAGGGGATGGTGTTTGATCTTGAGAAAGGATCGACACTATACATTGATCTTGCAAAATCTAACTCCAGGTCTAAACGTTTGAGAGGTACGATAATGATTGGTTTCGCTTGTGTAAACTTTGCTGTTGATGTTCAGTGTGCTTGATATAGTAATTTTGCATGGCCTGCTGATTTTGAAATTCAGATGATGACAGACATGGCTCAGATAAGAGAGCTAAATTATCGTCCCCATTTTCCTTCGGCGCTCTGGATTCTGGTAAGAAGATTATGGAGTCACTTGTTAATGAAGGCAGATACCTGCAGTTTCACTCTTAAATCTTTTATTCTGGATGTTATCATCATTGATTTGCTTAATCTGATGATATGTTATTTTGATACAATTTATCATGGTCACTTCAAAGGCACATGTTCCTGAATAAGCTCACATTGCACATGTTTTGCACTCTTGGACACTAGCAGGTGTTGGCAGCCCTCACATGCCTGGAATGGGTAATTCTGCTTACAGCACGATTGGTTATCCATCTACACAAAGGTCATTGGCACTACTTAAGCACATTCTGATTACTCGAAATCATATACTTCAGCAATCACTAGATGAGATTATCGCCTCTAGTGGAAAGGTTGAGAGGGCTTCATAGAAGCCATTATTGCATGCCCTATTTCCTGCAAGTTGGAGCACAATCTTTCTCTATTTGTTTGCTTATGCATGTTTTTTCTTTGGTCATCTTGTCGTGTAAATTTTTAATTTGTAAATGTTCAGTCATGGAAGTTCTGATAGCAGAGGCATGAAGGGGATGACAGCTGCAAAAACGGTAAGGTTACTCTCACTTCTGCTTTTACATTTGAGTCAGAATTTATGTTCTTTCCCAAAGTAACATGATTTCTAAATACTTCTATTAGCCTAAACTTGTGTTGAGGAGCTTCTTGAATCACCAATATTTTTATGAATTTTAACTTTATAGAAATACTCTCTTTATGTGTTTGAGCGCGCACGCGCAAGTGTAACTGCATTTTTTCATGTCCTGGTGATAATACCAGTCATCATGAATAGATATTGCTATATTTTTGGGATGAAGCTGACATTTCATCAAACAATCTAGTGTTTGACAAAACATGATAATGTTTGAAGTATTGCTGGAATCGTGAATCATCTTGTCCAGTTTTTTGCTTTCATGCAAATAGATCAAGCAGTCATACGCTTTGCACTTAACTAAACAAATAGAGACTGGACTGTCATAAACTTACTGGTTTCATGTATGGTTATTGATTACTTAAGTAGGGTGATCTGTGTTAACATGGATGTATATCTCAACTTGTGTATTGTGTAGAACTTGTATGCCTCGTGGGTTTTACCTAAGTTGGTTTATTATCACATCGCAATTTCCCCTTTGCACATAAACCATTGAGGAGCTCACTATCTTGACAATTTTTCCTCTTACAGTTATGTTGCCCATTTTGTCTCTGTATCCTGCCTTATTATTGACTAACAGCCTTTTGTGGATCATTCTAGTCCGCGCTTAAGAAATGTATTGTCTCTCCTTTTCTTAGTTTTTTGATAAGTTCTCTTATTTTGTGTGTTGACAGGGTAATTCTACTGCACCCCCATGTCCAACACTTTTCGTGGCTAATCTGGGGCCGAGATGTACAGAGCAGGAGCTTATTCAAGTCTTTTCACGGTTGGGAGATTTTTATTAAGATCTATATGTGCAATATGTTGGCTTTTCTGAAGAGAGTTGGAATTCCCTTTTGATATTTGTGTTTCTACCAGATGCTCTGGGTTTTTGAAATTGAAGATGCAGAGTACTTACGGTGCTCCAGTTGCATTTGTGGACTTTCAGGTACTATGTAACTCTATTGCTGCCAATGTGTTTTTCCTTGAAAGAACCTTTTAGTAGTACCTCTTTATACATGGAAGAGATGCATTCTATTATTTTTTCTTTTTTTGAGTTCTTATAAATGAGGTATTTTGTTATGATAAATCAGCAACTTTTTCAGAATGAAACCCTAAAAGGATATCATTCAAATAGGTTAGCCACCGTCTCTATCAATTGTGTTAAAGCGCAGTTTGTGTGTGCAGGACACTGCTTGTTCAACTGAAGCTCTAAATCAACTTCAGGGCTCGCTTCTCCACTCTTCACCAGCTGGAGACGGCATTCGGTTGGAGTATCCTTCTAAATACTGCTTCCACCAATTCTTCCTGAACCTTTTATTTCTCTTTTATCCCCTTAGGTTGGTCAACCTCCTTTTTATCTTTTTTTTACCAAGCAAGCTGGACTCTACCGCATGAAATGTTTCCTTAATAAGAAATTCAGGTTCGCGAAATCACGGATGGGAATGCGCAGGAAGGGGAAGTAATAAAAGGCCTAGATGTCTTGGAGCTTCCCTCATGTTGGTGGATGCACATCGCTAAAAATCACTGCTGTCCGCCTAATAATTTCTTCGCCGCGCTCTCAGTTGATGTTGTATTATGCTCTCATAATTCTTTTAGCTTTTGACTGGCCTTTACTGCGACACAGCGCTCTCATGTTGGAAATGGCTAATCTAGGAGTTCTAAGCTTAGGCTTCTTTTTCTTATGTATTAAAAATTATACAGGATATTGATTGCTTGGAGATAGGGGTATAATGAGTGCCTGTTTATATCTTCTCTCCTCTGTACCAGGGAGCAATAAGTAGATACAAATCTTGTTGTATTGAGAAGCTAGCCATTGGAGATCCTTAAGTAATTTGCAGCGAAAGTGCCTGTGAAGACTTTACCTTCTTCCGATGATTATATAGGTTTCCAAAGTGCAACATTTATTTCCCTCTTAGTATGCAAACCACAGCCTCGTGTGCCTGTACTGCCCTTGATGATTACCGTACTGGTGCACATTTTGTTTTAGGAGCCACGGAGTATCAGACTGTACTTGCAAACCTTCCTTTTCGTTAAACGGAAAAATGTTCAGAAGAGGCGATCCATCGTAGTCACAAGACTTGATTAAAATTGACACTGTTCTTTTTCCAGTGTTGGACTAGAACGACTAAGTACTTAGTATTGAAGTAATCATGTCATAAGTCAAGTTAACGGTGATATGCCATGGATAGCGACGCACTTGAACCGATATTGGGATGAAAACTATAGCAGTGCATATCTTGGGAAATAGCGTAATGAACTGTGTGGTTCGAGCTGTAAAGCTTACCTAGGGATATGGTACGTAGAACATATCTGATAACAATGAACTCGGACCCAATCAATCGCGATCATCAACAATGAATTTTACGGGGAATTTCACATGTTTAATAAATCTCATGTTATGCAATTAAGTAGCCCTAAGAACTACCTTTCCTCCGCCTAGACATTTCGAGACGATCGAAATGGCATATTTTTCAAGAAAGCCAATTTGAAAGGTGAATTTCACATTTCCGAATAAATCAACGAGTGCCCGCACCCATTAAACATTTTATATAATATGGTTACGTGGGTAATGTGCATACTTGCTCCTCGATATCCTCGAGAAAAGGACAGCCAAGTGTCAATGAACGCAATGTGCTGTGCAGGTCGAAAGTCAAACCAAACAAAAAGTCCACACATCATAATCATCGTTAGAAAACAAATCTTACTTTGACTTTGTCGACCAAATAATTGCGCGGCGATACTGGCTTGTGCGCTGTGATCGCATCTTTAAGGTGGGGATGCGTTCATGCATCTGACCCTTTTCTCCTGCTGCTCTGATTCGAGTAACTTAGTGATTCTGTCCCATATTTTCCACATTCATTCACGACTCGGTTTCCAGTCAAGGTGTCGTTTCGAGATGGTTCGGAATGTTGATCGGTCCTTGCCCCCACGTGCTGTCGTATCGGAGGTGCTTCAGGCCCTGTGACTTTAGCATTGCATGGGTTCATTTTCTCCTTGGGTCCGTAGAATTTTGAACCATGCCCAGCCTTTGTTTGACACCAGATTTCATGTTCTTGTGCACTCCGATGGCGTTGGACTTACGGTGTTACGAGCCGCCGCCGAGATTCACGCCGCCCTCTTGGCCCACTAGTTTTAACTTGTCGCTAAATGATGCAAGGCATACGTTCTTTTTTTCTTATTAAGGACATAAACCTATTATGCTAGCTGTCACCTTTTCAAGCCACCATCTTATCAGAGAACGAGTTATGTATGGAATATGTGCATGCCACACGACCTCTGGAGAACTAGATTGGCGCTCTGATAACTCATAGCGACCTTTGTTCTAGGCATATTAGCCTTGCCCGATGAGGGATATCAACATTTAAATTAGGCTATTATAAGCAAGGTTTCTTCACTTTTAGTGTCAAGACTTAAAACTCTTTCCCACTGTTTTGGCAAACTTGCACTGGCATGAGTCTAGGATGTGGCATTTTAAGCAGAAATCCATCATTCTCTTTAATTTTCGGTTCTATGGTCAAGTTTTACATTTCAGAGAAATGTCCCGCGATGCACATCAGTACACACTTCCCTTCTTCCAATTAGCCTAGCCCTTTTCAAAGTCTCTGCTGAACAACCCACACAAACGCTTCCACTATTCCATCAACTGCATGAGAAAAATGTGAATGCGTCATTTCATATCCTCAGCCATAAATGACATTTCCCGGTTGCTAGTCTAAGCTGCAGCCTATGAAAATCAGCAAACTTGTTCAAGTATCTTATTTGCCCAACTAAACTCAATGTCCAACTTCCAACCACTCTATTTATTGTTAGACCATAACTCTCGGGAAAAAAAAATGCATGTCAAAGTTGACTAAGAAGTCGCATTCGAAGAAGTAAGTGACTCCTGGTCTTGTTCTTGTGTGCAAAACACACATCAAAGGCCCAGAACGAAGTATGAAACCATCTGCAAAGTCTTCAATTCCAGAGCGGAAATTCTGTCTAGAATCACCAACCAGAAAACTAAACAAGATTTAGGAACATCGGGAGAGAAAATCAGATAGAAGGCTATTCGCAAAGGTAAGCAACTTCTGCAATTGAGCGACCGACTCTCATCATGCCATCGTCATCATGCACCTTTTCTTCCTTTTGTTGATCACCTTCCTTAGCATGCGAGGGCCTCTTTCAACGAACAACGCATAGCAATATGAAAGGTCCCGACCCGTCCGGGACACAAGATGTTACAAAGTCGCGTTAGTTGACTATCGTTCTCCTAAAGAAAGGACATAAATCTTCTCGGCTGAGAGCAGCAAACAGAAAGTTAAACCCACAAAGCACACCGCTGCGCAGAAGAGTTTGACTTACTGGTTCTACGGTCTGCGAACGAACTCGCCGGTACAAGAACTGTATAGCACACGATTCTGCTCGCATTTCTATGGGAAACATGAGGTTCATTGATGTGTTATAAAATGAGTTTTTGCTTTAGCATGAATTCCGCCGAAACAGATTAACCAGCAAAGAAACGTGGAGGGAATTGATTTGACGTGACAATTGTTTAAAAATCTGTCTGTCTGTCTGTCTCTCTCTCCCTATCCCGGTTGGAGGATTTGATTAACAATTGTCACTGATTGCGGACAAAAGTTTTGCTGGAAGCTCGAATCCTTCCGAAATGCATTAAGGAAAAGATTGTCAAAGTAGCCAAGACACATCGACATAATTTGTGGAGGGAATCTTGGGATGCATGATTGAGAAACCCTAGATTATATTAAAAAAGAAAAGCAGGTTGTCTGTCTGTCTTCATCTGACGCAATACTTATCTTTAAGCGTACCTACGATCCTACGTGGGTTGTCTTGCTGTTCTGGCCTTTGTTTTTTTTATTAATCTTTATTCCTTTTCTGGGATTTATTTATGTTCTTAAAATCGCATGCTATGTGGAGGTGCCCATCGATTCCTTTTATATTCTTGAACTTGCCTTTGCACGAAAAAAAGGTTTAGATAGGATTGAGTCATATCCTACTCACCGTTGAAAGAGCTAATGAAACATCAACTGCCCCCTGTGGCGAGCCGTCTCACTAGAGCCTCACTAGGCACGAGTGGGGAAGTCCAAACCGGCAATACACCTAAACCAAGATCTGCTATCCATGGATTGATCAAAACCCTAAAATCGATGATGGACTGGGGAATTGGTCCTACAACATTCGACTTGCGAACCAAATCTTAGATCATTCAGCCAATCACGTAATTTGTAATATTCATTTGATTTATTTCTTTTATTAAGTTTGATTGTGGGTGACGTTCATAACTCTTTTATTCCTCAAATAACTTGCACAAATAGAATCATTCAGGCACTTCACATTGCATAGAATTCTATCAGCAAATTTGCTAATATTCATTCCATCTTCACTTCCACTGTATAGGAAGTTCCTATAGCTATATTCGTGCAGTGATTCCCTCCTTTACTGATATACTACCGAACAGAATAATTAGACATCTTTTCCCAACTATTTATTGGGTAATCTGCACCCTAATTCTTAAATTTTGCGGTGCTCCCGCTTGAATTATTATTATTATATTATTTATTTTTTCTTGCAAAGGAACCTTATTAGCATAAAATTAGAAATTTTTACTTTTGTAAAATTGTTCATGATATTCTAAACGCAAGTGAACGTGTCAAACGGGTAATATAATGATAAAAATATTGTCCCATAGAGATTGATGAATAACAAACCAATTAAATATAAAAATAGATTAATTCTAAAATTTATCTAACGGATCAAAATAAATCGAGAATAAATTAAAATTAAAAATCTTAAAAACAAAATTTGGAAACTAAATGTAGTAAATCAATTAGATAAATATGTTAGAGAATTTGATTTCATTATAACCACTAAATATGAATTTCATATTGTTACGCGTACAAAAACAATATCAAACATGTGACACTAGAATTTTTTAATCTATTCATCTTCTTATCTCTAGGTATAGCAAACCTACTCAATTTAATAATCCAATATATCTTTATGTGAATTTAATTAATATAAGTGTATTAAAATTCATGAATATTCTCAACTTACAATGAATTTTTTGGATCACTTTATCATCGAAAGCTACACAAATAATATGGTATATATCTATTCATTTTTAATTCATGGTTATATATTATAAAGGGCAATTACATATTATCATTTCTAAGTCTCAAACATGCACATTAGATTATTTAGGTGGTGGCTAGTAATTTAAAAGTATTAAGCACAATAATATATATAACTTACATAAATGAAATCACTTGCACGCAAAAAATAATAATAATAATAATTATGAAATTCATATTTTCATGGTCATGCTATATCATAATCCTAATAAAAGAAAATGAGAACATGGTAAAAGAAGAAACAAAATTATAAAAAAATCTAATATTTTGAATCAAAAAATAAGAATTCCATCACCACTTTTGTCTTCTTTCCAAACTGCTTGAAAAACTCTTAGAACAATAAAAAAAATGATCTAAATATAAAAATTGAGTCGTCCCCCTAGGCAATCAATGTTCTCTTATTTATATGAGACATCCAAGACCCTTATTCCCAGACAATTACTTATTTTTGCATAAATTTGTGGAGTAAATTAGAAAATCTTTGATTTGATATTCATCTTTCAAGGTTTTATAATTTGAATTCCTAATTTTTGTCATCCTTTCCTTATTTTCTGCAAATCTCATTATGCTGCATGAACAAGGAAAATTCGAATAATTAGAAGGAAATTCGAATATTTTTTAATAAATATTATATTATTTGTTGCAAAAAAATAGGTAAAATAACTCTATAAAAATAGTCATAAAAAATCCTCACCCTTTTTCCACATTAGGTGCTTTATTGGTCTCTATTTGTGTTTGAAGTGAGGCCACGTCTTCCTCCATTTGATGTGAGTGATACCAAAAACTTTGTAATCTACCAATCAGAGTTGAAGCTGGAGCAAATCTCCTCCAACCAGAATTGGAGCAAGATATAGCTATTTCAATTAAATCGTTGTCACCTGAAATTTCTCAGTACACACGAGTACCTAAAACAGTGTCAAGCTCCGCTAGAGTATTAGTTGCAAGAAAATCGTGACATGATGTGGAAAAATTCCAAGTCATCCTCACTTCCGACAGCTGCAGATACCGACGGACGATTGAAAGACGTGCCCAAAAGGTTTAGGAGTGAAATAGCACCATAGCTCATTAATCATTCCATTGGGCAAATTGGAGATGAGAGTGGTTGAACCCCTCGTCTCCCTAATTCCCAAGAGGGAACCTGTCAGCCATGCTTTCCATGAGATTTTATGACTATGTTTGAAGATACAATATGGCATTTCGCCCAAACTCGATTGAGCTAGATTTTCCAAGTTCGAGCTTATGAATTTAGTTTTAGTTTAAACTCTAGTTAAATGCATAAATCCTTAAGTTCATTTAGCTCGAGTTGAATTGAGATTCATAGTCTACTCAAATTAAATATTTTAAATTTTGAAATCGATGCAATGCAATAGAGTGCTCATGGACAAAATCTAGCTCACTTTTGAGTAGCCTAGCTATAAGCTAAGCTAGAATAGCTCTACATGTGGTTGGACTTTTTCGTTTTACTTTTAATTTTTTTCCTTTATCTTTCTTGTGACACAATTTGACCCTATTTAATTCAAAATGTTTAACAAGTTTGAAACTGAAAAATTAACAAATATTGACTTCCACAATAAGAAAATTTGATAATTGTTTTCATTTCAAAATTGATGAGGACTCGTCTAAGTGTCCACTCTCTTGGATTCGTGATTCAAGTTAGAGGGGCTCGAAACTCTCCTTATTCTATATTATGAAAATTATGGCATGTGTATAGAGGTCCCGGGGGTATTGGCGATAGAGAGAAATTGGCTTCAGAAGATATATGTTGCATATGCTAGTCGATTCAATATCATGAGTTCCACCCTATGAACACGGATGGCGCCATCAATGAGCATGCCTAGAAATCTGTATAATCTCTACTTCGTTGGAGAAGAACACCTTACGGTTACAGCTTTCTGGTAGCTCTTCGTCTTAACATAGCAAGAATTGTCGAAGATAACACTGACTTTCTGGTTTGGAGGAAGAGGAGAGCTGCCCCTTTCAATTCTTTTGTGACTTGTTGACCCCGCTAGCGTCTATGGTACCATCGTAATCCGCGCATACTAGTAGCCAACAGATTTTGAATGACAATAAGTATAACTGGTCCCCAAAAAATTTAGAAATGATTGTCGTAAAGTATGATCGGTTTTCACTAGAATTGACTCCAATTGAACGTGCCCGACACAAATAAGAGAACAACGACTTTCTACCTGTTAAATCACAGTAAGAGACACGGCATCGAAAACACTGAATCTATCTAACTTTATCGCATGTATAATTTTCGCATTAGTTATTGAGGCACCTTTACGCGTCATTTTTGTTTCAAATTGTTTGAAAACATACTCACACACTTCATTCATGTTCAATTGAACAAGCGTTTCTCATCAATTCACATACCATTTCCAATACTCGAATGAGAAACCATTTGAAAGCTTTTGACCTTTTCCAATAAAAACAAAATAAATCAATGTAAGCAACCAGGACCGGGGCTGGCCAAGGATGGGGCCGTCGGTCGGTCCTAACTCTGTCCATATTAGAAAACGTCAAATTACCCATTATGTCAGCTATCCTTTTCCTATCGATATTGTTTCTTTTTTCCCCCTCATCTCTCACACGGTCGTTCATCAGTTTGGTAATCTAATGTGAACCCCCACATACCACATAATCAAGGAAAAAAAAAAACAAGGGAATTTTTTCGGTGATTAGAAGTCCCATCTGCTGCTTTACATTCACAAATAATAATCTTCCGGACGGACCATGAGCAAGAGACCTATCATAGGAATATCGATGGAGTGGCCCCATGGCCGTGAAATGACAATCCCACCCCTCGATTGCCTCGACCGGAGCCCCTCGGACGAAGGGCAAGAAATGGAATTTGGGTGCGATTAAAGAAGAAATTCCCGTCGTTGCGTGGAGGGAAAGTCAATTCCTAACGGTATCCATCCACCGACCACCGACCTGCCCATCTCTGTCGCTCTCCTGCCTCCTAGTCCATAGAAAATTTTTATCAAATTATTATCAAGTTAAAAAAATGGTAATAAAAGTTAAATTAAAAAGTAAATAATTAAAAAAAAAGGCAAGAAAGAGAGGGAGGGAGCATCAATCAATCAAACCCTAATAAAGAAATCCCGCGAGAATCGCAGAAAATATGCCAAGAAAAATTTAATCTCCTTTTTCCCTCTCGTGCTCCTCCTCCTTTCCTTTTCCCCATGACGAGTGGCATGACCCCTCTTTCAAGTTTTTCTTTCCCCAAAAGCCCTTCTACCTTTCCACTTTTTTTTTTTTTTGGGAGCAAACTTCTACCTTTCCACTTCACTGGAACCACCACAGACGGACTGCGCATCACCACCAACGCCGACCCACATATTATATAAACTGCTCGAGAGAAAAAGCAAGAAAGGAAGCAGAAAACCCATTTTGCTGATGAAGTCCGCGTGAAGCCAAAGGCCATCCTCCGCCCGTGCGCGACCACACGATCGCTACTCGTTGCGTATTTAAGGAAAGGGGAACAAGCCCCCCGCCCGCTCGCTTTCGTACAGAGATCACCGAGATCTTGTCGGTGAAAATTTTTGCGTGTTTCAATTATTACAGATTTGTTTTTGTTTTTGTTTCTGTCAATAAAGAAGAGAGAGAGAGAGAGAGAGAGAGAGAGGGGAGGATTATATCGTTCGGTGGAATTCAACCGTGCGTGGCGTTACCACACCCTCGATGACAACCTTAGTTGCCAAGATAGCCGGAGTCTCCAAGCCAAAAAGCCCTACCCTCTTTAGCTTGGCGTGTCTCTGATTCTTGGTAGCGCTCTCTCTCTCTCTCTCTTTTCGGTTTCTTTTTTCCATGAAAATTCGCCTTTTCTCTCTTCTGCATCGCCTTCTGCAAAAGGTTTCGCCTTCGGCGAGATAAATATCCGGAGACCCTTTCTTCTTCTTTAGGAGGTGCGGTCGTCATGGAAGGTGAAGGAGGTGGGGAGAGGAAGAGGGGCGTGGCGGTGGAGAGGGAGAGGCCCTACAAGGGAATAAGGATGAGGAAGTGGGGCAAGTGGGTGGCGGAGATTAGGGAGCCCAACAAGAGGTCCAGGATCTGGCTCGGCTCCTACTCGACCCCGGTCGCGGCGGCCAGGGCCTACGACACGGCGGTGTTCTACCTCCGGGGCCCGTCGGCGAGGCTGAATTTCCCGGAGTCCGTGGCGGCGGCGGCGGCGGAGGAGGAGGGGGAGGCGGGAGGGGGCGACATGTCGGCGGACACCATCAGGAAGAAGGCGGCGGAGGTCGGGGCTCGGGTCGACGCCGCGCTGATAAGCAGCGAGATGAAGCGAGAGGCTGACGATAAGGAGGGGGGCGATGATGATCAGTTCAAGAAGTGCGTTGGGGTTTTGGAGAGGGTTGATCTGAACAAGATGCCGGAGGATCCTGAGGACTCGTGATGATCGCCAAAAGGACGTGCTGGGGTTAGAGAGTAAGAGGATGATCTCTCTCTCGCTCTCTCTCTCTCTCTCTCTCTCGAATTACGATCACGGGGCATGCGCTTGGTTTAGGTCAGCCTTCTGCATGCAGTTGTAACGAGGGTTTTAGATGCTACTTTGCTGCTAGTAATTCACTGGGTTGTGAATGGCTTAAGGAGATGATGAGGCTTATATTAGATGAGTTAGATAGTCTATAGTAGTACTATAATCAATCTTGTTAGCCCCTTTCTAGTTAGCTTTTTGGGGTTCTGATCATCAAAGAATTTTGATGGTGTACGAGGGAAAGAGAAGGTGAAATGTAAATTAATTAGCTGGGTTTGATGCAGAGTCATCTTCTTCCTAATCTATGCCTCTCTCTCTCTTTCTTCACTGATCATGATTTTGTCTGCGGTATACAGTTCTTCAGGCGGTATCATTCTATTTTCTCTCTCTTGCTTGCTTCTTTTCGGTATGGATGTGCCTAAACATCAGGTGAGAGAGAGAGAGAGAGAGAGAGAGAGAGATGGGAGTGGCCTACTAAGGAGCAGTTGGAAGCAAAGTGGGCACGCCTCAAACTGCTAAAGCAGAAAAGGATGTGAGAAGACCTTTTGTAACTGCTGCTAATGATGAGTTGTGGGCACTGGTTGGTGCATGGGGCTGCGTTTCTACTGCAAACCCCAAGATTGTCTTGTCTTCTTTTGTTTCTTGACCTATTTGCAAAGGGTACTGATGATGGTGCTGCCAAATTTGAATAACCCGGGCTAATATGAACACGTTTAACAAAAAAATTTACTGTGGCGATCCGATTAGCGACGTCTTTGCGTCTCTAGCATTACTCGAATCAAAAACTCGGTATTTCTAGAAGATTTAGCTCTTGTGATTGCAACATCAGATGGGTGGGTTGCGGGCCACTCGACCTGAATAATTTGGAGAAGACATAAGGTAAATATCCGGATTGAGTTCATATTAGTATAACGAATGTTGGACTTCATATGTTTCTGCTATGGGGTCCAATGTGAACCTTGCTTTTCCTTGAAGTATTGCTAGACTTGATTTCTCTGAATGTCTTTGTGGAGTGTGTACTATCTTATTAAATTGGAGGGAAGATCCGACAACATGAGCTGTAACAAAAGTTCCCAGTTGTTTTGCTATTGGACAAAAACTTTGGGGTACGATGAGAACATGGTATTGTATTTAGTATGAAACAAGTTGGGAAATGAGACAAACCTCGACTTTCAAGAAGTGTAATCAATCCAATAAAGACGACCAAAGTGTATTTATGCAAAATGTGATTACTTTAATACCCATTATATCCTATTTCTTTAAATTTAAGAAAAAAATGGGCTTTTCCCTATTTGTGACGGCTCCTCTAGTGTGTCATTTGTTTGCTTCGAAATCGAAAGCAGCAACAAATGTTTTGTTTCTCGTTCAACAACGGATATAGCTTTAGACCAGTTTGGAAGGTTTCATCCAAGCATTTGCTTTATACTGTGCAAGTGATCAGAGTGCTGTCGTTAGTTGCTGGTGTTTGAAACAGGAGCATTGTCATTATCTTGATATTGCCATCCGCAATGCGAACGAATGGAACGTACATCACGACACGCGCCGATAGATTCGGGGCCAAATTCCCCAAAAGAGCACCAACTTACGAGTAATGTGCCAAGAAGAAAAGGCATCAATATCTTAATCGAGATCCAAAGCCGGGACCTATTAAGCCGCCATCCACTTTCGACGTTAACTGATCAACATGTCATCTGATGTGCGCCGAGCAACTCACGGACGCAGCTGACGTGCATTGCTGAGCGGGAGACCACATCGTTCATTGTGGAATTGGGTGATCCCTTTGCTCCTGGGAACGATCTCTTGACAGTCCTATTTGTAGTTTAACGATACGACAGTCTCCAGCCCAATAGTGCACTTCGGCAACGTCCATGAGGTGCACAGTGTGCATCCGATGACAGGTGGTTAGCTTTTTAACCTTCATGGACAGCAACTTAGCACCTGCAAGGTCAGACCTGGACTAGAAATTGGTGCTTTATTTTGACACATTCGAAAGTTGGTGCAGGGTCAAACGCATAAATTTGTGCTTTCGTAGGAAATTTGGTCGTTTGGTTGAAGACTGCCGGTCTTTCTACAGCCTGGAGCAACCAACCCACATATTGTCGGTGTTCACCAATGTCGTCAAAAATCACGATTCAGATCGTGAAATAGTACGATTCTTGCCTCAAGTTTGATTAAAACGAATTGACTCGCACCCACAATCAAAACACTAGTCAATTCATAAGCAAATCGCCAGTTGAATTGGTCATGTCGATGAAATCAGTAAGATCGTGTGGAAACGTTGGATTTCATCGATTTTGCAGCCGGATTGATTTTGGATCTGCCTTGATGAAGGAGTGGATAAAAGAACAGGCAGATTATTTGCTCATAAGTTGCCATTTAGTGATTTTATGTGTCCTTGTTGTTAATGGACTGATAAACCTAATTGGATTGCTGCTAATGTTATTCCTTCCCTATTTCTTGTTTGAACTGTGTTAGGAACCGTAGACTATGATTGACTTATATTTTCATTAGGCGCTCAATGTATCGCTACTTAATTCCAATATTGTCTTAACATGTTTACGACTCAATTACAGGGATGAATGTCCAAGGTTCCTTGTACCGATAGTTAATCCAGATTTTGACAACCTTTGTCTTTACAAACTCTTACCCAAAGCAACCCAACCCCTTCTGACTGACTTCGCAATGACATTTCTCAATTCCATAAGTATTTCCACGAATTCTTCGATCTTTCACCATAGAAGATTTAGAACCATTTCGCTGATCTCACGCTCTTACTAAGACCAGCTACAAGGTAAGAAAACCTCATGCCTAAGTTCAACGAGCAGACAAAGGCTAGGAGATCGAGTAGTCCTACTTCCGTTCAGCCACTACCAACTCCAGCAGTGTTCTCAAGCTAAAATCTGTCATTTCTTTCCTTTACCTTTCCTTTTGTCTTTCAAGAACACTAACCAAGAACGCTGCATGCGGTGACAAACACTTATCAATTCCTGGTTGATACTCTTATATATAATTTCTATATGATTCCAATCAGGTCAGTTCCTATCATACAAAGCAAAACTTGGTAAGTAGAAGCAGCATTGCTTTTTGACCTGCGGGAGAAACCGAATCCTCCTTTTCACCCCAGCTGCCTCAAATGCTTCAATTGATCTCCAGGTACTAAGCTTACACTTCATTGGCACGTTTTATTTGAAGGGCGGCTCTTACAACATTCCCTCTCGTGATGATGCCGACCTTCATAATAAGAAACCGGGTTAATAAACCCAAAAACCATAATCAATACGACATTTTGAGAGGCAACAAATTATCTCTTACCAGCTTTCCCTCAGCATCTACAACTGGAAGCCGTCGGTATTTTGTGTCAAGCAATATCCTGACATTGAATGCATGGCGGGAGAGTTAAAAACGGAAAAACACCAGCAAGAGGCAGAGAGATTGACGCAAAAGATATAGACAAAACCTGGCAGCATCCTCGAGATTTGTGGTTTCACGGGTGACTACAGGAGCTGGTGTCATCAAATCGCCAACTACCTGCCCATTGGTCTTGCTGAGCAACTTTTGCACTTCATTGAAGGTCTGCAAGATCAATGTCATTATGTGTGTATATCATCAGGTACTCCCAAGGCAAATATGAAGAATGCTTCATCCATATATTAGCAGCAGCAGTTCCTCAAAAACTGCTTCCTGGATACCCTCCGTCAATGATGGGGGAGGATCTGACAGGGGCAGTTGTGCTGACTGGCCACTAGATGCTCAGGGAAATTTTTTGATGATTAAATAATGTACAATGAAATTTGATGTGAGGTTTCTCTATTTGCTAAATGAACTGAGATGTTGCCAATTCTTTATCTCCTCTCCCCGCCCGGCGAAGATTTCACGTCCGCCACAACCCTATATCATTATATGCTCAAACCTATGTAATTACATCTTTAAAAGAGAGTGCTCTTACTCACTTTCCATGTGCTGTCAACTTCAGGGAACATGCTGTTGTCAGCCGGCCCAACACCTAATGAAAATATGCAGATGACATCAGTCACTCACTAAATTCATGAAGCACCGTAACATCTGCAGATAGTCAACATTTCTACAAACAACCACTGTTGCTAAGTCGAGATTCAAATTGTGAATCGCAAACGGTATTTTCCATATCTTGAATTGTTACATTCAGTAAAAATTGTAAAGGAACTCCAAAAAATAAGCATTTCTCACTATAATGAAGCTACTAGTTGCAAAAGCACACAAAAAGTATGTTATAGTAAATACTGTTGATAAAATTATACCCAAAACTGACACTGCTCTATTGTCAAAACCCACTTTAACTTCTGATTGCTGAAAGTTATAGAGGTGCAAAAAGGAAACAAGGCATCCAACAGCCTCAAAACACTTACAAGAAACAAAAAAACTGTCAACCACATTTATAAACCTCAACATAGACAAGATGATAAGGACTTAATTATAGTCTATTTAAGCCAGATAAAAAGACGAGAGCAATCTTAAATACTCAATCGGTGACTTTTGTCCAAGCATGCGATTTAAACAAGCAAAATAGGATTGACAGATACGCGATGGCCAGTGCCGGAGGTGGTGATGGCTGGCATCATCGCCAGAGGTGGCAACGGTTGGTATCGAGCTGGTGACAGCCAGGTGAGAACCAACAAAGAGCAGTCTAGCAGCTTTTCAAGTTTCTTCGCTAACCTAAGGGCTGAGAGCAGTCTTCTGGCATGTTTGCACATTTTCTCTTTTTTTTTTTTTCTTTCTTCACTTGTTCTTTTCAATTTTTGAAAATTTCTCTCTTTAGAACCCAATACTTTTAAGCCAAACCACTATTCCAAAGCCCAATAGCGCAAATTGTGGTTGTTCTCCTGAACTGTAGAGAATTGCAGAATCCTATGATTTGTATTGAATCTGAGACACATTGGACAATTCACTGACGATTCATCCACTCTTATGATTAATGAGTGCAAGACAAATCGTTCGAAGGGTGCACTAAAACGAATTGTGCGGTTCAAATCGTGAATCCAGTGATTTTACAATGGGGCTAAAAAATAGTAACAACAAGGTCCCATAACAATAATTGCAGAAGTCCAGCAGAATCATTCTCAACTCAAAGAGAGAGCATCTATATGCACGGCCATAGAGACGTACACAAATTACACCCATATGAGAGGAACTAGTAAGTTAAGTATTTCAATAGTTTTACAGATCATCTCAAGGCTTTGATTTCTATCTCTCAACTTAAGAATATCATTGAGTCCCCTTAAATACCCATTAGCTTCATTACCTCCTGTAATTTTTCCTTTGATCAAGTTAAGGTATAGGCATTGTAGAAAGATTATAGATGCAGACTCAATACAATTTCAGATATTCTTTTTGCAAGAATTAAGTTCTCTGAATCTGTTCCAACCAAGTTTCTTGCAAATACCGAGTTAACATTACATCACTGATGCCAAATGCAGTTTGCCTTATAACACTCGCCAGATTTAAAAATTTAACGTAAAGGAGAGAAAACACAAATTGTCAACAGCTTAGAAGGACCTCATGAAATTGCTAATGATACACATGAATTTCGAGGAGTTTCTTAAAATGTCTAACAAGGACGAAGACGGCAAAAAACATAAATGGTACCTGATATAGAGTCCAAAGCTAACAAATCATAATCAGAAACAAGACCAACCTGCCAAAAATAGCCATTCATGAGCAGTTATCATGGGAATCTAATGAATAACCTATCACAGGGAATGGATGTCACAGAATGAGCAACCAGACTTAGAAGAAAGATCAACACAGTAGAAAAAAGGCATACTATCATACATGCTATACTCACAAAAGTGCTGATTGTTAAATGCATATAAAGAAAGAAATAGATCAATAATTAGAAGTTGAAGATTTTTGTTGTAAAGAAGCTAGCAGCTAACGCCATACTTGGGAAATAAGTGGAGGGAAAATGGGTACAGAGAACATATAAATGATATTTGAAGCCTATTTAAGCTAGCAGAAGCACTAGGCATGTGGGTCAACAAAATCAGGAAATAAACCACGCTCTCCTCTCTCTAAATCCAATGAATCTAGCTTATCTGCAAATGAAAATATGGTGCCAAGTCTCACCAACTAAGCACCATTTTTAGTTTGATTAAAGCATCTCAAAACTTGCCTTTCTAAAAATAAACATGGCCATAGGCTTCTGATCAGTGAGCAGCAATATTCAAATCAATAAGGCCACAATTAACGAAAAGGATAGAACAAGAAGCATACCAATTTCCAGTCATCATCAATTACAGGAAAACCAGTGATTCTGTTCTCGACAAGTATCTCCAATGCTGATAAAACAAGATGAGTAAAAATCCCGACTTCTTCAAAATTTCCAGAAACATGATATTCAGAAATACCTTCATCTACAGTTGTGTATGGCTTTACCACATGCAGATCCTCTTTTCTTGTCATGAAGTCACCAACAGTGTATATGCTACTTTTTGGCTGGTTGAAACAGGAAAACAAATATGTAAATACTCCACAGAAATTCTGGGATGACACATGACATAAGCCATCTTATTGGATAGTATAATTCCAAAATGCACTTGTTGAAGACATGGGAATCCATAATGAATTCCGAAAATGTAGTGTACTTTGCATGAACTAAAACATTCATGTCTAGAGAGGACCAGATACAAAACATTATGGGATTCACTATGTTCATCTACTTATGGAACTTCTGTTCCCATGTCACAACTCACAAGGTAGATTGACGGGCAGGGTAGTGCATTTAATCATACATTAGTAGCCATCAAAGATGAAAATGGAATTACGATACAGAAGATTAGCAAATGTTACAAAAGCTAAATGAAGCCAGAAGATTTATCTATCTCTCCTGTTTTCATAGTTTCTCCTACCACAGAACAGCACAAATGAACTAGTTCCATGAAACTCTGAAGGTCATTATGGGAAAGCTAAAGATATATAATCCAAGATGCCTCTTTAGAAGATGTGTGCTTTTGAAAACTTTCTTTCTTTAATAGGTAAATGTGTGTTTTGAAAACTATATTCAAATTTTTTTTCAACATTTTTAAGTTCTGCATTGATCATCTGTGCATGGTGCTATAGTAGTTCTACCAAGTTCCCGCAGCCAAAGGAAAGGAAACCCAACTTGACTGATGCCTAGAAGGTTTGTAGATATGACTCCAATTAATAAGCCAAAGGTAAGAACAATGGGGCTCTAAAATAACAAACCAAATCAGAAGGAGATTTCTCGGTAACAAGATGTCATGCACAATCTATTTTTCCAAAGATGGTACAAGCAGAACAATTGTATAGCTTGAAGAATCTCAGGGATAATATGATAAAATAAATGCAGACACAACATCCTCCATCTTGATCACATAAACCGAAAAAAAAGGAACACCTAATCCAAGCGTGTCATGTACATGATCGATTGAATCCCTGGACTAAAGCATCCAATTACTGATTTCTAGCAAAACTGTGCAAGCTAGGCAGCTCAATCATTCTCAAGATCCGCTTGGGGATAGTCCGAAATTCTGCTACTTATATACTCATGTGTTCAACTGATTCATTTCCTTTTCCAAGAAAAAAATAGGCATAAGCTCTGGTGCTGTATCAAAACATGCTGCAAAAAGCTTCCGGAGTTGATCACAAAGTATGCATTAATCAAATGTAGCTTATTGTTCTATTTGTGCTCCAATCCACAATATATGAATATGCCTGCCCTCAGCTGCTAAAGCCATCCCGACACAGCAACTGAAGACAACATTTACCAGAGGAGGAGACCATCTCGATATAGCCACTAAATCAGCTCTAAAAGAGGGGGGGAGGGGGTGGCGCTCATCCATGAAAGGTGACCATATTTCAGAGTGAAAAGCTTGCAATCCCAGCAAATTATAGGAAGAGAAACTTAATATAGTCATTTGCAACGCTCAGTGAACTAAAGGAAGCAACTTTTTCCGATTGCTGAACGAGAGAGACTCACTAATCCCCTGTAGCACATCACAAGCACAGCCCCAGCAAGAGAGATTACAAATACATTCCACCAAAGAATCACGAAGCACAAACAACATCAAAAGATTCCAAACAGATCGCAAGCACCAAGTACCAGAAACACAAAACAACAGAGGGGTAGAGAGAGAGAGAGAGAGAGCGAACCGGCACGGGATTGGCCGCGAGAGCGCCGCCCGCGGCGGCGGCGAAGGCGACGGCGGGGGATTTGCAGGGACCGGAAGCCCGATTCGCGGAAACTGAAGACGGATTGAGAAGGAGGCCGGGCCCGGCGGACGGGACGACGGAGGGCGGCGGCCGGTGAACCGGACAAGCGGCGGAGCGGAGGCGAGGGAGAGTCGGCGAGAGCGACGGAGAGAGGAGCGCGTCCATCGCTCGCAGGCGACTCTGCTTGAAGTGAGAGAAAGAAGGGAGAGAGAGAGAGAGAGAGAGAGAGGTTCTCTGGTTTCCGCCGGAGTTCGGAGAAACCGTCGAGAGCGGACGGCACAGAGGAAGGAAGATGATCTTACACTCTCTCTCTCTTCTTTTTTTTTTTTTTTTTTTTTGCGGTTTTATCTGTTTGCACGAGAAAACAGATATTTTAGCGGCCGACCCTGCGGTGGCGACGGCGCCAATGCTGCCGCCAATTTTAGGACCCGTCGTATATCCAAATTTCATCAATCGGTCGCGCCACGATTATCACAAATAATTATCGTGACTTATCGAAAAATTACTATGATTGTACGAATCTTATTTTTAGATTAGATGGTCCCCTAGATGTACAGTTAAAGATAATTCGTTTAGTTGTTTAGTTTTTTTTTTTTACGTGAAATTTTACAATATCAATCTAGGATCGGCTTTTGTGTTTTTTTCCAATTAACTTTTGGAATGGCAAGCACAAAGAAAATATTTTCATTTTATTTATTTCTTTATCAGTGATTTTCCAATCAAAGAAGTAACTGATTATGTACATAATTAGGATGGATGATGGATTCGATAATCTTAACAGACATTAATTGAATTTTTTAGATACACTCTAATGAAAAATGTATACTCCACATAGGCAATATTATTTAGATGTACACTCTTCCCTATGTTGATAGCATGAAATGATTTAGGTTTCGTTCGTTTCGAGGAAAATGTTTTCCGGATTTTTCGGCATTTGTTTCACAAAAAATAAATTATTAGGGGAAAATATTTTCCATGAAAGGGAAAAAGTATTCTAAATTGGGGGAAAATGCTTTACACTTTTGAAAGGTGGAAAACATTTTCCTCGCTTGATCTCTCTTATCTCACACATCTACAAATCCTTACTTTCTCCTCCAATTTATTCTTCTTCTTTTCTTTTTTTATTCGAATTATTTTTAATTTCCTTTTCTTTTTTTTGTTTCTCATCTTCTTCTTTCTTGGCTAGTTGTCAGCCATTACCAGGTAAACTTCAAGCTCGTCGATCTCAAGCTCACGCTCGTTGATCTGGCGAGCCTCAAGCTTGGTAATCGCGTTCGCCAATCTGGGGAGCGGAAAATATTTTCCTTACCGAACATCAGAAAATATTTTCCAAAATTTTTTCAGGTTTTAGCTAAATACTAGAAAATATTATCATTTTCCTAGAAAATGACTTATGGGAAAATATTTTTCAAAAATGACTAAATTTCCGCGAAACGAACGTATCCTGTTGGAGCATGTGAGTGGCTCGGTAGAGGGAAAAAGGATCATCTTTTTTTTTTTCTTTTCTTTTTTCCTTGAACCTTTTAGTAAGCATGCTTTTCTAAGAGGTGAGAGCCTAGAAATAAAGAGGAATCTCAAGGGATACCATTTTGCATAATGCTAAAAGCCTTCCTTTTGCTCTCGAGGTGTCTGGGCCCGGTTTCGTGCAGTACAAGAGAAGGTGAATGGGACGTGCACTGAATAAACTTATCAAAACTCCTAAAAAAAGCATCAATGATGCGGTTAAGATGGCCTGGCCGGAGGAATACGCAAAGGAGATTTTTCTAGTCAGTTTCCTCAAGGGGCAGACCATTGATTACATTAAGAAAGTTCTTAATTGCTGCAATATTCATACGGTCATTGAAGTACATGTTCTTGTTGTCAGTAAGTCCTTGACAAGTGAAGAGAAAGGGCTACAAATGCACGAGTTCGTAAGTTGTGAAACATTGAGTACCCGACTCTCAAAGGTTGCTCTAATCCTGTCGAGTTTCCATAGCAAACTTGGGAATTTAACTGATCACGTATGGACATTGGCCATTAGAATTTGAATTGGTTGGATCTCGGGGCTGTGTTCTGTCTGGATTAAGGTTCCTCCAGAATCTTGACATCTCCAGCCAGGAATGTTCATATGTATCTGGGAAGTGGAAACAATCTTACTAGCTTTCCAACGTGCGACAGTGAGCATGATTATTTATAGGAATCGCGAGTGTGAAAATGCGAGCAACTACTGGAAATCCTGCAGCTCCCATCAAGTACATGTATCCTAAAAGCAGCTAGCTGCGAATCTCTGCCAAAAGAGTCCCGGATTTATCAAGCCACTCCACATAGGGTTGAACGTGGAAGATGTGTCGTTACATGAGGTTAGTCTCTCCCTCCACACCTCCCTCCCTCCACCTTCTTTTTATCTTGATATGGATGTTACCTGCAAACCAGGAATTCCATAACATGGGAAAAGCACGCATTGTAATTGCTGGAGGATAGATGCCGGAATGATGGCTCCATGGTAAAGAGGATTCGATATCTTTCATGATACCCCAGGACATGTGTGAAGAATTCTAGGATTAGCAGTCCATCTTGTTTTTGGATTGGAGGGGGGAGTTGAGCTCAGCCTCTCTTGCAAGGTCTGTCGAAAGGTGATTTGGTACATAGGATGCTTCTATTCATTAGGAATGGACCATGTGCTGTTCAAGCATCCCTCGCATAGTACGCTGTGGGAAGTAGAAAGCTCCTGTGAAATGATGGGAGTCATTTTCGGGTTGTCTTGAGGCGTCAAATTGAATAATAAGAAACTGCGGGTTCGGACTAATATGCAAGCAACAAGAGGATGATCCGAGGGTCTTTGCTTCATGACAATCAGTCACTGGTGTTGAATTTGGTTTATCAGGATTGTCTTGAACTAGCACAAACTCAGAGGAAGATGATCAAACAGATTCAGAGGAAGAGAACACACTTACATAGGAAGATGGTCCAAGTCAAACAGATCTGGATCAAGATGATCAGCTTGTACAGCAAGATGGTCAGATGGCTAGAGTCACCGATAGTCAAACACTATGAAAGGAAAATTATAAGCTCACGCTCCTAGAAGGCGTCGGAACCATGACTCCCACGGCCCCGAGTTCTATGGCACCAAAAACTATGCCAGTGTCAGATTGCAACTCTTGCTGTCGAATTGATCACAACTTAATTGAGGGAGCAACTATGAGGTCTGCTGACCAGTAGATTTTACTCACCATGCCTTCCTTTTCCGTTCATCTTTTGCCCTCATTTCTAGTTGAACTTTCGAGTCATTGCATGCTTGCATCATTTGACACCAAGTAAAAATCACTGTGAAATGCAGGCTACCTTATCATGCTACTGACATGGCACAAGTTCATCGAGAGAAAATGTTGGTGGCAAAAATTCTTAGAGGACGCATCCCTTCTTCCCCTTTATATAGTGTAAGCCGAAGCATACCAAGCTTAAATTAGGTGGATGGTTCTTTCAAGACTGCCAAAGATGGCTCTTGTAGTCTCTCTGCGAGAATTAGCACAGAACGACAATTATGAATAAACATTATATGTATTTATCTAAAATCTGAGATAATTGGTAAGTCGAGGTTTATTCTTTGTTTAAATGAATTGAGTATTCTCCAATTCCCTTCTGATGATGGCAAAGTTTGCAGTACAGGGTCAGTTTTATTCATGTTAAACAATTTGTATAGTATTTGCCTCATAAGGGTCCTAGCCACATTGGACTGAATCACAGGCTGATCACACTAAACCCCTGTCGAAGAAAAGGTCTTTTAAGTCATGAGACACTAATCTCTGTAGAGTGTCATAGACGGGTAGATTGTTTTTTTTTTTTTTTGGTGAAATGTAAGAAATATATTGATAACTTTGGACAAATAAGAAATGGCGCCAACTTACACTCTGACCGCAGCAGGAAGAGTGGAAGGGAGTTGAAGGGAAAACAAAAGAAAGAAGAAAAACGCCCACAACCCGGGCCGAGGCAAAACCAAACCTAGCAAACCTCTACTACACGCTTAAAAGCGGGACGAGAGAACTAGGACAATACAAAGACAAGCACCAACAGCAACAAGCAAAGATCCCGAGAAAAGACCGAGGGGTCGAAGCCCCAATTCCTTTGAAGTCTTCTATTTCTTGGGGTAGGAGGCACATTCTTGAAGGAGAGAACTCTGTCATTGACAACTTTTTGATCAAATGATTTTTGAGAGCCGACACAGAAACAGTTTCACCCCGAAAGATGATGCAATTTCTCTTCTTCCAAATTAGATAACACAGAGCTCCAAAAGAGAACCTAGCAATTTTGTGGAAGAAATCCTTACCCGATAAAAACTTTAGAGCCCAAGTGGAGGTCTCAGTCCACTTTCTGATTCTCCAAGGTAGGTTGCACCTAGAAGCCAAGAAATAAGCCAGGGTAGCAGGGGTTTGACAGTGAAAGAAAATGTGATCAATAGAGTCCGGCTGAGTTGAGCAAAAGGCACAGACCGAGTAGTCAATCCTACTGTAAGAAAGTATGAGTGATTGAGTCGGTAGGCGCTTCTTGGCAATAAGCCATAACAGAAATTGATAACGCGGTGCCAAGGCATTATCCCAAACCATAGTCGCCCAAGGAACTCGATCTTTTTTTTAACTCTAATTAACTTCCAAGCCGAAGCAACCGAAAAAAGGCCCGAAGAATCACTGCACCCAAAGGAACCGGTCACAAACATTAGAAAGCACCAGCAATGAGAAGCCCCAACTTTCTAGGTGGGATTTAAAGGCCGGGGCAGAGGAGTACAGTTTAGAGACAACTGCCATCTTAGATAAACCCGAGTCCTCCATTACAGTGGAAGAAACAATTGTGTCCAAAGGACCACACGGAAGCCAGTTATCATGCCATAGAGATGTCTGCATTCCATTGTCTGTGAAGTTGAACTGAAGAAAAACTATCAACTTGTGCAGCTGAGGTTAAAAGACATTTGCTTGTCAAGTTGCTTGGTCTACTTTCTTTTAAGATTCTTAATGGCATTTTCGTCCCTTTCACGCATGAGTTCAATATCAGGTCAGCTCCCTTTTAATTTAGGTATTCTTCTGTTTTGAGGTAACTCAACTTAAGTCTCCAACATCCCCTTCAACCCTAGTCTTTTTCTTTGAATTGAACCACAAAAGCTGGCATCAGAGCCACATTATTACACCACAATGCGCACCTTCACTCTGGGTATTTTCTGAAGAATTTTTTTTTTTTTTTGGGGGGGGGACTAGAAATAGACAGTGGAATTGCGTAGAAACGATGACCTTGGGCTACAAAAACACAAAATAGAGGTATGGAGAGGTATGGGTCTCGACCGGTATAAGACAACATGGCTTGACCCATAAAACACATCACCAGCTTGGGCCTTGACAGATTTTACTTACTATGCCTCCATAGATTTTACTTACTATGCAACAATGTCACAACACGGCTTGGCCCATAAAACACATCACCAACTTAATTATGCTAGTTCTTCACCAGCCTTGTCGTACCATAGCCGACCACCATTACGGCGTGATTTAAATTGATCTAGCCGTCTTGAGACGGCGGTGGAGTAGAATCGGATATTACACCCTCCGACGTCAATGGACACCAACACCGGATGATTTGCCACGGGCTTCAACAGCGTGGCCTCGTTGTTGGCAGGCATGACTTTGTTGCCCGTGGTTTTCAGCCATGTGGGAGGCTTCTTTTGCGGTCTTGCAAGTTCCGTCCATCCCGTTGTAGGAATAATTAGCCTCGATAGTGAGGCCTCCACTGTTTATGATGAATTAAAAACCATATCGCGCGAGACCACCTTCCCAACCTGGATAGTGGATAATCGGGTCTCGATGCTCCTATTTTGGGCTGGAATAGGCTAGATGAGTACTCCAATGGAGTCTTTGACCTTGCATGTGATGGTCGGGGCTCTAATGGGCAAAGAACCGTGCGTGTGGGAGCTATGTTGGTCGAAATGGTAGAGTAGACAACTGGTGAGTGATGAATGAGTGTTGCATGTTGGTTTTGAGCAGTTGAGAGGTGAGTTTGTGTTTGGGATGCACAATACAATAGTTGCATGAAGTCTATGAGTTGCTGAGATCATTTTTTGGGTTTTGTGGTGCGATGTCTAGTTTCAAAACGGAGTTGTAGACCAATTAAACAACCTGATGTCACCGTAGATGGAGGCAAGGGTACGGGTTCAAGAGAAACAAGGATGATACTTGCAGGTTTATACTTTACTTTTGGGTTTAGACATGTTATCGATGGAAAGAACTAATTTTCTTAAGAGCGCACCAACAATTTTAAGCTTTGACATGCTGGTTATTAGAGTTTTCTTGCGAGAATTAACATGTGTGAACATTATTTTCCTTAGAATAGCAAACTAACTTGTAAAAACCAGCAAAACCTTGGGTTGTTCTATGAATTTTCTGTATTTTTCTAGACGTAGTTGGACCTTAAACCCTCATGAAAGTTGTAGAACACATCTTTAGGAACAATATATCAAAATTTGAGAACAAACGGTCAATGTTCGAATAGCGAAACGAATTTTCTTCAGTAGGTGCATAAGCTGGAAGTTGCTCAGAATTATAAAGGTCTATGTAGCACGTTACTGCTCTTTATACAATAAGAAATAGGCTTAGTTTCTTTACGGAAAATGTTAGTTTACGTCTCTTCTAAAATATATTAAAATTTCGTAGAATTTTGATGAGATTTGATGCACTTTCTGCTTTTATGATTAAAACTACTCATGTAAGCTTTTATTTTGCCTTGATTCAAGATTGAGCAATAGATGCTACTCTTCTTGTACCTAATTTTCATGGCATATAGGGAGTCTAATGATTTTGTAATAGTAGCTAGATTGTGCAAGAGCATGTCTCTTCCATAATCCAAAGTGTGGTCATTGTATGGTCACTAATTGTGGTTTATGTGTGCAATGAGTGAGACATGAATGAAATGTTGTGTGAGCACTGAGTGCTACTTGAAGTGATCGTGTTTTCTTGAGGTCATATGCACATTGTGATGTGATATAATTTGAAAGTGTAATGTGTGAAATGTGTGAATTACATGAGTAAGAGATTTCCATCGATACTAAGATATTGGTGATGCTGCAGGGAGTGAAATGCTCATGCTGTGTGATCTTGGATGCCTTTGTTGAGCGAGATACCAAAATGCCTTCGAGTTGAGATGCCCATGTGTGTGATCAGGGATGCCTCGGTTGTGGGATACCGGGATACGTCGGAGTGAGATGCCCCATGCTATGTGATCTTGAAATGCCTCAGTTGTGTGATACTAGGATGCCTAAGAGTGAAATGCCTATGATAGCAATATCGTGGAAGTCTAGATGTGGGATTCCGGAAGTGACTAGATCGGGCTAGCTTGAGTTTTGGTGGGTAAATCGATCGAGGGTGAATTTGATATACACAGTATTATATAATTGCAGTTGGTGTGTGAGTTCATCTATTATTGCATTTCATCTTAGTTCTGGTTAGAAACAGGAGGCATATATGCATATTTAGTGTGTTTGATATAAAGTGATTATTCATGTGATATTTTAGTGTTCACTTAGTTATACTCATAATGATTCTATCTTAGAACGTATGCGCTATTTGGTTATATTCTCTTGTTTTCTTTAGCGATTGTGGATTGTTTAGTTTAGGGTTTTATTATTTCTTTACTGGGCATTATTCATTCCTTTCTATTTTTCAGATCATTAGTATGGACGTGCCACCGATCGCACGATACAAGGTGATAGCATACATTGATGTTTCATTTTACGACGTATATGACCTCAATATTGAGCTAATATGAGACTACATTATGGTTGGACGATGTCAAGATATATTGGATCTGATGAGGTTTGTTGCATGGTTCATTAACCATGAAGGGGAGCTCTTTGGCCTCTTCAATTTAACTCTAGAAGACCTGGAGTTGGGATAGGTGGTGCATAGGCACCTAATCATGATGTAGCTGAAGAAGACATCTTTTTTTTTTTTTTTAATGGGCGTGGGTTAGTATGGGGGTAGTGAAGTTATGAACCCCTCTTACCATTTTCCCTGGCTGATTACTTACATTTTTGTTTGTGAACTTGTAAATATATGTTGTACATAGTTGCAAATCTTGTAAGTAATCTAGGTCGACGTATGTAAGCTCGAACGAATTCTTAAAGAAAGCTAATAAATCCCTTTTATGACCTTCATATGTGCTCTTGATTGGATTGTCTAATGTTATGTGACAGGACCGATATAGGATGATCATGTATTAGAATGGTTTCAGATCATAAAATATCCATGTTATACATGCTAACTAATTAGGTTAGGATACTTTAGTGTGATAATTAAATTAAACAGGTGCTGTCATGACGATAATCTATATAGTTTTTGCTTGCACTTAGTATGTGACACTGTCGAGACATCATAAAAATCCCTTCTGAAACTGAAAAGTCAGATTGTTCATTATTAATAATAATTAAATGGGCGATGTTTTGCAATTGACTCGTGTATATTAGCACCAAGAGCATGGGAGTATTAGGGCTGATCAATGGTTTGGTCCAGTTCCAATGGGCCAAATCACTTATTGTCATTACATTGACAAGCAAGTTGTGAGGTGAGAGGGAAAAGTCAACAAGCGAAGTGTGAGGTGAGGCCATGAGAGGACGTCAAGCAAGGCGAAAGGCGAGGCCATGAAAGGGAAAGGAGACTTAAGGTGAGGCCACGAGAGGACGTCGAGTGAGCAGGAAGCGAGGCCGCGATAGTGGAAAGACTCACTCGGACCAAGGCGTGAGGTGAGGTTGCGCCTGCAAGAGGGAAACCAAGAAAGGGTTGATTTCACATTGTTAGGGTTAGCGAAGGAGAAGTGGAAGGGAAAAAAATGGGGAAAGTAACGGCAAAAGGGAAAGAGATGGGAAAGTAATAGCCATATGGGAAGGTATTGGTAGAATGAGAAAGTAATGGGAAAGTAACGATAGAATGGGAAAGAGTTAGGAAAGTAATTGGCTTTAGAATGGTCATTCAAATTTAATTTAATTTTTTTTAAATACATGAATGGTTAGTCCTGTCCTATTGGTTTGGTTCCCACCTTGGAACCAGACCGACCAGCCACAAGTTCCAAAAATAAGAATCGTGGATTAGATCGGCATCCCCTAAGATCACCCAAAATTTACCTGTCTAGTTTGGTCTCGATTGGAATGGTTCTTGTTGCATACTCCTAAAGAGTATTGTTAGTTTTCTTTTTCTTTTCTTTTTCTTTTATTAATGTTAAAGACATGTCAAGTCAAGTCAAGCCAAGAAGCACCTCTATAGGTTGGTTCCATGTACCTTGAAAATGACGTGTGCATTGATTGTCCTTTGGTTTTCTTTTCCATCTCTATATGCTTTTTATTAAATTAATTAGTGGAAAGTATGCTAATCGACTTAGAGCATCAGGAGTGATGGTTGGTTTTCATTTTTATTTCTTTGCTAGTAGAAAAAGCGAAGTCAAGTCAACAAAGGAAAAGAAAGAAAAAGACCCATGAAAATTTTTATGCACCTTCTGCGGAAATTTCGCATGCAATAATTCACCTTTACTTCTCTTCTCGATGAGTTTCTTTGAGGGAAAATTCTAAATAAGAATATGAAGTAGACCAATTTTTTTAAATAATGACCCAAAATTAACTTTGTATCAGATATAGACTTAAAGTGGATCTATTGTCTCAAATAAGGACCCGAAGTAGTTGAATAAATTCCAAATAAGAACCTGAGCTTGTTGGTCAACCAAATATTCACCGACTATCAAGCATGTGACATTTCGGATGACTAGAGTTTTGGCAATTTTGTCCAAAAAAAAAATATAAGGAAAATTAACAAATCCTAAAACAGAAAAAAAAACCCCTATGTTTTCTACAGTTTCCCCGCTCCTTGTACCTATCCTCTACAAAGTCAAAGACTGAAGTTCTCCCCATTCTTTGTACCCATCCTCTGCAAAGTCGAAGACCCAAATTTTCCGCCGGTTGAGGCACGAATTAAAAAACAAGAAGGAAACCATATGCTTCTTTGTTTGTTTGTAGAAACCCAAATTATATACCAGTTATGCAAGGCGAGGAGCGACGATAATCGAATAACGACGACAACTGGGCAGCGATTTTGTTGAGGAACAGCGAGGGAGAAGAAAGAAGAAAACCTAAACATCTAAATGAATAACCTAAACTTAATTAATTTAGAATTTTTCATTTTTTTCCAATCACAAATTTCTGACAAAATTGGCCCTATTTTAATCTATGGAAAATGTCTGCTAGCAAGGTAAGGTCCTTAATAGGGATTAATTTGATCACTTCGGATCCTTATTTAACACAAAATTCACTTCAGGTCCTTCTTTGAAACAATGGGTCTACTTCGGGTCCTCATTTGACACAAAGTTCACTTTGGGTCTTTATTTGAGAAAATAGATTTACTTCGAGTCCTTATTTGAAATTTTCCCTTTCTTTGATTATCACTACTACGTGATTTGAGAAGGTCATGGTCAAAAGAACAAAGTGATATATACATGAGAGATAAAGCTACAACCTAACCAGACAGTAAGGGTGCGAATGATAATATTTTTATTTCAGAAAATAATTTATTTTTAAAAATAATTATTTTCTATTTTTACTCCTGAGAACAATTTTTTGAGTCAAACAATGTGTTTGCTAATTATATAAGATATTTACTATTGGAATAGAAAAAGAGTATGAATATGTTTGGTACGATCCACAAAAAGAATAAGAAGGCGTTTGACTATCGTTGCCAATTGCTACTTTTTCCGTTGCCGTGCACGACCAACGGCAAGCAACCGGTAGCGACGAGCGGCCAATCAACGGTTGGCAATGGCTGACGACCAACGGTTTGCGAACGACCAGTCGACGGTCAATAGAGACAGCAGCAGTTGGCGGCCGACCGACAAATAGTGGCCCATGGAGGGCGGCAAGGAAGAAGAAGAAAAGGCAAAGAGAAAATTAATAAAAAAGACTTATTTCAAGAAATTATTTCCAAGAATAAGAAACTACTTTTTTTTACGTTTTGTTTTTGTTCCAAATCTATTCTCTAACTACTTTTCTATTTTTAGGAATAGAAAAATTTGTTGACTTTACTAAATAGATTTTGTTCTTTTTTTATTTCACGGAGCAAAAGAATAAAAGAAGAGGGGAATAGAAATGTTTCCATGCAACCCCTCAACCTTCATCTCCTCTCACGGCTAGCCGTTGACCGTTCCACTGTTTCTCCTCTCACGGCTGCTTGGGAGTGGCTAGCATGACCGTCCACTTCAGAATAATAATGGAATGGTCAACGGCTAGCCACAAATCCTTTTAGAGGAAACGGTAACCGGTTTTAATTTGTGACCCGTGTTTCCTTTTTTTTTTTACTTCTATGTCAAATAATTAAATACCGACAACAAGCTCAAACTTAGAGACAAAATCAGAAAAAGGCTCACGAAATCAATTTTCTTGAATATGAAGAAAGAAAAAATAAAATAAATACCGAAATATAATTAATTACAAATAAAAATTATAGCTTACTAAAATAATCATTAATGTCATTATGAAAATACATTAAATTTAAATAAAATGAAAAAACACTCAAAACATTAACTTTGCAACTAATAACAAAATTATTGTGCAATGAAATTGCTCATCATTCCTTTTGCTCAAACTAAATTGCTCTTGAAGGACTCTCAAATGAACTAAGATTTATACAATTGATATCGATTATGCATAAAAAAAAATGAAGTAAAGAAAATATCAAAATAGGAATAATGAGTTAGTAGAGAATTTCAAAAACAATTAGTAGAGAAAAAAATGCATTCGCCATATAAAAAAGCCATAAGAAGAGAACGATTTTCTTGCCTTATTTAAATAAACAAATGAAAGTCACAATCTTAAAAAAAAAAATGATTCAATGTGACCTTTTGATTTTGTCCCTGAAATTTGAGGCTGCCATAAAGAACATAGAGGTAAAAAAAGAAAAATGAAGAAGAACAAAACAAGTACTCAATGATTAAACCAGTTCAAACCAATTTAGGGCCTGTTTGGCAACGTGCCAAACAATGCCAGATTCTGATTTTTTGTTCCCAGAATCAGTTTGGGACGAAAATCGCGTTTGGTAAAATTTTTGTTCCTAGGAATAAATTTGTTCCCGGGAACGATTTTGGACAAGATTTGAGAATAAAAAAAAATTTGATTCTACGTCCGAGAATCAGAAAAAGAATCAAAACGGTAAAACCTTGTTCTTCTCTTTCATCATCTCGGTTGCCGTCCACCATCGCCCGCCGCCGTCCGCCGCCGCCCACCGCTGCCCGCCACTGCCGCCGGTCACCAGTCCACCGCCGGTCGCCGGTCCGGTGAGGTCGCCGGAGGCTCGCCAGGCCAGGGCAAGGTCCGGCGAGCTCGCCGGAGGCAAGCCCAGCCACCGGCGAGGCCGAGCCTCACCGGTGGCCAGGCCGGCCTCGCCCAGCCCCGGCAAAGCCGACCTGGCCACCGGCGGGGCTGGGCGAGGCTTGCTTGGCCACCGGCGAGGCTGGGCGAGCCTCGCCCAGCTGCCAGCGAGGCTCGGCCGACGAAGGCCGACCTCGTCGAGGGCCGGCAATGCTCCGGTGAGCGTCGCTGGCCCTCGTCTGGCCGGTCGTCGATCCGGTGACCGGCCAAATGAAGAAGAAGAAGAAGAATAGGAAAAAAAGGAAAAAAAGAAAAAGAAAAAGAAAAAAATAAATAAGTAAATAAATTATTTAAAATTTATTTAAAAATCAAAAGAAATTAATTTGGAATAGAATCAATTAATACGGTACCAAACACAATTCTATTCCAGAATCAAAAATTTTGAACAGTTACCAAACGCGCTTTTTTACTCAGAATCAGTTCCCGGGAACAGAATCAAAAATAATCATTTCTAGTCAGAATCAGCTCCCGGGAACAGAATCGTTACCAAACGCGCCCTTAGTAAATCCAGTGGTTTCCTCCAAAAGGATGTGTGGCTAGCCTTTTGATAGTTCCATTGTCATTTTGCAATAGATGGTAACACAAGCATTTTCCTAACCTGTTAGCTAAGAAATTCTAAATGTGACATTAAAAGTATAAAATAAATGTAAAATGTTGAAAAAAAGATTAAGGAGTGAGATCAAAGTGATTAGGTTGAGGGGGTGATGACTCAATAATCTTTAGGCAAGATGTGATATGGAAAAATTTAGTATGAGAAGTGAGGAAAATTTATTTTGAGATTTGAACTCAGATTATTCATTATAAATAATATTTCAACAGGCGATGTTTTTGCGATTGACTCATGTATGTTAACCCCAAGGGCACGGAAGTATAACTAGCTTTCTTTACTATTTTTTTAATTTATGGAAAGGGCAGGTCAAGTCGAGTATATAGGATGGTTCCATGCCCCCTTCTGCAAAATGTTGCTTTTTATTAAATTACTTGGTGGATGATATGCTTGCCGACTCGGAGCACTAGAAATGATTCGTTGGTTTTTGTTTCTATTTCTTTATCAGTGGAAAAAGCAAATCAAGCCGACAGAGGAAAAGAAAGAAAGGACACGCGTAAATTTTATGCACCTTCCGTGGAAAGTATGCGTGCAATAATTCACCTTTACTTTCTTTTTCATAGCTTTCTTTCATTATCGCTGCCGCGTGATTCGAGAAAGTAAGGTCAAAAAGAATAAAGTGACGTACACATGAGAGGTAAAGCTGCAACCCAACCAGACGGTAAGCATTCTGCTGAAGCACATCAGCTTTCATCTCCTATAATAGCCGATTCTTAGAACCTGAGAGGGAAGTTCTTTCTTGGGATCTCTCACACTCTCTCTTAAAAGAGACACAATTTCCCACGTTAAAAAAAAAGCAGGGCGTTCAGGGAGCATTTTCTGGAAAAGTAAAGAAAGCATTCCCCACCCTTTCTCCTGAACTCACCTGACCAGCCACCTCCACCATTTCCGTCCGACTACCTCCCGCCGGCGAGTGCTCTCGCATTCCATTCCCGGAATCCTACCTCACTCCTTCCTTCACTGTCACCTACTTCTTTACTCTCACGAAAAAGCGGAAGAAAAAAAAAAGAAGCATCTTGGTCTTTCTCTACTACGTGAACAGTTGCCATTGAAGCCCCACACAAAACCTCAGAGCCACAGCCGATCTACGTCGTCCGCCACCTCCAGAACATCGTCCGCCTGCTGCCATTCGTCGTCGTGGTCCCTGACCTCGGTGGAGTCGACTGAAGCCAGACACGAGTTTGGAGTCGCTATTCTCAACCTTCGCCGCCGACGATGCCTGCCGCAGCCAAGCCAGGTAGGGCCCCCGCGATTGAGTGCTCGTTCTTTCTTTTCTTTTCTTCTTTTTTTGCCTCGTCCCGCTTGATTTTAAAAGAGCAAAGCAAGCTCGATTTCTTTAGTCCTCACTCGCGTCGGATCTGAATGAGTCGGTCGGTTTTTCTTAAGTTTCAACGTTGCTCGCTGATTTTTCTTGAGTTTAGTGTGAGCTCGAGCTCCGAATAGGTCCATATTCGCTCTCCAACTCGCTGCCCACTACGTCTTTGAAGAAATGCCTGAACAGATTCGAATTTGTTCCGTTTAATGCACGATATGGTATGGGAAAATTTAGTTTGAAAAGTGAGGGAAATTTATTTTGGGATTTGCTTTTGCAGAAGCCATTTTGAAAGAAAAAAGTCAGATTATTCATTATAAATAATATTCCCACAGGTGGTGTTTTGCGATTGACTCATGTATACTAGCACCCGGAGCATGGGAGTACTGCTAGTTTGCTTTTCTATTTCTTTTATTAATGGAAAAGGCAAGTCAAGTCAAGAAGCACCGATATAGGATGGTTCTGTGCACCTTATGCAAAATGCTGCTTTTTGTTAAATTAGTTGGTGGAGTATATGCTTATCGACTCAGAGCATCAGGAATGATCTTGATTTTTGTTTCTATTTCTTTATTAGTACAAATTGATATCCACATGAGAGATAGAGCTGCAACCCGACCAGACACTAAGCATTCTGAGGAAGCACATCAACCTTCATCTCCTCTAATGGCTGCTTCTTCAGATCTGAAAGGGAGTTATGACGTCTTCCTGAGTTTCCGAGGTACGGACGTTCGAAACAACTTTCTCGGTCATCTCTATGTGGCTCTTGATCAGAAAGGAATCTACACTTACATTGATAGCGAGGAGCTTCGGAAAGGCGAACAAATAACACCGGCACTTATTAAGGCGATTGAGGACTCACACATTGCAATCATCATTTTCTCCGAGGACTATGCTTCCTCACCATGGTGTTTGGAAGAGGTGGAGAAAATCATGGAATGCAAGGAGCAAAGAGGACTCACAGTGTTTCCGTTGTTTTACAAAGTGGAACCCAAAGAAGTGAGAACACCAAGAGGGAGCTACCAAAAAGCTATGGTTAAGCATGAGAGCAAGTTTGGGAGAGATTCAGAGAAAGTGAAGGGATGGAAGAAAGCTCTTTATAACGCCGGTAGCTTATCCGGGTGGGATTTGAACGATAAGTAAGTACTAAGTAGTGATTGATGTTACACTGCTTTGTTGTTGATTTTTATATGCTGAATACATCTTCCATTTTTTTTCCCATGAAAGTTAATTATCTTTGAAATTAATGTGTCAAGTACCTTTCCCCGATTTTATCAGAGATGAAGCGGATTCTATAAAGAGCATTGTGCGGGAGATCTCTATGCAGCTAGGCCAAACGCCCTTATATGTTGCCAAGCATCCGGTTGGATTATGTTCACGGGTTGTAGAGTTGGAATCAATGTTAAATCTTGAGTCTCATGATGTTCTCATGATAGGGTTATGGGGACAGGGAGGTATAGGAAAAACAACATTAGCTAAAGCTCTTTACAATGATATTTGTGGACAATTTGAGGCTTCATGTTTTTTGCCAAACGTTCGGGAAACTTCCAAAGATTCCAAGGATTTAGCTCATTTGCAAGAAAAATTGTTATCCGAGATATTGCCAAGAAAAGGATTAACAGTGTTTAGTGTTGATGGAGGTATTAATTTGATGCAACATAGGCTTTGCCGCAAAAGAGTCCTCCTTGTTCTCGACGACGTCAATGATGTAAAACAATTAAATGCTTTAGCTGGAGGGCGTGAATGGTTTGGTAAAGGAAGCAGAATCATCATTACTACAAGAGATAACCATCTATTAACTATCCATAGGATAGATGAAGATCATATCCATGAAGTTAAAACTCTAAAGAATGAGGAAGCTCTTGAACTTTTCAATAAACATGCTTTTCTTAGAAGTAAGGAAATAGTGATAAGGAAGGATTTTGTGGATAGTGCTTTGCATTATGCTAATGGACTTCCTTTAGCACTTGAGGTATTGGGCTCTTTCCTATGTGGAAGAAGAGAACAAGAGTGGGAAAGCGCATTGAATAAACTTGCTAAAAGTCCTGACAAAACCATTAATGATGTTCTCAAGTTAAGTTACGATGGACTAGAGGACTATGCAAAGGAGATATTCCTTGATATTGCATGTTTCTTCAAGGGACGATCTATGGAGTACATCATGAAAGTCCTTAACAGTTGTGACTTTGACACAACTATTGGAGTACAAGTTCTTGTTGAGAAGTCCTTAATAACCAAAGAACTGGAGACGATACAAATGCATGACTTGGTTCAGTTGATGGGCATGGATATTGTTAAACAAGAATGTCGCGATGATCCTGAAAAACGCAACAGGTTATGGCTTTGTGAAGATGTCTGTGATGTTCTATCAGGGAATATGGTAAGTTTTGGTGGTTTAAACACTGATTTTACTCTCTTCTTCTCTGACTTCGTATACTAATTGCAATGCAAGTTCTATAAATGCAGGGAACAAATGCAATAAAAGCCATAGTTTTGGTTTTACCCGAGATAGAAGCAATATACATAGGTCCCGATGCTTTCACAAACATGAGAAGATTGAGGTTGCTCATCATGATTAATGTGCATAACTCTTTCCAAGGTCCTATTTATCTTCCTAATGAACTGAGATGGTTTGAATGGCCTGAATGTCCTTGGTTTCCCAAATTTTCCTCTTCTTCAAATAAGTTGGTTGGGCTTGATCTGCACAAAACCAACATCCAAGTCGTGAGGGAGCAATTCAAGGTGCGCATTTGAAATTAATTGTCTTTATTTACTTATCTCTTATATATCTATATCTGTATGCATATGATTATGGATATGTACATGAATTATTGAAAACTCTGAATGCAACAATTACTAGCTCCGATGATGCTTGCTTATCTGATCTATTAAATTGTCTATATTTGATTAAAGCATTAAATACAAGATGTCGATCTACTGCATGAACCAACATAAGTAAAGTCTCCGTTTTAGGGAGTATAAAACACTTTCCAATGGGAACCTTAAAGTTACTTCGAATAAAAAAAAAAAAACATTCACTAAAAAGGTCCCACCTTAATTTCAAAATGTTACAAGCACTGAAATTATAAGAAGAATGAACTTATAAGGTCAGTAACTTTAATACCGAAAATTGGACTTATTGGTGACATAATTGAATGATGGATATGCTTAGCATTTTAATAAACATGAACTGATGATTCATTTTGTATGCCTTTGAAATATAGATAACGAAAATGTTATCAAAGATTCTATATTTAATACCAGAGACAATCTTATTATACTCTTTGACATTGCATATGGAAATAGATAGAGATTTTTCTTACTTATTTGCTTTATCATTGATGCCAATACGCGCTAAATGCTTTTAATTGAACCTCCTGTTGTTCTTTCTCCGATAGCATAGCATGCAGCTGATAATGAAAAGAGAAATATTAAAATTTGTGTAGCAAAGGATCTATAAAGGAAGTTAGTCTTCACTTTAAGTAAGTCGCAAAAGTCCTGTCTTTTTTCATCGTACCAACCTAACCGGGGATTTCTCAGAAGTACGTCCTTTACATTTGGAAGGAGGAAGAAGCAGAACTCGAAGAAAGTTTTCTTTTATCTTTATGGATAAACTATTCATTTAAAAAAATACTTAGGATAATTTACTCAAGAAATCTCTCATTGCTTTCAATCGAATCATTCGGTAGCACCTTTGCTCCATTTCTTCCTGAGTCAGAAATCACGGAATGGAAAGCAATTTTCCACATCCTCATGTTGGGGTTCCGCTCGCCTAGCTGTAGTACAGTAGGAGAGATGTATATATTGACCATCCAACCATCCAATTCCTCCTCCAGCTCTTTTAAACAAGGCTTGTGGAGTACAACTCCATAGAAGAGTCTCACTTTCTAAAGGCGTTGCATCTAGCACGCTAGTAGTGCGTAACAGTTTTCACGCATGACTAATAAGGCTTTCTAAAGAGAAGTGAGTAAGGGTTCTCTTCGCTAATTAAAGTATATTTTAACCTAAATCTAAGATAAAGTTATATATGTACGTATGTTGGTATACGTATCATTTTTGTATTCATATTTATTTTACCGTACAAAGTGAAGGTGACCTTCCACAGGATTTTAATTTAATTTCTTCACCAAAATGTCGTCAATTACTTATTTTACAAATTTTGTATTCATAGAGAGGTGCGTAAACTAATAATTTATTTGATGTCTCGCATGTTTCACAATCTAAATTTTAATGTTGTCTATCCTAGAAAAAATTTCTTATTGCAAATTTCAATCATGAAATATCTTTTCCTTTCTACATATATTCTATGTTTGTGTATTGTGTATTTACCAACAATTTCTTTCATTAAGTATTTCTAATTTGGTGGTTTCGCTCAATTTTTCAAATATCAGTTTTTTCAACTCTTGTGCATACTCCTATTTTTCTCTTCCTACTCCGCCCATGAGACAAACTTTATGGGCTTTCAATTTTGCCGTCGTGCATGTCGGCCACACTGATTTCGGAATGTGTTGAACGAACAAATAAATAAAAGGGGGTCTTCAATCTTAAGGAAGTGGGAAAACCCCACTATGGAGGATAGGAAGAGACTAGGTACAGAAGGTCTCCCTTAGCCAAATCACCACCTTAGTAGGCCACTCCAAGGATGCAGCACTCTCTTGATCATTCGTGAATCACCCAAAAAGGACAGAAAGACAAAGAAAAAGAATGAAACTTCATCTAATAAATTAATTGTGTTTACTATAAGAGACCGAGAGGACAATTATAAGTAGGAGCCTAAAATACCTTTAAGTAACCTCCACGTAAAGAAAAATGAACCTAAAATACGAAATTCAAACAGGCTACAATATTATCACATTGTAATCGAGAATAAAGCAATCCTAAAAAGTTTAAACAGACTCATAGATTAAGAAAATATAATTTATCCCTATTATTCTATTCATAAGAGAGAATCTTGAAATCTTGAAAAGATTCCTCCTCAAGAATCTTGAAATCTTGAAAAGACTCCTCCTCGAGCCAACTTCGTAGTGATAGATCAGCAACATTGAAACTAGTGGAAACACCTATCTCTCCACAAAGCTCACTTTTGTAGGTATTATTGTCGATGTGTTCCAAAACTAGAAAAGAACGACTTGTTGCATGACGACTAGGTAGAAAGCGCTTCTCAAATGAATCCAGACACGATCACCTTCTTTAGAAACAGCAAGCTTTTCTATGTTTTTATTGCTTGACTGGAATATTTGACAGTTTGCTTCGAACTTCTCTTCTTCAATTCCTCATGTAACTTATTGATTGTCTCATATTTTTCTTCATATTATTAGTGAATAATGGTGTAAGATCCAGAGGACTCAAAAGATGCTTTCGCTACACAACATCAAATCGACATTTCCAATAGTTTGGCTCATCAAATTATTATATGCAAATTCCGCTTGAACCAATAACATGTCCCAATATTTTACATGTTTTCTAATAAAACTCCTTATATAGATGGCTAGCAGAACCAAACTGAGACTAAGTCCCCATTTCTTGTAATATATGCCAAAAGTGACTGATAAACTCAACAAAAGGGGTTGTCTTTGGAATACCATGTAGGCACACAATTTCACTAATATAAAGTTCAGCAATATGTAACGCATCAAGGGACTACTACATGATACAAAATGTGTGATTCTTGAAAATCGATCAACCAACCAACATGACCTAATAAGAGATGACGCAAGAGATTCCTGAGCTTCCACCACCTTTATGGCCGTTGCGTATCTCTGCATAAGATTGTAGATCCATCAAGTGCCACCTATGTTAGCTAAAATTCATGTCATGAATTACTTGGCAAAGGATTTGACCGTGGCTCATGTGCTCCTACATGAGGTTACCCTCTCTCTCTTTACATGTATTGTTTCTGAACGTACACATAGGAGAAGTGGCCACGCCACTTAGCATTGGAATTATTTCTCTTGTATGTCTCTTGATAGAGATCCAGTGCGTATTCTTCTTCTTTTTTTATCTGCTCTTTTGGCTAAGGATCGCTCAATAAACTCATATTTGAAACAGGAGAGGGAGTGCTCTACGTACACCATATGATCAACTAATTTCTGATCACACAGGGCTTGAATGATGATCAAGTGTTTTTCTTTAAACATTTTATCTTCATTTTTTCTGTATGGATGTTTCTTGCAGGACTTTAAAAATTTGAAGTTCCTTAACTTCAGTGAATGTCCGTCAGTGGTTTGTATGCCGAACTTCGATTTGACTCCAAATCTCAAGGAACTGGATCTCCATGGGTGCAAAAATTTGGAGCGTGCTCACGAATCAATTGCATATCACGCCAAATTACAACATTTGAATCTAAAAGGGTGCTCTAACCTTCATCATTTCCCTGATGTGCTCCAATCCAAGAATCTTGAACTTCTCAATCTTACTGGTTGCTCAAAGTTGCAAAGGTTCCCTGATATTCCGGATAAAATCAAAGGCTTGAAAGAACTTTATTTAAAAGAAACTTCGATAAAGGAACTTCCTGCATCCATAGAAAATCTTGTTTCTTTGGAGAATTTGAGTTTAATTAATTGCAAGAAATTGGCAAACCTCCCATGTAGCATCTACAAGTTGCCAAATCTTGAGAGCTTGATGCTTAATGGTTGTTCAAAACTAATCAAGTTTCCAAAGGAGGAGGAGGATTTGAGTGATTTGCATAGGAAGACAGGATTTCCTAAGCTACTCATCTTAAGGCTTGGGGGATGTGATCTACTGGAAGTAGAGTTCCTAAAGAATCATTCATGTTTTCCTAAGCTATTATATTTGGATGTTTCGGGATGTGGACAACTACAAGAGATTGGCAAGATTCCAGAGCAACTGCAGTGTTTATTGGCATTGAATTGTGAATCTCTAAGTAAAATTTCTTCGGACATTTTGTCATTATTTCATGCACTGGTCCATAATAAGGTTAGACTCTCTCTCTCTCCTCCCCTCTAATTATACGGAGTCGTGTATATGTATTGCTAACTGTAGCTAAACTCTCCTCTTTTCCAAGTTTCAAATTCGAAATACTGTTCTAACAATTTACATCTATGACAGCAAATTTCTTCCGGTAAGTTTTGCCATATTCTTCTACGTGGAGGAGAGATGCCAAAATGGTTGCTCCCAAATAAAGAAGGTTATATATCTTTCATGGCTTCAAAGGACTTGTGGAAGAAGTTCCTAGCATTAGCTATCTGTGTTGTATTTCGAGTAAAGGAAGGGAAACAAAATGCCAAATTTGAGGTCTGTCCATACATTAATGGCAAACCCTGCCCCCTTTCGTATGCGATCCCTTCATGTCCATCGCATTCGGATTATGTGTGGCTTTATTGTTATGAAGTAGAGGATCTATGGCATGCAAGCACTTTGGGTCAAAATGACTCAAATTCTTTCCAGTTATGTGTTAGCACAATGGGTGGCAGCGCAATTGTAAAAAAGTGTGGATTTCGATTAATATGCAAGCCATTAGAAGACGATTTGGAAGTTTTGTATCAAGATGACGAGTTGCTGGATCTAGGTTTGCTCTATGAGATTTGGCATGACGATAAAGAAACAACCACAGAGGAAGGAAGTTTGGCCAAAGTCTCAGATGTGGCATATAAGGTCTCTCTCTCTCTCCCTCTCTCCCTCCCTCTCCCCCCAACAACCAACCACCCCCCCCTCTCCCCTCCGTGATTGTGGTGTGTGTGTGTTTGATTGATATGGGTACATTGTGTTTGTATAATGCAAAAGCTACAAATGCCAGCAAACAAAACAAGCTAATATATCGTGATTTTGCACCTATATGTAATAGCGGCGGTTATACCCTGAAGATAATAGAAGCTCAAAGGAAGACCGTAGGCATGAAAGAGAAAAAGATGACGATATCATGGATGGCTTCCCATGCACTGATATCATGGCTGACTTCTCAGTTGAGGTCTCTCTCTCTCCCTCTCTCTCTCCCTCTCCCTCTCCCTCCGGGTGCGCGCGCATTCATAAGTGCATGTGTTGATTTGTTGGAGTGTATGTCAGGCACGATTCTGCACTTACATGTAACACGGGTTGCTACAACACTCGCAAGTGAATGATTTCATGAGTATTACATATAAGGCAAGGAAGGATCGATATATTTAATTATTATAAAACTCTAGCTTTGGTTAAATTACCAGAAAAATTCTCAAATTAAACTCTTCTATTTTAACTAATTATCAACTTGAGTATGTCTAACAATCTATTGGTATAACAGAAGTATCGCTATTCCATAATTCCTTCTTACTATAGAGATACTTTTCCCGGAGGAGATATGCCAGAGGAGTTTGTCCTTGTTGAAGGCAGTACCATATCTTTCATGGTTTCACAGGACTTTTATGATAAGTTCTTGGGATTAGCTCTCTGTGTTGTTTTCAGTGTAGAGGATGGAGAAAAGGAAATATTTTTTGACATAGTGCCCCATGTTAACGGCCAAAAACGGAATGCGCTATCAGGAACTCTCGGTTCATTTGATTCGGGTCACATGTGGATTCAGTATCTCAAACCAAATGTATTGTGGGGAGTGTTGGAGGGAGCAGTTGATTTTCTTGAATTTGACGAGGATTGCTTACAACTTAGCCTTACACTCAAAGTGTCGGGTGGAACCGTGGAAAAGTTGGGATATGTGCTAAGATGCAAGCAAATGGATAATGATTTGAAGTTTGTGCTCGAACACAATCAATTAGTAGATCCAACTTCAATCTATGAAATGGAGTGGAAAGATTTCTTACGCAAATTTCTCCCACGCTTGTTTGAGGAATGGAACCGGCGAGTGAACAGATAAAATAGGAATAGGGGAGTGGAGTAGTGTTGGCATGCGGATCTTAAGGAAGGAATCTCCAAGTAGTGTTGGCACGCAGATCTTTAAGGAAGGAATCTCTAATAATATGTTTCCTGATGCCCCGAGACATCTATGTTGTTGTTGAAGTAATAGATGGCATTCAGTTCAATTTCTAATGTCAGATTCAACATATATGAAAATGGAGAGAGGGTGCACACAGGACACTTCAATTCATTAGAACGGGACATCATGTTTGGCTCAAGTATCTCTGATGTGTGTAGTCAAATTATATTAGTAAGTGACATATCAGCATTTTCGTTTGTCAAATTGGATGGTGGTAACCTCAGTACTTAATTGCACTTATCAGACAGGTTCTAAGACTCGATTACACTTTGTAAGAGTCTTGGAACTTGATTATACTTTCGCAACAAGTTTTAAGACTTCTGGTGTACATATTCCTTATATAACTGTATTCATATTTCATTTTTCCCAGCATCATTTCCCTTTACGGGGGTAATTTGAAACTTTTTTCATGCAATTTATAGATGAAGCAAGAAAGGTTTGCGGCACTGCTTATATGTTTCTCTACATATTCCTGTTATAATCGTATGTTAATCTTTGCTCATTGCCAGAAAATAATCTTTGTTGTACCTGTATGTTGATCTTAGTCGTTAGTAAACTTAAATTAATATAGTAAATTTTGTCAAATAGTCATCATAAATAACAAAAATTTTCAGTAAATATTACTGAACAATTTTAAATCACCTGAAATCCTGGAAAGTTATACTGCACCCATGGTTATTAACTTTCATCACGTTCTTAAGTTGCGGGAGCTATCAATTTGAAATTTTCCATTAATATAGTACTTTCTCTCTTTATATGTAATCGATAGTATTTGTACATCGTAATTATTTTTCTGATGATCATAAGTCCCATGGGGTCCTCATGATCACCACTGCGCCTGTAGTTAGTACCTTTCTTTTGAGGTTAGTAATTTGATTGTGGAGTTTATATCTCGATGATCCTATTAGTTAGTAATTATCCAATAGCATAGTAAGTTCCCTCAATGAACTGGTAAGTGACGGTATGTCTATTTAGCAACAACTAAGTGCATATAATCAGTGGTACTCCCTGGAATGTCCTTGCAACTATAGGTGATGAAGAGTAGCATTTCTCTAAAGGGAGTAAGTTTCCTCGAAGTCCTTGCAAGCTTGGGACTCCTAGCATTCAAAAAATTTTCGAGGGACTATCCTCTTGTTTGAAAAAAATATTTCATTTGGTGGTCAGATCACTAACAACTGACATGATGTGACCAGCCAATTATATTAGTCCTATGAAATGCCGATCGTTTTACTTGACGCCTAAATTTTGAAATTGATTCACTTGCCGCACCACACCTCCCTATCGCATCCTACAACATTATAACCTTGTCCCTTGTACTGACACACCTCTTTTTTTGTGGTGATTCTGAACTTGATTAGCACTCTTTGATGATCATCCTCTTACGCTATCTATATTCCAACGAGAAATGAGAAGCTGACGGCACAGTCGCCCTTGTTAATCTAAAAACAATCGTTGATCTAATATTCCAACTAAATTATCATTGATCTAATACTGGCCCTTCAGTACTCTGATTGGAATAAACCCGATTCTCAATTCATAACACAAAATGGTTGAACATAACCACAAGATAGCTCTTAAATACATGGCTAACAACTAAATCAATTATCGCAAACCAGAACTTTATCTAAGTATTTTTGTTTGGTAGAAAAACAAAGAAAGTCTATGATACTAGACTCTGACTTAATGGCTAGGTACCCTTATTTCATGGAAAGAACCTAGGTTTGATCTACCGGCTTCTACAGACCGCCTTCTCAAGGACAGTGAAGAAGCAGGTTGACCAAGCTCGTTCGACAACAGCACATGATGGGAAAAGTCCACTTACTGGCCTAGACATCCACGGAACATCACGGCGTAGGCCAAGCTGAGATGCTTTTATCGCATTGAAGTTCTCGTGATGTCTACATTCTCCCATATCATCTAGCAATTGTGCCCTCCCATATGTTGGATCACCATCTGAATGAAAATGAGTCTCCCAAGGCACAACTTGCTATCTTGCAAAAGTATCAAGTGTTTTTGACTTCTTACATGGAATTAATGAATCTACATATCGATTTTTATTAGCTTAACAGATCACTTAACTCCCTACCTTATTAGGGCAGCATCGCCATGTAAGATTCAATGCTTATTAAGCTGTTAGATGAAGAGGTAAGAATTTTTTATTTCCCCATTATGGGACAAAGTAGCAGACAAGACTAATAAGGTACCAGCCTTTGAAGACATAGGATAGCCTTATACTAACATCCGCTCAATGCTTTTGCTAATAGAGAATGAAAAGATTTATATTTGAGGCAAGCCAAAAAAAATAATAATAAGTAACCTCATAAATTTCCTTGGAGAGAAGCTCGAGTTAGAGACTTCTTTCAGCATCAGTTCTGTGCTCACAATTTGACTCTCCCCACTCCCTCGTGGATGCAAAGATGAAGCCGCAAGATTGTTGTGACTCTTGAGGATTGGACAAGCCACATCTAACACAATGCAATTCAACAAAAACAATGAGAAAATATTCGGGATATAAATTGCGGGATAATTGGAAAATCTGCTGCTAAAACTTCACAGATGCTCACGGTATCTACCCACTATCCATCACTTAGGAGCTTTGGAGACTATAATTTGTCTAATCGATGTTATGATGATCGAACAACTAATGACGACCAACAAAAGATTTATAAGACATGCTTTTTTTGCCAAAATAACCAAAGATAATTGTCAGTCAAAGTTGTTTAATCTTAGAAGCACCAATTTGAATGGAAGAGCTAGCATATGTAATATCTGTCATCTCCAACCACAAATGGATTGCATTCGGATCCTTGTAGATGAAACTTAAGTGCATTTTGGATCTTCACATCTTTCATTAATTACAAGAAGTTTTGTGTACAAATGCTTAGTGCATTTCTTGTCAAAGAAATAAAAGGCAAAAGAATAACATCTTCACAGGAACCCCAAACTACAATTACAGCAAAACCAATACTTTGAAAGGGAATTTAAAAATTAAACCATCACTTGTCAAATTTATCTGAACATCCGTTTTATATTATTGAAAAGGTTTAGCCCGGGGACAGGACAGCAATAACTGAGTTTCCTTATCTTCTTCCCCCTTTGGTTGTTGAACAGACTCACCTACACCAATGCCAACAATCTACCAGGGTAGGTGTTATGTGTATGTGCGCCAATTATGTGTAAAAGAATCTCCAAATTGCAATTGCTAGCGTAAAATGCATCAGATGGGCAGACTATCCAAGAAAAGTAACACCATTGAAAATTTTGTACCTATAGATCTTTCTAAATTTGGCAGCAGTTGGAAACTATAAAGTGCACTTATCCCAAAGATCAACGTAGAGATGCATCATCAAATAAATGCTAATATAGATAGAAAAAAATTTGTCTAATCTGATCAAATATTTGAAAGACTGCACACATACTGATATCTGAAATTCAATATATGATGGTGCACATACATTGGCAAAAGATCAGATACAAAGAGGCCCCATATCAGGTGGCCCTCCATCAGATCCACTAAAAACTGCAGATGTGTCAGACCTTCTCTTGTCTCGCTTCTTTCCTTTTCTACATTTTCTGGATTCAAGTGCTTGATCACTGCAAAACAACATTTAGACATAAAAAAGGAGAAATTTTCACCACTCTTTGTTTTTGTAAGTGTAAATTCATATTGCTCATGCATGAACTTTTTTCCAACGTATACACATTATTTAACCAAGCGTAGGAGTGGGAAAATGTCCCAGACTTGAGTTTAAGGAAGGAAATCGATACCATGTTGGATACATAAAGCCATAAACTTTCAAGATAAGTATCAACTCAGGAAACAGGAAAAATATTTCAACAAAAGACAAGCTTAAACTATTACTTGACATATAAACCACAAAGAGATTGAGACACACTTGGAAATTGAAGAGACTTTCCCTGTCCCTGACCCACAACCGGACTTATATTTCTTTTTTGAACCACATGGACAAGCTTTGTTTCTTGGATTTTCTGTTATTCAAAATAATAAACAAGCAAATAAAAATGAATAGGCACATCACCAACAGTTCTCATGTTTGAGCTTAAGCCAAAATGGTAAAAGATGCAACATAATCATCATTTGTGGAAACCTTGTCTTTCACTGGGCACTGCCATCATCATGAGTCCATTCATCAGAATTGCTGAGTTGATTCTCTTTATAGGTCTGTTCCACAGGTTCCTCTCTCTGTTCCTCAGAATTTTCATTGGCATCATGACCTAAATACCACAAAGAATTATGAAATAGTTTTGGGTATAGCATGTCTGACTACCTGAAAAATCCATGGACGACAGGACAAAATATGCTAATCTGACCAGTTACATCAAAATGACTCCAAACAAGCTTCTTGTGAAGCTTCGTATCTCTGAAGCTGTGAAATTAATTTATTAAAGAAAATCTAGAGAGATAAATACTGACCAGCCATTACCATGAGAAGCATCTGCATTGCAGGGAGACCAGATAGTTTCCTCTGAAAAATCTTCAATGCCTTGTTCTGCTATCAAATACTCTATGGCAGCATCAACATCCCCATAAATTTGCAGCAATGTCTGTAGAAGTATCACATGCCACATAGAAATCAGAAAAAGTTATAAAACATTGCATTCTAATTCAAGATTCACCTAGCGAATGAAAGGTAAGAATTTACTACAAACATGCAAGCAGAAGAAGAGAGGACATAACCTGCTCAGCTTTCTCAATGTTCTCACAACCACTTCCTGCCATGACTAGCTTGATGGATCCTGCATCAGTAGTATCCTTACCAGATCCTGATTTCGACTTATTTGACCAGCTTTTGCTTGGTGAGACGATGACGCGAGATTAGAATCAGCCTTTCAGCAAAAGAAATTATCAATCACATTCTTAAATTCACAAATTTGTCCAACTTCCCTGCTAACTTAGTAAAACTAAATTTTAATTCCAATAGCAACCTTGTACTTGGCCTAGCTGGCCCATCTATGGTGTCATCCTTCAACCTCACACTGTTGTAATGTTCCTCATCATGATAAGATCTAATAAAACAAAGCAAAATCTATAAGTTAGAATAATGCACATACAAACACCAATCAGTACAAAAAGACAAAAATATTATCCCTATCCACAAAACAATAAAAGCACAATGCACATTCTTTATGCTTACTTGGTTCGCATGAGTACACTTATCGAAGATAGTAAAGTGTGGAATATCATAAATCAACTAGATTTTATGACCCTCGTGACAATCCAAAGTCACAATGGCTACCTCGACGGAGCCAATCAATCTTAACTTAGAATATCCTGGCATGCACTCATTGAAGAATATCTATACAGGGGAATTTCAATAAAAAAAATTATTGAACAAACAAAAGCTAAAGTGACATTTTGGTCTCCTATCATGTATGCTTAGCCAGTAAATTATCCCCTCATGACCACACCAACACATCTCTCGAACTAGCAAAAGCATTAAATCAGCAGTCTCCCTGAACAAGCTGCAGTGCCTCCTTTCATGTAATGAGCCGGTTTGTTAGGAAGACACGTTCTTATAGCTTTTTGTTTTTCTTTTCTTTTTTCAAATCCTGCGGCTCTTGCAATTTGGCTTTTAAGAAACTCAAAACACCTAAAACTTTTTAAATAAACAAAATTGACCTGGAGAAACATATAATTTTTTTCATAATCTCTTAAAAATTAGAAACCATCTTTTATTTTTAAATTTTTCGAGGGAAAGTAAAATGTAAGAAAAGGTAATTTATTTAAGTGTATACAAATAGAGCCAGATTTCATCCCAGTATTTGAGCACTTGCTTGGCCAAAAACATCATCAGGCTGTAGATTCAGAATACTCACAAATGGATCAGACGAGCACCAGGCTGATCAAAATTGCATATGTACCACCGAGGTGACATGTTCTGCATCAAGTAAGGAGTGAGCTAAATTGTTCCAACCGGAGTCAATGAACAAATATTTGCAGGCATGGCATGTGTCAAAACTAATAAGTGCTAATGTGTGGACTCATCGAGGACATATAGAACACTTGATGAGCCAGCAATGCTGTAACAACTTCGATATATCTAGTCTTCTATGAATTAGGATTATATGCACCTGTTGGAACTCCTTCTGCTAAAAGGTGCAATCTATCTCCGTAAAAATCTTTTGCACATCATCGCCAATGGTCCTTCTACATGCTTTTGCCACAATAGACATCGCGAGACATGCCAGATATCATTGCGCTTCAGATGAGTCAACTTTTCAGTTTAAAAAGTAACAAATTATAACCAGACAGAAATGAACAAGCTATAACCATTACAAAAACAACATCCTAAGTGGTCTTTGATCTTATTATGATGAGAAATAACTTCTTAGATAAAGGAGGGCCATTTTGGGAAAGAAAGCCATTTTATGAAGAAGTGAAGAATGAGTCTGGAAACCGATAATCACAGGTTCTTCAATAAAAATTGCATTCTAGGATCCATGGTTAAACAAGGAAACTTCAAAATCCAGTAGCAAGGTTAACAATTGACAAGTCTAATCACGTCCTTATTTAGTCTGGATGTTTCCCCCAAAGGAATGAAAAGACCGTAACCAAAAAAACTTGATGTCGATGATGGTTGATGACATCATTGTCAGTCTTACCCAATGAATGCAAATGTTACTCCGTGTGACAAGAATAGCTGCTTGAAATTCCATATGACTAGCCCATGTGCCATCATTTTCCATGGTTTTGCAATACTCTTCAAATGGCACATCACCCTTGATAAATGGGTCAAACATTTCACAATTTTTCTGTCACCAACAATTTCCATCTTAGATACATGTATCAGGTCCATTCTTCAAACAAGGATTTTATTTCCTTAATTGCATCACTATAAGCAAAAAAAAACCAACAAAAATAAAGGATCCTATTGAAACTTGAAACAAGCAAAACTATCAATTTGTGTCATTGCAAAACATTACAGTTTTATCATACATGCTAAAAAGTTTATTTATTTTACGTTAAAGTCAATTCTCTCATTTTCGATTTTGTCAATATCTCCTCCAAAAAATGCGGTTTGCATAATATTGCCACCCTAGCAATCGCATGTTCCTGTGGACTACAACAATAAGGGTAACTACATAGTCCAACTTCCTCCTGTACCTGTCAGTTTAGGCTGAGATATATGATCCAAATCACAGTTAATACTCAATGGGTTTTCCTCTCGTAAAATAAAAAATGTCAAATTGCTCACAAGATACTTGTGTTAGTAAAGCTCAATGCAACTGTGAATGTGAGCTGAATAATATCAGGAATAACCATTGGCGGCAGAAATGTAAGCCTCAATTTATAATACCCATTTTAACTTGGTTTTTTCTTTCAAAGGCATACTATTTCAGTGTCTATATAAGTGTGGAATCCATCAATACTTATAAAAAAAAGTTCAAGAACAAAATGCACCAAATAAAAATTCATTCAGATCGCTGAGCACTAATACAAACGAGGATGACATCACCATGTAAAAAAAATCCTTCCTACAGCTTGAAAAAGAGAAATTTGCACTCCGCATACCAATATGTACTGAACAACCATACTCTGGTACTTCCCATGTTCATCTTCAATGCCTTCCAGCTGATCTGCAAGGGCCCTGATTAACAACGGTGGACGACCATGAAAATTCCAACCATAGCAAAGGCAAATCTATAAACAAAAGCTCCACTCAAGGCAATAAGGTTACCTGGAATGAAAACGGGAATGAGGAATATGATTTGTTTATCTAGGACATTGTACAATGGTGATAGAAATTTTCAAATTAACTTAGTTGGATCTCAGAAGAGATGATCTAATATCCTCGAGACTAAGGAAGAAGAGCTACATTGCCCGACAAATAGGGCCCTTCCTCGTGATATATTTCCAGATGACAGTATCTCAATCAGAATGATACATTATACAAGATGCAATAGTTTTTCAAACAGAGGAATTTCTAATCCATCGATGATAGTATTCCAGAACCAGTGTACAATAAAATGCAATGCTTGTTGTGTTCTGACGACAGAGTGGTAATGCGATGAGCATACCATTGACCTTCTACAACAGAGAGGAATACTTTCATCTTACAAAACAAACCAATTCCTGGAAACAATCAAGAACAAGTCGGTGATCTTTTCTAACAACCAATTACCAGCTGCGGTCACCTGGACAATTTTCAGGACCAGAGCATCAAGCTGAGCTCGGAACTGCGTCAGCTTGTTTCCCCTCCTTTTTGACCCGTGCATCAACGCATGCTGCATTAACGTCTCCTTAGATTCTAAGAACAACCACCTACTAAGAATATAGCCAAAAACACGTCCGCAAGAGCTCAATTCGGAGGCCTCGACGCAACGAACAGACTATCGCAGCAATTGAAACTTTCGAATTTCTTATCCGGAGACAAAATACGCCGCTTCTCATCGAAGAGCAAGCGATAGTCACGAGTGCCTAAATAGATGCAAGCTGCAACAACCATGAGAAGCGAAGAAGACTGCTTACGCCGGGCTGCTTCTTGGCGTTGGCCTTGTGGTGCTGCTTTTGCACCATCGCTGCGGAGGGAAGACGATCAATGCCGTCGGTGATGATCGAGCGAGGTAGAGATTCGCCGCCGCCGGGAGACGGCGCTTTTGCACCATCTCTGCGGAGAGTCGCGGCGGTTCGAACCGGAGTGAGGACCGCCCAGCGACGAAGATGGGGACGAATGACGAATGGGCCATGGGCTTTCCCGTTGGGAGCCTAATCTGCTCTTCATGAATCACCAAACATAACAGTCAAGAGTTGTTTAATCTTAGAAATCTGCACCAATTTGAATTGAAGAGCTAGCATATGTAATATCTGTGTCATCTCCAACTGCAAATGGATTGCATTCGGATCCTTGTAGATGAAGCTTAAGTGCATTTTGGATCTACACACCTTTCATTAATTACAAGAGGTTGTGTGCACAAATGCTTAGTGCATTTCTTGTCAAAGAAATAAAAGGAAAAAGAATCATATCTTCACAAGAACCTCAAACTACAATTACAGCAAAACCAATATGCTGGAAGAGAATTTAAAAATTAAACCATCACTTAAACATCTCTTATATAATCATTGAAAGGTTTAGCCCTCCTGGGACATCAATAATTGAATTTCCTTATCTTCTTCCCCCTTTGATTGCTTACCAAACTCACATACACCAATGCCGACAAATCTACCAAGGTAGGTGTTATGTGCATGTACATCATTTATGTGTAGAAAAGTATCTTCAAATTACAATTGCCAGTATAAAATGCATCAGACAGGCAGACTATCCAAGAAAAGTAACACCATTGAAAATTGTGTACCTATAGATCTTTCTAAATTTGGCAATAGTTGGAAAACTAGAAAGTGCACTTATCTGAAAGACCAATGTAGAGATGCATGCTCAAATAAATGTTAATACAAATAGATAAAAATTTGTTGTCTAATCTGATCAAATATTTGAAAGACTGCACACATACTGATATCTGAAATTCAATAGATGATGGTGTGTAGGGGTGTGCAAAATACCCGGGATCCGCCCGGACCGCCCGGAATCGGACCGGAACCGCCCGGAACCGGCGGGTTTTGAGGGAACCAGTCCGGTTCCCGGTTCCAATAAATTGGAACCGGTGGGTACCGGTCCGGTTCCCGGTTCCGTGGGCGGATCCGCCCACCCGGACTGGACCGGAACCTTTTTAATATTAAAAAAAAATTACTAAGAGAAACCCTACATCTCATCTCACTTTCTAGGGAACCTTTACCTTTGGTCAAAGAAAATTTAACTATCTATGGTTATTTGCAAGTAGGAAATGGGAGAATGTTGCATTCCATCTGTTTGCGTTTTTTTTAATCTACGAGATACATTTATAATTACAACAAATAAATATTTGTTCCACATACTTAAATTTGATTTTTCTTTCTTTGGCTTGCTTTGATGTCACGTAATTGTTTTTTTGTTGAAAACCAAAAAAATTTCGTGTCAAAATCGGTTCCATGGATCCACCCGGGAACCGGACCGAACCAGCGGTCCAGTTCCCGGGTGGATCCACACAACAAACGGGTGGATCCCGGTTCCAATTTTTTGGAACCGGTCCTTAGCGGGCGGTTCCCGGTTCTAGGTCGGGAACCACCCGCCCGGATGGTGTGCATGCATTAAGAAAAGATCAGATGCAAAGAGCCTGCATGTCAGGCGACCCTCCATCAGATGCAGTAGAAACTACAGATGTGTCAAACCCTCTCTTGCCTCGCTTCTTTTCCGACGTGCGGACCCCTCAAGTGCCTTAACTTTGCCCAAAGGGACACTTAAGTGCCATAACTTACGAAAGGTACACTTAAGTGCCAAAATCGGAGTAAAAGAGATCACTTGAGTGCCAATCCGGCCAAAATCCGGCCAAAACGCCAACGTGGCGTTTTTCCGGCGAAGCGCGGCCAAAACGACGCCGTTTTACACGCTGACGTGGCCAAAACGGCGTCGTTTTGGGCCGACGTGGCAAAAAGAAAATTAAAAAATTAATTAAATTAATTTTAAAATTAAATTTAGTTAAAATATTTAAAAATAATAATTTTAAAATTAAATTTATTTAAAATATTTTAAAAAACTTTAAAAACCTTTAAAAATATTTTTAAAAAATTAAAAAAAATTAAAAAAAAAAGGGAATGGGGGGAGGCGGCTGAGGGATCAGCCCTCAGCCGCCACCGCCGCCGCCCCGCCGCCGCCGGGAAGGGCCGGCGACGGCGGGGGGGAAGGTCGGCCGGGGTCGCCGGGCCCTGGCGAGGGCCCGGCGACCCCGGCCGACCGGCGGCGAGGGCTCGCGAGCCCTCGCCCCGATCTGGGGCGAGGGTCGCAGCCCTCGCCCAGATCCGGCGAGGGTCGGCGGCCCTCGCCCGGCCGGGCCAAGGGCCTCCGCCCGCCGGGGGTCGCGGGCGGAGGCCCTTGGCCCGGCCGGGCGAGGGCCGCCGACCCTCGCCGGATCTGGGCGAGGGCCGCGCGCCCCCCCAGATCTAGCGGCGAGGGCTCGCGGCCCTCGCCCAGATCCAGCGGCGAGGGCTCGCGGCCCTCGCCCAGATCCAGCGGCGAGGGCTCGCGAGCCCTCGCCGCCGGTCGGCCGGGGTCGCCGGCCCCTGGCCAGGGCCCGGCGACCCCGGCCGACCCTCCCCCCCGCCGTCGCCGGCCCTTCCCGGCGGCGGCGGGGCGGCGGCGGCGGCGGCTGAGGGCTGATCCCTCAGCCGCCTCCCCCTATTCCCTTTTTTTTTTTTTTAAATATTTTTAAAGGTTTTTAAAATATTTTAAATAAATTTAATTTTAAAATTATTATTTTTAAATATTTTAACTAAATTTAATTTTAAAATTAATTTAATTAATTTTTTAATTTTCTTTTTGCCACGTCGGCCCAAAACGACGCCGTTTTGGCTATGTCAGCGTGCAAAACGGCGTCGTTTTGGGCGCGCTTCACCGGAAATACGCCACGTTGGCGTTTTGGCCGGACTTTGGCCGGAGTGGCACTCAAGTGATCCGTTTTTTTTCGAATTTGGCACTTAAGTGTACCTTTCGTAAGTTATGGCACTTAAGTGTCCCTTTGCCCAAAGTTATGGCACTTGAAGCGTTCTTTTGCCCTTCTTTTCCGTTCTACTTTTTCTGGATTCAAGTGCTTGATCACTACAAAACAGCATTTAGACATAAAAAAGGAGAAATTTTCATTGCTGTCTTTGTTTTTGTAAGTATAAATTTGTATTACCCATATATGAACGTTTTTTCCAACGTGTACACATTTTTCGACAAAGCGTAGGAGTGAGAGAAAATGAGACTTGAATTTAAGGAAGGAATTGATATCATATTGGATACATAAGCCATAAATTTTTAAGATAAGTATCAACTCCAATCACAGGGAAACAGGAAAAATACTTCAACAAAAGACGAGCTTAAACTATAAATTGACATATAAAGCACAGAGAGATCGAGAAATACTTGGAAATTGCAGACTTTCCCTGTCCCTGACCCGCAACAGGACTTATATTTCTTTTCTGAACCACATGGACAAGCCTCGTTTCGTGGGATTATCTGTTATTCAAAATAATAAACAAGCAAATAAAAATGAAGAGGCGCATCACCAGAAGGTGGTCTCGACCTAACTTCCGATGCATTTGTAATGATTATAAGACGACTCTTATCCAAACCTCCAAGGAAAGACCCCTTTGGTAGTGATGGCGCTTAACTCCTAAACGGCTACCAAAAGAAAAAAATATGTCTGCATTTACCAAAAAGCCTTCTTACACAACTTGGACCTTCTGTCACCTTGGCCCATTCTTTTGTAATGAGTTAAGGAATCAAGATTGTGACTGTGTGTTGGTGACAACGTATTGAACTGCACGGTATGCGTTAATGAAAATGATGATGTTTTTCGTGGGGAAATTTCAGAGTTGCATTAAAATATTCATCTTATATTATACACACGAACCTACTTTAATCCATCCATAATACCTTCAAATGGTTACAATATTTGGGAACATCAATTCGTGAAATAGTTAAAATCGAAGATGTGAGATTTAGAATACACCCTAATGAATTTGTTAGGTATGATATGCTATGGAAAAAAATCAAAGTAACTTAAATAAAGCTCTTATCCGGTCAAGTCACATGACACACGATGCACGGGCAAATGTCTTTTACATGCATGCATGTGTAGATGATTTGATCAACTAGACCATGGCTCCCTTCTAAGAGTGCATGGTGCAATGCCTTTCACGCATCACTTCAACTTAATGTTTATTGTGCACGCTATTATATAGACTACTATTGAGCATGAGTTCCACATGCTGAATTTTCTATTCTATGCAAGCTGGTTTGGACGAAATAATGTGATCTCTTCTTTTCGTTTACTTCAAATTTTATAGAGAGCACAATGATGAATTTCTCCTATTCTGTAGTCAGGATTAAAGCAAGCTACAAAATTAGACGACGATAGTCACCTGTAAATATAACGAGTCGTCAGTAACTTCACAGCCAAAGTAAAATTGGTTGGGAAAGTAAGAGATCTTGTTGTGGCTGATGCGGAAACTACAACAATTTTAAATTTGAGAAGAATAAAAGAACGCGCAAATTTAGGTGGAAAACCTTTGTGGGGAAAAATCACGGGGAGTGAATAAACAAAATCCATTGTTAAAATTCAAGAATCACAAGAGGTAGCCTAAAAACTTAAGACTCTTTCTGTCTCAACTTATTAATCTTACAACTTGAGAAAAATATTATTTATATTGCTCCCAAACCCCTAATGTTAGCCTAAGCCCATAGAGAATTCAAGACACACCCAACCGACCTCTAATTGTGGAATTAGAGGTTACCTTTTCAGGTTCCCCCAACTTCCCCACAAACTCCAGTGGATTAAGTTAAAGTCATCCTGATAGGTCGAAGGATTGGAATTAACCAGATTACGGGACTTTTTAAGTATGTTTAACGAACCTCCGGTGGTTGGCTTCTGTGCTCACGCCTCTTAAGTTATTGAAAAAAAAAAAAAGTCAACTATCAGAGAGACCGACTTCCCGACAGCAGCGGATGATTTGGCAAATCCTAGGATCCTATAAATAGAGAGGCGCAGAACCCAAATTCTCGCACACAACATCTTTTGCAAAGCCCAACGTCTACTAAAGTTTCAAAACGATGCTTCAGTTCTCTGCCTTTTCCTTGATCCTTTCTTCTTCCCTCCTCCTGTTGATATTGTTTAATAAAGTGATCTTCAACAGACCTGCGACAAAAAGGCTCAAATCCTAACCTACCTTCGAGTCCAAGGAAGTTGCCATTTATCGGAAATCTGCACCAGATGATAGGCGAATTGCTGCACCATCGCTTGGACAAGTTGGGCAGAATTAATGGATCGATCTTCTATCTTCAACTCGGTAAGCTTCCTGTCATAACAATCACAATCCCTGATACAGCCGAGGAGGTCCCAAAGACGCAAGAGCTCTCCTTCTCGGACCACCCACAGTACCCACTCGCTCAAATGATGGGTTACGAGAACTTGAGCATTTTCTTCGCTCCATCTGGAGAACTCTGGAGGCAAATCCGAAAGATCTGTGTCCTAGAACTCCTTGGGTTTAAAACTGTGCGATCATTCAAATCAATAAGACAGGATGAGGTAAGCAATCTCATTGGATACATTGAGTCTTTATCCGGCCTCCTTTTCGATCTCAGCATGAGGATTTCTGCATGCATGAACTGCATTATCTCCGAGGCGTGTTTCGGCCAGACGTCCAAACAACAGGTTGAGTTCATTTCATCATTTCCTGAAGTAATGACGCTGGCGAGCAGGCTCAGGGTAGCCGAGGTTTTGCCTCCACTCAGGATTATTTATTACCTCAGGGGGGTGAAACTTAAGATAAATAAGTTCAAGCGAAAATTGATGAAATCTTGAACGCTATTCTTGCTGACCACAAAATGCAAAGCGAGCACTTAGGTGGCCAAGCAGGTATGCCAGATAAAGAAAATTCAGTCGATGTCCTATTACGTCTTCAAGAGTCCAACGAGGATGGATATCATCTTGCTACCGATAACATTAAAGGCACCATCTTGGTAAGTCATCTAATTACTTCTCAAAACATATCGCTGGTTCTTTCATGACAATTCACCTAAGCGCAGATCCTTTTAATATACTCCATCCATCGCTTTTTCACTTAATGCATGCAATCTTTGCAGGAATTAATATCTGCTGGAACGGAATCATCATCAACAACGATTGAATGGGCAATGTCCGAAATGCTTAAGAACCCGAAGGTAATGGCGAAGGCACAAAATGAGACACGGCAGGTCTTAAAGGGAAAGGACCGTTTCAAGAGTCGGATATTGAAGAACTCATTTACCTGAAGTGTATTATCAAGGAAACACTCCAAATGCATCCACCATCACCATTTTATCGCCAGAGCACCAAGGCAAGGATTCAAAATCAACGGATGCGATATTCCTATGAGCGCGAGGGTCCTTGTCCACGCATATGCTGTAGGCAGAGATCCGAGATATCGGGCATATCCGGAGAAATTTGAGCCAGAGAGGTTTATAGAATCTTCAGTGGATTATAAGAGGAAGCACTACCAGCCTCTTCCATTTGGATCTAGTCGGAGGATTTGTCCAGGCATGGCATTTCCCACAGCCAGGTTGAACTTGTTGACAAATAAATTTTTCTCTTTTTTATTTATAACTTAATCGCATAAAAAATTAGTGATTAGTCTAAAAAAATAGTAAAAAGTAAAGTAAATAATTTTCATTAAAATGCATCACGCTTTCATCTAATTGCATCGCATATAGACATTAGGAATATTTACATTACTAGTATAAAAAATTTAAAAATTTTAAAAATTAAAATTTTATTAAAAAAGCAGTCGGGCCGGGCTAGGGCCAGCCTTAGCCTAGCCCTCCCTCGTTTCGCTTCTTTTTTTCCTGTCTGGGCCGGCCCAACCCACTTCTTTTTCTTTTTCCCTGGCCCGGCCCTCCCTTCTTCTCTTCTCCTTCTCTCCACTTTATCAATTGGCTCAATGACAAACAAGGAAGCAAGGATAGAGGACAGGCCACCGAAGAGAGCACGAGAGGAACGTCGCGCGGACGTTCAACCAGGACGTTCGGTCGGGGGCGAGCTGGCTAGCGGCAGCTGGCGTTTTCCTCGGAGAGAGAGAGGGAGATGAGATAAAATGGGAGAGGTAGCTTATTCGATGGAGCTTGGTTTTCGGCTGGTGAGGCCTGGTCGACAGAGAGAGGGGTTTTGCGGAGGTCCAACCGAGAGAGGGGTGGAGAAAAAGGGGAAAGAATGGAACCAGAGCGTGAAATACGCGAGCTCAGTATCACCGGAGCCCCTTCCGGGCAAACACCGACGCTCGCGGTTTCCGTTTTCAGCGCCTATACCTCTGATAAGCCCCTATTTTGTTTGTTTCAAATATGTCCTCCCGAGGATCCTGGTTTCGAGAGGCAATCGGATTAAGTTCGACATATCTCCAGTTCGCTATCCATTTGCCGTCGCCGAATCGGGTAAGGTCATCTCTGGCAACGACGTCTTCAGTTTTCCTTGTAGCCTGCTTTTTCCCTACCTCCGCATAGCCGAGGTCAAGACGTCACGTTCGTTGTTCATGCTCATGCTAATGTGGAGGACTCGTTTTTGAGTCTACCTTGAACATTATTTGTTGGCCGTATGATGATGGTAGCCTGAGTTTGTCATAAGAATTTTCTTGATGTGAACTGTATTAATTAAAAATTATAATTTATCATTGTACGTGTTCGGTCCACTAAGATAAGATATAAGGTTTCTTAATAGTTAAATATGGGTATGGCTTGCATGAGTCAAGTTGGGCCCGGTCCGTAATGAGAGGACCTGACTGAAAATTTTATAAATAGCGTTAGGGTCCCTTCTCTAACCCTCCTACTTTCACAAACACACTATTACCTCACATGAGGAAAGTCGTGAGGGCCGGTCTTATCGAGCTAGGATTTGAGGGCGATAGAGGTGATTAACCTAAGCATCAAATCATCATCATTATGCATAAAGAACAATGGATTCCAAATCAGGTGCACAAATCTCCGTCTTATCCTACACTATGTTCGAGTATTTAGTTTTGTTGATATTGGTATGCTATTTCGACGGCTAACATTTAGTATCAAAGCGTTCATAACCTAGAACTCGAACCGTTGCATCTGGCCCGTTTGGGAAATTCTATCCACTGAAACGTGATTTTGAACATATATTTTGATTCACCTTGTCGAGCCAAGCGTTTTGGTGGGTGGCACGCCTTTGGCAGAGGCCAAATGTACCTTCCATGAGCATTTTAGATTTGACCTACCTTTGGACCATTTTGCCTTTTTTGTGATTTTTGATTTGATAAAAGTGACTTTTGACCACATATTTGGACTCCTTCTGACAAGACGAAACGAGCATTTTGATGGGTGGTGGGCCTCTAGAGGAGGCAAAATGCGGCCCCACGGACCTATACACACTACGGGGGCTCCAGTGAGTAGTGCCACATGCCGCCAAGCGCTTTCATGCACTCATATGCGCTGGCATGTGAACCGCCTTAAGTGGTGAGTGATGTTGTCAATGACGTCACCCTGCTCTTGGCCATCACCTTACTGCGCTAACGTCACAGATGACATAATTTGGCAACTGATGACATCATTCCCTGATTGGGTTGACCCAACCCACTTTGACTGGGTTGATTGACCCGATTTAACCGTTGACCCGACCCGATTTTACCGGGTTAACCCGACCCAAGTGGACTATTGGATCGGGGGTCGTTCAGAGGTGCCACATTTCCACGAAACAAACGACCCTTATTTTGGAATTTGCTTGTCTAGAATCCCTTCCGACAAGAGGAAAAAAAGTCAAATTGTTCACTATAAATAATAATAATAATAATAATAATAATAATAATACCAACCCACCCCGCGGTGGAGCATTGGTTTGCACCCTGCCCCCTCATCGAGGAGGGGAGGGATTCGAAACTCCGCACCTCCATTGCATGACTAAAGTGGAGTGCTGTGGGAGGTGGGTCCCCACGTTAATGCTACCCTAAGTTTACACTGCCGGCTACTGGCTATACGATGGTTCCAAGGCATAATAATAATAATAATAATAATAATAATATCAACATGCAATGTTTTTGCCATTAACTCATGTATATTGGCATTAGGGGCATGGGAGTGTAGTTAGTTTTCTTTTCTATTTCTTTTATTATTGAAAAAGGCCAGTCGACTCAAGAAGCAGGTTCCACACGCTTTAATCACGCGTGCATTGATTGTCCTTTTGTTTTCTTTTCTATGACTATTTGCGTTTTATTAAATTAGGTCAGTGAAGAATATGTTTATCGGCTCGGAGTATTAGGATTGTGGTTGGTTTTCGTTTCTATTTTTTTATTAGTAGAGAAAGCAAAAAAAAAAATAGGGATGCGACATAAATTTTATGCACGCGTGCAATAAACTATCCTTTAGTTTTCCTTTTTATGACTTTCTTTGATCATCACTGCGCGTGATCCGATCCGAGAAAGTCACGGTCAAGAAGGACGAAGCGATATACACATGAGAGATAAAGCCGCAACCCAAGTAGTAGGCATTCTGCGGAAGCACATCAACTTTCATCTCCTCTAATAGCCGCCTCTTCGAATCTGAAAGGACAGTTCTTTCTAGGGATCTCTCGCGCTCTCTCTTAAAAGAGACAATTTCCCATACTAAAAGGGGGGAAAAAAAGGCGGGGCGTTCACGGAAAGGGAGGGGAGACCACCATCTTCAGGGAGATTTTTCTAGAAAAGGAAAAAAAGCATTCCCCGCCCTTTCTCCAGAACTCACCTTACCAGCTACCTCCACCATCTCCGTCCGACTACCTCCTACCGGCGACTGCTCTCGCATTCCATTCCCGGAGTCCTACCGCACTCCTTCACCGTCAGCCACTTCTTTACTCTCACGAAAAAAGGAAAAAAAAAAAGCATCTTGGTCTTTCTCTACTACGTGAATGGTCGCCATTGAAGCCCCACACAAAACCTCAGAGCCACAGCCGATCTACGTCGTCCGCCACCTCCAGAGCATCGTCTGCCCGCTGCCATTCGTCGTCGCTGTCCCTGACCTCAGTGGAGTCGACTGAAGCCTGACACGAGTTTGGAGTCGCAATTGTCAACCTTCGCCGCCGACGATGCCCGCGGCCGCCAACCCAGGTAGGGCCCCCGCGATTGAGTGCTCGTTCCTTTTTCTTTTTTTTTTTTCTATTTTCTTTTTTGCCTCGTCCCGCTTGATTTTAAAAGAGCAAAGCAAGCTCAATTTCTTTAGTCCTCACTCGCGTCGGACCTGAATGAGTCGGTTTTTCTTAAGTTTGAACGTTGCTCGCTGATTTCTCGAGTTTAGGTTTCAGCTCGAGCTCCGAATAGGTCCATATTCGCTCTCCAACTCGCTGCCCATTACGTGTTTGAAGAAATGACTGAACAGATTCGAATTTGTTCGGTCAATGCAAGATATGGTATGGAAAAATTTAGTTTGAAAAGTGAGGGAAATTTATTCTGGGATTTGCTTTTGTAGAAGCCCTTTTAAAAGAAAAAGGTCAGATTGTTCATTATAAATAATATTCCAACAAGCGATGTTTTACGATTGACTCATGTATATTAGCACCTGGAGCATGGGAGTACTGCTAGTTTTCTTCTCTATTTATTTTATTGATGGAAAAGGCAAGTCAAGTCCGGAAGCTCCTACATAGGATGGTTCTGTGCACCTTATGCAAAATGCTGCTTTCTGTTAAATTAGTTGGTGGAGTATATGCTTATCGACTCGGAGTATCAGAAATGATCTTGGTTTTCGTTTCTATTTCTTTATTAGTACAAGTGATATCCATATGAGAAATAGAGCTGCAACCCGACCAGACACTAATTTAACTTTCCAAAGATAATTAACTTTCAACCGGATGCTTGGCAATGTGTAACGGTTTTTAGTTATAGCACGTTTTTTATTTTTATTTTTTTCTTTATTTTTTTTATTTTTTCTCTTTTTATTTTTTCTTTTTTTCTCTTTTTCTTTTTCCTTTTTAGGCTAGACGAGAGCCTCCAGCGAGCTTGTCGGACCAATTGCCGGCAACCGGCGGCGACCGGCGGCAACAGACGACGGCGGGCGGCGGGAGGCAGTCACGGGATGGCGGTTAATGAAAAAGAAGAAAATAGGAGAAGAGTTTTGATTCTCAATTTTGTTCTCGGAACAAGAATCAACTTTTTTTTTTTTTTTATTCTCTTTCCAATCTGTTCCCGGGAACAAATTTGGTCTCGGAAACAAAAAGTTTACCAAACGCAATTCTCGTCCCAAACTAATTCTGGAAACAAAAAATCAAAATCAAGCACTGTTTGGATGGTTACTAAACAGGCCCTTAGTATAGTCATTTGCAATGCTAAGTGAACTAAAGGAAGCAACTTTTTCCGATTGCTGAACGAGAGAGACTCGCTAATCCCCTAGAATGCAACGTCATACGATCATAACCGCAACAAGAGAATCGACTTCCCAACAAACGTCAGCGGCTCAAACTGATCCGAGGTTGCACATCACAAGCACAGCGCCAGTAAGAGAGATTACAAATACATTCCACCAAAGAATCACGAAGCACAAACAACATCAAGAGGTTCCAAACCGATCGCAAGCGCCAAGTACTAGAAACGCAAAACAAGAGAGAGAGAGAGAGAGAGAGCGTGAACCGGCACGGGATTGGCCGCGAGAGCGCCTCCGGTGGCGGCGGCAGCGACGGCGGGTGATTGCAGGGACCGGAAGCCCGATTCGCAGAAACTGAAGCCGGATTGAGAAGGAGGCCAAGCCCGGCAGATGGTGGCGGCCGGTGAACCGGACAAGCAGTGGAGTGGAGGCGTGAGAGAGGCGCCAAGAGCAGCGGAGAGAGGAGCGTGTCCATCGCTCACAGGCGACTCTGCTCTAAGTGAGAGAAAGGAGAGAGAGAGAGAGGTTCTCTATTTTCCGCCGGAGATCGGAGAAACCGTCGAGAGCGGACAGCACACACGAAGGAAGATGATCTTATACTCTTCTTTTATCTGTTTGCACGAGAAAACAGATATTTTAGCGGCCGACCCTGCGGTGGCGACGGCACCAACGCTGCCGCCAATTTTAGGACCCGATGTATATCCAAGTTTTATCAATCGGTTGCGCCACGATTATCACAAATAATTATCGTTACTTATTGAAAATTTACTATAATTGTACGAATCATATTTTCAAATTAGATGGTTCCTAGATGTGATATTAAAGATAATTCGTTTAGTTATTTAGTTTTTTTTTTGTGAAATTTTACGATATTGATCTAGGATCGGTTTTTGTTTTTTTATCAATTAATTTATAGAATGGCAAGTGTAAAGAAAATATTTTCAACTTATCTCTTTTTTTATCAGTGATTTTCCAATCAAATAAGTAATTGATTATGTACAAAATTAGGACAGATGATGGATTCAGTGATGTTATCAAATATTAATTGAATTTTTTAGACACACACTGGTGAAATAATCTATAATCCATGTAGGCATATTTTTTAGATGTATACTCTTCCCTATGTCGATAGCATGACACGATGAAATGATTTAGTCCGAGGATGTGAGTGGTTTGGTAGAGGGAAAAGGACCATCTTACTTACAGGTTGGGATGAATCTATTTGGTTGAAGCTCTTATAGATGATAGGCCCTTGAACCTTTCAGTAAGTAGCTTTTCTAAGGGGCGAGAACTTAGAAATAAAGAGGAATCTTAAGGAATACCATTTTGCATAATGATAATGCTAAAAGCCTTCCTTTTGCACTCGAGGTGTCTGGGTTCCATTTTGTGCAGTAGAAGAGGAGGTGAATGGGACGTGCGCTGAATAAACTTGTCAAAACTCCTAAAAAAAAAGCATCAATGATGCGCTTAAGATGGCCTGGCTGGAGGAATACGCAAAGGAGATTTTTCTCGATATAGTCAGTTTCCTCGAGGGGCAGACTATTGATTACATTAAAAAAGTTCTTAATTGCTGCAATATCCATACGGTCATTGAAGTACATGTTCTTGTTGTCAATAAGTCCTTGACAGGTGAAGAGAAAGGGCTACAAATGCACGAGTTCGTAAGTTGCTTCGAGTACCTGACTCTCGAAGGTTGCTCTAATCCTGTCGAGTTTCCATAGTAAACAGGGGGATTTAACTGATCACGTGTGGACATTGGACATTATAATTTGAATTGGTTGGACCTCGGGGTTGTGTTCTGTCTGGATTAAGGTTCCTCCAGAATCTTTCTTGATATCTCCAGCCAGGAATGTTCATATGTATCTGGGAAGTGGAAACAATCTTACTAGCTTTCCAACACGCGTCAGTGAGCATGATTATTTATAGGAATCGCGATGTGAAAATGCGAGCAACTACTGGAAATCCTACAGCTTCCATCAAGTACATGTATCCTAAAAGCAGCTAGCTGCGAATCTCTGCCAAAAAAGTCCCGGATTTATCAAGCCACTCCACATAGGGTTGAACGTGGAAGATGTGTCGTTACATGAGGTTAGTCTCTCCCTCCATACCTCCCTCCCTCCACCTTATTTTTATCTTGATATGGATGTTACCTGCAAACCAGGAATTCCATAACGTGGGAAAAGCGCGCATTGTAATTGCTGGAAGATAGATGCCGGAATGATGGCTCCATGGTAAAGAGGATTCGATATCCTTCATGATACCCCAGGACATGTGTGAAGAATTCTAGGATTAGCAGTCCATCTTGTTTTTGGATTGGAGGGGGGCGTTGAGCTCAGCCTCTCTTGCAAGGTCTGTCGAAAGGTGATTTGGTACATAGGATGCTTCTATTCATTAGGAATGGACCATGTGCTGCTCAAGCATACCTCGCATAGTACGCTGTGGGAAGTAGAAAGCTCCTGTGAAATGATGGGAGTCATTTTCGGGTTGTGTTGAGGCGTCAAATTGAACAGTAAGAAACTGCGGGTTCAGACTAATATGCAAGCAACAAGAGGATGATCCGAGGGTCTTTGCTTCATGACAATCAGTCACTGGTGTTAAATTTGGTTTATCAGGATTGTCTTGAACTAGCACAAACTCAGAGGAAGATGATCAAACAGATTTAGAGGAAGAGAATAAACTTACAGAGGAAGATGGTCCAAGTCAAACAGTTCTGGATCAAGATGATCAGCTTGTACAGCAAGATGGTCAGATGGATAGAGTCACCGATAGTCAAACACTATCAAAGGAAAATTATAAGCTCATGCTCCTAGAAGGCGTCGGAACCATGACTACTATGGCCCCGAGTTCTATGGCACCAAAAACTATGCCAGTGTCAGCTTGCAACTCTTGCTGTCGAATTGATCACAACTTAATTGAGGGAGCAACTATGAGGTCTGCTGACCAGTAGATTTTACTCACCATGCCTTCCTTTTCCGTTCATCTTTTGCCCTCATTTCTAGTTGAACTTTTGAGTTGTTGCATGCTTGCATCATTTGACACCAAGTAAAAATCACTGTGAAATGCAGGCTACCTTATCATGCTACTGACATGTCACAAGTTCATCGAGAGAAAATGTTGGCAGCAAAAATTCTCAGAGGACGCATCCCTTCTTCCCCTTTATATAGTGTAAGCCAAAGCATACCGGGCTTAAATTAGGTGGATGGTTGTTTCAAGACTGCCAAAGATGGCTCTTGTAGTCTCTCTGCGAGAATTAGCACAGAACGACAATTATTAATAAACATTATATTTATTTACCTAAAATCTGAGATAATTGGTAAGTCGAGGTTTATTCTTTGTTTAAATGAATTGAGTATTCTCGAATTCCCTTCTGATGATGCCAAAGTTTGCAGTACGGGGCCAGTTTTACTCATGTTAAACAATTTGTATAGTATTTGCCTCATAATGGTCCTAGCCATATTGGACTGAATCACAGGCTGATTGCACTAAACCCCTGTTGAAGAAAAGGTCTTTTAGGTCATGAGACACTAATCTCTATAGAGTGTCATAGACATGTAAATTGTTCATGAAGTTGAACCGAAGAAAACCATTGACTTGTGTAGCCGAGGCTGAAAGACATTTGCTTGTCAAGTTGCTTTTTAAGATTCTTAATGGCATTTTCGTCCATTTCACGCGTGAGCTCAATATCAGGTCAGTTCCCTTTTAATTTAGGTATTTTTCTATTTCGAGGTAACTCAACTTAAATCTCCAACATCCCCTTCAACCCTAGTCTTTTTCTTTGAATTGAATCACAAAAGCTGGCATCAGAGTCACGTTATTACACCATAATGCGCACCTTCACTCTAGGTTTCTTAGGAAGAAACAATGTGTGGGGTTGGGGAGGGGGAGGGAGAGATGTAGAACTAGAAATAGACAGCTGAATTGCACAGAAAAGATGGCCTTGGGCTACAAAAACACAGAACAAAGGTATGGCCCATAAAACCCATCACCAGCTTGGGCCTTGACAGAATTTACTTACTATGCCTCCATAGATTTTACTTACTATGCAACTATGTCACGACATGGCTTGGCCCATAAAACACATCACCAACTTAATTATGCTAGTTCTTCACCAGCCTTGTCGTACCATAGCCGACCACCATTATGGCGTGATTTAAATTGATCTCGCCGTCTTGAGACGGCGGTGGAGTAGAATTGGAAATTACACCCTCCGACATCAATGGACACCAACACCGGATGATTTGCCAGGAGCTTCAACAGCGTGGCCTCGTTGTTGGGAGGCATGACTTTGTGGTCCGAGGTTTTTAGCCATGTGGGAGGCTTCTTTTGCAGTCTTGCAAAGTTCCGTCTATCCCGTCGTAGAAATAATTAGCCTCGATAGTGAGGCCTCCGCTGTTTATGATGAATTGAAAACCATCTCGCATGAGGCCACCTTCGCTACCTTGGCCCTCGCCGTTAACATCATAATCTACGAGTTCTTGCTCCGATAGGGAGGTTAGCTTGCCCCTTTTTTAGCTGGTGGATGCCCTCGGTGGCTGCCACGGTTGAGAAAGGCCAGCAAGTTTCTGTTTGATTTATAGAGAGGCAGCATAATCACCCATGCCATAAATATTAAATATCAACTAGTCCGAGACTCATTTTGTTTAGCAAAAAATGAATGATTTATAAAATATTTTCATAAAAATGATCGTTTGTAATACTTATATAAATGAAATAGGGAAGAAATTTTTTACTGTTCATGAAAATGTTTAGATATAAATTGTTGTGCATAATGAATACTTTTTTCGATTAACTCATTATTTCAAGAGATAATTCTTTTAAAAAAAATGTTTTCCTAATTATTTATTTTTCACAAAATAAATAGAGCTTAAATACTATTAGAAAATTCGGAATATACTAACTACATGTAGCTATCATCATTCAATCATGTGTGTTGGACCGAGAACATAATAGCAATATGCATCGATTACGCACCTAAACGTGAATATCCGCAGGATCAAAACATCAATTTTATTTTCCTTACAACAACTTCCTCGGTCCTAGAAGCCCGTGACAGCTCCTTTCTACCCCATTCCAGAGCCGTGGGCACCGCATTCGCGTTCTTGTACCTGAACAAAGCTTTTCTACCAGTCCTAGCGGTCCTTAAACTCGTCATTGGTCATGTCAGCGGATGCGTCGGCACTTAGCTTGTAGGGCTTATCGCTGCGGCATTGAAAGTAGAATTCCTCAATGCAAGATGCCTAGCAGCACGGTTGAGCAATTCATTTCATGTTCAGCATGCAATATGAAGAGGATGTCTAGCACCCCTGCCAACCAAGGGTTGGGATTCGTCCCTCCGATCAATAATTTTCCCTTCTTCTATCTTCACCTCCGATAAGAAACATTAATTATACAGAAGCATAAGACATGGAAAACACTTGCAATGGATCCAGCAAGTGTAGGAAATTTCTCTGCATGAGAAAGATTACTAGATGCCATCTGGTAGATGGGAGAACTGGAGATGCCATTCTCAAGTTTGGAGCAGCTGCGATAGTGGGTGCCTGCATTCACAGAATATGTTCTATCAGAATCCAAACATAAAGGAGTCAATCTTAGAGCCACTGAGGCTGAGGCTGAGGCTGAGATTTTCATATGCGGCATTGAAGACAGTCAAAGGAGAAGCTATAGAAGGCCAAGAGAAGCCAAAATAGGAAACTGAGAGCAAACCTTCCCCAGAAGGGTGAGCAATTTGTTTATCCCTCGCTTCGATTTGTAAAGATCTTGGCCCGGTAAACAGAAATAATGGAATAATGGCGGTATACTTAACTGAAGAGCATAACTTGTGCGATAATTTCGTAAATTTGATGAGCAACTGAGTCTTGTTCTTGCAGAACTCGTTCACGCAGAAAAGGAGCTCTTGCATAGGCAAGCAAACCAAACCGCCTTCAACCCCCCTCCCCTCTCCCTAAAGAAAAAGAAAATTGCCTCAGTAACGAATATTCAGATAGGAAAAAAATATTACAATTTAAAATGAAATGTGAGTGAAGAAACGTCTGATCAGGTAATTCAGATTTAGCAAACCGCGTAGATTGATAGCTTTTTCACTGGCTAAACAAGGTCTTGACACATTGGTGTACACTACTTTTCTCAACACATCTCTTCTCAACCACCCGTGGAGCGGGCTGCCCACCTCCGCCAAAGGTTCAAAGCCTTTCGCATGTTGTCGAAGGATTGGAATAGAAACTAACATAGACTAATTTCTTATCTTGCCTTTGCCTAACTAGGCCGATATGACCATGAGAAATATGACTAGGCTGGGAAGCAGAAGCTTAGTTGGCCTCCATGAGCGAGGAGCCCAGCCCCTTCTGGCAGCCAATGTTGCCGATTTCATCGTGGTCGAGGTTACCGCTATCATTAAAGCTTGTCAGCATTAACAATGAGAATATCTCTTCTTCATCTACTGTATTCAGCAACCAAAACTCCGTGCAACTTAATTAAAACTATGATCTCGTCAAGATCATTTCAGGCTGCCTCTAGCATATCTTAAAACTGTTGGTGTTCATGTTGGAACCAAAAGGACTTGGAGGGAGAGAGTACACACACAAAGAGAGATTATATTACATAATATGCCTTGCAAAGGCTTAAGAGAGTACATACACTAACTTTGCTAAGCTTAAAACTCTCTCTAAAATCTCACTTTCTCACACTTTCACACACACTCACACACACTAAAATAAACTTAACATAACCCTATATCTAAAAGCACTTCACCGCCTGGACTTCAAAACATGCAAGAGTTAAAGTTGAACTTTTCTTCTTGGCAGTCAAAAATTGTGGGCTGCGAATCTCTTCTTCTTGCTGTCTTCAGTGAGAACAAAATATTGCTAACCACAAGTACACCTTCCTTCGTACTTCTTGAGATCTCCAGCAGCAACTATAATATTTTATTGTGTGCCCAAGACTTGTACTTTCTTCATGATTTTTCTTCTCCGGCGGCTTAGAGAGACGTGGTGCTGTAGCACACGTTTCTTTGACGGTTTACAAACCGAATAACACTTGCTTACACATAGCCAAAAAACAATTAAAAGACAAATAAGCTAATCAAAACACAAAATCAATTTTACTATTTCTAACAGTCTCCCTTAAAATTGATTTTGTAAAACTACGACACCAAGCATTGTCTTCAATTTCTCGAACAAATCCGCCTTCAATGGTTTTGTCAAAATATCTGCAATCTGGTCTTCGGATTTACAGAAATCAAGTTCAATCTCACCTTCTTTAATCAGTTCACGAATATAATGATACTTGATGTCGATATGTTTGCTCCTGCCATGAAATACGGGATTCTTGGCCAATGCAATCGCTGACTTGTTATCACACATCAATTTTGTAGGACCTTTTTGTTCATGCATAAGCTCAAAAAACATCATTCGAAGCCACATCGCCTAACATGCTGCTGAAGATACTGCAATGTATTCTGCTTCAGCTGTTGAGAGTGCAATAACTTATTGTTTCTTTGATGACCAAGAAATTATTCCTGATCCAAGAAAGAACGCATATCCGGAAGTGCTCTTGCGTGTTTCAGTATCACATGCCCAATCACTGTCTGTATACCCCACTAAACTGAAATTGTCAGTGTAAGTATAAAAAATTCCATGATCACGAGTTCCACTGACATACCTTAAAATTCTTTTTGCTGCTTGCAAATGTGATTGGTATGGTTTCTCCATAAACCGACTAATAATTCCCACGCCATAAGTTATATCTGGCCTAGTGGTAGCCAAATATCTTAAACTGCCAACAATACTTTTGAAATAAGTGGGATTTACCAATTCACCGGTTCCTTCTTTCTTCAACTCCAACCGTTCTGCTACAGGAGTTCGAATTGATTTGAGCGTTTCCATATTGAATCACTTCAAGATATCATTAGCATACTTCTGCTGTGAAACAAATATGCCTTCATTTGTCTGCTTCACTTCAAGGCCCAGAAAATAGGACATTAATCCCAAATCTGTCATCTTAAATTGACTTGTCATGGCCTCCCTGAATTCAGCAAACATCTTCTCACAGCTTCCTGGCTTTTGCTTGTAGCCTTTCACCACCAGTCTAGCTTTGTAACGATCCACCTGACCGTTGGGTTTGCACTTCGTTTTGTACACCCACTTGACACCTATAAGCTTCTTACCAGGTGGTAAAGAAGTTAGCACCCACGTGTCATTCTTTTCAATGGAGTGGATTTCTTCATCCATTGCTTGGTTCCACTTCTCATCTGCTGCTGCATCATCATAGGATATGGGGTCACATTCGGTAAATAAACAAAAGTTTATCATTGTTTCATCAGTGATTTCGTCACTGTCATTATGATCAACTCTTGTGACCACATAATCCTTGAATTTTACTGGCGTCTTCTGCGGTCGTTGTGAACGACGAATCAATGGTTTTGCAGTCGTTGCTGGTGAGGAGGATGAACTACCAGGTGAAAGTGATGGATCTTCAATTGAAGATTCTTCGGTCTCCCTCACTAATGGTTCATCTTCCATAGGAATGTCTTTCTGGTCAGCCTTTTGATTCCAGTCCCAGGCTTCATCTTCAAAAAATTGGACATCCCTGCTAATAATTACCTTCTTCGTGACAGGATTATATAGCTTATAACCCTTAGTCACATTACTATATCCAATGAAAATGCACTTCTCGCTTTTATCATCCAACTTTTTTCTTCGTTCGTCCAGTATATGGGGATATGCTACGCACCCAAATACCCGTAGGAACGAAACATCTGGCTTGTTGCCGCTCCAAGCCTCTTCTGGAGTTCTTCCAAGAACACTCCTTGTTGGACACCTGTTCAACACAAATACAGCACAAGCAACGGCTTCTGCCCAAAACTTCTTCGGTAATGCTTTAGCCTTTAGTATGCTTCTTGCCATTTCAAAAATTGTTCTGTTCTTTCTTTCTGCTATACTGTTTTGCTGAGGAGTATAGCTAGCAGTCAACTAACGTTTCACTCCATGAATTTTACAATAATTGTCAAATTCATTGGAAGTAAACTCTCCACCTCTATCCGATCTCAATGTCTTTAAATTAAAGCCACTCTGTTTCTCAACATAGACTTTGAATTCTTTAAATTTGCCAAAAGCTTCGGATTTTTCTCTCAGAAAATAAGCCCATGTTTTTCTAGTAAAATCATCGACAAAAATTAGCGTGTACCTTTTTTGTCCAAATGATTCCACCTCAACAGGGCCACAGATATCTGTATGTACCAACTCCAGAGGTTGCTTGGCTCTTCTAGCTCTCCCAATTGGAAAAGATTTCCGATGTTGTTTTCCAACGAGACATCCTTCACATGAGCGGTCTGGAGCGTCGATCAAGGGCATGCCAGTCACCATCTTTTTCTGGACTAGTAATTTAAGTCCATGAAAATTTAGATGACCGAACCGAAGATGCCATAGCCACTTGCTATCTTTTGTCGTTGCTTGGAAACTCAATAGAGTCTTCATCTGAAGGGATAGAGGAAACATCCGGTTCTTCGTCATTTGTGTCATCGTAATCAACTTATTGTTTGCGCCTCTAATGGTGCACACACCATTTTCAATGTTAACTTTGTGGCCTTTTTCGGATAGTTGCCCAACACTCAGCAAATTCCAAAAGAGTCCCGGCACAAAGTAAACGTCTGCAATAGTAACATTAGTACCATATTTTGAGTTGATATCAATGTTACCTTTGCCCATCACAAAAATTTTGGATTTATCCCCGAAGTTGACTTCACCACGAACCGTTTCATCTAACTTCGAAAATAGCTCCTTTTGACCACACATGTGATTGCTGCACCCAGTATCAAGGTACCAATTTTTTGTGTCCATGGTACTTGAGTCATCCATTTGGCATGCTAACACCACGTCTTCATTTGTATCGACAGCGTGCACATATTCTGGCTGCTCTTGCCTCATGTTTGCTCGACATTCAGATTTGTAATGTCCGAATTTGTTACAGTTAAAACACTTGACTTTTGATTTGTCACGTGCTTTTCTTTTAGTGGAATTCAGATTTCCACCTCTACCTCGGGCACCTCCATGACCTCCACGACCTCGGCCACCATGATGACCTCCTTGATTTGATTGAGTGACCCGACTCTGCAGTGCTTGCTCAGAATTCGAACTGATAGACTTCTGGTTCATTCTTTGCTCATGTGAGCATAATGAACCCATCAACCGCTCCAACGTCATGGTTGATATATCTTGGCCTTCTTCGATCGCCGCAACCACGTAATCAAACCTTTCAGTCAAAGACCTCAAGATTTTTTCTACAATTCGTACATCTTGGAGCTCTTCACCATTAACCCTTAGTTGGTTAACGATGGTTTGTACACGATCAAAGTAAACCGAGATAGATTCAGAGTCATTCATGCATAAAGACTCAAAATCTCCTCGAAGTGTTTGGAGCCACACCCGCCTGACACGATCATCACCTTTGTAGGATTTTTGCAATATATCCCACGCTTCTTTCGCTGTCTCAGCACTCGATATTTTTTCAAATATCATCTCCTCCACAGCTTGAAAGATCGCATATAATGCTTTCTGATCTTTCTTTCGAGATTCCACCAACGCTTCTTTCTCCTCCTTCCTCAAAGTATTGAATTCTTCAGCATCAGCTACTTCGGTGTAGCCGTTCTCCACCAGGTTCCACAAATCTTGAGACCTGAATAGAACCTTCATCTGGACGGACCAGTTGTTGTAATTTTTTCCGTTCAACTTTGGAAGTTGCAACTGAACAGAACTAGTGGATGCCATTGCTAGCTCTGATACCAATTATTGGAACCAAAAGGACTTGGAGGGAGAGAGTACACACACAAAGAGAGATTATATTACATAATATGCCTTGCAAAGGCTTAAGAGAGTACACACACTAACTTTGCTAAGCTTAAAACTCTCTCTAAAATCTCACTTTCTCACACTTTCACACACACTCACACACACTAAAATAAACTTAACATAACCCTATATCTAAAAGCACTTCACCGCCTGGACTTCAAAACATGCAAGAGTTAAAGTTGAACTTTTCTTCTTGGCAGTCAAAAATTGTGGGCTGCGAATCTCTTCTTCTTGCTGTCTTCAGTGAGAACAAAATATTGCTAACCACAAGTACACCTTCCTTCGTACTTCTTGAGATCTCCAGCAGCAACTATAATATTTTATTGTGTGCCCAAGACTTGTACTTTCTTCATGATTTTTCTTCTCCGGCGGCTTAGAGAGACGTGGTGCTGTAGCACACGTTTCTTTGACGGTTTACAAACCGAATAACACTTGCTTACGCATAGCCAAAAAACAATTAAAAGACAAATAAGCTAATCAAAACACAAAATCAATTTTACTATTTCTAACAGTTCATTCCTCAGAAGACGATAAAAAGATTAAAAAAAAAATGATTTTCAGAAAGAAATTGCAACACTCATGTGATTGTTAGTCTATGTCCATTTCTATTCCAATCTTCCACGGCATGCAGAAGGCTTCAAACCTTGGGAGAGGCGGGCACCAGCTACATAGGGGTCAAGAAGAGATGTGTTGAGAAGTGATGTATGCACTAGACTGGTCGAGAAGACAGGAGATGTGTGGGAACTAGGAAGAGCGCACAAATCTATATGTTCACCATCCCACGAGAGAGATGATGAAAAGAGAGATGAGAATGATGAAAGATGGCTGTAAGAAGTCGCTCGACAGACATTTACTTCTATCGCTCTCTCGGCTATCGCATTAACAAGCAGTGTAATAAAGGCGCACGTAATATTAATCCGTGATGGGCTCCTTTCAAGAAGAGAAAAGAAAATGTAAGTTCTGACCGGGGATTTGACCAGTCTCTCTCCAGTCGTCTTTAACATGCCGATTGAAGCTACCACCCACCAACCCCACGCAATTTCAACATGCCGATTGAAGCCACCGCCTACCAACCCCCACGCAATAACACCCCACGAAAACGACAACCTCCTTCGCCTTCTTGGCTTTGACTACGGCCGCTCACGTTTTTTCTCGTCTGACATTTTTTGCGTGCATGAAAGAGAAAAGGGTCTTAACTTTCAACCTTTTCTCTGTGTGATTCCCAGCGGCAATTGCGTGGCGCCAGTGGACTTCTATTCTCGAAGTCTCAAGGCTTTTCTTCCTGGGGGAGTTAATTAGGGGGGATCAAAGTTAAATCCATTTCATAAGACAATGGGAGAAGCAAAAAAGATGACAGACGAGAGTACAAACAAGTCATTAAGCTCATAAAATCGAATAATAATTGTAAGTTGAGGAATTTCTCAAGCTAAAAGAAATCGAGAAAAAAGAAAGAAGCAAAAAAAAAAAAAAATGATGACTGAAAGCAATTTGTATGCATGTAATCGAGTTTGAAAATCCCATGGTGGACATCACCGATATTTGTTTGGCGAAGGGAACCTTGCTTGACCATCACTAGGGGCTGCCAAGGGGCAGCCTTGTAGGCCTCGGTTAGCTAAGAAATTCTAAATGTGACATTAAAAATATAAAATAAATATAAAATGTTGAAAAAAAAATTAAGGAGTGAGATCAAAGTGATTAGGGTGAGGGGGTGATGACTCAATAATCTTTAGGCAAGATATAATATGGAAAAATTTAGTATGAGAATTGAGGGAAATTTATTTTGAAATTTGAAGTTAGGTTGTTCATTATAAATAATATTCCAAGAGGCGATATTTTTGTGATTGACTCATGTAGATTAAACCCGAGGGCATGGGAGTAAAGCTAGCTTTCTTTACTTCTTTAATTTATGAAAAAGGCAAGGCAAGTCAAGAAGAACTATACAGGATGGTTCCATGCCCCTTATGCAAAATGTTGCTTTTTATTAAATTACTTGGTGGATAAGTTCTTAGCAAGATCTTAAACTATTATGTTTATCGGACTCAATCCCAAACGTAAAATGAGGTAATGATAAACCGTCGGAATTTACTATTAACCCAATAGGGAAATTTTCCCCAGGCCAGATTCCCACGAAGAGGCTGCCAGGTAAAACATCCTGGATGCCTTAGGCTGTGCATGATAAAATTTATGTTTCTTGATTTATCTGTTTCTCTGTTCTCCGAAACAGGTTTGGAACATAAATCCGTTTGGTAATGCAATTTGATTTCTCTATTTCTGAAACATATTTCTATTCCAGAAATAGATTTGAAGAAGAAATCAAAAGCTAAAATTTTTAGCTTCTCAGTTTTTGAAATAGAAATTGACAATTTCTTGCCAGAAATTAATTTCTGATTCAGAAATTTTGTCATGCGCACCCTCAGAAATGATTCGTTGGTTTTTTTGTTTCTATTTCTTTATTAGTAGTAAAAGCAAGTCAAGCCAACAGAGGAAGAAAAGAAAGAAAGGATACGCGTAAATATTACGCACCTTCCGAGGAAATTACGCGTGCAATAATTGACCTTTACTTTCTTTTCTATGACTTTCTTTGATTAGCACTGCCGCGTGATTCGAGAAAGTCAGGGTCAAAAAGAACACAGTGATATCCACAGGAGAGATAAAGCTGTGACCCAACCAGACGGTAAGCATTCTGCGGAAGCACATCGACATTCATCTCCTATAGTAGCCGCTTCTTCGAATCTGAAAGGGAAGTTCTTTCTAGGGATCTCTCACGCTCTCTCTTAAAAGACACAATTTCCCATCAAAAGGAAAAAAAAGCAGGGCGTTCTCGAAAAGGGAGGAGGAGGAGACCGCCATCTTCAGGGAGCATTTTCTGGAAAAGTAAGAAAAAAGCATTCCTCACCCTTTCTCCTGAACTCACCTGACCAGCCACCTCCACTATCTCCGTCCGAGTACCTACCTCCCGCCGGCGACTGCTCTCGCATCCCATTCCCGGATTCCTACCTCACTCCTTCACTGTCACCTACTTCTTTACTTCTCACGAAAAAGGGGGGGAAAAAAAGAAGCATCTTGGTCTTTCTCTACTCCGTGAACGGTTGCCATTGAAGCCCCACACAAAACCTCAGAGCCACAGCCGATCTACGTCGTCCGCCACCTCCAGAGCATCCTCCGCCCGCTGCCATTCGTCGTCGCCGTCCCTGACCTCGGTGGAGTCGACTGACGCCTGACACGAGTTTGGAATCGCTATTCTCAACCTTCGCCGCCGACGATGCCCACGCAATCCAAGCGAGGTAGGGCCCCCACGATTGAGTTCTCGTTCCTTCTTTTTTTTTTTGCCTCGTCCTGCTTGATTTTAAAAGAGCAAAGCAAGCTCGATTTCTTTAGTCCTCACTCGCGTCGGATCTGAATGAGTCGGTTTTTCTTAAGTTTGAACGTTGCTCGCTGATTTCTCTTGAGTTTAAGTGTGAGCTCGAGCTCCGAATAGGTCCATATTCTCTCTCCAACTCGCTGCCCACTACGTGTTTGAAGAAATGCCTGAACAGATTTCGAATTTGTTCTGTTCAATGCAGGACATGGTATGGAAAATTTTAGTATGAAAAGTGAGGGAAATTTATTTTGGGATTTGCTTTTGTAGAATCCCTTTTGAAAGAAAAAAGTCAGATTGTTCATTATAAATAATATTCCAACAAGCAGTGTTTTGCGATTGACTCATGTATAATAGCAATTTAGCACCAGGAGCATGGGAGTGTTGCTAGTTTTCTTTTCTATTTCTTTTATTAATGGAAAAGGCAAGTCAAGTCAAGAAGCACCTATATAGGATGGTTCCGTGCACCTTATGCAAAATGCTGCTTTCTGCTAAATTAGTTTGTGGAGTATATGCGTATCGACTCGGAGCATCAGAAATGATCTTGGTTTTCGTTTCTATTTCTTGATTTGTACAAAGTGAAATCCATATGAGAGAAAGAGCTGCAACCTGACCAGACACTAAGCATTCTGAGGAAGCACATCAAACTTCATCTCCTCTAATGGCCGCTTCTTCAGATCTGAAACGGAATTACCACGTCTTCCTGAGTTTCAGAGGTACCGACGTTCGAAACAACTTTCTCGGTCATCTCTATGCTGCTCTTGATCAGAAAGGAATCTACACTTACATTGATAGCGAGGAGCTTCGGAAAGGTGAACAAATAACACCGGCACTTATTAAGGCAATCGAGGACTCACGCATTGCAATCATCGTTTTCTCTGAGGACTATGCTTCCTCACCGTGGTGTTTGGAAGAGGTGGAGAAAATCATGGAATGCAAGGAGCAAAGAGGACTCACAGTGTTTCCGTTGTTTTACAAAGTGGAACCCAAAGAAGTGAGAACACCAAGAGGGAGCTACCAAAAAGCTATGGTTGAGCATGAGAGCAAGTTTGGGAGAGATTCAGAGAAAGTGAAGAGATGGAAGAAAGCTCTTTATAACGCCGGTAGCTTGTCCGGGTGGGATTTGAAAGATAAGTAAGTACTAAGTAGTGATTGATGATACTGCTTTGTTGTTGGTTTTTATATGCTGAATACATCTTCTATTTTTTTCCCATGAAAGTTAATTATCTTTGAAATGAATGTGTCAAGTACCTTTCCCCGTTTTTATCAGAGATGAAGCGGATTCTATAAAGAGCATTGTGCGGGAGATCTCTATGCAGCTAAACCAAACACCCTTATTTGTTGCCAAGCATCCGGTTGGATTACGTCCACATGTTGTAGAGTTGGAATCAATGTTAAATCTTGAGTCTGAAGATGATGTTCTCATGATAGGGTTATGGGGACAGGGAGGTGTAGGAAAAACAACATTAGCTAAAGCCCTTTACAATGATATTTTTAGACAATTTGAGGCTTCATGTTTTTTGGCAAATGTTCAGGAAACTTCAAAAGATTACAAGGATTTAGTTCATTTGCAAGAAAAATTGTTGTCCGAGTTATTAGTAGGAAAAGGATTAACAGTTTTTAATTTTGATGGAGGTATCAATTTGATCCAAGATAGGCTTTGCCACAAAAAAGTTCTCCTTGTTCTTGACGACATCAATGATGTAAAACAGTTAAATGTTTTAGCTGGAGAGCGCAAATGGTTTGGTAAAGGAAGCAGAATCATCATCACTACAAGAGATAGACATCTATTAACTCTCCATGGGATAGATAAAGGTCATATCCATAAAGTTAAAACTATACAGTATTGGGAAGCTCTTGAACTTTTCAATAAACATGCTTTTCTTGGAAGTGAGGAAATAATGATAAGGAGGGAGCTTGTGCATAGTGCTTTGCATTATGCTAATGGACTTCCTTTAGCAATTGAGGTATTGGGCTCTTTCCTATGTGGTAGAAGAGAACATGAGTGGGAAAGCGCATTGAAGAAACTTGATAAAAGTCCTGACAAAACCATCAATGATGTTCTCAAGTTAAGTTACGATGGACTAGAGAACTATGCAAAGGAGATATTCCTTGATATTGCATGTTTCTTCAAGGGGCGATCTGTAGAGTACATTATAGAAGTCCTTAACAGTTGCGACTTTGACACAACTATTGGAGTGCAAGTCCTTGTTGAGAAGTCCTTAATAACTAAAGAAGGAGAGAAAATACAGATGCATGACTTGATTCAGTTGATGGGCGTGGATATTGTTAAACAAGAATGTCACGATGATCCTGGAAGACGCAGCAGGATATGGCTTTATGAAGATGTCTGTGAAGTTCTATCAAGTGGAATGGTAAGTTTTGGTGGTTTAAACACTGATTTTACTCTCTTCTTCTCTGACTTCGTATACTAATTGCAATGCAAGTTCTATAAATGCAGGAAACAGATGCAGTAAAAGCCATAGTTTTGGATTTACCCACAACAGAAGCAATATACATAGGTCCCGATGCTTTCACAAACATGAGAAGATTGAGGTTGCTCATCATGATTAATGTGCATAACTCTTTCCAAGGTCCAATCTGTCTTCCTAACAGACTAAGATGTTTTCAATGGCCTGAATGTCCTTCTTCAGTTCTCAAATTTCCCCCTGGCCCAAAGAAGTTAGTCAGACTTGCTCTGTGCAAAAGCAACATTCAAGTCACGGTGGACCAATTCAAGGTGCGCATTCAAAGAATTGTCCTTATCTCTTACATATATATATATATATATATATATATATATATATATATATATATATATTTGTATGCATATGATTATGATTATATAAATGTATGTCTTATTGAAAACTTTGAATGCAATAATTACTAACTCTGATGATGCTCATTAATTGTGCTTAAGAATCATCTGCATCTATTAAATTGTTTATATATGATTAAAGTATTAAAAACAAGATGTCGATCTACTGCATGAACCAACATAAGTGGATTCTTCCCGTTTTAGGGGAGTATTAAGCACTTTCCCAAGTGAATTTTAATGTCGACTCAAACAGAAGATACTCACTAAAAAAGTTCAAGCTCATTTTCAAATGTTAGAAGTACTGAAATTATAAGAAGAATGAACTTATGCGGTTAGTAACTTTAATACCGAAAATTGAAACAAGAACTTATTGGTGACATAATTTAACGATTGAATGATGAACATGCTTAGTATTTAATAAGCATGAACTAAGGATTCAATTTGTATGCCTTTGAAATGATAGATACTGAAAATGCTATCAAACATTATATATTTTACATAAGAGATGAGCTTACTAGATTCTTTTCAAAATTGCATAGGAAAATAGAATGAGATTTTTTGTGCTCATTTGCTTTATCATTGAAGCGAATGCATGCTAAGTACTGTTGATTGAACCTCCTGTTATTGTTTCTATTATAGAATGCAGCCGATAATGAAAAGAGATATATAGAAATCATGCAATAAAGGATCTTTAAAGGAGTGAAGTCTTTACTGTAAGTCAGCCCCAAAAGTCCTGTCTATTTTTATTGAACCGACCTAACAAGAGATTTCTGGCAAGTACTTCTTTATTTTTAAGAGGAGGAATAAGCGGAACTCCAATAAAGTTATCTTCATCTTTACAGATAAAATATTCATTTTCAAATATAACTGGGAGTTTCTCCTTCTCCTTCCAAGTATGTAACACGTTCCCCTCCTTTCCTTTCAATCGGGCCATTCGGTTGCGCCCTTACTCCATTTATTCCTAAGTGGGAAATCACAGGACGAAAAACAACTCTCAGGGGAGATAGATTGACCAGCCATTCCTTCTCCCGCTATTTTAAATAAAAGCTTGTGGAGTACAATTCCATGGAAGAGTCTTACTTTATAGATGCTCTAGCGCACCACATCTAGGATGCTGGTAGCGTGTAATGGCTTTGACGCATGACTAATAAGGCTTTCTAAAGAGAAGTAAGGGGCTTGCGTTGCTAATTTAAATATATTTTAACTTAATTCTAATCTTAAGTTATGTATATATGTATTATATTTATATTCATATAAATACTACTGTACAAAGTAAAGGTGACCTTCCGTGGAATTTCAATTTAATTCCTTCCCCAAAATGTCTCGATTACTTATTTTATAAATATTGTATTCATTGAGAGGTGCGTAAACTATTAATCTATTTTATCTCTCACATGTTGCACAATCTAATTTTTTTTTTTTTTTGGGGGTAAAAATCACAATCTAAATTTTAATCTTTTCTATCCCATAACAAATTTCTTATTGCAAATTTTTAATCTTGAAATATCCTACGTGCATTCTATGTTTGTGTATTGTGTGTTTACCCACAATTTCTTTCCATTAAATATTTCTAATTTAGTGGTTTTGCTCAATTTTTCAGATATCAATTTTTTTCAAATCTTGTGCATACTCTTTTAGTTTTCTCTTCCTATGCCTCAAAAGAGACAAACTTTATGGACTTTCAATTTTGCTGTCATGCTTGTCGGCCACATTGACGCCGGAATGTGTTGAGCGAACAAATAAATAGAAGGGGTTTTTCAATCTAAATGAAGTGGAAAAACCCCGCTATGGAGGATAGGAAAGAGACAACATACACTAGGTCTCCCTTGCCCAAATCACCGCCTTTGTAGGCCAGTCCAAGGATGCAGCACTCTCTCGTTCACTCATGAATCCCCTAAAAGGGCAGAGAGAAAGACAGTTAAAAGATAGAATGAAACTTCATTTAATAGATTAATTGTGTTTACCATGAGACACCAAGAGGGCACTTATAAGTAGGAGCCTACCGTACCTTTGAGTAACCTCCAAGTAAAGGAGAATGAACCCAAAATACAAAATTCAAACAAGCTACAAATTAATGATAAAAAAAAAAAAACAAGCTACAAATTATCACATTGTAATCGAGACAAACAATCCTAAAAAGTATAAAACAGGCTCACTGATCAAGAAATATATTTTATCCCTATTATTCTATTCACAAGAGAGAATCTTGAAATCTTGAAAAGACTCCTCCTCGAGGCCTACTTCATAGTGATAGATCAGCAACATTGAAACTAGTGGAAACACCATTCCCTCCACAAAGCTCACTTTTGCAGGTATTATTATCGATGTGTTCCAAAACTAGAAAAGAACCATCCATAGCACCACGACTAGGTGGAAAGTGCTCTTCTCAAATGAATCCAAACAAGATCACCTTCTTTAAAAACAGCAGGCTTTTCTATTTTTTTATTTTTGGCTTGACTGGGATATTTGACATTTTGCTTCGGACTTCTATTCCTCACTTCCTCATGTAACTTATTGATTGTCTTAGCTCTTTCTCCATATTAGTGGTGGATAATGGTGTAAGATCCAAAGGAATTAAAATGCATTCACTACACAACGTAAGGAGTTGTCTTCGGAATACCATGTGGGCGCACAATTTCACTAATATAAAGTTCAGCCACATATAATGGATCAAGGTATACTCCATTCAACAAAATGTGTGATTCTCAAAAATCGATCAACCAAGCACCATGACCTAATAAGTGATGACACGAGAGATTCCCAAGCTTCCACCGCCATTATGGCAGGTTTGCATATCTCTGCATAAGATTTTAGGTCCATCAAGTGCCACCTATGTTAGCTTAAATTCATGTCATGAATTAGCTGGCAAAGGATTTGACCATGGCTCATGTGCTCCCACTTGAGGTCACACTCTCTCTCTGAATTACATTTATTGATTCTAAACATGTACATAGTAGAAGTGGCCACACGAGTTAGCATTGGAATGATTTCTCTTGTGTGTTGCTTGATAGAGCTTACTATGTGGTGAAATTATGAGTATTATTCTTTTATTAATCTTCTCTTTTGGCCAATGATGGCTTAATAAACTCATATTTAAAAAGGGAGTGGGAGTGCTCTATATACACCATATGACCAACTAATTTCTGATCACATGGGTCTTGAATGATGATCAAGTGTTTTTCATTAAATATTATTATCTTCATTTTCTTTCCATCTGGATATTTCTTGCAGGACTTTAAAAATTTGAAGTTTCTTTGCTTCCGTGAATGTCTGTCCATGGTTTGTATGCCGAACCTCAACTTGACTCCAAATCTCGAGGAATTGGATCTCTATGGGTGCAAAAATTTGGAGCATGCTCACCAATCAGTTGCAGATCACGCCAAGTTGAGGTGGTTGAATCTAAAAGGGTGCTCTAACCTTCATCATCTCCCTGATGTACTCCAAACCAAGAATCTTCAACTTCTCAATCTTACTGGTTGCTCAAAGTTGGAAAGATTCCCTGATATTCCAAATAAAATGGAATGCCTACAAGAACTTTATTTAAAAGGGTCTTCAATTGAGGAACTTCCTGCATCCATAGAAAATCTTGTCTCTTTGGTGAATTTGAGTTTAGTTAATTGCAAGAAAATGGCAAACCTCCCATCTAGCATTTACAAGTTGCCAAAACTTGTTTACTTGCTACTTGATGGTTGTTCAAAACTAATCAGGTTTCCAAAGGAGGAGGATTTGAGTGATCTGCCTAGCAAGACAGGATTTCCCAACCTAGAGATCTTAAGGCTTGGCGGATGCAATCTACGAGAAGTAGAGTTCCTAGAGAAATATTCATGTGTTCCAAACTTAAGATCTTTGGATTTGTCCAAAAATAATTTTGCTGAGCTTCCAACGTGCCGCCACCTACATGACTTACGTGAATTGGATGTTTCGGAATGCCGACAGCTACAAAAGATTGGCTCCGTTTCAATGAAATTGCGTGATTTGGCGGCAACGAATTGTGAATCTCTAAGCAAAATTCCCTCCGACGTATTGAGCATTGGCCGATTATCTGGTTTATGTCTCGATTGTAAGGTTAGACTCTCTCTCCCTCCCTCCCTCTCTGATTAATACGGAGTCGTGTATATATATTGCTAATTGTAGCTAAACTTGACTCATTAAAGCTCCTCTTTTTCGAGTGTCAAATTCGAAATAATATATTAACAACGTAAGGGATTGTCTTTGGAATACCACGTGGGCACACAATTTCACTAATATAAAGTTCAGCAATGTATAACGGATCAAGGGTCTACTACATTAAACAAAATGTGTGATTCTCAAAAATCGATCAACCAAGCACCATGACCTAATAAGTGATGACACGAGATATTCCCAAGCTTCCACCGCCATTATGGCAGGTTTGCATAACTCTGCATAAGATTGTAGGTCCATCAAATGCCACCTATGTTAGCTTAAATTCATGCCATGAATTAGGTGGCAAAGGATTTGACCATGGCTCATATGCTCCCACTTGAGGTCACACTCTCTCTCTGAATTACATTTATTGATTCTAAACATGTACTTAGTAGAAGTGGCCACGTGAGTTAGCATTAGAATGATTTCTCTTGCGTGTCGCTTGATAGAGCTTACTGTGTGGTGAAATTATGAGTATTATTCTTTTTTTAATCTTCTCTTTTGGCCAAGGATGGCTTAATAAACTCATATTTAAAAAGGGAGTGGGAGTGCTCTATATATACCATATGATCAACTAATTTCTGATCACACGGGTCTTGACTGATGATCAAGTGTTTTTCATTAAATATTTTTATCTTCATTTTCTTTCCATCTGGATATTTCTTGCAGGACTTTAAAAATTTGAAGTTCCTTTGCTTCCGTGAATGTTTGTACATGGTTTGTATGCCGAACCTCGATTTGACTCCAAATCTTGAGGAATTGGATCTCTATGGGTGCAACAATTTGGAGCGTGCTCACCAATCAGTTGCATATCACGCCAAGTTGAGGTGGTTGAATCTAAAAGGGTGCTCTAACCTTCATCATCTCCCCAATGTACTCCAAACCAAGAATCTTCAACTTCTCAATCTTACTGATTGCTCAAAATTGGAAAGATTCCCTGATATTCCGAATAAAATGAAACACCTGCAAGGACTTTATTTAAAAGGGACTTCAATTGAGGAACTTCCTGCATCCATAGAAAATCTTGTCTCTTTGGTGAATTTGAGTTTAATTAATTGCAAGAAATTGTCAAACCTCCCATCTAGCATTTACAAGTTGCCAAAACTTGTTTACTTGCTACTTGATGGTTGTTCAGAACTAATTAGGTTTCCAAAGAACGAGGAGGATTCGAGTGATCTGCCTAGCAAGACGGGATTTCCCAACCTAGAGATCTTAAGGCTTGGCGGATGCAATCTACTAGAAGTAGAGTTCCTAAAGAATAATTCACATTTTCCACGCTTAAAATCTTTGGATTTGTCCAAAAATAATTTTGCTAAGCTTCCATTGTGCCGCTGCATATATCAATTACATGATTTGGATGTTTCGGAATGCCGACAGCTACAAAAGATTGGCTCCTTTTCATATGCATTGCAGGATTTGGAGGCAATAAATTGTGAATCTCTAAGCAAAGTATCCTCCAACATATTGAGCATTGAACGATTATCTATCTTCAAACAGCTGGTACGGTTAGACTCTCTCCCTCCCTCCCTCTCTCTCTGATTAATACAGAGTCGTGTATATATATTGCTAATTGTAGCTAAACTTGACTCATTAAAGCTCCTCTTTTTCGAGTGTCAAATTCAAAATAATATATTAACAATTTACAGCAGGGTGACAAAATCATTCTACCTGGAGGAGAAATGCCACAATGGTTACTCCCGAATAAAGAGGGTTATATATCTTTCGCAGTTTCGGAAAATTTGTATTATAGAATCAAGGACTTAGCTATCTGTGTTGTATATCAAGTAAAGAAATGGAAACGAAAAAATTTGAAGCTCAGTTTATACATTGATGGCACATGCTGGCGTAGGACCGTATTACTTGGGTCCTCCAGGCCTCGTCAATTGCATTCGGATCATGTGTATTTTAAGTTGGAGAAAATGGAGTGCATACGCCATATGGTCCATTTTGGTCCAAAAAACTCGAGATCTTTCCAGTTTGGCATTAAAGCATCGGCTAGAGTTATTGTAAAAAAGTGCGGATTTGGATTATTATGGGAAAATTGGGGAAATTTGATTCGAGATGACGAGTTGACAGGTCAAGGATTGTTCCCTGACGTTAGGGGTAGCTATAAGGAGGAAGAAATATCGGACGCTCTCTCAGATACGGAAAATCAGGTCTCTCTCTTCTTCCCTGCGCCCCTAAACTCTAAACCCACCCCTCCTCCACCACCCCACCCACCCCCCCCACCCCCCCCCCCCCCCCCCCCCCCCCCGGGGGTCCCCCCAACCTCTTCAGCGATTGTGGTGTGTGTGTGTGATTGATATGGGTGCTTTGTGTTTTTATAATGCAAAACTGCAAATGCCAGTAAACAAAACAAGCTAATATATTGTGATTTTGCACCTATACGTAATAGCAGGGGATAAACCATGAAGACAACTACCAAACAAGCTCAGAAGAAGGCGACGGTATAGGTGACTCCCCGCCCGCTGATATCATGGCTGACTTTTCAGTTGAGGTCTCTCTCTCTCTCTCTCTCTCTCTCTCTCCGGCCTTTGGGGAGGGAGGAAAAGGTCTCTCCCTCCCTCCCTTCCCTCCCTCTGCGATTGTGGTGTGTGTGTGTGATTGATATGGGTGCTTTGTGTTTTTATAATGCAAAACTGCAAATGCCAGTAAACAAAACAAGCTAATATATTGTGATTTTGCACCTATATATAACAGCGGCGCGTAGAACATGAAGATAATTATCAAACAAGCTCAGGAGAAGACGATGATATTCGACCCCAAAAAAAACAAAGAAAAGACGACGATATGGATAACTCTTCATGTAACTCCTCATGCACCAATTTCATGTCTGACATTTCAGTTGAGGTCTCTCTCTCGGATTTCATGTCTGACATTTCAGTTGAGGTCTCTCTCTCTCTCTCTCCCTCACCACCACACCCCCCCCCCCCCCCCCCCTTCCTTCTCTCCCAACGATTACAGTTTGCATGACACATCATGTGTAGCTGAAAGAGCGATATAAGAATGATTATCTTGCCTGTGTACACCCCCCCAAAGTAGATAGATGGTTTCAGGTAGACATAGATAAAGAAGGCTGGCTCACAAGAATATGAATTATTCTCAGCGGTTCAATTCATTGATTCATCTATCTATCGGATTAGTAGCCCAAGCCCTTTCCTACGTATGAATTCATGCTTTTGATATGTGCTTAAAATTTCAACTTTAGTAGAGTCTGCAAGGCACGGCAGCCCCTTTTTTGCCCTTTGGTTGGTAATCACATCGGCCATAACGTGGTCTATCCCCTTAGTTCGGTTGGGGAGAAAAGGTTTTTTGTTGCCGGAAAATCCCTCTCTGTGGATGATTGAAGCCTCTGCTTTCAGAGATCAGGAGTTATTTACTTAGTTAAAAAAGGACCGGTCGTAAACCACTCCTCTCGGCTTCTCAGGCTTTGAGTCTGTGATCCTCCTACTAGCGTCCTGCAATGTGTTTTTATAATGCAAAAGCTGCAAATGCTAATATATTGTGATTTTGCACCTATATGTAACAGTCTTCGCCATACCAAAAAGATAATGAAAGCTCAGAGGAAGACGACAGCAGCAAGGAGGATGACTTCTCACGTCCCCATTTCATACCTAAGGTCTCTCTCTCTCTCTCTCTCTCTCTCTCTCTCTCTCTCCGGGTGCGCGTGCATTCATAAGTGCATGTGTTGATTTGTTAGTATATGTCGGGCGCATTGCGTTCGTATAATGCAAAAGCTGCAAATGCTAGTAAACAAAACAAGCTAATGTATTGTGATTTTGCACCTATATGTAATAGCGGTGGCTAGAAGAGGAAGATAATAAACCAACAAGTTCAGCGTCAGACGGTACAAGTGACACAGAAACAGACGACGATCACTTGGATGACGTGTACACTTTCTCTGTCCCACCCTTGCCTGACGTGTCGATGCCATGCTCTGACTTATCAGCTGAGGTCAGTCGCTCTCTCTCTCTCTCCACCTACCGCGCTGCCCCCCGGGGGGCGGGGGGGCCCAGGGGTACACGCGGATGCATAAGTGCATGTGTTGATTTGTTGGAGTGTACGTCAGGCGCACTGTGTTTGTTTAACGCAAAAACTGAAAATTCTATACAAATAAGCAAATCTAACGTAGAGTGATTCTGCACCATGTGCTACGACAATACTCGCAACTGAAGTGAATGATTTCATGAGTATTACATATAAGGCAAGGAAAGATCGATATGTTTAATTATTACAAAAACTCTAGCTTTGGTTAAATTACCAGAAAAAATTTCTTCTATTTTGACTAATTATCAACTTTAGTACGTCTAACAATTTACTGGTATAACAGAAGTGGCGCCATCATGAAATTTCTCCTCTCTACATGGATATTCTTCCCGGAGGAGATATGCCAGAGGAGTTCATCATTGTTGAAGGCAGTACCATATCTTTCATGGTTTCACAAGACTTTTATGATAAGTTCTTGGGATTAGCTCTCTGTGTCGTTTTCATTGTAGAAGATGGAGAAAAGGAAATATTTTTCGACATCGTGCCCCATCTTAACGGCCAAAGACGGAATGGGCTGTCGGGATCTCTCGGTTCATTTAATTCAAATCACATGTGGATTCAATATCTCAAACCGAATGTGCTATGGGGAGTGTTGGAGGGAGATGTTGATTTTCTTGAATTTGACGAGGATTGCTTACGATTTAGCCTCACAATCAGTGTATCGGGTGGAACCGTAAAAAAATTGGGCTATGTGCTAAGATGCAAGCAAATGGATGATGATTTGAAAGTTGTACTCGAAGACAAGCACTTAGTGAACCCAGCTTCAATCTATGAAATGAAGTTAACAGAATTCTTCCACCAATTTCTCCCACGCCGAATGGAAGCCGTGCGAATAAGAGCCATGGAAAAGGAAGCCCGGCGAATGGAAGCCAAGCGAGAGGCGCAAAGGGCACAAATGGCACCGTTTGCCGTGCGGGGTTCAGGTAATAGTGCTGGCGTGCAGATCTGAAAGAAGCAATCATTAAGCCAGCGCAACAAACTGGGGGTTGGCATATGTTTCTTGATACCTCGGGACATTTATGTTTGTTGTTGAAGTAAGAGATGGCATTCACTTCAATCTCTAATGTCAGATTTGGAAAATGGAGAGAGGGTGACTTGGCACACAAGATACTTCAATTCAGTAGAACGTGGCCTCATGTTTGGCTCAAATATCTTTAGCACGTGTAGTTAAATCATATCAATAAATGACATGTCAATATTTTTTGTTACTCAGATTTGGTGAAGCTAACAAAAATACTTGATTGGATAGATTTTAAGACTTCATTTCACTTTTTGAAAGTCTTGGAAATTGATTATACTTTCACAACAAATTTTACGATTTCTAGAGTACTTATTTATAAACAAATTGTATTCATATCTCATCTCCCCAAGCATGGTTTCCCTTTACTTGGGTAATTTCGATTTTTTTTTTTTTTATGCAGTTTATAGATGAAGCAAAAAGGTTTGCGGAACTAATGTGTTTCTATACATATCCCTGTTATAGCAGTATGTAAAACTTTGCTCATTGCCAAAAAATAATCTTTGTTATGCCCACATGTTAATGTCAGTCAAAATAAATAACAAAATTTCTCGGTAAATATTCTAGAACAAGTGTAAATCACCCAAAATCCTCAAAATATGATTATTAACTTTGCGGTATAACTTTGCATCACAAACATCCCTTTTGTTATTGCTAATTTGTGAGCGTCATCATTATTCAATTCTGCATTGATATGGTATTTCTTCTCTTTATTTGTAAATGATAATATTTGTACATCGTAAGTATTTTTCCGACAATCATAAGTCCCATGAAGTCCTCATTATCATCACCACATCTCTAGTTAGTATATCTCTTTTGAGGTTAGCAATTTGATTGTAGAGTTTATCACTTGATGATCCTATCACTTAGGAATTATCCAATAGCATGGTAAATTCCTTCATCAAACCCATAAGTGACGGTATGGATTTTTAGTAACTACAAAGTGCATATCAACAGCAGTACTTGCTAGAGAGTCCTTGCAACTTTAGGTGATGATAAATAGCATTTCTTCAAAGGGAGTAGGTTTCCTAAAGTTCTCGCAAGCTTGGGAATTTAGCATTTGAAAACTTTTCAAGGGGCCACCCCTTGTTTGAAAAAATTATTTTATTTAGCAGTCAAATCACTAACGGCTAACGTGATGTGACCAGCCAATTAAATCGATCGTATAAAATGCCGATCCTCTTACTTGACACTTAAATTTTGAAATTGATTTGCTTGCCACACCACACGTCACTACCGCGTCATATAACATCATGACCTTGTCCCTTTTACTGACACACCTCTTTTCTGTGGTGATTCTAAACTTGATTAGTATATGTATATATATGTTTTCCAAGTAAACTATCTTAATCTAGTACTGGCCCTTCTATACTCTGATTAGAATTACCCTGGCGGAGCCATTCTACAAAATCAATGGACCAAAGATTTGAAAACAACGCATCATGTATTTCCTATTAAAATTCTGAATTCATAATACAAAATGGTTTAACATAACCATAAGATAGACCTTAAACACATGGCTAACAACTATATCGATTATTTTAAATCAGAACCTTATCTAAGTATTTTTATAAGAAAGTCTATTATCCTAGACACTTAATTAATAGCTAGGTACACTTATCTCATGGAAGGGACCTAGGTGTGGTCTCCTGGCTTTCACAGACCACCTTTCAAGGACAATGAAGAAGCAGGTTGACCAATCTCGTTCAACAATGGCGCACGATGGGAAAAGTCCACTTACCGGCCTAGACATCCACGGAACATCACGGCATAGGCCAAGCCGAAGACGCTTTTATCGCATTAAAGTTCTCGGGATGTCTACATTTTCCCATATCAGTGGGCAATTATGCCCTCCCATATGTTGGATCACCATTTGAATGAAAATGGGCCTCACAGGGCACACCTTTCAATCTTGCAAAGTATCATGTGTTTTTGACTTCTTACATGGAATTAATGAATCTACAGAGAGTTTTATTAGCTTAAAAATCGCTTAACTCCCTGTGTTATTAGAGCAGCATCACCATGCAAGGTTCAATTAAGCTGTTAGATGAAATAAGGATCTTTTATTTCTCCATTTTGGGATAAGGTAGTATACAAGACTAATAAGGTACCAGCCTTTGAAGACAGAAGATAACCTCAGACTAACATGCGCTCTATGTTGCAGCTAATAGAGAATGAAAAGATTTATATTTGAGGCAAGCCAAGAAAAAATAATGAGTAACCTCATAAGTTGCTCCGGGAAGAAGCTTAAGTTATAGACTTCCTTCTTTCAGCATCAGTTTCCCGCTCACAATTCGACTCTCTCCCCACTTCCTCATGGATGCAATGACAAAGCCACAAGATTGTTGTGATTCCTGATAACTGGACAAGTCCCATCTGACACAATGCTATTCCACAAAAACAATAAGAAAAAATCAGGATTATTATGGGATTATTGGAAAATCTACTACGAAAACTTCGCAAGTGCTCATGGTCTTTACATACTATCCATCACTTAGGAGCTTTGGAGACTTAATTCATCTAAATGATGTTATGATGATATATCAACCAATGAAAACCAACAAAAGATCTATACTACTTTTTTGCCAAAATAACCAAAGATAATTGTTAGTCAAAGTTGTTTAATTATAGAAATCTGCACCAATTTGAACGGAAGAACTAGCATATGTACTATCTGTGTCATCTCCAACTGCAGATGGATTGCATTTGCGTCCTTATAGATGGAGCTTAAGTGCATTTTGGATCTTACCCGTCTTTTATCAATTACAAGAAGAAGTGTGCATAAATGTTTAGTGCCTTTTTTGTCAAAGAAATAAAAGGAAAAGGAATGACATCTTCATGGGAACCCCAAACTACGGTTACAACAAAACCTGGTTTCATTAAGGAGCTTCTGCTATGAATATCGAGTACTTTTACCAATCACCTAAATAGAAATGTTTAACACGTTTTTGATTTTTTATATTATATTTTCATCTAGGTGGTGGGCGATTAAATTTTTAATTTCTTTTTTCCCCCAGTAGTGCTTGCAATAAGTGTCCTCTCCAAAAGGCCCCTTACTGCAGTGGGGGGGGTGATGTACATGCCACCTTCTCTTCTGTGCATCTCCAAAAACGCAGCACTCTTGTCTGAAAATATGGAACGTGTGGGGACTCGGCACTTTCCGGGCACATACTCGATTTACCGTACAACTTTACGACGTGTGGTAAGGCGTCGTCAGAAATGGTGACGGGATTACGACGCTCCGGTCCATCGGCGATCGAGTCCAGGGCGTCGTAGCGTCGTGAATGTGTGGTACAATCATACGTTGAAAATCTCCTCGCTCGTGATTCTGAAGAGAGATACTTAGGAGGGTGTTTTTGTTGTAATTATGGTTAATGGATCAACGAATGCCAATAAATTAAGATACGTCTTTTCTATTCACGTATCTCTTTTGGATTCATGAATTTATTAAACTTTTCCGTTCATGTATCTATTGAATTCATGAATTTTCTAGATCCATGTATCTTTTAGTTTATGTATTTATTGAGTTCACGAATCTCTTGAATTCACGTATCTCTGGATTCGTGAATCTCTTGAATTCATGTATCTCTTGATTCATGAATTTCGTGGATACATGCGTCTATTTAATTCATGTATCTCTTTTGTACATGAACTAAAAATATCTATAAATAGATGGGAGCATAAGAGCTTCAGGATGGTTTTTTGGTTTTTCTGACTCGATTCCAAAAGGCTCTGATACACTTTTCTACTCTTCTGAATTTTCTGAGTGTGCTGGTTCAATTGAACGGTTCGACTGAGTCCTGTTTGCATAGTGCTAATCCAAACAGGTTCGGGGTGTTGTATCTTGGGAGGCATAGTTCGTGAATCTGCGGAGCACCATTGGCGGGAACTAATTGCCTTAAGGAGATTCGGATATCCGTACCTCACCTCCAATTTCATGTTCTGATTGCAATAAACAGTTTGTGTTTTATTTTTGGATTATATTCCAACAGTTTTCATGCCGGTGTGCTCTGTTCCGTTGATTATGTCTAAGAAATCGAAGACTTGTATTGATTTTCTTTTTCAACTCCGCAAAATCTTACGGAAATTTTTCGAGGAGATTTATAACATGTATAAAATAATCCGATTGTGACGATTTAATACGTTTGGATTGCTCCATATGCATGGAGTACATATACATGTGAAACGAGACAACGAATTTTATTAGGTCCATCTAATAATACTAGAAAGTAAGCGGCTACTATTAGTCTCGGATCATTATATTGGGAGAGAATTCAATTACATAATTAGCTCAAAGCCCAAGTGTCCCCGTCTATCTAGGGATGTTTGGCTCTTGATCCAATCCAATCCCATCCAGGAACTGAGAATCAGACCACTTGATCCTAGAACTAGTAGACACCGAGCTTGTCAGCCACGGGAGGGTTTGGTTGGGAGGCCAACCACTAGGCGAGGGGGAGGCGGAGGGCGGAGATGATGGGGACCTTGCCGAAGCGACCGACGTCGCACTTTGGAAGGGAATTTAGAAATTAAAACTATCACTTGTCAAATTCATGTGATGTCTCTTATATATTCATGAAAGGGTTTAGCCCAGGGACAGCAATAACTGAATTTCCTTATCTCCTTCCCCCTTTGACTTCTCACCAAACTCACCTATGCCAATGCCAGCAAATCTACCAAGGTAGGTGTTATGTGCATGCGCAACAGTTATGTGTACAAAGAATCTCCAAATTACAATTGCCAGTATAAAATGCATCAAACTGGCAAACTATCCAAGAAAAGTAACGGGTGGAAAACTAGAAAGTGCACTTATCCCAAAGATCAAAAAAGAGACGCATGCATCAAATTCATGCTAATGGAAGTAGAAAAAAAATTGTGTCTAATCAAATATTTGAAAGACAGCATACTGATATCTGAAATTCAATAGATGATGCTGCACATACTTCAACAAAAGATCAGATAAAAAGAGCCCCCATATCAGGTGGCCCTCCATCAGATCCACTGGAAAGTGCAGATGCCTCAGACCCTCTCTTGCCTCGCTTCTTTTCGTTTCTACCTTTTCTGGATTCAAGAGCTTGATTACTGCAAAACAACATTTAGACATGAAAAAGGAGAAATCTTCAGTGCTGTCTTTGTTCTTGTAAGTACAAATTTATATTGCTCATGTATGAACATTTTTCCAAAGTGAACTCATTATTCGACAAAGCATAGGAGTGAGAAAATAGTCCAGACTTGAAGTTAAGTATGATACAATGTTGGATACATAAGCCATAATTTCAAGATACATATAAACTCCAATCACACGGAAACAGGAAAGATACTCCAACAAAAGACAAGCTTAAACTATAACTTGACATATAGAGCACTGAGAGAACGAGAAATACTTGGAAATTGCAGAGACTTTCCCTGTCCCTGACCCGCAACAGGACTTGTATTTCTTTTTTGAACCACATGGACAATTCTTGTTTCTTGGAATTTTCTGCATTTCAAGATAAAACAAGCAAATAAAAAAAGAAGGAGCGCGTCACCAACAGTTCTCACGTTTGAGCTTAAACCAAAATGGTAAAAGAGGTAACATAGTCATCTTTTGTGGAAACCTTGTCTTCTCGCTGGGCACTGCCATCATCATGAGCCCGTTTAGCACTATTGCTAAGTGGATTTTCTTTATTGGCCTCTTCCACAGGTTCCTCTCTCTGTTCCTCAGAATTTCCACTGGCATCATCACCTAAACACCACAAAGAATTATGAAACAGTTTTGGGTGTAACACGTTTGCCTACCCCAAAAATCTATGGTTGACAAGACAAAGCACGCTAATTCTACCAGTTGCATCAAAATGACTCCAAACAAGCTCCTCGTGAAGCTCAACATGGTATCTCTGAAACTGCGAAGTTAAATTATTAAAGAAAATCTAGAGAGATAAATATTGACCAGCCATTACCATGAGAAGCATCTGCATCGCAGGGAGACCGGACAGCTTCCTCTGAAAAATCTTCAATACCTTTTTCTGCTATCAAATACTCTATGGCAGCATCAACATCCCCATACATTTGCAGCAATGTCTCTAAAAGTATCGTATGTCACATAGAAGCCGCAGAAAGGTCTTGTATTCTAATTCTAGACACCCAGCAAATGAGAGGAAAGCATTTAATGCAAACAAGCGAGCAGAAGAAGCGAGGACATAACCTGCTCAACTTTCTCAATGTTCTCACAACCACTTCCAGCCATGACTAGCTTGATGGATCCAGCATCAGTAATATCCTTACCAGCTCCTGATTTAGACTTCTTTGACCCAGCTTTTGCTTGGCGAGACGATGACGAGAGATTAGAATCGGCCTTTCAGCGAAAGAAATTATCAAATCACATACCTAAATTCACAATTTGTCCAACTTCCCTACTAACTTAGTAAACTAGAATTAAATTCCAGTAGCAAACTTGATTGTAATTGGCCTAGCTGGCCCATCTCCAGTGTCTTCCTTCAACCTCACACTGTTGTAATGTTCCTCATCATGATAAGATCTAATAAAGCAAAGCAAAATATATAAGTTCAAATAATGAAACACCATCAGTACAAAAAGAACATAAGATTTTCCCTATCCACAAAACAATAATGGCGCAACGCACATTTTTTATGCTTACTGGCTTCACATGATGACACTTATCAAAGATAGTAAAGTATGGAATATCATATATCCACTAAATTTCATGATCCTCGTGATAATCCAAGGTCACGATGGCTACCTAGACAGATCCAATCCATCTTAACTTAGAATATCCAGGGATGCCATTCATTGAAGGATTATGAATGGGAATTTCAATAAAATAATTTATCGAAGAAACAAAAGCTAAAGTCACATTTCGGTCTCCTACCACATATGCTTAGCCAGTAATTTATCCCCCTCCGACCACACCAAAATGTCTTTCAAACTAGCAAAAGAACTTCCATGGTTAAACCTAACAACACCGCAACTGCACTCGGATCTGCAACTTATGAGATGTTGTCCTTGCATGCCATAATAATTTCACAAATCAGCAGTCTCCCTGAACAAGCTGCAATACCTTCTTTCGTGTAATGAGCTGGTTTGTTTGGACGACTTGTACTTACAGCTTTCGTTTTTAAAAAAAAAGATCTTGCAGCTCTTGCAATTTGACTTTTATGAAACTCAAAACACCTAAAACCTTTTAAAAATAAACAAACTTGACCAGGAGAAATATATAATCTTTTCATAATCACTTAAAAAATAAAAACATTGTTTTATTTTCAAATCTTTTGAGGGAAAGTAAAACGTAAGAATAAGTCATTTATTTAAGTTTATACAAAAAAGCGATAGATCTCATCCCAGTATTTGAGCACTTGCTTAGCAAAAAAAGTATCAGTCTCTATATTCAGAAAACTCACAAATGGATCATACGAGCACCAGGCTGATCAAAATTGCATATGTACCACCGAGGTGACATGTTCTGCATCAAGTAAGGAGTGAGATAAATTGTTCCATTTGGCGTCAGCAATTTTGTAACAAGTTCGATAGATTAAGTCTTCTTTGAATTAGGATTATATGCACCCATCGGAACTCCTTGTGCTAAAAGGTGCAATATATCTCTGAAAAATCTTTTGCACATCACCATCAATGGTCCTTCCACATGCTTTCGCCACAATAGACTTTGTGAGACATGCCGGATATCATTGCGCTTCAGATGAGTCAATTTTTCAGTCTAAAGAGTAACAAATTATAACCAGACAGAAAAGAACAAGCTATAACCATTATGAGAATAACATCGTAAGTGGTCTATTGATCTTGGTCTTGAGCATGACCTTAAAAGGCTTCAGCCATCAGGCAGGCTGCCCCCCTCGGGGGGGAAGTGGGCCCCTGGACGGGGTTTTAATCTTTAGGGTTCCCCACAAAAACTCAAGGAACAAGCCCGGGAGGGCAATGAAGACAACCCCAGGGGAAAGAACCCATGGGGGGTGGGCCGAGCCTCCCCCTGAGCCCAAGTAAGGTCCTGAGCATGACCTTAAAAGGCTTCAGCCATCAGGCAGGCTGCCTCCCTTCGGGGAGGAAGTGGGCCCTTGGACAGGGTTTTAATCTTTAGGGTTCCCCACAAAAACTCAAGGAACAAGCCCGGGAGGGTGATGAAGACAACCCCAGGGGAAAGAACCCCTGGGGGGTGGGCCAAGCCTCCCCCGAGCCCAAGTTTCCACCCTGGGGTGGGAGTCTCTGCTACTCTGGCGTATTCCCACCTAGAGGGGGAAGAAAAGCTTCCTCTAGGAATTTGGGGGTCCGTAGGTGCTGGAGGGTGGTAACCAATCCACAAAACAGCACGTCAAGGTTCGCCTTGGCTCGGACTAGGCTGGCTTGGGATAACCAATCTAAACAATGATGGGGAAATAACTTCTCAGATAAAGGAGAGCCATACTGGGGAAGAAAGCCGTTATATGATTAAGTGGAGAATGAGTCTGGAAACCAATAATCATGGGTTCTTCAATGGTCATCGAATTCTAGGATGCATGCTTAAACAGCGAAACTTCAAATCCAGTAGCAAGGCTAACAATTGACGAGTCTAATGACATCCTCATTTAGTCTGGATGTTTCTCCCGAAGGAATGAAAAGACCGTAACCAGCAAAACTTCACGTAGGCGAGGGTTGATGACTTCATCGTCAGTCTTACCCGATGAATGCAAATGTTACTCCGTGTAACAAGAGAAGCTGCTTGCAATTCCATATGACCAGCCCACGTGCCATCATTTCCCATGGTTTTGCAATAATCCTCAAATGGCGCATCATCCTCAATAAATGGTTCAAACATTTCACGATTTTTCTGTCATTAACAATCATTGCAGGTCCATTCTTCAAACAAGGATTTTATTTCCTTAAACACATCACTATGAGAAAAAACCAAAGAAAATAAAGGTTTCTGTTGAAACTTGAAACAAGCAAAACTGCCAATTTGTGCCATTGCAAAACATTAAAGTTTTATCATGCATGCTAAAAAGTTAACATCAGTATCAATTCTCTAATTTTTTATTTTCTCAATATCTCCTCCAAAAATATGTCGGTTTGCATAATATTGGCACCCTAAAGTGGCAACCGCACGTTCCTGTAGGCTAGAACAATGCGGGTAACTATAAAGTCCAGCTTCCTCCTGCACCTGTCAGTTTAGGCCTAGATACACCATCCAAATCACAGTTAACACTCAAAAGGTTTTCCTCCCTAGTTAAATAAGAATGTCAAATTGCTCAGGTGATCCTTGTGTTGGTATAACTCTATGCAACTGTGACTGTGAGCTGAATATCACCAGGAATAACCATTGGCAGCAGAAATGTATGCTTCAACGTATAATACACGTTTTAACTTGGTTTTTTCTTCCAAAGGCATGCTATTTCAGTGTCTATATAAGTGTGAGATCCATCAATACTTACAGAAAAAGTACAAGAACAAAATGCACCAAATAAAGTTCAGATTCGGATCACTGAGCACTAATACAAATGAGGACAACATCACCATGTAAAAAAACCCCTGCGAACATAATTCCTACAGCTTGAAAAAGAGAAATCTGCACTCCACATACCAATATGTACTGAACAACCATACTCTGGTACTTTCCATGTTCATCTTCATTGCCTTCCAACCGACCTGCAAGGGCCCTGATTAACAAGGGTGGACAACTATGAAAATTCCAACAATAGCAAAGGCATTTCTATAGACAAAAGCTCCATTCAAGGCCGTCAGATTACCTGGAGGATGGATAATTCAAATACGCCTGAATGAAAACGGGGTTGAGGAACATGGTTTGTTTCTCTAGGCGTTGTACAATAGCGATACAATAGTGATAGAATTTTACAAAGTTACTTACTTGGATATCGGAAGAGTCAATCTAATATCCTCGAGACTAAGTTAAAAGAGCTACATTCCCTGGCAAATAGAGCTCTTCTTTGAGATATATTTCCAGATGCAGGGTCTCAAGTAGAATGATACATTGTACGAAAAGCAATCGTCTTTCCAACAGAGGAATTTCTAGTGCATCGATGATGGTGTTCCAGAACCAGTGTACCATAAAATGCACTGTGTTGTGTTCTCACGACAGAGCGGTAATGCAATGAGCATACCATAAATCTACCACAACAGAGAGGAATACTGTCATGTAACAAAACAAATCAAACCCTGGAAACATTCAACAAAATCATGAACAATGCGGTGATCTTTTTCTAACAAGGAACAGAGACCTGAAAAAGCAATTACCATCTGCAGTCACCTGGACAATTTTCAGGCCCAGAGCATCAAGCTGAGCTCGGAACCGCGTGTTATCCGCTTGCTTCCCCTGCTTTTTGACCTGTTCATCAACGCATACCACATTCACGTCCCCTCAGATTCTGAAAACAACCACCGACGAATACTCCAACCAAGAACTTAGCCAAAAATACCTCCACGAAAGCTCAATTTCAGAGGCCTCGCCGCAACAAACAGATTATCGCAGCAATTGAAACTTTTGAAATTGTTCGGAGATCGAAGAGCAAGCAATAGTCACGAGTGCCCAAAAAGATGCAAACTGCAAAAACCATGAGAAGCGAAGGACATGGCAAGATCTACAAAATACATTATGGAAGTTCTTGGCAGTTGCAACTTTAGGAGTAGAAGTTCTTTGTTGACAAGTCCTTGACAATTGAAGATGAAGGACACTATATATACATGACTTGATTCATTTGATGGACATTGATATTGTTATACAAAAGTCTTGTGATGATACTGAAAAAAATGCAGCAGAATGCCTTGTAATTATGTTAATTATTTGTTATGGGATGGTAAGATTTGGTGGTATAGACACTGACATTGCTCTCTTATTCTTCGACTTTATATATTTATTAGTTCACACTTAAATTTTGGCTAAATATTTAAGTTTAAATTGCACAAAAAGTTAGAAATCAATTCAGCCCTAACAAAAAAGGATTTTCACATCACATGGACATTAATATTATTTGCATCAATTAAGTTTTACTTTTATTTTATTTTCCCTTATTGCATTTTTGGATAAACAGAAAAAATTTCAGAAAAGATTCAAAAATGACTATTAAATTAATATAAAAAAAGAGCGAAATGGCTTGGGGCTGGGCCTGACCCCAGCCCATTTTCTTTTTTCCTTCACCCAGGGCTGGGCCCATTTCCGCTCATTCTTCCCCCCAGGTCCGGCCCCTCCGCCTACTTCCCCCTCCGCCTCCTTCCCTCTCCTTCTTCTTCCTCACGCTGCAGACGAGACGCGCGCAGGACGACCTACGTACGGCAGAGAGAGGAGGGTAGACCGGCGACGGATTGGACGGCGAGGAGACGCCGGTTCGGCCAGGAGGAGGCCCGGTCGCCGCGCCAAGGACTGGCGGTCCGAACACCTCCATCGACCGGCCTCCTCGCCTATAAATAGAGGGCGGCGAGCTCAGTTGAAAGAGGGGGTGGAAGAGAGAAAATCGGGAGAAGGGGGAAGGTCGAGAAAGAGGGGGAGCTTTTCAGAGAGAAAAACCGAGCGAGATTCGAAAAAGATCCGCTAGAGAGAGAGAGAGAGAGAGAGAGAGAGAGAGAGAGAGAGAGAGAGTCGCGAGTGAGAGTGGATGGTAGGTGAGAGTCGCCGGCCGCCGTCACGCCTCGTTCGCGTGGAAGCCGCGGTAGGTTCCGTTCGGGTTTGTCTCGTTCTTCTTCAATTTGGGGCCGGTTTCCCGAGGATTCCGGCTCGGAGACGAGCGAGGCGGACGGACGTAGCCCGATGGATCGAGCTTTTCCACCATCCGACGCCGCCGACCCGGGTAGGGCTCCTTCATCCAAGCGCCCGTCGTACCCCGTTTTTGTGCCCTGTGTCGGGCACGTCTGCCAAGCCGCCGTCGTTCGGGTCGTGTGAGTTTCCGGCCTCATCTAGGTGCGGGCTGTGGTTGCAAGGTCTCGGTTGTCGTTTGCTTTGAATCCCGGCTTGAGCTCGGGCTCGTTGGTCTAGTTTCTAACCCCCATTTGCCGATGCACCCTATATATGTTGGATGAAATGCCTGACTGAAACGTATGCAATTTGTTCGTGGATCCCCCGTCCGTTTCTGGTGTTCGTGGTTTGTCAATAAAGTACAAAACGTGAGGACTCTCTACTTTAGTCCGATCACACTGCAGAGAACAGGACAGGAGAGAGGGAAGGAGAAAGAAAGTAAAAGTAGAAAAGTCAAAAATTTGAAAGGACAAATGGGGGGCGGGCTCTTCTTTGGCCATCCGGAGGCGGGACCCAGGTCGGCCGGGCCGGATCCGGATCGGGCACTCGCGGTCTGGCCGACCAGGTCAGTTTATATTACATTGTTATTTTAATTTCTTTTTTAAAATTATGGAAAGGCCTAAAAATGGTTTCGAATATATTTCTTCTAAAATAGCATAAAAATCCTTCAAAAAGAAAAATCACCAAATCTCAAAATTTAAACAAAATTAGGTCACGGGAGGGCAATAGCTGATTAATTAGAGTAATCAAGTTCTCAATTCTAATTTATTAATTTCTCTAGTTGAAGAAGTAAAGTATTTCTTCTAATGTTTTACTTAAGTTTATGATCTACCTATCACAATGATTAATGGTGACTCATAAATGAAAATGATTTGTTGGTTAAAAATTCGGACCATAAGTCGCGAATTGGTGTACATGGGAGAGTACGGACTAAGCCAAGTTTATTTGACCTCTCTTATGTTTCAATATCAAAATCTGAACGTTTTCTATCCGACAACAAGTTTTTTTTTATTGAAATCTTGAAAAGTCTTTCTTTTTCCACTAACTTTTTCTATATGTGTCTGTGTAGTGTATATTTTATCAACAATTTCTTTCCATTAAGTACTTCTAATTTAGTGGTTTTGTCAAATTTTCAAATATAAATTTTGTGCATACACTTAACCTTTGTGCATATAGTACTATATATGTAAAAAGTCCCTTAAATTTTTCTCTTTCTGTGCCTAATATGAGACATACTTTTTGGTCCTTCAATTTTCCTGTCATACTTGTCGATCCCATTGACATCAGATTGTGTTGAATGAACAAATTAGGAAAAAGGTTGTTTAATCTTAGTGAGGTAGAAAAGCCCACTGCGAAGGATAAGAAGGACAAGGACAAGATTAAGGCTGCGCATGACAACGCTTCTGTTCCCGGGAAGAGTTTTTTTTTCAGAAATGGTTCTTTTCTATTTCTGCTCCGGGGAACAATTTCTGAGTAAAAGAACTCGTTTGGTAACGACACAAAATTTATACTTTTGGAATAGAAAAAGAATAGAAATGCGTTTGGTAACGCAACAATTTCTTTTTTGTATTTATTTATTTTTTATTCTTGCCGACGGATCGCCGCCGCCCGCCCGCCGGTCGCGGCCGCCGGCGGCGGCGGCGGCGGCGGCGGCGACCGACGGCGGCGGCAGCCGGCGGTGGCTCCGACCGGTTGACGGTGGTCGCGGCAAGAAAAGGAAATAAAAGAAAATTAAAAAAGAAAATCAGCTTATTTCTAGAAATTGTTCCCGGGACAAGAAACAAATTTTTTTTGTTTCTCGTTTCTGCTCCAAATCTATTCCCGAGCTAACTTTCTATTCCCGGAAATAGAAAAACAACTTGGCGTTACCAAACAGGTTTCTGTTCTTTTTTTGTTCCGGGGAACCAAAGAACAGAAATTTGGAGGAACAGAAACATTGTCATGCAGCACCTAAGGGTGCGTTTGTTTGCGTTTCTGTTTAAAAATTGTTCTATGGAACAGAAATAGAAAAAAGTGTTTATGTTCCGGGGAACAATTTTTGAACAAAAAAACACGTTTGGTAAACTTGTTCCGGGAATAAAAAATAAACAGAAACACGTTTGGTAAATTTGTATAATTTTTTTTTATTTCTTTTATTTTTTCTATTTTTTTTCTTATTTTTTTCTTTTTTCTTTTTCCTTTTTTCTTTTTTCTTCTTTTGGCCGGTCGCCGGCCTCGGCCATGACCGGCGAGGGCCGGCGGCCTCACCCAGCCACGGCGAGGCTCGCCAGCCCCCCGCGAGGGTCGGCCTCGCCTTGATCTGGCGAGGCCGAGCTCGCCCAGCAGCGGGCGAGGCGCGGCCTCCCCGGGCCACCGCCAGGCGACGCCGACTCGCCCAGATCCGGCGAGGCCGACCTCGCCCAGCGGCCGGCGAGCCTCGGCCTCGCCGGGGGACGGCGAGCCTCGGCCTCGCCGTGGCTGGGCGAGGCCGCCGGCCCTCGTCGGCCGGTCGCCGGCCATGGCCGAGGCCGGCGACCGGCCAAAAGAAAAAGGAAGAAGAAAATAAGAGAAAAAAGAAAAAAGAAATAAAAAAGTATTTCTCAAATGTGTTTCAGAAATAAGAAACACAAATTTTGTGTTTCTTATTTCTGTTTCTTTTTTGTTCATGGGAACAAAAGAACAAAAAAACATAAAAAATGTTTAAAAACAAAAAAAAGAAACACAAACAAACGCTGCCTAAATAACCCAAGTCTCCCTTAATCAAATCATCATCTTGGTAAAGCCACTCCAAGGATATAGTACTCCCTTGATCACTAATGAACTCTAAGAATCTCTTTTTGTCTGAAATCACAAGAGAGGATCAAGAGAACATATTATACCTATTATGGAAATCACAAGAGAGGATCTTGAAATCTTCCAATATAGATTCGGATACTTTCAATGTCATTCTCCCTCTGTTGGAAATGACTATCCTCAAAGGCCAATTCCATGAAGTTCTTGATCTTCATGATGTAGTGATAGATCAACACTGAAATTACGTACTTTTTATGAATCTCACTTTGATAATTGCTTGATTTCCCTTCCTCTTTCTTTGGACTCTTCATCACATCCTCACATAACTTATTGATTCCTCCCATAATTGCTCAATTTCCTTAGCTATTTCTTCAACATCTCCACTAAATTGATGCTTATTGGGTTATTAAAAGACCCAAAGGATTGGAAAAATGAGTTTTCAGTAGTTTGACTCATTGAATTGTCACATGCAAACTAATTTTTTAAAAATGATTAATCAACCACCACTGCCTAATAAGTGATGACTAGAAGTGATTCCCGACCTTCCACCGCCTCTACATAAGATTCCATATGTTAGATAAATTGATGCGATAAACTAGTTGTCAAAGGATTGATCATGGCTTGTGGGTTCCCACTTGAGATTTTCTCTCTCTCTCTCTCTCTCTCTCTCTCTCTCTCTCTCATATGGAGTCGTGTACATGTCGGCTGCATTGAGTGTTTTTGTATTATAAAGGGCTGAAAATCCCTGAATGGTGGGCTAATAAAAAAAACCAAACATATAGAAAGCGATTCTACATGTATATGTAGTGGAGGTTCTATAAGGCAATGCAAAGGATATTCCTCTTTATTTATGGAACTCTTGTTCATTGTTGAATTACAAGGATCACCTAGTGAAAAACTTCAATAATACATGTTCATCTAGTTGCATAATCTTCGATAATTCATGTCTAGTCTCCACCAATTTAGTACAAAAAAAATCTTTGTAATGCTATCGCTAACTATATCTAAACTGTAGGACTACCCACTTGACTCATTGAAACTCCTCCTTTTAGGCGCTAATTTCAAAAAATTATCTAATAGTCTACATATATGATAGACATTTCATCACGAAACATATTGCCATGTTATTCTAACTAAAGGAGAGATACCAAAGTGGTTGCTTCCCGAGGGTTATATCTTTTGTGACTTCAAAGGATTAGAATAAGAAGATTCTAGCAGTGGCATATTGTGTTGTATTTCAAGCAAAGGGTGATCTCCACTTTATGCTTACGGGATCCATTAATTGCAAAGAGAAGGTAAACACCAAGTATCTCGGGATGTTTGATTTTTCCTTGTCAATCGCATCATGATGTCACTAATAAATCTCATGTTCTGCACAACATGCTTAGCTACATATTGTTTATTGATTTCAATGGCGTTAGCATATCTTTGTAATAGTCATGAGCAGTGAGTACTTTTAACTGGACTCCAAATCATTTTACGATAATTGCACCTACTGGCTACTAAGAAAAATGTTCTAAGCATGGTTAATTTCCTAATATGGCTCGTAGATTTTTCCCGTTGGCGAAATCATATAACTAGCAACCTATTAATTAGGTATACTCATGGTAATTTATCAACAACAAATGCGATATATAACATTCAACTTTTTCATAGATTTATCACTCAAAACAAAAACTTAATGCTGAACATAGTAATTCACTGATGAAATTAATAACTCACCGACATAGTTCCATTTTTTAAAAGGTAACAAAGGCATCGCCAAAGTAAGGAATGTACCAACTTTGAGTGGAAAGTAAATTATCATATATGGAAATTACCACTCAAAGCATAAAATTAGCAGTGAAATTAGCAACTTACCCCCATAATCTGCTTACAAACTAGTTAGTTATCACTAAGATAAGGAATTTGCCATTATGGATAAAATAGAAGTTAGTAAAAATATCGTTGGATTAAGCAACTTGCCAACATAGGCCCATTTTTACTGTAGCATATCACCAATAATTTAAGGAATTTATAGAATCCAAACTCAATGGTAAGGCTGCGTTTGGTTGTGTTCTTTTTTTTGTTTTTAAACACTTTTTCTGTTTTTTTGTTCCTGGGAACAAAAAAGGAACAGAAACGCGTTTGGGTGCATTTCTGTTCCTTTTTTGTTCTTTTGTTCCCAGGAACAAAAAAGAAACAGAAACAAGAAACACAAATTTTGTGTTTCTTGTTTCTGAAACACTTTTGAGAAACACTTATTTTTCTTTTTCTTTTTTCTCTTATTTTCTTGTTCTTTTTTCTTTTGGCCGGTCGCCGGCCTCGACCATGGCCGGCGACCGGCCGACGAGGGACGGCGGCCTCGCCCAGCCACGGCGAGGCTCGCCGGCCCCCGGCGAGGCCGAGGCTCGCCGTCCCCCGGCGAGGCCGAGGCTCGCCGTAGCTGGGCGAGGGTCGGCCTCGCGCCGGCCTGGGCGACCTCGATCTCGCCTAGATCCGGCGAGGCCGACCTCGCCCAGCGGCCGGCGAGCCTCGGCCTCGCCTGGCGGTGGCCCGGCGAGGCCGCGCCTCGCCCGCCGCTGGGCGAGCTCGGCCTCGCCGGATCAAGGCGAGGCCGACCTCGCGCCGGCCTGGGCGAGCTCGATCTCGCCCAGATCCGGCGAGGCCGAGCTCGCCCAGCGGCCGGCGAGCCTCGGCCTCGCCGGATTTGGGCGAGTCGGCGTCGCCTGGCGGTGGCCCGGCGAGGCCGCGCCTCGCCCGCCGCTGGGCGAGCTCGGCCTCGCCGGATCAAGGCGAGGCCAACCCTCGCTCGCCGCTGGGCGAGCTCGGCCTCGCTGGATCAAGGCGAGGCCGACCCTCGCCGGCCGGTCGCCGGCCAAGGCCTTGGCCGACGACCGGCCAAAAGAAGAAAAAAAAAATGAAAAAGAAAAAAAGGAAAAAATAGAAAAAAATAGAAAAAATGAAAGAAATAAAAAAATTATCTAAATTTACCAAACATGTTTCTGTTTATTTTTTATTTCCGGAACAAGTTTACCAAACGCGTTGTTTTGTTCAAAAATTGTTCCCCGGAACAGAAACACTTTTTTCTATTTCTGTTCCCTAGAACAATTTTTAAACAGAAACACAACCAAACGCGCCCTAAGTCACCAAGCTATTTAGAAATGTGCCATTAGAAATAAAATATCAAGATCCAAGTTAGTTTTGTTACGGAAAAATTAGTAACTCATCATACCAATGAAGGGTGCCTCGGGTGGTGGGCTTGGTGAGAGCAAAGAGAAAGTACAAGGAGTTACGGGACCTTTAGCTAGACCGTCTATTGGGTGTGGGGATTGTACGGGGTATACCGCAATACTACCCTCCGCTATAAGCCAATCGTGTCACGGAAAAAACATTAAAAAGTAATTTGTTCGAGGGCAAATGGTCAGGTTCCTTAAGAAGCGAAGCCCGCGTGAAGAAGCTACGGAGACTCTTGGCTTGTAATCTTATTTTGCCTCTCTCCTTGAGCGGCTGAGCCCAAAAAAAAAAAAAAAACTCTCAAGAGAAAAACAAACGTTGCGGCTAATATAATATATTTAAATGGTAATAAAAATGAGTCTATCTTTTTATTTATTATTTTGAAAAGAACATATGCTATAGCCTATATGTTAAAGATGGGGATTCATTTCTTTGAAATTCCACTTGCCTACAGCCCCTTTTTACTCCTTTAAAGTATCAAAGTGCTCTCTGCCTCTTTTTATGTTCTGAATCTTCAAGAATACAAGAGGAGGGTAAATAGCCAGACATCAGCTGGATTGGACGGACAAATCCATAAGCGGGGATGAAAACAAATTTTGAGAGCACTCCGGGAGATTTTCGGACTCCGTCCTTCCCAGTCGGACGTCTTCCGTCATCACTCGCGACCATTTCCTTACCATGGCCCAGAAACTCTCTGTTATCCTCTGTTTTTACATTCATTCCATCAAAGGGAGTTGAGCCATTTGCCCAAAGCCTCTTCCATCGACACCGATCACGGTAGCTGGCGTACTTGGAGTCCCGGTTTCAGCATTCGATTATTGCTCGTCACCGCGGATCTCTTGTTTCTGTGAAGTATCAGAAGAAGCGTTGCCTTGCCTTGTTTTGTAGGCGAAAACTCTGAAGCTGTCAAGGCCCGCTCAATCTCCATGTATCGATCTCAAGTTCGTTGATCGACGCTTACCTGAACCTCTTTGGACGAGTTTACTCAGCATTCGTGGCTGAAAATCCCACCTTGGTAAGGTTGGTTTTGGAACATTTCTTTCCGTCATTTCATGAGTGAAGATCTAGTTTGAAGTTGACGCTGGTGTATGTCTGGGAAGAGACCAGGATTGAAATCATTTTTTTCCTTGGTGAATCAAACCCTTTGTGCAAAGAAAGAAGTACTTGGATTGTGGTGCGGTGTTACACTGAGTCTTTTTCTTGAGATGCTCACCAAGTGTTTGATGGAACGCGTGGGTCAAATCTGTGATCCTTGCCACATGCTGTTGATTGATTAGGAAGCAAAACTGACACATTCGGATTGATTTTGTTGAACGATACTGATTATGGGATGTGGTTGTTAGTCTATGCATTGTGGATTAAAATGTTTTCCCCCATTTACTACGGATCTGCTTTCCTTTCCAGTACACTTTGTGGTCTCCAAATATGTCACCGACTATCTATTTTTGCTATTTTTTGCATCTATCCGGCCCGAATGGTGATTGTTCGCTTTGCTTGGCGGGAATCGTGGCTCGAAATCTTTGCCCCATACGTTGATTAGCTTGGTGAATCTCGCTCTGGATAAGGTCCAGTTCTTCCCGTCATATCCTGCGTGTCTTTCTGCAAATCTCGGCTTATGCATGACGGTTAATGGACGATGGTGGTGCTCCAGGTGACCGAAGCCAGAAAACGGTGACGTTCCATTCAATGCTCGAATACGTCGATCACTGATGAGGTTGAGTTTGTTTATTTAGTAGAGCAGAGCCTTTCGAGATATGCACAAGGAAGATGATAGGGAAGAAGACGATAGGAAAAAAAGAAGAAGAATTAAAAACAAGAGAAATAATTGTGGATTTAGCATGAGAGGAATTGAGATGAGTATGAATTTTTGATCGAAGCCTCTTAAGGCAATAAACCTGATCACCCTTGCCCATAGACCTTATATGTGAGACTAGTGTCTGAGCCAAAAAGAAAAGAAAAGAAAAGAAAAGAAAAGAAAAGGAGCAAAAAAGATATCATGAGGACCGAGTTAATGCAAATATGAATGAGGTCCACGTATGATGTCAAAAAGTCCATGCACGTATTACACACTTAGATTTCATTAAATATGAATCGAGGTCCAAGTATGTGCCTATACAAGTAAAAATAGGTTAATAAGTAAATGTTATTCTGAAGTAAAATCATTCAAAGTAATGTTTGGGGACACATTTTGGTTCCCATTTTTACGACATCTCATTTTAAATGGCGCTTAATGTCAATTTGAGTAATATTTAACTTGTTTATCACCTATGCTCACGATTTTCCACTAAAGAAAATAATCTAATGATTTGATAAAAGCTATTTCGCACTTTGGAAATGTCAATACCAAATTGAAGGAAATTGGGCTGATAGGTGATTGCTAGTGTGGCTTGGAAAATTAGTTCTTGGAACTAATGACTTTTAAGCATGTGCGAGCGAACAAATTGTGATCATGCAGTTCGAACTGGTGAACTGGTGAAGTAGATGAATTCCTGAAAATGAAATAGGCCGAGTTGATTATATTGGGGCCAAAGAAGTGACACTGGCATTGGGGCTTATTTTTAGAAAGTTAGCCAAAGAATTTGGATAAAAATATTCAATCAAAATCATGGCTTATTGTAGGCTTGCAGCTTTATAAGTCATCTTAGTCCGAAACATGAGGCATCTTTCAAAACTAATAAATGAAAATTCTAAATAACAGCTTGAATGAGGTTGTTTTTTAAAGAGAAAGCCTAGAGTAAGTATTACTTTAATAATAGCTTGAAGTGACTACATTAATATAAAATAAATCTCTGAGCTCATAGTGGTTCGAATGTTCATTAGCTCGTGTGATATTTTCAAGGGTTGGAATATGAGCATTTTTGTAACAGAAATGCAATGGAAATCTATCACTAGACTCACTCTATCCTTGGATTTACTCCAGATATAAGCATCAAAATCAACTTTGATCATTTTTCTTTCCAGAGTAAAGTCGCAAGAAGTGAAGCTACCACGAAAGTGATGAGCAAATATTCCCCTGCACTTTTGACTAAGCAAAAAAGACAATAAGAGATATCGTCAAATCACATTAATTTCATAATGATTGGCGTAATTAGTGCGCTTGATTAACACGGAAATCCTCTTTTGGACTAAATAATTTAAATGGAACACTTAGATAGAATCTTTCTTAGGATCTCTCGTCCAAAGTATCTAATGTTTTCGAAAAGGACTTGCACTTTGATTTGCCTGGGATTATCATCGCTAAGTGTCCAATGAAAAGGGCCTTACTCGAGTGGAAGATCCTTCTCCAAAGTATCAAAAACTAAGCTATTAGCGTACCAAGAAATCATTTACAGGTGTTCTTGTAGAAACTTTCTACTTTCTTTGAATTTATACATTGAACCAATAGCGTCACTTTAACTAAATAAAAGGCTTGGTCTATTTTCATGCCCCAGCAATGAAAGGAAAAGGTAATACTTATCCAATTTGTAACTGGAATGTCTAGTGCATAAAGAAAAATACAACGTACCAATTATTGGTGAAGACCTACTCAAATCAAAACACATTTCTCATATCAGCACTAGTATCTTCATACTTGCATAAACAATACATCTTGTGAAAAATATTTAAAATAATTTGCATGTCAAAGCTATCCTCTCAATGCACTCTGAATTTGGATATCTTCATTCCCATTGTATACTAATATATCTCTAGTAAGCGAATCATGAAAGGAATACCAAATAATCATGCGAATTTTAACCACCAAAATCACACAAGCGACATTTGCTTGTTGTTCCCGGTGCCACGGTACCTTGGTACACATCATCCATGTTTAGACAAAATACTCTTTATTGTTAATAAGCTCTTCTTGGAAATGAAGAGAAAAAGAAGGATGAATAAATTAAAGCAAATCAAGACAAGAAAGGAAAACTAAAAGAAAAAAAAGGATACGACATAAAATTTATGCACCTCCCACAGATATTATTTGTGTGTTGATTGTCCTTCTATTTTATTTTCTATTGCTATATGCTTTTTATTAAATTAACTAGTGGATAATATGCTTTACGGGCTCGGAGCATCAAATTGCTCATTGGTTTTTGTTTCTATTTCTTTATCAGTTGAAAAAGCAAGTTAAGTCAACAGAGAAAAAGAAAGAAAGGACGCATAAATTTTATGCATCTTCCGTGGAAATTACGAGCGCACATAATAAAATTTCTATTTCTCTATTTCTTTATTTCCCGGAACAGGTTTGAAACAAAAATTCGTTTGGTAACGCAATTTGATTTTTCTATTTCTAGAACAGATTTCTTTTCTAAAAATAGATTTGAAGAATAAATCAAAAACTAAAATTTTTAACTTTTTAATTTTTGAAATAGAAATTGAGAAATCAATTTATGGTTAGAAATCAATTTCTATTCTAGAAATTTTGTCATGCGCACCCTACGTGCGCATGCCAGGGGCATGGGAGTATTCCTAGTTTTATTTTCTATTTCTTTTATTAATGAAAAAAGCAAGTCAAGTCAAGAACCAGATTACACGCACCTTCTACAAAATGCTGTGGAAATTATGCATGAATTGATTGTCCTTTCATTTTCTTTTCTATCGCTATCTGCTTTTTATTAAATTAGTTCGGTCGAAGGTCGAGAGTATGCGACCATCAGAATTATCGGTTGATTTTCGTCTCTATTTTTTTATTATTAGAGAAAGCAAGTCAAGACAAGAAAGGAAACTAAAAGACAAAAAATAAGGATACGACATAAATTTTATGCACCTCCCACAGATATTATTTGTGCGTTGATTGTCCTTCTATTTTATTTTCTATTGCTATATGTTTTTTAATTAAATTAATTGGTGAATAATATGCTTTACTGACTTGGAGCATCAAATTGCTCGTTAGTTTTCGTTTCAATTTCTTTATCAGTAGAAAAAGTAAGTCAAGTCAACAGAGTAAATGAAAGAAAGGACACGCGTAAATTTTATGCACCTTCAATGGAAATTACAAGCGCACATGATAAAATTTCTACTTCTCTATTTCTCTATTCCCCATAACAGGTTTGAAATAGAAATCTGTTTAATAATGCAATTTGATTTTTTTATTTCTGGAACAGATTTCTTTTTCAGAAATAGATTCGAAAAAAAAATCAGAAGCTAAAATTTTTAACTTCTTAATTTCTGAAATAGAAATTGAGAAATCAATTTCTGACCAAAAATCAATTTCTATTCCAGAAATTTTGTCATGCACACCCTACGTCGGCATATCAGGGGCATGGGAGTATTCCTAGTTTTCTTTTCTATTTCTTTTATTAATGAAAAAGGCAAGGCAAGTCAAGAACCAGGTTACACGCACCTTCTACAAAATGCTGTGGAAATTACACATGCATTGATTGTCCTTTCATTTTCTTTTCTATCGCTATTTGCTTTTTATTAAATTAGTTCGGTCGATGGTCGAGAGTATGCAACCATCAGAATTATCGGTTGATTTTTGTCTCTATTTTTTTTTATTAGTAGAGAAAGCAAGTCAAGACAAGAAAGGAAAAAAAAAAAGGATACGACATAAATTTTATGCACCTCCCATGGATATTATTTGTGCATTGACTGTCCTTCTATTTTATTTTCTATTGCTATATGTTTTTTATTAAACTAATTGGTGGAGAATATGCTTTATTGACTTGGAGCATTAGAATTGTTCGTTGGTTTTCGCTTCTATTTCTTTATTAGTAGAAAAAGCAAGTCAAGTCAACAGAGGAAAATAACATGCAAAAATTTTATGCACCTTCTGTGGAAATTATGGACGCATATGATAAAATTTCTACGTTTCTATTTCTTAATTTCTCTATTCCTCAGAACAGGTTTAGAACAGAAATTCATTTGATAACACAACTTGATTTTTCTATTTCTGGAATAGATTTCTATTCTAGAAATAGATTTAAAGAAGAAATCAGAAGCTAAAATTTTTAATTTCTTAATTTCTAAAATAGAAATTGGCAAATTAATTTTTGGCCAAAAATCAATTTCTATTCCAAAAATTTTGTCTTGCACAGCCTACGTGTGCGTGCTAGGGGCATGAGAGTATTCCTAGTTTTCTTTTCTATTTCTTTTATTAATGAAAAAGGCAAGTCAAGTCAAGAACCAGGTTACACAATGCCGTGGAAATTCCGCATGCATTGATTGTCCTTTCATTTTCTTTTCTATTGCTATATGCTTTTTATTAAATTAGTTCGGTCGACGGTCGAGAGTATGCGACCATCAGAATTATCGGTTGATTTTCGTTTCTATTTTTTTATTAGTAGAGACAAGAAAGGAAAACAAAACAAAAAGAAAAAAGAAAAAGAATACGACATAAATTTTATGCACCTCCCACAGATATTATTTGTGCATTGACTGTCCTTCTATTTTATTTTCTCTTGCTATCTGTTTTTTATTAAATTAATTGGTGGAGAATATGCTTTACTGACTTGGAGCATCAGAATTGTTCATTGGTTTTCGCTTCTATTTATTTATTAGTAGAAAAAGCAAGTCAAGTTAACAGAGGAAAAGAAAGGAAGGACACTTGTAAATTTTATGTACCTTTCATGGAAATTACAGGCGCACATAATAAAATTTCTACTTTTCTATTTCTTAGTTTCTCTATTCCGCGGAACATGTTTGTAATAGAAATCCGTTTGGTAACGCAATTTGAGAAATCAATTTTTGACCAAAAATCAATTTCTATTCCAGAAATTTTGTCATGCGCACCCTACGTCGGCATATCAGGGGCATGGGAGTATTCCTAGTTTTCTTTTCTATTTCTTTTGTTAATGAGAAAGGCAAGTTAAGTCAAGAACCAGGTTACACGCATCTTCTACAAAATGCAATGGAAATTACGCATGCATTGATTGTCCTTTCATTTTCTTTTCTTTCGCTATTTACTTTTTATTAAATTAGTTCAGTTGATGGTCGAGAGTATGCAACCATCAGAATTATCGGTTGATTTTCGTTTTTATTTTTTTTCATTAGTAGAGAAAGCAAGCCAAGACAAGAAAGGAAAACTAAAAGAAAAAAAAAAAAGAATACGACATAAATTTTTTGCACCTCCCACAGATATTATTTGTGCGCTGATTGTCCTTTTATTTTATTTTCTATTGCTATCTGCTTTTTATTAAATTAACTGGTGTATAACATGCTGGCTCGGGGCATCAAATTGCTCGTTGGTTTTCGTTTCAATTTCTTTATTAGTAGAAAAAGCAAGTCAAGTCAACAGACGAAAAGAAAGAAAGGACCAGCGTAAATTTTATGCACCTTCCGTGGAAATTACGCGTGCAACAATTCACCTTTACTTTCTTTTCTGTGGCTTTCTTTGGTTAGCACTGCCGCGTGATTCGAGAAAGTCAGGGTAAAAAAGAACAAAGTGATATACACGGGAGAGATAAAGCTGCAACCTAACCAGACAGTAATAGCCGCTTCTTCGAATATATAAGCATTCTACGGAAGCACATCGACATTCATCTCCTCTACCACCATCTTCAGGCAGCATTTTTCTGGAAAAGAAAAAAAAAGCATTCTCCACCCTTTCTCCTGAACTCAACCGACCAGCCGCCTCCTCCATCTCCGTCCGACTACCTCCCGCCCGCGACTGCTCTCGCATCCCATTCCCGAATTCCTACCTCACTCCTTCCTTCGCTGTCACCTACTTCTTTACTCTCACGAAAAAAGGAGAAGAAAAAGAAAAGAAGCATCTTGGTCTTTCTCTACTACGTGAACGGTTGCCATTGAAGCCCCACACAAAACCTCAGAGCCACAGCCGATCTACGTCGTCCGCCACCTCCAGAGCATCGTCCGCCCGCTGCCATTCGTCGTCGCCGTCCCTGACCTCGGTGGAGTCGACTGAAGCCCTGACACGAGTTTGGAGTCGCTATTCTCAACCTTCGCCGCCAACGATGCCCGGGGAAGCCAAGCCAGGTAGGGCCCCCGCGATTGAGTTCTCGTTCCTTCTTTTTTTTTGCCTCGTCCTGCTTGATTTTGAAAGAGCAAAGCAAGCTCGATTTCTTTAGTCCTCACTTGCGTCGGATCTGAATGAGTCGGTTTTTCTTAAGTTTGAACGTTGCTCGCTGATTTCTCTTGAGTTTAAGTGTGAGCTCGAGCTCCGAATAGGTCCATATTCTCTCTCCAACTCGCTGCCCACTTCTTGTTTGAAGAAATGCCTGGACAGATTCGAATTCGTTCTGTTCAATACAAGACATGGGATGGAGAAATTTAGTTTGAAAAGTGAGGAAAATTTATTTTGGGATTTGCTTTTGTAGAATCCCTTTCGAAAGAAAAAAGTCAGATTGTTCATTATAAATAATATTCCAATAGGCAGTGTTTTGCGATTGACTCATGTAAATTAGCACCAGGAGCATGGGAGTGTTGCTAGTTTTCTTTTCTATTTCTTTTATTAATGGAAAAGGCAAGTCAAGTGAAGAAGCACCTATATAAGATAGTTCTGTGCACCTTATGCAAAATGCTGCTTTTTGTTAAATTAGCTGTTGGAGACTATGCATATCGACTCGAAGCATCATAAATGATCTTGGTTTTGGTTTCTATTTCTTTGTTAGTACAAAGTGATATCCACATGAGAGAGAAAGCTGCAACCCGACCAGACACTAAGCATTCTGAGGAAGCACATCAACCTTCATCTCCTCTAAAGGCCGCTTCTTCAAATCTAGAACAGAATTACGATGCCTTCTTGAGTTTTCGAGGTACTGACGTTCGAAAGAACTTCCTTGGTCATCTCTATGCGGCTCTTGACCAGAAAGGAATCTACACTTACGTTGATAGCGAGGAGCTTCGGAAAGGTGAACGAATAACACCGGCGCTTATTAAGGCGATTGAGGACTCGCGCATGGCAATCATCATTTTCTCCGAGGACTATGCTTCCTCACTGTGGTGTTTGGAAGAGGTGGAGAAAATCATGGAGTGCAAGGAGCAAAGAGGACTCACGGTATTTCCGGTGTTTTACAAAGTGGATCCTAGAGAAGTGAGAACACCAAGAGAGAGCTACCGAAAAGCTATGGATAAGCATGAGAGAAAGTTTGGGAGAGATTCGGAGAAAGTGAAGAGATGGAAAAAGGCCCTCTTTGATGCCGGTAGCTTGTCCGGGTGGGATTTGAAGGATAAGTAAGTACCAAGTACTGATTGATGTGACACTGCTTTGTTATTTCTTTTTTATATGCTGAATATCTTCTTATTTTTCCATGAAAGTCAATTATCTTTGGAAATTGATGTATCAAGTACCTTTCTGGATTTTGTCAGAGATGAAGCAAATCTTATCAAGAGAATTGTGCAGGAGATCTCTATGCAGCTAGACCGAACACCATTACAGGTTGCCAAGCATCCGGTTGGAATACCTCGACAAGTGGTAAAGCTGAAATCTATGTTAAATCTTGCGTCTAGTGATGATGTTCTCATGATAGGATTATGGGGACAAGGAGGCATAGGAAAAACAACATTAGCCAAAGCCCTTTACAATGATATATTCAAAGGATTTGAGGCTTCATGTTTTTTGGCAAACGTTCGTGAAACTTCAAAAGATTCCAAGGATTTAGTTCATTTGCAAGAAAAATTGTTGTCCGAGATATTAGTGGGAAAAGAATTAACAATGTTTAGTGTTGATGGAGGTATTAATTTGATGTGACATAGACTTTGCTGCAAAAGAGTCCTCATTGTTCTCGACGATGTCGATAACGTAAAACAATTGAATGCTTTAGCTGGAGGGCGTGAATGGTTTGGTAAAGGAAGCAGAATCATCATCACGACAAGAGATAACCATCTATTAACTGTCCATGGGATAGATGAAGATCATATCTATGAAGTTAAAACTCTAGTGTATTGGGAAGCTCTTGAACTTTTCAATAAACATGCTTTTCTTGGAAGTAAGGAAATAGTGATAAGGAGGGATCTTTTGGATAGTGCTTTGCATTATGCTAAAGGACTTCCTTTAGCACTTGAGGTATTGGGCTCTTTCTTATGTGGTAGAAGAGAACAGGAGTGGGAAAGCGCATTGAATAAACTTGCTAAAAGTCCTGACAAAACCATAAATGATGTTCTCAAGTTAAGTTACGATGGACTAGAGGACTATGCAAAGGAGATATTCCTTGATATTGCATGTTTCTTCAAGGGGCGATCTATAGAGCACATTATGGAAGTCCTTAACAGTTGCGACTTTGACACGACTATTGGAGTGAGAGTTCTTGTGGAGAAGTCCTTAATAACTGAAGGAAGGGGGACGATACAGATGCATGACTTGATTCAGTTGATGGGCATGGATATTGTTAAACAAGAATGTCACGATGATCCTGGGAGACGCAGCAGTTTATGGCTTTGTGAAGATGTCTGTGATGCTCTATCAGGGGATATGGTAAGTTTTGGTGGTTTAAACACTGATTTGCCTCTCTTCTTCTCTGACTTCATATACTAATTGCAATGCAAGTTCTATAAATGCAGGGAACAAATGCAATAAAAGCCATAGTTTTGGTTTTACCCAAGACAGAAGCAATATACATAGATCCCAATGCTTTCACAAACATGAAAAGATTGAGGTTGCTCATCATGATTAATGTGCATAACTCTTTCCAAGGTCCCATCTATCTTCCTAATGAACTGAGATGGTTTCAATGGCCTGAATGTCCTTTTTCGGTTCTCAAATTTCCCCCTGGCCCAAAGAAGTTAGTCAGACTTGATCTGTGCAAAAGCAACATTCAAGTCGTGGTGGGCCAATTTAAGGTGCGCATTCAAATTAATTGTCCTTACTTATCTCTTACATATCTATATATGTATGCATATGATTATGACTATATATATATATATGTATATGTCTTATTGAAAACTTTGGATGCAACAATTACTAACTCTGATGATGCTCGTTAATTGTGCTTAAGAAACATCTGCATCTATTAAATTGTTTATATTTGATTAAATTCTTCCCGTTTTGGGGGAGTATTAAACACTTTTCTATGTGAATTTTATTGTCGATTCGAACAAAAGATACTTGCTAAAAAAATTCAATCTCATTTTCAAATGTTAGAAGTACCGAAATTATAAGAAGGATGGACTTATACGGTCAATAACTTTAATACCGAAAATTGGAAGAAGAACTTATTGGTGACATAATTTAACAATTGAATGGTGAATGTGCTTAGTATTTTAATAAACATGAACTGCCTAAGTATTCAATTTTGTGCCTTTGAAATGATAGATACTAAAAATGCTATCAAAGATTATATATTTTATATAAGAGAAGAGCTTACTAGATTCTTTTCGAAATTGCATACGAAAATAGAATGAGATTTTTCTTGCTTATTTGCTTTAACATTGAAGCGAATGCACGCTAAGTACTTTTGATTGAACCTCCCGTTGTTGTTTCTATAATAGAATGCAGTCGATAATGAAAATAGATATGTAGAAATCGTGTAGTAAAGGATCTTTAAAGGATCTTTAAAGGAGTTGAGTCTTTACTGTAAGTCAGCCCCAAAAGTCCCGTCTCTTTTTATTGTGCCGACCTAACCATAGATTTTTGGCAAGTACTTCTTTATTTTTAGGAGGAGGAATAAGCGGAACTCCAAGAAAGTTATCTTCATCTTTATGGGTAAAATATTCATTTTCAAATATAACTGGGAGTTTCTCCTTCTCCTTCCAAGTGTGTAACACGTTCCCCTCCATTCCTTTCAATCGGGCCATTTGGTTGCGCCCTAACTCCATTTATTCCTAGGTAAGAAATCGCAGGACGAAAAGTGACTCTTCGGGGAGATAGATTGACCAGCCATTCCTTCTCCCGCTATTTTAAATAAAAGCTCGTGGAGTACAATTCCATGGAAGAGTCTTACTTTGTAGACGTGCTAGCACACCACATCTAGGACGCTGGTAGCGCGTAATGGCTTTCACGCATGACTAATAGGGCTTTCTAAAGAGAAGCAAGAGGCTCACTTTGCTAATTTAAATATATTTAAACTTAAATCTAATCTTAAGTTATGTATATATGTATTATATTTATATTCATATAAATACTACTGTACAAAGTAAAGGTGACCTTCCGCAGAAATTTCAATTTAATTCCTTCCCCAAAATGTCTCGATTACTTATTTTACAAATATTGCATTCGTTGAGAGGTGCGGAAACTGTTAATTTATTTTATCTCTCACATGTTTCACAATCTAAATTTTAATCTTTTCTATCCCATAACAAATTTCTTATTGCAAATTTTAATCTTGAAATATCCTACATAAATTCTATGTTTGTGTATTGTGTGTTTACCAACAATTTCTTTCCATTAAATATTTCTAATTTAGTGGTTTTGCTCAATTTTTTTTTTTCAAATCTTGTGCATACTCTTTTAGTTTTCTCTTCCTATGCCTCAAAAGAGACAAACTTCGTGGACTTTCAAATTTTGCTGTCATGCTTGTCGGCCACATTGACGCCGGAATGTGTTGAGCGAACAAATAAATAGAAGGGGTTTTTCAATCTTAATGAAGTGGAAAAACCCCACTATGGAGGATAGGAAAGAGACAACATACACTAGGTCTCCCTTGGCCAAATCACCGCCTTTGTAGGCCAGTCCAAGGATGCAGCACTCTCTCGTTCACTCATGAATCCCCTAAAAGGGCAGAGAGAAAGACAAAGAAAAGATAGAATGAAACTTCTTTTAATAGATTAATTGTGTTTACCATGAGACACCGAGAGGGCACTTATAAGTAGGAGCCGACCATACCTTTGAGTAACCTCCAAGTCTCGAAGTACAAAATTCAAACAAGCTACTATATTATCACATTGTAATCGAGACTAAAACAATACTAAAAAGTATAAAACAGGCTCACTGATCAAGAAATATATTTTATCCCTATTATTCTATTCACAAGAGAGAATCTTGAAATCTTGAAAAGACTCCTCCTCGAGGCCAACTTCATAGTGATAGATCAGCAACATTGAAACTAGTGAAAACACCATTCCCTCCACAAAGCTCACTTTTCCAGGTATTATTATCGATGTGTTCCAAAACTAGAAAAGAACTGTCCGTCGCACCACGACTAGGTGGAAAGCACTCTTCTCAAATGAATCAATACAAGATCACCTTCTTTAAAAACAGCAGGCTTTTCTATTTTTTTCTTCTTTTTTTTGCCTTGATTGGGATATTTGACATTTTGCTTCGGACTTCTCTTCCTCACTTCCTCATGTAACTTACTGATTGTCTTAGCTCTTTCTCCATATTAGTGGTGGATAATGGTGTAAGATCCAAAGGACTTAAAAGATGCATTCACTACACAACGTAAGGAGTTGTCTTTGGAATACCATGTGGGCGCACAATTTCACTAATATAAAGTTCAGCAACATATAACGGATCAAGGGTCTACTACATTTAACGAAATGTGTGATTCTCAAAAATCGATCAACCAAGCACCATGACCTAATAAGTGATGACACCAAAGATTCCCAAGCTTCCACCGCCATTATGGCAAGTTTTGCATATCTCTGCATAAGATTGTAGGTCCATCAAGTGCCACCTATGTTAGCTTAAATTCATGTCGTGAATTAGCTGGCAAAGGATATGACCATGGCTCATGTGCTCCCACTTGAGGTCACACTCTCTCTCTGAATTACATGTATTGGTTCTAAACATATACATAGTAGAAGTGGCCACGCTACTTAGCATTGGAATGATTTCTCTTGTATGTCGCTTGATAGAGCTTTTGTGTGGTGAAATTACGAGTATTATTCTTTTTTTAATCTTCTCTTTTGGCCAAGGATCGCTTAATAAACTCATATTTAAAAAGGGAGTGGGAGTGCTCTGTATACACCATATGATCAACTAATTTCTGATCACACGGGTCTTGAATGATGATCAAGTGTTTTGCATTAAATATATTTATCTTCATTTTCTTTCCATGTGGATATTTCTTGCAGGACTTTAAAAATTTGAAGTTCCTTTACTTCAGTGAATGTCTGTCCATGGTTTGTATGCCGAACCTCGATTTTTGTCCAAATCTCGAGGAATTGGATCTCAGTGGGTGCAAAAATTTGAAGCATGCTCACGAAGCAGTTGCATATCATGCCAAGTTGAGGTTGTTGAATCTAAGAGGTTGCTCTAACCTTCATCATCTCCCTGATATACTCCAACCCAAGAATCTTCAAGTTCTCAATCTTCGAGGTTGCTCAAAGTTGCGTAGATTCCCTGATATTCCGGATAAAATGAAATGCTTGCAACGACTTTTTTTAGATGAGACTTCAATTGAGGAACTTCCTGCATCCATGGAAAATCTTGTCTCTTTGGAAATTTTGAGTATATCTTATTGCAAGAAATTGGCAAACCTTCCATCCATCATTTACAAGTTGCCAAATCTTTGGAACTTGTGGCTTGTTTGTTGTTCAAAACTAAACAAGTTTCCAAAGGAGGAGGAGTCGAGTGATCTGCGTAGCAAGACAGGATTTCCCAAGCTAGGGTTCTTAGAGCTTAGGGGATCCAATCTACAAGAAGTAGAGTTCTTAGAGAATCATTCATGTTTTCCATCCTTAATGTGTTTGGATTTGCGCAAAATTTTTTTTGCTAAGCTTCTAGAGTGCACGGGTGGGCACCTACATCATTTACTTGAATTGAATGTTTCGGAACGTGGACAGCTACAAGAGAGTAGCGAGGTTTCACCGGCGAGGCTCGGCCTCACCGGGCCACGGCTAGGCGCAAGGCAATTGCTTCAAGTGATAGCAAGGAATTGTGAATCTCTAAGCAAAATTCCCCCTGACATATTGTCCATTAACCAATTATTTCGTGATCCGGTCTGTAGTGAGGTTAGACTCTCTCTGTTTCTCCCTCCCTCCCTCCGTCCCTCCCTCCCTCTTTGATTAATACGGAGTCGTGAGGTTAGACTCTCTCTATTTCATTCAAAGTGTTTTGTCACCTTTCCTTTTCATGTTCCCGCTCTGACAATGTTTAGGGAAGACTAAGAGCCTTATTGGGTTGACTGTACATTTTGGTCATAACTTTTTTATATTAGTGGTGGGATTCTAGCTTAGGTGTGGCTTTTATTCTATAAAGGATCTTGGAAACGTGAATTTCAATTTGTCCTATGATTTATTGTGGATGACTGTCATATTTGCCACTTCAAATATTTTTGGACATGGAGATAAACATCAAAGTTTCTTTGTTTTTGGGCCTAATTCCATAAGTGAGAGCTAAAGAAATGGGATTTCCACTTCTTGGTTGCTGGCTTCTCCTGCCTCACACATTAAGCATGAGTAGTTGTTTTTGATGGAAGACGACCTGTTGTCAGGTTTACCGGTTGTGCCTTTGAAGCGGTTTTGGAATCTTTTCAGTTTCTCTGTCTGTGCCAATTTTAACTATTGATGCTAGAATGAACTTCCCTAGTATCTGCTCATCACAATTTACATCGATCGTCCTTTCATCAGCTGGCATTTGCATCTAATCAGCATTGCCTATGTTAGGAAGGATTCTTTTGCTGCTTTTTAAATATTTGGAATTGTAGTCTTCTTTCTGCCAACAGATATGATATTGGAAAAATATCGGAGATGTAATCTTCTTCTGATTTTCTAAATTTGCCAGCATGACCATCAAAGAACTTGGTTTATCTGATTCAGTTTTGGAATCATTGGCAAATTGTTTATCCAGAAGCCCTTCTGAAGTCAAGGTATGAGCATAAATAATATAAACAATTCACTGTGCTCTGACGTTTCTTGATAGATTGGTTTTCTACATTCATTATGCTTCTCTTTTTTGTGATTACGAAAAGAACTGGTCATTGAGTAACTATGGTCCAGCCGTTGCCTATTTGCTTTCTGCTGGCTTTACATAGAAATGAAACACCATCAAACATCTTATACAGGCAAGATATGAAGTCCTTATTAAGGAAGAGAAGGATGTGGGCCGCTCTAAGAATGGGGATAATGAAGAAACCTCTCAGACAGTGAGTTCTTTTCTCGATAAAGATCTTGACGCTGCTCTAGATTCTTTTGATAACCTGTTTTGTCGTAGATGTCTTGTAAGTGATCTCTCCTGCATTTTGTCATATCTTTCTGTGTTCTATTTCATTCTATTGCTCAGGATGTCTCTTTATTATTTATGTATTTGCAGGTTTTTGATTGCAGATTACATAGATGTTCTCAGGATCTTGTGTTACCCGTAAGAAACTCACTTGGAACTACTTTTTCCTGAATGTTATATCATCTTTTTACCAGTATTCTTAGTTTAAAAGAAATTACATCTTAGTCGTCATTTTCAAACTTCTTTATCAGGTGGATAAACAACCTATATGGAGCCATACTGATGAAGAAAATGTACCATGTGGTCCTCGTTGTTACAGATCGGTATGCATTAAGTGTACCAATGCTTTGTATCTAGCACGATGAGGGGAAAATAGTCCAGTTGTTCATCGTATTTTTTTTCTCTTTCAGGCTTTGAAGTTAGTAAAAGGTGCAACAGTGAGTTCTCCTGGGTCTGGTGATCCCGAAGATAAATCAAATCCTTCATCTAATGGCTCCAAGTCTCATGTTCTAACTAGGAAGAAATCTGCCAGCTCATCTGATAGGTCACGGTTGAAACAATGTCAGAGTGAAAGTGCGTCATCGAATGCGAAAAGTGCCTCAGAAAGCAGCGATTCAGAGACAGGACCCAGACAGGATGGTTCAGCACGTGTTTTGTCTCCTCGCAAGACTAGAAGTGCTGGAAAAAGTGGACTTCGTAAGAGGAACAGCAAGCGAGTTGCTGAGCGAGTTCCAGTTTGCTTGCGTAAACGGCAGAAGATGATGGCTTCTGATTCAGATTCTATTGCAAGTGGAAGCCTTCCATCGGGAGAGATGAAACTGAGATCCAAATTGCAGAAAGAGAACGAGGATGCTACTTCTTCGCAAAAGAAATTAAAGTGTCCAGTGATTGGCAGGCCAAGCAGGATGTAACTATTGAGGAAAGTCACGACTTAGTACAGGGTGAAGTTCCCGATGCTCCATCAAGTGAAATGACTATCGATCCACCTCCAGCTAATAATGATGATACCTCAAGAAAAGAAGAGTAGCATTTCTTCGAAGGGAGCAGGTTTCCTAAAGTTCTCGCAAGCTTGGGAATTCTAGCATTTGAAAACTTTTTGAGGGACCACCTCCTTGTCTGAGAAAATTATTTTATTCAGCAGGCAAATTGCTAATGGCTAACGTGACGTGACCAGCCAATTAAATTGATCTCGCTAATGGCTAACGTGATGTGACCAGCCAATTAAATTGATCATATAAAATGCCGGTCCTCTTACTTGACGCTTAAATTTTGAAATTGATTTACTTGCCACATTGCACGTCATATAACATCATGACCTTGTCCCTTGTACTGACACTCCTCTTTTTTGTGGTGACTCTAAACTTGATTAGCACTCTTCAATATATATATATATATATATATATGTGTGTGTGTGTGTGTGTATGTTTATATATATTTTCCAAGTAAACTATCCTTAATCTAATAATGGCCCTTCTATACTCTGATTGGAATGACCCCAGTGGAGTACAAAATCAATGGACCAAAGATTTGAGAATAACGCATTGTGTATTTCTTGTTAAAATTCTCAATTCATAATACAAAATGGCTGAACATAACCATAAGATAGACCTTAAACAAATGGCTAACAACTATATCGATTATTTTCAATCAGAACATTATCTAAGTATTTAATAAAAAAGTCTATTATACTAGACACTTAATTAATAGCTAGGCACACTTATCTCATAGAAGGGACCTAGGTGTGGTCTCCTGGCTTTTACAGACCACCTTTTCGAGGACAATGAAGAAGCAGGTTGGCCAATCTCGTTTAACAATGGCGCACGATGGGAAAAGGGGGATGGATAATTCAAATATGTGGAATGAAAACAGGAATGACGAACATGGTTTATTTTTCTAGGTGTTGTGCAATAGCGATACAATAGTAATAGAATTTTACAAAGTTACTTAGTTGGATATCAGAAGAGTCAATCTAATATCCTCAAGACCAAGTTAAAAGAGTTACATTCCCCGAAAAATAGAGCTCTTCTTCGATATAAATTATACGGAATGCAATAATTTTTCCAACAGAGGAATTTCTAGTACATCGATGATAGTGTTCCAGAACCAGTGTACCACAAAATGCACTGTGTGTTGTGTTCTGACGACAGAGCGGTAATGCAATGAGCATACCATAAATCTTCCAAAACAGAGAGGAATACTGTTATCTAACAAAACAAATCAAACCCTGGAAACATTCAACAAAATCATGAACAATACGGTGATCTTCTCTAACGAGGAACATAGACCTGAAAAAGCCATTACCATCTGCAGTCACCTGGACAATTTTCAGGCCCAGAGCATCAAGCTGAGCTCGGAACTGCGTGTCATCCGCTTGCTTCCCCTGCTTTTTGACCCGTTCATCAACGCATACCACGTTCACGTCGACTCAGATTCTGAATACAACCACCGACGAACACTCCAACCAAGAACTTAGCCAAAAACACCTCCACTAAAGCTCAATTTCAGAGGCCTCGCTGCAACAAACAGATTATCACAGCAATTGAAACTTTCGAATTTCTTCGGATATCGAAGAGCAAACAATAGTCACGAGTGCCCAAATAAATGCAAACTGCAACAACCAAGAGAAGCGAAGGACGTGGCTTACGCGAGGCTCCTTCTTGGCGTTGGACTCGTGGTGCTGCTTCTGCACCATCGCTACGGAGAGAAAACGATCAATGCCGCCAGAGATGATCGAGCGAGGCAGAGATTCGCCGCCTGGAGACAGCGCTTGAACACGAGAGAGTCGCGGCGATTCGAACCGCAGCGAGGATCGGCCAGCGAAGAAGATGGAGACGAATGCCGTATGGGCCATGGGCTTTCCCCGTTAGGAGTTCAATTTGTTCTTCTTGAAAAGGTAAGGATGGAGCAGAAACGAAAGAGGAAGAAGAAGAGAGAGAGAGAGAGAGGGGATCGGTTCGGAGGGCTGGAGCCGGAGGTGTTTCGAAGAGGAATCCGAAACCGAGAGGAGAGAATTCTTTCATCTCGTCGGTGGTCCGCCTTGATCATCACCCCCGCGACCTTCCGGGGAAGCCGACTGGCTCGTCGCCGTTCGTCGCAGCAAGCTCTCGAAACTAGAGGTGGCATTCCGAACTGCACGTGAACTGTTCGACGGAACGTCTCCATGAAAAATCGAATTCAATTTTAGCCAGATGCTCGAAATGTTACTTTTTTGTGCTCTATTCATTATGAAATCATTGAACCGACACTGAATCGGCGTTTTCTTTGATTTTTTGGTGGCATATTTCTCATCGTCTGCGTCCGGCCGTAAACGCTTCGCCGGAGATGCCATTCCTTCAGCTGGAGAAGCCCGCGATTAGAGGCCACCGTAGTTAGTTTGCTATCCACTCCATTTGTGTGCTTGTTCTGTTAGAATGGATGCCGTTTTGAATTACGTGTTTCGGTGACGTTAAAGTCGCCGTTGAGGTTCGGTTTGGCCCGCGCGAGGGACGGACGACCGGCGACCAAGTGATGGCCGGCGGTGACTGGCGTTGTCGGACTGAACGACCGACGCCGGGTGGTGGCTCGGCGGTGGCCTGAGCGCCGGCTAGGGCTTATCGGAAAATGGTGGGATTAGGTTGAAAAGGAGGTCGCAAAGGAGAAGTCGTTCTCGGGAAGAAGGTGATGCACAGGGGAAGGGAAGAGAAATAGAAAATAAAAAAAGAAAATGAGAAAAGAGGAAGGAAGCGTGAATGGGTCGTGTGGATTTAAGCACGGCGTGGGTTATTTGATGGATCTTGGACCTGAGTGGTTTTAATCGATTCGGGCTGGTCTTAGTCTCAGAGGTGCTTGGGCTGAGTTTTTTGTTTTAAGCAAGATTGGCTTAGTGCCTTTTAATTTCAACGAAATGGGCTTGGTGATTTTCTATTCAAATGGGCTTGTTTTGAATAAGCCCATTTGTGTCCTCGGCCCCAGACCCGCGAGACCAGAGCCGGCCCGAAGTGTTAGTCTGAATTAAAAAATATAATAAATAATAATAATAATAATAAACTAATAAATATAAAAAAATTAAGAATCAAGAAAATTCATAAAAATTAAAAACAAAATCATAAAATATTTGAAAATAATGCGTCATGTATTTGTTGTTAAAATTATGCTCATTCATAATACATAATGGTTGAACATAATCACAAGATAGACCTTAAATACATGGCTAATAACTATATCAATTATTGTAAATCAGAACTTTATCGAAGTATTCAATAAGAAAGTCTATTATACTAGACATTAAGGAACCAAGGATCAATATGTCTAATTTAGTGTTAGGGGTGGCTACAAAATTGACAAGGGAATGATTTCTATTGCATGAGTAATGTATATAATGCAATTAAGGATCAATATGTCTAATTATTATAGAGCTCTAGCTGCGGTTGAATTACTAGGAATGTGCTCAAAATCAAACTCTTCTTGAACTAACTACAAACTCACATCCTTTTAAAAATATGCCCATATAACAGAAGCATTGTTATTCCCAAATTCCTCCTTATTATCAAAATGTTTGCCCAGGAGGAGAGATGCCAACATAGTGCCACTTGTTCATGGCCAAAGGCGAAATGAGCTATTGGGAGCCTCTCGGTTCATTTGACTTGAATCACGTATGGATTCAAATTCTCAAACCAAATGCACTGTGGGGAGTGTTAGATGGAGTTGTTGAATTTGGTCAGTTTGACAAGAGTTATCTATGATTTAGCCTTAGAGTTAGAAGAGGGCATCATGTCTGGCTCAAGTTTCTCCAGCATGGCAAATATCATAGTGTTGCATGTACACAAGAAATTGATATTTGAAAGTTTAAGAAAGTGAAGATATTATTTGAAAGTTCATGTCTGGCTCAAGTTTCTCCAGCATGACAGTACTATTTTGCTATACTTCTTGTCTTGCTTCATTGTACTTTAGCTTTTGATCCTAAATTATTTAGCATTTAATACAAAATGCTACAATTTTTTTAGAAATTCATATGAAGTTCTAGTAATTATAAATAATGTGAAATGCTTTTACATGCTTGCTTCGTTAGTGATATGTGTGATCCCAAACAAATGAAATAATTATATAATCAAATCAACTATAAAAGCTGTATGTGATGTCAGGTGATGGATTGAATTAAATTGTCACTGTTGACACCTAAAAATACCCATGCTATCATATGCTGATCACAAGGGATAAAAGCCTTTGAAATCACCCTCGTTGTCATGCATGGGCTATGATTTAGGTTAGCCTAGTCCATGGTAGTCATAGAAACAAAGAATGGCCAAGGATTTCGAGAGCCTAAAGGCTAGATTTCAATGGACCTACAAATACAAATACATGATTTGATGATAGAGCAATTGATTGCCACATGTCCAAGTCAAGAGATGCCGTTGAAAACATAACATTTAGATGGAATTGACAACGAAGTTTGGGCAGGAACGGTTGGTGCTTAAAAGGGTGCCAAAGTCAAATGAGCGGTTAATACTTGCTAAATAAGCCATGAGAACATTGTTGAACAAATTAGAAAGCAACTAGAAGGCGATTCGTCGTTGAACGTGGAGTAACTTTTAAGGAGGAAGCAACCAACTACCAACAATTACAAATTGGCCAATAAATACCGTAGGCAATCCAATAGAGAAACCCTCCAAACAACACACAAAACTATTTTATCTTACCTTTTTATCTTAGCCTAGTCTAGTTTAGTTGTAGCTTAAGATTTTCATTGTAAATTCAATTCCAACAATGGTATATTAGATTTTAATACTAATCAATTATCCAACGTCGTTGATTAGATTCCAACGTTGTGTCCTCATATCCATCTAGGAGCAGTACCCACTAAGTGTTATTACCATCGTCCAACATCATCAATTAGATTCCAATATTATGTCTTCATATCCATTTAGGAACAATGTCTGCTAGGTGTTGTTACCACCATCTAGTGTTGTTGATTATATTTTGACGTCGCGTCCTCATATTCACTTAGAAGATGTGTTTATTAGGTATTATCCCCACTGTCCAGCGTTATTGAGATTCCGACGTTGTATCCTCGAACCCATTTGAAAGCAATGCTTTCTCTGTGCTTTTGTTAATATCTAATGTTGTTGAATCAATTTCGATATTATACAAACTACTTTGATTTTAATAGGTTTTCATTAGTATGTTAAAGTGAGTTTGGAACAAATTGTTGATTGGATATCAACAGTGGTTATCATTGATTTTGACTTCATATTAAGCGACTTTATAATATTGGGAACTATATGATATATAGCTCTGTCAGCATTTGACTCTCTTTATCCAATATTATCACAAAACCCAAGTCTCCTTTAATAAAAACCAAAATATAACACTTAGTTAAAGATATTTTATTGCATAATCCAAAACCGGCAAAATAGTCGTATTATAGTCAAGGTTATCTTATTTTGCATTATTTAAATCATTAAATCATGGGAAAAATTTATTGGTAAAATACACAACGTGAAGAACGTGATTGAGGATGTAACGACCAGCATGATTCATCACTACTTGGGATGACAAAATTAATTTTAAAAAGTATATAAGAAACTATAACCATGACAACTTATCACCTATTTAGCTAGCCCAAAAAAAAAATGTATAACTAACTCTCAAGTGATATAATATACAAAACTTCATGTGCTCAATTATCTGTCAATTAATTTCACAAAACTGCCGACCTCATAATTGGATTATGTAGAGTTTATTCAGCTAAAAACACAATCGCTAGTAAAATATCAATGGTAAACTCTCATTTTAAATTAATAAAGTTAGCTACTTTAAAATGTTACTAATTGTTGACGCCTAGAATTTCGCCCAACAAATCAAACGTGCATTTTTTGTGACGTATATAAAAATAAATAAATAAATAAATGGGCAATAAAAAAATGATGGATGAATAAAAATTAACCAAATACAAAAAAGTAAATAAAATAAAATAAAAAAGGCCTCGTTCCGATTCGGTAGCGCTTCGGAGACCTAGTCCGGCCCATTCCATTCCTCTGGCTAGCTATTCGGACCAATAGCCTCTTCCTTTCAGCTCCGTCACCCTCAATCAATCGTCTACACCATCTCCGATTGGTGACGGCCGCCGTCAAATCTTCCTTGCCGGTAACCGCAACCTCGGCCGTGACAGAGCAGAGAATGGACGCTCACCACCACCGATCGAAACTTCTCTCGTGCTCTTTCTCCCTCGCTTGGTGCAGGCGGGAGAGGCTGAGGAACCGAGCGAAGCAAGAACAGACGCCCGGACCAAGAAAATATCTCTCTCTCTCTCTTATCTTCAGCACTCTGGACCAAATCCAATGTGTACGGCCGCGGTCGGAGCCAGTTGCAGCTGAATATCTTCATCAAGCAATTTCGTCGCTGAATTGATTCGTCGCCTTAGCTTCGCCTTCGTGAGATTCTCCAAGTCTTTTGAGTGTCTTTCATTTATTAGTAGGTAACCATTCGGATCGGATCTCCCCCAGGGTAGGACGCGGTCGATTCATCGAGATTAAATCCTACAATTGTTCTGTATTGCCTTTTGCCGAGAGCTTCAAATTGTTATCTCGAATTATTGTCCATTATTTGGTCTCGAATTCGTCGCTTCCGCTCTAGCAATTTTTTGGAGGGATTTCTCATGTTATATTCCTTGCCAATTGATAGGAATTCCTATTTGTAGAACACCTCGCCCTTCATGATCACCACCCGTTCGATGTTTTGCCTCAGAGATGATAATGGCGAATTTGTCTGTCGTTGATCAATCTGAGATCGGATGGTTCAACGTGCTGGACTGCTGATCATATATTGTGAATTGATGGTTCATCCTTTGACGACAGAGATTTCCTTTTTCCCTTGGTGCTTCGGTTTACTTTGTGCTTTGGTTGTGTGACTGAATTGTCGTCTAATAATAACAATAAGTCAACAATATGTTGGTAGTAAAAAATCACAAGCCAAGCTATATCAAGTTCAATTTCGTTTTTATGCTCATGAAAGACCATTCCGCTGAACTTTGAGAAAGAGAGCCTTCGACCTACTTCGAATTCAAAAAAAGCAGAAACAGTTATAAACTTTACCAAGCTAGAACGAGACAAAGTAGTTGATGAGAAATGCTCAGGAATCGGAAATTTAGTTAGGTTGGGAAATTATGGGTACATGAAGGCAGTTGAGGTAGGAAATCATGGATATATGAAAGCAGTTTAGTTAAGAAATGATCATCGACCTAGTAATAATCAAAGGGAATTTAAGACTTACGAAAAAAAAAAAAAAAAGAGAGAGATGCAGAGGAAGAAGATATGTTCAAATTACACCAAAACCCCGCCAAAATTACTGCTGATTTCCCTTCGAGTATCATTGTAACGTTCATGTCATTGTCTCCATTCGAGCGTCATTTGTACAAACTGTGATTAATTTCAATTCCAGCAATGTTAATGTCCTAGTAAATTAGTAATCTCGTTTTCAGTTTATTTCAGTCGGCTCTTTCCTTTGAGTTTAGTGTTCTTTGCTTTGCTTTCCTTTATTCCTTGCAGCACTTCCACTTTAATTTCTAAGCAATTTGCTATTCCTTTCATTTAGATCGGTCTCTGTCAAACCATTTCATCCATTGCTTCCAGGAGCTAGCACGCATCCACGCATCCACGCACACCATCAAAGCCATCTTTGGAAAGATAGTTTATGGATAGTTTAATCACTTCATAGAGCCAAGCTAGAATCAGAAAGTAAGTTTGTTATTTGTTTTCCCAGTCGCTTGACAGTAAAATCAACTTACATTGAGCAAATTTGCTACAACAATATTATATAGCTAAACATGTTGATGTATGCAAGTGATGACACTATAATAGGATTCTAAAGTTAGAGGTGGCTCAAACCATGTGACATATTATCCCAATGAGGTTTAAGAGGTGGCTTCCACGACGTAACACTTTGTCACGTGTGGCGTTGGGTTTGCATTGTACACAAATGTCAGTCCATATTCAATGCAAACACATGATGTCATCCATCCATGTATCTCATGCTCAATATCTCACACAATGAATAATGATTTAAAAGCAAATTTGCATTATACAGGTATCCACTTGCTTTCCAACCCCACATGGTAATCAATAAGGGGGTGTATGACAAATCAAAATTTTTTTGTTCCAAAAACAATTTTTCTATTCTAGACTTGTTTTTGGAATAGAAATCCATTTGATAAAATTATTTCATTTTTCTATTTCTGAAATAGATTTTGTTCGAGAAATAGATTTGGAATAGAAATCAGAAGCAAAATTTTTTAACTTTTCTATTTCTCGAACAGAAATGAGAAATAAAAATTATTCTTATCGTTTATTCTTACTACGAACTGGCTGTCCATCCGTCGCCGCCGACCACTGTTCGCCGGCCGCCACCAGTTGCCGGATGGCAGCCAATCAGCTGGCCGATGTCTGTTGGCCATGTGCTACTACCGCCACCATCCGTTGGTCACCGGCCGCCACTGCCAGTAGCCACCATCCAAAATGGAGAAATTTTGTGTCGTTATCAAACAAATTTATAATTTTATGGTAGAAATTTTGTGTCGTTATTAAATACATATTTTTGTTTATAAACTTTTCTAGAAATAGAAATTTGTGGCATTGCAAAACATTACAGTTTTATCATGCATGCTAAAAAGTCGATTACGTTAGTATCAATTCTCTCATTTTTTTTTTTTGTCAAATCTCCTTCGAAAAATATGTCGACTTGCATAATATTGCCACCCTAAAGTAGCAATCACACGTTCCTGTAGGCGACAACAATGCGGATAACTACAGAGTCCAGCTTCCTCCTACACCTGTTAGTTTAGGCCAAGATAGACCATCCAAATCACAGTTAACACTTTACAGGTTTTCCTCCCTAGTAAAATAAGAATGTCAAATTGCTCAGGTGATCCTTGTGTTGGTATAGCTCAATGCAACTGTGACTGTGAACTGAAAATCATCAGAAATAACCATTGGCAGCAGAAATGTAAGCTTCAATATAAAATACCCATTTTAACTTGTTTTTTTCTTCAAAAGGCATGCTATTTCGGTGTCTATATAAGTGAGAAATCCATCAATACTTACAAAAAGGTTCAAGAACAAAATGCACCGAATAAAAGTTCTGATTCGGATCGCTGAGCCCTAATACAAATGAGGACAACATCACCATGTAAAAAAAAAAAAAAAAAACCCTTACAAACATAATTTCTACAACTTGAAAAAGAGAAATCAGCACTCCACATACCAATATGTACTTAACAACCATTCTCCGGTACTTTCCATGTTCATCTTCATTGCCTTCCAACTGATCTGCAAGGGACCTGACTAACAAGGGCGGACAACTATGAAAATTCCAACCATAGCAAAGGCATTTCTATAACCAAAAGCTCCATACAAGGCAGCAAGATTATCTGGAGGATGGATGATTCAAATACGTGGAATGAAAACAGGAATGAGGAGGATGGTTTTTTTGTCTAGGACGTTGTACAATAGTCATGAAATTTTACAAAGTAACTTAGTTGGATCTCAGAAGGGTCAATCTAATATCCTCGAGACTAAGCCCCGACAAAGAGAGCGCTTCTTCAAGATATGTTTCCAATTCCAGATGCAGTGTCTCAGGCAGAATGATACATCATACGAAAATGCAATAGTTTTCCCAGCAGAGGAATTTCTAGTACATCGATGATAGTAATCCAGAACCGGTGCACCATAAAATGCAATGCGTGTTGTGTTCTGACGACAGAGTGGTAATGCGATGAGCATACCATTCACCTTCTAAAACAGAGGGGATTACTGTCATTTTACAAGACAAACCTATTCCCGGAAACATTCCAAAAAAAAAAAAAAAAAATCATGAAAACAAGTCGGCGATTTTTTTCTAAGAAGGAACACAGACCCGAAAAAGCAATTACCTTCTGCAGTCATCTGGACAATTTTCAGGCTCAGAGCATCACGCTGAGCTCGAAACTTCATGTTATCCGCTTGCTTCCCCTGCTTTTTGACCTGTTCATCAACGCATCCCACATTCACGTCTACTCTGATTCTGCAAACAACCACTGACGAACACTCCAACCAAGAATTTAGCCAAAAGACAATCAATGCCGCCGGAGATGATCGAGCGAGGTAGAGATTTGCCGCTGCCAGACGGCGCTCGAGCGCCAGAGAGTCGCGGCGATTCGAACCGGAGCGAGGATTGGCCAGCGAAGAAGATGGAGACGAATGCCGAATGGCCCATGGACTTTCCCGTTAGGAGCCCAATTTGCTCGGTTTAGAGGCTTTGGCACTTAATAAGGTACCAGTCTTTGAAGACAAAGGATAGCCTTATACCTTTACCAAAAAAAAAAAGGATAGCCTTATACTAACATCCGCTCTATGTCTTTGCTAATAGAGAATAAAAGGATTTATGTTTGAGGCAAGCCTAAAAAAATAATAATAAGTAACCTCATAAATTGCTCTAGAGCGAAGTCCGAGTGTTGACACCTATTTTTAGAAAGTCTAGGAAAATAAAGAAAATAAAAATTGCATTGGAACAAATAAAAGGAAAAAATGGGGGAAATTTATTTAATTGATTATGCATGGAAATTTAAAATTCTGATGATCATTCGGATTTCGTTAAATGCAGAAGCAATTTAAAAATCAAGTGAATAAGAGGCAAGCATTTTGCAAAATGGAATAAATCTGAGTAGGATCGAGCTGATTGCGAAATCACGTTCCGATTTGCAGGCTTGATTTAATGCAGCAGAAGATGGAGTTGCTATAAAAATGGCCATATGAAAATCACTATAAAAGGAGCCATAATTTTCGTGAGCCGAGGAAGGGGAATTTGGAGAGGGATTCGAAATTTTGGAGAGAAAATTGGCGTGAAAAAAAAAAGTCTTCGTCCATCCTAGGCAAAGAGAAAAAAAAAAACTCTCCTTTTCTCTCTGCCAAAAGAAGAAAAAGTCAACTAAAAGTTTGCAGAGAGGGAGCAGGAAGAGGAGACGTGAGGGGACGTGAGAGGAAAGAGAAAAAAATTTTTTTTTTAAAAAAGAAGAAAATCGGTCTTCTTCCTCACGAGCTCGCCTCCGCCGTTGCTGCTGGTACACACCCTCCGCGCCAGTGCCGGCGCCGGCTACCGCTGATCGGAGGCCCCCGAAGCCCACTCGCCGCTGCGCCACCGCAAGCACTGTCGCCGTGCCTTGCCGCCGACGCAGCAAGCCTTCAACGCCGCTGCCGCGTGCCTCCGACGCCCACCGCCGCTCCTCTGCACCCGTGACCTGCTGCTGCCCAGTCGACACCGAAGCGCCGAAGCCCGCCGCTCCCGATCTCACCGCACCAGCAACACCGGACGCCGTGCGCCCCGACGACCGCGCTCCCGCCCTCGCCGACGCCGCGCCGTTGCAACACCCCTGCTCCACCCGCGACGCCGCATGTCGATCTCCGAGCTCCGCCGCGCCTCCGCACCGCCACCTCGCTGGTCCGCTCGCCTCCGCCACGCTGCGCCACCGGTCTCGCCGCTCCGTCCGCATTTCAACCCGACGCCCGAAACTTGCACTGCTCCCGCGCCAACGCGACACCAGCCGCCTCCGCGACCCACTCGCCTCTGCCCAACACTCAGCCGCCGCCGCGCTGCTGTCCCTGCCGCGACCCGACGCCACTGGAGCCTCCCCCGCCGCTGCTCGCCGGAGTCCCTCGCCGGTAGCTACCCTTGCTGCTCTCGCCGGAGTCCGTTGCCGGCGAATCCCCCTCACCGGAGCAGCCATCATTTTCGCCTGAAAAAAAAGAAAAAGAAAAAGAATCAATTTAGGTAGTTTTTTCTTCTATTTATTTATTTTATTTTCATTATTTTTGTTATTTTACTTTATCTTGTCCTTTTTAGTATAATTAGTCTTTAATATGTGATTGAGAATTTTAACCTATCACCTAATTCGCAACCACGCCAGGTTTTTTTATTTCATCTATAAGGCTTTAGATGAAATAATTAACCAAGTGGGAATAAAATTGATATTTTCATCTTTAAGGCTTAAGATCAACTTATCGATTTTACTAGCGAAATATCATCTCTTGATCTAAGTTATGCGTGATATTTTTTTTTAGTAATTTTGGATGGTCTTGATTGTTTTATTTATCTTGAAATGTGTTCGAATTATAATATTGCATGTTTAGGGTTTACATACTTAAAATAGGAATCTTATTTCGAATCTTAAATAAAAAAAATTAAATCAATCAATTTAGGTTGCTAGATTTTTAGTTTGGATTGCATTTGTCAAATTAATTTCGAAATTAAACAAAAACAACAAAAAAAATCATCATACACATGTCATGTAGTGTCAAAGCATATTTTGCACGTCATTGCATATTAGGATTAAATTGCACTTAGTTCAATTCTAGATAATATTCCTTCTTAATTCGTTATAAGTTTAGGTATTTTTTAGATATATTGCATTTTAGGATTATTCAGGTTAAGATAATGTTTTAGTTTAAATTAGGATTTGGCTCAACCTAATTCCTAATGCAAATTAAATAGAATCTTAATCTAGTTAAATAAATTTTCACATTTTCCCCTAATTCCGAATTTTCATAAAAAAAATACAAAAAAATGTCTTAGAATAAATTAATTCTATTCCCTAGGATAGATTACATTTTTAGGAAAAAGAAAAAATATCATTGTGTATAATTAAAAATATATTCACGAAATGCATGTCATTTAGATATTGTTGTTAGGTCCATTTAATTAGAAATTGCATGGCATTAGAATTAGGTCATTTAGTTAATATTGCATTGCATATTGCATGATTTTTATTAATTAAGTGAAAACAAAAAGAAATTGTGTGTTAATTAGAAACCATATCCAGGGTTGTCGATGTGATTTTTAATCTAACATTGCAGATGATTTCGTTGCTTTGAGGTAAGTTTTTGCAATTTATTTATTATTTATCTGAATGTTAAATTGGTGGGTTGCGCACCCGCATGATCACCTCACATGTTAGGAAAATAGGTTAAAATAAATCAGCTGCTTGCAAAAACATTTTGAAAAATTAAAAAGAAATGGTACCGAAAGGGCATTAGAGAAATCTAGTGTAACCAAGTCCCCGTACTCAGTCTCTGGTTCGTAGGATTAAAATAAATCTCCATTTATTTTACTTAGGTGTCTAATCGATCTACCATAAACCGATTAGTGGCGACTCTTAGTTAATAACTCCTTGCATGTTTAAAAATTTAAACTTAAGTCGCGATTTGGTATGGGCTTGGGAGAGCCCGAGCTAAGTTTAAAAACTTAGTAGTCTATTAACCTAGTTTTAGGTGGTGCACCCGAAAAATAGGTCGCGACACCGAGTTATAGACTTCCTCCCCTCTCCCTCGTGGATGCAATGATGAAGCCATAAGATTGTTGCGACTCTTGAGGACTGGACAAGCTGCATCTCACACGATGCAATTCCCCAAAAACAATGAGGAAAAATTCGGGATTTAAATTGCGGGAGAACTGGAAAATATTCTGCTAAAACTTCACAGATGCTCATCGTGTCTACAAATTATCCATCACTTAAAGAGCTTTGCAGACTATAATTCGTCTAAATGATGTTACGAGGGAAAATTACTAAAAAAGTCATAAATTTCTTATAATTATGCAAGTTTAGTCCTAATTTTTTTTTATTAATTCAATCTTAGATGTGACACCCCGAACCCTTCGCAGGTCGTCACCAGCGCCGGTGTTACATCTTTTACCATCTCTATCTCTTGGCTAAATTAAGCCTTGCCAGATTACAAGCATTTTTTTTTTTTTAAACGGTCCCATGCGCGACTCATAGCGGAAGCAAATTAAACATCTCCATCTCCCTTACTAACCCATGATACAAATACACACCAACTACACATCAGGATTTTATAAATAACGTTGACGCTTTGCTTACATACATACATATAGCGAGATGGGGTTTTTCCTCGGGTCGGTACAAAAGGAACAGAAAAGGTTAAGACTCCGCCATATCCCACCTAAAATCTCAAAAAGGAACTCCGACCTCTAACATCATATGAGCACAAAAACCCTCCCATCACGAGCGTCAACTATCTATACCAAAAAGCGGTCTAGCTCCTACTCCTCGCGTGCGATCTCACACCCATCCCGGTGCGTCAGGTGGTGGCGGCGGCAGCATCCCTCGCATAACACCATCTCGACGGACGTGAACAGAAATGAACTCTTGTATGACGGGGCCCCCAGCAAGGCCGATATCATACATGACTAAGCATCGTACTCGGATAAAAGTCAATCCGGGTATCGAGGGACAGTCTATCTCAGTCATCTCCACCTCGACGTCAGACGGAATACCGTAAAACACGCCACGCGAAATAGCAGGCAGCGGCATAGTGCTAATCTGAAATGTTATCCCCAAAAGGGGTGAGTACAACCACTCAGCAGATAGGGAAATCCAATAACAACTCAGTGCACCATGCATACCATCATACAATTCAGGCATCACTTACCTTTTTGATGACAAGCGTATTCATGCATCATCATAGCATACATATCATCATTAACCATGCATCACCATGCATATCACATCATATCATCATTAGCCATGCATCACCATGCATATCATATCATCATTAACCATGCATCACCATGCATATCACATCATATCATCATTGGCCATGCATCACCATGCATATCACATCATATCATCATTGGCCATGCATCACCATGCATATCACATCATCATAAACCATGCATCACCATGCATATCACATCATGTCATCATTAGCCATGCATCACCATGCATATCACATCATCATTAGCCATGCATCACCATGCATATCACATCATATATCATTAGCCATGCATCACCATGCATATCACATCATCATTAGCCATGCATCACCATGCATATCACATCATATATCAATTTCCATTTTTATTTATCAATTGATTCCCACATTATCTTTTCTCAAATCATCACCATCCCTTCGGGCAGAAACCTCCGACAGGGTATCATTATCAATCCTTCGGGCAGAAACCTCCGACAGGGTTCCCAGTATCCCAGCCATCTCATGGCCACTGGGCTTCCGGCCCCCCACATTCCGGGCATCTCGCACCTCAACTAGCATCACGAGGAACCTCCCTTCGGGCAGAAACCTCCGACAGGGACTTCCGGCCTTTACCCTTCTAACCGGGGATCTCGCACCCTAATCCTGGCATCGCGAGTCACTTCCGGGCATGTATCCGAGATACAACCGGACTTCCGGCCCCCCACATTCCGGGCATCCTGAAACTCCCAGGGAATCTCTGGAATTACGCCACCAGGCCACCAGACAACATCCTCCGCCACAACCTCTTACTCACATACCACTTTCCACTTTTTATCATCCTTTTCATCTTATTATTTCATGACATATGATCCACACACATGCATCATGATTCATAATCATACATGCATCAATGCCATATAACAATACATCATAATTCATGATCATACATGCATCAATGTCATATAACAATGCATCATAATTCCATAGGACTCATGGCCAATAAAATAATCCACCTTTATTTTATTATTATTATATTATTATATTATTATATTATTATGTTATTATATTATTATTTTCATAAATAAATATTATATTTAACATTTATGATTTTCCAAAAATCATAATCTTCAATCAGTCATCAAACCAACAATTAAAATCAAATTTCACATAAAATCCATGGCTAATTTGCATTTTTCATAATTTCCCAAATTTCCACAAAATACTCACAATATTCGGAAAATGGCCAGATTGCACAGTTTTCGAATTAATTCAATTAAAATACTCATATGACCTCCGAAAATTCCCAAATTTGACAGGGTGATAGCCAACACATTTTCGTGCATTTTTCATGTAGAACTCTAAGCCAAATTCTTTATAGATTAATTTATACAACTCCATGAAGCTTCTGGAACCTCTACCGTTTCGTCCAGAGTACATATCACCGAAAAACTTAGGTTTGACCCATCAAATCTCTTTCGTTTCTTCTGAAATTCGAGTATGTTATGTATCAATGTGTCCTTTACAAATTTCATGAAGAGATCTAGGTTAAATAACCAAAGTATGATCCTCTTTTAAGTCCTTGAAGTTTCGGGTGTCTCGGTTCACTTCAACAGAACCATCCGTCTCAAAGATCTAGCCGATTAACTATGCTACACTTGTTCATTTCTCTTCAAATTTGAGTATGTTGTAGTTTAGGATGTTACCAACAACTTTCATGAAGACAACAAAGTGAGATCTCCAACAGAAATCAACATGCAACCAAGAAATCATCAAGAGGTCAGTAGGAAATTCGCAGATCTAAAGCCTCCGTGAAATAGAACTTTTGACCCCTCATATCACCTTCGTTTTCCATGAAATTCGAGTATGTCATACCTCAAGATGTTAGCTTCAACTTTCATCTAGACACCGAAGCCAAAATCACACTCCAAATACACATGCAAGCCCGAATAAGAAACTGTCTACCACAAACCGAACGGAAACAGCTACATGGCATGCAAACAAACCCTCCTTGGCTCGGTTTTTCTCACACATAACACTCAAAACCAGACATGCAACTACCAAAACAGACGTGCAAGAGAAGTTATGAACTCCCACTTGCCTCTATGATGGACGAATAGCAACACACGGCGGCGTACGGCGGCGTAGGACGGCGAACGGACAGCACCCTCCTCCGGCTCCGCCTCCTTCCCTCTCGGCTTCTCTCCCTCTCACTCGCAATTTCTCCCTCTCTCTCTCTCACCTTGGACGAAAATGGAGCCAAGGTCCGGCCACTCTCTCTCCTCATCCTTTTATACCCCCCTTAGGCCATCATTTGCAATGATTATTCACCTATCCAATGGCCAATGCATGTTCTTGCCATTTGCCACTTGTAATTTCTAATTTTGAATTTGAATTTGGGCTTAATGGGCTTTGGAGTTGGGCCCAACCGGCCACTCCTCCTTGGGCTGGTCGACAGCCACCTATTGGGCCCAATGGGCCGACTAGCTTGGCCCACCAAGCTCTAGGCTAATGGGTCCAAGGCCCATCCGAATTTTAACCCTTTTTCTCCTTTTTTTTTTTTTTGAATTTCTTTCTATAAATATTTCTAAATTCAAATTTCATCTTGGCCAAAGTCTTGGGACATTTTTAATTATTGAAATTTAAATCATATGGCCAAGCATTAACTAATTAAATTTAAATTTCCGCAATCACAAGCAAAATTCATCAAATTAAAGGACAAATTGGCTAAAGCATAGGCCATAAAATTCTATCACCTAATTAAAGACATTTAACACACCTTAAGGCTTGGCTTTGAATTTCCGGGATGCCACAATTCTCCCCTCCTTAGAGAATTTCGTCCTCGAAATTCAAGCACTACTCGCGCCTTCTTGAAATAAATAAGGGTACTTTTCCCTCATCTGATCCTCACTTTCCCATGTGGCTTCCTCCACATCATGATGTCGCCCTAACACCTTAACCAATGGGATCTTTTTGGTCCTAAGAATTTGCTCCTTTCGATCTAATATCTGCACCGGCTCCTCAATGTACCTTACTTTCTCATCCATTTTGATGGCTTCATGATCGAGTATATGACCAGGATCCGGCTGGTACTTCCTCAACATCGATACATGAAACACATCGTGCAGATTTCCTAACTTAGGAGGTAACGCTAAACGATAAGCCACATCACCTATCCTCTCCAGAATTTCAAAAGGTCCAACAAATCTAGGGCTTAACTTACCCTTCTTCCCAAATCGAGATATTCCTTTCATTGGAGATACCTTAAGGAATACATGATCTCCTACATTAAACTCCAAAGGCCTCCTACGTCTATCAGCGTAGCCTTTCTGTCTACTCTGAGCCGCTCTAAGCCTTTCTCTGATAACATCAACAGCCTCAGCGGTAACTTGTACTAATTCAGGTCCTGTCAACTTCCTTTCTCCTACTTCATTCCAACAAACAGGAGTCCTACATCTCCTTCCATACAATGCTTCATAAGGCGCCATGCCTATACTCTTCTAAAAACTATTGTTATAGGCAAACTCTACCAAATGCAATCTCTCATCCCAATTTCCTCTGAAATCAATCACACAAGCTCTTAACATATCCTCCAGTATCTGAATCACTCTTTCTGATTGACCATCTGTCTGGGGATGAAAAGCTGTACTAAACTGAAGCTTAGATCCTAACGCAACTTGAAGACTTTTCCAAAAATTCGAAGTAAACCTCGGGTCTCGATCTGAAGTAATGGTCACTGGAACACCATGTAAGCGTACCACTTGACTTACATACATGTCCGCATACTTATCCATTGGGTAATCCATGCGAATTGCTAAGAAATGCGCCGACTTAGTCAAACGATCCACTATAACCCAAATTGAATCGTGACTACTTGATGTCCTTGGCAATCCTTGCACAAAGTCCATCGTTACATGTTCCCATTTCCATTCAGGAATGTCTAATGGTCTCAAAAGTCCTGCGGGTTTTCGATGCTCCGCTTTTACTTGCTGACACGTCAAACATTGAGATACGTATCTAGCCGTATCTGCCTTCATACCATTCCACCAAAATTGCTGACGCAAATTTCTGTACATCTTTGTACTACCTGGGTGGATACTATAATTACTCTTATGTGCCTCCGACAGAATTTCCTTCCTTAATTCCTCATTGTCGGGAACACAAAGTCGTCCTTGACATCTTACTATTCCATCATCAGAGATCTGAAATTCTGATCTTTTCCCTAAAGATACTGTATCTTTCACTTTCAAAATCTCTGGGTCAGATTCTTGCAGAATTTTAATTCTACGGATGATCTCTGGCTCAATCCTTAATGCACTAAGCATACCAGTAAGACAATCCATTTCCAATTTAAATTCGGAATTTGCTACAGATTCTAACAATTTCCATTCTGCCATCCTCAAACTGGCTATCTCAATGGCCGACTTACGACTAAGAGCATCTGCTACTCTATTCGCTTTCCCTGGATGATATTTTATCTCACAGTCATAATCCTTCAACAACTCCATCCACCTCCTTTGTCTCATGTTCAACTCCTTTTGTGAGAACAGATACTTCAAACTCTTATGATCCGTATAGATCTCAAACTTTTCCCCATACAAATAGTGTCTCCATATCTTCAAGGCAAACACTATAGCTGCTAGCTCTAAATCATGCGTCGGGTAATTTAGCTCATGAGGTTTCAATTGTCTGGATGCATAGGCTACAACCTTGCCATGCTGCATCAACACACATCCTAGTCCTTTGTGAGATGCATCACTATACACTGTGAAACCATCAGGTCCAGTAGGTATAGTCAGAATTGGAGCTGAAGTCAATTTCCTTTTGAGCTCTTGGAAACTCCTTTCACATTCTCCATTCCACTCAAATTTCACATTCTTTCGGGTCAACTTAGTTAAAGGTCCTGCTAGCCTTGAAAATCCTTCAATGAATCTCCTATAATAACCAGCCAATCCTAAGAAACTTCGTATCTCAGTAGGTGTCGTCGGTCTCGGCCAATTTACTACCATTTCAACTTTTGCCGGGTCTACTGCAATTCCTTTTCCTGACACCACATGTCCTAAAAATATTATCCGGTCCAACCAGAATTCACACTTACTAAACTTAGCATACAACTTATGCTCTCTTAGAGTCTGCAAAACTATTCTCAAATGCTGCTCATGCTCTTTAGGTCCTTTCGAATATACCAAAATATCATCAATAAACACAATCACAAATTGGTCCAAGTAAGGCTGGAATATCCTATTCATCAAATCCATAAATGCAGCAGGGGCGTTAGTCAATCCAAATGGCATAACAAGGAACTCATAGTGCCCATAACGAGTTCTAAATGCAGTCTTAGGGATGTCCTCCTTTTTAATTCTTAACTGATGGTACCCCGACCTCAAATCAATCTTAGAGAAAACTGAACTTCCTTGGAGTTGATCAAATAAATCATCAATTCTAGGCAAAGGATACTTATTCTTAATGGTCACTTGATTCAACTGCCTATAGTCAATACACAAACGCATTGACCCATCCTTCTTTTTCACAAACAAGACCGGTGCACCCCAAGGTGAAGCACTTGGTCTAATAAATCCTTTATCAAGCAATTCTTGCAGTTGCACTTTCAACTCCTTCAATTCAACTAAAGCCATCCTATACGGGGCTTTTGATATAGGTCCTGTTCCAGGCATTAATTCAATTTCAAATTCAATCTCCCGCTCTGGCGGCAATCCAGGCAATTCCTCAGGAAATACATCTTGAAACTCGTTAACTACATGAACTTCCTCAAGATTAGGCTCCTCTCTAGCGCAATCTCTAACTATGGCTAGGTACCCTTGACATTCTTGGTCAAGTAACTTACAAGCTTCTACTACCGAAATAAGCGCTACAGGCAAATGGGTCTGACCTCCCAAGAATTCACAACTAGACTGATCAGGTAAAACAAATTGTACCACTCTTCTATAACAATCCATTCTAGCCCGATACTTACGAAGCCAGTCCATTCCTATAATAACATCAAAATCATACATAGCCATTACAACCAAGTCTATTTCCATATCCTTTCCTCCCATTGAGATCTTACAATTTTCACACACCAATGTAGACAATACCATATCCTTTAAAGGCGTGGAAACACAAAGAGGCGTCTCAAGCGGCATAACTTCTATCTTATTCAAGCATCTATATCTTTCAGACACAAACGAATGCGTTGCACCCGTGTCAAACAATGCATATGCCTTTTCACCATTAATAAGAATCGTACCTGAGATAACATTCTTGGAAGCTTCCGCTTCCTCCTGGGTAATCGCATACACCCTTCCTTGTGCAGGTGGTCTCTGAGGATTTCCTTGCGGATTCGATCTAACAGCACTCTGATATCCCTGTCGCACTGAGCCAACACTCACTTGCGACTTCTCTCGCGGGCAATTCCTCCTAAGATGACCTACTTGTCCACAGCCAAAACATTTCTGCTGTCCAGGCTGATAGGGTGCTTTCCCTATGTTCAGACCACTCCTTGCTCCTCCAAAATTTCCAAAATTACCCTTCTTCTTCACATTCCAGGTCTGACCTTGACCAGAATAAGGCCTCTTCCCCTTCTTCACATCACTAAAATTCAACGGTTTCTTAAACTCAGACCGCTCTCTCAGCAATTCCTGCTCCACTAACTGCGCCCTTTCATAAATCTCATTATAATCTCTTATATTCAAAGGCACCAGCTGCTTTCTAATGTCAGTCCTCAGCCCTTTCAGGAATCTCTTAGCCTTCTCTTCCTGATCCTCAATCAATCTAGGAGCATATCTAGACAATTCAGAAAATCTAGCCTCATACTGATCTACAGTCAATCCCTTTTGTTCTAGCTGAACAAATTCAGTAATCTTCCTATCCTTAGCACAATCAGAGAAATGCTTCCTATTGAAAGCTCTAACAAACTCTTCCCAACTAACATCAGTACCTGGTGGAAAGATTATGTCCTTCGAAGCTCTCCACCAAAACTTCGCATTTCCCTCCAATTGGTACTCTGCTAAGACTATTTTCTCAGCATCAGTGCAGTCCAACAGCCGGAAAATTCTTTCCATCCCATCAATCCATTGCTCTGCCTCCTCAGGACTTCCCATTCCATTAAACTTAAGTGGTTTCAGCTTCAAAAACTGCTCCACTAGTCTCTGAGTACGGCGTTCTGCTCCAGGCTGTTGCTGCGCCTGCCTCTCCATCAGATTTCCAATATTGGCTAATGCCTGCAGGATATCTTCCATTCGGGGTTCAGCCCTTGCAGCAGAGGCTTCAGCCCTCGATGGATGAGCACTTCCAGCTCGCACCATGACTCTCCTGCAATTTCCAAGCATTGCCTCAGGAATAATCTGAGACTCACTGCCTCCACTCAAAGCAATTATCACTACCACATAAGTAACATATACATGTTACTGGCACTTAAAATAACTCAAAACAAACTACTAGGGATCTACGAGTGAATACCCATCACCCGTTATTCAATTATTTCGTTTTACATCCTATGGTGTGTATTGTCATCATGTTCCTCAATTTCCAAATGAGGCTCCTTATCACTCCACTTATAACCATTCGCTCTGATACCAAAAAGGGCGGCTGTGACACCCCGAACCCTTCGCAGGTCGTCACCAGCGCCGGTGTTACATCTTTTACCATCTCTATCTCTTGGCTAAATTAAGCCTTGCCAGATTACAAGCATTTTTTTTTTTTTTAAACGGTCCCATGCGCGACTCATAGCGGAAGCAAATTAAACATCTCCATCTCCCTTACTAACCCATGATACAAATACACACCAACTACACATCAGGATTTTATAAATAACGTTGACGCTTTGCTTACATATATACATATAGCGAGATGGGGTTTTTCCTCGGGTCGGTACAAAAGGAACAGAAAAGGTTAAGACTCTGCCATATCCCACCTAAAATCTCAAAAAGGAACTCCGACCTCTAACATCATATGAGCACAAAAACCCTCCCATCACGAGCGTCAACTATCTATACCAAAAAGCGGTCTAGCTCCTACTCCTCGCGTGCGATCTCACACCCATCCCGGTGCGTCAGGTGGTGGCGGCGGCAGCATCCCTCGCATAACACCATCTCGACGGACGTGAACAGAAATGAACTCTTGTATGACGGGGCCCCCAGCCAGGCCGATATCATACATGACTAAGCATCGTACTCGGATAAAAGTCAATCCGGGTACCGAGGGACAGTCTATCTCAGTCATCTCCACCTCGACGTCAGACGGAATACCGTAAAACACGCCACGCGAAACAGCAGGCAGCGGCATAGTGCTAATCTGAAATGTTATCCCCAAAAGGGGTGAGTACAACCACTCAGCAGATAGGGAAATCCAATAACAACTCAGTGCACCATGCATACCATCATACAATTCAGGCATCACTTACCTTTTTGATGACAAGCGTATTCATGCATCATCATAGCATACATATCATCATTAACCATGCATCACCATGCATATCACATCATATCATCATTAGCCATGCATCACCATGCATATCATATCATCATTAACCATGCATCACCATGCATATCACATCATATCATCATTGGCCATGCATCACCATGCATATCACATCATATCATCATTGGCCATGCATCACCATGCATATCACATCATCATAAACCATGCATCACCATGCATATCACATCATGTCATCATTAGCCATGCATCACCATGCATATCACATCATCATTAGCCATGCATCACCATGCATATCACATCATATATCATTAGCCATGCATCACCATGCATATCACATCATCATTAGCCATGCATCACCATGCATATCACATCATATATCAATTTCCATTTTTATTTATCAATTGATTCCCACATTATCTTTTCTCAAATCATCACCATCCCTTCGGGCAGAAACCTCCGACAGGGTATCATTATCAATCCTTCGGGCAGAAACCTCCGACAGGATTCCATGATCAATTTGATCATCACCCTTCGGGCAGAAACCTCCGACAGGGTTCCCAGTATCCCAGCCATCTCATGGCCACTGGGCTTCCGGCCCCCCACATTCCGGGCATCTCGCACCTCAACTAGCATCACGAGGAACCTCCCTTCGGGCAGAAACCTCCGACAGGGACTTCCGGCCTTTACCCTTCTAACCGGGGATCTCGCACCCTAATCCTGGCATCGCGAGTCACTTCCGGGCATGTATCCGAGATACAACCGGACTTCCGGCCCCCCACATTCCGGGCATCCTGAAACTCCCAGGGAATCTCTGGAATTACGCCACCAGGCCACCAGACAACATCCTCCGCCACAACCTCTTACTCACATACCACTTTCCACTTTTTATCATCCTTTTCATCTTATTATTTCATGACATATGATCCACACACATACATCATGATTCATAATCATACATGCATCAATGCCATATAACAATACATCATAATTCATGATCATACATGCATCAATGTCATATAACAATGCATCATAATTCCATAGGACTCATGGCCAATAAAATAATCCACCTTTATTTTATTATTATTTTATTATTATATTATTATATTATTATGTTATTATATTATTATTTTCATAAATAAATATTATATTTAACATTTATGATTTTCCAAAAATCATAATCTTCAATCAGTCATCAAACCAACAATTAAAATCAAATTTCACATAAAATCCATGGCTAATTTGCATTTTTCATAATTTCCCAAATTTCCACAAAATACTCACAATATTCGGAAAATGGCCAGATTGCACAGTTTTCGAATTAATTCAATTAAAATACTCATATGACCTCCGAAAATTCCCAAATTTGACAGGGTGATAGCCAACACATTTTCGTGCATTTTTCATGTAGAACTCTAAGCCAAATTATTTATATATTAATTTATACAACTCCATGAAGCTTCTGGAACCTCTACCGTTTCGTCCAGAGTACATATCACCGAAAAACTTAGGTTTGACCCATCAAATCTCTTTCGTTTCTTCTGAAATTCGAGTATGTTATGTATCAATGTGTCCTTTACAAATTTCATGAAGAGATCTAGGTTAAATAACCAAATTATGATCCTCTTTTAAGTCCTTGAAGTTTCGGGTGTCTCGGTTCACTTCAACAGAACCATCCGTCTCAAAGATCTAGCCGATTAACTATGCTACACTTGTTCATTTCTCTTCAAATTTGAGTATGTTGTAGTTTAGGATGTTACCAACAACTTTCATGAAGACAACAAAGTGAGATCTCCAACAGAAATCAACATGCAACCAAGAAATCATCAAGAGGTCAGTAGGAAATTCGCAGATCTAAAGCCTCCGTGAAATAGAACTTTTGACCCCTCATATCACCTTCGTTTTCCATGAAATTCGAGTATGTCATACCTCAAGATGTTAGCTTCAACTTTCATCAAGACACCGAAGCCAAAATCACACTCCAAATACACATGCAAGCCCGAATAAGAAACTGTCTACCACAAACCGAACGGAAACAGCTACATGGCATGCAAACAAACCCTCCTTGGCTCGGTTTTTCTCACACATAACACTCAAAACCAGACATGCAACTACCAAAACAGACGTGCAAGAGAAGTTATGAACTCCCACTTGCCTCTATGATGGACGAATAGCAACACACGGCGGCGTACGGCGGCGTAGGACGGCGAACGGACAGCACCCTCCTCCGGCTCCGCCTCCTTCCCTCTCGGCTTCTCTCCCTCTCACTCGCAATTTCTCCCTCTCTCTCTCTCACCTTGGACGAAAATGGAGCCAAGGTCCGGCCACTCTCTCTCCTCATCCTTTTATACCCCCCTTAGGCCATCATTTGCAATGATTATTCACCTATCCAATGGCCAATGCATGTTCTTGCCATTTGCCACTTGTAATTTCTAATTTTGAATTTGAATTTGGGCTTAATGGGCTTTGGAGTTGGGCCCAACCGGCCACTCCTCCTTGGGCTGGTCGACAGCCACCTATTGGGCCCAATGGGCCGACTAGCTTGGCCCACCAAGCTCTAGGCTAATGGGTCCAAGGCCCATCCGAATTTTAACCCTTTTTCTCCTTTTTTTTTTTTTGAATTTCTTTCTATAAATATTTCTAAATTCAAATTTCATCTTGGCCAAAGTCTTGGGACATTTTTAATTATTGAAATTTAAATCATATGGCCAAGCATTAACTAATTAAATTTAAATTTCCGCAATCACAAGCAAAATTCATCAAATTAAAGGACAAATTGGCTAAAGCATAGGCCATAAAATTCTATCACCTAATTAAAGACATTTAACACACCTTAAGGCTTGGCTTTGAATTTCCGGGATGCCACATTAGATCTTTTTCATTTGTGTCGGTTCAATCAATCCTACCAATTTTAGCCGGTCGGCACTAACATGACACTTTTTAGATAATTTTTATCTTTTAATTTTCTCTTTTATCTTTTATTTATATAAAAAAAAAAACTCCCCGTCCCCTTCCCTTAGCAGTGAGGGTCGCCAGCCAACCCTCGTTGGCTAGGGCGTGAGTTCGCTGCCCCTTGCTTAGATCTAGCAAGGGCCATGACACCCTCACCAAATTTGGCCTAAAGAGGACACTACGGCCCTCGCCCAAACAATGTGAGGGCTGCAACAGCCTCGCTTGATTTGGGCGAGCGAGGCAGTAAGGCCCTAAGTAAAGGAGAAGAGGACAACATTAAAGAAAAGAAAAGAAAAAGAAATTTACAAAAATTTTCAAAAAATTATTAAAAAATTATTTAAAAAGAACCAAGTCAACGCCAGTTGGGCAAAAATGATCAAATGGACTGAACAAGTGTAAATGCAAAAGTTTTAGGTCTGAATTGAGAAAAAGTTTAAGACAGAATTAATACAAATTACAATATATTTAAGATTTTTATGATATTTCTCCCAATGTTACGATGATATAACAATTAATGACAGCCAACAAAAGATCTCTATGACATGTTTTTTTGCCAAAATAACCAAAGATAATTGTTAGTCAAAGTTGTTTAATCTTAGAAATCTGCATCGATTGGAATGGAAGAGCTAGCATAAGTAATTTCTGGGTCATCTCCAACAGCAAATGGATTGCATTCTGATCCTTGTAGATGGAGCTTAGGTGCATTTTGGACCTTACACGTCTTTCATCAATTGCAAGAAGTTGTAGTGCGTAAATGCTTAGTGCATTTCTTGTCAAAAAGATAAAAGGAAAAAGAATAACCTCTTCACAGGAGCCCCAAACCACAGTTACAACAAAACCGATACTTAGGGAGGAAATTTATAAATTAAACCACCACTAGTCAAAATCATGTGAAATCTCCTCTGGATGTATTTTTTTTCGTTTTCTTTTTTTCTTTTCTTAAATTTCCTCCTTCGTTTTCTTCTTGGGTTTGGCAAGATGATGATAGTGGCAATGATGACGGAAATGGCAGCGGTAAAGATCAAAGAGGAGGATATAAGGAAAAATAATTTTAAAGAATGATAAATGTACGTTGTTTTTAGGAGATTTTTGATATCATAAAAAAAAATTGGAATTAATGTGTCGGTTTTTTTTTTTTTGGGTGGTTATTATCCAAAATTAAAAGCTGAATAAAGTTAAAAGAAACGGACCATTCGATTATGTCTTCCCATGTCGTCTTCTCCTTCTCCTTCTCCTTCTTCTTTCGAAGCAAAATGACCATTGGACATCTTCCTCAGCTTCAGAGGCGGGGACGTCTGCCGCGGCTTCCTTGCTGACCTCCACTGGACTCTGCTTCACAGCAGCATCGACACCTACATCAACAACGAGGTCTTGAGCATCATCACAAAGATCTCCATTATAGTAGTACAAGTACCCTTGAGTGTTGCCAAGCATCCCGCTCAGTGTAGGCTGCCGGGTAGAGAAGTTATATCAATGTTAAGTACGTTCTTGGATGAGGTTCGGATGATAGGAATAAGGGAAGCAGGAGGTATAGGGAAGACCACCATCGCTAAAGCTGTCCATGACAGTATCACTAGTCAGTTTGATGAGTGCAACTTTCTTGCAAATGTTAGAGAAACTTCCAGTAGACCTGACAGCGTGGTTCATTTGCAAAAAACACTCTTATCTGAGATATTGTTGAAAGAAAATTTAGTGGTCTTAAGTGTGGATGGAGGCATTAACCTGACATGACATAGACTTTGCGACAGGAAGATTCTACTTGTGCTTGATGCTGTGGATCATGGGGACCAGTTAAATGCATTAGCTAGAGAATGTAAATGGTTTGGAAAAGATAGCGGGATCATTATTACGATTAGAGATAAACATGTACTAACTTCTCACGGGATAGATAAGGTATATGAAGTTTAAAGCGTTAGATCAAGGTGAAGCTTTTGAACTTCTAAGTTCATATGCTTTTCCAAAAAACCAAATACAAGACATAAGCAGGGATCTCATAGATGTATTTTGGGCTATGCTAATGGCCTTCCCTTAGCAATTGTGGTCTTTGGTCCCTTTTTATTTGGCAGAAGTAGAGGGGAATTGTCATGCCCTGATCCTCCGAGCGCGTGCCCATCCCTCTATGGTCGATTAAATAGCGACGTCCCAAAATGCGTCACCGACCCATTCATTTTAATTCGCATGCGGAAGTGAATAATTAATCCCCAAACAACACAAGATGGGATAGAAAAGTGAGGCCATAATTTTTCAAAAACCACATCACACCTTTATACATATCAAACCCATTCATATACAATACTAGTCAACTATACACAAGGTTTGCAGCACAGGTGGGGTAGAGGCTATAGAGCCTCAAGCATGAGGGTTAACGAAGAAAGCCAGCCACTGGGGAGGGCAAGGGCCAAGACACCTCGCGGGCCTTTCGATGAGGGTCGTCGAGGGCTAAGACACTCATAGGCCTTGCCTGGGTGAGAGCCCTCGCCATCGCCAGAAGACTGCAAGGTTGCCCCTCGTCAGCCTCTAACGATGGTCAAACAAGGTCCCCTTCGCTAGATTTGGTGTGAGATAGCTTCTCCAACCTTGGCCAAAGGCTGGCAAGGGCATCTCGACCTTTGCCCTTGTTGACAGTTAGGGATTTCCACTGGCCACTAGTGGAGCAAAAAATAAGGGAAACGGAAAAAAGAGAAAGTAAATGGAAGAAAAAAAAGAAGAAAATAGAATAAAAATGAAAAAAAAACATTGATAAAAAATATGAAAAAGTAAATAAAAAAATTATCCATGTTAACATCAGCCGTGCCATATAGGACAACTATATAGGATAACCGGCATCCAAGTCAATAATTACTAGCCTAAATTGACTGGATGAATTCAATTGGTATCGATACAAAAATGTTTAAAGCTAAATTGATCCAATCGAAAGATATAAGAGTGAATTGGTACCAATGTAATAGATTTAAGGCTTTTTTGGTACTTTTCCCCCTTTTGAAGATTTTTCTATTCAATCCTAAACTTATTATTTATATAATTGGTTGGAAGGATTACATTGGCAATCGTCGAAAGATTTAGGGCTAGCAAATCGTTGTAAATTTTTTTACTAAATTAACATAATTAAAAGGTTTAGAACTAAACTAGCAAATATCAAAAGGTTTAAATTTAGGATTAAATTGGTACAATTGAAAGATTTAAAATTGAATTAATCATTGTACAATAAGTTCAAATCTTTTTAGATAATTTTCTCAATATGGACCACTTATGTTAAATTAATAATGTATCTTTGCCTTGAATAAACACCCATGCAACGATGATGAAATTACGTATAGCGCTAATTTCATCAATAATTTAGAAACCCTTAAATTTTTTATTTTTTATTTTTGGTAAAGGTAATGTGTATATTAACTTTCACCCAAAGTGGGAATATACAAAAGAAAGGAGACCCAAGGAGGCCTTGCACCCAATATGACAAAAGGGTTGTCAAGAGGGGTGTAAGGGTGTCATGGTAACCCAATGAAGCACAAAAGAAGGGAAACACCCTCCGCAAAACAAAGACAAAGCACAAAGAAGGAAACAGATCAATCCAAGAAGATAGACGGATTGAGGCTCCAGCTCTGTTGTAATCTTCAAAGCCTTATCCCTAACAACCTTATCTGTGACATCCCGATTTTCCAATTCTATTTTCAATAAATTGAGACGGGCATTTCGTTGGCACGCATATAGTTCTTTTCCTTGAGTCGGTCACTCATGTGAAAACTAGTCTATCGGGTGAAGCTGTTAAGAGTTTATAATGCATCAGACTCGAGAATTTGGCCAGGAAGCGACCTTTCGACCGAGCTAATCTGCAAGAGTCATTACGGCACAAATAAAAGTCGATTAGAGACCAGAGATAGGTCGACTCGATAGAGGCATGTGATTGAATGTGGGTGATTCCACCGGATCGCATAATCCTTGTCGATCGACACTGGACCGACTTCTCTGTCGATTGGATACCCTGTGTTCGTATTTGAAATCTTGAGATTATCCCGACAATCGAAAGTCGCCAATGTTTCAAAGATGTACATTGTGGCCTGAGATGATCAACCACAGGTCAAATGCATGAAAGTTTCTAAAGGCTACCCGGTAGGTTGGGCCGCGCTAGTATCGTGCCAAAGTGAAATTAACCGTGGAATTGAGATCGAATTCAGAAATTGGAAGTCTGGGTGTGTCACAAATCATTTCAGGATCATTGAATCATCTTCAGAAGATTTTTCTTGCAATCAGAGTTCTTTGGCAAATTAAATCCAAAAATGGCTAATTTGGCTCGAGAAGTAGTAGGCTCGTTTTTGGTCGTGCTTTTGGGACTTAAGTTGGTTCTATGGACAAGTGAAGATGTGAATTAAAGTGTGATAGCATTGGATTAATTTTATGAACTTCAATTTGATTCAATTGGAAGAGAATCAAGTGGAATTGAAGAAATTGTTGTACAAAGTTTCATGCCCCGGCGGAAAAGTAAAATGAACCCATTGGAGAAAGGTTGTGGGAGATAGTGGAAGATGACCTCATGTGAGGTCATGGTGGGCCATGTGTGAGGGATAAAAGAAAGAGAAAAAGAAAAGAAAAAAAGCCCCCCTTCTTCTCTCTCCTCCCTCTCTTCTTCCTCTCTCTTCCGTGCGATTCCCCCATCCTTTTCTTCTTCTTCTTCTTCTTCCAAACCCAGCAATTGCAGAAGATCAACCGGAGCAGCCGCGCGCCTCTGCTCGTCGCACGCCCTCGCCGGACCGCCGCTAGCCGGCCTCCCCTTCTTCTTGCTGCTTCCGTCGCTCTCTCTCTCTCTCCCGCTCCTTTCCGTTCGTGGCCCAGCAGATCTGAGGAGGTGTTGAAGCTGGTTGCAGCCCAACCGGACTGCCGTCCGTCGTCGTCCTCACCGCCGCCGCCGCCGTGCGTCTACCCGCGCCGCCCGCGCGCCCGCAGCTCGCCGCGAGCTCCGCCAATCGTCGTCCCTCGCGCCTGGCGTTCTCCCAGCCGCGCGACCCAGCCCGTTCCTCCCTGTCCAGCCAGCTCCGGCCACCGCCCAGCACCGCCGGACCTCCCCCGACGTCCCCCTCGCCCTCCGACGGCCTCTCCTCGCCGCCCTAGCCGCCGGAGCAGCTTCGTTTGGCCACGAACAGTGGCTGGAAAAATGGATTTCCAGCCCTGTTCAAGGCCCGTTTTGGGCCGTTTCCGCGCCCCGAACCCGAGCCGTGCTTTGAGGAAAGTTGTTCTCCTCGGCGTCCTCGTCGTTTTGATCCGCTCGGCTCGCTAATCCGGTGAGTTTAGCTCACTAAACCTCGCTTAGAGGGTTAATGATGCTTTAGGTGTGTTTAGTTTATGTTAAGTGTTATTAGGTGGTTAGTTTAATTTATTTAAGTGTAGATTATATTAATGTGCTTGATTAACTTAAATTGTGTTTAATTTAAAGTTAAGTGGGTGTTTATATTAATATAAACATTGATGTGACATAAAGGGATTTACTTTTGATTTATTTAAATATCCCGAAATCATTAAATAATTTAATAATATATTATTATTCGAAATTATTAAAATATTATTATTTAATTATTTTCGGAATAAATTTAATTATTTATTAAATTCCGAAAATTTTGGTCGGGACCCTAAATTCTCAGAATTTCGTGCCGGTCGCTACGGTACATTCGGATTTTGAAATTGACGATTGGATATTATAAATTGAGTGAGGATTTCGAAAACTATGGATATTATTATTTAATTATTTTCGGAATAAATTTAATTATTTATTAAATTCCGAAAATTTTCATTGGGACCTTATTTGCTCAGAATTTCGTGCTGATCGTTGCTGTGCATTTAGAATTTGAAATTGATGATTGGTTGTGATGAATTGAGTGTGATTGTGATTTATAGGGATTCTTTATGAAATCCTAAGTGTAGAAATTGATGGGAGATTAGCCGTGATATGCCACCTATTAGAGGTCGCGCCCGATGGGGCCGTGATATGCCACCTATTAGAGGTCGCGCCCGATGGGGCCGTGATATGCCACCTATTAGAGGTCGCGCCCGATGGGGCCGTGATATGCCACCTATTAGAGGTCGCGCCCGACGGGGCCGTGATATGCCACCTATTAGAGGTCGCGCCCGACGGGGCCGTGATATGCCACCTATTAGAGGTCGCGCCCGACGGGGCCGTGATATGCCACCTATTAGAGGTCGCGCCGAGTGGGGCCGTGATGCCACTGATTCTAGTTTTGCCGAGTAGGGCCGAGATTGAGAGCAATGATTGATTTGCTAGAATGACATGTAATCGGCCGAGTCGATTGATCGCTGAGACGATCCAAGTGGTTGAATGGTTTGATAATGTGATTGTGCCATGGTTGTTTGGTTATCATAATTGTACGTGGTTGGATTATATAAATTGTGCTAACCTGCAGATGAAGGCTGAGGCGAGGTAAGTCTTCTGTGTGATGTGGCTAGGCCACCCGGGGCGTATTTTCTTTCTAATAGGGGTTTAGGGGGTTGAACTTGCTGAGACGTTGTCTCAGTGGTTATTGAATAACCATTTCAGGTCCCTGATGAACGGAGCAGCCAGATAGCTTTGGTTGGCCTTGAAGAGTTGGAGAAGTGAAGTCATAAGGGTTGGAGATCGTGTCCGACTTGTAGGCCGTAGGATAACCTCTTTTTAAGGGCCAGTCTTTTGTAGACTGTTAGCCGTAAATCCCTGTTTGTAATTCTGTTGAATTATGTTTAAGTGTTATGTTGTGGTTTTGCTTCCTGCTTTTCTATCCCGTATTTTGTTGTCAGGGGATTTGTTTCGCTTCCGCATGCGTAAATAAATGAATGGGTCGGCGACGTGTCCTGGGATGTCGCATATTTGATCGACCGCTGTGGGATGTGTGCGCTCTCGGGGTTCGGGGCGTGACATTATCAAGCCGTTTCTTCATAGTAGGCACGTAGAGAGTCCGATCACAGAAAAGGATATTATTCCTTTCATTCCAAATAATATCACATAAAGCTGCAAAAGCGAACCGAGAGATGGTAATGTGAAAGGAATCACCAAATAAATACTTGATGGCCCATTGGAGGTTATCCTTCCACAAGTTGTTTCGCCAAGGAAGATTGCTTCTAGCTGCCCAAAAAAGAGCCAAAGCCCCAGTAATACGACACCCAAAGAAAAGGTGATTTACAGAATTAGGACGACAAGAGCAAAAAGCACATTTAGCATCGGAAATCCTACCATAAGCAAGAAGCAAAACCTGAGTGGGCAGTCTATTTCTGGAAATCAGCCACAAAAGGAATCGGTGCCAGGGAATTATTGAGCTATTCCAAATAAAAGGGGCCCAAACCATGGATTGACCTCTCGGGCTGAATAACATCCCAAGCCGAAGCAACAGTGAAAACTCCAGACCAATGGGGCAACCAACAAAAGCGATCGGGGTCCTGACTAAGAACAGGTAAAGGCTCGTTCACTATGTTCATCTACTCGTGGAACTTCTGTTCCCATGTCACAACTCACAAGGTAGATCGACAGGCACAGTAGTGCCTTTAATCATACATTAGTAACCATCAAAGATGAAAATGGAATTATGATACAGAAGATTAGCAAATGTTAAAAGCTATAGGAAGCTGGAAGATTTCTCTATCTCTCCTGTTTTCATAGTTTCTCCCACCACAGAACGGCACAAATGAACTAGTTCTATGAAACTCTGAAGGTCATTATGGGAAAGCTAAAGATATATAATCCAACATGCCCCTTTGGAAGATGTGTGCTTTCGAAAACTTTCTTTCTTTAATAGGTAACTGTGTGTTTTGAAAACTATATTCCAATTTTTTTTTTCAACTTTTTTAAGTTCTGCATTGATCCTCTTTGCGGGGTGCTATAGCAGTTCTACCGCGTTCCCACAGCCAAAGGAATAGAAACCCAACTTGACTGATGCCTGGTAGGTTTGTAGATACGACTCCAGTTAATAAGCCAAAGTTAAGAGCAATGGGGCTCTAAAATAACAAACCAATCAGAAGTAGATTTCTCGGTAACAAGATGTCATGCACAATCTATGTTTCCAAAGATGGTACAAGCAGAACAATTGTATACCTTGAAGAATCTCAAGGATAATATGATAAAAGAAATGCAGACACAACATCCTCCATCTTGGTCACATGAACCGAAAAAAAAGGAACACCTAATCCAAGCGTGTTATGTACATGATCGATTGAATCCTTGGACCAAAGCATCCAATAACTGATTTCTGGCAAAAATGTGCAAGCTAGGCAGCTCAATCATTCTCAAGATCTGCTTGGGGATAGTCCGAAATTCTGCTACTTATATACTCACGTGTTCAACTAATTCAGTTCATTTTCCAAGAAAAAAGTAGGCATAAACTCTGGGGTTGTATCAAAACATGCTGCAAAAAGCTCCAGAGTTGATCACAAAGTATACATTAATCAAATGTAGCTTATTGTTTTATTTGTGCTCCAATCCACAACATATGAATATGCCTGCCCCCAGCTGCTAAAGCCATCCCGACACAGCAACTGAAGACAACATTAACCAGAGGAGGAGAACATCTTGATATAGCCACTAAATCAGCTCTAAAAGAGGGGGGGAGGGGGCTGCGCTCATCCATGAAAGCTGACCATATTTCAGAGTGAAAAGCTTGCAATCCTAGCAAATTATAGAAAGAGAAACTTAGGGCGCATTTGGTAATGATTCTATTCCCGAGAACAAATTTTGATAAGAAATGATTATTTTTTATTCTGTTCCCAGGAACTGATTCTAAGTAAAAGAACGCGTTTGGTAACTGTACAAAATTTCTAATTCCGGAATAGAATTGCGTTTGGTACCGTGTTCATTGATTCTATTCCAAATCAATTTATTTTAATTTTTATAATTTTTTCCTTTTTTTCTTTTCTTTTTTTTTCTTTTTTCTTTTGTTTTCTTTTTTTCTTTTGTTTTTTATTTTTTATTTTTTATTTTTCCTTTTCTTTTATTTTTTTCCTTTTTCCTTTTTTTTCTTTTTATTTTATTTTTTTTCCTTTTTTACTTTTTTATTTTTTTATTTTCTTTTTTCTCCTATTCTTCTTTTTTCTTTTTTATTCTTTTTTTCTTCTTCTCCTATTCTTCTTCTTCTTCTTCTTCTTCTTCTTCTTCTTCTTTTCTTTTTTCTCCTATTCTTTTTTTCTTTTTTTTCTTTTTTTCTTTTTTTTTTTTAAGGCTAGATGAGAGCCTCCGGCGAGCTCATTGGATTAGTTGCCGCCGACCGGCGGCGATTGACGACGGCAGGCGATGGGCGGCGGTCGCGAGATGGCAATCAATGAAGAAGAAGAAAAGAGAAGAATAAGAGTTTTGATTCTCAATTTTGTTCTCGGAATAAGAATCAACTTTTTTTTTTTTTATTCTTGATTCTCTTCCCAATCTGTTTCTGGGAACAAATTTGGTCCCGGGAACAAAAATTTTACTAAACGCAATTCTCGTCCCAAATTGATTATGAAAACAAAAAAAAATCAAAATCATGCACTGTTTGGATGGTTACCAAACATGCCCTTAGTATAGTCATTTGCAACACTGAGTGAACTAAATGAAGCAATTTTTTTTTTCACCACCGACCGTTGCAGCGTAAAGGGTAGATCCTTTGCTCTCCCCAGTGGAGGCCAAGGTTCGAAGCCCCTGCGAAGCAGGGAAGTTGAAGCGCTGTGTGGTGACTTAAGCATGGCGTCAGGGTAGTGGTTTCCCCGCTAGCGATACCTGGGGGTTTACATGGCGGCTGTCGGCCAAAGTGGTTCCTCTAGCATAAAAAAAAAAAAAAAAAAACTTTTTCCGATTGCTGAACGAAATGAACTCGTTAATCCTCTGTAATGCAACGTCATACAATCATAACCGCAACAAGAGAATCAACTTCCCAACAAACGCCAGCGACTTAAACTCATCCGAGGTTGCACATCACAAGCACAGCGCCAGTAAGAGAGATTACAAATACATTCCACCAAAGAATCACGAAGCACAAACAACATCAAGAGATTCCAAACCAATCGCAAGCGCCAAGTACTAGAAACACAAAACGAGAGAGAGAGAGAGAGAGAGAGAGAGAGAGAGAGAGAGAGAGAGAGAGAGAGAGAGAGAGAGCGCGCGAACCGGCACGGGATTGGCCGCGAGAGCGCCTCCGCTGGCGGCAGTAGCGACGGCGGGCAATTTACAGGGACCGGAAGCCCGATTCCCGGAAACTGAAGTCGGATTAAGAAGGAGGCCGAGCCCGGCGGACGGCAGCGGCCGGTGAACCGGACAAGTGGCGGAGCGGAGGCGAGAGAGAGGTGGTGAGAGCGACGGAGAGAGGAGCGCATCCATCGCTCGCAGGCGACTCTGCTCGAAGTGAGAGAAAGAAGAGAGAGAGAGAGAGAGAGAGAGAGAGAGGTTCTCTGGTTTCCGCCGGAGATCGGAGAAACCGTCGAGAGCGGCAGCACACACGAAGGAAGATGATCTTATCCGTTTGCTCGAGAAAACAGATATTTTAGCGGCCGACCCTGCGGTGGCGACAGCGCCAATGCTGCCGCCAATTTTAGGACCCGATGTTTATCCAAATTTTATCAATCGGTTGCGCCACGATTATCACAAATAATTATCGTGAGTTATCGAAAATTTACTATAATTGTACGAATCTTATTTTCAGATTAGATGGTCCCTAGGATTCGATATTAAAGATAATTTATTTAGTTGTTTAGTTTTTTTTATGTGAAATTTTACAATATCGATCTAAGATCGGTTTTTTTGTTTTATCAATTAATTTTTAGAATGGCAAGCACAAAGAAAATATTTGAGATAGCTAGTATAAGCAACTAGAGGGGGGTGAATAGGTGCACAAACAATTTATCGAGATACGGAAGCGATTCTAGGCAACCGATAGAAAGGAGTTCACAAAATGAAGTACGATCAAAGTAAAGAGAGTAAGGAAGAGAAAATTGAACACAAGGTTTATAGTGGTTCGGCTTATTCCAAGCCTACGTCCACTCTTCCGCACTGACAGCCCACCGGCTGGATTTTCACTATGAACAAAAGAGTAGTTACAACACAGCTTTTCCTTGATTCCACAGTGTAGATGTTCTATCACACCTCCTCAAGGTTTCTCACAAATATAGACTCTCTTTTGTATACAAGGTTTTGCTCAAAGGAATTATCTAAACAACAAGGAGCTTTAGACTTTGGAATTCTTCTATCGCGCACATCTTGAACAACTTAGAACGTCTTCCTTATATACTCCTTTATGCCATCATACCCGTTGGCACTTACCAAAGGAATTCCTCCAATCTACCCGTTGGACAGAATCAATTAGGAAGATTATTCGAGCTATTAAAGGAACGTGTCGATAGCCCATCAATCATGTTCGCCCATACAATCAGAATCTCGGTTTCCATAAGTAGAACCTTATAAGAATACTTAGGCAATCATCGGTTCCTTAATCTTCGAGTCAATCTTGATCAATTAAAGGATTCTGTTGTGTCTTTTCCAGCCAAGAGATCTTCTCCGGTTGATAAGGTCATATCCTTAATGAAACATCCAGTTTTGGATAACCTTTATTCAACGGATTAAAGACTGTCAATGAGGATAGACTTTGAGTCTTGAGTCTGGCTGTCCGGAGGTCTTTAGACTTTAAATAGCAGAGTCTGCAAGCCTTCAGACTAGATTGATGGAAATGTTTTGTCAGCTTCAAAACACTTCAAGAATATTTCTCCAACAATCTCCCCCTTTTTGATGGTGACAAAACTTTCCTGCAGATTTGGACAACTTTGACCTACAAAACAATTCTCAAACACATATGCATATCTTATAGAGATAAATGGCTAAATGAATAACACTAGAATCTGCAACCACAGAAAATAGGTTAGTCTAATATGCGATAAAGCCATCCATAAGATATCAATAGTAGTTAATAGAAGTAGTCAAGTCCAAGTCTAGTTTAGTTCTCATCCAGACACAAAAACAAAGTCAAACAGATCAAAACAATCCAACAAAATCCAACAAACATTCCAACAAACCATACGATTAAAAGTTAAATTGTTCAAATCTTGCATCTCTCCCCCTTTTTGTCAGCATTAAAAAGGTTGAGATGAAAATGGAATAAAGTCAAGATTGCTTGGGAACGCGGACAAGCTGGTAATCTCCCATAGACTGAACGATGCCTTCCAGCCTTTTCAAGTCTTCCTTCAGTTGTGCAAGCTCCTCACCCTTGGCATTGGCCTGAATCTGAACAGTGAGGGCTTGGATTTTATCATTCAATGAACATGAAGAAACTTGACCCGCATTTTGCAAGTTTTGAACCTCGCATCCCAAAGCATAAATTTGACCTCGCATCTCTAAGAAAATATCCATGATTCTGCGAAAATCTGCTGCATTATCAGTCTGAATACTTGCTTCGGCTCGATCTGATGGAGTAAATGCAGACGATGGTAGATCAGCATAATCTCGCAGGTTTGGCGATGAAACTTCATGACCTTCTTCTGGAAATTGAGAGGCATAAACGTCCTCTAGGTCTGTAGGTGAGCGACTGACTCCTTCACTTGCATCAGGATATGAGGACTTCCCTCCTTTCTCTTGATCTCCCCCTGTTTCCATGCCTACAGGTGGAGAAGAGTGTTCTTCAGGTTCTCCTTCTTCTCTTCTTTCTTCTCCTCTGCTTCCTTCTCCTATGTTTCTTTCGTCTCTGCTTCTTTCGACCCTTGTTCCGATTCTTTCTCTGGAACAGAACGACTCAGATTCTTCAAAGCCATTGCAGAAATAGTGAGATTTTCATCATCATCTTCATCTTCAACAATAAGAGCTCTTCTTTTCGATTTTGAAGCAACCAAGGGCTCCTTTCCTTACCTTTTTGATGAAGAAGAGGGTTGATGAGCTTTGACTGGAGTCTTCTCCTTAAATTTCTCCAACGCCTTGTTCAGTTCCTTCAGACGCATCTTGGTCACCATTTTCAGTCCTACCACCATATGATCGCACGATCGAACATAAAAGATTTGCGGAGGCTAAATATTCAGATGTCTGAATAACTTCGTCACAAGACTTGGGTAAGGAAGTTGACCTCTGTCCTTCATCATGGCTCTATACATGTGGAACATAACAGTGTGAGGAAGAGAAAACCTTTTCCCAGTGAGGATGGCATACATCAGCTTTGCCTCTGAACTTGAAACATCAGTCTTGGAAGTTGATTTTGGTTGGAGGCAATTGATCACAATCTTGTGAAGCAAGATGTTGAATGCACTCATCCTTAAGTAGGAAATATTTTCCTCTGTTCTCCTGTCCTTAACAAGTTCCAATGTAGCACGAGCAATAGAAACTTTGATCGGTTGATATCTTCCTCTCTCAACTCCTAACACATCTGCCAGCATATCCATATACACAACATAGTCTTGATCTTTGACACTGAAAGAGAATCTATTCGCATCCAAAAAGCTAAGATTTGAATAGAAATATGCGGTTAGTTCAGCATAGGCCTCTGTAGTGTCGGAGCAGAACTTTTCAAGTTGAAGATAACCGAACTTTTCCCTCAAGTTCACATTCACAGCATCCAGAAAATCAAAATCCACACTCCTAGGGTTTATTACCCCACGCTTCAGCAATTTTGAATACAGATCCTTTTGTTCCTTCGATCTGAACAAATCTCTTCTTTTTCCTCTACTTTCAACCGCAACACCCATTCTCGGTTGAAATTGGCTGTACAATTTGTCATCATCATTCCCATCTACAGGATTCAGTCCCCAATCACGAGGATCACTTGGGATATTCGCAAGGGTTTCTTCGGCCACCCCTTTACGAGCAATTCCCAAACTTTCCATTTTTCTCAAAAAGATATATTCATTTCCATATCCTTTGTCTTTAAGAAAATCATCGACATAGTTCAATGGAGTATGAGTTCCTTTTAAAGCACGATACAACTGATAAATAAAAGCGGGCTTTTAAACTCTTACAGGGTCTGCATCCTCAATGATTTCTTCCTCTTGTTGATGATCAACGCCTTGAGGACTAGATGGAGGAGAATGACGCTGTTGAGAATGTTGTGTGCTCTGTCGCTGTTCTGGAGACACTTCTTCTTCAGTAAGATCGAAGTGCGTAGGCCCCTCACTCATTCGTCGTGGTCCCCTGCTTGCGATTCTCGAAGACTTTCTTGAAGATGACATCTTTCTCAGTTTTTGGAAGATTCCTTGCTTGACTTTCCCAAGAGAGATGACAACTTTTTCGAAGATTAAACAAGGGAGAAAAATGGGAATGGAAGATCGATGCTTTCTAGGGTTTTTTAGAGTAAAGTGGAGAGCAATCAACAGTGCACGATTGGTTAAAAAGGGAGATAAACGAACCGTCACAAAGGAAAATAAAAAGATGCATTTTCAGAATAACCGTCATTTTTCCGCGAAAATGGTCATTTCAAAAATAACTTCCTTTTTGAAAAGGAAACGATACAATAATTACGCCGATTAAATATAGCAATTTAAACACAGTCTGACGGTTGTACCTCTTCAAGATAAGATTCGAGAGAGAGAGAGAGAGAGACTAACTTACAGTTAAAGTCTTGTATGTCTGAGTCTAAGAGTCTTTAGACTTTGATTTCCTCATACCTCAAAATGTTGAGTCTAGAACGGATAGTTTCAAATTGATCTTTCTCCAAAGGCTTTGTGAATATATCCGCCAGTTGGTTCTTTGAGTCAACAAATTGAATTGAAACATCTCCATTTTGAACATGGTCTCTAATAAAGTGATGTCGAATCTCTATATGCTTTGCTCTTGAGTGGAGAATTGGATTTTTGGTGAGGTTTATAGCGCTGGTGTTGTCGCAATTAATCTCTGTGCATGAGTCTTCAATTTCAAAGTCTCTTAACTGTTGTTTTATCCACAGAATTTGCGAACAACAACTTCCGAGAGCTATATACTCTGCTTCTGCTGTAGAGAGAGCTACTGTACTTTGCTTTCTTGAAAACCAAGACACTGTCCTGCCTCCAAGTAGTTGACAAGTACCTGAGGTGCTATTTCTATCTACTCTACATCCAGCAAGGTCTGCGTCTGAATATCCAAGAAGAGTAAAGTCTCCCCCTTTTGGATACCAGAGACCAAAGCTTGAAGTTGATGAAATATATTTGATAATACGCTTCGCAGCATTCAAATGAGATTCTTTTGGGTTTGATTGAAATCTGGCACAAATGCAAACACTAAACAGAATGTCAGGTCTAGAAGTAGTAAAATAAAGAAGTGATCCGATGATACTCCTGTACAGCTTTTGGTCGACTTTCTTTCCTTCTTCATCTTTGTCTATCTTCAAGGAACTTGACATTGGTATGTCAGCCTTTTTGCAATTGTCCAATCCAAACTTTTTGACAGGATCATTTGCATACTTTTCTTGATGAATGAAAGTTCCTTCCTCCAATTTTTTTATTTGAAGTCCAAGAAAGAAGGTTAACTCACCCATCATGCTCATTTCAAATTCATCCTGCATAATCTTAGAAAATTTCTTGCACAGACTTTCATTAGAGGATCCAAAGATAATATCATCGACATATATTTGAACAAGCAGAAAACTTTTGCTTTCTCTTTTAATAAAAAAAGTAGTGTCTACTTTACCTTTAACAAATCCATTTTGAATTAAAAACTTACTTAATCTGTCGTACCAAGCTCGAGGTGCTTGCTTTAAGCCATATAAGGCCTTTTTGAGTCTGAATACTGAGTCTGGTTTCCTTGGGTCTTCAAACCCGGGTGGTTGTTCCACATAAACTTCCTCATGGATGAATCCATTTAGGAATGCACTTTTGACATCCATTTGGAATAACCTGAAATTCTTATGACAAGCAAATGCAAGTAATAAACAAATTGCTTCTAACCTTGCTACCGGTGCATAAGTCTCGTCATAGTCGATCCCTTCTTCTTGTGTGTATCCCTTGGCCACGAGTCTAGCCTTGTTTCTTATGACTTTTCCTTTTTCGTCCATCTTGTTCCTGAAAACCCATTTAGCTCCAACAATTGATTTACCTTTTGGTTTAGGAGTCAGCTCCCAGACATCATTAATTCTGAATTGTCTGAGTTCTTCTTGCATAGCTTCAATCCAGCTCTCATCGGATAAAGCTTCTTCTATGCTCTTGGGTTCTATTTCAGAAATAAGAGCCACAGCACTAGACTCTTCTCGCCTTTTGGATCTTATGCGAATTCCTTCATTGATGTCACCAATAATAAGATCTTTGGAATGACTGGACTTATGTTTCCAGTTGCTGGTTAATTTATCAGATTGATGGTCACTTCCTTCACTTGAATCTTCAACAGTCACTTGCTGCTGGTCCTTCAAAGTTTGAGCTGCTTCTTGAGATTTAGACTTTGTAGAGTCTGGAGCAGATTCAGTCTCTTCAAGATGAGTCTGAATAGATTCATTTTGTATAGAATCTTGGAATTTGACATTCATTGATTCTTCCATAGTTTGAGTCTTCTTGTTGTAGGCTCTATACGCTTTGCTTGTGGTTGAATATCCAAGGAAGATGCCTTCATCTGACTTCTCTTCAAACTTACAAACTCGATCATTTGGATTTTTCAATATGAAACATTTGCATCCGAATACATGAAAATATGAAACAATGGGCTTCTTTTCTTTGAGTAGTTCATAGGGGGTTTTTTTTTTTTTCTAGAATAAGCCTTAGAAAAGCTCTATTGATAATATAGCATGATGTTGAAACTGCTTCAGCCCAAAACCGTAAAGAGATATTGCTTTCAATTAAGAGAGTTCTAGCCATTTCTTGAAGAGATTTATTCTTCATTTCCACAACTCCATTTTGCTTTGGAGTATATGGAGAAGTGAACAAATGCTGAAAACCAGATTCTTCACAAAATTTAGCAAAATCTTGATTTTCAAATTCACCTCCATGGTCTGTTTTTATACTTGAAATAACATACCCCTTTTCATTTTGAACCTTCTTAGCAAATTTTTCAAAGTAAGAGAAAGTTTTAGACTCACTTGCCAAGAAATATACCCAAGTAAGTAGTCATCCACAATTACTAGGCAATATTTCTTACCTCCAATGCTCTGCGTTCTTGTTGGTCCGAAGAGATCCATATGCAAGAGCTGCAGTACACGGTTAGTGGAAACTTGATTTATTGGCTTAAAGGAATTTCTTACCTATTTTCCCAATATACATGGTGTACATAGATTAGACTTTTGGTATGATAAATTGGGTAGACCACGAACAAGCTTCTTTGCTGAGATTTTGGCTATCTGCTTCATGTTGATATGCCCAAGCTTTTTGTGCCATAAGTTCGCTTCGTCTTGGATTGAGATTAGACATTGCGATTCATCTGGTTTCACGTCTAAGAGGTAGATATTCCCATGTCTTCGACCCCATGAATGACTGAGTAGAGTCTTTACTAGTTCTTGAACAAATACCCTCTTGAAAGTTGATTTTAAAACCGGCATCGCAAAGCTGACTGACACTGAGCAGATTGTAATTGAGCCCTTCAACTAAAGAAACATTGCTTATTGTGAGGTTCCCAATCTTTACAGTTCCAAATCCCACTATTTTTCCTTTGCTGTTTCCTCCAAATGAGATTTTTCCACCATTCACTTGAACAAGCTTTATGAAACAATTTGAATCTCTTATCATGTGTCTCGAGCATCCACTATCCAGATACCATTTCACTTTTTTCTTGATAGTGATCTGCATTTAAAAGGAAACTCAAGCTTTCTTTGGTACCCATATTTTCTTGGGTCCTTTTGAGTTAGTATGATATACGGTTTTTGCCCAGACTTTATTGACAGGTCTCCAAACCATAGGACATTCTTTCTCAAAATGATCTGCACTATTGCATTTTGAACATCTAAGAGCATTGCGACCTACTGGTTTTACAAAGGTCCTTTCAAAATGATTTTTGTAAGCATTTCTTGTTGGTCTTTGTTTAATTCTTTCTTTTACTTTAGGAAAATCGATTAAAGGAATGGTTTCAGTAGTCATTCCTAAACCAAATTTATTGAAATAAGGTCTTTGAACAGAAAGTATTTTCTCCAGTTTTTTCAGATCCTAGAGAAAATCTTTTGGAAATATTTGAAATATCATTTTTCAAAAATGCATTTTCTTTTAAAAGATTATCTTTACTTTCTTTGAGAGAAGAAACATTCTGGTCTAAGCATTTCACTTTTTCTTCCAAAACATTCTCTTGTTGTTTTAAAGCAGAATTTTCTTTTTTGAGTTCGGAAATTCTTTTAAGAGAAGTCTTAAGACTAAAACATAATTCATCAATGTATTTTGAAACTTTAATAGGGATTTTGAAGTTACTTACCTCAAATTCACTTTCTGAATCTGAATCAGTCTCGGAGTTTGATTCTAAGTCTGATTGTGCCATTAGACATATGTTGGCATAATCATCATCACTATCTTCGCGCTCCGTATCACTCCAGGTTTCAGCTTTGAGAGCTTTTCGATATTTTTCAGTTTTTCCTTTCTTCTTCCTTAGAAGAGGACAGTTGGATCTGATGTGTCCCTTTTTCTTACATACAAAGCAGACTACATCTTTGTTTGATTCATCATCTTCATCAGACTTGGTCTGTTGCTTTTGAAAACTTTGTTTCTTTGCATTGAATCTTCTTCCTTTTCTATTTAGCTTTCTGAATCTTCTTATCATGAGAGCAAGTTCTTCATCATCCATGTCGTCTTCAGAATCTGTTACATCAGAATCATCATTAGATTTTAATGCAATAGATTTCTTACCTTTAGAATCTTCGTCTTCATTGATTCGTTCCACTTCATAAGACTGAAGGGTCCCAACCAACTCATCAACAGACAGTGGCATGATTCTTTGGGTCTCTCTGATTGAGGTCTTTATATGATTCCAATCCTTGGAGAGTCCACGCAGTAGCCTGTTTACTTTCATGGGATCAGAAATTGGTTGACCTTGATTTTCAAGACCATTCACGATTTCTGTAAAACGACTAAAACATGTCAGTTATAGATTCTCCTGGTTTCATTCTGAAGGCTTCGTATTGACCGAAAAGAATGTTGATTCTAGTCTCTTTCACTTGATCGGTTCCTTCATAGGTAATGTGTAATCTATCACAGACTTCTTTGGTTGTATCACAAGAAGATATTCTGTTATATTCAGTAGGTGATAAAGCACAATATAAGGAATAAATAGCTTTTGCATCAAGAGCTTGTCTCTTAATTATCTCTTCCTGAGTCATTTCGCTAGACTCAACAGTGTCTTTTCCTCTTTCTGAGACAGATGCAGCTTTAGGAACGATTCCTTTTTCTACAACGTCCCATTCCAGAGGATCCTTTGATCTTAAGAACGCCTTCATCTTGTTTTTCCATATGTTGTAGTCTTTTCCATCAAAGTAAAGCGGTCTGGTGTTGCTTTGCCCTTCTACCAGCCCTGGAGCCAACATACTAGCCATGAATCTTTAACTCTGAAGTAAAACACTTCAAACAAAGTAAGTACACGAGCTTTGATACCAATTGAGATAGCTAGTATAAGCATCTAAAGGGGGGTGAATAGGTGCACAAACAATTTATCGAGATACAGAAGCGATTCTAGGCAACCGATAGAAAGGAGTTCACAAAATGAAGTACGATCAAAGTAAAGAGAGTAAGGAAGAGAAAATTGAACACAAGGTTTATAGTGGTTCGGCTTATTCCAAGCCTACGTCCACTCTTCCGCACTAACAACCCACCGGCTAGATTTCACTATGAACAAAAGAGTAGTTACAGCACAACTTTTCCTTGATTCCACAGTGTAGATGTTCTATCACACCTCCTCAAGGTTTCTCACAAATATAGACTCTCTTTTGTATACAAGGTTTCGCTCAAAGGAATTGTCTAAACAACAAGGAGCTTCAGACTTTTGAATTCTTCTATCGTGCACATCTCGAACAACTTAGAACGTCTTCCTTATATACTCCTTTATGCCATCATACCCGATGGCACTTACCAAAGGAATTCCTCCAATCTACCCGTTGGACGGAATCAATTAGGAAGATTATTCGAGCTATTAAAGGAACATGTCGATAGCCCATCAATCCTGTTCGCCCATACAATCAGGATCTCGATTTCCATAAGTAGAACCTTCCAAGAATATTTAGGCAATCATTGATTCCTTAATCTTCGAGTCAATCTCGATCAATCAAAGGATTCCGTTGTGTCTTTTCCAGCCAAGAGATCTTCTCCGGTTGATAAGGTCATATCCTTAATGAAACATCCAGTTCTGGATAACCTTTCTTCAACGGATTAGAGACTATCAATGAGGATAGACTTTGAGTCTTGAGTCTGGCTGTCCGAAGGTATTCAGACTTTAAATAGCAGAGTCTGCAAGCCTTCAGACTAGACTGATGGAAACGTTTTGTCAGCTTCAAAACACTTCAAGAAGATTTCTCCAACAATATTTTCATCTTATCTCTTTCTTTATCAGTAATTTTCCAATTAAAGAAGTAACTGATTATGTACATAATTAGGATAGATGATGGATTCGGTGATGTTATCAAACATTAATTGAATTTTTTAGACACACACTGGTGAAATAATCTATACTCCACCTAGGCATATTTTTTAGATGTAATCTCTTCCCTATGTCGATAGCATGACACGATGAAATGATTTAGTCAGAGGATGTGGGTGGTTTGGTAGAGGAAAAAGTATCATCTTACTTACAGGTTGGGATGAATCTATTTGGTTGAAGCTCTTATAGATGATAGGCCCTTGAACCATTCAGTAAGCATGCTTTTCTAAGCGGTGAGAACCTAGAAATAAAGAGGAATCTCAAGGGATACCATTTTGCGTAATGCTAAAAGCCTTCCTTTTGCACTCGAGGTGTCAGGGCTCCGTTCTGTGCGGTAGAAGAGAGGGTGAATGGGACGTGCACTGAATAAACTTATCAAAACTCCTAGAAAAAAGCATCAAAGATGCGCTTAAGATGGCCTGGCTGGAGGAATACGCAAAGGACATTCTTCTCAATATAGTCATTTTCCTCAAGGGGCAGACTATTGATTACATTAAGAAAGTTCTTAATTGCTGCAATATTCATACGGTCGTTGAAGTACATGTTCTTGTTGTCAATAAGTCCTTTACAGGTGAAGAGAAAGGGCTACAAATGCACGAGTTCGTAAGTTGCAAAACATCGAGTACTTGACTCTCGAAGGTTGCTCTAATCCTGTCGAGTTTCCATAGCAAACATGGGGATTTAACTGATCACATGTGGACATTGGACATTAGAATTTGAATTGGTTGGACCTCAGGGCTGTGTTATGTCTGGATTAAGGTTCCTCCAGAATCTTTCCTGTTATTGTGACAGCCTGAGCGGCGGTCCTCAGACGTGTGCAAGGAATGAGTCCCTTTTTTGTCCCACATCGCCTAGGGAGAGAGTCCTGGACTAGCTTATAAGGCTTGGGTCCCTCTAATCTGTGTAACGCGTTTTAAAGCCGTGAGGGAAAAGATCGTGGTTGGGATGGTGGTTCGTCCGCACCAGGACGGGTGACCCAAAGCGGGATTACACAGTGGGGGCCGAGATGTTACAAGTGGGTCAAGACGTCCAAAGCGGACAAATATTACATAGTGGGAGTTATCTCCAACCAGGAATGTTCATATGTGTTTGGGAAGTGGAAATAATCTTACTAGCTTTTCCAACATGCGTCAGTGAGCATGATTATTTATAGGAATCGCGAGTGTGAAAATCCGAGCAACTACTGGAAATCCTGCAGCTTCCATCAAGTACATGTATCCTAAAAGCAGCTAGCTATGAATCTCTGCCAAAAAAGTCCCGCATTTATCAAGCCACTCCACATAGGGTTGAACGTGGAAGCTGTGTCGTTATATGAGGTTATTCTCTCCCTCCATACCTCCCTCCCTCCACCTTCTTTTTATCTTGATATGGATGTTACTTGCAAACCAGGAATTCCATAACATGGGATAAGCGCGCATTGTAATTGCTGGAAGATAGATGCCAGAATGATGGCTCCATGGTAAAGAGGATTCGATATCTTTCATGATACCCCAGGACACATGTGAAGAATTCTAGGATTAACAGTCCACCTTGTTTTTGGATTGGAGGGGGGAGTTGAGCTCAGCCTCTCTTGCAAGGTCTGCCGAAAGGTGATTTGGTACATAGGATGCTTCTATTCATTAGGAATGGACCAGGTGCGGCTCAAGCATCCCCCATGTAGTACACTGTGGGAAGTAGAAAGCTCCTATGAAATGATCGGAGTCATTTTTGAGTCATCTTGAAGCGTCAAATTGAACAGTAAGAAACTGCGGGTTCGGACTAGGATGCAAGCAACAAGAGGATTCTTTGCTTCATGACAATCAGTCACTGGTGTTATATTTGGTTTATCAGGATTGTCTTGAGCTAGCACAAACTCAGAGGAGGATGATCAAACAGATTCAGAGGAAGAGAATACACTTACACAGGAAGATGGTCCAAGTCAAACAGATCTGGATCAAGATGATCAGCTTGTACAGCAAGATGGTTGGATGGATAGAGTCACCGATAGTCAAACACTACCAAAGGAAAATTATAAGCTCATGCTCCTAGAAGGCGTCGGAACCATGACTACTGTGGCCCCGAGTTCTATGGCACCAAAAACTATGCTAGTGTCAGCTTGCAACTCTTGCTATCGAATTGATCAGAACTTAATTGAGGGAGCAACTATGAGGTCTCCTGACAAGTGGATTTTACTCACCACGCCTTCCTTTTCCGTTCATCTTTTGCCCTCATTTCTAGTTGAACTTTCAAGTCGTTGCATGCTTGCATCATTTGATACCAAGTAAAAATCGCTATGAAATGCAGGCTACCTTATCATGCTATTGACATGGCACAAGTTCATCGAGAAAAAATGTTGGCGGCAAAAATCTCAGAGAACGCATCCCTTCTTCCCCTTCATATAGGGTAAGCCGCAGCATACCGAGCTTAAATTAGGTGGATGGTTGTTTCAAGACTCTCTGCGAGAATTAGCACAGAACGACAATTATGAATAAACATTATTTTTATTTATCTAAAATCTGAGATGATTGGTAAGTCGAGGTTTATTCTTTGTTTAAATGAATTGAGTATTCTCCAATTCCCTTCTGATGATGCCAAAGTTTGCAGTGCAGGGCCAGTTTTACTCATGTTAAACAATTTGTATAGTATTTGCCTCATAAGGGTCCTAGCCACATTGGACTGAATTACAGGCTGATTGCACTAAACCCCTGTTGAAGAAAAGGTCTTTTAGGTCATGAGACACTAATCTCTACAGCATCATAGACGTGTAGATTGGTCATAAGTTGAACCAAAGAAAACCCAATAGCTCGTGCAGCCGAGGCTGAAAGATGTTTGCTTGTCAAGTTGCTTGGCCTACTTTCTCTTGAGATTCTTAATGACATTTTCGTCCCTTTCACGCGTGAGCTAAATATCAAGACAGCTCCATTTTAATTTAGGTATCCTTCTATTGCAATGTGACTCAACTTAAATCTCCAACATCCCCTTCAACCCTAGTCTTTATCTTTGAATTGAACCACAAAAGCTGGCATCAGAGCCAAGTCATTACGCCACAATGCGCATCTTCACTCTACGTTTTTTCTGAAGAAACAATTTGGGTGGGGCGGGGGGGTTTGGGGAGAGATGTAGAACTAGAAATAGACAGTGGAATTGCGCAGAAACGACGGCCTTGGGCTACAAAAACACAAAACATAGGTATGGGCCTCAACCCATATGTCACAACATGGCTTGGCCCATAAAACACATCACCAACTTTTTTTTTTTCTTGCATCACCAACTTAATTATGCTAGTTCTTCACCAGCCTTGTCGTATCATAGCCGACAACCATTGTGGCGTGATTTAAATTGACGGCGGTGGAGTAGAATTGGAAATTACACCCTCCGACATCAATGGACACCAACACCGGATGATTTGCCACGGGCTTCAACAGCGTGGCCTCGTTGTTGGGAGGCATGACTTTGTGGTCCGAGGTTTTTAGCCATGTGGGAGGCTTCTTTTGCAGTCTTGCAAAGTTCCGTCTATCCCGTCGTAGGAATAATTAGCCTCGACAGTGAGCCTCCACTGTTTAGGATGAATTAAAAACCATATTGCGTGAGGCGACCTTCGCAACCTTGGTCCTTGCCGTTAACATCGTAATCTACGAGTTCTTGTTCCGATAGGGAGGTTCGCTTGCCCCTTTTATAGCTGGTGGATGCCCTCGGTGGCTGCCACGGTTGAGCAAGGCCAAGAAGTTCCTGTTTAATTTATAGAGAGGCAGCATAATCACCCATGTCATAAAAATCAACTAGTCCGAGACTCATTTTGTTTAGTGAAAAATGAATGATTTATAAAATATTTTCATAAAAAAGATTGTTTGTAACATTTATATAAATGAAATAGGGAAGAAAATTTTCAGAAAGAGGATATATATTAATAAAATAAAGATCAAAGAAAGATCCAACCTCTCCTTAGAGAGAGGGGATAAATAATTTTTGTCCGGAAATGTTTAGATATTAATTGTTGTGCATAATGAATATCTTTTCCATTAACTCATATTTCAAGAGATAATTTAAAAAAAATGTTTTCCTAATTATTTATTTTTCGTAAAATAAACAGAGCTTAAATGCTATTGGAAAATTCGGAATGTACTAACTACATGTAGCTATGATCATTCGATCGTGTGTGTTGGACCGAGAACATAATAGCAATATGCATCGATTACGCACCTAAACGTGAATATCTGCAGGATCAAAACATCAATTTTATTTTCCTTACAACAACTTCCTCGGTCCTTGAAGCCCGTGACAGCTCCTTTCTTCCTCCGTTCCAGAGCCGTGGGCACCGCATTCGCGTTCTTGTACCTGAACAAAGCTTTTCTACCAGTCCTAGCGGTCCTTAAACTCGTCATTGGTCATGTCAGGCTTGTCAGCGGATGAGTCGGCACTTAGCTTGTAGGGCTTATCGCTGCGGCATTGAAAGTGGAATTCCTCAATGCAAGATGCCTAGCAGCACGGTTTGAGCAATTCATTTCATGTTCAGCATGCAATATGAAGAGGATGTCTAGCACCCCTGCCAACCAAGGGTTGGGGTTCGTCCCTCCGATCAATAATTTTCCCTTCTTCTATCTTCACCTCCGATAAGAAACATTAATTAGACAGAAGCATAAGACATGGAAAACACTTGCAATGGATCCAGCAAGTGTAGGAAATTTCTCTGCATGAGAAAGATTACTAGATGCCATCTGGTAGATGGGAGAACTGGAGATGCCATTCTCAAGTTTGCAGCAGCTGCGATAGTGGGTGCCTGCATTCACAGAATATGTTCTATCAGGATCCAAACATAAAGGAGTCAATCTTAGAGCCACTGAGGCTGAGGCTGAGGCTGAGATTTTCATATGCGGCATTGAAGACAGTCAAAGGAGAAGCTATAGAAGGCCAAGAGAAGCCAAAATAGGAAACTGAGCAAACCTTCCCCAGAAGGGTGAGCAATTTGTTTATCCCTCGCTTCGATTTGTAAAGATCTTGGCCCGGTAAACAGAAATAATGGAATAATGGCGGTATACTTAACTGAAGAGCATAACTTGTGCGATAATTTCGTAAATTTGATGAGCAACTGAGTCTTGTTCTTGCAGAACTCGTTCACGCAGAAAAGGAGCTCTTGCATAGGCAAGCAAACCAAACCGCCTTCAACCCCCCTCCCCTCTCCCGAAAGAAAAAGAAAATTGCCTTAGTAACGAATATGGAGATAGGAAAAATAAAATTACAATTTAAAATGAAATGTGAGTGAAGAACGTCTGATCAGGTAATTCGGATTTAGCAAACCGCGTAGATTGATAGCTTTTTCACTGGATAAACAAGGTCTTGACACGTTGGTGCATACTTCTTTTCTCAACCACCCATGGAGCGGGCTGCCCACCTCCGCCAAAGGTTCAAAGCCTTCCGCATGTTGTCCAAGGATTGGAATAGAAACTAACATAGACTGATTTCTTTTCTTAAAAGATAAATATGCCTTTGCCTAACTAGGCCGATATAACCAAAAGAAATATGACTGGGCTGGGAAGCAGAAGCTTAGTTGGCCTCCACGAGCGAGGAGTCCAGCCCCTTCTGGCAACCAACATTACCGATTTCATCGCTGTCGAGGTTACCGCTATCATTAAAGCTTGTCAGCATTAACAATGAGAATATCTCTTCTTCATCTAATGTATTCAGCAACCAAAACTCCGTGCAACTTAATTAAAACTATGATCTCGTTGAGATCGTTTCGGGCTGCGTCTAGCATATCTTAAAACTGTCGGTGTTCCTCCCTCTGAAGACGATAAAAAGATTAAAAAGAAAAATGATTTTCAGAAAAAAATTGCAATACTCATGTGATTGTTAGTCTATATCCATTTCTATTCCAATCTTCCACGTCATGCAGAAGGCTTCAAACCTTGGGAGAGGCGGGCACCAGCAACACAGGGGTCCAGAAGAGATGTGTTGAGAAGTGATGTATGCACTAGACTGGTCGAGAAGACAGGAGATGTGTGGGAACTAGGAAGAGCGCACAAATCTATCTGTTTACCATCCCACGAGAGAGATAATGAAATGAGAGATGAGAATGATGAAAGATGGCTGTAAGAAGTCGCTCGACAAATATTTACTTCTATCGCTCTCTCGGCTATCGCATTAACAAGCAGTGTAATAAAGGCGTATGTAATATTAACATCGTGATGGGCTCCTTTCAAGAAGAGAAAAGAAAATGTAAGTTCTGACCGGGGACTTGACCAGTCTCTCTCCGGTCTTCTTTAACATGCCGGTCGACACCAAACCCCCTGCAAAAACAGACCAACACCACCCCCCACCACCCCCCCCCCCCCCCCTTCCCTCTCTCATTCAACATACGACCGCAAACCGCTGGAAAACGACAACCCTTTCTCTTCTCTCTGTCCTTCGCCTTGTTGGCTTTGGCTACGGCCAACTCACGTTTTTTCTCGTCTGACACTTCTTGCGTGCATGAAAGAGAGAAGGGTCTTGACTTCCAACCTTTTCTCTGTGTGATTCCCAGCGCCAATTGAGTGGCGCCGCGTGGACTTCTATCCTCGAAGTTTCAAGGTTTTTCTTTCGGGATGGAGTTGATTCGGGGGAATCAAAGTTAAATCCATTTCATAGACAATGGGAGTAGAGAAAAAGATGACAGACGAGAGTAAAAATAAGTCCTTAAGCTGATAAAATCGAATAATTTGTGAGTCGAGGAATTCCTCAAGCTAAGAGAAATCGAGAGGAAAAAAAAAAGCAAAAAAACGATGAATGAAAGCGATTTTCATGCATGTAGTCGAGTTTAAAAATCCAACGATTGACATTGATGATATTTGTTTGTGTCGGTAGTCCTATGGCTCGAGGATGGAGCGTGTTTATGGTTTTATTGCAAGTTTTTGTCCAATCATTGTGTATATGTATGCACAAACTTTTTCGTAGAATTAATAAGGCCCAATGGTTAATCATCACATACATCATCGGTGTTAAAAAATACTTCGATAGATGATTTTATTCATCATTAATTTGGGGATTGTAATTTTTCATTATTTCACTAATCCTCCTCACATTAATGGTAGTTTTTTTTTGGGGTCGAAATGAGGCATATTATTTATATTATAACTAAACCAGCATACCCAACAGATGGGGCATCATTACATAATAAGACCCAAAGGCCTAGAAGTGGAGAAGCTAGCCAATTGGGAGGAAGTGTACTTTTCCTTTGTTGTCGTGCGGCCCAGTCTGCCACAGCGTTGGTAGAAGCTGCTTGCATTCCGTCCACGTCGCACGTGCTTCCCAGTTGAACTCGTCGATGTACTTGAGGGACTTCACGAGACTTCTGCTGTCAGACTCCATCGTAGCCACCCCCAGCTGCTTCTGTTTTATGTACTTCAAAGCTTCGAGCACTACTAGGGTTTTCAGCTGAAAAACCGATACCGCCCAAACTGGTTTGGTGAAGCCATCCACAAGGCTGCCGGAGGAATCCCAGACGATGCAGGCGATAGCTCCTTCCGTCGACCCCTCGCAGATCGACTCGTCGACATTGAGCTTCAAGGATCCTGCTGCCGGAGCTATCTAGATTGGAGATGTCTCAATTTCCTCTTCCTTTCCTGCTTGAAATCGGGCTAGATCTACAACTTTGCAGGCATCCGACTTAGTACTTCGAAATATATAGTTGTTTCGCTCCTTCCATACCTGCCATAGGATGTTTGAGATCGTTTCCAAGGACAGTAGGTGCGTTTCTTTCCTTATAAATCGCTCCAGGCACTCATCAATTCGTGTAACCTCCTATGCATTCACTTGTAGGTTGATTTCTGAGTGACTCCATACCCTTGCAGTCCATGGACAAAGAAGATGGATATGTTTGGCCGTTTCCATTTTATCTCGGCAAAGGTCACATATCGAATCAGGTAAAATCTTTCTTTTCCATAGGTTCTCTTTGGATGGGATGGCGTTGGGTGAGACCATTTGTGAACAAAATTTACACCAACGATATTTGCTTTAATTTTTCTGTTCTTTATTCAACCTTGGCAAATATGATTTTTTTTTAAAAGTGGGTTTCCCATGTTCTTTACTTGATCTATCTAGGATTTATCATTGGCCTAAAAGTAAGCTTCTAATTGGGGGAGAATATTTGGGAGGAGATAAAATTTGAGATGTGCAGTGGGTGGAGCGCAAATCTTGCTTTATTGCACGAAATAAGGGTGTGGCATCAGTGTATCTTGATATGAATTAATAAATTTGATGGTGACTTGGATAAGTTAGCAGAAGATCTTTCCAGGAAAAAAGAACATACATATTGAAAAAAAAAAAAAAAAAAAAGACGTTGATCCTGAAGGATGCTATCAGCCATCATAATAAGATCAGGCCGCTCTAAGCAAAGTTCCTTTTGGATAAAAAAAATTTCAATATATTATATACACTTCTTAAATAGTAATGATTATACTAAAGTTTGTTGCTACTCTATTATAAAATATGGTGAATAATATACATGGGAGGTTTGGTCACATTGCCTTCCAAAATCCACATATTTGAACATATGATAGCAATCGTGCGTAACTAGCTATAAACTTGGTTTAGGAGGGTCTCTATAAGACTGTAACATGTAAAGACTCTTTGATCAGCCTAAAGGCTCGACAAAAGGTTCCATCGCCGATGTTTGCCGCAACTTCTCGGGCAGGATCGGATGGGTTCGTTAAATTGGTGAAGGAAAGTTCAGCTATGAATGTGGAAACCCAGGCTTGCCTTGAAACTCTGAAGCTACTTTGTGCTCAAAGGGAAGAAGACAAAGCTAAGTACTCGCTATAATCCGACAACTTGACCTGACCTTGATAAATTGTCTTAAATACTTTTCCATGGGAAGCCACTCCGCTTATTACTGAATGCAGCCTCCGCTGGCCCATTTTCTTAATATTCTTTTGGCCCGTTGTGATGCGAATGTAAATCAAGTGGCAGCTAGATTGTTAAGGCCTAAAGATGCAAATCTTTGCCCAATAATTGGGTCTTTAAGGGGTGCATGACAACCACCTGTTTCTGTTCTAGAAACAATTTTTCTACTCTAAACTTGTTTCTGGAATAGAAATCCGTTTGATAAAATTATTTTATTTTTCTATTTCTAAAATAGATTTTTGTTCCAGAAATAGGCTTTGAATATAAATCAAAAGTAGAAATTTTCTACTTCTCTATTTCTGGAACAAAAATCAGAAATAATTTTTACACAAAACTCTCTAATCCTAATTTCGGTGATTCTCCCTCATCTCCTCTACGACATCTCTACCTCCTCCTCCTCTGCCTCTCCTCACCTCCTCGATGTCGTCTCCTCCATTAGACACTCAAATCATCTCCTCCACTAGACGCTCTCTAACTCTCCTCATCTCCTCAACGTTGCCTCTCTTCATCTCCTCGACGTCATCTCCCCCACTGGATGCTCTCTTAGGTCTCCTCATCTCCTCGACGTTCCTCTCCTCATCTCCTCAACGTCGTCTCCTCCACTGGACGATCTGTCTCTCCCTCTTTTCCTTCATCGACGCGTCGACTCTCCCTCATCTCCTCTACCTGACGCCTCCCCGTCCCTCTTCTCCTCCATCGACGCCTCTACCTCTTCTCCTCCTCCGACGCCTCTGCCTCTTCTCCTCAGATCTATGCCTCACTCAGCTCAACGCCATCGTTGACTTCGACGACGTCTCCCTCAACGCCTCTCTTGGATCTATGCGAAACGCCTCCCTCGGATCTACATCGAATGCCTCCCTCAGATCCATTGACGATGTCCCCCTCGAGAGCGAGTATGGCAGCACTTTCGATGACGAGCAATGCCACGTCGACGCCGCCACCTCCAATTACATGCCTCTTGTGCTCCCTCTCTTTCCCTCTTTTTGCCGCGGCTCAGTTCATTTCTAGCTCCTTGGTGTTTTGGCGTCGTAAATGTTATGTGGAAATGTTGGCTGCTCTACGTGCGGATAATTGAAGTATGTTCTTTGCTTGTTAAATTGCTGTTGAGACTTATGAATTGGTCTATGGTGCCGCAAAATTGGCATTTTGAGGGGATTTGTGCTGCTTAGAAGTGAAAAAACTTTAGGCAAAAGAACTTTTGGCAACACGAGATCACTTACTTGTGGGAGACCTCCAGCACCAGCCATTCCTTTTAGATAAACTGTCTGAATTGAAGCTCGGATACAAAATGGTATTTTTTTTGTTGTAAAGAGAATCGCGATATGATTAGGCTCTAGATAAAGCACGCTGTTTTTATGCTCGGTTTTAATACAGAATTGCTTTAGTAACATGATTATGTTTTGTCCTATCAAACGCTGCTAGGAGGGGCCAAGCTTAGTTTTGAGACACATTCTTGTTTTCATTCTCATTCATCAGGATAGAGCTTAAACCCTCCACATAAATTCTCAGCTTATCAAGTTTGATGGATGTGGCCAATGTCATTGCTCTGTCTCTTTGTTTTGATTAAAAAATCAAGTCGTTCCCAAAATGAAAAGTCAAGTACATCTGTTGGTGTACTTCTACGAAGTTCATCGAAAAATTTGTTGAACCAAATTATTCTATATTTATTAGAGTATCTTTGTTTTGAGGAGTATTAGGATTTCTTTTTGGAGATAAAGGAATATTAAGAAGTGGTCCACATGTTCACTGTCAACTTTAAATGTAGTTTTTGGATTGAAACTATCGCGTCTCATTTGTAAATTCTAGGGGCCCTATTGGATTAAATGCTGCAATTTTATATGGGTGCATGCATTACTCAACATCTTTGAACTAGGAACGTATTTTTACGTATGATTTTTCTTGTTTATTCCGTTAAACAAAACTTCTGTGTGGCTATTCTACTTTGTTATATTTGTGTGATGGATTATTTGACATATCCATATTTCAAGTCTAGTTCTTTAATTTTCCTCAACCAAGTTCAAGAAACTCACTGTTGATTATATTATCATCAGAGGTTGATGTCATTAGAAAATCAAGTTGTTCCCAAAATGAAAAGTCAAGCCCCGGTAGCCGTACAAGGATCCAACCCGAAATGTATAATATTGTTCACTCATATAGCAAAAAAAGTAGCCTTTAGAATGTCGATGATATAGGCAAAAGAATTATTTTTAGTGGGAATGTTTACTACTAGTTATTATTGTTGGAGAAATCTTTCTGGAATATTTTGAAGCTGACAAAACATTTCCATCAGTCTAGTCTGAAGATTTGCAAACTCTACTATTTAAAGTCTAAAGACCTCCGGACTGCCATACTCAAGACTCAAAGTTTATTCTCATTGACAGTTTCTAATCCGTTGAAGAAAGGCTATCCAGAACTGAGTGTTTCATTAAGGATTTGACCTTATCGACTGAAGAAGATCTCTTGGCTGGATATGACATAACGGATTCCTTTATTCGAATCAAGATTGATTAAGGATCTGATGATTGGCAAAGTATACTTGGAAGGTTCTACTTATGGAAACCGAGATCCTGATTGTATGGGCGAGCATAATTGATGGGCTATCGACATGTTCCTTAAATAGCTCGAATGATCTTCCTAATTGATTCTGTCCAACGGGAATGTTGGAAGAATTCATTTGATAAGTGCCAACGGGTATGATGGCATAAAGGAGTATATAAAGAAGATGTTCCAGTTGTTCGAGAGTGTGCACGATAGAAGAATTCCAAAGTCTGAAGCTCCTTGTTCTTAGTCAATTCATTTTCTAAGCGAAATCTTGTACGCAAAAGAGAGTCTATATTTTGAGAAACCTTAAGGAAGTGTGGTAGAGTATCTACACTGTAGAATCAAGGGAAAGCATTGCTGTAACATCTCTTTTGTTCATAGTGGAATCCAGCCGGTGGGCTGTTAGTGCGGAAGAGTGGACGTAGGCTTGGAATAAGCCGAACCACTATAAACCTTATGTTCAATTTTCTTTTCCATACTCTTTACTTTATTTTGATCATAATTCGTTTTGTTAACCAAAAGAAAACTTAATTTCTATTGTCTGCTTAGTATTGCTCTCTTATCTCTAGAAATTATTTTTACACCTATTCACCCCCCCTCTAAGTGCTTATACTAGCTATATCAATTATGAGCAAATAGCTAGAGCATTGGTTGGTGGGAATGTTCATTTTGCTTGCAATATATGGTTGCCTGTACAATCTTATATGAGGATGATTCTCTTTTAATTTTCTTTATGCATTTTGTTTTATTGATAGTCATAGAACATTATATTTATGTGATATTGACATCAAAGTCTATGCACTTGAATTGGTACACCAATTGATATGGCTCATTTGATACTCAACTAGTTAAGGTTAAATGGCTTCCCAAAAAGAGGTTTATATGGCAAAGTAAATTGAGCCTTTGACCAATGAGCATGTAAGTTTGTTGGTAACAGAGATAAAAAAAAAAAAAAGAAAAAAAAAAGAAGGGAAATCACACCACTTCTACCTACAACAAAGTAGGATTGAATAACATATATGCCGAATTCAATAAACGAATGAGACTCCACTTTAGTATAGTTCAGTTAAAGAACATAGTTAACAAACTAAAGAGACAATATAGTAGTTTCAAGAAACCTTTGTCGCAATCTGGATTTGAATGGGATAATATAAACAATACGGTTGCTATGGAGGATCAAAGTGTGTGGGAGTCTCATATCAAGGTATCAATTTACCTAGGTCATTCTGTTTATACTATATTGCAAGCTTTGATTATATTGATGACATATGTTATTATTGTATAAATTCCAAGATAATAGCGAATGGGTTAAATTAAAAAAGAATGGGTTTCCTCAGTATCATGATTTGTGTATCGCGTTTAGTGATACATATGCTACTGGGGAGTATGCAACAGGAAATGTAGAAAAAGTGGTAGTGCCCTCGAAAAGAGATGACAATAGTGGTGACGGTGGTGATGGTGGTAGTGGTGGTAGTGGTTATGCAATAGGTGATCCAAATGAATTTGATAAACAACATATTGATGAGGAAGTCAACATACTTGATACGACTACTACCTCAGATCATAAAAAACACAAGCAGGATAGGACTCCAAATTCTAAGAGGGGGAGGAAGAGTAACACATATGATGTTAGTGACACCTACAAAGTTATTTAAGAAATGATTAAATTCAAGACTAGTTAATCAACAAGTGGCTCTGTGACCTCATATGCCCCATCACCTGTAGACCCTTACTCCATAGGAGCCGTGGTTGCCGTTCTACATGGCATGCTTGATTTGGAACATAATATTTACAACAAAACTATGAACCAATCATGCCTTAATGCCACTTGGAGAAAGGCTTTCATCATATTACTACCTGAAAGGAGACGTGGAATTCTTGAATCTCTTTAAGTAGATGTTGAGTAGTATGCTATGGATTTATATATTTGGTTTAATTTCACTCTATGACTTATGTATTTGAAATACTTTGGTCTTTTTTATGATACAATTATGAAAACTTTGTGGCTATTGTTGATTATTATTAGATTTTTTACTTATATATTAAGTTTATCTTCTTTTTTCATGTGATGGCATAAGTAATATGGAGGGGGATGAAAGTAGCATGTGTAGTGATCAAGTAGCAACAGGTGAATCGGTTGAACTAGACTTTGATGATTTTGATATTAATATACTGATAACATGGTTGTGCATTATTGCGGTGGATATGTCTATGCACTCTAGAGAATCTATTAGGGATATCATATTGTTAGGACCCGAATGGATGATAGAGGTTCTTCAATGACATTCAAATAGAATATATGAAAATTTTAGAATGTAGAGACACGTCTTTCTCAACCTTTGTGATTTGATGAAGGCAAGAGGCTAGTTGGAAGATAGTCGATGTATAAAGGTAGATGAACAAATTTGGATCTTCTTATTTATGATTTGTCACAAAAACTCGAATAGCAATTTATGCGAGAGATTCCAACGTTCAGGACAAACTATCAGCAAATACTTCATTATAGTATTGAAAGCAGTTCTCAAACTTGCAAAAGAGATTATCGTACCACCTTCCTTTTATGTTATCCCAAATGAGATTCGTATGGATTCCAACCATAAACTTTACTTCAAGGTACGATTTTCATACATTCATTTACAACATTGGTTTCATTTTGTTGCTAATATTATATAACACTAGTCTTCGATAAAACGATAGGGTTGTGTGGGCGCTATTGATGGTACTCATGTTCATGCTTCTATACCTGTGTCGAAACAAATTCCATTTAAAGGCAGAAAAGGAATTACCACTCAAAATGTGATGTGTATATGTTCGTTTGATATGAAATTTACTTTTGTATATGCTGGTTGGGAAGGATCTGGAAAACGATTGTCGAGTGCTACCAGCAGCACTCAAGACTCCTTGCTTGGAATTTTCTCGACCACCACTAGATATTTACTTGTTTTGGAAATATCAATTTTCTTTAAGATTGTATTGCATTTATAAATCACGACTAATATATGAATACCTTGTTATAGGCAAATACTATGTTGTAAATTCTGGTTATGCATCAACTCCAAGATTCTTAACTCCTTTTAAAGGTGAACGGTATCATCTAAATGATTATAGGGGTAAAGCAAGATGACCAAGAATAGCAAGAGAGTTGTTCAACTATAGGCATTCCTCACTAAGGAATGTCATTGAGAAATCATTTGTGGCATTAAAGAATTGCTTCTTTATTTTGAAACACATGCCTGCATTTGCAATTCGAAAGCAAGCACTTATTGTAATTGCATGTTATGCTATCTATAATTACATCCGTGATCAAGATAGGAGAGATAAATTTTTTTCCTTATATGGAGATCTAGAGTACCCATTTGGACCTACACAAGATGAGGTTATAGGAGATACGTCGACCGAGGAGGAAACTGAGATGAATATGCTTAGAAAAAGTATTGCCAATAAAATGGTAAGTGATCATAATATGCCGGAGATTTCATGAAATCGTGTTTTTAACTTTTGTAATGTATTTCTATTATTTTGTATTTGGGGATTTTCAATCTTTGCTTTTGTAATGTGATGCTGTATTTGATGATTCCTATCTCAATTCTTATAATGTGATGTTGTACTTGAGGATTTCCCTTATTTGTGGTGGTCCTTTATGACAAGCTTCATTACACTTCGTAAAATTCGCCAATTTCGTAAAATTTGCCACAAATTGCCCAATAAACTTCTTTGTGTTTCTTTTCTAGAACGATTGCTCGATATCGTAGACCACGACGGCGAATGACGTGACACACTAGCATGAAGGGGATTGGAATATTTGCATGAGAAGGTTCAACCTTCTATAATATATAGGGATTTTAAGTCTACCAATGTGCTTATTTTCTAAAAATTCAAAGCCAAAATTCAAGCACCTGACATGGTTGCCTACCTTCACTCTACTAGAGTTTTGGAAACCTTTGGCTATCATGCTCAAGAGTAATGCATCTGGATCTCTTTTTTCTATTGTATGGAGACTATTGATAAGTATATTGTTTGACCATAATTGCCTATCTAGGTGGATGCTAAAGAATTTTGTGTGAAAATTTAGAAAATTTGATATAACAACTCTTACTTTGTATTTTTTTTTTTAAATGGAGACTTTACCAAAAAAAAAAATCTTACTTTGTATTTGAGTTCATAAGCATATGAAATTTGTAAGAATGGACATCTCACTTGCTCCAAAAGGAAAAAAAATGTTTTAAGAAATATAAATTTTATACTGTTATCAAACGAATTTCCATTTTTGAAACAGAAAATTTGTATCGTTATCACATATTTTTTTGCTCAGAAACTTGTCCAGAAATAGAAATAGAAAATTTATATATGTTCCAAAAATCAATTTTCTGGCCAAAATGATTATCATTTGCGCCCTAACCCTCCCCAAGCCCTTTGGAATCTTGTATGTGCCGAATCCCTTTAGTTGTCACTGAGCTCAACCTTGATGAAATGAAATGGTTTTGTTTTCGACAAAAAGACACATGAACTTTTTTAAGGGTTTCTAAATTACTGATGAAATTAGTGTTGTACGTAATTTTATCATCGTTGCATGGGTGCTTCTTTAAGGCAAAGATACATTATTAAATTGACATCAATGTTCCATATCGAGAAAATTGTCGACAAAGTCTTGAACTTATTGTACAACGACCAATTCAATCCTAAATATTTCAATTGTGCCAATTTAATTCTAAACCTTTTGACATTTGCTAATTTAGTTCCAAACATTTCAATTACGTCATCTTAGTAAAAAATCCTTTAACAATTTGCCTAGTCCTAAATCTTTCGATGATTTGCTAATATAATCCTTCCGACCAATTATCCAAATAATAGGTTTAGGATTCAATGGACAAATCTTCAAAGGGGGGAAAATACCAAAAAAGTCATAAATGTTGTAAGATATTGCGTTGTAAATATATAATAGAGATAATAGAGAGATTGAGTAGAGAAAATCAGACACCAGAGATCATAGAGAAAGTCAGAGGAGAGAATTTTATTTATGTGTATCACCATTCTATCTACAACAAAAACTAAGCTCATATTTATAGGAAAACAAAAATGTACTTATCATTAATATCAATGTATCGAATGATACATGTGTGGCACCCCCCGACGACTCCCAATCCGTTAGGGTCACCACAGATTACTTGCCTTTCTCTTAACTTAATAATATATTATTTTGATACCAAAGAGTTATAACAAATCTACAAGTCCCAGGGGTTTATATTTCTTTTAGATCGGTCCATACACAGTTTATATAACGGAAGCACAATCAACTATTCCCCTTCCTGAATTTAAAATGATGCACACCAACTAAACACAATATAGGTAATAAGCCGAACACTTTTATTTACATAAAACTAGATAGACATCTTTAGTCGGTACACCAAAATGCCGTAGTCTTCTATACTCGGCTATACTTCAAAAGATGACCGACATCTTTTTCAACAGTTGTATACTTAAAATCTATTGATTAGTGTCGGCGTTTAAAAGTTCCTTCCTTTGTTGTCCTCCTCCTCGTGGTCATATTCAATCACGTGGTCATATCTGAGATAACTAGTATAAGCACCTAGAGGGGGGGTGAATAGGTGTATAATAATTTTTTGTGATATGCAAGCAATATTAAGCAGACTATAGAAAGGGAGTTCTTTTTTTATTAACAAAACGAATTACGATCAAAGTAAAGCAGAGAGTAGGGAAGAGAAAATTGAACACAAGGTTTATAGTGGTTCGGCTTATTCCAAGCCTACGTCCACTCTTCCACACTGACAGCCCACCGGCTGGATTTCACTATGAACAAAAGAGATGTTATAGCAAAGTTCTCCCTTGATTCCACAGTGTAGATATTCTACCACACTTCCTAAAGGTTTCTCACGAATATAGACTCTCTTTTGCGTACAAGATTTCGCTCAAATGAATTGACTAAGAACAAGGAGCTTTAGACTTTGAAATTCTTCTATCGTACACACTCTCAAACAACTAGAACATCTTCCTTATATACTCCTTTATGCCATCATACCCGTTGGCACTTACCAAAGGAATTCCTCCAATCTACCCGTTGGACGGAATCAATTAGAAAGATCATTCGAGCTATTAAAGGAACATGTCGATAGCCCATCAATCATGTTCGCCCATACAATCAGGATCTCGATTTCCATAAGTAGAACCTTCCAAGTATACTTTGCCAATCATCGAAGTCTCATCACATCTCAATATTGCATGATATGCCAATGCTAGTATCATCATATCATATAACAACCCAAGATGCATTCACTTTCGAAATCAGTTGAGCAAAGTCGGAGTAAAACAGCTTAAAAACCAGAATGCGCAGTTTTAATGAAAATTTCGGAATAACCCCTAAATGAACTCAGAAAATTCTAAAATTTTGGTATGTTATATATGAGACTTGAAGGAAGAAAATTCATGAAGGACACGAAACCATATTCATCATGTATAAAGAGTAGTAGTTTGTTGTTTCTTAAAAAATTTCTAAAGTAAACTTTCAGATTTAGTACCTATAGAAACTAATTCGTTTCACCACCTAAATCTTATCTGTTTACTCTCAATTTTTGATATGTTATTTCTAAAGATGTTTCCTATAACTTTCATTAAGGGTTTGAGGTTCAATTATATCTAGATAAATACAGAAAATTCGAGGAATCATCAAAGGTCAGGCCGTTTTCTACGGAACAGTATTTCTGTTTTAAAAAGAATTGCTTCTATCTACACGTTCTTGTATTCATATAGATATAACTATGAGTTAAACTCAATCTAATGGATTTTATCTTAATTAAAATGATTCTATTCCTCATCTTCATCTCTAGAAATTAAAGCGACACAATATAAACGACTTTCAATCCATGTTCCTCTAAGATAGAAAACATCTAATGCCTCTCTTCATTTCCAGCTCAATCAAACCGTTTGTTTTACTGCAAATTCATCATGTAGCATCTCCACTTACACAGTGTCCATGAGTGGTAATAGTACATTTTCACTCACCTAGAATCCTTCACAACTCGGTACAAAGCACATACTTGCATATTGGCTCTTATAGCTCAACATGCATCACCTTTTCTTCACTCGGCACACACCATCACACCTTACTCAACAATCACAGCTCACTCACACTTAGATTTCAAGACATGCAAGCCTCAAATGCAACATTCAATATCAAATTTGGACCTTCTTCAGTCTACTTGTACTTCACTAGATAATCACAGCATGCATAACATAGATTAATGAACTTCTACTTGCCTCACTTCTAAGCTCAATCGACAACCAAAATGGGAAGCTCGTGGGTCTTCGAACGCGGCTCAACGACGGCGAAGATGGGCGGCAGCACGCGCACAACAGAGGGCGATCCTTCTCTCCTCTTCTCCTCTTGCCGTTCACCCTCTCGCAAGAACTCTCCCTCTCACTTGTTGCTGCTCGTCCAAGGGAGAAAACAAGAAGAAGAAGAAGATGGGTTTTGGTTTTTGGGGAGAGAGAGAGGGTTACGAAGTTTAAGAGGGGAAATGAAGCTATAGACTAATCCCTAGGCTAGGCTAATCATTAGCAAATCTAATGATGATGTCTCCTTTGCTTGTTTTCAGTTTGGTGGAAATAGGAAAACCGTGGGTGATGTAAAGAGAGGAGGGGTGTCATGGCTTCCATGCATGATCTCTTTCGCCATTTGTCACTCGATCTTAATTAATCTATAATCTGTGTCGTTAGTCGGTTCATTAGTTTCTAATGTTTTTCACTTAATTCCCTTTCGATTCCATTAGATTTCAATTCTATTATAATCATATAAAGTTATGAAATTATATGACATATTAACTATTTAGTGTTAGTCTATAAAGAATTTATCACAAGAAACGTTAAAATTAGAAATTTACTTTAGAATTACATCGCTAATCAAATTATCATAATTATAATCTATAGACTTAATTGAAAATAAAATCACTCGGGCCTAAATATCCGTCTCTGGCCCAACAGGCTCAATCCATAACAATTCAGCCCATTAAACTATTCTAACAAATCCGAGCCTTGGCCCGCTCTAAGCTAAGACCAAGTCCAAATCTTCCATTTGGCTTATCAAGCCCAATTCGAAAACTCACATGGCCCGCTTACTTCTCAAGCCCACACATTCCTCCAGTCCATCGGGTTTACTTTCTGGCACAATTTAAATTAATCTAAATTCCTAATGATTTTGATTACACAAATGAAGGTCAGTGAAATTTGGGATGTCACAACATGTATTGGATAGGGAGATGAACATTCATTACATATGAAAATATACTTAGAATGTATGATACAAACGTACCATCATAAATACATTAGATAAGATGAACATAATGAATATCTATTCATGTATATCATTCATTCATGTATTTCATAACACTCCCCCTTGAATATTCATTGTATTTATTATGAATGTGCATCGAATGATACTGTCTTATTAAAAATCTTAAGCTGGAAAAACCCAGTGGGACAAAAACTGGACAAAAGGGAAAAAGAGTGCAGAGCACAAATTTACGATATCTCCCTTTTACAGATGCATTAATTGCCTCATTAAAAACTTTAAGTCGGGAAAACCATGTGGGAAAAAAACCGGACAAAACGAAAAAAAGAGTGCAATGCATAGTTCATAATATCTCCCCCTTAATTAAGTCATATAGCCACTGCTGGGGCTAGTCAATATTGTATCTTGTGAACTCGCCGCATACCAACGCCATATACTAATTTTTCAAAAGTTGACATTGGCAATGATTTGGTAAAAAGATCTGTAAGATTATTTATTGATCGAATCAATTTAACATCAATTTGTCGACTTTCTTGAAATTCATGAGTATAGAAAATTTCGGCGAGATATGCTTCCTATCACCTTTGATATATCCTCCCCTAACTTGTGTAACATAAGTAGCATTATCTTCATCAATTATAGTGGGAGAATTTGTAACCGGTATTAAACAACAAAAATTATGAATATGCATTATAACGGATTTTAACCAAACATATTCTCTTCTAACTTCATAAAAAACAATAATCTTAAAGTGGTTAGAGGATGTAGCTACTAACGATTGCTTCGTAGAACGCCATGCAATAGCAATGCCGTTATAACAAAATAAATATCTAGTTTAGGAGTGAGCATTATGTGGATCAGATCTATATCTAGCATTAGCATATCCAACTAAATCAGAGTTAGTGGAATCCTTGGAATAATATAATTCCAAATCTATAGTTTCTCGAGGATGATAGAAAATATGTTTAACTTCATTTCAGTGTCTCCAAGTTGGCTCAAAACTAAAACGTGCCAATAAATTTACCACAAAAGTGATATCTAGTCTCGTACATTGTGCCAAGTACATCAAAGCCCCAATTGCATTGAGATATGGTACTTTAGGACAAAGTATTTCTTCATTAGATTCTCTAGGATGAAATTGGTCCTTTTGGGAATTTAGAGACTTTACAACCATAAGAGTGCTTAATGGATGAGCTTTGTCCATGTTGAAGTGTTTAAGCAATTTTTCAATGTATGTTGATTGATGGAAAATTATTTAATTTGCTTTATGCTCAAGCTCTAGACCAAGACAAAGTTTGGTTTTATCCAAATCTTTAATTTCAAACTCCATTTCCAAATACTCACCAGTTTTAGCTAACTTTTATGGAGTTCCAATTAAATTTATATTGTCGACATAAACCGCTACAATAGTAAATCCAGTTTTTGATTTCTTAATAAACACATATGGTAGATAGGATCATTCTTGTACCTTTCCTTAATTAGGTACTTACTTAGGCGTTGATACCACATGCGATCAGATTACTTTAACCCGTACAAGAATCTTTGCAATTTTATTGAAAATAAATTGCCGAGGGGGGGTGCATGCTTTAGGCATTTTGAATCCCTTGGAAATTTTCATATAAATATCAAAGTCTAATGAGCCATATAAATATGCCATCACAACATCCATAAGACAAATTTCCAATATTTCAGAGATTACCAGGCTAATGAGAAAACGAAATGTAATCATATCCATCATAGGTAAATATGTCTCATTATAACCAATCTCAGGTCTCTAGGAGAATCCTTGGGCAACGAGTCGAGCTCTATACCTGATAACCTCGTTTTTCTCATTTTGTTTCCAGAAATACTCATTTATATCAAATGGGCTTTACATTATCGTGGATACGAGTTACGGGTCCTAAAACCTCTCGTTTAGTTAGGGAAATTAATTCAGCCTTAATTGCTTCCTCCCACTTATGCCAATCTTGCCTTTGACGACATTCAATAATAGATTGCGGCTCACAATCATCATCCATAATTTTATGAGCATCTGAGAATGTAAAAACATCATCAATAATGATTCATTTCGATCCCAAATTTCATTACAATATGTACTGGAATTTTCAGTATTCCCGAGGTTGGTGTTCCTTTCATAGGTTTGCGTCTATTCAAGGGCAATAAGCTATTTGGGAGCAAGCACAACACCAGGCTCTTCTGGAGCGGATTCCTGAATCTTTCCCCTTCGTTTCGAGGAACGGTATCTTTTGATCCTATCGGTCTATCACGCTACAAGTGCGGGGGATTTTGATCCATTTTAACCTGTTCTTCGAGAACAACTATCCTAACTGGAGCATTTGCAGCTGAAATATGAGATTTTGTTATCTTAGTAGTATCATTAAATGTATTAGGAAGTCTATTGGTCATAGCCTGTAAATGGATTATGCGCTGCACATCGTTTTCACATTCAAGAATCATTGGATCTAATTGAGATAAATTTTTCTCATTTCAGGAGAAAACCTTAACTGGTTTTTGTTTTGCAATCATGGAAGTGGTAGGTTTCCTAATTTATGGAAACCTAATCTCATCGAAATGACAATTTGCAAATCTAGCAGTAAAAAGATCACTGGTAGTTGGTTCCAATAACCTAATAATAGACGGTGAATTAAACTCAATATAAATGTCGAAACGACGTCGGATACCCATTTTCATTCTTTTTGGCAATGCTATAGGCACCTGTATTGCACAACCAAATGTGAGTAAATGTGAAATATCCGGTTGATAACCAAGAACAATTTGAATGGGAGATTGTAAAAGACTAGCAGTGGGACGTAATCTTATTAGGGTTGCCGCATGCAAAATTGCATGACCCCATGCTGTATCGTTGAGATTTGTTATCAATAATAAAGTGCGGGCAATTATTTAGATATGTTTAATCAATGATTCTGCCAATCCATTTTGAGTATGAACATATGCAACCGAATGCTCAACCTTAATTCCGAATGAAGCACAATAGTTATCAAAACTCTTTGATGTAAATTCACCAGCAGTATCCATCATTATGCTCTTAATTGGATAATCAGGGAATTGTACCTAAAGTTTTATAATCCACGCAAGTAAATGTGCAAATGTAACATTGCGAGAGATAATAGGCAAACATTGGACCATTTACAAGATGCGTCCAGTAGTACCATACAATATCGAAATGGTCTACTTGGTGGTATTGATTCACAAATATCACCCTGAATTCTTTGCAAGAATAAAATGGATTCAAGATTAACCTTTATTATAGAAGGTTTGATAATGAGCTTTCTTTATAAGCAAACCTCACAATTATAATCTTTGGATAACAATACATTTATATCATGTAAATGGTGCTCTTTTGCATTTTGAATTATTCTACGCATCATTGAAACGCTAGGGTAGCCGAGGCGATCATGCCACAATCAAAACTAATCAAGGTTTACCAATCTCCAGGATGTGGTAGCGTATGTTTCAATAGCTTTAATCATGACACAATACAAACCCATTGATGAAGCTTCTAGCTTCTCATGGATGGTCTTCAGGCCCATCTTATAAGAGGAAATGCCAATATATTCATTATCTTGCTCATAAATAGTCTCGATATGGTACCCATTACGGCGTACATTTTTTAAACTGAGCAGATTCCTTTTTGATCTAATACTTAGAAACACATAATGCAGGATGGTGTCATTTGGCAAAACAATTGTGGCATTCCCAAAACCATCAATAATCGAAACGGGACCTACTATTGTATGGATTTGCGCTTACGTAATGTCATACTCGAAAAAAAATGTCTACTACGAAATATAGTATATGTTGTTGCCCTATCAAGCAAACAAACATATTCCTTTTTCTCGGTATTTTCCATTTCCATTTATATTAACAACTTCAGGTGTCAAGTATCATAAAATTTGCATATAATCCTTGCAAAATCAAATCCTTAAATTAATTAAAAGGATTTCCAAATATCCACTACCACTTTAGGAGTAGAATGATACTTTTAGATTTGAAATTTGGCTTCGGGCCAAGAAAAATAAAAATGAAGAATTGATAGAAGAAGATGAAGTATAAGTTGATTAATAAAAAGAATACCCACATTGCAAAAATTACTTACTCAGTCGCTAGATCTTCGTGCTGATAACGTGTTGTAAAATATTGCGTTACAAATATATAATAGAGAGAATAGAGAGATTGAGTAGAGAAAATCAGACACCTGAGATTATAGAGAAAGTCAGAGGAGAGAATTTTATTTCCGTATATCACCGTTATATCTACAACAAAAACTAAGCTCCTATTTATAAGAAAACAAGAATGGAATATCAATGTATCGAATGATACATGTATTGGATAGGGAGATTAACATTCATTGTATAGGGAAATATACTTAGAATGTATGATACAAATGTACCATAATAAGTACATTAGATAAGATGAATATAATGAATATTCATTCATGCATTTCATAACAATAAACTTATTGTATTTGTACCAATTCACTTTTAAACTTTTCGATTGGATTAATTCAATCATAAATATTTTCATATCGGTACCAATTAAATTCATCCGGCCAATTTATGTTGGAAATTATGGCCCTAGACGCCGATTATCCTATAGGGTACAACGAATGTTAACATGGACAATTTTTTTTTCCCATTTTTCTTTTCTTTTCCTTTTTCTATCCTTTCCTTTCTCTTTATTCTTTTCCCCTTATTTCCCTCCATCGCCAATCACCACCTCCATGGTGGCTAGTGGAGATCCCCGATTGTCGATGAGAGCAAGGGCCGAGATGCCCTCACTAGCCTTTGGCTAAGGTTGGGGAAGTTGTCCTTCACCAAATTTGGCGAAGAGAACCTCGCTTGACCATTGCTAGAGGCTGCTAAGGGGCAGCCTTGTAGGCCTCTAGCGGTGGCAAGGGCTCTCACCCAAGCAAAGCTTATGATGGTGTCGCCAGCCCTCACTAGTCCTCACCAAAAGGCCTACAAGGTATCTTGGTCCTTGCCCTCCTTGGCCTATGGCGATCTCCACCAATCTCATGGAGGTGGTGACTAGCGATGGAGGGACATAAGGAAAAAGGAAAAAGAGAAAGGAAAGGAAAAAAAATGAAAAGAGAAGAAAAATTAATAAAAATTGAAAAATATTTAAAAATAAAAAGAAGTGTCCACATTAGTACCAACTTGCCAAGTAGGACTTTCGGCATTTAAGTCAGTAATTTTCTACCTAAATTGGTCGAATGGACTAAATTTGTACCAATGTAAAAATGTTTATACTAAATTGGTCAAATTGAAAATATCATAACTAAACTGGTGCTATGTAATGGGTTTATGACTTTTTTGATACTTTCTCCCACATGCATTGAACATTCACATTTAGATAAAGTACTCTTTATAGTTAATAAGTTATTTCTTGGAAATGAAGAGAAAAAAAGGATGAACAAATTAAAGCAAACGAAAGTGAGTTGGCAACAATTAAATGAGCCACATGTGAACTCTCCATAATGCCCTCTACGAAGCACCAAAATGCTATAATAGTACTAGATGAATTCAATAACTCAACCCAAGACAGAACGCACAAACTTTATATCAAATGATTTAGTAATTATCATTTGAAATGAAAGGAGAAAAAAAAAACAATTGAAATAACTCATAGATCGCAATTTCTCACAACATCATCCACTAGTCAAACGGGAAAAGCACCAAAAAAGTCATAAATTTATGGCATTAGTAACAATTCAGTCTTAAACCTTTCATTGAACTAATTTAATCTTAAACATTTTCACATTAGTACTAATTCAGTCCATCCGGCCAATTTTGGTTGGCCAACATTAATGTGGATGTCAATTAGCTAGTGAACGCTAACGTGGCAATTTTTAAATAATTTTTTTATCTTTTCAAATTTTTCCTTTTTTTTGCCTCTTCCTTTTTTTTTTCCCCTCATTTTCCTCTTGGCCTTCTTCTCCCGCAGTGAAGAGGCCGATGAGCCTCTGGTTACTTGCCAACTGCTAGCAAGGGCTTCGCCGCCCTCGCCCGACCTTCCCCAAAGCCACGGGCGAGGCTAGCCTTGCCATGGCCTAGCTATGGGCGAGGTCATAGGCAAGGGCCTCGACTCTCACTAACGAGCGGCGAGGGCTTTGCAACCCTCGCTCAGAGGCTTGTCGACCATTGCGGGAGAAGAAGGCCAAGAGGAAGAAGAGGAAAAAGAAAAGGAAAAGGAAATTTTTTTTAACAAAAAATATATATTTAAAAATTGCCACGTTAGAGTTCGCTGGCCAACTAGCACCGGTTGGCATTTACATTAACATCGGTCGGCCAAAATTGGCCAGATGGCTAAAATGATACCAATGTGAAAATGTTTATAACTACATTAGTCTAATTGAAATGTTTATGACTGAATTTGTACCAATATCATAAATTTATGACTTTTCTGATACTTTTCCCATAGTCAAACTATAACCCTTGCAAAATAAAAATCTCCACCTTTCGCGATCCTTTTATCAGCAAGAAGTGTCCAAAAGCTCCTACATAAGAACGTTGCTGAAAAGCAGTTGTACATACACTAAATAATATCACTAAGACATTGAAGTAGAAAATCCCATTTCACGAATCCTCTATACGTCATTGCTATTCAAAGTCGTAAAGCTCCAATTTTTACTGGAAGATAAGGCTAATATATAAATATAGTTGGTTCATAATATTCAATCACTAATGACAAACACCTTCAGATGAATAAGTGATAATTTTTATTGAGAAGTTATGAAAATGGAAAGTGTTGAGATGGAATAAAAGGTTCGACAAAAATGAAATAAAAAGTAAAAAAATTATTCCCTAAATAGTTATTCGATCATGGATAACCCATCAGCTGAGAAATTCTAAATGTGACATTAAAAGTACAAAATAAATGTAAAATGTCAAAAACAAAAATAACTTAAGGAGTGAGATCAAAGTGACTTGAGGAGGGGGTAATGACTTGATAATTTTAAGGCAAGATATGGTATGGAAAAATTTAATTTGAAAAGTGAGGAAATTTTATTTTGGGATTTGCTTGTCTAGGATCCTTTATGAAACAGAAAAAGTAAGATTGTTCATTATAAATAATAATCCAACGGACGATGTTTTTGCGATTGACTCATGTATATTAGCACCGGGAGCTTATGGGTGATCGATTCTTGGTCCAATCCGGTCCCATCCAAGAACCAAGAATTGGACTGAGAGGACCGGTTCTCTTTTTTGGGACCGTGGACAGGACCAATGGGTTCGGGAATCGAGAATCGGACCAGACCGATTCCAATGGACCAAATCACTTGTCATTACATTGACAAGCAAGCTATGAGGTGAGAAGGAAAGCTTGACGAGTGAGGCTGTGAGAGGATGTCGAGCGAGGCGGAAGGCAAGGCCACAAGAGGGAAATGAGGCCTAAGGTGAGGCCGCAAGAGGATGTCGAGTGAGCGGGAGGCGAGGCTGCGAGAGTCGAGCAACTCACTTGGACCGAGGTGTGAGGTGAGGTTGTGCATGCAAGAGAGAAATTGGGAAAGGGCTGATTTCACACTATTAGGGTTAGCGAAAGATAAGTGGAAGGGAAAGAAATGGGAAAAAGTAATGGCGGAAGGGAAAGACATGGGAAAGTAACGGCATAATGGGAAAAAGTTGGGAAAGTAATTGGCTTAATGGCAGAATGGTCATTCAGAAATTAAAAAAAAAATTAAAATAATGCATGAATCGTTGATCTGATCTTATCGGTCCAGTTTCTACCTTGGAAAGAATTGACCAGCCACTAGTTCCAAAAGTAGGAATTGGGGACTAAATCGGCACGCCTTAAGACTATTTAGAACCAATCAGTCTCGTCTGATTATGATTCGAGTGATTCTCCTTATACACCCCTAGAGAGTATTGCTAGTTTTCTTTTCTATTTCTTTTATTAATGTTCAAGGCAAGTCGAGTCAAGTCAAAAAGCACCACATAAGATGGTTCCACATACATTCTACAAAATACAAGTGACGCGTGCATTGATTGTCCTTTGGTTTTCTTTTCTATCGCTATCTGCTTTTTATTAAATCAATTGGTAGAAAATATGCTAATCAACTAGAGCATCAAAAATGATGGTTGGATTTCATTTCTATTTCTTCGTTAGTGCAAAAAGCAAAGTCAAGTCAACAAAGGAAAAGAAAGAAAGGACCCGCGAAAATTTTTATGCACCTTCCGCGGAAATTTCGCGTGCAATAATTCACCTTTACTTCTCTTTTCGATGGTTTTCTTTAATTATCACTGCCGCGTGATTTGAGAAGGTCATGGTCAAAAGAACAAAGTGATATATACATGATATATACATGAGAGATAAAGCTGCAATTCGACCAGACAGCAAGCATTCTGCGGAAACCCGTCGACCTTCATCTCCTCTGATGGCTGCTTGGGAGTGGCCGGCATGACCGTCCACTTCAGAATAACGGTGGAACGGTCAACGGCTTGACGCAAATCCTTTGGAGGAAACCGGTAACCGGTTTTAATTTGTGACCCCATATTTCCTTTTTTTTTTTTTTTTACTTCTATGTCAAATAATTAAATACCAACAACAAGCTCAGATTTAGAGACAAAATCAGAAGAAGACCCACGAAATCAATTTTCTTGAATATGAAAAAAAAAATACGGAAATATAAATAATTATAAGTAAAAAAATTATAGCTTACTAAAATAATAATTAATGTCATTACAAAAATCTATTAAATTTATAAAAAAATTAAAAACTTAAAACATTAACTTCGCAACTAATAATAAAATCATTGTGCAATGATATAGCTCATTATTCCTTTCGCTCAAACCAAATTGCTTTTGAAGGACTCTCCGACGACCTAAAATTTATGCAATTGATATTGATTATGCATAAAAAATGAAGTAAATAAAAGATCGAAATAAGAATAATGAGTTAGTAGAGAATTCCAAAAACAATTAGTAGAGAAAAAAATGCATTCGCCATATAAAAAAGCCATAAGAAGAGAACGATTTTCTTGTCTTATTAAAATAAACAAATGAAAGTCATAATCTTCAAGAAAAATGATTCAATGTGGCCTTCTGATTTTGTCTCTGAAATTTGAGGTTGCCGTAAGGAACATAGAAGTAAAAAAAAATGAAGAAGAACAAAACATGGAGTCAATGATTAATCCAGTTCAAGAAGTCCATTGGTTTCCTCCAAAAGGATATGTGGCTGGCCTTTGACAGTTCTACTGTCATTCTGCAGTGGATGGTCACGAAAGCATTTTCTAAGAAATCCTAAATGTGACATTAAAAGTTAAATAAATGTAAAATGTGGGAAAAAAAATTAAGGAGTGAGATCAAAGTGACTAGGCTGAGGGGGTGATGACTCAATAATCTTTAGGCAAAATATGGTATGAAAAAATTTAGTAGGAAAAGTGAGGAAAATTTATTTTGAGATTTGCTTGTCTAGAAACTCTTTGGAAAGAACCTTATCAAAAAAAAAAAAAAAACTCTTTGGAAAGAAAAAAGTCAGATTATTCATTATAAATAATATTTCAACATGTAATGTTTTTGCGATTGACTCATGTATATTAGCACTGTATGGGATGGTTCCTTGCCCCACTTATGCAAAATATTGCTTTTTATTAAATTAGTTGGTGGACGATATGGTTACCGACACGGAGCATCGGGAATGATTCGTTGGTTTTTGTTTCTATTTCTTTATTAGTAGAAAAGGCAAGTCAAGTAAACAGAGGAAAGGAAAGAAAGGACACGCGTAAATTTTATACACCTTCCGTGGAAATTACGTATGGAATAATTCACCTTTACTTTCTTTTCTATGGCTTTCTTTGATTATCACTGCCGCGTGATTCGAGAAAGTCATGGTCAAAAAGAATAAAGTGATATACACATGAGAGATAAAGCTGCAACCCAACCGGACAGCATTGTGCGCAAGCACAGATCAAGTGACTTAGCTGAGGGGGTGATGACTCAATAATCTCTAGGTAGGCAAGTTATGATGAGGAAAAATTGAGTTTGAAAAGTGAGGAAAGTTTACTTTGGGATATGCATATCTAGAATCCCTTCTTAAAGAAAAAAAGTCAGATTGTTCATTATAAATAATAATCCAATAGATAATGTTTTGTGATTGACTTACGTACCATAGTACTAGGAGCACCAGAGGATAGCTAGCTTTCTTTTCTATTTCTTTAACTAATAGAAAAGGCAAGTCAAATCGAGAAGCACTACGCGCACAATGATTCCGTGCACCTTCCGCAAAATGTTACTTTTTATCAAATTAGTTGGTGGACAATATGCTTGCCGATTTTGGAGCATCAGAAACTATTCGTTGGTTTTTGTTTCTATTTCTTAATCAATAGAAAAAGCAAGTCAAGTCGACAGAGAAAAAGAAAGGAAGGACACGCGTAAATTTTATGCAACTTCCGTGGAAATTACGCATGGAATAATTCACCTTTACTTACTTTTCTATGGCTTTCTTTGATTATCACTACCGCGTGATTCGAGAAAGTCATGATCAAAAAGAATAAAGTGATATACACACACGAGAGATAAAGCTGCAAAACCCGACCAGGCAGTAAGCATTCTGCGTAAGCAGTAAGCACATCAACTTTCATCTCCTATAATAGCTGCTTCTTCGAATCTGAAAGGGAAGTTCTTTCTAGGAATCTCTCACGCTCTCTCAAAAAGACACAATTTCCCATAAAAAAAGAAAGGCAGGGTGTTCACGAAAAGGGAGGAAGAGGAGAGCACCATCTTCAGGGACATTTTTCTGGAAAAGAAAAAAAGGGCATTCCCACCCTTTCTCCTGAACTCAACCGGCCAGCCACCTCCACCATCTCCGTCCGACTACCTCCTGCCGGCGACTGCTCTCGCATCCCATTCCCGGAACCCTACCTTACTCCTTCACTGTCACCTACTTCTTTACTCTCACGAAAAAAAAAAAAAAAAAGAATCTTCGTCTTTCTCTACTCCCGGAACGGTCGCCATTGAAGCCCCACACAAAACCTCGGAGCCACCGCCGATCGACGTCGTCCACCACCTCCAGAACATCCTCCGCCCGCTGTCATTCGTCGTCGCGGTCCCTGACCTCGGTGGAGTCGACTGAAGCCGGACACAAGTTTGGAGTCGCTATTCTCAACCCTCGCCGCCGACGATGCCCAGGAAATCCAAGCGAGGGAGGGCCCCCACGATTGAGTTCTCGTCCAAGAAATCCAAGCGAGGTAGGGCCCCCACGATTGAGTGCTCGTTCCTTCTTCTTCTTTTTTTACCTCGTCCTGCTTGATTTTAAAAGAGCAAAGCAAGCTCGATTTCTTTAGTCCTCACTCGCGTCGGATCTGAATGAGTCGGCTTTTCTTAAGTTTGAACGTTGCTTGCTGATTTCTCTTGAGTTTAAGTGTGAGCTGGAGCTCCGAATAGGTCTATATTCGCTCTCCAACTCGCTGCCCACTACGTGTTTGAAGAAATGCCTGAACAGATTCAAATTTCTTCCGTTTGATGCAAGATATGGTATGGAAAAATTTAGTTTGAAAAGTGAGGGAAATTTATTTTGGGATTTGCTTTTGTAGAAGCCCTTTCGAAAGAAAAAAGTCAGATTTTTCATTATAAATAATATTCCAACAGGCGGTGTTTTGCGATTGACTCATGTATATTAGCACCAGAAGCATGGGAGTGTTGCTAGTTTTCTTTTCTATTTCTTTTATTAATGGAAAAGACAAGTCAAGTCAAGAAGCACCTATATAAGATGGCTCCGTGCACCTTATGCAAAATGTTGCTTTCTATTAAATTAGTTGGTGGAGTATATGCTTAGCGAATCGGAGCATCAGAAATGATCTGGTTTTTGTTTCTATTTCTTTATTAGTACAAAGTGATATCCATATGAGAGATGGAGCTGCAACCCGACCAGACACTGAGCATTCTGAGGAAGCACATCAAACTTCATCTCCTCTAATGGCTTCTTCTTCAGATCTGAAAGGGAATTATGACGTCTTCCTGAGTTTCCGAGGTACGGACGTTCGAAACAACTTTCTCAGTCATCTCTATGCGGCTCTTGATCAAAAAGGAATCTACACTTACATTGATAGCGAGGAGCTTCGGAAAGGTGACTGTATAAAGCCGGCGCTTATGAAGGCGATTGAGGAGTCATGTATCGCGATCATCATTTTCTCCGAGGATTATGCTTCCTCACACTGGTGTTTGGAAGAGGTGGAGAAAATCATGGAGTGCAAGGAGCAAAGAGGACTCACGGTATTTCCGGTGTTCTACAAAGTGGATCCTAAAGAAGTGAGAACACCAAGAGAGAGCTACCTAAAAGCTATGGTTAAGCATGAGAGAAAGTTTGGGAGAGATTCAGACGAAGTGAAGAGATGGAAGAAGGCTCTCTATGACGTTGGTAGCTTGTCCGGGTGGGATTTGAAGGATAAGTAAGTACTAAGTAGTGATTGATGTGACACTGCTTTGTTTTTTCTTTTTTATATGCTGAATCTCTTCTTCTTTTTCCATGAAAGTTAATTATCTTTGGAAATTGATGTATCTAGTACCTTTCCGGATTTTGTCAGAGTTGAAGCAGATCTTATCAACAGAATTGTGCGGGAGATCTCTAAGCTGCTGGACCGAAAACTGTTACACGTTGCCAAGCATCCGGTTGGAATACATCGACAAGTGGTAAAGCTGGAATCTATGTTAAATCTCGAGTCTCGTGATGATGTTCTTATGATAGGATTATGGGGACAAGGAGGCATAGGAAAAACAACATTAGCCAAAGCCCTTTACAATGATATATTCAGAGGATTTGAGGCTTCATGTTTTTTGGCAAACGTTCGTGAAACTTCAAAAGATTCCAAGGATTTAGTTCATTTGCAGGAAAAATTGTTGTCCGAGATATTAGTGGGAAAAGAATTAACAGTGTCTAGTGTTGATGGAGGTATTATTTTGATGCAACATAGACTTTGCCGGAAAAGAGTCCTCCTTGTTCTCGACGATGTGAATGACGTAAAACAATTAAATGCTTTAGCTGGAGAGTGTGAATGGTTTGGTAAAGGAAGCAGAATCATCATTACTACAAGAGATAACCATCTATTAACTGTCCATGGGATAGATGAAGATCATATTTGTGAAGTAAAAACTCTCGAATATTGGGAAGCTAGTGAACTTTTCGATAAACATGCTTTTCTTGGAAGTAAGGAAATACTGATAAGGAGTGATCTTGTGGATAGGGCTTTGCATTATGCTAATGGACTTCCTTTAGCACTTGAGGTATTGGGCTCTTTCCTATGTGGAAGAAAAGAAGAAGAGTGGGAAAGCGCATTGAATAAACTTGCTAAAAGTCCTGACAAAACCATCAATGATGTTCTCAAGTTAAGTTACGATGGACTAGAGGACTATGCAAAGGAGATATTCCTTGATATTGCATGTTTCTTCAAGGGACGATATGTAGATTACATTATAGAAGTCCTTAACAGTTGCGAATTTGACACAACTATTGGAGTACAAGTTCTTGTTGAGAGGTCCTTAATAACTAAAGATTGGAAGAAGACAATACAGATGCATGACTTGATTCAGTTGATGGGCATGGACATTGTTATACAAGAATGTCGCGATGATCCTGGAATACGCAGCAGGTTATGGCTTTGTGAAGATGTCTGTGAAGTTCTATCAGAGGAAATGGTAAGTTTTGGTAGTTTAAACACTGATTTTACTCTCTTCTTCTCTGACTTCGTATGCTAATTGCAATGCAAGTTCTATAAATGCAGGGAACAGATGCAGTAAAAGCCATAGTTTTGGATTTACCCAAGACAGAAGTAATATACATTGGTCCCAATGCTTTCACAAACATGAGAAGATTGAGGTTGCTCATCATGATTAATGTGCATAACTCTTTCCAAGGTCCCATCTGTCTTCCTAACGGACTGAGATGTTTTCGATGGCCTGAATGTCCTTCTTCAGTTCTCAAATTCCCCCCTGGCCCAAAGAAGTTAGTCAGACTTGATCTGTGCAAAAGCAACATTCAAGTCCCGGTGGACCAATTTAAGGTGCGCATTCAAATGAATTTTCCTTATCTCTTACATATCTATATCTGTATGCATATGATTATGATTATATATATGTATGTCTTATTGAAAACTTTGAATGCAATAATTACTATGATGATGCTCATTAATTGTGCTTAAGAATCATCTGCATCTATTAAATTGTTTATATATGATTAAAGCATTAAAAACAAGATGTCGATCTACTGCATGAACCAACATAAGTGGATTCTTCCCGTTTCAGGGGAGTATTAAGCACTTTCCTATGTGAATTTTAATGTCGACTCAAACAGAAGATACTTGCTAAAAAAGTTCAATCTCATTTTCAAATGTTAGAAGTACTGAAATCATAAGAAGAATGGACTTATGCGGTTAGTAACTTTAATACCGAAAATTGGAACAAGAACTTATTGGTGACATAATTTAACGATTGAATGATGAACATGCTTAGTATTTTAATAAACATGAACTGAGGATTCAATTTGTATGCCTTTGAAATGATAGATACTGAAAATGCTATCAAAGATTATATATTTTACATAAGAGATGAGCTTACTAGATTCTTTTCAAAATTGTATATGAAAGTAGAATGAGATTTTTTGTGCTCATTTGCTTTATCGTTGAAGCGAATGCACGCTAAGTACAGTTGATTGAACCTCCCGTTATTGTTTCTACGATAGAATGCAGCTGATAATGAAAAGAGATAAATAGAAATCATGCAGTAAAGGATCTCTAAAGGAGTGAAGTCTTTAGTGTAAGTCTGCCCCAAAAGTCCTGTCTATTTTTATTGTACCGACCTAACCAGAGATTTCTGGCAAGTACTTCTTTATTTTTAGGAGGAGGAATAAGCAGAACTCCAAGAAAGTTATCTTCATCCTTACGTATAAAATATTCATTTTCAAATATAACTGGGAGTTCTCCTTCTCCTTCCAAGTATGTAACACGTTCCCCTCCTTTCCTTTCAATCTGGCCATTCGGTTGCGCCCTTACTCCATTTATTCCTAAGTAAGAAATCACAGGACGAAAAGCAACTCTCAGGGGAGATAGATTGACCAGCTATTCCTTCTCCCCGCTATTTTAAATAAAAGCTCGTGGAGTACAATTCCATGGAAGAGTCTTACTTTATAGACGCACTAGCGCACCACATCTAGGACGCTGGTAGCGAGTAATGGCTTTCACGCATGACTAATAAGGCTTTCTAAAGAGAAGTAAGGGGCTCGCTTTGCTAATTTAAATATAATTTAACTTAAATCTAATATTAAGTTATGTATATATGTATTATATTTATATTCATATAAATACTACTGCACAAAGTAAAGGTGACATTCTGCGGGATTTCAATTTAATTCCTTCCCCAAAATGTCTCGATTACTTATTTTACAAATATTGTATTTATTGAGAGGTGCGTAAACTATTAGTCTATTTTATCTCTCACATGTTTCACAATCTAAATTTTAATCTTTTCTATCCCATAACAAATTTCTTATTGCAAATTTTAATCTTGAAATATCCTACCTTCATTCTATGTTTGTGTATTGTGTGTTTACCAACAATTTCTTTCCATTAAATATTTCTAATTTAGTGGTTCTGCTCAATTTTTCAGATATCAATTTTTTTTCAAATCTTGTGCATACTCTTTCAGTTTTCTCTTCCTATGCCTCAAAAGAGACAAACTTCGTGGACTTTCAATTATGCTGTCATGCTTGTCGGCCACATTGACGCCGGAATGTGTTGAGCGAACAAATAAATAGAAGGGGTTTTTCAATCTAAATGAAGTGGAAAAACCCCACTATGGAGGATAGGAAAGAGACAACATACACTAGGTCTCCCTTGGCCAAATCTCCGCCTTTGTAGGCCAGTCCAAGGATCGCTTAATAAACTCATATTTAATAAGGGAGTGGGAGTGCTCTGTATACACCACATGATCAACTAATTTCTGATCACACGGGTCTTGAATGATGATCAAGTATTTTTCATTAAATATTTTTATCTTCATTTTCTTTCCATGTGGATATTTCTTGCAGGACTTTAAAAATTTGAAGTTCCTTAACTTCAGTGAATGTCTGTCCATGGTTCATATGCCGAACCTCGATTTTTGTCCAAATCTCGAGGAATTGGTTCTCAAAGGGTGCGAAAATTTGGAGCGTGCTCACGAATCAATTGCATATCACGCCAAGTTGAGGAGGTTGAATCTAAGAGATTGCTCTAACCTTCATCATCTCCCCGATATACTCCAACCCAAGAATCTTGAATGGCTCGATCTTGGTGGTTGCTCAAAGTTGCAAAGATTCCCTGATATTCCAGAAAAAATGAAATGCTTGCGATTACTTTATTTAACAGAGACTTCAATTGAGGAACTTCCTGCAACCATAGAAAATCTTGTCCCTTTGGAGCTTTTGGATTTAGTTGGTTGCAAGAAATTGGCAAACCTCCCATCTAGCATTTACAAGTTGCCAAATCTTGAGGACTTGCGGCTTCGGGGTTGTTCAAAACTAATCAAGTTTCCAAAGGAGGAGGAGGATTCGAGTGATCTGCGTAGCAAGACAGGATTTCCCAAGCTAGAGTGGTTAGACCTTAGCGGATGCAATCTACAAGAAATAGAGTTCCTAGAGAATCATTCATGTTTTCCATCCTTGAAAATATTGGATTTGTCCAAAAATAATTTTGCTAAGCTTCCACCGTGCGGGCACCTACATAATTTACTTCAATTGGATGTTTCGAAATGCCAACAACTACAAGAGATTGGCGAGGTTTCAAGTCTATTACTTCAATTGGATGTTTCGGAATGCCAACAACTACAAGAGATTGGCGAGGCTTCAAGTACATTGCTTGAAATGCAGGCAACGAATTGTGAATCTCTAAGCAAAACTCCCTCCGACATATTGTCCATTGACCGATTTGATTCGGTCCGTAGTGAGGTTAGACTCTCCCTCCCCCCCCCCCCCCCCTCTCTGATTAATACGGAGTCGTGTACATATATAGCTAATTGTAGCTAAATTTGACTAATTGAAACTCCTCTTTTTCGAGTGTCAAATTCGAAATAATATCTTAACAATTTACTTTTACAACAGCGAGCTTGGGAATGGCTTTCTAATATATTATATTCGTGGAGATCGCATTTGGAAACTATTCTACCTGGAGGAGAGATGCCGCAATGGTTACTCCCAAATAAGGAGGGTTATATATCTTTCACAGTTTCGAAGGATTTGTATGAAAAATTTCCAACATTAGCTATATGTGTTGTATTTCGAGTAAAGAAAGGGAAACGAAATTATATTAAGCTCAGAGTATACGCTAATGGCATATTCGACATAGATAAGTCCCCCGAGCCATGTGAGTTCCCCATAATGCATTCGGAACATGTGTTATTACAATGGCATGCAATGGAGGACCTATTGGGAGTAAACCCTTTTGGTCGAAATGACTCAAGTTCTTTCCAGTTAGGCATTAAAGCATCGGATGGTGTAATTGTAAAAAAGTGCGGATTTCGATTAATATGCAAGCCACTAGAGGACGAGTTGAAGGCTTTGAATCAAGATGACAAGTTGTTAGATCCAAGGTTGTTATATGAGATTGGGCATCCCGATGAAGAAACGACCAGAGAGGAAGAAATTTCGGCCGATCTCTCAGATCAGGAAAAGGTCTCTCCCTCCCTCCCTTCCCCCCCTTCCGCGATTGTGGTGTGTGTGTGATTGATATGGGTGCTTTGTGTTTTTATAATGCAAAACTGCAAATGCTTGTAAACAAAACAAGCTAATATATTGTGATTTTGCACCTATATATAACAGTGGCGCGTAGACCATGAAGATAATTTTCAAACAAGCTCAGAAGAAGACAACGATATTCGACCCAAAAAAAAACAAAGAAAAGATGACGATATGGATAACTCTCCACGTGCCGATATCATGGCTGACTTTTCAGTTGAGGTCTCTCCCTCTCTCTCCCTCCCTCTCTCTCCACGATTGGGGTGTGTATATGTGATTGATATGGGTGCTTTGTGTTTTATAATGCAAAACTGCAAATGCTATTAAACAAAACAAGCTAATATATTGTGATTTTGCACCTATATGTAATAGCGGGGGATAAACCATGAAGACAACTACCAAACAAGCTCAAAAGAAGGCGACGATATGGATGACCCCCCACCTGCAGATATCATGGCTGACTTTTCAGTTGAGGTCTCTCTCTCTCTCTCTCTCTCTCTCTCTCTCTCTCTCCGCGATTGTGGTGTGTCTGTATGATTGATATGGGCGCTTTGTGTTTTCATAATGCAAAACTGCTAATGCTAGTGAACAAAACAAGCTCATATATTGTGATTTTGCACCTATATGTAATAGCAGTTGTCCCTCAATGAAGAAAATCACCAATCAAGGTTAGAGGCAAACTGTACAAGTGAAAGAGAAACAGACGAGGAAATCTTGCGTGACATGTCATGGTCTGACTTATCAGTTGAGGTCTCTCTCTCTCTCTCTCTCTCTCTCTCTCTCTCTCTCTCTCTCTCTCTCTCTCTCTCTCTCTCCAGCCCCCGGGGATACGTGCGGATTCATAAGTGCATGTGTTGATTTGTTGTTGGAGTGTCCGTCAGGCACACTGGGTTTGTATAACGCAAAAATTGAAAATTCTATACAAATAAGCAAATCTAACGTAGAGTGATTCTGCACCATGTGCTACGACAATACTCGCAAGTGAAGTGATTGATTTCATGAGTATTACATATAAGGCAAGGAAAGATCGATATGTTTAATTATTACAAAAACTCTAGCTTTGGTTAAATTACCAGAAAAATTCTCTAATCAAACTCTTCTATTTTAACTAATTATCAACTTTAGTACGTCTAACAATTTACTGGTATAACAGGAGTTGCGCTATTCTGACATTGCTCCTTACTACATGGATATTCTTCCCGAAGGAGATATGCGAGAGGAGTTCATCATTGTTGAAGGCAGTACCATATCTTTCATGGTTTCAGAAAAATTTTATGATAAGTTCTTGGGATTAGCTCTCTGTGTTGTTTTCACTGTAGAAGATGGAGAAAAGGAAATATTTTTCGACATCGTGCCCCATCTTAACGGCCAAAGACGGAATGGACTATCAGGATATCTCGGTTCGTTTAATTCGAATCACATGTGGATTCAATATCTCAAACCGAATGTGCTATGGGGAGTATTGGAGGGAGCTATTGATTTTCTTGAGTTTGACGAGGATTGCTTACAATTTAGCCTCACACTCAGTGTATCGGGTGGAACTGTAAAAAAATTGGGATATGTGCTAAGATGCAAGCAAATGGATGATGATTTCAAAGACAAGCAATTAGTGAATCCAGCTTCAATCTATGAAATGAAGCTCAAAGAATTCTACGAAAAATTTCTCCCACGCCAAATGGAGCCAAGGGAAATGGAGCGAAGATCAATGAAGATAGTCGAACCTTGGTACACGTACAGCAGTGACAGCGAAACAGATTAAATGGGAAGAGGGGAGTGTAGTAGTGCTGGCATGTAGCTCTGAAAGAAGCAATCATTAAGCCAGCGCAACAAAGTAGGGGTTGGCATATGTTTCCTGATACCTCGGGACATTTATGTTTGTTGTTGAAGTAAAAGATGGCATTCGCTTCAATCTCTAATGTCAGATTTGGAAAATGGAGAGAGGGTGACTTGGCACACAAGATACTTCAATTCAGTAGAATGTGGCCTCATGTTTGGCTCAAATATATTTAGCACGTGTAGTTAAATCATATCAATAAATGAAATGTCAATATTTTTCATTACTCGGATTTGGTGAAGCTAACAAAAATACTTAATTGTATTGATTGGATAGATTTTAAGACTTCATTTCACTTTTTGAAAGTCTTGGAACTTGATTATACTTTCACAACAAATTTTACGATTTCTAGAGTACTTGTTTATAAACAAATTGTATTCATATCTCATCTCCCCAAGCATGGTTTCCCTTTACTTGGGTAATTTCGATTTTTTTTTTTTTTTTATGCAGTTTATAGATGAAGCAAAAAGGTTTGCGGAACTAATGTGTTTCTATACATATCCCGTTATAGCAGTATGTAAAACTTTGCTCATTGCCAAAAAATAATCTTTGTTATGCCCACATGTTAATGTTAGTCGAAATAAATAATGAAATTTCTCGGTAAATATTCTAGAACAAGTGTAAATCACCCAAAATCCTCAAAATATGATTATTAACTTTGCAGTATAACTTTGCATCACAAACATCCCTTTCGTTATTGCTAATTTGTGAGCGTCATCATTATTCAATTCTCCATTGATACAGTATTTCTCCTCTTTATTTGTAAATGATAATATTTGTACATCGTAAGTATTTTTCCGACAATCATAAGTCCCATGAAGTCCTCATTATCATCACCACATCTCTAGTTAGTATCTTTCTTTTGAGGTTAGCAATTTGATTGTAGAGTTTATCTCTTAATGATCCTATCACTTAGGAATTATCCAATAGCATGGTAAATTCCTTCATCGAACCCATAAGTGACGGTATGGATTTTTAGTAACTACAAAGTGCATATCAACAGCAGTACTTGCTAGAGAGTCCTTGCAACTTTAGGTGATGATAAATAGCATTTCTTCAAAGGGAGTAGGTTTCCTAAAGTTCTCGCAAGCTTGGGAATTCTAGCATTTGAAAACTTTTCAAGGGGCCACCTCCTTGTTTGAGAAAATTATTTTATTCAGCAGTCAAATCACTAACGGCTAACGTGATGTGACCAGCCAATTAAATCGATCTATAAAATGCCGGTCCTCTTACTTGACACTTAAATTTTGAAATTGATTTGCTTGCCACACCACACATCACTACCGCGTCATATAACATCATGACCTTGTCCCTTTTACTGACACACCTCTTTTTTGTGGTGATTCTAAACTTGATTAGTATATGTATATATATGTTTTCCAAGTAAACTATCCTTAATCTAGTACTAGCCCTTCTATACTCTGATTAGAATTACCCTGGCGGAGCCATTCTACAAAATCAATGGACCAAAGATTTGAAAACAACGCATCATGTATTTCCTATTAAAATTCTCAATTCATAATACAAAATGGTTGAACATAACCATAAGATAGACCTTAAACACATGGCTAACAACTATATCGATTATTTTAAATCAGAACCTTATCTAAGTATTTTTATAAGAAAGTCTATTATCCTAGACACTTAATTAATAGCTAGGTACACTTATCTCATGGAAGGGACCTAGGTGCGGTCTCCTGGCTTTCACAGACCACCTTTCAAGGACAATGAAGAAGCAGGTTGACCAATCTCGTTCAACAATGGCACACGATGGGAAAAGTCCACTTACCGGCCTAGACATCCACGGAACATCACGGCATAGGCCAAGCCGAAGACGCTTTTATCGCATTAAAGTTCTCGGGATGTCTACATTTTCCCATATCAGTGGGCAATTATGCCCTCCCATATGTTGGATCACCATTTGAATGAAAATGGGCCTCACAGGGCACACCTTTCAATCTTGCAAAGTATCATGAGTTTTTGACTTCTTACATGGAATTAATGAATCTACAGAGAGTTTTATTAGCTTAAAAAATCGCTTAACTCCCTGTGTTATTAGAGCAGCATCACCATGCAAGGTGCAATTAAGCTGTTAGATGAAGTAAGGATCTTTTATTTCCCCATTTTGGGACAAGGTAGTATACAAGACTAGTAAGGTACCAGCCTTTGAAGACAGAAGATAACCTCAGACTAACATGCGCTCTATGTTGCAGCTAATAGAGAATGAAAAGATTTATATTTGAGGCAAGCCAAGAAAAAATAATGAGTAACCTCATAAGTTGCTCCGGGAAGAAGCTCAAGTTATAGACTTCTTTCAGCATCCTGCTCACAATTCTACTCTCTCCCCACTCCCTCGTGGATGCAATGATGAAGCCGCAAGATTGTTGTGATTCTTGAGAACTGGACAAGCCCCATCTGACACAATGCAATTCCACAAAAACAATAAGAAAAATTTCAGGATTATTATGGGATTATTGGAAAATCTACTACTAAAACTTCGCAGGTGCTCATAATCTTTACACACCATCCATCACTTGGGAGCTTTGGAGACTTGATTCGTCTAAATGATGTTATGATGATATATCAACTAATGAAAACCAACAAAAGATCTATACTACTTTTTTGCCAAAATAACCAAAGGTAATTGTCAGTCAAAGTTGTTTAATTTTTGAAAACCAACAAAAGATCTATACTACCTTTTTGCCAAAATAACCAAAGGTAATTGTCAGTCAAAGTTGTTTAATTTTAGAAATCTGTACCAATTTGAATGGAAGAACTAGCATATGTACTATGTGTCATCGCCAACTGCAGATGGATTGCATTTGGGTCCTTATAGATGGAACTTAAGTGCATTTTGGATCTTACCCGTCTTTTATCAATTACAAGAAGTGGTGTGCATAAATGCTTAGTGCCTTTTTTGTCAAAGAAATAAAAGGAAAAAGAATGACATCTTCATGGGAACCCCAAACTACAGTTACAACAAAACCATCACTTTGGAAGGGAATTTAGAAATTAAACCATTACTCGTCAAATTCATGTGATGTGTCTTATATATTCATGAAAAGGTTTAGCCCAGGGACAGCAATAACTGAATTTCCTTATCTCCTTCCCCCTTTGACTTCTCACCAAACTCACCTATGCCAATGCCAGCAAATACCAAGGTAGGTGTTATGTGCATGCGCAACAGTTATGTGTACAAAGAATCTCCAAATTACAATTGCCAGTATAAAATGCATCAAACTGGCAGACTATCCAAGAAAAGTAACACCATTGAAAATTTTGTACGTATATATCTTTCTAAAGTTGGCAACGGGTGGAAAACTAGAAAGTGCACTTATCCCAAAGATCAAAAAAGAGACGCATGCATCAAATTCATGCTAATGTAAGTAGAAAAAAAATTGTGTCTAATCAAATATTTGAAAGACAGCGTACTGATATCTGAAATTCAATAGATGACGCTGCACATACTTCAACAAAAGATCAGATACAAAGAGCCCCCATATCAGGTGGCCCTCCATCAGATCCACTGGAAAGTGCAGATGTGTCAGACCCTCTCTTGCCTCGCTTCTTTTCCTTTCTACCTTTTCTGGATTCAAGAGCTTGATTACTGCAAAACAACATTTAGACATAAAAAAGGAGAAATCTTCAGTGCTGTCTTTGTTCTTGTAAGTACAAATTTATACTGCTCATGTATGAACATTTTTTAAAAGTGAACCCATTATTCGACAAAGCATAGGAGTGAGAAAATAGTCCAGAGTGAAGTTAAGTACGATACAATGTTGGATACATAAGCCATAATTTCAAGATACGTATAAACTGCAATCACACGGAAACAGGAAAGGTACTCCAACAAAAGACAAGCTTAAACTATAACTTGACATATAAAGCACTGAGAGAACGAGAAATACTTGGAAATTGCAGAGACTTTCCCTGTCCCTGACCCGCAACAGGACTTGTATTTCTTTTTTGAACCACATGGACAATTCTTGTTTCTTGGAATTTTCTGCATTTCAAGATAAAACAAGCAAATAAAAAAAGAAGGAGCGCATCACCGACAATTCTCACGTTTGAGCTTAAACCAAAATGGTAAAAGAGGTAACATAGTCATCTTTTGTGGAAACCTTGTCTTCTCGCGGGGCACTGCCATCATCATGAGTCCGTTTAGCGCTATTGCTAGGTGGATTTTCTTTATTGGCCTCTTCCACAGGTTCCTCTCTCTGTTCCTCAGAATTTCCACTGGCATCATCACCTAAACACCACAAAGAATTATGAAATAGTTTTGGGTGTAACACGTTTGACTACCCCAAAAATCTATGGTTGACAAGACAAAGCACGCTAATTCTACCAGTTGCATCAAAATGACTCCAAACAAGCTTCTCTTGAAGCTCAACATGGTATCTCTGAAACTGCGTAGTTAAATTATTAAAGAAAATCTACAGAGATAAATACTGACCAGCCATTACCATGAGAAGCATCTGCATTGCAGGGAGACCGGACAGCTTCCTCTGAAAAATCTTCAATACCTTTTTCTGCTATCAAATACTCTATGGCAGCATCAACATCCCCATACATTTGCAGCAATGTCTGTAAAAGTATCGCATGTCACACAGAAGCCAGAGAAAGGTCTTATATTCTAATTCTAGACACCCAGCAAATGAGAGGAAAGCATTTAATGCAAACAAGCAAGCAGAAGAAGCGAGGACATAACCTGCTCAACTTTCTCAATGTTCTCACAACCACTTCCAGCCATGACTAGCTTGATGGATCCAGCATCAGTAATATCCTTACCAGCTCCTGCTTTAGACTTCTTTGACCCAGCTTTTGCTTGGCGAGACGATGACGAGAGATTAGAATCGGCCTTTCAGCAAAAGAAATTATCAAATCACATACTTAAATTCACAATTTGTCCAACTTCCCTACTAACTTAGTAAATTCGAATTAAATTCCAGTAGCAACCTTGATTGTAATTGGCCTAGCTGGCCCATCTTTAGTGTCTTCCTTCAACCTCACACTGTTGTAATGTTCCTCATCATGATAAGATCTAATAAAGCAAAGCAAAATATATAAGTTCAAATAATGAAACACCATCAGTACAAAAAGAACATAAGATTTTCCCTATCCACAAAACAATAATGGCACAACGCACATTTTTTATGCTTACTGGTTTCGCATGATGACACCTATCGAAGATAGTAAAGTATGGAATATCATATATCCACTAAATTTCATGATCCTCGTGACAATCCAAGGTCACGATGGCTACTACCTAGACAGATCCAATCCATCTTAACTTAGAATATTGAGGGATGCCATTCATTGAAGGATTATGAATGGGAATTTCAATAAAATAATTTATCGAAGAAACAAAAGCTAAAGTGACATTTCGGTCTCCTACCACATATGCTTGCTTAGCCAGTAATTTATCCCTCTCCGACCACACCAAAACGTCTCTCAAACTAGCAAAAGAACTTCCATGGTTAAATCTAACAACACCGCAACTACACTCGGATCTGCAACTTATGAGATGTTGTCCTTGCATGCCAAAATAATTTCACAAATCAGCAGTCTCCCTGAACAAGCTGCAGTACCTTCTTTTGTGTAATGAGCTGGTTTGTTTGGACGACTTGTACTTATAGCTTTCGTTTTTAATAAAAAGATCTTGCAGCTCTTGCAATTTGACTTTTATGAAACTCGAAACACCTAAAAACTTTTAAAAATAAACAAACTTAACCAGGAGAAATATATAATCTTTTCATAATCACCTAAAAAATAATAACATTGTTTTATTTTCAAATCTTTTGAGGGAAAGTAAAACGTAAGAAAAGGTCATTTATTTAAGTGTATACAAACAGAGCCAAATCTCATCCCAGTATTTGAGCACTTGCTTAGCAAAAAAAGCATCAGTCTCTATATTCAGAAAACTCACAAATGGATCATACGAGCACCAGGCTGATCAAAATTGCGTATGTACCACCGAGGTGACATGTTCTGCATCAAGTAAGGAGTGAGATAAATTGTTCCATTTGGCGTCAATGAACAGATATTTACATGCACAGCATGTATCAAAACTAATTAGTGCTGTGTAGATTCATCAAGGACATATAGAACACTCAAAAAGCCAGCAATTTTGTAACAAGTTCGATATATTAAGTCTTCTTTGAATTAGGATTATATGCATTCCTTGTGCTAAAAGGTGCAATATATCTCTGAAAAAATCTTTTGCACATCACTATCAATGGTCCTTCCACATGCTTTCGCCACAATAGACATCGTGAGACATGCCGGATATCATTGCGCTTCGGATGAGTCAATTTTTCAGTCTGAAGAGTAACAAATTATAACCAGACAGAAAAGAACAGGCTATAACCATTATGAGAACAACATCCTAAGTGGTCTTTTGATCTAAACAATGATGGGGGAATAAATTCTCAGATAAAGGAGGGCCATATTGGGGAAGAAAGCCGTTATATGATTAAGTGGAGAATGAGTCTGGAAACCAATAATCATGGGTTCTTCAATGGTCATCGAATTCTAGGATGCATGCTTAAACAGCAAAACTTCGAATCCAGTAGCAAGGCTAACAATTGACGAGTCTAATGACATCCTCATTTAGTCTGGATGTTTCTCCCAAAGGAATGAAAAGACCATAACCAACAAAAATTCACGTAGGTGATGGTTGATGACTTCATTGTCAGTCTTACCCGATGAATGCAAATGTTACTCCGTGTAACAAGAGAAGCTGCTTGCAATTCCATATGACCAGCCCATGTGCCATCATTGTCCATGGTTTTGCAATACTCCTCAAATGGCGCATCATCCTCAATAAATGGTTCAAACATTTCACGATTTTTCTGTCATTAACAATTCCCATCTTAGATGCATATATCAGGTCCATTCTTCAGATGAGGATTTTATTTCCTTAAACACATCACTATGAGAAAAAACCAATGAAAATAAAGGATTCTGTTGAAACTTGAAACAAGCAAGACTATCAATTTGTGTCATTGCAAAACATTAAAGTTTTATCACGCATGGTAAAAAGTTGACTTATTCGTTAGTATCAATTCTCTAAGTTTTTATTTTCTCAATATCTCCTCCAAAAATATGTCGGTTTGCATAGTAATGGCACCCTAACAACCGCACATTCCTGTAGGCTAGAACAATGCAGGTAACTATAAAGTCCAGCTTCCTCCTGCACCTGTCAGTTTAGGCCAAGATACACCATCCAAATCACAGTTAACACTCAAAAGGTTTTCCTCTCTGGTAAAATAAGAATGTCAAATTGTTCAGGTGATCCTTGTGTTGGTATAACTCTATGCAACTGTGACTTGAGCCGAATATCACCCAGAATAACCATTGGCAGCAGAAATGTATGCTTCAATATATAATACACATTTTAACTTGGTTTTTTCTTCCAAAGGCATGCCATTTCAGTGTCTATACAAGTGTGAGATCCATCAATACTTACAGAAAAAGTTCAAGAACAAAATGCACCAAATAAACTTTAGATTTGGATCACTGAGGACTAATACAAATGAGGACGACATCACCATGTAAACCCCCCCCCCCCCCAAAAAACATAATTCCTACAGTTTGAAAAAGAGAAATCTGCACTCCACATACCAATATGTACTGAACAACATTACTACGGTACTTCCCATGTTCTTCTTCATTGCCTTCCAACTGATCTGCAAGGGCCCTGATTAACAAGAGTGGACAACTATGAAAATTCCAACCATAGCAAAGGCGTTTCTATAAACAAAAGCTCCATACAAGGCTGTAAGATTACCTGGACGATGGATAATTCAAATATGTGGAATGAAAACAGGAATGAGGCACATGGTTAGTTTCTCTAGGCGTTGTACAATAGCGATACAATAGTGATAGAAATTTACAAAGTTACTTAGTTGGATAACAGAAGAGTCAATCTAATATCCTCGAGACTAAGTTAAAAGAGCTACATTCCCTGACAAATAGAGCTCTTCTTTGAGAAATATTTCCAGATGCAGTGTCTCAAGCAGAATGATACATTGTACGAAATGCAATAATTTTTCCAACTGAGGAATTTCTAGTACATCAATGATAGTGTTCCAGAACCAGTGTACCATAAAACGCACTCTGTGTTGTGTTCTGACGATAGAGTGGTAATGAAATGAGCATACCAAAAATCTTCCAAAACAGAGAGGAATACTGTTATCTTACAAAACAAACCAATTCCTGGAAAAATTCAATAAAAAATCATGAACAATACGGTGATCTTTTTCTAACAAAGAACACAGACCTGAAAAAGCAATTACCATCTGCAGTCACCTGGACAATTTTCAGGCCCAGAGCATCAAGCTGAGCTCGGAACTGCGTGCTATCCGCTTGCTTCCCCTGCTTTTTGACCTGTTCATCAACGCATACCACATTCACGTCCACTCAGATTCTGAGAACAACCACCAACGAACACTTCAACCAAGAACTTAGCCAAAAGCACGTCCACCAAAGATCAATTCAGAGGCCTCGGCGCAACAAACAGATCATAGAAGCAATTGAAACTTTCGAATTTCTTCTTCGGAGACCAAACACGCCGCCTCATCGAAGAGCAAGCAATAGTCACGAGTGCCCAAATAGATGGAAATTGCAACCATAAGTAGCGAAGGAAATCGCTTACGTGAGGCTGTTTCTTGGCGTTGGACTTGTGGTGCTGCTTCTGCACCATCGCTGCGGAGAGAAGACGATGAATGCCGCCGGAGATGATCGGGCGAGGTCGAGATTTGCCGCCGGGAGACGGCGCTCGAACACCAGAGAGTCGGGGCGGTTCGAACCGGAGCGAGGATCGCCCAGCGACGAAGATGGAGACGGATGCCAGATGGGCCGTGGGCTTTTCCCGTTCGGAGACCAATTTGTTCGTCATTAAAAGATAATGATGGGCCGAGGAGCGAGCCCAATTCTATGAATATCTCTTGCTTTTTTTACCTTTTTTTCAATTAGATCACGATGCTTAGGGTCAATTACAATCTGGCCCTTATGCTGTCACTTTTTGCAACTAACCCCCTTTCTTTCTTTGTCTATCGCGTCGTGAAATCGCCTCGAATGTGCAATTTGATTGCTTCTACTTTATTCTGGTCGGAGGTCTGGACTCCGATTCTCGTCTCGAATATGTCCAATCAACATTTTGTTCAGCATACATTGTTTTAAAAGGAATTTATTAGGGGCACCTCAAGGACATTTGTTAAGCCACAATTTTTTTGGAAAATGTATAGTTTCCAATTTATTATTTGTTTTCATGTCATGCACAATCGATACTTTGAAAATCAAATTATCCCAAATTAAGTATGTCGAGCACTCATTAACATGATCATTTTTACAAAATTTAGGTATGAGCTTAACTTTTTTGGTGGTGTTGTTGGGAGCACTTGAGAAGTAAATTCTCGAAAACACCAAGTCAATGTGAAGGAGGGCACCCTTAAAATGTCTTGAGGAGAAGGACTGATCGAGATTCACGAAAACTAATCCAAACTCTATCTTACCATTTAGAAGAAAAAGGAAAAGAAAAAAGCGTCAATTTTAAGTAATTACTGGGATTCTGTTGGCCTGTTCAGGTCATGGCCACATCAAATGAGTTGTGTGACAATGACCCGCATAGCCATTATGGTATAGCCCTGCACGTCAAACGCACTCATTAGCAATAACTCCTCAGGGAATATATTTTGCACATTTAAAATTCATTTAAAATAACTTGAAAAAAAAATCATAAAATCGATATCCTTATTATACAACTACTCCAAATTAATTTTCGTCTTAAAATCAATTTTACAATTGGTAGCCCTTGACATATTAATATCATCTCGCGAAAAATTCCATACTCCCCACCCAAATCTATCCAATCAACATTTAAGTTCAATATCCCATTAAAATGCACACATAAAATCTAACACAAAGAATGACAAATCTAATATGGAAAATCCACGTATGTTAACATATTTGCCTTTCAATGGTATAGAGGGGGACAAATATTGGTCAAGGATACCAACTTGAGTTTTTTTCATGAGCCAAAAATTAATTTTCAGATGTATGAGACTCTTTTTTGGGTAGGATAAAAAATAGCTGTCGACGAATCTGTCGTGAGGATGCTGGCTTGAAATTTTTAGTGGCATCATCAGTCATCGACAAAAAGGCCTTATTATTTCAGAAGTATGAGACTCTTTTTTGGGTAGGATGAAAAATAGGTGTCAACGAATGTGCTGCGAGGATACTGATTTGAAATTTTTAGTGGCATCAATCAGTCATTTGACAAAAAGCCCTTATTAATTGAGCGACGCAACGAGGCTATCTCAATCAACTAAAGCGAGATTAAAGCGGGGGTGTCACTGACCCAAAAGTCGCGCTGAATTAAAGCGGACAAAAGACCGCTGAACATCATGATTGGTGTATGATCATCGCGTCCATCTCGGCTCCTTTCACGTTCTCCATTTAATTCCGGGGGCGGTGGTTGTGGTGTGGGGATTGCTTCACGAGTGCGCCACCTTACCACAGCGAATTATTAATATAAGTAAAGCTTGCACATTCCTAACTCCCATTTTGGACCGACCTATCTATTCTAATTGACATATCGTAAACAACCGACTGAATAAAACAGAGAAAAATAAATGATGAGGAGGAGGTTAATTTATGGGAGATCTTTAGTTGAATGGTGGTCCTCTTTTTGCAATTCGGGGTGGTTGACAGCCATCCCAGCTTTATAAATAATTGAACATGTATTGAACGATGAGCACCGATGCTTTGCCACAAAATGTTCGTAATTGAAAATATTAAAAATTAGAATAAGGATTCAGTGCCCGTTGTTTTATCATGCCGCTTTTTTTTTTATTATATTCGATGAATCGATAGTAGTTTATAGTAGGTATTGTCCTTTCGAGTTTTTTTTGGTCTTCTTAATTCACAGGTACGAAGTAGGTAGGCACTAGAGAACGACCACACGTGACGTGAAGTGAAGGACATTGACGGTCCATCCACGGAATTATTGATTCTTTTAGGGACAAATTGGTCAAGAATTGGTAGCGACCACAATGTCGAGTGTGGACCGTACTACAAATAATTCAGTGTGTGCTTTTCATTTAATTATGATAAAAGTGGCATCACTAATTGGAAACTTTTGAACTGGACTCAATGATAGGATGAGGGGGTGAAATACAAGAAGAAACATGAGTTGTGAGCATCCCTCGTTTAGTTAGGGTGCGAATGGTAACGTTTCTGTTCTTTTTTTGTTCTTGGGAACAAAAACAAAAAAAAAATGTTTCTGTTCCGGGAAACCATTTTTGAACAAAAGAACGAGTTTTGTAACATTTGTTCCGGGAATAAAAAATGAATAGAAACACGTTTGGTAAATTTTATTCTTTTTTTATTTCTTTTAATTTTTTAAACATTTTTATTTTATTTTTCATTTTTTCCTTTCATTTTTATTTTTTCTTTTTTCGGCCTGTCACCGGCCTCCAGCGACCAGCCGACGGGGCCAGCAGCCTCGCCCAGCCACGGCGAGGCTCGCCGGCCCCCGGTGAGGCCGAGCCTCGCCGTGGTTGGGCGAGGCTCGGCCTCACCTTGGCTGGGCGAGCTCGGCCTCGCCCAGATCCAACGAGGCCGGCGACGCTCTGGCAAGGTCGCCGACCCTCGAGGGCGTCACCGGCCAAAGAAAAAAAGAAGAAGAAAAGAAAAGAAAAGAGAAGATAAACGTTTCTGAAGAAGTGTTTCTTTTCTCCAGAAACAACTATTTTGTGTTTCTTATTTTTGCTCCAATTTTGTTCCAGGAACAAGAAAACAAAAAAAGAACAGAAAAGCAACCAAACGCGTTTCTATTCTTTTTTTGTTCCCGAGAACAAAATCCGTACAAAAGTGTTCCAGAAACGTTTCTTTGGAACGTTTCTATGCATGCCCTTAAAGTGTCAAAGAAAAAATAGAAGTGGAATTGGAGCTATTATTATTTTTAGTAATTATCCATTGGCTCATGCTAACGAGTTTGAAGGTACCTTTTCAAAGACGATTTTGTTAACGAGTGCCTTGCAACCAATTAAAGGAATTTTGTAGTTTTGAATGCACTGACTGATAGTTCACGTGTTATGCACATGTAATGCTTGGAAATTGCATTATTCTAAATCAAGTATTGTTAATAAATGAGCACTCATTAACAAGATCCTCAAGTGTCTATTATGTTAATATATTGAGTTATGTGATAAATTATATATATAATTTACTTATGCATTTATATGTCAATAAGTTATTTAATATAGTAATTCTGTTAGATGAATTTTAATATATGCAGAACAAAAAGGGGTGTTCTCGGTTGAGCATTCACGGCCCTAGTAATTGAAATTGAGATTCCTAGGATATCTTATCTTTATCCTATCTTAAATATATATACTTAGACTTCACTTAGATAGGTCAATCTGATCCTACCATTGATTGGACTTAAATTGTGATGGACCCTATACTAACTATAGTTTATAGTGCTTCCTTTAATCAACGTGACACATTACTCAAAAAAAAAAAAAAAAACGAGTATTTAGTTACTAACGAATTTACACTTCATTATACATATTTGTATTTTTTTCTTCCGATCTATCCATCTAAATGAATCTACTCTTATATATGACTCATGAGAAATTCTCTTTTCATTACGACATGGGTCAACATCATTTGGCGAAGATTTGATTATTGCTAATTTGTTTCCCGCCAATCGAAATTTGATTCTTCACAAAATGCCACCTAAATGCAATGACTATAGACATCATATAATCGAAAGCACGCATAGATCATTGATTCGCAAGCGTATCATTTTCCATTTGTATCTAGCTATCAGGAAATATATTGTCATGTCAATCATCGATTCCATTCAATGTCTACTTGTAGTCTTGTAAGATTAATTAGCATAGTTTGATTAAATTAAACTTTACAAATATATTACCATCTACTCTTTCAGAGAAAATGCTTTGACCTATCCATGCAAGTGCAATCACATTTTGAATTCGTCAATTTCATAAGGTCTTTTCCTTCGTGAGTGTGGCCAAAACAGTCCGAAGACCTATTATTTTCACTACTACAAGGCGCAATTTCGTGTATTTCTTGTTTGATATATATAAGTTGACTATAAGGTAACTAACCATCGAACGTGCACGTTATTCATCCGTCGGAAATTTAATTTTTTTGCCCCACTGCTTAAATGTTTTATTTTCGTATCAAAATGATAGTTTAATTTCATCAACAGTCAAGCGCAGACACTACCCCGAAACGTCGCCGTCCTTTTCTCCCGTGAGCGGTCATGGTCCGTCGACAAGCACCGGCGCTCTTCCGGTCCGTTGGATCAAAGCAAAAGCGAACGATAGCGATCGAGAGAGAGAGAGAGAGAGAGAGAGTCAACCAACCAACGACACAAGAAGCCCCAACAGAACTTTAACAAAGTTTCCATTGACTACTCCACTTCAGCGCAAGGACCACCCCGCACGCGCGTGCCCAACCGTTAATCCCACGCGCCATTTGTTTTTAGTTCTATAATCATATTTTGTTGTTACCAAAGACAAATTGCCCATTGACCATAACCGGTAATACTACCAAAAAACCACCAAGTGATTAATTTGTAATAAATTTATTTTAAATTTATTTTTTGATCATCAAAGATTTCAAATTTGTATAATTGAAATTATGATATATTTGTGATTTTATTATCATATTATCAAGTCTGATACCAATTTAGAATTTTACAATTCATTCGCGGTATTAATCAAATTCAATATAAATTAATTGAAATTAAATTAGCATTCTTAATTGTCTTTTTTTTTTTTTTTGAACAGAATTAACATTCTTAATTGTCAAAAAAAAAATTTTGGATCAATATGTCAATATCAATCCCAATCATAAACCTCTCGAAGTCTAAGAAACTCTTCTAAGCAAACACGTGTCTACGGACCAGGGGCAAATGGCGACACTTCCTCATAAGCGTAGAAAAATTCACATGTGGGCCCCACATCGAATCCGGCCAACCGGTCCGAGCACAGACAGTAATCTCGCCCGGATAGGCCACCGTCGCCTGGTCGGTCCGTACGTGGACCGTTCGACCCTAAAAGCTGGAACCGCGGCCCGGTCGGGACCGCCGGTGGTCCCCGAACGCTGTCCAAATTGTCCCAAAAAGAGGCCGTACTCGCGTCTCCTGTGATCCTCCCGTCACTCTCACTTTCCCTCTCTCTCTCTCTAGTTGCAGTTCAGTCAGCTCCACGTCACCTCCTCTCTCTCTCTCTCTCTCTCTCTCTCTCTCTCGGAGTTTCTGGTTTTCGCTTTAGTTGAGTTCTTACTCCACAGCTACTCCTCGGCGGCGACGTGGAGTCGATTGTCTGCAACCGCTGGCGGTGATTGTCGGTGAGATCGCGCCACCCGCTCCCTACGGCGACGTGTTATTAAATTCGGAACCGGGCTTCTCCTCCTTCTCCGGATCGCGATCTCTTCTTCTTCTCCTCCTCCTCGCTTCCCCCGAGCTCCATGCTTCCCGCTCCTCCTACCACCGCCGCCGCCGCCGCCGCCTGATCGATCCCGTAAGTTCCCGCAGCTCCCTCTCTAGATGCTCGCGTTGACCTCGCACGGTCTCCGGTGTCATGTGTAGCGTTTGGAGTGTCGCGAGAGGACTCGCATTGGCTGCCCGGAGGCCGTGCTTCGCGAGGCGGTGCCGTCGGGACGATGATCGATGTCTGTCTTTTTGCTTTTGCTTGTTCTTTTTTTTTTTTTTGGTTTTGGAAGTCGCGTTTAGGATTGAGTTTGTCGTTGCATGCGACCGTTCGGCACTGTCTAAAGTCAACCTTGTTAGTCACGGCGCTCGGATTTTTCTGTAGAAGTTGGAGATCCGGTGGAACTCGTCCTTCGCTCGGTTCTGCTTCTCGACGTTTGGTTCATACGGTTTGGCCGGAGGCTGGTGTTAAAATTCAGCGGTGTGCCTGATTCAGAAACTTTTATTGCTGCAAATCGGTTCATCCCGGCCTGACTGATACGCATAATGTGCGTGTAGTATGGCTTCAAATTTCAGCTTCTTCATGCTCAACTTAATGTTAAATTCTACATGTGGTTCTGCCTCATCTTATTCTGCATTTTTGGCTCCCTGTTCTATTTCCCATCCGTTTTGTTTTTGCATGTGAGAGGGAGCATTAATCTATCCCGCATCGATTGTTAGCTTCCTCAATGGCAAGGTAAGCTTTTGGGCTGGAATGTCTTTGCTGTTGAGTTAAGGGGTTCCGCAATTATGAAAACTCGAGATGCTCTGGCTTGGTACCCGACGTGAATTCTCTGATGGGGAAGGAGGTTCTGCTGTAATCTGTCGGGGGTCCATTTCCAATTTAAGTAGTTTTTTTTTTTCTTTCTCCTTTGATGCAGTACAAAGTTTCATTATGATGCCTTTTTTACCGATTTACCATCACAACCCTTGCTTCGGTAGGTACATGCTTGAGAGTGGGATATGATGGTGTCCCAATGCGATACTGTATGATTAATTCCTATGTGCAGACAGATGCTGAAATTAACATTTGATGACAATTGATAACATGGGTATTTTACATATTAAAATGCCCCATAATGTTCAATCAAGGATGAACTGATGCATAAGAATCTATAGTGCACAAATGCAAAAGCCTTTTTCCTATTCTTCTGAACTTTATCTGAAGCGATTTTACTATTTAGCAATTCATCTGTGCCTTTTCTCTATCTTCTTTTTAGGGAATGCATTGTTTACGACGCATAATTCTATGTGGTCGCTTTAAGTATTTCGTTTGACAGATCCGTGATATACTTTCACGTGAAGCTGTGAATTGTCGATGGTTGCACACAACAAGCTAGAGACTTTATGTCTGATTCAGCTGTATTTCCTGGATTAGAATTGACTTATAGCTTCTGACTTCATGCAAAAAAATTTCTTCTTTTTCCCCTTGCCTTTACACATAACTTGTCTTGTTTGATGTGCTTTCAGACATACATTTTTGTGAAGTGATGGATCATAAAGCGTGGCTTTGGAAAAAGAAATCTGCAGAGAAGACCATTGCAAATGATAAAGTTGAGCTTCCCCTAAAGGCAAACGAGGAGCAGCAGGTAATTGTTGTAATTTCCTGATGATGTTATTTGCACCCCCCTATGGCTAGTCACATAATGAGCAATAGACCCTTTTTTCAAACGGAAGTTTGCTTGGTGCAATCCTAAGGAGGCAGGGATGGGGTATTCATGTCTAATGGGCACTTAAAGCAGAGTGGAGGCAACTGTCAAGACCATCTTTCGTAACTTGCCCCTCATGATGTGAGAAACTTACAATAAAAAATAGTTGGCCAAACTACACAAAATAGAAGTCTGGGTACATTGTCATTTTTTTGGTTTGTTTGCATACAGAATTCTGTATCACATGCATCTGAGTTGTCAGATTCTTATTTTTTAATGAGATAACAGGTGGCAATGCTTGATACCATCGCCATTAAGGTTATTTACAAGTTTAACTGCTTTCTAGTGTGCATCATTTAATCAAGTGAATGACCTGCATCTCTTGTAAGACTACAGCTTGGTTGTCCACTAAACAAAGACCTCCTTACCCGCAGCTTTACTCTAAACTTTCAAGTCCGGCTTCTAAATGAAAGGGAAAAGGGTAAGCAATTGGTTTATGAATGACAATGAACTTGTACAGGACAGACCAGAAAGTTGTGTTCTTCTTCAGGAGCCGCATCTTGAGGAAATTGCATGTACGATCTGTTAATCTGTTGTGCAAGGTCTTCCTTCAATGGAAAAATGTTATAACCTTAGGAGAACATACAGCATCTCTTTCATATAGGTGCGTACCATGCTGGAAATCACTTTCCAGATATAACTCAACAATAAAATGGATGAGTATAATCAAACTCATAGCTATATAGCGTGCATCTGAAAGTGAATTTCACACAGAGATAGACAAGTAACTTCTTGTAGTGTGATCTCTGTGAATTGTTGAGGCCCTCAGACAGTAATCTTAAACTTAGTAGCTGCTCCCCCTGCCCCTCCTCTCTCTCTCTCTCTCTCTCTCTCTCTCTCTCTCTCTCTCTCTCTCTCACACACACACACACACACACACACACATGTATAGGTCTGTGGTACAATTGTGGGTGCATATGCTAGATGTGTGTAAATTATATATCTTTGATCGATGCATGAAAATTAATTTCACCTGACAGGTAGAGGCAGCTTCAACTGATAAAGCAGAGTTGGAGAAAGAATTAAAACATTTGACTGATAAGCTTTCTTATGTTCTTTCCGAATGTAATACCAAAGATGAGCTTGTAAAGAAACATGAAAAGATGGCCCAAGAAGCTATTGCAGGTAGTTCCTTTCCCTTCTCAACTATTTTATATGATAGAATATCTGCTTGGATATTTCTATTCCTTCTGTTCATTTTTAACTCTCCACCTACAATCTACTCATTGTTAAATTCATTATCTGAATAGGATGGGAGCAAATGGAAACTGAAGTGGTTTCTCTAAAAAATAGCCTAGAGGAATCGTTGAAGGAGAGACTAGCTGCTGAAGAGAGACTCACACATCTTGATGCGGCTCTGAAAGAATGTATGCGGCAACTGCATTTTGTCAGAGAAGAGCAGGAGAAAAGAATTCACGATACAGTTATGAAGACGTCAAAGGAGTTTGAAAAGTCCCAAGTAGTTTTGGAGGGGAAATTAGAAGAAACAAATAAAAGGCTTGCCAAGATGGGCATTGAGAATACTCATCTCAGTAAATCTCTAGCATCCAAGGAAAAATTGGTTGAAGACTTAAATAAACAGCGAAAGCGGGCTGAGGCAGATATTGGTAGCCTAATGGCTAGACTTGAATCCACTGAGAAAGATAATGCTTCTCTCAAATATGAGGTCCGTGTTCTTGAGAAGGAGCTTGAGATTCGGAATGAGGAGAGAGAGTTCAACCGTAGGACAGCTGATGTGTCTCACAAGCAACACCTAGAGAGTGTGAAGAAAATCGCGAAGTTAGAATCAGAATGTCAGAGGTTACGTCTATTAGTTCGAAAAAGGTTACCGGGACCGGCAGCCGTAGCTAAAATGAAAAATGAAGTTGACATGCTTGGAAGGGATTCAGCCCAGATGAGGAAAATACATACTGGGCAAATAGGTTCCATGTCTGACTTCGCTGTTGAAAATTATCCTGAGACACCTAGTAAGAGAATCAGCATTCTCACAGAGCAGTTAATTGTCATGGAGGAAGAGAGCAAAGCTCTCAAAGAAGCTCTAAGTAAGAAAGAAAGGGAACTCCATATCTCTAGGGTCCTGAATGCTCACGCGGGCTCCAAATTATCGCAGATTGATTCACAGGTTGAAGGACCACTACAAGGTCAGAAGGGTGTGGAGGTGACAAGGACCATTCATTTGTCACATGAACCATCTCTGGCATCAGTATCTGATATTGGCAGTGATGATAAAGTAAGTTGTGCTGAATCGTGGGCAACAGCTCTAATTTCAGAGTTGGAGAATTTCCGTAATGAGAAACAGAGGCGGTCATTATCTTCCAAAACAATTGGAGCTTCTGACATCAGCTTAATGGACGACTTTGTCGAAATGGAGAAGTTAGCTATCGTCTCTGCAGATGATACATCAAAAAATTATGACACGCTTTCTCAGCAAGCTAGTGCACTTGCTCACTCCCCAGAGACAAATGGTAAATCTGGCTTCTGTCCGGTAGACCAGGAAGCCAATGCCTATGGTACAATCCTCGTTGACATTCCTGAATGGCTTCAAAAGATATTGAAAGTGATTCTGGAGCAACATCATTCCACTGGAAGACACCTGGATGAAATACTTGAGCATGTTAGAATTGCTTTGGCACATGTGCACCATCAAAACCCCAGAAAGTTTGGAGATACAAAGGAAAGGGCAAGTAGCAATGAGAATAACTTATCTAAGCCTCCTATTAGTTCTTCGAGGTTGGGGTTATCTCATAAAATTGTTCACCCTGATTTGTCGTCAATTGAAAAGAGCAATCAGAGGGTAAAGCCAGATTTGAGCAAGTCAATGTCTAAAATAATTGAGCTTATGGAGAGTATTAGTCTTCCTCATCAAAACTATGAGGATCCAGATATTTCTTTGAAGAAAGAAAGGAATATTTCTTCTAATAAGAGTTCAGAAACACCCACAGGCTACATGGTTCGTGTTTTTCAATGGAAAACTTCTGAACTTGCTGATGTCTTAGAGCACTTTCTCCGCACATGTTATGATCTTTTGAATGAAAAAGCTGATCTCTCTAATTTTTTTAAAGAATTAGCTTCAGCTTTGGAATGGGTTCTGAACCATTGTTTTTCCCTTCAAGATGTTTCAAGCATGAGGGAAGAGATTATGCAAAATATAGATTGGGATGAATCACGAAGTGAAGGTGAAGTAGAAGCAGGAATTATATGTCAGCTATCTGATGCCGATAAATTGCATAATCCCATCAAACAACTTTGTATCTCTAGTAAATTTGCAAGTGGCGGTAACAATATGGCTCAGCTGGGAGAACTCCAATCTGATCAGAAAGAAGAAGAAACAAAATTGGAGGAAAACCTGGAAAACAGAGACTCTGCAAAGGAAGGATTGGAAGGTCAGCTTCAGTCTGCTATTGGTAAAAATAAATCTTTGATAAATCAACTTGAAGCATCCAAAGAAACTATTGAGAGCGTGCATATGGAAGGGAACAGCTTAAAAGAATCAAAGGGTTTGGTTGAGGACCAGATTGTAAATCACAAGTTGAGTTATGAAGATCTTGATAGACAGCTTGCCGTGGCCAAAGTTGAAGTAAATGAGGCTCATCAGAAGTTCTCTCCACTAGAAGTGGAACTGGAGAATAAAAGCAGCTGCTGTGATGAACTGGAGGCCACATGTCTTGACTTGCAATTGCAGCTGGAAAGGTAATTATGATTTCTTGCCCCGATGATCATATCCTTGCTTGAATATAGTCTGTAATGGACATTCCTAATTACTTGTATTTCTGAATCTCACGGACATGTCCATGTCATTTCCAGTATGAAGGATGAGAGTCTGAAAAATGATGTCATTCAGGAAGGAAAGCAGCTACGAACTGTAAGTCACTGTCAATGTTTGCTTTCTCAAATCCTGAAAGTAGATACCATTGCCGAATCCTTTTATCTGGATGTGGAGCAGTCGCTTAAGAGGAACTTTTCGATGGGTCGATAGTTTCTCTTCGTCCTGTCTCATAAGAAGTACACCATCATTACCTAATCGTCCCATGCATTTTTTCAGGGATACAAATTTTTTCTTCTTTTTCCTTTTAATCACGCATTCTTTGAATCATTACATTGCACATTAATGAAGTGATTTGGAATAAAAATGGCATTAAGAAGGCTCATTACATTCCCTCTTTTGCAGAAAGTTGTTGAGGATAGACTTCACTTTTCAATGTCTATTCTCATGGTCTATAACTTTGTTCCTAAGTAATAAAAGTGTAGAATGTTATACAGAGGTAGTCGAACTTGTGATCTAGATATGAACATGAATTGCGATAGAGTTAGGGGCCCTTTATTCTGGAGCAGCATTAAATGATATTGTATTCTTTTAAAAGCTGTTAGTTCAGAGTAATTGAGGCGAGGAACATTTTCTTTGGGACAAGAAACTCAGATCCTTTGTTAACTGATGCAAGAGTATTTGTTGCAGAACTGGGAGATCGCAGCTGCTTCTGAAAGATTAGCAGAGTGCCAAGAAACCATTTTGAACTTGGGCAAGCAGTTGAAAGCTTTGGCTCCAGCAAAAGATGCTGCTCTTTTTGATAAGATCATCCCTACTCCAACAGATGCAAACTCCAGCGTTGCCACCAATGGCACCATGACAATTATTCAAGAGTCACCCAAGAACAAGAGTATGGCCCGTCGAACTTCTCTGTTGGACAAAATGCTTGCAGAGGATAATGCCGATGTTACGAACCTAGAATCCTCTGACATGAAAGGAGAGAACAACGATTGTTCTATCCTCCCGGGTGGATTGAAGGAGCCTTCAGAAAAGCTTCTCAGCTCGAATGGAACTAAAATGACAGACGACCACGAAGCAGTTGGTTCTTTTGCCATCACGCCAGTGAAAAAACGGGGAATTGGGAGTCTGTGGAGGAAGCTTCTGTGGAGAAAGAAGAGAGTTAACAGCAAGAAACCATCTCTTCCATTCGACCATTGAAAACCATGCAAGTCCAACGGAAAGTTGCTTTCCTCTTTCTCATGACTAACAGAGGAGTAAATAAGAACGCTTTCGCAGAGAGCCACTGGGTTTGTTTGCACTGCTTGTGTACATAGCGCAAGCTCCTATAGTTAACACGTGGAAGTTCACACGGTTCTTGAGAAAACGGCTCGTCATTTGTTCTAGTGTAAGCTAAGCTGCCATGGGTTGTATATTCACTTCTCCTCCCAGTTTTGTAGTGATGAATAAATGTCTATTGAGGTGGGTATTTCCTATAAATCAGCGCTTCTTTTTTAACCCTTAAATGCCTTGAGAATTGTCGGGGTGTCACGAAACATATGAAACTTTGTAGATGTGGCTTTATTTTTGTGGATCTGCAAAAGCCGTGAGAACCAAATCTCTTCTCAATTGCGGTTTGGCAGAAAGTATCTTCAGATGGCTGAATAAGAGGATAACGATGCATGAGCGAACATCAGCAAATAAATATGTAGTTTGATGATTCGACTGCCCAAAAAAGAAGTCCAGAAATTGCACAAATTGAAAAAGTTCAAAGGCCTCCCATGTCATTAATTGGGTCACCATCGTCACTGAACTGTAATTTCTAACAAAGGTTGCTACACAATCGCTATGACAAAAAGATGAGCAATTACAACAGATCTTTCTACTCCTAGCAAGATTTGTCATGGTTCTGAGCAAAGTGCCTCTAAATTCATACCAGCCAGCTGTGGTAAACAATCCACTCTAGGAGGAAATGTAGTTGATGTGGCAGCGGCAAAAGACCGAAGTTCAAGAACCTGAGTACTTTTCTCTTCTGTATTGAGGATGGTAATGACAGAACACACTAAATCAAACTATGTGTCAGATGAGTAATCCCTGGCTTTATGCTCACTCTTGATATCGTACGAATTGCGCAATATCGTGAAGTCCAGCCTCTTCGTAACATTTCCCAATCCTATCAACAGAATCATCCCAAGTCCCCTTCACTGAAGCTAAGTCCATTAGAAAAGCAGCTTCATCCAATGCAATCTGTGAGTTCAAAGCAGAAGTCTGTTGGCATATAACTGATGGCGAAGAACAATTCCTAGTTTTATGTATAAGCCAGGACTGCAATTCAACCTTCCGAATAAACATGCATATACCTATTGATAAAATGGAGATTGACAGATAATCTCAGAAATAGTACCTGCACAGGTGGCTTTCCCTTCATCAGGTCCTCTTCCCTACCCCTTTCTGTGATTTTCTCTTTAATGCGTTCAATTTGCTCATCCTCCCATTCTGCTATTTCAGCAACGTCCTGCGAAGAAGTCGAAAAGAATCAAACTAACAGTGGAAGGTGGGAATAGCACGCAGAATGGTATTAAAAGAAGAGCATACCTCATATTTACAACCCAGAGTCCACCATGGCAGTTTTAGAGCCCCTCTTGCAGCGTCTTTGGCTTCGAGGCCACGGCCAACCCTTAGAAAATGAACATAAGGCTTCTCTGAGCAAGTGGTCACCTCTCAAACCATTTAGGAAAGTTTAATGAAGAGAAGTGGTGGAAAGAGATTATTCACGAACTTCAGTAAAAGCACTGCATTGAAAACAAAAGGCCGTGCAAATCCTGGAAAGTTTTCCTTCTTCGTGTAGAACTCTGCAGTGACTAGTGCTGAAACCTTTGACAAATAATTACAGATGAGAAAGCATTTGGATTTAGCTAAAAAAGGTCTCATAGAAAACTGTAATAGATGACGCTCACATGGTCTCCTTTCTCAAAGTGGTTCATTGCCTTGCGTTCCAGGATATCCGGAAATAAACCAACCTGAAATTGATCTGTTCATCATACCTTTTCACAGAGCTCACTTATAGCAATTAAGCTAATCAGTACCTTTTTGAGGAGATAGATATCACGGCTTGAGATTTTAGACTTAGTGTAATCTCCCTCTTTATAAAGTCTTCCTCTAGCACCAGCTGAAGCATGAAGTAGCTTGCTGCTTGCATCCTGAGAACCAAGGTCGTCGTCTTCTAGGAGAACTCTATGAATAAACTGATCTACCTGAACTTTGAAACAAAAGAACAACCATGATTTCTGGAATATGTTATCCACCACCAGTATGTATGTAGCTATAGACAATATATGCACATGAGTGTTTTACGCCTGTGTATTGGTGTATATGCATATAAATTCATATGAGAGAGAGAGAGTGAGACGTAACCTCCGAGTAGAAGCTCAAACAAGAACATGGGCAGTTGCAGCACTTAAATTGGGAAAACTAATATGCCAATAATCTGGCAGATATATGCATGGACTATGCCAACAATCTGGAAGAGAGATATAGACATAATTGGGTTTGCAACAGTTTGCATGTGCGAGTGTGATGCTTGTAACAACAAATCTAGCTATGCCTATGTCCATATGCTCAACTTACAGTTTTAGCTAATAGGTACACTCCATGCTTGTCAACCTCAACCACCGGCATCTCCATACTGTACACAATACAATATAGTAATGCAACCATAATTATCCATAAAAAGAAAGCATCATCAATATTGGTTTCTCACCCAGATGGAGCTGTAGGCCATCGTAGCAGTGCAGTAATAGCCCCTATTGCAAGCAAAAAGTCATAAGTGAAACTGTATTTGCCACTGAGGAAACATAACTCTTTGAGATGGATCATATATACCTGAGCAACTTTTTGTTAAAGGAATGGTGAGGGGAACCATCCCTTTCCTGTTTCCAGGAGAAATTATTGATTCACCTATGGTAAACAAAATGTGCAGCGAACTTCGTTAGGACTAGATCAGCCACTTCACACAGGCAACGAATACCAAGTCATGTCATTAGAAAAATGTATTATTTAAAGAGATATTTTCAGTAAAAGACATTTCTTTTAGCTAATGTTATCCATAGTCCTATAAGGTACATTGGTCAAATATAAGTGCAAATTTTATTAGCTTTCAAACTGCTTCATATGTCAGAAGTCATGCAAACAGTAAATTATTATGTGGTACTTGAGATGAAGATAATCCCTTAGGAGCCTAAAAAAACTTAACTGCAAGAAACTCTATAATTAAAATCCAGCAATTCATCTTCTGCTGGTACGGTGCTCCTCATGTACTATGTTATCTTCTGCCATGTCTGTCAAGTTTCCTAACCTAAAAGTAATGAAGTAAATCCTTATGGCCTACAATACACAATCAACAAGACAATTGCCCTGTTTAAATAAGTCGAGCCCTTTTTCACTGGATCTATAGGTTTGTGCAGATTGTGCTAGTCTGATCCCACCATTCTGGCCTGCTCCATTGTTAGTCATCCAAAAAAATTATCCGTCTCCAGATGAATGCCCCTCTTTTTTTCTGGTATGCCATGAAGTCTTCATTTCAGAGACAAACTAGAAACAACAGCCCAAGCTAATTTAACTGCTCTATAACTTTCTCTTAGCACATAAGACAGGGTGCTGTTGGTGGCTTTGGCTTCAGATATTCTCAATATGCTGATAGCCTATGTCAGGTAGTCACAAGTAAGATAAATGCGTAACTAACCACTAAAACTAAGCCAAGGCCTGGCGATGGAGCTACATTAACTGCCCATATAACTTTCTCTGAATAAATAACCTTAGAAGGGAAGAAACCAAATAAACATATATCGTAATTTCATTCAGCTTGAGGTTTTCCTTACTTCGTATAGCAGTGTTATTGCAGACAAACTAATGCATATCAACATATTTCCAAAGCGGCCATGTTTCAGAAAGAAATCTTCATATTCCTAAAGCATACGTAACAAGTTCCTTCGGGACACTAGCATTCTCCTCATTTTTAGTGAATATTTACCTTATATACTTAGGTCAATTAATTTATTCTTCATACATCAAAGTGTGCATACAACACTTAATAGTAAATCCATTCGAAAAATTCAGGCCACCAAAAATGTAAAAGCTGAAAAGTTCTTACCATAAAATCAATGCATGATACAAAAATAATGAAACTGGATTTTGTAAAATAAAATAGATACGAACGGCAAGCTTACCACAAAAGTTTGATGCCTCAAAACTTTCATAAAGAATGCTAGTACCATACTAGAGATGTGACTTAGAAATTTCGGAAACTTGCAAAACGCCTTTCAGTACGTACCATATGAGCTTAGAGTGGGATAGAATACAAGTTTACTTATAAACTCGACTGCATAAAAGCATCTTGATGAAGTTATAGGCTAAATGTACATGAAACACAAATCGACACTCAAAACCGAATATTACAGCTCGATTCTGAACTGAAACAGCCGTAAGCTTCGGTTCTTCTTGTGTTCACGACAAGAAATCCCAAGCAAGCGATACTGCATAATGTCAGCTCTGATGCCAAAAACACACATCTGGTCGACCAACAACAACGACGCGATCATGACTCACAGGTAGTCGAAAGCCCGAATCTTTATCCAATCCCCGTTAATTTAGCTGACTCATATTGAAAAGGGATAAATGCAGTCTCAAGAAGAGAGACCTTTCACTCCAGAGATCCAAAATGACCCGACTCACCACTGCACTCGATCCGATTCAATTCGTCGCATACAACAGTCAAGAAAACAAGAGAAAGCAAGAACCCTAAAATTGCATTTGAGCCGCATTACGGGTTCACTGACCTCTCTCCTCGAGAATTTGCAGTAGGTCAGGCAACAGCTTGGGAGGCCGAATCGCAGCCACGTCTCGGATGAAGCCCATGTGATCTGAGCGACCGCCACAACATCCGAACTTTACTTAAGCAACGAATCGCATCAAAACCCACTGAATCGGAACGACCGAGAACGGACGAAACGGAACAACTCTACGAAACCACACTGACGCCAGCACACGAGTTACGAACCGGCGTAGGCGGCTGGAATGGGCGCTGCGTCGTCCGATGCTGGAGAAGAAACGGAGGAGCAGCGGCGGCGAAGCACCGATGCTCCGCTGCCGCGGAGGAGAAGCGGCGGAGGGCGGCGGAGGGAGGCGGCGCGTGAAGCTCTGCACAGCATTTTTTCCGGCTAGTGTTCTTTGTTGCTGGTGGGGCTTGTTCTGGAGAGCTTTTCAGGTGGGTTCGGTCGGTAAATTACGAGTTTCGAATTAGACCCTTCAAAAGTTTCTACGTTTCAATTAAGCCCTCCAAAATTATTTGTGAAAGAATTTACAGGTACCGGAAATAATCCATGTCTAATGCTAATGCGAATGTTTTGCCGGAATTTCTCCCGTCGTGAAATATCTCTGACGGAAAGTCGTTCTTTAGCTTTCAATGAGAAGAGATAGGTTCTGTCGTGACGCCAAACAGAAAATATCCTGAGGGATAAAAAATAACTATAAACCTTTACTTGGAACTTTGAACCTAATTGTATGTACAAATTATGTCAGAATTTAATTGACGATAGAAATTGAAAGTATAACCACTCCCACAATAACACATGTAAACAAACTGTGTCGGAATTAAATTGACAATAAAGTTTGAGAATATTAAAATTTAATCGACGATGCAATGTCCATGATAGATGTATACACTGGAGGCTAATCAACAACAAAAATCGCAAAGATACAGTTAAGGAAAAATAAGGTGCAATGTTAGAAAGTAAAGATAATTAAAATATAAATTTTTGATTGATTTCTTGGGGGTCTCCAAAAAGTATGATGTTATTTAAAACCTACAATTGATACTTATCAATAGAGTTTTTATAAACAGTTGTTATATAAAAAAAAAAGTTACAAGAAGTTATAAAAGAGTGCTTACAAAGAGAAATTACAAAAAGTGGTTACAAATAATTACAATTAAAAAAAAAAGTTCTTAGTGGTTGCGAGAAATTACAAAAGGTGATTACATATAGAGATTACAATCAATTACCGAACAATTATCAACGGTTATGTAGACTCATCGATGTCGATGATTTCTTCGACGCCATTATCTTGATGGTTGTATTCAAGATTATCGACTCCACTTTTGTCGATTCCTTTACGCTATTGATCCCGTGTCAATAATAACTAAAAATCTAGACATTTAATGATGCAAACACAGAGTTAATTCACAATCCTAAACATTTCAATCCGATCAGGGTACTATTTTACCTGTTCCCACATGGCGTCATGATATATAAAATCATCTGCTGAACTGTTTTTTTTTTTTCCTTCTAAATTTTCTAACACGAGGGGCGTCCTTCCTTTGACATAGTGAAAGTTCTCGTGGCACTTTAGGGGAAAAAAAAAGAAAATAGAAACACAGATGGCTATTCGTGAGCTCTCTTACGCACGCCCCAGTTCGCGACCTAAATCTCTATGGTCGTTGGTGCGAAACATGCACATTGCGGAGGCCATTCGAACTCTAGACGACGCGAAAAATAACTAGTGACGCCTCTTAAACGGACACCTTTTTAACAGGCAAGTGTCGTGGGCCGAGAGTTTTTTTGGCCTCGAAACGACCCGCGGACGCTTGGCGAGCGGAATTCGCTAAACCAGTCTTTCTTTTTTAGCTGTTCCATGAACGATACGGTGAATGATTATTCGTGCGAGATCCTACCACACCCAACTTCACTCGGGCGTCTAATCCATCGAGTGGGACGGCATATCTCTTTAAGCACAACAACTGGTTTCGGCCTGCCATGGTCTCATCAGGAAAGCGGCATCAACTCCCGACCAATTTGTGCACGAGAGGCCTACCCCGTCTTCAGAGTTCCAAAGTGATATAATCATTCTATCTTAGAACTCCTAGCACCAACCGTCCCGATGCCATTCCCATGGACCAGTTGTGTTCTATCATTCTACCTCACACTTTTCACCAGATAACCCCAAGCGCCACTCACAAGTGTCACGAGTACGGGAGGATTCACGGATCGTGACACAAGCAACGTACAATCCATGGAAATGTAGAGCTCGGGGAGAACGCGAATTGCACCCAAATGAACAGTGAACTCTTGCTGCGAGAAGATGAAGAATCAATTGAGATTTCCAAAACTTGTCTTGTTACATTATAGGCACCACATTTTCAGGTCGATAATCAGTGATTGGAGTTGCTGCTTTAGCGAGTTGCTTGTTGTTCAAGTTTATGGAATTGGGTTGCAGTTCATCTCTCTCTTTTTTTCTTCTTCTTTTTTTTGTGCCTCTCGATTTTTGTTTATATTCATTTTGTAAGTTGCGCGTTGAACAGAGAAGTCGACAAGTGTAGAGAGGTTGAAGAAGAACGTGCGATGCCAGAAGGTGGCAAGTTCATAGGTACTAAGAGAGTTATGGAATGAAGTCAAGAAGAGATAGTTATGGAAGGAAGGCAAGGTCGACACTGAATGAAGAGGGTCGGCACCATTGGGTCATGACAAAGGACTGTTGGAATTTACTTGCTTGTACTCTTGCGTCATGGAATGGTCACTAGAATATTTATGGCAGACTGAACATCCATAAAAAAGTTTAGTAGTATGTCCTTCACTTTTGTTGATCTACTTTTGGTATGGGATCAAGTTGGTGATCCAACTAGGGATTACTGGTGTTCAACTGCAATTTTATATAAACTATGCGCAAAGCTTTGAATAGAATTAGATGTGCAATCTTCATTTGTGTTTGTTCCAATCGATTCTACTCAAACTTTCGATTGTCATATACTTATCATGGGAGCTTAGTGTACCACTGCTTGACTAAGATTTCTCTATGAATTATCGAAAAGTATTCAGCCATGCCCATTCCTCAACGTTCAAAAGTCGCGCAAGTCTTTCTAATTAAAGTTTGGACACACTAAAGTTACAAAACTTAAATTAGCACGTCATAGGACTTTTCAAATGTATGTTTACCAAGCAAGATTGCCCTCAAATTGCATCCCAAGGCATATTTTCAATAATATTTTACCAAATGGTATTTGCATTTCACAAAACTCCTTGATTCTTGTATTTTCCAAATGATATTCTCCTAAAGCTGAATCAAATGGGCTGCGCAAAGTGTGCACGAATGGGATCGCGCATGGATGTGGCTAAAGTACTCTGTGTGTGGAGTAAATGGATTGCGAAAATTTTAAGTGTATTGAGATTGAAATTACAAGAAAGGAGAGTCATACGCATGTTGGGATTCTAAAATTACGCGAGAGGTGTCAAAGCCTTTTTTTTTTTCCTTCGAAGGCTCTTATTCCTTGGAATTAAATTTTATCTGGGATTAGTCGACCGAGCTTATCATCTTCGCTTCTCATTTACTCAGTTTTATCGTGCATGCCTCCATCTCTGTTCCGGCTTCAAAAAGATAGTAACTCGAGGATATTTCCTCTGTAAACCTGGCCAGTAACTTTGTTCGTCCGAGGTTAACATGGACACGAAGAACAGTGTTTCCGCTCGATTTATCGGCAGCGTTTATTGCGTATCTGATGCATCACCCGTACACCAACTCTTTTTTTCATGCGCATCAATTGATATCTACGATGAAATATGATTTTGTGTTAACTGTAAATTAAGTTGGGATAATATCTTAAAAAACCTTAAACTGGTATATTTGTGACAAATTTACCCCAAACTATTTTTTTTACCATGAAAAATCCCAAACTGGTAAACTCGTGACAAATTTACCCCGACTGATTATAAAAAACCATAAACTGGTACATTTATGACAAATTTACCAAAAACTAATTTATTCGACTGCAAAAAACCCTAAATTGATAAATTTGTGACAAATATACCATATGCTAAATTGGATTAATACCACAAAAAAGTTATAAAAATTGTAAACTGTGACAAACGGAACGTAAAATCCTAAATAGATATACTGGTAAACTGTCACGTGTCATTTAATTTAATAATTTGAGAATAAAATTTAACGAAAACTAACATAGGGTAAATTTGTCACAAGTGTACCAGTTTGGGATAAATTTATCAAAAATATACCAGTTTGGGATTTTTTGTGGTCAAAAAAATAGTTTGGGGTAAATTTGTCACAAGTATACTAGTTTGGGATTTTTTAGGGTATTATTCCAATTGAGTTTGATGGTATTGTGAAGGCGTGGTTTGTGAGTACTTTTTTAGAAAAGAAAAGACACTGTTGAATCTCTTGACATCCCATTTAATAGCCTTTTACCGTTTTAATATAGTTTACTATCGTGGTTGGTGTGGTTGGAAGAAGGGGTTAGAGGCTTTTTCAATTTTTAAAACCAAGGGTCAACCGTCCAAATCTCATTGCGTGCAATCTGTTTTGGAGCAATATCAATTGTATTAGAGGTGAACGATTATAAGCTTTAATTCCATACACGTTTCATCTAAAATTTAAAATTTATCTGTTGGAACAAATTCCTTATTTTTTTAGAATCTATAACTCATCATGTATACTCTAGAACTTGGAACCTACTTTGTCATAAATTCCAAGGTTCATCCGGGTTCTACTTGTATTATCAATTGAACAATTGCAGTTAAATATCACATTTTATTACTATCAAAATCAACTAATCACAACTTACATTTAGACATACAAAAAATATTAAACGTAAACAAAATAAAAGTCTCGATTATAAAATGGAAGCTCAAACTAGTAGTTCTAGATTATACACTTATCATTAGACTCCATGAAATACCGTAGGATTGCATGAAGACACAAATCAAGAAAAAAAATAATAAAAAACTTGCTTTAGGTTCTAAGTTCTAAGTTTCAGGTTCCACCTATTTAGAATTTAAAATTTATTCGTCAAAACAGGTTGTCCAATTTTTGAAATTTGGAACATACCCTATATATCTTGAATTAAGAACCATGCTAGTGGAAATTTAAAACTGAATAGGTTTCCACTGGTTAGGTTCTACCCTAGAGATATGAGGCGTGGACTTAAATGGTTTGTGGGCTTGTAGAGTGTTTTGTAGATTTCTAGGCAATCAGACCTCCTCATCAGTATCCCTCAATTATGAAAAGAGCACCACAATGTCTAAATTCAAAGCCTCTCTCATAATTAGGAAGGTCTTATTAGTTTTCGTTTTTTGTTCTTTTGTTTTCCAACACATAAAAGAATAGAAACATGTTTGTATACATCAATTAATTTTACTCCCTAAAATAAAAAAGTAGTTAGGGACTAGATTTTGAACGATTTTTTTTTTTTTTTTGTTTCTAGTAACAAAAGAGAAATAGGACCATTTTACAAAAATAAGCTCAGCGTAATCTAATGCTCCTATTTACATAATCCACACAAGGTCCAAACGGGACTCACATCCCAGCCGGCTATTTTGACCTGATCTAAGTCCCCCATTTTTCGAAATAAAAGAATAAAAAATTCAAAACTTTGGATAAAATTATAAATTAGATTTTGAGTAGTTTTGCTATATTCTAGTGTTAATTCTAGTCTAGAATTAGTTTAGCATAAAAAAAAATTGTGAAGATCTTTGATGAAAATTGGATTTAAAATTGGATAAGTTCTTGGGGATTTACCATTTAGATTTTTTAACACTTTTTTTTTTTAGAGACAATATTATGTCATGACAGCTTAGCCACTTTATTGAGAGAAGACGTCTTTTTCCCTTAAGGCTCCGTTCGTTTCACGGAAAATATCATGTTTGCGGAAAACATTTTCCAGGAAAATGACTCTATTTTCCGGTGTTCGGCCAAAATCTAAAATTTGAGTAGAAAATATTTTCCACTGTTCGTTAGCTCAAATATTTTCCTTAAAAAAATTATCAAAAATTGAATTTTAATATTTTTAATTGACCAAAAAATTTATTTTATTTATTTATATATATTTTTTAAATTATTTTTTAGTTATTTATATTTTTAAAATATATTTATATTTTTATCTTATTTTTTTCCTTCCTTCTTCCTCCTCCTTCTTCCTCCCAATTCCTCCCGAGCGGCTTCGTCCGCGTCACCTCCTTCCTCCTCCTTCTTCCTCCTCGTTCCGCCGCCGCCGCCTCCTTCCGGCCTGAAGATGGCCGGTTGCCCAGCGCCCGACCAAGACCCGGTGGCCACTCCGGCGAGCTCGAGGCTCGGCCGATCTCACTCGAGCTCGCCGGATCTGGTGACAGATCTCCCTGCGAGCCTCCCGGCGCCGCCGCGGAGCTCCCTCTTGAGCCGGATCCTCCCGAGCGGCTTCGAGCCGCCGGGGAAGCGGAGCGCGACGGTGGCGGCGGCACCCCGATCAGAGCAGGCGGGCAGGAGCGGCCAGGGTGGGCGGAGGCTGGTCTCGGAGAAGGACGTCGTCGGCTTTGACGACTTCGCAGCAAGGAGAGCAAGAGAGAGAGAGAACAAGAACCGAAGGAGAGAAGAGGCGAGGCTTGGAAAATGTTTTCCTCTTTTCAAAAGAGGAAAACATTTTCCAAGCTGCAAAGAAGGAATTTTCCGGTCAACAGAAAATGTTTTCCGTTGACCGTGATTTTCCGTCCACCCGAACACCGGAAAATCCGAAAAATATTTTCCTGGAAGTTATTTTCCGTGAAACGAACGGAGCATAAGATTCTATTGTGGGCATCTTTTAAAGTCATAAGCAATTATTTTTTAATAGAAAATCAGATCGCTTTGAATGAGTATTTCGCATTATCATTTGTCTTGTGTGTATAGGAGGACAATAATCCAATGCTTCATGGATTTCCGATGTAATTAACTTGAAGGTTTGATGAATTTATACAAATAAGTGCACCAATTTTAAAATCACCTACATCCTCAGTTATTTCATCACTGCAAGAAAACCACATGGTCCCTAGATGTGAGCATGACAGTCCCAACTTAAAACCAGGAGTCTCGTGGAGTGAGCATGACAGTCCCACCTTGAAACCAGGAGTCATCCACCAAGGACCAATTCTAAAAGATTGGAGCCGAACCTATTCGTTGGTTTCGTTGATCCATCCGGGAATCAAACCACCGGTCCAGATCGATTCTTAGGTGGGTCCATGGAGTCGATCTCCAATCTCTATAAATATTAATATCATGGTGAACCTAGTTTTTATTTAGAGTACCAAAACTTGTTTAACCTTATATTCGGGTTGAATCATGAGCCATTAATTTTGATTAAGGATTGAATATACTATATTCATTAGCTAAAACCTTAATTTCTTCAAAGGTTATGGTTTAATTCTCTTAGGGTTTTTCTCGACACCGAAAACATATGGAGAAGAATTGGACTCCACCTTAAAAGTCATAATCTCCGTAGAAGTTAAAACATTAATTGTTTGATCTATCTTTTTTCCATGTCAACTTCATTTAATCATGGAAATAGCGAAGGAGAGACCTAATTATACTCATAAAATGAGCCATTAGCTCTTAATTTCATATCATGATGATAAAGCGCTGCAACATTTCTAAACATCTCCAATCAGTTCTCTTATTCCTCTTCGTTCGTTTATATTATTATGATTGATAAAACAAGTAAATGGATTATTATAATGAAAAAGAAAACCAGGGAGTTAATCATATTACACACCCAATAATATTCAATTATTACAAATAAACGTATATACTGGTTGAAAAACTACAAACTAATTAAGTAATTGAGATATGATTTATTTTTTAAAATATACATATCAATTTGGTCTAGGCGAGTGAATGGATGAATTAATAATTAGAATTGGAAATCAGACCGATACTCACTGATTCCACTAAATTAGAATTGAGAATTGGATTGATCAATCAGACTAGCTCTCATAAGAATTGTCGATTTCAATCTAATCTTGTATGATTTCGACCAATCTAAATGGCTTTTCATTCTTTTGCACGCCCCTAATAATCTAGCAAGAAATACCGGCCAAGGTCATCGATTGGGGCTATGGCGGACCAATTTGAAGATTCCAAGATTCCAAGGACATGTGGCAGGACTTGAAAAGTCAAAACAATTATTTCCCCACAAATTCGGACAAATACGTTTGTCCAATCGGATCTTGTCCATATTGACAAGAGAGACAGAGCTCCCGGGGGTTAGCTCACCCGTACGTCGAAAAGTTAAGGTGAAGACGTCGACGTCCCAACAGTCCCCACCTATTCAAATCTCAAAAACCCTCAAACGCTCCCCCAATTTTCAAAATCCCTCCGCCACGTCACCTTTTCCCCCCAAAAAAATATTTATATTTCCCCCCCACTTTTTATCTTAATCTCTCTCTCTCTCTCACTTTTTTCTTTTTTTTCCTGTCCTGGTCAATGCCATCTTTTGCCCTTTACAATCTCCGGCACGTTTCTCAAAACCCCGCCTATTCCCCAAAAAATTAATTATTTTTTAAATCAATAATTAAATTTTCCGTAGTCGATAAAATGCTCGAAAAAAAATTAAAAAAATCCGAATCCATCTCATCACAAAGCGCGCCCCGGGTGCGTGTGCTGGGTGCTGTCACGGTGGACTCGTTAGGGTTTCCCCGCCCGACCCGCCCGCCCGCCCGATTCTCCCGCCTCCCGCCCGCCGCCGCCCGCCGCCGTGCATGAGCCCGGGCCCCGGGTCGGATCTCATCCCCATCGCCGGATCCGCGCCGCTCCAGCTCCCCCGGCGATGGCGTCGAAGGCGGCGTCCTCGCCGTCCGCCTCCGCGAACAGATTGGACGCCCCGGCGGATCCGTCGGTACGCCGCTCCCCCTTACCCGATGGTCTCCGCGGATTGCTTGGGGAAACGGGACGTGCCGGATTGCGCGGTCGTCCCCATTCTCGGACCCGCGCACCGGCGATCTGGCTTTTACCTCTTCCGTTTCTTAATTTGGTCGGGATTAGCTGAGCCGGCCTGCGTTGACTCGATTGCGGAGTCGGAATTCGCGGTTTTTTGCGATGGTTTTGGGCTTATTAGTAGAATGTAGGTCGTTAGGAGAAGAGATGATGGCTGCATTGTCTTGGAAAATCATCTCCTTGAGGTTTCGAAAATTGGTTCTTTTTGTTTGTCCCTTTTTTTTTTTTGGGATGAGTGAAACCGATTCTTATTGGACAAGCTGCGTTGACCAATGATTACCCGTGTCATGGTGATGATCACGTATGAACAGGTGTGAACGTGATCAATTCGGGTTCTTTTCCACGGTTTCTCCAAGTCTGTAAGAACGAGATACTGGAGTAGTAGGAAAACTCTCTGATAATTCTAGTGGACTATGTAGGTGGTGGACTTGTTATTGCGTCCTGTCTTTTGCGTTGTCTTCTCTGCTTCGACCTCGATACTGCATTCTCGATGTAGTTTAGAAGGCCTGGTGGTTGAGGCCCTACCATGAGGGCTTTGGGTTGAATTAAGCTCTTAAGCCTGCAAGAGCAACCTGTAAATAGTGGGAAACAAAAACATTTTTGTTCTGGGTGTAGCTGGTATGCCTGGCAAGTTAATTCCTTAAGGACTGCTTTGTTTGTTAAGGACAAAATTTCCTGTACAGATGAAGTCTTGCAGCTGGAGACTTATTTGCATGTCATTCACTTTTGTATTCTTTAGTTTTCTTTGTTTCGTTTGTGGTGTGTATGTTTGTACCCTCCTCCACAATTGTTATATGGGTGCTTACTTCCACATTATGATTATAAGACGTTAATGATGGGAGGGTAATTAATCTCGCTGTGTTTTCCTATTTGTGTTGATAATATATATGGAGCTGAGAATGTATTTACCCACAAGCCATTTACATTGAGCATTGCATGAAATTTGGTTTTCTGCAGGCTCCAAGGCCACTTGAAACAGTCCCGGCTGTCAAGGAGATAGCAAATGTTATTGATGGTTTCAAGAAAGAAGTTGCTGCTGATCGGGCTGTTATTATAAGGGTACGCTGTGGTAGTATTTTTCTTCTTGATAATGTTAGTTCATTATGTTCTTAAGAAAACCAAGATGAACTCCACATAATTTCTATTCCTATTTTTGTTTTCCAGAAAAGAATTGAAGAAAACAGACGGGAGCTGGCAGGTGTTACAGAAAAAATATTTAATTCGTCTAAGCAAAGAAATGATCCTACATGCGACAACATCACTGGTAATAGTGTAGACTTACTGACAAAGAGGCAAGCAGATGCACTTGGCATGCAAAATGGTATTGATGCAAACAATGGTGATAGAGATAGCAATGACTACCTGGAGGATGCTCATGCTTCTACGGCAGTTCTTCTTGGATCTAGTATCCCTGTGAAGAATGCTGTTCGCCCGATCAAGCTTCCAGAAGTGAAAAGATTACCCCCTTACACAACATGGATTTTTCTGGACAGGTTAGTGAGATTGTGATTTCTCTTCCCTATCTAGGATCTCTTTCTGTCTGATTTTTCCACCCTGCGTGTGCAAAAACTCTATGGCTTTTTACCACTTCCTAAGTTTAATAATAAGGCCTTTGCTCTCTGGGTTCTCCTCAATTGATTCTGTATTAGAAGAAAGTGATTGAAAGGGTGGGCTAAGTCTGAACATCAACTGGCATCATTTCATAAGATACTATAGTCACCCCCTCTTTGGAGAAGTTGCTAAAATTAGTTGTTGGCTTGTTTTCTGGAGTATTTTGTTTATCCTTTTTACTCTAGTGCAGAAATCAGAGAATGACTGAGGATCAGTCAGTCGTGGGTCGAAGAAGAATATATTATGATCAGAATGGCGGGGAAGCACTTATTTGCAGTGACAGTGAAGAGGAGGCAATTGATGAAGAAGAGGACAAGCGAGAGTTTGTGGATTCTGAAGATTTTATTCTTCGGTTGGTATAACTGATTTTTTTCTATGTCATCTTCATGTGTGTTCATATTTAGTTATCTAATTGTTCTGGAGTTCTGGTTTTGGCTAGTCAGGGAATTATTCTCCCTGTGATGCAGGGCCTAGACTTCACGCATTGACCTTCATCTGATTCCCATACATAGAAACCTCTTGCACTGGGATGCCCTGTCTGGCCTTGTTGTCTGGTTGGACAAGTTTCCTAGGATGTGTCTTTTCTCTATATAATTGTTAGATTTAATTTTCAAGGGACTAAGAAAATCTTTCCAAGGTGCATACTTGGATCTACTTAGACCGAGTGTCTTAGGTTTCAATTCTATGAAGTACCCTCATTTTATGTTCAAAGGGATCGTAGCATAATTTGCTAAAGCATCTTCATTTGGTTTTTATTACAAATCTCAGTCTGTCTTTCTGGACTCTTTTTTTCTTCATTCAAAGTGTTTTGTCACCTTTCCTTTTCGTGTTCCCGTTCTGACAATGTTTAGGGAAGACTAAGAGCCTTATTGGGTCGACTGTGCCTTTTGGTCATAACTTTTTTATATTAGTGGTGGGATTCTAGCTTAGGTGTGGCTTTAATTCTATAAAGGATCTTGGAAACGTGAATTTCAATTTGTCCTATGATTTATTGTGGATGACTGTCATATTCGCCACTTCAAATATTTTTGGACATGGAGATAAACATGAAAGTTTCTTTGTTTTGGGCCTAATTCCATAAGTGAGAGCTAAAGAAATGGGATTTCCACTTCTTGGTTGCTGGCTTCTCCAACTATTGGGCTTCCAGCTGGCTTCTCCCACCTCACACATTAAGCATGAGTAGTTTTTTCTGATGGAAGACGACCTATTGTCAGGTTTCCTGGTTGTGCCTTTGAAGCGGTTTTGGAATCTTTTCAGTTTCTACTTCTGTGCCAATTTCAACTATTGATGCTAGAATGAACTTCCCTAGTATCTGCTCATCACAATTTACATCGATCGTCCTTTCATCAACTGGCATTTGCATCTAATCAGCATTGCCTATGTTAGGAAGGATTCTTTTGCTGCATTTTAAATATTTGGAATCGTAGTCTTCTTTCTGCCAACAGATATGATATTGGAAAAATATCGGAGATTGTAATCTTCTTCTGATTTTCTAAATTTGCCAGCATGACCATCAAAGAACTTGGTTTATCTGATTCAGTTTTGGAATCATTGGCAAATTGTTTATCTAGAAGCCCTTCTGAACTCAAGGTATGAGCATAAATAATATAAACAATTCACTGTGCTCTGATGTTTCTTGATAGATTGGTTTTCTACATTCATTATGCTTCTCTTTTTTGTGATTATGAAAAGAACTGGTCATTGTGTAAACTATGGTCCAGCCGTTGCCCATTTGCTTTCTGCTGGCTTTACAGAGAAATGAAACACCATCAAACATCTTATACAGGCAAGATATGAAGTCCTTATTAAGGAAGAGAAGGATGTGGGTGGCTCTAAGAATGGGGATAATGAAGAAACCTCTCAGACAATGAGTTCTTTTCTCGATAAAGATCTTGATGCTGCTCTAGATTCTTTTGATAACCTGTTTTGTCGTAGATGTCTTGTAAGTGATCTCTCTTGCATTTTTTCATATCTTTCTGTGTTCTATTTCATTCTATTGCTCAGGATGTCTCTTTATTATTTATGTATATGCAGGTTTTTGATTGCAGATTGCATGGATGTTCTCAGGATCTTGTGTTACCCGTAAGAAGTCACTTGGAACTACTTTTTCCTGAATCTTATATAATCTTTTTACCAGTATTCTTAGTTTAAACAAAATTACATCTTAGTCGTCATTGTCAAACTTCTTTATCAGGTGGATAAACAACCTCCATGGAGCCATACTGATGAAGAAAATGTACCATGTGGTCCTCGTTGTTACAGATCGGTATGTATTTAGTATGCCAATGCTTTGTATCTAGCACGATGAGGGGAAAATAGTCTAGTTGTTCATCGTATTTTTTTTCCTCTTTCAGGCTTTGAAGTTAGTAAAAGGTGCAACAGTGAGTTCTCCTGGGTCTGGTGATCCTGAAGATAAATCAAATCCTTCATCTAATGGCTCCAAGTCTCATGTTCTAACTAGGAAGAAATCTGCCAGCTCATCTGATAGGTCACGGTTGAAACAATGTCAGAGTGAAAGTGCGTCATCTAATGCAAAAAATGCCTCAGAAAGCAGCGATTCAGAGACAGGACCCAGGCAAGATGGTTCAGCACGTGTTTTGTCTCCTCGCAAGACTAAAAGTGCCGGAAAAGGTGGACTTCGTAAGAGGAACAGCAAGCGAGTTGCTGAGCGAGTTCTAGTTTGCTTGCGTAAACGGCAGAAGATGATGGCTTCTGATTCAGATTCTATTGCAAGTGGAAGCCTTCTATCAGGAGAGATGAAACTGAGATCCAAATTGCAGAAAGAGAATGAGGATGCTACTTCTTCTTCACAAAAGAAATTAAAGTGTCCAGTGATTGGCAGGCCAAGAAGGAAGGATGTAACTATTGAGGAAAGTCACAACTTAGTACAGGGTGAAGTTCCCGATGCTCCATCAAGTGAAATGACTATCGATCCACCTCCGGCTAATAATAATGATACCTCAAGAAAAGAAGAGTTTGTCGACGAAAATACGTGTAAACAAGAACTAAGTGAGGATAGATCATGGAAAGCTCTTGAGAAAGGCCTTTATGAGAAAGGGTTGGAGATTTTTGGTAGGAACAGGTCTGTAGATGTTATGCTATTCATTGGCCTTTTTGATATCCACCACCTTTTCATCCTTTTTTTTGTCCTTTTCACTAGAGCTGCTACTCTGCTAAGCGAGGTATATAGGCTGGTGGAAACTATAGGTAGTTTGAGAGACGTTTTCTGCAGCCATTTTGTTGATTGCTCACTGAAGCATATTGTTGCCTTCTCCCTTTTGCTATGCAGCTGTTTGATTGCTAGGAATCTCTTGAATGGTTTGAAGACATGTCAGGAGATTTTTCAGTACATGAATTGTTCTGAGAACAAGCTAATATGTCAAGGTGGTGATGCTGCAAATTATCTCGGTGAAGGCTATCCTAAGTTTGACAGTAATGGAAATGTGGTTGGTATCTTTCATTTGATTGCCTTGTTTCGTTAGGATTTTCCATCGCTTTGCATGTATTCTGCTTCTTGCATAGAACCTTGACTGGCATAAGTTTTTTGCAGGTCCATATTGAACCAAGAAGAAGATCAAGATTTTTGCGTAGGAGAGGCAGAGTGCGTCGTCTGAAATATACTTGGAAGTCTGCTGCCTATCATTCAATCAGGAAAAGGATAACTGAGAGAAAGGATCAGCCATGCCGGCAATATAACCCATGTAACTGCCAAACTGCATGTGGCAAGCAGTGCTCCTGTCTTTTAAATGGAACCTGCTGTGAGAAGTACTGTGGGTGAGTCCATTACTACCGATTTTATTATTTTCATTTCTTTATATTTCTTATCAGAAATGTTATTCGGGGGAGATAACAGCACGATATAGGGAAAAAGATTGAGTCTAACGAGTGTAGAATGCAAGTTCTCATGGAATTAATATCTTGCTTTTCTGGAACAATAGATAGATGTTTTGTTAGATAATTCTTTTGTTATAGGCCTATGTTGGATTCATACTATCAACTGGTTTGAAACAGATGTCCAAAGAGTTGCAAGAATCGATTCAGAGGCTGTCATTGTGCCAAAAATCAATGTCGGAGCCGGCAATGTCCATGTTTTGCAGCTGACAGGGAATGCGATCCAGATGTTTGCCGAAATTGTTGGGTCAGGTGTGTGTCTGAATTTAGATGCTTTTGCGTTGTTGTTTTTCGTGGTTTCTTTCTATACTGCTTATGTGGTTTGGAGAAAGGGAATCTTAAGGCCTGTTTTGTATGGAAAAGTTTTCAAAATCTTGCGTTTTCAGTTCACCTTAGAGTGAAAACAGTGCAGAAGATGTGCTTGGCAGAGTTTTGAAAAACAATTTGTAAATGATTCCAAATTGGAAACCATAGAGGCCATCCTTGTTTTCATTCCATTTGAAAATGAAAACAGTCCAGAAAATGTGTTTGGCGCAACTTTGGCAAAAGGTTTGAATGAAAATAAAAGAAACTATTATAAAAAATTGAAGCTGTAAAGTGCAAACAACTTTTTGTTGTTTTGATTGTTTCACTTACTGAACATGCTTCTCAAGAAAATAGAAAGCTGTTTCCATTTTCAATTTTTAGGGAAATGAAAACTAAAAAGTGATCTTCAAAGCAAACAGGCTCTTATGCCGTAGAAGACTTTACATAACAATGGTTTTGGCTTTATTCAAGCGCAATGAATTATAATAATCTGGTTTTGCCAGGACCTCAATATGCAAATTATCATGTTAACCATTGAAGATTTACTTTTCTGGTCCTTTTAATGTCTAGTGAAGCCTCTAGACAAATACATGCTTGAGTATTCAGAATCATCTGTTTACGTGTGTTGCCTGCTGTCATGCTGCTACTAATGCTGGTTCAGTAGAGTTGCAGCCTACTATAATATTCTCTATTTCCATAAGGTATTTAAATAACAATTGTCTGTTTTCTCTGGTGTATGACCCCCTTGGAGTTGTGGGAGAACAAGAACTTTTGTTAGTTCCAAATGAGTTGTCTTTGCAACAGTATCCGTCTTTCTTTTCCATGAAAATTTCTGGTCACTTGGGATTATTTATGAAAGGGAAAGCAAATGCTTGGCGAGATCAACCATTATCTACAGTAACTTGTGTTGGAAGCAAGTTTCATTTGTCATAATAGCATACACAGTGATTCTTTAATCCATGCCAATATTATACTTTCTGTTTTGCAGTTGTGGTGATGGAACTCTTGGTGTGCCTAATCAAAGAGGTGATAATTATGAATGTAGGAACATGAAGCTGCTTCTTAAGCAACAACAAAGGGTAAATGGCAAAAATCTCTCTCTCTCTCTCTTTCTCTCTCTCACACACACACACATGCGCACGCTTGCACAATTTCTGAACAATAGGAAACAAAGGAGAATGCCCTAAGGAGATGGGAAAGGAGGTTGCTGTAACCCTCTTTCTAAGATTCTAGTATGAGAAAAAAACTAAAGATAAAATAGGTCTTAAACAAAAACTCGCAGTTGCGGTGAACCTTTCATGGTAGCATATGTGCACCCACAATAAGTAGGTCAGCATTCCCATGCTTGGGAGGCGGTGACTAGTTCGTGCTTTATTTGAGCATTATCAACTAAAATGTCTGTTGAGGAACAATAAAGAGGGCATTTCAGCACTTCGTGAAATGGAAAGCTCATGCCATTGCCATGATATCGGATAACAATTCTGAGAACTAGAGGTGGTAACCAGTGTGTTGTAATTGGGCGTTACGTTGTCAGCACACTGGCAGTGGGACTAGGCATAGAAGCTACCAGAGTTTGATCGTAACGTTTCATGAAATGCACTAAGCTTGACTCCTGTATACTTGCAGGTTTTGCTTGGGAGATCTGATGTATCTGGTTGGGGAGCTTTCTTAAAGGTAAGTGTCGAATAGCAGCATCATCGTCAAACTTCAGGGTGTCTTATTGTATTTCTTGGGCTACATTGCAGAATAGTGTCAGCAAACATGAATATCTTGGCGAATATACTGGGGAGCTAATTTCACACAGGGAAGCTGATAAGCGGGGAAAGATTTATGACCGTGAAAACTCATCATTTCTTTTCAATTTGAATGATCAGGTTCCTTAACTTGTTCTACTTTTGAATTTGATGAGACTTAGCTAAATTTCCTCTTTATTATACATTATCATGAACTGTATTACTTCACCACATGCAGTTTGTTCTTGATGCTTATCGAAAGGGTGACAAATTGAAGTTTGCTAATCACTCTCCTGATCCTAATTGCTATGCTAAGGTACCTTCTTTTACTGTCTTTGCCGTTGGAGCTCTTTGTACGAAAATCTTGCATAACCTGGAAAGACTGGCTCCTCTTTTTTGGTGGACTAGAGATAACTGGCTCACATTTTGAAGAGTTCTGCATTATTTCCTTTGTCAAGTTGCTTCTGGAAATTGTTGCAGGTTATAATGGTGGCAGGGGACCATAGGGTGGGGATATTTGCCAAGGAACGAATCAATGCTGGGGAGGAGCTATTTTATGACTATCGTTATGAACCGGACCGAGCACCTGCCTGGGCAAGGAAGCCCGAGGCTGCCGGTTCTAAAAAGGAGGAAGGTGCTCCTTCAAATGGTCGGGCAAAGAAGCTTGCATAAAAAATCATTTGTTACTTGCAAGTCCAAATTTTTGTCATTCTTTTACAGGTAGAAGTGTTATTCTTATTGTCCATGGAGGAAAGGAAGGATGATTCTCGATTATTTTGTTGGAGTGGCCATTGCCAGCTCCGTAGTTAACAGTGATTCTTTCCCTGATTTATGTCTCCGCGAGTAGAGACGACCTTGAGAAGTCATTCTTACAAGTGAAGTATTATGATCTCACTCAGCCAGTGAAGCTAGGCTGTTGCCACTTCAACATTGGTGAGAAATGAGACTCAGTCCTGACTTCGGAGGGAAGAAGAACAGGAACAAGAAAGGGAAAAAGTACATACATCTGACTGAGAAATGGGCGAACTCGACATTCGTTTAGGGATTTGCAATCTCGCTAACAACTCCTTGGGATGTCATTCTGTCGATGTCTTTTGTAGGAATCATTGCTGTTAATGGAAGGATTTATTTTTTGATTAGTTGAATTGCCCTGCATTGTTTTCAGAATTTCAACAGTCTAAACGACCCTCAATTTCTTATCCTTTTCTTTCTTCTCCTCTTAATATCAGGTTCCCTACTTAAGCATATACCTTGATTTGCCATAATTGAGAGTGCTTCATTGACGCGGCAAAAGTACTCTTTTGTGACCATTGGTTTAGGATCCTGTACCGTGCAATGCATCCTGAAGTCCAGTAGTGAATTGTATGACTAAATCAAGTCATTGACAAAGCCATTTCTATGTCTAGTTCGCCGAATTTCTATCCGGAATCTGAATGTACTTTGGATTTATCTGGTAACATGCTAAACAATACATATTTTTATTTTTTGGTTCTTCGAAATAAAATAAAATAAAAACAGAAATTCATTTGATAATATTTTTGTTTCTGAGAATAAATTTGGAATAAAATTAAGAAATAACAAATAAAAAAGATGTTTCTTTATTTTTGAAAACAATTCTGGAATCAAGTATTCTTTTCTTTTCTTTTCATTTTCTTCTTCTTCATTCTCTAGCTGATTGCTAGAGCATCATTGACCCCTGGTGAGGCTGAGGCTCAACCTCTGGTTGGTCAAGCTAATGAGGCACGGCTTTGCCTAGCCATGACGAGGCTTTTGCCAACAAGACTCCCCTAGGGTCTAGCTAGTTGCCGGTCGAGGCCGACAAACGACTAAAGGAGGAAGAAGAAGAAGAAAAGGGAAAAAGAATAATAAAATTATTTAAAATTAAAAGAAATTATAAGTCATGAAAAATTTGAGGATCGTATTAAACATATTTACATTCCAATAATATAAATTTTGTTTAGTTATCAAACGCTTTCAAATACTCAATTCATTTAGGTAATAAAATAAGAGAAAATCATTTTAAGCAAAAATTATTCTTGAAAATAGTATAATTACCAAACGCACCCTTGAAGCATCTTTGTCGAGTTTTGACAAAGAAGATGATGATGAAAATGGGAAATGACTGGTGGTGTTTAAATTGAAATATAGTCATACCATTCTCTGGACAAAGCAAAGACTATCATCGTGGACTCAAATCTCCTCCATACAAGATGAGGATTAAAGCAGGCTATTGCTGCTTTCAGAATTGAAAATGTCGCGAACTCTATCGAGTTTTCCAGATATGCTACGACGAGCCAAACGATAATAATACTGCTCCCCAGTCCCAACCATCAAGCTTCAGCATGTATCACGCAAGGCATTTCTTACAAATCAAAGCAAAGTTCGTCACAAGTAATCTCATAAAAGCTAAATTAAACTATAGCTTGTTCCCCAAGCTAATGCTTTCATTGGACAAGTTTCAAATTGTGACCGGCCATGGCCAAACAATATTAATTAAATCTTTTAAATTAGGAATGCTTGAAGTTCTGGCTCTTCACCGATTAGACGCTTTCGATGGGATTGAGCTTGTATTAGGGTTAGCTCCTAGTCTTTTGTTACTTCTTAATGAAGCCTTTCTTAAACCTAAAGCAAAAAAGAGTAATTGGCACATTTTCTGGCCCAATGATTTTCACTATTTTTTTTCTTTACATTAATACCAAACTACAGTTAAGTCTTAATTTGCTCATCATGACTCAAGCATAGAGTGGTTCATGTCATTTGACAGAAAATAACAACAAATAGCTACCCCTTGAACTGAACTCAAACTCAGATCGATTTGATTCATGGCTTATCAAGCACAGAAGAAGTTTCTTGGGAGGTTAGTCTTCTCATCAAGAAAGCCCAGGCCTACTTAGTTTTATTCGAATCTTGAAATGGTTCATAACAACCGAGAGGCAATTAAAGTGGCGGATTGGACTATAAAAGCCTAATAAAAGAAAATTCGTTCAAATTGGGTTTCATATTCTCCTCAAACCCTTTGGATTTTGTTATGTTCTAAATCGGCATTTATGTTTACTCATCCTTTATCGTCATGAAACGAGAACTATGTTACGAATCAAAAAGAAAAAAATGAAATTGATGGCTTTGAGTTTGGACAAATGGACCAAGAGAGAGCAGTCCCAACCGGATCCTCCATTAAGAACCGCAACCGAGCTACCCCGCCATGTGCGTGGCAGTCAAGCTTTAACCTTGCCTAAACGACAAAAAGAAAAAAAAAACGAAAAAGAAAAGAAACCACCATCTAAACGTTACCTTTAATGCGTAGCAGCATGTATTTACTTGGTTTTCGACTATAGATTGAAGTTCGATGTTCAAGAAAATATGACAAGAACCCACCCATGTGTTTCCGACCACAAAATATTCTAAATTATGATAATTGCGATAGTAATATCTGAAATTTTTTTTTTCGTGTCACCAATATCTCAATTTTTTTATCAATGTGATAATGGCACAAAAAAATTTGAGATATTGATGTTAGAGTGGGTGTAATTATGACTTTTTTTCATATAGGCAATGGGTAGTTTTATTATACCAGTGTAAGTTTGAAGGTTTTGTGATACAAAATAAAATTAAGGGTATTGACGTTGCAACGACCATAATTTATGATTTTTTGTGCTATATTTCATAATTAAATATACTATACAAATCTCACTTTCACGTATAAATATGAGCTTAATTCCTTAAAAAACCCAACTTTGAATCTAACTCCAATTCTACTATGAATTTTTTTTGTCTAAATAAATCACAAATTTCACTATAATCCCAAATCAAACCTCACATCCAAAAATCATGCTTAGTTATCAATATCGGTGCCAGATAGAGGTTCATTATCAAATGCTCCATCTTCACCAAAACCCTCACCTTCGTATAGAATAGCAGCAATCTCTTGATATTAATAATTTCAAAGAAACTAACGATCATTTTTGGACGCCATATACATATAGGCCCCGTTAAGTTCAATATTCTAAATGGTCTTTGGAGCTCTAAAGTCTCTTGACCAAATGCAAATAACATTTGGTTCTTTTTTGCTCAACTTTAAGGAAATATAATTACATTTCCAAAGGACTCTGAGAGCTTTCAGCCTAAAGTAGGTCCAGAGATCTTTTGGGAAATTACATTTTTGGAATACAAGTTTTGACCCCTCATTCACTGTTCATCTTCTCCATGGTTTGCATGGAGAAACTAAATGGAGGCCGATGACTACCGACCAAGTGATTGCAAGCCTTAGCAACCATTGAGTGAGGGTTGTTTGACCTTAGCAACTGCTAGAGTCGTTTGGGTCGCGCAACCTCAAGCGGGACCTTGGACAAGGCTATCCAACAACTAGATATGGGCATGGCTGTGCCAATGGCCATTTTGGCTGTTAGTGGCTAAACTCCATAAAAAACTTTAAAATATATATTTTAAATATAGCAAAAATCTTTTATAAAATGTAATTTTTACCAAACGGCATTTAAGCCAAAGCTATTTTCCAATGCACTTTAAAATTATAATTCATCAAATGTTATTTGTATTTCCAAAAACCCCTTTAATTTAAGATATTTATCTTTTCCTAAGAATATTTTCCCAAAACCGAATTAAATGGGGACATAGGATTAGAGTGAAAGTTATTGATTTTTCTAGACAAACAAAAGATATTAAAATAGATTTGAGTTGGACCTAGAGTTGATAGATTTTTTTTTTTAAGGAAATAAGCCTATAAATATAATGTAATGCTACCATATCATCTAGTGAAAAGAATTTGCAAAGAAAAAATAACAAATCACGGTTCTCTTTGGAAAAAGATGGAATTCCGACAAGCCACTTCGTCAACCATCTTCTAAATAAAGCTGCAAAAGTGATATGTCAACCTAAAAGAGAGAGAAAAGAGGAGAGGCTAATTGCACCATCTAGTCATCTACATCCAACTTTTCTATAATTGCTTACGAAAAAATGGGTTCAGGGTTTCATGAACTTTTGCCTCAATAATTCCACATGGTCCCCATACATTTTTTTTACTAGTTAGGTGATCCCTCAATTGCTTTAATATGTTGATTAGATTCTTGAACTTTCATAAGAATCAATTCAGTCCTTAAACTATTAATTATTCCTGAAACCTGCTAACATGGAATTTAAAGCATTGATTTTTGAATCACTTGGGCAAAACTTGAGATGTGATGCAATTGCCACCCTAAGTCCCAAATCACGAGAGAAAGATTTCATATGATACGAATCTCGTAGGCAATTTATCAAATCTAGTTATCAATTAGTTTTAATTTCTTCCACCACTATCTAGCTTCGACACATTGATGATCTCTCTATGAGTCTCACTTAAACTTCTATTTTGCAAGATGTCAATTATTTTACCTATAATTAGTGTTTTTCTTACATTCTCCACTCATCTTGCTTCCAACTATGATCCCTTTTATTTATTAGATGCTCGTCTCATTCGATGCCATTTGTTTTAATAAATTTAAGATTACAAATTAGCATAGGAACACTGAGAGATTCTACAATTTGCGCAACGCTTCTCATTAGGCATTTCCTTAGAATTTTTTGTCATTTTCTTCTATTACTATGTCATTGGCTACTTCCAAATCTTCTCTAAACAAATTTTCCGCACTAAATCCAAAATTCAAGGAGCCTAAAAGTTCAGGTTTTACTATTTCCTTTCTTCTACCTGATGATTCTATAATCAAACCTTTTCGATCTTGTCCACATTTCCAGAACCTAAAAAGTTAAAGATTTTATTATATTCTTTTATTGTCCTTACATTAACGAGATATGACCATCAATGCTCATTTACGAATCTTCATAGCATTTTACTCTAGCTTAATAAAACAATATAGGATGCTAATGCAGACTTTGGTTTATGGCGTTTTACTGAAAATCTGATAAACGAGCAATCTTTAAAGGGTGAGAGAGAGAGAGAGAGAGAGAGAGAGAGAGAGAGAGAATCGAAGGGGAGAGAGAAGCCCGCGATTAGCACCCAAAAACCTGACATGTCATCATCTTCCGACAGTGTGAACACTTTTGCCTTTTTCTTTTACTTTGCTTTGTTACCTGGGACTCTTGTTTTTTCTTCTTGCTTGATCTTCTACATCTCCCTCTCCCTCTGTCTCTCTCTCTGTCTCTCTCTCTCTCTCTCTGCTGGTTTCTTCTTGAGCTCCGCACTCAAGGCAAGTGCCATGTTGGCGTGTCTTGCGGAGCTATGCAGAGCCTCTGCCATTAACTACTCCTTCTGGGTTCTCTTGATCTTGCCGTTCTTGATCGCAAGTTCCTCTGCTTGCTCCAATGGGGGTTGCCAGGTTTAGCTTGCATTGTCTGAAAACAGCTCGTTTAGCTCAGGATCTGTTGTGGGTCGTCCTAGTTTTGTTCTGAATTTCGGGGGAACTTGCAGGTTCTAGACGCCTGTGCAGCTGCTTCGGATTGTGGGCCAGGTTTGTACTGTGGGAATTGCCCTTCCCTTGGCCACAACCAGCCAATCTGCACCAGAGGCCAGGCCGCAGTTCCCACTTCCGTCGTAAGCTCTCTTTTTCGCCTTTTTAGTTTTGTGTGTGTTTGATTTAAGGCTAGTTGTGGGCATTAATAGGCTAAACACTCCAAAATGGATGCTGGAGAAATTGCTCTTCAATGGACTCGCTTACAAAATGTGGTGTTTACATTTTGGTTTTGGGGAGTAGAAAACCGTGTCCCACGTAGTTATATACGTATCCTAACACTGTTGTTTTTGGGGGTGGTGACGACGGGCAAAATTGAATTAAGTCGTTATGATTCAAGCAGAGGGCATATGATTTATAGATGCCACAACAAGGATGCGGATGATTAGGTGGTTTTTCCAACTCCGGCATTTTCTTTGGGGGATACAATTTGAACTTAGGCAAAATCAAGCTTTTCCCTTGTGGAACTAACGACAATGTGTCTTCTTGCTCCCCTGTTGACGGTCCCTGGTGGGATGATGATGAACTCATTTGTGCAATTTTGGTGCATAGATTGGCGGGTTGCCTTTCAACAAGTACACGTGGCTGGTGACGCATAATTCATTCTCCATAGTGGATGCACCGCCTTTGCCTGGGGTGCAGAGGGTGACGCTCTACAATCAAGAAGATACTGTGACTAATCAGTTGAGGGTGGGTTCCTATTAGATTCTTCCTTAAGTTTGCTCCTGTCGATTTCTCGATACTGTCACATGCTTCTTATACAGGACCAGGAATTAACTCTCTTGTTACCTCTAGTTTTGCATAGTCACTAGTGCACGTATTCATGTATCAAGTATTATTTAGTGTCAGAACTTTATCTTTTGCTGCTTTTTTTCTGCTGTCTTTCTTTCACAATCATTATCTTTTCAAGCCCCCCTGAGCAGGGTCGGAGGGAGGGGTGTTCGCCACTGGAAGCAAAATGTTGAGAATGTTAAAATTGAGGGGTTTCTTGGTTTCTTCTAGGAATCTGTGGTGATCAAACGCGATAGTTTTGACATTCTGTTTGTCGTTATCCTTTTGTTACTTATGGATTTTGTTTGATGTTTTGGCTAGAATGGAGTGAGGGGACTGATGCTGGATATGTATGATTTCGAAAATGATATCTGGCTCTGCCATTCGTTTCGGGGACAATGCTTCAACTTCACTGCCTTTGTAAGCAATTCTTTTTCTCTTGTTTATCAATTGCATTACCGGCGTAATTGTCTTCTTGATGAAGTTTTAATTTGCCGAATTGGATTTCTGGCAGCAACCTGCAGTTAATACTTTAAGAGAAGTGGAAGCATTCTTGAGTGAAAACCCAACAGAGATTGTGACGATTATTATTGAGGACTATGTGCATACTCCAAAAGGACTGACAAATCTGTTTACAAATGCTGGTTTAGACAAGTACTGGTTTCCTGTCTCAAAGATGCCAAAAAAGGGAGAAGACTGGCCCACTGTGGCCGAGATGGTGCAGAATAATTACCGACTTTTAGTTTTCACATCTGTTGCTGCAAAAGAGGCAGAAGAAGGAGTTGCTTATCAATGGAAGTATATGGTGGAAAATGAGTGTGAGTTCTTGTAGACCTTATTTGTAGTAATTCTTTATCTTTTTCTGCAGTGATTGATTAGTTTCTTGTAATCGCATAATGATTCGCTTCTTCTCAGCTGGAGATCCCGGGGTTGCAAAAGGCTCGTGCCCCAACAGAAAAGAATCGAAACCACTAAGTTCAAAGAGTGTGTCTCTTTACCTGGAGAATTACTTTCCAACATACCCTGTGCAAGTTGATGCCTGCAAAGAGCATTCAACGCCTCTTGCTGAGATGGTTACTACCTGTTATAAAGCTGCGGGGAACAGAATGCCCAACTTCCTTGCAGTTAACTTCTACATGGTACCATATTTGAACTTTGCCCATACTGTATTTGAATCAGATTGTGCTCTAGAAGCTTGAGATCCTCACTTAGATGGTCCTAATTGAGAGTAAAATTTAATGAGTGATACAGAGAAATGATGGAGGAGGTGTTTTTGATGCCCTGGATAGAATGAATGGCCCAACCCTCTGCGGCTGTAGTACTATTGCTGCTTGCCAGGTTTGTTTCTCTTTCATGATTTAAATGAATTATCTATATCTAATTGACCTGCAACTAAAAAGGAATTCTCCTTTGTCCAAATGATAATGATTCTTTAGACTTTCTGTCAGTCTCTGAATTATTGAATGTATAGTTTTACTATGATCTGTGTCTTCCCTGTTGAGTTATGACTAGTTTTGCTATCCGACCTTGTTTTCTCCAACTCTGGTTAGTATTTCAAGAAACTGTCTTTATAATGTCTTGAATGCACATCTGCATTGCGCATCATTATGGCAATGTTTCAGTGAGTCATTTCTTTCCCTCAATTTCTGTAATAGCTCTTACAAGTTCTGCACCTCGGTGAATTGTTACCTCATGGAATGTGGATCAACTGTGACATTGCTTGCTGGATCTAAATTGATTCTGGAATGCAGATTATTTCAGATTCTTCTCTTTCCTCTTTTGCCTCCTCTCCCGCTTATCATAATACCTGATGTCAAGACAAATTACCTAATAGAATGCGAGTAAGAATGAAAATTTTGGTTCAGATAATAAAAGAAAGCGAGCAGTATTATTCTATTGATATGTCAGTGTCTGATCATGGAGTTATTTTTGAAAGAAGATACTTTTGTGATGATCTTTGCAGGCTGGAGCACCCTATGGGTCTTGCAAAAATATTAGTACGCCTACTAGAAGTCCGACCACGAATGCTGCTGGAAGCTTTTCTGGATCTGTTCAGTTTACGAATTCTGCAACAACTGTCCATGCCACAAGTTATTTGATCATTCCCACGTTATATGTTTCACTTCTTGTTTTTCTGCTTGGAAAGTTGCAGCCGCAAGTGGCTAGATAATTAGGCTAAAAAGTCAGTATTGTTTTACCTGGAGGGCTTGAGCTTCTGCTTTGAGTAGGCAAAGTCTTCCAGAACAGTGCTGTTAAACTCCATCCATATTATTCATCCATATTATATTGGTTTGATGATCTGGAAACATGGTAGATTTATAGATTGTATATGGGGGAAGATACTTTCAAGTTTGGTTTTGAGGCTAAACACATGGCATGTGTCAAAAGCTGCAGTAGTTAGTAGCTGAGGACGACCAGGAGCGCCTAAGAGTTAGGTATGCAGTTTTTCTTCACTCTAAATCTGTGAAATGTTTGCTTTTCAAGTTTTAGAAAGACTTATTATAGTGGCTTGCTAGATTCTAGGCCTTCTAATTCAGTTTGGTGGCTTTACCTCTGCTTTATCAATTAATGCCAATGGTCTTGGCACTTGTTAAGAATACTTAATAACAAACTTTTTTATTTCAATGCATTAAGTACATATACCACGAGGGAGCTAGTGTATTAGAAACTGCAATTTTTCCTTAAATGGTTTATGGGCACTTGCTAACAAGATCTTGAGGAGCTAGGAAGAGGTCTAATAGGCTTACCATATGACCAGCGGTTCATTATTGCAGCTAATTTCTGGTTGTGTTCTGAGTGAAAATGTCGTGAGTGTGCATGTAATCTGTTTTTCACATGATCAGTGCTTCTTTGACTTGCTCTGGCTAATGGTGCACATGATGTTTTATGCTTTTACAGGTATGTTTTATGCTCTTTCATTCAAGCTAAGAGTAGGGAAGCATGATGTAATACATTCACGGGATGCTACAATTGTTCGTGAGGTCTTTTGATTATTGTATTACGTTAGTTTTAACTCAATTATCTGCTTGGTTACAGTCTCAGATACGGGGACCATGATTCATATTTCCGAAGTGCTGAAATCCTACATTACACTGCATCAGTTTGCATGCTGCAGATGTATCCTGTGTCATTCCTCACATATTATGTAGAAATTTCTTGGTCCTTATCCTCAGCATAGATTATGTCGGATTAAGCTTGTTTTACCTTGGAAGCTGGATTTTTAACAGGAATAAACCAGCATTGGCTGACTAACCTCTTGTAATGGCCTATAATTTTACTTTATATAACTTGGAGGTTCTGCATAAATGTGCTTGATATAGAAGAGCTGGAACTATACGAGTCATTTACATATTATGAGTCACTGGAAGCATTTAAATCTTGCGTTGTTGGTGGTATGATTGATCGAAATAGTCAAGAGTAAGTGCTAGGAACTTAGTGTATAATTAATTAGGAAAAAAAAAAACTAGTGTATAAACTCCCATGCCCATTACTTGCATGACAAAGTTGTGTTCAAGGCAATGCTTGCAGCGTTGTCCTTTACTGTTTGCATCTGTCAAAGGGCTGTTAGTTCTGCTAGATAGATCTGAAGTCGAGGCATATAATTACTGCATAAATGGATTAGACATATATCTGGGTTTTTAAATCAGAACTTGTGGGAAGGTTTTCCTTGTTCTGGACAGCCCTCTGGTACTGGTATCTGCTGACTTTGATGAATGCTGAAGTTCTTGATCATCTTCGATAGAATCATAACCATAATACATAGGAAAAGTCGTGTAAAGTATAAGCCATTCATCGCAGCGGCCACTAAATTGTAAGTTACTCTTACTCAACTGGTTTTCCATCAACTTCATATTAATGGTAAACCCATGTGGCCAATTTGCCGATCTTGTCAGTATGAGGCACTTCATCCGATCATGAACTTGCAATAAACATTGTTAATGCCATGTTGAAGGGGTTCGGTTTCCAAAGAAAATTATATGTGAATTCATGTGCAAACATTTATATATCGTGAAAGATTCAGTGGTTTAAAATCAAAAGTACAGTCCAGTACAAACGTCGCAACATTATTCAAAAAGCAAAAGGTAAAACGATACAAGACAATGGGGGGAGACTTTTTACGACAAAGCAATACTATATGCTCGCAGAAAGTCTTTGGTTTTCCATAGCTCTCCAGCGACATGAGCAAGCAAAAATATGTTATTTTGCCAAAAAAATAGAAAGTGCCAAGTACGAGAGAATCGTTTTTAGAGTACATGCACCTAAGTGTGGGTAAGTTCATCGTCTCATAAATGGAATTTTAACTTGTTTTAGGTCTCGTTTTGTACAAGTCATAAAGTTTAGATTACAAAGCTGTAACACAATTGATAAACTAGTCTTTTCACGTTACCTGGGCAGGGCTTGGAAATGATATGATCAAGACACGAAAGAAGATGAGTGTCCAAAATGCTCACAAGCGTAAGCATCAGGAGATCAGCAATGAAATTTAGAGAAAGTGATATAAACCTTGACTTCCCATGGCAAAACCCACGCCTACAAAGATTGCACAGAAACGTTTTTATCGCCAAATACGATCGGTCAGTTTTGGCAAGACCTTCACACAAGAACGTTTCTAAGCCGAACATCATCATCCAGGCCTCGCTTGCCAATGCTAAAGCCATCTCAGCAGGTCTGAAGGCTGCATACCCGTTGACAAGTTGAAGAGCAAAGACAAACACTACTCGACATGTCGGTTCGTCCAATGATTTCAGCAGTCTCGACTTAAAATGAACATGAACATGCTACTGCTGTAGCAGTGGCCAGAGATCATCGCAGAATTCAACCACAGAGTAGTTTACTTGGAAATCCTTTTATTACTGAAGAGATGAATAAATCCACATACACATCTTATTGCTGCTGATGAACCTAAGTTCACCAGGGCTCATCAGTTTCTTCTTTACAATTGTATAAATCTATACAAAAGCAATTACGACACAGCAGGAAGAATCATGTACAGCTTTGCCGACACAGCAGGAAGAATCATGTACAGCTTTGCCGGCCAAAAGAGACCATCGTAACGCTTTGAGAATAGTTGTATTTGTTTTATTTCATCTGAAGACCTGGATTTATGGTAAGCAGATTGACGAAACAATCTAAAGGAACTCTTGTTCCCCGGACATTGATTGATTCGAGTTTGCGACATCTATTTACAAGGAAAAGAATGCCGTTCTGAGTCACATGACGGCAGCTCCATAGGGAAATGCTCTGCAAGGAAAAGAACTTACACAACGTAATTAAAAGCATCAACATGTACAAGCAACAAGAACTTCGAGACCTATCAAATACTGGAAATTAAACAGCTGTTATAAAGGAGAGGAAAGATTATCATAGTCATTCACGAACATAGAAGTAAACACCCAGAGCAACTCACCTTCAGATGTGGACAGCTATTGGCAATCGCATATAATGATTCATCGGTGATGAATGTGCTGCCGATATTCAGATGTTGCAAAGCAGTAGCTCTTGCAATCTGCAGAAATGGCTCGATCAGGAAGCTAAATTTACATACATATGAAGTGGACAACGCTACACAACACATCCACGAGGGAGCATGTGTTGAGACAAAAAATCAGGTGTATGGATCGCGATTGTTTTATAGAATGATGCTCAGTGACAAACTGTTGCGACACTTCATCGATCTAAAGAGTAGGTCTCTCAGGATATACCAACTACCATATGTTAGATGATGGGGAAAGCACACAAGAAGTTCTAAGCCTCGTGCATCAAAAGGACTCGCTGGACACACTTTTTTTTCCAAAAAATTAGGACTGGATTGTGAGAGAACTTCAGGCTCAGTTATCCCATAGACAAGTGGCATGCGAATAAAACAGATGATCATCAACAGAGCAAAGTACATTGACAATTTCAAGTTCTTGCACTGATTTCTATCAGACTGCAGAATATGACTAACGCCGAGGAACACTAGTATCAGAACTCTGAATGAAGAAACGACCATTAACACCCAGAAATCGCTCCAACCACAGAACAAGACTAAAGCCTGCACACATAACATCTGCAGAAGTGAACCATCACTTGAAACGACAAACATACCAGCTTAGCAACACCTTGGTCGGTGACCCCTGTCATCCCCAACAGAGAGATGGACGTAAGCTTCCCCGCGCATTTCGTCATTGAAATTCTGTACAGCCCTTCATCGGTAATATGGCAGCCCCAACAAATCTTCGAACTGGAGGACAATTCAATCAGCAAAAGTTCAAAAATCCATAGAGACACATCATAAGCTAATCATCAAACAATTCCTAAGTAACGAATCCTCCATGTACCAATCTCCAAATTCAAGAAGAATACTAACAAACTGCCAACAACCCTCCATCAATCATGCTGCACGGTAAACAGAGACAGAGGCAGAGACAGAGGGAGTACATGTCGAGTTCACGGAGGGCGTATGCGCGGCGAACGACGCGGGAGGTGGAATCGTCGTCCATCTTCAGCCCCGCGAAGCTGAGCCTCTCCCTCCGCCCCAGCGACAGCTTCACCGCGCGCTTCCATTTCCTGCACACCCCGCTCGCCCTGCGAGGAAATTTCGGATTTTGATCACAACCCACGTCTCAGAATCATCAAAACCACACGGAACCGCAGACAAAATGACTTCTTTCCCCCGAACCAGAAAGCAAGAATGGGAACTCCCCGCGGTCAAGAGCACGTACCGCGCCAAATCCGCGAAGGACGGGATCATGAAGAAGACATGCGCCAGCACGTCGACGGGCAGGCGGTCGATCTCCGCTTCCTGCTCCTCCACCTCCTCCTCCTCCTCCCTCCTCATCCCCGTGGCGAGACGACGGAGACGTTAGAGAGAGAAAGGGAGATGGAGATGGAGATGGAGCTTCTTGGTAGAGAGAGAAAGTGTCGTCGCCGTCTTTCTTTATATCAGGCGGAGGGGACGGTGGAGGGAGGGAAAGATGTGGTCATTGTATTGTCATGGTTACTACACGAGGCCTGGAGAATCTCCATTTTTCTTTTTACGTACTATTTATTTTATTTTATTAGTTTTACTTTATTTTTTATTCATGTGGGGAAGGAACCCAAATCCCAATTGGTCTCTTTTTTACGGAATTTCCACGCTTCGAATCCCAATTTACCTCTCTTCTTCTTTTTTAATTATTATTTTTTTCTCCTTGGTCAGATTTTTCCTTTTTCTTGATTTTTTTTCCTTTTTCCAGTCTCGGATTCAACCCGGTTGCATCTTGCGTGACGGCCGGAAGAATCTGGAGGCTGTCCCGAGCCGGATCGACGTGGAGGCCACGTGTCGGGTCAAGAAGAAGCCGCCGCTTTTCGTGAATTTTAGATTAAGGGGGAGAATCCAGCTGGGAATCACGCTTGCTTTTCGGGGGTTTTTCTTTTTTCCTGACCGGCAAAAGCCGGTTGCTCTTTTTTATTATTTTTTTCTTAAAGCCGGTTGCTTGTCGAGGGTCCAAGAGCGTTGCGATTCCAGCCCGAAAATTTGTTATGGAAGTTTGATTGAGTCCTGAGAGCATCAATTTGTATGAATTGAGTTTCGAAATATGGCGAATTGGTATAATCAAGTCTCTCTACGTAAGCTTCATCATTTGATTAATAGGAAGACATTTTGACGTTCAAGAAGAAGGAGAGACAGAGAGGGGATTAGCAGTTTTTCTTTCTTTCTTTCTTTATACTTTTTGATCTAATTTGATTAAACTTAGGAGAAAAACGGGGTCATTATTATAATGACCATGCAAAGAAAAAAAACAGTTATAACAAAAATTATTACATCATTTCTTGTTACTCAATTTAGATGAAACATATGAAATTACTTGATATCACGAATTGGATAAATTATAAGATTTGATTGCACGAGCTAAAAATTTTAGAAGTTAATTACATTTTCGCAACAAATTTTAATATCCCAATTACATTTATCCCATCTTCTTCTTTGTAAGCTTTGGCCGACTAGATAAAAATTTCAAAACAAAAATAGCTACTCAATAGAATAGAGTTTATGAGAAAATCAACACTTCATTTGTTTTGAATAATAAAAAAAAGTTGTCCGTTCATTTTTGTAGATGATATAAGCATTTACTTTTCAAATTATTCATTTTCTATAAAACAAACGGAACCCAAAACACATTGAGAAAGATGAGGAATATGGGGGTGATTCCATACTCATTAGATTTCATGAACATCACCTCGCCTAAGTGGGGAAATAAGCCAATGAGGATAAAAGGAAAAAATACATTGCAATTCAACTCATTATATTGACTCTTCAACTTTAGAGAGAGCCCAAAAGTCCTTTTTCTCTCTTCTCTCTCTTTTCATCATCTACTTCAATCTTCGAACATAAGGGAGAGTTTAAGCTAGTCTCACCCTTCCCTCACTTTTTTTAATCATCTTCTTACATTTTTTTCTCTCTCAATTTAGATTTGGAGTTCTCTTCTCCCTATCTAATTCTCGATTTGAGAGTTTGAACTCTCTCGATCTAGTTCTAGATTTATGTGTTATCCTCTCCCGATCTAGATTTATGAGTGTTTTTGGAGATTAGATGCCCCTCTGCACAGTTCATGTATAGATTCTTTTGTCTCCAATCTCAATGATAATCATAGAAGTTTTGACATCTCGTTGAATTATGACAATTTGCTCCACCACATGTTAGATCTTTGTTTATTTAATATATTTTTATAGTTTCCATACGACAATGGCACAAAGTAAGTCCAATCTAAGTGCGCACAACCAACTGGTAACGTCATAATTATTTAATAAGGAATTTTCGACGTGTGCTTATCACTAATAAAGACATGAGATCCAATGATCGACCGTCAATTTTGTTTGATGGATCTATTTATGTAGAACAATTTTGTGTTTGACTTTGCAATTACTCCGTCAATCCTCCCTGTGTTCTAGATTTGACTTATTTTTCAGTATTAATACCCTGTTTCGATTTGTTTTATCATGAAAATTATGTACTTATGCATCCTTTTGAGTAATGAATATAATTTTATTTTGACCAAAAAACAATGATATTAAAGCATGCATCGCTTTTCCTATTTCAATGACCAACTTGAATTTGAGATCGAGATCCAGACATATCGAAATTGCGTTCATTTCGCTGCAAGTCAATTAAAATTTTCGCGATGGCTTTTCAATAAACAAGTCGTAATCAGTCATAAAAAAAAAACCTCATTTTGTCATAGCATAATCCATGTTTATCGTAAAACATTGGATTTAGTCACGGGAATCGATTGACTAATATCCAAGCACTAGCTGATAGGTTCCTGTTTTTCCACCCGCTTGATTTGAAAATTTCGGATGGGGAAACTTCAAAATTACTCTCGTGGTTTTCAAGACTTTTGTGCCCAGTCTTTTGTAAGTTGATTAAAATATTCACAATAGCTTTTTCATAAGCTAGTCGTAGCAAGTCGTGGAACTTCTAAATCTGTCGTGGCGTGTCCTAATTGCATTCATCATTTTCTCGTATGTCTATGGGAATTCCCGCAATAGCTTTTTGATGAACAAGTCGTTCCATTTCTTATTTGGTTGTGCCACAATTTTCTTTCGTCTAATCGGCTATTTTTCCACCAACTTAATTGGAAATTCGTTGGACCGAATTTATTACGGTTGATGAAAGTTGGAATAATTATATTAAAAAAATACTCGTGATTTTTCAAAGCTTTCATAATGACTTTTCAATTATCTTACTTGTAATAAACAAGTTGTAACACATCTAGATTTGTTGTTTCCTATTTCAATTTGGTCCCAACATAATAAATTTGGCCTCAAAGATCGATCATCAACGGATGTCCAAGCATCCGACCATCAATCACCGATTCCTATTTTGGTTGCCCATATTGTAGTCACGATGGGTCATGACAATTGGGGAAGTTTGAAATACTCATGATGCTTGAGGTGCTTGAGGTTGTATCGCATTGTAATCGCATTCGTTTTATTGCCAGTCAAGCAAAATCTTCGTAAACTTTTTCTTGAACAAATTATAATAGGTCGCAACATACTTCATGTCATCTGTACTGCAATTATTTTTGTCATAAAACAACACATTTGACCTTAGAGATCAGTTGATTGGTACCTTTCTCGCCACCCACTCGATCACCGATTTTAACATCGTTACAGTCATTGCTACCATTTTGCCATTAATAAATGAAAAGTTGCTTAATGACTTTCCAATGAACTAGTCATAGATTTTCGTACTATAGAAGTAGAATAACAAATTTTGGCCTTGAAGACCATTTATGAGTAATGTATTGAAATTGGTCCCTTGATCAACCAACACACAACGACGACCAATTTTGGAAGACAAACGTGAGACACGAATGACACGTCAAAATGCATAACCATGAGAAAATTGTCAAACAGAGCCTGCTGGGGCATATGTATTAGCCTGCCAAAGATTAAAACTTTGTATTACAAATGCGACAAACTACTTCAAACACGGAACATCTATCATCCATAATCATGACGTCCAATCCAATTGCCTAATTTTGGATTATAGAAAGGTGCTAGGAAAGGCTGTGCTGAATTAGACAGCTAAACGAGAATGAAAGCAAGCTTGGTGGAAGAAGATACAAATACGAATATATAGAGAAGGGCATCGGATTTACGTATCGGAACCATTGTGATTCAGGATTTTTGGATATGTACAAATGCTTATAGTTCGAAAATGAGATTATACAATGAATAGATCCTTCATTTGCACCCAACCATAGGCACACCGGTCTCGAATCCTTTGAATAGTTGATGCTGCCAAATCGACCAAAGGCCTAACTCTGACCAGCTCCTTCTCTACTTGGGCTTTCATGCGAGAGTCGACCTAAACAATGTAACAAGGAGATAATACCTTCTATCAGATCAGGGTCATCGCATATTCTAAGGGAAGTTGGGAGAGAGTGAGCGGTCACCAACCTTCTCAATGCAGTATACTGTATCCAATACATGGCAGAAATACGAAAGCTGCCTGTACAAATCTGCCTCCGGATACTGGCAAATGCACACATGAATATTAGGAGGCTGAGCTTGCGTTGCGATATTTAATTAAACAAAGAAGTGAGAAGTTATAAATAGACCTTTCGTATCAGACGCCCATTGCAGCGAGGATATTCTGGACAAACGGTTCCTCTCTCGCTGTCTCCTATTACTCGTAAGCTCAGGCTGCATGTTGAGTGCTTGCAAGTTTCATCATCACACTGGAATTATAAGCCACCCAAAAATATTAATAGAAATGTTAGTTGATGTCGTAGTAATCCTTTTTTTCTTTTCAACTAATTGTTATAAGAAATTACCATCATCAAGCCCTTGTAATACTGGGAAATGAAACCATCAGCTTGTCTTTTAACCTGGCAAAAGCATACTTCTGTTAGAGATGGCCATGTAAATAACACCTGCTATGAGCAACATGGACCTACAACCAACGTGACAAGGCAAATAAAATGTCCCATGCAGGAGGGAAATAAGTATAACCAGAGAAGCACAGCTAATAACATGGCACGGGCACAGTTTGTCTCCCTCTTTCTTTTGTTGGGCAAATTCTCAGTTCTAACACTAGATGATATATGGACATCACATGTCAACTCATACCAAAGCAGGTGATTTAGACCTCTTATCTGGGGCTTCTCTGGCAATTCAAAAGCCCCTTTATATGTTGCATAACCAACAGCCCAAATAGATTTGAAGTCCGGTATCCGTACTGTGTTATAAAGTAACAATGAATATGCAAATAGACTTCAAATCTTCTGGATGGACGGTAAGAGACCACTTCCATAATCATGTGATAAAGGAATATAAAGAAGAATCGTTTTGTCTATCCTTAGACTGACAGTAGGACTTGCACTTCATAAGTGAAGATACATATGCCTATTGCCTAAAGTAAAAACATATTACTTTGCTTATCCCTTCTATTTCAGAAGGATCATCCCAGAGATCGACAGAAGTAGTTCATGGCCATCTTACCTTTAAAAATGAAAGAGAGAAAAAAAGAAAAAGGAAAGGGTTCCTGAGAGGCCTTAAACCTGTTTAGAAAATCTCTTTCTTATGGCAGCAACTTTGTGATAAAGGAAAAGTACCTGATTAGCTATCATTGCAGAAGTCAATCTACCGGCTTCTCCTGCCGGACATTTAGCACAACTCAATGTGCACCAAAAATTAATAGAAGATTGCTCCACTTGATCAGGGGTTGTACGTTCATTAATGGATGTACAAATGGAAGTAAAGATGGCTGGGCAATCAAATGTACTAGAGCAGCTGGGGCATGACAAGATCAAAGGCTTACAGTCCCGATATCTGTGACAAAAATACACAGTTGATGAGACAAGAATGCAAAAAGTTAAGTTACACAGGATAAGAAACAGCTGCAGCCAAAAATAATGGGGATAATTTCCAATAGACGTTGAGTGGGAGAAACAGAAAAGAGGTGCATACAATTGGCAAAAACAAACAATATTTCTGCATCCCTTACAACACGTTTCATTTTTCACAGAAACTAATTCTCTAGACTTATTCACGCATTTTGCTAAGTTATCTTTCTGATGCTGCTCATTATGGAAAGAAGATGAAGGAACCAAAGAAAGTCACCTTTCTTCATCATTTATGGCTGACAAGAGGGGACCAGCAGTATCATTGGTTGTGGCTTCACTAAATTTGCTTTGGAACTGGAAACATAGTTTCTGTCAGGAATACAATTAAAATGGATTTGTCTAATTGATGTTTGCAAAGGAGGGTTTCTTGTACCTTAGAGGAGTCCAGACCTAGACAATCAGCTAAACGCCCGGGACTCGTACCCTGAATTGGAGCACATAGACGGGACACCACCGGATGTATCTACGTAAAAACCAAAAGAGAAAAAATGAGCTACATTCCATTCAGTAAGTTCCCGTTGTTCAAAATGCAAATGCAGAGTTTCCAGCAGAAAATGAAACCTGCTGCGACAAGTAGTAATCAATATCAATCATCCATTTTCCATCGTCTTTTTTCAGTTCGTCAGGATGTCTCGCACGCTGAGCTATCCCTGTTGAGCTATTCGATTCGACAGCCTGTACAGAGGAGAATTGGGTGAACATCCTAATCCTAACAATTAAAGCATCATATGATTTTTACCTCAGATGTAAATGCTCCTTAGATACCTGTTCACGGCAAATTATGTAAGGAATAGTATCCCCCACAGAGCAGCCAGTAGAATACCCACTTTGCTTCAGTCTCAATGCAACCTAAGAAATGCCAATCCATTCAAATTCATAGATAGATAGATAGATAGATAGATACGTATATATAAATATATAACACTATCCAATAAGACTAGAAAGTCGCCAATTTATGACTGGTTAATGAATTTACCTGAACATGTGGTTGGTTCTTGGCATCTGGGTAGGCTTCAGGAGGTTTAGTCAGTGTCTTTGTAATGACATACTTCTCAAGTGCTACTTGACCACTTCTCATATCCTCCTGCACCTGTTGAATATGCAGACACAAAATCAAAACTCGACATTGTAAAGATGCATATTCCCGTAACATAAGTTCAAAAACCAAACTAACATATAGATTGATGGGGTGACTTAGAACGAAAGAACAAATAATGATGTCTCTTAGCAAATTTTTGTGTTGTCTTTTCAGATAATTTTCCTCCCTAGTACTAGTTATAGTTTACCTACTTTGTCTTGTGTCAATGCCCATAGCCTTTGAAGCTCATTATGACAAGCATTTGACAACTCAAACACACACTGTAGACCGGTAAATCAACTGTAAATATGCATGACCTAAAAATGGCTTTTAAATGTTAGGATTCACAATGTTTCGTTAATGACATAGATCCACATTAAAACAGATTTTGCAGCATTTTGGGAGAGATTCTAATTCCTGTCATAATTCTGGTCATAGGCACATGGAAGGATTAATTAGTGAAGATTGAACACCAGATATCCAATTCACTTTTCTACTCCGTCTTCAGTACAAGAAGTAAAATTGGCAAAGTTAGAGACAATAGTTATGACTTGCCTTGATGAGGGAGTTATGTATTGATTCGATGACATCCTCACATGACCTGTGATTAGAACAAATTGCAGCAAAATGAGCCACCAGGGGGTAATAGCAAAAAGTCTAGAGAATGATATCTATAAAGATAATGCATAAGCTTTTGGCATACCCTCCTGACAGAATTTGACTCAAGCAGAAATCTCCTAATTCCTTTGATAATAAGCTCCAGTCTCTGCGAACCATATCAAGCCCCTTCCTTTCAATGACCTACACCAGGCAAAGTTTCATTTACATATTCTAATTATATACTTAAAGATTAAAAGTCAGTTTTAACTGGCTACCTCATATGGAGTTCCATCTTTGAATTGCACTTTGACAGCTGCATATTTCTTTTTCTTGAGAAGCAACATTCTCTTGTACAAACTATCAAGGTCTATTTCTAAGCACCTATATTTTTTGTTAACCTGAATGAACATTAAAAGCAATAACTCAGGACAGTTAAAAAGAAATAACTTGCACAAAACATCCGCATCCTACTCAGAACTTTCTGACAAGAGATGTGCTTCAAGTCATCCAAATTTATGTTTGCAACACTCAGTGTTCCCCACCACCACCCTTTATGTGTGTCTGGGTGGGTGTGTGGTGGGACAGTGGGGCACATCAATCGTCCTAATCTAGCACTCGATGGCATTTCAGTGCAAAACCAGATTTTCTTTGAATTTAGCCCTCAAAAAGCACATCAAAGGACTCTAAATTACTATTTGTTTCATACAATAATGATTTGTTTTTATTAATACCAGATCCTAGAACATGTAATGGGTGTTCATGACCTCACCTCTTGTATGACTTTCCCTGCAGTTGCTTTTGCTTTGCTGATATCATCAAGTCCACTGTATATCATTATTGAATCTGTATCACCATAAATTACCTGCCACAATACAAGGCCAACAGTTCCTTTTAATGAATATTTGCAGCAGTCAAGTAAGACTAACACTGGTCTTGATAATCAGTCATAAGAGATAACCTCTAAGTTCAGATTATTCTGGACAAGATCGACGGTACTTTGCAGAATCTCCCTTCCCTACAATAACCTCACACTTTTAGCTTCAAAATTATTCATTAGATTAATTAATGGTTCTCCACTTGATTGAATTGTTTTTAATTATACAACATGAAACAAGAGCTATCCTTACCTGTAGCGTTATAAGTTCTGCAAGAGGCTTTGCATAAAATCTCGAATTAGAAAATCCAAGACATCCATACATGCTGCATTTAATAGGAATATTACTTTAGGACAAAGAAAAGTGGCACAAGTTGAGAAGCAGCAGGCCCTTAGGCATAATCCTGAAAGCAAGAGAGAAGGAAAAAAATGCAATACCTGTTGGCTGTTAACTTGAGTGCTTGCTGTTGAATGTCAAACTGCTGGACCTTGAGACCAGTGGCTTTTTTCATCCATTGCTTTACCAACTTCCTCCTTTCAACCAAATTTTTAAGCAACTGCAAAAGAGTTTCAAACAGATAGATATATTGCCTTGCTTTTTCATGGGAAAGAAGCAAAGATCTCACAAGACTTCCAATAGAAATTCTATTCCAAGTGAAAATTCGGAAATAAAGAAAAGAAAACAAACAAAGAACACATCACTGAAAACTTGTTGATATTATTTGAGTCGATCATCCATCAAGGATGAGATATAAATCAACATTAGTATTCAAAATTACGAAGAAACTGAATAATGCATTTTGAAGTATCATCATTCAATGGGAGCTGCATAGAGCCAGTTTTTCTGAAAAAAGACAGGAGGACCAGAGCCAAATTTAGAGTGGAAGAAAGGCATGGGATTAAATGACAAACGGTCATTTCCTGTGCTTCGTAAACATAAGATGATGTCCTGTTCAGTTCAGTAAGATTCTATAAACAAAAATGGATGTCAAAGAACGATCAAGAAGTAGTTATGCATAAAATTGGAATTTTATGGTTTTTCTTTTGTTCTGCTATGGTGTAGCTGCCAATTTTTTCCCCTTCAATACTAGCTTTACTTCAACCCCAGTTTTCGCCCTAAATATGATCCTTTATCACCTCAAACTGTCAGTACTATTATACAAGAGGCTTTGCCACTTCCCCACAGAATATCACAAAGCATAAGCAAGAAGTCGTCAGTCTATGGAAAATTAGTAGGTTATAATGCCAGTACACCTTCAATGTCATGAATTTATTATGGTAATAGTAATCTAGACAATTATGTAAAGAAGAGTAATGAACAAACGAGTACTGATTGCATACATCTTCAGCAGTATTTGTTCTTCTAATGGGGATCCCTACCAAGACAAAGCAGCAGAAGAAAGCCGAGAAGAACCAAACTTCATCTTAATTAACATTAGAACAGACATCCTGTCATTCAGACATCTCAACACAATAATTGAATATCATCTACATCAATATAAGTATACCTCGGGTAAAACTCCTGTTGTTTTACTGGATGGCAAATGGGGTATAGATCCATCAGTTGGTCTTTCTACCGTGGTAAAACAAATATTATACTCCTGTAATATAGCAGAAGTCAATATTCCTAGATTAGGCAAATGATGTGGTATATAGACTTTTGCAGCTTCACATCGCCAGAGAAAAGATTGAAACCCAGATGACCGGAGAAAGAGCTTTGGAATTAGTAGTGTCATTAACCTGAATGATAGAAGGGTAAAGACTATTGAAGTCCAGAAGCAATATGTACTTGTCATATAGACCTTTCTTTGGCTCCAAGACTAGCCCACCAGAGTATCCAGGACCTTTTTTACCCTTCACATGCTCATCATTCTGAGGTTCTTCAGTATCTACTCCATCCACATTTTGGTCTTCAACGCCATGATTGCTTTTCCGTTTCACTAATCTTGTTTCCTTTGAACGAAATGAATTTTTGTCGGGAACAATATATTTCTTTGCATGAAATGCATGCAACAGTAAATATTCTACTCTCTGAGCCCTGGCACCCTGAGGAGGAAAACGACAAATAGAAGGATTGATATTTATGTTGTCTCCACTGGAACTCTGTGAAAAGCCAGAACACAGTGAAACTAGAAAAGTTTGCTACTCACTTGCAGAGTCTTCCCCCAGAGGTTTCCGCTTATATTGGTTAGTTGGCGTGTGAGAGGAAGAACACTCAAATGAAACATGAGTTCCAATGACAACCATGCATCCGTTTCACCACACTCAACCTGGAGCATGATAACATGGAAGAATCACCACAAAACTATTTGAAAATGCCTTTAAGAAAGAAGCTCTACCCTACAGCATGTTTCTGCTACTGTAAAGGTTCTTCTTGCTTCTAATGCTACTAAAGAGCCTCTCTTCCTCTCATGCCAATATAAAATTGTACCTTATCAAGTTCATTCAGGTTGTATTCTAAATTACAATAACCATTACAAAACAGTCTGCATTAATACGTAATTTCCCTGACCTATTAGACATCCGAGATGACAACGCCAAATAAATAGTTGCACATAACCAATCAAATTAATCATGAACAGCTAACAGGGGATTCCTACCTAAAACCCTCCATATTCTCAGCTGCAGATACGCAATCCAATTAATTAAGAACAGCTGGCACTGACCCAGAAGATACTGTCTAACAAATGCTAATACTTGTAGAAGGCAGTATCTCAAAGGATATCCGTTTCCCCCCTATTTCAATGCATATTATTTATATTCAAGTTAAGAAGACTCAAATAGTGATCCACTGTGAGTACTATATTAAGAGCCAATCAAATAATTCAAGAAAATGATCAGAACCTACAAGTTGCATGAGAGACTCTGAACTTTGGAACATTCTTGGGACGTCATTAGGTGCAATCTCCTTACGATCTTTGTTGAGCTGAGTCTTTGCAAGTTGTGTCAAGGAATAACTGATCTGAGAGGATTAAGTTGGCATGAGACCCAATGTCTATCAGAATAAAGTAATTCAATCCTTGCATGCATTCAAAATCAGGTGGTCTACCTCTTTCAGTAGGTCCCGAGAACACAAATACGTGTCACATAGAAGCCGACCAGCAATACATAACATGATCCCTGGACTTGCTCCAGATCCAAATAATGTGCTTCCTTTTGTAAGCTTAGGCATTACTGAGCGCTTCAGACGACCAATTTTGGACCACATAATGCTGGGAACTCTGCATGCCTGCATGATAATATAAATGGATGTCACAAAAATAGTCTGAGTCAATGAATATACAAATCATATCAATCATACACAAATGTAACTGAGGAAATTCCAGAGCCACTTTAGGAGGCCTTGTTTTCCTCATTGGACACTTGAGTTATGTGGCTCCAATATCAGGTCCTATCGATACATTCAATTAAAAAATCAGACGTCCCTTATCCAATTAGATCTTATTTCTTCATTGCAGTGTGGCAGTTTTCTGCTGCACAAATTCAGCTAGCTTTCATATTACATGGTTTGGAAACAGCCATAATCAGTCCTGTTAACTGTAATTTCTCTTTCTTTTTTTCCTTAAACACTAATTTTTTAATTGGCGGATAAGCCACAACTTTCATGTCTCATCTTTTTGTGCATTGGTTAAAGACATGCAAAAGTTGCAGACAGAATTCAAACCTGGGCTCTATGGAGAAGCACATCCAGGTCAAATCCAGAAATGTTATGTCCAACGAGAACATCACTATCCAGCTTGTGTAATTCAGTCATCAGACAGTTTAAAAGAGCTCTTTCACTGCAAGGAATTTTTTGAATTTCATTGAAGAAAGTAGGAAAAATATCTGAATATCACTGAAGTTCCCGACATCGTAATGAAGAAACACAATATTGGAGAATAAAAGACCTGCTTTCGTAGCCTATTATCTTTGCTCCTGCCTTTGAGTTCTTCTCATCAGCCTCCTTGGTGAATCCCATTGGAAATATGCCACCATCAGGCTTACGCAAAACAGTAAAATATCTCAGCATATCAGGTCTTTTCCACTCTGAGGCCAACATGGGAGTATCAATCTGTATATACATACAGCTTGTCAATGGTAGCTTATCTGAACATCAACTGTAAAACCATTTGCAATTTACTGGACTGTAAATTGAAGGGCCAACTATACTAGCAGTAAAAGGGCCCATCACCAGTGGTGATCAATCCTGCGTCAAAGTTTTGATATGGGATTCTTTCACAAATGAAAGTCTGGAAGTCGGAGACTCATTGTTCTAAGCAAGCCTCAAGAGCAAAACAGTTAGAAATTATAGTCGCTTTATGAGTCTGAAATTAGATTCATTTGTTAAAAAACTCATAGAAGCCACTAATTTAACTTTTGTTAAGCCATCTGATGTCTAAATTATTACCACGTGACACTTCATAGGCAGTTTTAAGTTCTTCCCAAGATGAGATCAAAGCATGTACTTAACGGATTTGGATATGGAAGACCTCAAACAAGAGTCTCGTAATCTTAGAGTGTCAATTGAGCTATCCCAAGTCAGTTAAAAGGTGAGCTGAACATCAAGGATGAAAACATACTCCTGAACATCGGCCATTGACAAGACAAATAACTTTAAAATATGGTGAAAAACCATAATGGGAAATAATAATGCCAGCAAAGGGTGAGATAAAACCTTGGCCTTCTGACAGCAGATGATAGATGCTGAGACAATTTCATGAGCATTCTGCTTCTCATTCATAATTGTTTTCAAGTTGATTGCTGTAACCACCATGGGTGGAATCTCTATCATATATTTTGAAGACAATGGCATGCCTATGCCTTTGGGAGAGTTAACAGTAAACTCAAATTTGCACCAGCTCACCTGTGTAAGCAACCAAGGATTACATTGTGAGCAGCTAAGAAAGCGTCTCAATGGAAGAAGACAATACAAATTAACCTCACCCGCTGAGCAGCTGGAGAAGAAGAAAAATGAGATACCGACAACCATGAAGGTCCTTTTATCTTCCTCTTAACTAGAAAAAGCTCCAAAGCACTGCACAACATTATAAAGTTCATTTTCCTTTTCTTCAGATGGATAAATATACATTGAAGCAGTAGTGGATATTGAAAAGTTAAAATGAATAGAATCCCAGCAAGAGACACAACAGAAGAGAGAATCTGGGAGAGAGTCCGAAGCAGCAATCTGACGGAAAATTTTGAATAATTATTATTATTTTTTTTTTGGATGACCTAGGGAACCCCGTAAGCCAACAGCCGGCGGGCAAATCCTGAAGCGATGCTAGCGGAGGATCCACCACCCCGACGTCGCGCTTAAGATCCCGTGCGTCCAGCAGGATTCGAACTCCTCTCCTCCTCGCAAAGGATCATGGGAGCCTTATCCAACTAGGCCACCGCATGCGGTGGTTTGAATTATTAATTTTGTTATTGTGGAAATGGAGAAAAGGCAGTTGCAACAGAGAGTTTGTCCACCGGAACATGAGAATATAAATGAGATCAGGCAAACAAATTTTCATGCAGTCCCATGGGCACTGCAAACAAAACATATTGACTATGAACTGTTTAAGATTTAATTGTCAGAGACTAACTTAAACCAACTCTTGTAAAGTAATTAAAGCATCTCTTATGTTGACAACATTTCCTCAAAGACACTTCAGAAATTCGATGAGAGTGGAAACTATCATGCGTTTTATATGTTATGCCCACTGGTTCTGATTAGAAATGAAACCCCATTAAGAATCTAGTTACATTCTGCAAAGATTTTTCTTCTGACTGTTCCACTGAACAATTGGCCACATAAGTTGATCGCAATGGTACAAATCAGTGCAACCATTTTCTGTAATAAGCTCTTCGGATGAGGGGTACAGGATAGTGGAGCAATGTCAGGCTAATTTCAGAATAAAGGATAAAGCAAAATTTGACAACCTGTATTGTCACCCCACAAATCAAAAGCAGAAAATATTAGTCGGCTGGTCCACTGCATTCTGCTGTCTCCTTAAAAGTTCCAAAGATTTGTGCTAATACTAGTAGAAATAGTGCTTGATGTACAACCACTAGCTCACAAGATTGATTGACAAAGTGAAGTGGCAAATTCATGTCAGGAACTAATCCATCACTCTATTAACAATGTTGCAGAGTGATGCACCAATCAAACTGTGTCTGCAGTCATGTGATAAGGAAACAATTCGAACTCATACCTGCAGTGAGTTCCAAGCAAAGTGGCAAAAGTTTCCCCTTTGAGATCTGCTGGCAAAGGTGGGTCCTAAGCACAAAAACAGTAGAATGATGATTGCTTACAGAAAAATATAGCAAGCAAAAGCTGAAGCTGAATATGCAATGGCAGCTTTGGTGGCACATACAACCACAGTTAAGTTGAGCTACTCAACCAATCAACACTTAAAAAAGGAACTAACGGAGAAAAAGTTCATATTTCTTTAATAACACCAAAATGCTATAGACTTGATGAATTACCTTGAATGGGTAATTGATCTTGAGGACATAATTCTCCCCAAGAGGTATATCAGATCGTTCGAATGCATATCTCCTCTAGTTCATTCAATGGAGTGAAAATATGAGTATATCATAGTTGAAGAAAGTTGGAGAATGTACTCATTGAGAGATTTAAAAGACTGTATCTGCTCACCTTAACCATTGTCATGCTAAAAGTAGAGACATTGAGATCTACCAATTGCTTTACCACTTCATTCTTCAGTCCTGGAGCCAGATCCTTAAAGAGAGGGACAGAATGCAAGGCTGATTAAAATAAGATGTAATCAGATGAGAATCGACAAAACAGATGCATGTGAAGACCAACATACAAGCAACTTTGCATGGAAATCTCTTTGAGAAATCCGAGACTCCTCAACATCTTTCTCAAGCTTCATTGCTTCATAACTGTCAAAAACAGTTGGAACTGCATATACACATCTGTACATTTCCTTTATGACAATGCAGCAACTATTGTATATTCCCCCTGCTTTCACCTGAATTGCAATGGCACATGCAGAGGAAAGGTCATTGTCTGGATGCGTAACAATTTGCTCAAGCAACAACATCAAATATTAAGATTTCTTTTTAGTTCTTCAAAGGAAAACTTTTTGCCGCTTGTCAAGCTTCACAGTCATTAGTTGTCAACATTTCAACTTACATTAGGCATCCATCCCTGAACCACGAACTAGATCCATTGTCCCAATTTCAAGTCCTTATACATCTCAAATCACCAATACTGTCAACCCAGTCAAATCATTACTCATGTGCACAATTAGAAAGACTGAAAGCTAACTTTGAAACATCATGAACTATATTTAAAATTATTTGATAAACCCTTCATAGAAATGTAGTTTTTGTGTGCTGCTAAGTATTGTAACTTATCCGTTTAGTCATACATGTTTTAAAGCTACACCATCTTGAAACTTGTTGGAGCAACTTCTTAGATATGTAGCTATATGATACTGGAGCTCAAGGGTGCTACAGCTATAAGATGTAATTAAAACCTCCTGCAAACACTGCAGCACCCCTTTTCACAGCTATAGTTGTTACGGGGAACTCATACCAGATACCCTTTTAAGCTATTGCAATTATATAGTAAATTAAGTTTGGTAGAGGTTGCAGGACCCCATTTGTTGACATGTAATACAATTCAGACAGATGCTTGAAGCAAAGTACCACTTGAAAAGCCTGCCACTTGCATACCACATTCTCAACAACAGTAAACTCCAATGTTGTTCCTTGACCACAACCCTATGTACGGTGATCAAATGCCAAGACCTTTACATTGCAATGAATAGGTTACCATAAACTTCTTGGGTAAAATAAATAAAGCGATCATCAATTGATAGCAGCAAACACTAATGCATTAGCGAGGACAATAAAAGAAGCTAAACTACTAGGTTGACGATATCCACAAAATTTGAGTAAGCTGCTGAAAGAACACCTTTCAAGATTTTCAAGCATTCACTAAATCATTTGCCTTCAGCTAAACTCTTGAATGCATCATGTAGGGAGAATTCCCATTACAAAATTGCAAAACGAGTGCCAGACTATTTTTTGCTTTATAATTCCCATCCAAAAATTTCACAACATGAGTTTCTTGATCAACCAACTAAAAAGATAAATATCGTGCTCATCTACAATGAACTCGATTTTGACTGAAAGAAAGCAAGAGTTCATATTCATTTAAAAAGTTCTGTGAGTCGGAGTTGCTGAATATCACACATGGTCTCATTCAACCAGCTACATGAACAGAAATAAACAATGCCTTCAACATTGCGGCTGTGCAAAATGTTCAAAGGGTAGATGTAAGGCATGTATTAGCGAGCAAAATTTGACTAGTGACAGTTTTGGTGGAGCTAAGCTGCTCACAAAGAAGAGGCGATGTGATGTATTGTCAAGAACTTCTTGAAAACGGAATCAATTAGCCACTCTATGCGGAGATGAAAGTCCAGATATACCTATATCAACTAGGCGTTACCGTGTCAGGAGACAAAAAACTTCTCTACCTATTCTTTGCAGCAAATCCTCAGTTGAAAGCCAGACATGTGAGTGTCAAATTCTAATAGTGGTGCCAACAATCCAATGGCTGGGTAAGAATTACTATGCATAAATACAAACATCATCACAAGAACATACCTTCCCAAACAAATAGAGGTTTCCAGCGTTAGCACCGTAAATCTCCTCATGTGCATCGAACATGTAAAAGGGCAGTTTCCCATCCAAGTCCAGCTCAACTTCCACTTTTTCCTCACCGATTGCACCATTTTTAATTGAGCCAGCAACACTGCCATTGTTTTCTAATCCTTCACTTCTCATCGCTTTCCAATCTGCAGTCGCACTCGGTCTTGGATTCTTCTCCACTGTGATCTTTGCATTCAGAGTGTGAACCTCCTTCTTCGTCTCTGATTCTGATTTGACATCAGTAAGCCTTGGCATGCTATCCTCCTCAACCTCAACTAGTCTTTCCTTTATATCAGACTCATCCAACTGCACGGATTGTTCACGGAATGTCGATGCCATTCCCTCTTTTGATTCCTTCATCAACTCATCCTCTAGAATTGAATCCGATATGTCCCCTGAAACCAGCTCAAGATCATGGCCAACTCCCCCGTTCCCCAGATCAGGCTTGTCTGAGAAACCAATGCAATCCACGGTCTCCCTATCCACTTTCACACTGCCTACCGATACCGGACCCCTCCCATTTGGATGCCCCATCCTGCGACGCTCTCTATCGGCTTCATCCGGGGCGAATTCCGCGATTATATCATCCACGATGGTATCGCAAGACAGTGTCTTCGCCTTATCATCTCTACTGCCAATCTTCTTGAAAACCGAAGACGTAAACATCGAAGACAGCTTCTGCTTCCCCATCAACGCTGCTGCTGCAGATAGCGAAGACGGTGCGGGTTTCCTCGCCACCGGATCCTTCTTCTCCGCCTTCTTTTTCTTCACCTTCTCTCCTGCACGACCGTTACGAACCAACAAAATCAACAAAAATCCACGGCACCGCCGGTACGAATCAACGACCGATCGGTCGAAGCGGATCCATAAAGCGTCCGGAGTTTCTCACCTTCCGATTCTTCGTCGGACGAGCAATTGGGCCCGGCCCTGGTCCAGTCCTCCTCCTCGCCGTCGTCGAGGTAGCCGGGGAGCCCGCCGTCGTCGACGATGAACCCCCGGACCTCCTCGCGGCGCTTGGCCACGATCTTGTCGTACTCGTCCTCCTCGACCACGTCGTAGATCGGGTCCTCGATCTTGATCTGCGCCGCCGCGGCGGAGGAATCGCTCCGCCGGCCGGCACCGACGCCGGCGCGGAGGGCCTTGAGGCGCCGGAGCACCTCCACGCGCGCCGTCGAGGCGGCTCCGCGGCTCCGGCGCTGGCCGGCGACTCTCTGCTGCGCGTCTTCCATCTCTCTCTCTCTCTCTCTCTCTAGTTCTCTCTCTCCGTGGAGGCGCGAGGCGGAGGATTTAGAGAGAGAGAGAGATGTGGCGGGAGTTGGGGGGGGTAAGGGAATATTTTTTTGAGGGGGGATTTGAAAGATGGCGGGAGGGGAGAGCGGGATTTGGCGGCAATGGAGCCTTGACTGGCTCGGCGGCTCCAAGTGGCAAGTGCAAAAGGTATAAGTCTTGACTCTTGAGTATTTATTTTTTGGTTTGAGGAGATACTGTATTTTGATGTATGTAGAAATATTATACACCAGGGTATGATATTTAATCATACTTTGGTAATGTTTTTTATATCCAAATCATACTTTGATAATGTTTTTTATATCCTAGAGAGATATACCCGATTTTGTGATTCTGTTTTTGATTGGTGAAGTAAATGTGATTTTTGGGGATATGCATTGTCACTACTCGTATCATTTATTTGTTTCTAGTAATTGGTTGTGGATTTTCATTGAGTCTACTGGCATAGAGAATTTTGTACATTCATTGTCAAATGCATGAATTCCAATTTGGAAATCTTTGTTTAACTATAGTCATTCGAATGTCGCTTATCAAATAATAAATGCATAAAAAAATTTATGAGGAGTCGTGATAATAATCCATTGATTATTTTTGTTGTCTTAATGGAAAGTTTTGTAAAGTTATAGGAAAAGTGAGATATAATGGTTGATAAATTATATTGAAATATTTAAATAATAAGTCGTGTTTTTATTTAATAGCTTGAGCCTTTTAAACAATTGCACAAAATCTCACAAATTGAATATAAATTATGAATAATACACGGTCTCCAATGTAATTTGAAAAAGATGCTTTGATTGTTATTCTTATATGAACCTTGCAATTTTAGAATATTTTATATTTCCGATAGCCCATAAATACAATTTATTTAACAAGCATTTTAATTTGAATTGTTTATTTTAATAATCAATAAACCAAAGTAATAGATAAAATCGCATATAATAAATACTACTACTAGAAAAAAACCACGTCTAATGAAATTTCTTCTTTTTTCTTTATTTTTTCCTTCAAAATGGATTGTACTTACACGAACATTAAAAGAACTTACCTAATGACATGAGAATTACCATTCGAAGTACTAAAATCTTCACCAATGTTGGTTCATGCCATCTAGCCATTCTCCCCCTATTTGAAATGTGATGAGATTCAATCATACTCATTTCATCATCTTAAAAAGTTTGTCACAGGTCGCATCTTGTCTAACCCCTCTCGACTCCTTACCCCTTGTGGAGTACGAACCTAGTTCGTCCATGAACCACATATTTACCAATGGAGGTCCTGCTAAAGAACCAAGTCGTTCCATATGGAAATAATAATTAGTTTTTATAAAATCTCGTGAGGACCAAGTGCTTGGCATGCGCAAGTCATTTTTACCAATTCTAAGATGGCCCCGTGTAAATGCTGTGACAGAACCTTATAGCACCTACACAGCTATATAATAAAAGAGACAGAGAACAATTTGGACTCCTTCGGCTAGCTCACTGTTTAGAGAGAATCTTAGATTAACACCGTTTAAAGTACATGTCAAAGAAGTATGTTTTCTCAAGAGAAAAGGTATATGTCAAAAAATATTTTAAATCAATATGATTTCTTAGGAAAATTGAATGCAGCAATAGAACAAAATAATTCTTCAGATTTATGCCGTCAATCATTGAAAAACATAGACAAGAAGCCAAAACAATGAAAAAATCTAAAACTTTTCCATGGCAAGATTGTTAACTGAAAATTGACACAAATAAAAAATTTGATGAACAAGAAAATAAGGAGAGATTAAGCTTATGATCATTATTCTCGATAAAAGATCAAGTTTCAAAATAAGTAGGATTAAAAAAGTAAAAATTGTAATACGTTCCAAGCAAAAGAATGACATGTTCATAAAACTAATCATAAAGAGTAAGATATCGATGACATTCATCATTATTATGATTCTCCGGGCATATTTTGATTCTAGAGCACAATTTACTTTTCCTCGCATGTGAAGGAAATATATCATAAAAAAATTACGAGCAATCTTTAATATTGAGTATCTCTAATTTAGAAATTTAAGCTCCAGGGCTTCCTGGCTCTTGAAAATCAGTTAATGAAGTGGGCTTATTTGGGGGAGAAACCCAAATAATGGCAATATATGTCAGCATTCTTGGCCTCGACATGCTAATCAAGGAATTGGAAGCAGATTAATTTTATCGTAAGTACATAGGTGGGAAAATTAAGTTTGTTCAGAGTATTTCAACCAAAAAAAGAGTTTGTTCAAGTATCATTACATCTTATGTTGCACCAGAATAAAAATAAAATATCATTTGATTAGAGCTTAAATTATTTAAGTAATAAAGTACCCAAAATTTGGACCGCCTAGATTCTGTTTGCCCGGGCTCCTTTATAAAAACAATGTTCATCTAAAACGTTGTTTCTCCTTGATTATGAGACTGTAAATAATGGGATTTTTTTGAAGGGAGCGCCAAGAGAGAGAGAGAGAGAGAGAAAAGATAGCGAAGAAATGGCCATGTGGGAGAGATGGATGGGAAACTGCTTTCCATCATCACTCGCTCCTCTTTAGGTAATTACTTGCTCTGCGCTGCAAGCGTTACTCTTATCTCAGTTCCCCGAACACCACCCTGTAGACCTGGCTCACCTCTGCACCTCTGCTCTCCTCTGCGACGTTCTCTCTCCTCTGCTCTACTCTGCAGACCGAGAGTGCAAAAGTGCAGTCCTTATCTCGCCTCTTTCTCTTTCCTTTTTCTTGGGTTTTGTCGTTTTTCCTTGAATTCGAAACCTCGCAGCATTTGGTTGCAGAAGGATCGCTGTTCCGATCCGAGGGTTCCGAGCATGATTTTTAACTCCCTTTGGCTTTCGTTCTGGGCCAGAACCCGCGAGGAGAGACCGAGGAAGCAGAAATTCTCCTCAGTCCGTTCGTGCGCTTGATCATCGTCGTCGTCGTTTCGAAACAAACGTGCCCGCGAGCGAAGGCTTCCCAGCTACCAAAGGTTTATCTTTCGTGTCTGATTCTCTGCTTCGTGCGTCCATCTTGAAAAGGGTATGTGCAGATTTTACTCTCGCTCTTTCTCTCTCTGGGCATATGTTGCCGACGTTGGAGTCTTTCTGTGAAAAATTCCAGAGTGTTCCCTGTTCTTTATCTTTCATTTCGCTTGGTGGGTAGCATCATGTGTGAGAACCCTGCTGGACCATTGCTTCTTTTTTCTGAAAATCTGATCGCGTACGCTGTCAAAGTTGGAGCCTTTCCTTCCCGAGCCTGCCTCTTTTTGCGAGGAATGACTATGGGCTGAGTAGATTACGGCTGACCTGTGATGTGCTCGAGTGTGTAAAGCATTGCTGTTCAAGGGGTTCCGTTGCCCTTTCCCTTCTTTGTTATTGTGGAGCACTGCCGTCACGATTTCTTTTGATTTCCAGCGTGCGTGAAAGGATCTCTCTGGCGCTTCGTCAATTCTTCGTTCATTGAGCAGAATGATCACATTGTTCATCTTTTTTTTGTGTACTCCTGAAAATTATAATAATGATGAAATTATGGTTAATACCCTTTTTTGGCAAATTGCAAAACTTTACAAGAGGAGATTTCCCTCCGCTCGAGAAATTGCTGATCTTTTCCCCTGATTTTTCTTGCGGAACACCAGTGACTCCTACTAAGAAATTTGGGATGAATAATGCCCACTAATTTCATCCCCGGGTGTGGTATTTTTTGGTTCTGATCTTTCGTTGAAATTTCTGTCATCCCCGGATGTAGTATTTTTTGGTTCTGATCTTTCATTGAAATTTCTGTGCATGCTTGTTTCTTGAAGTGGTAAACCTCGAAGAAGGAATCCTTCTTTTCTTGTTTTACTTAAAGTTCTAAAGATGGATATCAATCTTCTCCCCTTCCCTATAGTGCAGTGCTTAGAACTCTATCTCTCTCTCTGTGCCCATGTACACTATGGTGGGCATTTCCACTTTTAATTGCCTTTTTATGTTTCCGAATTTCCAACTTCATTTAATCGTTAATGATGCGTTTTTGGATAAAATGCAGGTGTCTCAAATTGCTACATCTTCGAGAGTCGGTTGCAAGAGTATGCACAAAAAGTGGGGCGACCGACTCCAGTCTATGAGACCATAAGGTCCTTCACATGAACCTTCATTCAGATTTAATCGGAAAGCAGCCTAGACCCTTTTCAAGATGAACGCAGAAAGCAGAGAATCAGACACGAAAGATGAAACCGTTGGTAACTGAGAAGCCTTTGCTCGCGGGCATCGTTTGTTTCGAAACGACGACGACGATGATCAAGCGCAACGAACAGACTGAGAAGAATTTCTGCTTCCTCAGTCTCTCCTCGTGGGTTCTGGGCTCAGAACAAAAGCCAAAAGGAGATGAAAATCATGCTTGGAGAGCTCGGAACAGGGATCGTTCTGCAACCAAATGCTGCGAGGTTGGCGGGAGGGGAGAGCGGGATTTGGTGGCAACGGAGCCTTGACTGGCTCGGCGGATCCAAGTGCAAAGGGTATACGTGTTGAGTATTTATTTTTTGGTTTGAGGAGATACTGTATTTTGATGTATGTAGAAAGATTATACACCAGGGTATGATATTTAATCATGCTTTGGTAATGTTTTTTATATCCTGAGAAATAAACCCGATTTTGTGATTCTATTTTCAATGGGAGAATTACCAAAAAAGTCCTAAACCTATTGCAATTGTGCCAATTCAGTCCTAAACTTTTTTTTTTGTCAATTCAGTCCTAAACCTTTTACTTTTGTTCCAGTTCAGTCCTTCCGGCCAAAATTAGCCAGCCGGCGCTGACGTGGCAGCCGGCCGGTGCCGGCGAGCTTTTTTTAATAATATTTGATTTTTTAAAATTTTTTATTAATTTTTTTATTAATTTTTTTCTTTTTTCCTTTTTTTTTTTCCTCCTCCCTCCTCCTTCCTTGGGCTCCGGCGACCGGCCAGCCTGGCCGGTCGCCGAACTGAGGCGATCCGGCGGGAGGAGGCCTCGCCAGACGCGACGGCGAGCCCCCCTCGCCAGATCAGGATCTGGCGAGGGCTCGCCTCGCCCGGCGACCGCGAGGTGAGCTCGCGCCCAGCGACGGCGAGGCCCCCTCGCCGGATCTGGTGAGGGCTCGACTCGCGGTCGCTGGGCGAGGCGAGCCCTCGCCAGATCCGGCGAGGGGGGCTCGCCTCGCCCGGCGACCGCGAGGCGAGCTCGCGCCCAGCGACGGCGAGGCCCCCTCGCCTGATCTGGCGAGGGCTCGCCTCGCGGTCGCCGGGCGAGGCGAGCCCCCCTCGCCGGATCCGGCGAGGGGGGCTCGCCTCGCCCGGCGACCGCGAGGCGAGCTCGCGCCCAGCGACGGCGAGGCCCCCTCGCCTGATCTGGCGAGGGCTCGACTCGCGGTCGCTGGGCGAGGCAAGCCCTCGCCAGATCCGGCGAGGGGGGCTCGCCGTCGCGTCTGGCGAGGCCTCCTCGCCGGATCTGGCGAGGGCTCGCCTCGCCCGGCGACTGCGAGGCGAGCTAGCGCCCAGCGACGGCGAGGGGGGCTCACCGTCGCGTCTGGCGAGGCCTCCTCGCCAGATCCCCCGTCGGATCGCCTCAGTCCGGCGACCGGCCAGGCTGGCCAGTCGCCGGAGCCCAAGGAAGGAGGAGGGAGGAGGAAAAAAAAAAGGAAAAAAGAAAAAATTAATAAAAAAATTAATAAAAAATTTTAAAAAAATCAAATATTATTAAAAAAAGCTCGTCGGCACCGGCCGGCTGCCACGTTAGCGCCGGCCGGCTAATTTTGGCCGGAAGGACTGAACTGGAACAAAAGTAAAAGGTTTAGGACTGAATTGGCTAAAAAAAAAAGTTTAGGACTGAATTGGCACAATTACAATAGGTTTAGGACTTTTTTGGTAATTCTCCCTGGTGAAATAAATGCGATTTTTGGGGATATCGGGATATGCATTATCACTGCACATTGTTCAAATTTTTATTTTTTCTGGTAATTAGTTGTGGATTTTCTTTAAGTCTGCTGGCATAAAGAACTTTTTACACATTTATCATTGGATGTGTGACATAACTTGGAAATCTTTGTGTAACCATAGTCGTTTAAGTGTCGCTTATCCAATAATAAATGCTTACAAAAATTTATAAGCAGTTGCAATAATAATCCATTAATTGTTTTTGTTCTCTTATTGGAAGATCTTGTAATGTTAATAGGAAAAGCAAGATAGTGGTTGATAAATTCTAGTGAAATATTGAAATAATAAATCATGCTTTTATTTTTATCTAATAACTTTAGTTTTTAAAACAGTCAGCAGTGGTCCTACAAAATTTCATAAATTCAATATAAATTATGGAGAATACACAATCTCCCATGTAGTTTGAAAAAAAAAATGCTTTGATTTTTATTCTCGTCAATATTATAATTTAAAAAAAAATTCAATGTCCTATAAATATAATTAATTCAACAGGCATTTTAATTATAATTATTTATTTCAATAATAAAAAAATCAAAGTAATGGATAAAATCACGTCTAATAAATACTACTACTACAAAAAACTGTGTCTAATAAAATTTCTTCTTTTTTTCTTTATTTTTCCTTTTGAAACGGATCTTACTCTTAAAAACATTACAAGAACTTACCTAGCGACATGAGAATTGGATTGTGACAAACTCCCCCATTTAAAGTATTGAGATCTTCATCAATGTTGGTTCACGTCGTCTAATCATTCTTTTCATATTCGAAACGTGATGGGGTTTAATCGTACTCTTTTCACCATCTTAAAAGTTAGTCAAGAGTTGTATCTTATCTAACCCCTCCCGACTCCATACACCCCTTGTGGTGTATGGGCCTAGTTTGTCCATGAACCACACATTTAGAGGCGGAGGTCCGGCTCTGGTCTAGTTTGAAAGACCCAACTCGTTCCATGCAAAGCGAATAATATTTTCAGTAAGCTTAATAAATAAATATTATCTAAGTTGACCTTTGAAAAGTGGAAATAATAATTAGTCTTTATAAAATCTCGCGAGGACCAAGTGCTAGGCATGCGCAGGTCATTTTAACCAATTCTGAAATAGCCCAATGTAAATGCTCTGACAGAATCTTGTAGCACCTGCGCAACTATATAATAAAAGACACAGAACAATTTGTAATCCTTCGCCTAGTTCACTGTTTAAAGAGAACCTTAGATCAACGCTATTCTACGCACACGTCAAAGCTGTATTTTTTCTCAAGAGAAAAAGTTTATGTTGAATTAGACTTAAATCAATAAGATTTCTTAGAATAACTGAATGCAGCAATAGAACAAAATAATTCTTCATATTTACGCTGCAATAATTGAAAATCATAGACATGAGGCCAAATAAAATAAAATAAAATTTCTCCATGGTAAGAGCGTTAACAACAAATTGAGATGATTAAAAATTTCATGAAGAAAAAAGTAAGGAAAGATTAAGCTTATAATCAATATTCTAGAGGAAAGATCAAGTTTCAATATAAGTAGGATTAAATAGTAAACACTGTAATATGTTCTGAGTAGAAGAATTAATCAGAAATTAATGAAACTAGGGTAAAGAGTGAGACATCAATGACTTGAGGGGATTTTATGATTTTTCAGGCATATTATTCTAGAGCAGAATTTACTTTTCCTAGCACGAGGAAATAGATTAAAAAAAATTAGAGGTAATTTTTAATATGTAGTATCTCTAAGTTAAGAATTTATGTCCAAGAGCTTCCTAACTCTTGAAAATAAGTTAATGAAGTGGGCTTGGTTGGGGGAGAAACCCAAATAATGGCAAGATCAGCATTCTTGGCCTCGACATGCTAATCAAGGGATTGGAAGTGGATTAAATTTATGATAAGTGCATATATGGGAATATTGAGTATGTCCAGAGTATTTCGACAAAAAAAAAAAAAAAGAGTTTGTTCAAGTATCATTATATCTTATGTTGCATCAGAATAAAAAAATCATTTAATTAGAGCTTAAATCATTCAAGTAATAAAGTATCCAAAATTGGACCGCCTGGATTCTGTTTGCCGGGGCTCCTTTATAAAATCAAGGTTCATCGAAAACGTTGTTTCTCCTTGATTACGAGAGACAGTAAATAATGGGATTTTTTTGAAGGGACTGCCAAAAAAGAGAGAGAAAAGATAGTGAAGAAATGGCCATGGGGAGAGATGGATGGGAAACTGCTTTCCATGATCACTCGCTCCTCTTTAGGTAATTTACTTGCACTGCGCTGGAAGCGTCACTCTTATCTCAGCTCCCTGAACACCACCCTTGAGATGCAACCTCTCCATATCCCAAAAATTGACCCAAAATGAAACCAAATGATTTGCTGGGAATGAAGATGTTGGTACGAAAACTAAGGGCGCGTTTGGTAATGATTTTATTCCCGAGAACAAATTATGATCAGAAATGATTATTTTTTATTATGTTATCGAGAACTGATTCAAAGTAAAAAACGCGTTTGGTAATTCTACAAAATTTCTGATTCTAGAATGGAATTACGTTTGGTACCGTGTTCATTAATTCTGTTCCAAATTATTATTTTTTATTTTTTTTAATAATTTTAATAATTTTTTTCTTTTTTTTTCTTTTTTCTCATATTCTTCTTCTTCTTTAGGCCGGCGACCCCACCAGAGCGTTACCGGCCCTCGGCGAGGCCAAGCCTCGCCAGCAGCTGGACGAGGCTCGGCCGGCCCCGCTGAGGCTAGTTGGCGAGGCTGAGCCTCGCCGGTGGCCAGGCTGGCCTCACTTGGCCACCGGTGGGGCTAGGCAAGCCTCACTGGGGCTAGGTAGGCCTCACCCAACCCTCGCGAGGCCGAGCTTTGCCAGTGGTTGGGCTTGCCTCTAGCGAGCTCGCCGGACCAATTGCCAGTAGCGGCAGTCGTGGGATGGCGGTCAATGAAGAAAAAGAAGAGTTTTGATTCTCAATTCTGATTCTGGAATAAAAATCATATTTTTTTTTTTGTTCTTAATTCTACTTTCAATTTGTTCCCGAAAATAAAAATTTTACCAAACGTGATTTTAGGTCCAAACTGATTTTGGGAGAAAAAATCAAAATTTGGAAGGGCCCAAACGTTTAAAGCCCGCGTGGAGGTCCGCGCTTCTCACTATTCGTTGTGACTGTTTTCCAACCGCAATGGCGAGAAGAAGTTCCGAGGTATGTGTCAGAACCCGTCAAGGCGATGGGCAGCAATGACCCAAGACTCGAAGCAGAAGTGACTAAGGCCCCATTTGTTTGTGTTTCTTTTTTTTGTTTTTAAACACTTTTTCTGTTTTTTTGTTCTTTTGTTCCAAAGAACAAAAAAGAAACAGAAATAAGAAATACAAAATTTGTGTTTCTTATTTCTGAAACAGATTTGAGAAACACTTTCCTTTTTTCTTTTTTCTCTTATTTTCTTATTCTTTTTTCTTTTGGCCGGTCGCCGGCCTCGGCCATGGCCGGTGACCGGTCGACGAGGGCCGGCGGCCTCACCTAGCCATGGCGAGGCTCGCCATAGTTGGGCGAGGGTCGGCCTCGCCTTGGCTGGGCGAGCTCGAGCTCGCCCAGATCCGGCGAGGCAAAGCTCGCCCAGCGGCCGACGAGCCTTGGCCTCGCCGAATCTGGGCGAGTCGGCGTCGCCTGGCGATGGCCCGGCTAGGCCGCGCCTCGCCCGCCGCTGGGCGAGCTCGGCCTCGCCGGGGGCCGGCGAGCCTCGTCGTGGCTGGGCGAGGCCACCGGCCCTCGCCGGCCATGGCTGAGGCCGGCGATCGGCCAAAAGAAGAAAAAAGAAAAAAGGAAAAAGAAAAAAGAAAAAAAGGAAAAAATAGAAAAAATAAAAGAAATAAAAAAAATTATACAAAATTACCAAACGTGTTTCTGTTTATTTTTTATTCCCGGAACAAGTTTACCAAATGCGTTTTTTTGTTTAAAATTTGTTCCCTGGAACAGAAACACTTTTTTCTATTTCTATTCCCTGGAACAATTTTTAAACAGAAACGCAAACAAACGCACCTTAAGTTACGTATGATACAACCGAGGAAGCCACGAGAGCGTACGACAAAGCAGCGAGAGAGCTGCAGGGAACATCCCCTCCAAGCAATAAGACATCAAATAATGTTTTAGTAGTTAATGATTGCGAATTCGAAAGACTCCTTTAACTTATGACAAATCCAGTATATTAACTTTTTATAAATACAATCTCTTTTCTTGAAAATTACGTGACCATGATATGATGAAACTTAAATATCCTACTCCTGCATGAGTAGGTTAATCTCATGGCTCTTGTCTATCAAGATCAATCGCAATCATTCAAGACTCAAAGTGATATGTATGGCAATGGCTGGGTATGTACGATATGGCTGAGGACGTCGCGAGGGCATACGACAAAGCAGCAAGAGAGCTGCACGCAATGGAAGCGATCGCCAACTTCCCCAACCAGCACTAACGGCATCAAACGATATTTTTGTTTGTTAATGATTGCAAATTCAAGAGGCTCTTTTAACTTCTTGACAAATCTAGTATATCAAATTCTTAACAAATATAATCTCCATAAAGTGATGAAATTTAAATATTTAACGCGTGCATATAAGTAGGTTAATCTCGCGGCTCTTCTCGTGCAACGCGTGTAATGCACGAGTAGATCAAACTCGCTTGGGCTCCCTAGGCCTGTGTGACTATTCGTCAAAATGATAGCGCATTTGGACCAAAATGCCAGCCACTAAAAGCCCTTCTTCAATGGGCTCTGCCATGCCTTCTTTCTTCCTTCTTTTTCTGTGTCGTTTAGGCTTTAAGGAGCAAATGCCAGCCACTAGAGAGAGTTTGGTATGACAAAGAGAAGACTGAAGTTTTGTTTTGAGATTTTTTTAGTTTTCTTTTTCCTCAGAACCCCTTCTCTTGTCTACCAGAACCGATCGCCATCTTCGAATGGTCTTGCAATTACCATCCAAAGAAGTGATGCGATTTAAATTAAGGCGATTGGGTGTTCATCGGGACTTGGATACAATTTTCTTTTGTTCTTCGCTCAAGGCTCCTTTTTCGGGTCACAATGTCGTGGAAGAATGGACACTATAAGACTGTCTTGTTTTAGAAGGAGGATGGGTTGAAATAAGGCGATTTGTTGTTAATTGAGACTTGATTAAGAAAGCGTGGAATTTCGATTTCGATTCATGGTTTACACATTTAATTAATTAGGACCTCATTCGTAAATCTTCTACACTGAACATCTATATAGTGCCTTTGATCACACTAACGATGGATATTTTAGCACGGTGCATGAGGTTTAAATAGTCCTTTGCACAACAAAAAAAAAAATTAAAAACAAAAGATGATTAATTTGAACAAGTTATCATGTTACTTTATTTGCCCTTAAAATTTGATAGCCCAGATATTATGATGATTATTCGTATTGACGAGGAAAAGAAAGAAATATTGATGGAACTAAGAGTCGAGAAAGAGATACCGATGACTCGAGGGGATTGTGATTTTCAGGGCATATTTTGATACTAGAGCAGAATTTACTTTCCCTTGCATGTCAAAGACGCAATTGAACAGACTCAAAGAGATTTCGGATAATTTTTAATAAGGAGTACCTATATATTAGGAAAATAAGCTTGAGAGTGTCCAGGTATTGAAAATAACTAAACGAGGTGAGCTCACTTGGGGGAGAAAACTCAGATCATACCTACCTCAAATAAGAAATCTCAGCACTCTTGGCCTAAATACTGATAGAGGAATTGGAATAGATTCGGTTTATGATAAGTACAAGGGTTGGGGAGATTAAGTTCGTCCGAGCATTATCATATCTTATGCTGCACCAGAATGAATCATATCAATTAATTAGAGCTTATAATAATTAAGTTATAAAGCACCCGGATAGGACCAACTAGATTCGAAATGCTGGTGCCCCCTTTAAAAAATCAATGTTCATTGAAATGCCGTCTCTCCTTGATTACGAGAGGCAATCAAGAATGAATTTTTTGTTGGTGGGTCCAAAGAGAGAGAGAGAGAAAGAAGGTAGTGATTCTTTGAACGAAACCCATACTTTAATTCAACCTGAACATCTTCAATTGCCCAAAAGATAAAGTAATTAGGAGCAGCTTCCACTAGTAATGGTCCTTGCTAGAGAGTAACCTTTTCTTTTAATTTGTAAAGTACTCTTCTTTCGGGTGACAAATATTAGAATTCAATAGGTAAGAAGTTTGTCTCCATTGCATCAGAGCCAATCGATTGTCAAACTTTTACACGTATTTGATCTCACACGACCCATAATAGAGAGAGAGAAGATAGTGATTCTTCGAACAAACACATGTTTAATTGAACTCAAAGAGAACAATTAAGATCTTCAATTGTCCAAAAGAGAGAGTAATTAGGAGCCGCCCCTTCTACTATCAATGAGCCTTTCTAGAAAGTAACCTTTTTTTCCTTTAATTTGTGAAGTGATCTTCTTTTTGGACTGGTGAGATAGCTATTAGAGTCCCATACGAAAGAATTTCGTTCGTTGTACAATTGCTTACGAGCTAATCAATCAAAACTGATTGTTGAATCTTTACATGTATTCGATCTCACACAACCCAAATGATTTATATTTTCGACAATCGAATCAGCAAAGGATCCTCGCACGACCTCAAATTGGCATGGCACATGTCACAGAGATCGCGGGATATTAATAGTAAGTTCAAGACGCTCGATGATTGGTAGGTGGCGGTGAATTCTTTATATGTTTTGGGTCCATTTCATAGGGAGCACAGTTTCTGAATAGTGCCTTGTGATTGTGATTTGGCTAGCACTTCGAGGGAATTAGATTAGATTATTCTAAAGTTGCCTAAATATCCAGTACGAAGGTATGACCATGATCTCTTTCTCAAGAAAAAGGAAATAATTTAGTGCGCAACACCAAATATACTTAACTTAGCGTGGGCTCCACCGCCCAACAAGTAGTAAACTAGCATTCGGCCTAAAGGCCCCCCCCCCCCCCCCCCCCCCCCCCGCGGGGCCCGGGGGCCACCCCAACCCCTCCGAAAAACGAAAAGAACTTTGCTGACGTCATCGTACAAGATTCCCTTCGTGTCTGAGGCATTATTCTCGTCTACGATTTCTATAAAGATATGTGAAAATATAAATCGTTGGTTAAATATTGGATAGAGAAAATTAAAAGATAATTAGAAACATTGTAGTTTTTTCTTTTGTCGGTAGGCCAAGAAATTCTTCCGATTGCCGTGAGCACCCAAGTTGTTATTTCACCCGCTGCATGTGAAAAATAATCAGTGTTCAAATTTGTCAGCCGATAATTTAGAAAAAATAATAAAGTTGACTTCCTGAGTGAATACGGATTTAGAAAGTTTCTATAAGATGGTTGAAAAATCACGAAGTAGATGGGCATGTCACCCATAGGCGGGATAGATGAAGCAGAGAGGTGCACTAGGGTTTTTGTGCAACTGTTGGATGGCACCTAAGCTTGAGAGCAAATTACATAGGACGGTTAGCAAGCATGAAATGATTGTAGTAGATATGAAAATGTTTTCTTGAATGCGTGGGCGCGCAACTAGGGATAAGATCAAAAACGAAAGTATCGAGGAAAATGCAAGTGTTACTTTGATTGAGGATAAGATGAGTAAAGACTATCCGAAATGGTTTGAGTAGGTTGAATGAAGGCATTCTTAGATCTCTTAGCGAGGTAATATGGACAAAATTTGGACACATCAATTGAAAAGGATCGAGGGAGACTAAGAAGGATGTGAAAGAAAACCAACCATCTAGAACTCATTAAAAAAAAGAAAATCTAATGAAGGGTCGAATCCAATGACATAATATTACTCATAAGTCAATCCTATTTAGTGTGATGAGCCTTGGTTGTTGTCGTCGTCGTCGTTGTTGCTGTTGCCGACACAATTAACCCTGAAAAGATTTTTTATTCTTGAAGAAGAGGCTGAGCAGTGTTTTAGACCTAATTTTGCATGAGCGGTGTTTCAAACCTAATTTTGCACTCTAACTAAATGTAGCCGTGTCCTTATCTCGTCCAAATGCAAGCAAATCCACCAAGAGCCTATGACATTTTCACATCATCGACCCAACCACTTCTCTGCATTCACAGTTGCATGTTTCCACGTCATAACGTACTTTGACTTAGAACATCCAAATTGAAATTCTATTGTCACTTTTTCGGAGAAGATTTTTTTTTCCTTACAAAAAAAAAAACTCTAAATTAGTGCATTTGTAACAAACTTATCGTAAATTAATTTCTTGACCATCAAAAATTATAAATTGACACATTTATGGTAATTTTTCTCCTTATTATTTTTCATTAAATTAGATTAATACTACGAAAAATCACAAATCAATACATATATGACAAATAAAAGGTAAAATCCTAAATTGATATATTAATTAATTGTCACGTATCATTTAACTTAGTAATTCAAGATGTATCAATTCATAATTTTTTGTGGTATTGATTCTTTTTTCCAACAGTAATGTTACCCAAAACACATCACTTAAATGATCGAAATGCGGAGTCAAATGCTCTGACCATCTTTAATGATGACGGGGTCTGACCCTCTTTGCCCCACCACCACCGGTCTAACTGGAAATTGCAAATCACCAACACTTCTAAGGCCAAAGCATTCAAGCAATTTCTCAAAGGAGAGAGAAGGATTTTTTAGCAATGAAACCCACTAATGCACATTTAATCACCCCCCCACGCTGACCCCCTAAAGCTCCGACAACATTCTCAGCCACGTAAAGCCAACAGCAAGAAACCAAAAGCCACCGATAGCATCCGATGAAACGCAAATCCCGACACGGATCCGCTTTCTCACTCTGTTACTCGGGTCTTATTTAACAAGTGCTTCGGACGGCATTTGGGACGGTAAATCATGCTCGACAAGTAACGTTTTGATTTTTGGTGTATGCTAATTACGTATGAAACGAGAAAGACGACGCATTATACACTGCATCTTTTTCATTGCGCAAATGCTCGAGCTGTGATTAGAGGTGATCGTTTTATTCGAGCCATTTTGGTGTTCAAATTTAGTGGCGGCTAGGGTATGCGGAACTGATTGCTTGAACTGGAAATTGCTCAAACCAGAGGCAGAGGGAAGAGGAAAAAAAAAAAGAAGGAAAAAAGATTAAAAATTTGGAAATTATAAAAATATTATTAAAATTATTTATGTTAGCGCGGATAAGCCAAATTTGGTTGGATAAATTGAATTGTCACAAGTGCAAAAGACACATGACTTTTCTGGTAAATTCCTCGATTTAAATTAAGGCAATTTGGTGTTAATCGGGACTTGATGCAATTTTTTTGTTCTTCACTTGAGCTTCTTTTTTGGGTCACAATATTGCCGAAGAATGGACAGTAAGACTGTCTTGTTTTAGGAGGAGATGGGTTGAAATTAGGGGGATTTGGTGATAATTGGGACTCGATTAAGAAAGTGTGAAATTTTGATTTGTGGTTTGCATATCTATTTAATTAGGGCCTCATTCGCGAAATCTTCTAACTGAACATTTATATATTGCCTTTCGTCACACTAGCAATGGATATTTTAGCATGATGCATAAAGTTTAAAGAGTCATTTGCACGACAAACGAAGCAAAAAAAAGAACAACAAAAGATGATTAATTTTAACAAGTGCTCATGTTCCTTTCCTTGCCCTTGAATTTTGATAGTTGAGGTAGCACAACAATTATTCATATTTACGAGGAAAAGAATGAGATATTGATGGAATTGAGTGTCAAGAAAGAGATATTCATGACTTGAGAGGATTATGATTTTTTGGGCATATTTTGATATTGGAACAGAATTTATTTTTCCTCGCATGTGAAGGATGCAATTGAATAGACTCAGAGAAATTTCGGGTAATTTTTTAATACGGAGTACCTCTAAATTAGGAAAAGAAGTTTGAGAGTGTCCTACTATTGAAAATAAGTTTATGAAGTGGGCTCACTTGGTGGGAAAACTCAAATCATACCTACCTTGAATGAGAAATCTCAGCATTCTTGGCCTCGACATACTAATAGAGGAAATGGAAGCAGATAAGGTTTATGATAAGTACAAGGGTTGGGGAGAATAAGTTTGTTCAAGCAAATATCATATTAAGTTTGTTGCACCAGAATGAAGAATATCATTTAATTGGAGCTTATGATAATTAAGTTAGAAACTATCCAAATAAGAACATCTAGATTCTAATTGCCGGTGCTCCTTAAAAAAACCAATGTTTGTTGAAAATGCTGTTTCTCCTTGATCATAAGAGACAATCAATAACGTGATTTTTGTTAGTGGGTCCAACAGGAGAGAGGGAAGATCGTGATTCTTTAAACAAAACCAATATTTTAATTGAAATTCAAGAGAGCAATTGAGATCTTAAATTGCCCAAAAGAGAAAGTAATTGAGAGCTGCCGCTTTTACTATTAATGACCAGAGAGTAACATTTTCTTTTAATTTGTGAAGTACTCTTTTTTTTGGACCGATGAGATGATTATTAGAGTTCCATACAAAAGAAGTTCGTCGGCTATACAATTACATCTAAGCGAATCAATCAATCATCGAACTCTTATATATATTTGATCTCACATGACTCATGTGGTTTATATTTCCGATTGTCAAATTAGCAAAGAAGCCTCACACGATCTCAAATTGGCATGGCACCGTAGAAAATCTTGGGATATTAAGAGTAAGTTTGATATGCTTAATGAACAATAGATATTGGTCGAATTCTCTAAATGGATTGGGTCCATATTACAGAAAGCATAGACTCTGAATCAGTATTTTGTTATTGTGATTTGGCTAGCGTTTTGAGGGAAGCTTCTAAAGTAGCCTAAATATCTCACCTGAAGATATGACAATGATATCTTTATTAAGAAAAAGGAAATATATTAGCACGCAACACCAAATATACTTGGCCTGGGCTCCACCGGCCAAGAAGTAGTGAACTGGCAATCGGTACGAAGCGCCACCCGCCCCCACCCCCGGGGAAAAAAAAAAGGCTGACGTCATCGTACACGATTCCCTTCGTGTCTGAGACATTATTCTTGTGTACGATTTCCATAAAGATATGTGAAGATATAAATTGTTGGTTAGTCTAGGATAGAGAAAATTAAAAGAAAATTACAAAAATTGTATTTTTCTTGTCGGTAGGCAAGGAATTTCTCCTGACTGCCGTGAGTAACCAAGTTGTTATGTCACCGTTGTATGTGGAAAAAAGAAATATCAGTGTTCATATTTGCCAGCCGATAAATTGGACAAAAATGCTACTTCTGGAAAGAACACAGGAAATTAGTGGTTTAGAAAAATTCTATAAGATGGTTGAAAAATCAGGAAATAGATGGAGATCTCGCCCATAGGGTGTAGAAGGGATGGATGAAGCGGAAAAGTGCACTCGGGGTTTTGTGCTACCGTTGGATGGCATCTAAGCTCAAGGGCAAATTACATAGAATAGTAATAGGCACGAAACAATTGTAGTAGATACGAAACTATTTTGTTGAATGCATGGGCACATGATTAGGGATAAGATTAAAAACGAAAGTATCAGAGAATATGTAGGTGTTACTCCAATTGAGAATAAGATGGGCAAATGTTGTATGAGATTGTTTGAATGGTTGAATGAAGGCCTTCTCAAATGTTTCGGCAAGGCGATGTGAACGGAAATTGGACACATTAGTTAAAAAAGGATCAAGGAAGGCCTAGAAGGATGTGGAAGGACACCAACTATCTAGAACTCACAGGAAAAAAAAATCTTACAAAGAGTCGAGTCTAATGGCATAACATTACCCATAAGTCAAGCTGATTTAGTGCGATTTATTGTCATTGTTATTATTGTCGCTGCCGCTGCCGCAATTAATCTTGAAAAGATTTTTTGTCCCCAAAGTAGGGGCTGAGTGGTGTTTTAGACCTAATTTTGCACCCTAACTAAACGCAATCGCTTCCTTGATTTGACCAGATGCAAGCAAATCCACCAAGAGCCTTTGACATTTTCACATCATTGACACAACCACTTCTTTGCATTCTCACCTATAGGCTAAGAAGCATCGATACTCTTCGAAAGCCTTCATATTGTGTTTGACATTTCGACATGTGTTTGACATGCTTCGACATGCTCTGACATGTTCCGACATGCAGTCAACGAGTGTTGAGAAATCCGACATATGGTCAACTCTTCTCGACATGCTCCGACACGTGAGTTTGAAATTTCGACAAGCGATTCCGACACGCACGGGGTCAATTTTAAAATCTTCAATACTTGAGGGGTCAAAATATAAATATATTAAAAAATAATGAAAATAACAAAAATAAAGGGGAAATAAGAAAATTCTCACTCTCAAGTTTCTCACTTATAAATTTTGACATTCCCATGGGTGATGATGGAACGCTCCTCTTCTAATTGGTGTCGCTTCGCTGCGCTCGCAAACTTAAAGTTGTTATTATTTTTTTTTTTTTGCTTCTTTCTACCTCTCGCAAGCGTCGCTTGTGAGTTATCTCTTTTAGTTTATGTCATTAGCTTGTGAGTTATCTCTTACATTTTCCATGGCGAATTTAGTTATTTCCTTTTGAGTTCTTGTCCTAGATTTTCATTTTTCTCGAATCTTGTTTTGCAGAGGAGCTCCAAGCTAGTCTATATCATGAACTCAAACTCTGCCTCGGTCTATAAGAAATCTCACTAATTTCCGATAAGTGTAAGAAAACATGACATGTTCCTTCAAATTTACTCTTTTGTATTTGTAATTTTTGAATTTCTTATTCAACCTCTGTCAAATTAAAACAATGAATGATATTAACAAATGTTGAATTAATATTTTTAGTATAAATTAATTCTATGCTCTTTTTATTATTTATATTTGCATTTATATATAAAAATATATATTTTAATATATAACATGTCGGAATGTATCGGAATTCTCTATTTTTTGAGATATAACGCGTCGGAATGTGTCGAAATAGAATTTTTGAGAAATAACGTGTTGATGTGTCGTGTCATGTCGCGTGTTGTGTGTCCGTGTTGGTACTACATAGTCTGCTCGTTTCCATGTCAAAACGTAATTTGACTTAGAACATTGAAATTGAAATTCTCCTTTCCCTTTTTTGGAGAATTTTTTTTTAGACTCAATATTATGAAAAACCCTAATTTAGTATATGTGCGACAAATTTAAGTTAATTTTTTTTATATTTGTGATAAATTTATTCCTCTTAATTTCTGTTAAATTGGATTAATACTTAAAAAATTCACAAATGGTTACAACAGTAACAAATAGAGGATAAAACTTCAAAGAGAAAGTAATTTGGAGCAGCTTCTACTGTTAATCGTCCTTGCTAGAGGGTAGCCTTTTCTTTTAATTTGTAAAATACTCTTCTTTGGGGAGATAATTATTAGAAAGAAGTTCGTCCATTGTACAATTGCAATAGAGCGAATTGATTGATTGTCAAACTTTTAGATGTATTTGATCTCACACGACCCATAATATAGAGAAAGAAGATAGTAATTCTTTGAACAAAACCCATATTTTAATCAAACTCAAAGAGAGCAATTAAGATCTTCAATTGCCCAAAAAGGAAAGTAATTAGGAGCCGCCGCATCTAAAATCAATGATCCTTTCTAGAGAGTGACCTTTTCTTTTCAATTTGTGAATTACTCTTCTTTTTGGACCAGTGAGATAGCTGTTAAGAGTTTCATACAAAAGAAGATCGTTCACTGTACAATTACATGCTAATCTATCAAAATTGATCATCAAATTTTTACATGTATTTGATCTCACATGACCCATATGATTTATATTTCTGACCATCGAATCGACAAAGGAGCCTCACACGACCTCAAATCGGCACGGCACATATTGCAGAGATCGTGGGATGTTAAAAATAAATTCGAGACACTCGACGATTGGTAGACGGTGACGAATTCTTTATATGTTTTGGGTCCATTATGCAGGGAGCACAGCTTCTGAATCAGTGCCTTGTGATTGTGATTTGGCTGGCATTTTGAGGGAATTAGACTAGATTATTCTAAAGTTGCCTAAATATCCAGTACGAGGATATGCCAATGATCTCTTTCTTAAGAAACAGGAAAAAATTTAGTGCGCAACACCAAATATGCTTAACTTGGCGTGGGCTCCACTGGCCAACAAGTAGGAAACTAGCATTCGGCGTAAAGGGCCCCACCCCCTCCCCCTTTTTATTAAAAAAAAAAAAAGTTGCTGACGTCATCGTATAAGATTTCCTTCCCGTCTGAGGCATTATTCTCGTCTACGCTTTCCATAGAGATAAGCGAAAATATAAATCGTCGGTTAGTATTGGATAGAGAAAATTAAAAGATAATTAGAAACATCGTACTTTTTTCTTTTGTCGGTAGGCCAAGAATTTCTTCTGATTGCCGTGAGCACCAAGTTATTATTTCACCGTTGTATGTGAAAAAAAAAATCAGTGTTCATATTTGTCAGCCGATAATTTAGAAAAAACAAAGTTGATTTCCTGAGTGAATACGGGGAATTAATGATTTAGAAATTTTCTATAAGATGGATGAAAAATCAGGAAATAGATGGGTATCTCACCCATAGGCGGGATAGGTGAAGCAGAGAAGTGCACTAGGGTTTTTGTGCGATTGTTGGATGGCATCTAAGCTCGAGGGCAAATTACATAGGACGGTAGCAAGCATGAAGATATGAAAATGTTTTGTTGAATGTGTGGGTGCGCAACTAGGGATAAGATCAAAAACGAAAGTATCAAGGAAAATGCAGGTATTACTTTGATAAATGATAAGATGAGTGGAGACTGTCTGAAATGGTTTGAGCAAGTTAAATGAACGCTTTTTCAAATCTCACGACGAGGCAATATGGACAGAAATTGGACATATCAATTGAAAAGGATCAAAGAAGGTTTAGAAGGATGTGGAAGAAAACCAACCATCTAGAACTCATGCGAAAAAAAAAAAATTCTAATGAAGCATCAAATCCAATGGCGTAATATTACTCATAAGTCAAGCCTATTTAGTGCAATGAGCCTTGGTTGTTGTTGTCGTCATTGCCACTGCCACCACAATTAATTCTGAAAAGAATTTTTTATCCTTGAATAAGAGGCTGAGCAGTGTTTTGGACCTAATTTTGCACGAGTGGTGTTTTATACCTAATTTTGCACTCTAACTAAATGTAGCCGTGTCCTTATTTCATCCAAATGCAAGCAAATCCACCAAGAGCCTATGACATTTCACATCATCGACCCAACCGCTTCTTTGCATTCTCAGTTGCATGTTTCCATGTCATAACGTACTTTGACTTAGAACGTCGAAATTGAAATTCTCTTGTCACTTTTTTGGAAAAGATTTTTTTCAAAAGAAAATATCATGAAAAACTCTAAATTAGTATATTCATAACAAACTTATCGTAAATTAATTTTTTGACTATCAAAAATTATAAATTGATACATTTATGATAAATTTTCTTCATATTATTTTTCATTAAATTATATTAATATTATGAAAATTCATAAACTGATACATAGATGGCAAACAAAGGATAAAACCCCAAATCGATATACTAGTTAATTATTTTTTTTGGTAAAGATATACTAGTTAATTATTATGTGTTATTTAACTTAGTAATTCGAGATGTATCGGTTCATAAATTTCTATGGTATTAATTCTTTTTTCCAGCAGTAATGCTACTGAAAACACATCACTTAATGAACGAATTGCGGTGTACGTTAACTCGAGTCAAATGCTTTGACCACCTTTAAGATGATGGGGGTCTAATTGCCCCTCTTTGCCCCACCACCACCGGTCTAACTGGAAATTGCAAATCCCCAACACTACTTAGGCCAAAGCATTCGAGCAATTTCTCAAAGGAGAGAGAAGGATTTTTTAGCAATGAAACCCACTAATGCCCATTTACTCACCCCCCCACGCTGACCCCCTAAAGCTCCGACAACATTATCAGCCACATAATGCCAACGGCAAGAAACCAAAAGCCACCGATAGCATCCGATGAAACGCAAATCCCGACACGGATCCCGCTTTCTCACCATCTGTTACTCAGGTCTTATTTAACAAGTGCTTCGGACGGCATTTGGGACGGTAAATCATGCTCGACAAGTAACGTTTTGATTTTTGGTGTATGCTAATTACGTATGAAACGAGAAAGACGACGCATTATGCACTGCATCTTTTTCATTGCTCAAATGCTCGAGCTGTGATTAGAGGTGACCGTTTTATTCGAGCCATTTTGGTGTTCAAATTTAGTGGCGGTTAGAGTATGCGGAACTGATCGCTTGAACTGGAAATTGCTCAGACCAGAGGCAGAGGGAAGAGGAAAAAAAAAGAAGGAAAAAAGATTAAAAATTTGGAAATTATAAAAATATTATTAAAATTATTCATGTTAGCGCAGATAAGCCAAATTTAGTTGGATAAACTGAATTGTCACAAGTGCAAAAGACACATGACTTTTTTGATAAATTCCTCGATTTAAATTAAGGCAATTTGGTGTTAATCGGGACTTGATGCAATTTTTTTTGTTCTTCACTTGAGCTTCTTTTTTGGGTCACAATGTTGCCGAAGAATGGGCAGTAAGACTGTCTTGTTTTAGGAGGAGATGGGTTGAAATTAGGGCGATTTGGTGATAATTGGGACTCAGATTAAGAAAGTGTGGAATTTCCATTTGTGGTTTGCATATATATTTAATTAGGGCCTCATTTGCAAAATCTTCTACATTGAACATTTATATATTGCCCTTGATCACACCAGTAATGGATATTTTAGCACGGTGCAAAAGGTTTAATGAGTCATTTGCATGACAAATAGAGCTTAAAAAACCAACAACAAAAGATGATTAATTTTAGCAAGTGCTCATGTTCCTTTCCTTGCCCTTGAATTTTCATAGCTGAGGTATCACAACGATTATTCATATTTATGAGGAAAAGAATGAGATATTGATGGAATTGAGTGTCAAGAAAGAGATATTCATGACTCGAGAGGGTTAATGATTTTTTGGGCATATTTTGATATTGGAACAGAATTTATTTTTCCTCGCATGTGAAGGATGCAGATGAATAGACTCAAAGAAATTTCAGGTAATTTTTTAATATGGAGTACCTCTAAATTAGGAAAAGAAGTTTGAGAGTGTCCTACTATTGAAAATAAGTTAATGAAGTGGGCTCACTTGGTGGGAAGACTCAAATCATCCTACCTTAAATAAGAAATCTCAGCATTCTTGGCCTCGACATACTAATAGAGGAGATGGAAGCAGATAAGGTTTATGATAAGTACAAGGGTTGGGGAGATTAAGTTTGTTCAAGCAAATATCGTATTAAGTTTGTTGCACCAGAATGAAGAATATCATTTAATTGGAGCTTATGATAATTAAGTTAGAAACTATCCAAATAAGAACATCTAGATTCTACTTGCCGGTGCTCCTAAAAAAACCAATGTTTGTTGAAAATGCTGTTTCTCCTTGATCGTAATAGACAACCGATAACGTGATTTTTGTCGGTGGGTCCAACAGGAGAGAGGGAAGATCATGATTCTTTATAAAAAAAAAACCAATATTTTAATTGAAATTCAAGAGAGCAATTGAGATCTTAAATTGCCCAAAAGAGAAAGTAATTAGGAGCCCCCGCTTTTACTATTAATGGCCCTTGCTAGAGAGTAACCTTTTATTTTAATTTGTGAAGTACTCCTTTTTTTTTTGGACTGGTGAGATGATTATTACAGTTCCATACAAAAGAAGTTCATCCGCTGTACAATTACATCTAAGCCAATCAATCAATCATCAAACTTTTACATGTATTTGATCTCATTATTCATATGATTTATACTTCCGATTGTCGAATCAACAAAGAAGCCTCGCATGACCTCAAATCGGCATGGCACGTGTTGTAGAAACTCAGGGGATATTAAAAGTAAATTTGAGACACTTAATGAACGAAAGATATCGGTGGAGTTCTCTAAATGGATTGGGTCTATATTGCAGGGGTATGGACTCTAAATCAGTATCTCGTGAATGTGATTTGGCTAGCGTTTGGAGGGAAGCGAATTAGAATATTCTAAAGTCGCCTAAATATCCAACGTGACGATATAACAATGATGTATTTCTTAAGAATAAGGAGATAAATTAGTGCGCAACTCCAAGTATAATTAACTTGGCGTGGGCTCCACCGGCCAACAAATAATAAACTAGCATTTGGTGCAAAGCGCCTCCCTCCCAAAAAAGAAAAAAATTGCTGACGTCACCGTATACGATTCCCTTCGTGTCTGAGACATTATTCTCGCGTACGAATTCCTTAAGGTTTTGTGAAAATATAAATTGTTGGTTAGTCTAGGATGGAGAAAATTAAAAGATAATTAGAAACACTGTATTTTTCTTGTCGGCAGGCCAGGAATTTCTCCTGACTGCCGTGAGTAACCAGGTTGCTATTTCACCGTTGTATGCGGGAAAAAAAAATATCAACGTTCATATTTGCCAGCCGATAATTTGGACAGAGAAGTTACTTCTTTAGCGAACATGGAAAATTAATGATTTAGAAAAATTCTATAAGATGGCTTTTTTTTTTTTTTTTTTTTTTTATCGAAACAGAAGATTGAAAAATCGGGAAATAGATGGAGATCTCGCCCATAGAACGGAGACGGGATAGATGAAGCGGAAAAGTGCACCCGGGATTTTGTGCTACCGTTGGATGGCACCTAAGCTCAAGGGCAAATTACATAGAATGGTAGTAAGCACGAAACGATTGTAGTAGATACAAAAATGTTTTGTTGAATGTACAGGCACATGACTAGGGATAAGATTAAAAACGAAAGTATTAGGGAATATGTAGGTGTTACTCCAATTGAGAATAAAATGGGCAAATATTGTACGAGTTTGTTCGAGTGGGTTGAATAAATGCATTCTCAAATGTTTTGGCAAGGCGATGTGAGCGGAAATTGGACACATCAATTAAAAAGGATCAATGAAGGTTTAGAAGGATGTGGAAGGATGCCAACTATCTCGAACTCACAAAAAAAAAAATCTTATAAAGGGTTGAGTCCAGTGGCATAAAATTCCCATAAGTCAAGCTGATTTAGTGTGATTTATTGCCGTCGTTATTGTTGCCGCCGCCGCCGCTGCCGTAGCAATTAATCCTAAAAAGATTTATTGTCCTCAAAAGAGGGGCCGAGTGGTGTTTTAGACCTAATTTTGCGCCCTAACTAAACGCAACCGCGTCCTTGATTCGTCCAAATGCAAGCAAATCCATTAAGAGCCTTTGACATTTTCACATCATTTACACAACCACTTCTTTGCATTCTCACCGGCAGGTTTCTATGTCAAAACGTAATTTGACTTAGAACATTGAAATTGCAATTCTCTTTTCCCTTTTTTGGAGAAGTTTTTTTTCGAGACTCAATATTATGAAAAATCCTAATTTAGTATATGTACAACAAATTTAAGTTAAATTAATTTTTTGATAAATTTATTCCTCTTAATTTATGTTAAATTGGATTAATACTCAAAAAATTTACAAGTTGTTATAATGGTAACAAACAGAAGATAAAACTTTAAATTAGTACACTTATCAACTATCATGTGTCATCAAATTTAATGATTTTATAATAAAATTTAACATAAATTAATGATGAATAAATTTATCATAATTATATCGAAAACTTTAAATTCGGGGTTTGTCGTATCATTAATTCTTTTTTCAACGGTAATGCTGCCCAAAACGCATCACCTAACGATGGAAAGGCCGTGAGCATTAACTAGAGTCAAATGGTCTGACGACCTTTAATGACGATGGGGTGGTTGCTAATTGTCCCTATTCGCAGCACCACCACTTCTACCGGTCTAAATGGGAAATGCGGTCACCAACGCTACTAAGGCCAAAGCATTCAATCAATTTCTCAAAGTGGAGAGAGGGATTTTTTTTTTTTTTTTTTTTTTTTTAGCAAAGGAAACCCACTAACACCATTTTAATCACTCTCCCCGCTGGCCTAAAAGCTTCGACAACATTCTCGGCCACAAAAAGCCAACAGCAAAGGAGCAAAAGCCACCGATAGCATCCGATGAGAATGCAAGTCCCGACACGGATCCGATTTCTCGCTGTCGTTACGTGATTAGTAAATCGGGTCTTACTTACCGAGTGCTCCCGAGGGCATTTGGGTAGGTAAATCATGCTCTCTAACAAATGACGTTTTGATATTCGATATATTCTAATTACATATGAAACGAGAGAGGCGACCCATTAAAAGTCTTGTCTTTTTCATTGCTTGAATGCTTGAGCTATTGCTAGAGGTGATCGTTCCATTCAAGCCTTTCCAATGTCCAAATTTAGTAGCGATTAGTGGTGTCCAAACAGATAGTTCAAAATGGGAATCACCCGGACTAAATCGAACCGGTCCAATTGCTAGAAATGTCAGTTCAGTTCCTGGTTCCTAAAAGTATAACTTGTGTCCCGATGATTTGATTTTCGATTCTAAATGAGAACTAGACTAGACCAAACTAGATCAACTATATATATATATATATATATATATATATATATATATATATATATATAATTTTATTTATTTATTTTAAAAAATTAATGGGTTTAGTTTATTATTTCCAAGAAAATAAAAGCTTGTAATTGAAAAATAAGATATTCAAATAGAAACATTAAAAAAAAATAATGGTATGTTTCATTGAACTAGATCGGAACTGAATCGAATTGATAATGATTGGTTTCATTAAACTAGATCGGAACTGAAGTTTGTAGGAATTGGGAATTGATCACCTTAAGCAATGACTTAAGGGATAATAAGCAAGATTATGATACAAAGAATTATTGAATTTTCGTCTAACGTGTAATTTAATAAATGAATTTTTAATTTATTCAACATAGTTCTTGAACTTTAGTTAAATATGTAATGTGGTCCCTGAACTTTAGCTTAATATGTAATATGGTCCTATAATTCTCGAACTGTACAAAAACATTTAATATAGTCATTCTATTTATTCAAAATCAATGATATCATTAAATATTTTCACATAATTCAATTACTATATCAAACAAATAAAAAATTCAAGCATCTCATTCTATAATGAGCTAAAGTTTATGGATTATACTGAATAAATTAAAAGCTCAAGAATCAAATTACACATTAAATCGAAATCTAAGGACTGTCGGTACAATCTTCCCTTTTGCCTAACGACATCATCGCGAACGAATTCGAGATTTTACCAAAAGCAGAAAGCCCTGCCCTCTCGATCGGGAACGGGACGAACCCCCGTAATTAGCAGAGGGCCTCAACTGTGACAATTCCAAAAGGTCCCATCACTGCCAGCTTGCTTCCTTTCCTCTTGCTTCCCCCCCTCTCTTTCTCTCACTCTCTTTTAATGGCTTTTCAGTCTCCCTCTCTTCTCCCCAGCCTCTCTCTCCCATGCACCTTCCTCCTCCTCCTCCTCCTCCTCCGTTCCTGAACCCGACCCCACCTCGCACCGCCGCGTGATCGCCGGAGCGGCGACGGGAAGAGCAGCCTCCGCCGCCGCAGCCGCCGAGGGGCTCGGGCCACATGAGCGACCAGCTCTCCAAGGCCACCTCCGTCTTCGGGCTCAACCTATGGGTCGTGGTGGGCATCTGCGTCGGCGTCGCCATCGTCCTCCTCCTCTTCTTCATCTCCCTCTGGCTCACCTCCCGGAAGTCCAGGACCGCCCCCCGCCCCCTGCCCGCCGGCGGCTCCGGCTCCGGCGCCGGCCACCACCTCACCTCCATCCCCGCCGTCTCCAAGGAGATCCAGGAAATCCAAATCCAGCACTCCCAGGTCCAGCCCGACCCCTTCCCCGACCCCCCGGACCCGCTCCCCGAGGAGGAGAGCCTCATTGGGTACAACCGGATTCACATTGAGATCGGCAAGGACCACCGCATATCGTACCCGGAGAGGTACTACGGGTCGTCCTCCCACGGGAGCGGCGGCGGCGGCGGCGGCGGCGGCGGGGAGGGCGGCCCCAGCAGAGGCGATCAGGTGGCGGCGGTCGTGCCGGAGGTCTCGCACTTGGGCTGGGGGCATTGGTATACTCTCCGGGAGCTCAAGGCCGCCACGAACGAGTTCACTGATGAAAATGTGATCGGCGAAGGAGGGTATGGGATTGTGTACTACGGTCTTCTGGAGGACAAGACTCAGGTCGCTGTCAAGAACTTGCTTAATAACAGGTGCGTTTCAATTTTAGTTTTTGTTGGTTTTTATGTGAAATTTGATCTTGCCTTTCGGGCGGTTGTGTTGTTTGTGGAATTGTGGGGTTTGGGTTTTTGCTGGGAAATGTGGATGCTTTTTTGTATTGTTTTTTAATGTCAGAGGAAGTGGTTGATCCTGAACGTTGTGTGTATTTGTGTATATCGGTATCTTAGGGGGCAAGCTGAGAAGGAGTTCAAAGTCGAAGTCGAAGCGATTGGGCGCGTTCGGCATAAGAACTTAGTGAGATTGCTTGGCTACTGTGCTGAAGGAGCTCATAGGTACATTCATCTCCCTTTGTTTCCTTTGGTTCAATTGCTCATGCTGAGTACAAGAAAATGTGCCGTAATTGCGGTTCAGTGCGTGTGTTCACTATTGATCGTATTCTGATTTGTTATTATTCGAAATTTGGTGCGAGGTTTCCAAGTAATTTTCAGATAACATCTTGGTTCTTGTCATTCAGGATGCTTGTGTATGAGTATGTCAATAATGGGAATTTAGAGCAGTGGCTTCATGGGGATGTTGGTCCTTGTAGTCCTTTGACTTGGGAGATACGGATGAAAATTATCTTGGGAACTGCCAAAGGGTAAGCTTCAGCATACACGATTTTGTTTAGCATTTGTCTCGTCCACTCTCCTTGTTCTCACGATTTTCTCTCCTCTTGCTACAAATACAGTTTGACTTACCTTCATGAGGGACTCGAACCGAAAGTGGTACATCGCGATATTAAATCGAGTAATATATTGCTCGACAAGCAGTGGAACCCTAAAGTCTCAGACTTTGGCCTTGCCAAGCTGCTCTGTTCAGAGAATAGTTATATCACAACTCGCGTGATGGGAACATTCGGGTCTGTATAACTTCTCACACTCTTAATCCAATATATCTATGTCTTTCTTGAAGCCAAGATGAACTCAATTTCATTATTGTTGCTTTTGCAGCTATGTAGCCCCTGAATATGCGAGTACGGGCATGCTTAATGAAAGAAGTGATATATACAGCTTTGGAATTCTGATCATGGAGATAATTTCTGGGAGAAACCCTGTTGATTATAGCCGCCCTCCAGAAGAGGTGTGCATTATAAAGTGACTTATCTTTTCCTAGTTCCCGTCAAAAAAATAAAATTTTGCGAAAATCTTCTCTTTTTTCCAGTTAACTAGACTTTATCCATTTTCCACCTTCTCTATTTTGCTAAAAGTTGAGAAAAATTGACAGGTGAATTTAGTTGATTGGCTCAAGAAGATGGTTACCGACAAGAACCCAGAGGGAGTGTTGGACCCCAAGTTGCCTGAGAAGCCTACTTCAAGGGCATTAAAGCGGGTACTTCTAGTAGCTCTAAAATGTGTTGACCCTACTGCACAGAAGCGCCCGAAGATGGGTCACGTAGTACACATGCTTGAAGCTGAGGAGTCTCCTTTCAAAGATGTATGTCTCTGTTTCATTGGAATATTTTGCTTTTTGCACATGTGCGTTTGCTAACATACATGATTTAGCTTTTTTTGTTGTTTTCCCAGTCTTCAGAATTTGCTCTAGTATTCACAATAAGGTGCGGTAATGCTAAGTGATGTCTTAGTATATAATTGAGTGGCACAAGATTGATGATTTATGCGGGTGGAGTTAACTGTTATTGTTCCATCCTCTCTGCTTCAGATGATAAGTTCGATAGCCCGCACAGTTTGTTACAAATACTTTAATTATGATTGATCTGATAATAGTGATGGTTTCTAACTTTGCCTTGGGTGATTGGTTTTCTCTAATCTCTTCGTGGGTCTGCGAGATTTACCTTAAGTTTGGACTCTTAATTCGTACCCTCAAGATTTGACTCTTGATCTTCACTTGAAGCATTTCCTATCTAGCTATGCTTATCTTACTGTACATGCTTTGTTAATTCTCTTATCATTTACTCAGGATCGTAGAGCTGGAAGGGACGCGGGGCGTGTTAATGGCAACAGGTCGCAGATTGGGTCGATAGAGACTAAAGTGCCGGAAACTGGTGGCAGTGCCCATGAAAACGTAACTTCTATAAATGAGGCACCTAGACATCAAGAATCCGAAGAGCAGAACTTGTAAATTCCAATGTCCTTCCAGAGAAAAATTCTTGTGGTTAATATAATAATGCTACATTCGGAAGATGTCATTCTTTGGCGACGGGGGGCTTTCAGATAAGTTTATATTACAACAGTGTTTCAATCCATTCCGTTTCATGTAGTTGATTTTCTCGCAAGTCCTTCCGTTCAAAAGCTATCATATTAGCTTCAGCATGTATTATATACAATGTAGCCAAGCTTGATTAAATTTTCCCTTCTCTGGCAATATCTATTGAATACCACCGCTGCTGCAATTGCTGTTGCTGCAGAGAATTACCTGCAACTGTCTTGAGTTTGAGAGACTGTCTTGTAGATGATCATTACTATGGTGAAACCATACCCAGAAAAACGAAGGAGGGACCGAGTATTCAATCATGCAAGTCCCAGAATTTAATGGTGTTGCTTAGAGTAAGGTTGGTTGGATCAAGAACTGGCAGTCTGACTGGGTCCCTCCACTAACATGGCCTTGTTAGTCCCCATAGGTGCATGAGTGCATGAAAAGGCCACGGTGTGGACACTCGAGAGTCTTTTCACAGCTGGGTTTGTTTATGGCTCTTTTCTCTTTGGAATCTCTCAAATTTCTAGCCGCCCCCCCCCCCCCCCCCCCCCCCCCCTCGCAATTGATGGCGAGGGTGGTCCATTTACTTTTTGGATAATAGCTCTGCGAGAGGTCCGTTTTACGATTTTGGCTCTTCTCATGTTATTATGAGAGGCCCACATGGTGCATCAATTTTCAGCGGCATCTTTCAATAGGTGTTGGAAATTCAATGATTCAGTCATGTGGCACTCTCAACTCCATTCTCTAAAGGTTTAATTTTTTGTAGTTTAGTGACTTTTCAGTCCCTAGTTCTTCAGAACTCGAGGTTTTTAGTCTCTTGACTTCGGTTTTTGTCCGAAGTTGAATTGGTGACCGTCTTGGTGTTCCAATCAGATACTTGATTGCAGCTCAAATTCAACGCAAAGAAGGATCAGAGAAATGTAAAAAGATTAATTGAACCTCGTTTATTTTTTCTGTATAGAGATCCTTAGCTTGTCTCGTAAGGTTAAGTAAGGTCACAGACACAAGAAGAAATCTTTCTTCTTCCAGCTAGAGAGATAGAGAGAGGGAGATGTCCATTGCTATTTCTGTAGGTCATAAATGAGAGTGCATGAGCTGTGCATTTAAAGATTGCTACTTTGTCTGTACTTTGCTAAGAGCAAGTAACATTTTTTTTTTTTTTAATATCAATGATTTGCGAAATTGGGCTTGGAGATTCGGCCATTCGCAAATTTGTAAAATATCTCATGGTCCCATGAACTGGTCAAGTCTAGACCTTTAACTTATGTAGCAACAATTTACGTGCGATTAGTGAAATTAAAATGGATGACTTGTAATTCATGATGGGTAGGACTCAAAGATAAATGGCTTTACAGCGTGGATCTTTACTCATTGCTTTGATTCTACACGTGATGGATCATTCTTTGGATTTTCCAAATTTAGGCGTCATATTTAATCTATGATCAATCATTAAATTTCACATTTTCAGAATGGGATTTGTATCATAGATACTTTTCTTTCCTTTTTCCTTTTTTTTTTTCCAGTTGTGACATGCTTGCTCGGCCAGGCCTTTCTCTTGAAATCAAGGCTTTGAGCTCCTCCTTTTGGCTTTGCTTGCGTCGTGCAGTAATATAGTTCACTAAAACAAAATTCATTTAAGTAAAAGATAAATCTACTTCAAATTAAAGAGTATCTTTAATATAGCTCAATTTAAATCTAGACACAAAGTCCTACATGAGATTAACTTCAATAAAACAAACTCTTTTAAGTCAAAACGAGGTTCTTCACATGAATGATTTGGACAATATAGGTGGTAAAATTTTTGATCAACCTTATTGAAATTTAACATAAATAGTTATGATTTGACCAATTTTCCGGTAAGCTATTGATATGGCGACACGTGGCCGCTCTTCAAAAGGCCGTGTCATTTGCCACACCACCTCCTGCATCAATAATTTGTTTGTGAATATTGTTCAAGCTATGGCCAATGCAGATCAATCGGCAAAGAGTGGCCCAAGTTCAGTGCACCCGGTAATCAAACTTAAGAAGATTCTCAGTAGCCCAGCCGATCGAGTTCTAGCCAAAATGTACTTTGCAACCGAAATTTTTCCTATCGTTTTTCATAATGAGTTAAGCAAAACCACAATTGAAGTCGTGTTGATGCATTTAATTACCTTGTTATCTGTGGAAATGACTAGGCTTTTGCCCATGTTCGGTGCCTTGAAAATGCCAACGAACGATGCCGTGATTAGTTTAATAAGCGTGTTTAAAATTCATTAAGAAGAGCTCATTGAATCTTGAGGTAAGTTCCAAGAATTTTCATTGCTTGAGAAATTAATATTAAAATGAGGAAGCAGACATGGATCCAAATTTTCCTGTGCTTGTCCTGCACTCCCGCCTTTTTCCTTGCTGTTGCCTCCTCTTGTTATTTCTTTAATAATTTTTTTTCACATTTTTTATCTCATAAAACGAAAGAAAAATCAGCTTTGAATTATTCATGTAGTTAGAAAAAACAAAAAAAAAACCCATTACAATATTCATCAACTGGCATCAGCCTCTGTCAACCCCACCTCCTTCCATTAATTACCTTTCGTAAACCACACTATTCCCAAAAAAATCAATAAACATATCGAAACCCTAACTCTGCATCTCCCATATAAATATGTAATGAAAATTTAATTAAAATAAAATAAGATGAAGAAGACAAATTAATGAATTTCTTCATTCTAGGATAGAATTTTTCTTTTGCTCAATTATGGTCAGACACATTATTTAATGCATGGATTTGGTTTAGTGATTATGTGCAAAATCTAACATTTTGTCTTAGTTTGCTCGGTCGTATCTAGTGCTAGTCCCTAAAGCCCACACGTTCTCTTGTGCTCTGCTCGACTGGGGGATCGAGAAAACGAGCGATGTCGACGCACCTGTCGAAGACCGACTCGGAGGTGAGCAGCGTCACCCCGTCGTCGCCCGGCCGCTCGCCGCCGCGCCGCCCCCACCCGGCTTACTACGTCCAGAGCCCCTCCCGGGACTCCTCCTCCCACGACGGCGAGAAGACCACCAACTCCTTCCACTCCTCGCCGGCGCTGCTCAGCCCCTCCGGCTCCCCTTCCCACCCCTCCCACCACTCCTCCCTCGGCCCGCCCTCCCGCGGCTCCTCCTCCTCCACCCGATACTCGGGCTCCCTCAAGCCCGCCCAGCGGAAGGCCCACCTGGGCGAGGAGCCGGGGGCCGGGAGGGCCCGGCGGGGGAAGGGGTTCGACGCGATCGAGGAGGAGGGGCTGCTCGACGGCGGGGAGGGCGGCGGGATCCGGGGGTTGCCGCGGCGGTGCTACGTGGCGGGGTTCGTGCTGGGGTTCTTCGTGATGTTTACCTTCTTCGCGTTGATTCTGTGGGGGGCGAGCCGGCCCCAGAAGCCGAGAATCGCCATGAAGGTACGTGCGTTTCTGAGTGCAAGATCATTTCTCTCTTCCTGCTATTCTCGTTTTCGTCCTTGAACGGTTCTTGCTGCAGAGCATAGTGTTCGATCAGTTCGTGGTCCAGGCCGGGGCGGACTTCACCGGGGTGGCGACGGACATGGTGTCGATGAACTCCACGGTGAAGCTCACGTTCAAGAACACCGCCACCTTCTTCGGCGTCCACGTCGCCGCCACCCCTCTCGACCTCTCCTATTCCCAGCTCAGTCTCGCCACCGGAACTGTAAGTGCATCACGCCTTCGACGATCATGTTCCATCGACCTTGGCTCGATCAATGTCGATCCAAATGTCATTAACCACTCGCATCGCGGTTTAGCATCAGACCATGCACGAATTTCAGAACGGTAGATGCACCTAATCAGCATAGATGACTCGAAAATCCAGTAAATCTCAAGCCCAGATGTATGATTATTTTATGATCGAAATATTACGAGTCATGAAATTTCGACGCATTCCTAACTATGAAAGAACGTGTAGATGACGATATCAGTCTCGATCAAGATTGGTGTTTTTGATTTACCATGGTTTGTATTGTACTATAACGAAGATCGACTCATTTATCACGGCCCGAATTTGATCACGAGGGCTGTTCCTAACTGAAAAAGAGAAATGTACAATATAACTATCGTTTCACTATCTGATCGGGCATCGTCATTTTTTTTTCCTTTCCCATTAACAGATAAACAAGTTCTATCAGTCGAGGAAGAGCTCGAGATCGATTGCGGTGACGCTGAAGGGGAACAAAATCCCGCTATACGGTGGCGGAGCCGACCTGAGCAGCGTGAACGGGGCGCCGACCCAGCCGGTGCCGCTCGTGCTGACCTTCCTGGTCCGGTCGAAGGCGTACGTCCTGGGGAAGCTGGTGAAGCCCAGGTTCAACCGGAGGATCCAGTGCTCGGTCACCATGGATCCCAAGAAGATGAGCGTCGTCGTTTCCTTGAAGGACAAGTGCACTTACCAGTGAAGAGCGAGGGGGTGATGCATGTGATTTGATCGTTATATTATATGTGTAAGTATAGGGCCCCGTAGTTTCCATTTCTTTTTATTTTCTTTGAATTTCTATTTTTGATATTTTTGGTTTTACCACGATCGACTTCTTCGAGGAAGATATGGAAAATTTTCTAGATTTTGATAAGAGTTAGGAAAAACCTACTTATTGTGCGAGATATAAATTAAAGAATATCTTTTTGGGTTCTTTAGGCGTGTTTTAGTTTAATGCGATGCCTTTTTCTAGATAAGTACAATTTCATTAGCATTCATTTGAGAGGAATTGATCCATTGGGCTGTAAGTGATAACCTCAAAGGTTTAGTTAATAATTGCTCACCGCAAGAATTCGTAAAAGAAATAAACGTATCGATAACACTCATCTGATTGATTCTGAAATGCTGATGAAATGAACTTATTAGTGACAATATGAATCGTTCTAAAGGAATGTGAACTTGATGAGATAGAAAACATAGACTAAGGTAGAAGACAATAGTGAAATAGAATAATGCAAGAACACGGATATTATTAGACTGAAAATACCGTTTTCTTTTTTATTTCGAAGCACTCGACGTAAGGACATTTCGTGTTTCATTAGTATTTTCTGTCTTGACATATTTACTTTAGAATAATGAAAACTATTTTTCTTTTTCTTGGTTGTTAATGTTGTGGGAATTGGGTTGCAATTTGTAATTTCGAATAGATTTCTAAGGCAAATATAGAAAAACTCTCCAGAGAGGATTTGTCAGAATCTGTCCGGTGAAAATGGGAGGTAACCCTACGGGGGTAATAAATGGGCAGACATGAAACGAAACAAAGCCAATCTCGGCATTTATGTAGGAGAGACGTTGTTGCTCTGTCTCAAATGAGCTTGTTCACATCCTTACTCTTAGGAAAGAAGGCAAGAATTCTGGTTTTTTCTTTTCCAATTCATCTTATTAGAAACTTTCATTTTAACTTTTGTATGTCGGTTTCAGTCATGATCTATGAAAGCTAATTATCAATTTAAGAATATAACCCTAGATGGGTCCAATTTTACAGAGAACACGAGGTATCTAGACATTTCAACTCGATTAGTCTCGGATGGTTATGGATAGAAGTGTTGAAGGAGAGGAATCTTATTATGCACCTATCAACTTAAGTGAGATTGTTTTTACCAAAAAATATAAAATTTTACCAAAAAAAAAACTTAAGTGAGATTGTCGGGAAAAAAAAGATTAAAGCATCAGTGAAAATGAAAACCAAAAAGATTTCAATTTTTGCGGTTATTCTAGTTTTGTTAAAAGGTATCTAAGTTTGCGAAAAAGTCAAAATTTTCGACATGAATCATATCACAAAATTGCAAAGGAAAGATATTGACTTGGGAGAAGATGATGAACATAAAAGAGTATTGCATCGTATCACTTAAGCTCATTCCGGTCGAGCTTGCAGCTTGAGCAAGCTCCTCCAGCTGTTGTTGCAAGTTTTGCGAGAGAGAGGGGAGAGGGTCGTGTTATTTATAACATGATCTCACATTGTTTAGGGATATAGTTTTTAAGATATGTTCACCAGGGAAAGTTCCCTCGACAAAATTCTTTCACCGAAGAGGTAAAGCTCTGGTTTATTGTTTGTAACGGGTTCATGTTGCTCTGAAAAGGAAGCCATTGATCTAAATTACTGGCAAAAGAAAAGTGCAGAAAACAGGAGAAAAGTAAAAGTGCGATTGAACGAAAAAGTGCAACAAAAGGAAAGATAACGACTTTAAACTGAATGATCGGTTGTTGATTTGGCAAAAAGGTCTCTACATTGATGCATCTTCAGCTATTTATAATGGTATTCCACAGGTAACTGCTTTTTAGGAGTTACCATTCCGATATCTATAATATTCTGGAAGTCTCGGCTCCTGATGGGTGACCACCTTGCCTTGCCAATATTCTTGCTAGTATTGAATCCCGTAACTACTCCAATTCTTATCTCATTAGTTTTGACAAGGCCCTTGTCGCATTATTTGAAACACCTATTTTTCGACTCTTGGCATTCTGGCCCACTCTCCATGGATTCCCGCATATTGGGCCTACTTTACTCTTTATGGCTTCCGAAGCCCAATAAGCTAATTTGGGTGCCAACAAGATAAAAACTTATCCTTAAACATGTTTAACCCTCACGAGCATGAGCCCCAAAATTCCTAGTCGATGTTTTACCAGCCAATTGAGAGGCTGGGGAAGGCAAGTACGGGGTCTCCCACCCCAGGCGGTTCTCCCGCCTTTACCTTCCACGAGCAATTTAAGGACTTGCTCAGGTCCAAACCCACTTTTCTCTTTTGAGCGACGATTATTTCACCGCATGGTTTCATGCTCGTACATTTTCGGTGACAACCACCCATTTAGAAACTGTTCTAATAAGTGTAATATTAATATAGAAACTAATGTGATCTTACAATTAGATCAATTCGAAATCACTAGAAAAATGAAAGAAAAACAATAAAAACATTGGAAATTTATGTGGTTTGGTCCGAGTGTCGCTACGTGTTTCATGAGGAAAGCTAGCAGTAAATAATTTACTCATTATTGGAGTTACAATTACTTATACTTTCAAGTATTTTCTGTATCTAGATTAAATCCACCCACAGAATTTTTAAAAATAAATAACTCAATTGGATGTAAATCTCAGCGTTGATGCCCAAAGCAAAAGTTTTAGGTAGGATTCAACCAAGAACGCCCGTCCTACACGTTCTTTTCTATCTTCTCCAAGCACTAGTGGTGGCTTTTTTCACTAAGGGAAACCCATGACTTCTTTTTTCTCCCCTTTTCATGCGGCAGCTGTAGGCTTTAAGAAAATAAAAAGCAAAACCTACGCTATTACTCCCTAGGCCCATTTAACATGTCGGTGCCCATACGCCCTCTCCCCCTGTTGGTACAATATCTTTATCAAGCCTTGTACATGACTCTACCCTCTTAGTGCTTAACGTTTGAGAAATGCTAAGGTCTGCACAAAACCTTAGAAAAAAAAAATTAAGGATTTACTTAGGACCGACGAGTCAAAATATGTATAGATAATATTAAGTGAGCCCCTCTTCTTTTTGTATTGTCAAAAGGAAGTTCTTGCGTGGCAACATAATGAGAAGTCCAAGAAGTCGACCCATTCAAAGATAGAAAAAGTATAGTTCCTAGAATCTGGAATTTGAAAATAGAACTGGTTATATGATATGAAGGATAGGTTCCGGATTCTAAAAATTGAAGAACTTGTGCCGACAATTAGATTCGAGGTTTTCGATTCACTTAGAACATAGAAGAAGTCTCCGTGTTTCTTATTATATGTCTTCATGCAGTCCTATTGCATTTCATCACATGCAATGATGAGTGTATAATTTGAAATCACTAATATGAGTTTTCATTGATATCCATGATTAATACTTATATTTTATGAATGTTTCATATTCTTCGTTAATCTAAATATGAGTTGGAATTGGTGAATTTTAGCAAATGATGGCTATTAAATGTGGTGATTTACTTTAATTGTTCAACTAAGAGTATATATGGAACTTGAGGAGATCCATGAATCAACCCTAAAATCTATGACATGATAAGTTATAGATTTTTGGGTATGCAAGATAGGTTTCGATTTTAAAAAATTAGAGAACTTGTTCCACTGGCCAGGTTCCAGGTGAAAGTTGGATAGAACTTGGTACCGCTCAACCCAACTTGAAGATCGCCTTTTTTAATAGAAAATAACATCAATTTCCACTATCCTAAGAATCCGCATTCGCTCGGGATTGACAAAAAAGAACACATGCCCTAGATTTTTTAAACAAAGTTAAATCCTCCAAATGGGTCAGGTTTCATACACAACTCATGCTCGAAATATAATTTAACATTGAAAGAGCATTAGTGGACGCAAGTGAGGAGGAAAAAAGGCAAAAAAAAAAAAAAACCCAAAAAACCCAAAAAACCAAAAAACGAAAGAGAGGATGGAGTAAAAGATGTATATCATCACTTTGGCTCAATGTGAAACCTCATTTATGAATTTTTCATTTGTTAAATGCAGTCCCTTAATTTTTGGTATGTTTATTCTAATCCCTTAACTGTATTAAAATATTTCAAGTTTAGACATAATATTTAATATTTTCATATGGTTTATGAATGAAATTAAACATGTATCAAAAGTACATGAATCACATTTTACAGATTAAAAGTGCTAAGAATGCAACCGGAGATTCGACTTAGAGCAAATTGCTGACACCATCAACCACTCAAGAGAGGCCATGATAGTGACGCTTGCAGCTGTCGCAGTGGTCAGCGATGAGGAGAGAGAGAGCATTTAGTTTTTCTACAAAAATCATTAGTTGGATCCACATCCATCAATTCTATTTTTATATACGAGATTTTATGAGATTACTACCGACTATTCTAAAAGCTTACTGACACTTATTTTTTAAACCCAAAAAAAAAAAAAAGGGAAAAAACGCTTAGGGGGTCGGGTCGGGCCGGATCCGGCCTTGGCCCGCGGATCCGGCCCGACCCGACGCGCCACCCGCCTCTTTTTCCCCTGCATTGGGCCCGGCCCTTTTCCCCTTCAGCCCAGCGTGCCCAGCGTGCCCCGGCTGTCTCCCTCCTCCATACCATCTTCGCGCCGAAACCTGCAGGAAAAGAAGAGAAAAGACGGGGGGAGCAGGGGCAGAAGGGAGGAGGATAGCAGGAGAGAGGGCCGGAAGATAACAAAACAGCGACAGAGTCCAAGGGAAGGCGGTGGAGCTAGAGCGGCAGAGCTTTGGCCGACACCTCGCCCCGCGTGCGAGCTCCACCGACGAACTCCTTCCAGTCGGCACCATCGAGCCCGAACCGGTAAGCCCTTCGTCCCGTGCCCTATTTCTTGCCTTGTTTTTGGGTACGACAGCCGGAGGGTCGCGGCCGACCGGCTCGCGCGAACTCTGGCCCCGTCCATTCCTCCTCTGGTCGTCGTGTGTTTCTTCATCCGTTTGGCGAGAGTCTCGGTTTGGGTTCCGTTCCTAGTTGAGCCGAAAAACCTCATGATTCGCGAGCGCCCCTTCACCCGTTCGACGAAATGCTTAAATGAGATCTAGTTTTCGTCGTCCTCCCGTTTTTAGCCGAAATCAAATTGTCCGGGCGCGTCGTGTTCTATCGGGATGTTCCAGTGGTGTTCGGCGACCCTGGGCGTCGGCCGTGTGGTCGTTCGGCACATTCCCATCGTCGCCGTAGTTTGTTTGGTGTTTAGCCGTGGTGTGGTTCTCGGCCGGCGGTAGGGAGGTCGGCCGGCGAGTGGTGGCGGAGTGGAAGACCGGTGAAGGGGGGTAGCTTGGCGGCGGCCTGAGATTTGGCCGGGGTTTGTCTAAAAATGTAGGAGCTCCGGTGAGGGCGGGCGTGAGCTCGTTGAGGAAGACGGCCGAGGAAGAAGACGACCGGGAGGAGAAAATAAAAATAAAATTAGAAAAATTGAAAAATGTCAGGAAATTCAAAGTTTCTTTTGAAATTTTTAAAAAAAGACTTTATGACCTGTTTTCTCAAAAAATGAAATTTCTTAACTTTACCTTAGGTTTCAATTATTGTTTTCAAAGATAATTACCCTTGTTTGCGTGCTTTTGCTGTTTTGATCCCTCTAGTCTAGTTAAGATTATTATTTATCTTTCCTTAATGCTAGATTTTTGCTCTTCCATGCAATTTATTTAAACGCTTTCATTGGTTGCTAATATTATTGTGCACCCATATGATCACCTCATGTGTTAGAAGATATACCTAAAATTAATCCAAACTGTCTAACAAAAATATATTTTTTTAAAATAAACAAAATTATGTATCGAAAGGGCACTAATTGGTCAATTGATGTAATTAAGTCCCCAACCCTAAATATTCTGGCTGTGTAGGAAGTGAGGCATACCCCATGTCTCGTTTGGTTTCTAACTGATCCGAATAAGTTAGTGTCAACTTCTTAATATAAAATTCTTAAGAATACCCTAATGTCGCGTGAGGTATGGACGTTTCGTCCTTTAGGCAATACCTCTAAACTTGTTCCCTCCCCTAAGGGATAAGTCGAGTCAAAACTTAATCTATTAGATGAATACGTGATTTATTATTTAAATATTCTAACATTATAACTACTCATTTCATCAGTAGAACCTGTCCAACGCCGTAAAAAGCTGTGGTCTTTAGTTGATAAGGAGATTTAGCCTCTCCTAAACATTAATTTGTCAAGCACGTCAAATATAATGAGAAATTGATTATTAATGAGATTGGCAGGATCAGTGGGACATTTTTGGAACAAACATGCAAAGTATCGATGAAGAAAATGGACAAGAAAATCAAGAATTCGAAAAGAACCCAGAATCGAGAGTCTCCAGGGAACCTGTCGATTAAGAAAAAAAAGAAAAAAAAAAAGGAAGAAAAATAGGAGATGGATGCGCCAGCACTACCCCCAGTTTCTCTCGTACTTCGTCGTGGTCTTCTTCCATGTCGGGTTGGTCACGTCTTGGTCTCAAAGTCCTGGTTTTCTGCTTCTCCTTCTTCTTCTTCTTCAAATAGAAGAAGAAGGAGAAGCAGAAGACCGAGACTTCGAGGCTTCATTTCGATGCTTCGAAGCGATTTTTATGACCTTCTTTGATCATATGAGGTGGGAATTTAGAATTATAACCCAGATGAAAATAAGTAAAATATAAACTTGGAAAGATCTTTGAGGAGAAAGAGAAATTCTAATTAATGCCAACGAAAAAGAATAGGATGTAAGTGATTTCTTTACATACCTCAACGACGGCTTGGAGAGCCTTATTTATAAGAACTGAAGGAGGCCCGGCTTTCTTTCTAAAGCAAGATATTCCAAACTGTCTCTTGGTTTCTTGGTTAAAGTTAAAGTTGGATTTTCTAGAATAAGAAAGAGGCTAATTTGTTGTGGGATTTTAGGAGCCTTAGATTACCGGAGTTATGGAATTTTAGAAGTTTTATATTCTTTCCTCCTTTAAAACCCACGAAAAAGATAAGAATCACTTTGAAAGATTACTTAAATTCCTTATAAAGGAACATCCAAACAACTTTTATAACACATCATTAACTTTAAAACCCATCTCTAATTTAAGGGCAAATAACATATAAAAAACCCTAAACCATGCACACTCTAATATAAATACTCCAAATTTTTTTTAATGTCCTCGAAACCCGTAACCTGTCAACTGTAACATAAATATCTTCAACATTTATTTTTTATCACTAAAAAACCTCAACTTATTTATGCATAACACATATACACATCGTTTCAGTTCCATCAAGGGGTTATTAAGTTCTTTTTCACGTTTAGGTCATAGGATTTTTAGTGATAAAAAAATTAGTGATATTTGTTTTATAATTTGAGGTTTTTTATAATATTTTTTGACCCCTAATTTTGCCGGCTAGGTAAACCGTTGAAAAAATAGAAATGACAGGAAAAAAAAAAAAGGCAGTTGAGTAGACTAGCAAATAGTTATAGAATTTATTAAAATTTAAGTTAAAATTTTTTAAAATAAATTATTAGTATTAATTGATGATGATTTTTTTTTTTTGACATCATTGATGATGATGATAAAAGCGTCTTGGGTTTGTGCCCTTTTGGGCAGGGCGTTAAAAAAGGAGGCGCGTTTTCGTTTTGGATCAGAGCGCCATCGCACATGGACGTGTGCTTGTCCCCTTTTGGGCTTCTGGCACGAATAGCTTGCCGGCGAAGCCAACACCAAGTCAAACTCATTCGATTGCGCTCGTTCAAGAAGGCCTCAATTAGCAGATGGTGTGGGTAATCTGACGCATGGGCACATCCCACGAAACTCTACAAGTTCGTTCCGATGCACCCGAAACGCCCCTTCGACCATGGCTCTTACATGAAACTTTTACAGCTCTGCATCGCGAGGAATGCCTTCGGGTGTGGGCGCCAGGTGCACGGTCACATCATCGCAAGTGGGTTCCCGTCGAATGTCCACCTGAGAACTAAATTGCTCGTGTTTTACGCCAAATGCATGGAACTGAAAAGTGCGCGCAAGGTGTTTGATGAAATGCGCGAGAGAAGTGTCGTGTCTTGGTCCGCTATGGTTTCCGGGTGCTGCCAGAACGGGCGCTTTGAAGATGCTTTGACGACGTTTGTAGAGATGCGCAGGGAAGGTGTTAAGGCCAACCAGTTCACTTACGGGAGTGTGCTGCGGGCTTGTACTAGTATCGGGTGTTTTGATGTGGGAGTGCAGGTGCAAGGGTGCGTGGAAAAGGGAAGGTTGGTGGGTAACTTGTTCGTGCAGAGTGCTCTCATTGATTTTCACTCCAAATGTGGAAAGATGGAGGATGCAGAGCGCTTGTTTGAGGGAGTGACAGAGCGGGACACTGTTACATGGAATACTATGATCGGAGGATATGCAACTCGCGGTCTTGTTGCTAATTCTTTTCAACTGTTTCGCTTAATGATGAGAGAAGGTATTGGTAGCTGAAAGAACGTTTGCTGCTGTTTCTTGACCTTATGGTAATGAATTTCTTACAGTGTGCTTATCAGGAGAACAAAGACTCTGTGGTGCAGGTTGCATGTATTGCAGGGGGGTACTTAATCTTATTAGTCAATTTATATATGCTGCCCAGAAAAGTCACTCATGAAAACTTAAGATAATATGATTGTGGTACATGATTGAAATGTAAATGTATTTGCAAAGTAGAAGCTGAGCGAGTTTTAAGAGGAAGTTTTAGCTTGCAGTCTAACTGAACCAGATTGAGCAAGAATGCATGCATTGACTCCCCCCTCCCCCCCACCCCGCCCCCCCCCCCCCCTCCAAAAAAAAAAAAAAAATCCTTTATATTAACCACTGCATGGTTTAGAATATAATATTATTGAAGTTCAACAATCCTAGTTGCTAATATTCTGTGTCAAACTCGGCAGGCATGGCCCCTGATCGCTTCACACTAGGAAGTGTTTTACAAGCCTGTGCTGTTGGTGGCACTATTCTCCAAGTAAGCCAAGTTCATAAATTCATAGTAGAATGGGGCTTCTTATATTACAAAGATTTGACTGGATCTTTGATTGATGCTTATGCAAAATGTGGGAGTGTCCGAACTGCTCATCATTTATATAGGAGCATGGCACAAAAGGATTTAATATCATACACTGCCCTTGTTAATGCATATGCTCGGAAAGGTAAATTTGGGAATGATTTCCTGGATATCTTGAAGGAATTAGCATGTATGCAATTGGAAGTTGATGACATTACACTATGCTCTATACTTCATATATGTGCTGATATAGCATCATTGATCTTGGGACGACAAATACATGTCCTTGTTCTGAAACGTCTGGCCAGTAAAGATGTGGCCATTGGAAATGCTCTAGTTGACATGTATGGGAAATGTGGCGAGATCAAAGATGCTACTCGTGCTTTTGTTGAGATACAAGTGAAAAATGTCATTTCATGGACTTCATTGATTGCTTCTTATGGGAGGCATGGCTTTGGAAATGAGGCAGTTGCTCTTTATAGGCAGATGGAATCTAAAGGACTGAAGCCAAATGATGTTACATTTCTATCTCTCCTCTTTGCTTGCAGCCATAGTGGATTGACCAGTGAAGGATGGGATTGCTTTACTAACATGATCAGTAAATACAGCATTGTTCCAAGAGCAGAACATTTTTCCTGTTTGGTAGATCTATCTGCTCGTAGTGGTCAATTAGAAGAAGCGTATAAGTTGATACAAGAGATGGATATCAAACCAAATGCTTCTCTTTGGGCTTCTATACTGGGGGCATGTCGCATTTATGGCAATGCATCACTTGGAAAAATAGCAGCTAGACATCTTACCAGTTTAGATCCAAAAAATTGTGCAAATTATGTTCTTCTAGCAAGCATATATGCTGAAACTGGAGCATGGAGATATGCTCAAGACACGTGGTCCTGTATGGAAAAGATGGGCTTAAAGAAAGATCCAGGATACAGCCATTTATTACCCACAAAGAAGAGAATTGCACTTCTGCAGCATGGCTAATGATGTTATCCTGCTGTTACTCCTTCAGACATAAGAGGGTGGATTTTCTCAAGTTTTCCTTCCCTATCAATAACCACAAATGGTGCCATTCCTGTATCACCCTTCTCACACCATCAATGTAAGGTGGTCTATATTTCTAAACTTTGATGTTTTTGTTGGTTTTGATTTATTGTTTCATTTTTTTACATTTTGTCTTTTGTTTTTTTTTTTTTTTTCAGGAGCATGTAACTTCAAAGGTAGCAGATTGTCTTGACAAGATTCTTGACGCTTGAGCAAAGTCAAGAATCGAGATGAGAATGAGTGGTTTTTGTCAAATGTCTCCATCCAAATAACTACTTGTACAGGTATTCCTAATGAAGATGATAGCTGGATATCCTCTGTTTCAGGACTTTGAATATGTTTTGAATAATTGCAACAGGCAGATATGCATACTCTAGCATTCTCTCTCTTGAGTGGCTCCTTTGTCAAAGACCTCACAACATTGTGTGTCTGTGTATGTCCGTTACATATACTTGTAATTACATATCATTGTCTGGCTCAGGACTACAGAAAAAGGTGAAACCCATATTATGTAGAGTTACTATGGAGTTGTCGATTGAAGGGAACATTTAACTTGTAATTTTAAGCTTGAGAAGTAATATCTCTTGTCACTCGTGTGCCTCTTTCTGGTTTTCTTTTTTATATGCATTTAACTGTGTCGGTTGTCAATTGCTTCTGCTGTTGCAAGTTCATCAAATGTACAGTCGCAGTTACTGTTACTTTTATATGATTGTAAAGCACTCCCGATAGATCTGCTCACAAAAGATGTAATTTGCTGTAGGGGTGTTCATATAAAACCGAAAACCAATATACTGAGCCGAACCAAATTGATAAGTTTGGTTTAATAGTTTTTTATTTTTTTATTTTTTTGGTGGTTATTGTTTTGTGGGTTTAGGAAACCGATAAAACCAACCTGGACTGAGAAATTTGATAATTTACATTCTAACTGATAAATATGTAGTTTAACCTAACCAGATAAATTCTTTTAATCTAAGATTGCTCTATACTATTATATGAAAGATTTCTACTTCTCAGATTGCCATTATCGATTGATTTTTTATCTCAAATAATACTCACAAAAGAGTTTTCCATGATCTTTGGTGCTCTTACGTTCAGTTTTTTTTTTTTTTTTTCAGTAAGTGCATAGAAAGAGGTGCTTGTTATTTTAATTTTAATTTCACATTGAATTTAGATAGTCTAAGTATGAATTAAACTTGTTTCTTATAAATTAGCTTGATGATACTGTTTGAAACAGAACCAAACCGACAATAAACGAAGGTATTGGTTGGAATTGTGTTGTAATTTTATTGGTTTTGGGTTTGGGTTTGGGTTGAGATTCTTGCAAACTGGTATTCACTATGGGTTAAATATAACTCCCGACTGAACCGAACCAAACCATGAACACCCCTAATTTGTTGTTAACGTGTTCATCTATCAGTATCACTGACCCATTGTTCCTGAACTCTAGGAACCCATGCCCATCATACAACTAGCGAGGGAAGCTGAAGCTGTCACAGGAGTTTACTCAGTCGGGATAAATTGAGCTACATCATAGATGGGGCAGAAGCGAGGATTAGTATCTGTAAGTGGAATTTAACTTCATTGGCTATCTGATTTATTACTTTAAAATGAGGGAAGCTGCATTTGCAATCTTTTCTATACTTCAGAATTAGAAAAGCTGCCTTTGCAATAATTTTCGACCTTGGACAACTGGGTTTATGCTCAATCAGAATAAAGCGTGACTTATCCAGAATCTTGCATTAAAAAATGCTCCAGCTATGAAGTTAAACATGTCAGATCAAACCGGTGCACCAATTTATTAGGCGAAGATGCAACCTTTTATTTGGTTGTTAATAAGTGCATTGACGTTTATGACATTTGAATGAGTTGTTTGATAGCACAATGGCTTGTATATGTTGAATTTAATGTTTGGAAAAAGCCAAGACATATGTGTCTGTTTGCGATGCATGCTTTGACTGTTAATAGATGGTTACTGAAAATTTGGATTTAATAGGATATGTACCCTTAAAATACAGTTTGCAGGGACAAAGTAAAATCGACCAAAATAAATTTGGCATAAGATGAGAAATTTTAATGGCTAGTGTTAGTTGCTTAGCAAAGCCATACATGTTAAAGGCAATGACAATTAACATCACAGATTCACAGCGCCACATGAGAACAGGAATTCTTGTTGGTTTAGTTCTTGGAAATATTTCATTTACCATGCATCTCTCTGGCTTCCTTCCCACTGTTCTTGGAACTTCTGCTGTGCCAGTAGACCTCGCATGATAATTTTAAATTCTCAGCAAGTACTGATATTGCACCTCTATTATTGCGAAATGCAGATTTGAAGGTCAAATTTGTGGGAAGAACATTGAAATTGGAATGCTTGGCCACGACTGGAAATTTAGGTAACAATTTATCATTGAACTTTTCAGAAGTTTTTTGGGTGAAATCTTCTAAATTGTCTTGAATCCTATTGTTGAATAAGTTTTTCCACATTAATGGTCATTGACCTTACTGCTCTAGTTGAACATATGCCGACACCTCAAGAGGATGAAATGCCCACATAATTTTTTATAGAATTTCTCAGCCAGGTGCATTGCAGTTCAACATGTGAAGGTGGTTCAAGTAAGATTTTCAGGCTCACACAAGATTTGGAAGCCGAACCAACCACTTGAGTTGGGAACAGGAAGAGGCCAATGGGGAAAACTTAAAGAAAACATACATGGCAATGAGATTTTGCAGTTGGGAAACTTAGTTCTTACTTCTAACCGTAGAAAAGGGCATAATTCATTTGTAATCTAGAAGCGATTTCTTCTCAAAACAAAGCGCTGCCCATAAGCACACATAAGGCAAAAGGGTACATTGGCTACATTTATCCACCACGAATCGTCAATCGCTCTCAGAACACCCGTCAAACATTCTTATCGCAAAATACTTCATTGTAAACATTTGTTAAGATATCGATTGTGAGGTTGCTAGTGCGTGTACTAAAACAACATCGCTGGAGAGAATGAGAAACCAGACAAATTATTTTAAGCACAGTCAGGTACTTGGGCACACCCGAATTCGACATAACATTACGTCAAAAGCACTAATCTCGTGTCCGCCACGCGCGAACAGCAACACTTTCCCAATCGGCGAACGATCTTGAAGCGCCTTTTGGAGACAGGTAATCAACCACGTAAATCTCACGAAGTTCTTAACGAATCGATTTTTCATATATTTTTTAACTAGATCTCAAAGTCCCAACACCACAACAACAACAATCTACACACGTGTTAGCAGCATCGGCCTTACTGCAGAACAGACGACGACACGAACAGCTAAGCAACTTCTCCGGCGAGATCAAGAAACAGAGCATACACGCTACTAAGCGATACAAGAAAACAACCCGAACGAAAGAAAGAAGAGAACACAATGTCGCCGCGGTCGGACCGGGACCGGGACCGGGACCGGCTTTCATCGCCGGCAGAGGGTGATCCTGGAGCAGCCCCGGTTGTAGGGGTGGACGGGGCCCCTGGCCTTGAAGCAGTTGTGGGTGTAGTAGGACCTCCCCGACCGGGGCGGGCACGGCACCCGGTTTGCCGACAGCGCCCCGTACGAAATGTAGAACTTCACGATGCCGTGCCAGAACAGGGACCGGCGGCCCGCCTCCCCCTCGATCTCCTCCTCCTCCCCCTCCCCCTCCCCCTCGCCGTCGCCGAAGAAGCCGTCGTACAGGGACGCCGCGCCCGGCCACTCCATTGTCGGGTCGGACGTCATCATCTTCAGGCCCGCCTCGTCGGCGGCCACCGCTTGGGCTCCCGCGAGGCTGTGGGCGGCGAGGAGGGAGTGGAGGAGGAGGAGGGAGGCGAGGAGGGCGAGGCTGAAGACGGAGGAGGAGGCCATGAGCGAGGTAGAGAGAGAGAGAGAGGGAGAGAGGGAGAGTGAATGGGTGATGGGAAGTGGTTGCTCGTGTCTGTAGCAATTTCTTCTTCTTCTTTCTTCGCAATAAAGGACTTCACGATACTGTGCATGGACAATTTTTAACCCTTTGACTAAAAAGTTAGCAAATTTCGTCCAAAAAAAAAAAAAAAAAAGACTAAAAAGTTAGCAAAGCTTATTCATAGAAAGAAGTTACTACTTTTTTGTCCTTCGAAAAGATAAGAAAAGCCATCATATCGAATCATGCAAAATCCCCGTTGTACGAGTTATGTCCCTCTGCATTGATGATTTCTTTTCGTTAATCTAAACTAAACCGGTAAGTTGGTCACTTTGACTTAGTCATCGATAGTTCGATTTTTTCTTGTTAGAACTTATCAGAAATATAGTTGCATGGACCCGATCGATCAGAGAGACGAGTGATTGTTGTCGGATGCGATAGACCCACATTATCATTACTTTTGAAATTACTTGATCTGAAGGTTACAAAATAGAGACTAAATAGAACAATCAAGATTGATCTACGGGGACACTTAATCCTAACAAGATTTGAGAAGATTGGAGATGCGGTAAGGTCAATCTCATCTTTAGGTATTAAGGTCAATCACATCTTTAGATATCAGCATAGGTTCAATTCTTTTGCTTATGGGTTTTTTTTTTTGGACAATATTTGCTTATGGGTTTGTTATCCAATAAATCAAGAAAATGAAGAAAGAACAAAGTAGGCGATCTCATTCTGAATCATTGAGAGCATATAAAGCAATATGATTTGGTTTGACTTCACATGACTCCACCCCACCAAATCGCGTAAATAATAATTTCAAGGAAAATGACATAAATTGTTCATAATTTTAGCTCAACATATAATATGATCCTCGAATTTTTAATTTATTTAAAATGATCTATAAATTTTAATGTATAATATTCGATATATGTTCATAAAACACATTGCACATTAAACTGAATAGGTTGAAGGCTCTCGCAATTCTTATGTCATTTTCCCTAATTTGACTTATCTGTTTTTGCGGCAATTTTTTTTTTTGTTTTTTTTGGGGGGGCATGGGGGCTTTTAAGAGGTGAGTTGACGGGTGAGACAAGTCATTATTGCCGAGATGAAGACGGGTCACATGCACGAAAGGACAGGCGTCGATTGGATTACAGCTATTCGCGGTTCCGTTCCCCCACCGCCGACACGTGTCCCCATTGCAGCGCTCCGTTTCGTTCCTCCCTCCGCGATTGGGTACGGCGAGGCGCAGGATTTCGGGCCTCCCGATTGGCTCCACGCCACAAGCCTAACTACGTTTCGAGACGGGATTGGGTGATGCAGAGAAGACGAGGTGTACCGCGAAGCACTGGAATGCCGGGAGGACCGAGACACCGCGGCATGTCGGACGAAACTTTTAAGACGCGGCCGGTCGCCTGGGCCAGCGGCTGGGGCCCACCTATCCTGCGTCTTCGAGTTTCTTTTTCTTTTCTTTTTTTTTTTTGTGGATATTTTTGTGGATTGTCGTTTTCTGGAAATTCTTGTTTCCCTAATTTTCAGTTTTCTATATTGACCTCTTTCTTTTCCTTTGCATGATCTCGATTCGCAACTTGTTTTGTTGGAACGGATTTTGACATCTTTTAGATAGGATCAGATAGTGGAGAAATTAAAGTAAGATAAAAGTGCAAGTATAGAAAGCAAAATCCTTAAAGTTAAGCATAACATACTCGGTATGTATATCAATATAAATTAAAGATTTCATGATATGTATATCGTTTAATTTCATTAGATAAAGATAATATTGACTCATGCAAATCGTAAACCCAAGTTTGATAGCGATGTGAACTAATAAGACATTCCATTTGCTTGGCATGAATGTTGAAATAAAGAGAATAAATTCTATTATAAAAGACGAAAAGCACTTTCAAATTTTTTAGGTAGATTTTTGCATCTTATAACTTCAAAATCAATTTTGCACCATGCTGCCAATCTTGTATTATGCAACTCTATGCATTATTTACTTTTGTTTCTATTCGAATCTACCTTAAAGTTAAACCTTTCCTCAAGATGAATTTGGTACAAATTTTCATTCAATCTTGATGTGGATGTTCTTATTTGGTTGAACTATTGGATTTATGTTTAGGATATCGATAGATGAATTTGGCCCCACGAAATTTTTGGCTCTCTTGAATTGAGTGGAAAAGTTGAGGAATTGAGTTAGTATTTCGTGCATTCATATTGCTTTAACCTTACAACTTTTGCTTCAGAATTTGAAAATGGAAAAGATTTTTTTTTTAACCTTACAACACGAGAGAAAATAATATTGCCCAATTGTCTACAGTTTAACATTTGATAAAGTTACAATTGTTTGGTGCTAAATAAACGTCGATTTATCCAAGAAAAATAAAAGTCAAGAAAGAAACAAAATGTCGTAAAAAATTGGCGATGCAAAGAGGCACGCCTGGTGGGACTCGAACCCACAATCGTCTGATTAGAAGTCAGACGCCTTATCCATTAGGCCACAGGCGCTGTTTTTGACCCTATTTTTCCATATCATTAATATATAATAAAATAACTGTTAAGAAAATGACCGGCCCATCTTGCCCTTGTGACGATTGAATATTCAGACTTTTATATCTCGAAAGAGGATTTTGTTGGGCCTAACCTGGGATTGAGTTTGAGCTTGTGGATATTTCTGGAAATTGAAATTGAAATTGAAATTGAATTTGAAATTGCAATTGAAATGTACGATGGGCCCAACAGGGGAGGAAAAGCAAACAGAAGATGGGCTGAAGAAGCAACAAAGAAGAGTTTGGTCTCAACTCGCACGGGACATCCAAGGCTAAGAAACAAAGACAGAAAACGAAAAAATAAAAATAAAAACATAACGGGTTTGAGATCGGCGGTGAAGGAGGAAAATTTAGATCAAAGAGCATGAGATACAAAGACTAAATACGAAATTTCATGTGGATTGCGATCATGGTATGTGCTCACTAAAGTTCACACCAAAATGACAATGAAATGATATCAATAACATCAGTCACGGATAGTTTCCACCATGACCCATCAATTGTTGAGATCATCGAGAGGGAGGATGCACGAACTTTAGTTCGAGGGGCCTATATTCCAATTAGACGCCTTCCATCGAATTCACACCTTTTAAAGTTAGTGTTTTCCCCCTTTCTAGATGAGGAGGAAAGGGGAGGATAAGGTTCTTTTTCCCCTCCAAGTTGTCTCTCCACAATATGTCTATATTTGCAGGTAAATTACAAGGGAAGGACCACAAGCAATTTCTCTCTTCATTTAATTCCCCTCTCTCTCTCTCTCTCTCTCTCTCTCTCTCTCTCTCTCTATCAGCCTTGCTCTCCAACATGTTGGACGCCTCGAAGCTTCATTGGCTGGCCGACTTACTTACTCCAGTAATGCTCAAGAACAAAAAAAATTTGATGGCCAGGGGCTGAAATAAATAGCTCGAGAACGCTCCAAGTTGTGTGGTCCAACATTTCGTGGCTCGATTTTCCTTGGATTCCTTTTCCTACTTGAGTTCTTTTTTTCCTTTTGCAAAGATGCCCCTGCAAATTTCTTGTTTTTGTAAAACTATATCAAATTCTTATTCAAAAGGGAGATGTATATCATGTTTATTTAATTTAAAGTTTTGAAGTTAGCATCTTTTCTCACCGTTAACGCCTTGATTACCATCAATAAGTCAACAAAGAGTTGCAAAGAACCTGATTTTTTTCTATTATGTGATGTTTGTCGTAAATTTTTCTTATTATGGTTCAAACTTCTTCAAAAGACTTTCATGTCCAAAGAGTAAAAAAAAAAAAAAAAAAGATGAAATATAGTTTCTGGATAATTGGAGAAGATTATATATGATTTAAGATATTAAAAAAAAATAAAACATATTTTGTGCGTCCTTATCTCACATCCTTAATTTTTTGGAACAAAATATCACATACTTGACTTGAATAACTTCATATGGATTTAACAATATTTGTTTGTTCTAGAGATGAACATTATTAGGTTCCCGTGCCTATATGACAGCTTTTATAAGTTTTTCACCAAGTGCTTCCATGCAGATATATTTCATAAGAAGGGCCAAGCAGTTTTTGAACACCAAACAAATCTCAAAGTTAACGTTACAAAAGAAAAAAAAAAAATCATCACGAGGCACTTGACATTTAACTGACGTAAAGATGACACGAGAAACTATTTTCCAGAAATTAATTTTTAAATATCCAATAACTAATAAGTAAAGTTACCCAGAAAAACATATTTTCTCAGAAAAGCACCGCCAGACTTGAATACGAGAGTTGACCAAGTTGCACGGTATCCCAAGCGCAGGGCATTGATGAACGAACTGTCGTTCTTGTGCTAACTGCGTTTCGAGTTTACACGCTTCTCGCGCACCCATAAATTCATCCACCGAAATGCACGGAAATAGCAGGAAAAATATTAAAAAAAAACTATTTATTTACTGTCGTAATTAATTAAAACCCAACTTCGGTACCAGGTCGAACACGCCATTTATTTATTTATTTTTTTTTTTGCAGGAGTAAGAGCGTGAAACTATTTTTCTGCCTGCCTGCAGAAATGATATCTAAATAATTAAAACAAAAAAGGACAGACAAATCTGAAATAGACAGGATTTACAGAGACTCTTTGGTATTGCCTATTTAAGGTAAGATTGGAGAAGTGGACCCAAAATGGGAAAACAAAATTTTTCGAATTCTTCGATGTAATGATGGAAAGAGACTTTAGAATTTGGACCGCTTCCTCAACATTTTTTTTTTAAATGTTTTTATTATTGTGCAATGATAATTTTGTTTATTGTACTTTTTTTTTGTGGCATTAAATTTTGTTATCTTCTGCTCATGAAACGGCCCGTCAGCAGGACACGATAAGGGGTGAGATTTCTGAACATTCAACATTCAATTTTCTAATTTCTCCAACATGGCGCGGAAGAATTATGAATTGAATATAATAATTTTGGGAAATATTCTGACAACAGCACTCATTCTTCACGTGCATAAACATGTTACTTTACAAGTTGAAAATTAGATTTACGGAGGAAATAAGCTTCAGTTTTTTTCGAACAAGGGAGTTATTTCCATGACTTTGAGCATATATATATATATATATATATATAAATGTATGTATGTATGTATATTCCTTGTTTTTACTCTGAATATTCAAGAAATGATTTGTGTAATACGGTGGAATGAGTCTAGGCAAGTGCCTTCGAAGGTAGATGGGCCGTTGACTTAGATTATAAAGATAAAGGCTAAAGTTACATCAACTTTCAAAAGAGAGATTGAAAAATTTTATGAGAGAACTTGATCCCATATGTTCTTCCCCATAGTCAACAGTTTGCCCCAAGTGCTAGCCCCATATCTGAAAGACAAGTGACAGAATGATGCGCAATTGCTACCAATATCCATCTCAAGAAAATATACAAAGAAGATACCCCACTTTGGATTTAATGACTATCAGCATTTCTCTATATTTTGTTTCAATTATTATTTACACTTCTCTAAGCAAAATCTGACATTAAAAAAACCATTGCGTATCTTGTAAACATCTCTCTTAGGCTTTGAGTGGTTCGGTTTTGAATGTTTTGGTGAGTAGAATTTAAAATTTAGGGATGAACTTCAAGAAAAAAAAATGGAGTTATCATAAATAAGGACCTAAAGAACAATTGATGTGAATGTACAAGCTACAACATGGTTTTTAAAGGTAAAATTTACTAGTTCCCAGACTGAGGGGGATGCTTCCTTTCTTTGATAAAGTGCTTGAGCTTTTCATGGCATCCATCATAGGATAAGCTTCCCTTCTCGCTAATCTCGAACCCAAAATCAACCGTGGATAAAATTCATAACTTCTTGTCTTGCATCGACGATTGCATCATTGATGCTTTTTGTAGGCATCGAATGTTCAGCGACATTGCTGACGAGAGGTGCCTACCGTTTGGTGCACCAAACTAAACCAAGCTGCTCAAGAGATTGGAATTTTGAGCTTTGACTTTACTCCCCCTTTTTCTTTTTCTTTGTTATTCTATTTTCAGTTTTTGATATTTTTTCTTTTTGGATGTAGTGCCACTTGTGGCGGGCACCACGCACACTCAAAAAGTTAAAAAGATTCGCATTTGCTTTGCATGGATAGTCCGGAGTAAGTATGAGTTATTGATTGAACAGGTTTTATGATATAATTACACTATTTTAATGTTTTAGGATTTTGTTCATATTTTCTTGGCAAGTTTAAGGATACTTTGTGCACTTGTTCTTTATAATATATTTATTGTACTAGCTTGTTATACACATTTTCTCATATCAAGTTCAGTTTTGGGGTTTTTCAAACTTCTCTTTTGAACATGTTGGGAGTGTGCGGTAAAAATTTGATACCTTTACGTAGCGAGATTGTCAAGAGGGAGCCCAAATTTGAGTCTATTAATATATTTAGTTGGACTCACATTTACTCAGAAGTTTAAGCCAATAAGTTATGAGTCAATTAAGATATATTAACTGTTCTATATCATATAAATTATTTAATGTGAGATTTCTCTAACACAGCTCATTTACATTTGCATCTTAATAATTTCCTCTTTACGTGTAAGCTTAATGTTATGTTTGCTTCCACTTAATTTAGGCAACATTCCGCATCAACTTTCTATGGGCCCGCGTTGCTACACCATAACGCCCATCTGCTCATAAATCACAACTATGAGCTCTGATATCATTAGTTGGAAGTGCGTAACAGAAATCCAATACTTTTACTTGGGGAGATTTCTTAGAGGGAGCTCAAATCTGAGCCCATCAATATATTTAGTTGGATTCATATTCATTCAAAAGCTTATACTAATAAGTTATGGATCAACTGAGATATATTAATTGTTCTACATCACATCAATTCTCCGATGTAGAATTTTTCTAATACAACTCATTCACACATGCATCCTAACAATTTTCCGTATGAGCTTAGTGTTAGGTCCACTCCTCCTTAATTTAGGCAACATTCTACATCAACTTCCTATGGGCCCACATTGTTACACCACAATGCTCACCTGCTTTGAAAGCGCAACTATGGGTTTTGATATTGCTTGTTGGAAGTGTGTAGCAGAAGTTCAATATCAATATGTGGAGAAATCGCTAAGAGGGAGCCTAAATTTGACTCGATCAATATACTTAGTTGGATCTACCTTCAACAAAAGCTTAAGCAAATGAATTATGGACCAATTAAGATATAATAATAGCTTTACACCATATCAAATTTTCGATATGAGATTACTCTAACATAATTCATTCACACGTGCATCCCAATAGAACATGGTAATAGACAACACTAGAGAATGTCATAACTCCATGCAGACTTCAAATACTATGTACAACAAAAAAATGGAGACTTCTCAAGGGATCAATTAACATCTCATACCCAAATGCATTTTGTATTAATTTCAATGTAAATTTTCTTAAAGCACAAAAACCTTTAGATCTATACTATTTCATAGAAGACAATGTCTATATATCTATTCATGTGTCAAGAGATGTAATTTTTTTTGAGGAAATGACCGGCAAAAACATGCTCAGATTGGTGCCCTCTACATCTAACATCTCAAACTATGAAAACTTTATGGAAGAATTTCTAAAACTATCATAAGTTTTCACTCTCATACCTCCGTGCATATCTTGATTTTTCAAAATGCACCTTAGGCACCACATTACGTCTCATCACAAACACTTTTTTTTTCTAGCAATCGTCGTTTTCTTTTCTAAAGTATCCTTTATCATTCTTTCCGAGTGACTAGCTTTAATCTGGAAAACAAATATACATATTTTTGAAAAGGACAAGTCACAAAATGATAAAGATAAGAAATTTGGAGGTGATTTTTTTTACTTATCTGCCCAGACTTTATCGAAGTGGACAGATCCACAATTGCCAATTGGTGGGTTTCTCGAATTGTCAAGACCATCAAGATCCACACCACCAATGACCCTTTCACAAGTTGTTGCAAACTGGAGAAAGGCAAATCCATAATTCAAAAAGGATGAATAGACAGATAGAGAGAAGAGCGGTCGCAGCAGATTGTTGGGGAAAAAGATTTGCTGGTTCTGCTGCTGCTGCTGCTGCTGCTACTTGGCCACCAACCAGGGAAGCGCTTCCCCAGTTCGAAAAAGGGAATTAAAAACTGCAAGAGAAGTACATCGCTCCTGCTGAATCTCGGGGCTGGCATCGCCACCGTCGCTGTCAGGAACGAAATCCAGAGGGAGCTCGATCCACGTGAGCTCACCTCGCGTGGCCCGCCGTTGGATGAGACGGGCCTTGGCACGAGATCTGTCCAGCTCGACGGTGGATGCGAGCCCGAGCTCATGGTTACCGGGTTGCAGGACAGCATTTTGCTCCACCGTCAACTTCCCCTGATCCGCCTTGAAGGGCGTGCCGGTGAAACTCTTGCGGATAATAACGACGGTTTCGAGTTATTAACAGTACCTGCGCGCGTGTCATCGGTCCCCCAACCCACCAAAGACACTGCACCTTTATGAAGCTGAAGGGAGAAAAAGGCTCGATTCATCTTCCATATTCATCTTTGTTTAAAGTATTACCATTAGAGTTAATATTACAAAAAATTCCTAACTAATACACAATTGATAGATTTATCATTAAAAATTCGGAATTGATATATTTATGATAAATTTATTTTTCATTAATTTCTATTAAATTGAATTAATATCATGAAAAATCACAAATAATATGCTTGTGATAAACGAAAAGTAAAAGCCTAAACTGATATATTTATCAACTGTTACATGTCATCCAATTCAGTAATATGACGATAAAATTGAAAGATTTTTATAGTAACAAAATTATTTGAGATAAATTTATCATACATATATTAATTTGAGGTCATTTGTGACATGAACCTTTCGAGTATTATCATCATGGCTTTTTATAAGGGCATAATTCGTGTTGAAAATTCATGATTATTGGTAAAAACGTCTCATTGTTTAAGTTCCATCCATCATCACCTTTAATGCTTTCGCAAAAAGCTTGATTTAGCATCTCAATGATTAACATTTTATACTAAGGTTAGCTATGACATCCTTATCGTCATGTGTTAGTACCTTTTCTTGTCTCTTGTTGAACAGTGTTGGCGAAATAGAAACATCTCTAGACCTATCAAGAAGTTGCCGGAGTGATCCACCGTCGGAGGCGGAGCCACCCGGTGAGCAGTGATGAAATCCGCCGTGCAAAGCTGAGATCGATGAGGGAGGGGGCTGTTCGTCTGACAAAGGTCATGTGATTGTGGGGTTTTGTAGTAATGTTTCAGGCATGAAAAGGTGAATTTATTTATTTTCCCTAAAGCATAAAGTATACTATAAATCGATACTTTATAAATTATCAAATAAAGAGGTTCTCTTTGTGGGAAAGCAATTGGGTTCATGCACCTTTCCTCCTACTTTCTCTTTAACCCCAGCCATCCAGTCGTCGGCCTTTTCAGATGAGTTGTACTTGCCTAGACTCATGAAATTAGATTTTAAATTGATATATATATATATATATATATATATGTATGTATGTATGTATTTCTAGTTTAAGTGAGAACTAACCGACTTTATTATTTTTCTCCAAATTTCACATCCAGTTTCCGTTTTCCTCATCACCCCATACTTCCCAAGCCAAGTCTCAACCATGCAGCCGACCTTCATCCTATGGTTGACTTTTGCTTATTTGTGTTCAAAACGGCATTGTACCTTAAATTTAATTTTCCTTCTTTCGTTGGAAAAAAATCATTTTCCCTATAGACCGACATGTATTTTTCAAATTCACTCAAATGGTTACTATGTTCTTCTAAATTCAAGCGTAGCATGTGATGCCCTATTGTCGATTCAACTGACCGGCCAATGGGCAGTGAAATTTCAAATCTAATTATCTTGTTATGCCCGAGGCAAAAAACCATTTTTGTAGTGCCTAGTGTGATTAATACCCACATTTCATCACAACACACATGATTTGACCAGAATTTCAGAACCCTAAAATTAGCCTTTATATATTTAGGGTTTTTCTTTTAGTGGGTAGCCCCCACAAAAATGGAGCTTAAATCATAGGCTCATCATAAACGAGAGAGAAGACTTTTTTTTTTCTTTCTTTATTTATTTTTTTACTTGCTGGGTTTATTTTACCAGTTAATTATATTATATTTGCCTCAACTTGCTATATAAAGGCTCCGTCCACTTTCGACCTTCGCAGCTCCATTTTGATGGTTGGTCCATGAGATATAATCCATCCCCACAAAGCTTTTAACCTCCATTGCTGTGTACATCCTCTTGCTTTCTTTCTCTCACATCCTTATCTCTGCCAAGAAAATCTTTATCTTCGACGCCCTTATACTTCCATCTCGTTTCTCATCCCTGAAAGACCCACAACAATCGACTCTCTCGCGCTCTCTGTCTTCTCATGGATGTCGACATGATCAAATTGTCACCAGAAGATCACATGGACATCATGAAGATATTGATGCAGCCCGAAAAGTATCCCGACCTCTACGACACCTCGCATCACGACCTGTCCGAACACTCCGGTTCGACCGGCCTGGGGGCGGGGAGTTACCTGCCGCCGCTCCACCAACGAAGCCCTGTTGCGCCGATATCTCAAAGTCCCGCAACCATCCCGTTCATTGGCAACCACCCGGTTCATGACCCAGCCTCCGCCCCACTGCTGGCCAATTTTTACAAGAGCGGAGGTGGCCCAGTGCCGGCAGGCGGGTCGACGGGTGCGTATATGTCCGGCAATTCATTGCATGAGAAGAGGAATTCGATGGCGGCGATGAGGGAGATGATATTCCGGATTGCAGCGATGCAGCCAATCCACATCGATCTGGAGTCAATCAAGCCGCCCAAGCGGAGGAACGTGAAGATATCGAAGGACCCCCAAAGCGTGGCGGCACGGCACCGGAGGGAGAGGATCAGCGAGAGGATAAGGATACTCCAGAGACTCGTCCCAGGTGGCACGAAGATGGACACGGCCTCGATGCTGGACGAGGCGATTCACTACGTCAAGTTCTTGAAGAAGCAAGTGCAGTGTCTGGAGGAGGCTGCCGTGAGCAACACGGGTAAGCGAATGGGCATTGGCTTTCCAGTTTCGCCGGAGGCGGCGGCGGCGGCGGCGACAGCAATGGGGAATTTGAATTATTCACATTTAGGGAAGGATTTCCAGAGTGGGCAAGTGGTGGGGTCAATGCAGATATTTGGATGATAACTTCATATGCGTTATCTTTTCTCATCCCCTCTTTTTGCCCTTTTTTCTTAATAGTTAGCGATGAATGGTGATGTTCTTCAAAACGATTGTGATGAGTGGAGTGTTACCCTTCTTCCTGCAAAGTAATCAGACAATTATGCTTTGATAAATCTATTTTGTATCAAACAGATAAAAGAACCTTTCACACTCTTGCATCCCTTGCCAGAAGATGTCTCGTTGGCCAGCCAAAACAAAGATGGGAAAATGATTACGCATGAATGATTTTGTTGTATGTATGTGGGTTGTACTCTATAATAATATCTTGTTTTGGACTGTCGTTAGAATTTGCAACTACAAATATACACGCATACATATTTAAATATATATAGATAGATAGTTTTATGGGATTTTTATTTCGTCCTCAGGCGGTTAAAAAGCCTCAATTTTCCCTAGCAGTCGACTAGGAAGTTATTTATACTGTTACTTTTAGTAATTATATGCATTCTATATGTAGATATATCTTTTCTTTTTAAGACTATACATGAGTACAAAAATGTACCAACGAGGACATTGGATATAACATAGATCCCTGGTTGACAGGAGCACTTTGTTAGTGTTGAATTAGGTCCTCAAAAGGCAACAAGTCATCCCTCATTTGAATGCAGAAATAGACAAAGTGATGTCCAAGTAAACGATTAATTGAATCTTTTTGTTAGTCCAACTATGATGGCAACGTTACTTTCTATAGGTAAGGGGCACGAAATTGGGATTTTACGTGCAAACGTGCAATCTTGTGTTTGAGGCATGTCAAAGTAAGGCACATGGGATTGGTTAAGTAATTGAGGAACTGACTTGTAAGTGTGGATTAAGCGCATGACATATGTTCGATTTTTCATACCACCAATATAAACAATGTCATATTCAGGTCATGTACCCGGCCTTTACCTTGCATTTTAACCAAATCATGTGGTTAGTAGAGAATTTCATGAATCTGAGGTTTACCTAGTAAAACGGCAGGGTTGGGCCGGTCTAGGGTCGGTCCAAGTTTAACTCTCAACTGATGCTCATCCCTAGTTTCTAACAATATTGTTTCGTGGTGTCAAACACAAGGTCCATATATTTTTGTGGAATACTCATGATTGGAAAACATTTTCCTAAACATGACCGTTAGTATTACTTAAAAAAAAATGTATGAACATAAAATATTTTTATTGTCTATGAACAAGCTTAGGCATAAATTATTATTGATGACGAATTATATCTTTTGTTGGCAATTATTTTGAGCGACATAACCAATCATTTTTAGGAAAGTGTTTTCTAAATTGTCAATTTTGTCCAAAATAAACAGACCTACAATATAAAAAATTATTAAGAAAACATGTTAGAGAGTTGATTCAGTAAGAACCCATGATCTGATCCAAGATTGATATGTTTGACAATCATCCGATCCACCAAAAAGATGAGCAAAACTGAGATTGTTAACCGTTGATTCTCTTGATTTTGATGGAGTTAATAGTTGTTTAACTATAAATTAGACTGAGGCGGGCAACCATCTCATATATCATCTCTACTAATCTCTATGCCCTAAGAGTGGGAATTTTATGAGCTTAACTAGTTTCTTTTTATATCTAGTTGCACCTGCCAATGATATTATATTAACATACTTATTATATTAACCTGGGACATAAGCCTTCCCAATTTCTTATCAGCATACATTTTATGTTGCGTTATATATTGGCTTCAAGATTGTTCACCTTCTTGTGCACTATTAGTATTGTACATCACTCTAGATAGTCAAGAGGGTAGGTTGCTCCCTAAGACAAAAGCGAGTGGAATGAGTGTTCCTGTCGTAAGGGTCATTCTAGTCTCATTTATTATATTAAAAAAGAGAAATCATGTACAAATAAATTTGGGAAAAAAAGTGAGTCAAACCTGATCTAGCAAAAGAGACACCATGTGGGATATCACACAAAGGTCCCAACATTACAATAGAGGACATAGATATATAGATTTATATATCATTTGTTATTATTAGGGTTTTGGGGGGTGATCCCCCTTTCGTGAATTTAGGAACCACCACCACCACCACCTAGAAAGCATAAGTGCATTGCATCTCTGACACATTCCATACCCCTTTTCTTAAAAAATGAATAAATTGTTTTATCGTTTCTTTTCCAAAACGAGATAAGTTCTCATGTTCTTTGTGACAGGACTTATTGATGGAAATTTATGTTTCACGCATGGTGTGACCTAACGCACTTGCATGATTGGTGCACCTTGCACATATGCACTGGTTATAGGAAGCTCTCTTTACAATCTACTTGTCCTTTCCTCCCAATAATATTTTCCGCTCAATATTAATCATTTATCATGTCTCTTTAAAGAATGAGTCAATGAAAAATTTTCATTACGTAAATATTTTTTATTAACTAATCATTTTAATCACACAAAAATGATCAAAAAGTACTTTTCAAATCCTTATTTTTCGTATAAAGAAAGGCTGATCCATTAGTTGTTGTAATTTTTTTTTAACAAGTGTATGAAATTATTTGCCTATCGTGTAGCTAGAATCAATGATGACCTCTCATGGTACCCTTTAACGTTGGAGTACTTGTGTACTTGGTGATTAATTACTTGAGGTGTGGATTTGGAATATTGGGAAGGTCATCACGACCCTCTTGGCTTATAACCCAAAAAATAAAAAAAGTCAAATGAAAAATTAACTTTCTAGATGTGGAGATTTTTTTTTTTAAACGGGGAAGATATGATCATGTGACCAAGATCTTCGAGTCATTTTCAGCATTCTCTTCTTCTTCCTTATACGGCCTTCCTATGGTTTACTACACAAATATAATGCCATCTGTAGCCAAAAAAAAATTAAAATATGTATATATATATATATATATATATATATATATATATATATATATATATATATATATTACTTTGTTGTTGGTTGGTCATATTCTGTTTTGGCAGGATTTCCTCATTTGAAGAGGACAGGTGTGAGGAGGAATTTTCTTATTTGACCGAAATTCTTTCGTTGCTTTGTCCCTTAGCGAAGGTGGGATGTATTATGATTGGGACAAGATCTAAGATAGATACAATCGTATATTATAATCTTAAATTTCATAAGGATAACTTATACACGCTGTTGTATTGTATTGCAGGTCCTAATATTTAATTTATTCACCAATTCATGGCCATTATGGGTTCTCTTGGTTCCAGATGCTTCTACTACGGTTTGCTAATAATCTTTAGTTTATGCATTTTGAAATGGATTTTGGTAAGTGGGTTTCTTTACAGTGCATTATTCTATTAAGAGATTTATCTTTTAACTGTCCAAATAACAGTTTTAGTCCAGTTAAATGGAGGGAAAATAAGTTATAAATAGCGTCCCCCTCATGGGAAGTTCCCAAAGAATTTTAGGAGATTAACATTTGCATGGTAATCCTATTTAGGGAATATTTTTAATTACCGAAATTTGAAGTCCACATATATTACAGTTCAGGTTCCTTCAATAAACGACGTTACTTTCTTAGAAAACATCTATCGTACATGATGTAGAAGTGACTTCTGAACATTAATTGCTATTTCATTACTAATGCAAGGAAAGATCAGCCCCAAAAATATATATATGATTTTTATGAGGTCCATTGCCATTGTAAATAATTTTTTTCTTCTAAACATTATTTTTTTTTGGTCAGATCTTTTAAACATTGACCGTTGGATGGGTGACACTTGTATTTAAAGATTGCTGTAAAAATGAAATTATCCACGCATCACCCATCCGGCGATTAATGTATAAAAAAAGTTTTACATCGGTAGTCAACATAATAACTATATAAAATGATAATACACGTACACATACAAAAGAGAGTTTTTGAGCATTATTGATGTACAATTTTTTTTTTGTTTGAAAATATTTGGGTTTTTACATAAAAAAAAAATCATGTAAAGAGCCTTCGCATATATCGTATAGGGCCATTTCATTTTTATTTTCAAGCCATGCATTGTTGAGCTTTTTCATCGTATTAAAAGGTTCGGTGTTGCTGTAAACGCATCATTATAACAAGGATGACGCAAGGTAATGGAAGTTCACATTCATATTTTGGATGATTCGCACGTTACAATTTGATTCGACTTACAAACCCTAAGGTTGCGTTTGGCAGTCGGGATAAAATTCGGGATAGGATATGATTTATCCTATCCTACGTTTGGTGCTCGCTTAGGACAGAATAAAGTCGGATATAAGAGAGATATAAATAGGATAAAATTATCCTATGGGGGAGGTGGGATAAATGTGGATATGATTTATAATGTCCATAATAGGAAACTTATTTTTCTAGAATAACAAACTTATTAAATTAAAAAAATTTAAATTATATTTCAATATACTAATATTTAAATTCTAATTTAAGAAATTAAAAATAAAAAATAAAAATAGAAAGTTATATTTAATTAATTTTATTTTAATTTATATATTCAACTTAAATTCTATCTTATAATAAACGTTCAATCTATAAATTAAATATGTATATTTATTATATATTTTAGGTATTTTTGTATTTTAGGTATGTTAGTATAGTTTACTATTTGATAAAATTTTATTAAAGAACGTGAAAAGGGGAAAAAAGAAATAAAAAATAAAATTATATAAATAAGAGGAAAAATAAAATAAAAATAAATTAATGAATAGTGTTACGAGAGATTTTCATCATCTTCGTTTATGAACATTTAGGTTCATTTATACCACCGCCCACGGTGGCTGTGATGGCTAAAACTTTACTCCTTCATCCAGAGGGAGGGGGTTTGAAACCCTGCGTCCTCATTGCGTGACTCACTCGCAGCTAGGCCTGTGATGGTGGCTTAATTTGCCCCAAGTTTACGCTGCTGGTTGCCGATTGTACAATGGTTCCTGGGTCACAAAAAAAAAAATTAGGTTCTTTTATAATGACATGTCATTTATATCAAAAAAATATACATGATAGATATAAATATATTCGACTTTAATAATACGATTCACCAAACAATGGACATGATATAAAAAAATCCTATGATTTCATATCATGTCTTATCAAATCCTATCCAGATTAGAAATCCGGACAACCAAACATAACTTAATAGATATTGTCCAACTTTGGCTCATCTCATATTGGTCCTCACCAATTGTATTTTGGTATTAGTGAGGTGATAGCAAGGACTTTCCCAAGAACTTATCCATTTTAACACCGCTCGATTAGCATCGGCATTACAATTTTAGCCCAACTCCTTAGATTCACTTTCACATATATGCTGCCAGTAACACTTTGTGGATGTCATATATGCGATTTGACTTGTTCCTAGTCTCTCCACCATCCAAGAAGGTATTGAAAGTCGTCCCAATTTATCCGATCTCCCTAGCTGTGACAAACAAGTACCCTCTTTCCTTGTTGGACAAGATTACTCAATCATCGTCCTAGGGCACTATACATAAAAGAACCATGACAAATGGATGGTTCGAGGTGTGAGAAACGCAGCCTTCTTAAGCTAGAGCTTAGAATCTCAGATTTCAGCTATTTGATTATCAACGTGTAGTGAAAGCACTTGAGCGGCATTATTTAGCTTACTACTGTTCAAGCTAGTGAACTCAACCTCAGCTTATAGGATTGGAATCCAACGAAATAAATATATCTGTTTGATATATCGACACCAATTCGGGATCAAAGATCAAACACCAGAAATGAACTCTTTTCGGCCAGAGACAACCTTGAAATAGGCTCAATTAACCAGACCAGGCGAAGGTCAATTAAACCCGATAAGTGGTCGGCCCGATCGTGCTGATCTTGCGTGGCCTCTAAAGCACGGATCATGAAAATGCCTTTGCATGGCTGGGCTTAGGTTGTATTTTGAGTCCATGACAAGTTCAATTACAAGCCCAAGTTTGCTAAATGGTCTAACATATCATCCAATCTTATGGGCCAACCCTCTATATTCACTCATCCACAGAAGAATCTCCAAACTAAAACTTCTAATGGGGATTGATCTACATGGTCTAGGATGCATGGCTAGCAAAGTTGATCCCGTTTACTAAAAAGGGTTAGAGGATAGCCCCACCGTCGTAATCGCATAGTCAATAAATGTTTGGCAAAGGGTTACACCTTGAGCGACCTCAATGACAGACTAGTTTGGGTACATTTTATCTATCTGAGGATGGAATAAAATATCATCTCTCCCCTTTTTCTCTCTACTGGTTTTCTTCTTCTTCTGGTCATCTCCCTAGTCAACCATGGCGCCCGCGCCATCACAATGCTTGTCCATGTCGTCTCTAGCACTCAGCTCTGTCGTGACGCCAGGCATCTCCGTTGTGGGTCCTTTTGATCTTGAGTGAAGCGACCCCATCGACATATGTGAGAAAAAAACACACTTTTTATCGTGAAATACGATTAGGGTTTTTTTTTTGAGTGTGCTTTTCATTTGCGTAGGTGAAAGTGACTTAATTTGAAAAAACGCACCAATCCGGTTTTTGGAGGAGGGAAGTTTCCACCAACTTGGATCGAAATTTTGGGAGCATTAGCAAAAGTCCAATATCTTAATTTAGGGAGATTGTTAAGAGGGAACTTAAATTCGAGCCTGTCGGCATTTTCAATTGGATCTACTTTTACTCAAAAGGTTAAGCCAATGAGTTATGGGCCAACTAAGATATATTAATTATTCTACACCACGTCAATTTTCCGATATGGGATTTCTCTAACACAACTTGCACATGTATTTTAATATAAAAAAAGGGCCACAATGGGATTAACCTATAGACACTCTTTTCTAATGAGCAAAACCACCACAATTTTCTACATTAATGACTAATGACCACCATGCAAGTGATCATTTATCACCTCCACATCGGATGGCCGGCGTTGACTCAATTACAATGTCAATGATTTTCGTCTAAAAATGACCATGATGACTAAATCGACAAATTGTCAAAAGCTTTAAGATTAAATTGGCATATGAAAAGTTTAGAATTAAATTGACAAATTGTAAAATTTTTTTAGGACTATATTAACACAATCGAAATGTTTAAGACTAAATTGACCATCGTACAATAGTTTTAGGGCTTTTTGAGCAATTTTCCCCTTTGCAAGGGATTGTGAGACTAAACATAGTGAGATTATTGCGTGGAATTTGAAGCTTTGAAACACTGAAATTGTTTTAATGGCTTGGGTGTAATTGTTATTTTTATTGTATTACTTGATCTATGGTGGAATATTGTATACACAATAAAAATATCTTTTAAATAAAATGAAAAGTTCAGTTAAAAATTAAATTTATCCCACTAAAACCCCTTAGAACAATGACCCAAATACCAACTGCATCCGTTGGATGCATGAGAGTTCATTCTCTATTTGTAAATTGAATCGATCTGGTCACCAAAAAATGAGAAATGTAGCTGTATTTCAAATTTAAAACGTAAATGTGGGCAGCGTCAAAAAAAGCTGCGGACCTCATATTTAGCCGAATAATTGATGTTCATTTTCTAAAATGAAATTCGCACAAGTTCAAAGTGAATGATTCATACCGTCTTATATGTCAAAAGTAGCAACCGGGTGCAACACGATGGAGTACGACAATTCATGACCGTCTTGTATGTCCAAGTAGCTATTTTGTGCAACGCGATGGAGCACAAAATTCACACGCAGTACCTCAACTGGATCACGTTTGGAAGGACGCTGAATTTAGCACAACCTCGTTTTCCAACCCTAATTGAATGGCATAGTTGATACTTGTTGTGACCTAAATTTCAAGTGCACTATCTAAGTTTAAGCTAATGTACTACTAAGTCTTTAAACTTAACTCGGACTCTCTTAAGCCCATATTAATTCGTGACTTAAGATTCTAATATTTAACATGCAAATAATTATTACTTAAGAGTCGCTATTAATTAGTTTACAATAGGTCAATTAGACATTTAAGTAAAATAATAAGAGAATTATTTTATTCTTATGAACTAGAACGAGAGATTAAAGGTATGGTGACTTAGTTATATAAATTTCTCTTATGCCATTTCGGTATCATTTCTTTTATTTTTCAAAAATGTTTTTGTAGGTAGCTTGGATTTTTTTAACCTAAATTACTATCATGCAAATTAGGTGATCACACAAATGTTCAACCATTATTAAATACTCAATGAATTAAATCACATCAAAAGAAGTAAACAGACGAAGTAAACAATTTTTTGGGTTTTCTTTTATTTCAAATTTAAAACATGCAATTTTACTAACAAGCTCTTTCTAATTAAATGAACCTAACATGCAATTAACATGCACCTAATATTTTTATGTTTTTTATTTATTTATTGAAATCGGAATTAATAAGAACCATAATTAAATTATCTAAAATGAATAATTTCCTAATTTATTTTAGGAGTTAATTTGACTTCAGCCTTATCCTATCTTAGAAAACTATTTTTTTAAAGAAAAATGAAATTATTTAAATGTGCAAACATTATCTAAAATCAATCCTAATCTATTCCAAAAATCATCTAAAAATGCAATCCTGCCCTAATACAAGATTTGATTTTTATTTTTATTTTTATGTTTTTTAGTGTTTTTCCAAGACAAGCAATTATGAAATTACATCTAAACTAATCAAGATATCCACCAAATAAAGGATTAGAACGTCAAATTAACAATTACTTTAATTCTAAACATCACGATAAAAATACAAAATAATTAAAAATTTAATCCGAAATCTTACAGATCAAATTAATAATTATAATAATTTAACAATTAAAATATTATCAAAATGCCTACAAAATTAATATAATTAAAAAATAATCCGACGTCTTATGGATTAAATTAATAATTATAATAATCATGAGTATTGACATCCAATGTAACAATTTAAACAACTAAACTTAAAAAAATATAAACAAAATAAAGTAAATGTAAAAGAAAAAAAAACTACCTAATTTGCTTTTCTTTTTTCCTTTTGTTTTTTTTTTCTTTTTCCCTTCCAAGCAAAGCTTGGCAGCTGGTTCGGGGTTCACCGTCGGTCGCCGGTCGTCGGAGCTCCGGCGAGGAGGGCCAGCAGCGAGCAAGGGGACTTCGGACGCCGGGTGTTGCAGCGGCGTCACTCAGAGGAAGCTGCGGGCTTCGGGGCACGGCGAAGACAGAGCAACGGCGTCGCGGGATCTCAGCGACGGGGGTGATCAGCGGCGTCGGGCAGCAGCTCCACTGCGGCAAATCGGAGGCGGAGATCGGCTGAGGCGCGGTGGGCTTCGTCAGGCTGGTGGAGCAGATCGGCAAGGCAGCAGCAATTTCGCGAGGGTGCGGCGAACCGGCTCGGGATCTGCTGGGTCGCGGGTTGCAGACGAATCGGGGGCGAGATCGGCGTTCCGGCGCGGCAGATCGGGCTCCGAGCGGGTGTGGGGACGGAGGCCGAGGGGGTCCGGCAGCTGCTGCGGGCGAGCGATGGCAGGAGGGAAGCAGCAACGTCGTCGAACTCCGGTGGTGCTACTGGGCGTCGGGTTGAGCAGGGACGTCGATCGCTGGTTTTTGGGGCAACGGCGTCAGCTGTCGCAGCTGTTGGCGGGATCGGCGGCGGAAGGTAGAGGCAGGCCCGGAACGGCGGCGGCCGAGAGCAGCAGCGACGCGCGTCGCAGATCTCGCAGCGGAAGGTGAGCGGCGCCCTGGAGCGGTTGTGGTAGAGCGGCCCGACTCGGGCTCGGGTCGTCACGAGGAGTCGAACGGCGATTGCTGGTGCAGGCGCGGTGGGCTTCGGCTACGGGGACGCCGAGGCGGAGGCGCAGGCGCGAGATCTACTGCCGAGGGGTGCTGGCGTTGGCGCGGTGGAGCAGGTAGGCTGAGGTGCAGGCAGGGACCGACGGTGGGCGCGGCGGGCTACTGGTCGGCGCTTGGGTCGTCGTGGGTCGGCGCGACGATGGCTGGTGGAGACCGGCGGTGCGAGCGCCGCGCAGGTGAAGAGGAGCCGGCGATTGGGGCAGCGAACGCGGGGAAGGCGATGAACAATGAATGTCCAATCACAAAAATCCTTTTATTTTCCTCATCTTCCTAAATATTCTCCCTCGCTTTTATCATCTAAAAATAAGATTGCAACACAATTTTTTTAAATTCCAAAAATCTACCATAATATCATTTCAAATCTCTATATTGATAATTTTTGCCATTAAAAGAAAAGAGGCTTGAGCCAATTTACTTGTTTCATGAAACTTGCAATGTTAAAGCTCATAATCATTAATTTGAACACATCTACCACCAGTCTAATTAAATACAAAAATTGCATATTAAAAATAAATGCATCTAAATCTATATGCACTTAATATTTTTTTAGGATAAAATTGATTCTTAAATTTTTATGCAATAAATAAATGATCGGATCGCCAAAATTTATGTGTCAATAATACTAGTAAGGCTCAACTTAGATCTCTCTAATGCCCATCAATTAAATAATAGGGGTAACATAAGACGTGAATGAATGAATCACATGATCTCACGTTAAATCATGAAAATTTCCACGGACCATAAGACGTGAATGAATGAATCACATAATCTCACGTTAAATCATGATAATTTCCACGGACAAATCAAAACATTTTAACAACCTTTCTTGAATATTAATAGCACGTGTTGCGACATTTTACCAAAAAAAAAAAAAAATAGCGCGTGTTGCGACACCGTCGAAATGCAGACATGCGGGTCGGAGAGAGTCTCCACCTTCTCCACAACGACTTAGTTTTTCTTCACCAACCCATCGAAAGTCGTCCGGCTTTCGTGCCAAAAACTTACGTTTTTCTTTCTTCGAGTAATGCCAACATTGCCAAGTACACCGAGACTAATCTACAGATTGATATACAAACACCAAGTCAGAAATTACGTCTATGTCTATTCACTGACAAAGAAACCTCTATAAATAAGCCTTTGAAGCCAAGTTCATGAAGCAGTACAAGTCCCATCCAAGGCAACGAGTACACAGACCCTCTCAAATTGAGAAAGAACCCTAGCAATCACCTCTCTCTTCTTTGCCTCAAAGCCATGGCTTGTGACAAGAGTTTCTGCAGCAACTACTTGCTGTTTAGCCCAGAGAAAGCCGGTGTCATCGATCTCTTGCGCATTCTGATCTACAGCGATGTGCACAAAAGGAAATTCGTGGACTCCTCCGAGGAAGGAGAGGAGAGCTTTGAGCGAAGGTGGATCATGTTTGTATCCATTCTCGCGCAGAAGCTTCTACTTCTTGTGGCCAAACCCCTGTCTTTGATCGGGTCAGTGATTGAGTTTTGGTTGAATCTCTTGTCGAACAATCGGAACTTTGGAAGGCTTCTTGTCAACTGCTTTCGAGGTCAGCCTGCATATCTAGTTATTGCAATATGGCACAATAAGGTTGTATTAAAACAACTCGAAATAAGTCTGATTGCGTTTGGATATATTTTATCCTTTTGGATCTAGTTCACTCAGATTCATCAATTTCCTAAATGAAATTTAACTAAGAACGACTAAGCTTATCGGATACCTAAGTAGACTCATCAACGCCCGTCTACTGATCATGTCTTCATGAGAACGGCTTCTTCTGACTTAGATCACCAACCAATAGAAGTTTTAAATTCTCAGACCAATTGCTGTATTTTCTGGGAAACATATCTAGTTGAAGATATTGATCAAGTAGTGCCATGCTAAAAAGTTAGGATTAGTCTACCCAATCTGTTGACTTTACACTTAGAAAGATGTTGACTGTACTATGTGGGGCTGTGAACAGGGAAAGTAATGCCGGACAGAGAGTCTGCGAGCTATATATCCATCGTTGGCTATTTGGACAAGAGAGTGGAACTGGACAACCGCATCAGGCCTGGGGACAGTGAGTACCATGCGTCTCTCTCCATGATGGCTGCGAAAGCATCTTATGAGAACAAGGCCTACCTTCAAACAACGATCACCCACCACTGGCAGGTGAAACGACATAATCTAAATCGGAAATAAACACTACTTGGCTTGGGGTTAATCTATAAATGAAAGCATGGATCATGTTGTGACCATGTGAAGACATAAGAAGCGAGGACCAGAAACAAGAATTCGCAAAGCTGATCTGTTTGAAGCACGCTCTCTGTGCAACTTAATTAGCCAGGGACATTTGAACTTAAAAGGTGTCAAAAATTGATCATAATTTATACTAAAGAGCTTAATTGACTAAGGTCTTAATACTAACTGAACCCGGACATTTAAACATATGTTGCTGAACAATAATCGAATTAGTCCTTCATAACAGTTATGTCCGCTCATTTGTGCAGATGGATTTCTTGGGGTCCTACAACTTTTGGAATGGTAAGGAGCTATGCTGCCATCTCTAAAGCTGTGGATAATATACCAAGATAACAGTTGACAGATACCTGTTATTTTTCTTCTGCAGATTATCAAAGGAAAGTAACCACACACGCCTTCATGCTACGGGATCGCGACACCATCATGGTCGCCTTCCGAGGCACGGAACCTTTCAATGCGGCCGATTGGTGCATGGACTTTGACCTCTCACGGTACGAGTTACCAGGACTTGGGAATATCCATGGCGGGTTCATGAAAGCTCTAGGCCTCCAGAAGACCCTAGGTTGGCCGAAAGAGCTTGACCCACTTCTCAAAACCCCCGCGCCGTTCGCTTACTATGCCATAAGGGAGAAACTAAGGTCATTGCTTGGCGAGAACGACAAAGTGAAATATGTGTTGACCGGCCACAGCTTGGGAGGTGCGTTGGCGATACTCTTCCCAGCGATCTTGGCCATTCACGGGGAGACGTGGCTGATGGAGAGATTGGAGGGGGTCTACACCTTTGGTCAACCTAGGGTTGGAGATGACAAGTTTGGGGAGTTCATGGAGAGGGTCTTGAAAGAACATCGGATTGCGTACTTTCGATTCGTTTATTCCAATGACATTGTGCCTAGGTTGCCTTTCGATGATTCAGCTTCCATGTTCACGCACTTTGGGCGTTGTTGCTATTTCAATAGCAAATATGAAGGGAAGGTGAGGAACTCTCTCTCTCTCTCTCTCTCTCGCATGCGCGCCTAAATTATTTTTTGTGGGCTTAGTTATATTAGTTGGTGGACAAAGTGGTTCTCAAAGTAGCTTTAGCTAAATGCTATGTATATCCATTTCATATCAAACGAAATTGTGATGTGGATAAATCATATACCAAAAACATTGTCACGTCCATGAACTTCAAGAACTGGCTTTGCAGCGCTCAAAAGGCGAAAGAACAGAAGAAAGAAGAAAGATTTAACCGTACATGGCATGTTGTAATTGGATAAGACTACTCATTCAATTTTCATGGTTGCTTAATTTTTTATATGTAGGTCATCCCAGAAGAACCAAACAAGAACTACTTCTCGCCTCTACAAGTGATACCGATGATGATGAATGCGTGGTATGAGCTCATGAGAAGCTTTACGATTGCTTGGGAGAAGGGACCAAGCTACAAAGAAGGATTGTTGTTGAGGATTTTTAGAGTGATTGGCTTGCTGATTCCAGGGATACCTGCTCATATTCCTCAGGATTATGTAAATTCTACAAGATTAGGAGGGTCGCAGCTATTCCTACACCAACAATGACTAAGAATAGTTATAGCTTTATACAATATGATATTGCCTCCTAAGATTGGATCACCAAGATTCAATTGTGTTGTAAGAAAATGATAGAAATTAAAACACAATTATGCGGCCGAGAGTCGATCCCACTCCACATGTATGTTGTTTCTGCATTTCCTAATAGTTTAATCTTTTAGAGAAAATCACCTATTTGGCAATATACGGTAGTAAATTATGGGTCCATGAGGTCATATTGTAGCATGACATCTCATTTTTATCCAATTGCATATTGGGTGAGGGAAAGAGATGTCACCTATATATAATTTATTTAGAAAATTTTCGACTTTTAGTAATATAAAAATATTTCGCACCAAGGGGGCTGAGCCCCCAGTAGCCTCCGTCAGGTGTGCCATTGCTCCTTGTACTTGGTTGTTGAGCAAGACTTGCTACACCACAATTCTTATTAAAGGTATTATGGATGGATAGGAATCCACATATCTAGACTTGTTTGAATGTCGCCACCTCCACATTCAAGAGCAGAGAGTGTGTCTTTTGTAATCACTCTTGATAGTCTTTCCACTGACAATTTTGAAACAGGGGTTGGGTTATTTTCTCAGTCGGGAGGTTCCTTCCGTGAAATCTCCGAGCTAAGCAATAGGAATTGAAGTAAATCAAAAAGCAAAAAGTCAAGCGCAGTATCCACAAGGTAATCATTTGGAGATTTTTTTCTTTTAAGAAGAAAAGATCACTGTGTCCTTGTGTAGCTCGGATACATAAAGAAAACAAAAAATTTAGGCGACGAAGTGGGACTTTCGGAAAATTCCTACATCAATTAATATGCAGGAATTTGAAGACAATAGATACCCCAAGTGGAAATGTCAATTGGGTTATTAGTATCGTATTAGAAGAAAGTCCAAATTGTATTTTCCGAATCCGTAGTTACCGAAAAGTGATCCATTATGGCTAAATTAATAAATATTTGCCCTTAGGCCAATTACTTAAAGTGATAGAAGTTGATTTTCAAACATATTGATTGTAGAAATGGATTGATATTCTTCGAGTTATATATTTGATAATTTTCAAGTTTTAAATCTACCAGGTTGTGATTCTCTTGGAAATTAGTAAATTTTGCGGAATGTTTTGGTGAGTTTGAAATATATATTTTTTAATTGATATATATATTTTAAATGGATACTGATTTTCTTATTTACATATTGATTTCTTAACAAAATGTCTATATTGAGTTAAGCTTTTGAGTTGAAGATGGAGATGGCCTCCCATTATTCATTGTATAACTTTATGTGTACCAATCATTAGATGACAAACGTTGAATTTGGTGCATTTCTTGCAAACCGTAACTACACAACTCTCTCTCTCTCTCTCTCTCTCTCTCTCATGCATGAGATGAGGTTGAGAGTCGACTCATCAACAACATACATAATCCAAGAAAACCTTGGGAAGAATATTACTTCCAGGCCGAAATTATTGAGGTTTGAAGTTCAGGAAATAAACATAAAGAATACATACAAATGCCAACAATTGCTAGGATTATTTTGGCTGTCGCTGTCCAACTTTAATAATTGTGTAGCACAAGGCTCCGACACTCGCAGTGATATTCCTGTGTCTACGGTCAGAGAAACAGTAAACATAACATTAACCCTTTAACATTCACGTTGACGAAAAATAAACAAAAATCGTGTGAAATCGTTTTTCTTTCTGTGAAAAAAAAGGGCCATTTTTGTCGATGGTCTGCCAAATGCAAGTATGAATTATGATTAGCTATGATGGTACGCGTGCAGATTATCTTAGATTTTGTCGGTTAACAATTAAGACCCATTTGATCACGCTAATCTACTTTTAAAATGCGCCAAGAGTCAAAATCTTCGGCTGTGGATAAGTCCTCTCATCTCAGTATTTCCATCAATGAAGTTTTGAAGCTCTCTTTCAACACGAGTTTCTGCACGTGTGGCAGTCTTCCTATCTCGACGTGTAGCCCCATTAAATTTCGTCAATTTGCAACTATGGTAAGAAAGTTTATATATATATATATATATATATATATATATATATATATATATATATCAGTTCAAACACCAGTGCCATGGGACGTCTTCCTTGTGATGACTTGAATGTTTCAAGCTGCGAAGTGATAGTTTGCGACCTATTTTATCGAGCAATTACGTGAGAATTTTATCCTCCTCTCGGTTGACTTGGATTGCAAGTTATGAGTTTATGCATTATTAACAACAGATTAGGTGGGTCAATTTTACCAAAATGAAAAAAACAACAGATTAGGTGGGTCAAGTTTTTTTTTTGGTCGATTAGGTGGGTCAAATTCAAACCACTGCATATGTATGACTTTCTTGTTACCATAAAAATGACGAAGCTGGGATTTAACCTCACCATTCAAACTTTGTCTTGGAAACACATGGTTTTACTTAATCGACGACCGACTGAAAAATGGATCTCTCAAATTAGTGAATCTCAATCGAAGCTTATGAAGATCATGTTGTGGAAACCTACATATTATTAAGGTCATTTTGTCAAGTGCACACCTCTTCTTTGACTTGGCAAAACCACACTTTAACGATTTCCAGGGAAAGCAAGTCTATGTTAGCAAAGTTTGGAACTGGACTCTTGCCAACAGAATCCCGAGTGATGCAAAAATGAAAATTAATTTCCCCCAAAGCTTCTTATCCCTATTGGAGTTGAAGTCCATTTCGACGTCCGATAATGGCTTTCTTTTTTGTATAACAATATTCTTTTTGTTGGATTGTGGGTTTGGTCTCTTCAGCATAATGAGTACGATTTATAGCTGTTAATGTGCAAGAGCTCCATGGCTTGTGCTGTCCGCTAATTACATTCAATTGTCATAATTTCTCTTTATGGTCTTATTGTTTGATATATAGTGAAATCATATGCTATTCTTTCCTTGGAGTAATTGGAAAACTAAAAATTACTGAGAGTATTTACATGATTTTAGTGTGGTTGTAATATTTATTGTATCGCTTGATTTATAGTGAAATTTTGTACTGCTCTTTCTGTAAGCTATGTTATACCAACTAGATCATGTAAATTTAATGTCTTTTTTTTTTTTAGTTTTTGTTTTAGTTTATTATCGTGTGTTTGGTATCTTGATTCTACTCTATCATACATGCTGAAAATATCTAGAAACAAAGAAAATACAAAGTTGGGTTGTATATCAAATTCAACCCACTGAAAAATCCCTCGGAACAATGATCCAAATAGCAATTGCATACTTTGGACACACGACATTTGATTCTCTGTTGTGTAAATTGAATTAATTTTCTCCATAAATATTAGGATATATATCTCTCCTATTTGAATTTAAAACTTATATGTGGGCCACATCACAAAAACCTGCACGCCTGATTTTTTTTTTTTTTTTTGCAAAGTTTAAAGCGAATGATTCCTACCGTCTTTAGTGCAACGAATGATGGTACGGCCTGCTTAGATCTCTCTAGTCGCTACCATCCATATGACATGCGCAACATTAAAAGTGAAGGAAATGAATCTCATGGGATAATATCAAATTTGAATGTGAATGTTTTCTTAAATAAATTAAGACATGCCGTAGCCAAGGCCACCGAATGGGTGGGTTTAGATTTGGGTTGGCTCGAAAATGATCTAATTGAAATCAATCCATTTAACATGTTTTGACTCATTTATATGCAATACAAAGTTAGTGATCCATACCTGGTTCATTTACTAAAATACTTCCATATTTAATCCAATTTATGAAAATCTGTATCCACTAAGTTAGACCGCTTTAATCTTTCTGTGTGTATATGTTATTTAGATATAGAATTGCATAGACTTTTTAATTTTTGTATTGATTCACAATGAAGAATGAGAGAAAGTTAACTTGGCAGTGAATTTATATAATTACAGTGGCAAATAACGTAAAGGAATTGAAATCTTAATTAGATGGAATATAAGACATTGAAAAAGATAATTTATGTGACTACGGAATGCAATGACAAAAACTAAGATTACAATATTTCCTAAAACATAACAATGCCAAATGCAACCAAGGAAATGTATATTGTAATAACTAACATATGAAACTCACAAGATTTGTAAAAATAATAAATAATGGGGTAAAAAGAAACCATCTTGAAATTTTTAATAAGGGTGAAGTCGGATTCATTTTGCAGGCTAATCAATATTTCTTTGAACTTAGAATGATATGAAAAGTCCATTATTTTCTCATAAAGGGTGAACAGAAAATCACGAAGGTAGGTTGTGTTTGCGTAAATTGTAAACTCATTTAACAACCATATATATTTAGGCTTTGCAATTCTTAATCCATTCATGAACATAACTAACCCATTAAATATGAGTTTAAAAAAAAGTTTAGAATCTATTTTGACAAGTCTAGTCATCACCCCATTTCTTGAATAAATTAAATCGTGTTGTTACCACCTTCGAAATGCAGAAATGGGGTCGGAGATAACCACAGAAAGAGACCCTGCCTCTCAACGCGTTAGCTTCCCTTCACGAGCCCATCAAAGTTGATCAGCTTTCATAACAAAGAATTATAATTTTTTTTTCGTTTGAGTAATCTCAAATACAGGTGGACAGCTCAAGAATTGGACCATGTACAATCAACACCAAGTCAAAAATTGCTTCTATGATTAATATATCAGTTTAATTGTCGACTTTAGTACACCTGTCACTTATTTATTTTCTAACCAGGAAGAACAAGAAACAGAGCTTTGTTAATCAGCCAAGGAGCCCTCTATAAATAACCCTTTAAAGCAAGTACAAGAAGCAGCACAAGTCTCATCCAAAACAAGAAGTACTCAGACCCTCAAAAACCAAAAAGAAACCTAGCTGTCGTCTCTCTCTTCTTTGCCTCAAAGCCATGGCCTCTGACAAGAGTTTCTCCAGCAGCCACATGCTGTTGAGCCCAGAGAAAGCTGGTGTCCTTGATCTCTTTCGCATTTTGATCCACAGTGATGTGCACAAGAGAGAATTCGTGGACTCCTCCGAGGAAGGAGATGAGAGCTTCGAGCGGAGGCAGATCATGTTTGTATCCACTCTCGCGCAGAAGCTTCTGCTTCTCGTGGCCAAACCAATGGCTTGGAGCGGGTCGGCGATTGAGTTTTGGTTGAACCTCGTGTCAAGCAATCGGAGCTTCGGAAGGCTTCTTGTTAACTGTTTTCGAGGTCAGTCTGCATGATGATTTATAACCAATATGCAACATCAATGCTTTATCAAAACAATTTGAAATGAGTCTATGTAGTTACGTTGTTGCTTCACTAGTAAAAAATTCATTGCTGAGCGAGGTGTGCTTTACTCAGCCTGTGTTTGGTATGAAGATTCATTTCATTTCACTCTGGCGTATCGCCGATACAGCATGATCCCACATTTCAGCGTTTTTTATTTTTCTCGAAAGGGACAAAAGCAATAATGGCACATGATTAAAAATAAAATGCGCGGTTGGACAAATGATTCCATTTCAATAGTGGTGCATGATCATTTAACGTACCTTTCACCCATAAATACTGACATGTTCGTTAATGAACCATTTAAAGTCCCTTGGTTTAGAGTTTCCCATGATTACTTAAGATAAAATTAGCTTAGATAAGGTGAAAAAAAATCCTTTGGTTTAAGTGAAAACAAAGGCACATTGCATATTTTTTTTAACCCGAGACTCGATTTCATTGGCATAGAAGGCAAGGCAAGTTCATCGAGCTTCGATAAACTTCTTCAAGCTTCCAAACACAAAAAGCACTTCGGCGACTTCATTGTTAGTTCCGAGATAGAGTTGATCATGTATCCATTGGTCTACAGAGTTCATTAGGCTCAAAGTATAAATGGCCGAACTTTTAAATATTACACTTTTTTTCGGATCCGGCTCGCTCAGATCCAAACATTTCCAGTGAGAATCCATTATAGTAAGAATGGCTGAGCTTATTTAGTACCTAATTAGGCTCATCTGCGCCTGTCGATCATGCCTACGCGAGAACAACTTCTTATGATTTAGTTTACCGACCATCAGAAGTTTTTAAAGACTGACCAATTGCTGTATCCTCTGGAAAATACGTGTGGGTGAAGAAATTGATCAAGCAGTTCACCGCTCACAAAGTATGAGCAATCTACCTAATATTTGGGACACTTCACTTGGAAAGACGTTGACTTGTTATGTGTGGTTGTGAATAGGGAGGGTGGTGATGCCGCACGAAGATTCGGGGAGCTTCCTGTCCTTCATCGGCAACTTGGACAAGAGAGTGGAATTGGACAACCGCATCAGGCCTGGTGACGCCGAATACCACGCGGCTCTCTCCATGATGGCTTCGAAAGCATCCTATGAGAACGAGGCCTACCTGAGAACGACGGTCACCCACCACTGGCAGGTCAAACGTGAGAGAGAGAGAGAGAGAGAGAGAGAGGGAATCTAAAGCAATATTAATCTCTAAAGCAAAAGTAAACGCGTACCCAATTTGAGGTTAATATATAAATGAAAGCATGGTTGATGTTTGTGACCAAGTCAAAACGACGACCAAAAACGAGAAATCACGAGCTAATCCATTCAATTACTCATTTATTAATAATAGTGTCCGTCCTTTTGTGCAGATGGAATTTTTGGGGTTCTACAACTTTTGGAATGGTACGGACGTATACCGCCATCACTGTAGGCATACATTATACGCCAAGATATTAGTTGCCAGATGCCTTATTCGTCCTTCTTTTGCAGATTATCAAGGGAAAGCATCCACACAAGCCTTCATGCTTTGTGACCGTGACACCATCGTCGTCGCCTTCCGAGGCACGGAATTTTTTGATGCGGATGCGTGGTGCTCGGACATCGACCTCTCATGGTACGAGTTACCAGGCGTCGGAAAAATACACGGTGGGTTCATGAAAGCCCTAGGGCTTCAAAAGAGCCTGGGTTGGCCGAAAGAGCTCGACCCGCATCTAAAAACGCCCGCGCCGTTCGCTTACTATGCCATAAGGGAGAAGCTAAGGGCACTGCTCGGTGAGAATGACAAAGCGAAGTACGTGGTGACGGGCCACAGCTTGGGAGGCACGTTGGCAATCCTCTTCCCGGCGATCCTGGCCATGCACGGGGAGAAGTGGTTGATGGAGAGATTGGAGGGGGTCTACACGTTTGGTCAACCAAGGGTTGGAGATGAGAAGTTTGGGGAGTTCATGGGGACGATCTTGAAGGAACATCAGATTGAGTACTTTAGATTCGTCTATGGGAATGACATTGTGCCTAGGTTGCCTTACGATGATTCAGCTTTCATGTTCAAGCATTTTGGGAGATGTTGCTACTTCAATAGCAAATATCAAGGACAGGTGAGGATCTCTCTCTCTCCAAGGCTAGTTATATTAGTTGGGGACCAAATGGTGCTTAGAGTAACTTTAGTTATACGATAAGTATATACATTGCATATTTTGCCGAATTGAGATGTGGATAATTAATGTTACTGCCGGCCATGCTACATAGGATGGCCGACATTCACTTTATTGATTTCCGGCCGAAATTAGTTAGAAAGACTAAATTGCAAATTAAAAGGTTTATGACTGAATTAATTATTACATAGCAAATTTAGGATTTTTTTTTTTGATAATTTTTCCAAATTTTTCGTACGCAGATTGTTCGTGAAGAACCGAATGAGAACTACTTCTCACCTCGACAAGCGATACCAATGATGATGAATGCATGGTATGAGCTCCTGAGAAGTTTCATGATTGCTCATGAGAAGGGACCGGACTATAGAGAAGGATCATTGTTGAGGATTTTAAGAGTGATTGGCCTAGTAATTCCAGGCATACCTGCTCATGCTCCTCAAGACTATGTAAACAGTACGAGGTTAGGAGCGTCGCAATTGTTCCTACACCAACACTGACTATGAATAGTAATGACATATACAATGTAATTTTGTCTCTTAAGATTGGATTACCAAGATCAAGCGGTTGTATTGTGAGAAAAGAAAGAAATTAAAACACAAGTGTGGTTGATTTCATTAGGAGCGTAAGTAGCAAGTCCATCCCATTTTGTATACTTATGTAATATGTTTGCGCATTTCCTAATTGTTCGAAAATTAATGCGAACATGAGAAATAAATCAGTAACAAGAAAGAACATTAGAGATTTTTATGATTCGGTTCGAGTGTTGGTGACCTACTCTATCAAGAGAGTCAACAGTCAATAATTTACTAATCACTATGAGAATTATAAAATAATAATTGCTTATACACTCCAGTATCTTTCAAATCAAAATCACACATGAACCCATAGTATTTGCAAATAAAACAACTCAATTTAAATTCACAACTCACAAGCGCAAATCCACCCACGTTGAGAGAAATCTCTCGTTTCCATTGAAGAAAGAAATCTCCACTCTGGGAAAAATTGCTGTAGTTTTTAAAGAATGAAAGTTGACCAAAATAACAAAAGGAAAGCTTCAACCGACAAGAAACTTCTTCTCGTTATTCCCCAGAAGATTCTAACTTCTCACAGACCAAACATTAGGGGTGAGTATGGTCCGAGTTGAGTTGGTCCAACACCTAACCCAGGGACTAACTTGTACAGTAGTGGTTCTTAATTTTTGAAACCAAGGACTGATCCTATTGAGCTTGGGATCAAGGACCGGACCGACCCTATGGTTTAGTTTTGGTTCTAGGGTCAATCTTGGACCAATTGATTATTATTATTATTTTTGTTTCATTTTTTGCATTTCCTAAAATGACAAGCATATTATTTCAAATTTCATATCTATCAATAATGCAATATTGAGTAATTAAATTATGAATACAATACATATCAAACATATATATATATATATATATATATATATATATATATATATGACAAGGTAACGATAGAAAATTGTACTTCCTAAAAGCAACAAACCATAAAAACGAAAACGCGAGATGATGGAATAGAGGCGGGTGGTGAGGTGAGTGAATAGTGTCACGACCTCCCTTTCGGGTGCACTTACGCGCGGGCACGTGTGGAGGTTAGTGGCTCATTAAGTATTAAGCTTAGTCTGAGCTCTCTTAAGCCCCCTAATTCACGACTTATGGTATAAGTATTTAAACTGCAAGTCAATTTCAAATATGAGTCGCCTCTAATCGATTTTGGGTTAGTCAATTAGAAACTCAAGTGAAATATCTAGACTCTTGGGCAACCAGAGAAATTAGGATTAGAGATTTAATTACACTAGTTAATCACTAATGTCCTTGAGCTAACTAATCTTATTTAAATATCAAGTAAAGCACTTAGGCAGCATTTTATGCCAATCACGAGTTCTAGGATTCAATTCCTAACAGGATTAATAAAAATCCATGCATAATAATGACGCAATTGGATAAGCCAACGGTTGCTTCCAATAACTTAAACTTGATTTCGTTTTTTTCTTTTTTGGTTTTCGAAGATTTTCCATGTATTTTTTTTTAAAAAAAACTATATTTTTGGCTTTTTTTGATTTTTTGGAAAATATAAAATATTTTTGGATTTTTTTAAAAAAATATATTTTTAACATTAAAATAATATTATATCATTTTATAGGAAGAAATTGGATCCGGTCGGGCTATCAAGCTTGATCTGGCTTAGCCCGACCTGGATTGACCAGCGCTTGCCAAACTAGGCCTTTGTCTTGAATTTGAGGGAGTTTGCTCCAAAGAAAAGCCCACTTCGAATTTAATCTCCTAGGCCAATCTCAAATGAAAGAAAGGTAAGGCCCACAACTTTGCAAGCCACGCGTGTTTGGCCCGAATGAGCTAGATTCCTACCTGGCTAAGACCTGCGTGCCCGACCCGATTCTCAGCCTCCGACCTGACTATTAGTCACGATTGAGAGCATGCTCGGCCTGAAATGCGAGGGGGGGCGGTTGTGACATCCCGATTTTCCAATTCTAATTTTAATAAATTGAGACGGACATTTTGTTAGCACGCATATAGTTCCTTTCCTTGAGTCGGTCACTCATGTGAAAACTAGTCTATCAGGTGAAGCCGTTAAAGAATTCTAATGCATCAGACTCGAGAATTCGATCAGGAAGCGACCTTTTGATCGAGATAATTTGCAAGCGTCATTACGACACAAATAAAAATCGATTAAAAATTGAAGATAGGTTGGCTTGACAGAGGTATGTGATCAGGTGTGGGTAATTCCACCGGATCGCACAATTTTTGTCGATCGGCACCGGACCGACTTTTCTATCGATTGGGTAACTTGTGCCCGTATTTGAAACCTTGAGATTTCCCCGACAACCAAAAGTTGCCAATGTGTCGAAGATGTACACTGTGACTTGAATTTATCAACCATAGGTCAAATGCACAAAAATTTCTAAAGGCTACCCGGTAGGTTAGGCTGCGCTAGTGTCGTGCCAAAGTGAAATTAACCGTGAAATTGACATCGAATTCTGAAATTGAAAGTCCTGGTGTGTCACAAATTCTATTAGGAACATTGGATTAATTTATGGATTTTAATTTGGACTCAATTGGAAGAGAATTGATGGGAATTGAAGTAATTGGATGTACAAGAATTGGACCTCAGCGGAAAATGAAATTGAACCTACTGGACTAAAGTTGTAGAAGGTTGGAATTAATGGATGGTGACATCACAAGTGATGTCATGGAAGAGGCAAGATTGGCTACGGTGGTGACAAGTGGAAGGTGAGGATGAGCCATTGGAAAGGTGGGATGTCACTTCCCCCTTGTCCCCATCATCTTCTTCCTTTTGAATTTGGAAGAGAGAGAGAGAGAGAGAGAGAGAGGAGATGGAACCGTGCGACAACCAGCCGAGCTGCTCGTCCGCCTTCGCCCGCTCGATCGCCGCTGCTCGTCGTTCGTTGTCGGAGCTCGCCGTCGCCGCTCGTCCGCGCTTGACCGCACGCCGTCCCGTGTGCGAGCTGCCTTGTCTCCGTCCGCCGAGCCTCCCGCACTGTTGTCTCTCCAAGCCAGCAGCTACTCGTCGTTGCTGGAGCCTCCATCACCGCTGTCCGTCGCCGTTAGCTGCCGTCCCGAGCCCTAGCTTCTTCCGCCAGTCTTCCTCCGTCGTTCCTCCGCCCGTTCAGCCGCCGTGCCGCCTCCCTCCAAGCTCGGTTAGTTGCTGGAAAATCCAGCAAGACCAGCCCCTTCCAAGCTCGATTTTGTCCCTTATTAGTTCTCATTTGGCGTTGATCCGTGTAGGTTAGTCGTTGGCGTCGTCGTGCTCTTCGCCGGAGACTCGTTGGAAAGCGATTCTGGTGAGTTTAGCTCACTAAACCCCGGTTAGTGGGTTAATCATGCCTTAAGTGTGTTTAGCTTAGGTTGATTGAGATTATGTTGTTAGATTAGTTTATTTAGATGTGGTTTAGATTAAGTGGTTTAATTAAAGTAATACATGTTTAGTTTAAGGGTTAAGTAGGTTTATTTTAAGTTAAGCCTTGATGTGACTTAAAAGAATTTATTTATAATTTAAATAAATGTTTCGAAATTGTTGGATTATTTAATAATATATCATATTCCGAAAATCATTAAAATATTATTTAAAAAAAACTCGAAAAAATTATTTTTGATCCTAATTGCTAAGAATTTCGTGCCGATCATCGTTGTATGGTTAGAATTTGAAATTGATGAATGGTTAATGCAAATTGAGTGTCGATTGAGGAAAATATGGATTTTACTTGGAAAATCTCAAATATCGGGTTTGACATCGAAATTGGATTTTTAAGGGTTAATATTGTGATTGAGGTATGTGAGTGTTGTGTAAAATGCCTTGGGTTGATCATGAGTTGCTGTATGATATTTATGAGGAATTGTCTTGAGCTATTAAGCTGAAATTGCTCATATATGGGATGCCCCATACAACGAATGCGGGTCGCAGTTGAATCTGGGCCCATGCTCCTTCAGGAACGCCGTCAATGTATTGACGAAGCCGCGCTCCAAGGTGGGGAGGCGATGCCTGGCTATATATTAGTAGATAACCGAACTGCGAGTAGGTTATGCCATTGTGTGGCAGTGAATAATGATTGAAATGCTTGCTGTGATTGCGAATTAAGTGAAATTGATTGTGTTCCAATGATTTAAGTCCCTGCTATTTCTTATGATTGAGTGATATGAATTGTATTAATCTGCAGGAAGGCAAGAAGGTGAGGTAAGTTTTCTCTACTATGTGGCTAGACCACTCTGGGGCGTATTTTCTTTCTAATAGGGGTTTAGGAGGGGTGAACTTACCGAGACAATGTCTCATCTCAGTTTGGGGAAAATGTTACAAGACCGTAGATGGCGGGACCCCCGGAGAAGAATGGCCTCCCAGTGCAGATCATCGAGCAGGTGCACAACTTCCCTGATCCTAGGAGCCATTAGGTTTACGAGTGCTGAGAGCTGCTAGGAAGAGAGCAGCAGGCCCCGTATTTCGAGGTGGGTCACCGATAAGGGTCGATGCCCGAGGTGCCCTAGGGAGAGCGCAGGCTGAGGCCAGTGCGAGTGGTGTAGCGTTACCTCTAGAGGATGCAGTAGCCCTTGAGGATTCGAGGTTTGTTGGAATCATGCAGATGCTTGAGATGATGGGTGACAGACTTGACCAGCAGGCCGCCGCTTCAGCCGCCATTATCGCCGCTGCCACCAATGCCGCTAATGTCGCCAATGCTGCTGCCACCGCATCGGTTGCCGAGCCAGAAGAGGAACTTGAGGAAATTCCACCTAAGGATGTGGTCGTTGGGAGGCCTAGGCAAAAGCTGGTACAACACTTTCTAAGGTTGAATCCACCAATATTCACGGGAGCGGGAGATCCCGAAGCTGTAGCACTATGGGTCTAGGAGCTAGAGAATGCCTTTGAGCTGCTGATGTGCACTGAAGCAGAGAAGGTCGTGCTAATAGCCTATCAGTTGAGGGGGACCGCAGCCACATGGTGGAAGACTAATAAAAGGATAGTGTTCCCTAAGGGTGTAGCTCCAAGGTGGAATGCGTTTCTTGAGGTCTTCAATGAGAAATACTTTTCTGATTGTGCTAGAGAGTTGAAAATGGCAGAGTTCCAGTGCCTTCGTCAAGGTACGATGACAGTTGATCAGTATGAAGCGAAGTTTGCTGAGCTGTCACAGTATGCCCTTGAGTTGGTTCCGAAACCGGCAGACCGAGCTCGAAGGTTTAGAGATGGGCTTCGGCCAGAGGTGAGGAGCTTTATGTTACCATTAGATTTGAAGGAGTACAAGGACCTTTATAAGCGAGCCTAGCTGATTGAGAAAGACCAGAATGAGAGAGCTGCCACATCTGGGTCGCGGTTTAATTCGAACAGAGAAGGTAATCAGTTTGGGAAGAGGCCGATGTCTGGAGGAAGATATCCTGTTCCACTCAACAAGAAGGGTGGGATAGGGAAACCATCACCGAACCATCAGGGAGTATGTCGTTCATGTGGAAGGCGACATGGTATAGGCCCGTGTCTGTCTAGGACAAGTGCCTGTTATGAGTGTGGCCAGCAGGGTCATATATCTAGGAATTGCCCCAGGAATCAGATGGGACAACGTTAATTGCCGCCGCCACCGCCGTTGGGTTAGAACAGAGGGGTCGCGCCACAGATCATGTTGCAGGGTGGATTGAACCGACCTCCAGCTCAGGGAAGGACTTATGCAGTCGCCAGAGGACATGCGGAGGATGCGCCTAACGTGATCACAGGTATGGTCTTACTAAACGACCAACCTGCTTATGCTTTATTTGATCATGGAGCTTCCCATTCATTTATAGCTGAAAGATATGTTAAGATGGTAGAATTAATTCCTGAGTTGTTGGAGTCTATGATTAGCATATCTACACCGTTGAAGGATAAGGTGTTAGCTACAGTGGGTTGTCTTGGTTGCAAGTTAGTGATTGGTGAGCGAGAGGGGAGGATAGACTTGATAGTCCTAGCCATGTTTGATTTTGATGTGATAATTGGTATGGACTGGCTCGCCACCAACGAGCTAAAATGGACTATTATCGCAAGGCAATTCAGTTTAACCCGTTAGGGGGTGAGAGCTTCGAATTTATTAGGAGTCGAGGAGGACCCTCCTTAATCTCATTTCTCAAAGCAACTCGCTTGCTAGGCAAGGGATGTCAAGGTTACCTAGCGATTGTCGTAGACACGACAGTGGAGGAGTTAAAGATTGAAGATATCGCAGTGGTACAAGAGTTCCTAGACGTGTTCCCAAAAGAGTTACTGGGTTTGCCGCTAGAGAGAGAGAGAGAGAGATAGAGTTTGTGATTGAATTAGCCCCCGGGACAGAGCCGATCTCTAAAGCTCCCTATCGGATGGCCTTATCAGAACTTAAGGAACTGAAGGTGCAGATGCAAGAGTTGTTGGATAAATGATTCATTCTTCCTAGTGCATCACCTTGGGGAGCACCAGTTCTGTTCGTAAAGAAGAAGGATGGTTCCTTACGCTTGTGCATCGACTATCGTCAACTCAATCAGGTAACGATTAAGAACAAGTATCCATTGCCGAGGATCGATGACTTGTTTGACCAGCTATAGGGAGCGTCGATATTTTCCAAGGTCAACTCGAGGACAGGGTATCATCAGTTAAGGATCAAGAAGGAAGACATACCGAAGTCGGCGTTTCGCACCTGATACGACCATTATGAATTTACTGTAATGCCCTTTGGGTTGACAAATGCCCCAGCTGCTTTCATGGATCTAATGAATCGAGTGTTTAGAGAGTACTTGGATCAATTCGTAATTGTTTTTATCGACGACATCCTGGTGTATTCGAGGAGTACTAAGGATCATGAAAGGCACTTAAGGATAGTACTTCAGACCTTAAGAGATCACGAGCTGTATGCCAAATTTAGTAAGTGCGAGTTTTGGCTAACTCATGTGGCTTTCCTAGGTCATGTCATCTCTGGAGAAGGGATCTTAGTGGACCCAGCCAAGATTGAAGCAGTGATCAACTGGCTAAGGCCGACGACAGTGACAAAAATTAGAAGTTTTTTGGGTTTAGCAGGGTATTACAGACGGTTTGTAGAAGGGTTTTTAGGGTTAGCATCGCTGATGACAAGACTGCTAAAGAAGGAAGAAAAATTTGTGTGGATGGATAAGTGCGAGAGTAGTTTGCAGGAGCTTAAGCATAAGCTAACTACTGCCCCTGTGCTTACGATTCCATTCGGTCCAGGAGGGTTTGAGATCTACAGTGACGCATCATTTAAAGGATTGGCTGCGTGTTGATGCAGCATGGTAGGGTTGTTGCATATACGTCCCGTCAGTTGAGACCTCACGAGTTGAATTATCCGACGCATGACTTGGAGCTTGCAGCAGTCATATTTGCCCTAAAGATTTGCAGGCATTATTTGTGTGGAGAAAGATTCTAGATCTTCACCGACCATTAGAGTCTCAAGTACTTATTTTCTCAGAAGGAGTTGAATATGAGACAGCGTCGATGGATGGAGCTCTTAAAGGACTATGACTGTGAGATTTTGTATCACCTGGGAAAGGCGAATAAGGTCGCCGATGCACTGAGTAGGAAGTCTTCAGTTGCTCAAATGGTACTCAAGGAATGGAGTCTAATTGAGAGAGCACGTGATTCAGATTTCAAGTTTGAGGTAGGGCACCTTTCGAATTTTGTGGCCACCCTTAGAATTGAGCCGGAAGTGCAGGTCAGAATCAGAACACTTCAGCAGATGGATCCAGATGTTCAAAAGATCCTGCAAGAGGATGTAGAGAAAAAGGAAGGCTGACTTTCAGATTTCTAAGGATGGAACATTGAGATTCCAAGGACGATTAGTTGTACCTGACGATGTGGAGCTTAGAGAAGAAATTCTATCATAAGCGCATCGTAGCAGTTACAGCATTCATCCTGCTAGTACCAAGATGTATCAGAATCTGCGTCAACACTGTTAATGGCGTGGCATGAAAGCGGACATCACCAAGCACGTCGCCAAGTGTTTGACGTGTCAGCAAATGAAAGCTCAGCATTACAAACCGTGAGGACTTCTGCAACCCCTCGAGATCCCAGAATGGAAATGGGAGCATATCACGATGGACTTCGTGACAGGAATATCGAGGAGCCAGAGAGGGAATGATTCGATTTAGGTAGTAGTCGACAGGCTGGTAAAGTCGGCTCACTTCATTGCAGTTCGAAGGGACTTGAGTTTAAATAGGCTCGCAGACCTGTATGTACGTCAGATAGTCCGTATGCATGAAGTGCCAATTACGATTACTTTAGATAGAGACTTGAGGTTTACCGCCGCTTTTTGGAAGAGCTTGCAATCCGTTTTAAGAATGAAGCTGCAGTATAGTACGGCCTATCACCCGTAGACTGATGGCTAGTCTGAGAGGACAATTCAAACTCTCGAGGACATGCTGCGAGCTTGTGTCTTGGACTTCAAAGGAAGCCGGGAGGAACAGCTTCATCTGGTCGAGTTCGCTTACAACAACAGTTATCAACAGAGTATTCAAATGGCTCCTTTTGAAGCATTGTATGGTAGAGCGTGCAGAACGCCAGTGTGTTAGGATGAAGTCCGGGAAAGAAAGATTATTGGTCCAGTGTTGGTTAAGCAGTCGGTGGAGGCAGTTACAGTTATCAGAAACAGATTAAGGACCGCTTAGAGCTGTCATAAAAATTATGTCGATAAGCGTCGAAGACCATTGGAGTTCCAAGTTGGTGAGAACATCTTTTTGAAGGTGTCACCGATGAGAGGTATTTCCCGCTTTGGCAAAAAGGGGAAACTGAGTCCGAGGTATGTAGGTCCCTTTGAGATTTTGGAAAGAATAGGGACTCTGGCGTATCGTCTTGCACTACCGTCGAGGTTGGCACAAGTGCATGACGTCTTTCTCGTGTCGATGTTAAGGAAGTATGAACCCGATCCAACACACGTCCTAAATTTCGAGGAATTAGACGTGGATGACAGGGTGTCGTACGTTGAAAGCCCGGTTCAGATAGTGGATCGCAAGGAATAGGTTTTGCGCACCAAGACCATTCCGTTGGTCAAATTGGTCTGGCAACACCACGTTACTGAAGGAGCAACTTGGGAAGCCGAAGATTCGATGAGAGAATTGTACCCTCACATTTTTGCTTCAGATGTATAATGATTTAAATTTCGAGAACGAAATTTTTATAAGAGGTAAAGAGTTGTGACATCCCGATTTTCCAATTCTAATTTTAATAAATTAAGACGGGCATTTTGTTGGCATGCATAGAGTTCTTTTCCTTGAGTCGGCCACTCATGTGAAAACTAGTCTATCAGGTGAAGCCGTTAAGGAATTCTAATGCATCAGACTCGAGAATTCGATTAGAAAGTGACCTTTCGATCGAGATAATTTGTAAGGGTCATTACGGCACAAATAAAAATCGATTAGAAATCGGAGATAGGTCGGCTCGACAGAGGTATGTGATCAGGTGTGGGTGATTATACCGGATCGCACAATTCTTGTCGATTGACACTAAACCGACTATTCTATTGATTGGGTATCCTGTGCCCGTATTTGAAACCTTGAAATTTTCTCGACAATCGAAAGTTGCCAATGTGTCGAAGATGTACATTGTGGCTTGAATTGATCAATCACAGGTCAAATGCACAAAAATTTCTAAAGGCTACCCGGTAGGTTAGGCCGCGCTAGTGTCGTGCCAAAGTGAAATTAACCGTGAAATTGAGATCAAATTCTGAAATTGGAAGTCTTGGTGTATCACAAATTCTATTAGGAACATTGGATTAATTTATGGACTTTAATTTGAACTCAATTGGAAGAGAATTGATGGGAATTGAAGTAATTGGATGTACAAGAATTGGACCCCGGCGGAAAATGAAATTGAACCTACTGGACTAAAGTTGTAGAAGGTTGGAGTTAGTAGATGGTGACATCACAAGTGATGTCATGGAAGAGGCCAGATTGGCTAGGGTGGTGACAAGTGGAAGGTGAGGATGAGCCATTGGAAAGGTGGGATGTCACTTCCCCCTTGTCCCCATCATCTTCTTCCTTTTGAATTTGGAAGAGAGAGAGAGAGAGAGAGAGAGGAGCTGGAACCATGCGACAACCAGCCGAGCTGCTCATCCGCCTTCGCTTGCACGATCGCCGCCGCTCGTCATTCGCCGCCGGTGCTCGCCATCACCGCTCGTCCATGCTCGATCGCACGTCGTCCCGTGTGTGAGCTGCCTTGTCTCCGTCTGCCGAGCCTCCTGCGCTGTCGTCTCTTCAAGCCAGCAGCTACTCGTCATCGTTGGAGCCTCCATCACCGCCGTCCGTCGCCGTTAGCTGCCGTCCCGAGCCCTAGCTTCTTCCGCCGGTCTTCCTCCGTCGTTCCTCTGCCCGTTCAGCCATCGTGCCGCCTCCCTCCAAGCTCGGTTAGTTGCTAGAAAATCCAGCAAGACCAGCCCCTTCCAAGCTCAATTTGGTCCCCTATTAGTTCTCATTTGGCGTTGATCCATGTAGATTTGTCATTGGCGCTGTCGTGCTCTTCACCGGAGACTCGTCGGAAAGTGATTCTGGTGAGTTTAGCTCACTAAAACCCGATTAGTGGGTTAATAATGTCTTAAGTGTGTTTAGCTTAGGTTGATTGAGATTATGTGGTTAGATTAGTTTATTAGATGTGGTTTAGATTAAGTGGTTTAATTAAAGTAAAGCATGTTTAGTTTAAGGGTTAAGTAGGTTTATTTTAAGTTAAGCCTTGATGTGACTTAAAAGAATTTATTTATAATTTAAATAAATGTTTCGAAATTATTGGATTATTTAATAATATATCATATTCCGAAAATCATTAAAATATTATTTATAAAAAAAACTCAAAAAAATTATTTTTGCTCCTAATTGCTCAGAATTTCGTGCCGATTGTCGCTGTATGATTAGAATTTGAAATTGATGAATGATTAATGCAAATTGAGTGTTGATTGTGGAAAATATGGATTTTACTTGGAAAATCTCAAATATCGGGTTTGACATCGACATTGGATTTTTAAGGGTTAATATTGTGATTGAGGTATGTGAGTGATGTGTAAAATGCCTTGGGTTGATCATGAGTTGCTGCATGATATTTATGAGGAATTGTCTTGAGCTATTAAGCTGGAATTGCCCCTATATGAGATGCCCCATACAACGGATGCGGGTCGTAGTTGATTATGGGCCCTTGCTCCTTCGGGAACGCCGTCGATGTACTGACGAAGCCACGCTCTAAGGTGGGGTGGCGATGCTTGGCTATATATTAGTAGATAGCCGAACTGCGAGTAGGCTATGCCATTGTGTGGCAGTGAATAATGATTGGAATGCTTGCTGTGATTGCGAATTAAGTGAAATTGATTGTGTTCCAATGATTTAAGTCCTTGCTATTTCCTATGATTGAGTGATATGAATTGTACTAATTTGCAGGAAGGCAAGAATGTGAGGTAAGTCTTCTGTGCTATGTGGCTAGACCACTCTAGGGCGTATTTTCTTTCTAATAGGGGTTTAGGAGGGGTGAATTTGCTAAGACAATGTCTCATCCCAGTTTGGGGAAAATATTACATGACCGTAGATGGCAGGATCCCCGGAGAAGAATGGCCTCCCAGTGCAAATCATCGAGCAGGTGCACAACTTCCCTGATCCTGGGAGTCATTGGGTTTACGAGCTGATAAGGGCTACCGTATGGATCCAGGAGACTGAGGATGTTAGGGTACCCCATAGGTTTAGGGCTTGGTTCCGTTTTGGGACCAATGGCTTTAGGATTGGTCCACTTGACAGTTTTGATATTCCACTCGCCGTGATGGATGCTATTTTGGGCGAGAGTGTAGATGACCTTCCTGATGGTAGGGTGGACAACCCATCGTCTCCGGACTCGGGGCAGTCAAATGTGGAAGATGTGGGATCGTCGAACGGGGCTGATTAGTAGTTATAGGACTATCCCTCTTTTTGGTGACTAACTTATTTTTGATGCACATAAACTCTAACCCATTTTCGATGCTTATAGTCTCTGGATCCTGTTATTGTATGTAAACCCTGGATTGTTGATGATGATGATGTTTGAAAGTATGGTTGTTTGATTTTTAATTGATTTTTCTGCTGTCCTATCCTGTAAGTTTTTGTCAGGGGTTTCTTAGCACGTTCCACATGCGTATAATAATTTAATTGGGGTCAGCGATACTACCTAGGAACGTTGCATTTACATGACCATGGTGGGGTGTTCACGTGTCTCGGGGTTCAGGGCGTGATAGCGGTAGCGGCAACGAGTAGCAAGCTGCTCGGCCAATGGGGTTTGAGATGTAGGGGGTGGCGGTTAGGGCTTTCGGGTGTGAAGCTGGTGGAGGTGGGCAGCAGTAGGGACAACGGTGGACAGATGGCGACGGGAGTGATGTGAACAGGTGGCGTCGTCGGCTTTGGTGTCCTTGATCGCACAAGCTACAACGACGACAACAACGGGATACCTAGAACAAAGAAAGGAGAAGCCAAGCAAGACATGAAAGGGAAGAATAAATGGGTGGCTGGTGGTGTCCCCACTTGGCATGGCAGCGTAGGCACCATGGTCTCACTCGGGAGGCTTCTACCCTTAAATATCTCTCTCTTTTAGCCCTGATTTCTTCCTTCACCATCAGATCTTGCTCGCTCACACAAAATTCTCTCGGATCTCAGCCTCACAAGTTCTCTCTATCTCTCTCTCTCTTTGTTTAGGTTTTAATCGATCTATCTCCATTTTAGATCTCACTTGCTCTTAAGCCTCCTTTAATGTCTCTCAAGGGAAGTTCTTTGAGCTCGCTACTTCTATTGGCCTTTTTTGGTCTCGCGGATGTCCTATTTATAGGCGAGGAGGCCGATCGACGGAGGTGCTTGGATTGCCAATCCTTGGCACGCCGACTGCCCTTTCACCGTCCACTTGCACTCCTTAGTTCGGTGGCATTGAAAATGCTTGCCCTGCCGTCCTATTCGTCGCCGGCCTATTCCTCTTTTTCCACTGTAGGCTATAGGGGTGAGCATGGTTCGGGTTGAGTCGGTCGAATCTCTAACTGTGACATCCTGAATTTCAGGTTCTGATTTCAATTGGATAAGATGGGCCTTTCATCAACGTGACTATAGTGTTTTTCTCTGAGTTGGCCACTCATGAGATAACTGGCCTATCCGGTGAGGCCATTAAGGGATTTTAAACGCAATAGATTTGATAATTCGATCAGGATTTGACTGCTTGATCGTGTTAGTTTGCAATGGTTATTATAGCATTGTCAAAATCGATTAGAGACCGGAGATAGGTCGATTCGACTAAGATGTGTGATCAAGTGTGGGTGATGCCACTTGATTGCAAAATTCTCATCGATCGACACTAAACCAATTTTCTGTCGTTTTGGGTACCTTGTGCCCATATTTGAAATCTTGAGATTTTCACGATCATCGAGAGTCAGCAATGTGTCGGATGAGTTCGTTGTGGTTCGAAAAAAATCGACCACGAGTCAATTGTACCAAAAATTCCTAAAAGGTACCTAATAGATAAGGTCACACTGAAAGCGCATTTGATTGAAAATAACCGTGAATTTGAATTCGATTTTAGAAATTGGAAGTCCGGTTGTGTCATGAGTCATTTTAGGAATGTCGACTCACCTTTTGAGGAAATCCGGTGAGTTCGGGATTTTCATGAAAAACCGGATCGAACAATGCGGAAAATGAGTGGAAATTCGGATTGGCTAATTTAAAGAAACTTTTGACATCTGGTGTAAGTGAATCGGTGGATGGAAGTTGTTTGGGCTTTTTTTGAATTCAAATTGGACCTCAACCAGATTTGTTTGTTCAGAAAATCGGATACCGAGAAAAATGAAATGGAAGTCGATTTTGAAGAAAATTTGCGGGATTAAAGGACTGTCTTCAATTGGATTTCGAATGTTTAAGTCGGTTGAGAAATTGATCCTAGGGTGACCTATTGACACAGTGATTTTGAAATGGATCAAGAATTGTATTTGTGGTTTTGTTTTATTTTCCTCCTCCTCTTGGACTCACGTCATCTGCACACCCTCACACCCTTCCTTTTCAGCCACACATATTTCTTCTTTCCTCTTTCTTTTTGGTTGACGGACCATGCTAATCTTTCCTTTTCTTTTTGACTTTGGTTTTCTTTTGCCTTGATTGTTAACTGTGGGGCCTTACTTCTTCTTATCCGATTACATACTTCTCTCTCTCTCTTTCTTTGTCTTTTCTTTTAGCACGTTTCCTCACCTGGCCAATAGCCCCACTCTGCTCTCTTATCTTTTAACTTTTTTTTGTTCCCTTCTTCGGTCTTCCGCTGGAAGAAGCCAGCGACATCGACACCTCCCCTTCGGTCTTCATTTTCATTTTCCTCACATATCTCTCTCCCTTATGCTTGCTTCTCCACCAAGCTATGTTTTCTCGGTCAACAACAACAACCCCCCTTCCCCTTCGTTGACCACCAGTAAATGACGCCAGTTGCCCCTTTGTTCTTCCCTCTCCGTCGCCCGTTATCTCTCCCTCGTTGTTGCAGCCACACATCCAGCAGCATGATTGGCCCATCTCCTCTTTTGGTCCAGCAATCGTGACCATCAGCAGCTCCTCTCAGCCATGCGTCTTCAACGCCACAGCAGCAATGTCCGAAGTTGCCATCCTAGTCAACATGAAGATTTCTCTACTGGTCTGTAGACCACTGATTCCCTTTTTTCGTGGCCACACAACCAAAGCAGCTCTTGCACCATCTTCGGTCCACATCTCCAGTGAAACCATCTTCGCCCAGGCAAGTTTCGAAGCCCATCTTCAATCAGCAGCCCACAGTTTGGCCAGAAGCCCATCCCGTGAGCAAGAAGCCCACGCAGCAGTCCAGCAAAATTAGCCCATTATGAGCCCATCCCCACCGAGTCCAGCTCAGCCCACAAACTATTGGATTTCAGCTCGCAAGCTCAGTCCATTTCAGCCCATAAGAAGTCAGGCCCACCGAATCAGTGGACTCAGCCTAGCTCAAGCAACGAGCTTGTAGGCCGATTTCGACCCTGGTTTGACCCCGGTTGGCAGACCCGCTTTGGACAGGATTGACCCTTGTCGCATGATCGTCGATTTGGTCCGATCGGCTCGTTAATCAAGTGATTTTTGCTCACTAATGCTTTCTTAGTTTGCTAATGACACTTAAGGATTGATTAGTGTTAATTAAGTACAATTAGGTGGTTAGATTAGAGTGGATTAGTGATTATTAGTTAATTGCATTGCATATTAGTTAGGTGGTTAGTGTACTTAACTAAAGAATTGCATATATTATTTATTGAATACATCTCGGGATTTTTCCCGACCCTTCGCGGGCTTCAATTAGGTATTACGGGCCTAAATTGGATTTTTAGTATTTATTTATTAATTTTCAAAATTAATTAATTAATTTTCGATAATTAGGCAGGGATAGCCGACGACCGAAATTTTATGTTGATTGTCGTGGTGCAGTCTGTTTATTTATTTGAGTTCTACGTTGTGTGGAATTGAATTAATTGTGGAATTTTAGGAATTGTCCTAAATTGTTTGTTATTGAATATTTGATTGGTAGTTGGCCGAGTATGGTTATATAGTGCTAGTTATGTTGATGGGCTATATAGTAGAGAGAATTGTGAGAGCTAACTGAGAATTTTATTGGCTGAGACCAATCAAGTATGATATTATTGGACATACGTGGTTCGGTGATTGGAAGTATCACTGGCGAAAACGACACCTTAAAGAACACACGTGAATAACTTATAGACAAACGTGCTTCAATGTTTAAGGAAATATCAATGGTGAAAATGACACCTTAAAGATCTCGCGATGTTGTCTATTGCCGATGTCACCTTGGTGAAAACGACGTCCTAGAAAGGACACGTGGTTTGGCAATTGATGATATCACTGGTGAAAACGGCACTTTAAAGAACACACGGTGTCGGTGATCGGTATGTCATTGGCAAAAGCGACGCCCGAGAAACATATGTGATTTGGTGAAGGAGTATACCATTAGGGAATTATGGTGTGATTGGGAATGACCTAGTGGTGGTTCGAATGACATGTAATCGACTAAGTCGATTGATCAATGTTTGATCGTATATTGTCAATTGTTTGAATATTTGTGTTTAACCTTAAATTGTAGGTTGGAACTGAGACCAAGGTAAGTCTTCTGACTTGTGTTGTGCATAGGCAACCTAGACGGTGTATTGATTTACTAATCGGGTATTAGGGGGTAGACTTGCTGAGACGTTGTCTCATTGGTTATTGAATAACCATTTCAGGTCCTTGGATGCAGTAGACTTAGATTTTGAAGATCTCAAAAATCTAGTGCAGTCTGCTGAAGGCTCCAGTTGAAGTGTAGAGGATGATGGAGAGGAGGACAGGGACTCGTAGTTTGTAGAACCCCACTCTTGTTTGTAGACCTTATTTTTACACTAGCTTAAGTTTAATTTGACTTAATAGTTCACCTTGTATATATAGGTGCATTGGTTTGCAATGTATATGTGAGTGAATGTTTTAAAGGCTTGAAATTTAATCCTACTGTGTTATCCCAATGTTTTATTGTCTGGGGATAATTTATATGCTTCTGCATGTGCATATGAAAAGAATGGGTCGGCGATGCACTCTGGGACGTCGCTATTAATTGACCAAGGTAAGGGATATGTGCATGCCTGAGAATTGGGGCGTGATACTAACCCTAGGACCAACTCGCACAGTATTGGTCCTCAATTTTTTGGACCGAGGACCAACCCTATTGAGCTTGGAATCGAGGACCGGACCGACTCAATGGGTTTAGTCCGGTTCCAAGGTCAACCTGGGATCAACTTATAATTTTTTATTTCATTTTTTGTACTCCTTAAAAAAGTGATTAAAGACTGGAGTGACCCAATAGGTTCGATCCAATTTCAAGGTCAATCCAAGATTAACCAATAATTTTTTATTTCATTTTTTGTATTCCTTGAAAGGGCAACCGAGGACCGTACCGACCCAATGGGTTCGATGATGAATAAGGTCAACTAAGAAAGGCAATCAATGAGGGTTAAGTGAGGTGAGCGTTGAACATAATGAGCATCGAATGTCGAGCAGGGAGCAACAAGCCAAGCGAGCATCGAGTGGTGAGCGGCACGGGTGACCCAAAGCAAGCGAGACAAGTGTCTAGTGGCGAGCGGAGAAGTTTTTTTTCGATTTTAGCAAATGGAAAAGTAAGAGGACAAATAAGACAGAAGATAACGAATACTAGAGAAGGATGCCATAAGGTGCTTTTTTAGATGCCATAAGGACTTCTCACAAAAACATTTTTCTCATTCGTAAATTATGACTATTGACGCCGTAAAAAACATTAAAAACCTAAGTTATTGAAGAATAATGTAAAATTATTTGAACTCCTCACTAAAGAGCTACTTAATATTGTTGATGCCGTTTATTTTAAAGTTTTCTCTATATAAAAAAATTATAAATAATATTATATATATAGTTAGGGTTGGTTCGGGTTGAACCGACCTGAAACTCTCAGGATCGAGGACTGACCTGCACAGTGCTGGTCTAAGAATTCTAGGACCAATGACCGACCCAATCTCCCTAGGAATCGGATCAGGATTGGCAGGGTTAGGTTGGTCCAAGGTTGACCCTAGACTGATGCTTACCCCTAGTGGGCCATTCTCACGTGCGTCATCGTTGCTTCGAGTGAGTTGCAGAGGTGGAGAGGGAAGGAGGAAGAAAGGAAGAAGGAGAAAACTGGGAGGGGGCTGAAGAAGATGACTTCCCTTCTCTCTCTCTCTCTCTCTCTCTCTCTCTCTCTCTCTCTCTATATATATATATATATATATATATATATATCTCTCTCTCTCTCTCTCTCTCTCTCTCTCTCTCTCTTTTCTTTTGTCTTTTTGTTTATTATTATTATTTTTCCTTTTCTCATCCCCTTTCTCTCTTTCTCCACGCCAAGAGAGGGCTAGCCCATTTCTTTGACTTTTCTACTCTCTCTCTCTCTCTCTCTCTCTCTCTCTCTCTCTCTTCTTCATGTGCAGGTGTCACGAGTTGGTCGAACACGAAAAATCAAACACCGTGCGGCCTTAGGATTGGTGATCCCAAGTCAGCCATTTTACTCACACGCACAACACAAGGGTCAGTAGCACAAACAAGTGAATTGTATTCACTATGAATGAGCTGAGCTCAAATGAAGGGGAGGGACTCCTTTTATACAAGTTAGAGTCTAATGCCAACCGTTGATTGTTCCTCCGATCCAACGGTGGGGTTTAAACGATGACCATAATTACAAATCAACTCAGTAGGCTACTTAATGACCGCATGCATTGAGAAACAACCACAGGAGAGGGCACAAATTAGAAGCAAGATCAGGGTTAGCATGGGCGAGTCAAGCCACTTGACATGGAGCAAGTGAACAACTCCTATTTGTGCAGAGGCTGGCCAAGCATTGATTAGGGGTTAGCCGCTGGTCGTGTATGGATCATCTTCTATATCGCTCAAGGATGGATCAGGCATGGATCGTAGATTGTGCAGGGGCCGATCGATGGATCGGTCAGGGATCGATCAGTGATCGATTAGGGATGTTGCGCATCAATCAGGGACTGATTAGTGATCGATTAGGGATCGATCATGGACTGATGTGGGATCGGTCAAGGACTGGTCAGGACAGGGATCGATCAGGGCTGTTCCCAGCAATGCCCTGGTGCGTGACACGGCTGAGCACGAATAGTCTTGGACATGCTTCATCCATCAGCTGTGTCACGGGCACTTGCTCTTCCTTCGTGTATGTGGGCAAGATTGAAGAGAGAGAGAGTCCACTTTGTGTCAGTCCATGTAAAAGAGAGAAAAGAGCCCCCCCCTTTTTAATAATAATAATTTTATATTTACTTGAAATGCAATAATAAAATGAAAAATAAAAATAAAACTTAGTTCATGTAATTAATATTAGTGCCCACGTGATGCAAGAATCCTTTTTTGTTAGGGCCCAATTGGTCCCTGATTTTTATACAATTTTTATCATAAACACTTGTTTAAAATTTAGATATCAACAAATAGAGGCAAGTGAAAAGAGGCAAGTTGTGAGAGAATGGTGAATGAGGTGCGCAAGGCTGAGGCGAGTGAAGAGGGTTTAATTATTTATTTATTTATGGTCGAATTAGGGCTGGATTTCTTTCTACTTTCTAATTTGCATGCCAAATTAAAGTGTGAAGATAACAAAGGAGGAAGAGCTAGAATTTAAAGTAGACAAAAGTATATAATATACAATATATATGATGTATAGGGTTGGTCTAACCCTAAAATCTTAGGATCGATGACCAACTTGTACAGTGCATGATCTAAGAATCTCAACATCAAGGACTGACTTAGTTCCCTAGGAACTAGACTAAGACCGGCCAGGTTGGGTTGGTCCAGGGTTGGACTTGGGTTGACCTTAGACTGATGCTTACCCCTACTAGAGATAACAAAAATTATTCGAAGTCTCATGATTAACGTCAAGCTTGTTTTTCGTTGAATAGTTTAAATTGGAGATTTAATTTAATATTAGTAATTTAGCTTTTCGGGAAATCACCTATTTGAAATGTGTGATACTAAAGCATGTGTCAATGAGGTCAAATTCTAGCACGCTTTTTATCTTTATTCCCGATAATATTAGGTAAGGAAAAGAGGTTTGCCCTTGAAAATATTTTGTGTTGAAATCATAAAAATTTGAAACTTGTATCTTTATGACAAATTTATTTTAAACTAATTTTTTGACAATCAAAAACTCCAAACATTTGCACCTATGACAACTTATCTCAAGTTAATTTTTTGATTACCAAAAACCTGAAAGTAGTACATTTGTAACAAATTTACTCTATATTAATTTTGTTAAATTAGATTAATACCATGAAAAACCACAAATTGATATATGTAGGGTAAAATTCCAAACTATACATTTATAAGCTTTCATGTGTCATCCAATTTATAAGCTAACAAAAATTAATGGAGGGTAAATTTGTCACATGCATTCCAATTTGGGTTTTTATGATGATTAAAAAATTAGTTTGTGGTATATTTGTTATACGTATACTAAAAAAAAATTTGGGCCTACGTCTGCCACTGCTCCTTGTACTTGACATGGCAGCAAGCATCACTTGCCACATTGTAATTCTTCTTAGAGGTATTATGGATAAAAGGGAATCCTCACTTCAAGACGTATTCGGGTATCGCCACTTCGGCATTTAAGAGTAAGGGTAGAGCCGACCGAGGGCTTAAGGTGGTTGCTGTTCCCTGTTCCCTATGTCCCATCTCTTCATCTCGTCCTTCAGCTTCGAGATTTCGTGTTCGGCCCTGCCTACTGGTCATTACCATCTTCCTACACATGAAGATGAAAACGCATGTTGATTTTACGGTAATACTAAGCGCATGAGAGGTTCATTGGCACTAGACTTATCTTTATAATCTTTTCTTTAGTTTGTTTCCTTTTTTCTTTTTCTAATTTAAGCAACTAATCCATTTTAAAATAACATTTTGTGATGCAAAATTACACTAAATAAAATTATAGTAACTTAAGTCCAACCATCGGGTTGGAGGGAGAACCATAATTTTGAGGCAATCACTCCCCCAAGAGCTCGGATGATGATCTACCAACCCGCGTCCAACTATTTGGCTTTTCTCTTTAGCTGGGAAGAGGATGATTTGCTGAAACTTATAAAAGGCATTGTATGTTATGGGAAGTGAGAAAAAAGAAGTTTTTTTTTTCTTTCCCCTTTTATTATTATTTTTTATCATTTTTACATTTATTGAAAATTTTAAAATTGATTTCATGCATGCTGGAATCATGTGTCAAATTCCAAATTCGCATGCCCGAATTTTGAACTCGAGTGTTAGAGAGTTGATCGGATGTTAAATTTAGTGTTAGAGAGTTGATCGGATGTTAAATTTTCTAACACTTGTTAATTGAGTGTCGGTGTTGATCAAGAATTAAAGAGTATCTGACACGACATGAAAGCTTTTGGAAAGTATCGGTATTTCCTAACTTTTTGACAAGTATAATACTTCATCGATGGTCCAATACAACCGCATATAAAATGTTTCCATAGTTTAACAATGGAAATCTTTTAGTGTTAAATTAAGGGAAAAAGGTCGGAATTAAGATTTTATCTTTTCGTCCTACTATCACGTCGAGTTGGTATATCTTTTGTGGCGGGGTTTGCATTAAGATAAGTAATCGGTATCCAAATTACTTTCGTGGGTGTTTTGCCTTATCTTGATGTATGCATGCGTTGATAATGTAAGTAGATTGGTTTATTTCACTAAATCTGTTTTCGTAGGGCCTGAAGTTGCTCTCGTTGAAGGTACTATTGCATAGAGAACCTAACTTAGGACGACTGATGGTGTATTTCTTAACTAGAAAGAATTTTGCGGGTGTATAGGACCATCGATGAAGTATTGTACTTGTCAAAAAGAACAGTCTTGCATGAACCATTTAAGGCTGGATTCTTGTGAACGGAAAACATAAATTTGTCTATATTCATAGTATCTCGGAAATGGCAATTTCAAAGAGAAGAATATCATCTGTTGAAAGAGCGACATAAACAAATTGGAAAATAGGTGATGTGAAATTAAGCTATGTATGTAAATAAAGACGTTTGTTTTTGCAAAAAATAAATAATCTGAAATTATTTTTCTAAATAATGATCGATCGTAGAATCAAATATAACTATTTAAGATAATAAGATAAATATGATATTGAGGCTCCATTCATTATAGGAAGTCGTTTTCCAAGAAAACAATCATATTTTCCTTTGTTTGGCTGAAGCTTGAAAATGAAGTGGAAAATATTTTTTACTGTTCAGTATCTGTTTTGATTTTTAGGGAAAATCACCAAAAAAATTGAATTTTTTAATTGTTTTAATCAACCAAAAGATTTTACTTTTAAAAAATTGAAAATTAAATTATTTTTATTATAAAAATCGATTTTTTACTATTTTAAATTTTTCTTTATTCCTTTTTCTTCCCCTTCCTCCCCCTTCCTCCACCATTGCGTACCTTGACGATGGCTTGCTGCCCAGCAATTGACCAAAATGTGGATAGGCAAACTTGATGCTTGGTTGAGCTCCATTGAGGCCAATGAGCTTGTGGCCTGCCAAATCCAAGTGAGCTTGAGCTCCACCGAGGTTGGCGAGCTTGCGGCTCACCTGATCTAGCCAAGCCCGAGCTTCGCCGAACCAAGTGAGCTCGAGCTTTGGCGAGGTCGTGGCTCGCCAAATTCAAGCAAGCCTAAGCTCCATCGATGTAGGTGAACTTGAGCTTTGTTGAGGCCAACACGACTTGCTAGATCTAGGCGAGCTTAAGCTTTGCCGATTGAGGCAAGCTTTAGCTTCGCTGAGGCTGGCCAACTTGTGGCTCGCCGAATCTGGGTGATCTTGTGCTCTGCTAAACTAGGCGAGATTGAGTCTCACTCTTGTCGGATTTAGCCTCGGGTGAGGTGGAGCCTTATGGTGAGGAGCTTGCTGGCTTGTGGCAAGGCTTGAGTTGGCTTGTGGTTGATCGTCAACTGTTGTTGTAGCTAGAGATCGGCAACCGACTAGGGCCAGGGAAGAAGAAGAAAAAAGGGAAGAAAGAAAATAAAATAAAATAAAATAAAAGGTAAAAGAAAATTTTAAAACTTGATTTAAAAAAACAAACAAAGATAAATAAAATTTAAAAGAAAATGAAAATATGATTGGTGAAAGAAGATGATGTGGAAGAGGTTATGGAAAATGCCTTTTTTTTTTTTTTTTGGTAAGGAGGAAAATGTTTTATATTTTTGAAAAGTGGAAAACACTTTCCCTACTCTTAATTAATAGCAGAAAATTGTTTTCATCAATTAGTTTATTTTCTGCGAATAAACGTCTGAAAATCTGAAAAACGTTTTTTTGGCAGTTATTTTTGGTAAAACGAACAGAGCCTAAATATAATCAATCAAAGATATACACTATCAAAAGAGATAAATGCATGTGCTCATCTTCATTATTCAAAGGGACCAAAATTAGAGAGCCACCACAAAAAATAAATGAGCATCAAATTAAACCGCTCTGATGAATTAGATAAAAGGTATCTTCCCTCCGTAGATATCTACTCATCATCTTCCTCCACACTGCTTTCCTCATCTTCGTCTTCACCTCAGACATAGAGTTCTTAGACTCCTCTTCATCTGTTTTGGTACCTTCAGCTTGTCTTTAAGCTTTCATGCTCTTCTCATACTCAACCTTCCATTCACCAGCCTTGGCTATATAAGGTTAGCATTAGCTAATGACAACCACTTGTCTACCCCGGCTTTGCCAACAGCAGCCACGGATTTATTATTAGGGTGTTTCTTCTTATATTGCTTTCTAAACTCTTCCATGAAGACGGAGAAGGCACTCGCAGGCCTTTTAGGCTTGTAAAACTGCATATCAAACAATCAGGCTTACGTCATAAAATTTGAGGCAAAATATATAAAAAAATCATGTAAAAATGTCATAAATATGAATCACATAATATAAAAACTGCTCATGGGCTAAGTTTTTAATTTGAATAGATTCATAATTACATCATGAAGAAACTACCATATTATATTTCCTTCCTTAATCCTTGTCGGTAAATTTAAAAAAAAAAAAACACGATCTTTCATTCTAATTAATCATATTAATATAATGAAAATTTCCGTGAGATAAAATTCATCATATTAATAAAATTAATTACAATGAATGTCCATTTCCAAATGTAGTTCGGAGGCTTTTAATATATAATTTAATTAATTAAAGATGTTGTGGCTACTCTCTAACTAATTAAAATAGATGGACCATTAGACATTTGATTTCATGTATAAAATATTCACAAAAATGCACAAAGGGACAAAATAGTAAATAGATCGGCCAATGGCATAGTTGTAAAATTGTAGGAAAGGCAAAATGGAAATTTTAAATGCGGCAAAGGGGCAAAAGAGTAAATAAAGCGACCAAGTGCAGAATCATAAAAACGCTGGAAAAGGTATCGAAGCGCATCAGGCGCATGCCATGCACCCACCTGCCAGGTGCGCGGGTGCGGGAGCGGGTGTGTGGCCCGCACGCGCCTTGCAGTTGCAGTGCGGGCGTGTGCCCACGCGCCAACGGTTCTGAGTGCATGGATCTCACGTGTTTCTTCCTCCGCGAACATAAGGCCTTTTCTAGCCCTTTTTGGCCATTTCGCCGTCTATTATTTCTCCGGTGGCCCAATCTTAGACCAAAATAAATGATGGATTTTGAAGACCATATGGGTCCAAGTTTTGACAAAAATAATCAAGTAATTGGCCTTGAATCAAACAAAATTCCTCAAATGCAAACCTTGAACTACTCTGACTTCCGCTGCTTGATTAACATCTGGTGAATATTGATATGCCGAAATAACTTACAGTTACTCTTTCCCATGGCGGTGTGACCATACTAGTTCGAGGTTGAGCAATGGGTCGTCAGAATTTGGCTGGAATCAGAGATTTTCCTGTTGACCCCAAAATGTCGAATTATTGTTCATCTTCAAAAGGCCCGAGAAGTACACCAAAAATTCGAAAAAAATAAGGAAGAGGCACTAAATAAGCTTTGATACCAAATGTTAGATGTAAAAATCAAATAAGGAAGAACAAGATCAATGTAAACCAGACCTTCAGCCATTGTTCATATTGCGCTTGTTAGAATTTATGGAAATTCGGCGAAATTACGGGCACACTCTATTGACCTAATCCTCTCGTGTATTGATGGTGTATTCCAAAAATGAGAGGGTTTAGATTACCCTTAAGAAATGAATGATCATTCATTTTATATGCCGTCTCATATCAAAGTGGTAACCAAATGGGCAATTGTCATGAAGAGATACGAAGTGTGGAAAAACTGCCACTCTAAAGAAAAAATGTGGGTCCGAAAATGAGAGATTACATTATATATATGAGAAAAAACCACCAAAAATCCAAAACTTTGCCTAAAGTGACAAATTTACTCCAAACTTTTTTCTGTGACATAAAAACCCCGAAATTTGCTAATCATGACACATTTACCTTGAACTTTCATTTGTGACACAAAAAACCCTGCATATTTACCTTAAATCATAAGGGCATTTTGGTCTTTTTACTTTTAATTTTTTTTTTTTCTTTTTCTTCTTTCTTCCCTTCGCTGGAGCCGGCGGAGGGAAGTCGATGTCCGGCGAGGGCCGCCCTTGCCGACGTTAGGTGAGGTCAGCCCTCGTTGGCGTCAAGCGAGGGCACCCTTGCCCGACGCTGGTGAGGGCCTCCCTTGCTAGATCTGGTGAGGAAACCCTTGCTTGACGCCGACGAGGGCCTCCCTCGCTAGATCTGGTGAGGGTCTGGTGAGGGAGGCCCTTGCCCGACGCCGATGAGGGTTGCCCTCGCTTGCGTCGAGCGAGGGCGGCCCTCGCGGGACGCCGGCAAGGGTTTGGTGAGGGAGGCCCTCGCCCAACGCCGGTGAGGGGTGCCCTCTCCAAACCCTCGCCCAATGCCGATGTGGGCCGCTCTCGCCTGTGTCGGGTGAGGGCACCCCTCGCCGGCGTTGGCCTAGGCGAGGGCGACCCTAGCCAGATGTTGACGAGGGCAGCCCTTGCTCGATGCTGGCGAGGGTAGCCATTGCTAGCGCCAGCTTCCTTTCGCCGGGGCCGACGGAGAGAAGAAGAAAAAAATAAAAATAAAAAAAGAAAAAGAAAAAAACAAAAACAAAAAGAATAAGACGAAAACGTTCTTAATGGGGTAAATGTGTTACAGTTTACAAAGTTTGAGATTTTTCGTGTTACAAAAAAAAATTGAGGTAAATTTGTCACTTTGGGTAAAGTTTGGAGTTTTTGGTGGCATTTTCCCTATATATATAATAGTCATGCAGCTGAAAAATTGAATTGATGCAGGTAACTTAAGTAAACGGGAAAAGTGCAGTCTAGTATGACTATCATGGAAATTGTAGAATTGATTTGCTTGGATATTTGATGGATGTCGCATTTTTTTTTTTGAGAAGAAGTGCCATATTAATGCTAAGGGCCTGTTTGGCAACGTGCCAAACAGTGCCAGATTTTGATTTTTTTGTTCCCAGAATCAATTTGGGACGAGAATTGCGTTTGGTAAACTTTTTGTTCCCGAGAACAATTTTGGATAAGATTTGAGAATAAAAAAAAAAATTGATTCTCCGTCCGAGAATCAGAAAAAGAATCACCCTCACTCTTCCCTTTCGTCATCCCGGTTGCCGTCCGCCACCGCCCGCCGCCGTCGTCCGCTGCTAGTCGCCGGAGGCTCACCAGGCTAGGGCGAGGTTCGGCGAGCTCGCTGGAGGCAAGCCCAGCCACCGGCGAGGCTCGGCCTTGTCGGTGACCAGGCTGGCCTCACCCAGCCCCAGCGAGGCCGGCCTGGCCACCAGCGGGGCTGGGCGAGCCTCGCCAGATCGGGCGAGGTTGAGCCTCGCCCAGCTGTCGGTGAAGCTCGCCTGGCCACCCAGCCCCGCCGGTGGCCAAGCTAGCCTCACCGAGGCTGGACGAGTTCGGCCTGGCCACCAGCAAGGCTTGGCCTCACCAGATCTGGCGAGGTCGAGCCTCGGCAGGGCTGGGCGAGCCTCGCCCAGCTGCCAGTGAGGCTCGGCCGACGAAGGCCGACCTCACCGAGGGCTAGCGACGCTCCGGTGAGCGTCGCCGGCCCTCGTCTGGCCGGTCGCCGGTCTAGCGATCGGCCAGATGAAGAAGAAGAAGAAGAAGAAGAAGAAGAAGAAGAAGAAGAAGAAGAAGAAGAAGAATAGGAAAAAAGGGAAAAAAAGAAAAAATAGAAAAGAAAAAAAAGAAAAAAAATTATTTAAAAATTATTTAAAAATTAAAAGAAATTAATTTGGAACATAATCAATTAACACGGTATCAAACGCAATTCTATTTCAGAATAAAAAATTTTGAATAGTTACCAAACGCATTTTTTTATTCAGAATCAGTTCCCGGAAATAGAATAAAAAATAATCATTTCTAGTCAGAATCAGCTCTCGAGAATAGAATCGTTACCAAACGCACCCTAATAATTATGGACGACTACTTGAAGATGACTTGGATGTTTATGTTAGGGCAAAAGTTTGGTGATATTATCGACATCATACTGTCGAGAGTTTTGATCAAATAGAGATTGATAGGACCATCGAGCATCTTCATTTAATATAGGCTCCAACCGTTGAAGTACTCCATGCATTTCATTTTCATTGGCTTGACTTTGAAGTACTTATATGTTCCTCAAATTTTTTATTCAAATATACATTTTTTTCTTTACCTATCACTTCCTAATTGACATTCACGTTAGACAAAAGTCATGAAAATAATTGAGTTGAAGATGGAGATGGCCTTCCATTATTCATTGGATAGCTTTATGTGTACCAATCATTGGATGACAAACGTTAAATTTGGTGCATTTCTTGCAAACCGTAACTGCACAACACTCTCTCTCTCTCTCTCTCTCCCTTCTCTCTCTCTCTCACGTTGAATTTGGGGCATTTCTTGCAAACCGTAACTGCATAACACACTCTCTCTCTCTCTCTCTCTCTCTCTCTCTCTCTCAAGAATGCGTGAGATGAGGTTGAGGGTCGAGTCACCAACAACATACATAATCCCAGAAAAATTTGGGAACAATATTACTTCCAGGACGAAGTTATTTGGTTTTGAAGTTCAGGAAATAAACATAAATAATACATACAAATGCCAACAATTGCTAGGATTATTTTGGCTGTCGCTGCCCTACTTTAATAATTTTGTAGCACAAGGGTCCGACACTGAAAACACATGAACTCACAGTGATATTCCTGTGTATACGGTCAGAGAAACAGTAAACATAACAGTAACCCTTTAACACATGGTATTCACGTGTACGAACAATGGACAAAAGTCGTGTGAAATCGTTCTTCTTTCTTTGGAAAAAAAGGGGCCATTTTTGTCGGTGGCCTGTCAAAAGCAAGTATGGACTATGATTAGCTATGATGGTACGCATGCAGATTATCTTGGATTTGGTCGGTCATCTGTCCAGACCCAGTCAAAATCTCTGGCTGTAAATAAGTCCTCTCCTCTCAGTATTTCCATCAATGAAGTATCGAAGCTCTCTCTCAATACGAGTTTCTGCACGTGTGGCAGTCTTCCTATCTCGACGTGTAGCCCCATTTTAATTTCGTTAATTTACAACTATGGTAAGTATAATATCAGTTCAAATACCAGTGCCAGGGGACATCATACACGTGAAGATTGCCACGTGATATTATTCCCTTAGCTCAAAGATTTTAGATCTTATATCTTAAAATCGTAAGTGATGTTTATAGCTTCAACCCATCAGAGATTTTTGAGGATTTGTGAAGCATTAAACCGACGACAAGGACAAGCCTTTGGGCAACACTAGGCATGTCACGCAAAGCAATTAAGTCATTACGTTTACGTATTTAAGAGGTTGCTTCCTTAGGTTACGATATGTACAAGGGTTCCCTTGTCAAGAAAATTTGAAGAATCACGTAATTGGCTCCATAATTGACCAATTTGTTTGGGTGTGAGCTGGATCAAGTCAATATCTCTGGATATGCACACAAGACACACCAAAGCAGATACGAATAATCAAGCCAATCACCATAAGTAGAAATGAGATCTTCGGTCTTTTAGCAAGCTCTTTATTCTTCTTATAAAGTATAGTCTATATTTGCAGGGTCAAATTCAAGCGATCAATACATACAAACTCATTCTTTTTCCCGGTAAATTAAAAAGGGTTAGAAGCCATAAAAGTCACAAAACTGGGATCGGACCTCTGTCACTCGTACTAACGACCTAATAAAACTCGATTTAACTTAATTAGCAACTGACTGAAAACTTGGATATTAAGTTGATGGAGCGTGAAACTCTTGCGATATCTCGAACTAGTGAATTTCAAGTTCATGAAGATCGTATTGTGGAAGTCTTCGTTTTGTATATTGGTACAACTTAGGCTCAGAGTTAAAATCATGTATTAGTCAACTAAATGCTCTTGTACACAAATTCTTAGAAATCTGATCCAGTCATTGAAGTGACCGACGGACTTTTTTTCTTGATTGGGTAATTCAATCGGTTCAGGTCACTAAATTGACATCAAGGATGTTGGGATGGTGCAATGAAATTCCAATATTTTCGTCCAACGAGATCCCTAAGCTGAAGTTCAAGTCCAAACTTATCAATATATTCAGTTGGATCAATTTTACTCCAAAACTTAAGCCAATGGGTTATGAGCCAATTAAGATACATTAACTACTCTGAATCACACCAATTTTCACATGTGAATCTCAACAATCACCGCTCATATGTGAAATTAGTGTTAGGTTTACTCTCCCTTAATTCAGGTATCATTCTATATTAATATATCTTAAATTGAATCTCTAGCGCCTATCTTCATCAATGGTCTATTTCCCCTGACCACACCATGAAGGCTACTATGGGGGACCATGTTGCTATTTCATAATGCTCACTACCTGGATCACAAGATTTCTTCATTGATATATCCACCAAATACCTAAACAGATTGAGAGACTTGCCAATCTACTATCGATTTTGATGCCACTTATTGGAAGTGTGCAACAGAGGTACGATAATTCAATTAAGGGTATCACCAAGAGAATACCCAAGTCCAAGCCTAAGCTTGTCAACATATTTAGTTAGAGCCGTCTTCATTCAAAAACTTAAATTAATAATTTATGAACCAACAAAGATATATCAACTGCTCCAAATCACACCAATTATCATGCGTGCATCTCAACAAATGACCCCATATATTAGAATTATATCTTGAGCTTAAGCTTGAGAATGGCCACAAACCATATTTTTTTCGGTTGAACAACCCATAGTTGAATTAAAAGGCAAACCAACACACATTTGGAAAGTTCTAACTGACTCTTGCCAATAGGATTGTGGCTAATGCAAAGATGAAATTTAATTGTCCTACCGAACTTCTTATCCTTGTTAATGTGCAAGAGCGCCCTGGTTTGTGCAGTTCGTGAATTACATTCCATTGTCGTAATTTCTCTTTGTGGATTTGATCCGAGATAAAGTTTATTGGTGTCTGAAGCCGTGAGAAAATCTTATGATGAGCTTTGTGTACTCCTCTCTTCATCTCATTGCTTGATTTATAATGAAATCCTGTGCTACACTTCCCATGGACTAATTAGAAATTGAGAAACACCAAGACTGTTTATGTATTGCTCTTCCCATGGAGTAGGTCAAACCAGCAAACCGTTTATTTCTTTCTTTTAGTTTATTATAGTGTTTGATCGCTTATTTTTACAACACTGTGCATGTTAAAAATATCTAGAAAACAGAGAATAAGTTCGGTTAAAAATCAGATTTAATCCACTAAAACCCCTCATAACAAAGATCCAAGTACCAATTGCAGACTTATTATTAGCTCATTGTTCTTGAACTTGGAGAAAAATTGTATCATTCCCTAATTTGTGATGTCCCTTGCTACAAAGACCTTTTTCTTCTGTCAGCTTTTTTTATCTATAGTATGGCTACTGTGAATCATTAGTGTCAAGTGAGTCTTCAACGTTTGTTTATGATGTATCTGTAACATGATTTCTAAAACTCCTCCTTCATGTATTTTCTTTTTGCTCCCGAATGAATCACATAACCTAATATTTAATTGAAAGGTGAATGTTTTCTTACATAAATCAAGATATGTCGTTATTGCGTTTCTTAAAATAATTGAATCATGTCGTTATCTACCACCTTCGAAATGCAGAAATGTGGGTCGGAGAAAACCCCAGAGAGGGACCCCACCTCCACAACGCCTTGGCTTTCCCTTCACGCCATCAAAAGTCGATCAGCTTTCGTACCAAAAGGTAATGTTTTAGCTTCTTTGAGTAACCTCAAGTACACCAAGACTTTAATGGGTACTTACCATGACGGTGTGTAGGTGGACATTTAAGCAATTGGACCAGACTATCAACACTTAATCAGAATTTGCATGTACGATTTTTAGTAAATTAATCAAACTGTAGATCGACTTCAGCACACCCAGTATTTATTTATTTTTCGAGTAGGAAGAAAACGAAGCCTTTCTAGAAGCCTCTATATATAACCCTTTGAAGACAAGTCCAAGAAGCAGCACGAGTCTCAGCACAGACCCTCAAAACAAAAAAAGGAAATCCAGCCATCATCTCTCTCTTCTTTGCCTCAAAGCCATGGCTTGTAACAAGAGTTTCTCCAGCAGTTACATGCTGTTGAGCCCAGAGAAAGTCGGCGTCATCGATCTCTTTCGCATTTTGATTTACAGTGATGTGCACAAAACAGAATGCGTGGACTCCTCCAAGGAAGGGGAGGAGAGCTTCGAGCGAAGGTGGATCATGTTTGTATCAATTCTCGTGCAGAAGCTTCTGCTTCTTGTGGCCAAACCCATGGCTTGGAGCGGGTTGGCTATCGAGTTTTGGTTGAATCTAGTGTCGAGCAATCGGGGCCTTGGAAGGCTTCTCGTCAACTGCTTTCGAGGTCAGTCTGCATAACTATTTATTACTTATATGCAACAACAATACTCTATCAAAACAGTTTGAAACGAGTCTATCTGGTTATGTTGTTGCTTCATTAGTAAAAATGTTCATTACTGAGCGATGTGAATCAATTGCTAAATGTGTGTTATGGTTTCTGCGTCAGAAGTCCCACTACCTCGTGCTTTACACAGCCTGCGTTTGGTATGAAGAATCATTTCATTTCACACTGGCGAATTTGCAAAGCTGATGTGATATGTCCAATAAAGCATGACCCCACATTTTCATTTTTTATTTTTTATTTTTGGAAATGGGACAAAAGCAATAATGGCATCTGATCAGAAATAAGATGTGTGGTTAGATTCATGATACCATTTTAAATAGGGTGCATGATCTTTTAGAGTACATGTCGCTCACCAGTACTGGTAATGATCAAGCACTGCAGTGCTCAAAAAGTGGGACTAGTCTACCTAATCATTTTGACTTTCAATTGGAAAAATGATGAGTCATAACGTGGGTTGTCGACAGGGAAGGTGGTGATGCCGGATAGAGAGTCAGGGAGATTCCTATCCTGCCCTGGCAATTGGGACAAGAGAGTGGAATTGGACAAGAGCATCAGGCCTGGCGACAGCGAGTACTACGCGGCTCTCTGCATTATGGCTTCCAAAGCATCCTACGAGAACGAGGCCTACCTCCAAACCACGGTCACCCGCCACTGGCAGGTCAAACTAGAGAGAGAGAGAGAGAGAGAGAGAGAGAGAGAGAGAGAGACTGTACATAGTTTGAAATTAATCTATGAAAGCATGGATCAGATCGGGACCAGGTCAAGACAACTAAGCATAATTTGTACTAAACAACAAAATTAACTAAGTTCCTAATACTGGCTGAACTTGGCCATGCCATCCAAAAATAACTGTCTGTTCTTATGTGCAGATGAAATTCTTGGGGTTCTACAACTTTTGGAATGGTACGGAGCTACACGGACATCTCTGCAGCTGTAAATAATACCAAGATAATGACTGCCATATGTCGTATTCGTTTTCCTTTTGCAGATTATCAAGGGAAAGCAACCACTCAAGCCTTCATGGTACGTGACCGCGACACTATCGTAGTGGCCTTTCGAGGCACAGAACCTTTCGACGCGGATGCGTGGAGCTCGGACTTCGACCTCTCGTGGTACGAGTTCCTAGGGGTTGGCAAAATCCACGGCGGGTTCATGAAAGCCCTCGGGCTCCAAAAGACCCTGGGTTGGCCGAAAGAGCTCGACCCGTGTCTAAAAACGCCTGCGCCGTTGGCTTACTATGCCATAAGGGAGAAGCTAAGGGCACTGCTCGGCGACAACGACAAAGCGAAGTACATATTGACGGGCCACAGCCTGGGAGGCGCGTTGGCGATCCTCTTCACAGCGATCTTGGCCATGCATGGGGAGGCGTGGCTTCTGAAGAAATTGGAGGCAGTCTACACATATGGTCAACCTAGGGTTGGAGATGAGAAGTTTGGGGAGTTCATGGAGAGGGCCTTGAACGAACATAAAATTGAGTACTTCAGATTCGTTTATGGGAATGATATTGTGCCTCGGTTGCCTTACGACGATTCAGCTTTTATGTTCAAGCATTTTGGGAGATGTTGCTACTTCAATAGCAAATATAAAGGGAAGGTGAGGATCTCTCTCTCTCTCTCTCTCTCTCATATCATGCTGTGATTAAATTAGACTACTCATTCAATTTTCTTATTTGCTTAAATTTTTATACACAGATCGTCCGGGAAGAACCGAATAAAAACTACTTCTCGCTTCGACAAACGATACCGATGATGTTGAATGCTTGGCATGAGCTCATGAGAAGCTTCACGATTTCTCGTGAGATGGGACCAGATTACAAAGAAGGATCATTCCTAAGGATTTTTAGAGTGATTGGTCTGCTAATTCCAGGCATACCTGCTCATACTCCGTATGATTATGTAAATGCTATGAGGTTAGGAGCGTCTCAGTTATTCCGACATCAACAATGACTATGAGTAGTTATAGTTTTGTACAATGTAAGATTGGCTTTTGGGATTAAACTGAAATACAACTTCGCAGCCAATTTCATTAGGACTGCATATAGCGGTCTATCTCGCTCCATATACTTTTTTGTAATATGTTATACAGGTTTTGTCTGTGCATTTCCTAATAACTTAAATTTTTAGATAAAAAGACCTATAAAATAAATGTGGTTGCAAAATACGTGTCAATGAGGTCAAATCAATATATTGGGTGGGGGAAAGAGATGTAGCCTTCATATGGAATTGATTTTTGTGGAATTTTTTTAAGAAATTGTTTGGACCTAGCGGGGCAAGGGCCACTACCGGCCCACCCTTAGGTCCGCCACTGCCTCCTTGTACTGTCGTGGTGGCGAGCATCACTTGCTAAACCGCATTTCTTCTTAAAGGCATTATGGATGGATCAGAATCCATACCTCTAGACTTATTTGGACATCGCCACCTCGGCAATCCAGAGCAAGAGTAGAGCCTTACTAGGCATGTTTCCGAGAGAAACAGATCTGTCTTATAAGAGTTTTCTAGCTTAGCTTTTGTGTGATCAGAACAAACTACGTCACCGCAGCTGTTATAGATAACTTAATGTAAAAAATCAACTGGAGTCTCAATTGATATTAAACTTTCCAAGTAAACAAATCTATATAAAGGTAGCCATCTGTACTACCTTAGCAAACACACTAATTAGATAGGCATCCTTTCACAGCCTGCAGGCAATAGCCCTCGAAACGGTTTTTCAAACTGGCGACGAGAAGTTTGTTAGTATTTTCGAGAGGACGGTTCTTGTTCTGAGCATTGTGGTGACGGCAACTGCAGTTGGGTTGTTTGGATAGGTTATGGCATTTACCTGCACTCTTGCTACCGTCTTGATATATCTCATCATTCCATTTGCATGTTATTTGAAGATTGAAGGTGCCATGCTGATTAGTAACGAGTAGCTTGTGGCAAACACGGAACCAACTGAGGAGGGCTAGAGGTTTCAAGGATCGAATCACGTAAACCCGATATCCGATTTATTTTGTTGAATTATTTATTTTATTGTTCGATCGCTTGAATTTCACAATAGCTATTGTTAATAGATGCTCCTGATTAATTAGCAAGCTGGATCATGAATTTTTTTCATCCTATTATCATGTCTTGAGTTGTTATATATTCCATAGCGTGGTTTGCATTAAGGCAAGTGATCAATTTCGAGTATAGTTATGCGGATGTTTCGCCTTTTGCTGCTATTGGTGTATGGATGCCTTGTTAATGTATGTGAACGAGTTGATTTGGTAAGATCTATCTTCCTTGGGCCTCAAGTTCCTTAAATGACAAGTCATGAAAAAGATTGGGTTAAAGATAGAGAAGGCTTTCCGTTATTGATTGTATTGTTTTGGGCGTACAATCATTGGATGATACACGTTGAATTTGGCCATTGCTGAGCCAACCACAGGCAAGAAAGAATTTAAAAGGAAAGGAAAATAAACAAAAGATAGAAAAAAAAATAAAAGGAAAAAAATAGTAAAATATTTAGAAATTTTTTAAAAAAGTTCCGAAAGTTGTTCAGGTCAGTATTAACCATACCATGTAGGATGACCAGTGTTCATGTCCATGTCCAAGTCGACAATATCATGTCAAAATTAATTGGATTGATTCAATTGGCAAATTTTTACAAAGTCTATGATTAATTTGGTCAAATTAAAAGGTTTATGATTAATTGGCCATTAATGTTTTTAAAGATCTTCCCCAACCTTATTTCCCGCATTCTTTTGGCCATACCATTTGAAATGGGAGAACAAAACCCGACCTGAAATTAATTAAGAAAGCCTGGATTATTGAGAGGGAAACAAGGAAGTAAATGCCCTTGCATCAGTCGGCGATTGACAAGGAAGTTTCCTCGACTGGTTTCCAAGGAAGAGAAAGACTCCTGAAGGGGCACACGTATTGCGGTTCGTATGTTTATTGTTGCTGTTCAAAAGAAGAAAATAACAATTTACTCGTGCTTTCTGAAGTTTATTTTTCAGGGCCACAGGTGAGCTCTGAAAACAAGCCGCACATGGTGATTTGTGCAGGGAGTTTATGTCCAATTGAGAAGTCTCCTCTGCGAAGACGTGAATGTTTCAAGCTGCAATGTAAGACTTCACGATCTATTTTGTCGAGCAATTACGTGAGAATTTCATTCTCCTCTCGCTTGACTTAGATTGCAAGTTGTGAGTTTCTTCAGGTGGGTCAAATTAAGCCACCGTAATGTTCGAGTTTTTTTCTTGTTTGGTAAACGGAATGGGCAAGAAACCATAAAAATAACTAAACTGGGATTTGAACTCACCATTCAAACTTTGACTTGGAAACATGGTTTTACTTAATCGACGACCGAGTAAAAAATGAATATCGAACTAGTGAATCTCAATCGAAGCTTATGAAGATTGTATTGTTGAAACCTAAATATTATTAAGCTCGTTTTGTAAATTGGCACACCTCTTCTTTGACTCAGAGGCAAAACCACATTTTAGTGATTTCCAGAGAAAACAAGTCCATGTTAGGAAAGTCCGAACTGGGCTCTTGCCAATAGAATCCCGAGTGATGCAAAAATGAAAATTAATTTCCTTCAAGACTTCTTATCCCTATTGGAGTTGAAGTCCATTTCGACCGCAGAAAACAGTTTTTTTTTTTTTGGATTGTGAGTTTGGTCTCTTCAGCATAATGAGTAAGATTTATATTTGCTGTTAATGTGCAAGAGCGCCATGGCTTGTGCTGTTTCTGAATTACATCCAATTGTCATAATTTCTCTTTGTGGTCTTATCATTTGATATACAGTGAAATCATGTCCTGTTCTTTTCTTGGAGTAATTGGAAAACTAAAAATTCTAAGAGTATTTATGTGATTCGAGTGTGAATGCAATATCTATTTTATCGTTTCATTTATAGTGAAATTTGTATTGCTCTTTCGATAGGGTATGTTATACTGACTAGATCATGTAAATTTGATGTCTTTTGTTTTTGTTTTAGTTTATTACGTGTGTTTGATAGCTTGATTCTACTCTACCATACGTGCTCAAAGCATCTAGAAACAATGAAAATAGAAAGTTAGGTTGTATATCAAATTCAACCCATTGAAATCCCCCAGAACAATGATCCAAATGGCTATTGCATACTTTGGACGCATGACATTTGATTCTCTATTGTGTAAATTGAATCAATTTTCTCCCTAAATATTGAGATATATATCTCCTATTTGAATTTAAAACTTATATGTGGGCCACATAACAAAAAACTGCAGGCCTGATTTTTTTGCAAAGTTTAAAGCGAATGATTCCTACCGTCTTTAGTGCAACGACTGATGGTAGTGCCAGCTTAGATCTCTCTAGTCGCTACCATTTACATGACATGTGCAACACAAAAAGTGAAGGAATTGAATCTCATGGCATAACATCAAATTGGAATGTGAATGTTTTCTTAAATAAATTAAGACATGTCGTAGCTAGTGCCGTCAAATGGGTGGGTTTAGGTTTGGGTTGGGTCGAAAATGGTTTAACTCAAATTGACCCATTTAATCCGTTTTGATTTATTTATATACAATACAAAGTTAGTGATCCATACCCGACTCAATTTATTTACTAAAATACTTCAGTATTTAATCCAATCTATGAAAATCCATATCCTCTATGTTAGACTGCTTTGGACTCTTTATCTATTATGCTATTTAGATAAAATCGATACTTTGAAAATGAGATGTTAAAGAATTGGTTTTTAGAATTGCATAGAATTTTTAATTTTTGTATTGATTCACAATGAAGAATGAGAGAAAGATAACTTGGTAGTGAATTTATCAAATTATAACAACAAATAATGTGGAGGAATTGAAATTTTAATTCAATGGAATATAGGATATTGGAAAAGATGATTTATGTTGACTATGGAATGCAACGACAAGAACTAAGATTAGAATATTTCGTAACAATAACAATGCTGAATGCAACCAATGAAATGTATACCGTAATAACTAACATATGAAACTTACAAGATTAATAAAAATAATAAATAATGGGGAAAAATGAAACTGGCTTAAAATTTTAATAAGGGTGAAGTCGGACTCATCTTACAAGCTAATCAAGATTTCTCTAAACTTAGAACAATGTGAGAAGTCCATTATTTTCTCATAAAGACTGAAGAGAAAGTCACGAATGTGGGTTGTGTTTGGGTAAACTGTAAACCATATATTTTTGGGCTTTGCCATTCTTAATCCATTTATGAACATAACTAATCCATTGAAAATGAGTTAAAGAATAAATTAAATCGTGTCGTTACCACCTTCGAAATGCAGAAATTAGGGTCGGAGATAACCACAGAAAGAGACCCCACCTCCTCAAGGCGTTAGCTTCCCTTCACGAGCCCACCAAAGTTGATCGGCTTTCATAACACAGAATTATAATTTTTTTTTCCCACGAGTAATCTTAAATACAGGTGGACAGCTAAAAAATTGGACCAAGTACAATCAACAGCTATCAAAAATTACTTATTTTTTTCTAACCAGGAAGAACAAGAAAACAAGCTTTGTTAATCAGCCAAGGAGCCCTCTATAAAGAACCCTTTGAAGCTAAGTTCAAGACGCAGCACAAGTCTCATCGAAAACAACAAGTACTCAGACCCTCAAAAACCAAAAAGAAACCTAGCTTTCGTCTCTCTCTTCTTTGCCTCAAAGCCATGGCTTGTGACAAGAGTTTCTCCAGCAGTTACACGCTGTTGAGCCCAGAAAAAGCCCGTGTCATTGATCTCTTTCGCATTTTGATCCACAGTGATGTGCACAAGAGAGAATTCATGGACTCTTCCGAGGAAGGAGAGGAGAGCATCGAGGGGAGGCAGATCATGTTTGTATCCACTCTCGCGCAGAAGCTTATGCTTCTCGTGGCCAAACCCATGTCTTGGAGCGGGACGGCGATCGAGTTTTGGTTGAATCTCATGTCGAGCAACCGGAGCTTTGGAAGGCTTCTCGTCAACTGCTTTCGAGGTCAGTCTGCATGATTATTGTTATTTTTGGTGACCCGGGAAGCGCCATACGCAGCCGGCAGCGTAAACCCGGGATGACCCGTAGGAACCCACCTCCTACATGCTGCAGGTAAGTCGTGCAAATGACAAGGTGGGGAGTTGAACTCTGGCCTTGCAGGTGGCCAGCGTGCAACTCCACCATCTTTGTCACCAACAGGATGGGTAGTCTGCATGATTATTTATTACCAATATGCAACAGAAATGCTTTTATTAAAACAATTTGAAAATGAGTTTATGTAGTTATGTTGATGCTTCATTAGTAAAAAGTTCATTGCTGAGCGAGGTGAATCGATTGGTTGTTGCGTCAGTCAAATACCTTGTGCTTTACTCAGCCTGGGTTTATTACCAACGTGCCATTATTTCGAGGTCAGTTTGCATGATTATTTATTACCAGCAGTTATGTTGTTGCGTCAGTCAATACCTTGTGCTTTACTCAGCCTGGGTTTCGTATGAATATTCATTTAATTTCACACTGGCGTATCGCCAAGACAGTGATCCCACATTCCAGCGTCTTGTTTTTGTTTTTGTTTTCTTTTGAGTGGGACAAAAGCAATAATGGCACATGGTTAAAAATAAAATGTGTGGTTAGACAAATGATTACATTTCAATAGTGGTGCACGATCATTTAGAGTACTTTTCGCCCGTCAATACTGACATGTTCATTCATGAATCATCTAAAGTCCCTTGATTTAGAGTTTTCCCCAACTACTTAAGATAAAATTAGCTCAAATAAAAAAATTGCATTTGGTCTGTGTCGCGACCTCTTTTTTTCGGCGCCCGCAATCGGGTACGAGCGCCTAAGGAGGCTAATGGCTCGGCTAAATTTATTAAGCCCGGACTCTCCCAAGTTCACCAATTCATGACTTAATGATTCAAGTTTTTAACTTGTAATTCAATTTTTAAAATGGAGTCGCCACTAATCGATTTTGGGTAAGTTGATTAGAAACCCAAGTGAAGTATCAGGAGAAATACTCACTCCTGGGCAACCAGAGAAATTAGGATCGGGGACTTGATTACACTAGTTAATCACTAATATCCTTTCGGTACCTAATCTTGTTTAAACCTTGAGGCTTTTTGGATGTTCGGGGGATTTTTCATGCATTTTTGGGAGGAAAAGCATTTTTTGAGTCTTTTTTCTAATTTTTTGACATAAAAGGGACTTTTTGGATTTTTGGTATTTTTTGGAAAATATGGAATTTTTTGATTTTTTTGATTTTTCGGAAAATAAAATATTTTTTAATATTTTTCAAAATTTTTTGGAAAATAAATTATTTTTGATTTTTCTCAATTTTTTAGAAAATAAAACATTTTTCAACATTTTCTAAATATTTTTCGATTTTTTGGAAATTAAAACATTTTTGATTTTTTTTGAAAATAAATTATTTATTAGAATATTATTTTAAATATAAAATAATAAAACAAAACTGGCCCGGGTCGGATCTGCGGGTTGGGTCTGACCCGGGCCGGCGACCCAAACCCGGGCCCGACTCGGATTTTTCGGCTTTTTTTTTTTTTTAATATTTTGCTGAAACGGCGTCGTGGCCTGGCGTTTGGGGTCGCTCGGCCCGACCCGACAACCCGACTCGAAAGCCCGCTCCGCGACCCGACTCCCTGCGAACCCTACCCGAATCCGACTCGAATCGCGACCCGACTCCCACCGCCCCTGAGTCTCGCGAAACCCTACCCAGCTCTAAGACCTGGATCCGACTCGGCGACCCGGAAAATCGCAAACCCTAGGGTTTGCGAATCCGCGGAGCTGAGGGGGGAAACCGAGGTGCTTGTCGGCGACAGCGACTACGGCGGCAACGACGAAGGCGACAACGGCGACGGCAACGCTAATGGCGACGCCCCCCCCCCCCCCCCCTTTTTTACCTTCTCTCGAACGGGGACGGCAACGGCAGGAGGGCAGTTCGCGACGGTGGAGAAACTACGAGCGACGACGGTGACGGCGAGACCTGAGCTTGGTCAAATCTGGCCGGAACACTCTCTCTCTCCCTCGGGTTCGCTCGTCAAGCTCCCCGAAGTCTCTCGGGGACCCCTCCGAGCTCACCACACCACGGCCGGCCTGCACTCGAGCTCCCCGAAGTCTCTCAGGGACCCCGAGCTCCGGTGGCCTCTCTCTCTCTCTCTCTCTGTGTTTCTCCAGCAGGACTTCTCCCTCTCCGGCCGCGAGCCTTTGGATCTGGGCTTGCTCGACCTCGGCTCCCCTTCTGAAGTCTCTCAGCAGGAAGCTCGAGGCTTTGCAGCCTTCGATCGTTTTCGGCGTGCCCCTCAACGATGGAAACGGGGGCCTATTTATAGGCGAGGGGGCAGCCGGTCGACGGAGCTTCGACCGTCGGTCCCCATGCACCAAGCAGCCTCTGTCGGCCGAACTGGCGTCCCATCCGACGCCAGCTGCCCCTCCCACGTGGGTCGCCGTCCGACTGCCTCTCTGGCGTCATGTCCTCTGCGCGTGTGCTACAGAGGCGCGAGGAAGGAGACGACTAGTGGGGCCAGGTTGAAAGGGGAAATGGGCCATAAGGGCCCATTCGAGGGCTGCTTCTCTTTTTTTTGTTTTTCTTCCGCTTTTTTCACTTCTTTTTTTTTTTTTTTTCGTTTTTCTCCGCTTTTCTAAAAAGATAAAATAAAAGAAAACCTAATTAAAAACAAATAATTTTAGGCGTCAACAGTCTGAGTGAAAACAAGGGGACATTGCATATATATATTTTTTTGAAACCGAGATTTGATTTCATAGGCATAGAATGGCAAGTTCAACGAGCTTCAATAAACTCCTTCCAGTTTCCCCACGCATAAAGCACTTCCGCGACTTCATCGTTAGTTCGTTAGGGTCGAAGTATAAATGGCCGAGCTTGTAAATATTATATCATTTTTGGATCCGGCTCACTCAGATCCAAACATTTCCAGTAAGAATACATTATACTAAGGATGACCGAGCTTATCCAGTACCTAATTAGGCTCATCTGTGCCTGTTGATAATTCCTACACAAGAACAACTTCTTATGATTTAGTTTATCAACCATAAGAAGTTTCTACAGACTAATCAATTGCTGTATCCTCTAGAAAATACATGTGAGTGAAGAAATTGATCAAGCAGTTCACTGCTCACAAAGTATGAGCAATCTGCCTAATCGTTGGGACACTCCACTTGGAAAGACGTTGACTTGTTATGTGTGGTTGTGAATAGGAAAGGTGGTGATACCGCATAGAGAGTCGGGGAGCTTCCTGTCCTTCATCGGCAACTTGGACAAGAGAGTGGAATTGGACAACCGCATCAGGCCTGGTGACGCTGAGTACCATGCGGCTCTCTCCATGATGGCTTCGAAAGCATCTTATGAGAACGAGGCCTACCTTCGAACGACGGTCACCTACCACTGGCAGGTCAAACCTGAGAGAGAGAGAGAGAGAGAGAGAGAGAGAGAGAGAGTCTAAAGCGAAAATAAACTCGTACTTGTTTGAGGTTAATGTATAAACGAAAGCATGGTTGATGTTTGTGACCAAGTCAAAGTGATGACCAGAAACAAAAAATCGCGAGCCAATCCATTCAATGTACACTTTGTGTAGCTTAACAGTCCGCTAGAATTAAAGTCAAAAGGAGTAAAGCAATTAATCTTACTTCATACTAAAGAACTCAATTAACCAAGTTCCTAATACTTGCGCAATTAACAGTAGAATTGCTCATTTATTAATAATTGTGTCCGAACCTTTGTGCAGATGGAATTTTTGGGGTTCTACAACTTTTGGAATGGTACGGACGTATATCGCCATCAATGTACCCATAACTTATAAACCAAAATATAACTTGCCAGATGCCTTATTCGTCCTTCTTTTGCAGATTATCAAGAGAAAGCAACCACACAAGCCTTCATGCTACGCGACCGTGACACCATCATGGTCGCCTTCCGAGGCACGGAATTTTTCGACGCGGATGCATGGTACTTGGACGCTGACCTCTCGTGGTACGAGTTACCAGGCGTCGGGAAAGTACACGGTGGGTTCATGAAAGCCCTAGGGCTTCAAAAGAGCCTAGGTTGGCCGAAAGAGCTTGACCCGCATCTGAAAACGCTCGCGCCGTTGGCTTACTATGCCATAAGGGAGAAGCTAAGGGCACTGCTCCGTGAGAATGACAAAGCGAAGTACGTGGTGACAGGCCACAGCTTGGGAGGCGCCTTGGCAATCCTCTTCCCGGCGATCTTGGCCATGCATGGGGAGAAGTGGCTGATGGAGAGATTGAAGGGGGTCTACACGTTTGGTCAACCAAGGGTTGGAGATGAGAAGTTTGGGGAGTTCATGGAGATGGTCTTGAAGGAACATCAGATTGAGTACTTTAGATTCGTCTATGGGAATGACATTGTGCCCAGGTTGCCTTATGATGATTCAGCTTTCATGTTCAGGCATTTTGGGAGATGTTGCTACTTCGATAGCAAATATCAAGGGAAGGTGAGGATCTCTCTCTCTCTCTCTCTCTCTCTCTCTCTCTCCGTGGCTAGTTATATTAGTTGGTGGACAAAATGGTGCTCATGGTAGCTTTAGTTAAACGATAAATATATGCATTGCATATTTTACCGAATTGAGAAGTGGATAAAGCATATATCATTGGATTAGCATCGCTTAAGAAAAAGAATTTGCCATCCAGAGCGTCTCAGCGATAAAATTCCTCCAAAGTAAGAAACATGGTCGCGTCCATGAACTTCATCAATTGGAGTGCTAGGAAACAATTTGCGGTGTAGTGAAGGCGAAAAAAGAAGGAAGAAAGAATGAATTAACCTCACATAGTATTTGTGATTGGATTACATATTCAGTCTTCTTGTTTGCTAATTTTTTTTGGGAAATTTGTCCAAAAATCCTAAACCTGTTGTACCATGGGTAATTTATTTCTTAATCTTTTGCCAAGTTAGTTTTACAAATTTTGACAATTTGTCATTGGTTATCCTACGTAGTACAACAAGCGCTATTGTGGACAACTTTTGCTATTTTTTTTAATTTAAAATTTTATGTTATTTATTTATTTTCTTTCTTTCTTTTTCTTGCTTTGGGCCGGTGAGGTTGAACCTCGCTTGGTGTGGGCAAGGGTGTCGCAGCCCTCACTTAGATCCACGCAAGGGTCGGCCAGCAACCTTGCTCAACCCAAAGCTGAAGAAAAAAAGAAAGGAAGAAAATAAAAGAAAAAGAAAAATTAGGAAAAATTAGAAAAATACAAAAATACAAAAATAATCAAACTTAATCAAAGTTAGCACCGGTCATGGCATGTAGTATAGCCAACGTTCACTTTAGTGATTTCGGTCAAAATTAGTTAGAAAAACTAAATTGCAAATTAAAAGGTTTAGGATTCCATCAATTGCTACACAGCAAATTTAGAATTTTTCTGGTAATTTTTCCAAATTTTTCTTATGCAGATTGTCCAGGAAGTACCGAACAGGAATTACTTCTTGCCTCTACAAGCGATACCAATGATGATGAACGCGTGGTATGAGCTCCTGAGAAGCTTCATGATTGCTCATGAGAAGGGACCGGACTATAGAGAAGGATCATTGTTGAGGATTTTAAGAGTGATTGGCCTACTAATTTCAGGCATACCTGCTCATGCTCCTCAAGACTATGTAAATAGTATGAGGTTAGGAGCGTCGCAGTTATTCCTACACCAACAATGACTGCGAATAGTTATGGCATATGTGATGTAATAGTGTCTCCTGAGATTGGATCACCAAGATAAATTAGTTGTATTGTAAGAAAAGATAGAAATTAAAACACAACTGCAATTGATCTCATTAGGAGCGTAAGTAGCGGTCTATCCCATTCTATATACTTATGTAATATGTTTGCACATTCCTAATTGTTAAAAAACTAATGTCAAAGATATCAGATCTTACAATTAAATCAATGAGAAATCACTAGAGAAATAAATCAATAATAAGAAAGAACACTAGAGATTTACATGATTCAGTTTGAATGTTGGTAACCTACTCTATCAAAAGAGTTAGCAACGAATAACCCACTAATCACTATGAGAATTATACAATAATATTCGGTTACATACTTGAGTATTTTTCAAATCTAAATCACTCTTGAACCCACGGTATTTGCAAATAAAACAACTCAATTTGGATTACAACTCACAAGCGCAAATCCACCCATGTTCAGAGAAACTTTTCATTTCTATTGAAGAAAGAACTCTCCACTCTAGGAAAAATCACTGTAGTTTTTAAAGAATGAAAGTTGAACTAAATAACAAAAGGAAATCTTTGACCGACATGAAACTTCCTCTTGTTATCCCCTAGAAGATTCCAGCTTCTCACAGACCAGAGATTAGGGATAAGTATGGTTCAGGTTGGACCGATCCAATACTTAACCAAGAAACGAACAACCAACCTGCACAATGTTGGTCTCCGATTTTTGGGACTGAGTACCAATTTTGTTGAGCTTAGGACCAAGGACTAGGCTGACTTTATGAGTCCGGTCCGATTCCAGAGTCAATCTGGGATCAAATGATTTTTTTTTTTTTCACTTTTTGCATTCCCTAAAATGACAAACATATTATTTCAAATTACATATCTATCAACAGTGAAATATTGAGTAACTAAATTATGAACAAAATACATATTAAACATAAATATAAGAAAAAGTAACGACATAAATTTACATTTCCTAGAAGCAACAAACCATAAAAACAAACATGTGAGACGATGGAACAAAGATGGGTGACGAGGCAAGGGAATAGAGGCGGGAGGCAAGGTGAGTGGTGAATAAGGTGAGCAAGGCGAGCAAGGCCAGGGCGAGTGAAGAAGATTTTTTTTTTTTTTTTAAGGTTGAATAAGGGTTGGCTTTCTTTCTACTTTCTAATTTTCATGACAAACTGAATTGCGAAGATAACAGAGGAGGAGGCACTAGAATTTATAGTAGACAAAAGATATAGTATATAATATATAATATATTAGATAATATATATATTTATATATTTAATGTACAGGGTTGGTCCGAGTTGGACCAACCCAAAACTTTCAAGACCGGTGACAACTTACATAGTATAGGGTTCAAGAGTCCCAAGACCAAAGACTGACCTAGTTTCCCTGGGAATCAGACTAGGATCAGGGGTTGACCTTGAATCGATGCTTACTCCTTCTAGGGATAACGGTAACCATTCAAAGCCTCATGATGTTTATCACATGCGTTTTAGTTTGGGTTTTATGTTGATTAAAAAATTAGTTTGTGGTTTTCTTTTAATGGTATTAGTTTAAATATTTAACGTCAATAATATAAAAAAAATTTGGACCTAGGTCTGCCACTGCTCCTTGTATTTGTCATGGCAGCAAGCATCACTTGCTACATTGCATTTCTTCTTAAAGGTATTATGGATAGAAGGGAATCCTCACTCCAAGACGTATTCGGGCATCGCCACTTCGGCATTTAAGAGCAAGGGTAGAGCCGACCGAGGGCTTGAGGTGGCTGCTGTTCCCTGTTCCCTGTTCCCTGTGTCCCAAGGAGCCTGGATAAGCATCCTCTTCACCTCGTCCATCAGCTTCGAGATACCATGTTCTGCCCTGCCTACTGATCGTGACCATCTTCCTACACTTGAAGATGAAAACACATGTTAATTTTACTGTGATACTAAGTGCATGAGAGGTTCATTGGCACAAGACCTGTCCTTATAATATTTTCTTTAGTTAATTTCTTTTTTCCCTTTTCTAATTTAAGCAACTAATCCATTTTGTAATAACATTTTGTGACGCGAAATTACACTGAAAAAATTTGGAGCAACTTAAGTCTGGGGTGGAGGAAGAACCATTTTTCCGAGGTAATCACTCCCCCAAGAGCTCGGATGATAATTTACCGACCCGCGTTTAACAATTTGGCTTTTCTCTTTAGCAGGGAAGAGGATGATTTGCTGAAACTTATAAAAGACATTTTTGTTCCCCTTTGTAGACAAATACAAAATGAAGGACAAGAGAGCCATTTACTCGTGTCTTGCAAAAAAGTCAGTGGAAGGGAATTTTTAGACAAAACCTACACTTAATGATGCTAGAAATGAAGTAGAGCAAAGCTTAAAAAGTTCCGGTTCTTCAAATGTGTTACAGACTTCAATGGATTACACCGATGTAAACGTACACTGATTTCACTTTTATCAATATTTTTCTACACTTGAACAAATTTTTCATGAAATTGTACTCTTTGAAATTAAGTAGCAGCCTTCAACATTTTTCTACACCCTGAACAAATTTTGTGACATTGTGCATTAAATCGAGTGCTTTTGTGTGGTCCATGGAGAAGAGATGAACTCTTTTTTTCTTTTTTTGGCTAGAAACTAGAGATGAACTCGTTCTACACACAAACTTAACTCTTGGAAGGAAAAGTAAACAGCATCATAACCACATTTTTTTCTTAAGGTATTATAGATGGAGCAATGCATACGTCTTGACCAATACATAGCTTAATTTCACAATGCCGATTTTCTGATTTGCTTATATTGCTCTTTTCGACATATGAGATTCTTCCCTTTGAAATTGACATTTCTTAAATACTATGAACATAGACAGATTTGTGTTTTCCACTCATGAAAATCCAGCCTTAAATGATTAATGCAAAACTGTACTTTTTGACAAGTACAACTTCATCGATGGTCCAATACAACCGCATATAAAATGTTTCATAGTTGAACATCGAAAATCTTTTAGTTTTCAATCAAGGGAAAAAGGTCCGAGTCAAGATTTCATCTTTTCGTCCTACTATCATGTCGAGTTCTATATCTTTTGTGGCGTAGTTTGCATTAGGATGAGTAATCAGTATCTACATTACTTATGTGGTGTTTTGCCTTATTGGCTCTTGATGTATGGATGCGTTGATAACGTAAGTAGATCAATTTATATCAATGAATCTGTTTTCATAGGGCCTGAAGTTTCTCTCGTTGAAGGTCCTATTGCATAGAGAACCTAACATAGGGCGACTCATGGCATTTTTCTTCACTAGAGGGAATTTTGCGGTAGTATTGGATCATCGATGAAGTATGTTACTTGTCAAAAAGTGCAGTCTTGCATCAATCATTTAAGGCTGGATTTTTGTGAACGGAAAACATAAATCTGTCTACATTCATAGTATCTCAAAAATGCCAATTTCAAAGGGAAGAATCTCATATGTTGAAAGAGCGATATTAGCAAATCGGAAAATAGGCGACGTGAAATTAAGCTATTTATATAAATAATTTTTTTTTTTTTACAAAAAATGAATGATTTGAAATTATTTTCTTAAATAATACTTGATTGTGGTATCGAAGATAACTTTTCAAGGTAATAAGATAAACTTAATATCAAATATAATTAATCAAAGGTATGCAAGATATATGCATATACTGATCTTCATTATTCAAAGGGAACAAAATCAGAGGGCCACGAAAAAAAATTAAAAAAGAAAAGAAAAGAAAAAGAATGAGTATCAAACTAAGCCGCTATGATGAATTAGATAAAAACCATCTTCCCTTCCTAAGTGTCTGCGCATAATCCTCCTCCACACTGCTTTGCTCGTCTTCCTTTTCACTGTTCACCTCAGGCATAGACTTCTCAGACTCCTCTTCATCTGCTTTGGTACCTTCAGCCTGTCTTTCGATGTAAGCTTTCATGTTCTTCTCATACTCAACCTTCCTTTCATCAGCCTTGGCTTTATAAGGAGCCTTCTCAGCATCGGATAACGACAACCACTTGTCTCCCCCAGCTTTGCCAACAGCAGCAACGGATTTATTATTAGGGTGTTTCTCCTTATACTGCTTTCTGAACTCTTCCATGAAGACGAAGAAGGCACCGGCAGGCCTTTTAGGCTTGTTAGGATTCTTCACCTTCTTCATAATGCAGAAAAGAGAATTGAGAATTTCTGTATATTTCGGTGTATGTAGAAAGAAAAAAAAGTACATGAAACCTATTTATAGATTTTGTTAGATGATTATCGGGGAAATTATCGAAACAATCTTAAATCTATTGTAAATTTTTCAATTAAGTCCCAAACACTTTTTTTGGCCAATTTAATCCTAATTTTTTTTTTGCAATTGTGCCAATTTAGTTTATCCAGTCAAATTTGGCTGGCTAATGCTAATGTGGATGCCGGTTGACACTGATGTAGTAATTTTTTTTATAATATTTTATTTTTTTGAAAATTTTTTATTTATTTTTATTTTTATTTTTTCTTCTTCTTTTGACCGGCGAGGAGCAAGGCCTTGCTGTCGTGGGTGAGCTCGTCCTCACTGTCGTTGGGCAAGGTCGACTCACCTAGCCATGGTGAGGGTGAGACCCACTGTCGCGGTGTTGGGTCTGGGCGAGGGTGAGACCTCGTGTCGCAGCGGTGGGCTTTTGTTTTTTTTTTTAGTCACTGGAGATGTTCATTCGCGTCGCAGCCATCATAAATCATGCCTGTTGATTTCTTTTTGTCTTGATGGAGGGATTGTCAACACAGCAATCAATTTTATTAATACTTTAACATCTCCACGGCATTTTAATAATCAATTTAACATTTCTATCATTAGTAAAAAAAAAAAATTATTAATGAGTGCCTTGAGGGTAATTGAGAAAAAAGAAAAACCCATTAAAAGAAAATTTGTAATTTGCAATACTCTACATCTCTCTTGAGTTATGTGTGATTAATGCATCGAAAAAATTAGAATGTTTTGTTATGAAGTATATATATGACAAAGTCCCATACACTTGTTAACAAGGACTGTTATTAATACGACCTAGCAATATCACTAGTTTTTAAGCCTATGGAAGCGCGGAGTTACCCTTTCATTTACTTCTCTGTTAAGAAATGATTTGCTGTGCAAACACAATGCAATCTTGGTCAACCTCTATTTGGAAATATATCCATCTAAAATACAATATATTGATCCCTTGTTTAAATTTTTTCCTATTTCTCCTATATCTTTTCCACTTCGAGGGTGTCCTATTCCGGCATGTGCAGATTCGGAGACTCTCACTCACCCAGAGCCTTAAACCACGAAGGACTTCACCGTCCATTGACAGTTTGACACCCACCTACCCCCTCTCTCTCTCTCGCTCGCGCAAGCTATATAAGCGCACCGAATCAAGCTCTGAATCATCATCGTCTCTCCGAAAGGCGTCAACTTCAAGCCGTTTTAGCTACACCCATTTCTTTCAGTTCTTCTAATGGCGGTGACCGAAGCAACGGGTCGAGACGGTCCCGACTTCTCCGCGTTGCCCGAAGGGTGCATCGCCAAGGTTGTCTCCTTCACGAGCCCACCCGACGCGTGCAGGATCGCGTCAGTCTCGCCTGTTTTCAAGTTGGCATGTGATTCCGACGTGGTCTGGGCGTCGTTCTTGCCGCCGGACTGCCGCTCGATGGCCTCCCAGAGCGCTTCGTCGATGAAGGAGCTCTACTTCAGTCTCTGCGACCACCCGGTTCTCATCTGCGATGGCAAAATGGTAAATCTTCCCGCCTCCTTGCCGCCTCAAACCGCCTCTTCCTATTCTTTTTCTATTGTTGTTATTGTTTTGCGGATTGAAGGGGTGATATGCGATAGCTATTCTTCATGTTTGATTTTATAGAATATCGAAATGTGATTCGTGTGATGTGCTATAGCCTGCACGTTTTGAAACACTGCGAGTTTGGCTTGGCAAAAATAAAAAATTGTTCTTTCATTGTCGAGTAGTTGAATTGAAAGGCGGTGTCTTCAGCACATGTTTCTTGGCCTCTTCCCGTCTGAACCGAATGAGTGTATTTTGTTTCTTCAAGGAGAAGCCACTGCCATATTATAATCATGCTGCGGCTTCCCCTGGACATTTTTCTTTTGCACACACCCACGATCTGAATGTGAAAGGTTGATTGAGTTGTATGAATCAACTCAGGGTTTACGTCGGCAAGATAGAGAATGATAAATGAAGGGTGAAGAAAAAAGAAAGAAAGGATCTTTCATCTGAAAATGAAAAGATTCGAGTGGTTGGGAGCAAGGAATGGATAGATATATTGAATCATTCTCTTTTGGTATAAAAAGATAATGATAATAAGGAAGTGTACTTTCACTTTATATATAATGCCTCTATAGGTAGTATAACTGGTGACAGCAACAAAAAATAATCAAAGTTTAGGGGGGTAATTTGTAACTTCACAAAATTTTTAGGGGTGATTATGCAATGGTTTTGAAGTTGAGGTGGTTTTGAACGATTATCTTTTTTTATCTTCTTTTTCTTTTGGTCAAATCTCGTGTTACCGCTTCTATTTAACATGAAACGAGTTTTCCTACTTTAAAGTTTGACGAAGAAGTCCATAAACAACTTTTGCTTAGAAACGCCAAGACAAACGCCCTCGCTATTATATTGGAAAAGGGGACAGCATAGATGGTGGAATAAGTGCTAAGCTTTTTTGCTTTGCGCATGCTATATTTGCTGAAACATTATATTTGTTCTCTCAAAACGACGTCGGCCCGATTCTTGTTGTTTATGTGAATCCAACATGCTTTGCAGAGCCTTTCGCTGGACAAGCATAGTGGGAAGAAATGCATCATGCTATCTGCGAGGGCTCTGTCTATAACATGGGGTAATAGTGATACTCCGAAATATTGGTCTTGGAATCACTCGCCCATCTCCAGGTAATACATTATTTCCTCCACTCTCTCTCACCTTCATGAAGAAAATGGGCGTAGCATTGATTCGTTTGTCTCGAGATAAACTTTCTTTTGTGTCTCCCTCAAAGGTGATGATTATATGGAATGTCCTTGTGAATCAACAGATTTGCAGAAGTTGCTGAACTCATCCAGGTATGTTGGCTCGAAATCAGAGGCACCATTAGTTCTTGCATGCTGTCGCCGGGAACCCTTTATGCAGCGTATTTGGTATTCGATGCCAGCACGTCTGAAGGATTTGAATCGCGGCCTATAGAGGTTGGAGCTGGATTTGCTGGTGCTGAAGTGGGCAAACAGGAGCACGCTGCTTATGTATCCAGAGCGATGACGGCGAGGTTTGGTTTTCAGGGCAGGTCGGCATGGTTTGCATCTGCATGGAAAGAGTTATGTGAGAATGGGAATTTTCCTAAAGAGAGGCGAGATGGGTGGTCAGAGATAGAGTTAGGTGAGTTCCTGACGAAGGATGGAAAAGATGGGGAGGTTGAAATGCTTTTCAAAGAGACGAACGGTGGTAATTGGAAGTCCGGACTGGTTGTGGAAGGGATCGAAATTAGGCCCAAGGATAGGAAATAAAAGTGCCTTTATGCAGGGCATGGGCAAGTTTGGATGTATTGTCCCTTGATTAATAGGTTTTTCTCTTCGTTTTGCTGTTGTTCTTTCGATGTTCTTTTATCAATTTTTAGTAGCTGTCTACCAAATCAGAAGGCGTGCTTGTGACCTAACGTAAGTGGGGAAAGCATATGTCAAGGAGCGAATGGTTTTCGATCGGCTCCTTTTGAAACATCCGCAAAATAATTCCTCGTCTTCCCATTTCGACAACCAAGAATATTTTCGACAAATTAAAGCGGAGTTCAGTCTTTCCTTTTCAACGGCAAAAAATATTTTAGACTGATCCTAATAATCGATCATGCTTCGTGTTGGAGATTTGTTTGTCAAAACAAGTTAAGTGCGTTTTCCTTGTCCTACATAGGAAAAGTGGGAGGAAATTGGGCAATTTATAAGTGTAGAGTTTCCTTGTGTACCTCAAGAAATGATTGGGTGGGGCTAGACCCCACCATACCCGCGTGCGGGTGCCCGATTTTGGCGCACTTAGAACGCCTGCGATTTAATTGACACTAATCCCTTTTGTTATTTATTTTTTTTATGTTATTAATTTTTAATCAATTCAAACGTTGCCTTTTGTTTTTGAGAATTTCTGGAAATAAATATAAAAACGAAAATTCGAAATTTTATTTATTTAAAAAAAATTAAATTATTATTCTGAATTTTGTTTGTCTTTTCAAGACAATCTTTGAAAAAATTACTTATTCAGTTTGCAATTTTTCCCGAAAGATTGCAATTATTCGGTTTTCGACTTCTTCCGAAGGGACACATTTGGTAATCCGAACAATTTTTGAAAGGACGTGTTTGTTCATTTTTTGGAAATTTTTTTTATGAAGAGTTGCATGTAAGATTGTTTTATATATATACTTGTCGTTTTCGGAAGAAAAAGTGTGATTATTTTGCGAACCTTCGTTTAGAAAAATTGCAGCCAATTTTTCGATTGTTTCCTAAAGAAACCCTGGAGAAATACTAGAATTGTTATTTAGTATTCTCATTTGAGACTTTGTTGTATCCTAGAGGATTTTTACTGGTGATCATTAGCAACTTTGTGGAGCAAATAAATCCTTAAAGAAAGTAATATCATGCCTCAAAGTCCGACTTAAGTACTCTGAATATCCGTTTTCATTGTTCTACCCAATTCAAAGTCATATTTTCCTAACATTTCGTTTCAAACAAAAATAAGTTGTATATGGGCAAAAGAAAATGTAAGAAAAGAGAGTACTTGAATTTGACCTCTGCCACTGAATAAAAACAAGCCAATAGGGAAAAAAAAGGGAATCTCGTGGACTATTTTTTTTCACTTTACAGTACAAAAACAAAATGCACATTCAAAAACAGAAGCATCTCCAGATCGGATGGCAAATATTAAATACTAAACACAACTTAGAATCACAAAAAAAGAAAAGAAAAGGCGAGTATAGAGAGAATAACGTTTGTTCGAGGTCGTGGGGACTCGTGGCTGCTATTGGTGACTAGTGGAGTGACAATGGTGGCCGTTGCTTGTGAATAACGCCGGTGAAGAAGATGAAGATGGAAGAATAGAATAACGATAGGAATTTAGGAAAGGATGAGAGAACAAGTGAGTGTGAGTTCGAAGGATGAAATAAAACCCTAATTTTAGAAAGATAAGATTCTTGTTGTGACCGAATAATAGAATGGTAATCTTTTAAGTGTAGAAAGGATATTTTCTCAGATAAATTTGTTCAAAAAGTTCTATAACTATTATATTTTTATTAATTCATTTATAAACCTTTCAATTGTGTCAATTGAGTCAATCTAATTAATTTTGGCTGGAAATTGCTGATGTGAATACCAATTGTGTTACGTGGCACGGTTGATATTAACGTAGACAATTTTCAATAATATTTTAATATTTATTAAAAATTTTAATATTTTCTTTCCTCTTTTTTTTTTTTTTTCCTTCCCTTCTTTCTCCAGTGGATCATTAGGCCTCAGGTGACTGACCAAAGACAAGGGCCAATGAGGTCAACCTTACCATTGGTGCAGTTGGCCTTGCTTAGCCATTGTCGAGGTCGAGCTCACCAACCTAACGATGACAAGCCTTGCTTGCCCTGGCAAGGTTGAGCCTTGCTAGAGGTTGGTGAGGTGGGTTCAAGCCTCGTCCAACTCAACCTCCCTTGTCCTTGCCTCTAAGAAGTAAAAGAAAAATAAAAGATAGAAAAGAAAAATAAAATAAAATAAATAAAAATATAAAAATATTATTAAAAATTGTCAACATCAGTGATAGTCATGCCACATAAGATTGTTTGCGTCAAAATAAGCGATTTTCAATCAAAATTAGCTAGATGAATTCAATTAGCAAAATATGAAAATGTTTAGGATTCAATTGATAAAATTTAAAGGTTGATGAGTGAATTGACAAAATTTAAAGGTCGGCATCTACGTCAGCAATTTTCAGTCAAAATGGCTGGATGGACTTAATTAGTAAAACATAAAAATGTTTAGGATTCAATTGGTAAAATTTAAAGGTCGATGAGTGAATTGACAAAAGTACAATAGTTTTAAGAATTTTTGAATAACTTTTTCATATTTTTTCTATGCCAACATTTATATATATCACGGGACGAGATGAGACAAAATGTGAGATCTTATCTATTTGTATTCATGTCTTGTGCGGGATATGTAACAACCATTTCTTCCCCATCCCCATCCCCATCACACACCTAGCACCGAGCGGGCCGGGGTAGCCTAGGGCCCTGAATGAGGCCGGGCTTGACAAGGTTCCGACATGATGATGATATTTTACTATCCTTGTCAACTATCAATATCTTACATTTAAGTAATTCACGACACTCTTTGTTCGATCTCGCGTTCATTACTTCATGTCATATTTGGGCCTCATGTATACGTATTTAAGTCATCAATAACTTCTGCCATTACTTCAATTTTAAATTCAGGTTGTGCTATGTACTTAATCCAATCAATTATTCCCTTCTCAAGTCATCTATGTTCTACTACATGATCATTACAATTCAAATAAGTAAGAGTTGATATTTCACTGTTTCCCTTTACCTTACGATACAAAAACCATAACTATAGACAATTGCACATTTTCGATTAAAAGAAATGGGATGGCTACTAACAATGTGACGCTTATCACTGTGTATAAGAAACTCTTCTTTCACCTTAACATATTTAAATGACGGCACTTCATCAAGCAGTTTTTAATAATTGTCATTTAGCTAGATTGGAAGAGGAATTTATTATCAAATTTCTACGGTTTGTTTCTAATAAGGAAACATAATATTCCATTATTTCTGTTCCTTGTAGGTTTTGAATCGTTTTGATTTATTGATTGACAAATTTGAAGTGTTTCAAGCACAAAACAACTTTTGCCTTTTAATCTGTTTTCACAAAAATTGATTTTAACATGATCGACAAATTTGAAGTCTTTCATTGACGAATTGATTTTCACCTTTTAGTATGTCACACTAAACAAAAAGTTAGTTTCAGAATTTTTTTTATTTTTTATTTCATCACATTTTTCAAGCCGAAATTTGTTGATGAATCACCATATAGTCTGTACACATATTTTAAAACTATGAAAAAGTACACAGGAAGTCCTAAATTTTATCACGTATTTCAATTGAGTCTTACACCTTTTGATTGGTTCAATTAAATTTTGAATTTTTCACTTATTGCAATCGTGTTCTTTCAATAAATAATACGTTAAATTGATCACTGACACTAATTACTCACGTGGCATCCTTAAATTGCAATTTCTAATACAATTAAAGCACTTGATTGCATTTTTAGTGAAGATTCGGGGCTTAATCAAACTTATTTAAAGGTTTAGCGCTTGATTGTATTTTTTGATAAAGGTTTAGGTTTGATTAAATCAATTGAAAGTGTTAAGACTCAAATGTATTCCATACATAATATTTAGGATTTATTGCAATTTTTCTCATATACTCATGAAAGTACGATAAAATGATTTTCTCATGTTACTAATAGATGTTACAATCTATTAGCGTATTGCAATTCATTGAACTAGATTATCGTGTTTTACGGTTAGCATTTTGAATGAACAACTGAGTTTATTTAGGGTGTTAATTGAATCAATTTACTCTCTGGCTATCGAGGTTCACGGCTCCAATTCAAATTTAAAACGTCTATGCGGGCTGCATAATAAACTGTACACCTGATTTTTGACCAAATAATTGATGTTCGTTTTCTAAATAATTTTTGTATAAATTTGAAATGAATGACTCATGTTATCTTTAATATAAAGAGCTCTGATACCATATCAAAAAGTTAAATTCAAAAGTTTAAATTAACAAGAGGAGAGAAGCGATACGAATATGAAGAGCATAAATAATCTGTTATCAAACGATGTTAGATAATATTTCAATAATGACAATTGTACTTAACATGATGGAGTGTAATTTGCAAACAATATGTCAACTCATCACATTTTGAAGGATGCATAATTTATCATAACTTTTCTTCTTTAACACTGCTCGAACAGTATGATTGACAGTAGGGCCGTGCACCTAGATCTCTCTAGTAGCTGCCGAAGACATGAAACGTGCAACATGAAAGTGCAAGGAATGAATCACATCACCTAATATTAAATTGGATGGGATTGTGGTCTTAAATTAATAAAGGCATGTGTGCCGGAGAAAAACACAGAGAGAGACCCCACTTCCACGACGCATTGTCTGATCAGCTTTTCACACCAAAAGGTAATGTGTTTCTTGTGCTTGGACTAATCTTAATTCAACTAGGGCTTGCCTGTAAATTGGTATAGTTAGCGGACACTTACTATGACCGAGTAGATGTGGATAGTTTAGCAATTGGGCCATTCTGACGACACCTAACCAAAATTTGCATCTACGTTTGGTACATCAATCTAATATTCCATCGACCCTCATATTCCTAGTATTTATTCTTTAACAAGGAATAAAAAGAAACCTTTTGTTGTTAAATGGCCAATAAGTCTCTATAAATAACCCTTCGAAGCTAAGTTCAAGAAGCAGCACGAGTCTCTTCCAAAACAACAATACACTGATCCTCGAACTATAAGCTCTCTCTTATTTACCTCGAAGCCATGGCATGTGACAAGAGTTTCTCCAGCAGTTACATGCTGTTGAGCCCGGAGAAAGTCGTTGTGATCGATCTCTTTCGCATTTTGATCCACACTGATGTGCACAAAAGATATTTCGTGGACTCCTCCAAGGAAGGGGGAGAGAGCTTTAAGTGAAGGTGGATCAAGTTTTTTTTTTTTTGATAACTGAGGATCTGCTGAGCCCCTTACGAGGGCCCATAGCCCTAGTAGCGCCCGGTGACACATTCGGCACATCAGTACCTCAAGGGAGACTAGCACAGGACTCCACCACCATGGCCCTCCATTTACAATGCTAGCAACTACGGGTTTCGAACTCTTGACATCGGCGATAAGGGAGGGACTCTCAACTAACGTAGCTACCCACCGGTGGATAGGTGGATCATGTTTGTATCCATTGTCGCGCAGAAGCTTCTGCTTCTTGTGGCCAAACCCCTGTCTTGGAGTGGGTCGAAGATCAAGTTTTTATTTAATCTCTTATCGAGCAATTAAAACTTGCGACGGCTACTCGTCAACTTCATTGAAGGTCAGTTTACGTAGTTACTCATTTTCACCTTCCATTTTTTAATGTGTTGCGAGGCATGGCATGCGGTCTTGGTATATATGCTACAGCGTCTTTATTAAAACAATTCGATAAACGTATATGTAGTTATATTATTACTTTGTTAGTAAAAATGTTAGAAAATCCAACCCAAAAACTTAATTTTTTTGAATATTTGACAATAGTTCCATAAAATCTTATGTGATATTAGAGTAGGAAATCTGAGTTTAAATATTTTCTCATCTCTATTTAACTCCCCGATTACATATTTCTACACACTAAACCTAGGCCGAAGTTTAGCCTACACATGATGACGAATATTAGAATATTTAAATAGTAAAGTACACTTTCATTTAACTGGTTAAATTTTTAAGCTGGATTTTTTAATACGCACAAAATGCGCCATAAATTGTTATGGAGAAGTCATTGGTAGAAGAGTGGATTCAGGAACTAAAGAAGAGAGCATGTGCTTACATTTACAACACTAGCAAATGAGATGTCATGCCTCGGTTTTTCTTTCCCCTAATTTTTTGCTTATATTTCTCTACATAGCATTGGTGGCAGAATGAGCCGTGTAAAATGCCCAATAAAAAGTATTTAAAGCATTGTCGTTATTGCTTAGCCGTCTTTGTGGAGAAATTACCTTAATGGGATTTACACAGCTCGTTGATGTCCTCATGCTTATTTTTCACCCGTATATTCTTTGGACTTGTCCTCATATGACTTTTTTTAAAAAAAAAAAACTTTTCGGTAAAAATATGACTTTTGTTTGACCGGGAATCGTATTTTTCCCTTGAATTTTGGGAAATGAGGAGTGAATTATATGCTAATTGTTGAACTATCAATTATTAGTCATGAAGTAGCGATGCATGACATTAGAAAGAAGAATTTTCTTTTTCCTCAGAAAAATTGAAAATGTGTTGTGACGATTTAAGTACAACATAAAGTAATACGGTTAAACTTACTTTCTAAGTGTAAAGACTTGTTCATTTTTACCAGTTGTCTAATCCCTTCTTCACTCAAGCCGATACAGAATATTACAATTATAAGATGATTTATTCTCGTGATGCTTATCAAAAGAATTAAGACAGGAAAACCATAATTTAGTAGAACGTACACCATCTATCAAGTGCATAATTGCCCAACCAAGAAAAAAAAGTGCATAAGTGAAATTGAGAACTATATACACAATCTGGATCTTGTAAGTGTTCTTTTCAAATTTGAGCGGCTTATACCTAAGTACACATTATTTATGTATGATTTTGTAGAATATGGACTTTGACTAAGTCAAAGCAAACAAAAAAGGGCAAAAAGTTGAGCGTTCAAAAAGAAAAGGGGAAGATGGACGCTCGGCTAAGAATAGAAGGGAGGGCACGCCGAGAAAAGAAGGAAAAGAGAGAAAGAGGAAAGAAGAAGAAAGCAAAAGATAAGAAAAGAGGTTTCACATGTCACGCCATGGAAACCTCACCAAGTTAGAGTTATTTCGATATGCAACACTTGATAAATGTTCACACCTCTCGTTCGTCTAATTGGAGTAGTTTTCGGGGTTTTGTCATATATTCAAAGTTTTGTGAAATTCGAGCCACGGAGTCCAATTTTTGAGATGATGAGCTATGGGATTTCATGAAAATAGTGGAATACAGTATTTGTGGAGCTATGGGGTTTGACGGGAGTTGGTTAGAGCAACGGTTTAGTCGGAGTGAAATTTTAGGGTTTCGCGCTTGAGTTCCACATCGTGTTTAGGTTTGCGTAAGTGCTTCAAGTAAGTAATTTACTAGTGCTTTGGAGTCTTTCGTAATTCAACCATTTCCTAGTTGAGGCAGAGTTTTACTTGGTTCCGACGTTGATTATCGTTTTATTGTTAAGATTATGAGATCATCCATTCGAGTAAGCATTGTTGTTTGGCTTTTGGACATTTTAGGTGAATGGTACTATCTCTTTTATGAATTTATAAACTCATGTCCTGAGAGTAAAAAATATTTGAGTATTGTACGAGTTATTAAAGCATTTTTACTACGTAAAATCTAGATCGGGCAATGATTGCCTTCTAGTATTTGTGAATGGTTTTACAAAAGGTATTGTGAAAGGATATATATAGAGCTTTTTGAACTAATTTACGAAATGAATTCAAAAATTATTGGAGAAATACTTTATGAGAAGTATTTTGAGCATATGAGTTGTGTTGAGAAAGATTATATATTTGGTTTGTGAAACTGTTTTGTGATTTGGTTCCGAATTGGCTCGTGAATTGTGAAGAAAGCTATTGTGACTTTGTGTTAGTGCTCAATATCAACCATTAACGAGCTTGTGGGTAAGCACTGGTTAGGATATCCTTGTGGGATTGAGCAATAAATTGGTCAATAGATAAACTATTGACATGTAATTTGAGATTGACCAATAAAATAAACCATCGGCATGTGATTTTAATAAGATTGATCAATGGACTTGACCATTGATGTTCATAATGATTTAAATGCTTTAGTTTTTTTGAATTGTATAAAGTTTGTTAAAATGAAACAATTTGTATATGATTTGATATATATTAAAGAGCTTGATTATGAGTTTTTATTTAGTACTCTATACCTATATATATATATATATATATATATATATTGTGGCTACTCAATTTGCTTAGAAAATATATGTATTACTCATTGGACTATAGTTGTTTACGCCTCTCTTTTCTAATCTTTTCATATTTTTAGTTAGTGATCAATAGAACAAGAGCAATAAAACTCTTAGGAATTGGATTGTGAATAATTTGAGGCTGCATCTCTTGAGTGGAAGGATGGCGTGTTATACTTATGTCAATATAGAATTCATGATGTGATAGATTTAGGATACTATGCTTCATATATATATAATAGAAGGCATGTTAGTCTGTCACACTCACCTTTATATTACAAAGGACTTTTATTTTTTTTGGAAAGACTTACTAAAAATTTATCTTTACTCTGCTAGTTGCCTCTATATCTTTATATTCCTCGAGTCTCGCGTGGTGGACTAGATAAGAGTCCTCGGTCAAAAATAAGGGCGAACGCGAATGATATTCTGCTTCTTTATTCCATCTCTGTTCCATTTTTAATGGGTTAGTATATCCCTTTCTTTAAGTTGTTAGTGAAAAAGCAGAGGAGGATGATCCCATGAAATATCTTCAGCGACTTTCTACTTTTTCATGTTGCATACGTCAGAAACCGTGGCACCCACCCATCAATCAAAGCGCGCCTAGTGCTGTCCAACTAATAATAGCGTAAAAGAAGCTTTGATGGGGCCGTTTTAAAAAGCAAAGAGGACAATAATTGCGTAATAAATCGCAATTAGAGTCTCTTTGTCCACTTATTAGAAATTTAATAATAATATATATGTGTGAGTGTGTATGACTCAAGTGAATCACGTCAACGCCGAATTTAACATGACCGCGTTTTTTTAAGACTGCTCTAACAGCATGGTGATGGGAGGACCGTACCTATGTCTCTCCCCCGGTCGCTTCGCTTCCAAGTAAATGGCATGTGCAGCATAAAAAAAAATTGAAGGAGTGAATCACATGAAGTAATATTAAATTGGATTGCGAAAGATTTTCTTGAATAAATTAAGACATGTAAACGACGACTCACTTTGTCAATTATTTCACGATGACGTTAGATGGACCCATTATCAAAGTTGATGGGCTTTTCCAATGAAAAGAAAATATTAATCTTTCTTTGAGGAATTTCAAGAAGACTAAGACTTATGAATCGGTAGAGTTTACGGGTGCTTAATATGACAGAGTATGGATGTATACTTAAATAATTGGACCGCACTGATAACATTAAATCAGAATCTAAATCTACTAATAATATATCAATTAAATTGAACATCAACCTCAACAAATCTAGTATTTAATTCTTGTAACCAGGAATAAAAAAGGAACCTTTTTAAGTTAATGGCCAAGAAGCTTGTATAAATAACCCTTTAAGCTTAGTTCAATAAGCAGTACGAGTCTCATCCAAAACGACAAGTGAAAGAAAAACCAGGCTATCATCTCCCTCCTCTTTGCCTCAAAGCCATGGCTTGTGACAAGAGCTTCTCCAGCGGTTACATGCTGTTGAGCCCAGAGAAAGTCGGTGTCGTCGATCTCTTTCGCATTTTGATCCACAGTGATGTGGGCAACAGAAAATTCATAGACTCCTCCGGGGAAACAGAAGAGAGCTTCCAGCGGAGGTGGATAATGTTTGTATCCGTTCTTGCGCAGAAGCTCCTACTTCTAGTTGCCAAACCCCTGTCTGGGATCGGGTGGGCGATCGAGTTTTGGTTGAATCTCTTGTCGAGCAATCAGAACTTGGGAGGGCTTCTCGTCAACTGCCTCCGAGGTTGGTTTGCGTGATTAGTTATTACTGCCTTCGAATTCCGAATGCGAGCACGCGTTCATGGCATGTATGCACGACGTTGCTTTTGTTAAAACAATCGTATATTTGCTTTATTACTTCATAACCATGTTCGAGGTCTCTCTACCTCGCGCTTTACTCGGCCTGTAGCATATTTGCAAAGCTGATGGTGCATGATCATTTAAAATACCTTTCGCTCACCGATACTGACATTGGGGGTTGTGTCGGTTGCTTAAAAGATTTTGCTTGTTTTTGCTTTTGGCAGTCGAAATCTGATTTTTGTTTATTATTAAGCATGTAAAATGTTTGAGTCATACGCATATGCAATTAATATATTCTAATTCGCTCATAATTCATTAGTTAAAGTGAAGATGTATCTAAGGATTTGCTTGTTCCACAAAAAACATTTTCCTTATTTTTTGGCATTTAGTTCACTTAAGAAAATTAGTGAATAGAAAATGTTCTCTTAGTCAACGGAAAAGTTTTTTATACCAAAACTTGAATTCAGAAAAATTATTTTCCCTTTAAAAGAACCGAAAAACATTTTCTCCAATTTTTTCCTAGTCTTAGGGTCCTTGATCAATGAAACTTTTATTCTTATAAAAATAATTTTAAAAATGACTTTTAAATTATCTTTGTTTAATAAATGAATTTATTTTTTTATTTTACTTTTTTGTTCTTTCTTTTATTTTTTCTTTCTTTTCCTTTCTTTTTCCTTTCTTTTCCTTTCACCTTCTTCCTTCATTGGCTGCGTGCCTCAACAACAACCGGTAGCCCAGTGAATGGCAATGACAGGGGGCGTTTTGCTTGAGGCTTGGCTGATCTAGGCAAGCCTGAGCTAGTTGAGGCCGCTAAGCTTGGGACTTCCCAGATTTAGGTGAGCTCGGGCTCAGCCAAGGTCGGTGAGCTTGGCTTGTGGCTGTCGCCGGTCAGTCGTGGTGGAGGAAGTGGAAAAAAGAAAGGGAAAGTAAAGAAAAGTGAAGAGAGAGAGAGAGAGAGAGAGAGAGAGAGAGAGAGAGAGATAAAAACAATTAGAAGTTTTCACTATTTTTGAGTTTTTCAAAATGATAGAAGATAAAAATAATTTATTTAAGTAGAACTTTTTCGATTGGATAAAGTGAAAAAAAGGGGACGTTGCCTATGTACTTCAATTCAAGATTCAATTCATAGGCATAGAATGGCAAGTTCATCGAGCTTTGATTGATTTTTTTCGAGTTTCCGCACATAAAAAATACTGCTGCGGAAGCTGTTCACAAACTAAAAGTATTGTTAGACTATTAGACTTCATTATCAATCCATGGGATATAGTTGATCATGGATTTAGCCGTCTACAGTCTAAGCTTGAGTATAATTGTTGAGTTTCTATATATTATATCAATTTCTCAAATCTGGTTCACTCAAACAAAATCATTTTCAAAAGGCAATTTAACATTTTCCAAAAATGACCGGGCTTATGCAATACCTAATTGGGCTCATCTGTGCTCGTCTATTGATCACTCCACACGAGAACAACTTCTTATGATTTAGTTTACCAACCAAGTTTTGGAAAACATACCTCGGTGAAGATATTGATCAGCAGTGCACTGCTTTAAAAGCAGTAGATGCCTGTCTAATTGTTTTGACTTTGCACTTGGAATGATGTTGAATTATAACGTGGGGTTGTGAATAGGGAAGCCGGTGATACCACACAAAGAGTCGGAAAGCTTCATATCCATCATTGGCAATTTGGACAAGAGAGTGGAATTGGACACCCGCATCAGTCCTGGTGAGAAAGAGTACTATGCGGCTCTCTCCATGATGGCTTCCAAAGCATCCTACGAGAACGAGGCCTACCTCCGAACGACAGTCACCCAGCATTGGCAGGTCAAACCAGAGAGAGACAGAGAGAATTTAAGACACAAATAAACACACCTTAATTTACCTTTGAAAGCATGGATCATTTAGTGAAAACGTCAAAACATAAGAAGCTATGACCAGAAACAAGAAATCACAGTGTCAATCCGTCCGGAATACATAATGTGTGGCTTATCAGTCCGTGAGAAATAAATCTAAACAATCAATCACAGTCCGTGAGAAATAAATCTAAACAATCAATCATACTTTACGCTCAAGAACTTAATTGACTAAGTTCCTAATACAAGCTGAAAACAATGAATTTGGTTGATTATAATAATTCTCTCTGTTGTTTCGTGCAGATGGAATTCTTGGGGTTCTACGACTTCTGGAATGGTATGGAGCTATACCGCGATCTCTACATCTGTAAATAGTATACCAAGATAATAAGTGCCATATGTCTTCTTCGTTTTTATTTTGCAGATTATCTACAGAAAACAACCACGCAAGCCTTCATGCTACGTGACCGTGACACCATCGTGGTGGCCTTCCGAGGCACGGAACCTTTCAATGCGGACGATTGGTGCTCGGACATTGACCTCTCGTGGTACGAGTTAAGACACATTGGGAAAATCCACGGAGGTTTCATGAAAGCCCTAGGGCTCCAAAGGAACGAAGGCTGGCCGAAAGAGTCTCCCGAAACGAAGCCGTTGGCTTACTATGAGGTAAGGAAGAAGCTAAAGTCACTGCTTGGCGAGAACGACAAAGTGAAGTACTTGTTGACCGGCCACAGTTTGGGAGGTGCGTTGGCGATCCTCTTCCCAGCGATCTTGGCCATGCACGGGGAGACGGGGCTGATGGAGAGACTGGAGGGGGTCTACACATTTGGCCAACCCAGGGTTGGAGACGATAAGTTTGGGAAGTATATGGAGGGGGTCTTGGAGGAACGTAAGATTAAGTACTTTAGATTCGTTTATGGATATGACATTGTGCCTAGGTTGCCTTACGATAATAGAGCTTTCATGTTCAAGCATTTCGGGAAATGTTGCCACTTCAATAGGAAATATGAAGGGAAGGTAAGGATCTCTCTCTCTCTCTCTCTCTCTCTCTCTCTCTCTCTCTCTCTCGTTGGTGGCTAAATTAGTTTTAGCGAGGTTAATTATATTAGTTGGCGGATAAAATTGTTCTAATAGTAGCTTTAGTTACATGCTAAGTAAGTGCATTAAATATTTGCTGAAATTTAGATTTGGATAAAGCATGTTCCATTGGATTAGCATTGCTTCAGAAAAGTTTGCGGGGTTTTAAAGGCGAGAAGATGAAAGAAATCATTAACCTCGCATAGCATGTTGTAATTGGATTAGACTATTTATTTAAATTTATTGTTTGCTTAATTTCTGATACGCAGATCGTTGAGGAAGAACCAAACAAGAATTATTTATCGCCTCTACATGTGATACCAATGATGATGGACGCGTGGCATGAGCTCAAAAGAAGCTTCACCATTCATCGGGAGATTGGACCGGGCTACAAAGAAGGATTGTTGTTGAGGTTTTTTAGAGTGATTGGCCTGCTAATTCCAGGCATACCAGCTCATTCTCCTCGGGATTATGTAAACGCTATGAGGCTAGGAGTGCCAAAATTATTCCGACACCAACAATGACTCTGGATAGTTAGAGCTTTATACAATTGAAAATTCTCTCCTAAGATTGGATCACCAAGATGAATCAGTTGTATTGTAAGAAAACGAACAACTATGCGGTTGATTTCGTGAGCACCGTAACCAATGGTCTATCCCACTCCTTATACTTACCTAGTTTGTTGTATAGATATCATTTGCTCATTTCCTAATAACTTTCATGCATGTATGCCCTCCAAACTTCCGCAACACGTTGGAGATTTCAAATCGGTCAAATAGCCATTACAAAGATTATTATCAGCTTAGAACATTCACCCTACAGCTAATTAATGAATTTTGCTCAAGACAAAATTGTCTTTTGGAACTTACTTGATACTTTCTCTACTTAACCAAAAATGGCACAATCCATCTGACTTCTGCGGAATGTTTCACCGTGGATTTAAAGGCCTAAAATTGGCTCCAACAAATTAATTTGAATTTGAATAAAATTGACATATAGTTGGGTTTTTGTTTCCAAGTACACGGAGTATTGTCCACTCCATCTATAGCATGAAGTTCTTCTATACGTGGTCCATCCAGACTTGACGATTCACCAAATAAAAATTTGTTCAACCGATGCACTTATCCTGACAAACACATTGGTGTACTCATGTTATTCAAGTGGTTCTCCTGCTACTGGGTGTATCCAAACACCCTGACGATACCAAATCCCTCGGTCCTTCAAACTCCAGTACTTTGCACTTATTATTTTGTCCTCCATTTGCGGACAAAGATCTCCAATAACACGGATGTCTTGTTTTTAACATTATCTCCAATAACACAGATTTCCCGTAACATCAGTTGCAATGAATTTGTGTATGTACAGGATATTTTTTGTCTTCACATTCAAATATACCAATTAGTTCACACAAAATGTTTTGTCATCTTTGAAATACGTTAGGAGTTTCTCAAAAGACACTCAAGGAAGATACATTTGGACATGACAGTGAGCGTGAGATGAGAATAACTAAACTTGTCAATATTACTTAGAAGCCCTTCCTTTTCTCGAGTTACTTAATAGATTAATTCTCACGAAAATAATATTTTGTAAATTTTTAGGTGGACGCCTTGCGCAAAAGTTGACGTGTGTTATAGTATAGATAAATAGGATGAGATTTTCTTTTTTTTTTTGTTAATCATATATTTACCTTTCTTGGCGGTGATAGATCTCCATACATTTTCAATTGTTAGTCACTTTTCACAATTCAAGTTCGAATTTCTAGATCATTTTTCTTAAAATTTCACTTTGCGATAGATTCACATGATTGTTTCACGTATCATTCGATGTCAGCTTGGGATATTCAAATGTCATTCTCATAAATGACAAACAATCTAAGAAAAGTTAAAAACACAACGTTTGATGTACATGATTTGTATTTTTAAGAGTCGACCACAACTCTAGGGTCTCCGGGCGGGGCCCTTCCATAAGGCGACACCTGGTGCCGGCGGAGAAATTTTTTTATGAAATGATGGGAACTCCGGTGGCACAATCCTTACATGGTGGAGTAAAAGCATACAGATTCACATTGCATGTGTAAAACCAAAGTTCAGTGTGGGACAATTTCAGTTTCAATCCTCAAACGTTTGAAGGGAATCTATCTATGGTATCCCGGGGAACCATGCCCATTCGGGTTGTAATTAAGTTCGAAATAATGTAAATTGCAGACATCAAGTTCATGTAGTTGTGAATTGTCAATGTCGTCAAACACATAGTTGTCCATCGTAGTTATTTATGCAATTTTCTTAACAAGCGAGTTCATGGGAGCGCGTCAATCACAACGTTTGCTTCAACCTTTGGCGAATCTGGGAGCTTCTTTTGGATTTATGGTGCTTATATTTGGTTTTTGTGAGTAAAATGCAGATTTCAAGTTGAGGCATTATTCCTTTTTGGTGAAGGAGTTGATGCAATATGAAGGCTAGGAGTTTACCTTGTTATATTGTGTCTCAAGTTTGAGCCCGTTAAATTAATATGCATAAGTTTGGCCGACTAAACAAAGTTTATGGGAGACTTTGTGATGTCTTCGAATTTTGTTCCGGCGTTAATCCCATGTCTCCGTGCGTATACATAGAAGGAAGAAGCCAAAAGCTGCATGGGGTTTTATTTTTCAAGCATGCAAGCAAAGGAAGGGATCAACAATATTCTATATTAAATAAAGAGCCCACCACTTGCTGCATGCACATGGCCATGCACGTAGAAAATTGGTCAACAATTGTAGGCGCCGAATTTCCTTCCTTTCACGGTTTCTCTTTGTGGGTTTCTCTTGTTATTTTATTGATAAAGAAAGAGGGATGGCAGAATAAAGAAAGAGAGAAGGCAGAAGCTATTCTAGGTGTGTCAGTGCACATGGTCATACGCTTGCTTCTCTCCATGAAGAAGAAATTCGAAGACGGCCGCCCACCTCAGCTCACGGTTATCTTCACGGATCAACGGCACACGTTTCTGACAATTATCCCTCATCTCTGCCGCCTCATTAAATGCTCGCCCATGCACATGCATGATCTGCATGCATGCCCGAAATATATGGTGGGCGTTCGGTGCCGGTTGCGGCTTGTCTTGTGGGCGCCTGCGCTGGAGCATTTAATGAGGCCATTTATTTGTTTTGTCTTGTCCTCTGCCGTTCTCCCTATATAAGGAGAAGACGACTGAAGATGCAAGATAGAGCGAAAAGATAGAGCTCGGTAGAGAGAGCAAAAAGAAAAGAGCTTCGCAGTGAGCGAGAGAAAAGAACTCGAGAGAGAGAGAGAGTGTGAGGCTTGAGCTCATAGAGGTTTTGTGCGGACGTCGAGTCCATTGAGTGAGTTGTTAAACACCGTGGGTATTGGGTATAAAATAGGGCTGGGAAATACTTGAGTGTATGTGTGTGATTGTAATCCTGTAATTCTCCGATTTATAGTGGATTGATTTGCTGGCTCTCCCCGTGGACGTAGGTTCCGATATTCGGACCGAACCACGTTAATTTCTGGTGTCCTGTCCTTTTATTGTTCCTCGTTTTATTTCGATCGATTTCTATAGCTCCCGACATAATTGCAAACTGACGATCCGACTTCCGCTGCGACGCCGATTAGCAACATACCTGCACTGACATCTTCTAATATATGTTACTTTTCATGTGTTTGTATATACAAATTTGTATCTTTCGCTAAATTACCCCCTTTCTCCATGATTTTCAGAAGAAGATTGACATTTAAGCTTGAGCTAGAGGACCCAAAACACAAAACCGAGCCATTCAGGGTTGCAGCTCTAGCAGATGAACAATGGATTGGTCTGACGCTCTGCCTTTTGCTTTGCGGTTGATACCCATCGCGAGATGCTATCATTCATGGCAATTCCCGATTCTACCAGCTGATTTGGCTTTGGGTCGTGCACTCTCGATATGCAATTGTTTCGCGCCTTCCAGATATGCCATAGAATCACCGAGAGAAGTTCAGAAGGAACCGAGGTATGCTTAAAATCGACTAGTCATATCCTCAATTCTTGACGTTCCAAGATTTGATATGTTGGTGGTCAGGGCCAGGTTAAACCGGAATTTCTTCACCTCCTGGCAGAGTAGAAGGACGTGCTCGATGGTCTCAGGTTGCTGATGGCATAAATTTTAAAAAGGATCAAGTCACAGATTTTCCTTGGTAGAGAGTGCATCTTGACAAATATTCTAAAGAAAGAACCTGATTTTGGGTAGTATTGAGGTGTGCTATACTCTGGTCCAAAGAGCTCGTGATGCTTGAAAGGAGGGGGAAGTTGTGTTAACATTTTGATTTTTCAAGTTTCTATTTTGTAGGAGACAAAGGGGCGTGGTCCAACTCCAAATCTGGGACCGGAAGAATTTCATTGATAGTTTCCTTATCAAGCATATGCTGCAGAATTTGTTCATTTTAGCTCAAAGAGACAAAGAGAGTCATTACTACCCAACTCTTAAGGATGAATGAGAAAATGATCAACATGAACATGGGATTTGGGGAATCACATGTCCGAAAACGCGCCGACACCATCAGGAGAAAAATTGCTAGCGAAGTGTAAAGGGTCTTTTTACGTATTGGGACATGATTAGGAGTGTGTAAAACAGAATGTTCAAATGGGGAGTTGCCTGGATCGGACCAAACCGGCTAGTTTGGTTTGGTTTCCAGGAGTATTGGTCTAGTTCCCAATTCTTGAAAGTGGAACCAGTGTATGGGCAGTTCTATTCCCAATTTCAAGGGGGAACCAAACCGACTAAATACATATTTTTATTTTATTATTTATTAAAAAAAGTAAAATGTGACTAAACACTATCTCGATTAGGTTCAAAGTTGTGGGAAAAAAAATAATGGAAAAAAAGTAGTATGAAAAAATAAGTGATTGGTTCCATTGGGCTTGAAACGGAATTGGACTAGACCTATGGTCCCTATGACCAATTGATTTGATCTCCAATTCCAATTTTTGAGAACCGGTTCTCTCGATCTAATTTTCGGTTTCACTTTGCAATCGGATCGGATTGGATCAGGAAACTCTTTACATTGCGATACAAAAACCATAACTGCAGACAATTGCAGATTTTCGATTAAAAGAAATGGGATGGCTACTAACAATGTGACTCTATCACTGTGTATAAGAAACTCTTCTTTCACCCTAACATATTTAAATGACGGCACTTTATCAAGCAGTTTTTAATAATTGTCATTTGGCTAGATTGAAAGAGAAATTTTTATCAAATTTCTACGGTTTGTTTCTAATAAGGAAACAGAATATTCCATTATTTCTGTTCCTTGTTAATGTATTTGTAGGTTTTGAATCGTTCTGACTTATTGATTGACAAATTTGAGGTGTTTCAAGCACAAAACAACTTTGGCTTTTTAATCTGTTTTCACACAAAAAAAAAATTGATTTTAACATGATCGACAAATTTGAAGTCTTTCATTGACGAATTGATTTTCACCTTTTAGTATGTCACACACTAAACAAAAAGTTAGTTTCAGATTATTATTTTTATTTCATCACATTTTTCAAGCCGAAATTTGTTGATGAATCGCCATATAGTCTGTACAAATATTTAAAAACTATGAAAAGCTACATAGGGAGTCCTAAATTTTATTACATATTTCAATTGAGTCTTACATCTTTCGATTGGTTCAATTAAATCTTGAATTTTTTTTCGCTTATTGCAATCAATAATCACTCATTACTCACGAGGGATCCTTAAATTGCAATTTCTAATGCAAGTAAAGCACTTGATTGCATTTTTAGTAAAGATTTGGGGCATAATCAAATTTATTTAAAGGTTTAGCGCTTGATTGCATTTTTTGGTAAAGGTTTAGGATTTGATTAAATCAATTGAAAGTGTTAAGACTCAAATGTATTCCATACATAAGATTGAGTATTTATTGCAATTTTTCTCATATACTCATGAAAGTACGATAAAATGATTTTCTCATGTTAGTAATAGGTGTTGCAATCTATTAGCGTACTGCAATTCATTGAACTAGATTCTCATGTTTTATGGTTAGCATTTCGAATGAACAACTGAGTTTATTTAAGGTGTTAATTGAATCAATTTACTCTCTAGCTACTGAGATTCACGGCTCCAATTCAAATTCAAAACGTCTATGCAGGCCGCATAATAAACTGTACACCTGATTTTTGACCAAATAATTGATGTTCATTTTCTATATGATTTTTGTACAAATTTGAAGTGAATGACTTATGCCATCTTTAATATAAAGAGCTCTAATACCATATCAAAAAGTTAAGTTCAAAAGTTAAAATTAATAAGCGGAATGAGACCACGCGAATATGAAGAGCATATATAATCTATTACCAAGCAGTATTGGACAATATTTTAACAATAATAATTGTAATCAACATGATGGAGTGCAATTCGCGAGCAATATGTCAACTCATCACATTTTGAAGGGTGCATAATTTATCATAACTTTTCTTCTTTAACACTGCTCGAACAGTATGATTGATAGTAGGGCCGTGCACCTAGATCTCTCTAGTAGCTGCCGAAGACATGAAACGTGCAACATGAAAAGTGCAAGGAATGAATCACATCACCTAATATTGAATTGGATGGGATTGTGGTCTTAAAGTAATAAAGGCGTGTGTCGGAGACAAACACTGAGAGAGACCCCACTTCCACGACGTGTTGGCTGATCAGCTTTTCATACCAAAAGGTAATGTGTTTCTCGTGCTTGGACTAATCTTAATTCAACTAAGGCTTGCCTGAAAATTGGTATAGTTAGCGGACACTTACTATGACCGAGTAGATGTGGATAGTTAAGCAATTGGGCCATTCTGACGACACCTAACCAAAATTTGCATCTACGTTCGGTACATCAATCTAATATTCCATCAACCCTGGTATATTTAGTATTTATTCTTTAACACGGAATAAAAGGAAACCTTTTGTTGTTAAATGGCCAAGAAGTCTATAAATAACCCTTCGAAGCTAAGTTCAAGAAGCAGCACGAGTCTCTTCCAAAACAACAATACACTGATTCTCGAACTATAAGCTCTCTCTTATTTACCCCGAAGCGTGACAAGAGTTTCTCCAGCAGTTACATGCTGTTGAGCCCGGAGAAAGTCGGTGTGATCGATCTCTTTCGCATTTTGATCCACACTGATGTGCACAAAAGATATTTCGTGGACTCCTCCAAGGAAGGGGGAGAGAGCTTTAAGCGAACGTGGATCATGTTTGTATCCATTCTCGCGCAGAAGCTTCAGCTTCTTGTGGCCAAACCCCTGTCTTGGAGCAGGTCGACAATCGAGTTTTGGTTGAATCTCTTGTCAAGCAATCAAAACTTGCGACGGCTACTCGTCAACTTTTTCTCATTATCACCTTCCATTTTTGAATGTGTTGCGAGGCACGGCATCCAGTCTTGGGATATATGCTACAGCGTCTTTATTAAAACAATTCGATATAAGTCTATGTAGTTATATTTTTACTTTGTTAGTAAAATTGTCAAGCGTGTATGTTTTCTGCGTCAGTAGGTACTTGTTATCTATGTTCGAGGTCCCCCCTACCTCGTTCTTTACATAGATTGTGTTTGACGACTTTGATTTTTACGGAATGTGAAAGCTCTCCTTCCTCGTTGGTTTTCTCACCAAAGGGTTTGATTCCAATTTTTTTCGGGTAAGCAAACCTCCATGCGGCATTGTCTGTTAGGATTTTGGCCATTGCAGAAAATTCCCCATTGCTGCCTCTTCTAGGAGTTTGGACTGTGTCTCAATCCCAATGTGGTTGATCATCCTTTCAGATAATATCCATTAATCACCACCCTTAAAGGGAGGCTTGCCTTTTGAGTTTAAGTCATACGCTGGCCGTTTAGGACTTAGCATAGGCCTACCAAGGATGGTTAATTGGTATTAGGGATCTTCCTTCCCATCTTCTCCTGTCCCTCGTACGAATCTACTATATATGGTAGCACTTTGCCATGGATGATACGCTTACTTTTCTTAGTCGTTTCTTGATTGAAATGCATTTTTATTACCTTTTCCTTGTAGAAGTAGGAGCACCCACTTTTAGTGGTTGAATTAGAGGTGAAACGAAAAGATAGAATGACTATTCAGCTTCCTAATGAATCACAAATATTTATTGGCAATACCCATAACAATCATAGTGGCATAGTTTATTATGGTCATACCAAAGCTAAGCCATAAAACTCTCTTGAAAACGACTGTTTCTCTCATGTTCCCGGGTGTCTTCCAATAGTTTTCTAGTTTTAGAAGATGTTGAGTCTATCGCTGACATCTGTAATGTCCTCCCACGCCTTTTATTTTATTAAAGAAAAGTAAGAAAGAGACTTACCCATTTGCTGACTTTCACAGTCGCCCTCGCTGAACCAACTTAAATCTGATTTGTGAATTTTCCCAAGGATAAGGATTTAACTTTTGTTGGCTGGGTCCACCTTCATGTGGGGCCCAGCCAGCATTAAAAAAAAAACAAAAGAAAAGAAAAAGAATAAAAAGAAGGGGAGTTATCGTACGTGGGGTGTGCGTCCAAAAGAGAGGAGAGAGAAAAACCAGAAAAGAAAACTGCAGCAAAGGAGAAAGAGAAGAGAGGAAGAGTGCTGCAACTTTGCGGCTTTGATTCGAAGGCCAAATATTGTCGGAATCGGCTCAAATTTTAGTATGTTGTTCGTGAGACCGAGGGCTACGAGTTGATGGTTTTTGTTCGTCGAGAACGATCCCCAAATTCTCCAGTCGCGGTTAAGGTTTTCTTGCTCCAAACTTGTTTATCTACCTATGTGGTGAGAAGAAGATGATTGTAACGTTGATGTTGAGACTCTAGTGTGTGACTAGAGAAGAATACTTTGTGTATCATGCTATTCTTGGTGATTAGTGGATGTTTTTGGGCGGTCCGTGGTTTTTCCCGCATCGGGTTTTCCACGTTAAATCTTTGGTGTCGTTATTTGCTTTGTCTACTTATCATTTCGGCGTTATATTTGCATTTTGTGAGGCTATATATTGCTGGTTGTTGCTGGGGGTTAAGAAAATTTTAGTTGATTTAGCTTCGGGGGAGAAATTGATCCTGGATTGCATTTGGCCGTGGTGAATTGTTGTACCCGGGTTCTCCCCAACAAGTGGTATCAGAGCACGGTTGAATTTTAGTGTTAAATGGAAGAAACCAGCAGCACCATGTTTAAGTTAAATGCCTCGAATTATTCTATTTGGAAGCCTCGGATGGAAGATGTGTTATATTGCAAAGACTTATTTGATCCTATTGAGGGTGATGAAGCCAAAGGAGATAAGGAAGACAAAGAATGGGAGAGAATGAATCAGAAAACAGTTGGGTTTATCCAACAATGGATTGATGATAGTGTTTTTCATCATGTTGCTCAAGAAACGAGGGCGGACACTTTGTGGAAGAAATTACAAGATCTTTATGAGAGAAAAACTCCACAAAATAAAGCTCTTCTAGTTAAGTAACTTGTGAATTTGAGATACAAGGAGGGGAGTAACATGGCGGAACACTTGAGTGAATTTCAAGATGTTGTAAATCAATTGACAAATCTTGAGATTGATCTTGGTGATGAATTGCAGTCATGCTTATTACTTGGTACTCTTCCTGATAGTTGTGACACATTAGTTGTGGCATTAAATAACTCGGCTCCTTTTGGTGTGCTTTCTATGAGCATGGTTAAAGAAAGCTTGTTCAATGAAGAAACAAGAAGAAAAGGCTTGAATTATGCCTCTACATCGGATGCTCTTGTTATAGAAAACAGGGGGAGAAGTCAATCAAGAAGGTTTCAAAGAAATGATACCCGAGGCAAGTCAAGAGGAAGGTCGAAATCAAGACCGAGGAGGAGTGTCAAGTGTTATAATTGTGGTAAAATGGGACATTATGCAAAAGAGTGTTGGTTGCCAAAGAGAGATAGATTCCATGATAGAAATGGAGATCAAAAGAAAGAAGAGAAACAAGCTACAACGGCGGTTGCATCCGATGGCGATATTGTGTTTGTATGTGATGACGGATATGTGAATTTTACATGCCAAGACTCTATGTGGGTTGTCGATTCCGCGGCTTCTTTTCATGTCACCTCACGGCGTGATTACTTTGCTTCTTATCGTAGCGGCGACTTTGGTTGCATAAGGATGGGAAATAGTGATGTTTCCAAGGTTATTGGCATGGGAGATGTTTATTTGAAAACCGATGTCGGATGTAATTTGTTTTTGAAAAATGTGAGACATGTTCCAGATATTAGACTTCACTTGATCTCTACGGGTGCCTTGGATGATGATGGTTATTGTAATTCATTCTTTGATGGCAAATGGAAGTTGACTAAAGGTTCCATGGTAGTGGCAAAGGGTAAGAAGACAGGCTCTCTCTACACCATGCAAGCTGACTTGATTAAAGAAGAGGTAAATGCAGTGGAGGATTCCTTGGTTGATTTATGGCATATGAGGTTGGGTCATCTTAGCAAGAAAGGACTTGATACTCTTGCTAGAAAGAACCTTTTACCTTTGAAAGAGAAAAATCTAAAGGAATGCACTCATTGTCTGACTGGTAAGCAACATAGATTCTCATTTCAGAGTTCCTCTCCACACAGGAAATTAAATGTACTTGATTTAGTTCACACTGATGTTTGTTGCATGGATGCTAGAATTCTTGGAGGTGCATTATACTTTGTGACATTTATTGATGATTGTTCTAGAAAAGTGTGGGCTATTGCTTTGAAATCTAAAGATCAGGTGCTTGAGGCTTTCAAGCAATTTCATGTCAATGTGGAAAGAGAAACCGGGAAGAAGCTGAAATGTGTTCGGGCTGACAACGGTGGTGAATATAGAGGCCCATTTGAACACTATTGCAGGGATTATGGTATCAAGCTTGAGAAGACTATTCCAAAAACACCACAGCATAATGGAGTGGTAGAGAGAATGAACTGGACAATTAATGATCGAATTCGCTGTATGCTTTCTCATGCGAAGTTGCCTAAGTCATTTTGGGGTGAAGCGATGAGAACAGCAGTAGATTTGATAAATCTTTCTCCATCGGTTCCTCTTAAGGGGATGTTCCGCAAAGAGTTTGGAGTGGCAAAGATGTCTCCTACAGCCATCTAAAAGTGTTCGGTTGTCGGGCATTTGTGCATGTTCCAAGAGATGAAAGATCCAAGCTTGATGACAAGTCTAAACAGTGTATCTTCTTAGGTTATGGACATGAAGAGTTTGGCTACAGGTTATGGGATCCAGTTACAAAGAAAGTCATTAGAAGTCGAGATGTGGTGTTTTGTGAGTATCAAACTATTGAAGACATTGACAAGGTGGAGAGACCAAAGAATACAGCTCAACGTTCAGTTAGTTTCAGCCCAAATCCTTCTGATGTTGATAGAAATCATGGAGGAGAAGTGCAAGGAAGTCATGAAGATGGTGAGTCCTCACATAATGTTGATTCTTCAGCTGATACAGGTGAAATAGCTGAGGAAGAGCAATCTATCATACCTCAAGTTAGAAGATCTGAAAGAGAGCGTAGGCCTTCTCAAAAATATTTGCCACATGAGTATGTGTTACTCACTGATACAGGGGAGCCAGAAACTTATGCAGAGGCTATATTATGTGAAAGAAAGAATGAGTGGCATGAAGCCATGCAAGAGGAGCTTAAATCCTTGCATGAGAACCACATATTTGAATTGGTGAGGTTGCCTCAGGGTAAGAGAACACTCACAAATAAGTGGGTGTATAAGTTGAAGACGGAAGAAAATAGTTTACAACCACGATACAAGGCTAGACTTGTTGTGAAGGGCTTTCGTCAAAAGAAGGGCATAGACTTTGAAGAGATTTTTTCACCGGTTGTAAAGATGTCTTCTATTCAAGTTGTTCTTGGGTTGGCCGCCAGTTTAAATTTAGAAATTGAACAACTTGATGTAAAGACGGCTTTTCTTCATGGAGACCTAGAAGAGGAGATATATATGGAGCAACCAGAGGGTTTTGAAGTTGAAGGCAAGGAGCACCTTGTATGTAGATTGAAGAAAAGCTTATATGGTCTCAAGCAAGCGCCTAGGCAATGGTATATGAAGTTTGAGTCATTCATGGAAGAACAAGGATACGGTAAGACAAATTCCGATTCTTGTGTTTTTATGAAAAGATTCTCAGATAATGATTTTCTTATTCTCCTACTTTATGTGGATGATATGTTGATTGTTGGGCATGATGCCAAGAAAATCAAGAGTTTGAAAAATGAGTTGAGTAAAGCTTTTGCAATGAAAGACCTAGGCCCGGCTAAGCAAATCTTAGGCATGAGAATTACTTGTGATAGGAAGAATAAGAAATTGTGGTTATCTCAAGAGAAGTATATTGAGAAGGTGCTTGAAAGATTCAACATGAGCACATGTAAACCGGTGAGTACTCCACTTGCAGGCCAATTCAAGTTGAGTTGTAATGAGTGTCCTTCAAGTGAGAAAGAGAAGGTTGAGATGATGAAAATTCCTTATGCATCAGCTGTGAGTAGTTTGATGTACGCCATGGTTTGTACAAGACCGGATATTGCTCATGCAGTTGGTGTTGTGAGTAGATTTCTCTCTAATCCAGGTAAGGAACATTGGGCCGCTGTTAAATGGATTTTGAGATATCTTAGAGGCACTTCTACACTTTGCTTGTGCTATGGAAATGCAAAACCTGAGTTGAGTGGCTTCTCGGATGCGGACTATGCCGGTGATGTTGATTCCCGAAAATCCACATCGGGTTTTATAATAATCTTTGCAGGGGGAGCTGTTTCATGGCAATCGAGATTGCAAAAATGTACCGCTTTGTCTACAACTGAAGCGGAGTATATTGCTATTACTGAAGGAGGTAAAGAACTTTTGTGGATGCAAAAATTCCTACAAGAGTTGGGCTTGAAGCAAGAGAAGTTTGTTCTATATTGCGATAGCATGAGTGCCATCCATCTTAGCAAGAATCCGGTGTTTCATTCAAGATCGAAACATGTTGATGTGAAGTATCATTGGATCCGAGAAAAGCTAGAAGAGAAGCTCTTCCTACTTGAGAAAGTTCATACCGACAACAATAAGTCCGACATGATGACCAAAGCCTTGCCCGTGATGAAGCTTGATGCTTGTAGAAGAAAAGCGGGCATGACAAATCTTCCCACATGAGGTGGAGGGGGAGATTTGTTGGTTGGGTCCACCTTCATGTGGGGCCCAGCCATAATTAAAAAAAACAAAAGAAAAGAAAAAGAATAAAAAGAAGGGGAGTTATCGTACGTGGGGTGTGCGTCCAAAAGAGAGGAGAGAGAAAAACCAGAAAAGAAAACTGCAGCAAAGGAGAAAGAGAAGAGAGGAAGAGTGCTGCAACTTTGCGGCTTTGATTCGAAGGCCAAATATTGTCGGAATCGGCTCAAATTTCAGTATGTTGTTCGTGAGACCGAGGGCTACGAGTTGATGGTTTTTGTTCGTCGAGAACCGTCTCCAAATTCTCCAGTCGCGGTTAAGGTTTTCTTGCTCCAAACTTGTTTATCTACCTATGTAGTGAGAAGAAGATGATTGTAACGTTGATGTTGAGACTCTAGTGTGTGACTAGAGAAGAATACTTTGTGTATCCTGCTATTCTTGGTGATTAGTGGATGTTTTTGGGCGGTCCGTGGTTTTTCCCGCATCGGGTTTTCCATGTTAAATCTTTGGTGTCGTTATTTGCTTTGTCTACTTATCATTTCGGCGTTATATTTGCATTTTGTGAGGCTATATATTGCTGGTTGTTGCTGGGGGTTAAGAAAATTTTAGTTGATTTAGCTTCGGGGGAGAAATTGATCCTGGATTGCATTTGGCCATGGTGAATTGTTGTACCCGAGTTCTCCCCAACAACTTTAAATGGTCGCCTGGGGGGGGGGGGGGGGCGGGGGGGGGAGGAAGATATTGGGAGAAAGTCCGATTGTTTCTTCCAAATATTGAGAGCAAAATAATTCAGTTTTTAAGTTTAAGTCGCCAGTTGCTGTATCTTCTAAAAACATATCTAGGTGAAGATATTGATCAGGCAGTCCACTGCTAAAAAAATTGGGAGTTATCTACTAAATTGTTTTGACTTCGCACTTGGAAATGGAAATAATGTTGACTTATAATGTGGGGTTGTGAATAGAGAAGGTGGTGATGCCCGATAAAGAGTCCGGGAGCTTCCTATCCATCATTGGCAATTTGGACAAGAGAGTGGAATTGGATAAGAGCATCAGGCCTGGTGACAGCGAGTAATATGCGGCTCTCTCCATGATGGCTTCCAAAGCATCCTATGAGAACGAGGCCTACCTTCAAACGACGGTCACCCACCATTGGCAGGTCAAACGAGAGAGAGAGAGAAGGTGGGGGGGGGGGGGGGGGGAGGGAGAATCTAAAACCCAAATAAACATACAATTAGTTTGAGGTTAATCAATAAATGAAAGCGATGACAAGAAACAAGAAATCACAGTGTTAATCCGTTCGATGTAGACTTTGTGCAGATTAATCGGTCAGCGAGAATTAAACTCAACGGTGCCAAATGATTAATCATACTTTACACTAAGAATTTAATCAACCAAGTTCCTAATACCAGCTGAACCTGGCCATACCATCCAAAAATAAAGGTGATATATGTTACTGAAAACAATCGAATCAGTCATTTATAATAGTTATTTCGTTTTACCGTGCAGATGTAATCTTGGGGTTTTACAACTTTTGGAATGGTACGGAACTATACCGCCATCCCTGTAGCTATAAATAATTTACCAAGATAATAATTGCCATCTGTCTATTCGCCTTTCTTTTGCAGATTATCGAGGGAAAGCAGCCACACAAGCCTTCATGCTACGTGACCGCGACACCATCATGGTAGCCTTCCGAGGCACGGAACCATTCAACGTTGACGATTGGTGCTCGGACATCGACCTCTCTTGGTACGAGTCACCAAGCGTTGGGAAAATCCACGGCGGTTTCATGAAAGCCCTAGGGCTCCAAAAGAACCTAGGTTGGCCGAAAGAGCTTGACCCGCGTCTCAAAACGCCCGCGCCGTTGGTTACTATGCCATAAGAGAGAAGCTAAGGTCCCTGCTCGGTGAACACGACGATGCTAGGTACGTGTTGACGGGCCATAGCTTGGGAGGTGCGCTGGCGATCCTCTTCCCAGCGATCTTGGCCTTGCACGGGGAGACGTGGCTGATGAATAGATTGGAGGGGGTCTACACATTTGGTCAACCTAGGGTTGGAGATGAGAAGTTTGGGGAGTTCATGGAGAGGGTCTTGAAGGAACATCAGATTGAGTACTTTAGACTTGTTTATGCCAATGACATCGTGCCTAGGTTGCCTTACGATAATTCATCTTTCATGTTCAAGCATTATGGGAGTTGGTACTGCTTCGATAGCAAATATGAAGGGAAGGCGAGGATCTCTCTGTCTCTGTCTCCGTCTCTGTCTCCCTCCCTCCGAGCCTGAATTATTTTTAGTGAGGTTAATTATTTTAGTTGGTGGACGAAATAATTCTGGTAGTTGCTTTATTTAAATGATAAATATGTGCATTGCATGTTTTACTGAAATTGAGATGAGGCTAAAGCGGATATCATTAAATTAGCATTGCTTAAGAAAAAGAATTGCCGTTCAGAGTGTCTATGCAATAAAATTCCTCCAAAAAAAAAAAATTGTCACGTCCATGAACTTCATCAATTGGAGCAACAAGAAACAGTTTGTGGGGTTGCAAAGGCAAAAGAAGGAAGAAGAGAAAAAGCATTAAGTGCACATAGCATGTTATAATGGGATTAGAATACCCATTCAATTTTTTTGTTTGCTTAATCTTTGATGTGCAGATCGTTCAAGAAGAACCGAACAAGAATTACTTCTCGCCTCTACAGGTGATACCGATGATGATGAATGCATGGTATTAGCTCATGAGAAGCTTCATGATTGTCGCGACCTCTTTTTTTCTGGCGCCCGCAATCGGGTACGAGCGCCTAAGGAGGCTAATGGCTCGGCTGAATTTATTAAGCCCGGACTCTCCCAAGTCCACTAATTCACGACGTTAATAATCTAAGTTTTTAACCTGTAAATCAATTTTTAAATTGGAGTCGCCACTAATCGATTTGGGGTGGGTTGATTAGAAACCCAAGTGAAGTATTGAGAGAAATATTCACTCATGCGCAACTAGAGAAATTAGGATCGGGGACTTGATTACACTAGTTAATCACTAATACCCTTTCGGTACCTAATCTTGTTTAAACCCGGAGGTTTTTTGGATGTTTTAGGGATTTTCCATATATTTTTGGGAGGAAAAACATTTTTTGAGTATTTTTCTCATTTTTTGGACATAAAAGGGATTTTTTGGTATTTTTTTTTTGGAAAAATACAAGTCTTTTTGGCTTTTTCATGAATTTTTGGCTTTTTTTGGATTTTTGGCATTTTTGGATTTTTGGCATTTTTTGGAAAATATGGAATATTTTTTGTTTTTCGAATAAAATATTTTTTAATATTTTAAATATTTTTAAATATTTTTTTCGATTTTTTTTGGAAATTAAAACATTTTTTTAATATTTTAAAACAATTTTCGGTTTTCTGGAAATTAAAATATTTTTAATATTTTTATAAATAAATTATTTTTTTATTTTTATTTTTTATTAAAATATTACATAATATAATATAAAAGCCGACCCGGTTCGGATCCGTTAGTTGGGTCCGACCCGGGTCAGCCCAAAATGCAGACGGGCCCGACTTTTTTTTTTTTCAAAAACGACCCCGTGGCCGGGCGTTCGAGGACGCCCGGCCCGGCCCGACGACACGGGCTCCTAGCGGAACCCTACCCAGGTCCGACCCGGCTTTTGACCCGATTTCAGCCCGACCTCAGAACGCGGAAACCCTACCCGGTTCGTGGCCCGGGTCCGATCCGATGACCCGAGGCCACGACCCGGAAAATCGGGAACCCTAGGGTTCCCGATTCGCGGCGCTGAGGGAGGGGGACGGGGCGTCCCAGCGGCAGCAGTGGCGACGGCAGTGACACGAACGGAGGGCGGCAGCGGCAGGAGGACGTGGTGCGGCGGTACTTTACCTGTCCGTGAACGGCAGCTTGAACGGCGAATGGTGGCGACGGCGGCGGCTACGGCGGAGGGTGCCCAAACTCTGCTCCCTCCCTTTGATCTGGGCTCGCGAGCGTCGAGCCTCCCCTGAAGTCTCTCGGGGGAAGCTTGAATGCTCGCGGCTTCGATCTCTCTCCTCTCTCTGCTCTCGAGTTCTCGCAGATCTAGGTTCGCTCGCCGCCGGCCTCCCCCGAAGTCTCTCGGAGGGAGGTCGTTGAGCTCGCAACCGACCGCTTCGCCCTTGCTCGCTCTTTGAGTTCCCCGAAGTCTCTTAGGGGATCTCTCGGAGCTCGCAGGCCTCTCTCTCTCTCGCTCGCTCTTCAACCTCCTCCGAAGTCTCTCAGGAGGAAGTTTCCAGGCTCGCGATCTTCTCCGGTGTGCCCATCAACGACGGAAATGCTCTGCTATTTATAGGCGAGGAGGTCCAGTCGACGGAGAGGCTCGGCCGCCGGTCTTTAGCTTGCCGACCGGACCTCCGTGGCCGAACCGGCGTCCCATCTGCCACCTGTCCTCCAGCTGCCCCCCCTTTCTCACGCGCGTCGCCATCCGTCCGCTCATCCGACGTCGCGCCCTCTGCGCGTGTGTTGCAGAGCGGATGGAGGAGGAAGAAGACCGAAAAGGGCTGGGCCGGAGAAGGAAAGTGGGCTGTAGAGGCCCATGCGGAGGGGGAAGAGAGGGAGAAAAATGGGTTGCTGGCTTCTATTTTTCTTGCTGTTTTTTTTTCTTAATTATCTTATTTATCCGAAATAAAAACTTAATAAAATTAACCTACTTAAAATTGAGGTGTCAACAGCTGCCCCTCTTTGAAGGTGAGCTCGCAGAGGTTGCATTCAAAGACAGACTAATACCTCAATTTTATCCATGCATGCGTAGTAGATTATATTTTACTTGGAACCTATTATTCTACGCAAAAAGGGCAATGTAACATTACATATACTAAGACAGATAAGAAGATACCTGTAGCTACTTACCGGGAGTGAGTGAGATAGGGTGTGAACCCCGAGTTTGGCAAGTATCAAGGCGTCATCTTACCTGGTGATATGAGGAGGTTGCTTTTCCAAGGCTTGAACCATTCTTCGGTCGCCTGTTAAAACAATCAATGGTTTGTCTAGGACTCGAACCTTTCTTCGGTCGCCTTGACGGGAGATTACTCCTCCAGGACTCGAACCATTCTTCGGTCACCTATTGGAGTAGTCAGTGGTTTGTCTCGGACCCGAACCATTCTTCGATCGCCGTGACGGGAGACTACTCTTCCAGGACCCGAACCATTCTTCGTTCGCCTGTTAAAACAATCAATGATTTGTTTAGGACCCGAACCTTTCTTCGGTCGCCTTGACGGGAGATGCACCGACCTTTCTCAGGGCATCTCATTTGTGGGTGCCTGATTTGTATCGAAGACACCAGTTGGTACTCGACCTTTCTCGGGAGATGCACCGACCTTTCTCAAAGCATTTGTTTTGTTGGGGCGTCTGACTTCTGTCAAAGACACTGGTTGGAACCCGACCTTTCTCGGGAGGATGCACCGACCTTTCTCAGGGCATCGATTTGTGGGGCGTCTGACTTCTGTCGAAGACACCAGTTGGAACCCGACCTTTCTCGGGAGGATGCGCCGACCTTTTTCAGGGCATCGATTTGTGGGGCGTCTGACTTCTGTCGAAGACACTAGTTAGAACCCGACCTTTCTCGGGAGGATGCGCCGACCTTTCTCAGGGCATCAATTTGTGGGGCGTCTGACTTCCGTCGAAGACACCAGTTGGAACCCGACCTTTCTCGGGAGGATGCGCCGACCTTTCTCAGGGCATCAATTCTGGAAGATACCTGGACATTCACAAGCATATCAAAGAGTACCTGGATATTCACAAGTGCTAACATGAAGGATATTTGGGCCTTTGCAAGCGTCGAAATGGGTATTTGGCTGACCATAGGCATTGAAGGGGTACTTGGATGATCACAAGTATGAATTATTGGGGGATACTTGGATGATCACAAGCATATCAAAGAGTACCTGGATATTCACAAGTACTAACATGAAGGATATTTGGGCCTTTGCAGGCGTCGAAATGGGTATTTGGCTGACCATAGGCATTGAAGGGGTACTTGGATGATCACAAGTATGAATTATTGGGGGATACCTGGATGATCACAAGCATCGGAGGGGTACCTGGACGATCACAGGTACAAACTCTTTGGGGATACCTGGATGATCACAAGTATCGAAGGGGTACCTGGATGATCACAGGTACAAACTCTTTGAGGATACCTGGATGATCACAAGTATCGAAGGAGTACCTGGATGATCACAGGTACAAACTCTTTGGGGATACCTAGATATTTGTGAAGGTGTCCCACCTCTTGGTAATGGGAATGTCGAGGGCATGCCCCGCTTATTCATAAAGGTCTCTCACCTCTTGGTAAAGGGGAATATCGAGGACGTGCCTTGGATATTTATGAAGGTCTCTCACCTCCTGGTAATTGGGAATATCGATGGCGTACCTGAGATATTTGTGAAGGTCTCTTACCTCCTGGTAATTGGGAATATCGAGGGCGTACCTTGGATATTCATGAAGGTCTCTCACCTCCTGGTAATTGGGAATATTGAGGACGTGCCTCGCATATTCATGAAGGTCTCTCACCTCCTGGTAAAGGGGAATATTGAGGACGTACCTGAGATATTCGTGAAGGTCTCTCACCTCCTGGTAAATGGGAATATCGAGGGCGTACCTGAGATATTCGTCAAGGTTTCTCGCCTCCTAGTAATTGGGAATATCGAGGGCATACCTGGGATATTCGTGAAGGTCTCTCACCTCCTGGTAAATGGGAATATCGAGGGCGTACCTGAGATATTTGTGAAGGTTTCTCGCCTCCTGGTAATTGGGAATATCGAGGGCATACCTAGGATATTCGTGGAGGTCTCTCACCTCCTGGTAAAAGGGAATATCGAGGACGTACCTTGGATATTTATGAAGGTTTCTCACCTCCTGGTAATTGGGAATATCGAGGACGTATCTTGGATATTCATGAAGGTCTCTCACCTCCTGGTAATTGGGAATATTGAGGACGTGCCTCGCATATTTATGAATGTCTCTCACCTCCTGGTAAAAGGGAATATCGAGGACGTACCTGAGATATTCGTGAAGGTCTCTCACCTCCTGGTAATTGGGAATTTAAATGTAGCACGAGGCTTACCTGGATGGCCGTAGGCACTCAAAAGGGCTAGAACACCTGGGTAGCCACAGGTGTACAAAGTACTGGGATACTTGGATGAACACAAGTATTTAATGATACAACCTGGGACCACTCAGTTGGTCCAAGTGTAGAAAGCATATCTGGGTAGGCGCAGGCACACAAAGCAGTGGAATGCTTGAACAGCTGCTATTATTTGGGGACAACTCAGGCAAGTTGAGTGTCATGAAAAGGAAGTACCTAGACAACGGTGGGTATTTGACAATATTGGGATACCTAGATAGCAGTAGGTATTCCAAGAGATACTTGGTCAGTCACAAGTATCAATATTCTGGGAACAACTCGAATAGGTCGAGTGTCAGGAAAAGGGGGTATCCGAACAGTGGCCGGTACTCAAAGACAATAGGGATACCTAGACAGCAGTAGGTATTCAACGATAAAGGGATACTTGGTCAGTCACAAGTATCAATACTCCGAGGACAACTCGAACAGGTCGAGTGTCGTTAAGAGGGAGTACCCGACAAGTGGTGGGTACTCAAAGACAACGGGATACTGAGACAATTGCAAGCACCCAAACTCAAGGGATGACTCGAATAGGTCGAGTGTCAAGAAGAGAGTACCTGGACAGTGATAGGTATCTTAAGACAAATGGGGATAGAGATATGCTTACCTGGCAATATCTCTGATCTCTATGAGTATGTCTGCTATTTGCATAATATGCACATATGATTGTATATGTTATAAATTCATGAGTTCAAATGAGATTCATGCATGATAATTTTGTCAGTTCTACATCTTTTGATTTCCACTGGGGAAGATTTTGAAAGACAACCTTCATTTAAAATGTAGATGTCTTGAGCATGCCAGATGAGGGATTTTCAGTCCGAAAGGACTTTCCGCTCACTCTCATGGAAAATGCTATCCTAACCATTGATGCAGGATTCATAAGGACCACACTATCTCATTGTCATCATGTCAGCAGGGGTCTGAGTATTCTCGCAAACGGTACGACTTTACCAATGTGAGAGGTCTTTGTTGAAACTGTGATGAAGTCTTGGTCAGTGGCTCATCGAAGGGGACCATCAAGGTTGAAGCTGATGGACGAAAATGCTGCACGATCATCTCCGAGTTTACAAGTCAAGAATCCTGTGAAAAGAGATAGAGTAATCTTGCTCGTACTTCTTCGAGCGATGCTTATAGACATATGAAATCCTACGTTAATTGAAGTGCCCCTAGTCTGAAGAGACTTTTACAATGGGATGCAACGTAGGCTTGATTCATGTGTAAAAAGGTAGAGCTGGTGATTGCCTTGGCATTTGTCACCAGTCTTTCTTCTCACTATCAAATGGAGGTTCTATGGACCACAACAACAACATTTCCTTGGCTGCATTTTTGACTAGGGGGCATTGGCCTTGCTTTTATCAGGCACACTGCTTTTTTCATGCCCCTATTTTTTATTCCAGTTCTTCTTTTATGGGCATTGACCTTGTTTTTACTAGGTACACTGCTTTTTTATGCCCTTGCTTTTTTTTTCATTCTTGTTGCTTGAGAGCTGATCTTGGCAAGCTTAATCGAAGCACCGTTATTAGACTCTTGAGTCTTCATCTTCAACTGGCGCTCAGGCTATAATAACTTCTGCTTTGTCTTGCTGTGAGGGTAAAATTACAGACTCACTTGGGTTGTACAATGAATACAAGTGCGTAAAGAAAGAATTGCTCTTCATGACTCTAAGGCACTTAAATTAACGCGAGTGTTCATATGAAATAAAGACACTCAAAGATTGATGCAAGTGCAAGCAAGAAAATTTCTATCCCCTTTCTCACCTTGTGATGCTGACTTGTTTTCGACTTGCCCCAGTGTGGGGTGGTTCTTTGGCGGGGATATGAGAGAAGCTTCACCAGTGTATGGGGCTTAATGGGGTGAGCAATGAAATGCCTCTCACTGTTTTGGTTATCGTACCATTTGCGAGAAAACTCTTTATCCTGCAGCCATGGAATCTTCTGCACTCATCTCGCAAGTGTATAGATGGGGGGAACTGTGTGTAGGATATGGCTTGCCTTTCATCATTCTGACGTGCCTCACCCAGCATGCTCAATTAATCTTGTATTCTTCATTTAGCTGTCTATTCTAATAATTCTCAGTGGAATTAGTGATTTAGACAGACAAAATCATCATGCAGAATTCATCTGGAAATGACATGCAACATTTTGGATATGATGGAGTTTGAACTTTTCAAAACAAGTGAATGGTTTTGACTCAAAAAAGACCCTATTGACAACTTTAGGGGCTAACATAATGGTGTTTCCAAATATGTTAGATTTTGAACATCAAAATGGTTATTTGCAATGGATGTCGATGGTTGTCCCTATTGATTAGGGATATGACACATGAATGATCAATCGGGGTTGGGAATCTAATCGAGCATCTCTGCTTTTGCCCCTGCAGAAGAGAAGATGTACAAGTAGATCAATTAGTCTGGCCAAAATCAAATGTGAGTTGAGGCCTGAAGATTTTCTGTCATTTGCTTTGGCGATTACTCAGGACGCCATTTCGTTTGGGAGAGTTTGTCATGCCTCTCATTGATTTGTTATATTTGTTTTTGACAGTCAGGTAAACAAACAAGACATGCTTCTCATTGATTCGTTATCCTTGCTTTTGACAGTCAGGTGATCCTGCAACAAACAAGTGGGAATGTGTTAGTCATGAACTCTTTCAAGAATCGAATAACTGGAAGCGATACAACTTTACCCTTCACTGGTTTGCAGATGATTGGGTGAACCTAAAGTGGGAGGGGGACTCGAAGTCCTATGTCCCTTGCTTCATTAGGTCAATTATTCTCTGAATTGGCTCCTGGATGACATGTCTTTTTACACGAAGCCAGGTGAATTTGATGAGGGTCATTTCCATGTACTAGCTTGGCCAATATTGTTTTGCCTAACCATCAAATTTAGCTCTTGAATCCTAGTACTTCCTGCCAATAGGGGGAATATGTCAAAAGTGAATTCAAAGAGGGGGGAGTATTGGAAACGATACCAAATTACTCTTCCCCAAAGTTTGTATTTGCTGACTCCCGATGATGTTTGAATGTCAATGACAGTCTTTTCGTCTTGGCATAGTTTGACATTTCTTTCGATTGGCCTTCCTTACTTGTGACCATGTATGCATGATTGCTGGTCGTTGATTCATCTTCAACGCCTTCCTTCTGTGGAATTTCTCCTTCTGTCTTTAACCATGGCATCATTGGGCAAAGGTCATGTACCTCAAGCTTCTATGGAATCTGAGATGGACAATCAAAACCTCTAATTCTCTGATGGCAATTACTTCTTGCGAGAGCATGCGTCTGAATAGGAAGTCAGGTTTCTAGGTCCTCATTTTGAATATGGGCTAGAGATCGCTTCAACTGTCTAGATTTCTTCCCTATTGACAGTAGCCAATTCAAAGAGAAAAGATCCCCTCCTTGTGCTTCTGGGCTTGTTGAAGCTGGAAGTCCCGTTGATGAAACCACAACATTTGGTTGCTCAGGCACATTGTGGGGAAAGGATATTGCTCTGGCTTGTGAAGGAGTTGGGCAGGAGCAAGGTGGAGTGTATAGAGCTCTTGGGAACGGCTTGATTCCAACCGTATGCCCGTACATATTACGTCCTATTTTTCGTTTCCTGTAAATAGAAGAGAAAGGACATCATTTCTAAAATTATATTCAAAGAATAAAACTTACCTTCTTTGAAGTGGGATGATATTTTCTGTTTGCCCCATTGTCTTCTTGAAAGGGTATTTTTGAATTTGGCGAGCTCACATGATGTGCCAGTTTCAAATACCTTTTGTCACACTAAATCAAAGGGGACGTGAATGATCTTCTGAGACATGAAGTGAGTGAGTCAGAAAAACAAACATGATTAAATTTATTATCTTTTTTGAAAGATTTTGGTGATGAAGTGCTTTTTGTTTTCAAAATATGTATTCGGGGGAGAAAAAGCATGAGGAAGCCCAGCCCTCAGTATTCTCCTTGGATGATATATTTTTTTTCATGGTTGGATAGCATCACCGGGCTGGTTTGGAGTACCGCCTCATGCTCTTAAAACAAAATATTATAACTGTACAATAGAGTACTTGGAATGGAAAATACAACCGTAGCACACTAGATGAAACCATAAAAACAAGTAAAACCCATGAAAACTCCTGTGTAAAGGAGTGCTTTGATAGTGCTGGTCTTGAAGCTAAGCGTCTTTGAATTCTTCGCCTCTAGTAGACTCGAAGTATTCACATGAAAGGACCACTTCATTGAGGCTATGGAGATGCAACCCCTGCAACCAACAACGATGCTTACGAGGTAAAGCCCCTATGAACAGCTTTATCATTTCTTCTTCGGCCAGTTGAGGGTAAGTTTGCATCATAAAAGCCTCTCACCTCCTTGCATACGCTCGGAAATCCTCCATTGGTCTTCTTTTGAAGTGAACCAAGTTCTGACAAGGCACTTCACTTCCGATCTGGCTTTGGTACTGATGCAAGAATGTGGAAGTCAGCTCATTCCAATCCTTTAGAAGATAAATGTTTGCTGTGATAAACCATTGCAATGCAGACCCCGTAAGAGTTTCTTGGAATGCCTGAGTTGTGAACGACATCGGGCCATAATACCAACTCATTTCCGCATGGAGATACTCCAAGTGGGCCACGGGACAAGCTGTGCCGTTATACTTGCGGAGATTGGGTATCCACATTTCTATGGGGCTCATGATCCTACGAGGGCAAGACGGGCTCGATGTATCTTGGTTAGGCCAATGGTTTTCCCACTGCATATCTGTTGTAGTGGTGAACTTTTCTGTTTCAGGGAAGTTAGATTCTATCGAGATTATCCCATTACTTTCTTCTTGGTCAAGATTTCCGAATGAGGATGAAGTATTGAAGCTATTCTCATGGTCAGAGGATGAGCTCAATACTTCATTAGGATCGTAGCGGATAAAGACGTATGATTCTTCTCCTGACGGGCCTTCATCCCCGGATGAGAGTAGGAAACAGTTATACGATGAATCGTCAATTTCATTGTTGAAATAACGTTGGAAGTCTTTGGGATTGTATTCTAGGGCCGAGAAGTCTTCAGGGTTGTACTCTAGAGGATGGTAGCCTTTAAAGCTGTATTCTTGGGAACGCTCGAAGCTTTGGTGCGGTGGCTCGTCAGTAGATGCTGAATTGATCTGCTTAGGCTTTCTTTTCTTGGCCCCTGGTCCAGACCTTTTGAGTAAGGCCCTGCGTTTCGCCAGCTCGATTCTGTGAAGGGGAGTGAAAGACACTAGAGCTTCATTATCTGATTCACTTTCCAGGTTGATAGGGGTTGGTATTCTTTGGACCCTAGCTCTTGGAGTAAGCTTGGGGATTTGTCCAGTCGCGCCCCAGTCTTGAACAGCTCTTTGTCTTTGATCTCGTATAAAGGCTCCTTGCCTTTCCTAGTGAGAAATTTTCCAGTAACAGGGTGTTGTTCAGCTGCCCATTTATCATGCAAGGCTTCATTAACATGATCTTCTCCTATCTCAGCGACTAACGGTTCCTCGTGCTCCGCAATCATCAGTTTTTCGTAAGGCAAGGCTATGTTAGGGTTGATGTCAATATCATATTCTTGGTGAAAAACATGAATTAGTTCCATCCAGGTTTTAAGGAGACTAATCTTCCTGACAATGTACCATCGCAAGGCAGGGCCAGTCAAGCTCGATTGGTACGATTGAATCATCCTTCGAACCAGATAGGCCTGCAAGTAGGTCTCTGGGCGGGAGGTATCAACATACCTTTCGCATTCAGGTGCTTTGAGTTTTTCAGGGATCTTAATGCCGACGTAATTGAATAGGTCCATGGGATTCTGCTCCTGCAGCTGGCTTATCTTTTTCATGATCCTTTCAAACTGTCTATGGTACTGGCTATTTTCTGGCAAATTTGCAGGTGTCATGACGATGTTTGAGGCAACTATAGAGTTGGGCTCAGCTTGAGTGGATTTCATTTGTCTTGAGAGTTGCTGAAGGACAATGGACATCTGTCCTATGCCGTCTTCAATGTTAATAAGGCGATTTTGTACATCATTCTGATCGGGCCCTAATGCATGAGGCCAGTCGCGAGCTATTGGTGGCCGGCGATTCATAATTACCTGCTCGTGCGAAAACAATGAATGAGTACGAAAGTAAACAAAGATTGACCCATGGCAATGGTCTAACTGCTTTCTTATTTATCAAAAGAGGATTTTATAGACCGCGGACTTCTGACATCTAGAACTTGCAATTGAAAAGACATAATGAAATACTAGACATTAAACAACAGTCCCTAAACAATGGGACAAAACCTTCACAATATTAACACTAAGAGGCACATGATTGCTAATTTATATGCGACGGGAAGCCTTGTTCTTGTGAGGACGCCTACTTCCTTGGGCTGGCTCTAAGGTGTGCATCAAGTCCATTCCCAAATCCCTCTCCATGAGCTCTGCTTGCTCGTGTTGGCTGCTCTCGCTGATCGAGTGAGGGACTAATGGCTTCCATCTTTTCGGGATGCGATGGTTATGGATGTAGGACATGGAGGCATGGTGGGCTTTTTCTTCTCCCTCAAGCCCTTCAGGTACCACAATCCTTTTGCGATGGCAGCTGTTCCAGGTTTCCTCAGCGGTAGAAATTTCGAATGCATAGTCACGGCTTGTGTTGAAAAGAACTGGAGGGATCATCCTCTTGAAAGGCAGTGGGATCTCCTGAAGGGCTCCATATTGTCGTGCTACCCGATACGGGTAATAGGGAATGGCGCCAGTGAGGCCGAGCAATGGAATTGGGCGGGTGCGTATGTAAGCAAAGCGAGCTCTCTTTTCATGGAACCAACCAGCACACCATTGGAATGCCTCAGGAGCTGGGTCTCTTAGGAAGTTTACCCAATTTAAACAGCTTTGATTGGGAATGTATGGTCCTAGAACCATAAATTTTTGTAACGGATTTTCGAAAGCATTTGTTTCAGACGATCGCATGAAGTTTCGAAATTCACTTAGGTGAGAAAATAACCAGACTTGTAAAATTTCAGGAGAGGCTCGCATGATTTTCTCCGAGTTGTCTTTAAAACAATTAAAGGACAAGAATGTTTCAGTTAAAATCATGTTGACATAATTCCCCCCCCCCCCCTTAAGATCTTATCAACTACCCATGCCATCTTGGGAGTTATGGCATTTCTTTGATGGGGGAAGATGATGAGCCCGAAAAAGGCTAGGAGGAAAATCTCACTTTTCTGGGTCATAGGCTGATTTTGGAAACATGCATTCATAAATTCCAGTGAGCAGGTATTATGGTTGTTTTCAAGAATTTGCCTCATGACGTGGATTTCAGTTCCTAAAAGTCGCGCCAACCCGCGCCACGGGAGGGCGTCTGTCGATGGTTTGACGAGCTTTTTCTCAAGAGGCATTCCAGTGATGATGATGTATTCTTCCAGGGTTGGGGTTAGCTCAAACCTACCGAATATAAAAGTAACCGTCTTCGGGCACCAGAAATGTGTCACGGCTTGTATGACTTTAGGGGGAACAGTGATTTGGATCAACGATAGGAGATGACCGACTTTGGCCTTCACACGCTCTTGGGCAAACTGATCTAACTGACCCCACCATCTGAAGAGCTCCGCCTTGGAAGTAGGAATGAACTGGATATCGTCTTTCCCCATCGCATATAAATTGGGACTTGAAAAGCTTATCCTAAATTGCCATGGGCCAAATAAAAAGACGTAGTAACAGTAAAGAAATCACTTTGCTTTTAAAGAAAAATGGCAAGCACAAAGACATGCGCATGGGACGTGCGGCTCGATTTCTAACTGAGAAGGATTGGTGAGATTAAAAGGATATCCGCCCATCGCAGTCTCGCGTTAGCAGCATACCCTCCTAACCTCGGCTAAGAAATTCGGGGAGAAGAAAGACAACCTCTACATCGCAGTCTCGCGTTCGAGGTCGTATCTTTCTTAACACCATCCTAGAAATCCTATGGCGGCCCAAGTCTGGCGGCTGGGTTGTGTGTGCCATGTGTGGTGTTTAAAACAGTAAAGCATGCATAGCAGTTTATAATCACAAAACATTTTATTTTGACAGAATGAAAAAAATTTAAGCTATTACCCTGCACAAAAGGAAAAAACCCAAGTCAGCAAGGCATTTAAACAAAGATAAAATGGCCTAAGTCCTCACAGTCCCCAGCGGAGTCGCCAAGCTGTCGCGACCTCTTTTTTTCTGGCGCCCGCAATCGGGTACGAGCGCCTAAGGAGGATAATGGCTCGGCTGAATTTATTAAGCCCGGACTCTCCCAAGTCCACCAATTCACGACGTTAATAGTCTAAGTTTTTAACCTGTAAATCAATTTTTAAATTGGAGTCGCCACTAATCGATTTGGGGTGGGTTGATTAGAAACCCAAGTGAAGTATTGGGAGAAATATTCACTCATGCGCAACCAGAGAAATTAGGATCGGGGACTTGATTACACTAGTTAATCACTAATGCCCTTTCGGTACCTAATCTTGTTTAAACCCTGAGGTTTTTTGGATGTTTTAGGGATTTTCCACACATTTTTGGGAGGAAAAACATATTTTGAGTATTTTTCTCATTTTTTGGACACAAAAGGGATTTTTTGGTATTTTTTTTTGGAAAAATACAAGTCTTTTTGGCTTTTTCATGAATTTTTGGCTTTTTTTGGATTTTTGGCATTTTTTGGATTTTTGGCATTTTTTGGAAAATATGCAATATTTTTTATTTTTTTGATTTTTCGAATAAAATATTTTTAATGTTTTTTAATATTTTAAAACAATTTTCGGTTTTCTGGAAATTAAAATATTTTTAATATTTTTTATAAAAAAATTATTTTTTTTATTTTTCTTTTTTATTAAAATATTACATAATATAATATAAAAAGCCGACCCGGTTCGGATCCGTTAGTTGGGTCCGACCCATGTCAGCCCAAAACGCAGATGGGCCCTCGCAACGCGGGCCCGACTTTTTTTTTTTTTTCAAAAACGACCCCGTGGCCGGGCGTTCGGGGACGCCCGGCCCGGCCCGACGACACGGGCTCCTAGCGGAACCCTACCCGGGTCCGACCCGGATTTTGACCCGATTTCAGCCTGACCTCAGAACGCGGAAACCCTACCCGGTTCGTGGCCCGGGTCCGATCCGACGACCCGAGGCCACGACCCGGAAAATCGGGAACCCTAGGGTTCCCGATTCGCGGAGCTGAGGGAGGGGGACGGGGCGTCCCAGCGGCAGCGGCGGCGACGACAGTGGCACAAACGGAGGGCGGCAGCGGCAGGAGGACGTGGTGCGGCGGTACTTTACCTGTCCGTGAACGGCAGCTTGAACGGCGAATGGTGGCGACAACGACGGCTACGGCAGAGGGTGCCCAAACTCTGCTCCCTCCCTTTGATCTGGGCTCGCGAGCGTCGAGCCTCCCCTGAAGTCTCTCGGGGGAAGCTTGAATGCTCGCGGCTTCGATCTCTCTCCTCTCTCTGCTCTCGAGTTCTCGCAGATCTGGGTTCGCTCGCCGCCGGCCTCCCCCGAAGTCTCTCGGAGGGAGGTCGTTGAGCTCGCGACCCAACCGCTTCACCCTTGCTCGCTCTTTGAGTTCCCCGAAGTCTCTTAGGGGATCTCTCGGAGCTCGCAGGCCTCTCTCTCTCTCGCTCGCTCTTCAACCTCCTCCGAAGTCTCTCAGGAGGAAGTTTCCAAGCTCGCAATCTTCTCCGGTGTGCCCATCAACGACGGAAATGCTCCGCTATTTATAGGCGAGGAGGTCCGGTCGACGGAGAGGCTCGGCCGCCGGTCTTTGGCTTGCCGACCGGACCTCCGTGGCCGAATCGGCGTCCCATCCGCCACCTGTCCTCCAGCTGCCCCCCCTTTCTCATGCGCGTCGCCGTCCGTCCGCTCATCCGGCGTCACGCCCTCTGCGCGTGTGTTGCAGAGCGGATGGAGGAGGAAGAAGACCGAAAAGGGCTGGGCCGGAGGAGAAGGAAAGTGGGCCGTAGAGGCCCATGCGGAGGGGGAAGAGAGGGAGAAAAATGGGTTGCTGGCTTCTGTTTTTCTTGCTATTTTTTTTTCTTAATTATCTTATTTATCCGAAATAAAAACTTAATAAAATTAACCTACTTAAAATTGAGGTGTCAACAGTGATTCCTCACAAGAAGGGACCAAGCTACAGAGAAGGATTTTTACTGAGGATTTTTAGAGTGGTTGACCAACTAATTCCAAGTATACCTGCTCATGCTCCTCAAGACTATGGGCCTGTTTGGTTCAACTTTGGGGAAATGGCTTTGCATTTCCCCAAGTATATTTAGAAGAATGGACATTTGGTGAATGCTGAAGTGTTTGGGAATTCTTTTTTGGTGTAGCATTTTGCAAAATAGCTTTGAGAAGAAAAGAAAAAAGAAAAAAAGAAAAGGAAAAAGGAGGAGGAGATGTTCTTGACGCAGAGGAGGGGAGCGAGTGGGGGAGGCGGCCGGTGGCTGTGGTGGGGGAGGCGGCCGGTGGCTGTGGTGGTGGGAAGGCGGCTGGTCGCGCGACCCACGCACCGCCATCCTGTGGGTCGCGCGGCCTCAGGGCGACTGGATCTGGCCGGCTGAGCACTGCTCAGCCTGTCGCGACACGCCGCCTTAGGCCGTGACCCACGCGACGGTGGTGCATGGCGACCGGATCTGGGCGGCTGAGCACCACTCAGCTCGTGGCGTGGGTCGCGCGATGCCGCCTCCCCGACGACCCACGCGACAGTGGTGCGTGGCGACCGGATCTGGGCGGCTGAGCACCGCTCAGCCCGTGGCGTAGGTCGCGCGACGCCGCCTGAGGCCGCGACCCACGCAACGGCGATGCGTGGCGACCGGTGCTCAGCCCGTCGCGTGGGTCGCGCGACCTAGGCCACGCCGCTGAGGTCGCGACCCACGCGACGGTGGTGTGTGGCCACGGCGGTGTGTGGCGACGTCCGTGTGTGCGTGACCAGCTCCGGCTGGTTGAGCTCCGCCGGCTGGGCTTTGGTCTTGAAGAAACGAGGGAGACAAGGAAGACGATGAACAGTAGATTTTGAGGGTAAAACAAGAAAACTCAATTATTAGTGAGGGCAATATTGGAAGAAAAAAAATTCATTAAACCCTCCTTCAGCATACCAAAAATGCTGAATGCCCAAAGCAGGTCCCCACCTGCTTTGGGCTTTCAACATTCCAGAGCATTCCAAATGCTAGCATTCCCCCAAGTATACCTCAAAATGCTGAACCAAACGGCTGAAATTTTTCCCAATGGGCTTTCGGGGCTGAAAGCCCCTTGGGAATGCTGAACCAAACAGCCCCTATGTAAATGCTACAAGTTTAGGAGCGTCGCAATTATTCTTACGCCAAATTAACCATGAATAGTCACTACTTTATGTAATGAACTATTTTCTTCTAAGATTGGATTACCAACGTCAATCGGTTGTATTGTTTGTAAATGGTAGAAATTAAAACACAACTACATGGCTGAAATCATTAGGAATGTAAGTAGCGATCTATCTCACTTCATGTACTTATGTAATATGTTATATAGATGTTGTTTGAGCATTTCCTAATGACTTAAAACTTCTCGAGATATGTGGTATTACAGTATGGGTTGATGAGGTCAAATCCTGGCACTCTCTCATCTTATGTAAACAAAGGCGTTTACTATGTTTTTTTAGGACTTTTAAAGTGCGGCTAATGGTCTCGCTATTGACATTTTTCTAGTGATGTCTTTTTCGTCACTCTTCAGGTGAAGAGGTGATGCATCGTTGGTGAACGAGGGTGGACGGAAGATATGAATAAGGATATACATAGAGGAAAAGTGAGTGTGAGGTCGAACAAGTGATTAAAAAAAAAAAAAAAACCTAACTTTAGAAAGGAAAAAAAAAAGACGAGCTTTTATGAAAATGATGAAGTTCATATGGTAACTGAGTAATAGAACTGGTAATTCTTTAAACGTAGAAAGGGTATTCTTTTTATGTCCATATATATGGCGGGGCAATGTGCGGTGGAGTTCTATCCATTCGCAATCATTTATTTCTCATCCCTGCCCCCCCACACCCAGCACTGAGTGGGGCAAGCCGCCCTGAACCGTGGGTGGGCTTGACCGAGTTCCAGCGAGGCGACAAAGTTTTGCAGTCCCCATCAGCTTCATTATTTTAAGTTGAAGTATGTCATGGCATGCTTTGTCCCTTAGCCATTCAATGTTCTCGATCTCACGTTTCTAACTTCATGTCCTATTCGGGTCTTCGATTAGTATCTGTAAATCTATATGTATTTAAGTCATAGATAGTTGATACCGTCACTTCAGTTTTACGTTCATGTTGTGCTGTGTATTAATTCCGGGAGAAAGTACCAAAATATTCTAAATGTTTTGTGTCGATACCAATGCACTAAATCTTTTGTATTTATATCAATTAACTTTATTTGGCCAATTTTAACAGGAAAACATTGATATGAATGCCGGCCATTTTATATGATATGACTAACGCAGATAGAGATAAATTTTACAAATTTATTGTTGCTAACATACAATCATTTCCTACAGAAATATTTCTAACATACCTCTGCAAACTCAAAGTGCATATAAAATGTCACCTTTAGTTGGAATAAAAGATCCGAAAAAAACAATTTAATGGAGCACTGAAGCGGTTCGATTTGCTGAAGAATGAACCAGTTGACATTGACGTGACTAATTAAGTGGTTTTTGTGTGTTGTTGTAGCTGCTGTAAAAGTTACATGGCCGGTAATAAATGTCGTCCCACAAGAGGTAGTCGGCTGTCGATCTAGTTTGTCTAAGGGCGGTGAATCCGGTGGTGTTGTTCATATGTGGATAAAAACATAACGGGTGTGTTTGGTGTTGTTACAGATACCATGAAGAAACCGACCAAGTGCGGTTGGTTATTATGAAATAGACTCAATGGGCGCTTCTCGAATAACAAGGCTCTAGAGACTACGCAATAATAGAATAGGCTGATGTTGGGTATTAAATGAGATGGACAATGTGGAGGATTGACATTGAGAGAGATACTAGTAGTCAATGAAAAAGAAGATGATATTAAATACACGAATTGTACTCAAGTGTGCACTGGATGCAGGATTGTCAAGATCGCTAACTTTGATATCAAGTTAGAAAATCCAACCCAAAAACTTAAATTTTTTTAATATTTGGCAATAGTTCCACAAAATCTTACGTGATATTAGAGTAAGAAATCTGAGTTAAAATCTTTTCTCATCCCTATTTAACTCCATGATTACATATTTCTACACACTAAACTTAGGCCAAAGTTTAGCCTACGCATGATGGCGAATGTTATAATATTTAAATAGTAAAGCACACTTTCATCTAACCGGTTAAATTTTTAGGTTGGATTTTTTAATACACACAAAATGCGCCCTAAATTGTCATGGAGAAGTCATTGGTAGAAGAGTGGATTCAGGAACTAAATAAGAGAGCATGTGGTTACATTTACAACACTAGCAAAAGAGATGTCATGCCTTGGTTTTTCTTTCCCCTATTTTTTTGCTTATATACTACATAGCACTGGTGGCAGAATGAGCCGTGTAAAATGCCCAATAAAAAGTTTTTAAAACGTTGTCGTTATTGCTTAGCCGTCTTTGTGGAAAATTACCTTAATGGGATTTACACAGCTCGTTGATGTCCTCATGCTTATTTTTCACTCGTACATTCTTTGAACTTGTCCTCATATGACTTTTTTTTTTTTTAACTTTTTGGTAAAAATATGACTTTTATTTCACCGGGAATCCTATTTTTCCCTTGAATTTTCGGAAATGAGAAGTGAATTATATGCTAATTGTTGAACAATCAATTATCAGTCAGGAAGTAGCGATGCATGACATTTGAAAGAAGAATTTTCTTTTTCCTCAGAAAAATTGAAAATGTGCTGAGACGATTTAAGAACAACATAAAGTAATACGTTTAAACTTACTTTCTAAGTGTAAAGACTTGTTCATTTTTACCAGTTGGCTAATTCCTTCTTCACTCAAGCCGATATAGAATATTACAATTATAAGATTATTTATTCTCGTGATGCTTATCAAGAGAATTAAGATAGGAAAACCATACTTAAGTAGAAGGTACACCATCTATCAATTGCATAATTGCCCAACCAAGAAAAAAAAAGTGCATGAGTGAAATTGAGAACTATATACACAATCTGGATCTTGTAAGTGTTCTTCTTTTCAAATTTGAGCGGCTTATACCTAAGTACACATTCTTTATATATGATTTTGTAGAATATGGACTTTGACTAAGTCAAAGCAAACAAAAAAGGGCAAAAAGTTGAGCGTTCAAAAAGAAAAGGGGAAAATGGACGATCGGCTAAGAATAGAAGGGAGGGCACGCCGAGAAAAGAAGGAAAAGAGAGAAAGAGGAAAGAAGAAGAAAGGAAAAGATAAGAATAGAGGTTTTGCATGTCACGCCATGGAAACCTCACCAAAGTTAGAGTTACTTCGATATCCAACGTTCGATAAATGACCACACCTCTCGTCCATTTAATTGGAGTAGTTTTCGGGGTTTTGTCATATATTCGAAGTTTTGTGAAATTCGAGCCATGGAGTCCAATTTTTGAGATGATGAGCTATGGGATTTCATGAAAATAGTGGATTATGGTATTTGTGGAGTTGTGGGGTTTGACAGGAGTTGGTTAGAGCAATGGTTTGGTCGGAGTGAAATTTTAGGGTTCGCACTTGAGTTCCACATTGCGTTTCAGTTTGCATAATTGCTTCAAGTAAGTTATTTACTAGCACGTTGGAGTCTTTTGTAATTCAACCAATTCCTAGTTGAGGTAGAGTTTTACTTGGTTTTGACATTGATTATCGTTTTATTGTTAAGATTATGAGATCATCGATTCGAGTGAGCGTCGTTGTTTGGCTTTTGAACATTTCAAGTGAATGATACTATCTCTTTTATGAATTTATAAACTCATATCTTGAAAGTAATAAATATTTGAGTATTGTACGAGTTATTAAAGCATTTTTATTGCATAAATCTAGATCGAGCAATGATTGCCTGGTATTTGTGAATGGTTTTATAAAAGGTATTGTGAAAGGATATATATACATACATTACTATAGAGCTTTGCGAACTAATTTACAAAATGTATTTAGAAATTATCGGAGAAATACTTTATGAAAAGTATTTTGAGCAGATGAGTTGTGTTGAGCAAGATTATATATTTGGTTTGTGAAACCGATTTGTGATTTGATTCCAAATTGGCTTGTGAATTGTGAAGAATGTTATTGTGAGTTTGTGTTAGTACTCAATATCAACCATTAACAGGCTTGTGGTAAGCACTGGTTAGTATATCCTTGTGGGATTGAGCAATAAATCGGTCAATAAATAGACCATTGACATGTAATTTGAGATTGACCAATATAATAAACCATCGGCATGTGATTTTGATGAGATTAATTAATGGACTTGACCATTGATGTTCATAATGATTTAAATGGTTTAATTTTCTGAATTGTATAAAGCTTGTTAAAATGAACAACTTGTATATGATTTGATATATACTAAAGAGTTTGATTGTGAGTTTTTATTAGTGCTCTATACTTATATATATATATACATTGTGGCTACTCAATCTACTTAGAAAAGATATGTATTACTCATTGGACTATAGTTATTTACCCCTATCTTTTATAATTTTTTTTTTAATTTTAGTTAGTGATTAATAGAGCAAGAGCAATATCAATCGGAACTCTTAGGAGTTGAATTGTGAATGATTTGAGGCTGCATTCCCAGGTTGGAAGGATGGCCGTGTCATATTTATGTCAATATATAATTCATGATGTGACAGATTTAGGGTTCTATGCTTCATATATATATATATATATATAACGCATGTTAGTTTGTCTTGGAAAGACTTACTAAAAATGTATCTTACTCTTCTTTTTCTTGTATGTCTTCTAGTTGCCTCTATATCTTTATATTCCTCGTGTCTCGCGTGGTGATTCCTCGTGTCTCGCGTGGTGGACTAGATAAGAGTCCTCGGTCAAAGACAAGGGTGAACGCGAATGATATTTTTCTTCTCTATTCCATCTCTTTTCCATTTTTAGTGGGTTAGTATAACCCTTTCTTTAAGTTGTTAGTGAGAAAGCAGAGGAGGATGATCTAATGAATTATCTTCAGCGACTTTCGACATTTTCATGATGCATACGTCAGAAACTGTGGCACCCACACATCAATCCAAACGCGCCAAGTGCTGTCCAGCTAATAGCGAAGGAATGGTATAAAAGAAAAGGTAGCCACGAGTCCAGCTGGAAAGAGGTTTCAAACTGTATTGCTTACCATCTAAGGGGCAGGTACTGCAACTGGTTCTAGGGGGACAAAAACTGAGTCTAGACAAGAAAGTCTTTTTTCTTAAAAAAAGGGCGTCAGATTGCTAAAGCTTAAACACCATTCCATTGGGGGAGTCCCAGCCTTAGACGGACAAGACAGAGGCCAGCTTAGGGGCTGATTGACTTAACCGAATAAAGAAAAGTGTGGTTTTCCCATGAGCTTTCTCTTTCTTTAATTGTTAGTGAGAAAGCAGAGGAGGATGATCTAATGAAATATCTTCAGCGACTTTCGACATTTTCATGATGCATACGGCGGAAACTGTGGCACCCACACATCAATCCAAGCGCGCCAAGTGCTGTCCAGCTAATAAAAGCGTAAAAAGGGGCTTTGATGGGGCCATCTTAAAAAGCAAGAGGACAATATTTGCGTAATAAATTGCAATTAGATTCTCTTTGTCCACTTATTAGAAATTTAATAATATGTGTGTGTGTGTGTGTGTGTGTGTGTGTGAGTGTGTGACTCAAGTGACTCACGTCCACGCCGAATTCAACATAACCGGGTTTTTTAAAGACTGCTCTAACAGCATGATGATGGGAGGAGCGGACCTATGTCTCTCCTTTCCAAGGATATGGCATGTGCAGCATACAAAAAATTGGAGTGAATCACATGAAGTAATATTAAATTGGATTCCAAAGATTTTCTTGAATAAATTAAGACACGTGATCGACAACTCATTTTGTCAATTATTTCACGGCGCGTTGATGGATCCATCGTCAAAGTTGATGGGTTTTTCCCATGAAAAGGAAATATTAATCTTTCTTTGAGGAGTTTTAAGAAGACTAAGACTTACGAATTGACAGAGCTTACGGGTGCTTGATATGATAGAGTATGGATGTATATTTAAATAATTGGACTGCACCAATAACATTAAATCAGAATCTAAATCTACTAATGATATATCAATTAAATATCTAAATCTACTAATGATATATCAATTAAATATCTAAATCTACTAATGATATATCAATTAAATTGAACACCAACCTCAACAAACCTAGTATTTAATTCTTGTAACCAGGAAGAAAAAAGGAACCTTTTAAAGTTAAATGGCCAAGAAGCCTGTATAAATAACCCTTTGAAGCTTAGTCCAATAAGCAGTACAAGTCTCATCCAAAACGACAAGTGAAAGAAAGAAAAACCAGGCTATCATCTCCCTCCTCTTTGCCTCAAAGCCATGGCTTGTGACAAGAGCTTCTCCAGCAATTACATGCTGTTGAGCCCAGAGAAAGTCGGTGTCATCGATCTCTTTCGCATTTTGATCCACAGTGATGTGGGCAACAGAAAATTCGTAGACTCCTCCGGGGAAGCAGAACAGAGCTTCCAGCGGAGGTGGATCATGTTTGTATCCGTTCTTGCGCAGAAGCTCCTGCTTCTTGTTGCCAAACCCCTGTCTGGGATCGGGTGGGCGATCGAGTTTTGGTTGAATCTCTTGTCGAGCAATCAGAACTTGGGAGGGCTTCTCGTCAACTGCCTTCGAGGTTGGTTTGCGTGATTAGTTATTACTGCCTTCGAATTCCGAATGCGAGAATGCGTTCATGGCATGTATGCACGACCTTGCTTTTGTTAAAACAATTGTATATTTGCTTTATTACTTCATAACCATGTTCGAGGTCTCTCTACCTCGCGCTTTACTCGGCCTGTAGCATATTTGCAAAGCTGATGGTGCATGATCATTTAAAATACCTTTCGCTCACCGATACTGACATCGGGGGTTGTGTTGGTTGCTTAAAAGATTTTGCTTGTTTTTGCTTTTGGCAGTCGAAGTCTGATTTTTGTTTATTATTGAGCATGTAAAATGTTTGAGTCACACGCAGGTGCAATTAATATATTCTAATTTGGTCATAGTTCATTAGTTAAAGTGAATGTGTATCTAAAGGTCTGCTTGTTCCACAAAAAACATTCCTCCTTATTTTTCAACGTTTAGTTCACTTAAGAAAATTAGTGAATAGAAAATGTTCTCCTAGTCAACGGAAAAGTTTTTTCTACCAAAACTTCAATTCATAAAAATTATTTTCCTTTTAAAAGAGCTAGAAAACATTTTCTCCAATATTTTCCTAGTCTTAGGGTCCTTGGTCAATGAAACTTTTTATTCTTATATAAATAATTTAAAAAATTATTTTTTAATTATATTTATTAAAAATGAATTTATTATTATTATTTTTCTTTTTCTTTTTTTAATTCTTTTTTTCCTTTCTCCTTCTTCCTTCATTGGCTGCATGCCATGACAACGACCGGTAGCCCAATGAATGGCAATGATAGGGGGCATTGAGCTTGAGTTTCGGCTGATCTAGGCAAGCTTAAGCTAGTTGAGGCCACTAAGCTTGGGACTCACCAAATCTAGGTGAGCTTGGGCTCAGCTGAGGTCGGTGAGCTTGGCTTGTGGTTGTCGCCGGTTAGTCGTGGCGGAGAAAGTTGAAAAAAGAAAGGAAAAGAAAAGAAAAAAGAAAAAAAAAAGAAAAACAATTAGAAGTTTTCACTATTTTAGAGTTTTTCAAATGATAGAAGATAAAAATAATTTATTTAAGTAGAATTTTTTCGATTGGATAAAGTGAAAAAAAGGGGACGTTGCCTATGTTCTTCAATTCGAGATTCAATTCATAGGCATAGAATGGCAAGTTCATCGAGCTTTGATTGATTTCCTTCGAGTTTCCGCACATCAAACATACTGCTGTGGAAGCTGTTCACAAACTAAAAGTATTGGTAGACTATTAGACTTCATTATCAGTCCATAGGATAGAGTTGATCATGGATTTAGCTGTCCACAGTATAAGCTTGAGTATAATTGTTGAGTTTCTATATATTTTATCAATTTCTTAGATCTGGTTCACTCAAACAAAATCATTTTCAAAAGGCAATTTAACATTTTCCTAAAAATGACTGGGCTTATCCAATACCTAATTGGGCTCATCTATGCCCATCTATTGATCAGTCCACACAAGAACAACTTCTTATGAATTAGTTTACCAACCAAGATTTGGAAAACATACCTAGGTGAAGATATTGATCAGCAGTGCACTGCTCAAAAAGCAGTAGATGCCTATCTAATTGTTTTGACTTTGTACTTGGAATGATGTTGACTTATAGTGTGGGGTTGTGAATAGGGAAGGTGGTGATGCCCCGTAAAGAGTCGGAAAGCTTCATATCTTTCATTGGCAATTTGGACAAGAGAGTGGAATTGGACACCTGCCTCAGTCCTGGTGAGCAAGAGTACTATGCGGCTCTCTCCATGATGGCTTCCAAAGCATCCTACGAGAACGAGGCCTACCTCCGAACGACAGTCACCCAGCATTGGCAGGTAAACCAGAGAGAGACAGAGAGAATCTAAGACACAAATAAACACACCTCAATTTACATTTGAAAGCATGGATCATTTCATGACAACGTCAAAACATAAGAAGCTATGACCAGAAACAAGAAATCACAGTGTCAATCCGTCCGGAATACACAATGTGTGGCTTAATCAGTCCGTGAGAAATAAAGCTAACCAATCAATCATACTTTATGCTCAAGAACTTAGTTGACTAAGTTCCTAATACAAGCTGAAAACAATAAATTTTGTTGATTATAATAATTATCTCTGTTGTTTCGTGCAGATGGAATTCTTGGGGTTCTACGACTTCTGGAATGGTATGGAGCTATACAACAATCTCTGCATCTGTAAATAGTATACCAAGATGATAAGTGCCATATGTCTTCTTCGTTTTTCTTTTGCAGATTATGTAGATAAAATAACCACACAAGCCTTCATGCTACGTGACCGTGACACCATCGTGGTGGCCTTCCGAGGCACGGAACCTTTCAATGCGGACGATTGGTGCTCGGACTTTGACCTCTCGTGGTACGAGTTAGGACACACTGGGAAAATCCACGGAGGTTTCATGAAAGCCCTAGGGCTCCAAAGGAACGAAGGCTGGCCGCAAGAGTCTCCCGAAACGAAGCCGTTGGCTTACTATGAGGTAAGGAAGAAGCTAAAGTCACTGCTTGGCGAGAACGACAAAGTGAAGTACGTGTTGACCGGCCACAGTTTGGGAGGTGCGTTGGCGATCCTCTTCCCAGCGATCTTGGCCATGCACGGGGAGACGGAGCTGATGGAGAGACTGGAGGGGGTCTACACATTTGGCCAACCCAGGGTTGGAGACGATAAGTTTGGGAAGTATTTGGAGGGGGTCTTGGAGGAACGTAAGATTACGTACTTTAGATTCGTTTATGGATATGACATCGTGCCTAGGTTGCCTTACGATAATAAAGCTTTCATGTTCAAGCATTTCGGGAGATGTTGCCACTTCAATAGGAAATATGAAGGGAAGGTAAGGATCTCTCTCTCTCTCTCTCTCTCTCTCTCTCTCTCTCGTTGGTGGCTAAATTGGTTTCAGCGAGGTTAATTATATTAGCTGGCGGATAAAATTGTTCTAATGGTAGCTTTAGTTAGATGCTAAGTAAGTGTATTAAATATTTTGCTGAAATTCAGATTTGGATAAAGCATGTTCCATTGGATTAGCATTGCTTCAGAAAAGTTTGCGGCCTTTTAAAGGCGAGAAGACTAAAGAAATCATTAACCTCGCATAGCATGTTGTAATTGGATTAGACTATTCATTTGAATTTATCGTTTGCTTAATTTCTGATATGCAGATAGTCGAGGAAGAACCAAACAAGAATTATTTATCGCCTCTACATGTGGTATCAATGATGACGGACGCGTGGCATGAGCTCATAAGAAGCTTCACCATTTATCGTCAGATTGGACCAGGCTACAAAGAAGGATTGTTGTTGAGGATTTTTAGAGTGATTGGCCTGCTAATTCCAGGCATACCAGCTCATTGTCCTCAGGATTATGTAAATGCTACGAGGCTAGGAGCGCCAAAATTATTCCGACACCAACAATGACTATGGATAGTTAAAGCTCTATACAATGGAAAATTATCTCCCGAGATTGGATCACCAAAATTAATCAATTGTATTGTAAGAAAACAAACAACTATGCGGTTGATTTCGTGAGGACCGTAACCAATGGTCTATCCCACTCCTTATACTTATCTAGTATGTTATATAGATATCATTTGCTCATTTCCTAATAACTTTGATGCATGTATGCCCGCCAGACTTCCTCAGCACGATGAAGATTTCAAATCGGTCAAAGTAGCCATTACAAAGGTTATTATCAGCTTAGAGCGTTCACTTAGAGCTCATTAATGAATTTCGCTCAAGTCAAAATTGTCTTTTGGAACTTACTTGATACTTTCTCTACTTAACCAAAAATGGCACACTCCATCTGACTTCTGCAGAATGTTTCACCGTGGATTTAAAGGCCTAAAATTGGCTCCGACAAATTAATTTGAATTGAATAAAATTGACATATAGTCTTTGTTTCCAAGTACACAGAGTATTGCCCACTCCATCTATAGCATGAAGTTCTTCTATAATGTGGTCCATCTAGACTTGACGATTTCACCAAATACCAATTTGTTCAACCGTTGCACTTATCCTGACAAACACATTGATGTACTCATGTTATTCAAGTGGTTCTCTACTGGGTGCATCCAAACACCCTGACGATACCACATCCCTTGGTCCTTCAAACTCCAGTTCGTTGCACTTATTATTTTGTCGGGAAAAGTGCCAAAAAAGTCCTAAACCTTTTGCATTTGTGCCGATTTAGTCCTAAACCTTTTTTTGGTGCCGATTCAGTCCTAAACCTTTTTAAGTTGTGCCAATTTAGTCCTTTCCGGCAATTTTGGCCGGATTTTGCTGACTGGATGCCGGTCGGCTGACGTGGCGTGATCGGCGCTGACGTGGACAACTTTTAATAATATTTTAATATTTTTTTAAAAAAATTTAAATTTTTTTAAATTTTTTTAATTTTTTTAATTTTTGTCTTTTTCCTCCGGCCGGTCGCGGAGGTCCGGCGACCGGCCAGAAGCGACCGCCGGCGAGGGGGAGCCTCGCCGGCCCTCGCCCATGGCCTGATCTGGCGAGGCGGCCATGGGCGAGGCTCGCCCTCGCCGGATCTGGCGAGGGCGAGCCTCGCCGGCCCTCGCCGGCCATGGGCGAGGCGAGCCCTCGCCGGATCTGGCGAGGCGAGGCTCGCCCATGGCCGGCGAGGGCCGGCGAGGCTCGCCCTCGCCAGATCCGGCGAGGGCGAGCCTCGCCCATGGCCGCCTCGCCAGATCAGGCCATGGGCGAGGGCCGGCGAGGGCGAGGCGGCCATGGGCGAGGCTCGCCCTCGCCGGATCTGGCGAGGGCGAGCCTCGTTGGCCCTCGCCGGCCATGGGCGCCTCGCCCATGGCCAGATCCGGCGAGGCGGCCATGGGCGAGGCTCGCACTCGCCGGATCTGGCGTGGGCGAGGCTCGCCCTCGCCGGATCTGGCGAGGGCGAGCCTTGCCGGCCCTCGCCCTCGCCGGCGGTCGCTTCTGGCCGGTCGTCGGACCTCGGCGACCGGCCGGAGGAAAAACACAAATAAAAAAATAAAAAATAAAAATATTTAAAAAATATTTAAAAAATATTTAAAAAAATAAAAATATTATTAAAATATTATTAAAAGCTGTCCACGTCAGCGCCGATCACGCCACGTCAGCCGGCCGGCATCCAGTCAGCAAAATCCGGCCAAAATTGGCCGGAAAGGACTAAATTGGCACAACTTAAAAAGGTTTAGGACTGAATCGGCACCAAAAAAAGGTTTAGGACTAAATCGGCACAAATGCAAAAGGTTTAGGACTTTTTTGGCACTTTTCCCTTATTTTGTCCTCCATTTGTGGATGAAGATCTCCAATAACACGGATGTCTTGTTCTTAACATTATCTCCAATAACACAGATTTCCCGTAGCATCAGTTGCAATGAATTTGTGTATGTAGAAGATATTTTGTCTTCACATTCAAATATACCAATTAGTTCACACAGAATGTTTTGTCATCTTTCAAATACATTAGGAGTTCCTCAAAAGGCGCTCAAGGAAGCCACATTTGGACATGATAGTGAGCGCGAGATGAGAATAACTAAACTTGTCAAAATTACTTAGAAGCCATTCCTTTTCTCGAGCCACTTAATAGATTAATTCTCACGAAAGTAATATTTTGTAAATGTTTAGGTGGACGCCATCTGCAAAAGTTGACGTGTGTTATAGTATAGATAAATAGAATGAGATTTCCTTTTCTTTGTTAACCATATATTTACCTTTCTTGGCGGTGATGAATCTCCATACCTTTTCAATTGTTAGTCACTTTTCCCAGTTCAAGTTCGAATTTCTAGATCATTTTTCTTAAAATTTCACTCTGCAATAGATTCACATGATTGTTTCACGTAATATTCGATGTCGGCTTGGGATATTCAAATGTCATTCTCATAGATCACAAACAATCTAAGAAATGTTTAAAACACAACCTTTGATGTACATGATTTGTATTTATAAGACTGCGACGAAGACCACTTTATAGAGCTCAAAGAAACCCTTGTTTAGTTTGGCTTTCCAAGGGGCTCTAGGCCTCTAAAGCCCCTTGGGGAAAATATTTTGTGTTTGATTCACACTTTTGAGTCTTCATTTGCCAAATGCTAGCATTTGAAATGCTGAAAGCCCAAAGCAGGTTCAGACCTTCTTTGGGCTCTTAGCATTTTTGGAATGCTAGTCTAGGGTTTAATGAATTTTTTTCTTTCCAATGTTGCCCTTACCGATAATCATGTTTTCCTCTTTTATCCTCGAAAAATATTGTTCATTGCCTTCCTTCTTCCTTTCGAAGCTCAATTGGTGGACGGCTAGATTTGGCCGCCGAGAAGCCTCACTTGAGGTCGCATGACCTAGGCGATGCTTGAGTCACGCGGCCTCAGGCGACGCTGCATGGGTCGCACGATATAGGCGACGCCGCCTGAGGTTGAGATACTCAGGTGGACCCAAGCGATGCTGCTTGAGGTCGCGCGGCCTCAAGCGGTGTTGCCTGAGGTCGACGCAACCCAGGCAGCTTGGTGGCGCGACCCAGGTGTCGCCTGAGGTCACTGACCTCAAGCAAGCCGCCTCCCCCCACCACCATCGCCACCGCCACCAGTCGCCTCCCCATCGCCACCAACTGCATCCCCTCCACCACCAGCCACCTCCCCATCACCACCAGCACCACTGCAAGCAGCTACATCTCCTCCTCCCTCTTTCTTTTCTTTTATTTTATTTTTTCCTTCTTTCTTTTCCCCTTAAACTACTTTGCAAAATATACACAAAAATGGATTTCCAAACACACTTGCATTCACAAAATGTCCATTCATTCAAAGTTACTTGGGGAAATGCAAAGCCATTTTTCAAAAGTTGAACTAAACGGGCCCAAAGAGTCATAACTACCCAACTCTTAAGAATGAGTGAGAAAATGATCAACATGAACATGGGATTTGGGGAATCACACGTCCAAAAACGTGCCAACACCATCAAGAGAAAAATTGCTCGCGAAATGTAAATGGTCTTTTTATGCATTAGGGATGTGATTATGAGTGTGCAAAACGGAATGTTTGAATTGGGAACTGCCGGATCAGACCAAACTAGCCAATTTAGTCCTATTTCCAGGCTTATTGGTCTAGTTCCCAATTTGTAAAAGTGGAACCAGTCTTTGGGCAATTCTATTCCCTTGGAATCGATAACCAAACTAACTAAATATATATTTTTATTTTATTGTTTATTCAAAAAATAGTAAAATATGAATAAACACTATCTTGGTTAGGTTTAAAGTTCTGGAAAAAAATAATGAAAAAAAAAAGTAGTATGAAAAAATAAGTGATTAATTCCATTAGATTTGAACCGGAATCGGATTAGACCGATGGTCCATAGGACCAATTGGTTTGATCCCCAGTTCCAATTTTTGAGAACCGGTTCTCTCTATCTAATTTTCGGTTTCACTTTGGAATTGGATCGGATCGGGAACCGATCACCTCGATCACTCCATTTCCTTCATCGGAACAAATGGCCTCAATGGGGAACCACCATTCCCCAAAGCCCAGACCATGTTGGGCTTAGAGCCCAACGGTAGGCCGTAGGCCCTCCTTGATGAGGAGCTCCATCAGGAGCTGAAAGGCGCGGATTACGTGGGACTGCTGTTCCTGGCGAGCGAGCGAGGGAGGGAGAGAAGAGGAGAGAATTCGCGAGAGAGCCATCTGGGTTTTTTAGGTTCTTGAGAATTTGAATCAGATCCGAGGTCAGTTGAGCGCGTGGCTTCTTCTTTTTTTCCTTTCCTTTCGTTGCCGATCTTGGTACCTTGTCGTTGAAAAATTGGAGAAATCCATGAGCTTTTCTGGGTATTCGATGATGACGATGATGATGTTGACGATGTTTGTGTGTGAGAAAGAGGTGCTGTGGTCTTTACGTGCAGGCGATTTGGATGTCGAGTGTGAGGAGGAGAGGTGTAGAAGAGTGTGTCCTGTGAGGGCCGAGACGAGGGCGAGGTTAGTCTTAGGGTTTGTGTATCCCGTTCTTGCTGCGGCCCTGCTTCTTGTTTGGTACCCATCATGGAGCGAAAACTTGTGGTGAGCATTTCATGCTTTTTTTTTCTGTTTTATTTTTATTGCTGCTAGCTTATTTTGATGGTATTTGATCTTAATTATTGGAATTGCAATTTTAGGTTTTGGGTATCCCGTGGGAGGTCGACACCGACGGATTGAGAGAATATATGAGCAAGTTTGGGGAATTGGAGGATTGTGTTGTGATGAAGGTTTGTCCTTGCTTCCCTCTTGTGATGGATACCTGGGTGTTTCTTGTTTTGTTTAAAAGGGAAGAGTTGGATAGTTTCTTTGTTAAATGGTTCAATTAGGATTCTCTCTTTCTCCTATTTGTTACATGATGTGATTTGATGTAGAATCTTAGTTTGAATTGCACTTCCATCTTTTTGTTTTAATGGGTTTGGTGGTTGGGTTCTCCATTCTGATGGAACTCCTGCCTATGTTGTCTTGTTTAAGTTACCACTACAAATTTTTTTTTTTTTCCTTTAACTGTTGATGACAATGAGGCTGAGCATGGCCTTTGAGAGGTCAAGAGAAGATTGATGATAGCTCAAACTTTGTAGGATTTCAGACCAAGTTGACTCGACTCAAAGCTGTCTTTCTCTTTGTTTTTTCCTTATCCATTTCTATAGCATAATGCAAAATTTGGTGAGCGTTCCACTGGCAGTGCCCGCTGGTTTCGCACTTATCATAGGATTGTTTCACCTTTTCTCTTCTTATGTAAATGCTAGTTGAAAGAATTTTTGTTTCCATGATTCTCCAGGAGCGGTCAACGGGCAGATCTCGTGGTTTTGGGTATGTAACATTCGCAACAGAGGAAGATGCTAAAGTAAGTGTTTTCCGAATGAGCATATGTTCCAGAAAGCAGCTACATGCATTTGATGAGCTCTGGTTGACATCTGCAGAGTGCACTGTCAGGCGAGCATTTTCTAGGAAACAGAATACTAGAAGTGAAAGTAGCTACACCAAAGGTTTTCTTTTACTCTTTGTTACTGTTTGTTACATTTAATAGTTTTTCTTTGTCTCCATAGAGTGGCTCTTGTTCTGCAAGATTATAGTTAATTAATCTGAGTCAGTTTTAACCTTTAAAGTTTACCTTGTTATCATAAGTTCCTTTTCCTCATGCAGGAGGAGATGAGAGCACCTCCTAGGAAAGCTACTCGGATATTTGTAGCTAGGATCCCACCATCTGTTACTGAAGCAACCTTTAGGAGGTACCTAACCTTTCCTGGAACATTCATTTCTTCACTTTTATGCCGAATTCATTGATCAAAATGGACAAGCTAGATATGGCGAAAAAAATAACTTCTTTTGAATGTGCAGCCACTTTGAGAAATATGGTGAGATAACGGATTTATTTATGCCCAAGGTACTCTCTCTCCCCCCCTCCTTCTCTCTCTCTCTCTCCCCCTCTCCCTCTCTCTCTCCCCCATGTGCTTGCTCTGGTGTGCTATCTGCTCCTATTTTCTTGTGTGTGAACACGAGTGTGCGCCTATGCATCTGTTACTTTGCCTTATCATGCAGCTCAGCTTTTTCTGAAATTAACACAGCTTATTAGGTGACAACTACTATACACTGGTCTCTATCGATCTTTTGCAGGATCACGCCACAAAGGCACATCGTGGAATTGGTTTTATTACTTATGCAAGTGCAGGTGAGATCATGTTACATAAGCCTTTTACTTACATGTGGTTATTCTAGTATCATGCTTTCTTGATGTGGTGCTATTGGATAAAATTTTTAGAAGAGGATTATTTGGAAGGTGTATATGCTGATTGTAAGGGCTGATACTTAAGTGATGTGTTTCTCATGCACTTTATACAATAGAGTTTCTGTATTGTGCAAATTGCGCATACTACAAGCTGGAGTACATATAATTCCATATTTGGAAAACAGCAATCTTTCTTGCACGTATCTTGCCCATCTAGAATCACAAGGTGTATAAGAGAGAGATTGAGGATGGCAGAGTGTAGCTTGTTTAAGATTTAGAATATTGAATATCAATGGAGAGCATGAAGAAGAGAAAAATATCATGAAAAAAGGAGGCTGTTCTTTGGGAACTCCATATTAGATTATGTTTGTTCCCCCTTTAAAAAGCATGTTTTTCTGTATTTTGTCTGCTGAACTGGTTTCAGTGAATCAATTTTGCATGAAGTTAATGTGCATCTGTAATAGCTGTAAAGTAGCAAAGTGAATTTATTTTAGGAGAAAAAAGCAAGGTAATGCATTCTTGTTAAAATTTTGATCATCGTCATCACCTGAGTGAGTCTGCAAAAGAAGATAATACAATGTTTAGTGCTATCCATTTCTTGAGGGTTGTAGAATCAATAAAGGTAGGAAATGAACATAGCGAGTTGTGGCTGCACTGGGATTCAAGATGTTCTCTGTGGCTTTTCCTGTGTTTCTCATAATATGTTTTCAAGAAACAGTAATAGCTCATTTTTTGACAATAGCCTGTGTTACTTCGGAGCCGACACAATGGATGTCCTTGGAACTTCTTTCTTGAAGTTAGTTATTTATCACTTGAAAAATCGCCATGTGATTCTCTTCAATGAAAAACTATTTCTTTGTGCAATGATTACCATATGTCAAATATCTAGAAATATTGTGTGCTTTTTCATAATCTCTCATGTGGGATTGAGGGTATCATACTTAAACCATTCCGGTTCCTAGCTTGACAGCCAAAGTTGCTACAAACAGTGCGAAAGTCAAATCCAAAAGCTTAAATTGTTAGATAAAGGAATACTATATACTAATGATGCCACGATGATTCCCTTAGACAAGTGATGTGGCATAACATTTAAACACCCTTGCTTACTTGCTAAAGTCATGTGAAGAGCACATGTGGAACCAAAGAATGTGGAACTGCAAGCAAAAGAGTAAATGGGGCATGATGGATTGGAACTTGCTTTTGATAATACGCTAGAAAATCAAACTTAGGTGGAGGAAGATCATGTGCATGTAAGGCCAAGAGAAATCCTCTGAACAAGTGATGTGGGATAACACTTCACAGAAGGAAAGTACAAATTTCAGTCAATCAAATGTAGAGATATAAAAGATAATCTAACCTTTGAGTTATGTAATATCCATGGTAGTGCTCGTGCGAACCCATCCTGAATCTCTGTTGTCACCTTAAATGTTGAGTGTTACTTTACATTTGTCCTCTTTTGCTTTGGATAGTTGACATTTGAGACCCGAAAGAATCCAGTTGATGCATTCCTAGAGCCTATATTTTTCCCTTTTGCTTCCTGTGTACTACTTCTATTCATTTGTCCTCTCAGCAATTTATGTTCATTAATCTTCTTATGGATGTCTTTTTTTCTTTGATGCCAGATGGATAGGGCAATGTGTATTGTCTAGCTGATCCATTTGATTATATTTATTGTGTTTACCTTTAGTACTTTGTATTTTGGGTGCTTTTGTACTGACTATAGTAATATGGAGATCATAGAAGTCGATCTGCTTTTGATTGTACAGACTCTGTGGACAACTTGATGGATGATACACATGAGCTGGGAGGTTCTGCAGTAGTTGTTGACCGAGCAACACCAAGGGCAAGTTCTTTATCATGAGTTTGTAGTTTGAAATTTCCTTTTTCTTTTATTTTCAAGAATTGGGTCTAAATATATTATCTAGAGTCACATAAGATACAGATGTATGAGCACGGGATTTTTACTCCATTTACAAAATGTACTCTCAGGAGGAGGATTTCAGACCATTTGGCAGAAATGCACAAGGTGGATACGGTGCGTATAATGCTTACATTTCTGCTGCAACTAGATACGCAGCCGTTGGTGCTCCTACCTTGTATGACCATTCGGGCTCACTTTATGGAAGTAAGCTATTTCAAATTATTACCATGTATATTACTTGCTTATGGAGGCATTCATAACTCTGTTTGGTTATGATTTCGGACTAGGAGGGGAACCTGTGCGAGGTCTGGGGAGAAAGATTTTTGTTGGCAGGCTCCCACAAGAGGCAACTGCCGATGATCTCCGCCAACATTTTGGGAGATTTGGCCGTATTGCGGACGTTTATGTTCCTAAAGTGAGCAGCTAATTAAAAAATAAGGTTAAAACTGTGAACTCAAATTGTAATCTAACGATAATAGTAATGGCTTCATTCAGGATCCAAAGAGATCTGGCCATAGAGGCTTTGGTTTTGTTACGTTTGCTGAGGATGGTGTAGCCGAGCGCGTCTCTCGGAGGCCTCATGAGATCTGTGGACAGCAGGTATGGAAAATGGATCTATTAGTGTCATAAACATAGTTCATGTATTTCATCTAATGATTCTTGTATTAGACATTATGGGATGTACTATTAGGCTTTGCTTGGAGGGAGGGGGGAGAGAGAAAATAAGAGGTGAGGAGTGGAAAATTATGCAAGAGTGAATTGAGGGTAAGTGCAAAATCTTCTTCAGCCACCCATGATTTTCTTCTCCCTTCTCCTAAACAAAGCATCAAGATTGTGTGGAGAGATGGATCAGCCTTACTGTCATGGGAATTCTTCTAGTCTGATTGACTTATTAAAAAGAATCTTTCTAGTCTGATGCATTTGTCTTTGATCTCCCTAACTTGGTACTAAAATTCTAGACAGGGTGATGCATGAGGGAGAGGTAGTAATTTTGTTGCCAGCTACAGAGGTCAGGTTGTGATTACTGATTGTAAAAGAAACTCACCTAAGTCTGATTTAAATTTCGTAAGTGGTGTGGACTATTGTTATAGGGACATGAATTGTTGGATTCTTATATTTTCCCTGGCGTCAAGCTTCTGGATTTTTCTTTCAAAATGCTTATATGTGCATGAAACTTTGTAATCCATGTTTGTGTGAAGGAATAGTTAGTCTTTTGTTATGTTATTAGCTGTGTATGATTTTTCATAGGACTTGGTGAGGTTGGACAAATCTAACAATTGCATACAAACGCTAATATGTGGAGCATCTTCTTTATTCAATTATCTTTGTTGTGCAAGCAGTTGCAACCTTGTGCGTTTGGAAATGATCTTTGGAGAGACACATTAATCATCAATTGGCCCCGAAGAGTTTCCTATAGTGACACTATATTCCTTTTCCATGCTCAAAAAAAAAAAATCTCTTTTTCAGAATGCTTGAATTCCAATACTGCTGTTAGTTGGCTATTCTTTCATATATCATTGATAAGTTAATAATGGAGTTCTTTTTGCACACTTGCTGTTTAGGTTGCAATTGATTCGGCAACACCTCTTGATGATGCTGGCCCCAGTGGAAGCTTTATGATGGGTAGTGCAGAGCCCTTTGGGGGCTATGGAGGTCCCATGCGCCCTTATGGCAGGATGTATGGAAGCTTTGATTTCAATGATGTAAGTATTAACTCTTTTGCATAACTCAATCCAGGGCTTTTCCTGTTTGTTGTGCCACTTTTGCTTAGTTCTTTTTCTTTTTTCTTTTGGTTTTGTTTCTGCCGTGCATCTGAAAGGGAGGAAAGTAGTGATTTTAATGTGTTCACTGATTCCTATTTGTCTTCTGCAAATGACTATTTTTTTAAGCTTTAATCATGTGATGAAATATTTTTGAGAAGAGATGTATTCGTGTAATTTAAGCTGCTTTACAGTCTTTAATGCAGTGGGGCGGCTATGGACTTGGTGGAGGGAGACCTTCAAGAGCGGATATGAGGTACAGACCATACTAGGGCTTCAGGGGGCTTTGGTATTATGTGCTTGGGGGTCAAAATGACAATGACATGCCGTGCATGCGGAATGTCGTGGTTACTTGTTTCTGAGAGCGTTTGGACAGATAAGATTGCCATCAGGTAGAAACAGAATGTCTAATTAGCATTATGGTATTATTACACCGCTACAGTTTGTACGACTCGTTTTTGAAGTGTGACAATGTTAATTACCTATCTAGTTGATCATTGCAGTACAGTCTGCACAATCTGTAGTGAAAAAAGGATGTGCCCCTAAGTTTGGATGTTCACATTATTGCTGGTCTGAAATTTGGTAAGGATCTTGTTCTCAACTGCCCTGAGGACATTACCAAAAGTAGAAGGTATATATATGATTAACTCAACAATTTGACAATCAGGAGGTACACATTTTGAGAAATTTATCGGAACAGAACGGGAGAAATTATACATTTCATGACTCACAATGGCGTCTTCAGTTTGAATTTGGTTGTTCAACGTTGCATAGGGAAGGCATTGCATTCGCTTATGCATGTGATGATTTGGTGTCTGCTCCCTTGTATCATGCTTGGGATCTGAAGTACCATTACCCTTGTAGTTAGTGTTCTCAACAAAGTAGACAAGAGATTAGGTGTTGTTTGTTATCCGAAAAGGACTTTACTGAGGGCTCCATTGTCATTTATGAACTACACATGATAATAAACAACCCGTGGTTCGGCTTCTAGAAATCGGGGATTAGCTGGTCCTGGTACATCTGATCAATGTCGTCATCGGAGATGGATAGCGAATTTGGAGAGATACGGATGAATTAGAAATTCGCGGTGGCAACAGTATGGGCACTGAAGGATGAGCTTGACTAGGCCTTGACCTATAAACCATCTCTTCTTTTCATACTGACATGGAGGTGACGATTGTAAAGTGTAACAATAGGAATAATATAAATCGCAAGATACTCCTCGACTATTCTCAAGAGGTCGGAGCGAATGATCGGGACTTCAAGTTAGCATACTAGTTATTGTTTTCTTTTACTGTACTAAAAAAACAGAAAAGAAAAATGTGTTTTTGCTCATTTAGGAACTTCCTTCTTTCAATATAGCTCCTTACGTCTAGTCATAACTGAAAATATCTGGATTGAAATGGCTCCAACCAAAAACCCTTTTTTTTTTCCTTTGAAGTTATGAACAAGTATTACTAATTTTTTCACCAAAAAAAAAAAAAACAAGTATTACTAATTCAAAGTTCAAATTTCAGACATTAGACCAAGCACATCAAAATAAAATTAAAAAACGCGCTTGATAAAATATGAAACACCCGAGGTGGTCCGTCCAAAATATGAGGGGTCACAATATGCTTGAAGCTCGAGCCGGTTCATTGTAGTATCTTATTCAATTCTACTCACTTTGGAACAAAACATATGGAGAAGCCTAATCGACCAGAATCCAAAACAATATTTGAAAGAATTCAAATCACGGTAAACTTGATTTCAAAATCAATTTGAAACCCGAAACGAACCTACCAACAGTAGGGTGTGTCTCCCTTCACATGGCATCTACTAGAAAATCGAAATTGCATGAACAAGAACAATGTCCACATACAGACGAAACCTGTAAATCTTGTTCATGCACGTGTTATTTCAAGATTGAGAGATGGATCTTTACGAAGGGGAAACGTTGAACCCAACCGAGGTGCTAAGGTGGTCCCCTTTCCTCCTCCTGTCTTCTTCTTTCTCGGCCCCCACGAACAGTAGCTACACCGTCCCTCCTTGTACTGTCACCTGGCAAAGTTAGGGAGCTCCTTCTGTCAGATTTCTCCTGGAAAATATCCCCCCATCTTTTCCCAATTTTCTAGGAAAAAGAGCATCTCCCTTTCTTTCCTGGTCTCCCACATTCTAAACTGGCCTCTCAAAAGAAGAGACTTGCTCCTTCCATTTTTCCCTCCAAGTCAACAGTACCACTGTTTCGGTTTGGCGGAAAGATATTACTAGCCACACTGGACAAAACCTGTCTCTGAAGTATATTTATACTCGAGAAAGACAATGGCTGGATTGAAAATAATAGTTTTTCCTTGATTAAACATGTGTACCAAAGGATACACGTTAATCCAAAAGCCTTTGAGAGATATGTTAAAATATTATCTACATCATCTGGCAATTGTTATTGCATGCCCTTTATATTTATGCAATCATTGTTCACTTAATAGTTTTGAGTTTTTGTGTCAAACTTTCTAACAAATGTAAACTTATATGCCTATATATTTTATACTTAAGTCTCATAGATATTTCAATGTTATGCTAGCATTATAGTACATAAAACTAAAAACTACCCACCCTTTTGTGTCATAGTACATAATTTAGGATTAATACTATGAAAGACCTTAAACTGGTAAGCATGTGATGAATTTACTCCTAACTAATTTTTTAATTACCAAAACTTCAAACTAGTATATTTATGACAAATTTACCCTTCATTATTTTTTTTGTTAAATTAGGTTTCACAAATTGGAATAAATAGAAGATAAAACCCCAAATTGATACACTCATCAACTGTCATATGTTATTCAACTTAGCAATTTAATAGTAAAATTTAACATAAATTAATTAATGATAAATTTTTTATAAGCGTACCTATTTGAGATTTTTTATAATAAAAAGTTTAGTTTTTGATAAAAAAAATTTCCAAATGTACTAGTTCGGGGTTCTTTTTGTACTATTAACCCAATTTATTATACTTAACTTTGTCATGCTAATAATTTAGAGTGATTCTAAATACTCCTATAATGTCTTTACATGCTTCATAAACAGATATATCACCAATAGTAAGGAAAAAAAAGATAAATTATTTGATATAGCAAATTGAAAGACTTGATATGAATTTTCTTGGAAATTTCTTTTTGACAAAACTTATTTCTAAGGAAGTAAAATCTAAAAAGAGAAAAAGAAACATAGTGCCTTTAAAATACATGTGATACCCATAACCAATAAAAACAGAACATATGAAATGCTTAATTATGATAACTAGATCCTAAATAGAAATAGAAACAAATAAACAAAAAGAAGGCGGGCCAACATTTCAAATTGCAAATGAATGATTGAAAGCAATTTTGTCTTTTTAGCGAAAATTGGGGGTGAGTTCAGTCATATAAAAAGTAGAAATAGTGCTGCCCTAAAAAAAGGCTAGGGTTTAGGCTGGCACCATACATTCGTGTAAATAGATTACACAGAATGAAAATGCTTAATTAGAGTGATTATACATAGAAGGAAATCAGGTGTTACCCTATGAGTAGGTGCTGTTAATTGGAAGAGTAATTTTGGAAACATAAAAGTTAGACAAAATAATGTTTTGGCTTATTAATTTAAGGGTAATTACATGGTGGAGGTGCAGGAGGGGCTGGCAGCACTATTCCATATGGCCTAGCATTGGGGCGGTGATGGGAAGTGGCCCTCACCATGAGTAGCGACGGCAAGCGAGTCCTCGCCTACTCATGGCAATAGCCACTACCAAAAGGAAGGATTAATTTGCGATAAATATGATAGGAGTATGGATGTATCAATTTGAGATTATTTGTGATATTAATCCATTAATTTATCATTGACTTCCTTAAAAAAATGATTTTTTCTTTATATATAATCTGTCATGATTATGCACTTAGTGCATAACTCAACACTAATTTCAATTAAACAAATTTCTTTTTCCCAGGCTGATTACCAGAGCAATATGTTCTCCTGATCAAAAAAATAAAGGACCATGCATCGACATATGAAGAGGGTCATGATTGTGGTACGACCTGCTTACTGTATAGAGTGCAAAAGCACTATAGATTCTTCACTTTATTTTTCCCATATGACTTCCCAAGAAAATTTTTATTTCCCCCATCTCGCTTCTTTCTTGACCTTTGCTTTTCTTAAGGCTTTTTGCATGTCCAAACAAAAGGTGAGCCGTACATATTCATTTACCTTTTTTTTGTCTAGTCCTGCTTCGTGATATAGATAATATTCTATCAAATAAATACAATTCCTTTCGAAATTAAGAATATATAAAAAGCAATTTAAATATAAAAAATTTAACACATAGTGGCTGTTTTACAGCATTTTACGTGTATTATTCATTAATCTGGAAGTTTCTATGTTTAATCAAATATTAAGAGTCCGTTTGTTTCATAAAAAATGAATAATTAATTATAATACTTAAAATAATTAGTCAATGAAATTTTTTATAATTTTAATTAGAAATACAAGCAATCATTTTTTGAAAAATATTTTCTAAATTATTTATTTTACATGAAATAAGCGGACTCTTAAAATAAACTAGTACCAAAAGGGAGAGAGAGAAAATGACTTAAAGTCAAGTATCCCACCTCACTTGTTCATGCGAAGATTTCGAGGATTGACCTGTGCTTGTTCTTTCACCATCTATCAATCTAGTACTCCAAGACTTCATCAGTTATTTAAAACAAAACTTGGGCACACTATTCACGCCGAAAACAGCTAATCCCAAAAAAATCTAAACAATATATTTATAATTTAAGGGGGGGGGGGAAGAACATGGTTCAATGTCTTTAATCATCGATAATAGTGTATGAACAAATCGTGTAATCAGCACTCACTTTGACAAAGCCTTGTGTCTCCACAACATGACGCAATCGAGGCATCAAAATGTCAAAAAAAGGTCAAAAAGAAGGACAAAAAGAAGAATAAAAAAGATAAAAGAATAAAAAAAGAGGAATAATCTCTTGCTCTCTCTGCCATCCACCGCCAGCTACTTGGAAACCGACTCGGCCAGTCGCCCGAGCCGCTCCACGAGCTTCGGCGCCAGCTTCCTGGCCGGTCTCTTCTCCTTCCCCGGTCGAAAGTCGAACCCGAAGAACGCGTCCGCCACGTCCTCGGAGCTCCAGCCCGCCTTCCGGAGCCGGTCCGAGAACCGATCCGCTTTCAGGAGCAGGGAATCGAGCACCGCCTGGCGGTCCACCGCGAACGCCGTCCCGCCACTGAAGACGTCGTCGGCGGACGCCGAGACCTCCAGCATCTCCGACACGTCCGATTCGCTCCACCCGCCGCCTCTCAACACCGACCCGATCCGCTCCATGTACTCGTCGACCCATTTGGGGTGCTGGGTATCCGCTGGCAAGTCGAAGAACCTCTCCGGCGACGAGGAGGACGACTGCGACGAGGAGGACGAGGACGAGGAGATTCTCCGGCGGCGGTCGAAGGCGGCGTCGCTCCAGAACTCCACCCACCTCGTCGACCTCCCCGCTCCGCCGCCGCGGCCGTCCACGCTTCGCCTCGCCCCGAGAGACCTCTGCCTCTGGAGCGCCGCTTCTTCTTCGGGTTCGTAGTCAGAGCTGCGGAAGAGCGACTCGCGGTGGAAGAAATCGGAGAGGTCCGAGCCGCAGCAGAAGACCCGATGCTCGTCGACGAAGAAGATGGGGTTCCCGGCGAGCGACGGGGCGGAAGGGATGTAGCAATGGCTGAAGATCGGTATCAAGATCGGAGCTTTCTTGAGGGCGTTCCTCGCGACCCGGAGGGACTTCTCCGGGTCGGGCGGCTTCGGGCCCCAGCATTTGGGCCAGAACGCGTTGCGGGCCACCTGGAGGGAGACGGAGGCGGTGGGGAGGTCGAGGGAGGCGCGGAGGTGGAGGCGGGCCGGGCCGGCGGCGGCGCGCCAGTTGGGGAAGCCGGGGCCGACGGGGAGGCCGGCGGAGAGGACGGCGCGGAGGTCGGGAGGGAAGGAGAAGCCGAACTCCGCCTCGGCGCGCGCGAAGTCGGCCTCGGACAGGCCGGGCTGGACCTGGACGCCGGAGCTGCGGAGGTGGGTCATGGCCTGGTCGGAGAGGGAGGAGAAGGAGAGGAGGCCGTTCCGGGAGGCCGCGGCGGAAGGGGCGGCGGCCGCGCGGGCGGAGAGGCGGCGGAGGCCGGCAACGTGGGCCGGGGTTATGCCGGTGATGCGCCGGTCCACGTCGACCATTGTCGGGCGTTTCGGAGAAGCAGAGGAGGTCGGCTGATCTCACTTCCCTTGTCGCCGTTGGTCGTTGGCTGCTGCAGCGTTCATGTGCGTGTGTCTGTAGAGAGAGAGAGAGAGAGAGAGAGAGAGAGACTTCGACGTGAAGTGGAGAAACGTTCAGAGTTGGGAATGCAGAGAGCTTAGAGAGAGAAAGCGATATGGAGATGGATATTTATAGCAGAGATGAGAGAGAGTGAGGGGTGAGACGACGGTGTTCATGATTTGTGTTAAGAGGTAATTTTCAATCCAAATCCGTACTTGTCGATTTGGGAAAGTCTGAACCCAATCCCTAATTAGTAAAATTGTGACTAGGCTCAAACTAATAATTCCGATTTGTTATTGATTTGATTCGATTTTATACCGTTCACGTCACATCAAAACACTAAAGATCACGAAAAACTCTTTCGCATACATTATTGGATATTAATGACCAATTGATAATGCCGAAAGAAGAATGAATCTTTGGTTCCATATTGTAGAGCGATCTTTGATAGGAAGAATTCACTCGGTTAGGTCGAATTATAAATTTTATTAAATATAATGAAAAAGATTTATCTATTACACTCATTAATTTGGTTCGATGTATCGGTTTGCTAAGTTATAAACCAAAGGTTCGTCCAAAAAAAAAAGAGTTATAAATTAAGGCACAATGATAGATCAATAACAAACGAATTTCCTACCAAATCATCAGTAGAAGTTAACCACGCGATACATGAAATTTTTTTTAGTGTTCATTTTGTAATCTACACAGCATATTAATAAAAGCGTTAAGAGATTTAAGCATTGCATGCTTATATGATATACTAACTCTAAGAAAATAAATAAAGTGGAAGAAGCATCACATCAATTTCTTTGTAATGAGAATAAGGGAGTTCCAACATTACACAATCCTAGGTGTCAAGTATAGAGGCAACACTTAGAAAAAAGTCTCTGTTACATAGATTCTTTGAGTAAGCTTGAGATCCAACGCCAAGGAAAAGGGTTTCCATGTACTTTTCCTTGAATTACTGGTCAAAATCCTCCTAGATTACATGATATGGCTTTTGGAGTACCCAGCTTTGCACGATCACAAGGAGATGTCGATCTGTGTCTGGAATCCTGGATGGCATAATCCCACTATAAAGGAGCCGGGGAATCAAGGAGGAGAATGAGGAAGAAATAGCTTCTTGTACGTTAGTACATCATCTTTTGGGAAGATATACTATTCAAATACCATCAAGTGCGGTCTTGTCCTCCATGATGTCACAAATATGACACATGTTAGCAAACTTCTGGTTCGCAAATGTCTTCAACATTTGCTACCTCATGTGGAGAAATTTCATAACTTTGACTAATTTAAAGTCCTTAAGTTATCACCTTGTACCCAATTCGTTAGTTTAGTGCACACGATTGTTTGGAAAACTGCTGAGATCTCTTGCCCTTGTAAATATTTAACAACAATGGGATTGTGATGCAGGATGACTAGGATGGGGATGAGGGGACTTATCATGCGATTGGTGTGGCCAGATGCTTTAAAAGGTTTAGATACCTAATATAAGTGTAGAAAATTTAATGCCTCATGTACGCTTTTAATTCTAGATATCAAATCTTTACATTTTTCTTGAGTGTTGGCTTTTAATATATGTTTTTCGAGTTGGAAGATTAAGCTTTCTCAAAAATATAATCAAATGAGCATATGTTTGAGAAGTTATTATTAGTCGAGAAGGCCTTCCACCTTTGAAGTCATTACCTCATTTAGCCACTATATTAAGGGGCATGCATAAGAGTGTTAGATGAAAGAATCCCATATTGCAAAAGTGATGTGGTGTTTAAGCAGCTAAAGAGGCAGCGGCGGCGGCTAAGTGAATTTGGATTGCCGATTTGTGATTTATCGGTGTGTCAATTCTAGATGAATTGTCAATTTGATGTGTGAATCTAGGATCCGAACTTGAGGCATTATCCAGCTTGCTTTCTTGGGAAAATAAATAGACGAATTCTCTTCAGTTGGGGCTGTGATTCCTTGAGCAACGGCTCTATCCATCGGATTTGACGGGGAAAGGAGCACGGTCAAGTGAACTGACTCTTGTCTTTGTTAGTTGAAATTATTCCTGATCAGTCTCAATTGGTCCAAAGTTAATACTGTTTAACTTTTGATTTTCTTTACCTTTTTCCATCTCAGTTAAAAGCTCATTTTGCAATCATCAAACGTTGAATGGGAGGAAATGAAAAGGCTAGGGTAGACATGGATCATTGCTCCTCGTTGTAGGCTAATAACGTTAACCTCTCTCTCGCCCTCTTTCTCAATTGTTGTGTATATTTTAAGGAAAAAGGAGGGGTCGGCTCCGCTAATGAAAGTTGCCAACTAATCATTGGTCATCACGAAAGGATTAGGAACGAGGGATGTCCCTTGGGATTAGGACATTGCTCCATCGTTCTGGGTTTTAGCACTCTCGAGAACCAAAGATATTACAAAGCAACATGCCTGGAATGATGAAGTTTTGTGCCTACATGCTTTGGAACGAAGAAGAGAACGTTGGACTGTTAAATTACACGAGTCTTTAACGCGCACATGCCATACATCCAATTATGATTTCTTGTTTTTGTCAGGTGGCTTAATTATATTCCTTTTTTGGGATAGCAATATGTTGCATTACGATAGTATTCTGCAACCTAATTTAGGGTTTTGCTCTTCTCAATCACTAATTGAATGAATTTCAACTAGTCTCATTATGAGTAAGTTAAGTTTGCATGCGGATGATGTTAATATAAGTTGGGAACCCACCATTCAAGATTTTATTGGAGGTAGTTTCTTTTAATTGGAGATGAAGAAAAATATAACATCTAATCTTAATCATAATTGCTCCACAAAAATTGGCCATTCAGGACACAGGACTAGTGATGCTCGTGACACTGCTACGGTAAAATGCATCTACCGACACTTTTAGTGGTGCTTGGAAGCATATCATTTATGAGCTTAAAGACATTGAAGTCTCTTGTATCACTTAGAAGCGGGGCTTAAACACTTGGAAACATATTTACCTTGTTTTTTACCTGTTTCTAACTTTCTAGTGAATGTTCTCAGGGACATTTACAAGTAGTGGTGTATCCCATGTTAGGTCTCCGACAGAAATCAAAGAAGTCTCTCTACACCACTGGAGCAGATATTAGACAGCTGCCTTATCACCGTCCGCATCAATAAGAATCAAGAGAAAAGTGCTGTGTTTTTGACCATGTCCGCTTTTTGGAAGCATCAGAACGGTTGCCGGAATGGAAAGCTCGTTTCCTTTTGAGAGCTGCCCCTCGTTGTTGTTGAATAGATCCCGTTTCTGAAAGCGATGGCGACTTATTATAAATACAAAGCCAGAATTTATGCATTGCACCAGAACCCATGAAAGATTAAAGAATAGAAAAAGGTTGGATTTGATGTAAAAGAGATGCGTTGTCAAAGGCCGGCCATGGCCAGTTCTGAAGTGGAATTTGTGTGCTGGCTCTTCTCGATGCACCGATTTGACCTATTACCGTGAAAAAATAATTTAAATAGTATCGATATTGATACGTAATATGATATGACATGATATAATATATTAATACGTTATTTTTTTTTAAAATAAAGAATTTCGAGATGCTAGGATATATTATATATTAAATATATTTTTTTATATATACATTATTTTATTCAAATTAATTTCTTCAAATTCATAAATAAATAAATAATAAAAAAGAGATTAGAATGAATTTATATTAAAAAATCAATCCATCATTTGTTAGTATCATTCATTATTTCAATTTGACAAATTCAATTTCATTCCAATAATCCATAAAATTTCGAGAATAAAATAAGCAATCCATATTCTAGACCCGCGTGTTGGAAGAGAAGAGAAAAAAACAAATTTGGGTGTGAATTGTGTGTCACGATAAGCAAGAGTCAGAAGAGAGAAAAGACTAAGTTTTCTTCTTTTCCTCTTTATTATTTTGTTATTATTTGTTTTTTTACATATTTATGTTTTAACTTCTTATTTATTGAAAATTTTTAAATTTGACCATATGTGTATCAAAATTCTAGACTCAAGTTTCGGAGAGTGTTAGGAGAGTTGACTAAATGTCGAATTTTCTAACATGTATTAACCAAGTGTCGAATACGTTTCGGAATATCCGATATGACACGAAAACTCTCAGAGAGTGTCGGTGCTTCCTAGTGAATAACATGGCGCCCGTGAATGCTTCATTTCTTTCAAGGAAAAATTTGACATATTTGAGAAGCTATATACCGGAAAAATGATGATACTTTCCATTATTTGGCCGAAATTTTAAAATGAATTGCAAATTTTCTTCCATGGTTTATAAAGCAAAACTCGCTTGTATTTTAATCTAAATAGACATGTACTCTTTGTGTGATATGAGGATCCGGCCTAAAATGGCACGCACTTTGTTGCCGGGCGACCAATCTTGGAAGATAAGTGCGAGACATTTACGTAAAAGTGAACTGTGTTATGACAAAATTGCAAAAGTGACGCGTCAAATTGCAATACCATGAGAAAAAGAAGTAGCGGGTCAATTGTCAGACGGAACCTTCTAGAGTATATGTATTTGCCCGCCAAGATTGCATTACAAATGCGACAAACCAATGCGAAGACAGAACGTCTATCATAGATGACCGTAGTGTTATATCCAATCCGATCGCACGATGAAGGATTAAAGAAGGGGCCATGAAGTGACATGAAAGGCTGTACTGAATTAGACAGCTAAACGACAATGAAAGTAAGCTTAGTGAAATGGAAATACATGAATTAGTGGATTTAGAACTTTGTACATCTACATGCCGATAATTCGAAAAGGAAACTATACGATAAAATAGGTCTATTTGCACAGAGGTCTTCGGCCCCCCTTGAGGAACCCAAACTTGCCGTTTGGATCCTAAGCCTGGTGCCAAGGACCTTGGCTTGGACAACGGCTACTAGACCCTGACCTCAGGGACCTAGGCATCGGCCACTATGGTCCTCAGGCCCAAGCGCCCGGGTTTCCTTGAGCTTAGTCATTAGGAACCTGGGCACAAGTGACAGGAACTTGGGGCTCAGCCTCGGGGGAACTTGGTAGGCACTGGTGATTCATGCGTGGAAGTCGGGTGTTGAGGCACAATAGACAAGGACTTGGACAGGGTCAAGGGGGTTTATTGGCCTAGCCTTCAAGGGACTCGGGCCTGATTGTCAAGGACCTGGTGTAGAGGCCGTTGTCCCTATGCCCAAAAATGGGGTTTCATATCCAAATGCTAATATCTAATTGTATTTTGAAAAAATGATTTTTATTGTTAAAAGAAGAAACCAAAGTGAGATATTTAGGAGTGAGAAATTTGTTTGGGCTGAACAACACCTCGAAGGTTGGAATTTGTCTGCTTTTATTGAGACTCGAGCGAGCTTGAAATGTTTATCACGGTCGATCCATTAGAAATAACAAAATCACTTTTCTACGTTAAGCTTGCGAGAGACTTTGTCTACCGATTCCTCTCGATGCATCAATTCTTTTTTAGGCCAAACACGTTTCCTTTATTTCTCAAACATAAACATCAAGCGCACTCGTGGACCATCATAACGAAGCGAGTCCTAGAAGACCCAATCCATTATTCTATCAGTCTCTCTACTACATGGGCTAAAATGAAGTGGAGTGGCAGATCACGGGCCTCGGAGATTGGTGCGCGCTCTTCCTGCACCAACCCATCTGCGGACTTCGAAGAATTTATCAAAACTCGAACGGTCGGACTCAAGCTGAATGCTCTTCTGGAAAAGAGAAACTTGAGGGCGTCCACCATGGCTAGGGTTTCAGCTTGATTTGCGTAGGAGAGGCGAGGTGAGTTCGCGAACCCCTCGATGAGAGTTTCAGAGGAGCTACGACATGCGCAGGCTATCGCTCCATCAACTATTCAGGTTACGTGAGGTCCACCTATATCAGCCTCCGGAGCACCTTGTTTTGGAGTGATCCACTCTGGAGGTGAGTTTGTCTCCCGCGTTTCCCGGCTACAAGTACATAGTTTTTGTCTATGTACCTATGTAATGAAAGATACTTCTTTTCCTTCTTCTAATTCTTCTTTCTTTCTTTTTATTTATTTATATTTTTTAATAGGAAAGTCCTCCTTTAAAACCTATTATTACTTAAGATCCAAGTCCAAGACTTTCTTTCCATGGCATTATTGATCACCTTAATTGGAAACTCACCGAACAAGGGAATGTCATGGCCTTTTAGCTCTGAACGAAAAAAAATTATGATAAGAGTCACAAAATTTGATTCATAAATCAAGTCATAAGTCTTCGATACTCGGCAATTTTACAGGCATTTTTGCTTTCAGAAAGATTCAAAGTGTTCTTTGCTTTTGCTGTATAATTGATTTTCTTTTTTCTAGTGGGCTACATATTACTGGACCAAGATGGAAATTGTCATCCCAGGCACGCACGCACCATCACATGATGAAATGCTTTAGAACTTCATTACATCAGATAGATGTCCACCACATTGGTGGACTTGATATATGAAAATAACATGTGTCCATGGTGATATAGACCGAGTTCATCTCCACCATTATGTATGTGAAAAATAACCTGATGATATTTGTCATGAAGCAAGTACAACAAATCACTTACTAGAAAGAAACAACGGAAGCTCCACTAATTTCGTAACATGGATTGATTACATTGCTCGAAATATGCCATATATAACATCTACATTGGAAAGACCCCTGCATGCCTCTTTATTCTAGAAGACAGAAAAAGAAGATTGAGAGACGGCAATCTCCTCAAACCTCATCTTATTTCACATTATAAGGCATATACTCTATTCATTCTGAATTATTCACGCGGGCTAATTGGCCAGAACTCCGCAGCTGTACTTAATGAGGCTCTCGGCCTTGATGGTCTCAGTAGCTAAGGAGATCGATGTGATTGAAGGGCTTGTATTGCTGAGGGTGTGCTTCATCGATGAACTCCTTGGGTGTCTCGATCATCCCTGTGACGTACGAGAATGTCCCAAGAGAATATCTCACTTGACTCTCTTCTTTAACCGCCACGCGGTGGTCACAAGCCTTAATCCTTCCATTGCTCCATGCCTGATCAGCAACGAACCACATCAAACTAGAAATGACTTCAATGAACTAGCACAAGCAAATAAGTGACTCACCACACATGCTTCACCGGCCATGACCATGAAATTCGAAACCGAGGGGTTGAAAGTGAACCACTCCCCATCTTTGGTCCTCACTTCCAAGCCCCTAATGTTGTTTTGGTGCAAGTAGGACAAGAAGCTTTTGTCCGTTTGCTCAATTGAGTTCACACTACCCTCGACGCCTTCCGGTTTCTTGCACTTCAAGAATCGAAGGAGGTATGTGGTCGAGTCAATGTAAGGATCATAGTATTTCTCAACACCATAGCTCTCGCAAACCATCCTGAACACTACTTTCTCCATCTCAGCAATGAACTTGCCATAGTCATGAACAGCTTTGCTTTAGCTGTTAAAGCTCATAAAACAACAATTCAAATAGAAAACATATATGTTGTTTGAGGGAGAGAAAGGATAAAAAAAAAAAAAAAACAAAGCATAGCACTTCATACTTCTTGTGCGAAGGAAAAACTGTCGAGTATCACAACTAAATACAAAGCAGAAACTTCACATACGTGCAACACATAATTGCACATAGACATGATATTAACTTCTTAGAAAATAGCAAAAACACTAACTGCATAACTAAATGAACTTGGCTATTTTTTTTTTTTAAATAGAGGAAAGCAGAGGAAACATGACCGAAAACAACAGCACTGAGACAATTCCAACAAACTCCTCCTTGGATCAGTTGCTGCTGCAGATTCCTATTTTCTCTCTTAATAGCTAAAATCTTCCAGCCTGAAGTGGTTTTGTAAACATATCTGCAAGCTGATCTTCAGATCTGCAATGGACCAACTTAATTTTGCCACTTTGTTGCACCTCACGCAGAAATAAAAATTTGACTTTAAAATGTTTGGTTTTGCCATAGAAAACTAGATTCTGTGATATTACTAGAGTAGCCTGATTGTTAACATTAACTTCAATGCAATCACTAGAATTCAACCACAAATCCTTCATTATCTTCTTCAGCCACAAAGCTTGATTTGCAGCTACAGTAGCTGCTATAAACTCAGTCTCTGTTGTGGATTGAGCTACAATCTCTTGCTTTTTAGAACACTAGGAGAAACAAGTAGAACCAAGACTGAAACAATACCCAGATGTACTTTTCATGTCATTCACTGAACCAACCTAGTCACTATCAGAAAATCCTTGCAAATTAAACTTATGACATTTCTTAAACTTCATACCAAAGAACAATGTTTCTTTGAGATATCTCAAGATCCTTTTTGTTGCAACCAAATGTAACTGACTAGAACTACTCATAAACTTGGATAAAACACTAACAACAAATAGAATATCTGGTCTGGTTGCTGTAAGATACATGAGACACCCAATCAAATTACTATACATAGAAGCATTTACTGCATCTGTTCCATCATTCTTGTGGAGTTTCTCTTTAGCAACCATAGGAGTGCTTACACTTCGACAATCTTCCATATGAAACTTCTTTAGAATTTCCTTCATGTATTTTTTTTGACAGATGAAGATCTCATATGAACCTTGTTTGACTTCCAGACCCAAAAAAAGTCATCTTTCCCAAGTTTGACATCCCAAAAACTACAAATAGATATTGCTTCACATTCTCTATCAATTCCATATCATTCCCTGTCACTAATAAATCATCTACATAAAGTGACAGAATTACAACAGTGTGATTCACCTTCTTGACATAAAGAGTGAACTCACTTAAGCTTTTTACAAAGCCAAAATCCTGCAAATATCGATCTATCTTCCCATACCAAGCTCTTGGAGCTTGTTTTAGGCCATATAGAGCTTTCCTCAACCTATATACACTCTCTTCTTGCCCTTTGATATTGAAGCCTTTAAGTTGTTCAACAAAAATCTCCTTCTCAAGCTCTCCATTCAGGAATGCAGACCTGACATCTAACTGAAATAAATGCCACCCATTCTTTGTTGCAATAGCTAACAATAGCCTTATTGTATCAAGTCATGCAACATGAGCAAATGTTTCAGAATAGTCTACTCCCCATATTTGTGCATAACCTTTTACCACCAGTCTAGCTTTGTGTTTATTGACAGAACCATCAGGATTAAGTTTTGTTCTAAATACCCACTTAACCCCAATCACATTCTTATCAGATGGTCTGTCAACAACTCCCATGTGTGGTTTTTTTTGGATCATTGCAATCTTCTCTTGCATTGCTGCAATTCACCTCTGATCCTCCTTAGCTTCCACAAAGTTAGATGGTTCTAGCATTGCCACATTGCTTCTTTCATAGATTTCAGCAAGTGACCTTGTGCCTCTCACTGGTAAATCATCCATACTGTCTTCCAATCCATCTATAACTTCATCAACCTCTACATCTGTTGCAGGTTGTTTTTTGAACTGTTGCTGTTCTGCACTCTTTCCTTCCATCCAATTCCACTCATCTTCCTCTAGAGAAATAACATCTCTGCTCATAGTCACCTTCCTTGTCATGGGATGGAAAATCCTGTAAGCCTTTGATTGAAGACTATACTCAATAAATATTCCAAGCTCTGCTTTCTTATCTAGTTTGTCCCTCTTGACCTCAGGAACATGAGTGTAACATAAACACCCAAAAACCTTCAAAATCTTCATAGAAGGTCTAACAGCATGCTAGACTTCAAAATGTGTTGACTTCTCTAAGGCGTTTGTGGGCAATCTATTCAATAGAAACACTACAATATTAGCTGCCTTAGCCCAGAACTTCTTAAGTAACTTCTTCTCCTGCATCATACATCTAGCCATCTCCATAATGCTTATGTTTTTCTTCTCATTGACCCCATTCTGTTGAGGTGAATAGGGAGCAGTGAATTGCTGTACAATTTCTGCTTGCTCACAATTCAACTTAAACTTGTGAGTAGTATACTCAGAACCATTATCATACTTGTGCATTTTAATTTTCTTCCAACTCTGATTCTCAATTAAGGCTTTAAACTTTACAAACACATTAGCAACCTCAAACTTGGCTTGCAGAAAATAAATCTAACTCATCCTAGTCATATCATCAGTGAAAGTAATAAAATACCTGCTACCATTGAGAGAAGACTCAGACATAGGTCCATATAAATTTGTGTGGACTAATTGCAGCTTCTCACATGCTCTCCATCCTCCTCATTTGAAAGGAAATTTGGCTTGTTTACCAAGAAGACAAGTTCTGCATTGTGGAATTTCCTTCTCCAAACTTGGTAAGTCATTTGCCAAGTTATTTCTCTGCATAAACGACATGCTCTTCTTGTGAACATGCCCAAGTCTTCTATGCCATAACTTTGCATTTTCTTCTTTGCACTTTAAAGCCATTTGTTACATCTCTTGTGGCTTGAACATGAAACTATTGTCCTTCATTGGGATTCTTAGCACTTGTTTGCTATCTGCATTATTAATAAGACATTCATTCCCTTCAAACTTCACTTTATAGCCCTTCTTAACTAATTGATCAACACTTAATAGATTTTTGTCAATATTTGGCACAAAAAGAACATCACCGATCAATTTCATCTCTTGATTTCCTTCAATAACAACTATACCCTTCGCTTGCATTTCGATATATTGTCCATTGCCAATTTTGACTATGGACTTGACTGACTTGTTTAGACTTCTAAACAGCTTCAAATTGCCAGTCATATGATTGGTACAGCCACTATCCACCAGCCATGTGTCACGGGCCAAAAGATGGATGACCCGAGAGGTTCCCCAAAGTCGACCCCAACTCGCCCGTGGACCTCCTGCTGTCACTTGGATTCCCACCGAGCCTTCTCCTCGAACATTGCAAGGGCGGGTGCAACCGTCATTGAGTCACCTTCTAGTTTTCTGCACTGTTATTTATGTTAGTAGATGGTAGTTAAGTACTTATGTTGGTAGTTGAGGCAGCGCAATCTCGCCCGCTGGATGAAAAGTAGATCAACGGATGTAATCCGAGGCTCTCAACTATAAAAGGGGTGTCCTCCTTCATTTGTAATCATCCACCATTTCAGTAACACAAAGTTCCTTTCCTTCAGAGCTCCTCTCTCTGAACTTTCTCTCTCAACGATCTGGGTAAGCGAGCGGGTAAGCGTTCGATCGAGCAAGGCTTGGCTTGGGTGCTCCAAAGTTGCCTGAGTCGCAGCGCAGTCACGATCCCAATCGATCGGCCCGTGACAAGTGGTATCAGAGCAAAAGAGAGATCCGTTCGAGAGATCAAGGAGCGCCAACTATTCGAAGGAATGTCGAGCCAAGAAGCTGTCGTGGTTGGAGAGGCCGCACAAGTCAACGAGAACTGCGGCCGTGCAAAGAAAAGAGACACCTCAATGGATGCTGTAGCTGCGTTCGATGAGAAGATCGGGAAGGTCCAGAGCGCCGTGCTCAAACTCATGGAAGGTCTTGATGATGTGCGAGATCGGATCATGGAGGTCGAGAGTTCGCTCCGTGAAGACTTCACGTCATGCCTCAATGAAGCTACCGCGCCATTACACGACAAGGACGAAGCCCTTGAAACATCGATCAATGTGCTGAAGGAGCGCGTCCAAGTGGTCGAGGAAGAAGCTCTGTGTAGGGACGAGGTCAAAGCCATGAAGGCCGAGATCCAAGAGCTCAAGACCGAGCTCGCCTTGTGCAAGTTGAGCATTACCAATGGTGTTGTGCCGAACCAAGTGGTGCCTAAACTTGAGGTGCCAAAGCCGAAAGAATTCAAAGGTGAACGATCCGCCAAGGAGGTGGACAACTTCGTTTGGAGCATGGAGCAATACTTTGGCGCCGTCAACATACATGACGAGTCGATCAAGGTACGAACCGCTTCCATGTTCCTGTCTGATATGGCTATGCTTTGGTGGTGCAATAGGTGTGACGAAGTTAGACGCGGCGCCGATCCCGTGTGCACATGGGACGACTTCATGCGAGAGTTCCGAGACTACTTTTTCCCCGAGTTCGCTCAACAAGAGGCCCGTAGCAAGCTCCATCGCCTCGAGCAAAGAGGCACGGTCCAAGAGTACGTGAAAGAGTTCACCGAGCTCAAACTCCAGATTCGCAACCTGAGTGAAGAGGAGGCTCTCGGAGCGTTCATGGATGGACTCAAGCCATAGGCTTAGCTCGAGTTGAAGCGGCGGGATGTGAGTAGCTTGGCACGTGCACTGAGTGTGGCCGAGTCACTCGTCGATCTCACCAAGACGGAATCAAGGAGTCGATCAAGGGATTGGAGGTCGGATCGACCTTGCGAGGATGAAGCACGAAGCACTCCTTGGGCCGTGCATGAGCAAGGCGGCCGATCCAAAGCATGGGGAGAAGGAACTTCCAAGCCATCCTTCCAAAGGGGTCGACCAACGATGGACTACGCAAGTAGGTTTGATCAACCCCCACCTTCTCCTTGTTTCATTTGCCAAGGTCCACACTGGACCCAAACGTGCTCGAAGAAGGGTCGAATCAACGCCCTCCTTGCCCTTGAGGAAGAGAAGGAGGAGCCCAAAGAAGACAAGCGGCAGATCCGGATTGGAGCTGTGAGGAAGATCAACTCGGTCCAAGCCCGATTGCCGACCAAAGAAGAGGGAATCGCTCCAAACACCGACATGTTCTTTGTGGAGGTCGAAGTAGGCGGCCGAACGCTCTATGCTTTGGTCGACACCGGCGCATCCAACTTGTTCATGTCGACCGAGGTTGCAAAGGCCTTGGGACTTCACGTGGAGCCATCCGAGAAGTCGTACAAGATGATCAATTTTGGCGACTTCCATGGCGTTGGAGCAACACCTAACGTGGACGTCAAGATTGGCGGATGGAAGGGTCGAATGGCGTTCGAGGTAATCCCTCTTGACGATTATGATCTCATACTTGGCATGCAATTCTTCGAGAGTGTGAGAGCCATGATCGACATGAGGACGAAGTGCATGATGATCCTCGACCAAAAGTGCCCGTCGATGATCCCCATGATCAAAGGGGTGGTCGACACCAAGACCATCGCGTCAATCCGGCACCTTGACAAGAGCTTGAAGGCCGTCATGCACATCAACAAGCTGTTCGAGGTCAAGCCGAAGGTTGAGTTGGATCTTACTCCGACTCATGACATGCCCATCCACGCGCTCTTCCCTAAGGTTGAGTGCACACCGCGTGCTCCGTCCAAGCCGAAGACCGAGCCGCGTACCAAGTCTGACTTCATCATTGAAGGATGCGGTCCTTCGTTCGTGAGTGTCTGAGCGAAGAAGAACAAGCACAAGAGAGATCGTGCCAAAGCCTGCAAGGCTGCTCGCCAAGCTGAGAGCGACGAAGATGTCGCGCGATTAAGTGGGGGAGAATGTCACGGGCCAAAAGATGGACGACTCGAGAGGTTCCCCAGAGTCGACCCCAACTCGCCCGTGGACCTCCTGCTGTCACTCGGATTCCCACCGAGCCTTCTCCTCGAGCATTGCAAGGGCGGGCGCAACCGTCATTGAGTCACCTTCTAGTTTTCTACACCGTTATTTATGTTGGTAGATGGTAGTTAAGTACTTATGTCGGTAGTTGAGGCGGCACGATCTCGCCCGTTGGATGAAAAGTAGATCAACGGATGTAATCCGAGGCCCTCAACTATAAAAGGGGTGTCCTCCTTCATTTGTAATCATCCACTATTTCAGTAATACAAAGTTCCTTTCCTTCAGAGCTCCTCTCTCTAAACTTTCTCTCTTAATGATCCGGGTAAGCAAGCAGGTAAGCGCTCGATCGAGCAAGGCTTGGCTTGGGTGCTCCAAAGTTGCCCGAGTCACAGCGCGGTCACGATCCCAATCGATTGGCCCGTGACACATGCATCATTCTTGACAAAAGATCTAGGAACTGAAGCTATAAACAAGTGCTCTTCCTCAGTTTCATTCACTGCTACTTGTGCTTCTCCGACTTGTTGGTAATTTTTCTCTTTGTAGATTACTTCCATGTGACCCAACTTGTGACATCTTCTGCATCTAGCATCAAGCTTTCTCCAACATCTAAAAAACTGATGATTAGTCCCACCACAATATTGACAAGGCTTTTTGTTCTTCTTCCATTTGCTAGACCCACCAGAATTTCTTTCTTTTGCTACAAACTTGGAGTCAGCAGCATTTTCTCTGGATTGAATCCATTTCTTCCCTTTACCTCCATCATTTAACTTCACTCTAGCTTGCAGCGCACCCTCTACAAACTCTTATCTTCTCATCAGTCTTCTGTGCTCCTATGCCTGTAGAGCATTTAATAATTCTGTAAGCTTTATATCAGCTAAGTCTCTTGTATTTTCCAAAGAAGCTATGGTGACTTTGAACTTCTTTGGAAGAGACACTAGGATCTTCTAAACAAGCATTTCATCCTTCAAGTCAGTCTCTAAAACTTTGATTTTTTCAGCTATCCCAACCAGCCTATCGAAGTACTCCTTCACTGACTCTGAATCCTTCATCTGCTGTCTCTTAAACTCCCTCAAGAGATTCAGCACCTTCATGCTCCTTATCTTCTCATCTCCCTCGTATTCATCCTTCAAGAAATCCCATATTGCCTTTCCAGAATCACATCTCATGATCCTTGTGAAAATAGGGGGTGAGACAGCAGTATACAGGCAAGACTTTGCCTTGGTCTTCCTTGTGATTCTCTCCTTATGGTACTTTATCTAATTCAAGGTCGGATTATTTGGAAGTGGAGCAACCTCATAATTATTCTCCACAACCTCCCATAGATCATGACCTCCAAGAATGTTGTCATCTTGACAGCCCAAGCTTGATAATTTTCCCCAGTAAAGACTGGAGCAACCATTGCAAAGAGTCCACTCGATCTTGCCTCCATCGGCTTTTTCTTTGCAGATTGGAAGCAAACTTTGCTCACTTACCCTCACTTTACAGTCCCTTAACATCCCACAAATGCTCTGATACCAATGTTAAACCTCATAAAACAACAATCAAAACAGAAAATATATTTGTTGTTTGAGGGAGAGAAAGGATAAACAAAAAAAAAAAAAAACAGAGCATAGCACTTCATACATCTTGTGTAAAGGAAAAACTGTCGAGTACCAAACTAAATACAAAGCAAAAATTGCTCACATACATGCAACACATAACTACACACAAACGTGCTATTAACTTTCTAGAAAATAGCAAAAACACTAACTGCATAACTAAATGAACATGACTGTTTTTTTTTTTAAAGAAAAAACAGAGGAAACATGACCGAAAACAGCAGCACTGAGACAATTCCAACATTAGCCATAGAAACAGAGAAATTAAATTAGAGAAGTCGACTTTAATTTTGTCTATATTATCAAGCTAAGACTGTTTATTGAACCGCTATAATTTCTCTATGGAGACAAAACGAAGGTGGTCTGCTTACCAAAACATTAAATCCAAAAGAAAAAAGATTAATACTAAGCATTCTTATTCAGGCTTACAAGATGTTAATTTAGAGTGATATTGCAGATGGCAAATTAGCATTCGAAACCTCTATTGGCCAGAGTCTGCCAACGTCAATATTGTAAACAATGTTAGCATAGATGGATAGTATTATACTAAACAGGGAAAAAGACTAGTCCCAGAAGTGGCCATTCCCAGACGGCCACATGAGAAAGGTGTATTTTTCGCACTCTTGAAGCTTCTCGATGCCATCGATGAGAGGAGAACCGGGGGCAGTGTCGACCGAGCCAAGGGGAGGCTTGAAGTTGGTGTTCTTGATCTTGGTCTCCGGGGGGAGGTCGAAGAGATTCTCGGTGACGCTCAAGACAGAGTCATGAAGGCCAAGGGGGACGCCGGGGTGATCGACGATGAAGCACCCACGATCCTCAAGAGCCTGCGCCATCACTTTGCAAGCTTCTGCCCACGAACTCGTCCCTGGTTTCGTACATTCCTCGGAGAACACTATCACCGGGACCTTCGACGCCATTTTTGTGCCTGCCATCTCTCTCAGCTTTCTATCGCTCAGAGCACACACCAGGAGCAAGGCTGTTTTAAGCTGGTCTCTTGATCGGAAGCTCTTGGCGGGATGAGTTGCGAGAGGTTTTTTGACCTTTTTATAGGCAACCGAGGGAGAAATTCATCACGTTTTCTTCATCCACGCTGACGGTGAGAAAAAAGACGAATTATATGTGACAGCTGTCTCGAGTGCAGAAATTGTTTTGGTGAACCCATCCACCCGCTAAGCTTGGGTAGTGATAGAATCCACGTGAAAGACACGCGACCAACTATGGGCGCGTTTGGAAACTGCTTTGGAAGGGGCTTTGGGGGCTAAAGGCCTTTGGGCCAAAATGGAAGTGTTTGAGAATTACTTTGCAATGGGCTTTGGGGGGATGCTGGCATTTGCAAGGCTGAAAGCCCAAGGTAGGTCCTAGGCTACCTTGGGCTTTCAGTATTCTCGAAATGCCTCATCACTGTTCACATGTGTATTGTTCATCTTCTTCTCCAGCGGCGCGAATGAGCTCAAGAGGCCGGCGATGGACTCGGCTGAGGTCGGCAAGGTGGCGGTGACCATCATCGGCTAGTCGCGCGACCTCGGCAAGTCGCGGCGACTGCTTGCGAGTCCTGGCGATCGCTTGCGAGTTGCGTCGCCGCGACCCAACTCTAGGTTGCGCGACCTAGATCTGGGTCGCCGAAGGTCGCGTGACCTTAGGCGCGATGTAGAGGTCACGTGACCTCAGGCGCGACCCAGATCTGAGTTGCCGGAGATCGCGCGACCTCGCGGCGACCGATGCAACCCAGATCTGGTTGTCGCAAGGTCGTGCAACCTCCGACGACTAGATCTGGTCACAGCGAGGTCGCACGACCTCAGGCGTGAGCCAGATCTAGTCGCCGCAAGGTTGCGTGACCTTCGGCAACTAGATTTGGGTTAAGTCGATCGTCGTGAGGTCATGCAACCTTCGGCAAAGGGTCGCCGAGGGTCGTTCGACTCTAGCCGACCCTCACCAGAGGTCGCCCGACCCTAGGTGGCCCTAGCCGGTCGTCTTCGTGTCTTGCCGGTGATTGCTTGCCTCTCGCTAGTGGTCTCCTGCCCCTTGCCGACGAACTCTTTTATTTTATTTTTTGATAGCTTTTTATTTTTTTTATTAATCACCAAGTCCTTTGTAAATGTAGTCTTTCCAAACACTATTTTTCCCAAAGCTACTTCAAAATGGACTTTCAAAGTAAAATTTACCAAATACCGTTTGCATTTTGGAAAATTTCTTTAACTCAAAGGTGTTTGCATTTTCTCAAAGGTTTTTTTCCAAAGGCCTTCCCAAACGCACCCTATATCTAGGTTGGTACACATATTACCATTATGTAATAATCTTGGAAACGTTCTTGTAAAGTAAATACACCTACAAATGGCTTTTTAAATTAACGTAATGTCCTTTCATCTAATAATTTAATGATCGACGCTTACATGCATTTCCTCGATATTGCTTTAATATAGCTTTGCCAAAAGAATTGGGAGATCAAGAGGTGGAATCTGCTTCGGAAAGCGAGATTGTATTTAGCATCGGGATAAGTTAATTACTCGCCAAAGACGTTGAAGGTTTATTGGAGATATGCATTGGATTTTGTTAATTAGAAACATCTAACAACTCAAATGTAAGTAATCTTGCCATTCGTCACTAGAGCTTGCTGAAAAACTGAGAGAAAAGGAGACTTGATCATGGTTACGTAAATATATTTTCCATATAGAAAGAACTGATTGGCCCCTCAAGAAAGTCTCACCCAATTAGGAACCGCTTAAACCAAATTATGTCTATATATTAATCCTAATAATGCATTAAGTGATCCAAAATCTAAATGATGTCCCCGGATCTGTTTGACAGCACTACATTATCTTGTGCCAATATTTTATCTCGTTGAGGCTCCAATAATGGATTAATGTAACTCAAACTATTACTTTCACTCACGCAAATATTTTTGCTAAAAGGCCATTGCACTTTATGGGCACATCAAAGAAATTTTCACAACTATTTAAAAAAATTACAGAACTAGGTCTATGTTCACCCCAACTCAATTTCGATGATTGTAATGGTCTCTCAATATTATTCGTATTGAGGCTAACAATAACAACATAGAAGGGAGTGAACAGGTTGCATATAAAATATTTTAAAAATTTTCATAGAATACTTAAATATAGAAGTTAACAAATGAAAACTCAGATTGATGAGGACCAGTGCCTCTATCCAATAGATAAATAAGAGAGTAAGATTCATAAGACTTTGAAAGCAAATATATGGTGGTTTGACTTTTGGCCAAGTTTACATTTACTCTCCTAGATTAAAAGCCACTAAATTTTTTGTAACATGGTAGAACTGCTACGGTTTTCTCCAATCCACTTTCTCCAAGTTCTAGAGTTTGTAACTAGCCGTTAGATACCAAAATGATTTCGAATCCAATTCGAAGAAGATTTGGGTCTTCTCATCCAGGAAGTAGAAGCACGTGACATGTCTTCCAATGAATCTAATAGCAGGAGTTGCTTCTGCTCACTGTCCTTCCCGTCTATTCACTTTTGATACTAAAACTGACTATGCAGCTTCTACTCCCCAGTCCTTCCAAGAATATTAAAGTCGTCGGTTCCACATAGTTGTTCATCTTTTACTTAGGTCCATCGAACTTCTCGAACTCCTTGTTCTCCTTCTACAAGTTTATCCTGCTTGAGATACCTTCCATGTCCGTTACCTTGGTCACCCTTGGTAGAGGCAAAACGCTCACCAGCCTTTATGCATTGCACTTTTCATCCAATAATGGATTACTGTATATACCACTTTCCACTCACGTAAATATTTTCGCTAAAAATCTGATACACGTTATGTTCACTTTAGAGAAATTAGGGTCTATGTAGACCCTAATTTAATTTTGATGATTATAACACTCACTCAAATATGTTATTCATGTTGAGGATAACAATAATATAGTGGAGAAGAATAGTTTGTAATAAAAAAATTAAAATTTTTGTGGAATATTTACTTATAGCCTTTGATAAATACAAACTAAGATTGATAAGGGTCAATGCTTCAATCGAACAGATAAATCAGAGAGTTAAAGAGATTTAGAAGATTTCGCAAGCAAATTAATAGTGGTTTGGTTTTTAACTAAGCCTATATTTACTCTTCCAAACGAACAACCACTAATCAAGTTGGAATTCACTAATAATCTAAAAAGGGGGAAAACTGTTCAAAATGTCTCAAATCTATTGTATGATGACCAACTCATTTATAAATTTTTCAATTTGGTCAATTTAATCCTCAATCTTTTGACGATTTTCTAATGTAGTTCTTTTTGTCAATTTTTGCTAGAAATTACTAACGTGGTAGTCTAGTTAGTGCCGGCCTTTATGGACCTGGGCCTAACTACCGAGGATTTGGATTGTTTTTTTAAAATTGATATAACAAAACAATTTGAAACAAGATTAATGCTGACCAAGAGCAGATTGGTTGACAAAATTGATATACTAAGACGGGGGAATTTGTTTTGGCTGAATAACACCTTGAGGGGTGGAATTTGTCTGCTTGTTTTTATGCTCGAGTTAGCTTGGAAAGTTTACCATGAATACGCTGGAAATTAGAAAATCATTTTCCTCGTTGCACCGATTTTCTTTTTTCATCAGACAAGTTATATTTCTTTCTCAGATCGGGCCTTTGCATTCCAATCAACTTTACTACGATGGGCTGAGTTTTGATCTGAGAATTTGAGTAGCAGATCACGGGGCCTCGGACATAAGAGCGCGCTCTTCCTACAGGAACTTGATCTGCAGACTTCAAAGACTTCATCAAACTCAGAACAGTCAGACTCAAGTTGAATGCTCTCGTGTCTTCTAGAAAAGAGAAGGTGTATACCATGGCTAGGGTTTCGGCTTGATAAGAAGAGGACGTGTCAGTTCATTTCGCGAACTTCTCGATGAGAGTCCCGGAGGAGTTTACGACATACAGCAGGCTATGTCTCCTTCGGTTGGTCCAGGTACGTGAGATCCGTCTATATCAACCTTCGGAGCACCTTGTTTTGGAGGAATCCATTCTATATGTACTTATGAAATAAAAGATACATCTTTTCCTACTTCTATTCTTCTTCTTTTTTCTAGATATATATTTTTTAATAGGAAAGTCCTCCACAAAGCCTATTATTACTTAGGTCCAAGTCCAAGACTACACTATTATTCCTTACGTCCAGGCCCAAGACTATATTTACAAGGGAAAAAGTAATAGGAAAGTCCTAAACTTATTATATGAGTGCCAATTTAATTTTAAACTTTTTAATGGTGCCAATTTAGTTATAAACCTTTTAATTTGATGTCAATTCCGTTGTTTCGACTAATTTTGATCGGATTTTGATGACGTGGACACCAATCACTTATATGACACTGCTGGCATTGTTGTGAACAATTTTTAATAATACTTTAATAATACTTCATTTTTTATTTTTTCGGATTTCTTAAAACTTTTTTCTGATTTTTTTCTCTCTTTTTCCTTTCTTCTTCCTCTAGGTGGTGGCCGGCCGGTAGGTGATGGTAGGGCTTTGCCTAGGCTAGGGCGGCTTCATTGAGTGTTGCCTTTGTCTAGACAGTGCTTGGTGAGGCCACCCTAGCTTGGGCAAGGGTTGGCCTCGTCGGATTTGGCGAGGGGAGCCCTTACCCAAGCTAGATTGGGTGAGGCCGACCTTCGTCGAGGCTTAGCCTTGCCCTAGCTAGGAGAGGTCAGCCCACCTGGCCATGGCCGGTGGCCGGCCATTGCTTGTTGGTCGGCTACCGCCTAGAGGAAGAAGAATGGAAGGAGGGAGAAAAAAAAAACAGAAAGAAAAATAAAAAATGAAAAAATTATCAAAATATTATTTAAATTTATCCAGCGTTGATGGTGTCATGTAGGTTGGCTGGTCACATTAGCAAAATTTCACCAAAATTAGTGGGAAAGACTAAATTGACACAAAATCAAAAAATTTTAGCACTAAATTGGCATTAGTTCAAAAGGTTTAGGTCTAAATTAATACTATTAAAATGTTTTAGGATTGAATTGGTATAAATGCAATATATTTAGGATTTTTCTAACACTTTTGCATTATTGATCACCTTAATTGGGGAACTCACCGGACAAGGGAATGTTGTGGCGTTTTGGCTCTGGACGAGATAATAATAAGAGTTACGTAACTTGATTCATGAATCAAGTTATAAAATGATGTGGAAATCTACAAATGGATCATAATGAAGTATGCAACGAGTCTTTGTCACGCCAATAATTTCTGAAACATGGGTCAGTTGGACCATAAGAAAAGCGGTATTATCTTCCAACAAGCATGCCTTAAATAACCTCTCAAACAAATCTCCCGTAGCCCTGGATACCTCCATATTTATAAAAAAGAAAGCAGGAAAAGAAAATATTACGAGATGATGTAATCTCATCAAATCTCATCTTATTTCATGTAAAACGATCTCATTCTTTCTATTCTTTTATGATGAATCAATCACGAGGAACTCATTGGCCTCAATTGACAGTGGTGCTTGATGAGGCTCGCGGCATCAATGAGATTGAAAACTTTCTTCAAATCCGACGGTTTGGATCTGTGAAGGTAATCGATTTTTTTGTCAATCAGCATCATCCAATGGTCGACAGTTGGTGGTGTACAGTATAATACTGAACTGTAGAAGTGTTTCATTAGACCATCACCAGAGTCATTAGAAGCAAAGGAAATCAATGTGATTAAAAGGCTTGAATGGTCGCTGGTTTGTTTGCAGGCACTTTTGCTATCAGAAAGATTCGAAGTAATCTTTGCTTTTGCTCTATATGATTTTTTTTTTTTTTTTTTGGCTGGGGGTGATATATATTATGGGAGTAAGAAAGAAATTATCATGCCAAGTTCCAACATACGGGCGCACCATCACATGATGAATTGCTCTAGAACGTCATCACATTAGATATCCACCATGTCTCGATCTCTCTCGCTCATTGAAAATACCATAGCATCCAAGGTTGTTCCACATTGGTGGACTCAGTTTATTAGAACTGGCTTGGCCTGAGTAAGTGTGAATAAGCCAAGGCCAATAAGATGAAGATCTCTTACTGATCCCCAAAAAGAAATTCCATGGTCTATAAATTACACAGACCAAATCCATCTACGTAGTTGATCATGAACATGCCCGTGAAAAATAAGCCGATAATATTTGTCATCAAGCAAGGAAGACAAATCACTTATTGGAAAGAAACAACGGAAGCTCCACTAATTCATAACATGGGTAGATTACACAGTACACAGTACACCTTAAACAAGCTCTACATCAATCCTTTTGACCCTTGCATGCCTCTTTATTTTAGAAAACACAGCAAGGAAGATTGAGAGATAGCAATCTCCTCAAATCTCGTCTTATTTCACACTAAGAGGCACATGGTCTGTTCAATCTGAATTAACCACAAGGGCTAATTGGCCTGAACTCCGCGGTAGGACTTGATGAGGCTCTGGGGCTTGGTGCGGTTGTTGATAGCGTCATGGTAGCCAGGGAAATCGATGTGATTGAAGGGATTGAATTGGCAAGGGTGTGCTTCATCGATGAACTCCTCGGGTGTCTCGATCATCCCAGTGACGTACAAGAATGTCCCTAAAGAGTATCTTACTTGTCTCTCTTCTGTAATCGCTACTCCGTGGTCACAAGCCTTGATCCTTCCATTACTCCATGCCTGATCAACAATGAACCACACACAATCAGAAAAGATTTCAATGCATTTGCCCTAACTAACGCTAAGAAGAATTTTCCTGAGCAAATAAGTTACTCACTACACATGCATCACCGGCCATGACCATGAAAGCAGAAGTGGAGGGCTCAAAAGTGGGCCACTCGCCGTCTTTGGTCCTCACTTCCAAGCCTCTAATGTTGTTCTGGTGCAAGTAGGACAAGAAGCTCGTCCGTGTGAGCGGTCGGGTTCATGCTGGCTTCGATGCTGTCCGGTTTCTTGTACTTCAAGAAACGTAGGAGGTATGTGCTATTTTCGATGTAAGGGTCACGGTATTTCTCATCACTGTAGATCTCTCACACCATGTTGAACACTACTTTTTCCAACTCAATTTTAACCTAATATATAATGTGATTTTTGAACTTTTAATTTGTTTAATATGATTTTTGAACTTTTTGTAGATATATTATATATCTGGATTCAATTTAGTCCTTTGATTATCTAGTCCATGGATTAAATTAAACATGTAATAAAAGTTTAATGATCACATTGTATATTAGGTTAAAGTTCAAAGATGACATTTAACAAATTAAAAGTTTAAAGAGTAGATTGCACATTGAAGTAAAGTTTTTTTTTGGACTATTTTTGTAATTTTCTCTAAGTAAATACACTTAAAATGACTTTTTAAATTAGTATAATGTCCTTTTATCTAATGAGTTAAGATCGATGGCTCGAATATCGCATTACTATAGGTTTGCCAAAATAATGGGAGATCAAGTGGTGGAGACGAGGAGCAACGGGGTAATCGCAGTGGAATTTGCTTAAGCAAGCTAGATGCTATTTAGCATTGGGATTAATTAATTATTCGCCAAAGACTTTTAAGGTTCATTGGGGATACGCATTGGATTTTCTTAATTAGAAAATAATTAACAACTCCAATAAAAGATACAAAATCTTGTAATTAATCACTAGAGCTTAGTGAAAAGCTAAGAGAAAAGGAGACTTGTTCGTGACTATACGTAATATATTTTCCATATGCAAGGCACTGATGGCTCCCTATAAAAGTCTTTGCAAGTTATGAAGCACTTATACTCTCTAGGGGCTCTCGTATTGTGTTGAACATTTCGACACGTGTTCGATAATCTCTGATGCTTATCGATTAACACGTGTTGGAAAATTTGACACCCGGTCAACTCTTCCGACATCTTCTGATACTCGAGTTCGGAATTCCAACATGCAAGTTGGAACTTCCGACATGCTCGAAGCCAATTTTAAAAATTTTGAATAAATAATGGGTCAAAATGTAAATATGTATAAAATAAATAATAACAAAAGGGAAAAGAACAAAAACTAGTATTCTCTTCTCTTTCGACCCTCACTTCTAGTGATACATAATTCGTCCTTAAGTTTGTTTGTTTCTTTGTTTGTTTTTCTCTTCTCTTCCAACATGCTCTGACATACGAGTACAAAATGTGGATTATTTTTTTTTCTCCAAGTTTCATGGATTATTATAATGAAATTGAATTTATCAAATTAAAATAATGAATGATATTAACAAATAATATATTAATGTTTTTAGTAAAAATTCATTCTAAATTCTTTTAATATTATATATTTATGAATTTGAATCAAATTAGTTTAATTAAAATAATCATAAATATGATAATTAATCATGTTTATAAAAATATACATTTAATATATAACATATCTGAATTCTCTATTTTTTAAGAAATGACGTATTGACATATATTGTCGTGTCGTGTCATGTCACGTATTATGTGTCAATGTTAATGCTACTTAGTTTGCAAGTATGAACAGTTTAAACTTAATTATGTCTCTACGCTGATCCTAACAAATCCATTATGCGGCCCAAATGACGTCCCCGATCCGCGTGTTTGGCAGCGCAGCATTTTCTATGTTAAACGATTCTGAAAGTCAATCTTCATTTTCGCAAGTAACAATGGCCAAAAAATTGATCTTTCCCTCAAGCAACTCTCTGGAAATTGCTAATCAAATGCATCTGTCTCATTCTCAACCTAATTCTAATGCGTCTCATTCCAATATTTATCTTCTTGACGCCCCAATAATGGATTAATGTAACTCGAGCTTATCACTTTCACTCACGCAATTTTTTTCGCTAAAAGACTAATACACGTAACAATTACATCAAAGAAATTTTCACAGCCATCTTCAAGAATTACAAAAGTAGGTAGATGTTGACCCTAACTTAATTTCAATGTTCATAACGTTCACTCAAATGTGTTACTCATGTTGAGGCTAACAATGACATAGAAGGGAATGAATATCTTGCCATAAATTAGTTTTATAATTTTCATGGAATACTTACATATATTTGATAATAAAGGCAAACTCAAATTGAATAGGATCAATGCCTCTATCAATTAGATAAATAAGAGAGTTAGAGAGATAGAAGACTTTGCATGCAAATACAAAAAGGGTTCGGTATTTAACCAAGTCGTATTTAGTCTCCCAAACTAACAGTTATTTACAAGGCTATAGAATCCATTATGTCGCGACCTAAATTTCGGGTGCACTACCTAAAACTAGGTTAATGGACTACTAAGTTTTTAACTTAGCTCGGGCTCTCCCAAGCCCATATCAATTTGCGACTTAATGTTTAAGAATTTAACATGCAAATGATTAATATCAGGGAGTCGCCACTAATCGGTTCACGGTATATCGATTAGACACCTAAGTAAAATAAAGAAATATTTATTTTACTCTTACGAACCAGAAACTAAGGATACGGGGACTTGATTACACTAGAATTTTCTAATGCCCTTTCGATATCATTTCTTTTAATTTTCAAAATATTTTTGCAGGCAGCTGATTTATTTTAACCTAAATTATTATCATGCAAACGTGGTGACCACACGGGTGCTCAAACATTCAATAAATAAATTGCATCACACAAAGCAAACAATTTTTTTAGGTTTTCTTGAAAATTAGAATTCTTTTATGAAAATGCATTTTTTAAACTAAATGACTTAATCTTATTAATATGCAAATTTTAATTAAATGAGCCTATTATGCAAACTAATTATTATGCACTTCATGACCTAACTTCACTAATTAACAAGTTCTGATTAAATAATCCTATTATGCAAACTAGTCAATATGCATCTCATATTTTTTTTTTGTATTTTTCAGGATTAATAAATACCCTAATTAAATTATCTAAAAAGGGATAACTTTCTAATTTATTCTAGGGATTAATTTTGATTTAAACTATATCCTATCTTAGAAAACTATTTTTTGAAAAATGAGATAATTAAAATGGCGATCATTATCTAAAAAATTAATTCAGGTCCAACCCTAACTTATTTCTAAAAGTGCAACCCTAAAAATGTAATCCTAAGAAAATTCCAATTTACTAAACCTACATGTCTTATTTACTAAACCTATATGCTCATGTAGAATTTTGATTTTTTTTTCTGATTTTTTGGTTTTTTTAAAGATAAGTAATTATTGAATAAATATTAAATTTAAAATATCAACAAAATAAAGGATTACAATAATAATAAAAAAAAACCTGTTGTCTCACAAGTCAAATTAATGATTATCCTAACCCTTAATTCTCACGACAAATAGCTCAAAATAATTAAAAATCTGATCCAAAGTCTTATGGATCAAATTAATAATTAAAACGATTTAACAATTAAAATTCTACCGAAAGCCCAAAAATTAATATAATTAAAAAATAATCCAATGTCTTTCAGATTAAATTAATAATTACAATAATTCCGGACAAAATTTTAACGGATAATGCCTACAAGATTTATGAAATGAAAATTGACATCCATTGTTCCAATTTAAATAACTAAACCAAAAGATAAATAAAATAAATTAAAATAAATGAAAAATAAAGATAAAACTAAACCACCTAAGGGGGACTGAGGAGGATGGCAGCGCGATGGGAGTAAGCGTGGGCGAGCAGGTCGCAGGCGATGGGGGCGCGGGCTGAGGCGCGGTGGCGGAGCTACGGACGTCGCTGGTGTAGGCGCGGGTGAGGCGGCGCGGGCGAGCAGGTTGTAGGCGAAGGTGAGCGACGTCTGCAGAAGCGGAGGCGCGGGCAGAGGCCGGCGTCGGGCTGGTCAGCAGCAGGTTGTGGGCGCAGAGACGCGGCGGTGGGCGTCGGAGGCGTGCGGTGGCAGCGTCGAGGGGTTGCTGCGTCCGCGGCAAGGCGCGGCGACGGTGCTCGCGGTGGCGCAGCGGCGAGCGGGCTTCGGGGGGGTTTGATCAGCGGTGGCCGACGCAGGCACCGGTGCAGGGGGTGAACCAGCAGCAACAGCGAAGGCGAGCTCGTGAAGAAGAAGACCGATTTTCTTCTTTTTCTATTTTTTTTTCTCTCCTCTCACGTCTCCTCATGTCTCTCCTCCTGCTACTCTGCTGACTTTTTCTTTCCTCTGTATTTGTCAGAAGAGAAAGGAGAAGTTGGCCCTTTTCGATGACAAGGGGGTTTCCTTTCTTTTTTTCCTTGCACGAATTCCCTCTTCGCACCAATTCTCTCAATTTTTCGAAAATCGCCCTCCTTAGTCACGAAAAATGCAGCTCTCTTTTATAGTGATTCCAGACGGCTGCTTTATATGGTATTTTTCGAGCTTTTATCTTCTGTCATATTAAATCAAGCTTGCAAATTGAAGCGTGATTTCGCAATCAGCCCGATTTTGCTTGATTCCTTCCATTTTATCGAAATCATTACTTTTTATTCGCCTGATTTTTCAATTGTTTTTGCATTTATCAAAATCTGAATACTCATCAGAATTTCAAACTTATATGCATAATCAATCAAATCAATTTTCCTTTTTTTTTTTCATTTTTTCATTTTATTTGTTATAATGCATTTTTTTAGAGGTTAAAATTAATCCCTAATTTTTTTGCAAAAAAAAAAAAAATCAATGACTAGGTCACCAAAAATTTAGGTGTCAACACATTATTAATATGAAAAAGTTCTATGGTCAATAGAAGTTGCTACTTTTACTCGAAACTCAATAGATAACATATAAATATACCTCTTAAGCACTAGAATACTGCCTCTTGCCTGATTACGTAAAAAAGCAACCCTCACAGAGCATACAACAAAAAATTGCACAACTTTTATACACAAGAACATAGCACAAATGAACAATTAGACTATTAGACTAATTTTCGTTGTTTTCCCCCCAACTCCACTACTTCCATTGGAGTGAATTTGAGTGCGGGACACCTGGAGTGCCATAACTTGGCACGCCGGGACACTTAAGTGCCATAACTTTAAAATGGTACACTTAAGTGCCATCATTGGAGTAAAATGGGACACTTAAGTGCCACTCCGGCGAAAATCCGGCCAAATGGCTGACGTGGCAATTTTCCGGCGAGTTTAGTCCAAAATGGCGTCATTTTGCACGCTGACGTGGCGGAGAAAACGCAAAAATGACACCGTTTCGTGTCTACGTGTAAATAATAATATAAAAATTAATTAAATTATAAAGTATTCAAAAAAATTTTAAAAAAGAGAAAAATTAAAAAAAATTAAGAAAAATTAAGAAAAATTTAAAAGTTTTAAAAAATTAAGAAAATTAAAAAAAAGGAGGGGGGGGGGGGGGGAAGGTCGAACGGGCGGCTGAGGGCTGAGCCCTCGCCGCCGCCACCTCCCCGCCGTCGCCGGCGACCCCGACCGACCCTCCCCCCTCCGTCGCCGGCCCTTCCCGGCGACGGCGGGGAGGCGGCGGCGGCGAGGGCTCAGCCCTCAGCCGCCCGTTCGACCTCTCCCCCCCCCCCCTTTTTTTTAATTTTTTAAAATTTTCTTATTTTTTTAAATTTCTTAAAATTAAAATTTTTTAAATTTTTAAAATTAAAATTTTTAAAATTTTCTTTTTTTTTTAATTTTTTTAATTTTCATGCTAATTTGGAGCTCCGGCGAGCCACGTAGGCAAATAATAATAATAAAATATTGCCACGTAGGATTTCCGGCAAGGGTCGCCGGAGGTGGCACTTAAGTGTCCCACTCGAAAAAAAAAAGTGGCACTTAAGTGTACCGTTTTGAAGTTATGGCACCTAAGTGTCCCGGCGTGCCAAGTTATGGCACTTGTGGTGGACTTCTGCCGAGTGAATTTATAACCATTGGACCTCAAATGACCGTATGAAACTCAAATCTCATAAAGAGTCATTGATTATTGTCTATAGAAGCAAAACGTCTCTTTACTGTTCTGACAGAGACAATTTTCTAAAATAGTGTTCAGAGTCTGTCATATTTCTTACCTGCCCAAATATCGTAAAACTGCTTTGATTTTCTCTAGTCCACTTTCTGAATTCCAGAACTTGTAATTAGCAGTTAGACTTCAACTTGAGTTCAAATCAAATTGGAAGGAGACCTGGGTCTTCTTTCTCCAGGTAGTAGAAGCACGTGACACATCTTCCACTTTATTTGATAGTAGGAGTTGCTTCTTGTTGGAAGATATGCTGAAGATCCGAGAGATATACCGGGAAATTGGTTGATCTGATTTTGATTATAGAATCAAGCAAAGATTAGATAGAAATATTAAATTGATTTGTAGAATGTTACATTGCCTTTTCTATATGTACATCTTGTAATATAACTACACTAAATTCTGTACGTTGATTACAAGTAAAGAAATACATAAAAGTCTTCTCTCCAAAACCTTGTCCGTTCCTTGCTTTCCTCCGATTTCTCACATGGTATCAGAGCTTGGCTCTAAGCTCCATTTCCACACCCGATTGCCTTCGTACATCCTTGAATATGCAAGACAGATCAATGCCTTGTTACGAAGGAATCAATTTTTGTAAGGAGGAAGAAGAAACGGAAAGGAATTTTTACCATGAATCATCCAGAGAATCATCTAGAGAATCTACTCCCCGCTGCTGCTGGCGTTCCATCCATAGGCGACACCACACCGACGGGAGAGACACAAGGCCACAACACCGGCACAATACCTGCAATTCCCATAACCCATCAACAAATCCAGACCCAAGGCATACAATGGCAGTTATTCCCGGCTTAGTCAAATATGGGGCAGCCCATTCTGGACCATTCTTACCAATGGGTACCCTATCCATGGTACGTTGGGCCAGGTCCAAATCCATCATTGCCGGGGTAATGAGTTACCAGAGTAACGTTCAGCCCGACGAGAGCCTACCAGCCGCAAGTGGGGCAAGCCCATCCGTCGAGACAGAACAAGTCGGCAGGTTTAGAGAACCGAGTTTGAGAATAAATCCCTACCCAAGACTCTTCAATGCAGGTCATGGAATCGGATTCAATGGATCGAGTATAGGGACGAATCCTTACCCGAACCCTTCACCTGGGTTTATACCGTTTTCGATTGCGACCATCACTGGCCGACCAGAGCCAGGTGACCCTTTGCATGTGTCAACCGTCGACGGTCCAGAACTACGACTGATCAGTCTGCAACTGACCGGGCCGAAAAACTACAACAAATGGTCACAAGACTTCTAGCGGGCCCTCGTGACAAAAGATAAAGACTGTTTTCTCGACAACCGTACTGATTTTGTTGGACGAACGACTGGCCAGACGCTGGAGAAAGTGCAATCACCTGATCCGCACATGGATTGGCAATTGTGTTTCTCCAAATGTTGCAGCCGGCCTTCCATCGACGGAGGATTTGAAAGTCATGTGGGACAACATCAAATAATTGTACAGGAAGTTAGACCGAGCAAAAATCTTTTGTCTCATGTAGGAATTCACAGATCTCAAGCAAGGGAATATGTCTGTCATAGAGTGTTACAACAAACTCTCATCGCTCTGGAACGAGCTCGAGGCCACGGAAGAAAAACTCAAGGGACTTCCAGAAACTCTCAAACAATACAAATCTATGAAGGAGAGGGAGAAATCCACTCGATTTCTTTTGATTTTGAATGAAACATACCTAACCTTTCGTTCGTAGATCTTGGCGATGGATTCGGTGCCGCCTCTCGACTGGATTTTCTAGTTGGCCGTCCAAGAAGGGAGTCAATGGCTCACAACTTCGGAGCAAACATGAGGAGGCGATAGCGTTGCTCTCGCTCTTCGTGGGGAATGCCACGGGAGAGAATTGGGCGTAAAAACCCTAGCCCGGGAGAGAGAAAATTGCGAGGGGCTAGGGTTCGGCTCCAGCGAAAGAACCCTTAAAAGGGACGGCATCAACGGTCCAGATTTCCTCCAGCGATCTGATGGTTCGCAAGGGCGCGATTTGTCCATTACATCGGACGGTGGAAATAATTCCATAATAAAAGCATCCGACGGCCAGATTTTTTCCGCATCACTAAGGAATTTCAGCCAAAATTCAAGGGGGAGAGGTAAATTATATTGTGAACATTGCAAACGTCCGCCTCATACCATAAATAATTGTTGGAAATTACATGGAAAGCCAGGAGAAAAAGGAAAAAAAGAAAGAATATTTTGCAGCTTACCAAGTCATTGGACCTATTGGACTAAGTAGTGACTGACCAATTACCTATGGGCAATATCAACAATTGATGCAAGCACTACAAAAGGCAGACATTGAAATAAAGGAGGAAGTTTCTCAGGTATATTCCACTGCCTGATCAATTCTATTTCAAAAAGGGCATGAATATTTGACTCAGGAGCAAGTGATCATATCATTTGTGATATAATTTTTTTTTTGAAAATGCATAAGAAATTGGATACATCTATTTCTGTGCAACTTCCAAATCGAAATATTACTCATGTCACATTGACAAGCACTGTTCAACTAAGCTCTCAAATTATCTACAAAATGTCCTTTATGTCCAACAATTTCAGTTCAATCTCATTTCCGTGTCCAAGTTCTGCAAGGAAAATTCCTGTCAAATTCTTCGATTCTGACACGTTTTTTTTTTTAGCCTCTTTCGATTGGGAAACTGATGGGCTTGGGTAGTCTTTCCGAAGGTTTATATTTCTAGACCAGTTTTCCAAGTCATTTTGATTTGAATTCAATTCCATTGAATAAATTGTCATTATGTAATGTCATTGCCAATGATAAAGATTTTCTTATACATTCGAGAATGGGTCATAGTGCATTCTTTCCGTACTCTAAATGTCATATATGCTCTCTCGCAAAACAGTCTTGCACACCTTTCCCTTCCAATAAAAACCATTCCAATGATATTCTTTCTTTAATTCATGTGGATGTTTGGGGAGCATATCACACAGTACATCGTGATGGTTCACGATATTTTCTCACAATTGTGGATGATCACTCTCGGGCCACATGGGTATTCCTGATGCAGTCCAAAGCTCAAGTTCCCTCTCATTTGAAAACATTCATCACTTTGACTAAAAATCAATTTGGCAAATCAATTTAGCGAATCCAGACTGACAATGGGAAAGAGTTTTTTTAATCATGACTACAGTTCACTTTTCTTGTCTCATGGCATTTTACATGAAAGCTCATGTATTTATACTCCACAACAAAATGGAGTGGTGGAACGTAAACATCGTCACTTGTTAGAAGTTGCATGAGCTTTGAAGTTTCAGGGATCTATTCCAGCGATATATTGGGGAGATTGTGTTCTTACTGCAACCTACCTCATCAACTGTATGCCTACTCGGATACAGGATGGTAAATCACCTTTCAAATTACTTTATGGAAAAAAAAACCAGCAGTAAATCATTTACGGGTTTTCGGTTGTCTATGTTATACTGCAACTATGGGACCTCGAGACAAAATGAGTTCACGTGCCAGGAGATGCATATTCATGGGTTATCCTAACCTACAAAAGGTTTATTATGTTCTCGATCCATCAACAAGAGATTTTTTCGTGAGCAGGAATGTCATCTTTCACGAAACTGTCTTTCCATTTCGTGAGTCTACAGAGGATTTGGATATCTCAACCAATTCTCATCGTTCCTTAAACGAGGAAAGTCTGTCTCCTGAATATTTCCTCATAGCATCCTCAGGACAAGTTATTCCATCCTCTTCATTTGATCAGCTGCCTCCAACGGAAACATTGGAAAGTGTACCTGCTGCTCTCCTAAATATTGAGAATGATTCTGGTGACTAGACAGAAAACAATACTGTGGAGATGCCTCCTCCTCCACCACCAACGGGTCATCCACGTCGTTCGGGGCGAGCTACACGACCACCAACGTGGACCAAAGACTATGTCTATGCCTCACTTAACGGACCAGGTATCAACTAGCCAATATCTTCTTATGTTTCCTTTGATAAGTTTTCGTCAGAACATAGATGTTGCATTAGTCGCATATCCGATGAAAAGGAACCATCTAGTTATGATGAGGCATCCAAAGACCCACGGTGGCAATAGGCTATGGCAGCAGAATTACAGGCGTTAACTGATAATCACACGTGGGAAATAGTTCATCTGCCCCCGAACAGGAAATCCATAGGATGCAAATGGGTTTATAAAGTAAAGTATAGAGCTGATGGATCCACTGAGCGATACAAAGCTTGGTTGGTGGCGAAAGGATATACCCAACAAGAAAGTTTCGACTATCATGAAACTTTTTCTCCAGTTGCTAAAGATGTCATCGTTCGCTCATTCTTATCAATTGCAGCAATCCATGATTGATCGTTACACCAAATGGACATCAACAATGCTTTTCTTCATGGCGATCTGGATGAAGAAATTTACATGGATATTCCTCAGCGCTTCGGAGACAGGGGGAGAATAAAGTATGTCGTCTCTGCAAATCCCTTTATGAGCTGAGACAAGCTTCCAGACAATGGTATGCTAAGTTTGCTAATGCTCTCACCAATGCAGACTTCAAACAATCCAAGTACGATTATGCCTTGTTTACATGGACTAAAGGTACGCCATCTATTTATTTGATGATTTATGTAGATGATGTACATTTCATATAAAAGATCTGGGAGCACCAAAATATTTTATTGGGATTGAGATTGCTCGATCTCACCAAAGAATTTCCCTTGGTTAGAGAATATTTGAATTGGAGATTATATTAGAGGCCGGTTTATCAGGATGCAAGCCCACATCTATTCCAATCAAGCAAAATACTAGATTGACTACAGCAAATCATATTGGGGGAACATCTCAGGATGATGATCCTTTACTACAGGATTCGATGAGTTATCAGAAGCTCATTGGAAAACTTATATACTTAACTATGACCAGACCTGATATATCATATGCAATGCAAAATCTCAGTCAGTTTATGCACAAACCGAAGGAATCCCACATGAATGCCGCTCTAAAAGTTGTGAAGTATTTGAAGAGGTGTCTAGGACTTGGGATACTTCTATCTAGAAGATGCAACATGGAAATGACGGCGTACTGCGATGCAGATTATGCAACTTGCCCTATGAGTTGAAGATCCATAATTGGGTTTTGCATTTAACTGGGAGATTCGCTTCTTTCATGGAAAACCAAGAAGCAAGCAACGGTTTCTTTATCTTCAGCTGAAGCAGAATGTCGGGCCATGGCAAAAACCACATGTTAGATTGTGTGGATACGAGGTTTACTTGGTGATCTCGGAGTACAGCTGAAAGGTCCAACGAAGTTATTTTGTGACAACGAATTGGCTCTCAAGCTTGCGGCAAATCCTGTAATGCATGAGAGGACCAAGCACATAGAAGTGGACTGTCATTTCACTCGGGAGAAGATTCAAGAAGGGATAATCGAGACAAGAGGAATTGGAACTGCTGAACAACTTGCAGATGTTTTCACCAAAGCCCTATGTCAAAGACAACATGCATATCTACTGAGCACGCTAGGCGTCTTGAACATTTACAAGCCACCGGCTTGAGGGGGAGTGTTGGAAGATATGCTAAAGATCCAGGAGATATACCGGGAAATAGGTTGATCTGATTTTGATTATAGAATCAATCAAAGATCAGATAGAAATATTAAATTGATTTGTAGAATGTTGCATTGCCTTTTCTATATGTACATCTTGTAATATAACTAAACTAAATTCTGTACATTGATTACAAGTAAAGAAATACAGAAAAGTCTTCTCTCCAAAACCTCGTCCGTTCCTTGCTTTCCTTCGATTTCTCCCACTATTGCTCACTGTCCCTCCAATCTAGTCACGTTTCATACGAAAATAGATTGTTCATCTTCTCTGCCTGGTCCTTTCAAGCACGTAAACATATATGGTTCTACACAACTGTTCACCTTCTGCTCAAGTCCATCCAAGCCTTCCGGAACCCCTCATTCTATAATTTTTTGTCTCTTTCTGCAAGTCCATCCAGGTTTAGATACCTTCTATAGCCAATACCTTAGTCACCCATGTTAGAGACAGAGCATTACAATCCTATTGCTAACGCCATCCGTGTATGTAAGGTAGCATCTTCTGCACCTTCAATACTTTTATCTTCTACGGATGGCATGTTGTCATTCACACGTTGATTTTTATGGTTACCCAACTCATTGTGTCCTCAGAAAATGAGTAATAAAATAAATTTTTAAGCGCATACCGAATACAACTTTGTTTTTTTCCTTGGTTCGCCCCTCAGCTTGTTATCTATTCTTAAGTAGTCATCTTTTGTTTAAGAAAGGTATGAGGGAAGCGTGTGCATGATAACATTGTTTTGTCAAGATGTGAATATTTATGTTTTCCTCACTGGTTCCAACTTTGGCTGCATCTATTAAGTGCATTCGCCATCTGTGTTTTATCTGTTACACATGATAAACATGGACGACTCTAACCCCAGTGCCACTGTCATTTCTTCGGCTGGATAATAATCAACATGGTCTAATTCATATAAAATCTGACCATTATTCAAGAAACATTCCGCTTGAAAGTCGAGCGGGACTTGCCTCGATCATCAGATCAAGCCATTTCTGACGTTTGGCGGTCCTGGCACTTTAAAGCTTTCAACATCACCATTCACCATTTTATCTCCCTGAGGCTCCAATACTGGATTAATGTAACTTAAACTATCACTTTCACTCACGCAAATATCGTTGCTATTATATATATATATTCAGATTATATTAGCAAAGAGGAAGAAAGATAATTTTATGAACATTACGAAATGATCTAAATTAGAAATTATCAATAATGTGACTTCAACTATCACTTCCCCTCAAGAAAATATTGTTGCTATGATATATATATATATATATATATATATATATATTTAAAGATTTTAATTAGCAAAGAGGAAGAAAAATAATTTTACGAAAACATTAAGAAATTATCTAAATTAGAAACTATTGATATGAACATATCTAGAGAAAAGCTCCATATGTTTTAGGGGTGAGTATATCGGACCCCTCGGACCAGACCAGACCGGCCAGTTTGGTTCGATTCTTGAGGGCATTGGTCCAGTTCTCAGTTCCATGAAAATGAAACTAGTGATTTTTAGTCCAGTTTTCGATTCTAGGGGGAAATTAGACTGGATCGAATCAATTTTTTTTAAATGTATTTTTAGTTTCTTAAAAATGGCAATAAATCCTAAAATTGACATAACTTTAGTATTTATTTATTTATTTATAAATTTTTTTTGCTAAGTGGCCGGTTCCATTGGAGTGGACTGGACTAGATTGGACCGATTAGTTCTATCTGATTCTTGGTCCTAGGGACCATCTGATTTGGTTCCCAATCCCAAAAAATGGGAACTAGTCCTCTCGATCCGGCTCTTGGTTCCTAGGTGGAACTAAACCGGATCGGGAACCAATCACCTCTAATATGTTTGAAATTATTAGTTATGCTTAATATTCTAGTGAATTTCCCACTAGCATGTGCTTATGAAAAAAAGCGTTTGCTTGGTAAGCTTATATTTGGACAAAAATACAACATATCTTAGTAGCCCAAGTCATCATTGTTGAAGGTACAGCGTAAATATAATGTGAATCCCTTAAAAGTAAACAACATAATAAAAATAATATGACATGGCGACACATGTAGAAATCATTGAGAAGCTTTGTGATTAGCTCTACTTGGCAAGTAACTAAAATCTTTGACAAAAGCCCAGCGTATCGGGAAAAATGATCCCGGGTGACAGGTCTCAACGCAAAGAAACAAGCGAATCTGAAATAAATTATACTCAAGTCAAATTGAAACTTTAAAACATCAGTTATAATTGTAGCCAAGCACAACTTTCTTTGTTCATAATATAGAATTGACTTAGATGAACATACCCAATATAATACAAACACTTGCTATGAAATTGCAATGTGAGGACTGCAGTAAGAATTCATTGTAGTTGGAGTGTCTTATGATAAAGATATCACTAGGAAATTCGGTTGTCAGTCTTATGCATTAAAGAAGCATATCCCCAACTCGAGTTTAATACATATCCTCACAAAACCACGAAGAAAGAACTTCACTATGAGTTTAAGTATTCATTTATAATGATCCTGTTGATGGACCCTCACGACAAGTGTGTCACTGACTCATAATTTCACTTTTAAATGAAATGAAGTAGGCAAAACACAAGCACCTCTAGAAACAATATCAGCAAAAGATTATCTTCTCTTGCGTCTATTTAGTTTAACCATGCGTATCTGTGTATTCTCAATGGATGTGCAACAACATCGCCCCCTAGTTTGTTTCGTTGGAAAAGGTGGGATGTTTTGAAAAGAGAACAGAATAGTGATGGGTTAGGCTGAGGGTTTGAATTACCTTTAACAAGGCCGTGCAAGGCAAGCAAGCTTGGAGGATCTCCTAGTATCCTTCCACACTACAGTAAAATTCTTTCCTAACAACTTATGGCATGTAGGAAAGAGTGTTGGAGTAATTAAATATTCAATCACACATTCATCTTATAGTTTAAATTTTTAAAATAGTCAATCAGGGTCCCACCAAAATCTCACATGGTATCAGAGCAAGATGTCATGAATTCAAATCTTTCTAACCTCTTATTTGCCTTTCTAATTATATATTTCCACGCTTTTGGTTTAGGCCAAAATCCCTCATACGTGTGAGGAGTGTTAGAGTAATTAAATATTAAACTATGCTTTCATCTAAAAGAGAGATTGCATGTAGTTAAATATTGAACCACCACTTCATCTAAAAGAGAGACTACATGAGGGGGAGTGTTAAAATAATTAAATATTAAATCACATCTTCATCTAAAAGAGAGACTGTATCTAATGCCGTGAGGTGAACTTTGAGTAATGGTGAAAATATCAACATTAGAGAAGATCGATGGCTCAAGATCGGAGTAATTGGGGTGGTCCGCGAATCTGGCCAGAGAAAGTAGCTGAATTAATCAACAAGGAAGAATCCAGATGGAAGGAAACCGTTGTGCAGAATTTGTTTGATGAGCTGATTATTAATGAAAGTTTTAGCAATTCCCTTGCAGATGAAGATGAGAAAGAGAAAGTTATAAGTCGGGGACCTATTCGGAAGCACTTCCAACCATCTCAGACACATAAACATTCAGCAACAGATCAAGCATCATCATCATCATACCAGACCCCTAAATCTCTATGGCATTTGATACGGAAGTTGATTACCACTCCAAAAATCAAGTTTTTCATTTAGAGTTTGTGCCAAAAGGCACTTCCCATATAAAAAAAGAAATTTGTTCACTGAAAGAAAAATTTACCTGCCATCTTGCCTTCTGTGCCAACAAAACCTAGAAAAATTTGAAAACCTCTTCCTTCACTGCGGATGGATAAAAGAAGTCTGGTTGAATCCTGCAATAAAGCTGCAGATCTCGTTCAGGGGTCTCAAAGGAATGGAAGGGTGGTTCTTAAACTACCAAAAGATTTACAAAAATTATAAGTTTTTTTGGCTGCACAGCGGGACAGCTTAGCATATGCGGAAGCCATGAAACTCTTCAGTACACGAACAGAAACTAGTTATGGAATTCAATAATTGGGCTTTGAGAAGTGCAATTACTGATTGCGATCTGCTAGCATGGGACGTGGAACCTCTCATCACCGAATGCAAGAGTCTGATGGCCCAATCCTCTTAACTTGTACCCTTCTTTTCAATTTCATCATCCTTTTTCTCTAGCAATTGATTCCCCTAACTAGCTTGATTTCTGAGTTTACTCCTTTTGTGACCAACCACTACCACTACTTGCTCCTTTAAATGTTGAGTGGCCATGCTAATTGGACTCACTTATTTGATGTGACCAAACACATATGATAAAGTGAAGTCTATTTTTTCCGCTTTCACATGAGTAGTAATTAAAGATGTAAATCTTATCATTTAAATATACTCAATTGGTAAAATAGAAAAATTTAAAACGAGGAGAAAAGATAAATAAAAAAACCAGCAATGGCACACGAATGGTACAGTAGGCAGCCGATACCTGGGTAGAGTGCCCTCTCTTGCTTTTCCACATCAGCTCTTAACTCTTAATATGGAAGATTGCCGTATTGCAATTACATTCAACGAAGCAAGTAACAGTAGGTGACGGAAGAATCGAATTGCACATAACATAAAAAAGATCAAGCAAGTTGAGATAATCAATCTAAAGAAAAGTTTGAAAGACAATCAATTGTTCACCCCAAATTCAAGTGGAAAAGCAGCTATGCAACACATACCTCTAAACACGTACAGGTTAACCAGCGGCTTCGTGGGCTCCATGATCTCCATTTTGCTTGGTTATAATGAATTATATTGCAAACGTCATTTTTTTATGCATCAGAAATGAAAAAAAAAAAAAAAGCTAAGAAACATTACTTAATTTTGGATGACATCATCCACTTTTTTCCATTTTTTTTAAGCCAAGCAAGTTAATTTCAGATACAAAGTCCATCACACTTATTATTTCTTGTCATTCTTATCTAATAATCTTATATATTTAGAATATAAATTCAAATCAAAAGGGAGAAAAATTAGGCATATAATATATATTTTATTTTTTCAATTTCTTGTATGTGATTATGAATTACATGGAAACATTGCAATGATAAACAAGATTTTTTTTTTTTTTTAATTTTGGCAGAAATAGGTGTGTTAAGTGAAAGGGTGATAATCCTGACATGAATCCTTAACGTGTTATCGCTCCTCTCCTCTAGTTGTCAATGGCATGGCAAACCTTTGATTGAATTGGCCGTTGCTGCGCAATGGTGTTGGCGCGGCCAATTCAGTCGGAAGTTTGTCCCACCGTCAATAACCCTTGAAGCAATAACACGTTAAGGATGCACGTTAGGATCTTTAGCTCCTTTAGGTGCATAACCACTTCACTCATCAATCCTATATCTGCCAAAGTTTCAAAAAAAAAAAAAAAATCTTATCTATCACTACAATGTTCCCACGTAATCATAATAAAAAAAATAAAAAAAAACATTATGTGCCCTATTTTTCTCCATTTTGATTTGAATTTATTTTCCTAATATATATAACTATAAGATAAGAGTAACGAAAAATGATAAGTGTGATGTACTTTATGTCTGAAATTAACTTGCTTGACAAACAAGAATTTGTTTTTTTTTTTTTTGGGAATTTTGGCAGAAATAGGTGTGTTAAGTGAAGTGGTAATAATCTTGGCATGAATTCTCAATGTGTTATCGCTCCTCAGGTTGTCAATGGCACGGCAAACCTTCAATTGAATTGGCTGCCGCTAGACGATTGTGTTAGTGAGGCCACTTCAATCGGAAGTTTGCCCCACCATCAATAACCCTAGAAGCAATAACACGTTAAGGATGCATGTTAGGATTGTCAGCTCCTTTATGTGTATTACCACTTCACTCATCACTCCTGTACCTGCCAAAGTTTCAAAAAATAAAAAAATAAAAAAATAATTGTTTATCACTACAATATTCCCATGTAATCTTGATAAAAAAATAAAAATAACATTATGTGCCCTATTTTTTGTCCCTTTTGATTTGAATTTATTTTCCTTATATAGATAATTATAAGATAAGAATAACAAAAAAATGATAATTGCCATGTACTTTATGTCTGAAATTAACTTGCTTGGCTTAACAAAAGAAAAAGTGAATGATGTTATTCGAAATTAAGGGACTTTTTTTTTGGCATTTTTTTTTTCATTTCCTATGCAATAAATACCTCTAAACATGTACACCTTAATCAGCGGCTTCGCGGGCTCCATGACCTCCATTATGCTTGGTTATAATGAATTATATTGCAAACGTCATTTTTTTATGCATCAGAAATGAAAAAAAAAAAAAAGAAGCTAAGAAACATTACTTAATTTCGGATGACATTATCCACTTTTTCCATTCTTTTTTTTTTTTTTAAAGCCAAGCAAGTTAATTTCAAATACAAAGTCCATCACACTTATTATTTCTTGTCATCCTTATCAAAAGGAGAAAAATAAGGCATATAATATATATTTTATTTTTTCAATTTTTTGTATGTGATTATGAATTACATGGAAACATTGCAATGATAAACAAGATTTTTTTTTTTTTGGAATTTTGGTAGAAATAGGTGTGTTAAGTGAAAGGGTGATAATCCTGACATGAATCCTCAACGTGTTATCGCTCCTCTCCTCTAGTTGTCAATGGCATGGCAAACCTTCGATTGAATTGGCCGCCGCTGCGCGATGATGTTGGTGAGGCCAATTCCGTCACAAGTTTGTCCCACCATCAATAACCCTTGAAGCAATAACACGTTAAGGATGCACGTTAGGATCTTTAGCTCCTTCATGTGTATTATCACTTCGCTCATGACTCCTATATCTGCCAAAGTTTTAAAAAAAAAAAAAAAATCTTATCTATCACTACGATATTCCCACGTAATCGTAATGAAAAACAAAAATAACATTATGTGCCCTATTTTTCTCCATTTTGATTTGAATTTATTTTCCTTATATATATAACTATAAGATAAGAGTAACGAAAAATGATAAGTGTGATGTACTTTATGTCTGAAATTAACTTGCTTGACTTAAAAAAGAAAAAAGAAAAAAAAAGTGAATGATGTTATTCGAATTAAAGTAACTTTTTTTTGGCATTTTTTTTTTCATTTCCTATGTATTGAAAAAATTGACGTTTGGCACTATAGAGAGAGGAGTTACTATGACTGAACAAAATGGAGATCATGGAGCCCAGGGCGCCGCGGATTAAGGCATACTTTTTTAGAGGCATGTTTTGCATCAATACTTTTCCAACTAAATTTGGGGTGATTGGTTGTTTTGCATTAATCGGTGCTCTCACCCTTTTATAAGGACAGATGTAAGATTGTTGAATAGTCGAAAATAAAGAGGGTCATTGTTCAATGTCTTCTTATTTATTTTTCTCGTGTCTGAACAATCAGTTTCCATTTTCATTATATTATTTTATTATTATTTATTCTCTATTGTTATTTACTATTTTTTTTTTATATATTAAAGATGAGCTCGGTCCACATAGGAATTGCATTGGGACTTCGCGACTCTAGCCGTGGACATAAATGGGCTTATCATATCCAGCCCCTTTCAATCTTAACCTCACCAAGGTCATTCCCAAATATAACCATAAGCGCACACTAAGTCCATTTTCAACTATACATATACACGCACGCATATATATTGGATCATTTTCTCCTTTCGTTACTCACAGAATCGAACAAACTTATTTGTAAATAAATGCAAGCAAGATCAATGTTCAAGCCTTTAGCGAGAAGCATCCGTACGTTGTCATCTACTACCTTTGGCCGTCGCCGGAGTGCCTCCGTCGGCCACCATCTCGACTACCACTTATTCAAAACTCACGCACGGCCGCAGCATGACCCAAACAAACAAAATAAAAAAAGGAACGCGATGAACAAACCGGTGCCAATGAGCTTAGAGATTAACACGGAGGCCATCGTGCTCAGCAATCAATGAGTGTATCTGTTGGGAATAACGGATTCCCGAAAACCGGATTCGACACTAAATCGAACCCCTAAAACGAATGCGGAAGATAAGCCCGGGAAAATCACGTATCACCGATCGTAAAGCACACCACGGAATCGAGCGTACTTTGTTTGTTACAGATTAAGCACCAATGCTGAAGATTGAGGAAGAGAAACTGATCCTATTCGATCCGATGACGTCAATTGGCCTTGAAGGGAAGATGGTGTCGCCGTTTGCGCTTGTCTTCTTTTTCTTGGAGGGAGACAGGGAGAGTGTTTGAAAGAGAGGGAGACGTACGTATGTTAATGCCAAGAGGTGCGTTCTCCCTCTCTCTCCTCCCTTTTATACGTCCCTCCATCCACGGGCCTTATTCCTGTGGGCCGGGCTTTTAGGCCCAACATGGGCGGACGGGTCTTAAGCCCATCTCATATAAAACCATCATCTCACACTCGCACATAGTAGGCCAAACATGATTCTCTTTACCTCTTTTCAACATTCATACGGGTGAATAATCCGTGCGACCAGCATACTTTGAGAGCTCGTTGCTATACATCTGTTAGGAATATATAGCAGCTCATAATGGGCATCACACTCTGAGTAGATTTAGTATGCAGTTCCCTAGATCGATCGATCACATTTATATCTCTCCTGATCTCTTTTAAACAATAATATATATATATATATATATATATATATATATATTATTCACAATTATGATTATCCCAAAAACATTCATAATTGGTTAATCGGTGAATACAAAACTACAATGTGATTCTCCAAAATCGATCTTCCTCTTTCCTTCAAACTCTCAATTTCAGTTCAGCTTGCTTTTCTAGAAATGTCCCATTAGATCAAATCACTCATGACCATTGGCAACATCCTTAGATAGCAAACACTAAAGAGAAATCTTGAGAATAAGTAAGAGTCACGAAGGGACTAAAAAATTGAGGAACTCTTTTCCTCAAGAGTCTCACACGACATAAAAGTTGAGATCAAACTTTTGTCACTCTTATTGGTCATTTCATGCATACGTAGTATGAAATACGTATTACGGTATTAACTCCTTTTCCATGGAGCGTATGTCTACACCTTCAATACCGTACAGATGATAGTTCAGACATACCCAATATTTAACTTGAGTTCACGTATCTACTCATTCACAAAATTCATCAGAACTCACATCTGGCATCTTGGACAGATAAAGTAAAATATGTAGGGCATTTTACTTTCGGACATAGTAAGTATTATGTCCTCATCTTAACACTCAGTTAATGCGACATATGCATTTTAAGCTTGAGCTCTAGATTATCACCTAGATAATAAGCTTAAAAACAGTGTCATCTCTATTTATCACACAGTAAATAGAAGCGATTACCCGTGTGAGTGGACTAATCTTATATCTGTCCGATATACTTTCTCAAAATAAAGTAATGCACTGAGCATTAAGATGCATAAAGATCAAACAAAGATTCATAGGCATTAATGATGAAAACACAAATTCATCAAATGTGAACACTTAGGGAAATTACAATATTTAGTACATCAGCCTCTACGCAATCCTAGATATTTCATATGGCCACAAAAACACATCTCTAGGTATTGACTTTGTTATAGGATCTGCTACCATACTATGCGTAGTATGTACTCGAAGTTCACTTCTTTTCGTGCAACCATATCCTTGACAAAATTATACTTGGTATCTATAGGTTTGGTCTTGCCATGATATTTTGGACCTTTGGAGTACGCTTTTGCTGCTTGACTATCACAGTTAACCAATAATGAATCTGCAGTACTTCCAATCACCTAAATGATCCAAAAAAAAATCTCTTAAGCCAAACACCTTTTTATATTGCTGCTGATAATGCCACGAACTCAACTTCCATCGTGGACAAGGTTATACATGTTTGTTTCTTACTGCTCCAACATATGGTGCCATTATTTGATAAGAAAACAAACCCAGAGGTAGATTTCCTTTCATTTAAATCTCATCCCCAAATAACATCAAAATAGCCTTAGAGTCGCAGATCCCTTCCTTAATAACTCAGCGTATAATCAGCAGTCCATTTTAGATACCTCAGTATTCTTTTAATGGCTTTCCAATGTGCTTGACCTGGATTGGATTGGTATCTACTCACTATTCCAATTGCAAAACATCTGTCAGGTCTAGTACACATCATAGCGTACATCAAGCTTCCAACAGCACTAGCATAAGGAATATATTTCGTTTGTTCCTTCTCTTGTGGAGTCTTTGGATACAGTCTATGGCTCAATCCTTCACCTTTTGCAATAGGAGTGTCTATAGGTTTACAATCTTGAAATCTTAACTCCAAGAATGTATGCAACATCACCCATGTCTTTCATCTCAAAATTGGAAGATAACCAATTCTTCACAGTATTAACAAACTCCATATTACTTCCAACAATGAGTGTATCATCAACATATAATGATATGATCACAAATTGATCATTTGATCTTTTGATATATACACAATGATCCTCGTCAATCATTGTAAAATCATATGCCACTATGGCATTATGAAAACGTTTATACCATTGTCTTGATGACTACTTAAGGCCGTATATCGATCTTAAAAGTCGACATACATTTTCTTCTTGGATTTTCACTATGAAACCAGCAGGTTGTTCCATATATATTTCTTCCTCTAATTATCCATTGAGGAAAGTAGTCTTTACATCTATCTAATGTAACTCAAGATCCATACTAGCCACTATTGCCAGAATAATGCGAATCAAGGTAAATCTCACTACAGGAGAAAATGTATCTTCATAATCAATTCCTTCCTGTTGATTATACCCCTTCGCCACAAGGCGAGCATTATGCCTTTTTATCGAGCCATCAGCCTTTCGCTTTATTTTGAGAACCCACTTGTTCCCAATAGCTCTGCGTCCTTTTGGAAGATCAACCAGTTCCTAGACTTGGTTTGATTTCGTTGACTCCATTTCCTCTTCCATTGCACGAATCCACCACTAGGGCAACTTAGAGCCTCATGTATATTTCTTGGCTCATTCTCATCTTGCGGAGCAATCATAAAAGTTTCCCCTTCAATGTTAAAACGTCGACAGGGAATACTTTGGCGACTTGTTCGCCGTATGGGAGATTGTACACTTTTCACATCATTCCCCGTTATGCTCCCACTTGGATTAGATAATGATGACGTCATCTCATCATGTGGTTGCAATTGAGAATGAGTTAAATTCAATTCATCACTTCTCATATTACTCCCACTTGGACGAACTCCACTAATATCATTATTTTAATCCAAGGTTTCAAATAAGGAATAATCTTCACCTATTTCGCCCTTCTTAGGAAATTCATTCTCTAAGAATGTGACATCTCGTTATTCAAATTCAGTTATACTCCCACTTTCCTACTCACCTATGAACACATATCCTTTCGAGTGTTCGGAGTATCTTATGAAAATACTCTTCTTTCCTCTGGGACCCAATTTCCCAAACTTGTGAAAGGACTCATGTGTATAGGCAGCACAACCCAATGGTTTAAGAAAACTTAAGTCCAATTTTCTACCTGTCCATAACTCATATGGAGTGGAAGTAACTGATTTGGAAGGCACCCGGTTAAGTATATAGACAGCAGTTAACAATGCATCACTTCAAAAAGTGATAGGTAAGTTAGCATGTGCCATCATTGACCTAACCATTTCCAGTAGGGTTCTGTTTCTTCTCTCCGCAACACCATTTTGTTGAGGAGTATACGGAATAGACAACTGTCTTTCTATTCCTTTTTCATCACATAATTTTCTGAACTCATCAGATAAATATTCTCGACCTCGATCAGATCTTAATACTTTTATTTCTTGTCTAATTGATTTTCTACTAGGTTCATAAACCTTTTGAAATAACTTAATGCTTCAGATTTATGAGAAATCAAATAGACATATTCGAATCGAGTATAATCATCTATAAAAGTGATGAAATAAATAGTCACATGCCTTCCTCTCACATTCATTAAACCATAGACGTCAGAATTGATTAAATGTAGAGGAAATTCAACTCTTTTATCTTTTCCAAATGGTTTCCTTGTCGTTTTTCCTACTAGGCAATGCTCACATCTGGGCAAATTGACTTTTTCAATGTTACCCAACAAGCCCTCTTTGGCTAGTCTATTCATATGTCGTTGGCCAATATGACCAAGTCTAGCATGCCACATAATCACATTATTATCATATGAAGTAGAAGACGTGAAACAAGGGAATAAAAAATATTGACATCACCACAGTCAACATCTAGTACAATAAAACCATCCAGAAAGTGATCACAACCATAGTAGTTTGTATCCAAATTCAAATCTACACAGCTATTACAGAAGTTCACACTAAAACCAAGTTTAACCAACATCAAAACAGACACTTAAATTTCGACGAATCTCCAAAGCATATAGAATATTATGTAGGAACAGGGTGCGTCCACCACGCATGTTCAATTGGCAGGTGCCAATTCCTTTAACTCTCAGCTCTGGAGTTATTTTCTACATAGATCCACTTAGTTCCAGTTGGTATCGTCGGAATTCCACGAAGGATTCTCTATCCTTCGCTACATGGTCTGTTTCTCCTGAATCTACAATCCACAAAGGATTGGATTCATCCAATAATTCAGAACTTTTCGCATAAGTAAAGTTCTTAAATGTACAAGAGGTGTATACTTTCTTTGGCTCACGACAGTCGCGAGCATAGTGATCTCTATTGTCACAATTGTAACACCTCACCCTTGACATTTTTTTACTTGAGGAAGTTTTCCTCTCTTGTGTTGGTTAACTCTTGATTTCTTGCAACAAGGACTTGATCCTTTGCAATCTCACATATTGAACGAATCAATACGCTTGCGCTTAAAGCTCAAAACCCTTTCTGAGCTAGAACCAGCATTGCCAATGTCTATTTTCGGCTCAAATGCCGATAGGCAGTCCTCTACTAGCTCAAGGTGGCGCACAACATCCTCTAGATCTTCCACAATATGGTCAAGAGCTTCTAGTGCTTCTTGCTTTTCCAGCACATATTGAATCTTCATATTCAATATTTCACAATTGTTGCCATTCATATCAGCAATTACGTTCATAGTTGCTGAAACCATCGGTCTAAACACATCAGACATACATGCACGAATAATTAATGCCTATCATTTATGCATCCCTATTTGCACAGACCCATCATATTAATGAATAATTTCAAGTAAGGCTTTAGAATCGAAAGGTCACTATGTTTCCAATTATCCTCCAAAAATCCTAACTCAAAATTATTATTAATATAATTGTCTTATGCAAATAAATTCTATGAAGTTACAAAAATTTCTATTACTATCCACAGCTAACTACCCATAGCAACCAGTAATAATAGAAAGCAAATAATAATTGACATCCAATAAAATAATAATACTTTCAAATAATACAACTAACATATCGGTTTCTACATCAACAACAATCAAGTAGTAAACATTACATAATTAATCTAAGAAATAAATAGGGAATGTCCCTTCTAATCTATCAGTTAAAATATCTGAGAAATTTGAAGGCACATTTGCCAAACATGGAAAAACTTTTGGAAAGCTTTCATGTCGCCACCAAGGCGCATTCACTCTGCGCCATGTGGCGCTCAATCTAAGGGTTGAAGTTTTGGTTAACTCAATCCTATAGTACTCTCTTACAAAAATTTCCACTAGCCTCCTATAACTTGGGGCCACATTGACCTCCCATAGCCAATCTAACACTGCTTGCCATTCAGGTTGAAGAGTGTTTATCAAAGTCGGCACCTTCTCAAAATCTGACATAAGATAACCATTCCAGATGATTTCCTGCATCATCTAATTGACCATGACCACATGTGATATTAAATCACCCTCATGCCACCGATAACTAGCTAACTCTGTCATTAGTCTTTTAAGTCTTGCACTTCCCTCGTCCGTTCTCGAGATTGCAGGTATCCATGCATAACGCATCATAGTTCCTGCAACAAATGCAGAACTAAAATGGATTACTTATAATCCATAATGTACATAAGGGAAAATAGATAATTTTCCATGATTCATGCAACAAATGCAGAATAAAAAAAATGGATTACTTATAACCCACATAGACATAATTGAAAAAGAAACAAATTCTTTTTACTTTTTTTTTCCCCGATTCAACAGTCAACGCTCAAAGTCAATGGTCACCGGTCATCGGTCAACAGTCAACGGTCAACGCAGGTCAACGACGGTCAACGCATGACTAGGTCAAGTCAACGGGTCGTCGGGTCAAATGGGTCAAGCCGCTGGGTCGGGTCGGGCCAGACGAGTCGGGTCAGACCGGTAGGACCGGTTGACTCGGTTGGGCCGGTTCGGACCGACTGACTGGCGCGTGCCTTGCACGCGCACAGCTGACGTCACGATGACGTCATCTAGCACGTGCCTCGCATGCGCCTGCGACCGCGGATGCGCACGTGCGACGCACACACCTTCCCTGCGACTCGGTGCATGCGTCACTTCGCTCCAGCTACGCGTGGGGGTGCGTCCGGTGGCCGTTGGTGGCGTTCCGCCACTCGTCGCGATCATCTCGATGAGCCCTTCCATTCTACGCCATTAGAAATCAATTTTGAGTTACAGAAACTCAAAAAAATGGAGGAACAGTGCTCGGATGTCGGGATTTTGCGCCTCGATCTGTGTTGGCCGATTAATTTCGCGAAAATTCAATCTAAAATCATCCATTAAACATGAAAGGGGTTGGGATAACATGAACTAGGGCTCTAATACCAATGTTGGGAATAACGGATTCTCGAAAATCGGATTCGACACTAAATCGAACCCCTAAAACGAATGCGGAAGATAAGCCCGGGAAAATCACGTATCACCGATCATAAAGTACACCACGGAATCAAGCGTACCTTGTTTGCCACAGATTAAGCACCAATGCTAAAGATTGAGGAAGAGAAACTGATCCTATTCAATCCGATGACGTCAATTGGCCTTGAAGGGAAGACGGTGTTGCCGTTTGCACTTGTCTTCTATTTCTTGGAGGGAGACAGGGAGAGCGTTTGAAAGAGAGGGAGACGTACGTACGTTAATGCCAAGAGGTGCGTTCTCTCTCTCTCTCCTCCCTTTTATAGGTCCCTCCATCCACGGGCCTTATTCCTGTGGGCCGGGCTTTTAGGCCCAACATGGGCGGACGGATCTTAAGCCCATCTCATATAAAACCATCAGTATACGACTAAAATCGTGCTCGGCAATCAATATGCGCTCAAAATAATCCACACGAATTTAGTTTAAGAATTTCGCCGAACGCATGGTGCACAGTTGATTGAGGAGCACATCTTTAACCATTTCAAGTTCAGATTCCTACCTAGGTTCGAGCCTACCAACCCTAGATGCTCGCAATCGGAGAAACAAACTCAAATGGATCGCGTCAACGGAGGATTCAATATCCGAGCTGCAGTACGGGTCGAGAATCGGAATTGGAGCCCGCGGAAGAGCTTCACAACTGGAAGGTCTCGGCACCTCGGGACCCTGGTCGGCTTCGGAACGGGCGGGAGATGGCAGTGCCGGCGAAGACGGCGGAAGGCGCCGGGAGGGCGATGGGGGAAGTCCTCTGGAGTGAAGACACAAGGCGGTGAGAAGAAACGACTCCCAGCTCTTTCGGTAACCGCGATTGAGAGGAGAGGCGAAAGAAGCCACGGCAGTGGCGGCAGCGGCGGCTGAAGCGGTAGAGATGACCTTGCAATGACGATGGGCCGCGTTGACGGGCGAAAGAGGAAAAAAGAAGAAGGTTTCTCGGATCGCTTTTGCTAGAAAAGATCTCCGTTTTTCTCTCTCGTTTTCTCAGCTTTGAACGAAGGGAGTCGGTTACAGGAGAGAGAAAGATGAGGAGAGAGAACGACGTCTTTCTCAATTGGGCACATTCTACTCAAATAAAGTTTTCTAATTCAAAAAAGTCGCATAATATCGTGATACACTTTAAGCTCCTTCCCTATGTAGATGGCCACGTTAGCAATTATTGACGGCCACTAATCAGCGGATTGCATTAGAATTCTACACAAAATGACAATATTAAATTTAAGACTTGATTTGATAGTTTTCTCCTGATATATAAAAAAGATTTGATTTATGTGATCACTGTTTAGATTCACGACATATCACTACTATTAATGAGAGATTGCACTTAAAAGGAAACAAGAGAGAAAACGTATGAAAGATCGAAACTATTTGAAAATAAGTGAAAGGGTGAGATCACAAGTCATGACCTTATGAAACCTAATTTCGTAGAATTTCGTGAAATCATTATCAATGATTCGAAAGAATTAAAGTGTCAGATAAAAGTATTGTCTAGTATTTCAATAATGTAACAAGTTCAGTTTAAAGTTAATTGCAAGAATTTTTTATTCAAACACCATTTGTGCTATAGGTTTTGACGGCATACACATTAGGAGAACCTATATCAAAAGTCTTAAGCGTTCGGCCTAGGGGCCATTGGTTTTCTTGTCTTCATTACGATTTTGGATATGCTTTTTATTTCTTTAAAAATTTGACTTATTTTATGATGTGTTGTTCATTTAACACCATATTTTCTCAATTTCTATTAAAACATATCACGTTAGATTTCCGGCATTTGCATTCAACACAATTGGTAGATATCTTGTCGAAAGAATAAAATTGCACCCTTTTCCAAAATATATAGAACTTTCTTGTACTTTTTTTTTTTTAATATTTGGGAATTGATTGTATTTTGGACCAAATATTATGACTTTTAGTGTAATTTTCTCATTCATATCACTACTACAATATTAATCTTTTCGTTGCAATATCGGGCAATCACACAAGTCCATATATAGAGAAAAAGAAATTGATAGAAAAAATATAAATATATACATGTGCGCATAAATAATGTCAACAAAATGCACAAGCACATGAATAATGAGGTCCATAAACTTGAATGGTGCAGCAACATAGAAGTCACTGCTGAAGATTGTGGTCCACAGGAACAAAATGGGGGAGAATTGGATTTTATAAGATGTCAGCAATTTATGTATGGATCGGTTTCCTGTAGTTGATCTGTGACTATTTCAAAATTTAATCATCAAAAAGAAAGAAAATAACTTTTCAAAAGCATTGAGAAATTGTCCAAATTAGACACCAGGATCCCAACGTCTCTATAGAAAAAAGCTCCATATGATTCATTGATTATGCTCAATACTCCGGTATATTTCGAAAAAAGACGAAATTACTAAGATAACTTTTAGAAAATCATGTATTCTTTGATTAACTACTAGTTTAATTCAAATTTTAAAATCAAAAAAATGTATTGTGCGCGCTAAACCTTTTGGTAGGCTTACATATAGACAAATATACATAATCATCGTTGTTGAAAAGCATTATGGAGACGAATAATGTGAAACCCATAAGAATAAAACAAAATAATTTTTAAAAAAATGACAAGGAGATATATATGTGAAAGTGGTTGCGAAGCTTTGACATTAGCTCTACTTGCCAAGTTACGTAAACAAAAAAAAAAAAAAAGAAAAGGCAGCAAATCTGGAAGACAGATCCCGGGTGACTGAGGTCTCAATGGAAATAAAACTGGAAAATCTGAAATTAATTACATGCAACCCAAATTAAAAATCCATGACATCAGGTACGATTGTACCCAAGCACAAGTGTCTTTGTTGAAAATATAAAATTAAACTTAGATCAGAACATTAAGACATTCCCAAAGATGACATTTCAAAGTAGAATATGTCTCGAGTCGGGACTATTCCAAGGATGCGCTAACAACGTTGAATTTAGTAAATGATATGTAACAAAACATGTTGCGCAAAATATGACACTTATCAAAGAGATCACAATCTGATTGACAAGAAAATATGGAAAAACGACCACGCTTGCGATGAATGTTGTGTGCAACATCACCATCTATCTATTTGCATATATCTGAATCTCACATGAGAGATTGAACTGAATGATCCACTACTTCAACAAGGACACAGATGTCCTAGGGTATCAGGAAACATGTGCCACCCCAAATTTGTTTTGCTGGCTTAATGGTTGCTTCCTTAACATCTGCAAGCCAACTCATATTGCACTCACCTCTTCCCAGTTACTCTGTTTCACTCTTACTAGCTTCCTGTTTCTCTCTCTCTCTGAATTTGCGTATTAGACTATATGGAAATCCAATGCCACCCTCATAAAGTACAGCTGAATCCACTAATTGTTTGTCTTCAAGCATTACCTTTAAATCATTCTCTAGTGGTGTGCATATTAGCATATATCCCAACCTTTTCACGGTTCCACTCGATACTCTAAGTTTAATGCTAAATCGTAAATAACTCTCGTTAAATTGCCCAAAATCAACTCCTCCCTCCAACACTCCCCATAACACATTTGATTTGAGATACTGAATCCACACATGATCCGAATCAAATGAACCGAGAGTACCTGATAGCACATTCCGCCTTTGGCCGTGAACATGTGGCACAATGTCAAAAGATACTTCCTTTTCTCCACCTTCTACACCGACCACAGCACAGAGAGCCAATCCTCGGATTTTGTCATAGAATTCCTTTGAAGCCATGAAAGATATGGTACTATCTTCAGCAAGGACAAACTCCTTTGGCATCTCTTCTCCAGGCCGAACAATTCGGAGAATAGGAGAAATGAAGGAATAACGATACTTCTGTTAAATGAGTAATCTGTTAGAAACACCCAAATTGAAGTAAAAGAGTTTGATTTGAGTATATTGCTTTTAATTCACGGGATAGCAAATCATCCCCTTGCAAGTGTTTTAGCCACCCCTATTACATATACATGCATCACTCTAAATTATATTTGTTTTTTTGTCTAGAATTTTCAGCTTTTGCATTATACCAACACTGTATGCCCAACTTTCAGTATCACCATGCGCGCGCAAAGAGAAAGAGATTGGGAGAGGTCAACCATGTTCATTCCTTATGTGGAGTAATTTGTTGAATTATCTTCTCGTGTGGTCATTTTACTATTTTGCAAATCTTCTATTTCATTTGAACTGTCTTCCTCTTTGCTTGTTTGATCATGTTCATGCGTGCAGAATCAAATTAGTTGCTTATCTAGCATTTTCAGCTTTTGTGATGAACATACAATCGCCCACCAAAACTGTATCAATGAGAGAGAGAGAGAGAGAGAGAGAGAGAGAGAGAGAGAGAGAGAGAGAGAGAGAGAGAGAGAGAGAGAGAGAGAGAGAGACCTCAACTGTGAATTCGAGAGAGACCTCATCTATGAATTCGTCCATCCGTTCTGGGAATGATATGTTTTCTTGTGCTCCAATGAATGTTTGATAATATTCATTTTGACTCTCATAAAGTATAGATGGATCTATCAATTGATCATCTTTCAAATCGTTCTCTAGTGGCTTGCATATTAGGCGGAATCCACACTCTTTCACAATTATACCACCCGAGTCTACTCTAATCATAAGATGGAATTGAGTCCTGTCATTTGCATGAAAGACATCTTCTAGTCCTTTCCATAGGAATGATAGTTCGAAAACCTGAAGGAACACATGATCCAATGATGATGAATTGACATAGTACCTACAATATCTGATACCTTTGCCACCAATGAGTGTATGGAGACACAAATAAAAGGTATCTGTTCCTTCATCTTTTCGTTCATCTTTTCAGAATACAACACAAATAGCTAACCCCACGAACTTCTTAAACAAGTCCTTTGAAGCCGTGAAAGATACATAACCCTCTTCATTACGGCGCAACCACTGTGGCATCTCTCCTCCAGGTAGAAGAAATTGGTTGCTACAATAATAAGTATAACGCCTTCTGGGATTAAAATGCTGTCATAGATGTAATCTGTTAGATAATTTTTCTAAATTGGCACATAAAAAGAGGAGTTTCAATGAGTTAAGTGGGTAGTGCTAGAGCTTAGCTCGAGTTAGTAATAGCATTACAAAGGTGTTTGGTAATTAATTGGCGGAAAAGGGATATTTATTGTAGAAGATTTTGTAATTGGATGAACTTGTATTGTTGACATATATTGTTGAAGCTTTTCATTTGGTGATCCTTGTAATTCCATAGCAAACTAGAGTTCTATAGATAGAGAAAATGTCATTCACATTGCCCTATAGCCACCTCCACTACATATACATACGAAATCACTGTCTATATATTTGCTTTTCTTAATTGGCCGATCGAGCCTAGATTTTCAGCGTTTTGTGTGTGTGTGTGTGTGGGTGGGGGGAGGGAGAGAGAGAGAGAGACTAACCTCAGGGTTGCACAAACCATTCATGGTCAATCCACTACTAACCAGTTCATGACATGAATTTAATAGGACATACTGAACATGAGATATGTTGGAGGCAATTTTACCCAAAGATTTGCAACATGTTGCTGACAATTTAATCAATTGCGGTGGAATCTTGTGGATCTCTCTTAGTTTTTGGCAATATGAAACATCCAACACGTTTAACTTAGGAAAACATGAAGGATTTTGTAGGAATTCTACTTCTGATAGATTGCATCCAGCAAGGTCTAGGCTCAATAACTCACTAAATCCTGTCTTCATGTGGGGGTCACTCAAATCCTCCTCCATCTTTGGAAACTTGGTTAGTTTTGAGCAGCCATTGAGGTTCAAATCTTGAAGATTGTTCAACCTGTAAATGCTAGACGGAAGGATTGCTAGTTTCTTGCAATTTTTTAAACACACTTTTTCCAATGAGACAAGATTTTCTATGGACGGAGGAAGTTCCTCAATTGAAGTCCCAATTAAACCAAGTTTACGCAAGCCTTCGATTTTATCTGGAATATCAGGGAATCTTTGCAATTTTGGGCAATAATTGAGATCAAGAAGTAGGAGATTCTTCGACTGGAGTACATTGGGGAAATGATGAAGTTTAGAGCACCCACTCAAATTCAATAATTGCAAATTGTCATGATATGCAATTGATTCGTGGACAAGCTCCAAGTTTTTGCACTCACTGAGATCCAATTCCGCGAGACTTGGAGTATAGCTGATGTCCGGCGTACAAACTAGTGACCGGCAATTATGGAAGTTGATGTACTTTAATTTTTTTAATTCCTGCAAGAAATATCCCGCAGAAAAAGCAAACTTAGTTAAATATTCATTTAAAATATCTGGTTCCGATTTTTCCCACATCATAATTCATAAGCATTATCGCAAAACATTGATGAACCGGTAACTACTTCTATCTTATCGCAGTATGTATGTATGTATATATGGACAATTATGCTGTTTAGTAGGGCAAAAATCAGAACATTGTTCCATGCTTGGAAAAGGTGAAATAATATGTATAAAAGAATACAGTAATTGGAGATGTTTTTTAAGAACAATAACAAACATCATCAGATTCAATACACAGCCATAAGCAATGAAAAAGCACCAAGTAAATACATACCTCAAATTGTTTGGGCACTGCATTGATCTTGCTGTTACGCATAGCAAGTCCAACTAATTTCTTTGGACCATGGCTAAATTCCAGAGTCGAACCACAATTAGGCCATTCAAACCACCTTAACTCATTAGGGAGATGAATGGGATCTTGAACAAAGTTATTTACATTAAGCAAAATGAGTAACTTCAAGTTTTTCATCTTTGTGAAAGTATCGGGACCAATATACATCTCTTCTGCCTTTGGTAGCTGCAAGACTATGGCTTTTATCGCCCTTTTTTCCTGTATATTATTTTGAACATATTTAGGTTTATTTGTAACAATAGTAAAAAAAAAGGTCAAAGATAATAATAGATTATGAGTATATATACCAACAACTCTTACCTTATCTTGTGATAGAACATCACGAACGTCATCATGAAGCCACAATCTACTGCGTTTAGTGGGATCATCACGATCTTCACCTTTAACAATATCCATACCCATTAATTGTATTAATTCATGCATTTGTATATTCTCTTCCTCTTCACTAATCAAGCAGCGGTCAATGAGAAATTTTATCCCAATAGTCGTGTGAAAATCACAACTATCAAGAACTTTTTTAATGTATTCTGTATTCCTCCCCCTGAAGAAACAGGCAATGTGCAAAAAAATCTCCTTTGCATAAGGCTCCAATCCATCATAACTTACTTTTAAAACATTATTGATCTCCCCATCAGGAGTTTCGGCAAGTTTTTGCAAGGTACTTTCCCATTCATCTTCTCCTCTACCACATAAGAAAGCACCCAACACCTGAAGAGCCAAAGGAAGGCCTCTAGCATAATGCAAAACTTGATGAACAAGATTGTTGCTTATTTCTATCTCTTGATTTCCTCGAAAAGCATGCTTTCTTAAAAGTTCAAGAGCTTCACCCTCCTCAAGAGCTTTAACTTCATATATATGATATGGATTTACCCCATGAGAAGTTAGCAGATGCTTATTTCTTGTTGTGATAATTATCCTACTTCCTTCACCGAACCACTCTCGCTCTTTGGCTAAAGCATTTAACTGGCATGCATTATCAACATCGTCAAGAATGATGAGAACTTTCTTACTACAAAGTCTTTGTTTAATTAACTGCCTTCCTCCACCGACATTGGAGATTGTTAATTCCTTCCCTTGTAATAATTGCGAAAGCAGTTTTTTTTGCAAAGGAACCAAATCATTGGAATTTATGGAATTTTCTCGAACACGTTCCAAGAAACTAGCACCTTGAAAGTCTCTAAAGATAGCATTATGAATGGCTTCAGCAAGGGTTGTCTTCCCTACACCTCCTTGTCCCCATAATCCCACCATAAGAACATCACCCTCGGACTGTAGATTTAAGATTGTTTTAAGCTCTTGTACTCGGGAATCTATCCCCACTAGATCCTTGGCTACATATAATGGTGTTCGACTTAGTTGAGTTGAGATCTCCTGTACGATATGTTGGATAAGCCCCGCTTCATATCTGACAAGGAAAAGATAGTTGGAATTGCTTATAGAGTAATCCAAAGAAATGAATAAGTTATTATAGAGAATTGTTGAGTAAGAAACTAGTCCGCAATGTATTTGGAGATGATTGTCCGAATATGTTCAACTAGCAAGATGCCTGTGTCTCCATAGGTCTATGACTATATTTTTTCATCTTATACTTCATGTTATGCGTTAATTTATTATTGCATTTAGTAAAAATTCAAGTTAATTATTGGATATGCAAAATGCCAATAGGCATTGTCTTGATCTCTTTACAAAGTTCATTGAATTATCTTGTTTTTCCTTAGATTTTTCGAAAGCCTACCTTTTTATCTGGTATTTCTCTTAGCAAAGTAGTAGCTGTGATGGATACCAACAACGTGAATTCTGAGTTAGCATTACCATGGGGTAAATCCTTATAAAAATCAAATATCCTTTGGGATGGCTTGAGTCCCACTTTTCAAAGTGGACAAACAAAGGCACGGACGCCCGCCGTTGGGACAAAGAAAACTATCTTTTAATTACCTTTTGCTCTTTAAAGCTTCAAGTACTTACAAGAATGTCATTAAGGGCTGCATTTCCTTTCAAAAACCTAGTTTTTCATTCTTTCTTCTTTAAAAAAATAGAATAAACATTTCTAATAAATAAAAAAAAGGTTGACAGAACACAAAATTTATCTTCTTCTATGTATGATGGGACACGTAATGAGGTAAATACTCTCTCGACACAATATTTCACTCGAGAAAATGACTGTGGATACAAGGATGGGATAGATGCTCTTGCGAGAGAGGTGCCCATATTGATCAATGAAAGGCTTAATGTAATTGAAATAGAGACTAATTTAAACAAGCATGAGGGACAAGCAAGATACTTGTTATTTTCGTCTTTTAAAGAAAAAGAAATCAGATCAGCTGAAATAAAAGATTCAATTTAAGTTGATAATTTTACTATCATGAGTTTTTTTTAAACAAAAAATATTTTTATGCATGTATTTTAAGATATATGACAAATCACTAAACTAATGCTAATTAATCATATATGAACCATATGACACAATTATGCTATATGTCTTGCCCTACCATGTGCTGCCACGTGGCAATGACATAGCAAAGTTCCCTGCCACAAGGTGTACAAATGAGTGAAAACTCTCCCAACTTCAACTATATATAGTAGATATAGGATGTCAATATAGATTAGAATAGGTTAGTTTTTTTTTGTTTTTTTTATGTATTATGCACCGTTTTTATATCAGAGAAACTTCTTATATTGGACAATTGTGCAATTTTCTTTTTTAAAGGATATATCAATTTGCAAATTCAAAATTTTGGGTTTCGTGAAAAAAAATTCATATTTGTCTGGCATTTTAATTTTTATAATCTACTTAAAAGAACGAAAAAGGGGATGGGCGAGCCGCGCCCGGGCCCTCAACAGGGGAAAATCCTGTGCCTGGTCCTAGCCCCTGCCTAGCAGCCGCATGTCCCGGCGATCGTGACATACGTCGCCCGTCCTCTCCGTTTCCCTGCTGTCTTTCTCTGTGATAGAAGAAAGTCTTAGCCGTTGTAGCCAGCCTCCGGCGACCATCGTCGAAGGCTACCCAACCCCCGATCTGGGTTCGTTGCCCCAGATCTGGGGTCGCGAGTCGTCGCCTAAGCCCCTTGATACAGAGAGATGGAGAGGGGCTGAGGTGACGCGGTTGGGGCTGCGTGGGGACGTAGCAATCGGGCGGCGGCGTGGCCATCGGGGGGGCTTTGAGAGGACGAATGGGGTGCTCTGTTTCGCTCGCACACGGTACTCTGTTTCGTGTGCTGGATAGGCGTGATCTGTGTTGTGAGTGTGCGTTTGCTTGAGAGTGAGGGGTAAAATTACCCGACTTTATAGGATCCCAAACGAAAATCAAGCATCAAAAGATCCAGACTAATTGAAGTAGTAGAGTTGTTCGCACATACCCATCAGTAAAATGCTCCCCGAACAATTTACCAGCATCATGAAGAGCTTTCTTCCATCTCTTTACCTGCTCCGAATTCTCCCCGAACTTGACCTCATGCTCACCCATAGCTTGTCCATAGCTCTGTTTCTGCCCTCTCACATCTCTTGGTTCTACTTTGTAAAACACCGGAAATACCATGAGGCCTTTTTGCTCCTTGCATTCCATGATTTTCGTTAACTCTTCCAAACACCATGCTGAAGAGGCGTAGTTCTCCGAGAAAACCACGATCGCTATTTGCGATTCCTCGATTGCTTTCATAAGTGCAGGTGATATTTGTTCTCCCTTCCCCAGCTCTTCATCATCGATGTAAGTGGTTATCCCTGCTTGAACTAGAGCTGCGTAGAGATGACCGACAAAGTGATAGCGGACATCCGGACCTCCAAAACTCAGGAAGACATTGTAACTCCCACCGGGCTTCTTGGAGGAAGAAGAATCCATTATATCGTGACTCCTTTTGGCCTCCTCGGAGGAAGAAGAAGCCTTGGAGGAAAAAGAAGCCATCAGAATCAAGGAAGAGAGAAGGTTAACAATGAGCAATGAGTTGCCTAAGATTTGGTCCTTTGTTTGCACCATTTGATCTTCTCCTCATTTTCTTTATATATTGGGGGGCTGACTTTCTTTTTCAAAGGTCAACAAAGAATATTATTAGGCCTTTCAATTATAGTAAAATTTCAGAAAATGAAAGTGTTTAAGGATGAGCCGAATCTGAGCATGGGGTTTTATTGTGTGCTTTAGGTACCTATAGTATTAATAGTAAGACTTTTTTGCATTTAAGATTACATTTAACCGAGATGTCCTATCAGCACAAATATTTATGTAAGTTGAATTTATTATTAATTAGATTGTTAATGAATTTGATCCGTCGATATGAAAAAGAAAAATTCTATGAACGTATTTCATGTGGCCCTTGTTCGAGGCCAGTTTTCTGATTGTCAATCAGATGCACATGATGATGGACCCATGACTAATGTGCTCGTTTCGAGGAAAATGGACGTGATGATTGACCCGTGACAAATGTGCACATGATGATGGACCCGGGACTAATGGACCCGTGACTAATGTGCTCGTTTCGAGGAAAACGGACGTGATGATTGACCTGTGACAAATGTGCACATGATGATGGACCCGGGACTAATGAGCTGGCTTTGGGGAAAATGGATTCCATATCTTTTGTCCTTTGTTTTCCTTTTTCTTTTGCAGAAAGTAGTGTCATCCCATCTCTTTTATAAAGTCAGCTACTCCATTGGCTCCCCTAAAAGTTACTTTAGTCCTTTGTCATTCTTTTTCTTGTATGGAAAGTAGAGCATCTCATCTCTTTTCAAAAAGGTTAGCTACTGCATTGGCTTCCTGGAAATGACATTCGCAATCTATGCATCTTTCTTTTATTTCTCTTCTTTTGCAAATTATAAATAACCAGTCTCCTCAAAAGATATATCATTTTGAGTTTGTTTTTGTTTTTTTTTTCTTATTGCAAATAACTATATACTCCCCCTCATGCACGCACTCTTGCTACAAAAGTTGGTTAACCATACTTTCATTTTTTTTTAAAGTGACCAAAAAATGAAATCCTTTAACACAGGTTGAAGAATTCAATTTTTATGTCACCCAAATCTATGCTTGATTTAGCAAATGAAATTACAATTTGTCATACCAGCTTTGGGTTCAAACTGTAGCCACTACAGAAAAGGGGATAAAAAGCATCTAAGTAAATTAAATAGGACTAATTATACTACACTTGCATTAGCTCGATCCTTATGATATCTTTTCTTTTTCTTTTTCTCTTTTAGCTTAGTCAAAAACCCAAGTGAATATTTGCTCATCACTTTCGGAAAAATAAAATGAAATAAGGCACCTTGCTTTACAAAAATGATCGAACTTTGATAGCCAAGTGACCCCCACCATTATGTTTCCTACTAGCTACGTTTCTTTTAGAATAGCACACGCTCATCTCTAGAGCGAATCCAAGGCGAGACTCACAATCCATTCCCATCCGTTGTCCATGCTATGACGCTGGGGAGGACTGTAAAGTAAACGAGAAAACTATGCACATGCGATAGAACTGTGTTCAAGCCGCAGAGTAACGCATTATGTTGGAGAAAACTTCCTTGAATGTGTTGAAGTTAACAAAACGTTTCTATCAATCTAGTCTGAAGACTTGCAGACTCTTCCATCAAAGTCTGAAGACCTCCGGACTGCCAGGCTCAAGACTCAAAGTTTATCCTCATTGACAGTTTCTAGACCGTCGAAAAAGGCTTACCCAAAACTGAATGTTTCGTTAAGGATTTGATTCTATCGACTGGAGAAGATCTCTTGGCTAGATACAGCATGTCGGAATCCATTATTCAAATCAAAATTGATTCAGGGATTTGGGATCCGTTGATTGGCGGAGTATACTTGGAAAGTTCTGCTTATGGAAACCTAAATCCTGATTATGTGGGCGAGCATAATTGGTGGGCTATCGTCATATTCCTTAAATAGATCGAAATCTTCCTAATTGATTTTGTCCAATGGATAGATTGGAAGAATTCTTTTGGTAAGTGTCAATGGGTGTGATGGCATAAAGGAGTATATAAGAAAAACGTTCCAGTCATTCGAGAGTGTGCGCAATAGAAGAATTCCAAAGTCTGAAACTCCTTGTTCTTAGTCAATTAAATTGTTGAGCGAAATCTTGTTCGCAAAAGAGAGTCTATATCTTTGAGAGACCTTGAGGAAGTGTAGCAGAGTCTTTATACTGTGGAATCAAGGAAGAACTTTACTGTAACAACTCTTTTGTTTCATAGTGAAATTCAGCCGGTGGGTTGTCAGTGTGGAAGAGTGGACATAAGCTTAAATTAAGTCGAACCACTATAAACCATGTATTCTTATTTTCTTCCCTACGCTCTTTTAATTTGATCATAACTCGATTTGTTTACAAGAGTCTAATTTCCTTTTCATAATCTATTGCTGATTAGAGTTGCACACTTCACTCTGGGAAATTTGTTTTTACACATATTCACCCCATTCTAGGTGCTCGTACTAGCTTTCACAATTGGTATCAAAGCCTGTGTACTCATTTAAGTTGAAGTGTTTTACTTCAGAGTTAAAGATCCATGGCTAGTATGTTGGCTCCAGGATTGGTTGAAGGGCAAAACAATACCAAACCTCCTTATTTTGATGGAAAGAAATACAATATATGGAAAAACAAGATGAAGTTATTCCTAAGATCAAAGGATCCTCTGGAGTGGGATGTGGTAGACAAAGGAATCATTCCTAAAGCTGCACCAGTCTTAAAAAGAGGAAAAGAAGCCGTTGAGTCTAGTGAAATGACTCAAGAAGAGATAACCAAGAGACAATCTCTTGATGCAAAAGCAATTTATACTTTATATTGTGCATTATCTCTTACTGAATATAACAAAATATCTTCTTGTGAAACAGCTAAAGAAGTTTGGGATAGATTACACATCACCTATGAAGGAACTGATCGAGTGAAAGAAACCAGAATCAACATTCTGATCAGTTAATACGAAGTATTCAAAATGAAATTAGGAGAATCTATCACTGATATATTTAGTTGTTTTACAAAAATCGTGAATGGTCTTGAATATCAAGGTTAACCAATTTCTGGACCCATGAAGGTAAACAAGCTACTACGTGGACTGTCTAAGGATTGTAATCACATAAAGACTTCAATAAGGGAGACACAAAGAATCACGCCACTCTCTGTTGACGAATTGGTTGGGACTCTTTAGTCTTATGAAGTGGAGCAAATCAACGAAGATGAAGATCCTAAATGTAAGAAATCCATTGCATTAAAATTAAATGATGATTCTGACGTCACATATTCTGAAGACGATATGGATGATAAAGAGCTTGCTCTCATGATAAGAAGATTCAGAAAACTAAACAGAAAAAGGAGAAGATTCAATCCAAAGAAACAAAGTTTTCAAAAGCAACAGACTAAGTCAATTGAGGATGATGAATCCAATAAAGATGTAGTCTACTTTGAATGCAAGAAAAAGGGACACATTAGACCCAACTGTCCCCTTCTAAGAAAAAAGAAAGGAAAAGTTGAGAAATATTGAAAGGCACTTAAAGTAGAAACTTGAAGTGATACAGAATATGAGGAAAGTGATGATGATTATGCCTATATTTGTCTCATGGCACAATTGGACTCAAATTCAGACTCCGAGACAGACTCAGATTTAGATGATGAAATCGAGATAAGTAATTTGAAAATCCCTACTAAAGTCTCTAGTTATATCGATGAATTGTGTCTTAGTTTCAAAACTTCTCTCAAAAAGATTTCCGAACTAAAAAGAAAAAATTCTGCATTGAAACAACAGGATAATGTTTGGAAAGAAAATATCAAAAGTTTAGACAAAAGTGTTACTACTTTGAAAGAAAATGCAGACAATCTTTCAAAAGAAAATGCATTCTTGAAAAATGATATTTCAAGTATTTCTAAAAGATTTTCTATAGGATCTGAGAAACTTGAAAAAATTCTTTCGGCACAAAGACTTTACTTCAACAAATCAGGTTTAGGAATGATTGCTGAAACCATTCCTCTAATTGATTTTCCTAAAGTAAAGGAAAGAATTAAGTAAAGACCTACAAGAGATGCTTATAAAAATCATTTCCAAAAAGTTTTTGTAAAACTAGTAGGTCGCAGTGCTCTTAAATGTTCTAAGTGCAATAGCTAAGATCATTTTGAGGAAGAATGTCCTATGGTTTGGAAACCTGTTAAGAAGGTACGGGCAAAGACTGTATATTACACTAACACCAATGGACCCAAGAAAATATGGGTACCAAAGAAAGCTTGAGTCTCTTTTCTAAATGCAAGTCACTATCAAGAAAAATGTTAAATGGTACCTGGATAGTGGATGCTCAAGACATATGACAGAAGATTCAAATTGCTTCATAAAGCTTGTACAAGTTAATAATAGAATTTTTTTTTTTTGGAGGAAACAACAAAGGAAGAATTGTGGGATACGAAACTATAAAGATTGGAAGCCTCATGATCGGTAATGTTTCCTTAATGGAAGGACTCAACTACAATTTGCTGAGTATTAGTCAGCTGTGCGACATTGGTTTCAAAATCAACTTTCAAGAAGGAATATGTTCATGAACCAATAAAGATTCCTCTCAGTCTTTCACGGGTCGAAGACATGGAATATCTACCTCTTGGATATCAAACTAGATGAAACCCAATGTCTAATCTCAATTCAAGAAGAAGCAAAATTATAGCACAAAAAACTTGGGCACATTAATATGAAGCAAATAGCCAAAATCTTAGTAAATAAGCTTGTTTGTGGACTACTCAATTTGACATACCAAAAGTCTGATCTATGCACACCATGCATGTTGGGAAAACAGGTAAGAAACTCATTCAAACCAATAAATCAAGTATATACTAATCGTGTACTGCAGCTCTTGCATATGAATCTCTTTGGACTAACCAGAACTCAGAGCATTGGAGGTAAGAAATATTGTTTAGTAATTGTGGATGATTATTCATGATTCACTTGGGTATATTTCCTGGCAAGTAAGTCTGAGATATTTTTTTATTTTATAAAGTTTGCTAAAAAGGTTCAAAATGAAAAAATGTATGTTATTTCAAGTATACGGACAGACCATGGAGGTGAATTTGAAAATCAAGACTTTATAAAATTCTGTGATGAATTTGGCTTTCGGCATGTGTTCTCTTCACCATATACTCCAAAGCAAAATGGAGTTGTGGAAAGAAAAAATAGATCGCTACTGGAAATGGCTAGAACTCTTTTAATTGAAAGTAACTTCTCTTCTCATTTTTGGGCTGAAGCTGTTTCTACAGCGTGTTATATTATTAATAGTCTTCTTAAGGCCTTCTGGAGAAAACTACCTATGAGTTATTCAAAGGGAAAAAGCCCATTGTTTCATATTTTCATGTGTTTGGATGTAAATGTTTTATATTGAAAAATGCCAATGATCGAGTTGGTAAGTTTGAAGAAAAATCAGATGTAGGTATTTTCCCTGGATATTCTATCACAATCAAAGTTTATAGAGTTTACAACAAGAAGACTCAATCTGTGGAGGAATTGATGAATGTCAAATTTCAAAATTTTATGCAAAATCAATCGATTTAGACTTAACTTGAAGAATCTGAACCTACTCCAGACTCTAAAAAGTCTAAATCTTTAGAAGCAACTCAGACTTCAGAAGACAAGCAACAAATGATCAATGGAGATTCAAATGAAGAAAAAGATCAACAGTTTGACAAGTCAACCAACAACTGGAAGCATAAGTCTAGTCATCCCAAAGATCTTATTATTGGTGATATTAATGAAGGAATTGGCACAAGATCCAAAAGGTGTGAAGAGTTTAGTGCTGTGGTTCTTATTTCTGAAATAGAACCCAAAAACATAGAAGAAGCTTTAACTGATGAAAGCTTGATTGAAGTTATACAAGAACTCAGGCAATTCAGCATCAATGATGTCTGGGAATTGACTCCTAAACCGAAAAGTAAATCCATCAGTGGAGCTAAATGGGTTTTTAAGAACAAGTTGAACGGGAAAGGAAAAGTCGTTAGAAACAAAGCAAGACTCGTGGCTAAGGGATATACGCAAGAAGAAGGGATAGACTATGATGAGACTTACGCACCTATAGTAAGGTTAGAAGCAATTAGATTATTACTTGCTTTTGCTTGTCATAAGAATTTCAGGTTATTTCCAAATGGATGTCAAAAGTGCTTTCCTAAATGGATTTATCAAAGAGGAAGTCTATGTGGAACAACCACCCGGTTTTGAAGACCTAAGAAAACCAGACTCTGTATTTAGACTGAAAAAGGCTCTATATGGTTTAAAGCAAGCACCTCGAGCTTGGTACGACAAACTAAGTAAGTTTTTAATTCAAAATAGCTTTATCAAAGGTAAAGTAGATACTATATTGTTTATCAAAAGAGAAAGCAAAAGTTTTCTACGTGTTCAAAATTATGTTGATATTATTTTTTGATCTTCTAATGAAAGTCTGTGCAAGAAATTCTCTAAGTCTATGCATGATGAATTTGAAATGAGCATGATGGGTGAACTAACCTTCTTTCTCGGGCTTCAAGTGAAATAACCGAAGGAGGGAACCTTTAGTCATCAAGAAAAGTATGCTAAAGAACTTGTCAAAAAGTTTGGATTGGAGAATTGCAAAAAGATTGATATACCAATGTCAAATTCTTTGAAGCTGGACAAAGATGAAGAAGGAAAAAAAGTTGACCAAAAGCTATACAGGAGTATCATTGGTTCATTTCTTTATTTAACTGCTTCTAGACCTAGCATTTTGTTTAGTGTTTATATTTGTGCTAGATTTCAATCAAACCCTAAAAAATCTCATCTAAGTGCCGCAAAGCATGTTATCAAATACATTGCCTCAACTTTAAATTTGGGTCTCTAGTATCCTAAAGAAGGAGACTTCACTCTTCTTGGATATTCAGACGCAGACTTAGCTGGATGTAGAGTTGATAGAAAGAGCAACTCGGTCACCTGTCAACTACTTGGAAATAGGACAGTGTCTTGGTTTTCAAGGAAGCAAAGTACCGTAGCTCTTTCTACAGCAGAAGCAGAGTATGTAGCGCTTGTAAGTTGTTGTTCATAAATTTTGTGGATAAAATAACATCTAAAAGACTTTGGAATTGAAGATTCATACACTAAGATCAAATGTGACAACACCAGCGCAATCAATTTCACCAAGAATCTGATTCTTCACTCAAGAGCAAAACATATAGAGATTCAACATCATTTCATTAGAGATCGTGTTCAAAATGGAGAAGTTTTGATTTAGTTTATTGATTCAAAAAATCAACTGGCGGATATATTTACAAAGCCTTTGGAGAAAAATCAACTTGAAGTGATTCGTTTCAAACTCAATATCTTAAAGTTTGAAAAAATTCAGACTTAGGACTGAAAGTCTAAAGACACTCAAACTCAGATAATCAAGATTTACGACTGTAAGTTACTTCTATTTTAGAAATTATCTCTCGAATCAAATCTCAAATAAGATACGATCATCTATCCGAAATTGATTGATGTTGTTTCCCAGTTTTCGTGATTATTGCAATCCTTTCTTTTCAAAAAAGAAGTTATTTTTGAAATGAAAGTTATTTAATTTTTGAAAAGGCAGTTATTTTTAAAAGGCATTTTTATATTTTCTTTTTACGACGCTCCGTATGCCTCGCTTCGACTGTCTTATATACTGTTTGTTCTTCTTCGCTTTACTCACAAAAATCCTAAGAGAGCACATATCTTCCACTTCTGTCTTCTTCTCTTGTTTAATCCTCGAAAATTTTTCATCTTTCTTGGGAAACAAGCTTGGAATCTCTCAAAGACTGTGAAAGATGTCGTCTCAAAGAAAGTCTTCGAGGATCGCGAACAGGAGACCACAACAAATGCGTGAGGGGCCTACGCATTTTGATATCACCGAGGAAGAAGAATCCCCTAGACAGCAGCAGAGCCCACAACATTTTTAGCAGCGTCCATCTCCTCCATCTAGACCTCAAAATGTTGCACATCAAGAAGAGGAAGAAATCATCGAAGATGCAGAACCCATAAGAACTCATAAGCCCGCTTTTATCTATAAGCTTTATCGTGCTTTGAAGAGGAGTGGTACTCCGTTGAACTATATTAATGAATTTCTAAAAGACAAAGGGTATAGAAATGAAACTTTCTTTTTATGCACAACGAAACGATTGGGAATTGCCTCTACGGGGTAGGCGGAAGAAGTATTGGCAAATATCCCAAGTGATCGACGTGTTGGAGGGCTAAGTCAACATAATGGGAATGGTGATGATAGGATGTACAGTCAGTTTAAACCTAGAATGGGTGTTACGGCAAAAATCCGAAGCAAAATGATAAATTTGTTTCGCTTGGAGGAACACAAGCAACTGTACTCTAAGTTGCTAAAACGTGATGTAATTAACTCTAGGAGTATGGACTTTGATTTTCTTGATTATCTGAATATTAATCTGCAAGAGAAATTCAATCTTCTTCAACTCGAATGGTTTTGTTTTGAAATGACAGAGGCTCATACTGAACTTACTACTTACTTCTATTCGAATCTCAGTTTCTTGGATGCGAATAGATTCTCTTTCAGTGTTTGAGATCAAGACTATGTGGTTGACATGAATACATTGGCTGATGTGATTGGGGTTGAAAGAGGGAGATATCAACCAATCAGTGTGTCTATTGGTCGAGCAACGATAGAGCTTGTTCAAGATAGAACAATGGAAGGAAAGATTTCCTATTCGAGGATGAATGCATCCAACATTTTGCTTCACAAGATAGTTATTAACTACCTCAGACCAAAATCAACTTCAAAGACCGATGTTTCAAACTCGGAGGCAAAGCTGATGTATGTCATCAATGCTGGTAAAAAGTTCTCTCTTCCACACATTATTATGTTCCACATGTACAGAACGATGGTGAAGGACAAGGGTCAACTTCCTTACTCAGCACTTGTGACTAAGTTATTCAGACATTTGAATATTCAGTCTCCTTGGATTCTTTGTGTGCGAACATGCGATCTAATGGTGGTGGGATTGAAAATGGTCTCTAAAATGCGTTTGAAGGAACTCAACAAGGCTTTGGAGCAATTCAAGGTGAAAACCCCTGTCAAGACTCATCCAATTTCTTCGGCTACAAAACGGAAAGGGAAGGAGCCCATGGTTGCTCAATCGAAGAAAATAAGAGCACTCATCTTAGAAGATGAAGAGGATGAGGATGATATCACCATTTCTGCGCTTGCATTGAAGAACTTGAGTCGTTCTTCAAGAGACAAAGGAGAGACAGGAACAAGACAAGATAGAACAGAGGACTGAAGAGAGAGAAGAAATTGAGAAAGAAGCAGAGCATGAGGAATATTTTTCTCCACTTGAAGGCATTGAAACAAGGGGAGATCCTAAGAAAAGAGGTATGTCCTCATTTGCTGCCATCTAATGAAGGAGTAAGTCGCTTTCCAGCAAATCCAGAGGACATCTATGCCTCTCAATTTCCTGAGGAGGGATATGATGTTTCATCGCCAAATCTGCGTGATCATGCTGATTTGCCATTATCTGCCAATACTCCATCTGATCGAGCAGAAGCCAGTACTCAAATTGATGATTCAGCAGACTTTCGCAGAGTGCTTGATGTTCTCTTGGAGATGCAAGGTCAAATTTATGCTCTGGGATATGAAGTACATAACTTGCAGAATACAGGACAAGCCTCTTCCATTTCTTTGCATGATCAACTCCATGCCCTTACTCTTCAAGTTCAAGCAAATGCTAAGGCTGAAGATGTGGCTCACCTGAAAGAGGATTTGAAAAAACTGGAAGGGATTGTCCATTCAATAGGAGATTTTCAGCTTTTTCGTATTCCCAAGCAATCTTAATTCCATTCTTTTTTCATCTCTACCTTTTTTATGCTGACAAAAAGGGAGAGAGATGTGGTGCAGATTTGACTTTGAACTCTTGAATTTTGTGACGTTTATGTTTGATTGACTTTACTTTTGTGTTTGGCTTTTTGGATTTGGACTGGATTTGGATTTGACTATTTAAACGTTCGTTTATCTTAAGCACTATTGATATCTCATGGCTTTGCTCATTTACAGAACTAACCTACTTTTCGTGGATGCAGATTTTAATGTTATTTTTACTAAGCCATTTATCTTTTATGAGATATCCATGTTTGCTTGAGTAATGTTTTGCAAGTCAAAGTTATCCAAATCTGCAGGAAAGTTTCGTCACCATAAAAAATGGGGAGATTGTTGGAGAAAACTTCCTTGAATGTTTTGAAGTTGATAAAACGTTTCCATCAGTCTAGTCTGAAGACTTGCAGACTCTTCCATCAAAATTTGAAAACCTCCGGACTACCAGACTCAAGACTCAAAGTCTATCCTTATTGACAATTTCTAGACTGTCTAAGAAGACTTATCCAGAACTGAATGTTTCGTTAAGGATTTGATTCTATCAACTAAAGAAGATTTCTTGGTTGGATACAGCATGTCGGAATCCATTATTCAAATCAAGATTGAGTTAGGGATTTTGGATCTGTTGATTGGCAAAGTATACTTGGAAGGTTCTACTTATGGAAACCTAGATCCTGATTGTATGGGCGAGTAGGATTGGTGGGCTATTGTCATATTCTTTAAATAGCTCGAAATCTTCCTAATTGATTCTGTCCAATGGTTAGATTGGAAAAATTCATTTGGTAAGTGCCAACGGGTGTGATGGCATGAAGGAGTATATAAGGAAGATGTTCCAATTGTTCGAGAGTGTATGCAATAGAAGAATTCCAAAGTTTAAAGCTCCTTGTTCTTAGTCAATTAAATTGTTAAGCGAAATCTTATATGCAAAAGAGAGTCTATATCTTTGAGAGACCTTGAGGAACTGTAGCAGAGTCTCTACTCTGTGGAATCAAGGAAGAGCTTTACTGTAACAACTCTTTTGTTTTATAGTAAAATCCAACCGGTGGGCTGTTAATGCGAAAGAGTAGACGTAGACTTGGATTAAGCCGAAGCACTATAAACCCTATGTTCTTATTCTCTTCCCTACACTCTTTTACTTTGACTGTAACTCGATTTGTTTACAAGAGTCTAATTTCCTTTTCATAATCTATTGCTAATTAGAGTTGCACACTTCAATCGGGGAAATTTGTTTTTACACCTATTCACCCCCCTCTAAGTGCTCATACTAGCTTTCACACATTCCACTCAGTGCATGTGACCAAAGTTAATTCTTATCTCCACAATTGATATTTTCTTCCACAAAGTCGATGGATTTATTAGAGACCTATTGCACTTTAATAATCATAAATATCTACCTCGTTAAATCTACGAAATCAAGAGAAAGCATGGTGGAAGCACGCTTGGAAATACGATGATTTGGTGCTGAAAGTTAGTCAATTAGATCCATAATGTACATGTCAAATGGGACAGCATATTAAAAGGAGTTGTTACAGACTTTTGGGCACGAAAGACCGTATTCTAATAGTTAAAATTAGCAGTATTTTTGCTTTGCCTTTTATGCAAAAGCATGGCGCTTCGATTTTTTTTCTTTATTGTTTGTCAAAATGAGTGTATCATGATGCACATACCAAGGCAAAATTGTCCAAAACATTCTAAACCTAGAGCACTTTAGTCAATTCAATCGTAAATCTTTCAATTATACTAATTGAGTTCTAAACATTTTCACAGATTCATTCACTTTTGCTGACGTGAATTGCCAACGCTATTATGACACCTTTTTTTTTTTTTTTTACAATTTTTGGAGCTAGGTGAGGGTCGGCTGCAACCCTTGCTGGCTCTACCTCCAAAAACTAGAAAAAAGGCAAAGGAAAGTTTTTTAAAAAAAAGGAAAAAAATCATAAAAATTCAAATATTATTTAAATATTATTTAAAAAATGCAACGTCAACTCCAATCGTCCATTTCAGTAATTTCCAGTCAAAATTAGTCGGATGGACTCAATTGGCAAAATGTGAAAATGTTTATGACTCAATAGGCAAAATCGAAAAGTTTATGACTAAATTAATAAAAGTATAATAGGTTTAGGATTTTTTTCTTACAATTTTCCCCACATACCATAGACAAATCAATATATAATGGGAGTGAAGAAATCTAAAATAAGACATAAGGCCTATTGGATAATTTGAGAGGATAGCTTTGATATGTAAAACAATTCTAATGTCCTACACAGGGTGTAGTCATACGAGTATGTAGATACTTGTGCTAATCTGGTGAAAGCGTTTTGATTTGAGCAGATCTTCACCAACAATTGGTATATTTTCTTTTGTAGCTTGGCCACAAAAAAATTAGATCAAGCTTCTTTTTCCGAGTTGATTACTTCGTACGCCAATGGCTTACTTCCCATCACTTTGAAGAGAAGGATTTCTCGCTCCAGTAAGGCATTTGGCCCTCACTACAGGGCCTTTCCCATTGGATGCTTTTTGTGGAATTCATTTGCTTAGTAATTTCACTTCCTATCAAATCAAAGTGTAAGTCATTATCAAAATAATAAGATATTTCTAATGAAAATTCGTAAGGAAGACTTCATCTAGGTGTGAACCGAGACATTGCATTCAAATTATGTTGTTCAAAAGGATTTACGAGTTTGAACTTCAAAAAAGAATGGCACTTCGATGGGGTAAAGTGTCCATACACCAAAAAGAAAGGAGGTAAAAATGTCCACTAAGGTTGGGTGTGATAGGCATTGTGTCTAGAATTTAGCTTATTCTACTACGGTCTCCATTAATGTCATAGATGGGGTTAAAAATATCACTAATGGTAATCAAACCTAGTTATTACTCCAATCATTACGAATTCCACGTGATTTGATCATAAGTCTCATTGATAAGGAAAACATGTAAGTAACTGGATTTAAATCAATCTTACCAAGCCTTGCTCGGCCACGTATCAATGACTTCATATATCTAAAGAATTTCTTAGTTTTTTAGTCTGCTTGGTAGGATTGAAGATTTATTAAAAAAAGAAAAAAAAGAAAGTGCATTTGGAGAAAGTTGATGAATTAATGAGTTTCGAGTTTTTCTACTTGAACTATATTAGAAAGTATATTTAACTTTCTTTGTAAAGTGTAGCCAAAAACGAGAAGCTCCAGTACACACTACATTTGCTTAGTAATTTCATTTCCCATCAAATCAAAGCGTAAGTCATTATCAAAATAATCGGATATTTCTAACACAGTTTAGCAAGGAAGACTTCGTTTAAGTGTGAACTGAGATATTGCATTTAGATTATGTTGTCGAAAAGGATTTACATGTTTTGACTTTGATAAAGAATGGCACTTCAAATTGGTAAAGCGTCCACAAACCAAAAGAAAGAAGTTGGGGGGGGGGGGGGTCTAGGGAAGGGGAGAGGGAGTGTCCACTAAGGTTGCATGCGACGGGCATTGCATCTAGAATTTAGCTTATTCTATTTCTGTCTCCAATGACATCATAAATGAGGTTAAGAATATCACTAATGCTAATCGAGCCTACTAATTACTTCGGTTATTATGAATTCCATGTGACTTCATCATAAGTCTTATTCATAGGAAAACCGGTAAGTAATTGAATTTAAATCAATCTTACCAAGCCTTGCTCGGCCATGTATTGATGACTTCATGTATCTAAAGAATTTCTTAGTGTTTTTGCCTGCTCGGTAGGATTGAAGATTGATCAAAAAAGAGTGCATTTTGAGAAATTTGATGAATTAATGAGTTTTGAGTTTTCCTAGTTAAATTATCTTACAAAGTATATTTAAATTTCTTCATAAAGTCTAGTAAAAAACAAGTAACTCCTATAAGCACTACATTGGCTAGTAATTTCATTCCCTATCAAATCAAAGCATAAGTGGTTATCAAAATAATTAGATATTTCTAACGAAAATTCGTAAGGAAGACTTCATCTAAGTGTGAACTAAGATATTGCATTCAGATTATGTTGTCCAAAAGGATTTAATGGCACTTCAATAGGAGTGTCCACAGAGAAAGGGGGAAAAGTGTCCACTAAGGTTGGATGTGAGGTGACCTTTGAGTAATGGTTAAGATATCAACATTAGAGAAGATTGATGGCTCAAGATCAGAGTAATTGGGGTGGTCCGCGAATCTGGCCAGAGAAAGCAGCTGAATTAATCAACAAGGAAGAATCCAGATGGAAGGAAACCGTTGTACATAATTTGTTTGATGAGCTGATTATTAATGAAAGTTTTAGCAATTCCCTTGCAGATGAAGATGAGAAAGAGAAACTAAAAAGTCGGGGACCTACTCTGGGAAGCACTTCCAGCCATCTCAGAAACATAAACATTCAGCAGCAAACAGATCAAGCATCATCATCTTCATACCAGACCCCTAAATCTCCATGGCATTTGATACGGAAGTTGATTACCACTCCAAAAATCAGGCTTTTCATTTAGAGTTTGTGCCAAAAGGCACTTCCCACATAAAAAAAGAATTTTGTTCGCTAAAAGAAAAATTTACCTGCCATCTTGCCTTCTGTGCCAACAAAGCCTAGATACAGTTGAAAACCTCTTCCTTCACTGCGGACGGATGAAAGAAGTCTGGTTGAATCCTGCAATAAGCTGCAGATCTCGTTCAGGGGTCTCAAAGGAATGGAAGGGTGGTTCTTAAACTACCAAAAGATTTGCAAAATTTATGAGTTTTTTCGGCTGCACAGCGGGACATCTTGGCATATGCGGAAGCCATGAAACTCTTCAGTACACGAACTGAAACTAGTTATGGAATTCAATAATTGGGCTTTGAGAAGTGCACTTACTGATTGCGATCTGCTAGCATGGGACGTGGAACCTCTAATCACCGAATGCAAAAGTCTGATGGCCCAATCCTCTAAACTCGTACCCTTCTTTTCAATTTCATCATCCTTTTTCTCTAGCAATTGATTCCGCTAACTAGCTTGATTTCTGAGTTTGCTCCTTTTGTGACCAACCACTACCACTACTCGCTCCTTTAAATGTTGAGTGGCCATGCTAATTGGACTCACTTATTTGATGTGACCAAACACATATGATAAAGTGAAGTCTATTTTTTCCGCTTTCACATGAGAAGTAGTAATTAAAGACGTAAATCTTATCATTTCAATATACTCAATTATTAAAATAGAAAACTTTAAAACGAGAAGAAAAGATAAATAAAAATACCAGCAATGGCACACGAATGGTACAGTAGGCAGCCAATACCTGGGTAGAGTGCCCTCTCTTGCTTTTCCACATCAGCTCTTAACTCTTAATATGGAAGATTGCCGTATTGCAATTACATTCAACGAAGCAAGTAACAGTAGGTGACGGAAGGATCGAGTTGCACATAAACAAGATCAAGCAAGTTGAGATACTCAATCTAAAGAAACGTTTGAAAGACAATCAATTGTTCACCCCAAATGCAAGTGGAAAAGTGGCTACACAATACATACCTCTCTAAACATGTACACGTTAACCAGCGGCTTTGTAACCACTGGGATTCGCCCCAGTAGCCACTCTTCCAACATGGAAGGGGGAGGTGAGGGATTCAAATTCCCACCTTCTCAGGGGGGGATGGGGTGGTAACGTGTAAGTTTCAGGAGTGGGTTTTGACTCTCACGCCCTGTAAGAGGCAGGGCAAAAGTCTGAGAGTAAGTATAGAATAGGAATAGAGTAGAACTGACAAAAAAAAAAAACCAGCGGCTTTGTGGGCTCCATGACCTCCATTTTGCTTGGTTATAATAAATTATATTGCAAACGTCATTTTTTAATGCATCAGAAATGAAAAAAAAAAGCCAAAAAAGTTACTTAATTTCGGATGACATCATCCACTTTTTCCGTCAATTTTTTTTAAAACCAAGCAAGTTAATTTTAGATGGAAAGTCCATCACACTTATTATTTCTTGTCATTCTTATCTAATAATCATATATATTTAGAAAATAAATTCAAATCAAAAGGGAGAAAAATAAGGCACATAATATATATGTATTTTTTCAATTTCTTGTATGTGATTATGACTTACATGGAAACATTGTAATGACAAACAAGAAATTTTTTTTTTTTTTTGGAATTTTGGCAGAAATAGGTGTGTTAAGTGAAGTGGTAATAATCTTGGCATGAATTCTCAATGTGTTATCGCTCCTCAGGTTGTCAATGGCACGGCAAACCTTCAATTGAATTGGCTGCCGCTAGACGATTGTGTTAGTGAGGCCACTTCAATCGGAAGTTTGCCCCACCATCAATAACCCTAGAAGCAATAACACGTTAAGGATGCATGTTAGGATTGTTAGCTCCTTTATGTGTATTACCACTTCACTCATCACTCCTATACCTGCCAAAGTTTCAAAAAAAAAAATCTTGTTTATCACTACAATATTCCCATGTAATCTTGATCAAAAATAAAAATAACATTATGTGCCCTATTTTTTTATCCCTTTTTATTTGAATTTATTTTCCTTATATAGATAATTTTAAGATAAGAATAACAAAAAAATGATAATTGCCATGTACTTTATGTCTGAAATTAACTTGCTTGGCTTAACAAAAGAAAAAGTGAATGATGTTATTCGAAATTAAGGGACTTTTTTTTTTGGCATTTTTTTTTTCATTTCCCATGCAATACATACCTCTAAACATGTACACCTTAACCAGCGGCTTCGTGGGCTCCATGACCTCCATTTTGCTTGATTATAATGAATTATATTGCAAACGTCATTTTTTTATGCATCAGAAATGGGGAAAAAAAAAAAAGAAGCTAAGAAACATTACTTGATTTCGGATGACATCATCCACTTTTTCCATTTTTTTTTTTAAAGCCAAGCAAGTTAATTTCAGATACAAAGTCCATCACACTTATTATTTCTTGTCATTCTTATCTAATAATCATATATATTTAGAATATAAATTCAAATCAAAAGGGAGAAAAATAAGGCATATAATATATATACACACACACACATACATACATACATATATATACACATTATTTTTTCAATTTCTTGTATGTGATTATGAATTACATGGAAACATTACAATGATAAACAAGATTTTTAAAAAAAAAAAAATTGGCAAAAATAGGTGTGTTAAGTGAAAGGGTGATAATCCTGACATGAATCCTCAACGTGTTATCACTCCTCTCCTCTGGTTGTCATGGCATGGCAAACCTTCGATTGAATTGGCTGCCGCTACGCGATGGTGTTGGCGAGGCCAATTCAATTGGAAGTTTGTCCCACCATCAATAACCCTTGAAGCAATAACACGTTAAGGATTCATGTTAGGATATTTAGCTCCTTTACGTGTATTACCACTTCACTCATCACTCTTATATCTACCAAAGTTTCAAAAAAAAAAAAAAAGAATCTTATCTATCACTACAATATTCCCATGTAATTGTAATAAAAAAACAAAAATAACATTTTGTGCCCTATTTTTCTCCATTTTGATTTGAATTTATTTTCCTTATATATATAATTATAAGATAAGAGTAACGAAAAATGATAAGTGTGATATACTTTATGTCTGAAATTAACTTGCTTGACTTAAAAAAGAAAAAAAAAAGTGAATGATGTTATTCAAATTAAAGTAACTTTTTTTTGGCATTTTTTTTCATTTCCTATGTATTGAAAAAATTGACGTTTGGCAATATAGAGAGAGGATTTACTATGACTGAGCAAAATGGAGATCATGGAGCCCAGGGCGCCGCGGATTAAGGCATACTTTTTTAGAGGCATGTTTTGCATCAGTACTTTTCCACCTAAATTTAGGGTGATTGGTTGTTTTGCATTAATCGGTGCTCTCACCCTTTTATAAAGACAGATGTAAGATTGTTGAATGGTCGAAAATAAAGAGGGTCATTGTTCAATGTCTTCTTATTTATTTTTCTCTTGTGTCTGAACAATCAGTTTCCATATTCATTATATTATTTTATTATTATTTATTCTCTATTGTTATTTACTATTTTTTTTATTATTAAAGATGGGCTCGGTCGGCATAGAAATTGCATTGGGACTTCGCGACTCTAGCAGTGGACATAAATGGGCTTATCATATCCAGCCCCTTTCAATCTTAACCTCACCAAGCTCATTCCCAAATATAACCATAAGCGCACACTAAGTCCATTTTCAACTATACATATACACGCACGCATATATATATTATATCTTTTTCTCCTTTCGTTACTCACAGAATCCAACAAACTTATTTGTAAATAAATGCAAGCAAGATCAATGTTCAAGCCTTTAGCGAGAAGCATCCGTACGTTGTCATCTACTACCTTTGGCCGTCGCCGGAGTGCCTCCGTCGGCCACCATCTCGACTACCACTGATTCAGAACTCACACGCACGGCCTCAGCATGACCCAAACAAAAAAAATAAAAAAGGAACGCGATGAACAAGCCGGTGCCAATGAGTTTAGAGATAAGCACGGAGGCCGTCGTTTTCCGGTTACTTCCTCATCCGCGACCACCAACGAACGCAGTGGTCAGATTCAATCTCAGCAACGACTGTATCCGACTGAAATCGTGCTCAGCAATCAATACGCGCTCAAAATAATCCACACGAATTTATTTTTAAAAATTTCGCCGAACGAATGGTGCGCAGTTGATTGAGGAGCACATCTTGAACCATTTCAAGTTCAGATTCCTACCTAGGTTCGAGCCTACCAACGCTAGATGCTCGCAATCGGAGAAACAAACTCAAATGGATCGCGTCAACAGAGGATTCAATATCTGAGCTGCAGTACGGGTCGAGAATCCGAATCGGAGCCCACGGAAGAGCTTCACAACTGGAAGGTCTCGGCGCCTCGGGACCCCGGTCGGCTTTGGAACAGGCGGGAGACGGCAGTGCCGGCGAAGACAGCGGAAGGCGCCGGGAGGGCGATGGGGGAAGTCCTCTGGAGTGAAGACACGAGGCGGTGAGGAAAAACGACTCCCAGCTCTTTCGGTAACCGCGATTGAGAGGAGAGGCGAAAGAAGCCACGATGGCGACGGCGGCGGTGGCTGAAGCTGTAGAGATGACCTTGCAGCGACGATGGGCCGCGTCGACGGGCGAAAAGAGGAAGAAAGAAGAAGGTTTCTCGGATCGCTTTTGCTAGAAATGATCTCCGTTTTTCTCTCTCGTTTTCTCAGCTTTGAACGAAGGGAGTCGGTTACAGGAGAGAGAAAGATGAGGAGAGAGAACGACGTCTTTCTCAATTGGGCACATTCTACTCAAATAAAGTTTTCTAATTCAAAAAAGTCGCATAATATCGTGATACACTTTAAGCTCCTTCCTTATGTAGATGGCCACGTTAGCAATTATTGACCACCACTAATCAGCGGATTGCATTAGAATTCTACACAAAATGACAATATTAAAAAACGTTCAAAATATTTAAGACTTGATTTGATAGTTTTCTCCAGATATATAAAAAAATTTTGATTTATGTGATCACTGTTTAGATTCACGACATATCACTACTATTAATGAGAGATTGCACTTAAAAGGAAACAAGAGAGAAAATGTATGAAAGATCGAAACTATTTGAAAATAAGTGAAAGGGTGAGATCACAAGTCATGACCTTATGAAACCTAATTTTGTAGAATTTAGTGAAATCATTATCAATGATTCGAAAAAATTAAAGTATCAGATAAAAGTATTGTCTAGTATTTCAATAATGTAACAAGTTCAATTTAAAGTTAATAACAAGAAATTTTTATTCAAACACCATTTGTGCTATAGGTTTTGACGGCATACACATTAGGAGAACCTATATCAAAAGTCTTAAGCGTTCCGCCTAGGGGCCATTGGTTTTCTTGTCTTCATTACGATTTTGGATATGCTTTTTATTTCTTTAAAAATTTGACTTATTTTATGATGTGTTGTTCATTTAACACCATATTTTCTCAATTTCTATTAAAACATATCACGTTAGATTTCCGGCATTTGCATTCAACACAATTGGTAGATATCTTGTCGAAAGAATAAAATTGCACCCTTTTCCAAATTATATAGAACTTTCTTGTACTTTTTTTTTAATATTTGGGAATTGATTGTATTTTGGACCAAATATTATGACTTTTAGTGTAATTTTCTCATTCATATCACTACTACAATATTAATCTTTTCGTTGCAATATCAGGCAATCACACAAGTCCATATATAGAGAAAAAGAACTTGATAGAAAAAATATAAATATATACATGTGCGCATAAATAATGTCAACAAAATACACAAGCACATGAATAATGAGGTCCATAAACTTGAACGGTGCAGCAACGTAGAAGTCACTGCTGAAGATTGTGGTCCACAGGAACAAAATGGGGGAGAATTGGATTTTATAAGATGTCGGCAATTTATGTATGGATCGTTTTCCTGTAGTTGATCTGTGACTATTTCAAAATTTAATCATCAAAAAGAAAGAAAATAACTTTTCAAAAGCATTGAGAAATTGTCCAAATTAGACACTAGGATCCCAACGTCTCTTTAGAAAAAAGCTCCATATGATTCATTGATTATGCTCAATACTCCGGTATATTTTAAAAAAGACGAAATTACTAAGATAACTTTTAGAAAATCATGTATTCTTTGATTAACTACTAGTTTAATTCAAATTTTAAAATCAAAATAATGTATTGTGCTCGCTAAACCTTTTGGTAGGCTTACATATGGACAAATATACATAATCATCGTTGTTGAAAAGCATTATGGAGACGAATAATGTGAAACCCATAAGAATAAAACAAAATAATTTTTAAAAAAAATGACAAGGAGATATATATGTGAAAGTGGTTGCGAAACTTTGACATTAGCTCTACTTGCCAAGTTACGCTAAAAAAAAAAAAAAAAAAAAAGGCAGCAAATCTGGAAGACAGATCCCGGGTGACTGAGGTCTCAATGGAAATAAAACTGGAAAATCTGAAATTAATGACATGCAACCCAAATTAAAAATCCAATGACATCAGGTACAATTGTACCCAAGCACAAGTGTCTTTGTTGAAAATATAAAATTAAACTTACATCAGAACATTAAGACATTCCCAAAGATGACATTTCAAAGTAGAATATGTCTCGAGTCGAGACTATTTCAAGGATGCGCTAACACCGTTGAAATTAGTAAATGATATGTAACAAAACATGTTGCGCAAAATATGACACTTATCAAAGAGATCACAATCTGATTGACAAGAAAATATGGAAAAACGACCACGCTTGCGATGAATGTTGTGTGCAACATCACAATCTATCTATTTGCATATATCTAAATCTCACATGAGAGATTGAATTAAATGCCATCCACTACTTCAACAAGGACACAGATGTCCTAGGGTATCAGGAAACATGTGCCACCCCAAATTTGTTTTGCTGGCTTAATGATTGCTTCCTTAACATCTGCAAGCCGACTCATATTGCACTCACATCTTCCCAGTTACTCTGTTTCACTCTTACTGGCTTCCTGTTTCTCTCTCTCTCTGAATTTGCGTATTAGACTATATGGAAATCCAATGCCACCCTCATAAAGTACAGCTGGATCCACTAATTGTTTGTCTTCAAGCATTACCTTTAAATCATTCTCCAGTGGTGTGCATATTAGCATATATCCCAACCTTTTCACGGTTCCACTCGATACTCTAAGTTTAATGCTAAATCGTAAATAACTCTCGTTAAATTGCCCAAAATCAACTCCTCCCTCCAACACTCCCCATAACACATTTGATTTGAGATACTGAATCCACACATGATCCGAATCAAATGAACCGAGAGTACCTGATAGCACATTCCGCCTTTGGCCGTGAACATGTGGCACAATGTCAAAAGATACTTCCTTTTCTCCACCTTCTACACCGACCACAGCACAGAGAGCCAATCCTCGGATTTTGTCATAGAAGTCCTTTGAAGCCATGAAAGATATGGTACTATCTTCAGAAAGGACGAACTCCTTTGGCATCTCTCCTCCAGGCCGAACAATTCGGAGAATAGGAGAAATGAAGGAATAACGGTACTTCTGTTAAATGAGTAATATGTTAGAAACACCCAAATTGAAGTAAAAGAGTTTGATTTGACTATATTGCTTTTAATTCACAGGATAGCAAATCATTCCCTTGCAAAAGTTTTAGCCACCCCTATTACATATACATGCATCACTCTAAATTAGATTTGTTTTTTTGTCTAGAATTTTCAGCTTTTGCATTATACCAACACAGCGCGCCCAACTTTCAGTATCACCATGCGCGCGCAAAGAGAAAGAGATTAGGAGAGGTCAACCATGTTCATTCCTTATGTGGAGTAATTTGTTGAATTATCTTCTCGTGTGGTCATTTTACTATTTTGCAAATCTTCTATTTCATTTGAACTATCTTCCTCTTTGCTTGTTTGATCATGTTCATGCGTGTAGAATCAAATTAGTTGCTTATCTAGCATTTTCAGCTTTTGTGATGAACATACAATCGCCCACCAAAACTGTATCAATGAGAGAGAGAGAGAGAGACCTCAACTGTGAATTCGAGAGAGACCTCAGCTCTGAATTCGTCGTCCATCGGTTCTGGGAATGATATGTTTTCTTGTGCTCCAATGAATGTTTGATAATCTTCATTTTGACTCTCATAAAGTATAGCTGGATCTATCAATTGATCATCTTTCAAATCGTTCTCTAGTGGCTTGCATATTAGGCGGAATCCACACTCTTTCACAATTATACCACCCGAGTCTACTCTAATCATAAGATGGAATTGAGTCCTGTCATTTGCATGAAAGACATCTTCTAGTCCTTTCCATAGAAATGATAGTTCGAAAACCTGAAGGAACACATGATCCAATAATGATGAATTGACATAGTACCTACAATATCTGATACTTTTGCCACCAATGAGTGTATGGAGACACAAATAAAAGGTATCTGTTCCTTCATCTTTTCGTTCATCTGTTCGTTCATCTTTTCGGAATACAACACAAATAGCTAACCCCATGAACTTCTTAAACAAGTCCTTTGAAGCCGTGAAAGATATATAACCCTCTTCATTACGGCGCAACCACTGTGGCATCTCTCCTCCAGGTAGAAGAAATTGGTTGCTACAATAATAAGTATAACGCCTTCTGGGATTAAAATGCTGTCATAGATGTAATCTGTTAGATAATTTTTCTAAATTGGCACATAAAAAGAGGAGTTTCAATGAGTTAAGTGGGTAGTCCTAGAGCTTAGCTCGAGTTAGCAATAGCATTACAAAGGTGTTTGTTAATTAATTGGTGGAAACGGGATATTTATTGTAGAAGATTTTGTAATTGGATGAACTTGTATTGTTGACATATATTGTTGAAGCTTTTCATTTGGTGATCCTTGTAATTCCATAGCAAACTAGAGTTCTATAGATAGAGAAAATGTCATTCACATTGCCCTATAGCCACCTCCACTACATATACATACGAAATCACTTTCTATATATTTGATTTTCTTAATTAGCCGATCGATCCTAGATTTTCAGCGTTTTGTGTGTGTGTGTGTGGGTGGGGGGCGGAAGAGAGAGAGAGAGAGAGAGAGAGAGAGAGAGAGAGAGAGAGAGAGAGAGAGAGAAAGACTAACCTCAGGGTTGCACAAACCATTCATGGTCAATCCACTACTAACCAGTTTAGGACATGAATTTAATAGGACATACTGAACATGAGATATGTCGGGGGCAATTTTACTCAAAGATTTGCAACCTGTTGCCGACAATTTAATCAATTGTGGTGGAATCTTGGGAATCTCTCTTAGTTTTTGGCAATATGAAACATTCAACACGTTTAACTTAGGAAAACATGAAGGATTTTGTAGAAATTCTACTTCTGATAGATTGCATCCATCAAGGTATAGGCTCAATAACTCACTAAATCCTGTCTTCATGTGGGGATCACTCAAATCCTCCTCCATCTTTGGAAACTTGGTTAGTTTTGAGCAGCCACGGAGGTTCAAATCTTGAAGATTGTTCAACTTGTAAATGCTAGATGGAAGGATTGCCAGTTTCTTGCAATTGTTTAAACACATTTTTTCCAATGAGACAAGATTTTCTATGGATGGAGGAAGTTCCTCAATTGAAGTCCCAATTAAACCAAGTTTATGCAAGCCTTCGATTTTATCTGGAATATCAGGGAATCTTTGCAATTTTGGGCAATAATTGAGATCAAGAAGTAGGAGATTCTTCGACTGGAGTACATTGGGGAAATGACGAAGTTTAGAGCACCCACTCAAATTCAACAATTGCAAATTGTCATGATATGCAATTGATTTGTGGACAAGCTCCAAGTTTTTGCATTCACTGAGATCCAATTCTGCGAGACTTGGAGTATAGCTGATGTCCGGCATACAAACTAGTGACCGGCAATTATGGAAGTTGATGTACTTTAATTTTTTTAATTCCTGCAAGAAATATCCCGCAGAAAAAACAAACTTAGTTAAATATTCATTTAAAATATCTGGTTCCGATTTTTCCCACATCATAATTCATAAGCATTATCACAAAACTTTGATGAACAAGTAACTACTTCTATCTTATCGCGGTATGTATGTATGTATATATGGACATTTATGCTGTTTAGTAGGGCAAAAATCAGAACATTGTTCCTTGCTTGGAAAAGGTGAAATAATATGTATAAAAGAATACAGTAATTGGAGATGTTTTCCTAAGAACAATAACAAACATCATCAGATTCAATACACAGCCATAAGCAATGAAAAAGTACCAAGTAAATACATACCTCAAATTGTTTGGGCACTGCATTGATCTTGCCGTTACGCATAGCAAGTCCAACTAATTTCTTTGGACCATGGCTAAATTCCAGAGTCGAACCACAATTAGGCCATTCAAACCACCTTAACTCACTAGGGAGATGAATGGGATCTTGAACAAAGTTATTTACATTAAGCAAAATGAGTAACTTCAAGTTTTTAATCTTTGTGAAAGTATTGGGACCAATATTCATCTCTTCTGCCTTTGGTAGCTGCAAGACTATGGCTTTTATCGCCCTTTTTTCCTGTATATTATTTCGAACATATTTAGGTTTATTTGTAACTTCAGTAAAAAAAAAGGTCAAAGATAATAATAGATTATGAGTATATATACCAACAACTATTACCTTATCTTGTGATAGAACATCACGAACATCATCATGAAGCCACAATCTACTGCGTTTTGTGGGATCATCACGATCTTCACCTTTAACAATATCCATACCCATTAATTGTATTAATTCATGCATTTGTATATTCTCTTCCTCTTCACTAATCAAGCAGCGCTCAATGAGAACTTTTATCCCAATAGTCGTGTGAAAATCACAACTATCAAGAACTTTCTTAATGTATTCTGTATTCCTCCCCTTGAAGAAACAGGCAATGTGCAAAAAAATCTCCTTTGCATAAGGCTCCAATCCATCATAACTTACTTTTAACACATCATTGATCTCCCCATCAGGAGTTTCGGCAAGTTTTTGCAAGGTACTTTCCCATTCATCTTCTCCTCTACCACATAAGAAAGCACCCAACGTCTGAAGAGCCAAAGGAAGGCCTCTCGCATAATGCAAAACTTGATGAACAAGATTATTGCTTATTTCTATCTCTTGATTTCCTCGAAAAGCATGCTTTCTTAAAAGTTCAAGAGCTTCACCCTCCTCAAGAGCTTTAACTTCATATATATGATATGGATTTACCCCATGAGAAGTTAGCAGATGCTTATTTCTTGTTGTGATAATTATCCTACTTCCTTCACCGAACCACTCTCGCTCTTTGGCTAAAGCATTTAACTGGCATGCATTATCAACATCGTCAAGAATGATGAGAACTTTTTTACTACAAAGTCTTTGTTTAATTAACTGCCTTCCTCCACCAACATTGTAGATTGTTAATTCCTTCCCTTGTAATAATTGCGAAAGCAGTTTTTTTTGCAAAGGAACCAAATCATTGGAATTTATGGAATTTTCTCGAACACGTTCCAAGAAACTAGCACCTTGAAAGTCTCTAAAGATAGCGTTATGAATGGCTTCAGCAAGGGTTGTCTTCCCTACACCTCCTTGTCCCCATAATCCCACCATAAGAACATCACCCTCGGACTGTAGATTTAAGATTGTTTTAAGCTCTTGTACTCGGGAATCTATCCCCACTAGATCCTTGGCTACATATAATGGTGTCCGACTTAGTTGCGTTGAGATCTCCTGTACGATTTGTTGGATACGCCCCGCTTCATCTCTGACAAGGAAAAGATAGTTGAAATTGCTTATAGAGTAATCCAAAGAAATGAATAAGTAATTATAGAGAATTGTCGAGTAAGAAACTAGTCCGCAATGTATTTGGAGATGATTGTCCGAATATGTTCAACTAGCAAGATGCCTGTGTCTCCATAGGTCTATGACTATATTTTTTCATCTTATGCTTCATGTTATGTGTTAATTTATTATTGCATTTAGTAAAAATTCAAGTTAATTATTGGATATGCAAAATTCCAATAGGCATTGTCTTGATCTCTTTACAAGTTCATTGAATTATCTTGTTTTTCCTTAGATTTTGCGAATGCCTACCTTTTTATCTGGTATTTCTCTTAGCAAAGTAGTAGCTGTGATGGATACCAACAACGTGAATTCTGAGTTAGCATTGCCATGGGGTAAATCCTTATAAAAATAAAATATCCTTTGGGATGGCTTGAGTCCCACTTTTCAAAGTGGACAAACAAAGACACGGACGCCCGCCGTTGGGACAAAGAAAACTATCTTTTAATTACCTTTTGCTCTCTAAAGCTTCAAGTACTTACAAGAATGTCATTAAGGGCTGCATTTCCTTTCAAAAACCTAGTTTTTCATTCTTTCTTCTTATAAAAAAATAAAATAAACATTTCTAATAAATAAGAAAAAGGTTTTTTTTTTCCTCAAAATAAGAAAAAGGTTGACAGAACACAAAATTTATCTTCTTCTATGTATGATGGGACACATAATGAGGTAAATACTCTCTCGACAAAATATTTCGCTCGAGAAAATGACTGTGGATACAAGGATGGGAGAGATGCTCTTGCGAGAGAGGTGCCCATATTGATCAATGAATGGCTTGATGTAATTGAAATGGAGATTAATTTAAAGAAGCCTGAGGGACAAGCAAGATACTTGTTATTTTCATCTTTTAAAGAAAAAAATCAGATCAGCTGAAATAAAAGATTCAATTAAAGTTGATAATTTTACTATCATAAGTTTTTTTAAAACAAAAAATATTTTTTACGCATGTATTTTAAGATATATGACAAATCGATAAACTAATGCTAATCAATCATATATGAGCCATATGACACAATTATGCTATATGTCTTGCCCTACCATGTGCTGCCACGTTGCAATGACATAGCAAAGTTCCCTGCCACATGGTGTACAAATGAGTGAAAACTCTCCCAGCTTCAACTATATATAGTAGATATAAGATGTCAATATAGACTAGTATAGGTTAGTTTCAAAATTTTGGGTTTCGTGAAAAAAAATTCATATTTGCCTGGCATTTTAATATTTATAATCTACTTAAAAGAACGAAAAAGGGAATGGGCAAGCCGTGCCCGGGCCCTCAACAGGGGAAAATCCTGTGCCTGGCCTTCGCCCCTGCCTAGTAGCCGCATGTCCCGGCGATCGTGACATGCCCCTCAATGTCGCCCGTCCTCTCCGTTTCCCTGCTGTCTTTCTCTGTGACAGAAGAAAGTCTTAGCCGTTGTAGCCAGCCTCCGGCGACCATCGTCGAAGGCTACCCAACCCCCGATCAGGGTTCGACGCCCCAGATCTGGGGTTGCGAGTCATCGCCTAAGCCCCTTGATACAGAGAGACGGAGACCGGTTGAGATGACACGGTTGGGGCTGCGTGGGGACATAGCAATCAGGCGGCGGCGTGGCCATCGGGGGGCTTTGAGAGGACGAGCGGGCTGCTCTGTCTTGCTCGCACGTTGTTCTCTGTTTCGTGTGCTAGATAAGGCGTGACCTGTGTTGTGTGAGTGTGTGTTTGCTTGAGAGTGAGAGGTAAAATTACCCGACTTTATAGGATCCCAAACCTTGGAGAAAATCAAGCGTCAAAAGATCTAGACTAATTGAAGTAGTAGAGTTGTTCTCACATACTCATCAGTAAGATGCCACCCGGACAAGTGGCCAGCGTCATGGAGAGCTTTCTTCCATCTCTTTACTTGCTCCGAATTCTTCCCGAACTTGACCACATGCTCACCCATAGCTTTTCCATAGCTCTGTTTCTGCCCCTTCACTTCTCTTGGTTCTACTTTGTAAAACACCGGAAGGACCTTGAGGCCTTTTTTCTCCTTGCACTCCATGATTTTCGTTATCTCAGCCAAACACCATGTCGAAGAGGCATAGTTCTCAGAGAAAACCACAACTGCAATTTGCGATTCCTCGATCGCTTGCATAAGTGCAGGTGATATTTGTTCTCCCTTCCTTAGCTCTTCATTGTCGATGTAAGTGAATATCCCTACTTGATCTAGAGCTGCATAGAGATGACTGAGAAAGTGATTGCGGACATCTGGACCTCTGAAACTCAGGAAGACATCGTAACTCCTTCTGGGATTCTTGGAGGAAGAAGAATCCATTACATCGTAACTCCTTTTGGGCTCCTCGGAGGAAGAAGAAGCCATTACATCGTAACTCCTTTTGCGCTCCTTGGAGGAAAAAGAACCCATCAGAATCGAGGAAGAGAGAAGGTTAACAATGAGCAATGAGTTGCCTAAGATTTGGTCCTTTGTTTGCACCATTTGATCTTTTCCTCATTTTCTTTATATATCGGGGGGGCTGACTTTCTTTTTCAAAGGTCAACAAAGAATATTTTTAGGCCTTTCAATTATATTAGAATTTCAGAAGATGAAGGTACTTAAGGATGAGCCAAATCTTAGTGGGATTTTATCGTGTGCTTTAGGCACCTATAGTATTAATAGTAAGACTTTTTTTTCATTGAAGCTTACATTTGACCGAGATGTCTTATCAGAAAAAATCTTTATGTAAGTTGAATTTATAATTACTTATATTGTTAATGAATTTGATTGGTCAATATGAAAAAGAAAAATTCTATCAACGTATTTCATGCGCCCCTCGTTGGACGCCAATTTTCTGATTATTAATCAGATGCACGTGATGATGGACCCGTGACTAATGTACTAGCTTCAGGGAAAACGCGCACGATGATGGACCCCCGACAAATGTGCACATGATGATGGACCCATGACCTATGTAACACGGACACGATACGAAATCTCCATAAGCTTTCGTATCGTGTCCGACACTCCGACACGTGTCCAACACGCTCCGACACGTCCCGACATGCTTCAACACACGGTCAACGAGTGTCGAAAAATCCGACATGTGGTCAACTCTCTCCAACACGCGAGTCCAAAATTCCGACATACGATTTCGACACATACGGGGTCAATTTTAAAAATTTCTAATACTTAAGGGGTCAAAATATAAATATACACAAAAGAAGTAATAAAATAAGTAATAAAATTGCTATAAATATACACGCACGGGGTCATTTCTTTTTTCAATTTTGTTTTTTTAGGATTGTTTTATTTTTTTTAAAGTCTTTTACTATGAAAGAAGTAATAAAAAATGCTATATATGATAAATAAATAAATTTAAAAATATCATTTCAGCATTTTTCTTTAAACAATGTTTTTTTCCTCTAAGTTTTGTGTATTATTGTAACAAATTAAAATAATGAATGATATTATTTAATATTTTTTGTGTAAATTAATTCTAGGCTATTTTTGTTAGTATTTATTTATGTATTTATATATAAATATATAAATAATATATAACGTATTGGAACATGTCGAAATTCTCTATTTTTAAGAAATGACATGTCGGCGTGTCGTGTCATATTGTATCGTGTGTAGCGTGTCCGTGTCGGTGCTACATAGCCCATGACTAATGAGCTAGCTTCGGGGAAAATGGATTCCATATTTTTTTAGTCCTTTGTTTTCCTTTTTCTTTTGGGGAAAATGGATTCCATATACTACCCCTCGTGCACGCACTCTTGCTTCAAAAGTTGGTTAACCGTACTTTCATTTTTTTTTAAAGTGACCAAAAAATGAAATCCTTTAATTAACTCAGATTGAAGAATTGAATTTTTATGTCACCCAAATTTATGCCTGATTTAACAAATGAAACTACAATTTGTCATACCAGCTTTGGGTTCAAACTGTAGCCACTACAGAAAAGCGGATAAAAAGCATCTAAGTAAATTAAATAGGACTAATTATACTACACTTGCATTAGCTCGATCCTTATGATATCTTTTCTTTTTCTTTTTCTCTTTTAGCTTAGTCAAAAACCCAAGTGAATATTTGCTCGTCACTTTCAGAAAAATATAATGAAAAAAGGCACCCCGCTCCAAAAAAATGATCAAACTTTGATAACCGAGTGACCCCCACCATTTATGTTTTGTACCAGCTACGTTTCTTTTAGAACAGCACACGCTCATCTCTAGAGCGAATCCAAGGCGAGACTCACAACCCATTCCCATCTGTCGTCCGTGCTACGACGCTGGGGAAGACCGTAAAGTAAATGAGAAAACTATGCGCATGTGATAGAACTGTGCGTTCAAGCCGCATTCCACTCAGTGCATATGACCAAAGTTAATTCTTATCTCCACAATTCATATTCTCTTCCACAAAGTCGATGGATTTATTAGAGACCCATTGCACTTTAATAATCATAAATGTCTACCTCATTAAATCTACGGAATCAAGAGAAAGCATGGTGGAAACATGCTTGGAAATACGATGATTTCGTGCTGAAAGTTATTCAATTAGATCCATAATGTACGTGTCGAATGGGACAGCCTATTAAAAGGAGTTGTTACAAACTTTTAGGCACTAAAGAACCTATTTTAATAGTTAAAATTAGCATTATTTTTGCTATGCCTTTTGTGCAAAAGGATGGTGCTTCCATTTTTTTTCTTTATTGTTTGTCAAAATGAGTGTGTTATGATGCACGTACCAAAGGAAAAATTGTCCAAAACATTCTAAACCTATAACACTTTAGTCAATTCAGTCATAAATCTTTTAATTATACTAATTTAGTTCTAAATATTTTCACATTTTGTCAGTTTAGTCTATTCAGCTAGTTTTAGCTGGAAATTACTGACGTGGATGGCTAGCGCTAACGTGACAACTTTTTATGAAATTTTCAATTTTTATGAATATATATATATATATATATATATTACTTTTCTTTGCCCTTTTTTCCCCCAATTTTTGGAGCTATGTGAGGGTCAACTGGCAACCCTTGCCGGCCCTAGCTCCAAAAACTAGAAAAAAAGGCAAAGAAAAGTTAAAAAAGGGGAAAAAATCATCAAAATTCAAAATATTATTTTAAAACGCCATGTCAGCTCTGATCGTCCATGTTAGTAATTTCTAGCCAAAATTGGCCAAATAGACTCAATTGGAAAAATGTGAAAAAATTAATGACTCAATAGGCAAAATTGAAAAAATTATGACTAAATTGATAAAAGTGTAATAGGTTTAGGATTTTTTTGACAATTTTCCCCACATACCATAAAAAAAAATCCATATATATAATGGGAGCGAAGAAATCCAAAATAAGACAAAAGGCCTATTGGATAATTCAAGAGGATAGCTTTGACATGTAAAACAATTCTAATATGGTGAAAGCGTTTTGATTTGAGCAGATCTTCACCAAGAATTGTACATTTTCATTTGTAGCTTGGCCACAAAAAATTAGATCAAGCTTCTTTTTCTGAGTTGATTACTTCGTATGCCAATGGCTTACTTCCCATCACTTTGAATAGAAGGATTTCTTGCTCCGATAGGGCATTTGGCCCTCACTATAGCGCCTTTCCCATTGGATTTTTTTTTTTTTTTTTGAATTCATTTGCTTAGTAATTTCACTCCCTGTCAAATCAAAGTGTAAGTCATTATCAAAATAATCAGATATGTCCAACGAAAATTCATAAGGAAGACTTCATCTAGGTTTGAACTAAGACATTGCATTCAGATTATGTTGTCCAAAAGGATTGACGTGTTTGGACTTGGAAAAAGAATGACACTTCAAGAGGGTAAAGTGTCCATAGACCAAAAAGAAAGGAGGTAAAAATGTCCACTAAGGTTGGATGTGATAGGCATTGTGTCTAGAATTTAGCTTATTTTACTGCGGTCTCCATTGATGTCATAGATGGGGTTAAGAATATCACTAATGCTAATTGAGCCTACTAATTACTCCGATTATTATGAATTCCACATGATATGATCATAAGTCTTATTAATAGGAAAACCAGTAAGTAACTGGATTTAAATTGATCTTACCAACCCTTGCTTGTCCATGTATCAACGACTTCATATATCTAAAGAATTTTTTAGTTTTTTAGCTTGCTTGGTAGGATTGAACAAAAAAAAAAAAGTGCATTTGGAGAGAGTTGATGAATTAATGAGTTTTGAGTTTTTCTAGTTGAACTATTGTCGCGACCTAATTTTCGCAGGTTCACCACCTAAAGCTAGGTTAATGGATTACTAAGTTTTTAAGCTTAGCTCGGGCTCTCCCAAGCCCATACCAATTCGCAACTTAGGTTTGAATTCTTAACATGCAAATGATTTTTTAATCAGGAGTCGCCACTAATCTATTTTTGGTGGGTCGATTAGAAACCCAAGTAAAGTAATGGGAGATTTACTTACTCCTACGAACCAGAGATTCATGAGTTCGGGGACTTGATTACACCAGATTATCCTAGTGCCCTTTCGGTACCTTTTTATTTCATTTAAAAAAAAATGTTTGGCAATTGAATTGGTTTTAATTTAACTTCCTAACATGTGAGGTGATCATACATGTGCGCATACCACCAATTTAACACTCAGGAAAGCAATTAAATAATTCAATACTTATCCCAAAGTAACGAAAGCAAGCATCTGCAGTGTTAAATCAGAATTCACATCAGCAACCTTAGATATGATTTCTAATTAACACGCAATTTCAATTTTTGTTTTTTTTTTGTTTTCACTTTATTTAATGAAAATCATGACTTATGCAATGCAAGTAATCTAATATGACATGGTAGCATGACTTAAACTATATGACATGAAGAAATGCAATGATTAAATGCAATCTAAATTAATCAAATGATGACAAGTAATGCGATGCAATGACATACTAAAATGACACGCAACATACAATTTAATATGCAGGTCATATGTCAGGCGACATTTATTAAATGACTTAGTCTAATAATGAGGAAGTTCTAATTAAATGAACCTAATAAAAACTAAATGACATGCATTTGATATTTCTGTGCAAAAATGATTTAGCTAGATTAAAATCCTATCTAATTTAACTAAAGATCAAGTCACATTAAATCTTAATTTAAACTAAGATATCATCGTAATCTAACATGCAATTTATCTAATATGCAATGACGTGCAAAGAATATCTTAATATAACATGATATATGTATGATGATTTTTTGTGTTTTTTTTTATTAATTTCGAAATTTAAATTTCCATGTAATTAAAAATGCAACTTAAACTTAAAAGAAACTAAAAATTCTAAATGAATGCATTTTTTTAGTTTTTTTGGTTTTTTATATTTTCCGAACTGAAATCCCTATCCTAGATATGCCAGATGACAAAAAAGATATGCCAAAACAAACTAAATCCTAATTCAAATATTTTTTAGATTTTTTAGTGGCTTTTTAAAATAATGCGATTACCAACTAAAAATCAAATCTAAACTAATCAAGGCATCCAATCAAATAAAGGATCAAAATAATCGAAAAAATAACCTGTTGTCTCACAGGTCAAATTAACGATTATCCTAACCCTAATTATCACGACAAAGAGTTCAAAATAACTAAAAATCTGATCCGAATTCTTACGGATCAAATTAATAATTATATTGATTAAGCACTTAAAACACTATTAACAAACCCCAAAAATTAATGTAATTAAAAAAATGATCCAATATCTTACGGATCAAATTAGTAATTACAATAATTTTAGGGAAGATCATGTGGATAATGCCTACAAAATCCATGAAATAAAGATCACTTAAATTTACACAATAACAACTAAACTTAAAAGAAATAAATAAAATAGAAAAAGAAAATAAAACTACCTAATTTCCCTTTCTTTTCTTTTTTTTTGTTTTTCTTCTCTTGCTTTCTTCACCCACGGCTTGCTCGTGGATCTTCAAGGGGAATCGACGAATCGGCTCGGCTGGTCACCGGCTCCGCTGAGGGGCAGCAGATCAGAAGTCTGGTAGGGAAGAAACTCCGGCGAAGGGATTCGGCAAACGAGCGGAGCAGCGGGCAGCAGAGACCCGCGGAGCAAGGGCGCTCGGGCGGAGGACTCGGGGGGCACTCCGGCGTCTCGAACCAGCAAATCGTGGGCGAGATCGACGCTCCAGTGCGGTAGATCGAGCTCCGAACGGGTGCGGGGACTGAGCAGAGGACGGTGATGGCGCGGTGCGGTGAACGGCGGTACTCCGGCGCTCCGGCAGACGGGCCTTGCTTCGCAGGTTGCTGGTGTCGCAGCGGGCAGGCGAGGCGGACTTCGGCTACGAGGACGCCGAGGTGGAAGCGCAAGCAGGGACCGACGGTGGGCGCGACGATGGCTGGTGGAGACCTCACGGATGGAAGTTGCAGAGGTGGAGCAGCGGATTTGGGAAGATGATGAACAGTAGGGGTCAAATCACCCTACCTTTTTACTTTTCTCCTCTCTCTCTCACGTTCTGACTTTTTTCCTTTTTTCCTGCAGTTTTTTTCTTTTTCCCCCACACCTCCACGGACGGTTTCCTTTTGGCCTTTTTTTTTCCAACGAAGAGAACCCCCAAGACCTTCACGGACGGCCTCCCTCTCCTCTTTCGCTTTTTGTTTTTTTTTTCTCTCTTTTTTACTGCAAAACTTCTCTCCACTTTTCTGAATTTTTTCCAAAAGAAGCTCCCCTACGCCTTCGTACACTTGCTGCTTTTATAGGGGGTAGGGGATAAGATCTAAATTTCCCCTTCAAATCTACATCCGCAATATATTTTAACCAACTAATCACTATTGATAAAAATTCGAGATTACGATAAATATTTTCTCGAAATCCAAATCTCGAAAAAGATAAATCACAATATTTTTTCACACATGTGCCCTATTCAAAAGATTCATATCCCGGAAAAATTTCGAAAATTTTTATTTTTTCATTAGATTCATCCATACTGATAAGAATTCAAGATTAAGATGAGATTTTTTAAATCCAAATCTTTCGAAGGCAAATCGCAATATTTTCTACCCATCTGCCCTATCTAAAAAAAAGATTCATATCTCGGAAAAATTTTAAAATATTATATTCCCATGAGATAATTTTTAATTATTAAAAAACGCGGGCTTGGGCCAACCTGCTCGCTTCGTGGGCCTGATCCATCTAATTCGAACTCATCCGCGACCGGTCCCAAAATAAAATGCAAATTAAAATAAAATGCACCTAAATCTATATGCTATAAAATTAAACCCTAATTTTTAATGCAATAAATAATTAAACAGGCCGTTAAAATTTAGGTGTCAACAACTATATTAGAAAGTATATTTAACTTTCTTTGTAAAGTGTAGCCAAAAACGAGAAACTCCAGTACACACTACATTCAGATTATGTTGTCCAAAAGGATTTACGCGTTTTGACTTTGATAAAGAATGACGCTTCAAATGGGTAAAGCGTCCACAAACCAAAAAGAAAGAGAGGGGAAGGAGAGGAGAGGAGAGGGAGTGTCCACTAAGGTTGGATGTGACCTAAGTAGCACGGACATGCGACACATCATTTCTCAAAAATAGAGAATTCCGACACATTAGGACACGTTGTATATTAAATGAATATTTTTATTTTTAATTAATTTGATTCAAATTCATAAATAAATAAATAAATAAGTAAAAAAAAAGCCTACAATTAATTTACACTAATAATATTAATAAATCAATTCATTGGAAATTCGAAAAACATATTCATAGTTAATGCATATCCATGTTTGGAAACATGTTTTTAAATGACTAATAAAAAATTAGAATCAATTTATTTAAATAAATCCACGATCTTCTACAATGACCAAAATTTATCATTATTCAAAATTTAGTACTTTATTTTTCAAAATTATATTTTAATCTTATTTATTTATTTTTCAGATTAAAAAAAAAAAGTTCCCCACTGGGGGTCCACCCCCGCTCCCTTTGTTCCCTCGTCCATTTCCCCCCACCTTCAAATTTATTTCACTTTTCTTTCCCTCCCCCACCACCTGACAAATAGGTTGTCACTTCCCCTCCCCTCAAAATTAAAAGTCATGCCATCAGAAGAGTCCCCCCCCCCTTTTTTAATTATTATTTTTGAGTTTCCCTATCAAAAACCCTAGCCAGCGGTCTCCTTTTCCTCCTCCTCCTCCTCCTCCTCGCCACTCGCCGCACGACTGCCTTCCTCTCCTCTTCCTCTCGATCTTGGCTTGCTCTCATTCCTCATCACAATTGTTTACTGCCTCACCTTCGACCATTTCTCCCTCGCAGATGTAGTCTCGTCGCCAATCCATCGCAGCATCACAATGGCGGCCCTCACCTCAGCCTATGCTCTTTCTATGGCTGTCTCTTGCCATCGCTCATGGCCTCATCTCTGCTCCCTTGCCCTTGCCTCCACCATCCATCATCTTCCGGACATGCGTGTCGAAACATGTCGAAAAAAGTTGATCACGTGTTGGAAAATTCAACACGCGTTGATCGCATGTCCAACCGTGTCCGAGCGTGTGGACGTGTCCGATACGCTCCAACACGTGTCGGACATGACACGGAAGCACGGGCAACGTGTTCATGCTTCATAGGATGTGACGGGCATTGTGTCTATAATTTAGTTTATTCTACTACTGTCTCCAGTGACATCACAAATGAGGTTAAGAATATCACTAATGCTAATGAGCCTACTAATTACTTAGATTATTATGAATTCCATGTGACTTCATCATAAGTCTTATTGATAGGAAAACCAGGAAGTAATTAAATTTAAATCAATCTTGCCAAGTCTTGCCCAGCCATGTATCGACAACTTCATATATCTAAGGAATTTCTTAGTTTTTTAGCTTGCTTTGTAGGATTCAAGATTGATTAAAAAATAGTGCATTTGGAGAAATTTGATGAATTGATGAGTTTTGAGTTTTTCTAGTTAAATTATATTAGAAAGTATATCTAAATTTTCTTCGTAAAGTCTAGTAAAAAACGAGTAATTCCTATAAGGTTGGGACAATGTCCACTAAGGTTGGATGTGACGGGGCATTGTGTCTAGAACTTAGCTTATTCTACTATTGTCTCCATTGATGTCACGGATGAGGTCAAGAACATTACTAATGCTAATTGAGCCTACTAATTACTCCGATCATTATGAATTCCATGTGATTTGTTGTATCATTGATAGGAAAACCAGTAAGTAACTGGATTTAAATCAATCTAGCCAGGGCTTGGTGGGCCATGTATTGATGACTTCATATATCTAAAGAATTTCTTTGTTTTTTTAGCCTGTTTGGTACAATTGAAGATTAATTATAAAAAAAAATGCATTTGGAGAAATTTGATGAATTAACGAGTTTTGATTTTTTTTCTAGTTAAATTATATTAGAAAATATATTTAAATTTCTTCGTAAAGTCTAGCAGAAAACGAGAATCTCTTGGAAACACTAATGCTGATTCCCTTGGATTCAAGAAGAAAGAACCCAATTACAATGCGCAGTGAGGAGGAAGAGGATGGTTCAGATCCTCTGGCTCATTAGGAAATGCATGGAAAAGAGTTTACGCAAGTATGTTCAAGGTCTGGCAGTGACATTGGCCAGCTAAAACTCAAAGCAACAACTTTGATTAGTGTAGAACATGGCATGTTATCAAATAAATGCAGCAAGGGAAAAAAAAAGTATCCAGCAAATAAGAAGTCGAGAAGAACAACCCCTATGGACTAGCTAGGGTTAATGCAATAAATGAGACTTAGGGCACATTTGGTAATGATTCTGTTCCTGAGAACTGATTCTGATTAGAAATTATTATTTTTTTTTCTGTTTCAGGGAACTGATTCTGAGTAAAAAAAATGCGTTTGGTAACTATCCAAAATTTTTTATTCTGGAATAGAATTGCGTTTGATACCGTGCTAATTGATTCTGTTCCAAATTAATTTATTTTGATTTTTAAATAATTTTTTTTTACTTTTTTCCTTTTTTTTTTCTTTTCTTTTTTTTCCCTTTTCTCCTATTCTTCTTCTTCTTCATGTGGCCGGTCGCCGGACCGGGGACCGGCTAGATGAGGGTCAGCGACGCTCACCGGAGCGTCACCAGCCCTCGATGAGGTCGACCCTCGTCAGTCAAGCCTCGCCAATGGTTGGGCTTGCCTCTGGCGACTAGCGGCAGTGGGCGACAGTGGGCGGCGGCGGACGGTAACGGGCAGTGGTGGACGGCAATCGCGGGATGACAAAAGGAAAGAATGAGAGTTTCACTTTTTTGATTCTCGGACAAAGAATTATTTTTTTTTATTCTCAATTCTCTTCCTAATCTGTTCCCGAGAACAAATTTGTTCCCGGGAACAAAAATTTTACCAAATGTGATTCTTGTCCCAAACTAATTCTGGGAACAAAAAATCAGAATCAGACACTGTTTGGCATGTTGCCAAACAGACCCTTAGCTACTTAAAATTTCAATGCATGTCCCAAAGGGCTCAGATGAACAGGTTTTGGTGGCTAGCCCTAGGAAGGAACCGGTGTGTAAATGAAGATTTTAAGCTGAAATTGTCCACAGTTGGACAAACCTCGACAACTCAAGCTGTCAAAGCTTTAGTGACTAAACAAAGGCCTAATGTTCCTGCTCTTATAGAGAAAAACAATGAGGAACATCTTGTGCAGTGTATAAAGAAACGACTAAATTTTTAGCATTATTTAGTGGTGAATCCAGCGGTAATCGCATGAGTATTAGTAGTTACGTGGATTCATTTGGAATTTCTTAATGTTGAATCGGCCTTAGAAAGGTTCATCAACGATATGTGTGGAGAACAAGATCACGAGGATTGCTTTGTTCATGCGTCAAATGTATTTCAGGAAAGACTATTGCCGTGGGTAGAGTAGAAAAGAATAAAACCACTAACTAGCTTCCTTGAATTTGTCTAGGAGAATTTAGTGAAATTTCTCGACCATTAGGGAAAGATGGGGAGGCGGATTGCGGACCATTAATGATCAGTAGCTTTTGAGATTTTGTAAAAGACTGTTCACTATTGATGTGGAATGTAAGTGCATTTACGTGGGCGAATAACAGAGAGGGATAGGCCTTTGTTAAAGAAAAAAAAACATATTAGATGGAGTGTGTTGCAATGTGAATTTGTTGGAGAGTATTATTCCCCAACCAATGCATCGAGGCTATGAGGTCAAATCACAGCCCAATTTTGTTGTCTCTCTCATCTGACCTAGTGAAAAGGACAAATTTATACTCAAAGCTTTTTAGCTTGAAAATGAAGAATATAGTGGCATTGCGGAGTCTACATGGCATTCCCCAGACATGAAACATGATGATTTGCTGGGAAATCTGAAAAAAGTTTCATGAGCAAGAGCTGAATCAATGGGAAGAAATTCTGTAATGCATATCGTTAAATTAATTCCTTGAAAAACAAACTCCGTAGAAAACTAACAACAACATAGTTGAGAATGACTAAGCAAGAGTACAGGAATTGACGAGGTAAATTGAAAAATTATGGCAACAAATAATATAGGGAATGAGATATCTAGTTGGCTGGTTGAAGGAGGGTGATAAGAATACCCAGTATTTTCATGCTACATCAATACAAAGAAGACAAAGCAATAGAATATCAATGCTGAAAGTAGCCAATAAGGAATGGTGCTGAGAGCCCGGTCAACTAAAACAACCTATTGTTGACCTTTTTAAAGTCTATGGGCCTTGAAATTTTTAGCTGTTTTTAGACCAATGTCCTTGATTGTTCTTGGATGAAATGAATAAATGTCTGACCACTGCAGTAACTTGAAGAAAAGAGAAAGAATCTGTTTTTTTTCTAGTTGGGAGCTTTCAAAGCTCCACGATCAGATGGGCTCTATGATCAATTCTATCAGCATTGTTGGAAGAAATTTAGTCACATGGTTCCAACATGATGAAAAGCTTTCTTTGATACATGAAATTTTAGTTCCAGCCTCAACAGAACACATATCTCTCAATCCCTAAAATTCTAAATCCTAAGAGCCTAGATCAATTTCAACCCATATGTTTATGAAATTTCATTATAGAATTATTTCCATGGTTATGATTAATTGCCTTAAACCTTGATTGAACCGATTGGTAAACCAAAGTGCATTTGTTTTTTTTTTTTTTGGTAACCGAGGATCTGCTGGGCCCCCTTATGAGGTCCCCCAGCCCTATAGTGCATGGAAAGCCTAGTACAGACAACTATACTTCAAGGCAAAGTAGCACAGGACCCCAACATCATAGCCCCCCACTTACAAAGCATTAACAAACATGAATTTCAAACTCTCGACCTTAGTGATTAGGGATAGACTCTCAACCAACACAGCTGCCCACAGTTGGGTAGGGCAATATGTTTTGCATCAACTTAGTGTCAGAAAATAAAAGAGAAATTTCAAGCTATACTCAAGAAGGATAGAAATAAGCCCATGATAAAGTTGATTGAGATATTTTGGAAGCATGCATGATGAAGATCGAATTTGGTGCCAAATGGATTTCCTGGGTAATACATTGTGTTACAATTGTCTCTTTCAATGTCAAATTTAATGGGGAGCCGTTGTCATTTTTCCAACCCTCTCAAGAAATGTGATAGGTAGATCCATTTTTCCGTTATCTTTTCATTATCGTGGCCAATAATATACGATCTTTCCTCATCAATAAAACAATTGAAGATAGAAACATCACAGGGATACAGTTTAACAAAAATTGTCTCACATTATCTCACCTCCTATTGTAGATGATCCATTTTTCGTGTAGAAGGACAGCTAAAGAATGCTCAACCCTCAGTGCTATCCTACCACAGCATTGCTCAGCAACGGGTCAGGCTATCAGTTTGAATAAATCTGGATTTATTGCAGAAATGAATGCCCTTTAAGTCGAAGAAGAAACGTGGCTTAAGATTGAGAGTGCATGAAAAATAGAAGCAGGGAAATATTAAAGAATTCCTTCAGATTAGGGTCAAGATGAAAAGCAGATGCCTGCGTGAATTTTGGCAAGAGTCCATATGAACCTAGAAGGTTGGAAAGAGAATTTAATTTTTAAAGCTAGGAAGGATATCTTAATCTAAGCAGTTATACAGGCACCTACATCAATATGCCATGTTCATTTTTAAAGTCTCAGTTTCTATTTATTGAGCTATTGAACAGAAAATTGCTTTGCTCTGAGTGGAAAATCAGTGGTCAAAGTCAGGGCTTCATTGGATAGATGGACGTTTCGAAAACAAAACAGAATTGTGGTGCGCTAGGCTTCAGTGATTTAATTGCCCCCAATAAGGTCATGCAATACCAAGCAAGGTTGGAGAATTTCCCAAAATCCTTCAACGCTATAGAGTGAAATCCTGAAAGGTCTCTATTTTCCTAACATGTGGCGTGCAGGAAAGGGATCCCATCCTTCTTGGGGTTTATCAAAGTTTATTGACGGGAAGAGTCTCCGTCTCCGTGTCTATGTCTAATACCATGGGATTTGTGAGTAATGGTAAAGATATCAACATTGAGAAGATAGATGGCTCAAGATCAGAGTAATTTTTTTTTTTTTGGGGGGGGGGGGGGGGGGGGGGGGGGGGGGCGGTTGGTTTCACGAATCGGGGTAATCAGAAAGTAGCTGAATTAATCAACAAGAATCCAGATGGGTGGAAAAACGTCATCCAGAATTTGTTTGATAAGCTAATTTTTAATGAAGTTTTAGCAGTCCGTTTGCGGATGAATGATGAGAAAGACAAACTGATGTGGACCAACACCGAGTGGGGGACCTATTCGGTGAAGAGTGCATCCAACCATCTCAAAGACACAAGCTATTCAGCAGCAAACGCATGGAGCATCATCATCATACCAGACCCCTAAATCCCTGTGGCATTTGATATGAATGTTGAATAACGCTCCAAAAATCAGGTTTTTCGTTTGGAATTTGTGCCAAAATGCACTTCCCACATAAAAACGAATATGTTCAGAAGGAAAATTTACCCGCTATCTTGCCTTCTGTGTGAACGAAGCCTAGAAACCTTTGAACGCCTCTTCCTTCACTGCGGATGGACGAATGAAGTCTGGTCGAATCCTGCAATAAAGCTGCAGACATCGGTCAAGGGTCTCGAAGGAATGGAAGAGTGGTTCTTAAACTACCAAAAGATTTGCCAAAATTGTCTTCGGCTGCACAGTGGGAAATCCTAGCATATGTGGCAGCCATTAAACTTTTTTGGTACACGAATTAAAACTAGTTTTTGAATTCGATAATTGCGGAATTCGATAATTGCGCATTGAGAAGCGCAGTTACCGACCACAATCTACCAGCATGGGATGTGGAGCCTTTCATCATCTAATGCAAGAGTCTATTAGAATTTGTCACACAATCACAAAGAAAATAGAGAGTAAAAGCGAGAAGGAGAATTTGAGACATTAAGTTTTATCCCAGTTCATCCTTAAACTAAAACTACGTCCATCTGAAGATTTCACTATAATTAGCACCTTACATCTCTTTATTACACACACACAGATATATATATATATATATATATATCATGTAATTATTCATGCGCCAAAACCAAACTACTAATAAAATTTGGGCTACATGACATTTTATCGATGGAGCATACCAATCACACCCCAATAGAGTCTGACAACCCATTTCAAAGATATTCAAATAGTCCATTGTTTAGGGAGGCCAATCAAACAGCAGACTAGGTCGTAATAGCCCAAAGGTGCAAAATACATGTAATTGGCTTGCTAATCCTTCTCAAGTTATATGGGACCTGTCATGCTCTAATGCCCATGTAGCTTGTACTCGTAAGATTACTTGAAGAAAGAAAGTGGACTGATTCGGACCAAGAAAAGAGAAGGGCATGAATTGTCGCGTGTTTGTCGGATAGTTTTACTCAGCACTTTTACTATCAGAAAGATTCGAAGTTCTCTTTGCTTTGCTGTGTAATTGATATTTTCTAGTTGTGCTGCATATTATTGGACTAAGAAAGAGATTATCATACCAGGTCCAACTTACACTCTCACCATCCCGTGATGAAGTGCAATAGAACTCCATTACATCAAATATCCACCAATGTCTCGATCTCTGTTCCTAAATGAAAATAATAGTGGCCAAGGTGGTTGCAAATTGGTGGACTAACTTTTCTAAAACTGGCTTGGCCTGAGTAACAGTGAATAAGCGAAGGCCAATGACATGAACATCTCTCCCTACTTCCCCAGGAAATACTTGTATCGTCTACAAATTATACAGACCAAATCCATATCCATCATCAATCACCTCTGAACTTGTGTCGCAACCTAATTTTTTGGGTGCACCACCTAAAACTAGGTAAATGGACTACTAAGTCTTTAAACTTAGCTCGGGCTCTTCCAAGCCCATACCAAATCGCGACTTAAGTCTAAATTTTTAAACATGCAAGAGGTTATTAGTTAGGAGTCGCCACTAATCGGTTTGTGGTAGGTCGATTAGACACCTAAGTAAAATAAATGGAGATTTATTTTGCTCCTATGAACCAGAGACTAAGGGTACGAAGACTTGGTTACACTAGAATGCTCTAATGCCCTTTTGGTACCATTTCTTTTTATTTTCAAAAATTGTTTCTTGGAGGCAGCTGATTTATTTTAACCTAAATTACTATCATGCAAATGTGGTGACCACACGAGTGCTCATCCATTATTAAAGCATTCAAATAAGAATAATAAATAAATAAATTGCATCACACAAAGCAAGCAATCATTTTTTTTTTTTTGGGTTTTCTTAAAAATTAGAATTCTTTTATAAAAAATGCATTTTTTTAACTAAATGACTTAATCTTATTAATATGCAAATTCTAATTAAATGGGCCTATTATGCAAACAAATTAACATGCACCTCATGACCTAATTTCACTAATAAACAAATTATGATTAAATGATCCTATTATGCAAACTAGTTAACATGCATCTAGTATTTTTGGATTTTTTATTGAAATTCAGAATTTATAAAGATCCTAATTAATCTATCTAAAAAGGGATAATTTTCTAATTTATTCTAGGGATTAATTTGACTTAAACCCTATCCTATCTTAGAAAACTATTGTTTAATTTTTTTATTTTTTTTTATTTTAAAAAGAGGATGAGAATATAAAAATATGCCAATTATATCTAAGACTCTAAAAAAGGCTATTTAAGTATAATCCTAACTTATTTTTTTTAAAATATCTAAAAATGCAGTCCTAAAAATATTATCTAACAAATGCAATCCTAGAAATATAATCCTAAAAAATTGATTAATTAAACCTACGTGTCTATTATATTAAACCCTAATGTCCTATATGCTCATGCAATTTTTTGAATATTTTGATTTTTGATTTTTTTAGTTTCTTTTTAGTTCTTTTTTTAAGTTGAATGATTGCTAAACAAGGGTTAAATCTAAACAATTAATATAATCACTTAAATAAATGATCAAAATAATTGAAAAAATAACCTGACGTCTCACAAATTAAATTAACAATTATTCTAACCCTAATCATCACAACAACTTAAAATAATTAAAAAATCTGGTCCGAAGTCTTACGAACCAAATTAAATAATTATTATGATTTAACAATTAAGATTCTACCAAAAAGCCCAAAAATTAAAAATAATTAGAAAAATGATTCGATATCCCTCGGATCAAATTAATAATTATATTAATTTCGGACAAAATTCCTATGGATAATGCATACTAAATTCACAAATATTAACATTGACAAACCATATTCTAACTTAAACAATAATAACAAAATTTAAAATGAATACATAAATGACAATAAAATAAAAAATGAAAAAATAAACTACCTAAAGGGGGGATTGGGAAGAGCAGCAGCGCCACGGGAGTAGTTAGAGTCGCGAAGATGGGTGAGCAAACCAACAGCGGCGATGGGTGGATGGGCACGGCGGCGGCGTCGGTACTACTGGGCGGAGGCCGGCGGCGCGGCGGACAATCAACAGACCGCTCGTGACGGTCAATTGCGGGTGTCGAACGCCGGTGGGCAGCGGCGGCGGGCAGTGACGTTCGGGTGCTCGTGGCGGCGCGGTGGTGTCGGGGACGCAGCAGGGGCTTGGTGCGGGGGTTCGCGGGCTGCTGCAGATCGCGGCAGCGGCGTCGTTGGGTTGCAAGCTGGAGTGGCGATGGCATCGGCAGATGCGCGTTTGGAGCGGGGTGCGGGCGCATCAACGGCGTCGGGCGGGGCGGCGATGCTGCTGCGCGTCAGGGGAGAGTCCGACGAGGTGGCGGTGGCGGAGGCAGCGCGAGCAGCTCGGAGACCAACGGTGCAGGGGTTGGTCACGCTGCAAGGGGAGGCCACGGAGAAGATGAACAGTGGCGTTTTTTTGCTTTTCTCTTTTTTTATTCTCTCCCTCTTGTCTATTCGCACGTCCACCCTCTGCACTCACGTCTCTTTCACTCTTCAGCCAAAAGCAAAAACTTTTTTCTTCTTTTCTTTTGACTTTGAAAAGACCAAAAGAAATTAAAAAAAAAAAAAAAACTCTCTCCACGGCCTTCTTTTGCACGAATATTCTTTCGCACGAATTCTGTTTTTTTTTTCTCTGAAATTTTTTCGAAAAACCCCCCCTCTGAAGATTTTTCTGAATTCGATCTCCCCAGTCACGAAAATTGTAGCTCTCTTTTATAGTGATTCCAAACGGCTAGTGTGTATGGTATTTTTCGAGTTTCCATCTTCCGTCGCATTAAATCAAGGCTGCACATCAAAGCGAGATTTCGCAATCAACTTGATTTTGATCTGATTTATTCCGTTTTATGAAAATTCTTGCCATTTGTTCACCTGATTTTTAATTATTTCTGCATTTATCGAAATCTTAATGATCATCAGAATTTCAAATTTCCTTGCATATTTCAATCAAATCAATTTCCCCCAATTTCATTCTTTTGCTTTTTATTTGTCCAAAAATGCAATTTTTATTTTCCTTATTTTCCTAGATTTGCTAAAAATAGGTTTCAACAACTTGGCATACCTCTTAGTTTAGGAAACAGAACAAAGAAGATTGAGAGACAACAATCTCCTCAAATCTCATCTTATTTCACATTAAGAACATAGCATATACTCTATTCATTCTGATTAATCATAAGGGCTATTTGGCCTGAACTCCGCAGAAGGAGCTGGTAAAGCTCTCACCCTTCATGGGGTCATCGACAAAGTCATGGTAGCAAAGGAAATCCATGTGAATAAAAGGCTTGTATTGCCAAGGCTGTGCTTCGTCGATGAACTCCTTTGGCATCTCAATCATCCCTGAGACGTGCGAGAATGTAGCAAGAGAGTATCTCACTTGATTCTCTTCTGTAACCACCACACAAGCCTTGATCCTTCCATTGCTCGATACCTAATCAACAATGAACCCCACAAACTTACAAATAATTTCAATGAACTAGCGCAAACTAGTGCTAAAAAGAATTTTCTAGCAAACGAAAGACTCACCACACACGGTTCACCGGCAATGACCATGAAAATCGGAGCTGAGGGCTCAAAACTGAACCACTCGCCATCTTTGGTCCTCACATCCAAGCCCCCTAATGTTGTTCTGGTGCAAGGAGGAGAAAAAGTTCTTGTCCATGTGACCGATCGGGTTCTCACTGACCTTGATGCCTTCAGGTTTCTTGGACTTCAAGAATCATAGGAGGTACGAGTTAGAATTGATGTAAGGGTTGTTAGGAAATAGTGATAAGGGTAAAATAGTCATAAGAGGATTACTAAGGTTACTCATATATATATTCTTGTAATCCTTTTTTGATTAAGGGAATACAATACGTAGAATACTCTCTCCTTCAACATGGTATCAAAGCAAGGTTAAAACTTCAAGAGAGTGATCCCACCACCACCATAGCCCGGCAGTGGAGGCCATTGCTAGATCCAAACCCTCCGCCGCCGCAGCGTGCTTCTCTTCTAGACAGCGGAGGGGAAAGAACACCCACATCGTCGTTCGGTCATCGTCCCTATATCCAAATCTGTCTACTGGTTTTCTAAGATCTGGACAGAACTACTGCCCTGCGTCAATCGCCGAAGCCCATCTAGCAAAATCGGTTTGTGTTCAGTCTTCTTTCTTAATGACGGGATTGAAAACCGATTGCACGATTTGGTCTTTGTTTGTCTTGCGATCTAGATTTTGTGTTTTTCATATATCCTGAGGATTTTGGAAGCCTTCGGTTTTGCAAGGGTTTCGTTCGGTTCTACAAGGGTTTCACCCCGAAAATAAATAAATAAATAAATAAATAAATAAATAAATAAATAAATATGAAAAGAAAAATAAAAAATAAAAAATAAAAAAGTTGTTTTCCATTATACTTATATGGATTCTCATTGAAGTATATTGCTTCTTGAAGTGCTGGTTGGTATGATTTAATGGCCTCCTAGTGAAGTATATTGACTCAGTGGTGAATCGATTGAACCCTTATTTCTGTTTGTTGTTCTGTGGCTGATTACACAACTGGAGTGAAGTGCCCGATTATTGTGTCATTCTTATTGGGTTCGGTCGATTCTTGTGTTCAACCTGTCTGGCTAATTGCATTATTGGAGTTCAATAGAGTTAATATTGATGGCTTCTACATCATCTACTGGTTTGACGCATTTCCAATTGACATCTGTCAAGTTGGATGGCACTAACTATCCATCATGGTCTAAAGCTGTACAAGTTTATCTTACTACAACTAGACAGCATGATTATCTTACATCCACACTTCCCTCGGATAAGAGTAAAGTAGATGATTGGATTGCTGGAGATGCAATGATCCGTACATTGTTATGGAATAGTATGGATCCGAAGATTAGCCCTCACTTCATTCAATGTAATTCTGCTAAGGAAGTTTGGGATAAATGTGCTCTACTTTATTCTGGCCAAAATAATATGACACGAGTGTGTGACACATGGGAGGCCCTGTTTGATCTTCAGCGTGGAGATCAGTCTTTATCTAAATATTATGCTCGTTTCACTACACTTTGCAGACAGCTAGATACTTATCTTCCAACTTCCAATGATCCAAATGTATTAGTCAAACGTTAGGAGGATCTTAGAGTGATACTATTTCTTAAAGCACTAGGGCCTGAATATTCCTCCCCTCGTTAGCAGATTATGTCTGAAAGCTCCCTTCCTACAGTTGATGAGGTTTTCTCCCGAGCCTTACGCTCGACACGTACTGACAAGATCTCCACTACAACTTTAGAGACAAGTGCCGTGATTTCTCATGGCTCTAGTGGACGTGGAGCTCGTGGTCGTGGTTATTGAGGTCATGGACGTGGGCTTATTCAAGGTGGAAGTCGTGGTGGTCGTGATAGAATTCTTGGTAGTCGTGGCACTCAATATTGTAACCATTGTCGGAGGGCTGGACACATTGAAGCTTACTGCTACACGCTTCATCCAGAGCTTCGACCCACAATTGCTACATTTGCTGAATTTGAAGATTCCTCACCAGTTCAATCCGATCCTACTAATGTGCAGGATACAAAAGATTCAGTTACATTGACATGTGCAAAATATGAGGCTTGGACTCGCTCCAAACAGGTGATAGGAACTTCAGCTCCCACTGCCAGTCTAGTACATAACTCAAAAGGTAGTTCATCCTGTTTACTTTCTACAGTGTCAAACTCTTGGGTTATAGATTCTAGAGCTACTCATCATATAGCTGGTAACTCTAAATTGTTGTCTTCGTTAAATTCCACACCTCTTGGGGTGTCCAACTCTATTAGCTTAGCTGATGGTTCAATTTCCCAAGTTACTGGCACTAGAGATGCCCATTTGAGTTCCTCCCTTTCTTTATCATCCGTCCTTCATCTCAAATCTCCATATAATTTGATTTCTGTTAGTTCATTAACTAAAGAGCTAAATTGTTCTGTAAACTTTTTTGCTTCTCATTGTGTTTTTCAGGATCTGAGGACTGGACAGATGATTGGTGGGGGACATGAATCAAATGGCCTATACTATCTAGACAAAAAGGTGATAGCTGCAGTAGCTCTAAAGCACACATCCACTGATGTCTATCGGATGCATTGTCATGCTGGTCATTCCCCGCCAAACATTCTTCAATGATTGTTTCCAGAGTCTGAGTCTGTGAGTACTTTTGAGTGTGAAGCTTGTCAGTTTGGAAAACACCATAAAGCCTCTTTTCCTTCTCGCTTTCAGAGTCGTGTGTCTAGTCCCCTTGAGTTAGTTCATTCAAATATATGGGGTCCGTGTCGTGTTTCTAATACATCTGGTTTCCGGTACTTTGTTACATTTGTGGATGATTTTCCCCGAATGACTTGGTTGTTCCTAATAAAAGATCGTACTAAGATTTTTCATTGCTTTCGTCAATTCTATTTTGAAGTGCTGAATCAATATAATACTTCTGTGAAAAATCGCCGATCCGATAATGCCAAAGAGTATCTTGCCATTGCCTCTGGTTTTCAACCTTTTCTTGATTCCCATGGCATTATTCATCAAACTTCTTATTCATATACATCACAACAAAATGGTGTAGCTGAATGTAAAAATCGTCATCTTCTTGATGTTGCTTGTTGTCTTATGTTTCACATGAATCTTCCGAAAACATTTTGGGGTCATGCTATTCTTACAGCCTGCTTCTTAATTAATCGGCTTCCTACTTCTGTTCTTTAGGGGGAGACACCCTTCTCTATTTTACATCCAAATCATCCTCCCTTTGCATTACCTCTACATGTCTTTGGCCGTGTTTGTTTCGTCCATTCTCTAACTCCAGGTCTTGATAAGTTGGCTACTCGTGCTGATAAATGTATCTTTGTTGGGTACTCTCGAACTCAGAAGGGCTATAAATGTTACAATCCTATTAGTCGCCGAGTGTTTGTATCAGCAAATGTGACCATTTTTTAGGACCAGCCATACTATAGTACTCAAACAGTCTCTACTGTGTCTCCTGACAATGACAAGTGTGTCTTACCAATTCCTCCACCAATCTCACTTCCTCCAGTATCATCAACAAGATTTCAGTTTGCTAATCAAACTTACCATAGACGAGGAACAGCTCCCACTACAGAGGTACGGCCATCACCTGATTCATCTAATCCCTCATCAATTGTTGTGCCATCCCCTGATCCTGATCCTAATCCTGATCAACCCATTGCTACTCGAAAAGGTACACGATCTTGTGTTGGGCATCCTGTGGATCGTTATACAATTTATTCGGGTCTGTCTAATTGTCTTCGTACTCGTCATCCTATTAGCAACTTTCTGTCTTATGATCGTTTATCTCCTACCTTCTCTACTTTTGTCTTGTCCTTGTCCTCTATTTCTGTGCCTAGCAATGTTACTAAAGCTCTTGCTCATCCTAGTTGGAGACAAGCCATGGAAGATGAAATGAAAGCACTCATTGAGAATCGCACTTGGAAGCTTACTACCCTTCTTGTGGGAAAGCAACCTGTTGGTTATCGTTGGGTTTTCACGGGTAAGGTCCACCCTGATGGCACTATAGATCGATTGAAGGCACGATTAGTCGCTAAAGGATATACTCAAACATATGGTGTTGATTATTATGACACTTTTTCTCCTGTAGCCAAAATTCCATCTGTTCGTGTCTTTATTTCTCTAACAGCACATTTTGGATGGTTTCTTCATCAATTAGACATCAAAAATGCATTCCTACATGGTGATTTGGCTGAAGAGGTATATATGGAGCAACCACCTGGATTTGTTGCTCAGGGGGAGAATCTGGTATGTCATTTACATAAGGCATTGTATGGACTCAAGCAATCTCCTCGTGCTTGGTTTGGTAAGTTTAATGATGCTGTTATCAAGTTTGGATTAAAGCGTTGTCAAGTAGACCATTCAGTCTTCAGTTCCGTCTCCTTAGCTGGTTGTATTCTTCTGGTGGTATATGTGGATGGTGTTATCATTATTGGCAGTGATTTAGATGGTATTCAACGACTCAAACAATTTCTACATACACAGTTTAGTACTAAGGATATGGGACGTTTGCGGTATTTCCTAGGTATTGAGGTTGCCTACTCGCATATAGGTATAAATTTAACTCAGAGAAAATATGTTCTTGACATTCTTGATGAGGTCGGACTTGTTGGAGCAAAACCGGTTTGATACTCCTATGGAACCCAATGTGAAACTTGATGCAGAAGATGGAGAATTATTACACGACCAATTGAAATATCGGAGAATAGTTTGTAAGTTGAATTATCTTACCGTCACGAGACCTGATATATCTTTTGCCATTAGTGTTGTAAGCCAATTCATGGGTTCTCCTCGGACTACTCACTGGGATGCTATGCTTCAAATTATTAAATACTTGAAAGGAGCACTAGGTAAAGGACTAATTTTCAAGAATTGTGTCCACCTGAATACCATAGGTTTTTCTAATGCAGATTGGGCTGGATGTTCTACTAGTAGAAGATCTACATCAGGTTATTGTGTATTTCTTGGAGGTAATTTAGTTGCCTGGAAGAGTAAGAAACAACATGTGGTTTGTCGATCAAGTGCAGAAGCGGAATATAGAGCAATGGCACATGTGACTAGTTAATTGCTCTGGTTGAGGATGTTATTGTCAGAAATTGGGATGTCAACATCAGAACCATCGATATTATATTGTGACAATCATTCAGCTGTTCATATTGCAAACAATCCCATCTTCCATGAGCAAACCAAGCACATTGAGGTTGATTGTCACTTTATACGAGAAAAAGTTTAGAAAGGAGAGATTACTCTTCAACATACAAGAACGGAGGATCAGCTTGCAGATATTTTTACCAAGTTTTTACGAGGAAATAGAGTGAATTTTTTATGTAACAAGTTGGGATTGTTTGATATTTATATCCCAACTTGAGGGGGAGTGTTAGGAAATAGTAATAAGGGTAAAATAGTCATAAGAGGGTTACTAGGGTTACTCATATATATATATATATATATATATATATATATATATATTCATATTCTTGTAATCCTTTTTTGATTAAGGGAATACAATACGTAAAATACTCTCTTCTTCAACAAGGGTCGTAGCATTTCTCAACACTGTAGCTCTCGCAGACTACCCTAAGCACTACTTTCTCCATCTCAGCTATGAACTTGCCATGGTCGTAAGCAGCTTTGTTGCAGCCAATATATATATAAAAAAAAAATAAGAGAAATCAAATTAGAGAAGTCAACTTTAGCACTGACTCTTTATTTATTTTTCTCGATATCTTATAGCCTTAAGTTGACATGCTAAAGTTGGTTGGAGAAACGTGTTTATTATGCGGGATCGTTTAAGAAAGTAAGAAAATTCTTAGGTGCACTAGCAAGGCATATAAAAGGTGGCGTGAATAATGAATGACACGGTTCAAATTAGAAAGGTGTTCGAGAAGTGAGCATGGAAGCATGACATATAACAAGCTTGTTTATATAAAAACTAGGCACAATCATGGGACTTTATTGCATATACCATTTTTCAAACTTCTTCCTGGTAATGGCTGGCGAATTCATAAACCAGTAGGAGAAAGATCAAGACATTGAAGTGGGACGGGGAGTCGTCAATAAATTCAAAAAGTACAGTGAATATAGATGTGCAAATAGAGGATTAAGAGTGAAGAAAATAGAAGAAGGCGCTTCTCATGTGATGTCCCAGAAAACAGGAAAAAAAAAATAGTACCAGGAGCGGTCGTTCCCAGAGGGCCACATGAGGAGGTGAACTTTTGACACTCCTCAAGCTTCTCGGGGCTAACGATGGCCAGGGCCTCGATAACAGAAGTCCGGGGACCTGTCCGGTATAGCCAAGGTGAGGCTTCAAGTTAATGTTCTTAATCTTGGTTTCATGGGGGAGGTCGAAGAGATCCTCGGCGACGCTAAAGATAGAGTCATGAAGGCCAAGAGGGACACTGGGGTGATCAACAGTGAAGCACCCGTGATCCTCAAGAGCCTTCAAGATCACTTCGCAAGCTTTGGCCTAGGAACTTGTCCCCGGTTTCGTGCATTCCTCGGAGAACACTATAACTGGGACCTGGGTTGTTCCTACCGTCTCTCTTAGCTCTCGATCTCTCTCAGAGCACACACCAGGAGCAAGACTCTGTTTTTAAGCTGGTCTCTCGATCGGGTGCTCTTTGCAGGATGAATTGCCAGCACGTGTTCGATCTTTCTATAGGCGACTGAGGGAGAACCTTCGTTACGTCTCCTCAATCCACGCTAAGTGGGGCCAAAAAGGACATACTATACATTGGTGTGTCCACACCGACAAAGCTGTCCCGAGTGGAGGAACTGCTCCAGTGAACCAGCTGATCAGCTAACCAGATCTAAACCGTTAGACCTGATCGGAACCACATGAAAAATAGATGGACTTCACTATTTGCAATGATTCAGATTCAGTTTAGTACATATGTTACACTCATGTAACAATTTCTCCTATACTGGACACGTATTTAGAAAGTAGAATATTCATAATGACTTCTCATATTAGTATAATACCCTTTCACCTTATAATTTAAGATGGGCGCTTACGTCTGTTTCCTCGAACACTGTATTGATACAACTTCACAAAAATAAATGGGATATCATGCGTGGGAGACGAGTACCGGTGCCGTCGCATTGGGACTTGCTTCAGATTACGCCAGACATAAAATTACCAGACATAAAATTATCAGAGTCCAAATTTGATAATTTAGACTGATAATTATCATAGAATCTCAGGGTGTGCTTATTCTTCGTTTCATGCTCTTGTCCCACTCGAGATCACAGATTCTTGAAGTGCAAAAATCATCTAGCAAGCAGTGCCAAGGTGAGTAGAGAGTATAATATTCAGCATTGGGATACATTATCATTCGCCAAAGACTTTCAAGGTTCGATTGGGATATGCATGGAACCTTGTCACTTTGAAAATAAACACTAACTCAAATTAAATCCTTGCCATTATTCGTTATGAAGTTAATATTTGCTCGTCACTTGCAGTAAAAAAAAAGGAAGAAGGTGAAAAACAAAGGAAGATAGTTTCCAGAGAGCTCACATGCGAAGACAAGTTCATGCAAACTTCGAGACCAAGACATGATAACGGTAGATTTTGATAACTCTTTCTCTTTTCACTGTACTTGGAAATGCAAATCTTTGCTTTTTACCTTCTCTCATGAACATCAGCCTTTGACTGAATCATGTAAATCTTGTGTCGTCTCTTGGTTCTCGATTCTGATTTTAAGGCATTTTGATAGCACACGGTCTTGTTTTAGAAGCTCAGTTTGCTGATGTGTAACTTAGCATGTTGTGCAGAATAAGACAATTGGCAATGAGATCATTGATCCGATTGACAAGGAAATATGGAACAAGCACTTGCCATGAATTTTCTCGAGTTTAAAAATTCATTTATAACGATTTCTCTTGATGGATTTATCACGAATCCATCACCGACTCGTGATTTCACCTTCAAATCAAATGAAGCGGGCAAAAAACAAGTAACAACAGATCAGCTCTTACGTTAAACCCACCAAAACAATAAAAAAAACGGAAGAAGTTCCCTTCCCTCAAAAGTCGTGATCAAGCCATCCAACAAAACCAGACTACCATAAAAATTAGTGCGAATTGCATTCCGAGCCGCTGCAGTGATGGTTATCATGGCTTTGCTGAGGAAGAAGACGATCTTCCCTTGCATCTATGTAGTTTAACCATGCCGTCCTTTGTACTCTCAATGTGTGTTCAACAGTCTGGATCACAAATATGTTCCGCTGGCTTGATGATTGCTTCCTCACGAGGCATTAGCCAACACTGCTTCACTCGTCTCTTCTCATTTGATCTGTTTCGCTGTTATTGGCTTCCCGCTCCACTATCCATAGGCGACATTCGCAGACCTCACAGTACAAACTGAAACGACTAACTGATGGTCTTCAAGCACAACCTTCAATCCTTTAGGTGGCTACATCTTATCACATATCCAAACTTTTTCATAGTTCCACCCGATACTCTAGGTCTAAGGCTAAATCATAAGAAACTCTCATCAAATCGACCAAAACCAACTCCTCCCTTTGAAACTCCCCACAGAACATTTGATATAAGATACTGAATCCACACGTGATCCAAATCAAATGAGTCAAGAGTCTGATAATACATTCTGCCTTTGGCCATTAACATGGAGCACAATGTCGAAATATACTTCCCTTATCCATCTTCTACACAGGAAAAAAAAAAAAAAACAATCCTAGGACCTTGTCATACAAGTCATGTGAAGCCATGAAAGATACAATACTGTGGTCAACAAGATTGAACTCCTCTAGCATCTCTCTTCAAGGAAGAACATTTCTGTAAATTAGGAAAAATTTGAGAATAGCGATACTTCTGTTATAAGGGTAAACTACTATAAATACTCAAGTTTGTAATTATTTCAAGTTGAGAGTTTGATTTGAGCACATTCCTCCTGATTCAACCAAACTAGAGTTCTATAATAATCACACATATTTATCATTGTATAATAATTAGACATATCAATCTTTGCTTATCATATATATGATACTCATGCCATAAAAACCATTCCCTAGCAAGTGTTGTAGCCATCCCTATGGCAAGTACGTGCAGAATCGCTTTATATTAGATTTCTTTGTTTGTCTAGAATTGTTGGCTTTTACAGTATACAGACACAGTGCACCCAACATACACTCGCCATCAACACACGCAGACACATACAGGCATGCACAGAGAGAGAGAGAGAGAGAGAGAGAGAGAGAGAGAGAGAGAGACCTCAATTGAAAAGTCCGCCATGTTCCATCCTTCGTGGACAAATTGGCTTGAACTATCTTCCTCTGTGCTCATTTGACTATCTAGTAGATTTTCTGTTTCAGTTGAACTTTCTTCTTCTGTACTCATTGGACTATCTGCATATCAAATCTCGTAAAATAAATTGGGATCCAGCAACTGATTGCCTTGAAACAGAACCTCCAAATCGTTCTTTAGCGGCTGCGCGTTACTCAGAATCCACACTTCTTCACAATTCCACCACCCGATGCTCTAATGCTAACTTGGAAATCTACTCCCCACAGCTCCCTTGCTTCGTAACAATGAAGCCACAGATGATACAACTGAAAATCCATGGGCGTGCAGCACTAATGTCTCCATCAACGGATACTTCAATCGCAAAGTTATTCTCTCTTCCTTCTTTCACTGGTAGTACAACGTAGAAAGTCAATCTTAGAAACTTGTGATATAAGTCCTTCGAAGTCATGGGAAATCTCACTTTTCTTAAGAAATATGTATTTCGTATGGGGATCACTTGAGTCCTCCTCCTTCAATGGAAACTTGATTAGTTTTGAGTAGCCATGAAGCATCAGGGTTACAAGATTTCGCAACCCGCAAATTCTGGATGGAAAGATTGAGCAGAGCCATGTTTGGCCCTTTGTCACTAAATTGTTAGAACTATTTTCCTCTGTGCTGGTTTTATTATCTAGTAAATCTTGTGTTTCTCTTTAACTTTCTTCCTCTATGATCACTTGACTATCTTCATGTGAAACCTCGTAGAGTAAAGCTGGATCCAACAATTCATCATCTTGAAGCAAGATCTCCAAATCGTTCTCTAGTGGCTTGCACATTAGTCGGAATCCACACTTTTTGATGATTGCACCAGGTGGTGCTCTAATGATAAACTGGAAATGACTCCTGTCATTTGGACCAAAAGGGTCTCCTTTCCACAGCACCTCTGGTACGCAATACACAAGCCATACATGACCCAAATCCAATGAACCGAAAGTGCTTGAACCTTCCATCGTCTTCTTGCCATTAACGTATGCTTCAAGCTTAAATTCTTCTTTTTTTCCTTCTTGGAATACAACACAAGAAGCTAATCCTATGAACTTCTTATATAATTCTCTTGAAACCATGAAAGAAATAGAACCCTCATTATCAGGAAGCAACCACTTTGGCATCTTTTCTCCAGGTAAAAGAAGTTCGCAAGCAATTTTGGCATGAAATTGCTGTCACAGATATAGATTGTTAGATACCTTATCAAAATTGGCACCTAAAAGGAGGATTTTCAATGAGTTAAGTGGGTAGTCCTAGAGTTTAGCTATAGTTAACTATAACATTACAAAGATTTTTTTTGTACTTAATTGGTGGAAACAAGACACATATTGTTGAAGATTTTGTAATTGGATGTACATCTATTGCTGATATTTTTAATTGGGCGATCCTTGTAATTCCACAGCGAACTAGAGCTAAATAAATAGAGTATCCTTTGCATAACTTTATAGCCACCTCCAATACATACATGCAGAATCACTTTCAATACTTGCTTTTCTTAATTAGCTCACTGATGCAGGACTTTTAGCCTTTCACAATATAAAACAATCGTGCAACAACAGTACAAGACTCCATATCGAGAGAAATTATTGGGAGACAGTCTTTAATCTACAATGAAAATAATAGTTTGTTCTAGACCACAAAAAATCAAATAACAAATAATTATAAATTATTATGGGACACACGCCTTCAAAAATTTATGACTCACAGTAAGCTTTTATTTCACAATAACCTAAAAGCTGTTATGCTAGCAAAACTACCATATTAATTAGGAGGGGGTGAAAGAGAGTCTAACCTCAAGCTTGAACAAATCATTCATGGTGAAGCCATTATGTTGCAGTTTATAACATGAAGAGAAGTCAACAACGTTAACGTCAATGTTGGAGGGAATTTTGCTTAGAGACTCACAATTATTTGCAAATAGATTATTCAATCGCCGCGGAATCTTGAGGATCTCTCGGAGTTGATGGCAATACGAAACATCCAACCATTCCAACTTATTTAGTCGCTCGCATGCAGGAAGGCTAACAAAATTGTTTCCCCTCAAATACATATTTCTTAAGAAGGGAAAACAGGAATCATTCTCCAGAAACTCTACTTCCGATAGACTGCATTCACTAAGGTCTATAAACTTTAACTTAGGAAATCCAGTCTTCGTGTGGGGATCACTTGAATCCTCCTCCTTCTTTGGAAACTTGATTAGTTTTGAGCAGCCTCCAAGCCTTAGGCTTGTAAGATTTTGCAATCTATAAATGCTAGATGGAAGGATTGCCAATTTCTTGCAATAACTTAAATCCATTTCCTCCAAAGAGACAAGATTTTCTATAGATGTAGGAAGTTCTTCAATTGAGGTCCCTTTTAAATCAACTTTTTGCAAGCCCTCGATTTCATCTGGAATATTAGGGAATCTTTGCAATTTTGAGCAATTTTGAAGAATGAGATGTCGAAGATTCTTGGACTGGAGCACTGCAGGGAGATCATGAAGTTTAGAGCACCCACCTAAATCCAACAATTGTAATTTGTTGTGATATGCAACTGATGTGTGGGCATGCTCTAAGTTTTTGCACCCATGGAGATCCAATTGCTCTAGATTTGGAATACAATCGAGGTTTGGCATACAAATCAGCAGCTGGCATTCACTAAAGTTAATGAACTTCAATTTTTTAAAGTCCTGCAAGAAACATTCCGGACGAAAAAAAGAAAGAAAGAACTGTTATAAATATTCAATTCAAAATCTGGCTAAGTTTTTAGTTAAAAGAACTAGTGGTATGTCCACATACTAGGAAACTATATACAAAAGTTTCCACACATCACAATTCATAAGCATTACCCCAAAACATGGATGAACTAGTAACAACTTCTTTTTGTTCACAGGCAAATAAATTATCCTTACAATTTTCCTGAATAAATTACGTAGGGGCGATTCTGCTGTTCTGAAGTGCAAACTCGGAACATTGTTCCGTGTGGGTTAAAAGGTGAAAGAGACATATGTAACTGTCAAATTTCATTGCTAACAATATTTTGACATAACAAGAAAAAGAGGTTTACCCATTACCATCCAAAGAATTCTAAAGACGTGGCTTCTCAATTCTCTCATGGGAAGGGTCTTTGAAAGCACATAGACCATTACCAACTATATAAAAAGCCTACAAATCAAATTAAAAGTCTCATGGTATATCTTAAGCACATTCAGCGCTCAAATGTTAATTTTACAAGCCAAGAAGCTTTTGTTTCAATTTTCTTCTCAAAATCATGATTGTTTGAGCTCCTTGTTGTCATTTTTTTGTGTAAGTAAGGAAAAGTTTTATTTCATCTGGTGCGTTTACTTTTTCAAATAAACTTTCTGTACTTTTGATTTTTCTAATCAAATCCTTCTATTTACATAAATTATCTAATCATTTCTCTCCATTACTGAATCTAGCCAAATCTAGTTGGCGTGGCCTTTGGACGACTCCACACTGTAACGTGGATTAAATATCGTACATATGCGGGCACTCATCCACTATCTATGATGGGTGTTCATGTAGGCGATATTCAATCCACATCATACTCCAATGATCGGATTGACTAGATTTGGCCAAATATGATGTCAGAGAGACTTGATTAGACACTTTGTAAAAGTAGAATGACTAGATTGGTTAGAAAGATTAAAAACACATGGACTTGATCAGAAAAGCAGATGAAGTACGAGAATGAAAAATGAAATCTTTGCTACAGGTGTTTCGAATTGTAACCAACAAGTTGTCATTTAGAAGGCAGATTATCTTCAACTGGAAGATTTTAACTGCATTGGTTCATTTACTAGATTGACAGATTACGTTTGATGTTTTGATATATATAACGAATATAGTAATTGTAGATGTTTTCCTAGGGACAACAACAAACATAATCCAATTATATAAATATAAGCAATGAAAAAAGGACCAAGTAAATACGCACCTTAAATTGTTCCCCCACTACTTTGATCTTGCTTTTTCGCATATCAAGTCCAACTAACTTCTTTGGACCATAGCTAAAATCTGGAATCCATGCACAATTAGGCCATTCAAACCACCTTAACTCATTAAGGAGATGGATGGGACCTTGGAAAGAATTATCTACATTAAGCAGGATGAGCAACCTCAACTTTCTCATCTTTATGAAAGCATTAGGACCAATATACATTTCCTCTGGTTTTGGAGCTTCCAAAACTATAGCTTTTATCGCATCCGTTCCCTGTATATTTATTCGAATATATTAACATTATTCTGTAACAACTAGTAAACAAGGTCAACGATAAGAATTGAATATGAATTTTCATAACAAGTCTTACCATATCTCCTGCTAGAACATCAAGAACATCTTCATAAAGCCATAACCTAGTGCGTTTTCCGGGGTCATCACGACACTCTTCTTTAACAATATCTAAACCCATCAACTGCACTAAGTCATGCATTTCTAAGGTCCTATACTCTTCACTAATCAAGCAACGATCAATGAGAATCTGTACTCCAATAGTCGTGTCAAAATTACAACTATCTAGAACTTTCTTAATGTACTCTGTACTCCTCCCCTTAAAGAAACAAGCAATGTCCAGAAAAATCTCCTTTGCATAGTCCTCCAATCCATCATAACTTACCTTTAACACATCGTTGATCTTTTTATCAGGACTTTTGGCAAGTTTTTGTAGAGCACTTTTCCATTCATGTTCTCTTCTACCACATAAAAAAGCACCCAACACCTCAAGAGCCAAAAGGAAGGCCTCTCGCATAATGTAATACCTGATCAACAAGATTACTGCTTATTTCTATTTCTTGATTTTTAAGAAAAGTATGCTTTCTAAAAAGTTCAAGAGCATCACCATCCTCAAGAGCTTTAACTTCATACATATGGTCGTGATCTATCCCATGAGAAGTTAGTAGATGCTTATTTCTTGTTGTGATAATTATTCTACTTCCTTTACCAAACCACTCACAATCTCCAGCTAAAGCATTTAATTGGCACGCATCATCAACATCATCAAGAATGATGAGAACTTTCTTATTACAAAGTCTATCTTGAACTAATCTACTCCCTCCACCAACACTATAGACTGTTAATTTCTTCCCTGATAATACTTGTGATAGCAATTTTTCTTGCAAAGGAACCAAATCAATGGAATTTCTGGAATTTTCTCAAACACGTTCCAAGAAACTGGCACCTAGGAACTCTCTAAAAATAGCATTATGAATGGCTTTAGCGAGGGTTGTCTTCCCTACACCTCCTTGTCCCCATAATCCTATCATAAGAACATCATCCTTGGACTGTAGATTTAAGATTGTTTTAAGCTCTTGTACTCGGGAATCTATCCCAACCGGATACTTGGCTACACTTAATGGCGTTTGATCTAGTTGAGTTGAGATCTCTTGTACAATACGTTGTATGAGCCCTGCTTCATATCTGAAATGGGAAAATTAGTTGAAACTACTTTTAGAGCAATCCAAAAAAAATTAATAGTACTTAAAGAGAATTGTTGAATAAGAAACTAGTCCGCAATATATGTGGAGATGAATGACCCAATATGTTCAACCAGCAAAATGACCGTGTCTACACAGATCTAGACTATATTTTTCATGTTATTCTAAATGTTATGTGTTCATTTATTTTACATTTATTTAAAATTCAAGTTAATTATTGGATATGCTAAATGCTGATCGACATTGTCCTGATCTCTTTGTAAAGTTCATTGAAATTATATTGTTTTTCCTTTAATTGTCGGAATGCCTACCGATTTATCTGGTATTACTCTTAGCAACAACGTGATGAAAATTAACAACGTGAAGTCTAAGTTAGCATTACCATGGGGTAAATCCCAATAAAAATCAAGTATTTTACCGTTTGGTATGACTTAAGTCCCCCTTCTGAGAGTGGACAAACAAACACACGTACGCCTGTCTTCGGGACAAATATGGCCAACTGTTAGTTCCCGTAGAAAACTGTTTTTTAATTACTTTCTCGCTCTTTAAAGCTTCAAGTGTTTACAAGAATGTCATTACCGCTGTATTTCCTTTCAAAAAACTAGTTTTTCATTCTTTCTTCTTATAAAAACTAAAATAAAAATTTCTAATAAATAAAAAAAGGTGGATAGAGTACCAAATTTGCCTTGTCCTATATATAATGGGTTACATAATGAGGTAAATACTCTCTTGACAAAATATTTTGCTCGAGAAAATGACTGTAGATACAAAAGAAGGGAAAAATGCTCTTGCAAGAGAGGTTCCCTTAATGGTCAATGAAAGGCTTTATGTAATTGAAAAAACAAACGAATTTAAAGAAGCCTGAGGGACAAGCTTAGTCCTTGAAGTCCAAAAAATGTAGCAAGAAAAGCTAACATCATTCATTTTATGTCCTGTAAAAAGAGCGGCTAACCTTAGTGGCAATGATACCAGAAAGTTAGCCCAAGATCTTAGGCATTCTCTAGGACTGGCTGAAGAAGCTCCAATACATATTGATGAAAGTAACAGCGAAAAGGACATTATATAAGCCTGATTATCCACATAGAACAAATTCAGAATTTGTCCCAAAGGATAATCCATTAAGGCCTAGGGTCAGTTTTAAATTCTTTCTTACCATCTTTGTATAAATCGAGTTTATTTGATAACTGAATTTAATCATGTAAGTAAATAAGATACCTTTTCAGTTAGAAATAACTTGATAAGTAATTTTTTAAGTATTTTGTTTGATTTCCATTCTATTTTATAATTTATAATTTTAAATGTCTTCAAATGATTTCATTGTAATAGTTCAATTAGGCTAAATACCAAATGAAGTTAAATCATATCATCAACTAATCTATATTTCGAATTAGGAGTAGTTTCCCTATGATATATGTGTATTGTTCGCATATTTATATCACAATTTATATTCACATAAACTTGCATTATCTTGTTAAGGACATAATGAGTTGTGTTTCCCATACTTTTATAGTAGATATAGATTAGTATACATTATTTCTTTTCTGTATTATGCACGGTCTTTAAAGTATATATCAATCTGCAAATTCACAATTTTGGGTTTTGTAGATTCATTTCTCATATTTGTCTGGAATTTTAATATTTAAATTTACTTGAAAGAACGAAATGGGGTATGAGCTAGCCCTGCCCAGGCCCTCAACAGGGGAAAATCCCATGCCTGGCCTGGGCAAGGCCCATTGGCCACTACTCATTTTACCCCAAAAGGCAAACACAAATTTCCCCCACCCCTCGCTGAGCTCCCCTCCGCCTTCGCCACTGCCACGCAGCCGCTTGTCCCCGCAATCGTGGCGTGCCCGTCAAGCCTCAGCCGTCGTAGCCAGCCTCCGGTGACCATCGCCCAACACTACCAACCCCCAATATGGATTCAACGCTCACGAGTTATCGACTAAGCCCCTTGACCCAGCCCCTTGACCCAGAAAGACGAAGATGGGCTGACATGACACGGTCGTGCGGACGTAGCAATCGGGCGGCGGCGTGGCCATAGATGTGGTATGTGCTGTGTGAGTGTGTTCGCTTGGGAGAGGGAGAGAAAGGGCGCAAATTTACCCATAACTTTATAGGATCCTAAATCTCAGAGAAAATTAAGTATCGGAAGATTAAGACTGACCCATCAGTAAAATGCCACCCAGATAAGCTACCAGCGTCAAATAGTGCTTTCCTCCATCTCTTTACTTTCTCTGAGTCCTTCCCAAACTTGACTTCATGCTTAGCCATAGCTTCTGCATAACTCTGTCTCTGCCCTCTCACCTCTCTTGGTTCTACTTTGTAAAACACCGTAAAGACCATGAGGTTTCTTTCCTCCCTGCACTCCATGACTTTTGCCACCTCTTCCAAACACCATGGCGAAGAGGCATAGTCCTCAGAGAAAACCACTATCGCGATTCGCGATTCCTCAATTGCCTTCATAAGTGCCGGTGATATCTGTTCTCCCTTCTTGAGTTCTTCATTGTCGATGTAAGTGTATATCCCTGTTTGATCTAGAGCCGTGTAGAGATGACCAAGAAAGTGGTTGCGGACGTCCGGACCTCTGAAACTGAGAAAGACATCGTAACTCCTTCTGAGCTTGGAAGAAGAAGCAGCAGCCATTAGGATCAGGAAACAAACAAGGGAGGTTAAAAACGAGCAATGAGGGACGAACAAGGTTAGCCCAGTCCTTTGTTTTTCTTTTTTCTTGGACGGAAAGTAAAGCATCTCATCTCTTTAGAAAAAGTTAGCTTTCTCTTGGCTTCCCAATAAAAGTACTTCACGTGGCCTGCAGGAAATGGCAATCGCAATCAATGAGTTTTTTGCCTCTCTTTTTTTTCTTTTGCAAATTATAAATAATCATTGGTGCCTAACATCAAAGATGTAATGGCAATTGCACTGTCCTACACAAGACGAGTTAGCTGTGCAAGTATGCTGATACTTGTGCTCATTTGAGAAAAAGGTTTGATTCGTAAGTAAGTCTTCTTTTCACAATTGGTACATAATATTTTTTATGCATTAGGCATGCTATTTGAAAATTAAATAAGGATTACCATTAAATATAGATCAAGCTTTTTTTCTCGATAGAAAATAATGCGATCAATTCTAATGTATAAACTAAAAGAAACAAGAAATTTTCCAAAAGAGCACCTTTGTGTGATTACTCAGTACACCAATAGCTCTTTTTCATTGGGTGCTTGTTTTTTAAATTCATTTTGCTTTAGTAATCGTATTCCCTGCCAAAGTGTAAATCATCGTCAGAAAGTTGAATACATCAAAAGAGAATCTGTAAGAAAGACTTTGTCTAAAGTGGAAGAGAACACATTCATTCCATGTAGATTATTTAGTCCAAAAGGATTTCTGCATTTTAGACTTTAATAAAGAATGGCACTTCAAAAGTGTAAAATATCTGTGACATTGGATGTGATAGACATTGCCTCTATAGTTTAGCTTATTTTGATACTATCTAAATTCACGTCAAATATATGATTGAAAACATAACTAATGTTAATTGAGTGCACTATGCTACACTGATCATTATGATTCCCATATAAATTGATCATAAGACATCATCAGGAAAATGGATAAGTAACTTGATTTAAATCAATTCAATCAAGGCTTGGTCGACCACATATCGAGAACTTCCTAAATACAAAAGAAAATCTCTTAGATTCTTAGGCTGCTTGCTAAGATCCACGATTGATAAGATAGCGTGCTTTTGGAAAAATTTGCTAAATTAACAAGTTTTAATGTTTTCTAGTTAAAGTATAATAGAAAATATTTTTGATACCGCCGTCCGTGGTGGCGTAGCTGGCTTCATCCCAGAGGCATCACATTCGTGCAACTCACTCACGGTTGGGTCTATGGTGGTGGCTCAGTCCACCCCGGGTTTACGCCGCCGATTGCCGGCTGTACGGTGGTTCACCAATTGCATAGCGAATAGTGCATTAGAAGTCCTATGAAATGCAGTTGAGACCTCGATTTTTTCTTATTGGTGCAATCAAGTCTGTATTTTATTTTAAAGTTCAGGGAAAATATTCAAGAACTACTCATGTATTCTTAGCTTATGTTTATGAAGTAAGTACCCTTTTAAGCAAAGATTTAGAGTTTGGTTGTATTCATGGGAGGTTTTTACCAATCAATTGCATCTTTTTGATACAGATTTGCCACCTAATTGCATCTTTTAGGAGTCAATCTCAGGGAACTTATTTTGGATGAAAGCTCTATTCCAACTCAGGCCTCGTGATTTTTTGTCATAAATGCGGTTGATGAGCTCAGAGATCTTGCCGGGCCCCAAAAATCACCGAGACTCACTTGTGGCAAATATCAAAGCCGTGAGACCAGTTCTTGATTCTTGGTCGGGAACTGATCTACCTAAAATCCATCACGCTTGAGCCATGCCTGTCCATGTACGAATGCCCCCAGGAGAAAATATTGGGTGATTCCGGTTTTCTATGTCACTCATAGGCATCTCCACTAATTAATTATCACCTGTCCAAATGGGCCTCACTTTTCATGGTGATTCCGGTTTTCTATGTCACTCATAAGCATCTCCACTCATTAATTTTCACCTGTCCAAATGGGGGTCACTTTTCATGTTTGTTCTCTCCACCGTTACTCTTTTTCCTTCACTCTTTCACTCTGCTTCCGTTTCTGCGCAATGCCTATTTCCCATTGAAGCACCACCCCCCACGCCAACCTCGCTTCGCTGCAATCACAAAGATGTCCTTACCAAGTCCATCCTCTTTTTTTAAGGCCATAAATATATGAAGCTCCCCCCTAGCGAGGGGTCACTTGGAGGAGAGACTTTAGATTTGGAAGTTAGATGAAACGTAGTCGCCAATGGTCGCGGCGAAAGGTAGTCACCAATGGGCGCGGCGACCTTGGTGTGGCGTGGGGTTCGCGAATGAGGTTGCAGTGGACTCAGATCCCGTTCCTCTATTTTTCCTTTTGATTTTTGAACTCGCGCTAGTTGCCCGTTGCAGCATCTTGTACATGGCCATCGGGATCTTAACCTTGCCGGTCTCTGCCGTGGAAGAGCCGGTTGCGGCTAGATCTAAAGTGGATTATGCGTCAAAGTTGGAACGCTTCATTCACGGCGTGGCGCATGGCGTGGCGCATAGGCATGAAAAAGAAAAGAGAGAAAATATGAAAAGTGACTCGTCTCAACACATGGCAATAAGTGAGTAGAGCGGTCCATGGCTAACTTCAAAAAATGAGGACTAACTAATATTTTCTCATGCCCCTAGACCTGAAGTCAACGTACCTAGGATAAGCCTCAATGAAGCCTATGTCAAACCCCTACAGAGAAGTTTAATTTCCCATGTCATTGCGGAATCCAACTCGATGCTTGGAATTCGAAACATAATGTCATGTTACCAGGATGGTCGGATCAAGAAAATCCATACGTGCAACTTGTGGGCATTACAAAACTTCTCCAGCAAGCAAAAATAGGATAATTTTGAATGAAAAAATACAACTAGTCTTGAACGTAAGTTTCCAAGACACTGCTGGTTTTGACCTTTTGCCCAACATGCGCCATCCTTAACCTTCAAGTATTACTATTGGTCTCCGAAAACTTCTCTGCAATGCACAATTTAAGCAATGTATTACTTTGACAGAGTTGGGTTCGAGAAACAATGAGATGAAAACTCTCATTTCGATAAACTCAATTGGTTTCCATTGAAGCTAAAAATCCATCAGATTCCCATTTAGTTGACAGATTCAGAAATTTGATAAATCCAATCTTTTGCAATCTTCGACATCTATTCTCAAACACATAATGAGGACACACTTCCACAGCCTACCTATTGGATGATATTGACCAAGTGAAAAGTAATATTGCTTGATAAATCTCAATCCTTGGATGACACGATATTATCTAAAAAAGGACACTAATTTTTATCGAAGATTTTGTTGTCAATTTTGAGGGCATTTGTTAGCTAACTAAAGAAATATTAATGTCATTTTTTATTGAGTATCCGCGTTGTGAATCATGAATATTTTGAAAATGATATATTTCCTCGATGAGCTCGACAAAATTCTTGGAGCAAATGTAAAAAAAAATAATTAATTAATTGGAAAAGTTAAAATAAAAGAACGCAAAAAGGAACGGTCATCATTGACTTTGGACCGACCATACACCATAACCCTGATTACTATAAGCCCCGCGACCCTCTCTCCTTCTCTCTCTCTCTCCAAAAATATCTGGAGACTTAGCTCGGAAGGAGAGCGCCTCCGCCCCCCGACACCCCCGTTCGACGGGGCAGGGGTCGCGCTCCGCCGTCTCTCCACCATGTCAGATGCCCCCGCTCCACCATCACCACCACCGCCGGACGAGCTGTCGTTCCTAGCCTCGCGGCCGCCGCCGCCACCTCACCTGGCCGGACGCTCGTCCTCCCTGTACAAGCAGCGATCTTGGTCGCCGGACATGTACCGCGAGGAGGCGTGGCTCCGCCGCAAGGGTAACAGCAAGAACCGCCGCACCCGGAGCAGGAGCGTCACGGACGACGACCTCGACGAGCTGAAGGCGTGCATCGAGCTGGGCTTCGGGTTCGACTCGCCGGCGGCGGATCAGCGTCTGTCGGACACCTTGCCCGCTCTGGAGCTCTTCTACGCCGTCAACAAGCAGTACGCCGACGGCGTCTCGAAGCCGTCACCGCCGCCGTCGACCGTCCCCCACTGCGACACTCCTCCTCCTCCTCCCGCCGCCGGCAGCCCGCAGAACAACATATTCATCCGCGGTAAATTCTCCCTCCTCCTCTCTCGCTCTTCGTCCGAACACCAACCGGCCCGGCGAAACACTCGCCGGCCGCCATGTGCGTCGCGTGTTGATTAGAAAGTGGCGTGTGTAAAATTTTGGAGTTGCAGGCGACGATCCGCAGGTGGTGAAGACGAGGCTGAGGCAGTGGGCGCAGGTGGTGGCGTGCTCGGTGAGCCTGGGCCAGGAGAGCCCTAACCTGGGTTAAGGATTACGAGCTAAGACCCTCGATTCGACCGCCGTCGATCAAGCCGGAGATGCTGCTTTACCAGGGTTTGGTTTCCCACTGCAGCGTGCGAAGTCAACGTCAGGAAGGAGGCGACCGAACATTCTGTTCCCCAACTTGGTAGAGAAATGATTCCTCCCCCTACCCCCACTTTTGTTTTGTGGTTGGCATTATCATTAACAAAGGATGTAAGAAAAAGAGACGCCGGATTAGCTGGGAACCAACTTCGGGGACTTTTTGGACGTGGGGTGATGACCTTTTCTCTTGTGTCCTAATTATGATCTTAGCAGCGTTTTGAAATGGCTGTTTTTTTTTTTTTTTCCAATTTTTCTGAAGATGATTAGGGTCTCTATGCTGTGTTTGGGGGGCTAGATAGAACGAACAATCTTGAAGAAACATCACATCTATGCATGAAATATCGGGTCGACTCAATATGCTTGCATCGTATGCTTGCATCGTTAGATTTGATGGTTCTCGCGTGATATTCTAAGAGATTAATATGCTCAGGATATATGTAGTGCCTGGTGGTATTCTTTTTGCTTTGAGATTTCTGAGGAATGTTGATAGGCGGGCATGGTAAAAATATATAATAAAAAAAAATCAATGTGTGTTTATGTGAATCCCTAACTTCAGACAATTGTAGAGCAATCGCAGATCGTTTCATGATTCCACACTCGATAATAAGGTGTGTGCATACGTTTTGGATGAAGCACAAAGAAAAATAGATTACACTGAAATGGAGAGTACGATGAATAGAGATAGACGAAATTGAAAAGACAACGAAAGGAAACGACAAGAAAATGCGAGGTGCGGTGGTCGGAAGGTGCGTGGAAAAGCAAAAGATGGGACTCCGCGGAGAGTACGTGTTGATTTGATCGTGTCCTCTGCTCTTCGTCCGTCCAAAGAGCCTCACAATTTCCAGGTACCTGCCGATGGTTGCTTCCTCCGCGTCCCCAAGATCTTTCAAGACCAGCTTTCACGAGTTCACGTACTTTTGTAATTTCCTTACATGCGCAAGGAAGCTTCCCACGTTTTCAATTACTTGTCCAGACGTGGATCAGATGTTCCACCCTATCATTCAATCTACCGTTCCTCTTGCGAGATTGCGATATGTGACCCTTTGATTTTAATCCTTACCGCACCCAATCTAAATCTCCCAACGCCCGATCAAAACCTAATCCATCTGTTCCCTCTCTTCTTCTTCCTCCTCCCCCTCGCTCAGACTCCTCCATGCCTGATCGCCGTCGCCTTCGCTCGACGTCGCCGCCAGCGAGGCAGCTTTCTTTGTTTCTTAACGCAGTAGCCATGGCCCACTGGACCAATTCGTTTCGACAACTCAAAGTCTTTGACAGCACTCAAAATCAGTATTCTATTGTTCCTCTAGAATAGAAGCTCCCATATACGAGAAGTCCATGATACTCACTTTCTCCCCTCCTTTACGTTTCTTTGGGGAAAAAAATAAAAAATTGACGAATAATGGAGACGAAATTCTAAATTATAACTTTGTCCTTCCATTCTACTAAACCTTTTTTTATTCGTTTTAGAAGGAGAAAATCTCCACTGGAAAAATACCTTCAAAAGAAAATTATGCTGTAGTCTTCTTCTTCAAAAAAAAAAAAATCAGGTGTGAGGATAATCATAATAAATAGAAATTACACGCTCAAACGACCTGATTCCTCTTATTTATGATTTTTTTTTCTTTTTTACATGAGAGTCATCTCAAAAAGTAATTCTAAATCTAAACAAATATTGCCCTAAAAAATTATCAGAGCCACGAGATACACACTTTGAAAGTTTTGTACTCTCAAACTCATCGAAATAAGACAAATAACGTGAGACACGCTTTAATAACATACCACGCATGCTTATCAGAGGTTTAAAGGCATTGACTCCGATTCATCAAAAAGATTGAATACTCCAATGACACAATGACCACTCATGCTCAAATAAAGAGAACTCGCACGCTCAAATGACTTGATTCCTTTTATTTTCAAAATTTTCTTTTTATTCCATGAGATTCATCTCGTAAAGTAATTCTAAATGAAAGCAAATATCGTCCAAAAAAATTATCAGACGGGATATGCACTTTGAAAGTTTTGTACTCTCAAAATCATCGAAAAAAGACAAATAACGTGAGACACATTAATAACATAAAATGCATGCCTAACGGGAGGTTTAAAGGCATTGACTCCGATTCATTAAAAAGATTGAATACTCCAATGACACAACGGCCACTCATGTGCATTCTTCAATCCTAGCGGCTCTCTCTTTCTTTCTCTCTCTCCCTCTCTCTCTCTCTCGTCCAAAAAATTATCAGACGGGATATGCACTTTGAAAGTTTTGTACTCTCAAAATCATTGAAAAAGGACAAATAACGTGAGACACATTAATAACATGAAATGCATGCCTAACGGAGGTTTAAAGACATTGACTCCGATTCATTAAAAATATTGAATACTCCAAAGACACAACGGTCACTCATGTGCATTCTTCAATCCTAACAGCTCTCTCTCTCTCTCTCTCTCTCTCTCTCTCTCTCTCTCTCTCACATGTGAATACTTCAGGATTTTCTAGGCACATTTTACTAGTTGGTAGAAACTGATGAAGATGGTAGTGCTTATTTCTTGTCTTTTGCCCTCTCGTGTGTTGTGCCACCCCAACCACGAGTTATCATGAATATCACGTGTTCTCCTACCTACAAGTCAACTCATGTATAATTCTAGCTAAAAAAACAAAAAAGACTTAGTATGATATGTTCGTTTTTTGAATCCTGACTGAACCAAAGTATGTATATATAAAAACTTTTGAAGTCACTAACTAATGTATTTACAAATATTCGACATGTTATTCCTAATTCAATGACTAGCTTAATATTTCTTTAGATAAACGGGTATGACTTTAAGTTCTTAGAGCTTATTTTGTTTCTCATTTTATCTTTCTTTGAATGGTGATTTTTTTAAAAAAAACCAAGTAGAGGCTCCAGATGATACTATCACTATACATAAAGTTGATAAAGATATTGAAATTAGAATTGCTAGGATCTGGAGTGCTAAGAGGACAAAAAGAAAGTGGTAGCAAAGGAATATTGTGAAAATGCACATTTCTTTATAATTGTCAACAACACTTTCTACCCGTTTCATCTCATGAATAATAAAGATTTTTTAGGATAATGAAGAGAGCTAGATATCAAATTCCATTAAATTCAAAATTAAAGATGGAGGCTATGTAAATGCAAAGTTTAGGGATGTTCATAATCATCATTTCATTGATGATAGCTAAAACATCCGATACAATTGTGCCAGCACATAAAATATCCTTGTAAAAGTGTTCTAACTTATATGGGAAAGCCAGTATAAGAGCTATAAAAGCATATTCTTGCTTCAATGCTGAGGTAGGGGACTGGAGAATGTTGGCTTTATATTGCTTGATTGTCAAATTATCCCACCATCAAAGATAAGGAACTCAATTAGTGTAAGTGATAATCAAAGTCTCATTATCCATTTTGATTGTTTTAAATCAAATGGAAGCAATTTTTATTATCGATTTCAATTAGATAAGGAACAAAGATCAACCAATTGTATAACAATGTATACAAGCCGGATTATGAAAGTTTTGGAGATGTGGTGGTACATGATCATGTTTATTGTAAAAATAAGTACATTATAATATGTGCATCCTTTTTTGGCTTAAATCATCATAGATTATTGTCTTGCATCTTCTTGGAAAGCCGAGTTTTTGCAATAAATATTAGCAAAAACTTTGATATCATTGTGAATTTAAATTCGAAATGGAGAGCACTTGGCAAGTTTCATTCAAGAGTGGAGCTTAGGAGACAACAAATGGTTGGATAATCCATCACCTATGTCATAAATGATTTCTTGCCTTTGGCCAAGGTGTCTTTGCAAAGCAATTAGATCCACACAAAGAAGCGAGAGCACAAATAATGTCTTTCAAAATTTGACGTGTAAGATCATGACTTTTGTTTGAATTTGTCAATCACTATGAGAAGCAAGCAGAAAAGAAGCGAAACAATGTAGTTTTTGATAATTTTGAGCGTGTTCAATTATGGTTGAAAATAGCAACTATCTAAAACATTTCATGAAAGTGAATACTCTTGTCATTTATAGGAATCCCGAGTTGATTTCTTCCACGCTTTGGGAAAAGTAACAAAAACATCCAAAATCTATTGTATTAGTATCAATTCAGTCTTAAATCTTTAATTACATCAATTTAGTCATAAATCTTTTCACATTGATATCAATTCAGTCCATTCGACCAATTTTGATTGGGCAGCGCTAACATGGATGCTGGCTGGTGGCTGGACACTGATGTAGCCATTTTTAATAAAAAAATTTATTTTTTCCAAATTTTTTTATTTTTTAATTTCTTTTTCTTTTTTTGCCTTTTTCTTTTCTCTCTTCTTCCTCCTTGGACTTTCCTCACAATGGCCGACATGCTGTGAAGCCCTCATCGGCCACTAGCTAGGGTCGTAACCCTCGCCTATTAGCTTGCAGGGCTCTGGCACTACGAGGAACGTCCAAGGAGGAAGAAGAGAGGAAAAAAAATAAGAAGAAAAAATTAATAAAAAATTCCAAAAAAAATTTAAAAATTACCACGTCAACATCTAGTTACCGACCAATGTCCACATCAGTGTCAACCAATCAAAATTGGCCAGATAGACTAAATTGGTACAAATGTGAAAATGTTTATAATTAAATTGGTTTAATTGAAAGGTTTATAATTGAATTGGTACCAATATAATAGGCTCATGATTGTTTTTTTTTTTCGTACTTTTCCCTGCATACTTCTATCTAAACATGTTTTTATATTGAAAATTGATCAGTCATTACACAATTATGTTGTGGGAATCGAAAGTAGTGAAAGGAAGTATACTATCCATTTTTGTCCAAGTGATTCTATCTTTGCATGTAACTGCAACTTATTTGCAATACAAAGATGGTAGTGTGAGCCTACTTTATGCATCTTGACACATTTGGTAAGTATTACAAGCATTCAAACACACACATATTGTGAAGAGATGGGCAAAAGCAACAAACAAGTGGCTTATTGTGATGATGTTAAGCAAGAGCTACAAATTTTAACTAATATAACCAACATCTCTCAAGATAGTAGCAGAATTCAAAATATACAAGAGGAAATTGAAAATCTATGGAGGAGAGAGGAAATGTGTTGGGGTTTAAGGTCTAGGATTAAATGATCGAAATGAGGGAATAAGAATACGAGATAATTTCATGCCACCTTTGTCAAGATGAGGCAATGAAATAGAATTTTGATGCTGAGATTCTCAAAAGATAACTAGATAAATGATAAGTAGCAACTCCAAAACTTGACAATTTCCTTCCTCAAGGACCTATATACCTTGGTAGGGCCAAAAACTTTGAACCTACACTGAACCTATGTCCCATAAGATTTGGTGATGAAATGAACAATTCTTTGGTGGCAAACTAACCATGGAAGAGACCACCGGCCGTGGTGGCTCCGCTGGGTAGGCTTTAGTGAATCTTTGCAAGAGAGGTGAGGAGTTCGAAACCTTTGTGAAGCAAAGGCTCTGGCGAAGTTACTTGGTAACTTAAGTGTGCTGCCGGGGGTGGTGGGTCCTCCTGCTTACGTAGAACCTAGGGGTTTACGCTTCGGCTACTGGTTGAGGCAGTTCCTCCAGCATAAAAAAATGGGAAAAATGTTTCAAAAGTCCTAAAACTTGTCACGAAAATGCATTTTAGTCCTAAAACTTGCAAAAAGTGCAAATAAGTCCTAAAACTTGTCAAAATAGTTCAATTGAGTCCTAAAGCTAACACCGTCAACATTTTCCGTCAAAAATGCTGACGTGACATTTTAAATTATTTTTTATTTTCCATTTGGATTTTTAAATTATTTTTTTTATTTTCTAGCTGGCTTTTTAAATCATTTTTTATTCAATTTTTAAAAAATATATATATTTAAAAACTAAAATTCATTTTTTAAAAAACTATTAAAAAAAGAAAGAAAATGGCAGAGGAGGCGGCTGTCCATCGCCGGAGGGGCTGGCGACGGTTGTCGGCCACCGCCAGACCAAGGCGAGGCCTCGTCGACCCCAAGAGAGGGCCGGCGAGGGGCGACCCTCGCCTGGTGCCGGCGAGCCCTCGCGACCCTCACCTGACGCAGGCGAGCCCAGATCTGGCTGGGCACAAAGATGCGGAAGTCACTTGGTCGCAGGCGGAGGTTGCCGACAAGGGGACTCGGAACAATAGTGATTGGCGGCCCGGCAACTAGCTCGGATCTGTTGGCGTCAAGCACAGGGAAGCACAGGAGCGGGCCACTCACGCGGCCCTCACGCTCCGCGTGAACGCCCAGATCTGGGCGAGCCCTGCCGGCCCCAGTCGAGGGCTGCAGAGGCCTCGCCCAGGGCTGGCGACGGTCGCCGACCCCCAAGCGAGGGCCGACGTGCCCAAATCTGGGCGCCCTCGCCCGCATCAGGCGAGGGTCGCCTCACCTGGGCCCAGCAAGGCCTCGCCCTGGTCGGGCGGCAACCGGCGATCGTCGCCGGCCCCTCTGGTAATGGGCGGCCGCCTCTTCTTCCCTTTTCTTTTTTTTTTTCTTTTTTAACAGTTTTTTAAAATTGAATTTTAGTTTTTAAATATATATTTTTTAAAATTGAATAAAAAATTATTTTAAAAAACCAGCTGGAAAATAAAAAATTATTTAAAATACTGCGTCAGCGCCACGTCAGCATTTTTCGTCAATAAAACTGACAGCGTCAATTTTAGGACTCAAATGAAATATTTTGACAAGTTTTAGGACTTATTTGCACTTTTTGCAAGTTTTAGGACTGAAATGCATTTTCGTGACAAGTTTTAGGACTTCTGGAACACTTATCCCTAAAAAAAAAAAAATAACCATGGAAGAGGTGAAGACGGCTATGTTTTAACTTAGAGCGAATAAGGCTCTTGGTCCTGATGGTTTAAATGGACTTTCTATCATCATCATTGGGAAGTGATAAAAGAGGATGTTTTTATGGCCGTTAAAGAATTTTTCACATCAAGAATCCTAGATTCAGCTTTGAGCAGAACCCATATAACTCTTGTACCAAAAAACCCAACCCGGAAAGAATTGAGTAGTTTTGTCCAATTAGCCTTTGCAATTTTATGTATAAGATAATTCCGAAGATAATGGCAAATAGGCTTAAATCCGCGATGCTAGAGTTGATTTCTGGAGAACAAAGTGCCTTTGTTAATGGAAGTAAAATCCAAGATAATATCTTTATTGTGCAAAAGGTGTTGCACCAATTGAGAGTAGGGGAATGAAATGAAATTTTTCAGATTATTTTGAAATTGGATATACAAAAGACTTATGATAGGGTGGAATGGGATTTTTCTGAAAGTATGTTTGCTGTAAATGGGTTTTTGTGAGAGATGGCTATGTTGGCTTATGTAATGCGTTACTAGTATCCTTTAGTATGAAATTAAATGGAGAGCCTCTTCCTTTTTTTTTTCAACCCAACTAGAGGCATTAAACTAGTAGATCTTATGTCACCTTACCTCTTTGTCCTGGTTTCAAATCGTTTATCTTCTTTGATAGAGAATGTTATGACTAATTGAGATATAAAAAAGGAATCGAAATGAACAGGTTCTATGTAACCCTATCCCACTTATTATTTGAGAACAATTCCATCTTTTTCCCAGATGGAACCATTTAGGAGTGCAAAAATGTTTCGACTATTCTTAACCAGTATTGCTATGCCATCAGACAAGCCGTAAACCTGAATAAATGAAGTATATTTTTTAGCAAGGGTTGCCCTCAACTATAAGAAACAACATGGCGAAAGCATTAAGAATACCAAAAATGGTCATACTAGATAGTATCTTGGCATTCCATTTGATTAGGGAAATTCTAAGAGACAAAAGTTCACTTGGATTGTAGAAGAGTAAATATGAAGCTTGAAGCGTGGAAGGAACAAATTGTGTCCAAAGCAAGCAAAGAAAATTTTACTAAAATTAGTGGTTTAAGCTTTACCATATTATGCAATGTCAATTTTTAAAATCCCAATGTCTATTTGCAAGGCTATTGAGCAAAAAATTGCAAATTTCTTGTGGAAAAATAGTGAAAAAAATTAGTTTATTACGGAAAAGATGGGAAGTCATGAAAACAACAAAAGACAAAAGAGGGATGGGTTTCAGGGATTTAATTACTGTCAACAAAACCCTCTTGGGAAAACAAGCTTGGAGATTGATGAAAAACCCAAATGCATTATGGAGTAAGTTGCTAAAAGGATTGTATTTTAATTGTAAATGCTGAGAAAGGGTCAAGACCCTCTTGGGGTATGCAAAGTCTTTTGATGAGAAAAGAAGCAATCTCGAAGTTAGTAATGTGGGCAATAGAAAATGGTGAAATCGTTAAAATCAGAACAGATCAATAGTTGAAGAGGGGAATAATTGAAGGTCTAGAGAATAGAAACGATCCACAATTTGTATTAGAGTTGATGAATTTTGAAGAGGAATGCTGGAATGAGCAACTTCGAATAATTCATTTGATGAACATATAGGAGATCCTAGCTATTCCAATCAAGCGTTAAAATTTAAGTGATGAACTAGTGTGGATGGGCACCAAATGTGGAAGTTTCTCATTAAAGAATGGATACAATACTCTCAGACAAGAAATGGGAAACAAGGCACAACAAGCTCAACCATCAACATGTTACCAAACCCCCATATCCCTATGGAATGCAATACAGAATTTGCAGGCATGCACAAAAGTAAAGATCTTTCTATTGAGTATATGTCAAAATGCCATCCTATTCAAGAAAAATCTGTGGAAGAGCAATATTTTACCTGATCTCGTACGTGACTTCTGTAGAAGTGAAGTGGAAATGGTCGAACACATATTCTTACGGTGCCATTGGACAGATCTCATATGGTCCAACTCTAGTCTCAAAATCCAAAAGTTTAACACAAGGTATTGCATAGATTGATAGTCGGTTGATGAATTTCATGAGTAATTAGATTGACCTACCTAAATTTGAGATGGTGGCGACTGCTCTTCGGCATATTTGGAATGCCCGAAACAACCTGATATTTAGGGGCAGCAAACCAAACGCAAGAAACACTATGGAATCAGGTCGGATTATGCAACAAAATGCTAAGAAAACAAGAAAGGACAGTGGAAATCTCACCTCAGCACAAGCTTGGATAGCTTTGGCAGAGGGGATCCTGAAAATTAATGTAGAAGGGTCTCTCGGCGAAGGGTCGATGAAGGGTGAAATCTCTTGCATCTGTTGAGACTATTCTGGTTGCCTTGTCAATGGCTTTACCTAATTCGCCCGAGCTACCTCTCTGGCACAGATCGAAGCCCTAGCTTTACTTGCTGCTCTCAAGTACATCGACAAGAATAGGTTAAGTCGTGTGGAGGTAGAGCCAGACCGTGAGGATCTAATAAGTGCACTACAGAACGAAGGGCAGTTTAGTTGGGAAGCAAATGCTCTGATTGACAAATGTTCCTCCCTATTATCAAGATTTTCAGAAGTAGGCCTAGGTTATTGCCCAAGAAATGGAAATTCTGTGGCTGATAATAAAAATATTTGTAGTTCATCTTGTTTTTGTAGATGATATAAGCAATGATATTTAGGAAAATATTTTTCAAATAATTCATTTTCTACTAAACGAGCATAGCCTAAGTTTTGTAAAAACTACAACATTTAGTTGTTTCTCTAGGTGTTCGATCTTGTCTTACAACTAAGAGTGAGCATGGTTCCAAAATAGAATTGAGAACCAAACTAGTTTTAAGTTCAATGGTATACATAGTAAGTTCCAAGTTTCAGAAATTGTAAGATTAGTTCCGATGACCCACTTGAAATTTGGAACAATTCTGTGTGTTTTTCTTGTTCTACGTTTTTGCATGAGCTTACGATATTCCATGAGATCGAATGATGAATATGCAATCTAGAGCCACTATGAATTTCCATTCCCAACGATATTTATAACTAAAGTTTTAACTTTGTTAATATTTCATATTTTTGGTTTATTTAGATATAAGTCATGATTAATGGATTATAGCAAATTGTGGTGGTTAAAGCTAATGATTTACTATAATAATTCAATTTATAAAACAATTGAAACTTGTTTAGACTTTGAAACTGACCTGATAACACATGACAAGGTAGGTTCAAGGTTCTTGAGTATGCATAGTAAGTTTCTAGTTCCATAGGGAACCACTTCCGACAATTTTAGATTCCGGATTTCAAAAGCAACCCAGAACTGCTTACCCCTTCTCATAGATAGTTCGTAAACCAAATCCAACGACCGCCATTAAAGCCCAATACACGAATGGCTTACGGGCCGATTCATTCGCGTATTGGGCTTTAACGGCCCCGTTCGCTTCCGGATCTGGAAACGGCCGACGCGTTTCCGTCATCGCGCCCATTCAACTCGGCCATTTCTTTTCATATCATCGGAATCGACAAGCGCTCCTCCCGAAAGTCTCTTCTTCTCTTCCCATTTCGAGTTTTCGCTTCGCCACGAAGCTTCTCCTCGCGATCTCCGATTCGCGCTTCCGAGCTCGAACCAAGCTTAGCCGGATCGGCCGACCGGAGACACGAAGCCATGGTGAGTCTCTCTTTCCTCGCTGCTAATGGAAACCGAAATCTCGTCCGTTCTCCGATGTCGTTACTTCTGCCGCTCGTCCTTGTCCCCTTCGAATCGGTAACCGCCGGGAAACCGTCGGCGACGTCGTCCCGGGGTTGGGGGTTTTGCATCCGGGAAGATCGTTTCGTTAAGCCGGTCGCCGTACTGCGGCGGATCCGTTGCGCGCGGTCGAGGTTGTATCTTGATTGGAGTTGTTGTGGCGGAGAGATTGCGAGGTCGATCGTCCGATTTTTCTGATTGTTTCGGCGATTCGTTGATACTGAGCGGGTGAGAAAACATGGTGGGCCGATTTAGGCTAGAATTTTGGTCTTGTGAGGTGCGCTGCAGTTCGCCGCTTGCCTCTCGATTTTGAGAGTGATTTGGCTGTAGAGGAGACCTGGTGGGGCGAAGAGATTCGCTTAAGCAATCTGGACATATAGGGAGCTCTCCAAGTCTATGTCGCTCTTTCTTCCATCATTTGGGAGAGTTGAATTTCGTTTGAGTTGAGTTGAGAATTGTTCGTTAAGTTCTTCTCGGTCGAACTCTTTACAAGTTTTGCACGTGTTTCCTGAATCCCTCGTTCGTGATTGAGGGTTTAGTTGGCTTTCGACTACGCATGAACATTACGACTATGGCACCTGGGTGATCCTGTGCACCTGTTTTAGAGGACATTAGGGGGATGGATGTTCATGCTTACAGAAAAAGCAATGCTTTGCTTTCTTACAAAAAATTCTCTCCCCGTCTTACCTTGGCTTTTCACCTGCTGTTTATTCTGCATACCTGTACTGCTTCAGGATGATTTAGTTACAGGGAGCATTATCCAAATTTATTAGAAACAAATTGTGATAAGATTATATGCTTTTCTACTTGTCATGTTCTTTTATTGTGTAAGTATCAGGTGTTACAGGTTAAGAAAAAGTTCAAAGTGCGTTTGTTGCAAGGTTTCAATTAAGTAAAATGTGAAAAGTGAAGTCTGTCCAAACTCGTCCTAAAATTATAAGGAAGTACTAATGGTCCTTGGAAGTAAAAAACTTAGCATCACTTTTCATCCATTTTTCTAGTAAAAGGAGATCTCTCGGTATGCTCTTTGAATTTACTTGATCCCACAAAAAAGCATGAAAACTTGAGTGCATGCCTTAAGCTTACTTGCTGTTTCTTTGATTTCTAATGTTGTCATGCCCATAAAACACAGCACGACATGACTGAGGGGCACATGAAGGATTCTTTGAAGATGAGTGAGGGTTCTAGTGTCTAATTACTTGAGTTTAAGATAATTATGCAGCTCAACTAATGATTTAACAGCTATTGTGTCACTTGATGGACGTGTGTTACATTTGTAAATTTAATGATTGTGAGATTCTATTTTGCTGTTTGAACAGGGTCTTCAAAGGGGACCCTCTAGGAAAGACAAGAATAGAGGGAGGCATCATAATTTAACTCAACAGAAGAGACAAGAGATCAGAGAAGCATTTGAACTTTTTGATACTGATGGTTCAGGTATTAAGATAATTTTCTGCTTGAATACAGTGGATTTGTCTGTTGACTTTTCCACTGGGTAATTATATTTACATTTCTGTCTAGGCACTATCGATGCCAGAGAGTTGAATGTTGCAATGAGGTAATGAACTAAGGTTGCTTTTACAAATACTTCCACCTTCGATATTTAAAATGTCACTAAACTGATCTTTGAACAGGGCGCTTGGATTTGAGATGACAGAGGAGGTAAATTCTATCCTTGCATGCATTTTCTGAAAATCTCTTAGCACATTCTAGATCATGCCACATGCAGAAACTGAATGCAGTTTGGGTGTTATGCATTAGGTTTTGTTTCCCTTGATTGTGACATGGCTGATTCATTTAACTGAACTGTAGCCAAAAAGATGCTCTAGGCCACTGTTTGGCACACTGTATCATAACTTGTCAACCAAGTAGTCAAACCCATATACTATAGGTGGGAAATTTGGAGAAGAACTTCACTGTGCTAAAGTGTCGATATACTGTATATATGTTGACTTTGATGCATGAAAGAAAGTTGCTTCGAGAAAGAATGACTATTGATTTTTTTAGATACTTTTGTGAGCACACAATGTCACATGGCATGAGGTTTAAATGGTGAAGTTAATTCTGAACAATGGAAGCAAAATTAATGTTTTTGTCCTTCTGTTATCCAGGTCTGGTATTTTCAGTACTATTAGAATAATATTCACGATATTTGTGATTCATGTTCTTGAGTACGGGATGTAGGCCCTGTCTATTCCACTGTAGTTTTGCTGCATTTACCATGATTGGATGTGAGTTTACTGGGGTGAGTTTAGATTGCTGCATCGCTAATTTGATGGCTGGAGCTGCTTTTCATGGCTTTGTACCTTATTGCCGTTTCACCTCTGTGTAAACAAACTTCTGGCAGGAAAGAAAACACTAATTTGGCATTGAAGTTAGTCTCTCTCTCTCTCTCTCTCTCTCTCTCTCTCTCTCTCTCTCTCTTTTGCCTCTCTGCTGTTGCGTTCTGTGGTTTCCTGCACACACTAAGAAGAAGTCCCATGTTACCACAAGTGCCTCTTCTAACTGACATATAATCTGTTAGACAATATCCTTCAAAATGTGTCCCTTCTCTTTTGTGGTTATGATGGGATATTGCTTCTGTGGATCATTGAATGCCTGAATAATTCATTATTTCATGCCATTGCAGCAAATCGGTAAAATGATTGCTGATGTAGATAAGGATGGAAGTGGTTCAATTGATTATGATGAATTTGAACATATGATGACTGCCAAAATTGGAGAAAGGGACACAAAGGAGGAGCTCACGAAAGCTTTCCACCTTATTGACCAAGATAACAATGTGAGCTTCTGTGCTTTTGGATTAAAACATTGTATTGTGATCCTCTCTTTGTTCTGATTCCATGTGTTCCCCTGGAGATCAGGGAAAAATATCTTTTGAAGATATTAGGAGAATTTCAAAGGAGCTGGGTGAACACTTCACAGACAGAGAGATTCAGGAGATGATTGGGGAGGCAGACCAGGATCGTAAGTTCAATGCCTTCCATAGTTTGTTTTTAACTATCTATTCTACAATTATGCCTGTCGGTTTTGACATTGGATATCAGATTTTCTCCCCGTCTGTGGTTCAAGATTTGGTCCATACTGAATGATTTGAAATTTAAAGCTTTAATCAACTTCACATGCAGTAAAATTACAACTAAATTGTTGTTCGTCTAATGTAGTGCATAAAAATGAATTAAAACATGCTTTAAACAGATACAGGGTAGGCTGGTTCAGTTTTCTCTAAGCTATTATCCTGTAAAGGATCCAGACATATTATGTATTGATTCCTCTTCAAAAACATCCAAAATTGATGTCTAGGGATGAGTGGTGTTTGTTTTCTTTTGTTTTTAACGTTTGAACATTGCTAGGTTTTTCTTCTGGGTGTTGTAATTCTCCACTGACTCCCCACATTTTTGGGGATCGATTAAGGGGTGTAAGAAGATGCAAATAGGTACTAGTCAGATTTGGTACTTTGGCCTTATAGATATGCTTTGATTTGATGTTAGACAAGCCAAATACCCGAGAATGTTGGGTTGGTGGCCCTATACCCTATCAAAACACCGAATAAGAATGCAGCTTTATATGCATCATTCTCCAAACAAGAGACTGTACAGGGGAAATCTCAAGGATTACTTTTGACTACTGTTTTATCTGATGTGGAGTTTGATGTAACTAGCTGAATGCAGCCGTAGGCTTTTCAGGATAATTAAAAAATTTTGTGCTTGCCACTTGTATACACAAGGTTTTGATATTGGGAATTCCTCAGTACTACTGTCCTTGTAATTCTTCACGGAGTCAAAGCTGTTCCATTCCATCACTTTTTGCTTCTTTTATGCTTGAATTTTTTGCAGTGCAAAAAAGAAACTTAATTCTGACCCGCTCTTTTATTTCCCAAACCATGCAGGTGACGGTGAAGTTGATATGAACGAGTTCATTCAGATGATGGGGAGGACACGATTAGGCTTTTAGTGCTTCCAGTTTGTGAACCTCTACATGAGCTTAAGGTTTCCTACTTAGTGATGGATGTGCGGCATTCTATATGTGTGATCTGTTTGTACATACAGTGCACATAAGAAAGGACTTCTGGGTTTGAGACCTGCTAGATTGATACTTCTATCTTGTATTTTTGGCAAAACCTACCTCTTTCACAGCTTTCTTTATGTCGTGCGTTGAAGATTATGCTGTGTCTGGTTTAAGTAGAATAGTTTCCTAGTTATGTATGCTTCATATAATGATCTGGATTCACATCTGCTATCCTACTTGCATGTTGTTTTGATGGTGTTGCAATATTTTCGAGTACTTTTTAGCTGAGGAATACCTTTTATCTGGTATTCCTGAGCCTTTGGGCTACTTTGCTCATTGCTCGTATTTCAGTCCCATCTTTGCTCTTTTACATTGTATGAAACTTTGCTTGCTCTAAATCATTCTTCAGGAAACAACATTATGTAAACGATTTGAGGTTTCAAAATAAAAGAAAGAAACTAATATGACTGGAAAGAGTGGCAAGCTTGGGGTTTGCACTAGTTACTTCTAGGCAAGCCCTTCCTTTCCATGTTCTTCGTCTCATTTTCAACGTGTTTCCCTCTCTCTCTCTCTCTCTCTCTCTCTCTCTCTCTCTCGCTTGATATTTGCTTGCTAGCCTCCAAATTATTGGCTCTTTCTCAGCTTGTCCCACGGCATTACTCGTGACAATTTATGACGACTTAATTTGTGGTGCTTTCGCGCTAATGCTAATTGTGGTCTTCTGAAAATGAATATAGTTCTTAAGCATCAGGAACTTTTACGATGTTTGCAAGAATGACAATCTGAGACTGTCATTTGTAAGGGTTTGTCCGAATGATGATTTCTGAAATTCAAGAATATTATGCATCTCGTGTGAATTCACTGGTAAAGGGTACGTTTTAATTTTGGAGTGTCAAGATCTCGCGCTTTATTTTTATTTTTATTTTTTATTTTTTATAATACTACTTTCTTCCGTGAAAAATGTCTTTTGCAGGTATCAATTATAGGTTGATTGCTATCGCAATAATACATTTTATAAGGCTCGGGGACTAATACGTTATGTTAAACAGCTCTAATCGATTTGGTGTATATAAATTTGGGCTTGAGAACTCTTCAAGGTTAGCGCAATTGGTGGGGGAATTCGAGTTGTAGCTTAAGTAACACTGATATTGACATAGGACACAACACAACACGATAAGCTAACATGTTATTTTGTAAAAATAGAGATCGAATACATGTTTTTATATATACATAATAAATTATCATTTTTATGACTATTTTAATTAAATTAATTTGATTCAAACTCACAAATAAATAGATAATAGAAAAAGAGTCTAGAATGAATTTGCACTAAAAACATTAATCTACGATTTGTTAATATCATTTATTATTTCAATTTGACAAATTCATAAAACTTGAAGTAAAAAAAAAAAATTACATATTATGGACTTGCATGTCAAAGCATGTCAGAAGAGAAGACAAAAAAAAAAACTTGGAGGATGAATTGCGTGTCAGAATAAGTTTTTCTTCTTTCCTATTTTATTATAATTTACATTTTGATTTCTTATTTATTAATTTTTTTTAAATTGACTCTGTATAGATCAAAATTAAAGGTCAGAATTCCAAATTCGCTTGTCAGAATTCTGGATTAGAGTTTTTAGAGTGTTGAGAAAGTTGATTGAGTGTTGGATTTTTTGACACATGTTAACCAAGTATTAAGAAGTGTCGAATACATGTCAAAATATTTAGCATGACACAAAGGCTTCCGAAGAGAGTTCGTGGTTTATAGTTCGCAACTAAAGATGTGAATATAGTTCGCAACTAAAGATGTGAAAGTTGCCCATTTAAGGCCCACTCATTATGTGCAAAATTATACTATTTTCTTGTGACTTGCACATATTAAAGACTTGGACTTTATTAGGCAATAATAGTCCAAAAAATCTTATATTCATTATATAACTACTAATTCAATCATAAATTTTTTACTTTTATCAATTTATTCCTAAATTTTGTGACAATTTTTCAATATAATTATTTCGATCAATTTTGATTGAAAATTATTAATGCAGCAGCCTCATTAGTGAGTTATGTACATGGCATGGCTGGTGCATCCAACATTAACGTGGACATTTTTTGCAATTTTTTTTAAAAAATTATATTATTTATTCCTTTTTTGTTTCTTTTCTTTTTTGCACTTTTCCTTTCCATTTCACCTATGGCCAATCTCCACTGGTCTCAACGATGGTAGGTGATTGATTGTGTCACACCCCCGCCCTATCTTTGGCATGAGAGCATGACCTGGCAGGTTAGCATTGATACCCAGGCAACGTCGAATATCCCGAAAGTCTTTTATCTTTAGTTAAGCACATATAAAAGCAATCATAAACAATCCCCATGCAAACAAACATGGAAGCTGAGCAAAATATATGCAGGCCAAGCAAATAAAAGCAACATATACATATACATATTCACACATCAAAAGCTATTTTGATTACATACCCATCCTAGTCCTGGGTTACTTATTTTTGTTTTCATATATAGTCAATCAAAAGGGTTGGGGCCTAACTCCTCTACCGATTTGCTCACAAAAGTGGCCCCCATGCTAGATTCCTTCCCTTCTTGGACCCCGATTCACCCATCACACACCTGAAATGGTGAGAATAACAAGAGTAAGTTAATGACTCTGTAAGTAGAAATCCCTAATTCTTCTATAGGAGGACATTTCACTGTCGATTGTCGGATACAAGATCACCACCCACTTGTCGATGGCAAATCAATAGCAAGATTTGCATATAAAAGGCTCTCAACTATCCATGTGCTTTCAAGAATCAAAGATGAACAAGCTTTCCAAGAATCTGTGACTTATTATCATTTCGATCATAAAAAGGGATGCTCGCATTTTATGAAACTCATTCAAACACTAAATGACTCAATTCAAATATATGCTCAAATTGATGTAAGGACTTAACAATACATATCAAACAAACCCAGCTTTTGCATGCATCACACATGTATTAGTCATGGACCACACATAGACTTTAATTATTCTTTTTTAGTATCATATTAGTTGAAATCAATTGACTCTTCTTGTAATAACCAAGCATTGGTCCCCCCTTGGCAACTGGCATCGTCCTGATTCATTATTAGGACGACATCTAGGGCAACCCCCAGGCATCGATCTCACTCGGGCTGGCATCATCCACAATCTCAATATCAGGATGGTATCTGGGAATTTACCTAGGCAACAACCCGACATCCCCCAACGTTAGCATATAAGTCCATTATGTGTCCATACATTTCAAGCATAAACCAATTCATGTTATATTTAACTTTTAGCCGGATGAAAGGCCCGAAGGCATGCCATGCAAGATGAACAAATGAACGACTCTTGTGTTTTATTAAATCAAACTCATGCCGGATGCGATTCAGGCTTATGACCTTGATTTGGAACTATTCGTAGAATAAATTTGGTCGGCATCGATGCTGCCCATTGCCAAAGGGGCTGGCGATGGTCGCCGATCCGTCGCCACCGCCGTTGCCGCCATTTTATTTTTTCTTTTTTTTTAACAGTTTTTTTAAATGAATTTTAGTTTTTAAATATAATTTTTAAAAAAATTGAATAAAAATCATTTTAAAAATCCATGTGGAAAATAAAAAATCATTTAAAATGCTACATCTGCGCTATGTCAGCATTTTCCGTTAATAAGATTGACAGTGTTAATTGTAGGATACAATTGAACTATTTTGACAAGTTTTAGGACTTGATTATATTTTTTGTAAGTTTTAAGATTTAATTGTATTTTCATAATAAGTTTTAAGATTTCTATTGTACTTATCTCTAATAAAAAAAGAGAATAATCAATAATGATAAGAATTGGATGGAGACAAGCATAATTTTTTTTTATTTTTTGCCCCCTTAGTCCAATGTTGTTGACAAAGTAGTTGGCGGTGGAAACGTAACCCGTACCAAAGGACAAAACAGGATTTTGCCATTCTCTCTTCTTGTGAGATCCTTTTCCCGTACTTTCTATCAAAAAGAAAAAGAAAAAGAAAAGACCTTTTCCCGTACACAAGATTTGCAACCAATCGAGAAAATATTAGGTGCGCCGGGCGCTCCACGTCACCGTGCGCCCCGCCCAATCAGGATACGACACGTGTCGACACGTGGATCCGGGTCCCACTTTTATTTTTAGTCGAATTTTTGCCGCGTCCTTCTCTCTCTTCATTAATGGCCGCGTCCTTCTCCCGCCTTTCGCATTTGAAGTGCCCTTTCTCTTCTGTCTTCTCCCGCACGAAGTCTCTCTCACAAAAATCTTTCTCTGCTTCCTTTGACACCGACGATCAGCACCGGTCGAGCGCCCTCCTCGTCGGGCTGTACTCTATCTCCGCTGCCGCCGCCGCCACCGCCACCGCCACCGCCGCCTCCTCGCCGCCCTCGCAGCTCCCGCTGGCCTCCAAGATCCAGAGCGGCTTCGAGCCGCAGAAGTCGTTGTCGACCTCCGCCTCCTTCGACGCCAACGACTAGCACCGGCCGAGCGCCCCCTCATCCGGCGGTACTCGATCTCCGCCCCCGCCGCCGCCACCGCCGCCGCCTCCTCGCTGCCCTTGCAGCTCTCGCTGGCCTCCAAGGTCCAGAGCGGCTTCGAGCCGCGTAAGTCGTCGTCGACCTCCGCCTCCTTCGACGCCGACGACCAGCACCGACCAAGGGCCCCCTCGTCCGGCGGTACTCGATCTCCGCCGCCGCCGGCGCCGCCTCCTCGCCACCCTTGCAGCTCCCGCTGGCCTCCAAGGTCCAGAGCGGCTTCGAGCCGCGGAAGTCGTCGTCGACCTCCCCCTCCTTCGACGCCGACGACCAGCACCGGCCGAGCGCCCCCTCGTGCGGCAGTACTCGATCTCCGCTGCCGCCGCCTCCTTGCCGCCCTCGCAGCTCCCGCTGGCCTCCAAGGTCCAGCGGCTCGCGGACAATGTCCAGGTTTTTCCAAAACGCTCCGATCGTCTCGCGCTCTGTTTTGGCTCCCGATTGAGTTGGGGGATTTGCCTGTTTCGAATTTTTGCTTCTTGCTTCTTGCTTCGGTCGATTCCTTCTCTGTTGTCGAGCTCTGAGAAGAGCGATTTCCGGATGCAGCTTGCGAGGCAGGATTTCTTGGAGCTGAGACAAGAGGCGAGCGAACTGCAGGAGTATTCCAACGCGAAGCTCGATCGAGTCACGCACTACCTCGGCGTTCTCGCCGACAAGACGCGGAAACTAGGTGAGGCGGTGCGGCATCTGTTGTGCGGGCGGTGCGGCGTCAGTTGTGCGTTTGACTATCTTTACCTGGAACTATTTTCTTGGGTTTTTGGTAGTTTGTGATGGACTCATGATCATCATCAACATAATTTCCGTGTTTGCCTCTTTCACTAGTTTGATGGGAAGGATTGATAATTGCTGTTTCCTTTTGATAACAGTTGTTTTTCTAAAGTTAAGTTTTGCTTAGTAGGAGGTCTTTCCATATTACAGAAATGTCCCTAATTGCCTTCTTGTGCAATATGCAGAGTAATTATGATAGAAAAGAATCACCTTTTCTGGCGAAAGAATTACTTAGAATTTATACAAAGGAGAAAAGTTGGAGGGAGCGACTCTTGAAAAATGGCATTGTAAAATCATCTCCAATGCCACCACGGACACGTCCTGAATGCGTGGGGACTGAGGAGGTACTTGACCTTTCATGTTTAACTCTTGCTTTCTGATGACTTTGTCAATACGATGCTAGTTGATGAATTGGTTTTTTTGTAGGATCCTAAGTGCATTATATGTCAGCAATATCAGTTGTATGTGATTGTAGGCCATCTGCTTTTGTTTGTCTTGAGGTATGTGGAAACTGTGTTCTGGTTTATTATCCTGTCAAATTAGTTGATTTGTAGTGCAAATACAAGCCTAGTACATGTGCCATGCAATGTCAAAAACATTTGCCCCTGAAGGGGGATCTTGAACTCATGGAACTTGGATTATTCCACCTAGCCAGGCACAATGAGTGAAAGCATTCATGACAAGGGCCTCTGTCTTAATGAAATACATCCTTAAAGTCATAATGTTAAAAAGCATATGATACGATTGAATTTGCAAGGAAAAATCTGATTACTGGTTCTAATTTTGATTTGTCACATTATTGCTGGTGACATATACTTTCCTGTCTTTGATCCAACATGGCACCGTAAATAACATCTTCTTTGGTTGGGTTCATATTCAAAGAAATGGATCACCCAATCATATGAAGTGTTTCTTCTTCATCATCATTTTTGGGCTTAAAGCCAGAATTGGTAATTCTCGATCTCATCATCAGACCCCTTTTGTGCAGCACTGGCAACACATCTGTGAATGCAAACCCAGCAAACATTGCCTCCTTGACCGTCATACATTAGCAGAGTTAAGTGACTTGCTGCTCACTATCGATAAATACAATGGTGAGGAGACTCAAAGGAGTAAGGTGCTCCAGCAAAGATCTTTCCCAGCAAAACAAGTTCTTCAGCGAAAAAGGTATTGTCAGATACAAGACTTGCTTAGTCAATTAACAAAGAGACTGGATGAGGTATCGAATAAAGCATGTAGAAAACAAATTGCAGCAATTAAAACAACTTCAGCCTTGGTGTTCATTCTATAAATTTATGACTGGATGAGGTGTCAATCTTAAGCAAGGTGGATTGTCTCATTTTTATACTTACTAGGTATTATATGATCTTTGTTTTATGGAAGAGTCTAGCTGAAGTTGGTTTTATTGCTTTGGTCTTAGTTGCCAATGTTTTTTACTGGTTGACTAGCAAACTATGTACATTCTAGGAAATTCTTTTCTACCAAGGTCACTGCATAATTGTTTGGTGTTGGAATAAATGTCAATGAAGAACAAAGTGAAATTTAGTGGTGTTTAGTGAGGTTTGGAATCTGTGCTAATCTCCTCTTGTTCTTTAATATTGTGCTGGAGTTGATTGTCCCTGTCAAGATTGTTATTTTAGTTTGCCTTTTGTTCTTCAGTAAGAGAGAATGTTCTTCTGGATTATATGTTCTTGTAGGTAAAAGGTGGCCATGCTACTTTGGCTCATCTTGCAGATCAATGGCTGTTGCAGTCAACCGATGCTCTTAAAAATCCTTTCTCTAAGGATATTTATCAAAAACTGTTGAAAGAAGGTGAACAATTTCTTTGGGCTGGTTTTGACATGGATCCTGTTAGTTCAAAGCCTTTTAGCTACATGAAATTCTTCTCAGATTATGTGCATATGATTCGACTATGTATGAATGTGTACTTCAATCACATGCAGGTATGTACCATGGCAAAGAAGTTAGTCGACGTGCAGAGGTGGACAGAAGGTGTAAGAAGTTGCCTCACAAAAATTGAAAATCATTCTCTGGGCTCTACTAATGCTTTGGAGAGGGCAGATTTAGAATATGTCACTGAATTGTTGAGTTTTGATACCATGCCATGTAACGAGCCTGGACATCTTAAATTGAAGGTTCTGAAGAAGATTGTGAAGTTGTGGCATTTGATATACCTGCACTCTGTCTAGTCGAGTGACTTACAGTAATTTGCTTAAAATCTGTACAGGAGTATGCTGAAGAGGCAAAGAAGTTGGCCGGAGAGATTGAATCAACTCTTTCGTCATCTTCAAAGGTATATAACGTGAATTTATTTGACCTTTTGATTAAGATAAGAGTTCATTTTGTCCACTTCTCTTTGCATAATTTATATTGTCATTATTTATGTACTTTTGTTCCAGTTATTGGAGTTGGAAAACCTTTACGATAGAAGCTGTCGCTTAGGAATCCTTGTCAAAGGAAGCGAGAAACTGGCACAGAAAATTTCTTCAATGGAGGTATTCTCTATCAGGATTGATTTTGTGGGTCAAGATACATTAAGCCATATCCCTACAGTTACCTAAATTGTCTCTTTTACGTGATAAGAAAAATGTCATAGGTTTGGTCTCTACTCATCTAGAAGACCTATTTTCTTCTTGTTCTACAGTTTAGTGTTACCCTTGCTGGTTTGTCTAGATTAAAAAGCCATTTCTCTTAATCTGGTTTCTGCATGGTTCTCCGATTAACTGTTAAATTTTGTTCTCTTTTTTCCACCCAAGTGGTTGAAGTTGAATTGGGTTTTGTCCATGTTTGTGAGTGTGCACTCTGCAGTGTGATAATGGTGAACTTCTTAAAATATATCATAGTTTCTGTAGATAATGGTGAACTTCTTAAAATATATCATAGTTAATTGCCAATATTATGGTAGTGCAGGTTTTGGCTGCTGTCATCAAGGCAAGTGCTTCCAGAGAGCATGAGATTCTTGCGGAAATTAGAGATGCTGTTTTTACGTTTTTCGTAAAATGGAATCGAAGAGAGTTATGGATACCATGCTCGTCTCACGTGTCAAGATATTGTATATTCGGTCTTTGCTCGCTAGATCACCAGAGCTGTAGTTTATCAATGTAACAATTTTGGATATCTCCTCTAGGCTTCAAAATTTGCAAGAGCTAGCTTATGGGGCAAATGAACCGCACACTAAAGAACAAGATTGATGTTTTCGTAGGATATTTGAGTTTTACCATTTTTAGTTCAGGGGTTCAATTTGAGCGTCACTTTAGGGACCATTATCGAAGAAGTTTTGACAATTTGAATGAGAGAATTCAAAGGTGAGGATTTGGATATTGATGCTTGTGAGATTTCTTGGCCATCTTCGAGAGCGACTTCTCTCTCTTTTAAATTCTCTTGAATTGAATAAGTTCCTCTTTTTTGACATCCAACATGAAAGTTGTGGAAGATGACTTGGCCAAAGATTTGTGTAGTTCGGAATGAGCTTTTGCGCCAGAAGACTGCCCAACTTGTTCCATATGATTTATAATGGTTTCGACCACGTCCGAACGAATGGTCCTCACACCAAAAACAATCACAAAGGTTAGAGTCGGTGAAGAGCTAGTTTGTTTGCAAATCGCAAGCTCCTATCATAGAGGAACAATTGCCTATTCACATGCATCCGAAGCAGAAAATATTGTATAGACCATTTTTATACATGAGCCACAGATAAACCACGTATAAACATCTTGTTTTAAAGCACCACATAGATAAAGAAAACGGTTGGCTGATGATTTTACAAAACTCTCTAGCCTTTGAACATGAAGGGGGGAAGAGAACTTAGTGGACACTGCAACATCATTGCTAAGAGGAGTCACCTTCATTACTTATAATGACCTTGTGTATATGTACAACAAGATAATAGTGAGCACACAACCATCTAACATCAAATTTGTGCCCATCAAATTTGAGCACGCAACCATCTAACAATCTCTAAAGCTACATGCATGTGTCACAGGCCGATCGATTGGGATCGTGATCGCATAGCGACTCAGGCTATTTTGATTCACCCAAGCCAAGCCTTGCTCGATCAAACATTCACTCGCTCGTACACCCGAATCATAGAAAGAGAAAGCTTCTAGAGAGAGGAACTCTGAAAAGAAATGAGCTTTTATAAACTGAAATAGCTAGATGGATACAAATGAGGGAAAAGGCACCCTTCTTATACTTGAGGCTCTCTAATTACATCCATTGATCTAGATCTGATCTAGTAAACGAGATCACACCGCCTCAATTACCAACACTAATGGCGGCTACTCACCACCGACATAAATGATAACCATCAACTACTAACATAAATGCTAACTACCGTCTTCCAACATAACTAACAGAAGAGACTTTTAGAATCAAGCGTAATGACGGTGTCGCCCGCCCTTGGAAACTTCGGGGAGAAAACTTGGTGGGAATCCGAGTGAAAGTAAGAGATCCAATGGTGAGTCGCGATCGTCCTCCAAGAACCTCTGGGATCGGCTCACTTTCGACCCGTGACACATGTACACACTATTAGGGTCTAGTCTACAGATATGCACCTATGTCGAAGAGATTCCTGCACCATTTCCAAGCAGCCATCGATCCGGAGTTCAATTGGCGAACTTCAGATCACCTAATTACCAACTGTCATCTTGCAAACGGTTCGGATCAGTTATACAAAAAAATACTTGAAGTGGTTTTAAACCAATATGCCACTCCTAGGGAAATCAATGAAAATTCAACTCCAGCAGGTGACCTTAGCTTCTTTATGTATATGCTCCCGTGACAAGACACCTGAGAAATCCAAAAATGTGCAAGAAATCAACAGAAGGTGTCCGAAGAAAATCCCTTTGGTTTCACATGAGATATATCAGCGAATTTCAATTGCATCTATCAAAAGGAAATCCAACTGCTCTAAAAGCAAGAGAATCAAGAAATGTGTAACTAAGGAGAGGCCAGAGAAAACTCACTCTTGTTAAAGAATTCGAAAGTTCACCGGTAAGGCTGCCAAAGTGCCTAAACAACCAAGACTTCTGCCCACCAAAACAATTAGCCATCTATGATGGCCTCTCTACAAGTTTCGATTCAGTGATGACCAGGAAAAGGAGCGAAACTTCTCTAAAAAGTTGTTCCGCTTCAAAGGGCTTTGAAACATATCCGTCCATTCCATACTTTGTGCATTCTTCATGAGTAGCGTGAATCACATCTGCAGTCATGGCCAAGATCAGTAGGTGGAAATTCGAGATATTTTCACGTGGCTCTGAGGATGACTGTCCCGGTAGGAATTCCTTGCTCGGACTTTGTTCCATCTGTCATTCTTTTTGTAGCTTCAAATATGATCAAAGGAATTATAGAACCATTAGATGCACGTATCCATTATCACCACCTAGTTGACATAGAAAAGTTTATCAAAATCCATTACATAAGACACATACAAATCTCTGAAAAAATACACTTTCTATACAACATTTGATGAAAAAAATAAGTGCCTGAGCAGGAAAACGCCATACCCATCCATTCCTGGCATCCGGATATCCATGAAGCAGGCATCAAAATCATGCAGTGGTCTGAGCAAAGCAATTGCTTTTTCCCCACTGTCCGTACAAACCACATCAGCTCCATATTTCCTCAAAGCTCCCTCAGCCACTCTGAGATTTACTTTGTTGTCATCCACGACTAGGATTTTTCTGCCACAGAGAAGGTTGCGGAGAGACAGACTCGGAGACTCCCCATTGGAGCAACTTATTCGGTTTCCAGCTCCCATGACGCGCTGTAAAGACACCACCAGCATACTAGCCCTTAGAGGCTTCATGATCACAGATGGACCAGTAGCATCTGTAGTCGCACCACTCATCCCACTAGAGCTGATAGAATTAGATAGAAGAAACAACCGTGGAGACACCCGTGGCTTCATGTCCCTCAATTTATCCAGAAAGATTGCTAACAAACCAGAGTCCTTGTCCCAAATTTCCCATTCCAAGAGCACCATATCTATTTTGCAATTCCCACTTTGTATGGTGTGGAAGCACTGGTTCAAGTCTGCAACTACCTCAACATGAATACCAAGCCTCTGGATATGATACTTTCATACATTGGCACGGACAGGTCTTGTGTCAACTACCACTGCTTTCATACCATGAAATTCTGAGGTGCCAGAGTCACCTTGTCCTTTCACTTGCTGGCCCTTGCACTCTTTTGAGGTAGAACAGGCATCATTGAAAACTGCAGTAAAGGTAAACGTGGATCCCACCTGGGGTATGCTTAGAAATCCAATCTCCCCATTCATGAGGCCAACCAGACATTTGCTTATGCTTAGCCCAATACCTGTGCCCCCATGTGTTCGAAAAATTGATGGGCGCACTTGCATGAAAGGAGTGAAAACACGGGATTGCGCCTCTGGAGGAATACCTATCCCTGTATCCTCCACTGAAATAATGAGATTGATTGGATTAGAGAAGAGCTGTTGAAACAAATTATTATAGTAAGAGAAGAGAGCACACAAAGAACAGAGGAATTCCCTATCTTGATCGATTTCTGTGCTTCCATTAGAGAGTAACTAATCGAACTATAGTCCCTCAGCAACTAACTAACAAATAGCCCAACTTCTAAACCAAACAGTTAATTAACATAAAACATGTATGGATGTGAGACTAGAGATTTAGGTGTTAGCAATAACCTTCAATTTATCGACTTCAAGCAACAAACTTGGTGATCCCCTGTTCGTGTGAGCAGACCCCAAAAATGGTTCTGAATTCTTCAACCAAGACTTAGACATTGTAATCGTCGAGATGATATGAGGTAAAGAAGGCAAGATCACATGAATGTCCTCCGAACTCCTGGCATATAAGAAGTCAAAAATCACTTTCAACAAAAATTATTGCTAGCACCTTATATGCATTTATATTAATATTTAATAGCCTGCATCCATTCCCACCACCTGGTCTCACAAACGGGTCCACATGATGCACACGCATAACAGCGAGCGAGCGAGAGAGAGAGAGAGAGAGAGAGAGAGAGAGAGAGAGAGAGAGAGAGAGAGAGAGAGAGAGAGAGAGAGAGAGAGAGAGAGAGAGAGAGAGAGACCTCAGAACTTCCTCATATTCAGGCAGCTGAGCCTCCAGAGCTAGAATCTGCACTGCACTTTCTTCCCAACGTGTAGCAGCATCAACAAGCCCAGAAATATAGACAAACAAGTTTTCGCCTTCAATCTGTAGTCTGGCAACATAGAGTCCAACTGAACTTTAAAAGAGGTAGAACTAGTGTATATCAAGTAGTTTTGACAATAAAATTTGAGAACCACAACCGAGAATACATTTACCCGACAGCTTCAATCAATAGTTGCTGAAGGAAGTTCAAGGTCCTTTAATCTGAACGGGCCTGAAATATATTCAGGATTAAGGGCATTCAGCATTCAAAGAATTGATAAAGCACAAACCTAAAAAAAGCCTCATTGAGGATTAAATACTATCAGCTATAGTAAAAAATACTGGAGGATAGAACAGAAGAACACAGAGAAGCACGGCATTTGGCGAACCAGCAGAGTTCATTACGTCACCTGTAGAGCCTTTGCCTTGCAACAAGCCTTCTTCAGCTCAAGCTCAACAAGAGGCAATTCTCTAACTGGAAATGAAAACAAACACTAAGGAACATGATGTATTAAGCATATTGCCATCACAACAGCAGTAATGATAACTTTCCCCTCCCCCCAAACAAGCAAAACTGCAAGGAAATTCAGACCTTGAATTTTCAGAGACACTGCATCTTTTAGTATGTTGGTCAACTCCTCTACGACATTGTCTTGATCAACTCTTTCGCCAATGTTCACCCGCAAACGGTTGAAGCAGGATATCCAAGAACTAGCTTGCATATGATATTCCCTCAGAAGTTTGAACTCTGGGAAAATGATAGTGAAACTGTCCATTTCTTGAAGAACCATCTCAATACTCTGTTGGGGTCAGGATTTTCCAAAATTAAGAGATCCAGATAAATAGATAGTCCCATTCATTCAGCATAGGAAAACAGAAGATAATTAAATATTAGACAACTGCTGAGCTAACCTCTAAACATATGGGACCTTTCAGAATTTCAACACATTGATCTCGGTACGTTTCAGTTTTTCCTAGTAGCTCCAGTAGCATTTCAGTCCCCACGCCATCAGAGAAAAATGTATTGCAAGGTTTTGTTTAACTATTTATCCCCACACCCAAGATGTGAAAGCGTCATGACACATCAGTGATGTACAAGATTTTGCCCTAGCTATCTAACATGTCTTGGCTCTTGAGGTGCAGATGTGATCAAGCTAAAAATGCATTGCAATACATGATAGAAAATGTTGCAAGCTTCTTCTTTTTTTCTTTTTTTTTTCTTTTTTATAAATGAACCACACGCACAATTGTGTAAACTCCCCTACCTGCCTTGTAGCTCGGAGGCCACTGGACTGGTGGGCTTTCGGGTGTCTGCACTTGCTGAAGAAGGCAAGGCGAAGACGATTACAGCTTGGGACCTAGCCAAGACCCGCGGGGCTCTTGGGAGAAAGTGGCAACGGCGCGGCCGAGCTCGGACGCGCCCGGTGAGCTTTTGGGTGTCCGCGATCACCGAGGAGGCACAGGCGGAGAAGGTCAGAACTTGGGATGCAGCCACGACCGGCGGGGCTCTTCGGAGCGAGTAGCTCCTGGCGGTGACAGCGGAGGCGATCGAGCTTGGAGGCAAGCAGCGGGCTTTTGGTGTCCACGCTCGATGAAGAGGCCAAGGCGGACATGGTCGGGACCCAACCACGACCGGCGGGGTTCTTGGGAGCAAGTGGCTCTTGACGGCAACGGCAGAGGTGGCCAAGCTTGGAGGCGACCGGCAGAGGTGGCCAAGCTCGAAGGCGACCGGCTGGATTTTGAGCGTACGCGATCGTCGAAGAGGCCGAGGCAGAAATGGTCAAAGCTTGGGACCAACCACGACCGGCGAGGCTCTTCGGAGCGAGTGGCTCCTGGTGACGACGGTAGAGGCGGCCGAGCTCGGAGGCGACCAGCGGGCTTTTTTGTGTCCGCGCTCACCTTAGAGGCCGAGGCGAAGATGGTTAGAGTTCGGGACCCAGTCACGACCGGAAGGGTTCTTCAGAGCGAGTGGCTCCCGACGGCGACGGTAGAGGCAGTCAAGCTTGGAGGCAACCGGCGAGCGTTTGGTTGAGAGAGATGGCGTTGCAGCTCTCACGGAGAATATGCAGAGACAAAAAATTTTGAAAGAGAAACGGGAGGGGAAGGGACGCACGCTTGCGTGCAAATGGGAGAAAAGGACGCGGCCATTAATGAAGAGAGAGAAGGACGCGGCAAAAATTTGGCTAAAAACAAAAGCGGGACCCGGCTCCAGGTGGAGCCACGTGGCGACACGTGTCGCATCCTGATTGGGCGGGCGCACGGTGACGTGGTGCGCCGGGCGCACCTAATATTTTCTCGCAACGAATCCGTCTCTTTCCCGAAGAAGAAGGAAGCCGAACCCGATTTCACCGAAGCTCGCAACCCCGGTACCTCCTCCCGCCACGTGTCCGCCTGTCACCCGCGCGATCGCGGTCACCGCGCCCTACGTGGCTTACTATATCATCGCCACATCACACGCCCCACCGTCTCTCCACGTGGCGCGTGGGCCCCCTGCTTTGGACGCCACGTGTAGACTCCTCCTTAGCGCCCTTTTCGCCTTTTTCGTGCATAAAAACCTTTAGACGTCAATCGTTCGCCCGAAGTCATTGCAAATTCCCATGCCTCGCTCGTTCGACATGCAGCAATCGCACGACCTCGGTATAGCCCGAGACGACGAACATGGCATCATGGTTAACGCTCTCCAGCACGTGATATCCGGGAGCAGCTCCACGCGGCCCGAGCCAATCCCGGCCTTCCGGTCGTCCACGCCGCCGCGCCTCTCCGCCGACGGGACCGCCGCGGAGCAGCGGGCCCCGGGCCTCCTCTCGCTTCCCGACGTGGCCACTTGCCAGGTGTGCAGGATCGACGGGTGCCTCGGGTGCAACTTCTTCGCGCCGGGCAGAGTCGCCATGGCGGTGCAGGGCGGCGGGGACCCCGCCAAGGATGCCCAGGCGCTCGGTGTGGGCCAGAGCAACAAGAGCGCCGGCAGGAAGAGGAAGGGCTTCTACCGGGGAGTGCGGCAGAGGCCGTGGGGGAAGTGGGCGGCGGAGATCCGGGACCCGCGGAGGGCGGCAAGGGTGTGGCTCGGGACGTTCGAGACGGCGGAGCAGGCGGCCCGGGCCTACGACAGGGCGGCGCTCGAGTTCCGCGGTGCGCGGGCCAAGCTGAACTTCCCACTGCTGCCGAATGACTGCACGAGCACCGGTGCCGGCAAGAGCAGGGACATGATGGAGGACGGCGAGGCTGAAGAAACGATCAAAGCGAGGGCGGAAGGCGGAGAGAGTAACGATGTCCGTGAAAAAGCTCCGTCTTTCGAGCGTGATGACGGGAGAGGAGCGAGCGAGTTCTGGGAGAAGCTTGAGAAGGAGGAGCTCGAGGAGTGGCCGGTCATGCACTTGCCTCCATGAACGAAGAGAGAGAGAGAGAGAGAGAGAGAGAGAGAGAGAGAGAGAGAGAGAGAAGCTGCATGCTTTGCACCGATAACGCGGACAGACGTCACTCGGATCGTAGATTGTCGTGGCGCTGTGTGGGGTCCACGTAATTGAGAATTCGTATGGACTCGATGTGCATGATCCATGCAATGTAAGGACAAATCAGAGTTTGCGTCAGAAATTTAGTCTGTACTTTGGTTATTCTTTTCTGTAAGTTTCGAGGGGTAGAGTTTTCGGTTGACTTGAGCACTTTGTAGCACTTCGTGGAGAAATTGGATTCCTCTTTCTCTCACCACATTTACCAGCGAACTTCGATACTTCTAGGTAATATTTAAAATTACACGTGCTGCCCTATCTAATCCGACAATTCTATATTTAGTCAAGGTAAAGAGAAAAAGATCAGCTTGAAGACCTGCGCCAGCGCTTCGGGCTGCTAGAGTAAAATCGGGTCAAACGTGAAGTGGTTAGAACTTAGAACCTGGCCGTCCGATTATAGATTGGACGGCTTCCCTTTCTTTTATCTTTTTGTGTTTTCATGTTGACGAAAGGGTTGTCCAAAAAAAAAAATGTTGACGAAAGGGACGGCTTCGTGCAGGCATCGCGCGACATTTGTCTCTTCTCAAAGCGATTTTATTCGTGGATAGATTGTCTGTGTCCACGGGGAAAACACAACAAGAAAACGGTCAAATTCAGATGTCAAATCAAGTTTGGCAAACGTAGGGAGTTCGTCAAGCTAAAGTGCTAGCTAGGTTTTCAGTTTGGCGAAAAGGCCAAAAGATAATCACACACCTGTCCGGCGCTTCGTGAATTGTCTTCCTCGTGTTGACAAATTTTGACTCGGAATGTAGCCACCAAAGCGCACTCACAGCGGAGAGAATATTCATGGGGGATCCATAGGTAATTTAGAAGATTAGGGGTTGTGATTATCCCAATTGTCTGTGATTGTCCCGATTCATGCGAATTAGAGATGAGGCAAAAATATAGGAAGAGTTAACAATGTAATTGCACCAGTAAATTGTTAAATGTTTTTGGAGCACTATAATAGGTGACTGAAACACACTTACAAAAGCAAATAATAATAATAGTAATATTGGTTGAAAGTACGGCTCTTTTCATTAACTTATACAAAGTTTGTGAACATTCGAGCATAAAATATTCAAAATGGCCTGCGGGGATTTAGACAACCAGTAAGAAAGAAGGCATTGTTTTTTTTTCCTACGGACATTATCAATCCAATCAGCCGGCACCTCATGAACAATGAGCTACGCATCAAACTTAAGTTCGGTCAACTACCTTTTCAATCTAGGCTGTACAATGCAAAAAGATTAAAAAAAAATCTAGGCCGTACATCTGATGGGCTCGGTTTAGCACCCATTAAATAGTTGACCAATAAAGTACTGCATTTTGTTGCTATGTTCTTTTGCTCCTTGAAATAAAAAATAAAAAAATAAAAATTTATTTAGTAATATCAGTTAATTTTTCTATTATCTATAATAGAAAAGTAGCCAGAATAGATTCGCAATTGAAATAAGAAATTGAAAAAAAAAGTAACTTCTTACTTCCAAAAATAATTTTTAGAAATAAATCAATTTTTTTTCTTATTCTTGTTCACCGCCCGCCATCACCCCCTACCACCGCCCCCTACCCGATGGTGGTGGGCAGTGAGCGGGAAGCAAGAAGAAGAAAATAAAAGAAAAAATCTTAAAAAGTAAAAAGAAATTCTACGTCACAAAAAAATTTATGGATTATACCAAACGCATTCCTATTTTTTTTTTATTCTTATAATAGGAATTTTGTATAGTTACTAAATGTCATTGTCTTACTCAAAAAACTATTTCTAAAAAGAATTGAAAATAATTTAGGGAAAATCTTAGCTGATGTCCAAACAATCAGGCAGTGACCACACATTTCCAAGGGATCATTCGTTTACTTTTATTTGTTTAAAAAAAATATTAATGAGAATCCTACTAATAAAAAATCACAAGTAAAAAACAAGTGATCAAACTGATAATTTCTTATGTTTGTGCACATAAGACTCAAGGTCATCCTTGAAAAACCCTCCAAAATTTTAACACAATGCAAACATTGTTACTTACAAGTAAAAAAATATTATCACATACTAAAAAAGAAATCGTTAATGTCATTCTATAAATCTATTAGGTTTAAAAGATGAACAAACACTGGAGATGTTGATTTCCTCAACCGATTTCATTTTTACCCGATTTTTCTTTTTCTTTTCTTGAGATTTGTATAATTCTTTATTGCATGCTCAAATTAAGAAACAAATCAAAGTAACAATATTCACCCAGTAAGAAACAAATCCTACAATACTATTCAAATAATAAGAAATATATGAAGAATACAGTTGCGACTTTTAGTGAATATTATTCTCTAGCCAAAGAAAAAGATTATGGTAGATATTGTTCCCAAATAAAAAGAAAAATATTAATAACTCAAAAAATGAGAGCGCAATTACCTTCTTCTTTTTCTTTTTTGTTGCGGAATGTATAATTACCTTGTATGCTTTGAACTTCGATTGTCGTACGATTTTGTAATTGAATAAGTCATAATTGTGGAGAAAGGTTTGTTAATCTTTACTTTTCTTATTGCAAGAAAGTAAGAGGTATTCATTATTGTTGAATTTTAGTTTGTATCTACATATTTTAGACATAACTCTAAATTTTTTTTCTTGACATCTTGTTCAGATGGATGGATTTGTATTATTTGAATTTTAGTTTGTATCACCGCCACCACCTCCCCGCCATCACCGGCCCTTCCCGGCGGCGGCGGGGAGGCGGGGAGGGCCTGCAACCCTCGCCCCATGCGAGCACTTGATTTGCTCCTCATGTACCAAGTGGAAGTGCTAAGGTCCAAATTCTAGCTCAAGGATACCTTCTCTTGGGTCTTGACTTCCAAGAGTTTAGGAAATCTCTTCTCTAGACTCGGCTCAGTTGATCGGGTGAATCAGAATCATTGTAGGTCTCAAATGAGTCCCACAAAATCAACCGCTATGATTAATTTGATCTAAAAGACTTGGTTCCTTGCAAATGCTTCCCAAGCTTCGGCCCAAAAAGATGAGCCCAATCTTCGAGGTCTTGTGATCGTCTATAGGACCTTGAGTCCAAAAAACTACGAGAGTTGAGGTGGTGGCTGATTCAAAAACTTTTTAAAACTTGACGCCTCTTTTAAAATTACGTATGAATTTTCGTTCATTGTGAAAATATTTTAGATGGGCTTTTAAAATTTAGTAGTAGTGTCAAGTTGTCAACCCGCTGAGATATACTTCGCCGATATGTTGGATTTTTCCGCGGATCTAAGGAAGTGACTCGGACGCGATCCTGCTTCTAAAGCTTAGTACGGGAGAGAATCGGAAAGGTGGAAAGGGAAGGAACTCGATGGCCATAGATGCAATGGAAGATTCCTCGATTCCTTCCTCCTCTCCTTCACATTCCATTCCCAGGTTCTCTCTCTCTCTCTCCCCTTCTCTCTCCTTCTCTCTCTCTCTCTCTCTCTACCCTGAACATCGCTGACGTCGTCTCTCTTTCGTCCTCCATGCACAGTCAACCGCGTCACTTCTACGTCGCCGTCGACCGCCTCCAGTTCAAGATGGTACTCCCATCGCCGACCCCGTTGTTGGGTTTTCGTCCATTGCTCGTCTGCTGTTTGTAGAAATGCCAAGCGACGATTTTTTTCTTTTGCGCGCGCGGGCGCGTGTGAATTTCGCAGGACACGCTGGTGGATTTGCTGCGCTTGGTGGGTCAGCGGCCGGGCCTGCCGATGGTGGTGTGCTGCAGCTCCCGCGACGAGCTCGACGCCGTCTGCTGCGCCGTCTCCAATCTCCCGTTCATCTCCCTGGCCTCTCTGGTGCTTCGCTCCCCCTAACTCTGTTTTGATTTTCAGCCAAAATTCCGGGCTTAATATCATTGCTTTGTCATATTCCGAGTTGGTCGATCCATGATTGTCACGAACTTGTAGACTAAGACAGATGAATTGTGTTAGTATGCAAATATCTAACTCGGGAAATCTTTAGTCCACTTGATTGGAACTTTGATGTTCTACCTTACTGAAATTTGCTAGCACCGACGAACAGAAGGCTGCAACAGAGCTGGAACTTGAGTCCGTCTATCTTTGATTGATGGAGGGTCTTTCGGTCTAGTTGAGTCTTTGTTGTTTAGGTATCCTTGTTTGGTTTTCTTTGCTGCTCTTTGGATCCATGGCACCCCTACACTCTCTTTCGACTTTGGTCGCCTTGAGTGTCTGCTCTGTTGGTGCCTGGTTTCCCCCCCTTCCTTGTAAGTTTCTGCTAAATCTATATATTTCTTACCTTTACCAAAAAAAAGAAATTTGCTAGCAAATCCATGGCTCCTACTTTAGCGGAACTTATATCTCTAAAGCCATATGTCAGCTTCTAGAATCATGTTAGCAAGTCATCTTATGATTGCTTAAATAATGAATCTTTAGTTCCTCACATCCTCTATGGGACATTGCAACTAGACCACAGTATTTATTTGCGAAAAGGGAAAAAAGATTTGACTATAGGATTTGTTATCATCAACATTGTCCACTCAATGATATCCTAACATGGTTTCCTTGTCAGTTGAAAACTTCTCAGGAAGCATTTTAAACCTTAAGAGATTAAAAACTCATGGTTTGTAATTGTTTGTCTTTCTATACTGTAATTAATTGCTGATGAACCAAAGTGTTGCTGTCCATCTCTTTTCCTTCTACCAGTACAGTGACCTGGCTGAAGCAGATCGTGCTCTTGTTCTGGATGGGTTTCGGCAGTCCACTTTGCATTGGAACCAAAGCATTGCTGTCCAATCTGGAAATGATGTAAAAGCGGTTGAAGATGTTGAGCAAAAGTCTCATATTGTTGTTGTTACAGATGCTTGCCTCCCACTTCTAACTTCTGGGGAGTCGCCACTTTCTGCGCGAGTTTTGATCAATTATGAGTTGCCGACAAAAAAGGTGCAGTCTTACTTAATGATACTGAAGTTTATTTCCTGATATCAAATAAAGTTGCTTTTCTTGGCTTGCATTCTCCTTCAGGCACGAAATGCCCTCCCTCTGAACAAAGTTTATAGTGTCCTTTTACTGTTAAAAACATGCCATGGCTACTCCAAGTTATGACCTGTCACACATCTGTGCTGCATCTTCTCTTGGTTTGCTTAATGTACTCATCTGTAACTCTGATGATGCTTCTATTCAGCATCTTTGATCAGGCCCGCATTTGTATTCACTTGCAAGTAACTCTATCCGGTCTTTGAGAGTCACATCGTGAGCTCTTTCCCCGACTGAATAACTCCAAGCCCGAGCAAGAGTTTGATGAGCTTGTAGACATTGAGAGGCTGTCAATCTTGTAAGTGAATTTCCAGCTTGGGTTCCCTCAAAATGAAAGTGGGGCTCATAGGATTTTCAATCATAGATGTCCACCTTGTAGTTGCGTCTCTCATTGTGAGTCTCTTCAGTTGTTAACCTCTCCTCTCATGCGGATGAAATTTCCCTCAATATAACCCACTCCGGCCAGTCATTCTTCTGGGTTACATACATATATATATTGATGAGAAAGTAAGCAATTTTTTTTAAAAACTTTAACTTGCAAATACTAGGGTCGACAAATACTTCATGTTAGCCAACAAGTTTATCCTTTCTGCTTTTCCTGCTTCCTTCATATTGTTGGCCCATTGAAAAGACCCCAACTGGTCTGGAACTGGACCTTTTTTTGATTGAGAATTAATTCCATGGACCACTCTGCTGCATGATTTCGTGGTTTACCTTTTATATAGATTGAATTATGGCCATCTTTTCTGCAAGCTGTCCTTTGAACTGGTTTCATGGTACAGATGTGCGTTGTACTTATTTATGCTGATGCAGATGTCAACATTGTTTTAACATATTGAGCTAATAGTAAATACACTCGCAACATGTGTGACCATTGCAATGTGAAGCCTGTCCTTTTAGCGGTTGTAATCAACCCCTCAACCTTTCAAGTATTGCAAAACATTCTTGTTCTATCATAAATTAGATTTCCGTTTACCTTATTACATGTGACCATAAAGGCATAGATCAATTGGAAACAGCTTCACTATTAAGTGAGATAATAATCTATTATTGTGATGTTGTAGGAAACTAAAGTGATTTCGATCTCATGATTCTTTCTATAAATTTCACATCATTAAGCTCTAAAAGCATCTGTTCACTGTAAGAAACAAGATATTGCTGTGAAATACTCAAAGATTTGAAAGTCTGATTAAGTTGATATTCCAGTGGGAATTAAGTGATTTCAGTCCAGTGGTGGAATTCAAGGTCAAAATTGTTTGTTTGTTGGAAAAGCTGTAATGGCAATTATAATACCTGCCAAGCCTATGCATGTAACTGAAACACATTAATGTGATGTGAAAACTAATTTGTTGGAGCAACTTGCGACAAGTTGAAAGTTTGGGTGGCTCGTGCTTGCATTGATTACTTATTTTTAAATTTTGGCTCTTATTTCACTGATGCTGGTTTATGTGCTTGATTTCAGGAAACATATATGAGGCGAATGGCAGCTTGTTTGGCAGCTGGTTATTTCTGCAACTACCATTTGAAGAATTCATCTTGTGTTGCATTCTTATATTAAGAAGTGCAAATGCATATTTGCAGATGGGATTGTGATCAACATGATCGTTGGGGGTGAAGTGGTAGCTTTGAAAAGCCTGGAGGAAAGTAGCAATATTCTCATAGCCGAGATGCCTATCAATGTGAGTTCCACGTTTGGGTTATTTTTTCATTCATTACTAGCAAGCTCTCTGACATAGAAAATAGTAATCCCGTTCTCCGTTCAATGTGTTTCTCTGTACGATTATGCAGATTTCGGAAATATTGTGAAGATCTTATGAGTCATACTGAAACGCATGTGACCTCCTTTGGCTGCAACTGGTTGATGAGGCCCGCATGTTCACAAGTGTCGCTTTATGAGCAGTTGCTATGGAGGGAGCATCTCTCGGACTTGCGCACTTTTAAAGTTTCTGATTAACCAGTTCTTTTTCCAGGGTTACAAAGTAGATGAGATATCTAATGACTTCTGAGGCCCCAAGTGTTACATATTCCGGAATCATTGAGGCATAAACTGGTGTAGACTATGTATCAGATTGAATCATCATGTTTTGGTGGATTCCACGCCTAAATTTTTTTGCTATTCCTTAGCGGATGCACATTGCTTTCTGATGGTGTATAAGCTCCGTTTGTGGTCTCCAACCTAATGGTTGTCAGGAGAAAGCCTCTTACCAGACATTTAGCGGTTGCACAAAACTTCCATTCCTCCCTACCAGTTCCTCCTCGGGTCTGTTGGTGCCAGGCTTGTCTTCCTATGTACGAATGCACTCACAAATGAACGAACACACTTATAAATGCACCGCCAAAGTTCAACACCCACGTAGCTCTCGTGTCTGCCGACACGTACATATGTACAGATACATGCTCACAGTGCACGAACTGCACATACATCATCTCTCTCAACTTCTAAGATCAAGATTTCTAGTACTCACCATTGAAAGAGTTCTAAATAATAGAGTCGACAAATGCACAACTTGTATTATGGAAGGATCGATAGGCACTTGAAATGAAAATGCCTAATTAGTACAAGGTGATTCTAAATAGTAGAGTTCTAATGCTCGCTCATGGTACTTTTGGAAATGACGAGTCCAATTAGAACAAGGTGATTCTAGCATAATAACATTGACAAAGGATATTTGTTTTGTTTTTGTAATCCAAGTCATTAACATGCCTCATGAAGCATGGCTATAGTTTATTCTAATCAGGATTGAAGGAAATTTTCTCCAACTACCTTTTTGATTGGTGGGTTATAAGTTGTGCACAGCGCCCACATGTAAAACAATAAACCATCGATCAAAAGAATGGTCGGAATAAAATATGGTCGTGTAAATTCATCCCATGTTTTTACTAGTTTTGTTTAGTGACTATAAGGAAATGCAAAAGAATATAAAGAAAGAATCTATCGTATTCGTTTTCTTTTGAACTATAATGCAGATCGAATAATTGGGGGATCAGGCCCGGCCTACTTGGGCCCAGACTTCTTGGGTCATTTCCACGCTCGCCCCAGTTCAAACTTACGGGATTAGTCTACTGCCTTGGCCCACCCATAAGGGCTGTGGGCATACATATCAATTTAAAGTTTTCGGCAAAAAAAAATAGGTAGTGTGTAATTTTATTGGGGGTAAAAGTCACATGCAAACTTCAAACTATGCCTATCATGACACATTTATCTTAAAATTTTTTTAGTGATACAAAAAATCCTAAACTTGTATTTGTGTGATACATCTACCTTCTATCAAAGTTCCGTCAATAAAGACCATTAAAAATTTACCACATTGATGCTATAATACAAATGTTCAAAAATTATCAAATGGAACCTTGATGATGGGTAAATTTGTTAGATAGGTACAAGTTTAAGGTTTTTATATCACAAGAAAAAAATTTAGGGTAAATGTGTCATAGTTGGTATAGTTTGGAGATTTCTATGGCTTTTTCCCTTATACTTAAGATTTGTTATGTATGCATTGTTGCCCTTTCACTATATTAAAACTCCCCCCTTTAATACCCTTATAATGTTTTTTAATTTTATGTTTTGAGCTAGGATAAAAGGTTTGTTTATAGTGAGCCAAACTCATTAGCCAAGCTTGCTCATTTCTAGGTGGACTGGCTGGCTACCCACTTATTGATTGGGTTTACTAGAAAGCATGAGATGATTTTGGGTTTTGCTAGCATAACAATTTTTAGGCTACTAAAGTAATATGTTGTGAGTCACAAATATTGAAACCAGTAATTTGAAATTATGTGTTATTTTGTGGCATGAAATAAACCTTTATTTTCAAAGTGGACTAATGACAATCATATAAGCATTTCTTAGCATTTCTTGATAAGAAATTGTCCACAATTTTCTTGGTCAAAATTGAAAATTGCACATAAAATCTATTGAACACCATGCAGTTTGGTAGACTTCAACATGTACCCTCTAGTTTGAGTCAGTATGGGTGATTGGTTTCCAAATGGGTCAATCCTCGGCCCGGGACTAAGCATACTTGTCCATCTTTTGTTCTCTAAATTGATTAAAAGTAATAAAAGACAGCATGTCTTTTTCCTTGTAGATCAATGTGGGACGCATTTTTAAGATGACTAGAAATGAAAAAAAGAAAAGAAAAATAGAGCTCAAGCGTGAGATCCAACATCGTCCTCCACAAAAGAGACATGCTTACTTTTTAAGACAAAATAGAGCCCGTGTAAGATCCCATATTGACTTGTGGAAATTTCTTATGGTTTATATATTATTGTAACATACTCAGGGCTGTTTGATGAAAGAAGACAGACAAAGCTAAAGCATTGATATTGCTGGTTCGGCCCGGTGCTACCCCAGATTCAAGAACTGAATGGTACAGGTTTAAAATATTGGAATTAAGAGCCGCTTGGTTCGATCCGGTTCTGGGGCAGAATCAGACTGATGCTCACCTCAGGCAGCATGCTCGTGGCTCTATATGAGTAAATGCGAGTAAATGTGCACATAAATGCACTAACAAACTAGCAAACCTGCTAAAGCACAGGAAATAACATTATTTTCACTTTTGTAGGCCAAGATATACAATTGCGGCATGCTCATATTGTAACAGATGCACGAAAGTCATCTCCTTGTATGATGAGGATCTCCTATCCCTATCGCATCGAGCTCTTGCTTTTTATTTTCTTCTCTTAAGATTTTTAATCTTCCTCAGCATGGAAACTTAATCTTAATCTTTTGGGCAATATTTTCTTTCGTCCTCTTCTCACTCAGAAGCATGATTGCCGGTTAGAGAAAATTTTCTCCACCCTGACATGGAGAAAAACGTGGCCGATATGTTATAATGGATTTAACTATCATAAAATGTTTACGGTAATATATTGGTGATGATATTTACACAAGATCAAAACGATGCCGTTTATGTTCCGGGCTGTCTTGAATTTCAAAACAGCCTAAAAAATTGCCTATACTTGGATATATAGAATACAAATTTGTAATGTGAGAGTCCTGGCGAAGGTTTTCCTGTTTTATCTAACGTCCAAGTCAAAATGAGCTTCAAATTCAGAAACAAAAAAAGCAGGAGGTAGTAGAAATAGTAAAAATCTGGTTTTTCTGATGCAGAATGAGCCGAGGTTTTTCTTTAATATCTGGGTAAGCTTAGATAATCACAACTTATTTCTTAAAACCATTCCTCAATGCGTTCTTTTCTCAAGCACACATACCACCCTTAAAAGAAGATGATATATCAACGCGCATTCTACTGCAGGCACCTGCGGGATTGCAAGGAAAAGCATTTACATGAACTGAGTGCTTGAATTGGTCATCATGTTGTGTTAGATCACGTGAAACTCCCATATTTCTCATTTTCCTTTTCATGTGAAACCCATTATCGTCATCAAGCGTTTTCCTCTTGTAGCAAACTCAAGGCAGAAGTCCTTTTCATAAGATGTTGCAGCTGATTCTGTGACGAGCTCGATATCGTCTAACCAGCCATCTCTTATCTCTGTTTCATTGCTTGGCCTCTCTACTGCTTCAATGTCCTTCCTCTTAACGATTTTAAACTTTTCTTCATCTTTCGTGTTGCCATTTATGTCTTATTTCAAGTTAAATAGATCCATACACAACCCTAGCAAATATTTAGAGTTTAGGCAAACGCCAACCCCCTTTGCTCGTACCCTTCATATCCGTAGGTGGTTTTCTTTTGTGCTGTACGCATAAAGACGATAAAATACATACGAATGTACTAACAAACTTATATATATAATTGCCTTGCAAAATTATGATTGTCTGTCGGCCGTTGTGAAATTTCTTCAATAACGGATTGAAAGAACATAATTAAAGTATACAGTATCTTATGGAAAAATGCTTATAGAAACTCATTTTTTTCCTCCCGAATGAGAACGCGAGGATCTAAATATATGATGAAGAAGTGAGACTTCTTTAGAGTTCTTTTCCATGCATTACCGTCTGCTAAGATTTGTTTCCAAGAAAAAAAAAAGTCGATAAGATGACAATAAAAACATCTTATAATGAGGAATTATTACTTCTTTTTTCCTTATGTTATTTTCGTACGTTGAAAACAAGAAATGGGAAAGGATAGAAATGTTTCCATCAATCACACGACATCGTCGCTCGTACTTATGTTCACAAATGAAAAGATTTGTGTCCATTCGTGGTTCTTTCTTTTAACTTGTAGGATTTCCTCTCAACCCTTTATTTTTTATGATACTCAAATTTTGCTTCCTGTCTTTTACGACTGTCATCCACTTCCTTCTTTGACCTCTTTTTTTTTTTTTTTGCTTAACCTTCCCTCTTTGACTTCCCAAAGTGGCACGACCTCATTTGATTAAAACTACACTAAAAACTATATAAGATGAATTTAAGTTGTCGTGTGGAATACACAGGTCAAACTTACACGAGTTTCCTCGTTAGGTTCACACCCTTCTTCTCGTTCATAGTATGGCTAAAGACTGCCTTGTCTCATATAAATTTCTTGTATTAATTAACTAATTCTAATTGGTGCCAGGTGATTTTACGGTAAGATGGATGACAAATGATGAACCTGTTGCCTTACTAAACACATGCATCAACGTGCATGCCTTAATAAGCTCCTTCTGCATCGTAATTTGTCTATGTAATTTGTCTTCTTAAAATTTTCTGAAATTTCCTCTCACAGAAAAAAGAAAAAACTTTGAAATGCATATTGAAAATTTGTAATGGATAGGCAAAGTTCAGCCCTACCCGGAATATGTTCAAAGGTGACCAAAGGCACCTACAAACATAAAAAAGCTTGTAAATGCGCACTTGACAAATATTCATAACACTTTTTCCTGCATTCACAAAAAGGAGTGAGTAAGGGTGCGTTTGGTTGAACTTTTGGGGAAAGCCTTTGGAAAAATGCAAAGGATTTTAAGTTAAAGGGATTTTCTAAAATGAAAATTGTATTTGTTTAATTGTAACTTGAAAGTCCATTGTGAAGTACTTTTGAACAAAATAGTGTTTGGAGATATTATATTTACTAAAAAATTTTGTGATTAAAAAAAGAAAAATAGTCAAAAGAAAAAAAAAAAACTTTGGCTGGCGAGGGTAGGCAGCCATTGCTGACCTCAAGCAGGCCTTAGAGACAATCGGTGAGGGCCACCTAGGGTTGGGCAACCATTGACGAAAGCTACCTGGGGTCGAGTGATCCCTTGTGACCCTTCATGGAGGTCGTGGCGAGATCTGGGTCACGCCTGAGATCACGTGACCTTCAGTGACATAGATTTGGGTTGTGCCTAAGGTTGTGCGACCTTGGCGAGGGCCGTTTGGTCGCGCGACCTTAGGTGGCCCTTCACAAGGGTTGTGCGATCCAAAGCCACGACTCGCAAGCGATCGCCACGACTCATCGAGGTCGCGTGATTGGTCGGTAATGATCGCCGAGGTAGCCGTGACCTCACTAGCCCCTCTCTAGCCATCTCAGACTAGCCACATGCAACCATTCTATTGCGAATGGAGAAGAAGATGAATAGTAATTGTGTGGGTTTCCAAAAATGCTGAAAGCATAAGGTAGCCTATGACCAGTTTTGGGCTTTTAGCCTTTCAAAGGCTAACATTTCCTCAACGTGGGTTTTAAAAATTTTACCTAACACCGAATATTTGGCCAAATGGGCTTTGGACACCCAAATGCACCCTAAATGGAATAGCCCATTTATAAAGGATGGAAAAGGGGTCCGATGACCACAAGAAATGACTAGAAAAAGACCTATAAGCATAAAAAAAAAAGACAACAATTGTTTTGCAATTTATTATATCATGATCAATTTAATTATAAACTTTTCAATTGTACCAATTTGACAATTTGCCAATATAATTTCTCCGACCAATTTTGATAGGAAATTATTGTTGTGGTAGTCCACTCAACACTAGCTGTCCTACATAGCTTCAACGGCATTAACATAAACAATTTTTTAAACTTTTTTGAAACTTTTTTCTTTTTTTTCCCTTTTCACTAGTGGTTGGTCTTAAGCCACAGCCATCCAAGGCTGGCCTGACTAGGACAAGGGTCATCGAACATCACCAACCCCTGCTCGCCACAATAAAGAAAAAAGAAAAGAAAAGAAAAGAGAAAAGAGAAAATAAAAAATAAAAGATAATAAAATAATAAATTTAAATTTTAAAAAAATTGCAAAAATTATTCACATAAATAATTTCTATTCAAAATTAGCCAGGAGAACTATATTGGTATATTGTTAAAAGATTTAGAATTAAATTGACACAATTCAAAAGTTTAGTACTAGATTGGCATTCGTACAACGAATTTAATTTTTTTTTTTTTTGGGTAATTATCCCCTTTGAAATGCATATAGAAAATCTATGGTAAATAGGAAAAGTTCAACCCCTAACCTTTTTGAGTTGGTGGCATGCTTCTACATTGATATGTTTTTTGTTTTTTTGTCTCACTGCTCTCTTTTATGTATATATATGTATCTGCAATGCTTCTCCGGCCCCACCCCTCAATCACTTTATGAACAGGGCTGCATGCCTGTTGGCTTCTGCATCAATATGTTCAAAGGCAAGCAAATGCGCTTATAAATGCAAAAACAAACTCGGAAATGTGCACTCAAATAATGACAAATAACCATCATGTTTTTCTCTGCATGCACAGACAAACGTATTAACTGCATCCTCACAATGTAACAGAAACCCACTCCTCGTGGCGGTATCAATTTTCACTTTCCTTTTGAGATTTTAAATTTCATATAGCCGCTAAACGATTTTGATATTACAATAGATTCAACAATCACACAAGTTTTTATATTTTATGAAAGGATAATTCCTTGAAATCAAAATGTGTAGACATCCACTTGTAATATGACAGTATGGTGAAGATTTTTTTTTTATCGGTTTTCCAAGGCGAAATAAGCTTTAAATATGGAAAATAAAAGGCAGGAAGTAATAGAAATAGTACAGATCTGGTTTTCCTGATGCAGAATTAGCCCAGCTTTTCCTCTAAAATCTCCTCAAGCCCATATAATTACTAGAATTTCAACTGATATACTTACATCAATGCTCAATGATCTTCTCCTAAGGACAGAGACCACCCTTAAAAGAGCCTGATATCTCCATTCACATTCCACTGCAGGCGCCTGGAGGATTGCAAGGAAAAGCATTTGCTGAACCGAGCCCTTGAATTGGTCATCATCATAATTGTTAGATCATGTGAAAATCGTTTCAGTTTTCATTTTCTTTTTAAAGTGAAACCCATTTTTATCAATGGCCTTACCTAAATTTTGCTCATGACGAACCAGGCGCTGACGAATATTTCATTCAATGAAAAAAAAAATCTGACCTCAAGCAACCAATTGGCTTATTATAGACCCCCACTAAGAAACGGCAATTCTTGTAGCACGCGTGATCAATTCCGAGGTATTGAAAACGGATGGAAATGGATTCCTCAAAAAACAAACAAATATGCGAACGATTGAATACTCAAAAAAAAAAAAAGACTAAAAATATCCAATTAGATCGAATTAATTCATAATCATTGGCAACATTCTAAGATAACAAAGATTAAATAAAAATCGAATAAGTAAGTCATGAGAACATTTAATTGATGAAATCTTTTTTTCAAAAGTCTCACATGACATAAAAGTTGATATAAAAACTTTTGCTACTTTTATTGGTTCTCTTATGTATACGTAATATGAAATACATATTATGATATTAACTCATTTTCCATTAAGTATATGTCTACAATTCTAATACTGTATAAATGATAGTTTAAACATATTTAATGTCTAACTTGAATTTACATATCTACTCTTTTAAGGAATTTATCAGAACTCGCATCTGACATTAGAGATAGATAAAATAAAATATGTAAGTTATTTCACTTTTAGACATAGTAAATCTTGTATCATTATCTTAACATTTAGTTAAAGCAACATTTATATTTTAAGTTTGAGCTCTCAATTATCACCCAGATAGTAAAATTAAAAATTGTCTCATCTATATTTATCACACATTAAATAAAGGAGATTATCTGTGTGAGTAGGTCAATATCTTATCTGTCAAAATTACTTTCTCAATTTTATAATACACTAAGTATTAAGATGTATAAATGTCAAACAAAAAACTCATAGACATTAATAATGAAAGATAACTTAATCAAATGTAAACATTTAGGGAAATTACAATCTTTAGTACATTAGCCTCTATGCAGTTCTAAAGATTTTACATAACCACAAAAAACATCTCTAGGTATTGGCTTCTCCATATGATATGCTATCATTCTATACTTAGATACGTACTGCAAGTTCACATCCTTTCATACAACCATACCCTTGATAAAGTTGTACCTAGTATTTATATGTTTAGTTTTACCATAATATTTCGGATCCTTAGTGTGCCCTATCATTACTTGGCTATCGCAACTAATCAACAATGAGTTTACAACATTCTTAGCAACAATGACCCAAAAATCTCTTAAGCTAAATGCCTTTTTATATAGCTATTGATAATATCACAAACTAGATTTTCATTAGGGACAAGACTATACACGTTTATTTTTTACTGCTCCAAGATATGACGCAATTATTTAGAAAGTAAACAAATCTAGAAGTAGATTTCCTTTTGTCTAAATCTCATTCCCAATCAGCATTTGAGTAGTTTTATAGTTGCAGATCATTTTCTTGATAACTCAACAAATAATTGACAGTTCATTTCAAATAACTCAGTATTTTTTTAACAGATGTTCGATGTGCTTGACCTGTATTAGATTGGTACATATTTACCATTCCAACTGCAAAACATATGTTAGGTCTTATACACATTATAATATACATTAAGCTTCCAACAGTATTAACACAAGAAATATATTGTATTTGTTCATTCTCTTGTGGAGTCTTTGGATACAATCTATAACTCAATCTTTCACTTTTTGCAATTGGAGTATTTATGGGTTTGCAGTCTTACATATGAAAAATCATTCAAGAACTTGTTTATATTTCTTACGAAAGAGACAATGATCTCTTCGAACGATCTCTTGAAATCTTAACTCCAAGAATATGCAACTTCATCCATGTTTGTCATATTAAAGTTGTAAGATAACCAATTCTTAACAGTATTAACAAACTCCATCCATATTATTTTTAGCAATCAGTATATTATCAACATATAATGATATGATCACAAATTGATATTTGGACCTTTTGATATAAATACAATGATCTTCATTAATCATTGTAAAATTATATGTCATTATGATATAATGAAAACATATATACCATTATCTCGATAACTACTTAAGGTCATATACTATCTCAAAAGTTGATATACCTTTGTTTTTGACCTTTCAAAATAAAACAAATGGGTTGTTTCGTACAAATTTTTTCTTCCAATTATCTATTGAGAAAATTGGTCTTTACATCCATTTGATATAATTCAAGATCCATACAAGCCATTATTGGTATAATAAATTAAATTAAGGTAAGTCTCAATACATGATAAAATATTTCTTTTAATTAATTCGTTCTTATTGATTATACTCCTTTGCCACAAGGCAAGCGTTATATATTTCTATTAAACCATAAGCTTTACGCTTTATTTTGAGAATTTATTTGTTCTTAATGGCTTTGTGTCATTTTGGAAGATCAACCAATTCCCAAATATGATTTGACTTCTTTAACTCCATTCCCTCTTTCATTGTATGCATCTATTTTTCTTTATTAGGGCAATTTAGAGCCTCATTTATATTCCTTCATTCATCTTCATCTTGTGAAGTGACCATAAAAGTTTCATCTGCAATGTCAAAATATCAACGGGGAATACTTTTGTGATTTATTCGCCGTACGAGAGATTATATATTTTGCACATTATTCTCCATTACGCTTCCATTTAGATTAGATAATGACGACATTGTCTCATCAAGTAGTTGCAATTGAGCTAAGTCGAATTTAATTTCTCACTTCTTACAATGCTCCCACTCGGATAAATTCCATTGAATTCATTATATTGATCGAAGGTTTCAAATAGGAAGTACTTCTCACCTATTTTGCCATTCTTAGGAAATTCATCTTTTAGAAATGTGACATTTCATAATTCAAATTCAATTGTTCTCCCGCTCTGTTATTTACCTATAAACACCTATCCTTTCAAGTATTATGAGTATTTTATGAAAATACTTTTCTTGCCTCTCGAACCTAATTTCTCATACTTGTGAGAAAGTTTGTGAGTATATATACAACCCCATGGTTTAAGAAAACCTGAGTTAGGTTTTCTAGTTTCCATAACTTATATGGAGTAAAAGTAACTAATTTGGAAGGCATACGCTTAAATATATATGCAGCATATAACAAAGCATAACCTTTAAAGGTGATGGGTAAATTAGCATGCTTCATTATAGGCTTAACCATTTCAGTAGGGTTCCATTTCTCCTTTCCACAACATCATTTTATTGAGGAGTGTAAAGAATAGATAATTGTCTTATTATTTTTTTCTTTATATAAATTTCTGAACTCATTAGATAAATATTCTCGACCCCAATTGGATTTTATTGCTTTTACTTTCTTATTTAGTTGATTTTCTACTAAGTTCATAAATTTTTTGAAACAACTTAATGCCTCAGATTTATGAGAAATCAAATAGACATGTCTGAATCGTGTATAATCATATATAAAATTGATGAAATATACAATCTCATGCCTTACTCTTACATTCATTGGACCACAAATGTTAGAATTGATCAAATGTAAATGAAATTCAACTTTTGTTTTTTTGATTTTTTTTCAAATGGTTTTTGTGTCGTTTTCTCTGCCAGCCAATGCTCGCATATAGGCAAATTGACCGAGTCTTCTTTCACTAAATTATTCATTCATTATTGGCTAATATGACCAGGTTTAGCATGCCATACATTCACATCATTATCATATAAATTAAAAGATGTGAAGAGGGAATAATAAACATTGACATTACTATAATCAACATCTAACACAATAAGACCATCTAAAAAGTAACTACAATCATAGTGATTTATACTTAAATACAAATCCATACCATTATTATGAAAGTTTAAATTGGAACATAATTTGACCAATACTAACATGGATACTAAATTATAATGAATCTCCGACATGTATAGTACATCATATAGAAATAAAATATGTTCACCACGCATATTTAATTGGCATGTGTCAATCTTTTTTACTTCAGGTTTGGAGTTGTTCTCTAGATAGATTCATTTCGTTTCAGTCGGAACTCATCAGAATTCTATGAAAGCATCTCTATCATTTGCTACATGGTTTGTTGCTCACAAATTTATAGTCCACAAAAGATTAGATTTAGTTAAAAATATAAAGCTTTATATATAAGTAAAGCTCTTAAGAATATAATGGGTTTTTACGTTTTTTGGCTCGTCACAGTGACGAGGATAGTAACCCTTCTCACCATAATTGTAACACTTCACTCTTGACGTTCTCTTCGCATGAGAGCGTTGTCCTCTCTCATGTTGGTCAACTAGTTTCTTGCTTGAAGGGCTCGTTCCTTTGCCTTTTCGCCTTTTGAATGAATCAAGATGCTTGCATTTGGAGCTCGAAGCCCTTTGTGAGCTAGAAGCAGCATAATAAATATCTATTTCTGACTTTGCCATTTAGAGGCGATTCTTTGCTAGCTCAAGGTGGCGTACGACATCTTCAATTTCTTCCATAACTTGGCTAAAAGCTTCTAGTGCTTTTTTTTTTTTTTATAACATATACTGAATTTTGGGTTAATACCCTAAAAAACCCAAAACGGGTACACCTGTGACAAATTTACCCAAAACTATTTTTTTGACCACTAAAAACCTCAAACCGGTACCCATGTGACAAATCTACCATCCGTTAGCTTCCGTTCGATTTTGCCGTTAATCTTGCTAACGTGGTTGTTAATGTGGCAAGCTATGTGGAAATTCATAAGTTTAATACCTTTAAAAATCCCAAACTGGTATATTTATGACAAATTTACCCCAAACTGGTATATTTACGACAAATTTACTCTATATTAATTTTTTCGATCATAAAAAAAACCAAAATTGGTACACGTGCGGCACATTTACCCTCTTTCAATTTTCTCAAATTTGACCAAGTTGTGATCTCCAATCAATTTTATTTTCCAGATTACTCAAACATTGCCTTAATATCATTAATACTTGATTTTTTTTTCTTTTTATTGGAATCATTATTATAAAACCATTCAAAGACTACCAAATGTGCACGTCATTCTTGTGCCAAGAGGATGCCCATTAACTAAAAGATGGATAGATTGCTTGCGCACATATACAAAAGAAGTGCTATTCATAATGAGCCAAAAGTAATATACTTTTCATCAGAATAGGCATAGAGAGAGAGAGAGAGAGAGACCCTTCCAGCATACAAGCCATATGCAATCAACCAAATTCATCATCAAAATGCAAATAACATCAACTACACAAAATGGAGAGAACGAAACTAAAGCCACATATCAATATATCTTTGAAATAGCTTTACAAAATAGCCTTTACACTAGACTTGAACAAGCTTTACAAAGCAGCCTTTACCCCAAACACCAACCAACCAACTAGCCAAAAAAGGCAATCCAAAAGCATGTTCTATATCAAATACTATATAAAAAAAAAAAAACAAAGCTTTACAGGGCAAGCTTTACAAAACAAGCTTTACAGGCCAAGTTTTACAAAACAAGCTTTACAGGACAAGCTTTACACCCAAAATCCAACTCTCCCTATAGGTTTATTGCCCTACTTCACTTTGAGATTGTTCAGTTTGAGAAGGTCCAAAAACTTGGCTTGAAAGATCCACCGTATGATTTGCACCACCTTGACGAATTTCTTGAACTATGTTACTCCCAGGCATCTGAAAATTGAGGGAAAAACATAATCTTATTATGCTAATCATAATGGATTAAAAAATGCTTAACAAAATAAAATCTTCACTCTCAAATATGAGTTTCCAGTCGCTTAAGATACGTAAATTCCATATCCTTGTAAAACCTATAAGAAGACAAACCATATTAACATTTTACGTTGGTATTATAAAAAATCATATGAAATCTACTTGTAGACTCCTCACCCTTCTCTTCTCAGAATTGACAATATTTGATTGTCCCGTTATAAATCTAGTTGAGGTACTTTCACTTTGTTTGTTCGATGCCCCTCCTTCAATGGTTAGTTGCTTTGGATGCTTCCTTGGCCTACCTCTTTTGCCCTCTATAATAGACATATATAAGGTATTCTAAGGGAAAATGTAACACATTCATGTTTAAATTTCCTTACATGTAGTTTAATTTGGATAGGTGCCGAAGGTTGGGGGCATGTTGTCTTGTTGTGTCTAGTACCATGACAATTGGAGCATTTCATGGTAATACTAGATTTTGATATTTTAGTAGGATCAGTGTTGGTGACCCTTGGCTTTCTCACTCTTTTGCTTTTCTCATCCTTTTTCTTCTCACCATTGGATCTCTTCCTATCTTTCTTGGGCCTCCCTGGAAGCTTTCTAAATGGCGGAGGCAATAAAGGCTCTTCACTAGTCGCTGGCCACGTTTTCTTTCCATTCAAGGTGGGTAATGCAAATTGATAGCAACCCTCGTATACAGCTTTCATGAAACAATTAGCTACAAAATCATTTAAATTACACTTCATGAAGTTGATGCACGAGATAGCATGGTTGCATGGTATCCCCGATATATCCCACTATTTGCAAATACATGTCTTCTTATTCAAATCAACCATAAAAGTATCATCATTCACTTCAACTTCAAATCTGGAAGTTGTAGATGGCTTTAGAATGCAAAACTTAGACTTCATCTTTTCCTCCTCAATCTTCAATCTGATTCTTGGACAAATTTCATCTCTTGAACCAACCATCAATTGGCTTCTCTCATACATTCTCACCATAAGTAATTTTCTTATGCCATCTAACATATCAACAATGAGAAATTCCCCTTCTCTGCATATATATGCGTTGAACTTCTCGCTCAAATTGTTCTCAATAGCATTGCAATTTTGTCCACACTTGATGAATGCCCTGCAAAAGTGTTCTGGACCCTGTCTCATGAAGTCTTCATATGCATGAACAGACTCTTTCTTCATTTCTTTTACTGCCATATTGAAATCAGCCTCATATGTAGAATATGCGGCTCTCTAAAAGCAATTCCTAAATGTTTCTCCATTGTATAATTTTTTCCAGTTGGTGTAAATGTGCCGAGCACAATTCCTATGCTCTGCTCGTGGAGAGAGTATAGAAATTGCATTGAGCAAGCCCTGTAACACGTTATTTGACATGCAAATAAGTTAGTTTACAAACAACAGATACTTTTATTAGCAAAGCTTATGCGCAATCTTACCTTTTGTTGATCGCTCATGAAGGTCCAGCCAAGACCTTGTCCCACATTCAAGTTTTTCACTAGTAGCTCGAGGAACCAAGTCCAAGATTCTTCAGTCTCGGCTTCTTCAACGGCCCATGCAATTGGAAACATTTAGTTGTTTCCATCTCTACCAATAGCATAAAGTAGCATCCCCCTAACTAAAGTCTTCGTAAAGCATCCATCCAGTCCAATTACTCGTCTATAACCTGCTAGAAAACCCTCTTTCAATTCTTTGAAGCACACATAGAATCTTTTGAACGTATTACATCGTCCAACTTCCAAGTCAAATGTGCTATTAGGACTACATCAAATCAACTCAGCCTTATAAGAATGCAGCAACTTGTATTGCTTGACAAATGGACCTCTAATGATCTCAACAGCTCTAGTAATCGCTCTATAACAAATCCTCCTATTTAGTGTCAATGCTCACATCTCCATCGCATCCGCCTGCATTTGTGATGTTGTATACTTCAAGTTAGCTCTAATTTTAGGCAAAAACTGCTCTGCAAGCCATATATAGATGCATTCTTATTTCTCATGCTCCTAGGGAAGTAAGTTCTTTTCCAACAGTCTTTATGATGAAGGTCTTCTCACTCTGCATCAAACTAGCATAAACTCTCCATTCACAACCACTCTCACACCTACCATCCATTTTTTTTTTTCGCTTCACTCTTCTTCCATCCAATGTTAAATTTGTTAATGATTGCGTAAAGTTGCACAGCTTTCTTGAATTGAGCACGCGAGACAAATCTCATTCCTACTTTAAATTGCATGTCTTTATGATCAGATTTGGGGTCATATCTAATGGTTTTTGATCTTCTTTGGTCACAAACTTCTTCATCTCCATCCGAGTTGGGAGGGCTCAAATTCTCATCTCCTTCTTCTAGAACAATGTCTCCATCATTTTCACTCCATCCTCATTTTCAGGAATATTAACGGCAACTGTATTAGTAATAGCAGCATCATCAACCTCTCTTCTTATTTGCCTAGCAAAAAAGAAATCATCGTTACCACCACCGAGAATGTAGTCATCATCACTTAAAGATAATGTACCAGCATCTTGCTCTAGTTCACTATCTCTATAGCTATCACTCTCACTATTATGACCACTAGTAGAAGAACCACTATCATCACCAAGAGCAGCTCCTTCAATATATACTTCAATAACACCAAAACTTGATCCTAGACCCACCAATTCTAACACTTGATCATCACCAACAATTTGCACAAGACCACTTCTCAAGGAATCCCCAGGAGTCGAGTACCACAACTTTTTAACTGAGTATCCTAGATCAAGAATAGCCTTAACAATTGCATTATAGTTCACCACCATCGACTTACAACGATGGAGATATTCTACATGGTAGCCTGTGTACTTTGTGATGTCTCCAAACTCCATAACTCCACCTAGGTGAAGTGCAATTGTAAATTCGTTAAACATCTGCGAGGGAACAATAAACAAACCAATTAGTTTATAAAAACCTCTCACAAATAACTAGCAAAGATGGGATGATCATGTTTGACATGAAATGACAAAATCGAGTTCGCCAAACAAGATGCTTGGAAGCCTTGATAGGAAATATGAGGCACCTATGTCTAGAAAGAGACCCAGAGCTATTTCAGTCATAGCAAAAACCTACAACAAGGTTAACCAAACTATGCTGATAAAACTCTGGAAATCCTGATATTAAAGGAACAAGAAATTGGACAATCACAACTACCAACTACTTGCTTACATTAGGCACTCAGATTGACACATATCTGCAGTACCAGTTAGATACTCTAGGTTATGTAACAAATTGCATAATAAGTGGCAAAAGATACTAAGAATATAATCATTTTATGTTTCACAAGCAAACATCAGCTTTACAAATTGCCAATCGACATCTACCTCGCCTTATTTATTAAGTAAACAAGAATTTCAATCTCGTTAAGTGGGGTTAATTGAGCTCAAGTCACTATTCCAAATAATATATGAGTACATATAAGTGTGTGCCCTTGTATAATTTCAATGACCAAAGAATTCACAAAAGGAAAAAAAAGCTTGTCATTGTACCGTGACTACCATGTCAGCTTCTTTAATATCAATTAATTGATTATGATGATCCTGAGAGATTACCTGATGTGTACAGGGCAAAGCTTAGCCGTGCGAGTCGCCTTGGACTAGGAGGACTAGAGAAAAGCTGCCTTATATTCTATTCAGAGTAATGATTGAGATACAGAATATAACTTGTTTCTGCTGTAAAATTAAACCTTGAAACCTTAATCAAAATTATCCACGTAGATATGTATATTATCCACGTACTAAAGTCGGCGTAATATTATATATTCAAATGTACGTGCTTTTTAGGGACTAAGCATATTTATGAAATCTCATGAGACATGTAGAATCACACTCAAAGTACACCTAAAATCAGTGACAAACATAAGTGATTTTGGTTTTGGCATTTCAACGAGCATGTGATGTACGAGTCAATCATACCATTCACATGCAAGTTTCATGTTAAAATTTTGACACACTTACGATTCAAGGTAGGAAAGACTATGTAACGCTAATAAGGACATGAACTAACACGAAAGACCAGCAAGTAATCGTACAAATGGATTGCGGACATGTAGTAAACCATGTGGGGTTGAGACATATAAACATAAAGCCAAGTTTGTCACAAACCAAAAACGAGTGAAGCAACCACGATTAGAAGAATATGGCTGAAAGATCTAAAAAAAATGAAAGAGAGGAGGTCCTCATAAACATAGAACTTGAACGAGACGTGGAATAGAGAGCTCTTGTTTTCCTATCTTAATAACATGAAACCACTCAAGTGCAAATCCGCCACATTGGTCCTCAAATGACAGAAGACCACAATTCCACTCACCAATCATAGGATAAACCAAAGGCACTCCTACTTAAAAACTCAAACTTTCCACGCCCGGGAGCAATTCACTCACTTTGAGAGTCTCCTTGGCCTGCGCCGACACCGCGACCCTGATGAGCTACCGGACGAACTCATCGAACTTCGACTGGAGCCACGCCCTGTAAATCACCTCGGGAAAGAAGAGCGTTTGTCGAGGAAGATGAACTAAACTGAATTTGTTGTTAGGGTTTTTTTTTTTTTTTTTTTTGTGTTACAACAAAGAGAGAAGAGAGAACGTGAGGTACCTAAAGAAGGCGTGAGAAATGAGAATTTATTAGGGCTTTTTAAGATATCTTTTTGTTTTTCCCTTCACTGTTACAAAGTTATTATTATTTTATTTTGAAAAAAATTAATTTATTTCCACATGGCTTGCCACGTGAGCAACCACGCCATCAAAATTAATGGCAAAATCTAACCAAACTAACGGAGGGTAGATCTGTCATAGGTGTACTAGTTTGGGGTTTTTGGTGGTCAAAAAAATAGTTTGGGGTAAATTTGTCATAAATGTACCAGTTTGAGGTTTTTTAAGATATTAGCCCTTGAATTTCCATATTCAATATCTCATAATTCTCGCCGTTTAATATCTCTTATTTGTCCAATTCATCCACTATGTTCTTAGAAGCTAAAGCCAATGTATCTTAACATTTCAGATATATTTGCACGAATTATTAATGTCTAATATATATGCATCTATTTTGCATAAACTAATTATATTGATCAATAAGATTAAATAAGACTTCAGAGTCGAAAGGGCACTTTATTTCCAATTATCATCCGAAAATCCTAACTTGAAATTATCATTAATATAATTATTTACGCAAAATTAAGTTCACCAAAGTCATTAAAACTTTCTTGAACTTCTCACAAATAATTGTAAACTAAAACAATAATTTACAACAACAAATAACATTGAACTTTCATTAAGTAAACATGCCATTTACATAAAGTAATATGTCTAGTAGAAAGACATCAACATTAATATGGAAATAAATATTTACACCTAAGATATCTCAAATCAACTTAAGAAAAATAATAAATAAATAAATTCAAATATACTCAACTATCTCATAAACATGGAAAGACATTTATAATTTCTTAGTAAATTTCTCTGAGAATTTTAAAGACACATTGGGCAACCATGGAAAGAGCCTTGGAGGTCCCTTATGGCTCCTCTAAGGGCATTCATTTTGCGCCAAGTTACACTTAACCTAAGGGTTGAAGTTTTCGTTGCCTCAATCCTATAGTATTCTCTTACAAAAGCCACTGCAAGCTTCTTATAATCTAGAATCACGTTGACCTCCTATGGGCGATCTCATATTGTTTGTCATTCAAATGGAAGAGTGTTCATTAAGGCTGGTATTTTCTTAAAATTTGACATAAGGTAACCATTTTAAATGGTTCCTTATATCATATCGTTAACCATGATCGCATGTGACACTATATCACTGTCATTCCATCGATAATTAGCTAATCCAATCTCGCGAATATAGGCGTGGGTACAAAACACATCATTGTTCTCGCAAAAAATACAAAACAAAAAGGACTACACATAATTAATAGTGAATACAATTGAAAAACACATTTCCTTTTTCTTTTTCTTTTTTGGGGTCAACGCTCAATGATTAATGGCCAGTTAATGACGATCAGTAGATAACTGGGTCGGGTTAACGGGTTAGCCGAGTTGGGTCAGCAGGTCAACGGGTTAAGCCAACCAAGGGGCAAAACAACAACATCAGCAAAAAATGAAGAACATAATTGTAAAATCAATTGATAAGGGTAAAACCGTAAATTTACAAAAATGATAGGGGCAAAAAGGGAATTGCTCAAGTAGGCGTAGTTGCCGCACGCGTGCCGCTCATATACCTACGGGTTGTTGCACACGCATGCCATGCATGAGCCTAGAGGAGTTTGTCGTGCATGCCACGCACACGTTGGAGATCCTCGCATCCGGTTGTGCGTGGGTATGCATCTGGCATGCTCCGGCAGCATGCCACCCATCGATTTTCTCGTCTTAACAAGAACTACGATCCTGCACTTTCAAAAACAAATTTTGGTGTATAAAAAATTGAAAAGGGGGCAAACAGTACATCGAGTGTCAGGATTTTAGCCCCCGAACGTTAGTCAGCATTGATTCTCGAATCTGGCCATAAAACCAAATATAAACAACAACAATGATTGGGAAACAATAACACTATGCTATGATACCAATGATGGAAATGGATTCCTAAAAAAAGAGGAATAGATTCTCGAGCAAGCGGATACCAAAAACAAACACGGAAACAGACCCGAGGATTCATGTAACACTAATTGAAAGGCACATCATTAAGACGGATGCCATGGATTAAGTACTTTTTGTAGTCTTGAGAGGGATGGATTGAAGCCTTTGAGTTCCGTTCCTACGAGAAAATTCATTGTCGTCAAAAAACCAGAGGAATGTACATACTGTTTCATATTTTCAACATTCTTCTTTTTTTCTTTTTATAGAGCAATTTATTTTTACTTAAAAAATAACTGTCCTCTCTCTTATTGGTCCTTCCCTTACAGGTCGAGTTTGGCCCAACATGGGCGAACAAGCCTGACTTGGCCCATCTTGTTTTATAAAAAACCCATCATTTGTTCGAAACTCATCTCGCTAACTTTCGATCATTGTCCAAACCAGTCCACCTGTAACTAGTGTTGACATTAAATCATACATCCAAGCTAATGTAGTTGCGTGTCGGTCGGGGTTGCTGGATACAAACGGTTTCCATTGCAAGAAAATCGGTCTCTAGAGATTGGAAATTAGCGATGTATATCTCATATCTGAAGGTTGAGGACATTATGGAGAAGTGGGTTTTTGGTGACATTACCGTTGCCACATCAAGAGAACGCAACATAAGTTCGATATTTTCATCTAGAGAGATCATTGAGAGGAAGCTCAAGTTAGGATGCATTCATTTCATGAAAAATGAAATTGTTTATCAAAATAAATGAACAAAAAAAAAATTTCATCATCTATAAAAAATTTTAGACATAAATTGTTGTCAATGATAACATATTCATAGAATTATTTCAAGCGATACAAACAATTATTTTTAGAAAAATATTTTTCAAATTCCTCATTTTTCACAAAATATTTGGAGCCCATGTGTTTATGTGATTGCTCAAATATTTCTTTGCTCATGTTATTGGGCAGCAGTGATTTGTGGATGAATTAGCTAGGCTTGATTGCAGCGATTTCATTGCTTTGGCCTCTGTCCCCTGCTTCAATGTCCTTCCTTTGAATGATTTTAAGCTATGCTGCATCTTTCCCTTTGCCTTATGTTGATCAATGGTTCACCGCCTGGGTGAACAGACCTATGAATTCCCGGGGCGGCCCACCGATACATGTCTTATTTCAAGTTAATAGACCCATACAAAACCCTAACAAGCATTTAGTGGTTTGTCAAACGTCAAAGCCCCTTGCTCCTCTTCGTCGCTCGTCGGTGGCTTGCTGTCTTGCTCTACGCATAAAGGTGCACTTATGAACGTACAGACAAACTAATAAATAAACATATAACGCTCGTGGCTGCAGGCATAGATAGACGTACGGATGTATGCTTGTTATGCAATACACGTGCATACATCGTCATCCAGTGGCGATCATGACTCTTATTTTGTTTTCTTTAAAGATTGTGACTGTTTACTAGCCATCGAAAAATTTATATAATAATGGATTGAATGTGTCACACCCCAAAACTACAAAGAATGGGGATGACACGGCCGCCCTTCTTTACAAAGGACGCAGCCTCAAATACAAGCAACAAACTGATATTAACTTATATATATAATTATTAGATAAACCTTCAAATTGGTTGCAACATCAGAGTTTCTATAATCTACCAAAAAGAGAAAAGATATACTTCAAAACTTAGACGATTCAACCACTAGTAAGGATCATTTGCACCACTTCCTTAAACCATACCAAAAACAAAATAGAACTCCCCAAAAGTTTCGCACGATGGCACACTCGCTCTATTCGCCACTAGCTGAGGAACCTGAAAAGATTAAAGGAGGAATGGGATGAGCAACCACAGCTCAGTGAGTAGTACATATCTTCTAAGCAAATCGAACACCACTATGCATGTATACAAAACAATACCAAATTTCGTAAGCCAACTCAATATATAAAATAAGTATTGAATCTTATAAGAGTTATTTCTTATCATCAAGATTTATAGTAATATGGAAAACTCATTTGAATCGCCATCAAAATTCAAGTATCAATGGTCGAATCCATTGAATAATCTCCATCAAAAACACATATCAATGGTCTATCAATTGATCAATCTTTTGCTCAATAACTAATCATGGTCACGACACAACGCCCTGTGACAAGGCGACCAAGATTCCCCCCTTGGCAAGGTCTCCACCTACAAAGCCGGTGGCTAGGCCTAGAAGGATATCCTAAACCTGGTATGCATACCCCAAAAACCTCTCACTAGGTTCACAGTCATATTGAGCATAAATAACCAATCTCCAATACCAGAAATCCAATCCAAAAAATCAATAACTTAAACCAAACAAATAACATTTTGCAACATAACCCATCATCCATTTTATATCCGTTTCTCAAATCATCATAAACCTTTTTATAAATCAGTCGCAAAGCAATTTCATATATGTTTCTCCACAAACCTTGTATAACGTGCTTTTCAAAGATTCACAATCAACCAAAAGGTAGCAATTGCTCGATCTGGCTTTTATGCAATAAAAATGCTCTTCTCAATTCGATATATATACATATATATAGTTCAAGACATGATTTTATAAAACCAAAGAAGATATAGCACCACTCACCTTATCGTCTACGACCAAACGACAAACGATACTTGTATCGTCAAACTCAAAGCCCTATCAAATAACCGAAGAATAATGTTAAAATCTAATAAAATTCTATCTCGACTACAAAATGACTAAGTTACGCCTTAACTCTAACAAAAGGACTTCTGTGCACTAACAAGTCGCATAACCAAAGCGATTGTTTAAGCCATTCGCAACATGAAGTTTAAATGCAACTTGATCAAGCCTTAACTTTTTATTCCAAACCCCGATCTGAACGTACTTATATTCAATAGAGAGCCATTGACACATATTACAAGAATCCCAAATTGGCCATCCCAAAATCAAGCCGAAAAATGACAAAATACGGGCCCAAAGTTGCTGGACGCGTACTGTTCACTGTGCGCGGGAAACTTTGCAATTTTGTTTCGGACAAACCATAAGCTCAAATCACGATCCGTAAAATCCCATGGCTCCACAGTACCCTAAATTACCATTCTTACAAAAATATGCGGCTCAACGACTCCAAAATTAGACTTCGCCGCTCGATTTTCCAAAAATTCCGAATTTGAGTCCTAAATCCAAAAATTACCTCAATCGGACAAACGAGGGGTTTGATCTCTTACCGGGTTATGGAGTCGAGTTGGCTTGGTAAGGCATCTGAGGCGTGCACGTGCTAAAACTTCTTTCCTTTCTTCCCCTTTCTCTTCTTCTTCTTCTTCTTTTCTTTCTTTTCTTTTTGGTTGAGGAAACTCTCAGCTTCTATTTAGCCGAGCCCTCTCCCATCTCCTTTTTCTTTTTCTTGTGTTATTAACTTTTCGACTTCTTTTTCCGTTTCTTCTTTTGGGCAATTTAAAACTTCTTTTGGGGTCCACTAGCCTAATGTTACAGAATGAGCATAAAACTTATATGAATTATGGTTAACTAAAAAGAAAATAGACAATGTCTTGTAGAAACATGCTTTTTTGCCCAACCTGAATGTGAACACAACGATTGAAATATAGGAGGAAGAAGCGAGACTTCTTTTATGGCTCGTATCAAAAAGCGGGGTCTCTTACTTTCGAGAGATCTTTTAAGGTTTGTCTCTGGCATGCTCGTAAGCTTATATGGGTCAACGTGAATGAATATACGCTTATAAATGCATGAACGGACTTATAAATGGACGAATATCCATAGCGATCTTGTTTGTGTGTAAAGACGCACGTTTTGATGCATGCTTAGGGTACAATAGAAACGCGTTTCTCGTGACGATCTCAATCTTAGTTTCCTTTTAAGGTTTAAAATATCATCCGGCCATTAAAAGATTTGAAGAGTAATGTGTTAGAATACTCATGCGAGTGAATTGTATTAGAGGAATTTCGCATCCGAGAATTGATGTAGTATAGAACAGTTAATATATCCTAATTGACTCATAACTCATTGGCTTAAGCTTTTGAGTAAGGTGAGTCAAACTGGATATATTGACGGGCTCACATTTGGTCTCCCTCTTGGTGACCTCCCTAAAAAAGGTCACAGGTAAGCTTAATATTAGGTCTCCTCCCCTTAAGTATCCTCTTGCATCAACTTATCTCAAGTTGAATCCATACGGCCCCATGTTACTACACCAAAATGCTCACCTGCTTGGCAACCACGGTCATCGGTTCTAACACCATTTGTTGGGAGCATGCAAAAAAATTCCGATACCTTCATCTAGGAGATCACTAAGAGAGAGCCCAAATACAAGCCCGTTGATATATCTAGTTGAATCCACATTTACTTAAAAGCTTAAGCTAATAAGTTATGAGCCAACTAGAATATACTAATTGCTCTACAACACATTAATTCCCCTATGTTGAATTTTTCTAACACAATTCACTCACACATGCATACTAATAATCTCCTCCTCACGCATCAGGCTTAAGTCAGAGCCACAACAACTTTCTCCGAGTGACTATTAGGTCTAAACTTGTTGGTAACTTGAGTTCTGATATTAGTATTAGGTGGTTTTGGGCCTCTTTTATCCCAGAAGCTAACTCAAGAGATGAGGTTTTGCTTCACACTTATAAATCGATCGGTTGATACATGGGAGGCTAACATCACCTTTAGAAATCCTCTAAAATGATAATAATCACATTCCTGGATTCCTAGCAAAAATACTCTGATGCCACTTCGATAAACCAATTAATCAACTTTTGCATCTCTTGCACTTCACCCTAACGCCACAAAGCACCCACTACCCCAATGGGTATAAAAGATATCAGAAATTGGGCATAGTTACCTACCCAATTCCAGCAACACCCTTCTAGCGGGCTACTATGTTACTTCCTTATGTTCTTCAACCATCACCGCCACTCCCACAGGACTTACATGAATAGCAAACACCTGTCCAATAAAACAAGCCACTTCACTCCATTGCTTGGTCCCCTGATTAAAGCTATTCACGAATTTCTAGCTACTTTTACTCTCCCTAACAAGTGTGGCATTTCAAGCCAACCACACTCCATTAGCAGCACTTTCTTTTGCCTACTAAGCACTTTGTTTCACTTGTTAAAAAGAAAAAGAAAAAAGATAGTGACACATTTCCTTTAGCTCGCTTATAGAACCTCTTCCATTTTTTTTTTTTCAAATTGAACGTTAATACAATAGTCCAACTTTATGATATACCTCACTAACGAAAATGGTATTACATGCAAGGACTTTTCTTGATTTATTTTGCATAGAGTGTTACTGAATAGATATATTACGTATAAAAAGAGTTAATAAGATTATAATATCTATATTTGCATTTGACCAAATCAATCTAAATAATTAAACAGATGTATCATCGCTTCTCTAAACAAAATTTCTACTCTAGCTCAGCAGATGAGCTTACCGTTTAGGCTCACGCGTTTTCTGGTCCATATTCATAATATGAGTGCAGATCACCTTGTCTTATAATATATTTCTTATTATACTTGTTTGATGTACTACTATCTTTTTTCTTTTTTTCTTTTGGCCACGATATACTTCTCTATTAAATGTATAAAGTTTATCCAATTACTATAATATAGTAGTTATCAACAAAATAAATTAGGGTAGCGCTATTTCCACCCCTAAATAACTACATCTATCCCCATTTATTCTAAAAAGATAAAATTGTCCTTAATTTTTCAATTGCAGCTTAAAGTGATGGCCCTGCTCTTTTTTTTTTCCCTTCTAATTTTTTTCTATGCATGATAGTTCCATAATTCAGCATTTTGCATTTTTTTTAGCATTTTAAAGAAAATTACATAGTATAAAACTGACAAGTCGATTCTTCATCATTGATCTTATAACAACTTATCTATTTTTTTTATCATCTCATCTCAAAAACTCACTTTATTGCTGAAATTTTTTTATTAATTTCATTACTCTACTATTTCATATCATATCTATTTATTTATAATATCAAAGAACTTATCTTTTTTCCTCGTTATACTAGCAAGATACTTTTATACAAAATGTGTAAGACGTTAGAGGAATATATAGAAATAAACTAAAAAAATTATGTACGATGAGGTATCTTGATATTTTCTTTTGTGAATAGTTAATTATTGATATTAATTTTTATCATTCAAAATAATGATATTTCACTGGCATTTAAAAAAAAAAAATCTTACTTTATGCAATATTTTGATTTAATTAAATTTTATTTAATCAACGATTTATCCATAAATATAATTGACAACATGAATAAGAACTAGATTTCTGGAAAATTTCTGTTTTCGACAAAACAAATTTTGATGAAAGTAATATCTAACAATGAAAAAGACATAGTGCCTTTAATGTATATAAAAAATCTATAATAAACAAAAATAATAAACATATTAAATGCTTAATTATAGTAAGTAGATCCTACGTAGATATAGAAAACTCAAAAAGGGAAAGTAAATAAATTTGGTACCATCAATTTACATCGCAATTGAATGATACACGGTAATTTTGCCTTTTTGGTAGAAATTGGATAGATTTAGTCATATAGGAGGTAGAAATAGTGCTGCCCAAAATCTATTGTGCTTGAAAATGCATATTAATTCGAACAGGGACAGGGTGATTTTACTGTAGCATGGATGAAGAAGGCGATAAACCTTTTGTCTTACTAACCACGTGTATTGCGGTGCCATTCACTGCGATCTTCTCTGCCAATAGCTGCTTCTGTCGCTGAGACTCAACCGCGCGCTTGCACCCTCGCTACGACCAGCTTCGGCCAACCGTGAGTCCTTGGCGACCTGACGCTGCTTCCCTGCACGGCCAACCCTGAGCCCTCAGCCAAGAAGCTGCTATACCGATCCGCTTCACTGATCGCTGCTTCACTCACTGCACTGCGACAATTCCACGACACTGCTGTTCTCGGCCAGCTACGATCCCGGCAAGCCACCGTGCCTACTGCCAACGACGAGCCCAGCCACAAACTTCCCCGATCCCTGTGGTCCTTGCTGCCTTCCACCGAGAACACTCGGTCCTTGCCGTGACCTGCCCTCACCGAGCCAAGCAGCATCAACAATTCCTCCTCGCCAATGGAAACCAGAAGTCCCTTAGCGCCGATACTAGCATCACCGTCACCGGCCACCACGAGTCGTCTGCAGCTGGTCACCATTTTGGGAAGCAAATCTTCGAATTAGGTAATTTTCCTTAATCGAATTTGATTTCTATATATCATTTCCAAATTTAGTATTCTCTTCATCTAACTTGATTATTTTGAGATTTTTATGCACATGCAAGTTAGGAAAGTATACAACGTGTGAAATCGATAATTCGGTCTTTAGGCATTAAGATAAGTTATGGATTGCTTGAAATCGCTAATTCAATCATTGGGCATTAAGATGGGTTGTCAATATGTTTGTTTCCAATTTTGAATGGAATGGATATATTTGGTCATTTTGAGCTTCTCCTATTGCTTTGCTAATGGATTGCATGAAATCACCAATTCAATCTTGGATTTTCTAGCATAACAGTCTTTGGCTATTGTGAGAATAATAATTTGCTATAAGCCAAAATTCATAAAGTGGTGGGTCTTATAACAATTTATAATTAACTGTTATTTGGTTTGGGTCTTACAACAATTTATAATTAATTGTTATTTGTTTTTTTTTTCTAGAATAAACTGTTATGCTCACTTTAGATAAAGATGGGCACCCAATTATTTCTCTTCAATCTTTAGGCATTAAAATCAGGTTCAGTTTGTTTGTTTCCAATTTTGAATTAAATGGATATATTTGGTGATTTTTAACTTACCCAATTGCTTCACTTACTTTCTTGTTTGCAAAACATAATAATTGCATTGCATGATAGATTAAATTTGTTTTCCTAAATAGATATTCATATTTAGATAATATCTAGTAATTTAGGCTAATATTCCAAGTCAGAATAGGATTTAATCCAAATTATTTCCTATTTGAACTGGAAAATCTTTAGACAGTCTTTCATATTTTGAATCAAGAAGGAAAAAAATAGCACTTGCATATCATGTAGATTTAGTTGCTTCATTGTTTGCCATGTAATCATGTACCCTTATTATCTTACCCGTAATCCTTATATGCCATGTCATCTTTCCACATCATCATATTTTCCATGGCATCTATGCCACATCATCATGACATGTCATCATGTTTGCCACACCAATTTCATGTCATATTTTCCTTGTCATTTAGTGATTGCATGTAAAGTTTACTTAGTTAAAATTACCTGTCACGTTAGAATTGTTCATGTTTTTGTCATTATAGTCATATAAATAGCATTATTCATGTCATGTTAAATCAGTAGCATATAGATATAATTTAGAGTAATTTTGCATTACATGCATTGCATGTATTTTATTTTATTTTTCAAAAAAAAGGACAAGAGTTAATTAGAATTGCATAATTAGAAAAATAATCATGGCAGGCTAGGTATAGCATTTTCAGTTTTAATTAATGAGCTTGAGGTGTTTGAATTCTTGTCCTTTCTAGTAGTTAATTAATTTATTGCTTTGATTATTGAGTGTTACTTTAATGATTGCGTAACTACATGATCACCTCTCACATGTTAGTGGCTAGGCTTAAAATTAATTCAAGTTGCATGAAAATACTTTTAAAAATAAAATAGAAAGGATACTAAAAGGACCTTAGACTAATTTAGTGTAATCAAATCTCAGAATTCTTTGAATTTATGGTTTAAATAAGTAAAATATGCTCCCGCACTTTACTTGAGTTACAAATTGACCCTAATTGATTAATGACAACTATTAGATAAATCAATTTGCATATTAAAGTAAATCCGAAAGTTGTGGTTGGTATGGGCGGCTCAGGAGAGCCCAAGTGAAGTGTAAACTTAATAATCCATTAATTTTCTCCAAAATGGTTCACCATTGGGAAGATTGCAACAAATGAATTAATCTAGTTAGAGTTAGGTGGTCCTAAAATGATGAGTAAAATGTCTAATCAGTCCCAAATCTATTGTGCATATGCTAATTTAGTCCTTAGCTTTTCAATTTTACTAATTTAATCCTAAAGTCATTTTAATCAATTTCGCTGGAAATATTTGACGACCAGTAATAACTGAAAAAAAGTTTCATGATAGTCAATTCACCAATCGTCAAAATTTTACAATATATCACTAGCAGTAACACAAAAAAAAAAAATCATGACCCCACAAAGTTTGCGGCCTGTATAAAATTGCAAGAACGCTAATATCTTATTCACCTGAAATAAGGTAGAATGAAAAACTTCAAGCAGAGTCCAGGTTAAAACTTTCTTCCTTCTTATCAAATGCCCCATGTCGAAATGAGCTTTTTAACCGAGCTGTTCTTCAGCATTCGCTGAGGTAACTACCGCAGGTTTCCTCACAGGCGATTCGACCGGCCTCCTGCGTCCAAGCTCAACGTTCTATTTTGTGGAAAAGTCAAAGGTTCTCCTGTCTGTCAGTGCAGCAGACACTCATACCACCCACGAAGAAACATGCTGAGACCATGCAAATTCCATGGCAGGCACCTGGAGCAGTCCCCTGCCACACGTGCATAACAGAAGTTGCAGAATCGGGGAACCGAGCCACCATTATTATAATAGTCCAGATGGGGCGATACCCCTCATTAAATGGTGAGTCTGACCCTGATTTGTTTATAGATGAATCAAATCTGGACAAATATCTTATTTGTCAAAGTTATCTAAACAGAATAGCAAATCTCTAGTTAAGAAATCAATTAATTATGAGTCAATTAGGATTACCAACTACTTTACATCATGTCAATTATCCGACATAAACTAATAGATCTCAATTTAAAAAGTCAGTGAATTACAAGTCAATTAAGATCACCAAATACTTCACATCATGTCAATTGTCTGACGTGAGGCTTTTCTAACGCAATTAGAACATGCATTTTAGTAGAATGAGTTTTAAACAATATGTTGACCGGTCCTAAGCAACCTTTTATATAAAACTCGTGAGTCTTATTAAGAACAGTAAATCCTCCACCTCCCAAGATGCTCTTTTCAGTGTTTCAATCAATTATGACCATCGATGGATACAAATGAGATGTGAATTGACGGTCGAGATTGATCGAGACACCAAGAGAAGCACGTTATGGGGTCTTTTCCAGAAGGAAAGTGAAATTTATAAAAAGGAGTGGCTTTATTTGCCATATATATGCAGAAAACGACGAACAACCCACCTCCCCCGCCCCCACCCCCAACACCCCCCCCCCCCCCCCCCCCCCAAAAAAAAGAAAAAAAAAAATCCCCCCACTCGCATGGCCACCTCTCCAAACACTCGTCCATTGCTCACCATGGAAACCCTAACCAACCCTCTGCATTTGTCCGCATAAATCCTGCACATCCCCACAGAAAGACTTGTATATAAATGCAGAAAAAGAAAATGCCAGTAAGATCGTGCAGGGAGTGAAAAAAGTTAAATGTTGTTTAGAGGTAAAGGTAGCTGTAAGTTTCTCTCTCTTCCCTACTTCTTCTTCTTTAACTTTCCCTGTCTGGCTGGTTTTGCATTCATTCAGTTTTGTTATCTCTTGCTGACGTGCGTTTGCTAGGACCTTCGCTTGTGTGAAGAAGAAGACGAAGAAGAAGAAGAAGATCTGAGTCCTCAAGTGCTTAGTGCTGAGTGATAAAGTCTCAAGCCTCTCAGACAACAACTCCAGATCAAGATGCAAGGTCACAATGACAGAGAGACATTTTCTGCGCCTCTTCTGGGTCACGATCATACCTCTGATACATCACCCCTTTTAGAAACTTTAGTGGGTCTATCAAATGAAGAAGATCAGTCAACGAGGCAATCGAGTTTTGAGGTTAGTGTAGGAATTTGAGAATAGGGAAGAAGAATTTATTTCCAATTTGGCTTTGTGCTCGTTAAATGTATTGGCTAAAGCCAATTAATATGACACATCTCAAGATTTAGTTTTTGGCCTGACCATTTTTTTTTTCTTTATTGCCTTTTCTCTGCCCATTTTAGGTGTTTGAAGAGTTAAAAAAGCTATATGCCATAGCGCTACCTCTCATCGTTTCTGCCTTAGTCATGTACGGGAAATCTGCGTTATCGGTGCTGTTCCTGGGCCAGATCGGGAAAGAAGCACTGGCCGGAGGCACGCTCGCGATGGGTATTGCTAACATCACTGGGTACTCTGTCATCACGGGCCTCGCCCTCGGCATGGAGGCCATCGCCTCTCAGGCCTGCGGGGCGAGGCGGTGGCGGCTCATGGTCCAAACCCTACAACGCACCATCACGATCCTGACCCTCGCCTCCGTACCCATCTCCTTCCTTTGGCTCTATGTCAAGCCGATTCTCCTCCTGTGCGGCCAAGACCCGAAAATAGTCACAGTCGCCACGGTCTATCTCACATACGTGATCCCGGATCTTTTCTTCCAATCTCTCATCAATCCACTCAGAATCTACCTTAGATCACAAAACATCACAGTCCCTCTCATGCTCAGCGCAGGGTTTGGGCTTATCCTCCATGTCCCAGTCAATTATCTTCTCGTTCATCACTACAAACTTGGTGTCAAGGGCATAGCAATTGCTGTGTCCATAACCGACTTAATCATTCTGGCCGTACTTGTTTTGTGCATCTACTTCTCTAGGACTTGTAGAGAGTCGTGGCAAGCTTGGTCCCTCAAGTGCTTCAAGGAGTGGAGTACCATTCTCTGGTTGGCCATCCCGAGTTGCATCTCGGTGTGCCTGGAGTGGTGGTGGTACGAGCTCATGATCGTCCTCGCCGGGGTCCTCCCGAACGCAGCCGATGCAGTGGGCGCCATGGGGGTTTTGATCCAGGCGACCGCGTTGATCTACATTTTCCCCTCGTCGCTCGGGCTCGCGTTGTCGGCCCGGGTTGGGAACGAGCTCGGGGCGGCCCGGCCCGAGCACGCCAGGGCCACCTCCCTAGTGGCCCTGGCCTGCGCCGTTGCCACTGGCCTCATCGTGATGCTGTGCACGATCGTCATGAGGACCGTGTGGGGCCGGTTCTTCACCAAGGACGGAGCTATTCTGGTGTTGACCGCCGCAGCATTGCCGGTGGTGGGGTTGTGCGAGCTAGGGAACTGCCCTCAGACCACCGTGTGTGGGGCATTGAGGGGCAGCGCGCGGCCCACTCTAGGGGCCAACATCAACTTGGTGGCCTTCTACTTCGTTGGGCTGCCGGTGGCGGGCATCATGTGCTTCAAGATCGGTATGGGCCTCTTGGGCCTCTGGATGGGCCTCCTTGCGGCGCAGGGAGTCTGCGCCGTCGTGATGGTGGTCATGTTGATGAGAACGGACTGGGCTGAGGAAGCAAGGAAGGCCCGAGAGCTGACGGCCAACCGTGAGGAGCCAGACGACGGACAGAATTCCAAATAGCAAAGGTGCACATATGCGTAGCTAGTGATAGTGAAATTATAATAAAATGCGATAAATAATGATTTATCCTAGTGTACAAATCTTTTTTCAAATAGGGTCTTTTCTTTTAGGTAGCTTTCAATTTCCATTAAATTATAACTGACCTTGGAAAAGAGACTTCTTAATTATAATCACGAAGGATCCTATAATTATTTCGCAGAAAATTAAAAATGCTATTGAACTTGGACAAAATTTTAATCTCAGAATTAACAAGAGATGACATTATGAACTAAAAACATATTTATACCGTAGATGTGTCCATATTGATATGAAATAGAAAATTACACCTTGCACCACCACAAATTAGGCACAATTGCAGTTTTGAATTTCGATGCAATTGAACTTTTCAAAAACTTTAAGAGCTGAAGCAGTCGAGAACCTGGAGATTTGGCATTGACCAGTACTTGAGTAAATGGTTCGAACAGTTGTTCCAAAAGTTAGAAACAAGTTGACTTGTTGACTGGTTTGGCATTTATCTAAATCGATTGGATTCTTCTTAATCCAACGGTATCTCATTTCTAGAGTATAAAAGCAGCTCTCACTTAAAACTTCAATTTCAGTCAGTCAATAATAAGACTTTGCAACTAACATCCTTTACAATGAGATTAACATAACATCATTAATCATTTTATTAATGTTGCGGCCGTGCAACCGATCATGATAGCGAGACAAACAAAGGAATAGGCTAAAAATGGAGAAAACAAAACATTGGAATTTTACATTGTTCAGTTTAGGTGTCAATAGTTACTCCGGAAGGAAAGCGACGGTGATGGATCCACTATGAACAATAGAGATACAAGCTTAGATCAAAGGTTTTCTCACACCCAAACCCCGGATGACACCTATTACATAATGTTCAATTGTTTTCCTCCAGAAATCTCTCAAAGTAAAATTCTAAAATACCCTCAAGAGGCTACCATGTGTAGTCTCTTTATGTATACTTAAAATAGGTCGAAGCCATGCCTCAAATCGCGAGCCTCGTTCTCATCGATTGCCTACCCGGAGAGGGTTGGGCGCTCACCATATGACTATAAGGTAACTGGTCTTCTATTTCCACAGACGCCACCAAACTCATTTCGAACCTATCTAATCTCCACACTTCTAACTACACTTGATTTGTTGGTCAAAACTCGAAACATACCCAATAATCTCCACCTTAGCTCGTGCTAGCAGAAGTCATAGCCTTGATTCGCTGCTCCATTTGGGAAATGCCTTACCTTTGAGTGTGGTCGTGAGGCAATTACTTTGAAGTACATTTTGTGCAACAACCCTTCTTATTCGATAGCCCAAGCTGCCCAAGCTGCACTTGGACTTCCTCAAGGAACAAACTCAATTTGCACGTCCTCTCATGGCTTGTTATCTCTTATGCCCTACCTTTGAGTGTGGTCGCGGGGCAATTACTTTGAAGTATATTTTGTGCAACAGCCGTTCCTATTTGATATTCCAAACTGCACTTGGACTTCCTCAAGAGGAACAACCTCAATTTGCTCGTCTATTTTTGACTTGTTATCTCTTATGCAAAACAGTCGGTCACCACTAAACTCAATTCTCCTTGAACCAACATCACTAATCAAGTTGTCCACATTGCCATTTCCTCTTATTCCGCTCTCGCTATGTACCCAGCCTTACTCGTCAGTCAAGCCACCATGTCTTGCGATGGTATTTTCCTACTCACAATGTGACCCACAAAAGTGGAAGCTAAACAGCTCAGAGATCGATCAATATTCAAGTCTCTTGTATAACCTAGGTCCACAAAGTCAGTTAATACGACAATACCTAAATTGCATCCTCTGGAACTCAATGTAACGATTGTCGTCCCCAACAAATAAACAAGGAGCAATTTCACATCATCAAAATGCATACCTAGATTAGTATCACAACTTACCCTTTCCATCTAGCAGGGAAGTGGGCATATGCATAAGAGACGAGCCTACAACCTTAAATTAGGCACAAGCTCTTCCAAAGCTATACTTCGCCTGAGTTAGAATACTCAATTTTTAGTTTCACTTGACCATATGAGTATTTTGTACGAGGAATCACCATTAGTGTTGGAATTCATGTTGGCGGAAGACGATTTACCTAATTTCGATGCGCGAATAGCAAATGGCCCCGCAACGAACGTTGAATTGTCGATGAAACACGAACGACACTTCCTCACATTAGTCTGGATGCAATCACAAGGAAAGCACCCGATTTCCACGGTGTAAATGCAAATCGTTTTCATAAAAGTGAAATGGAATGTCTTCGATGAAAAGGGGAGAGAAAGGAGCGTACGTTTTTTCTAAACGTACTTTCTGCCAACAACAACAACCAACGGTTGTCTTCTAAGAGGTTTTTATACCTCTCACTTCATACCCTTTTAATAATGTCTTGCACCCCATCATGGACGTACCTTTTTAATTACAACAATTAACTTATTAGAATATAAGGCATTCAACATTCATCAACTTTACAAAACAATTCATACTGGCAAATAAGCCGTGCGACCAGTGAGCAACCTGCAATTGGGAGCTCAAATTATGCACCTGTTAAGGATAACATAATGGCTACAACCCCGAAAAGAAATAAACAATCGATGTCTCACAGTGCCCCAAACATATTTTGTTACATCAATCCAAGTTTACCTATCCCTTAAAGGCTAGACTCGATTATTCTCAAAAAACACCATGTATTTACAATTACATCCGCAACCACATAGGGCGATATAATTAGTCGACCAGTAAATACATGTGATAAATGTAAAATAACAATAGTCTTCCTTCGCACTTATGTCTCTCTCAATTTCAGAACAACTACTTTCCTAGACACATCCCATAGGCCATATCCATTCATGATCGCCCGTAACATGCTAAAGTAGCAACATTGATCTTTCACTTCGAAAACATAGTCAGAAGTAACATAGGGCACAAAATTGAGGTAAAATACAAATTACCTCAAGGGCTCACATGATGAGTAAATAGGGATAATTTTATTCATCTTCCCTTATTGGTCGTATAATGCACATGAAGTATGAATTACATGCTATAGTGGATTACTACTCTTTCTATAAGAGCGTATGCCATTTATTAAATATATCCACTATACGGATCTTAGCCTAAACATAGTTACGTGCTTCTCACGTACTCATGTTTAGCCCGAGTGCTATATCAACTCGCTTTCTATAGCGCCCAATTAAGTACTCGCATCCGGCATCTTACAGGCATACATGATTATGAGACTATCATGTTTGGTCTTATTATAAATAAATCACAGGCCTAATCTTGACTCCAATCAAAGCGACATATTTTATGTATCAAACTTGCTCTTTAGCATTTATTTGTACGTAACATCTCATCCCAACGTGCTATCTAAAGCACTTGAGGCGATTGCTCGTGTGAGCGAGCCAATCATTGCCTGCTGACATACTTTTTAATAATATATGTGTGTTTGTGCTAGTCTCATAGTTGATTTGTACTTATTAATTAAAACATCAAATCACTAATAAACAAACAAGTACAATACATCTGTCCACAAATACATAAACCAATGATCATCTACAATGACAGATATCACATTTTACGCAATCCTAATGACATCATATGGGTCAAGAATATGTCCCTACGAATAGCCTTCGTAAATGGATCGACCACCATTCTATTGGTTGAAATGTATTGCAGGATCACTTCTTTCTACGCTATAATATCTCTAATGAAGTTATTCTTTATGTCAATGTGCTTTGTCCTTCCATGATACTTGAGATTTTTCACATAAGCAATGGCTGCTTAACTATCGCAATAAACTGTCACCAGTCTTGGAACTTTAGTGATAGTGGCTAAATTTTCCAAGAAATACTGCTTCTTGCACTGCGGCAGAACATGCAATAAATTTTGCCTCCATCATAGACAAGGTCGTGCATGTCTGTTTCTTGCTATTTCAAAAAATCGCACCTCCATTGAGCAAGAACGCATATCCAAAAGTCAATTTATGCTCATCTAGGTCTCCACCCCAATTGGCATTTGAATAACCCAATAGGTGTAAATCATTCCTTTGGTAACAAAGTCGATAGTCCATAGTGCCCTTCAAGTATCTTAGGATCCTCTTCATTGCTTTCCAGTGTACTTGACCAGAATTTGATTGAATCGACTCACCAATCACACGGCATAACATATGTCAGGTCGAGTACACATCATAGCATATATGAAACTTCCGACTGCACTAGCATAAGGAACAATTTCCATCACTTTGATTTCTTCTGGAGTCTTAGGACACATCTCAGTACTTAAACCTTCACCTTGCATGACAGGGGTATCAATGGGATTACAATGCTGCATATTGAAACGCTCAAAAATCTTCATAATATAAGACTCTTGTGATAAAGTAAGGAGTTTCCTCGATCGATCTCTTTCGATCTTAACTCCTAATATATAAGCAGCTTCTCCCATGTCCTTCATTTCAAAATTGGAGGACAAGCATTCTTTAATGGTGATAACCAAAATCTTGTCATTTCCAGTCAACATATATCGTGCACATAAAGTGATAAAATCACAAATTTATCTTTGGACTGCTTGACATATACACAGTGATCTTCTTCGATCATCGTGAAATCAAAAGTTATTATTGCTCGATGAAAACGAAGATACCATTGTCTAGATGATTGCTTAAGGCTATATATTAAACGATGAAACTTGCAAACTTTATGCTCTTGACCTTTAACTATGAAACCTATTGGTTATTTCATATAGATTTCCTCATCTAATTCTCCATTGAGAAATGCCGTCTTTACATCTATTTGATGTAATTCAAGGTCCAAATGTGCAACGATGGCTAGAATAAGGCGTATTGAGGCAAACCTTACAACTGGTGAAAAAGTTTCCTCATAGTCTATACCCTCTTGTTGAGTATAACTTTTTACCACAAGGCGAGCTTTATACTTTTCAATGGATCCATCCACCTTTCGCTTAATCTTAAATGTCCATTTGTTTCCAATGGCCTTACGATTGGGTGGTAGATCAACCAAGTCTCAGACATGGTTTGCCCTCATTGACTTCATCCCGTCTTCCAAAGTTTTTCTCCATTCTTCCTTATCAGAGGATGAGAAATCCTCTTGAACAATCTTAGGCTCAGCATCGTCATTTTGAGCAATCATAAATGCTTCCCCTTTAATCTCAAAACGACAATGGAAAATACTTTTACAATTACTTTTACGCAATTGAATTTCTCTTGAATTCAATTCATCAAGAGATGCAATACTCCCACTAGCTCTTGTGTGTTGAGGTAAATCTTCATTTTCCTCTACAACATCAGTGGGTGTATTATCAGGATCTTCTATCTCATATAATTGGAAGTCATTATCAATCTCACTTCTACTAGGAAAATCGTTCTCCAAAAACGTGACATCCCGTGACTCCATTTCGGTCACACTTCTATCAGCTTGTTCACCTATGAACACATCCTTTGGAGTGTTCAAAATATCTTATAAAGATACATTTCTTCCATCTATGACCTAATTTGCCATATTTATGGGAAGAATCATGAACATAAGCTGCACATCCCCATGGACGTAGATTACTCAAGTCTGGTTTCCTACCAGTCCATAATTCATAAGGGGTAAAAGTGACCGATTTTGAGGGTACACGGTTAAGCATATGGGCAGTAGTCAATAACGTATCTCCCCAATAGGAGATAGGTAAATTTGCTTATGCCATTATAGACCTAACCATTTCCAATATGATTCTATTCCTTCTCTTAGCTACCCCATTTCGTTGTGGAGTACTAGGAATAGTCAATTGTCGTACAATTCCTTTTTCATCACAAAGAGCCTTGAATTGCTCTGATAGATACTCACGTCCTCGATCGATTCTCAATGCTTTTATTATTTTGTTCAACTGATTCTCTACCATCACTATATATCATCTAAAGCAATCTAATGCTTCTGACTTATGGGAGATTTGAAAGATATAATCGAAATGTGTGAAGTCATCTATGAAAGTGATGAAATATGAGGCTACATGCCTCGCCCTCACATTCAAAGGACCACAAATATCAGAATGTATGAGATGCAATGGAAATTTAGCTCTAGTCCCTTTACTGAATGGTTTTCTAGTTGTTTTTCTTGCCAAACAATGTTCACATACAAATAGACTAACATTAGTGAGTGACCCTAAAAGGCTTTCTCTGGCTAATATTTGCATTCTTTACAATCCAATGTGACCTAATATAGCATGCCAAGTACTGGCATCAATCTCAACGTTATTAGAAGGCGCAATTAAAGAAAAACAACCATCAACATTAATATTGTACTGATCATAGTCAATATCTAACACTATAAAATCATTTGATACATGATCTGAACCATAATAAATTGTTCCATACAAAATGTCAACACAATCACCATAGAAATTCAATACATAACGTAAGCTAAGAAGAACAACTACAGAGACCAAGTTTTGTCAAATATCTGGAGCATAAAGGACATCATGTAGGAATAGGTTTTGACCATCACGTAAGATTAATTTATATGTGCTGATATCCTTCACTTTAACTCTTGAATTATTCCCAACATATATCCATCTTTTTCCAGGCGATATCCGACAATACTCCACAAATGCTTCTCGGTCTCTAGCTACGTGGTCTGTTACTCCTGAGTCTACAATCCACATTGGATGAGATTCAGCAAGTATTACAGTACTAGAAACAAAAGCATTACTCAAAGTAATGGAGAAATAGGGTACATTTTTCGGCTCAGTGCATTCACGAGTAAAGTGACCCATCCTGCCACAATTGTGGCACTCCATCTTGGCCTTGTCTTTCTTCCCACCATGCTTCTTGCGTCGGAAGGTCTTAGCCCTCTTGGGTCCATGATCAGTCATCTTCCCTTTGTTGTTGAACTGAAGATTCCTCTTGCGCTTGAAGCCAGAAGCTTTGCGCGAACTCGATTCAACAACATAAGCATAGGTAGAGGATCTCGTAACCTCCTAGCGCTCATCCTCTAATTTCAAATGACGTGCAATATCATTAAAAGTGACAATGTTCTCATCATGCGTCATATTGATCTTCATATGCTCCCAATTATCAGGAATGTCGCGACCAACCTTTTGGGTGTGAACCACCTAGGGTTTAACTAATGGATTGCTAAGTCTTTAAGCTTAGCTCGGGTTCTCCCAAGCACATACCAAATCGCGACTTAAGGTTCAATTATCTAACATGCGAATGATTAATAACTAGGAGTCGCCACTAATCGATTTATGGTAGGTCGATTAGACACCTAAGTAAAATAATTGGAGAATTATTTTACTCCTACGAACTAGAGACTAAGGGTATGGGAACTTGGTTACATTAGATTTCTCTAATGCCCTTTAAGTACCATTCTTTTTATTTTCAAAATATTTTTTTATGCAGCTAATTTATTTTAACCTAAATTAATATCATGCAAAGCGATCATGCGGGTGCGCAAATCACCAATTTAATACCCAAGAAAGCAATTAAATAATGCAGGACTTACCTCAAAGCAACGAAATCATCTGTAGTGTTAAATTAAAATTCACATTAACAACCCTAGATATGATTTCTAATTAATACGCAATTTCAATTTTTGTTTTCGTTTTATTTAATGAAAATCATGCAATGCATGCTAATAATCTAATATGACATGGCAGCACGACCTAAACTATATGACATGAAGAAATGCAATAATTAAATGCAATATAATGACCTAATTCTAATGACATGCAATGCAATGCAATGACATACAAAATTATTTCAACTAAAATGACATGCAACACGCAACTTAATATGCGAGCTATATGTCACGCGACATTTATTAAATGACCTAGTCTAATGACGAGGAAGTTTTAATTAAATGAATCTAGTAATCACTAAATGACATGCATTTCATGAACCTAATTCTATATGATGTGCACATGATCATTCCTAACAAAAGTGTGCAAATCTATTTGGGAGAAATTATCTAAACCTATAATATGCAATCCTAACATGCCATGACGTGCAAAGAATGTCCTAATTCTACATGACATATGCCTGATGTTTTTTTATTTTTTTTTATTTATAAAATTCGAAATTTAAAATTGCCACGTAATTAAACATGCAACGTAAATTAAACAAAAACTAACATCCTAAATAAATGCATTTTTTTATTTTATATTTTTTTCTAAATTTGAAATAAAATCCTTATTCTAGATATGCATGATAACAAGAAATATTTCAAAACAAACTGAATCCTAATTCAAATATTTTTTGGATTTTTTCAGTGGTTTTCCAAAATAAGCAATTATCAAATAAACATTGTATTTAAACTAATCAAGGAATCCAATCAAATAAAGGATTAAAATAATCGAAAAATAACATGTTGTCTCACAGGTCAAATTAACAATTACTTTAACCCTGAATATCATGACAAGAAGTTCAAAATAATTAAAAATCTGATTTGAAGTCTTACGGATCAAATTAATAATTATATTGATTCAACAATTAAGATACTATCAACAAACCCAAAAATTATTATAATTAAAAAAAATGACCCGACATCTTACGGGTCAAATTAATAATTACAATAATTTTAGGTATAACTACTACCGATAATGCCTACAATATCCATAAAATAACACCCAATCCTCTAAATTACTTAGTAACAAGTAAATTTGATAAAATAAATAAATAAATAAAACTACCTAAGGTAGAGAACCAAAGGTAGGAAGGCAGCACGATGGGTATAGGCGTAACAACAGTTACTGATCGGTGCTAAAACTTCAGCAGGGACAACGATGAAGCATGGGTGATGTGACCAATGCTCAGACACAGGTAAAAGGGGTGCGAGATCTGAAAATCACAGTGATTGCGAAGGCAGGTCTAGCTACAGGAACGACAGAGAACTCTAAGGCGTGTGTTGCGGGCGTAGGGCTCCAGATTCGGTTCGGGTGGTCACTCGAAGGGCGAAGAGGTGATCGATCGGCAGATCTTGGACCGGCGAGTAGAACCTAGACGTCTGCAGGAGTGTGTATGCGTCGGTATGGACAATAGAGGTGTCGAGTGAGCTTGGGATCAATCGGGGCAAGGCGAGGGCTCGGACTTTGGAGGCTAGGTGACAGGCGACGCATGGGTCTTCGACTCCAAACAGCAGGTGGATCGCGGGTCTTTGGCTCCAAGCAACAGGTGTCGTGATTCAGGCAAGGCCAGGGAGCAGCGTTCGGTTGCTTGTGCGGGACTAACTCAGGCGAGCGGGGGCGTTAGGCTTGGCTGCAATGGGCTTTAGATCGCAGCGGCAGCGAAGACAGTCTCCGGCGGCAATGAACAACAGGATTTTGGGTTGGCGCGGCACGGGGAGGCGTTGGGCAACAACGGGTCACCGAAATCATGGGTCGGTGCGACACAAACGGGAGAGCTCAGGCGGATACGGGCGGGGCTTCGAGCGAGGTGGCTGTGGGATGGCCTCGACTTCCAGGCGGCGTCGGCATGGCAAGACGGCAATGTCTGGTGAGCAATATCAGTGGCCGATCGGGATGCTGGCGGAGCAACGGTGGGCGCAGGGGTCTTCGCGGATGGAAGCTGTAGAGGGAGGCAAGAGGCGAGGGAGACGATGAACAATCGTCCCTCTGCTGCTTGTACTTTTCTCCTCTGCCCCCTTTTCTTTTTTATGCTTTTTGCTGTTTTTTGCTTTTTCTTTTTTTTTTTCTTCCCTGTCTCTATCTCTCTCTCTGCAAAAGCAAAACTTCTCGACTTTTTCTTTTCTTGTTTTCTTCTCTTGACTTTTCCTTTTCTTGTTTTCTTTTGACGAAAGACGAATAGAAGCCCCCCCTTTTGCTCGGTTTCGAAGCCTTGCATTTTATAGTGAAATCACTCAAAATTGTTGAAGATTTGCAAATATTCAGTCAATCATCCAACAGTAAAAAGGCTCCAAAATCACACAACCAATTTTTTTTTTTTTTTTAAATTTGAAATGAAGATGTGTTCAATAAGAAAAATGTTTCATTATTCAATTTTTTTTTTGAAATCTCCCTCCACAAACCCAAATGTTTTATTTTATTTATTATCCTCCATTTCATTTTCTAAAAAAATTAATCCAAAATTAGGTGTGAACAAGGAAGAGACCTTATAACATCATGAACTTGCTATTCATTAGTAAGGGAGTGACTTGCTGACTTCAGCTTACAGATCATGTTTGACATCCCTTGAAGATGCTGCCTCATCGTTACATTTGAGCTCTTTCGGAATGTGTTAAACTTGATGGTGAGTCTCCTTAGCTTAGTGGCAGATGGATCCCAAACTTATCTTTCAGGGCAACCCACATAACTTGAGCTTTGTCATAACTCTCAAACTCAAACATGAGATCATCTTGCATACAGCTCAGCAACGTGATGTGAGCAATGCTATTTTTCTTTTTCCAAGCTTGATAAGCTTCTAGATCTTTCCTATGTTGAGCTGAAGTTCCACACTCAGGTTCATCCATGATATGGTTGAGGGTTTCCAAAACCTCTTGCTCCTCAAGAATGTACTGAACCTTTTAGTGCCAAATATCATAATTGTCACCGTTCAGTTTCTCACCGTTATTGAGGTCAGCCACAATGGTCTTGGATGCTGAAGTCATAATTAATTGTTATAACACATTGACATAATAAACGCAAAATCAATACTAGTACACTATACAGAGTAACACACATATTTATTTGCAACAAAGACAAACTAAATTAATGATAATTCAACAAAAGACACAAAAGCAAAAGTTCACTATGTTCTCAATCAACTTCTATATACAATTGTTCTATTATCATTAATTAATTTAATTTGTGCAAATTTTAAGTTCTAGGTGAGAACTCCCTTCAATTCTACCAACCTATGAACTCTCACTAGGAAAAATAATTATATGACCTTATGTAATTTCTATATTTTTCCTTAACACAAAAACATAGCATGATAATAACCAACATATAAACAACAATCATGCTTCAACTATAATTAAAATTGCAATTCAACATGGAATGGATTTCCTACCATTGTTCTAATTTTCTAGCCTAGAAAATTGCAAGTAAATTAAAATATATACATCATATCATTGAACCAAACTCTACACAGCATATATAACATCATTAGCACACAAACTAGTTACTGTATTTCCTGAATCACAAGAAAATACAAGCCACAAATGAATAAGCTGCATTAAACCCCAAAAAATACGCGTACATAGGATTTCGTACGCATTTTCATGCATTTATAAAATTTAAAAATATAAAATAATTATACCACTGTGTAGATGACACTCATACAAACTAAACGCCACCAACCACGCTCCAATCGGAGCTCGCACGCGCCCCCAAGCACCGCCTGAGTGTGCGGCGCGTGCAGCGCACGCAACAGCGAGCTAAATGGCTCCTGGCTGGTCCAACCAGTCCAACTGATGACCGGTTCGACCGGACCAACCGGTCCGACTGTTGACCGGTCAAGGGTAGGGTCGGGTTGGGTCGCCGACCAGTGACTAGCCGGCCAACTGTCGCTGGCGCTAATGTCATTGATGACGTCATCCCAGCGGTTATCAACCATTTGGGTGACGTCATCACGTGTCGGTTCGCCGACCGACGTGTGTCGGTTCACTAGCTGGCGCACGTTGTGCACGTGTTGGTTTGCCGACCAGCGCATGTGGCGCACGCATGTGGGCGCGTAGCGCCCATGTGCAGTGGCTTTTGGCCGCGCGTGTGGGCGTGTTTGGCGTCGCCCGGTGGCACTTGGCCCATCGCCGGACTTGTCTTGATGAGCTTTTTCACCCTGTATATTCAAAAATTAATTTTAACCAAAAAATTATTTCGAAAAACGGCCAAAACCTCACGAATGCACGCGACCCTGAACCCATTCTATGCTCTAGTTCAATTTCGAGTTTTTCATATGACAATTCCGACCATTAGAGATCCAAATAGTGTAGAATACAATCTCTTGATCTCAATATCAAATGGTAAATGAGAAAACTCTATGAAAAACAAGCTAGAAATCACGACTGAGCTTTGATACCAATGTTGGAATTCATGTCGGCAGAAGACGACTTACCTGATTCCGATGCGCAAATAGAAAATGGCCCCGGAACAAATGTTGAATTGCCGATAAAACACGAACGACACTTTCTCACGTTAGTCTGGATGCAATCACAAGGAAAGCACCCGATTTCCACGACGTAAATGCAAATCGTTTTCATAAAAGTGAAATGGAATGCCTTCGATGAAAATGGGAGAAAAAGGATTTCTAAACGTACTTTATGCCAACAACAACAACCAACGGTTGTCTTCTAAGAGGTTTTTATACCTCTCACTTCATACCCTTTCAATAATGTCTCACACTCCATCATGGACGTACCTTTTTAATTACAATAATTAACTTATTAGAGTCAACTAGAAATCAAATGAGACATGCAAGTATATCTCACTTCCTACACAACCAGAGATCTAAGGTCCTATACTTCATTATTTTAGTTATCCAACTAGTGTTTGTTAGTACTTAAACTTGTTCATTCACCAACTAAACTATTCATGCTACCTTCTTACTAATTGTGAGTTTTAAAGTTCTATTCCTAACCAAGCTAAAAGAAACACTATATTAAAGGTGCGCAAACAAGTAATAATAAAAATGGAAATGCCCAAACAATGATCTAATATTTGTTTTTAAGAACATTAAAAACCCTATTATAAATCTTTAAGAGCTTGTTCAATTTTTAAGTATAATTTTTTCATCAAAGATTTTTGCACATTCTACTCAAAATCTAATTTCCAAGCTTTTTCCTAAATATATATAAAAAAATATTTTCAAAATTTTTAATCTAATTTTTAATCCAAAAATAGGAACTCGGGTTAGATCTTTAAGAGCTTGTTCAATTTTTAAGTATAATTTTTTCATCAAACATTTTTGCACATTCTACTCAAAATCTAATTTCCAAGCTTTTTCCTAAATATATATAAAAAAATCTTTTCAAAATTTTCAATCTAATTTTTAATCCAAAAACAGGAACTCGGGTTAGATCTCTAGATACAGCTCGGGTTGCATAGGCCCTTAGCCAAACTAGGCTTAACGAGTGGGCCAAGTTTGGCTCGAAATCAAGCCCTAGTAAAAACCCTAAATGAATTAAGCTAAAGCCTAGAAACTAAGGTAAGCCAGCTCACTATCCTTCTCAAGCCCAAACATGACCAACCCATTCCACCAAACCCACAAACCTCGCCCAACCCGATCTCGACTTGGCTGACCCGACTGTGCCCCTTGCGGCTAGGCAAACATGGTGACACCACAACCCCAGCTAAGATTTAGGCCTCCGCCTAGTTAATCGTCTAACCGACCACCCTCAGCTTGGCCTTCCCCAATCCGAGAGCTTGGCTACCACTTGGCTAGCTACAATTGGCTCACTCACCTCACACTTGTCCAAGATGTGACTCAGCTGTGCTCCCACCTAAAAAGATGGCATGGCCTGGTGATCGGTCCACACCCAGGCAACCCAAATGCCACAATCGCTTCGTCATATGACCAGGTGACCGATTCCTAACTATCCTTAACCCCTCCAGTCGGGAGCCACATCCCTCAGCCAGACACCCAAAACAACAGAAAGGGAGGTCGAGGCAAAACGACACTGTGGATGGCTCCAAAACTCCGGTAAAAGCCAACTCAAAACAAAAATCAAGGTAAACACCAAATGGAGGCAGGGATCCAGCCACAAATAGAGAAAATGACAATGAATCTAACATAGACATTTTGTCGAACACCTAGCATTTGTTGAATGAGAAGGGAAATCCAAGCTATTCAAAGCTTAAATAAGCATCAACGGACAATGCACCATGACAACCAAGGAAAGGAAAAGGAGAGGTCGAGTCTAGGAAGGAAGGTGGGCCGAGGAAAGAGGAAAAGGGGTTGGTCCAATCAAGGTGGGAGGAGGGAGGAAAAAGGGGTCGAGTCACATCTATGTTGTTTAGGATTGGGAGAAAAACATTAGAATTGTGTTTAACAATCAAGATAAAATTCAAAATAAGATAAAATATGATAAAATTTATCATATCATGCGTTTGATATATGCTCAAGATAAGATAAAATCAGATATAATGGGGGGTAAGTGCACTATCAGTGTCAAAACTTATATATGATGCTCACTTTGATACCAAAAGTTTTTATCGGATTACTTAAATGCCAAATCGAAGAAAAAACGATTACTTTGGTGCCACTGGCGAAAAATTCTAACATTAATTACATGGCTTTTATATTTAAAAAAAAAAGTTGCGGTGGTTTTAAAATGATGTTGTTTTCTATCCTCCTCAAGAAACAACGCCGTTTTGCCATTATACGTGGACATCCTCACAGAAACGACGCCGTCTCATATGGGATTGAAATTAGGGTTTTCACTGCTCGGCCACTGTCGCTCATCCACCATTGTAGTTGCTCAACCAGGTGAGCGAGGAGAGACTGAGATTGTTGCTCAAGCAAAAAGTGATAGGAAGAATAGGAGGTGAGGGCGGAGGAGGAGGAGGAAGAAGAGGGGTCAAAGGTGCCGCTGGTGCGCCGCTGCTACTGGTGGTGCGGGTCTTCGAGGAAGAAGACAACATGCCTCCGATCAAACATCCTATATGGAATTTTTTTTTTGTTTTTTTGTTTTTTGCTTTTTTTTCTTTATAGCAAGCGAGGGTTACGCCTTCAGCTGCAAAGGCATTGGGTGAGGCACCAATGACCCTCACCTATAGCTAATGAAGTTGCGATGCCCTCGCGAACTTTGGGCAATGTTGCTTGTGGCTAATGAGGCCATGATGCCATCACCCAAGGCCTTCGCAGTGAAGCGAGGGCCGCCTCGTCTAGGTCTAGTCACGAAAACCATAAGTAAGGGCATTACAATCTCACCACGCCTAGGCGAGTCGGCATCACCTATAGCTGCCCAAAGCTAGCAAGAACCTTCATGGCCTTGCCCAAAGCCTTTGCGGCCTAGGGTGAGGGTTTCACGGCTAGTGAAGATCGCCAATAACTCTCTTGGCTACCCTCACAAACCCTAAAGAAAAAAGCCAAAAAAATAAAAAAAAATAAAAAATAACAATAATATTAAAATAATATTAAAAAATTGTCCATGTCACGCTAGTGAAGCCACGTTGGATGATTGGTATGCACGTTAGATCTTCCAACAAGGCAAATCGGAATTGGCACTCAAGTAAGAAATTTTCAAATTTGTGATATTTAAGTGAATGAAAAAAAACAAAAATTTATGGCTTTCCTAATGTTCTTCTCCCATTTAGGATTTAAATTGTACAATAATCATGAATTGATTGATGAAGGTTATCCTCAGTTATGCATTTGTGGTTTGTTTAGTAGTGAATCGTGTTCATTGTTTATTTGTAAAATAAATAAAATGGTGCTTTTACTTGTCCCACATATGACAGTTGGAAGGATGCAGCCACTCATAAATGTGGGTGTCTTCTGACTTGGTCAAATAAAGATAATGGGCTGTGGGTTAGACCTCATAATACCTATATGCAGGTACGCAATTTTGGCATGATTGTTAGACTAGCACTTTGCACGCTCGCTGATAATAATTAACACTAATCCTTTGTTTATTTTTTTATTTTTTGTTTCATATCATTATTGTGCTAATCTTTTCAGTTGTGTCACAACCTTTGAAAGGTTGTATTTGTTAAATCGTTATTTTCAAAAGTTATGAAATTTGAAATTTTATAATATAAAATTATCATTTTTTACTACTTTTATTCCAAATTTTTAATATGTCTATTCGAGGTAACTTTTGAGAACATATCTATTCACTTTGCAACATTTTCCAAAAAAATTGCATCTATTCATTAAGACCGAGCTAAGCATGTCAATTTGGAAATGAATGCAAAAGTCTTGTCGAATTTTTCTTTTTAAAAAATTACAGCCGTCATTTTCAATTGTTTCCCTTAAAAGATTTTGGAGAAATACCTAAACTGTTAGTTGTTTTTCTCAATTGAGATTTTATTGTATCTTGAAGGAGTTCTATTAGTAAATAATAATAATATTGTGGGGCAAATAATTCCCTAAAAAGCGTGTTATCGGGCCTCAAAGTTTGATTATATTCTACCCAATCCAAAGCAATTTTTCCCAACAAATCATGTGAGATCCTCACAATTTTCATTTTTCATTTTTAGATTCATTTACACCGATATATCTTTCATACAAAATAATGGACAGCATATGATAAGAAAATATACGGCTTTGTTATTGCGTTCACCAAATAGTAGATAAAATATAACAAAATCTTTGGATTTTATATTTTATCTTATCTACTCTTATCCTAACTAGGAACCCATACCAAATGCAACCTCGGTGTTAATGTAGGAAACTAAGGGTGTGAATAATAATCACTCTATTTCAAAAGTATTATATTTAGCGAGAAAATCTGTTTTTATTCCCTAAATAAGTTTCTGAGCAAAAATATGTGTTTGATAACAATACAAAATTTCAATTGATAATATCACAAAATTTCCCCTTCCTAGGCTACCAACGGCAGCGAGCAACAGTGATCAACAGATGACAAGCGATGGTGGTGGCTGACAAGCAATGGTGAGTGGCCGGTCAACTAGTAGCAAGAGCGAGTGACAAGAATAGTTTTTATTTCTCATTTTTATTTTAAAAATAGAAAAGTAGAAAATTTTTACTTCTTATGTCTGTTCAAAACCTATTTTTGAACAAAAAGATTTGTTCCAAAAGTAGAAAAATAAAATTGTATTACCAAACGGAATTCTATTCCAAACCTATGTCCGCAAATAGAATTGTAGAAACATTGAGGAAATAAAATGGTTATCATACACGCCCTAAAATTCCTTCTTCGGTTACGCAATTTTCCTTCTCTTTAAGGAGACATAATTCAAATGGACTTACTTGAGGATAATAGTGCACAAACATCTGAGGGTTTCTTCTTTGCAAAGTTTCATGTTAAAGAATATCGACTGTACAAATTGAAAAGTAACGTTGGATGGAAAGATTGCATGCCTACACAGATTGGAGAGATGGTGCTACAAATAGTCCAAGGTCAACGCATTGGGTATTCTCCGCCCTTTTCATTTGCTTTTGGGCTTTGGCTACGACATGATCTACTGAACCAAATCTACAATTTTCAGCCATGAGCATAAGCTTGTATAATGTCCAGGTATGCTGTAGGTACACTCAAATGTGGGATACAAATGCAACAAGCAGACAAATCTCACGTCAAGGAGTTTGGCTTGGTACTCTAGCTCTATCCTTTCTATCTTATTTACCATAATTCCATAATAATTCATCTTTAATTTGAAGTTTTCGTCCCAAAATATCCTAACCCAAATCAACTAATCCCTTTCCTACTTTATGGTCACGGCCCAAGCACCTCGTCGAAGTTGCCGCCCGCCTCTAGCGACCACCACGCCAGCTTTGTCGCCCATCTTTTCACCAACACGAACCTCCTCCCTCTCTCCAACAGTCCGTAACAGTGGAGATACTTGACCTAGGATTTGAGGTCTTACACATCTATTGCATCATCCTTCAAAGATCTCACAAGTAGCTATTGAAGAACCTCGTCAATGACCGTAACGAGCAACAATTCCTCCGCTTGATGGATGCATGGAAAATGGGGTGGGAGGGAGGTGACGGCGAGGCCTCTGGTAAATCGTCGTCAGTGGCGATGTTTAAAGGGTGCGGTTGCTAGTGGTTTAACTCTAAGTAGTGCGGGTCAGATACATTTTGTGGTAAAAGGTTGAATAAGGAATAAGAGAAAAGAAAATGGAAACGAGGGGAAAAATTGGTAAGGCGCATATAAATTTTGATTGAATGTGTTTATGTCTGACTATTTTAAAGAAATTAAATGAAAGCTGTCAATTTCTGACCAAAAATAAAATAAAATAAAAGCTGTCAATTTATCTTTTCTTGAGAGAATCTCAATCCATAAAAAAATAACTAAAACATAGATAATATCATTGACGAAATAGCTTAACACATATCTAGATGGAACATGGTACTGATATTGGTTTCAGAAATAGACATCAATACACGGATAATCTGAAAGAAAAGGCAAGAGGAAGAAGTGGCAAAACGCCAGAGTCGTTTTCCCTGTGCACCTTCTTCTTGGTTCTCAGCTTCACCGATCCATGCCTACGATAACAGTGGGAGCATTTACCATCCCCCTTTGCTGCCGGTCCATGTTTGCTTCCCAACCTTCACATTCAAAATCAAATAAAGCAGCGCATCAATCAGGATAGATAATACATCACAATGGATAGGGCAAGGAAATAATAGGGAAGACACATGCTATATCTGGGAATCAAAATAACAAATTGGTCTAGAAAGTGATCGAGAAAGCAAATACACAAGATCATTGGAAAAAACATCTCAAGATGAAAAAGTTGAAGAAGATGAAGATCTTTGAATTACCGATGCCCATGTCGAAACCACGATTCTTGAGCTCTCGATACTCTTGGCAAAGCGAACAAGGCTCACAGCAGAAGTGAACCAAGCAATCGGCGACGGGTGCCTCCTCCAAGATATACTGCCCTCTCATTCTTGACCGGTAAAAACATGAATACAGGCATGGCAAGCCTGTCAGAGCCAACACTGCGTACGCGAACCCACTCGCTGCACAAGCTGTGCCCCGAAGAGCAAAAGAATCGAAACATTTTTAATCATCATAAACATAAGGTAGGCAAAAATAACCTGATGCTTATGGAACATAGTTATTCCTCCAGATCCAGAGAAATGAACAATCATGACCACACACATAAGACCCAAAAACAATCCACAGATGACATCCAATGCCCTTTAACAGGCAGAACTAACTTGGAAAACAAACTGTCATGATCACAAACGATCGTACATGCTTAAGGAAACTTACAAACGGAACCCCTGCTCACAATCTCGGCAATTTGTCCGAACGTCACGCAAGGGCAGAAGGCGGTAATCAGGCAATTAGCAGGGTCATCGCAGCAGTGGCAAAGGCCTGTCGACCACTGCGCGGCCGTCCCACGAGCGGCAGTTGTGCCGTACGGAGGTGGGCAGGAGGAGATGTTCATTGGACCTGGAAACCCATGGCTGGCATATTTTGCACCACCATCATAAGTTGAAGGATACATCGTCTGTGCGAGATCTGTGTATTGGCTCGTGAGAGGATTAAGATGGTAATTAATGAAGATGTGTCCTGCCTAGTACATGCCACAACGAAAATGTACTAGTTTTCATGGATTTGTTTTTTAGACTCAGATGTGAACAGAACATGTGTACGTGTGTGAACTTCTTTTTGATTTATTACTTCAAGGTATCATCTCAAATTCCTTAATTTTTCCGTATGAAAACTCTTATTTGTTGGTGAATTATTTGAAAATACCAATACAGCAGTTCCGACCTTCCCAAAAAATAATATATTAGGAAGCTTGTTCTAGGCCGGTGCTACTGGTACCTTCATTGGACCCTTCGTTTTGAAGATTTCTAGGAACACCGCCTCTTTTTATCTTGTCTTGGAAATGACAAAAGTATGCTTAATGCTTAATGAAGGGACAGCTCCAGGCTCTTCCTCTAGGAATCCTCTAATGAAGGGGGGATTCGACGTTTAAGACCAACAAACAAATGCATGAAAAATGGTGAAAATACTACTGTGCTTTTCCTGCTTTGACTCCTATGGACTGTAATGATATTGCATAGATATATGTAGTAAGTTGTTTAGATACATGCAGTAAATTTTGCGCTGTGGATAGAATGGAGTATCCATTATGCTTTGAGAAATAATGGGTTAAAGACAATGCTGTGGTATGATCTCCATTGCATCCTCTAGGCATTCTTCTTGATGCGTTTCCTAGAAGAATTAATGTTGACTCTGAGTAGTGATCCCTAAACCCTCTTCAACCTGACAGAGCTACCTGTAAAGGGTTTGTATATAGGCTAAAATATGGAACTTCGTTTAATTGCCGAAGCACAGCCATTACAAGTTCATCAATGCGGGAGATTAAACTTGATTGAATCTCCATAAATGCTTAGGTTTGTAGCTGATCATGCCCCCTGCTTTCCACTTGCCTTAGGAAACACACTTGTCACTTAAGGGGAAAAAAAAGAGAGTAAATTTTGTGGGCCACCTACGTAATAAGACGCGGGATTCATTTTACCTCGAAATAGGGAAAAAGGAAAAGAATTTATAGGTTCCATGCCAGAAACTTTTGACCTAGAAGTTAAGAGATCCGTACATGTCAGTTACTTAATGGGCTTAGCTAATGTACATAATAATATATTTTTCGTAGTTCATGGCCTTGCTGCTTAAGTTACGGCATTGCAAATAAATAAATAAATAAATAAAATACAGTGTCAAAATAAATATAAAAATATCGGCCCAATTATACTTCGTTGACGGTGAAATGAACAGCGAAGAACTGTTCGAAACATAAAATAGAGAACATGCGTAATTTTTCCGTTTGGCCAGTTCATATTGAATTGTAATCGTCTTGTTGAAGTTATCTAAACCCCATATCCGTTTTGGCTTATGAGCTTAATCTATGTCCACGCGAATGGAATGATGCGTGTTGCGGATCTCTTGAGATTTACTAAAACTTAGTCAAATGTAGTTATAGATTTGAGGGGAAGGGGGGGCAGCGTTTTTTTATTTAGAAAGAAGTAAGCTGCGACAGACAGAATAAGCGAGAAGCAACTTGAATTTTCCGTTCATATGTTAACTTGAACTCTTGTTTTAAGCTAACGGTCTTTTGTCCAAACACTGTTATGCAATCTTTGGTCTTATCCAGGTTATTTAGCGAGAAGAAAGTTCGTGGTGTCGGTCACTGATCTCGGATGAATGGTTAAGGGATGAAACTTGTGTAGATCACATACCCGGCAAACTTTAGGTTCTCCATCTTATCAGCTGCAATCGATTTCATTTTTTCAAGTATTAGTCGAATCAACCTGGTGTCTTGCTTGACTTATGAGATTAGGTCGGGGGAGGGGGGGGGGGGGGAGAGAGAGAGAGAGAGAGAGAGAGAGAGAGAGAGATAGAGATGCATGAGGCTCGGACTGATGGGAGAGGAGGGACGAGCAGCGGCAATGATGCCCTTGTAGATGCAGGCCTATTGCAGCATCTTCAGGGATGGCGAACGAGAGGAACCGTGGGAAAGGAATCATGAGTTTCCCATGCTTTTGGTATCCCAGCAAAAGAGCTTCATGGCGAAAATTCAAAACGTGCGGATTCCAATCAATACGCTACTGTGGCACCAGACCAAATTCAGCTGACGCGTCTATTGAAAACTCATAGAATTCTGGGAGTTATATAATTTTTAATGTAGTACTATTAGAGAGAAAGATGCCCAAGAAATCAGAAACGAGTACAAGATGGCCACCGAAGATATCTAAGACAGTGTACGAGACACTGTCGATAGATTCTCTTGCACACTTCAATAAATGGAATCGATCCAGGAGCAACTGTGCACAGCAACTCATCAGCCAATCTCAAGTTCATCTTCTGCTTCAAGACCAAGCGATTAACATTCAATCATCAATCAAGGAGAACTGTACACTATGGCCTTCTTATGTTGTATTCGAGTGCATCCGGACTAGGACATGACAGTGGAGGAAATCAAGGACCGGATCCGCCCGTTCGATGTGGACCGCAATGGGACCATCAGCCGTGAGGAGCTCCAGGAGGCGGTCCAGAGCCTGAGGGTGTGGCTTGCGTGGTGGAAGGCCCACCAGGGAATGAAGGAGGCCGATCTGAGTCACAGCAGCCGCATCGACAATGCAGATGAGTTCAAGAGGTTGGTGACCTACGTGCAACAGCGTCTGCACATGAAGATCAGCCAAAGTAATTGGTGATTTGAGGCTTCCTTTGTTTTGTTTTTTTTTTTTTGGGGCATTCTGAGCTTCTTTGTAAACATCAGATTGGCAAATCTTTTCAATATGAAGTTGTGATCGTGCAAAACTCAATTTACTTAGTATAGAAAATCGGGGTGAGCTTGAAGATGGTTATATCACTGGCATTGTACTCCAAGGACGAAATAATAGTTTCTTCGTCTCCCACGCCCCTTGATTTCCAAGAAACCTGTCGCTTCGATGGTCTTCGATGGTGATACATGTGTCCGAAATACAAAATGGATGTCTCCGACCCTTTCTTATATCCAGTCTCGACAAGAAAGGAGTATGATAAATAAGATGACAAAGTTTTCGGATTATTGATTTCTAGCTTATTACTTCTCCACCTTTCACCTATACGACTATTGGTACTAATGGACTAGGATTGATCCTCAATCCATACTCGTAGGTGTAAATTTCTGCTCCATGCTATAATCGACAATCGAAACATTCAAGGTTGCATCACTCGGGAATATAGAATAGAATTGTTTTTATCTACAAATTTCACCTTAAGAAAACGCGCGCGCGGGGGTGTGTGTGTGTGTTTTTTTTTCCAATAACCATTCTTTTCATAGTGAGATCTTTCATTCAAGTCCAAGATGGCTTAGCTATGCGACGAGCTATTAACTCTATGGTAGAGCTCGCTAAGGACCCTTGACACAAATAAACGCATTGCGAGTCTATTTATAACTACTCTATTTGTATCGACCAAAAAAAAAAAAAATCAACTTGTAAAGACCTATTGTTGATACTAAGTAGCAGAAAAGGATTATATTGATTCTTATCAAAGAAAAACGGGATAATCCTATGTTGTATCTCCAATCGTGTGTCTTCATTCTAAGACCGAAAGAAAAGCGGTAAATAAAATAGGTAAGATACTTAGAGTGCGTTTGTTTGTGTTTTTGTTCAAAATTGTTCCAAGGAACAGAGATAGAAAAAATTATTTATGTTATGGGGAACAGTTTTTGAATAAAAGAACTCGTTTGGTAACTGTACAAAATTTATGTTCCTGGAATAGAAAAAGAACAAAAACACGTTTGGTAACTGTAAAAAATTTATATTCTAAATTTATCAAAAAGTGCTTTTTTTATTTTTTTAATAAAGTGTAAACTTGGTATTGAATTCTCATTCTCATGAAATGCTCATCAATTTAATTTTGTTCATGGTGAGTGAAGACAAACATTTTGAACATGGTCATATGTGCATACTTGGAAGAAAATTTTGTAAGTAAAGTTTGTACAATAAGAGCTAGCAAAAAGAAGAATATCTTTATAGATCACAATAATGAAGTAATATAGTACATTGTTGTTCAACTTCATCACATCGACATGTTTGACCGAGCGACGCCACAAATTTCAAGTCATCTTCCCTTAGCGCAAAAGCCTCCACTTCGAAGAGGGTTTTGACCGAGTAGATCGATGATGGTAAGATAATGCTGGGGCTTGGGTCCAGGGCCCATGTGAGTAGTTCTTCACCACAAAAATCTCCCGGACCGATGCGGCACGAGTTGAAGAACCCAGTGCGGCCCCCATTGATAGTGTAAGAGTTGAGGTGGCCTCGGATGATGAAGAGCATCTCATTGACCGGGTCACCTTCACGAACTAAGAACGTTCCTTCAGTGCACAAGGCAGGTTTGAGCCTTTCACAAATCGCATCGAGTGTCCTTTCATCCATCAGATCAAACAGATGTACCTGCATATGCCAAAAAAGAAAAATAAGTATGACCAAACAAGCAACGAAAACCTCACTAGTTTGAATTATATACTATAGAATCATTATTCTTTGCTCATCTAATATCTTCCCGCAGGATGTCTTGAGGCTGATAAAGTGGTTGCTTGTTTTATGAACCACTTGAGGACAAAATAGGTAAGTTGCAGCTTGAAGGCTTTATTTAATTTGGGCTTAAGGCCCGTCCGCTCAAGTTGGGCCAAGAGAGCCCGGCCCACGGGAATATGGCCCGTGGATGGGGGGAGGTATAAAAGGGAGAGAGAGAGAGAGAAGACGTCTGTTGGAATTAGAAATTACGCACGTCTTTTCTCTCCCGCGCGTTTTCTCTCTCAAAAGGAACAGTAGGCATACGGCTTCTAATTCTTCCCTTCAACGCTTCATCGGATCGAATTCAACCGGATTTTCTTCCTTAATCGGCGTCGGTGTTTAATCTGTGGCTAAAAGGTACGCTCGAATCCGTGGTGTGCTTTAGGATCGGTGATGCGTGTTCGTTTTCCCGGGCTTGTCTTCCGCATTGATTTAGGGGTTCGATTTAGTGTCGAATCCGGTATTTCAGGGATCAGTCATTCCCAACATTGGTATCAGAGCCCTGTTTCCCGTTTTCCTGATCTGTTTCGATGTTTTTGATTGATTTTTTCGCGAAAGTGTTCGGTCGTACGGATCGGGGCGAGAAATCCCAACACCCGAGCGTTCTTCGGCCATTTTAATGGGTTTTCGTAAGTCGAAACTGTTTTATGAATACATTGGAAGAGAGGTGACGTCGAGACGAGTCTGGAGATGCGTCGTGCGTCGCCGGGCGACACTGCACGCGCCCACACGTGCGGCCAGAAGCGGCTGCGCGTGGGCGCGACGTGCCCGGAAGCGCTGGCTCGCCCAGCGCGTGTGGCGCAAGCGCCGGTCGGCGAACCGGCGCGTGCGCACCGCTGGCCGGCGAGCCGGCATGCGCCGATCCGCGGATCGACGCGTGCTAACGTCAGCATGACGTCATCCAACGATCAATAACCGCTAGGGTGACGTCATCGATGACGTCAGCACGGCGACGTTATCGCCAGTCGGCAACCTGACCCGACCCACGCGAGACCCGGCACGCGCGCGGCATGTGCCGGCTGATGTCTGCGTGACGTCAGCCCGCGCACGCGCACGGCACGTGCCGTCGATTCGTGCGAACCGGGCCCACCGGCCCGACCGGTCCGATGACCGTTGACCGTTGACCGCCGTTGACCATTGACGACCATTGACCGATGACCACCGTTGACTTTGACCGTTGACCCAAAAAAAAAAAAAAGAGAGAGGAAAAGAATGTGTTTCTTTTTCAATTAAGTCTATGTGGATTATAATGTGATCCCTTATTTGTTCTGCATTTGTTGTAGGAACAATGCCTCCCCTGAGGTTGCGCACACCTATTCGCGTAGTTACCTATGAACAAAAGGATAGGCTGTCTAAGTTGATAGCTGAGCTGACTGATCATCGATGGGAGAGAGGTGACTTAATTGATCATGTCCTTAAAGTCAACGGGAAAATTCAACATGTCGTATGGAATGGTCGTCTTATGTCACAGTCAGAGATGGTGCGATTTTTCATAAACACTCTTCCACCTGAATAGCAAGATGTGTTGAATCGCATATGGGATGTCAACGGAGCTGCTTCCTATAAGAAAATTGTGATGGATTTTGTAAATGAATATTATTGTATTGTTTCAAGGGAAAATATTAAGAAATTGAACAAAAGAGGATCTTTCCCAGTTCGTGTGCTGACTTGGTGTTAGTTGTATTGGCTGATATATGTGAAGTGTGATTTGTGGACATATTATGTAATGATTACTACCTAATTGTGTTAATTGAAAGCATTATCGTTTTTATTGGATGTCTATTATATATTGCTTTCTGTTATTGCTGATTTCTGTGGGTAATTAGCTGTAGGTAGTTTTAGAAGTTTTTGTAGCTTCATAGAATTGATTTTGCATAAGACAATTATATTGATGATAGTTTTAAGTTAGGATTTTAGAGGATGATTGGAAACATAGTGACCTTTTGATTCTAAAACCTTACTTAAAATTATTCATTAATATGATTGGTCTATGTAAATAGGGATGCATAAATGATAGGCATAAATAATTCGTGCATATTTGTCTGATTTGTTCAGATCAATGGCTTCAGCCACAAAGAGCATAGTTGCCGAGTTGAACAAAGGTGAAAAGCTCAATGGTGACAACTATGAAATTTGGCAAATGAAAATCCAGTATGTGCTGGAAGAGCAAGAAGCACTTAAGGCTCTTGTCATGACCATGGTAGAACCTGGAGAGGGAACCACTGCACAACACAAAAGAGACAAAGAAGCTTTTTCTGTGTGGAAAAGAATGAACTCTCTAGCTCGCATCACGTTGCTGAGTAGCATGGAAAATGACGTCATGCGAGAGTTTCGGCGTTTTGACAATGCCAAGGAAATGTGGGAGGCATTGGCAGCTAGATTTGGTCATACTTCGGTGACTAGACTGAGGCAGCTCACTATCAGGTTTGACTCTTATAAGAAGCCTCATGGTCAGACCATGAAGCAACATCTTAAAAAGATGTCAAACATGATAACTGAGCTGAGAGATGCTGGCCATGTCCTCACAGATGAGCAGCAAGTGCAAGCAGTGATTCGTTCCTTGCCTTAGAGTTGGGAGTATATGAAGGTGCACCTGACTCATAATGAAAATATCAAAACCTTTGAGGATGCAATGCGTCATCTTGAGCTGGAAGAGGACCGCCTGTTGGCGGCTAAGCTGGATGCTGAACTTTATTATGCTTGTTCTAGCTCAAATGGAGCTTCAAGCTCTAAACGCAAGCGCCCTAACTGGTTTGATAAGGGGAAAGGCAAGGAAGAAGCGGGTCCTTCAGGGAAGAAACCCAAATTTAACCAACATGGAAGAGGGAAGCGTCCTCACATGAAAAAGCTTGCAATGGTGAAATGCTACAACTGTGACAAGAAGGGCCACTATGCTCGCGACTGTCGTGAGCCAAAGAAGGTATGCACCCCTTGTACTTTTCAGAACTTTACTTTTGTGTCGAGTTCTATGTTCTTAACTGACTCTAATCCTTTGTGGATTGTGGATTCAGGAGCGACGGACCATGTAGCGAAGGATAGAGGATCCTTCGTGGAATTCCTACGAGTACCAACTGGAACTAAGTGGATCTATGTGGGAAACAACTCCAGAGCTGAAGTGAAAGGAATTGGCACATGCCAACTGAATATGCGTGGTGGACGCACTTTGTTCCTTCATGATGTGCTGTATGCTCCGGAGATTCGTCGGAATTTAGTGTCTGTATTAGTGTTGGTTATATTAGGTTTTAATATGAACTTCTATAGTAGAGGTGTGAATTTGTTTTTGGATACAAATTACTATGGTTGTGGTTATTTTCTGGATGGTTTTATTGTATTAGATATTGATTATGTTAATGCTAATGTTTGGTATTCCCTTCTCACGTCTCCTAATACATATGATAATGATGTGAATGTGTGGCATGCTAGACTTGGTCACATTGGCCAACAGCGTATGAATAGACTAGCCAAAGAGGGCTTGTTGGGCAATATTGAAAAAGTCGATTGTCCATATGTAAGCATTGCCTAGAAGGGAAAACGACAAGAAAACCATTTGGAAAAGGAAAAAGAGCTGAATTTCCTCTGCATTTAATCCATTCTGATGTCTGTGGTCCAATGAATGTGAAAGGAAGGCATGGGGCTGTTTATTTCATCACTTTTATTGATGATTATACTCGATTCGGATATGTCTATTTGATTTCTCACAAATCTGAAGTAATAAGTTGTTTTAAAAAGGTTTATGAACCTGGTAGAGAATCAATTAGACAATAAAATAAAAGCATTGAGATCCGATCGAGGTCGAGAATATTTATTTGATGAGTTCAGAAAATTATGTGATGAAAAAGGAATAGAAAAACAGTTGTCTATTCCATATACTCCTCAACAAAATGGTGTTGCGGAGAGAAGAAACAGAACCCTACTGGAAATGGTTAGGTCCATGATGGCGCATGCTAACTTACCCATTACCTTTTGGAGTGATGCGTTGTTAACTGCTGCCTATATACTTAACCGTGTGCCTTCCAAATCAGTTACTTCCACTCCATATGAGTTATGGACAGGTAGAAAACCGGACTTAAGTTTTCTTAAGCCATGGGGTTGTGCCGCCTATACACATGAGTCCTCTCACAAATTTGGGAAATTGGGTCCCAGAGGAAAGAAGAGTATTTTCATAAGGTACTCTGAACACTCGAAATGATATGTGTTCATAGGTGAGCAAGAAAGTGGAAGTATAACTGAGTTTGAATCATGAGATGTCACATTCTTAGAGGATGAATTTCCTAAGAAGGGCGAAATACGGGAAGATTGTTCCATATTTGAAACCTTGGATCAAGATAATGACCTTAGTGGACTTCGTCCAAGTGGGAGTAATATGAGAAGTAATGAATTAAATTCAACTCATTCTCAATTGCAACCACGTGATGAGACGACATCATCATTACCTAATCCAAGTGGGAGCATGATGGGGGATGATGTGCAAAGTGTACAATCTCCCATACGGCGAACAAGTCGTCAAAGTATTCCCCGTCGACGTTTTGACATTGAAGGGGAAACTTTTATGGTTGCTCCACAAGATGAGGATGAGTCAAGAAATATTAATGAGGCTCTGAATTGCCCTAGTAAGGAAAAATGGATTAATGCAATGGAAGAGGAAATTGAGTCAATGAAATCAAACCAAGTCTGGGAACTGGTTGATCTGCCAAAAGGACGCAGAGCTATTGGGAACAAATGGGTTTTCAAAATAAAGCGAAAGGCTGATGGCTCGATTGAAAGGCATAAGGCTCGCCTTGTGGTGAAGGGGTATAATCAACATGAAGGAATTGATTATGAAGATACGTTTTCTCCTGTAGTGAGATTTACCTCAATTCGCATTATTCTGACAATAGTGGCTAGTCTGGATCTTGAATTACATCAAATGGATGTAAAGACTGCTTTCCTCAATCGGGAATTAGAGGAAGAAATATATATGGAACAACCTGCTGGTTTCATAGTGAAAGGCCAAGAAGAAAAAGTATGTCGACTTTTGAGGTCGATATATGGTCTTACGCAATCATCAAGACAATAGTATATACGTTTTCATAATGCCATAATGGCATATGATTTTACAATGATTGATGAGGATCATTGTGTATATATCAAAAGATCCAATGATCAATTTGTGATCATATCATTATATGTTGATGATATACTAATTGCTGGAAGCAATATGGAGTTTGTTAAGACTATCAAAAGTTGGTTGTCTTCCAACTTTGAGATGAAGGATATGGGTGAAGCTGCATACATTCTTGGAGTTAAGATTTCAAGAGATCGTTCGAAGAGATCGTTGTCTCTTTCGCAATAAACCTATATAAATAAGGTTCTTGAACGATTTCGTATGCAAAATTGTAAACCCATAGACACTCCTATTGCAAAAGGTGAAGGATTGAGCCATAGACTGTGTCCAAGGACTCCACAAGAGAAGGAACAAATGAAACATGTTCCTTATGCAAGTGCTGTTGGGAGCTTGATGTATGCTATGATGTGTACAAGACCTGACATATGTTTTGCAGTTGGAATGGTGAGTAGATACCAATCCAATCCAGGTCCAGCACATTGGAAAGCCGTTAAGAGAATACTGAGGTATCTTAAGGGAACTGCTGATTACAAGTTGAATTACCAAGGAAAGGATCTGCGACTTGAAGGCTATTCAAATGCTGATTAGGGAGGAGATTTAGATGAAAGAAAATCTACCTCAGGATTTGCTTTCTTACTGAGCAATGGCGCCATATCATGGAGTAGTAAGAAGCAAACATGCATAGCCTTATCCACGATGGAAGCTGAGTTCGTGGCATTATCAGCAGCAGTACAAGAAGCAGTTTGGCTTAAGAGATTTTTGGATCATTTAGGTGTTATTGAGAAAGCTGCAAATCAATTATTGGTTAACTGTGATAGCCAAGCAACTATAGCATACACCAAAGATCCAAAGTATCATGGCAAGATCAAACATATAGATACCAAGTATAACTTTGTCAAGGATATGGTTGCACGAAAGGATGTGAACTTACAGTATATATCTACGCATAGAATGGTAGCAGATCCTATGACAAAGCCAATACCTAGAGATGTGTTTTGTGGTCGTGTAAAATCTCTAGGATTGCGTAGAGTCTGATGTACTGGATTGTAATTTCCCTGAGTTGTTCACATTTATGAACTAGTGTTGTTTCATTATTAATTCCTATGAATCTTTGTTTGATCTTTATGCATCTCAATACTCAGTGTATTATTTTCAGTTGAGTAAGTATGTCGGACAGATAAAAGATTAGCCCACTCACACGAGTAATCGCCTTTATTTACTGTGTGATGAATAGAGATGAGACTATTTTTAAGCTTATTATCTAGGTGATAATCGAGAGCTCAAACTTAAAATACGTATGTCGCCTTAACTGAGTGTTAAGATGAGGACATAATGCTTACTATGTCCGAAAGTAAAATACCCCACATATTCTACTTTATCTCTCTAAGATGCCAGATGTGAGTTTTGATGAATTTTGTAAAAGAGTAGGTACGTGAACTCAAGTTAGACATTGGGTATGTTTGAACTATCATCTGTACGGTATTGAAAGGTGTAGACATACGCTCCATGGGAAAGGAGTTAATACCGTAATACGTATTTCATACTACGTATGCATGAGCCGACCAATAAGAGTGGCAAAAAGTTTGATCTCAACTTTTATGATGTGTGAGACTCTTGAGGAAAAGAGTTCCTCAATTTTAGTGCCCTCATGACTTTTACTTATTTTCAAGGTTTCTATTTAGTGTTTGCTATCTTAGGATGTTGCCAATGGTTATGAGTTGATTCGATCTAATGGGACATTTCTAGAAAAGCAAGCTGAACTGAAATTGAGAGTTTGAAGGAAAGAGGAAGATCGTTTTTTGAAGAATCACATTGTACTTTTGTATTCACTGGTCGACCAATTATGACTGTCTTTGTGATAATTATAATTGTGAATACAATATATATATCATGTTTAAAAGAGATCGAGAGAGATATAACATGTGATCGATCGATCTAGGGTAGTGCATACTAAATCTACTCGGAGTGTGACGCCCATTAATGAGCTGCTATATATTCCTAACAGATGTATAGTAACGAACTCTCAAAGTATCCTGGTTGCACGGATTATTCACCGGTATGAATGTTGAAGAGAGGTAAAGAGAATATTGTTCGGCCCACCATGTGCGAGTGGGAGATGAAGGCTTTATTTAATTTGGGCTTAAGGCCCGTCCGCCCAAGTTGGGCCAAGAGAGCCCGGCCCACGGGAATATGGCCCGTGGATGGGGGGAGGTATAAAAGGGAGAGAGAGAGAGAGAGAGAGAGAGAGAGAGAGAGAGAGAGAAGACATCTGTTGGAATTAGAAATTACGCACGTCTTTTCTCTCCCGCGCGTTTTCTCTCTCAAAAGGAACAGTAGGCATACGGCTTCTAATTCTTCCCTTCAAGGCTTCATCGGATCGAATTCGACCGAATTTTCTTCCTCAATCGGCGTCGGTGTTTAATCTGTGGCTAAAAGGTACGCTCGAATCCGTGGTGTGCTTTAGGATCGGTGATGCGTGTTCGTTTTCCCGGGCTTGTCTTCCGCATTGATTTAGGGGTTCGATTTAGTGTCGAATCCGGTATTTCGGGGATCAGTCATTCCCAACACAGCTCAAATCAGATTGAGTTTGGTACTGCGGTTTTCCTGCGCTCAGCAAATTATGCGGTTCTCGAACATATTCAAGACAATTTTTTTATGGCAGGTCTTACCACAAGTATAGCAATTCCAAGATTGCTTCTTACCTTCACACACAGAAAAAAGTTCTTGAAAGTGGCTCCAGTCCTTTAGTGTTTCCTTTCTAAGTTTCTTAACTATAGTCCCTCTATGTAAAAAGAGATAGCTCTCATGGTGATTTTGGATGAGCTCATAGTTCTTCAGCATAGTCCAAAGAAATTTACCGCCAAATCGCTCGCTCAAGCGAGCAGAGCGCCACCAATTTTAGTAAAATTTGAGGAGGTAGAGAGCAAATTGATTCCACAAAATAGTAACAAGACATTTGAGCAAGCAAGATAAACAAAAGACACAGAAAAATTGAATCCTCTTTATTTCCAGAGCATTATTATCTTCACCAAATGAAGAACTAGCTCAAATATGAAACAACTACTTTTGTTGTTCACATCAAACAAATCATGGAATTAAACATTTAGCATAAAAATCAAGAATCATGTTTGAACAGATTTCAGAAATCTAAGATGGCCTTTTGAAGCTCTGAAACTTTTTCGCTTGTGCCCGAAAATTGCATGAATAAATTATCGCTTGGATATATTTTTGGGTCATTATTCAAGAGTGGGCACAGATTAGTCGATCAATATTGATATCATCAGTGATGGAGGACGAGCATAGCAGCGACGCAATCACAGCAGCTCTGCTCGCTCGAGTGAGCAAAGCAGAGCAGCGATGCTCGAGCCGAGCGTTACTGCTCTACTCGCGATGCTCGCTCAAGTGAGCACAGCACCAACGCTCGCTCGAGTGAGCAAAGCAGCAAAGCAGAGCAGCGACACTCGCTCAAGCGAGCCGAGTGTTGCTGCTCTGCTCGCGAGGCTCGCTCGAGCAAGCACAGCAGCGACGCTCTGCTTGAACTCGGCATTCCAGCAATCAGGTATGACACTTACAATAAACTAAATGAAAGATTTTGGTATAAAAAAAAAAACAAAAAACAAAGAGAAGTAAAGAGAAGGCTTAGAATTTCTGGCAAAAATAGATGGACCACCTGTGTCATTTCACTAAAATATGAGTATAGTGTTTTTTGTGTTGCCTTGAGCTTAAAAACAGAAGTAAATCTTGTGTAATTTGGACCAGACTATGTGGACAATGCATCTTTCGCCTTTCTACTTCATCCTTGACACCCTATAAATATATTTACAGAAACAAAGTTTCATGAACTCATGGAAACAGAGCATGGCAAGGTCAACGAGGTTATGGGGTGAGCATTGTCACTACAGAATGTAAGAAGACGCAAATACTGAGAAATAAATTGATAAATAATGAAAACAACAGTGTCTGAAACTTATGTTACGGAAAGCATAGATGATGCTTAATTAAACTACGGTAGTTGAATGCCAAAACATGTATCATCCCACAAAGTTCCACCTTCGATATAAAACCAAAAATTCCTATGTAATATCCCAGCCAAGCACAAGTTCTTACATTGTAACCAGGTAATGATTATAAGCGTCACTGATCTGCTCGCAACACTTGCTCAAGCGAGCAGACGTTGCCGCAGATTTGGGCGAGCGTTTGCGAGACGCTCACTTGGGGCTCGAGCGCAAGGGCTCGCTTGAGCAAGTGTCTCGCAGATCTGGGCAAGCGCTGGCTCGAGCAAGCCGTCACGCTCGAGCCCCGAGCAACCGTCGCCAAGATTTGCGAGGGGTGGCTCTTGACGAAGCCCTCGTCAAACGGTGAAGGAGGAGCAACAGCTGGTGAAGGATGAAACTTACCTCGAATAAGAAGCTTCAGCCGGTGAAGGAGTAGCAGCTATCAGCGCCGGAGAGGATGACGGTAGAGAACCTGTGAGAGACGTCGGAAAAGGGAGGGACTTGAGATAGAGAGGGCGCAGGTGAACAACAGAGGGCACGAAAGCAAGAAACAAAAAAGAAACAAGTTTTTTTGTGTTTTTGTTCTTTTTGGGCTTTCAAAAAGTGTTTCTGAAACAAAAAAAACAACTTTTTTTTTGTTTCTTATTTCTGTTCCAATTTTATTCCGAGAACAAAAAAATAAATTTGAACAAAAATGCAAATAAATATGTTTCTGTTCTTTTTTTGTTCCCGAGAACAAAAAAACAGAATTTTTATTCATAAATAGAAAAAAAGAACATAACCATGCATGCCCTTAAAAAACAATTAAATCTATAATAGATAAATGCCTCTTTTTCTCCTAAAGTTGTTGAAATTATTTGTAATAAGAGTGGCTGCATCATGGCGAATACTCTAAAGCAATTTCTTAAATTAAAGTCTTTTTCTAATTTTGATTTTTTTCACTGTGTCACAATCTATCTCAACCCCACAATTAATCTAGCGTAAAATTCTAAATAAGAATCTAAAATGTCATCAATTTCTCAAAGAATGGCTTGAAATAAACTTTCTTTCACATAAGGGCTTAAAGTATCATTATTTTCTCAAATAAAGACCTAAAGTGGATTTTATTTTGAATAAGGGCCTGAAGTGGTTATGTTTGTCCCAAAAAAGAGCCTGACCTCGCTAGTTGGTCAATGGCATTTTCATCCTCTATTTTTTCTTTATTTTATTTTATTTTTCTTTATTTTTCCTTTTTTTTGTTTTTTAATGAAAATGATAAACTAAGAAAAAAGACTAAAATAAATAAATAAATAAAACACACATACAAAAATAGAAAAGGGATAAGTGCATCAAAAGTCCTAAAACTTGTTACAAAATACAATTAAGTCCTAAAACTTTGAAAAATAATAATTAAATCTGGAAACTTGTCACAAAAGTAAAATAAGTCTTAAAAATTTCAAAAATTTTAATCAAATTATTAAACTTGTTATGAAAGTATAATAAACTCCTAAAACTTTCAAAATGTGCAATCAACAAAAATACTTGATTGAACCAAATTGATAAGTTTTAAGACTTCGTTATATTTTTTGAAAGTTTTAGGACTCAATTATACTTTGTTACAAATTTTATGACTTCATTGAACTTTTTGAAAGTTTTAAAACTTGACTATACTTTTATAATAAATTTTAGGACTTTCAATATATTTTTCTAAAAAAAAAAAAAAAAAAGCCAATACTCCTACATATGGCCACCGCCCTATCAGTATGGTAGGTCACTGACCAGAGGTGAGGGCCACAACCCTCTCCTTGATCTGGGCAAGGGTCATCAGCCCTCTCTCGATTCTGGCAAGGGTCAACGACCCTCACTTAAACCGAGGGAGGGGTCATGGTGGCAAACTTGCTGATCATGGCCAACGCCCCACCAACGATGGGGTGGCAGCCACAAGCAAGGAAGGGTTGCCATCCCTCCCGTTTGGATTTTTTTTTCTTTTTAAATTTTAGTCTTTTTTTTTTTGTCTTTTTTGAGTTTTTGTAAAGAAAAAGCAGAAAATGAAAGGAAAAAAAAAAGAGTAAAGGACTGAAATGCCTTTGATTCAAATCAAGCCATTCATTGAGATTGACATGGCCACTTCAAATCTTTATTTAAAATAATATTTACTTCAAGCTCTTATTTAAGAAAATTATGGTACTTTAAGCCTATATTTAGAATGCGTTCTACTTCAAATTCTTATTTGAGAAAATGATGGTACTTTGAGCCCATATTTAAAATTTTATCATTAATCGGGTCAAGGAAAAAAAAGAAAAAAGAGAACCCTTATTAAGCCTTCTCCGCCTCCTAACCCCTCTACCCCAAATTTTATTCCCAATCCTTTGTTATGCATCTTTTCAATCATTTGCTCTATATAAATACGAAAGCCTTGATTGTATTACAAAAGATTTTCTCTGTCAGTAATGTACAAAGGTCAAAATTACCTATTTTGAGAGATATAGGAACTCAATAGAAATATTCAAATAATTTATAATATGGGAAAATATTCTAGAAATATTCTAATTATCTCTAACATCCTCTCTCAAATTTAATGTAATTTAATTAGCCTAATTTTGGATAAAACGAGATCTGGGAAAATGTCTAGACTACAAATTTCAAGATTTGGCTCATCTGTGGGCAACAAGTTTGTCTATTCTTCGATATGAGCAATGGAAGTCATGAATTAGAGGAACAATAGTGGTTGGCATTGTTAACTAAAACAGTAAGTGGATGAACACAACTAATGCATTTGTCGTCCTAATAGTAAATAGTCGATATGGTTGGCTTTGCTTTCAAAACAATTACAAATGACCCCGCTTATGCAGCTAGTGCTGTATTAACCAAGCTAAGAATCAGAGGGAAACATCAAGCGGCTAATGCGGCTGGCTTTATTGATGAAATAGTAACTCGATGGCGCTTCTCTAGATGACAGGGCTCTGCAAACTATGCACAACAGTACAATCTAACATTGATTATAGTATATTATGATTTATTGGGAAAAAAATGACAAGAAGCAAGATTGGAGAATCGAGAAATATTTCTAACATTCCCTTGTTCATTTTTAAAAAAATACAAAAAAAAAAGACAAAGAAAAAGAGATGATTATCGATAAAAGCGCTTTTCACCCTCTCGGTTTACTGTTCACCCTAGTGCTCCCAAGGCTGTTCTTACGTTTACTGTTCATCGGGAGTGGCTGTTGCTGGTTCCAGCCACTCCTGCTGTCTGTTGGGACTCTTCTTCGAAGTTAACCTCCATCCCGACTCGATCTACGCTTCCTCTGAGCGATTTTTCCCGGTATGTCTCATGCTGTTGGGAATCGTGATCTATAATTTTAGGGTTTGGGCTCTGCGAGTCGCCTCTGTTTTGAATGGCATCTTCCTCTTCTACGCCGGTTGGCATATTGGGCAAAGGCCCTCAAGAGGAGCCTAAAGATGGTGCTGTTCTACCCCCCTCTCGTCCCCCTTGCTTGTTACTCTTTAGTTGCTCGGGATACCCGAGGTCATTCTCGAAGCAGAGGACGTAGCAGAGCTCGAAGGGCTCGCGCTCTCCTGGGTGCTGTTCCTCCCCCTCCTTCAACTATTGATGGCTCTATTTCATCTTCGGTTCGTTTTTTTAAGGATAAAGGAATTGCTGGTAGTGATTTCCCTGCTGTCCCCTCTCATATGACTCTTGCTCAACGTGAGACAGGGCATTTTTTGCCCCCATCTATGGCAGGTAAGTCGTCTTTGAGCCAGAAGGTCCCTTCCTCCATTGATGCTCAGCCTCCTGCTCGATTATGGGTTGCTGTTACTCACTCGGCTACTAAGGGTTATAACCTCTCCTTCATTTCGCATTCTATAGTTGACAACAAAGTTGTTCAAATCTCAAAAGAGATCTTGTACGCTGCCCACCTTAAATGGGATGATTGCTTAGTTAGCTATTATATTGGGAAGAGACTCCCTTTTCAATTGACTGAGGATGTGCTCAAGCATGCCTGGGGTAATCACCTAGTTCAAGTTATTACGGCTAACCTGGGCTTTTACTATTTCCACATTCCTGATAAAGATTTTAGAAGGAAAGTGCTAGAAGGGGGGCCAATCATAGTTGCCAAAATACCCCTTATCCTCCAACAATGTTACCCAATGATGGATTGCCACAAATTAGTTCCTATTTGGGTTCTCCTAAGGAATATTCTCGTCAACTTGTGGTCTACTTCGGGCATTAGTGCCCTCGCAAGTGCAATCGATAGGCCTCTCTTTGTTGATAATCGCACCGAACAGATGGCCATGGTTGCTTTTGCCCGTATCTGCATTGAGATTGATGCTTCGAACTCATTCCCTGAAGTCATTGAATTCATGCTGAATGGTGAGCCCCGTTCAATGGATGTCTATTATGAATGGTTGTCAACTCTGTGTCCAAGTTGTTGTTCATTTGGCCATAAATGTGCTGACCCTAAAGCACCTGGCTCCCCTAAAGCTGGTTCTTCAACTGCTAAGGCCCCTTCAGGTCGTCCCTCCAATGAGTGGCGTGAAGTGTGTGGAAAGCTAAATAACAGAACCCCTGCTTCTGTTGTAGCTCCACCCCCTCCCATACTACTACACCCTCACCCTATAGACTTGAAGTTCATCTATCTGCTCCTCAGATGGTGATGCCTAATGTGATTCCTCCAGTAAAAGTCAGGGAAGAAAGCCTCCCCCCTCCACCTGAACTCATTCCTAGTACCTCATTGGCTCCCTCTCATCCTGGTCATCTTCAAGTGCCTGAAATCTCAATGCCAGAGTTATCATCGTCCTCGGAGGATGAAGTTGTGGATCACATCAATTCTGGTGGAAGTGATTTTGACACCCCCCTTGTGGTTGCTTCTTCCATCCTAGAGGAGTCACTCCCTCCCCAGCTCCCTCCTGAACCTATAATGGTTATTCCTGGCCGCAGGAAAGCTAATCTTCACTCTGTTTCTACTAATGCGTATATACCTCCGAGCCCAAAGCCGGTGACTTCCTTGGTGAAGAAATGAGATGGCAAGAAATAGAAATGCCTTTCTTCCTTCCCATTATATTTTTTGGAGTTTGGAATATTAGTGGCCTCGGTGCCCCCCTCAAGCAGGCCAAGATTATAAATTTTGTCAAAACTAATCACCTGAGCTGTGTTGGTATTTTGGAGACTAAGATTTCCCCTGCGGTGTTCCCCTCGGTCTCGGGTGTTCTCATTCCAGGTTGGTGTTGGAGTGCTAATAATGTCCACTCACCTAGAGGAAGAATTTGGGTGAGTTAGAACCCCGAGACAGCCTCTTTTGCTTTATCTTCTTGCTTGTCTCAAGCTATCCATGGCCGTTTGGTCTGTCTGAACAGCGGTATTTCTTTTATCCTCACTGTAGTGTACGCAGAGCACTCTTTTGTCTTAAGAAGACCCCTTTGGGTTAATTTAATCAGTCTAGTCTCCAAGTTGTAGGCTCGCCCTAGATTATTGTAGGGGATTTCAATGCCATTCAATCTACTTCCGATAGAGCTGATAGATCCAACTATCGAATCTTAGCGTTTAACAACTTTGGTGATTGTCTTAATCAAGTTGGCCTCGATGATCTCAGATATGTGAGGAACAGATTTACATGGGCAGCATCCTCGGGTCCTTCTCGTAGACAAAGAAAAATTGATAGGGTGTTGACTAACACGACCTAAAACTCTATATGCTCCTTTTATGAGGCTTCGTTTCTTCTTCCTGAGTCTCGAATCATTCTCCTATGGTTGTTAGGATCTTTCCTATCCCCAACACCTGTAAGCCCTTTAAATTCTTCAATTTTTGGATGACGCATCCTTCCTTCTTTGATCTTGTGGCTCAGGCGTGAGACTCCCCTTTCTTTGGCTTGCCCATGTACATTCTCTGTTGTAAGCTACGGGCTCTTAAATATAGGCTTAAACTCCTGAATAAGGAGGCTTATGTGGATATTTCAGCTAAGATAGTTGATGCTAGGAGATTACTCTCGCTGGCTCAAGATGCCATTCAACTAGACCCACACAATCAGGAGCTAGCAGATGCGGAACAGGAACACATACAGGTTTTCTCCAAGTTGCACCTTCAAGAGGAATCCTTTTTTTATGCAGAAATCCAGGGTTTGTTGGCTTAAAAAGGATATCTAAATATTAAGTTTTTTCATCACTCAGTCAAGAGAAACCACCTCTGAAACAGAATCATTTTAATCTATAATGGGGACAATCTGGTTTCTAGTCCTGCTGAGGTTCAACAGCTCTTTGTCTCTCATTTCCAAGCTCTCTTAGCGGCTTCCCTCCCTTCCTATGTGTCTACAATTAAGGAGATCCGGTCAAAACTAAATCATACACTTGATGATGATCAAATTCGGATCTCTCTTAGCCTATCTCTAATAAAGAAATCCAAGATACCCTCTTCTCTCTTGGGAATGGTAAAGCACCAGGCCCGGATGGTTTTAATGTGGACTTCTTCAAGCGGTCTTGGCAGATTGTTGACCCTTCAGTCATATTGGAGGTTTGGGACTTCTTCACTTCTGGTCAGCTTCTTAAGGAGATTAATGCAACCATCCTAACCTTAGTCCCAAAGATCCCCAATGCTTCGTCTGTTAACAACTTCCAACCTATAGCTTGTTGTAACACAATCTACAAATGCATTACCAAGATTATGGCTAATAGGTTAGCCATTGTGTTGCCTGCGATCATCAGTTTACCTCAGAATGCTTTTGTTAAAGGTAGACAAATTAGCGATAACATTATGTTAGCCTAGGAATTGTTTGTTGATTTCCATCATGAACCTTACCGGCCTAAATGCATCATTAAAGTTGACTTCTGCAAAGCCTTTGATTCAGTAGACTGGAATATTATTGAATTAACCTTATTAGCCTTCGGGTTTTCTCTTGATTTTGTCCATCGAATGATGGCTTGCATTCGGTCCCCTAAGTTTTCTATCTCCCTTAATGGTGCTACACGGCTTCTTTTTGAGCGGATGGGGGATTCAACAGGGTGACCCTATGTCCCCATATTTATTCACTCTCGTTATGGAAGTTTTTACTAGGATTCTCAACACCCAAATTGACAAGCTAGGTTTTGATTTCTTTTGGAGGTGTAAAGCATCCAGACTCTCCCACCTCTTCTTTGCAGATATGACATCCGCGTCTTCTCAGAAGGTAATATGACATCTTTGCGTCTTCTCTTGGATAGAATTCATTCCTTTGCAAGTTGGTCCGGGCTCAATCCTAACCTCAACAAAAGTGAAATCTTCCTTTTAGGTGGCCTTGATTCTCTAATGAATGCTCTAGTAAGTACCTCCAAATTTCAACTGGGCTCTCTTACTTTTAAGTACCTCGATGTGCCTATTATTTCCTCAAGATTGGGTAAGGAGGCTTGTGTTTCCTTGGTGAATACAATTACTTCTCGAGTTCAATCCTGGACTAACCAGTTTCTTTCTTTAACGGGCAAATTGCAGCTAATCAAATCGGTCCTTCATTCTATTCAGGTTTATTGGTCTAGTGTGTTTATCCTTCCCGTCTCAGTCACTAACCGAATTGAACAGATTTTTCGGAAATTTCTTTGGAGAGGCCTGACCTTAGGGCCTAGGGGTGCAAAGGTTGCATGGGTGGATGTCTGTTTACCTAAGGAGGAATGTGGTTTGGGTATCAAGTCCCTTCAAATGAACAATATTGTTGTCGTGATCAAACACCTATGGCTCCTTTTCATCGATAGGGAGTCACTTTGGTCTAAATGGATTCATTCCATCTTCTTAAATCACAAAAACTTCTAGATTGTCTCGAGACCTACCTATTGCTCTTGGGCTTGGAAGAAGTTGCTTGGCCTCTGTGATTTGATCCAACATTATTTTAAGTGACGTGTTGGTAATGGGCTATCTGTCTCTTTTTGATTTGATCACTAGCACCCACGTGGTATGCTCTACAAGCTATTCTCTGACCGTAAAATCTACTACTCTGGTATACCAAGGCTCGCTTCGATAGCTTCTGCCTTATATGCCTTAACCCTCCCTTATGTTGTTGCGACCTCCATAGTGTGTTGGGATGATCCCCTTTCAAATCTCAATGAGGCTAGCGACTGTCTTCTATGGCTTGGTCATTCCTTGGGGGCGTTTTCTACTTCCTCAGCTTAGAGCCTTCTAAGACCGAGAGGTGCCGTGGTCCCCTGGTTGAGATTTATATGGAACCTCCTTACCTCCTCGATATCAGACCCATTTATGGTTAATCTCCTGCAATCGACTGCCAACCCAGGTATTATTGCCTGCTTATGAGAGAATCCCTGATGTTTCTTGTGCTTTCTGCTCTTCTATGCCTGACTTGGTTGATCACCTATTCTTTGGATGTTCTATCACTAATCACCTTGCATCCTTTTGGGCGGCTAAGTGTAACCTACCTTGGAGGAATCATGCTTGGAAGGACAATCTTTTGTGGGTTATTGAACATCTTTCTGATGCAACCTTCCACCAATCTTTGGCTCGCTTTGCCTTTGGTGCCTTATGTTATCTCATTTGGAAAGTGAGGAATAATATTATCTTTCGCAATGAAAGATTTTACCTCCCGGCTTTAAAGGACCACCTTCGTAAAGCCGTCAATGATAAGGCTTTAACCTTTCTCAAGGTCTCGAACAACCCCTGTAATAAAAGACTCCAACATAGCTGGGGCATCCACCCCTCCATCTTTGATTGATTTTGTCTATTGTTGTTTATATTCCTTGGCCTAATGGTTGGTGAAGCTGCCTCCTTTGCTTCTTTGCTGCCCACCTTGCTGTTTCTGGTTGATGCTTCTGATGGAACTCTCCCGCGTCTTTCTTGAAGTTGCGGCTTGTGTTTTCATCTTGGTGTACCTCATGCTCTTGTCCTCTTTTAATCTTTTCCTTGTGCGGGGCACAATGTTGTGTGCTCTTCACCCTCGTCTCTTTTGTTGGCCGCTGTTTTGGCTTTTGCTGTTTTTTTTTTTTTTTATTTGCTTTATATCTCTCTCGCAACTCTCCCCTCCCCTTTTCTCCCCCTCGGCCCCCTTCCACTCGTTTGGATTTCTTGTCTTTCTGAGTGTAAGCTGGTGCCAGGGCCCCCTTGCTGTACAACTGTATAGCTTTTTATGCTTTCTCTATATACCTCTTACCTTTTACCAAAAAAAGAAAAGGAAAAAAGAGATGATTATCTAAACTAACATACATAAATCAATATATGTACAATCAAAAGAATATATACATGCAATCTTGAAAAATACAAAGATAGAAGTATTCTTATTATCTCTAATATAGGAAAATATTTTAGAGAATTATCTTAATTATATCTAACAATTTAAATATGTCAGAGAGCTTAATATAATTGATCCATGGAGACTGCGGAGTGTTTTATGGCTCTATTGATAACCGCACGAGCTTATTAATTAAAAGAAAAAAATCAATATATAGAAGAAATGTATTAAGAAAGGAAAAGCTCAGTCCTTTCGACCGGTCTACGTCCATGATATACGGCCAAATTACGCGGCGTTACCACGTTTCGCGTCCCCATTTGGTTGACCAATAGAAAAGAAAGTTTTGACCATGTGAGCAGTGTCAGCATGCTTCACATGGCTTCAGAGATTTTCCATCGAACGCCATATCTCTATCGCTTTCTCAATAGTACTTTCTTGTTATGCAACAGACAAACTTTAAAATCGCCAATATAAACTTCATGGTATTGCAAAAATTCCTCATATTTATAATTAAAAATAATAACTCTTTCATCCTACTACATATATCTAAATTCATTTCCTAAAACGTACAATTTAAGTCTGCAAATAAATTATTATCAAGTATTAAATTTCACTTTTTTTTTATTTTCTTGACAGCTTAGATGCTCTTAGGCTAGTAAGGCACTAAAATGAAATACAGGTAACGAATACAAATGAGTATTTTATATGAGGTACTTTCCACCCGACAAAGACAATCAATGCAAGTTCCCATTTTAGGAAGAGGCAAGAATTTGGATCTTGCAATCTCTTATCCTGCCTTTCTGACCCTAAAACAGATAATTATATGTGTGTGTGTGTATACATATATGTTTATATGAATTTTGACCATTATAGGGAAGACAAGGAAAGCGCTAGCTAGTAGCTAGTAATAACTTAGTCTTTTGGCCGGGGGGTTCTTCTCTAGAGCCTTCATGATGGCCAGCCAAGCACAGCCCAAATATGGCGCTGCAAGGAAGAAGAAAAATGTAGTAGAACGTTGATGAATTTGCATGGTGAACATCACGGGGTTGATCGAGGAGTGAAACATCGTCGGATTGATCAAAGACGTCAAGAGCTACTTAGGAACTTAATAAGGGAGGGAGGCAATGCGAGCAGTCATGAAAGTTATTGCTATAGTTTGCAGATGATCATGGAGATCTGACTGAGGCAACACTAATGTTTAGGTGTGTTTTAACAAACGTGAACGTTTTATTATTACAGGGAGGGTAGCAATTCATCAGTAGCGGAAGCGTGCGGTTGCAGTAATTTGGAAATTCTCATTTCTTACAACTGCAGTAATCTCCTGCGTGATCACGTGACTTTATGGCCCTGCATCGCCAGCTCACTTCTCTGCCAATTACTTACAAGTCAAACTTTTTTCCCGGTCAACGAAACTCTAATGCATGCCCCATCCTCTCTGGATTCTGCCACTCTTCCTCTCTCTCTCTCTCTCTCTCTCTCTCTCTCTCTCTCTCTCTCTGTGTGGAAAATGACAGCTAGAAAACAAAGCACTTGTGTCTCGCCGAAGGGGAAAAAACAAAGAGTTGTGAACTTACTTTCCTTGTTTCTGGGCAGATCGTGCCAACCCGTTTTGCAAAAGAACCAAAAGAAAACGATGGAGAGTAGATTTTCATGTCTCTCCCGGCTATGACTATCGTTTTATTTTGTACATGTTGAGTCTGAATGAATTCCGTGGATTTTTTTAAAGGTTATTATAGGATAGGAATCAATTTCTTTAGAATCAAGTACGTACTCTGCAATAATTTAAAGAGTTTGTGTAAATGAGAATGTTACATGCAATGCATGCACAATGAAAGCCCTTTACATTTTCTTTGAAGCTGAGTAGGGTTTTTATTTCCAGGGTGGGAATCTACTACAATTTTCCCTGAGGATGCAGTCCTATAAAATCTCCATTTGTTGCGTCCGACCTCCTAACACAAACAAATCAAAATAAATAAACGTCTTGACTTATTACATTCAGCCATCAACTTTCTTCATTTAATAAATATGAGTTTGTGTGAATGAGGAAGCATTCTAATAAAAGAGTAGTAGCCAACCCTCTTGTTAGGAGAAGTAGATGGCATGTCCTCATGCTAGACCAAGAGGTACCAACTTATAACTTCTGATCCAGCACAGCAATTCAGCAGGCAAAACACTACAAAACTGAGCCCCAGGTATCACACAGCTGCCTATAACAGAGCTGGATCTTTGCCTTGACAGCTTTGCCACCACTGAAACTCAATCTCATATCGTTAATAATATAGCCAAAGACAGTACTCAACATCCAGAGAATCTTGTACAATTGTGAACGTTTCTATCACTCTCCCTCATTCTCAGAAACTCTTCCAGCAATAGGAAGAGTCTCCAGTTAGAGAGAGAGAGAGAGAGAGAGAGAGAGAGAGAGAGACTAGAAACTCCTTCCTTTCGGTTTTTTTGTTCAATCCAAGCAACCCATAAAAAAACCAGTTTTAAGAAATTCCATTTATTCCTCAACATCACAGAATATTCCATACCAAAATTTTCCTGAAACCCACCCCCTCTTTCTTCGGGAAGCAAATTTCACTCCAAGGAATTTGGCCCTCTTGCAGCATCAACAAAGCCCTTCCATAAAGTTGCAGCATACCTTTGCTCAATATGTTTGATCACTGTCTTGGGCAATATATAGATACAACATCAGTAGTTAACAAAGCTAAGGACACTTGTACTGATAAGGTGCAATCTCCCCGACATATAAATGCTTCTTTGTTGTCCAATGCCAGCCTGTGCAGAATTTAGTCAGATAAAGGCCTAGAATCACCATTTTTAAGCCAACGAGGGATCAAGGTTAGCCCCAAGTACATGACTGGGAGAAAATCAAGCTTGAAATAGATGTCACCGCAAATCCCAAATGAAATGAGTTCAGTCTTTTGCGGATTTAGCTTCAACTCAGCAAACAATAAAACTGCTCGAAGATAGAGAGAACTGTTGCAAAGGAGTGCCTATCACCATTTAGAAAGATCATAAGATCGCCCCCAAAACAAAGATGTCGAGCTAAATCCTCTTACACATTGGATGAATTTTAAGATAACCTTTATCTGCAGCCACATTTAGAAACCTATTAAGAACCTCCATTGTCATTACAAATAGGTAAGACAGATAAAGGATCCCCTAGTCTGAGACCTTTTTGCCTCTTGAAATAACCAGCAAGCTCCCCATTCATATTACAGAGAATCAAGGAGTAGTAATACGCTGCTCTACCCACTTCAAGAACTGAGGAGGAACATTTATAGCCGCAAGAAGATTAAGCAGGAGCTTCCATTTGACAGAGTCGAATGCCCTTGTGATATCAACCTTGCTAGACCATCTAGCAGTGACATTTTTCACGCGATAACCCTTAGCAACTTCATGGGTAAGCAATACATTGTCACCAACCTTTCTACCTTCTATAAATGTCGATATCGCAAATCTACATCACATGTTTCTTTGATGTTATTGGAAACCAGTAGTTTTTTTCTTAGAACATTCTCATGAAGCATTTTCCCCTACAATGTAATAGATAGGACAAAACCTTGTTTGGATTTGCAGTTTAACCATGCAACTCTACGAAAAACATGCATGTGTCTCAAGAATTAATTATCATCCTAACAATTAAGTGTATGAGACTTTTCAAGATTGTGTCAGGATAGAGGGGGGAATTGTACAGGAAGTCCTAAGCCTTGTGTGTGAGATGCCATCAAGTCCTAAGCTTTTCAATTCGTTTAATAAAACCCTAAACCTTTTTTGAAAAAAAGTGCAATAAAATCCTTTTTATGAATAGTACCTAAATTTGCCGATATGTCTCTTGAAAAGTCCTTATATGTCGTCCTCAAATTTCATTTTCTACGTAATTCATTACTTAATTGCATTTTTATACAAATTAAGGACTTAATTAAACCACACAAAAGGTTTAAGACTTAGTGCTGCAAATTTCCTCTTGTATGGAGATTCAAACTCAATCCTTGAGTTGGCTCAACGTACAAAAGTACCATTTGAACAAGCAGCTCAGTACTGTTACGAGTTAACTTCTTTCTTCCAATTACAACAACTTCTAAGCAGTACACCTCGTGTTCAAACCTCGACATTTTGGTTGCAATAAGTGAAAGGCCACTATCAACTGGTGCCGTGCATATCTACTTACTTTGTAGATGCGCCATCCCATCTCACGTGAACTGTATTTATATATGCATATAATGACCTTTGTGTATATAATACCTAAAGCAACCCAGAGGTAGTATTCAAATGTCAAACACAAAACTCAAGATAGACAGCGAATTTCTCAGGCGGATCCTCAACCGCATCTTAGTTATATTAATTATTACATCAAAAGACGAGACCTAATACGGGACAGACAAAAAACATATGTATCTCTGACTGGGCAAGTTGTAGAACTTAAGATAGAAATGGAAATGCTAGGAATCTTAATTCGATTATAAAGAGAGTGTTTAGTACGATAAAATGGAGAAATTAGTGGTACAAAAAGCGGAAGGAAATGCAATAAGAATTTTAGATGTTGAAAATGTACATGAAGCAATTGAGATTCCTATCGGAACGCTTAACTTAAATATAAAGAGTCCATCGACCATAATTGAAATTGAAAAGCGTAATGCTAGTTTTTTTTTTTTTTTTTGATGTATCAATCATCTAAAGGGATAAAATCAATATGTAAATTCATCCCTTATATTTAGAGGAGTACAGTACATTGTGAAATTGAAAAAGGAAAATGACCTATGGAAATATATATATAGTCCAGGGTCTTCCGACGAAGATGCTTTCTTGCTGTGCAAAAGGGCAGCCGGATACTCCCAAGTAGCCCGGATACAAACACAAAAGCAACAGAACAAAAAGGTTGATTCTTTTGGGATAGTGTTTGAATGCCCATTGACCACCCTTTGAACATAAAAACCCATGTCATGACAAAACATCACATCTCGCATGACATGCCTGCATGCGATGCATGCCCCATCTTGTCCAATTTAAATAACCGAATAAACTCAGAGCACATAAAATATCTCACTAACCGCATTGGGCACGCGTTATTCGGACCATAGCCTGAGTCCGTGACGACCAATAAACACAATCGTCTGTTCTCGATGCGATCGTACCCTAACCCACGTACACAAGCCCGTTCCTCCCCCAGACCTCCCAAAAAAAAAAAATCGAAAATATAAGTTAAAGAATATAAAGAATGAAGGGGGGAAAAGGTTACATCGAGCGCCACTCCAAAAGCAAAACCTTCTCCTTCCCCCACACTCTCCCTCCGATATAAATATAGACATCTACTTCGGTAGGTTGCAACAGTTCGAGAGGGTCCCTTGGAAAGTAATTGTGTTTGGGAGGGTGCTCTGTCTGCCTTCAATTCCATATGTTGTTTTTGTCAATCATTATCCTCTCGTTCGCATCCCACCCCATGTTCCGCTGAGGCTCTCCCCCCACATCATATGGCATTGGCATGCACGAAGAGTCATGCACAACTCCGATCCGCACAACAATAACCACCACCACCACCTAGTAGGCCCTAGGATCTCCTTCTCCAATGACTTCGTTGAGTCGCAGTGCGCGGCGAGGCAGGAGCGGAGGTCTGCCGCCGCTGGCGAGGCCCCGGCCTCGTCCGACTTCGAATTCTCCGTCTCGAGCTACTCGATGATGAGCGCCGACGAGCTCTTCAGCAAGGGCAAGCTTCTGCCGTTCAAGGAGAAACCAACCGCGGGGAAGGGCACCACCACACTGAGGGAAGAGCTCCTCGCGGGCGATGACGACAGTGGCTGCAGCGCATCCCGTAGGCCTCCAAAGGGGTCAGGGAGATGGAAGGGGTTCTTGGGTTTGAGGAAGAGCCACATCGGGTCCAGGAAAGCTGATAAGTCGTGCGAGGCTTCTTGCGATGGTAGTAAGAGGACTGCTGGTTTCGGAGTAGTTCCTGATAGCATGCATTACCACGGCAAGACTTCACAGGTAAAGATATCAAGAAGTCCAAGCATTCAATGTAGACAAAAAAACTGGTTCTGTTCATTTCGTTTTTCATCTTTTCCCCCTTTTGACATTGCCTTATGGATCTCTTGCAGGAAATGACGAGCGAGGGAGGGTCGAATGGTTGCATGGACGAGGAGATGGAGATGTAGCTTAAAGTAGGGAAATTCGCTTGAAGTTTCTTGAATTTGTAGAGCACCGAGGGGAGGATTGGATTCTTGCTAAATTTTTTTCTTTTATATTTCCTTCTTTGTTTTTTTTTTTTTTTTTTTTTGGCGGATGAACATTACGGGTGGTCACATCCAAGATTTAGAGACAAACAGACTTGTGTGTTCAGTGGGGTTGGTTTCCGTTTCAGCTGCTTCTAGTCGAATCTTGATATTGTGTTGTCCTTGTCTTGGCATCTTGCTGTTTTCTTATTTCTGCTTCGGTCTGGCTGTTCTTTGTATAATATTATCTTATAGTTTGGAGGTCTTGACCCGTCTTTATATGTTTGACCCGGATACATTCTTGTGGGAAAATTAGTAACGAAAGACATATGTATAAAGCACAGACATATGTTGGATGAAATAGCAAGCAGCTCGCAGACCAGACCACCCATAAAGAAGTAGAGAGAATCAAACCACGCGCACGCGCAACCGAACAGTGTCCACGTCTTGTCCTCGGTATAATATTTTTTACAGAAAGTGTAGTAGCATCTAGCATCTCTAAGAAGATAATTTATTGCATGCCCTAGATCACATTTCCAAGAAATCGCCCTTTTCACCTTTTCTTTTTTAGTAGCGTAAAGTGAACTTTTTACGTAAAATTGCAAGAAGACTTCGATGGTTCAGGTCCGGGTTCGTGGCCGTCTCTTTTTACGTAAGAACCTGTTCACTGCAAGCTGGCTTTCCAAAGTTTTCTTCTTCTTTTCTTTACATATTTTTGCCAACAATGAAATTTCAAGAAAAGATAAAACCAGGGAAGAAAAGAGGCATTGGAATGGGAAATTTTGGTGAATTGATGGAGGAGGAGAAGATCAGATATCGCGAGAGAATTCGATTCGACTTGATTTTCTTCTTTTTTTGTGTGTTTTCCCCCCCTATTTTCCAGACAATCAATAAAGACAGCTAAGCATAAAATTGGGGTGGGGTTGGTCAGAGCGGTCAGAGAGACCAGGCTTGCATGGTCAAATGCAAGTGTTCTTAATATTAAAATGTGGGGGGGAAACGGCCATTTATTGTCGCGGGTCGCTGCTACTAGGATGCTTCGAGTGTAGTACAGTTCAATACGGATGGAGGGAGAAATGCATATTAAAAAATACTGTTTCCATTATGAAGGCATGATGTAGATTTAGTGCATTCAAAGATGCAAGAGGTGCCACGTCGTTTTTATTGGTCTAAAAGTATCCAATGTGATAAAAAAAGTTAATGTTTACATCGTACCATCACTAATAATCAAAAGCACTGTCGTGGAAAAACGTTTCGGGGGAGCTTGTTCAAGCTTGGTTGTGTTGCGGTGCAGATAGGCAGGACGGGAACGAAAACGTTCTCATGCTCCAAGATTTCAGGAGCGAATACGCCGGTGTGCCCTGATGTTCGATGCAAATTTGAAGGCGACATTAGTTACAAGCGCGATACGGTGTGTCATGGATGATGGGGACATATAACAATTCAATTTCCAAAACATGTTTCAAGTGGTCAAGCTCCTAAAATGAGCACTTTCAATAGCCATACAAGGTAATCACCATTTAGGTTTGGGTTTGCTTGGAATCACACAATCAGGTATTTCCCATCCAATGTGGAACTTGAGACATTACATGAAATGACTATAGAATGAGATTTTTTCACATGGTGACCATTGTGTTTCTACATATCGGTATATAATCAAATTATGATAGTTCGTTACATGTAAAGATGACGCGAGTCAGATAAGTAGCCATGTCATAAGGACATGGATTAATATCTAGCCCACTAGAAAAGGTTAAGGGGGTTGCCTGCATTGGGACGTTGCTACCAATCTACTATGACGTTTGAACCCATTTACCCAAAATATATGTCCACCGAGCTAGGTTAGGCCTTGCAACAACCATTACCCTTATCCGCCTAATGCCACCCAAGAAGTAAGCACCAAAAAGCAGAAATATTAGTTATTTTTTGCAAGTTATATTAAAAAAATAAAAATAAAAACTGAATAAAGCAAAATGTTGTAACGAGCTGCATCTATGCATGCATCAACTAGGGGTGAGCACACCCCAGTTCAATCAAAAAACCAAATCAGACCGATCGCTTTTAGGCAATTCCCGGTTTCCAAAATTTGAAACCAGTGAGAACTGCACTGATGGCACAATATTAACCTTGGTTTAGTCTTTCTCACTGGTTCAGATTTATCTATACTTCTTTTGTTGGATTCTAAGTTTTCCCAAATTGAATACATTGTCAAAGTCAAGAGATACAGTTTACACAAGTTAACAATTAACTAAAGGATAGATGACTGCTATCTGCATAAGTGCTTGCTTTGTTGACCAACAAAGGGGTTCTGTTTGATGGCCTCTAGTAACTTATGGTCACGTGTGACTGGTCAGAGTTACAAAAATTTGTGCATGTATTAGAGAATAAACAATAATAATAAAAAAAAAAAATTACAGCCAACTGACCCAATTCCCCAGTGGATAGGATTGGTTCCCAATTTCATGAGCCACAAGCCAACCAAGTCTAGTCCAATTCCTAAATAGATAGGATTGGTTCCCATTCCATGATTCATGAACCGACCTGGCCTGCTCCAATTCCTGGTTTTAGAATGAGAACTGGCCCACCTTGGAACAGATCATTCCCAGCACTAATATGTAGGATAGTCATGTCTTACTCAAGAACGCTGATCTTATGCATGCATTTTGATGAGCACTTTACATGCGTAAGTAGTGTGTATTATGCACGTCACACATAAAAGAACTAACAAGATAACGTGTGCGAGAATCTCCTCTTCGCAATAAAAGTTGCTTAGTAAGAGGGCCATGATTGTATAAGATTAAATGTTGTATTTGACGAGCCCAGATTGTTTGCATTGCAGATGCGCAAGCATGTCCATTTGACAGCCCACCGCCTCACGAGCCAACCTTGGAATTCAATGCGTCGCGGCCCTGAAGAAATCTTTGTAGATGGTTTACATTGATATCCCTCTGCAAGTGGTACATGAGCCGCTGAAGTCAATGGTCATGTCACATGGACAGCTTTGAGGAGTTTGCACCGCAACATGGTTCGATAGTTCTAAAAGTTATCCAGGCTTTCTGAAATTGACATGTCAGGTTCAGATTCTGCAAGCGCTCGGACCTCCCACGCTTGTCGTCTTTACCTAGCCGACAATGACCACATCATGTTTGGGCCAGCATGAGAGCCGAGCTGGTTGATTGAGTGAACGGAGCATATTCATGTCGATAGCACGTTTTAGCTACTATTTTTCTGTTAATCCAGCTTAGAAAGCCTCAGAGAGAGAGAGAGAGAGAGAGAGAGAGAGAGAGAGAGAGTCTAAACTAAATTAACAAGAGTTCCCTAGACATTCACTCAAATATGTTTCCTAGATTGATAATGAAGGCCTACACCTACATTTTTAATCGGTGGATGTACAAGCATGGTACATAAGACAGAACCACAGAGAACGAGAAACGCAGGACGAGACATGGGAGTCATTACCATGGGGCAGTCACTTCTTCCTGGAATTTCAGTTCATAGCTCTCGACTTTTGGCTTCAGGCACTCAATTTCTGCACTGACTCTTCGATTATCTTCCTTCAATTCCAGGAGCCTTGCCTCTAGATTGCTAATTTCTTCATCCGCACAGTCCCGATTTCTCTTGGATTCAACGTACTTTTGCGTCTCCATAGCCATCTCTGACTCGAAAGCGAGCCCCACAAGCTGTTTCAGCCGAGCACGCACGAACCCAACATTCATGCCCAGGATTTTGAAGGCCTTCAAGGTCTTGTCCCAAGTCTCGAACTCTTCTCGAGTGGTAGTGATCTTGCAAGCCCTCACTGCATCAGCCACATGGACTGTTTCGCATATAATGCCCACAATAAGTTTATAGTTCATGCCCTTGAGGAGATTCTCGTGGAGAAACACATTCTGACTGCGGCAGAGCTCATAGTACTTCCTCAGGATGTCTTCAGAGAGCTCTGAATTGACAACCATCCCGTCTATCACAATGTGGAAGTTAGAGAAACTGTCAACATCCTTAAACTGGACATCCGGCAGAGACAACTTGAAACCCTCTAAGACTTCTGAATTAACGCCTTCACTATCATTTTCCGATTGCTCCACTAAACATTCTGGGTTAGGAGTTGACTTTTGCTGGTCCGACTTCTTTCTTCTTTTCTGCACAATGGCTAATGGCAGCGAACTTCCGCGCCTCCTTCTTGGTTGTCTAGCTGATGCTTCATGGTTGGTGCCATCTTCTGTACATTCATAGTAGCAACAGCAAAGTATGCTTAGGAAACAAAAGAAATAATCAAAGTCTTCCAAAAGTCGCAGACGGATGAAGGAACAAATAGAGGAAAATGCTTGCCTGCTTCAGCCTTTTTGGAAGGGGCATCCAGATTTAGAAGGCCAAGTGCGCCGTCAACTTCAGCAAGATTGCCCGCCTTTATTATGTAAACCTGCAGAACCATAATGAAATTAGGGTGGCAAACAGATACGCAGATGATAAATGAGTTTCCATTCAAGCACTCAAATTTGTTTATATAAGTTCATCCAATAGGAGAAGCAGATTATGCTAAGCTTATCATAAATGATAGCGTAACATCATCTATTGATCTCAATTTTATCATTCAAACAAAGACAATAACTACTTTCAATGTTATATAATTGTATACTAGATGACAGCATGAGTTAGGGGCAGTTAATTCACCATGCCCAACTGAGGTAGAAGCCATCTACAGGCTCAAGCTTTCAAAATGCAGTAAGCTTTCAAAATGGTAGTCTTTACCACCAAAGCAGCCTTAAGTGATCTGATCACAATTTTCTCCAATATATTCCATCTATCTGTTGTGTCAAGAGAAAACCTTTCTGAGATTCCAAGTGTAACTTTTCTTAAGAAGTGTATCCTCCAGAACTGGATAACTACTGCTCTTCCCGACCAATGTTAGTTTCTGCTATTGCCATTCCATCTTCTATTATGCTTACAAGATTAGCATAGCTGGAACTTTTCAGATTATGTTTTCGAAAATTTAAGAAACAAAAAGCAACAAATGAAGAACTGACATAGCGTGTAGCATAAATTCCTCGCACAAAATTGCAACTCAATCATAATTCTACTTAATTTAATGCTTAAAGTCATTATAAGCAACCCTTATCTATCCAAAATCCTTTCAAATTCACCGGGAAAGAAGAGGGGAAAAAAGGAAGCTTCATTCAGATACCAGCAGTATAAACTTATCCTTTAGGAACTCAATTCTGCACTATAGTCTAGTGAATCAGAGATGGATAAACCACTCTGAGTATGCTCTGTCCTTTTGAGTGCAAGAACAGCGCTAACCTGGAAGGTTAAAGAATTGAATTCCACTCTCCCTGTTGCAATAATACAGGGATGACTCCTAAATTATGCCTTTCCACCAGTTTATAGGTTGAACTTGCCCAGGTTTGATAAATCAAGTTTCAAACAACAGTATGGTCTAAAACTTTAAGGTGCTAGATGCAGCCTAATTATAAAATATCTCCTCTTTTCCTTGTGATCTGAGAATTTGTTCAAAACTTACCAAATCATAGCATAAACTGCCATCATTTAGCCATTAACGATCAGATTATAATCTCTACAATTTCTGTCTCCATTAGTTATCTAACCAAAACTCCTTTCAACAAACTGATTACCTTTTTGTATATCAAATCCTATAGTCATCATTCTCTTACTAGGACTAGTTTATAATTTCCAACTCAGTAGTTATCCTCTGCGTCAATTGCTTCCAAGTAGTTAGTTATAAGCAACCTAGATGCATACCAAGTCATAGTTAAATTCCAGGCAAATTTACACCAAGCTGGAAAAACTCTTAGCCTTTTACCGCCATACCCAATACTCGGTAGCACCAAATTATTGCCAATCTAATCAACAAGACATATTGTCATCATTTTTTTTCCCTCCTTTTTCAACTAGGTGAGACCACTCATTCTTATTTTGGTGGTGACATTAAGACGATATGTCTTTTGACCTGGGGTTCTGAGCTAAGCCTTGGCTAAACCTTGGAAATCTTAATGCCATAATGAACCACAAGTTATTTAGGTGTTAAAGTATCACACATTGCTTGTCTACAAGGTCTATATGGGCCTTTTATTTATGCTGACTTCCTCCACCTATTGGCTTATACTTTTAGGTTGCACATTTTAACAGAGTCGCTGTTTGATTGTACAATTTTCTGCTCTTCTATCAACTGCTTTTTGCTAGGCTTCATCAAGACACTACCTCTTTAGGCCTTGTAATCATGGGACAGCATCCTCTTTGGTCTCTCTAACAGAATGATGAGTCAACTGAAGCTACCACTAGTTTATTCATCTTTGCATGAAAAAGTTTAGAAAACTCAGAAACATGACTTTTGTTATGTGGTGTAACTTTCTATTTTGCCCCTAGAAAATGTTTTAGCTACCTACTTCTATTTCCCTTGAACTCAGAAGCCAAAAACTGCGACTAACAAGAAACAGAGAGAAATGCTGCTTTTAGTTGATGTTTGCTTCACCAACATATTTCACATGAATTGTGACTAGTTCCACAATAAACCATGTTATACTACAGATCGTTAGTTTTTGTTTAGTTGGATCTAGATATCCTCATAATTTCTTTTAATTGTTGATTCCGTACCACAAAATGCTACTATCCAACTCCACTTCAGCATCATGTAATCCCCTATTTACCCCATGTGAATTGTATTATGTGTGCGTAATACACCATGTGAGACAAGTGGCAATTGTGTCCAGTTAAAATCAGCCTAAACTTGAGAAAGCATTATATCAGGATAGAATGATATCATGCTAAAATCTTAAGTCGTCTGTTCATAGTTTGGGTACCAAGGTGCATCTTCAGGTAGGCAGTTTTATCCAATTACTTAATCCTTCACCCTCAATGAAAGTGACGACCCAATGCAATGTCATCACTGCAAGGATACAATATTTCATATTTAACTCACCTAAAGAGTAAACTTATTTTGATCCTCATACTAATGGATCTTTCAACAGAAGATACATGCTGCATAAACTCATATGCACGAACAAAGTTCACTCTGCATCGCTGCTTAAGGAAACACCGTTTGGCACTACTACTACACAGATTTAATTAAATTCAATTAATACGATCAAGAAAACAGTTGAGATCAATTAAGTGATTACCTTAAATTTGTTAGGCTCAACTAGCTGGAAAACCAGAACATCTCCCTCAAGCAAATTGTGTCCAACAGAGAACTGCCTCCAACCAGCACTCAGCCCGGTCTTATGAGCAATGTACTTCATTTCGTACTGCTTCCCATATTCATCTTCAAGAACGATGGTAGTGTCTTTATTTGGCAAGTGAGCCCTGCAGAATACCCCAGGAAGCCCCTTTTCCACAGAGAAGAAATTTCAGTCTTTCAATTTTTAGTTTCACAAAATTAAATGCAAATCAAATCTTCAGCATTTTTGACAGTACCATCCAAAAGCAACTGCCCACATGGGATCGGACCAAAGCTTTGATGAAGCTAGGATATGTGGGTTCTAAGTTTGACTGAACTTCTTCCGCCCGAACCATTGCACCGGACTTAACTTCACCAGGATCAAGTGTCCCATCAAGTGCAGTCTTACTTTTCTTAAAGCTTCAAATCAATCCAAGTCCACATTTGTCACTTGGTAATTTACAAGATACAACCAGAAATTAGGAGAAATTTTGTATAAAATGAAGATGCTTTACTGACCTTAGAGATTTGCGAGAACGATCGGACACCACCTATAAGTAAGAACAGCAAACTTGTAAACAGCACGACTCAATCCAAGCAACTTGAAGTCTACTATATGATAAAGAGCATGATTGCACATTCTTACAATCACATATTTGAAGTAAAATGGAGGTTGTCAATAACGTCAGACAACCCAAAAGCAAAGAAGCAACTGGGGCTTAAAAACATAAAGGGCAAAGCAACAGTGAAATGCGCAACTGCCCAAAAGTGCTGAAGGTAAGGCTGTAGATAGATAAAGGCAAAAATTTCAAATTCCACTTTGTATGGAGCACAGTTCTTACACTTAGGTCAGGAGCTGAAGAACCAGTAGCCCGATCATTAATCCTAACATGCTCAATTCTTCTTCAGATGACTTACAGACATTTAGAAACCCCGTCCTAGATCAGATAGTTGCGAGCCGGAAGTGTAGCTAGATCAATTTAGGTGATAGTCAATCCCTAAACAAGACACAGGCACTCCACTCACAAGCCCAAAGGAAAGAAACTGCAGGAACTAATCTATAAACTCGATCTCTCCACTCTTTAGTACCAAAAATTCGCTCCTGTTTACTTAGCAGGGAAAACAATGAGTATTGCTTTAGCTCAGTTGAACAACATGTTGGAACCACACGGAGGATCCAAATCAAAACATTCATCATTCCAACAAAGCAAACAATGAGTAAATCTCATTATCACAGGACAATCATTTCAAAGTCCAAGTAAATAACCTCAAGCCATATGTTGTAAGCCGGACCAGAAACACACTAAAAAAGAGAATGGATTCTTGAATTGGCACCTAACAACCACTTCAATAGCAACCGAATGCAACGAAGAGCCTCAACAATTTCAAGACAGAACCAGCATTCTCCTAGGCAACACAAAACCAACCTGAGATCCCGAGTCCTTCATCTTGATCTTGAGAATCGTGCCTTTCCTCCTCCTCACTCTGACCTGGCAACCCAATAAAATTTCCACCAAAACCCAAGTCCTGGCTCAATCAAACCCAACAAGCTAAAAACAGGGAAAGAAACAAGAACGACGACCCAGAAAAGAGAACATTCATTTTCTCCTTTCATTTCGGCAGAGAGAGATGGAAGGAGGACCATGGACGAAGATCCGGCGTCGGCCTTGGCCCTCGACGCGGAGGTGGGGGAGAGCAGGGCCAGGGTGACGCCGCCTTCGGCGGGGAGCTTGAGGTTCCTGAGCTCCTCCGGCGCCGGCGCCGGCGCCGTGGCCTGGGGGCCTTCGTCCTGCATTTCCGTCTTGACCTGACCTGCCGCCATCGTCCGTTTGATCCGGAGCAGGGGAACGAAAGCAAATCGTCCACCTTGCTCGGTTCCTTCCTAGCGGGCAGCAGAGATGCTCTTCAGCTGCTTTTGACTTCGATTTTGGTTAAGATTTGTCTAAAGATCTATTTTTACGGGGACGACCTGAAAAAAGAAAAAAGAAAAAAAGAGGGGCGTTCTTTTAACGGTTGAATTTAAATTTAACTGAATATAACGTTGATTTTCTTTGTTCCTTTCTTTATAACTTTAGTTCATTAAAATTAGCTTTTAAGTACCTATGCTGTCTTTGATCAACTTAATCCGACTAATTTTGGCTAATTAGACGCAATGCACAAATTAGTGCATTAAAGTTAGTTTTTCACCATGACTTGAATCGAGACTTGAAGTAGGATTTAAAGGCACTTTCAAATCATAAAATGAACTAAGCTGCAAAACCAAATTGAATCACAAATACCATTTATTATTTTTGTCATTCACATATCTAGTAGCTTATCTTTTTTTCGAATTTGAGGTGACTTGCATATTCATTTTCAACGAGAGTCTATGATTCGGATGTTTATTTATGAATAATTTGGGTGTGCTTTTTAATATATTCTAATAAATCTTAATTCACAAAATAGCATAACAAATAAAGAAGAGTAATTTCTATGAGATTCAAAGGCAATTTAAGTAGTCTAGTCCGATCTACTTCGAGCTATAATTTATTTTGGGTTACTTACGTCCTATTCAAATTCCATCGTGCGCTCATCCTTGTTACCATAAAATAAAAAATAAAAAAAAAAGATGAAGATACTCAGCATTTGAGCATCGGTGAGATGTTTCAACATAATTTCTATAGAGTACCCGTCACGAAATTTCAGGTTCCAATTCATTTTTATCATCCCAGTCTTTATATGGGGAATTTTCACAATTTTTCCTTTGGATCATATAGCCATTTCAATCCTCTTCGTCCAGCACTCGTTTAGGGTCTGGACTATATGTTTACTCTTTTGTCAACCATTTAAAAATTTTCTGAGCGCATTGCCGCATGCAACGTGAATTAGCCATATATTCTAATTCTCCTAATAATGCGTTATTACAAGCAGCTAACTCATTTTCCAGCAATTCTTACAAACGCCTGTCCGAGGGTGAGACCGACCGAGAGCGCAGGTCAGGAGTCAGCGGTCCTGTTGGAGCTCCGTTTTGGGGGAATCAGGAGAGTAGAGTGGACGGCACGTGGTCTCTACGTGTGATGAGCCATGGAAATTATTGCACAGATTTGAATTGTGAATAGTCATTAATAACCTGAGTCTCGCTGTTGGAACCCCACATCTAGTGATTAATATTGTTGTCGGTGCACATATATTGAGTCGACGTAAAATTTTACCTTCACTAAAAAGTTATTACATAGACTCAATCTCTATAGATAGACACCATTATAATTATCGATATGATGGATCCAGCGTTACGTCTATGCTTATGTTGTCCACCTGTTCATAGTTCTCCTATTTTTTAGTGTTTTTTAAAACCTAAGAGGCAAACCCATAGACCATGGACTTCACTTATACAATACAATGATTCTTCTTAATCAACATGATGATAGATATAACAAGGACATGCCCAATTATCATTATGTTTTTTTAATGAGAACTTTGATCTTTCATTAATTTTTATAATTTTTCATATTTTAATATAGATTGTTTTTAATTAAACAAACCTAATTATTATTTGGAAATTTTCAAATAAGAGCTTGAAATAAGACCATTTTCTCAAAATAGGACCTAAAGTGGAATTTGTCTCAAATAAAAGGCTACAGTCGCCAAATTAGTCTCAAATATAGACTCAAACTAGAAGTGTGCAAAATAGCCCAAATCGAATCAAGAACCAATCACTCTTAACTCAAACTCGCTAGCTAGCCAAATCTTCCCTGACCTACATGTCATGTGACTATTACAACCACAAGAATAGAGGCGCTTTTGTCGATGGTTGTTATATTATTAGCAATGTCTCAAGAAATAACTTTGTCATTGACTAGCTAGAGTATGCTTGTTTTAGGCTAAATTTTGGGCTCAACCAACTCCATTCAACCATCTTGCCTAAGCAATTCACAAGCCATGCAAGTATTGAGTATATTAACAAGTTTACTTAATCTAACCTTCTAGTGAAGTGGCTACAATGGGGAGATAAAAACACTCACTTCTTTCATGTGACTGCAATCCAGAGGAGACGCATAAATAATATAACAATGCTGCAACTGGAAGACAACAGATGGTGCTGTGATCCAGAAGTACTCAAAACTCACATTCAAGCTTTCTACAGTAATCTATACAAAACAGAAAGGACACAGACATTACCAGCTAGTCCTGAACCAATGTCATTCTCCTATTAATGAAAGAATTAATGCAGAGCTGGAGGCAAACCCCATGATGGAGGAGGTGTAAGCAGCAGTGTTTCAGCTGGGTGCTTTGAATGCCCCAGGCCCAAACGGGTTCAATGACCTGTTTTACCAGAATTCATGAGAAGTATTAAAATCTGACCTGTTCCAGCTAGTGCAGAATTTCTTCAGCATAGGTATTATGGACCCATTGCTTAATCAAACTCATATAGCATTGATCCCTAAAGTGAAAAATCCAGAATCCATCAGTCAACTCAGACCAATCAGTTTATGTAACTTCAACTATAAAATTATTTCCAAAATACTAGCAAACAGATTGAAGAAGTGGCTGCCAGAGATAATAGAACCAGAGCAAAGTGCATTTGTACAGGATAGACAGATCCAAGATAATATCCTAATCGTGCAAGAAGTTTTACATTAGATGCGCATCACCAAGCGAAGAAGAAAACATCAAGCAGTTTTAAAGCTAGATATACAGAAGGCATACAATAGGGTAAAATGGGATTTTGTTAGAGATTGTATGCTAAAAATGGGTTTTTCAAGGAAATGGGTTGCTCTTATAATGCAATGCATAACAATAGTGACATTTAGTGTGAAGTTTAATGGTGTACCTACCCCTTTTTTCACCCCTTCCAAAGGACTGAGACAAGGTGATCCTCTGTCACCCTATCTGGTCATACTAATTTCAAATGTGTTATCATGGATGATGCAAAAAGTAGTAGCAAATGGCAGCCTTCAAGGAATACAGCTGACTAGAACATGTCCCAAACTATCTCACCTGTTATTCGCAGATGATGCTATCTTCTTCCTAGAAGGTACTCTAATGGAGTGTCAGAACCTAACACTTACACTGAATCAATATTGTCATGCAACAGGGCAAGCTATAAACTTAAATAAGTCAAGGGCGTCTTTCAGCAAGCATTGTCTTGTAACCTTACGGAGGAACTTGGCTCAGGAACTACGAGTACCTGTTATCGAAAAGACAGGTAAATATTTAGGGATTCCTACAGAATGGGGGCAATCGAAAAAGGATATATTTGCATGGATATTAACTCGAGTAAATTCAAAATCGGAGGGATTGAAGGAAAAACTACTTACTAAAGCAGGAAAGGAAGTGTTGATCAAGAGTGTAGTGCAGGTCATCCCATCCTATGCAATGGTGATTTTTAAACTACCAGTGTCCATATGCAGAGCAATTGAAAGGAGAATAGCATCATTCTGGTGGCAGAAAGGAGATAGTAAACGAGGGGTGAACTGGAAAAATTGGAATGCTCTAAAAAGAAGGAAGGATGAAGGAGGGTTGGGTTTTAAAGACCTGATTACTTACAATGATGTGATGCTTGGCAAATAGGCATGGCGCTTACACCACTCCCCAAACGCTTTGTGGGCCAAAGTCTTCAAGGGCATCTATTTCCCACTTGGCGATGTTTGGACTACTCAGAATGGCTAGAAAGCGTCATGGGGCTGGCGGAGCCTCCTGAAGGGTCGAGACACAATCAAAGACGATATAAGATGGGTAGTTGGGGATGGGAAATCCATTAAAATCAAATAGGATAAATGGTTACAGGGGATCATTGAGGGCCAACTAGAACAACAAGAACCTACCATGGTAGCTGATTTGATCAACGATACTACGCGAGAATGGAATCGGCCTCTGATAGAACAGCTATTTGAGGAAAATATAGCCAACGAAATTTTAGCCATCCCCCTGAGCACTAACCCTAAACCTGATCACATACTGTGGATAGGAAACATAGCAGGATTATTCTCTGTAAAAAGCAGATATAATAGGGCGTATTTATCAACTACAAGGAAAAATCAATACCAGGCCTCTTGTTCATACCTGCCTCCACGCAACCTATGGACGCAGATTTGGAGTCTCACAGTACTATCGAAGATTAGAACCTTCCTCTGGAGTATCTGTCAAAACGATATTCCAACAAGGGAGAATCTATACAAAAGAAAAGTCATCCCAGATCCTTTATGCCAGATTTGTCACACACAGGTCGAAACCACATAACATATTTTCTTATTCTGTCGATGGACAAAACGGATCTGGGAGGATCAGAGGTTGCATGGCATAAATCTCCAGAGAAACATAAAGCGAATAGATCAATGGCTGGTGGAGGTTTTTCAAGAAAAAAGGGAGATACCTGTATGGGTGTTCATCGGGCTAGTTCTTTGGCAGATCTGGAAGGCCAGGAACTCATGGATCTTAGAGGAAAACACCCACAGCCTCCAGAAATCATCGAGCTCGCACAGAACCAGACTATTTTACTATGACGCGGGAGATGAAAAACCAAAAGAACAAAAGTCAAGATCAGATCTTACCAGTGCGTTGGAACCCCTCAAAAAATCAAGAGGTGAAAATGAATGTAGATGCGTCATGGATGCCAGGAGAGTTCCTTGGATCTGTAGCAAAAATCGCAAGGGATGAATCTAGATCTGTAGTCTAAGGGTTTGCGGCCAAAGTTAGGGTTTCCTCGGCGTCTCAAGCATAAGCCTAAGCACTTCTCCACAAGATACGCTATCTAGAGGAGATAAGTTCAAAGCGTGTGGGGGAGGCGAAAAGTCAGATGGTTCGGTGGACATGTGAGAGCGACAGCTCATCGATAGTAGACTTTGTGCTGGGCCGGGCCGAGACTCCTTAGAACCTGCGTGAAGCAATCAAACGCTGCCAACAAGAATTATCCCAGTGCAATTATATCACCATCGGATCCTGCCCTCGAGATGCAAACTGCGCAGCCGACTGGCTGGCACATCAACATCGAGAAAGGAAATTGCCCGCGAATTGGATATACTCTCTCCCTCTATCTCTTGTGGATATTTTATGTTTGGATTGTAAGCTGTCGTTGCTTTCTAAGACTAAGTAATATAATGCATATATATGCTTTTCGACCAAAAAAAAAAAAAAACCTTCTAGTGAAGTAATTGCAACCTCTTCAGCGAGATTGATTCCCTCATTGGCTATGTAGCATCAAACCGATACGCAATACGCGACACAACCCGTCAACACATCATTTATCAAAAGTAAAAAACTTCGACACTTTAAGACATGTTGTATATCAAATATACATTTTTATATGTAAATTCCACAAATAAATAAATAATAATAAGAATCTAGAATGAATTTACACTAAAAACATTAATCCAACACTTGTTAATATCATTTATTGTTCTAATTTAACAAATTCAACTATATTCCATTACAATAATCCATAAATTTTGAAGGAAAAAAAGAAGCAATCCACGTTTCACTATTAAATTTAACATTTAACAATAAGCACACAAAAAAAATCCACATTTTACCATCAAATATAACGAAAAGTCATTCATCTACATTATCCACTTCTTCTAAAAAAGCAATAGATTCCATCTCCAACTCATCAAGTAAAAGACTTGCAACTTCAAGTACCCCCAACATCTTCAAATGTGTCAAATGCATCTCTACCAATATCCCATGTCTTGGTCTCTCCTTATGCATATTGTGGGCTTTTTCTTGATAAAAGGTGAAGGTTGTTGTAAATGAAAACCAAATCTTCTACATGTTTTAGGGTATCTTATTTCTTCTCACCAAGTATACAAAGGAGTACATACTCCAATTCCTCTCAACACATGATAAAAAAGAAGGTTATGCAAGAAACTTTAAGGTTGTGATTTGAAGCATTGGTGCACATGCACCATGATTAACCCACCAAGCTTTAGGATCCACAAAATATCAACTTTGATTGGAATCAAAATCTCTAAAATCTCTGTTTTTGCCTACAAAATCTATATACTCAAAATTTACCTTATTACGCTCATCCATGTTAGGAAAGTATTTCCTAAATTATTTTAGTCTTTCCTAAATCATTTTAGTCTTTCTTAGTTGATCTCCTTATTTTTGTATGGAGAAACTCAAATAGTATCTTTATTGAGCCATTGATCATTATAATACCTTATTTAATAAAATAAAATAAAAATAGAAAACCATAATAAGTAAGAAGAGTATTATATTATCATGTCAAAGAAAGAATAACTAATAAAGTAATAATTTCATACAATTATAGAACTTACCTTGGATTTCAAGCATATGCCAAGTAATGAAGTAGAGTGTTATTTCTTATCCAATGATCTACAAGAATTATATGAGCCACTTCATAAAATATGAACTCCTCATCTAGCCATTTCACTTCATGCGCATATATAACTTTTTTTCACTTTTTCAATAGGAGAAATATATTATAAGTGTCTTAACTTGTATAATGTACTTACTTTAATGCCACAACTTTTCGCGGGTTCACTTCAGCGCCACTTTAAAAAAAAATAAAAAAAATTCACTCAAGTGCCGACTTTCATTTGAGTCGCCGAAAATCTAACATGGCAATATTTTATTAATTTTTCAATTCCACATGGCTTGTTAGGCAATGCATGGTAATGTTTCTGTTTCTCTTAATTTATGTTCTTTTGTTCCCTGGAACAAAAAAAGAACATAAACCTATTTGGTAAAACATTTGTTCCCGGGAACAATTTCTCTAATTTTTTGTTCCCGGGAATAGTTTTGAGAAACAAAAAAAGTAGCTTCTTATTCATGGGAACAATTTCTAGAAAGAAGTCAATTTTCTTTTTTCTTTCTTTTGTTTCTCTCTCTTACTGCGGCCACCTCCAATTGCTTGAAGCCACTGCCAACCGCCACCCGCCAGCCATTGCTGCACGACCGCTCGCGGCCGACCGTCACTAGCAACCGTCACCACAGAGCCCATCAGCCATCGCCGCCGCCAACCACCGATGACCGGCTGTGAGAGGCAGCGGCCAATGGGCTCTGCGACGGCAGTCACCAGTGATGGTCGGTCGCAAGCAGTTGTGCAGCGAGCGGCAGTGGTCGGCGATCCGTGAGCAAGAATAAAAAATGAATAAATGCAAAAAAGAATTTGTTGCATTACCAAACGCATTTCTACACTTGAGTGGATGGATTGTCAGCCATTTGGGATGGATGATAGCTATCAGGAATTTCTATTGCAAATGTTCAACGAAGGAGATGAAGGGCCGAATGATAGCTACCGAACATTTTTGTTACAGATGTTCCATGAAGGAGAAGAATGAGAGAATGGGAGAGATGGGTTGGGACACCATCACGAAGAGGATGTGGAGGCTTTCAAAGCACACTAGATGGAAATAGAGCTAGAAGACGATGGGGAAGATGCGTGGGCTCCTAACACATCTACCTCATCATTTTCTTCGAGGAATTATATTGCACGTATGTTGCACATATATCGCATGTATGTTGCACGTTTATCTCACATATGTTGTACGTTTATCACATGTACATTATTATTTTGAATTTTTGGCAGTTCAACTGCTGGTGACTAGGCTTGCGCCATATATCAAGACAAATGTGGCTTTAAGCAATTTGTAGCTTCAGCTCATGACGAGCATCCTTGCTATGTTCTCATTGCTTGGGGGTGGTGTCAGCGACAATGATTTTTTAGAAGTTTGGTCACCGTTGGACAATTGTGATGGCGGGGGCCATATATTTCGTTGGGCCTGTTATTATGGGTTCAGCCCAAAATTTTGCATGTTGCTGGTCGGCCGCTCCTTGGCCAGCCTCGGCGCAAGCTTCGCCGTGACGATTGCCCCAGTTTATGCAACCGAAATCTCACATGCCTTCTCTCATGGCATCCTAATCTCCTTTTCTAAGGTACTTATTTATTTTCATTTCTTTTTTTTTTCCTTTCTAATTTTGTGGCATCTTTTTCATTTTTTTGTTTCCATCATTTAGGTGTGTATTAGCGTTGGCACTCTTTTTGACAATTTATCAAATTATATCTTCTCCAAACTCCTTCTCAAATATGCATGGCGTGTGATGCTTTTCGCTGGAGCAATCCCCTCAGTTGTACTCATGGTTACCTTCATAGCTTTCCACATGTCAGAATCGCCGGAGTGGCTCATTAGGTGGGGCCACCTAGGCCTCGCCAAGCCCATCCTTACCAAGACCATGAAAATTCATAAAACTAATTTGCAGGAAACTTCTTCACTCATGCAAACGCGCCCTTATCCCAATAATTTTAAAAAAAAAAAAAATCGAAATCATGAACATATCATGGTGTAGAAGATTGCTTTGATGATTATACCTCTGTATCATATACTTTGGGGCATTAAGCAATGTCATGCTCATACTTCATTCTATCATGCTGACCAGAAATAATTTTTCTGCGTGGTCTTGATAAGCTATATAGAAACTGCTGGAAGCACTACAACTAGACTGAAGTCTTTTAGGCAATGCATGGTAACGTTTCTGTTTCTCCCAATTTCTGTTCTTTTGTTCCCCGGAACAAAAAAAGAACAGAAACCTATTTTGTAAAACATTTGTTCCCGAGAACAATTTCTCTAACTTTTTGTTCATAGGATCAGCTTTGAGAAAAAAAAAAAAAGTAGCTTCTTGTTTCCGATAACAATTTCTAGAAATAAGTCAATTTTTTTTTTATTTTCTTTCTCTCTCTTGCCACGGCCACCTCCAATCGCCTAGAGCCACTGCCGACTGCCGCCACCGACCGTCACCGCAGAGCCCATTGTCCGTCGCTACTGCCAATCGCCGACCGCTAATGGTCAGCTGCAAGAGGCAGCGGCCGATGGGCTCTGCGACAACGGTCTCCGGTGACAGTCGGCAATAGGCGATTGTGCAGCGACGGCAGTGGCGGGTGGTGGCGATCAGCAATCCGTGAGCAAGAATAAAAAAAATGAATAAATGCAAAAAAGAAATTATTGCGTTGCCAGACATATTTATATTCTTTTTCTATTCAAAGAGTAGAAATTTGGTGTAGTTACCAAACGGGTTTTTTTACTCAGAAATTGTTCCTCATAATAGAAATAGAAAATAACTATTTCTGAAAAAAAAAATCACTTAAGTGTCAATCGTTGTTAAAAAGTAATCACCCCAGTGCCAATCTTAATGAAAAAGTGATCACTTCAATGCCAAAAAAAAAAACCTAAACGATATCATATAACAAGTTAAGAAGTAATCCTTCAATACCAATTGTTATAAAAAAAAAATGATCACTTCAATGCAAACATAAAAAAAAAAAAAATGCCACCTCAAATAAAATTTTCAGTTACAAAAGTCACGTAATTTCACTAGTCGGAATTCTTCACCGGAGACACTTAAGTGATCATTTTTCTCCAATTTTGGCACGTAAGTGAACCCACGAGAAGTTGTGACACTAAAGTGAAAGTCATACCCAAATTAAGGTATTTTTGGTGTGATTTTTCCCTTTTCAATCATTGAACCCCATATTTCATAAATTAAGTAAAGACAATGTTTGCCAGTATCACAACTTCTAAGTATGTCACAAGTAAGAGTCATGAAGAAAAGTATATAATCAATTGAATCCCCTAAAAATCATCCAACACTTTCTTCTTGACAATCTTAGCATTCTCTTAATTATCATCTCGATAGATATTCTATTTGTCACAAATCACCATATTTTGAAGATCACTTTTCATTAACTTAAATATCCGAAACATCACAATCATCAAAGCAACATGTGTATCCACTACGAAAAGTAACTTCAAGCTAATAAACTCACTGCATATTACTAATATCATGAAATGGTTTATGATGAAATATTTGATTTGCATAACTTCCTTAATAATATCTAAAATCCAACTATATTCCTTATAAACTACTTAATTGGTCTCCATATTTTTTGCAACACAAATATACTTCAAAGCTAGATTAAGAGTATGCACTGCATAAAACGTCCAAATAATGAATGGAAATTCTTACTCAATAAATTATCTTAGGCCCTTTCAATTTGAAACTTTATATGTAATTATTTGGATTACATTCTCATACCCAATTTCATTGATATCTTCTTTCAATAAATTAAAAATAAAATGCATATCATTTGTATCTCCCGAACAACTAACTGATTTTATAAACATTAGTTCTTCATTCAACATCACTATAAAATTAATAAACAGTCTGCTTTGTGAGTTACTTCATCCATCACTCATAATACTTACATCCTTCTCCATCCGCACGCTATTAATGGATACACACAACCTATCAATATTTGCTTTCTTTTTTTTGCAATAAAGTAATCATCAACAAATTACATTTCGATAGTACATACCCCACAATATTATGATTTGCAGTATAAGTGAAAGTAGATTGAAAGTAAGGGTTCCTTAAAGTTAAATGGCAAGCTCGCTGAATAAAACATTCTAGCAATCTCTTAATCTAAATGTTCCCGTTGAATCATGTTAAATGCGTTCTTAAGCGTTTTCCACTCCCACTTTCGATCTTCCTTTTTTAGAATCAAATGATGAATCCATTCCACTACCATCACTACTAATTGAACTAAAATGGGGCAAAGGTATATTTCTAGTCACAATACTCATCATTCTAATATTGTCATGTTCATCTAATCTTTTCATCTCCAAAAGATCCCTTTTTTTTTTCTTTTGTATTGTTGTGCATTTTCCAATTCATTTTCCACTTATCATCAACAAATGACCTCTCATTCTCATGTATGAACTCCTAAAATATTTTTGACAAAAATTACAATTTCAAGATAAGTTTCCCCATGCATTGCTATGATTAACTAACTTAGTAATATACTTCCGTAATTGTTGTTTTACAACTTCATTGCCAAATATAGGTGATTGTGTACTTGAAATACTATTAGTCATGCCTAAAGACATTATACAAAAAGTACAATTACGATAATTATAAATTTAATATATACTACAACTAAATGTGATGGCAAAAAGACAAAAATAAACATATATAATAATAAGCACATCAGTTGAAACAAATTATTAGCAAAAAATCGACAACCCAATCTAAGGTGCTATCCCACCTTAATAACTAGCGATGAGCATAGACTTATTTGCGTTTTTCCTTCTAACATAAGTACCATATCCAAACCCTCGAGAGGGCAACTATTTTTAAAATCTATGAAATTAGTGTGATTCTAGACAATTCTTTTAGGGTTCCACAAAGTTCAATGCACAAAAGATTAATAAAGCTCAACAAGAAAAAGGTCTCAACTTTAATTAAGTAAATAAGAAAAGAATGAAGAACCATGACACAAACCCCAAATCATCCATTAGAAAAGAAAATTAAAGATTCAAGTTTTCTCCATGCCATAGCAAATGGTAAGATTACGGAAAATCAGTGATAGTGAAAATTTTTCAATGAAGCATAATTATACTATACTAAAATAAATAGGGTTTTGAACCCTTAATCAAGAAAGAAGGAAAAAATGGAGTCGAGATTTCAGCATCGTAACAAATTCATTTTAGCAGCTCGTTGTCCCAATTTAGATCTCACGGCATCCACATACCATCCAAACAAAACCTTATTAATTCATAAAGGGTATTATCTATTTATATGATGTCAGGATTAGCATAGTTTTTAAAGAGCTAAATGTGCTTTGTCAACTAGCTTGGTTTATTCATCATATAATAGCATCCCATCCTCATCTTCCTCGCATCAAAAAGTTGTACAGAGCTTTTAATCAAGATTACTAACTTACAACTGCTCAAATTAGAGAGAGTTCTTTGACCAAACAAGAAAAAAAAAACTAGAGTCCTTAATTATAGCTAATAGCATAGAATCTACTATTTATTTAAGAAACGAATATTACTTTGTTCTCTTCATCTCCCAACTATGAAGAAACAACCACTGAACTCATCAGGTCACAAGGCATAAAAAGTAGCAAACAATCACAACACCACAAATTTATATAAGGATCTTAGAACATTAACTGAAGTTTAAAGCCAATACAATAAAGGTTTCAACAGATCTGGTCACAATAAAACATAGACTAGAAACAAGTGAGCTATATTACTTTACTATCAATTACAAAACTCAACCCAAAGCCCCCCTTTTCCCTCAAACAAGCTTTAGAGTTCACAAAACAAATCTCAAATCAAATTACAAAAAGACTCAAGATGCCGAATCAAAAAGGAAAGTATAATAATACAACTAGCTAACTCGAGATAAGTGAAACGAGATAAACTGCAAGACAAAGAGGCAGAGATGAGGTCGACGCAACGCTTGCAAGAGGCAGAGGTGTGCTTGGGGTGAGTTAAAGTTGGGGGTGGGGGCATTTGTAGTTGCTGGTGGGGCAAGCCGTGGGAGCGGTGGAGTGACACTAGCCATAAGAGCAATGCTTACAAGAGGAATGATGTTCGATCGTCACAGAAAGGTCAAGAAGTGAAAAATAGAGGGTCTTTGAATTTTGTTTCCCCATTTATTGTTTTTGTTAAATTTATTATTATATTTTATATATTTACATTTTGACCCATCAAACATTGAATATTTTTAAAACTGACCCCATGCATGTCGAAAATCGCATGCCAGAATTCCGAACTCGCCTATTGAGAAGAGTTGATCACATGTCAAATTTTCCAACACTCGTTAACCGCGTGTTGGACATGACACAAAGGCTCTTGAAGATTATCAATGCTTCTTAGCTTATTGGTACCGACAACTCCCATCAAATTATTATTATACTCTTACCAAAAGTAAGATCAATTGAAGCAAATCTTCAACAAAGCAAAATGAGAAGAAGATTCTAATGGACAAATTAATACTTTCATAAATAATAATGTACTATATTTTTTCGGCTTAATGAAACTGTTTGCACTAAATACTGATAAGATTGTGATAGTTTGTAGTTGTAATATTACAAGACTTTAAATAGATTGGTTGTATGATAGGTTATTGTCAGTGGATATGATTATTAAAAGGTTTATATATTTGTAAATACATATCTTATTGTCTATTTTCATAATGCAATTATTGAAATTCAATGAATAACTTGTTTAATGATAAGTTGATGATGATGATTAATGATGTTTGCTCGATAATGGTTGATGATGTTGTTTGGTGATGCTTGTTATGCCGAGCTTGATGATGATTATGATTGATAATGGTGGATTTGTTGTCAATAATACAAATGTTGGATATTAAGCATGCTAAGCATATGCTTAGCCAATAATATTATATGTATTGTGTAATGCACACAGCATGTGCACTGCACAATGAGTTGTCCAGTATTCTATATGCACAACATAGTTTTCGTGTTGTGGTGTGTTTGCATAACTTATGTACTATGTAAATAGCGCATCAAAGCAAAATAAAATATTTCTGTATTATATAAACTAAATGAATGATCATTTTTTTTTAACTTCACATATTTTAGATAGCAAAACAACTCAATTTCAAATAAAAACATAAATAACTCTTCACAACACAATAGACATATGTATATTGAACATACTTGTATAGATTTATCCATATCAACTAAAAGTGGGAAAAAAAGTTTATATTGTTAGTCTTATTGTTCTCATTTATCTAAAAAAAAATGATTATATTCCACCATATACATGTTGGGGTTTGTATATTATCCTTTTCACTTACAATTTTAATAAAAAAAAATTTAACTAGTTGAGAAAAATAAAGTACAAGTAAAAATAATTTTATGATAAAATCAGGGGTAAATGAATACATGCATCTTCTCTCTTCCCATAGATGAAAATGAACTTAAAATGTTGCAAAATATGGAAGCAAACATTTCAATTGTCTCAAGTTGTGATACTAATGGAGTTGAACGAGCGTTTTCTACCATGTCTTGTAAGTATGAGACAAATATAGGAGTTACTGGGGACTAAATGATGATATTATTATTATTAATACTACTGTAAATATCATTATTTTTGTTAATGCTACTGGTGAATTATTGCAATGATAATTGTTATGATGTAACCCACTATATTTCCTACCAGTAATTGTGGTATTTTGTCTCTTCAAATGTATTTTATAAGTTATCACACAATATTCTTATTCATTGTCTTCATATTATTACAAACTATTTTATTCACTTTGTGCTTTATTTTTTTTATCTTTTTGCCAATTTGCTTGAGGAGTAAAGGCTCTTTAAGAACGCATTTAGTAACCATTCTATTCATGACAACAATTTCTTATTAGAAATATTATTTTTTATTCTGCTTTCGGGAATAATTTCTAAGTAAAAAAACGTGTTTGGTAATTACACAAAATTTCTGATTCTAGAATAGAAAAAGAACATAAATGCGTTTAGTAATTGCATAAAAATTTTATTCCATTTCTTTTTCAAATACCTTTTTTTGATATTGAATTCTCATAAATCACTCATCAATATAATTGTCTTCTTATGAGTGAATAAATCATATTATATTTTATTATATTTTCAATTTCAAAAGAATTTGAATGTAGAATTCTATTCATTTCTAAAATTCCATCAAATCATAGAAATTCTATTGAATAATTATATTTATACTAAGTTATAAAAATATTAACTAATCAAATTTTTAATTAAATAGTAAATAATAAACTATAGTATAAACTATACTAATATACCTAAAATATGTAATAAATATAAATTAAATATTAAATATGTATTCTATATATAGCAAATATATATTTCATAATAGAAAGAAATTAAAATAAAATATAGAAAAAAGGAAAAAAAATAAAAATGAAAATTGTTGTTATTTTAAATTTTGTTTTCTTATTAGAATTTCAATATTATTTATATTTAAATAAGATTTTTTTATCATGGTGATTGCTCATTTTCAATTAGTATTTATTTTTATATGATTAAATATCTAATCCATTTTGAATTTCATATGAATAGATGTTAATTTTAATTTAGCCAAGATTCTTCTCTTCTTCCCTCTCTCTCTCTCTCTCTCTCTCTCTCTCTCTCCCTTCCCTTCCCCAAAATTGAACACCCAACGTTTAAGAAAATAAATCTTCAAACCAACATGACTCGTTCTAAGACCCAAAACAAGAAAAAGAAGTAAAGAAAAGGCAATAATGAGAAACTCATCGCTGCAACTTATCCATAAATCAATATCACAAAATGAAATGGTTAAAGGGGATCGTTGCAAGATGTACAACCTCCTCCAAGTGGTTGAAACAAAATCGATGCTTTTAAATGTACACATAATTTATCCTTAAATCAATAATAAAGTAATTTAGTCAATTGTTCGACTTTGAAATATTGGCTTTGATAAGTCAATTTTTAAAAACAATATTACAAAAGGTCGGAAATGTAAAGTTATGGAATCTCGAGCATATTGTAATCCTTTGCCATTTTATTTATAATACTTCTCCAAAGCATGTTTATCTTCATTGCTTGCTCATTTGATGCATCATCTACAACCTCCACTTCTCTAGATCCAAATGGGTCCTCGAGATCTCTATATAGGGAAAATTTTCTGGCCATCATGTCTTGGTCACGAATATAATTATGAAGAGCACAACATGCAATTACAATAAATGCTTGCTTTCTAATTGTAAATGGAGGCGTGTGTCTCAAAATTGTGAAGCGATTCTTTAATGCCCCAAATAACCTCTCAATGACATTTCTTGAAGAATAATGTCTATGGTTGAATAGTTTTTCTACCATTCTTGGCCCCATCTTCCATTTCCCTTATAATCGTTCAGATGATACCGTTCATCTTTATACGGAGTTAAAAATCCCGGGAGTGTCGCATAACCAGAATCTACCATATAGTATTTGCCTATCGTGTGTGTGTGTGTATGTGTGAATAAATTAGTTATGATATGCAACCATGATACAATTATAAAATGAGTTTCTCCTTATAGACAAATCAAATACCTAGTGACGGTTGAGAAAATTACAATTGAGGAGTCAAAAGTGCTGCCGAAAGCACTCGACAATCGTTGGCAAATCCATCCCACCGAGAATACATCAAAGTAAATTTTATATCAAATGAATAAACACATAACACATTTTGAGTGGTATTTCCTTTTCTGCCTCTAAATGGGATTTGCTAAGACATTGGGACGGTAACATTTATCTGGGTGCCATCAATAACACCTACGCAACCTTGTGAATTTATTTCGATAAAAAAAATCATGTGAATTTATGAAAATTCAATGTCATACAAGATTATCAACTGCATGGATTTGATGATATAAAATTGATATCAAAACTATACCTTGAAATAGCGTTTATGACTAGAATTCATCAGAATTTCCAGTGGAACAACATAAAAAGATGGCGGTTTGATAACCTCTTTTGCAAGTTTAAAAACTGCTTTCAACACTAAATTAAATTATTTACTGATTGTTTCTCATGAACGTTGGAATTTCTCACATAAATTTCTAATTGAATTATTATGACTAACCAAAGATAAGAAGATCACAACTTGTTCATCTATCCTAACATACCGACTATCTTTCAACAAACCTCTTACCCTCATTAAATTACATAGGTTCAGAAAAACATGTATCTCCATCTTAAAAGCTTCATATATTCCATCTGAAAGTCCATATATAATCTCTCTTATCCACTCAAGTCCCGATAGTTTACTGTCCCTAATAGGTTTTTTCATATGCACAGACATATCCATCGCAGCGATGCATAATTATTTCATCAATATGTCAAGATCATCATCATCCAAGAATTATTTAACTAGTTCTACCTGCTCATTAGACATACTATTTGATCCCCCTTTCATAATACTTATATCATCGCACAAATACAATAACATCAATAAAGATATCTAAAAAAAAAAATCCAATAACAATCAACAATATAAGTTGTAAAGTAAAAGGAAATCATATATAAAAATCTCAAACAATCCATCGTATCCATACCACCACACAAGTACAAGAGTTTCAACGATTAAATCATACAATTAAGTGAAACCACATGTAATCCACAAAATATATCTCAATATCTACTAAAGACATTGAAAAAGCCCTTGTCTCCTTTCAGCTGGGTATCTAATGATAGCCTCTCGCCATGTGGTGCTAGCACATATTCGTTTCACTGCTTTATTGTAAAGATCTTGCTCTAACTCATTCATATTAACAAAAACATCAATTACAGCTGATACAGAGAATGGGTCTATAGGTGGTGGTGTGACATGTCTTGTATAGCTTTGCACGTGTCAACAACACTAAATGAGTTACTCTTTCTTCTCCTCTTGACATTTAGAGTCCTATCCAACTTGTGCTTGTTATGAATAAGAATTGAAGTACAGTCGAATATAAAAACTTCCTCATTAATGTGGTGTTCATTTAAATCCTCTAGATCACCGTCTGTATCACCACCACCATTGTCACATTTCTCTGACACCATCAAATCATCGGCATTTCCTATAGCATACTCTCCAGTAGCATATGTATCACCAAATACAATGCATAGGTCAGGATTTTGCCCACTTATTATTGTTCTGCAATTTTCACAATAATGACATATGTCAATAATATAATCAAACATTCTAAAACTTATATCTACAATAATATCAAAATGATCCAAACTTAAAAGATACCTTAATGTGAGAATCTGAAATACTTGGATCGTCGACAACAACTGTTTTATTCACATTATCCTAGCCAAAGTCAGATTGTGAAATGAGCTTCTTAAAACTACCATATTGTTTTCTCAATTTGTTCACATTGTTCTTCAACTGCAATAGACTATATTGATATCTCGTTTGTTTAATGAATTCAGCTCGTATATTGTTCCACCCTATTTTGTTATAACTAGAAGAAGTGTGATTTCTCTCTTTCACCTCCTCTACCAACAAACTTACAAACAAGTTGGTTAAAGGCTCGGTTCATTTTGCATTGAATATATCTTTCTAGGATGCCATTTAACCTTGACCGTTTTAGCATCATATAAGTTAATAACATAGTCATGTAGGAAGTACAAGTAATACACAGAAACATTTTCATGCCTGTCATTGTAAAAATGCCATTTTATAGCATAATAATCACGTCGTATCAAATGAAGATGATTACATGTACCCATCTAGCCTAGACGCAAATGTTTATTTTTTATGTGATGTTAAAACCTAGAAATTTAAGAATTGATTTTGGTACATAAACATGTGAGTCAGACATATAAACGTGTATAATGGTGTTAGCATGTGTATAAATGCATTGCATTAACACAAACAAGCTCACCTATCTGATTAAAGAAGTCTAAAATTGTTTAAACAGTTGTAGATGACAATCTTGCATGCACGACACCTTTAATTTCCACTTTAAACAAATAGGCCTATCTATGCCACAAACATGATTAAGCCTTTACGTGCCTGACACATCATTGATAAGCAACGTGACCATCCTAGAAGATGTCAATGTGATCATTCAGGGACAATTAAGTAGTTCTTTGTTATGATCTAAACATGATTTTCTTCCTCATTCACCGTCTAGAGAACAGAACCCCTTCTAATCCACACACAAGTCCGTTCCATCACCCCAAACCCATGACCATGGGGTCTGCCTCCAAATTCACTGCCAACCTCAAACGTACTTCGCAGTAAACTTCATAGAAACCATGACAACTCCACCGAGTAATGACAAGAATTCCAATGACCACAGTCCAGACAATTCAAAGCAAAGAAAAAGAACAAGAAAATCCACTCTGCACATACTTTTCCAATCAACCTAGAAGCTTTACTTGAGCATTGATTAAAAAGCAAAGTAATAGACAAAGAAGCAGCAAGCAAAAGTAGCAAACAAAGAACACTAAGAAAAGAGTTACTGGATTTTAGAGATACACAAGATCAACTATGCATCAATGTCAATGGAACTACGCAATTAGTAAAATAAGAGGTTAGGCGAGCCACTATCAACCACAAGGAAACAAAGAACCAAAGAAACAGCAAGCAAAAGCAGCAAACAAAGAACACTAAGAAAAGAGTTACTGGATTTTAGAGATACACAAGATCGACTATGCATCAATGTCAATGGAACTACGCAATTAGTAAAACAAGAGGTTAGGCGAGCCACTATCAAACACAAGGAAACAAAGAACCAAAGAAACGACGAAATTTGTACTCACTCAAGCGAGCCCTTGCCTAAAGCGAGGGTTGAGGATGGCAGCAAGGGCGTCCATCAATCGAGGATGGTAGCAAGGGTGTTTATCGATCTAGGCAATGGCTCGCTCAAGCGACCGAGGGTTGAGGAAGACGATGGAGAGCAAGCCTCACCTAGATTGCCCAAATTGAGAGTTGAGGACGATAAGGAGGGCGTCCGCCAATCTAAACGAGGGTGCTCGTCGTCGTCCATCGTCTAGGCGATGGCTTGTGCAAGTGACCCCTTGCCCAAATCAGCACTCGCTATCATCCATCGTCTAAGCGACGACTCGTGCGAGTGAGCCCTCGTTCGGATGCCCTCATTGACCTAGTCGAGGGCTCTCTCGAAGATGACAACGGGACGGACAACGACGACGGCTCACCCTGACACAAATGATGGCGAGCGCCCATCGATTCAAGCCCAAGGCTCGCTTTAGTGAGCGAGCCCTCAACCAAATCGGTGAGGGGGCCCACCAACTTGAGCCTAAGCTCACTCCTGCCATCCGTCGCAAACGACAGACGACGGCGATGGTGAGTGAGCTGTTTGGCAGACAACCACCCCATAGTTGCAAGTGAAGGGAACTCACCTTGAACGAGCAACTTTAGCCAATGAAGAAGCACTAGTCGCCCTTCTTGAGGAGAGAATGAATGAGGATTGAATGGTTTGGAGAAAGAGAATGGGGAGAGAATGGATTTTGGTGATGTACAGAAGAAAAAAGAATGGGTTTGAGTAGAGGAGAGAACGTAGGGATTGTGAGATTTGTTTCACTTTTGATTCTTTTTATTTTTATTCCCGAGAATAAGAATCAACTTTTTATTACTTCTCAATTCTATTCCAAATCTATTCTCGGGAACAAAAATTTTGCAAAATGCATTTATGTTCCAAATCTACTCATCGGAACAAAAGAATAGAAATTATTACTGTTTGGAAAGTTACTAAACAGAGCCTAATAGGCCATGTGTCCTTGAAATTTACAGCATACACAACATAACAATAAGTTTGTAACAATGTTTCCTTATTAAATCATGTATAAATCCATTTTTCAAGTTGTTCTCTTGTGTACATAAGAGCTACTGCGACATGATATTAAGAGATTCTGCTAATGTTCTATCTTTTATAGCTACATGTTTTGTGTATGATATTAACAACCCTCTTGTCTTCATATGGCCATTTAGTTAAAACTCGTCCTTACCACATATCATACACGAATCCAAGATGCTAAATATTTTTTTCAAAGATCCAATCATGCTAATGAATCGTCTCCATAAACTGCACTCTTATTGATTCAAGTATTGTGATGATAAGTTTGACCCTAGTATTAATAATACTATTATTGAAGCTTTCACACTAGCTATTCAAGAAAACATTGCATTTTGAAGTTGTCTTAAAGTAAGACTTGCTCCATTGCACTCAAGGACTCTAGAACAATCAATCATAAATTTTCTCACCAACTACATTCAACTCGTTCATTGCCAACTAAAAATCAAATTCCTTATTTGTCATGGTAGCCTTCCAAACCAAAGGATTTTGTTCCAAACCGTTATGATTGTTGACACATAAATTTCAACGTCCCATTTAAGCATTTCATTGTATAAGAAAATTAGGGATCAAACTTGACCCTTGAACAAAAATTTCATATTCCATGGTTTTGCATTTCCGCATTTAGAAATTAGGAATATTTTTTAGAATAGTATGTTCACATAAAACATCTTCTTATGATGAGACTACAAATCTTCGAAGCTTAAGCCTTTTCTGCAAATAATTGTCCGAGCTCTTGAGCAAGGTCGCACTCATGACCAAATATTTAATCAATGTCTCTCGTCTTGAATGAAGTAAATTCGTATGGATAACTTACTGATCATCGAACATGGCCACACTACCAATGTTGTTATCTTAAAGAGCAAAAGAAAAAGAAAAAGTTTGTTGGAAAGAAAGCATGTGTTAAATAAAAGAAAACAAAGAGCAAAACCAATATTTGTTTAGCTACAAATTAGGATATTTCATTGGAACATGGAAATATGGTCATATATTGTTAATTTTTACAACTGAAGATAAGATATTAGCACTGCTAGAAAGCAATATTTGTTTGGCTACAGGTCATAATATTTCATTGGAACATGGAGATACGGTCATATATTGTCAATTTTTATGGCTGAAGAGAAGATATTGGCATTACAAGCATACAAATCTTAAAAGAATATGTCTTCAGCAAGATGTTAGCTAGAAAAAGGGAGATAAATTCAACGCAAAGATCTAAATCATGGTTGTCAAACGTTCCGCGGATGAACATTCGTGCAGGCAATTCATTAACTCTATAGCGGTGATTTTTGGATTGGATCGCTTAGTCAAAGCAAAGAAGATCGCCATTCTTAAATACTTAGATTTAGAGAATAAACAACTTCAAACTCTTTCACAAAGATGTATATACACACACAGGCCACAAAAAAAAGGAGGGAGAAGACAAACTTTTACTTTCATTTTTTCTTTCTACTAAAAAAAATCTCAAAAAGAAAGAAAACCTCTCCCTCATAAGAGGACCTCTCAAACTTTTCTTATTTAGGAGACTCCCAAAGCGTTCTTTTATTTCTGAAGGTAGGATTCTCTACATCTTGATGTTCCTAAGCTAGGATAAACGAGTATTTATTTATGCCGATTTAAGGTCGATTGAGTTTCATTGTTTACTTTTACCTATTCACTGGTTCACTTCTCAAGATTTGCTAGTCATGATTTATTGGGCCTCAAATATGAAGATTCTAGCTTTGTTACTATGTAACTTTGATCATTCAAAATGATGCAGGACCTCTGCGTGAGCTTTATGACCATTTAATATCATTTTGACATGTCCATGTGACCCATCGTGATATTTATCATTGTTGTCTGCGCTCATTCCTTACTTAAACCATTAATGCTTAATTATTTTTACATTCATTCATATATTCATGTAGGAGAATGTTGTAATGGTATTGTTATAATGGTATTTGTGTTCATTTCTTGTCAAATTGTCACATTTTGAGACTATAAACATGTTGAATATGATATAGAGACTCACGATCTAGATTTGACGCTTGATCCTAATGAGAAATATTCAGCTGGGTTTGCATGTCATTTAGGAACAAACCACAGCCGATTCACAATAAATCCTCCTCCAACTCTTGCATGTATATGCCTATATTTGTCGAATATAGATGACTAATGTGCTGTCTAGGTTCGATGTTGACTGAGTTAAAGTGTGTTTGGCCTCACATACACATCATTTGGGTCACTTAAGTTTGTACATTCATGCATGAAAGCATCACATTGAATTCATATTCAACTCTCATTAAATCGACAAATCTTCATGCCGTAGTAAATATGGAACCTAATCCCCTACTTTTTGGTTGTCCACCTTTGAGTGCGAATTGTCACAATTCCAATCCCGTCCAAGCATTATTTTAATTGTTCATTACAAGGAATTAAGATGTAAATGAGTCTCTAGTCATAGCTTACATGCTTTGTGTCACATGGGTGCCTAATTTTGTTTTCCTAGGATAGAAAGGAAAAAAAAGAAAATTGAATAAATAGAAAAGACACGAAAGATTTATTTTAGCAAATACTAGTAGTAGGGAAGCATTTAATGTAATGCAAGTTTATGCTCAATTTACCATATAATTTGTATATTTAGTTTGGCATTAATATTGATCTGTGTTATATCCATTATGACTGAAAAATGATAAAAATATACAAAGGAGAAGATTAAAAAAAAAACATAAGAAGAAGACGAAAGGGATTTGCATTTAGCATGAAATCATACCCTTAGGTCTGTGTGTTTCATGATTAGTGATATTTCATGTAAGAATTGCATTTGATGTTAATTCAGAAAATACAAAAAAAAAAAAAAATAGTGATCTTTTGTAATAATGAATTGCATGTGTATGGTTGGATTGGTCGACCATCTTAGAATAAGTCACATGTCATCATAGTTACAATTTAGTTCTTTAGAAAAATATGCATAGTTTAACTCAGAAGCAAATTTAATTTTGACCATCACTCATGGGGGTTTTATCTCAGGGCGTGATAATAAGGTCATGTAATACTCTTTGCGCAACTCTTATCAGGTTTTCCTTTTCTACATTTACTTTCAAGTCATATCAATTTCTTGGGTTTTTACTTACTGCACTATTTTTCAATAAATTGAGTGTTAATTTCTTTCCTAGATTTAGTATTAATCTAAATATTAGAGAAAACAACCCTATAAAAATATTTGCATGGACACTTAATGGCTTTGATACTAAGATAACAACTTTCTAAGTTAATGGTATCGAAATGGTTCTAATAGATACTGGCATAATCAAGTCCTCAAACTACAACCTTTGGTTGTGTAGGAAACAAAATGAACCTCTCCTATCTTGTTTAGTTTCTAATTGACCCCAAATAGCTAATGGTGACTCCTGTTTCACATAGAACCCCATAGATTAAATCGAACTTAAATTGAAATCTAACGTCATGCGAGGTATAGGCTTAGGAGACTCCACACCTGATTGTGGGCCATTGTCCCTTCAATAAACAATACCCTTAAACGTCTCTTTTTTTATTCTTTTTTTTTTTTTTGCTTTGACAAAAATAGAGGGTTGCAACAATAATGCAATTTGAAATTCTCATAAATATATCTCAAGTAAAATCTATGTTATGCTTTAGACATTATATATTGCTAGGGCTTGCATCAATCCCCCATATTATAACACAATAAAATTCAATACTTCTCATATGTAAGGTCTTTAACTCTCAAGTCTCCTACAATCACTTTAAAGAACCAATGTTACTCTTGTATGTTTTTTGTCCCACAATTGTTAATGCAAGGGATACATTTAATTGCTAGTATCTATGCCCACAACAATTAGAAGTATACCCTTATATTCTGATGACAAATGACAATATCAAATCTCATAAAGTATATATATCCTTCTAAAAAAATCTCTCTTCAATGTATCCAAACAATTGTAGATATCTCTAAACTTAAATTGGTGTTAACATTATTCATTCTTGATTACAAATGTAGATCTTGGGTTGGATCAAGAAATGCTTGGCAACAACTTTTAAGTATTCCAAATTACTCCTTATTTCTTATGTTCACATTCACTATTGTAATACTAGCTCTGTAGACTACTATTTTCAACAACTTTGAAACATTCCCAAACTCAATTATACTTTTCATTGAATCACCAAGCTATGTAGGATTATTCCTCAATCTATTGTAGTATTTAATTATTAGTTATTCAATGCTTACTTGAGAAACATGTAACGCTCTATCACACGTGCCCGTGTGCGCACAGGTAGAAGTACAGTACAATTGCCAAAATTTGGTATGGGAGAACACTTAAATGCCAAAAGTTACGAAATGTACATATAAGTGCCACTTTTTAAAAAAATTGGGACACTTCAGTATCAACTCCAGTGAAGGGTCTCAAAATTCCTACATGGCATTTCTTCAATAATTTGACTCACCTGAGTGATTCACTAAAAAGCTAAGTCAACAAAGAAGAGCCAAAATAACGTCATTTTACCTCTTATTTGAATTTTAATATAAATATTAATTTGTAAATAATTTTTTTTCAAAAAAAAGAAGGTTGCAGAACACTTGGGCAAGGGTTGTACAAGCCCTCGTCACTACCGCTGCTGCTGACACCTCCCCACTGTCATCGAGAAGGGCCGACGATGGTGAGGGGAGGGTTGGTCATGTGACATCCAGATTTTTCAACCCTATTTTCTATTGAATAAATCGGACATTTCATTGACGCGCCTATAGGGCTATTCTCAAAACTGATCATTCTTGAAATAACTAGACTATCTGGAGAAATTATTAAGGAATTTTAAGGCAATTGACTTGAGAACTCGATCAGGAATCAACTTCTCAACTGTGTCTATCTTTAGAGGCCATTACGGCAAAATTAAAAATCGATTTGAAATCAAAGATAGACTAGATCGACAGAGATGTGTGGCTAATCATGGGTGACACCACTAAATTAGAAAATTCTCGTGACTGGCACTAGATTGATTTTCTTATTGTTGTGGTACCATGTGTCCGTATTTGGATCTTCGATATTTTCACAACAATCAAGAGTCGCCAATGAGTCAAATGGGTTCATAGTGGCTCGAAGAAAATCGACCACGGGTCATTTGCACTTAAAAATATCTTAAAGTTATCCGGTAGCCTAGATCACGCTAAAAACGCGCCAAGTTGAAATCAACTGAGAATTCAAGTCCGATTTTAGAAGTTGAAGTTCCTATCATGTCACAATAAGTTTTAAGGGTGTCGACTCAGTCTCAGAAGATTTTTTTGAGAACCGAGACTTTTTGGAAAAAAGTCGTCGCTGGGTCATTTTTGTGCATAAAAGGCTGAAGATGGTTTCGATCGCAAAATTGAGATGCAAGATGGGTTATTAAATGAGGAAAAATAGCAATTGAGACATTGAGGCATTGGTTGATTTTATGGAAGCCAATTGAGATGGATTTGAGGTGGATCAAGTGGCCAATTGAAGCCAATTCTTACAAAAATTCGTAACATCCCCTCACCCTAGCAAGAATGGACCACTTGAGAGGTTATGAGGGACATTTTGATGGCCTAATGATGGCCAAGTGTTTATACATGGCCTAGAATGATTTTTGGAAGATATTTTACAAAATATCAAGCCAAGTGGAGCCCCTCACCTCTCATCTCTATCCTCTCTTTTTTCTCTTTTCACCGGGCCAAATCTCTCTCTCTCTCTCTCTCTCTCTCTCTCTCTCTCTCTCTCTCTCTCTCTCTCTCGGCTTATTCGACACCACCAGCAAAAGAAGAAAGAAAACTCAACCGAAGCTGCATCCACCGAAAATTGCTGCCTTCTCTCGCCTCACGAGCTTCAGCTTGCCGCCACGTCCGAGTCATCTTCAACGCCACTGAAGCCCTCTCCACTGTCTCTCTCTTTCACTCAGCCAGTCCACGAATTCCCCCGACCCACTTAGCTTCTCCACATGTCCAAGCTTGGCTCCTTCGGTCAACAACAGCAACAAACGAAGCCTTTGGTTGACCGAGTAGCCTAGCCTTGCTGCCACTTGGCTGCGTCTGCCCCTTGTTCGGTCAACAAACGGGCATTGAAGACCACCGAAGAAACCTGCGTCCGTCCGCAAGAAATTTCCCCGAATTTGGTCGACCACCGAGTTAGCCGAGTCAGGCCAACGAAACATCATCCACCGAGCAGCTTCCGTCTTCGCTCGAGGGTCAGCCCAACTGTAGGTTTCATCATCTTCGGCCCAATCCAGCTACGACAGACCAAGCCCACGGATCCTCCTCCATTTTCCATCACAGCTCATCTTCGAGCCTTTTGGTGCAGCCCACTCAGCAGCCCAGCTTGCAACTTGCTCGGCCCAACTCTCCAGCAGCTCCTTTGGGCCACTGAATCCATAAGTGCAGCAAGCCCATCTCAGCCCAAGTTTCAAGCCTAGCATCAATTGTATTTCAGCAGCCCACAACTTAAAGCCCAAATCAGCGAGGCCCAAGCAAGTTCAACCCAAGCCCAAGAGCGAGCCCAGTCCAATGCAAGAACAAATCTTAGTTGGGCTGAGATTTGTTGGGCCCAAGTTTAAGGCCTTGTCCAAGCCCGCCGGTGTCATCAAAAGCCCGATTTCGGCCGCCGTCGCGGTGTGCCGATACTCACTTTTAATCAAGTGAGTAATCTCACTAATCATTGCTTAGTAGACTAATTATGCTTAAGGGTTGATTAGATCTAATCAAGTGCAATTAGGTGGTTAGATTAGAATGGATTAGTGATTATTAGTTAATTGCATTACATATTAGTTAGGTGGTTAGTGTACCTAGTTAGAGAATTTCCTATAGTATTTATTGAATGCATCTCAAGATTTTTCCCAACTCTTATCAGGCTTCAATTAGGCATTATGGGCCTAAGTTGGATTTTTAGTATTTATTTATTAATTTTCGAAATTATTTATTTAATTATTTATTTTTCGAAAATTAGGCAAGGATAGCCGACGACCGAAATTTCTTGCTAATTGTTGTGGTGCAGTTCATTTATTTATTTGAGCTCTACGTTGCATGGAATTGAATTAATTATGTTATTTGAGTGAAATCGAATGATTAATTGGTAGATGGCCGAGTATAATTATTTAGCATTTGTAATGCTTTGGTGAGTTGTAAAGTAGAGAGAATTGTGAGATGGAATTGAGAATACTCTTTGCTGAGACCGATTAGGTACGAGGTATAGACATATGTGGTTCAGTGATAAGGAAATTATTGGTGAAAACGGCGCCCTAAAGAACGCATGAGTGCTGTCTACTGCATGCATTATTATGGACATATGTGGTTCGGTGATTAAAGATGTCACTGGTGAAAACGGCGCTGTTGACGCTTAAATTTCGTTTTTTTAATTAATTAAGTTTTTAATTATTTAATTTGCCTTTTTCAGATTTAAAAAAAAAAAAAAGAATACAGCAGCCATTCGGAGGCCCAGCCCCTCCCCTCTCTTCTCTCGCGCACGAGCCCTCATGGCCCGGCCCGCGCAAATCAGCCCAGCCCATTTTCCTTTTGTCTTCCTCCTCATGCCCTCATCTTTGTCTTCTTCCTCTGCAACACGCGTGAAGCCAGACACGCGCGATGCCGAGAAGCAAGAGGAGGCAGTGATGATGACGCAAGCTGAGGGGACGCGGCATTGATGGCGAGCGAGCCTTCGTGGAGGGGGAGGAACTGATGCCGGTTCGGCCGGCGAAGGAAGGCCGGTCGGCACACCAAAGACCGCCGGCTCGACCTCCGCCAACCGCCCCCCCTCGCCTATAAATAGCAAAGCCCCTCCGTCGACGAGGGACACACAGAAGCGGCGAAAGATCGAGGGCTGCAGATCTTCGGAACCTCCCACTGAGAGACTTCAGAAGGGGGGCCGAGGACGAGCAGGCCGAGATCTGAAAGCTCGCGGCCGAAGAGAAGGAGGGGAGTTCTGAGCGAGGATCAAAGGAGAGAGGGTCGGATTTGGGCATAAAGGCTCGCTGCCGTCCTCCCACACGCCGTCGCCTTGACCAAATGCCTGCGCACACTGCTCCGACACCGTCTCCAGTTGCGACCCCCTGCAGCGCTAGGCCGTCGACACCGTCGTGCTGTAAAAACCAGAGCCTTGAAGCCGACTCGCGCATCTCGCCGTGGACAGGTAACGACACTCGCCTCTGCAGCCACCGTCCGTTACATCACCGTCGCCATCACTCCCTCCGCGAAACCCTAACCCCTCACTGAGAAGACCCGTTACGTCGCCGCCATCGAGAAACGCCGCGCCGTCATTCGCTACGACACCGCCGTCGTCAAGCGTCGCGCCGTCTCCCGGTGACATCCCCAGCCCCTCCATCGGCGCCGCCGGCGGATGGAGAAGCCAGCAACTTCGGCGTCAGGACGAGCAGGTTCGGGCGCGGTTCGCAAAACCGGGTAGGGTTTCGCGAACCAGAGGCGGCCGGTAGTCGGGTCGGGCGTGGGTCTTGACCGGGTAGGGTTCTGGTTAGTCTGGGCCAAACTGGTTCGGACGCAGGTGGGCCGGTCTCACGCGGATAGGAACCCCTTTTGTTCCTTGGGCTTCAATTAAAAAATTTTGGGCTGGGCTCGTTTTAATCAAAAAAGAAAAAGACGAAAAAATCTGAGTCGGGCCCGCGTTGCGGGCCCATCCGCGGGTGGGTCGCCAGCCCGGGTCGGACCCAACCCGCGGATCCGACCCGGGTCACTTTTTTTTAATATTATATTATAATATAACATTTTTTAAATAAAAAATAAAAAAAATTATTTTCGAAAAAATATAAAAAAATGTTTTAATTTCCAGAAAAATCGAAAAATATTAAAAATGTTGAAAAATGTTTTATTTTCCGAAAAATAAAAAAAATAAAAAATATTCCATATTTTCCAAAAAATGCCAAAAATCCAAAAAAAGGCCAAAAAATTCAGAAAAAGCCAAAAAGACTTGTATTTTTCCAAAAAATACCAAAAATCCCTTTTGTGTAAAAAAAAATTAGAAAAAGACTCAAAAAATGTTTTTCCTCCCAAAATGCATGGAAAATCCCTTGAACATCCAAAAAGTCTCAGGGTTTAAACAAGATTAGGTACCGAAAGGGCATTAGTGATTAACTAGTGTAATCAAGTCCCCGATCCTAATTTCTCTAGTTGCGCAGGAGTGAGTATTTCTCCCGATACTTCACTTGGGTTTCTAATCAACCTACCCCAAATTGATTAGTGGCGACTCCAATTTAAAAATTGATTTACAGGTTAAAAACTCAGACCATTAAGTCGTGAATTGGTGGACTTGGGAGAGTCCGGGCATAACTAATTTCAGCTGAGCCATTAGCCTCCTTTAGGCACTCGTACTCGATCGCGGGCGCCGAAAAAAAAAAAAAAAAAAGGTCGCGACAAGCGCCTTAAAGAACACGCGAGTGCTGTCCATTACGTATGTCACCTTGGCGAAAAATGACGCCCAAGAGTAGTATTGTAGCTCTGTGACTAAGTGGACGATTGGAGGATATATAATGAGAAGTGAATTGACCAGGGAGTGGTTCGACTAACATGTAATCAACTAGATTAATTGATCAATGATTTGATATGATATCGTATTTTGATTGATTGTTCGATGTGATATATGAGCATCTGTATATAACCTTGAATTGTAGGTTGGAACTGATGCCAAGGTAAGTCTTCTTACTTGTGTTGTGCTTAGGCAACCATGTGGTGTATTGATTTCCTAATCGAGTCTTCATGGGGTAGAACTAGCTAAGACATAGTCTCATCTCGGTTGTGGGACAACATTTCAAGCCCGTAGATGAGCCTGAGGAGGAGGAACTAGAAGATGACGATGAGCCAGAAAAAGATGAAGAGCTCGAAGGAAATGAGCTTAGTGAAGAAGAGTCAGAGGAGGATCAGGATGATCCGAAGTACGACCCGGATGTGGATTGAGATCCCATCCTCTTTTGTGAATCCCGTTTTGATGTGAATAGAGTGAAATTAGAAAGTCATGAATAGTTGGTGAAATACTTTGAGTTATGCTCTGTATAAAAACATGGTCGTGAATTTCAATATGAAAAATATGGTCTTACTTTTCTATCACATCGTTTTATTGTCTTGGGATTTATAACTGCTTCTGCATGTGCTATTAAAAATGAAAGGGTCGACGATACTTAGTCCTGAGATATCGCATTATAAAATCGACCAAGTAGAAGGATGTGTGCATGCCCAAGGATTGGGACGTGACAGGTCAGGGTCATTGGGCCCTGGCCAAGGGCTAGTGCCCCGAGCCAACCAGTGGTGAGGGCTAGTGGCAAGGGCCTATAAGCCCTCACTTAAATCTGGGGTGAGGGTCGCAGCCCTCCCTAGATTTAGTGAGGGTTGCTGGCTCTCACCCAATCAAGCCAAGGGTCGTCACTTGCTAGGGCGACTCATCACCGGTCAGCTAGGGTTGCTGGGCCCTGGCCACTGTTGCCGGCAATTCCCAATGATGGTGGAGCGGTGGCGGCGAGGGCTTGCATAGCTCTCAGCAAACAAGTGCAAATCCTTTTTTTTTTTTTTAGTTTTAAATCTAAAAAACTCAAATCTTAGGCAAAACAGTGTCGTTTTCGGCTAATCTAACCACATCAAAGTGCAAAATGACATTGTTTTGTACTTATCTCATCGAAAAGACGCTACATCAACATTTTGGCTGGAATTTTTCATTGTCAGCACTTAAGTATACATTTCCAAATTTTTAGCACTTAAGTGTACATATTATTGTCTCCAACCTTCATATCTCTTTTAATTGAATCTTCATCATCAACGCATCTTACATTTCTAATCAAGATCAATAATAGCAAACCCATCTTTTTAATACCCTTGGCACCCTAAGCACATCACTATCAAATATATAATTGTTCATTTCTTCATATAACTCTTCTTGTGTAAAGTGGATGCAAAAATAACATTAATGTGTTTCCAAAGAAACATAAGCTACAAAATAATGTCAATATATTTCAAAGCCTATATAAATCCAACAAAATCATGCAAAGTTATATTTGTATATAGAGAAACATAAGCTGAAATTACAGTACATTAAGGAATTTACACAGGTTTCATTCAAACTTATGGAGCCATGAAACTAATAAAACTGAGGAGATTTCATACTTCTTGCATAAAATCCATTCACTTTTTTAAATGTTAAGTTTAAATCATTCTTAATTGGCGTCCACCTTGGATCTTTTCCTTATCATAGCTAATGAGAAGATTAACCAACTTTACACTAAGAAATTTTACTCATAATTTATCTTATTCCAAAATTGGAAAATCTGAATAGCAACAAAACTAATTAAATTCAACTACCTTAGACATTTTCAAGCTTTAAAACCTCCATTTCAAGATCAAAACTTAAAGACCAGAATTTATCGCGGGTCATTCTCATTCTTCTTATTATCCCCTCATACATGTCACACTTCCCTTGAAATGCCACACAACTCCTATTTTTTTTCATCCAACGCAGCAACAAAACAAAATTTTCATAACTAACAACCTCCTAATCTCCTTTTTGAGACTTTCATCTGTAGTTATGTCCGGTATCCAAGTATTAATATGGCATATATCTCCCTTTTTTTACCCTCAATCTAACCCCACCCAACCAAACAGTTTTTTTTCTTTTTTTGTTTTTTTGTTTCACAATCAAACAACACGCGTTATGTAGCTCCCATCTTCACACGAACAAGACATAAAGGATCAGTTATGAGTTTTATTCTAGAAAGATTGTGATTTCTTGTATTAGCACTAGTAGAGCATCTCTAAAAAAACGTTTAAGCGTTGGGTGATGATTTGCATCCTAAATGGCCTTTACTTGATGATTAAGCAAAAATACACTAGAAAAATCAAAAGAAAACAGAAAAAGAAATGGCATAAAAAATAGGGACCTTGATCGTCGTTAGAGCTGTCAAATGGATAGGTCGAGTTCAAAAAAGTCCAACCCATATTAATCCATTTAATCCATTTTGATCCATTCCGTGTAACATAAATTTAATTACTCATATTTGACCCGATTCAACCCATATTACTGTAGCACCTTAATATATAACCCAATTTAGAGTCATTTAACTAACTTTAAGCTCTTCATCTGTATTTATTATTTGGATAAAAACTTCACACCAAATTTAAAAGGTAAATTAAATAATTAAAAGTTATTAACTAAAATAAAGAATGTAAAAAATTATAAATTAAAATACTTATAAAGAACTTAGGGCTAGCAATAGCCATTTTGTGACTCATATTTAATGAGCCCAATTTTTATAACTCATTTTTTTTTAAATGGGTCATAAATGAGTTGGAAAAATAAACAAAAATAATATCATTAATGGGTAAAAGCCCACACCTACACCCGCACTCATTTAAGCAAGTTCTTTGTGATTTAGCAATTAACGTGATAATTAAGAGTCAATTGAAAATTACAAACTACAAGTCAAAAGACAACTAGACACGCATTCGTCGATTCTGCCCCTACAGCGAACGACCCATAGTGCGGGGCAATTCTATGCCCCTCAAGTATCCTCTTTTCGTCGTGCTTTTGCACTAATTCAGTCGAGCTTAATCATCGATCCCTCGTCACACTCTTCACTTGGCATGATCCTCTGCCTTGTCTTTATGATTCGTATGGGGTTGGTGCTTGGGGGGGAAATTTTAGGTTCAAAGTTAGGGCTCAAAGTTGTGATTTGATTTGAGTTCGGAGAATTCAAAAGCTGTCTAGGTAATCATGCTCTCAAATCACTTGCAGAACATCATTGAAATGGCTAGGCTAGTTTGGTCTCAGTTTCCAAACTCAAAGGACGATGAGTTTGATGCAATTGGACCTCGACGAAGAGCGACAGAGCCAGCATCAAGAGTCTCAACTATGGAGTCATCGAGAATTATTCGTCCTGAGAAGAACCAGTGAGTTTATTTATGCATTGTGTTTCGGAGGAATTTTAAGCTTGAGTGGGAGTGGATGTGGGTGTTGGATTTGGAACATGGATTAAAATATAGGTCTCTAACGACCCATTTATGACACATACTTTTTTGTTTTATCTTTTCTCAACCCATTTATGACCCGTTAAAAAAAAAAAATGAGTTACCTATACAAAATTGGGTTCATTGAATCTAAGTCACAAAATGGGTATGAAAACCATTTTGTCGACCCTAACCGATATACTGGGGCCATTAGAAAATGCACAATAAATATCACTTGCCATTAGATAAAAAAATGCAACTCACATAGATTTATTTTCACAAAAGGAAATAGAATGCACCCACAAATCCAACCAAACAAGTCAAAGCAATGCTAAAAGTAAATTCCTCCTATCATCACTACATTGCTACCATCTATGTGGTATTCGACGATATGCCCACAATTTATCGACACATTTCTTCAATAAGTTGGAATCTTCTTCCCTTCAACAAAAGCGAATGCTTCAAGTAACAGACCGATCGAAACAATTTGAAAATTAAACAGAGGATATTTTGGATGAAAAACACAATAAAAGCAATTTCGAAGGACCTGAACAGGGAGTACAAATCTAAAGAAACGAACTAATTCGGGCTTTTGTTTTTTAAGGAATTGGCTCTTTTTTAGACACAGTTTTTTGGACAAAGTGCCCCTGTTGCGGTAGTTTAAATAGTCACGTGAGATGTCGGTCGGCTAAGATTTGACCATCCGACAAGTTTTGACCCTTATTTGAATCTAAATACTTCGGGCCATTGATTGAGACGATCTTTTTCTATTTATTAGTGTAAATAGGTAAAACTTTATTTAGAAGGGAAATTTAGAGAGATCAAAACATGAGATAAATATTAGGTTTACGGTTATAGTAGTATATACTAGATCTCTCTCTCTCAGAGTTGCTATCGACTCAGTAAGCGATCGGCTACAGCAACAAGGTCGCCGTAAGCTCCATGGGTGATCAAGCAGAACTCGCTTCCGAAACATCAGACGGATGGCTATGGCTCGTTTTTAGTAAGGTAGCCATTTAGTATTTCCATGGTAAAATTGAAATTACATTAACTTAATGAGAGTTAGGCTGGAAGTCTAAAACTTCAGCGATTCCCTCAACAATGTCTAAAGTCCGAGGCAACCGTGAACATATGCTCGGGTTTTAGGGTTTGCAAAGGTAGCTTTGTTATTAAAGTGCTTCAAAAAGAATTATCAACCACGACGGAATCAAACAGCACCGATAAAACTGATCCTCAAAAAGAAATTTGATTAAGTATAATATTCAACATGAATGGAAAAAAAAAAAAAAACGTGTAAAGGAAATGCTGCCGAGTATGTCATCATCGGTGATGGAATTACGCTTGACGGATATTTCGAGGTTCTGAGTTATAGCCTTTTTCGACCACCGAGGTGGCTTTGTTTCGGGTCATGTCTTCGTGGGCTTCATCAACATAAGGTTCTTTGCATTTGGGCTCGTTTGCATCTTCATCCATATCAGGATTCGATCTGGGTTAAACTTCAACTTCAGTTAAATAATGAAATTAGGGGGGGGGGGGGGGGGGGGGGGGGGGGGCGTGGTTTACTCGGTTCCTAGTTCGAGGAACCTTTTATTGTTGATGGCATAGAGACAGAGACAGCAACGCTCCAAGTTTCAGTTAAAGTTTGTTTGCAAGCGATGTTGTAACTTGCATCCCACCAATCAAAATAGTAAGTTTCCTCCAATCTAGTAAGGGATGGAGATATATGTAACTCTTGAAAGTATTCCTTTTCTCTGCTTTTCTCGGGGGTACCCACGAATGTTCGCAAATCTCGTCTTGTATTGCTTTAAAAGGTATAAGGATGTTGGTCCGCAAAGAAGGTTGGTGCTCTCTCCTTTTTGCCCTTCTTTTTAGCTATACGAAAGCTCAAGGTAACTTCAAGCGTCCTTGGCCTGGTGGTAATTTCTACAAGATTATGAGTTCGATTCTTGTCATGACTAAATTTTTGACAACTTGCGTTGCATTACTTACCCATGACATATCTCATATGAAGAGACTTCATAACTGTTAGAGCTGTCAAATAGAACCAAACCAACTCAAACAAAATTTTATTGGTGTTTTCGATTTTAGGTCAAGTTATCATACTTTTTGTTTTCTAGAAACTTATTGCTTAATAGCTTATAGCAATTATTTTCCATCCACTCTTCAGGGTAAGTCTTTATAATCTATCAAAAAGTACTAACTTCACTTTCCTGTAAAAGTTGAATATAGTGGATTCGTTTTTCAACGACATGAATACCTTATCTAGATAAGGGACCTTTAAGGGCAACCTAAGTTACCTAAAGCCATCTAGGGTCCAGATGATCCTTGCATTTTCGTTTTCTTCCCATACTAATATTTTCCTTGGAAGTATTGTCATTTGCTATTGCTATGATAATCCTTGCCTTTAGCTTTTTGGCCATGCGTACTCCCGCCCTATCTTTTTAGACCATTCGGGATTAGACAAACAAACAGGTGCAAACATAATGAAAACTTTGGATTGGCAATCTCATAATGGTTGTTAAGTAAGTGAGTATAAAATACAATTTTAGTTTGGAATGTGCATAACTACATTGCATAAAATAAAACCGCGTGATAGGCAGCATGCAATGTGTTTCAAATTTAAAAATCTAACTATATTATCTGCATCGATTTCATGAAGAGTAACACAGAATTTGCAAGCCATAAGCAAAAGAGCCATCACTAAGTGTTGATCGAGTCAAGATGTACATTATTTGGGCAGGGAAGGACCTTGTCCATAAACTTCTTTTCAAAAAGATAAAAAAATGTTCCATTAAGTCAAGTAGGTCATCTTTTTAACAACAATGCCCAACCCCGCCTTCCCCCCACATAATAAAAAAAAAAAAAAAAAACCACCCCGGGGGGTCCCGGCCCAATCTTCTTTGAGAAATTAAGAGCACCCGTGATCCTACCAAACCCACGAAAATCAAAAGAGCAGAGCCAACCTTTTCATTTCATTTAAAATTTTCAAGAAAGGATCAAGAACCGTGTGGATGTCGACATTAATGAGGAAAATATCATTTTAGGTCCCGAAAATTATAAGACATTTCTCTTAAAAAGCAGGTGATTGAGTGATATGTCAATCATCAACAACCTGCCTAGGTTTTTAAGTTAGCTTATACCGTTCATTTTTGAAAATATTTTGTTGAACAAGAAACAACATCCCATACGCATGCAACTCATATTAGTGTAATCTTTACTCTGTAAATTAAAGCAACGTATTCTATAGAGAATGTGAACATGCATAATATATATATATATATATATATATATATATATATATATATTGTTCGGCAAATAATCCGGAGACATGAAAAGTTCAGAAAGGAAAAGTTATCCGCCCCAATCACATCCTCATCTATGCTTTTGAAATTCGCATTGGGCCTGCTACATGCTAAAATGGGCCTGCTTTTCGACAATCAAGAATGACTACGTAGTTAATAGAAAAGTGATAGCCCAACCCAACTTGAATCATATTATTTTAGCCCGGGTACTGCTAGGGGTGAATGGTTCCGAATTTCGGATCAAGATTCCATACAAGTTTTACCTGGAACTTAGCACCTAACCACTAGAGCAGGTTTCTCATTTTTTTTTTTTTTTGGAATATAAAATATATTATGCATACCTTGATACTTAGGACCTAAAACTTATCATGTCACATATTTCAAGATCGGTTTTGAGGATCACTTAGGCATCACCTATATTGTTAATTGAATGATTGCAGTAAATAATCTCTTTAATATCCACAACTTGCTATTATAATTTACTAACTACAACTTATATTTAGATATATAAAGAATACAAAACATTAACAAAGTAAAAGTCTCAATTATAAAATGGAAGCTCAGACTAATAATTTTAAATTATACACTTATCACTAGATGCCATAGAATATCGCAAAATCATATAAAGACATAAAGCAAAAAAAAAAAAAAAAAAGCAAAAAATTGTTCTATGTTCCACCTACTTAGAACTTGGAATCTAACTTTTGAAATAGGTTCTCCAATTTTGAAACTTGAAACTTATTTTGCACGTCTTGAAACCTAAAATTGCACAAGTTCCCATCTGTTCAGTCATTCGATTCCAAGTTTTACCCTAGAAAGGTTCTCACCCCTAGGTGCAACGCAAGTCAACTCTCATGTCGAGCCATAAGAAAACAAATACCTCATGTGTCTCAATCAAGTCAAGTATCGCTAAGGGTCCAAACCGAATCGGTTCATTGACATTCATATCAGCTACTAGCACCTTAGCAAGGTTGTGATAATAGGTTCGCCATCTTAAGATTTAGGATCACGGGCGGTGTATAAGTACCTATGACTTATACCGAACACTCTTTAACCGGTGGCACCTTCCCGCCCTTTTACCGATGAAAAAATAAGATGTTAGTAGAATGGCAAAATAATCAACCAAAAGAGGTCAAAGGAAACTCTAGGCACTGAAAAAAATTAAATGGGTCCAACAAGAGACTGCACGTGGGTGGTGGCTGCGGGCACCGGATCCAAGAAAAATGCCCCCACTTCTCCCTCCTACCTTCTCTCCTTCGACCGAAGCCATGCCTGTTTATAAACAACACTGTAAAAGAAAAAATATTTGCCTTTCGATAAGTTCTTTGCTAGTTGCCCCGATACAGACTCCTAAGTCAACTTTATTTTTTCTCCATTACGCTAATTTAATCTAGATGCATGTGATGCCCATGAGGAGTTGGATTAATCAATTAACCCTAACAAGATCTTTATACTTTTAGTAAAAGCTTGAAGAATATACTGTAATGATGCCGGAGAAATGTTCTGCTTCACATCACTTATTCAAGGAAAAAAACAGCTCAACGTTGATAAAGTCATCACGTATTTGAAACGGCTCGGCAGTTGAATTATAATGTGTTTTGAACTGGGTGATTTGACGCATCGCATGTCATTAACTTATCATCGATAGTCTTGTCAATCTGTCACTAGAGTCATGGCCAAGGTACGGGGCATTCAAATCACTGGCAAGCTACTCGAGTTCAACTTGTGAATCACGTGAACTTGGGTCAATTCTTTTTCGACTTTAAGTACTTCAAACACTTTATCAATTGAACTTGAGCTTGAAAATGCTTGACACTAATGTTAGCCCCAAAGTCTCACAAAGTAATAACTTTTCTACATATTCAATGAGTACATCAATCATCTTCGATGTGGTAATTAACGTAAATCAATTTAATAAAATGCGCATCACTTTGGGTCTTTAAAGTAAAGTGAATTGTCTGGCGGATTAATACATTGGTGGTCCAGATAAAGGTAAAATAATCATCATAATTTTTTGGGGGAGAGCGAAAGGAGAGGAAGGTAAACTCAGTAAATTTTAAGTAAACTCGAGAGGATCCTAATCTATTAATTGTTTTAGTAGGAGCCCAGAGATTATCGTGATTACGCTTTTGGCTGCGATCTTTCCAACTTTTTTTTTTGGTGCATTGGAGCAATTCATTACATCAACCACTTTGCCAAGTGCAACCTTCCTCAAGCTTACACCAAATATTCACTAATTTTCAATTTTTTTGTTATAAGGGATACTTCGTAATCCTTTGGCCGACTGATCTCCAATTGCAATTGATCCATCAAAATCGTATCTGTTTTCTTTATTTCTCGTCAAAGTTTTGTACTAACGCACAAAAAAAGCCATTGAGATCTCTCATTTTGTGATCCAACAGTGACCAACCTCATGAAGAATGGCTTCTCAAAGTTGAAAAATGGAAGAATCACCTTAGTCACAGTAGGGCTGGAAGAAAACCTAAATAATTATTTGTATCGCTTGAAATAATTACCTTAATCATTGGCTTCACAGAAAAAATAACCAAAGCACGTGCCGGTTAAGGAAATCAGATTTAGAACTCATCTATATATATTTATAGTTTTGGTAATGCCTAAAGCTTGAGCTAAGAGTAAGATTTTTAAGAACACCAATGTTCATACAATCGGTTTGAACTTTTTGTCGTCTTGGCAAATCATGGACCATTAGAAATATATGCATGCAGTGTACCCGCCCTTGAAAGGACTACTTGCCATTGTACTTACCTCATCAAGTATGCCAATGACTAATCAAAACATTCAAAGTTGAAGAATTGTAGAATCACCTTAGTCATAGGGATAGAAGAAAACCTAATCTTTCAAAGAAGATTTATTTTATGGAAAAATGAATAATTTAGGAAGTATTTTCCTAAGAATGACTATTTGAAATAATTAGTCGATGAAAATCGTTATTATCGAGACCAACTCTTATGTTTGATTATTTTCATAGACGATGCAATTATTTTTTGTTTATTAATTTTTGTAAGCAATAAAAAAAATATTTTCCGAACCAATTCTGCGGGACAAATGAAACCTCAATTTTGTTTCAAACGTCTAAGTTAACAATAGGGCAAGTTAACAAATCCCCACCTTCAATTTTGTTTCAAACCACTGGGGTTCGTCCCAGTGGCAACTCTTCCAACTTGGAAGGGGGAGGTTGGGGGTTCAAATCCCCACATTCTCAGGGGGGATTAGGGTGGAGACGATTTTATTTTAAGAGTGGGTTTCGACTCCCACGCCCTGCAAAGAGGCAAGGGCAAAAGTCTGAGGGTGAGTGTTAGAGTAAGATTAGAGTAGGACTGACAAAAAAAAAAAAAACAATGAGGCAAGTTATCAGCTAAAACTTTTTTGCTTTAATGTTCGAACTCAAAGGGTTGATTGAGTGGTCGAGAACTCTGGTTGGATCTCATAGCTTCCAATTTGAAGTCACGGCACTTCCAGTTCAGAGTTACTCATGTATTGCCCAATGCGCATGTATGGATTGTTTGAATGTATCCGTGGGGATTGGTAAAATGAGTTAATGCACAATATTTCTATTGATAACGATGAAATATGCCTAAACAATTTTATTGTTGAAGGAAACATTCTTTATTAACTTGTTTGCCTAAGTAACGTAAATAATCAATATTAAGAAAATCCTTTTTAACTTTTTAATTTTCTGCGAAATCGACATACTCTTAATTTCTTATAGATTCGTCAATCCACTCTTTGGTCCATACTCTCCAAGTTTCCCAAGAACTCTACACTTCAGGACGAGCTTGAGTCAGAGTGATTAATAAATCTTGAGATATTAGTAAATGTACATATATATATGAATTTTGATTGTCAAATTTGATAGGATTACTGAATGACCTTTGGTTCATTTCTCTTGCATTTTGATCAATTCGAGGGCAAGAACGTTAACATTTACCAGCATCATGTTCATTTTACCTCTACAGCACAAATTTATCAATCAAGTTTTACTGATTTTTAGGGACTTTGTTCTTAATTTTGTCGATTGAACAGAAAATGCATATAGCGAATTGGGACCATGATGGAGCAAATACAACACGACAGCGACTTTGCTGTACATACAAGTCTGTATCCACTGTCGGTGCTGCTGCTAACTGAATCTCCTTCATCGGGGATGTTCTAAGCAAGAGCCAAATATGGCTCCCTCCACGATGGAATCTAGACGCAGGCCTAGTTTCTCCTTTTACTTTTCCTTTCTTCTCTGGCTGCTTCTTTTTTAAATGGATAATCCAGAGATAAGCCACGTTTACACCATAATCCTACTTGGAGTCCACGTCACTGAGCTAGGTTGCCACGTCATCAGCTTCACAAAAAAAATAACCGACTGCCGGGAGATGGTTAATGGAATCAAATTTAAAACTCATCTACATATAATTTTGATAATGCCTAAAGCTCGAGTTAAGAGTAAGATTGATAAGAAGGCTGATGTTCGTACAATCAGGTTCAAATTTTTTGTTGTTTTGGCGAATTATGGACAGTTAGAAATGTATGTGCCCATTTACCCAATGTACCGGCTCGTGAGAGAACCACTTATTAATGTACTTGCCTCGTCAAGCATGCCAACTACTAATCGAAACAATAATCCCTGTACCGACACCAAGGAAGACATGAACCACTGGCCATCCTCTCGGACCGTACCAAGGAGGGTAGGGTCGAAAACGAGCCGACCCAAGAGCAATTTTTCTTGAATGGTCTGCTGCTCCCAGGTATTAACCAAAGTTCCCACTGCCACGGTTTCAGTCTGATTCCAACTGAGGTTTTTTCCCACAATCGGCAAAGGCACGGAAAGCCATCGTATGCCGTAGTTAAAGGAGATTCCGATTCAGCAATGAGGAAAATGACATGACTCCACGAGCAGAGCAGAGAAGGGAGCCCCCCATCGGTGTGGCCAAAGGTAGGAGGGGGTGGTACTAACGGCCACATCCAATTTAGTCATAAAGGGGGGCAGCTGAAAACTTGGGAACAATCAATCAAAGCCTCTCTCTTTCTCTCTCTCTCTCGGCACAATAATGAAAAAGGGTAAAAAGGTAGTGGGGGGCAAAAGAGAAATTTGAAAGAAAACGAAAGATTTTTCTTTTTTTTTTAACCTCTCTCTTTTCACAAACTTTGTGACGGGGAAAAAAGCCAAGGATGGCTTTATCACATAAATGGGGTTGGTTTCGGGCGCGATTTTGGGGGGAGGGGTCATCGTCGTCGTCGTCCAAATTCGTTCGCTCCAAAATTCCCTCAGGGCAAAAGATAGGGAACGAGCCTGTGCTGCTGCTGCCACCATTGCGCGACACACGCTGCCAGAGGATCTCTCGGAATCATGACGGCATCTCTCTCTCTCTCTATTCTATGCCGCAATGATCATGCACATTTACCGCAACGGGAAAGCAGCCCACTTTCAAGGTCGCTCTCCTTGCCTGCTGCCGAAATGAAATATAATGAAAGAGTACGCAACGAGAAAGGGGAGGGGAGCAGCGCCTCGTCCCCCTACTATAGAATCGGCACGACGCAGAGCGCCGAAGGGAATCTTGGCAACCATGTGCCCTCTCTCTCAGCCTAAGCAATCATAGGACTAAGTGACAAATGTCCTCCTATCGCCATTATAATGACATGTCCAGAGAGAAGGACAAAATAAAGAATTTGAAGAAAAGTCGCGCACGTCATGATATATTAAACCAATTAAATAGACGCCCCCCTCCCCTGCTCTCGAACATTATTTTGCAGGACCACCCAAAACTCTCTCTCTCTCTCTCTCTCTCTCTCTCTGGCCCAAGAAACGGTCGGGGGTGGCGAAGTGGCGGAGGAGATAATTGCAGCGGGGTGGTGTGGTCGGTCTGACGATTGAATTCTCGAGAGGGGAAGGAAAGAGACGGGTGCGGAATTGCGCACTTGGGGAGACAATCTCTGACCACCGGAGATAGCAAAGATTCTTCTCCATCTCTCCCTCTCTCCCCTCCCCCTTTTCGCCTACTTTGCTCTTCTTTTTCTTTCTCCCCCAATTGGGTCGTGCGTACTTGGGAAGAGCTTCGTTATGTCCCCCACTTCTATGGGCGAAGCACGAGCTAGAGAGAGAGAGCGTCACATGGGTTTGGAGGGGGGCGCTTGTTTGGGCTGTGAGATGATTCCTCTTCCCGTTCCTTTCAACACGTGCCCGTGGCTTGCACGGCATGGCGCCACTCCCCCTACCCTACCCCACCTCCTCCTCAACGCCCCCAAGTAAAAATTAAATCACTTTTATCCTTTAGAAGTCCCCACGGAGTAAAATTCAGCTTTAATGAAAAATAATAAACAAAAAAGAAAAATCGTACTTGATGATGTTCTCTTCTCGTTGTTGGAAAAAGATGGAGGAAGCGGACAAAGAAGACAACGGAATGAAAGGGGAGAAGAAGATTTCGCAGAACCATAAATGCAGAAAGAGCTGAGCGGGTACTAGGAAGAGAAAATGGGTGGAGAGAGAAGGAGCGGAGAAAGAGACGCGAAATTTGGGGGAGATGAGTACATGGGGGGGTTGGGGAATTCCTGTCGCCGCGCCACGGTCTTTCTTCTCTGCTGAAAAAGAACGTGGATTTTTCTGACTCTTCTTTTTCTTCGACTTTATTCGATAAGAATGACAATTCCTTGTTTTTTCTTTAAACGGTTTTGTTGGATCTGCTTCGAATTATAATTCCATTTGGTTTGATTTCGTTCTCTTCAAAGTACACCGTGGGCTCATCCCTATTACCAACAAAAGAGACGAACATACTCAGCATTTAAACCTTGATGGGATGTTTCAAGAATGAGAGAATCTCGACATAATTTCTATACAATACCCATCACGTAATTCCAATTCATTTTAATGATCCAAATCTTTAAATGCAGGCAATTTTCAGAATTTATCCTAGGGATCATTTAGCCATTTGAATCCTCTCCATCCATCCAGCATTTAAGAGGTAGACCCACCACTGTTCACTCCACTTATATGATACATTTTTTTTTTAATTCAACATGACAATAGAGATAGTAAGCACGTGCTCCATTATCATTTTGGTTTTCTTAATGAGAACTTGATCTTTCATTAATTTTTGTAATTAGTCTATTCTAATATAAATTATTTTTAATTGAACAAACCTAATTATTTATTTAGAAAATTTCAAATAAAAGTTTGAAGTGAGACCGTCTTCTCAAAATTGGACCTAAAATAAAACTTGTTTCAAATAAAACTTGTCTCAAATATAGGCTCAAACTTGTCAGCCAGCCAAATGTTCTCCAACCAGCATGTCATGTGACTGTTATCACTGCAGAAGTAAAGTCGCTTATATCAATGGTTGCTGCATTATTGTTTTAGACTAAAATTTGGGTTTGAACATTTTCGTTCAATCGTTGTGCCTAAAAAATTCACAAGTCATATGTATACTAACGACGTTGCTTAGTCTAACTTTTTAGTGAGGTAAGTGCAGCCTCTTCAACGAGATTGATTCCCTCATTGGTGCTAACAACTCCCATCAACTCATTGTTGGACTCTTGCAAAGAACAAGATCATTTGAAGCTAACCTTCAACTAAGTAAAAGGAGAGATAAAGTTCTATTGAGCGGGCTAAAATTTTCATGATTAATAATGTACTATATTTTTTGGCCTAATGGAGTTGTTCTCACTAAAAACTGATGGGCTGTGATTGTTTAATGGTGTAATGTTATGGGGTTGTGAGTAGTTTGATTGTTGTAGGATACGTTATTGTCAGTGCATTTGATTAGGGGGAGATTTATATGTTTGTAAACATATGTATTGTTGTCTCTTTTTTTTGCTAATAAAATATCTAAGATCATTGAATTAAGTATTTAATGATGAGTCAATGATGATGGCTGATGATGTTTGCTTGATAATATTTGATGATGCTTGTTATGCTAAGCTTGATGATGATTATGTTGGTCGTGGTTGATAATGATAAATTTGTTCCCAATAATACAAATGTTAAATATTAAGCATTCTGAACATATGCTTGCCCAATAATATAAGATGTGTCGTTTTGTGTACATAGCATATGCACTAAACAATGAGCTATCCAACATGCCATGTGCATATCATGACTTTCATGCTAAATTGTGTCCGCATAGTTTTTGTGCTATGTAAGTAGTGCATAAACACAAAACATTTATATACGATATAAGCTAAATGAAGGACTATTTTGTTAACTTCTACATAGCACCGACACGCGACATTTGATATAACACAACATGCCAATATGTCATTTCTTAAAATATAGAAAATTTTGACACGTTAAAACACGTTGTATATTAAATATATATTTATATATATACATAATAAATTATCATTTGATTCAAATTCATAAATAATATATAATAAAAAAGAGCCTAGAATGAATTTATACTAAAAATATTAATCCATCATTTGTTAATATTATTCATTGTTTCAAATTGACAAATTCAACTACATTCTATATCAACAATTCATAAAACCTAGAAAAAAATATAAGAAATCCACATTCCACCATTAAATTTAATATTTAACTATAAATAAAAAAATAATCCACATTTCACCATCAAATATAATAATGAGTCATTCATCTACATTATTCATTGTTAAAAAAACAACATACTTCATCTCTAGCTCGTTAAGTGAAAGACTTCAAGCATCCTAATATCTTCAAACATGTCAAATGCATTTCTGCCAATATCTCACATCTTGGTCTCTCTTTCATATTGTGAGCATTTTCTTGATAGAAGACAAGTATTGCTGTGAACAAAAATCAAATCTTCTGCACATTTTATTCTCATTAAGTGCACAAAAGAGTAAGGGTGCATTTAGTTCAGTTTTGCAAAGAGGCTTTGAGTATAATGCAAATGCTAAAAGCCAAAGCTATTTGGGGAAATATAAACTGTATTTGGTAAAAACTCTTGGCAAATGGACTTTGAGTTCAAGTTGTGTTTAGTAAAAAAAAAAAAAAATCTTTTGCACTAGGCTTTGGGTATATTATATATATATATATATATATATATATATATATAATATTTTATTTATAAAAAAAAAAAAAAAAAAACCCCAAGCCCTTCGCTGATCTAGTGAAGGGAGCCAACAATAGTTGTCAATTGAGGTTGCCCGAGGTTGGGCAACCCTTAGCACCTAGGCCTCACGACCTCAGGTGAGGATCGCGCAACCCTTGTGAGACCCAAGCGAGGGCTCACACGACACAAATGATTGCTACCTAAGGTCGTGAGACCCAAGCAACAGTTGCCTAGGTTGTGTGTCATTCGAGGTCATGCTACTTCGCCAACCCTTACCTGAGTCGTGCAACTCTCGTCGCTTGGGCAACCTCAACCGACAGCCACTGGTGCCAGATCTGGCTTGCCGATGGCTGTAGCCCTTTGCCGTACTGAGGAAGCATTTGGGCCATTTTTTAATTAAAAAAAATAACAAGGGACAATAAGCAATTTAAAGAATTGACAAAGGTGGTTTTGGAAGAAAGAACTAGTTCTAGTACTTGGCCAAATACTAAAAGCCCAATGCTTGTCCCTACTAGTATTAGACCTTTAGCTTTCCCAAGGCTAACAATTAGCCGAAAGTCCCTTCGAAAACTTACCAATCACCGTAGCATTTCTCCAAGGAGCTTTGGAGGCCAAAAGCCCCCTGAGAAAGTTATACCAAATGCACCCTAAGTACTCCAATTCCTCTTAGCACATGATGACAAAGAAGGTTGTGCAAGAAGTTTTAAAACTATGCTCTGAGGCATAGGTGCACATGCACTATGATTAACTCATAGGTAAAGAACACCCTGGGTGCCATAATTTGGCATAAAGGAACACATAAATGCCAAAATTTCTAAATGATACACTTAAGTACTGCTTTATCTGAAAAATGGACACTTAAGTGTCAATTTCGGCGAACTTACCGAAAATCTAAGGTGGAATTATTTTTTTTTAAGAAGACTGGTTTACGTGACTCGCCAAAATGCCCACTTAGCTATCCTTGTCTAAAACAATGATCACTTAAGTGCCAAAACGACATCATTTAGCGTTGTCTCACATAGTCTACATGGACGGCATGATGTCGTTCGCCTCGTCTATGTGGATGAATTTTTTTTTAAAGAAATGCTACATCTTTTAAAATTCTCGTTGGAAAAAGCCATGTTAGCTATTTGGCTAGGAATTCTCGCTTTTAGCACTGAAGTGTCCATTTCTTCTCTTATATTGGCAGTGTATATTTTGGAAGTTTTGACATTTGTGTGTCCCTATATGTCGAGTGTGGCACTTGGAGTGTTCTTCTATCTGAACTCAACAAGTCTTAAGATCCATAGAATGTAGATTTTGAATGAAATCAAATTCTCTAAAATCCCCATTATTACTCACAAAATGTACATATTGCAATTCACCTTGTTGTACTCATCCAAGTTAGGAAACCATAGGCATTTTAGTCATTCTTGGCTAATTACCTTATCCTTATATGGAAAAACTCGAGTAGAATGTTCATTGAGCCATTGATCGCTATATTACTTTATTTAATATAATAAAATAAAAAATAGAAAACCAAGATAAGTAAGAGAAGTATTATATTATCACATCAAAGAAAAAATAACTAATAAAATAATGACGTCATACAATTTTAGAACTTACCTAGGATTTAAGACATGTGCCAAACAATGAAGTAAAGTGTTACTCCTAGTCCAACAATCCACAAGAAATGTATGGACCACCTCATAAAATGTAGAATCCTTGTCTAACATTTTCACTTCATGCACATATATAGCTCTCTTCACTTTTTTAATCATTAAATCCCACATGCCATAAACTTAGTAAAGACAAGACTTGTTGATGTCATAAATTCTAAGCATATTATCAATAGGAACAGTGAAGAAACATATGTAGTCAATTGAATCCCGCCAAAAATCATCTGACACAACTTAGCCTTCTTCTGATTATCAACTCGATAAATATTCCTTCTGTCACAAATAACCATGCTTTGAATACTACTTTTTTATTAACTTAAACTTCCTAAGCATCATAATCATAGAAGCAAAACATGTATTCGCTATGGAAAGCAACTTCATGTTAACAAACTCATCATATATTGCTAACTCATGGAATGGTTCATAATGAAATGTTTCATTTGATTTGCACTGAAATCCAATTATATTCTTCATAAACTACTTGATTGGTCTCCACATTCTTTACAACACAAATGTTCTTCAAAGCTAGATTAAGGGCATTTACTACACAAGACGCCCAAATAATAGATGGAAATTCTTGCTCAATGAATTGTCTCAAGACCTTACAATTTGAAGCATTATCTATAAATCACTTGGACCACATTCTCATGCCCAATTTCATTAGTGTTAATATCCTGAAAAACCCTAAACCAGCACACTTGTGACAAATTTACCCTAAACTAGTTTTTTAACCACGAAAAACCCCAAATTGATACACTTATGATAAATTTGCCCCAAGTGACCATAAAAAAAAAAAAAAAAATCAACCAATACACTTGTGATAAATTTACCATAAACCAATTTGTTCGACCGCCATAAATCTCAAACTAATACATTTATGAAAAAAAATATACCCTCTATTAAATTAGATTAATAACACAAAAAACTACAAAAATGGTACAACTATGATAAACAAATAGTAACATCTCAAACTAGTACACTAGTTCGCTGTCACATGTCATTTAACTCGGCAATTTGATAATAAATTTAACGGAAATTAATAGAGGGTTTTGGAGTAAATTTGTCAAATATGTACCAGTTTTGGGTTTTTAGTGGTCAAAAAATCAATTTTTAGTAAATTTATTACTTATGTATCAATTTGGGGTTTTTCAGGGTATTAACCCATTTTATTAACTACTTCTTTCAATAAGCTAAAAAAAAAAAATGCATATCCTTTGTTTCGATTTTATAAACATAAGTTCTCCATCCAACATCGCCATAAAATTAATAAGTGGTCTCCATAATTAGTCACTTCATCCATCATTCAAATTAAGGGGAAAAAAAGGATTGTGTTGTTGGTTTTATTGCTCTTGCATATCTCAAAAAGATTGCTCGTTTTTCACCACTTATATGGTAGGATCTTTATATTGTCCAGTTTACCTACAAGTTAATCAAAAAATAAATCAACTGGTCAAGATAAAGTCAAGTACAAATAAAAACGGTTTTTAGGACAAAATCAATGACAAATGAATACCCACATATTCTTTCTTCCTATAAATGCAAATAACCTTAAGATGTTACTAATCATTGAAGCAAGCATTTCAACTATTTCAAGTTGTAATGCTGATGGTTTTTTTTTTTTTTTTGGCCGAATGAGTGCTTTTTACCGCATCTTGTGGGCATTAGATTGATGTAGAAGCTACATGGGCTAATGATGTTTTTGGTATTGATGCTATCGTGGATACTATTATTAGTGTTGTTGATTGTACTTGTAGATTCTTGCAATGATAATTATTATAACCTCACCCACTACATTTCCCGCAAGTGATAATGAAGGTATTCAATCTCTTCGAATGTGTTCCCCCATGTTCTCACACAATCTTCCTATTCCTTGTCTTAAAACTATTATTAGCTCTTTCATTTAGTATTTTTGTGCTTTGTGCTTTGTTTTTTAACCACTATAAATCCCAAACAGGTACACCTTTGACAAATTTACTCTAAACTGATACACTCATGACAAATTTATCTTCTATTAGTTTCTGTTAAATTTTACTGTCAAATTGCTAAGTTAGATTATACGTGACAGTTGACCAGTATACTAATTTGAGATTTTACTCTCTTTGTCATAATTATACCACTTTTATGATTTTTTGTGGTATTAATCCAATTTAATAGATGGTATATTTATAACAAATATACCAATTTTGGGTTTTTTATGGTCAAACAAATTAGTTTGGGATAAATTTGTCATAAGTGTATTAGTTTAGGGGGTTTTCTAATCATTTGGGGTAAATTTATTATAGATATACCAGTTTAGGGTTTTTCATAATCAAAAATTAGTTTTTTTGTAAATATGTCACATGTGTACCAGTTTGAGGTCTTTTAAAGTATTAACCATAAAAAGTATTAGGATATCCATTGGCAAAGAAGGTTGGTGTTCTTTCCTTTTTTCCCTTCTTTTTAGCTATAAGAATGGATTATCTAGATCTCGAGTTCGATTCTCGTCATGGCTGAATCTTTGACAACTTGTGTTGAATTACTTGGCCATGGCATACCTCATACGGAGAGACATCCTAGCTACTAGAGATGTAAAAAAGAATCAGAATCTAAATCGAATTAAATCAACTTGAATAAAAAATTATGAATGTTTTTGGTTTTGGGTCAAATAATTAACTTTTTTTTCCTTGACACTTATTATTCGATAGCTTATAGCAATTACTTTTCTTCCACTCTTCAGCGTAAGTCTCTATAATCCATCAAAAAGTAGCAACTTCACTTTCCTCTAAAAGTTGCATATGGTGGACTTGTTTGTCAACGACAGGAATACCTTATCTAGTTAAGGGACCTTTAAGAGCAACCTAAATGACCTAAAGCCATTTAATATATTGTGTAATCTTTACTATGTTTATTAGAGCAACGTATTCTATGAAGAATGTGAACATGCAAAAAAAAATATTTATTTTGTTCGGCAAATAATCCGGAAACATGAAAAGTTCAGAAAGAAAAAATTATCTGCCCAATCACATCACCGTCTATACCTTTGAAATTCGTATAGGGCCAGCTTCATGCTAAATGGACCTGCTTTATGACAATCAAGGATGACTACGTAGTTTTATGAAAATGATAATGCAACCCAGCTCGAATCATGTTTTTTTAGCTCGGGTACTAGGAGGGGTGAGTGGTTCCAAACTTTACGTCTATATTCCGTATAAGTTCCAACTGAAACCTAGAACATAATTCCTAGAATAGGTTCCTCATTTTATTTTATTTTGGAATTTAGAACCTGAAACTTAGTATGTCATAAGTTTCAAGATCCGTTTTGAGGGTTTACCCATGTACCACCTAAATTATTAATTAAATGATTGCAGTGAATCATCACATTTAATTATCATAACTTACTATTACAATTCACTAGCCATAACTTATATTTAGACACATAAAGAATATGAAATATTAACAAAATAAAAGTTTCAATCATAAAATAGAAACTCAGACTTACTCATCATTGGACGCATAAGATACTGCTAAATCGCATGAAGACATAGATTAAGAAAAACGCAAAAACTTATTCCAAGTTCTACATTATTCCAAGTTCCACCTATGTAGAACTTGGAACCTACCCGTTAAAATATGTTTCCTAATTTTTGGAACCTGGAACCTACCCTACGTTACTTGGAATCTAAAATTGGATAAGTTCCCACCAATCCAATTATTTGATTCCAGGTTTTACCCTAGAAACATACTCACCCTTAGATGCTATGCAAGTCGAGTCTCAGGTCGAGCCACAAGATAACATAGACCCCATGTGTCTAGGTCACATCAAGTATCACTAAAGGTCCAAACCAAATAAGCCCATCGACATCTATATCAGTTGCTAGTACCTTGGCAAGGTTGTGAGAATGGGTTTGCTATCTTAAAATTTTAAGATTATAGGTGGTGTAAAGTAATTATGGCTTATATTGAACATTCTTTTTATCAGTTGCACCTCTCCGCCCTTTTACTGATTAAAAAAAAACGTTAGTGGAGTGGCAAAGTAATCAACCAAAAGAGGTCAAAGTAAACCCTCGGCACTGAAAAAAAATTAAATGGGCCCAACAAGACTGCACGTGGTTGGTTGATGCGGGCACCGGATCCAAGAAGAATGCTCCCACTTCTCCCTCCTTCCTTCTCTCCTTCAACCGAGGCCATGCCCGTTTATAAACAACGCTATTGTAAAGAAAAATATTTGCTTTTCAATGAGTTCTTTGCTCGTTGCTTAGATACAGACTCCAAAGTCAACTCTTTTTTCTCCATCGTCCTAATCTAATCTAGATGCATGTGATGCCCATGAGGACATTGGATTAATCAATTAGTCCTAACAAGATCTTTAATTTTTGGTAAAAGTTTGAAGAATATATCATAATAAATGTTGAAAAACACTTTATTTCACATCAATTATTCTAAGAAACAAACTAGCTAGACCCCGATGAAGTCATCATGTGTTCAAACTGGCTTAGCAATTGAATTGTCACGTGGGTCGAATTGAAAGTGATTTGACAGCCCGCATGTCGTTAACTTGTCATCAATTGTCTTGCTAAAAGCATTCCTCAACTCGAGTCTTGGCCAGTGTATTGGGCATTCAAATCACCAGCAAGCGACACGAACTTAACTTGTGAATCACATAAACTCAGGTCGCTTATTCTCAAGTTCAAATAATTCGAACACTTAATCAATTGAACTTGAGCTTGAAAATGCTTGAGACTAATGTAAGCCACGAAGTCCAACAAACTTGTGACTTTTTTGCATATTCAGTGAGTACATCAATAACCTTCGATGGGGTAATTAACGTAAATCAACTCCAATAAAATGCACATCACTTTGGGTCTTTAAATTAAAGGTGCATTGTCTCGCGGATTAATACATTGGGGTTCCCGATAAAGGTAAAAAAAATCATCATAATTTTTGGGGGAGAACGAAAGGAGGGGGAGGTAAACTTGGCAAATTTTAAGTAAATTTGAGAGGATCCTAATCTATTAATTATTTTATTAGGAGCCCAAAGATGATCGTAATTACACTTTTGGCTGTGATTTTCCTACTTTCACCGTCTTATCTTAGGCACACGCCCATCTGGATTGAAGCAATTCATTACATCACTCACTTTGCCAAGTGCAACCTTCCTCAAGTTTATACCAAATATTCACTAATTTTCAATTTTTTTGTTATAGAGGACACTTCGTAATCCTTCGACCGTCCGATCTCCAATTATAACTGATTCATCATAATCTTTATTATTATCTTTATTTCTGATCAAAGTGTTGTACTAATGCGCAAAAAAGCCATTGAGATCTCTCATTTTGTGATCCAACGGTGACCAACCTCACCAAGCATGGCTCCTCAAGTTGAAGGATGGAAAAATAACCTTAGTCACAGTAGGGCCGAAAGAAGCCTTAAATAACCATTTGTATTACTTAAAATAGTTACCTTGGTCATCGACTTTACAGAAAAATAACCAACGGCAGGTGCTGGTTAAGGAAATCGGATTTAGAACTCACCTCTATATATAGTTTTGTTAATGCCTAATACTTAAGCTAAGAGTAACATCTTTAAGAATGCAGATGTTTGTAAAATCGGCTTCAATTTTTGTATCATCTTGATGGATCAAGGACCATTAGAAATGTAGGTATGCAGCGTAGCCGCCCTTGAGAGAATCATCTGCCAGTGTACTTGCCTCATCAAGTATGCCAACTACTAATTGAAACATTCAAATTCAAAAAATTGTAGAATCACCTTAGTTGTAGAGGCGGAAGAAAAACTTGTCTTTTAAGGGGCATCTGTTTCACGAGAAAATGAATAATTTGAAAAGTATTTTTTTAAAAATAGCTGGTTGAAATAATTAGTTGATGAAAAATATTGTTATTATCAAGAACAACTCATATGTCTGAATAATTTTTGTGGACAATAAAACTATTTTTTTAATTAATTCTCATAAGCAATTAAAAAAATGTTTTTGAAATTAATTATTTCTCAAGGAACAAATAAAACCTCGATTTTGTTTCAAATGTCTAAGTTAACGATGGGGCAAGTTATCAACTAAAGCGTTTTTGCTTTAATGTTCAAAACTCAAAGGGTCGATTGAGTGGTCGACAACTCTATTTGGATCCCATAGCTTCCAATTTGAATTCATGGCATCTCCAATTCAGAGTTACGCCTCTGTTAGTAGATGCGCATGTATGGATCGCGGGGGTAAATTGAGTTAATGTGAAATGTTTCTATTGATAACAATGAAATATGCCTAAACAGTTTTATTGTTGAAGAAAACATTCTTTATTAACTTGTTTCCCTAAGTAACGTAACAATCAATGTCAAAAAAAAAAAAATCCTTTTTAGCTTTTTAATTTTCAATGAAACGGACGGCCTCTTAATTCCTTATAAATCTGGCAATCAATATGGTCCATGCTCTCTATATTTCTCAAGAACTCTACACATCCGAGCTTGAGTCAAAGAGTGATTAAATAGTTTTGAGATATTATTAAGCATACTTATAAATGAATTTTGATCGTCGAATTTGAGGGGATTTGCTGAACGATCATTCGTTCATTTCTCTCGCATTTTAATCAATTCGAGCGTGAGAACATTAACAATTTACTAGCATCATATGCATTTTACCTCAATGGCACGAATTTATGAATCAGGTTTTACTGATTTCTAATTTTCTAGGGCTCTGTTCTTAATTTTATCGATCGAACAGAAAGTTCGTACGGCGAATTGGGACCATGATGGAGCAAATGCAACGCGACAGCGCGTTACTTTGCGGTACGTACTTGTCTAGAGACTTATATCCACCGTCGGTGCCGCCGCTGCTGCTCACCGAATCTCCTTCGTTGGGGATATTCTGATCGAGAGCCAAATGCGGCTCACTCCACGATGGAATTTAGGCACAGGCCTTGTTTCTCCTCTCCTTTTTGTTTTCTTTTCTCCTTTGTTGGCTGCTTCCTTTTACATGGAAGATCAAGAATGAAACCACGTCACCACCAAAATCCTACTCGGGAGTCCACGTCAACGAGCCAGGTCGCCACGTCATCGGCTTCACGGAAAAATAACCAACAGCCAAAAATAGGATTTAGAACCCATCTATACATAGAATTTTGATAATGCCTAAAGCTCGTGCTAAGAGTACGATCGATCAGAGCACCGATTTTCATATGAACGTATTAAATATTTTGTCGTTTTGGCAAAATCACGGACCATTAGAAATGTATGTACCTATGTACTCGATGTACCCGCTCGTGAGAGAATCACCTATCGATGTACTTGCCTCATCAAGTATGCCAACTACTAAACGAAACATTAATCCGTGTGCCGACGCCAAGGTAGACACGGATCGCCGGCCATCAACTCCGACCGTACCAAGGTGGGCAGGGATTGAAAACGAGTGAACCGAGCAAAATTTTCTTGAATGTTCCGCTGGCTCCCAGGTACCACCAAAGTTGCCACTGCCACGGTTTCAGTCGCTGAACCCAAAATTCTCCGCTGAGTTTCCATTTCGGGGGCTAGTGTGTCAGCGAGTAAATTCCAAACGAGGTTTTTTTCCCACGATCAGCGAAAGCACGGAAAGCCATCGCATTGCTGTAGTTAGAGAAGATTCCGATTCAGCAGCAACAAGGGGGGAATGACATGACTCCACGAGCAGAGCGGGAGAAGAGCAGGGAGCCCCCCATCGGTATGGCCAAAGGCAGGAGGGGGTTGTACGAACGGCCACATTCAATTTAGTCATAAAAGTGTGGAAGTTGAAAACTTGGGAACAATCAGTCAAAGCCCCTCTCTCTCTCTCTCTCTCTCTCTCTCTCAAAGCACAATTATGAAGAAGGGTAAAAAGGGAAGTGGGGCAAAAGAGAATTTTGAAAGAAAACGAAAGATGTTTTGTTTTGTTTTTTTTTTAATCTCTCTCTTTTCCTTTGTGACGGGGAAAAAGCCAAGGATGGCTTTATTGCATGAATGGGGTTGGTGTTTCGGGTGCGAATTTGGGGAGGAGCGGTTCCTCGTCGTCCTCCTCCAAATTCGTCGCCTCCTAAATTCCCTGAGGGCAAAAAGATACGGACCGAGCCCGTGCTGCTGCTGCTGCTGCCACCATTGCGTGACACACGCTGCCAGATGATCTCTCTCAGAATCATCACGGCATCTCTCTCTCTCTCTCTCTGTCTCTCTCTCTTTTCGTGCTGCAATGATCGTGCACATTTTCCGCAACGGGAAAGCAGCCACTTTCGCAGTCGATCGCCCTGCCTGCTGCTGCTGTAATGATATACATCGTAAAAGAGCAAGCAGCAAAGAACAAGGGAGAAAAAAGGGAAGGGAAAGGGGGGACGAATCGCCACTCCTGCCCCTCCCGTTGAATCGGGCACGGCGCAGAGAACTGAAGGGAATCTTTGGCCACCCATGTGCCCGCTCTCTCAAGCCTAAGCAATCATAGGACTAAGTGACAAATGTCCTCCTTTCGCCATAATTTATAAAATGTCCAGAAAGAAGGACGAAATAAAGAATCTGAAGAAAAGCCGCGCGACGTCATAAAAAAATTAACCAATTCAATGGACGTCTCCCTCCCCTACTCTCCAACACTATTTTTGCAGGACCACCACCTTTTGCCATAACACATGCAGCTCTCTCTCTCTCTCTCTCTCTCTCTCTCTCTCTCTCTCTCTCTCTATCCACCTGTGTCTGCCCATGAAACGGATGGGGGTGGCGAAGTGGCGGAGGAGATGATTGCAGTGGGGGTGGGGTGGTCGGTCTAAAAACGATTGAATTCTCGAGAGGGGAAGGAAAGAGACGGGTGCGGAGTTGCGCACTCGGGGAGACAATTTCTGACCACCGGAAATAGCAAAGATTCTTCTCTCCCGCTCTCCATCTTCCCCTCCCCCCTTTTCGCCTACTTTGCTCTTCTTTTCTTTCCCCTCCTTTCTCGCCCAATTGGGTCGTGCGTACTTGAGAAAGGGCTTCGATATGTGCCCCCCCTTCGATGGGCGAAGCACGAGCGAGAAGGAGAGAGAGAGAGAGAGAGAGAGAGAGAGAGAGAGAGCGTCACATGGGTTGGGGGAGGGGGATTGTCTGCGTTGTATGAGATGATTCGTCTTCCCGTTCCTGCCACCACGTGTCCGTGGCTTACACGGCATGGCGCCATTCTCCCCACCCTGCCCCACCTCCTCCTCCTCCTCCTCCCAACCCAACACGCCCAAGTAAAAAATTATTCACCTTCATCCTTTAGAATTACCCACAAAGTAAAATTCAGCATCGATCGAATATAAAAAAAAAAAGTAAAAAATTTGTACTTGGTGACGTTCTCTTCTCGTCGTTGAAAAAGAGGGAGGGAGCGGACAAAATGAAGACGGTGGAGTGGAAGGGAAGAGGAGAGGAGCGGGGTGGGAAGAAGATCTTGCAGAACCATAAATGCAGAAAGAGCTGAGCGGGTACTAGGAAGAGAAACGAAGAGAGAGAGAGAGAGAGAGAGAGAGAGGGTGGTAGCAGAGAAGTTGCAGAGAAAGAGACGCGGAATTTGGGGGAGATGGGTACATGCCGGGTGGGGGAGGCGGAGGAGAATTTCTGTCGCCGCACCCCACCGTCTCTTTCTTTCTCTGCTGAAAAGAACGCGGATTTTTCCGACTCTTTCTTTTTCTCCAACTTTATTCGATAAGAATAACAATTCCTTGATGCTCTTTTTGTTTTTTTTTTGGGCAGGAGATGGGGTTCTTCTCCTCCGTATACAACATCGTACCGGAGAACAGAACTCCTTCGTCTTCCTAAACCCATACCCTAACACTACTGTACTACAGAAGAGAGGTAGAGGGAGGGAGAGACAGAGAGAGATGCTGTACAGGAACGTAAGGAGATAAATAAGCTGACCTGATGGACTAAAGATTCGAGAAACTATTCAGATGGGGGAAGTACCCCCCCTAAAAAACAGTGACAAATTATGGACGATAGTGCATGGACGATGCCATCCTCCCCCGACGGTGATGACGACCATGATCAGTCGCTTCTCCCGGCCGGATTGCTCCCTATCCGAGACCACTCGTAGCGTCCTTTCAGCGGCTCTTCCTTGACGAAATCGAAGTTGTACCTGCAACCACAAACACCCACCAAGAAGTCCGATTATTGCTCGCCGTCAAACGCGACCCATGTTGCAGAAAAGGAATTTTCTCGGGCCTCTTTTCCCGAGAAACAGTGGGAAAACGATGCCCACTCGGAAGGACAAGGGAAAATTCGCAGCTACGAAGACCGGAATGTTGGCGAAAAGCTGAGAAACGGAAGGAGAATGTGATGAGCTATAGTTTGTTTCAACTCACTTCTCCTTGAAGTTCTCGAGAGCGTGGTTCTTCTCGGCGACGGCGAAGAAATCGTCGAGCTCCGCCTGCGTCGGCATTCTCGGTCTCCAGCGAGAGTTGGCCTCCGACGTCGGCTTGGAAGCTGACCCCATGTCGTCGGACTCCGCTCCGACCTCGCTGCTCGACGGCGGCGTCTTCTCTCTCCTGCGAAATTCACAAAGTTTGAATTCCAAAACCAAAAAGAAAGGTGGAGAAGCGAAAAGAGAGGAGGAAGAAAAAAGGCGAAGAGCCGTTTGGTTCGCGTGATTCGGATTCGAAAAGCCGTGGAACCCTTGGACATGTAGAATTCCAAAGGGAAGTTCAAATTCTAGTTCAACGGATAGATCACCGACCTCCCACGGCGACGGCGGCGGCGGCGATACGTGGCGGCGTCGACTCCTCCGTCGCTCTCCTCCTGCAAAAACCGGGCACATGAATTTTTCAGCCTCTTCCTCTCGCACTAACACGACACGCAAATTCGAATCGGCCGCGCAAACGCCGCGGTTCGGACCGTATAATTCCCTAGGATCTTCACCTCCAGATCTACGAAATCGATCGTCTCCTTCTCTCCCTCGCTCGATCCGTTGCTCGAGCAGCACGACACCGAGGCGAGATCGCAGGAGCTAGGGCTCCCGCAGCGATCCCCCGTCGCCTCCCCCGCCGGAGCCGGGCGCAGCGAATCCTCCGGCAGCGTCGTCGCCTCGCCGCCGCCTCCGCTCCGGGCGAGCGGGCGATCGTCGTCGCACGGCGGCGAGCCGCACGACGACCTCAGCTCCTCCGCCGCCTCCTCCGCCACCTCCTCGCCCCGGCCGCGCGGCGCTGCTCCAACCCTCCTCCGCTTCGCGGGCCGGGCGGGGGCCTTGGCGGCGGGGGGGACGGGAGCGGCGGCCTCGGCCAGGTTGGCCCGAGCTCGGGTCCTCACGCCGACGACCGGCACCTCCATCACCGCCACCTCCGCGCTACCTCTGCACTTCCTCACCATCTCTCTCTTTCTCTCTCTAAAATCCTCTCTTGCCCTCTTTCTCTCTCTAGGAACCTGGTGCGTCTAGGTCTCTGCGACTCCTCGTTGCTCGACCATCTCACTGAAAGAGAGGGAGGGAGGCAATTTTAGAGAGAGAGAGAGAGAGAGAGAGAGAGGAGGGGCGGTGGTGATGATGACGACGACGGGGGTAAGAGAGAGAAAGGGAGATTTGGACGGTCAGGATGCGGCCGGGGGTTTTAATTTAACGGGGGTGCGGGGTGGTCCCCCCCCCGGGGTCCGTCGCACAGTGACGGGGGGGAATCCGGAAACGGGAATTCTGACGGCGCCGTTATGTGGATCGGACCGGGGGGGGGGGGGAGGGGTCCGTTCTCTCGAAATCGCGCCGGTAGTTCCGCCAGTAGGATCTGGACACGTGGTCCTCGCCAGAACTGGCTCTAGAGAGAGAAGAGGAGAGAGAGAGGCAATGATTGGATAAAAGGAATGTGAGCGGGCGATCCAACAGTCGGTGTTGAAAATTTATACCCCTTTTTTTTTTCTTTTTTTTTTTGGGCGTAGGACGGGAGGTGGAAATCGTACGGCTCGCGAACCGTAGACTGCGGGAGGAGATTTCTCGGTCGCCGGATGTCGTTCTCACGAACTACACCAGAGATTCGTGTGTTACGCTCACGTTTACTATCTCATGTATAGAGATTCCTTTTTCCTACCTTTTGATATCGAGTTTTCGATCTTCATGGTCCAAGAACATACATGTATGATAAGACTGTTTTAGTAATATCAAAGAGAGTAACGATACAATTTACTTGCGCCATTTTCATTTTTAAAAAAAGGCGTGAAGGATATGTTTATCCGTATAGAGAATCTTAATATCCTAACGTACTTATTAAGTTACGCTCGGTATATAGTAGTCATCATGCTAGTGTCATACAATTTAGTGCATCAAAAACTTGTAAAAGTAATTAATTGCTTAATCAGTCTTTTGGATGTATCTTTGAAGAAATCTTTGAAATTTACCTTAATTAGTCAATTTCGTTTAAATGCAACAGCTTGCATCCTAAAAGACACGATAAAACTGACTTTGACAGATCTAGGGAATCAAAGTAGCTTCCTATGCAATCTTTAATACAACAATAGCATATCATTGGCACTCGCAAAAAAAAAAAAAATTGAGTAAATCAAGATTTGAACATTTTTGAAATTCAAACATCGAATAATTTCCCTCCATCCACGCAAGCGACACCTTCCTTCTCCATCTCAACATTATACCGAATGTATGAGATATTTTCTCTTTATGAATTACATCAGTGTCGATCATTATTGTCTGTGATCACCGAACGCCAGTAGAAACTTACTCGTTAAAAACTTTTATAACTGTCTACCTTTTTTTCTTTGAAAACTTTATCCATCTCCTCAATTAATCTTGCTTCCTCCTTAAAAAGTGATTTCAACATATTCTGAACGTGTGATTAATTCTTCATCACATCATCATAAAGCAAAATCCACGAAATGTCTTCGGGTTATATCATGACCTGGTCGTGTTGTCAAAGATTCAATCATCACACACCATTTCCAGTACTTCTTTCAGAAACAACACCTTATCGGGACTAGATGACAACATATTCATTATGAATTTGACATGAGAGGCACGTAACCGATTTTGTCTTCTTTGTTTTGCTAAGTTAGGTAGCTAAAATTTATATATATATATATATATATCTTTTCACGATCAATTTGAGCAAAAATCTAGCTGTCTTCAATACTATCGATAATGCGTTTTCATCATATCTATACCAATACTCTTTACCTGGATTTTGACCAGGCGAGGCATCATAGGTGCCGAGGTTCGAGTACTTAGCGACTTCATGGAACACCCCGTAAGGTTACAAGTCGATTATGGCCAACAATCTAGCTCCTTTTATCCTATGCTAATTGCCTGACTCGAATCAGGTTGCGCATGATTGGTCGGATTTGAATGGGTGGCCTCGAGCCTTGAGCTGTAATTTCTCCAATGCTCTCTTACCAATTACAACAACTCCAAGTGGTTTGCTATCACCTGTCGGTGAAACCAACGATCATAGGTATTTACAAGACATTTTTCAAGTATCTTCTCTTTAGGAAACTCAATATTTTGTTTATTTTTTTATTTTTATTTCTCATCTCATACCTCTATTTCAGTGAGAAAGAAGAGTATTTCGGTGCGTGCCCTAATACAAAATTCTGATTCTTAAGTGTTTTGATTTGACTTATGAAAGTAGCATCACTAGCATTGTTGGCAAAACACAAGGAATGTTTTGTAATTGTAAGTCATCAAAAGAGCTTCTACTCCATGCTTTCGTTTGTAGAACTCAAAAGAACTTGGTCAGTCGCGTAAACATTTTCAGACATCAATATAGTCACAATCCCACCATGATAAGCGATCATGCAAGTATAATCAGCTTCTTCGTGCATTTACTTATTTACTTACTTGTGTTTCCCAGTCGCTGGTCAAGCAATATCCCGAGCTAATTTTCGCACACAATCCAGTCTCCCCGATCGATGGAAAGCAATCACTTCAGTCGTCTACGCCGTTATGGGTAATGTATCCATAGAACAACGATGGTGGCCCTAGGAGGGGGTTGGCGGCGATTGTTGCCCCCTTTGATCGCCCGATGTTCCCAAAATTAAGCATTGCAAAGGCCCTTTTATTTTGTATCCCTAAGTACGACTTTTGCAGTCTGCCACCCTACACAAGAAATTACTTTCTTATGGTCTAATCTTTAAAGATAATACCAGATAGCCATCGAACACGAGACCTCACGTTTCCTCAGAGGCTACAAAGGGCCAACCCTTTTGATTATGCTACCACCCCCCCCCCCCCCCCCCCTTCTTTTTTCCAACGCATTGGATTCTCCGTGCATTATTGCAAAGAGCTTGGTCCAAGGGCTCGAGAAGTAGTAGAGGGAGGGAGGGAGGGAAGGGGGGGGGGGGGGGGGCATGGGTTTGGCTTATGTCTTTGACTATTGGAAACAGATTCCCGTACACGAAAAAGGACTGGACACTGCCTTGAAAGCCACCTCTCGTGTGGAGTTGGAGGAGAAACAACGACGGGACTACCAAAATAATAGGGAAGAGGTTCGTAGACAGCGAATCCATATGTCTCGCTTGGCAGCACTTGTAGTGTAGCATCTATCCGCAATGCTCTATGCCATATCTGGTGCTGTGCTATGATCTAGCTATGGCTATATAGGGTATGTGATAATACAATTTTTTTTTTCCTAATAGCTTCCAAAACTATTTGGAAAAGGAGATATAAGAAAAAATGGGGATATTTTTGTTCTCTATAAAAATGGAGGTCGTAAAAGTTCTCATGCTCCTAACTCCCGGAATCAATAACGAGGCTGTCCCTTTGGAACTGAATTGTGAATACCAAGCACCTTACACAAACTTGGGTTAACTTCTCTTTTCGCACGTTTCGCATCTCTCGCCGTTCAAATGTGCATCAAGTTACTTGCTACAAGTGAAACTCCTGTTTTCAAAGGGGGTAGGCATGGGACGTGTATTAAAAGGGTTGCGCAGCCTGTGGTCCTAATATTTATTCAAGCCCAACTCAAAAATTTAAGCTTATAGGTGAAGGGGACCTCATATATATGCAGAGTATATAGATCATGTGCGAGTTGGATTAGGGATGACAAATGTGGAATTGGACAAATAGGGACCTTGCGCATAGGAAAAAAACTGGGGTGGCTCCAATAATGATAGACCTATCAAACGGGTGAGTCAGATCGAGTCGTAGATGGTCTGATCTAAATAGACTCATTTTCATACAATACAAATCTAGTGACAAATACCTAACTCATACTTGACCCGATCCATCCCATATTGCTAAAACGCTTCCATTCTTATCCCAATCTACTATAACTCATAGCTAAATTAAGATGAGAGTGCGGAGTGAATGAAAGTAATGGCAAGAGAGATTGAAGAGAAAGTCATAGAAATGAGTTTGGTCTAAATAGATTGTAAACCTGTTTATGACCCATGTGACGCTCATATTATGTTTAAACCCATTTATGACCCATTTACTCAATATAATTAACTTATTTATAACTCATTTAACATTTATATGGGTTTATATATGGGTTTATGACCCATTTTGAGTATCTAAATAACGGGTTAGAAACTAAAAACTCAGAGGTACATATGAAGGAAGAATATAAATAGTGTAAAATTCCTCTAGACAAGGGATGTTGGACACTTTAATAAAATTTATGTCGGTATTGTTGCGAAGCTAAGGTAAATAGGCGAGAGTCCATGTCGATGGAAGTTGACATGAACTTGGGAATGATGGAGTAGCCGAGTAGGCAAAAGAGGGAAAGTGAGAGAGACAAAGGGAGGATGGGGCATTAAAGTTAGGGCCATAACGGCATAGCGCTAGCTAGGTAGTATTGTTGAGTGAATGCGTTTCGTTAGTAATTCGCGAGGAAAATCTTTGCCAACGCATAATAATAATACAACGAGAGATACGGATGTGTCGCACGTGTGGAGCTCGTTTCGTTTGCCCAGTAGGCGACATGGACCACCACCCCTCTTTTATAATCTTGGTTTTCCTGTTTCTACTCTACACGGGTCGATCATTAATACGAATTTTCTCATCGGTACCAAACCGTGTCATATATTTTCGGGGTACAAAATTGTGTGGATTTGAAGTAAGAGAAGATCCACTAGACAACAATGGTTAGGTGCCTGATTTGAATATGCTGGATCTTGTGTTTGAATCGCTTGATTTGAATATACTGGATCTTGTGTTTGAATCGCTTGATTTGAATATGCTGGATCTTGTGTTTAAATATGAAAGTTTCTTATTAGAATAACCTCGAGGGCCACATCTGTTGTCATTTTGGTGGAGGTTCGATGGATGTGAATGGGACCCTGCATGTGTCCATAGAGATCGGTCAAACGGCCAAATATCCATACATAACATGTAGTTAGTTCCTTTTACTCCCAATCGAGTCTTGCCATCTTGATATTTGATTGGTCTGATCCTATCGGACGAATGTTGGCAGTAGTTTCTTGAACAGCCGAATTGCAGTGAGACTTAATGCAGTGTCAATGGGAAACATGGGAAGAACAGGCAATTTTCTTGCATTGTCAGAGTCTCGCTGTCTTCATACATTTTATTAGCATGATCCTGCAGAAGGAATGCAGATCATAATTTCTCGTATGGTGCCAGTGCGCATCAATGTAATCTCGATCGACTTCCAGTGCTTTAATGACTGCTGCCACAGATAAGAGATGACAAAATGATTTGTAATGTTTAGTCTTTCTATATTGTGTTTTGATCTTTACCTGTATAATATACAGATATGTTACGTTTATTTTGGACATTAGTAAATGTATTGTGTCAGAAAATGGGAAGTGTCACACACTAAACTTGTCGTTTTTTTAAAAAAGAAACCCTAATATGGGGAAACTTGCAATATAATATCTCATGTAACGTTATCGAAAAACTTTGACATTAATAACTACCTGTTATTTATTTTTAATAAAGACAGAGTGAGTTGCACTTATATCAATGGCAACTAGGGTTTTTGCTGGGAAAGAATGAACAAGAAAACCTTCTAAAAATTCAAAATATCAATGATTATCTTATATAGTGTACGGTTTAATTATTTGATAAAATTCGGATACTCGACTCACGTAGCTGAACATGTGTTTTTTTTTTTTTTGGCACAAAAGTCTTGACATTGTCTAAAAAATTCCTAATTTACTCATTACACATCCTTATGTGCATATAGTGATTTCTAATTGAATAATCTATGGACATAACTATCCTTTTGTTTTCCTCTTTATAGAGACAAGCATCTAAGACGGGTGAATGTTGGTTGTTGCCATTCAAATTAAAGAGGCCTCTAGCATCATGACCAAAAGAGGGAAAAGTGAAAGATTCCTTTGAATAGACAAAGGCACATGGACCATTAGTTGTGGGTGCGCACGGAAAACCATAAGAAAATACCTTCTTTTCCCACCGAGCGGAATTAAACGGCATTCCTAACCTTCGATCTTAGAAAGTGGTTTTAACCCTTGTTTTAGTCGAATTCTTTAATTATGTGAATAGAGAAAGTTAAAGCGGATAATGATTGATCTTGTGTGGATATTCTTTTGCCTTGATATATGCTTTGTTCAGGGAGCACAAACTAAATCCCTAACAAAATGGTGTGATGTGGTTTACTGATGATGTGGGATTTTTGAATAATTATATATGTGGAGGTTGTGACCTCATAAAATGTAGTTTTCGGTACCAACAACAGTTGCTCTCAGCACATTTATTGCCATTATTTATATGGTGTAGACCCCGTAAAGAAATTAAAAAAGGGTTAGTCTCAAATTCCTAGTGAATAAATAATACCGATTGATGCCTTCATCACTCTTAAAATTTCGTGCACCACACCATTTGTTTTATATTCAGGGAATAAGACAAGGTCAATGTCAAAATTAACGTGCAATCCCACTCTGAGCTTGCTTGAAAATATTATATGACATTTTTTTACATATTAAATCCTCCAACCTGGCTTATCGGAAAAATGAATATCTCAAGTATAATCAGGATAATGTAGTTTTGATACCAAATCTTATCCCAAGTTTAGGATTTGGAGCTAAATTAGGCCGCAATCCAAATCTTAACCCTTACAGTAAACCAAAAAGTTGCTGGTCACTCATTCACAATCCTCATCACGCCTCACCTTGTCCTTGTCGTCGTCCTTCTTCGAACATTGTCAAATTTTTACCTTTGCATATCAGATGTCCAACATGCAAGTCTAACTTTGTGCAAATTTTTATCTCAATCGGTGCGTCAAACATCAAATTGTATGCACTTGCAACCAAAATGCTTATGTCTCTACTTATGTTTGATGTTGTTTCACGATTTTTAATAGGATATGCTAAGTCAAACAATTTAATTGAGAAGATCTCGATTCGTGTCGTGCATATGTCATCGGAATTAGCAATCTGGCCTTTCCAGTATAGGTTGCACCAATAGGTAAGGCTCCATACGGATTCGATATGGTGGAGTCAAATCATAATTTAAGATGAGACGGAAAGAGGGTGGGAAAAGAAAAAAGAAAAAAACTTTTTCCTCCATGCCCACTTGTACAACCCTCGGAAGCTACGAAGTTTAAAGAAAATAGAAAAGAAAAATAATTAGCCAACAACTGGTCTCGAGATAATGGTGACCTACTCTTAATCCAAGGATTAAATTAGGATAATTCCACCCCCTTATCTAAACCAATCACTATATTCAATTAGACATATTTTCACGTTACAAAAAAAAATAAAAAAAATAATAAACCAATGAATTATGAACTAATTCAGATATTTAGCCGCCCTCACCTTACATTACAATCCAATGTAAGATTTATTTTGCCTAATATTCTTAGATGCACGTCTGAGCAAGTGCAAAAGTAACTAGATTGTCCTATTTGGATCACTTTCATTTTTGGCTCTTTCCTTAATTTTAGTCATGTGGCTCACGCCAAAACGCATGAAACTTTCACAACCCTCTAACCTTAACACATAAAGCCATATATAATATTTTAATTTTAATTTTACCAGGAAAACATCTTTGCCCCTTGCAAATTATGGTCTTTAGAGTTTTATTTGAAAAGTGAAAGAAAATGGCTCTAATTTGCCATCGCAACTCAGTACTTTCTCGGCGGCTCCCCGGTAATACATGAAAAATAAAAAGTGAACTGTATGCTCTTGTCATGGTCGAACATCGTTGACCAAATTGGGTCTACTAGAAGCTACCATCAATTATTCTAATCACCAGCGTGATGACAACCTCGTCAAGAAAATGACTACTCAGCATCAGATGCACGGATTCTTAGATACGTGGGGTATTTAGATATATGGTTGATAATCTACTCATATAGAAAAGCAATAATTACTTAATAATGCAACGCTATATCCTCCTCATCCCTACTCCTATAAGTTCCCATTTATGATGACCTTTAGATATACAAAGTCATGTGTAGCCCTAATTCAACTAACGGCTTAGGCATCTCATGAACATGTTTTAATCTCTACATGTTGAGGATACATGCGGGTTGCTGATAATCGAACAAGATAAGGTATCCCAATACTCAACCCTAATGTCTGTTGATACGCCGAAGACCGAAATCAAGGGCTTAAAACAAGAAATCTTCGAGAAATATTTGTCCTCTTGCGCTCTATATACCTATTGAAATGCATGCTGTCCATGTGAGAGGAGATGCATGTACCATCAAGCTAATGTCCAAATTACAAAAATAGAGGGTTGGTGGACCTTATCGTGAATGTGAAAAGGAGATCCACCAAACTCTAATTATTGTCCTTCGCACTTCGAGCTAAAACGGAAAAGTGTCGATCAGCCTTTAAGTTGGTAGTGGCTTTATGATTCTGCACAGTTTGGGACGACTGTGCATTCAGGGACCTTGCTACATTGATAAAAGAGAAGAAAGTCAGAATAGTCATAAAGGGGAAAGCAAAGCAGAATCTCAAGATTTGAGAAGCGCCCTAGAATCGATTCGGCAATCAATTTTGTCGAACTAATTGGTACTGTTTTTTTCTCCCTCTTTCCATGTTTGCATTGTCAGGCTATGTGTTCCACAAACACATTTAGTATTGAAGTTAACATTTTTTACTACTACAACTCAGCTTATAGATTTTAGTAAAATATCTCCTAATCTGTTGAGTAAGGAAGATGTTACTTAATTGGTTTCATGAAATTTTTTTATTGGAAAATAGAATCTTAGCATTGATGTTGCGAAAATTGAGAAAATTTGTACCGGAAGTTCCAAACTTTATCTATGGAATGCAATCAAGTCATAAACTTTTAAATTGGTTCTATTAACTTTTAAACCTTTTTTCCCTAAAAAGTAAAATGAAATCTTTTTGATAACTAATACTTACAACATAGTACTCAAAAGTTACTAATGTGAGATCACTTGTCAATATAATATTAAACTCGAGTTATACTTTTTAGTTTAAATTTAGAAATTCATTGAACCAATTTAAAAGTCTGGAACTCGATTGCTCATTTTGGTAGAGTTGATCAATGGGAGGCCTAGGTCGGGCTGGGCCCTTAATCGGGACTAAGATATTACTGGGGCCACTCATCTCTAAAAAAGAACATTACAACAATAAGATTGGGTGAGCCTAGCTTGAGCGTCATAACTATAGGTTCTTGTCTAAGGGTGGGTTTGGTTTCACTTTAGAAATGGCTTTGGATGTAATGCAAATGCTTAAAGCCAAAGCTCTTTTAAGAAAATGCAAATTGCGTTTGGTAAAAACTTTTTGCAAAGTGATTTTAGGTTTAAGTAATGTTTGGCAAAAACACTTTTGTAATGGGCTTGAACTGCATTTTAAATATATTTTTATTAAAAAAAATTGAAACTCTTTGCCAGAGCCAGTGAAAAGCTTAGGCTACCGATGGGCCAGATTTGGTGTCGGCAGCCATCAATTGAGATTGCTCGAGGTCAAGCGACCGCCGCCAAAGGTTGCACGACCTTGGGTGAACGCAACCTTGGTCTCCTAGCCTCAGGGAGCCCTCATTGGCCATTCTTGCACAAAGAGATGTACAACAGCAAAAAGAAGCAAAACTAGAAAACTAAAGAATTGATGAAGGTAGTTTTGAAAGAAAAAAAAAATTAATCCTAATTTCAGCGTTACACAAATTGCTACTTCGAAAAGTTAGTTCCTACTTACTTTTGACTTTCAATATTTCCAACATTTGGTCGAATGCTACTTCAAAATGTTTATAAAAAAACTCCAGCATTTCATCATGGAAAAGCTAAACCAAACCCACCCTAGATCTTCCTTCAAGCCCTTATTGTGCAAGCTAGATCTTGGGGCCCAGGACTAGGTATATTTCTCAATGAAGGTTTAGGACTTAATTGCACTAATTATAAGGTTAGGATCCCATTGCATTTCATTCAAAAGGTTTAGGCCTTCCAATACAATTTTCTCTTATTTACTCAATTATCATTTATTATGGAGGGCATCATTCTAACGAGTGCCCCTAAGATACTTGTTAAGGAAAAAATGAAGCAGTTTCGTATTCAAAAGACTAGTTATACTGAATATTAGAAAGGTTGGTACAATTTCCTTAATTGGTAAGTTCGACATTTTCTATTCCGAAGACTTTTTGACAACATCATTACAAAAGGACCTTCCAGTTATATCCAATTATAGTGCTCAAATTTGTCAAGCTTCATTTACAGGTCATTGCGAATCATCTTAGTATAAAGACGTATAGTCTTCCTAATTGAATGAGTTCCAAGAACATTCTCAAAAGCCTCCATGGTTTCTCTCTTGTTTGGTACAAAAAGGCTATGGTACTCATTAAAAGATGAATATCCAAAAAAATACCTGTTTGAGCATTGAAGGAAGTCAAAATTCTATCTTTGCCTCTCTACATGTTATCTTGAAAGTTGTATGCAATGCCATGTTCCGCGGAATGCAGTAATGTAAAGCACAATTTGCACCGAGCCTTTTTTTTTCTACTTTAATGAGTAAAAGAAGAGTAAATTGTCATTACCCATTGTAGCAAAAGAAATGAAGTGGGGGAAGAAGTCCTAGGGATTGGAAAAGGGAGGTAACAAAAAACACATTGAATATTCCTCGTCGCTTTGAAACTTGCCCTCTCTTTATGACACCCAACCGTGAGAAAAGATGTGAATTCAAAACTTGCAAAAAGGAATTGGGAAAGAAAGGCAGAAAAGAGAGTGGAAAAAAGCAAAAAATGAAAGAACGAGAAAGTAGGAATCTTAGAGAGCAAGAGATAAAGATTGGTCCACCCCCAAATTGAAATTGAAACGATTCTAAAATTTTCCTCCCCTCCTCACTTTTCCTTTTTTGCATGTCGAAAACATGTTTTCTTTCGTGGTGCAGACATGGTCCTCTCAATTCCAAAAGCACTCCTTTCATCTTTCCAAAGTCGGGCCTCTTATCTCTCTCTCTCTCTCTCTCTCTCTCTCTCTCTCTCTCTATCCGACATTTCTTTCTGGCCCCTCTCCTTTTAAAAGCAAGACCTTTTGCGGCTCCCGTCTTTTACTTCTATTTGAAGTCACGGCCATTGAATTCTGGTGCTACCTCACTATAACTTGATCACATTGAGAGAGGGAGAGAGAGAGAGAGAGAGAGGGAGAGCTCACTTCACTTCTGGATTATCTGGGGCTCGTCATTCTTGATCGAAGCATCAGCTCCTTGCCTCTTGGTCACCGCCACGTGTTGCCCGTGAGTGGGTAGATTAAGGTCAAAAACTGGTTGGTGGGAATGGTGGGGTTGGGTCATGTGGTGTACCTAAAGATTGTCATGAAGCTGTTTGGCGGGAAGGAAAATTGGCAAAAGAAGGCTATTTTGGGAATGGCTTATTGATCCAACGAAGAGAGAGTCGTGACCCTGGGACACTTTATAATCCGTGTGGGGACAAATTATCGTCGATTCGATGGGATTGGAATTGCCCCGTTTCAAGTCGAGAATTCAGCTGAATTGCCTACTTGATGATATGTCACGGCATAGGCAATGTTTCAATAATCGGTCATCAATACTTCCTCGATCTCAAAGAGATTGAAAAATGCAACTAAATTATAACCAATTGAAAAGATCTTTTAATTTACAATTTTTCCTCTTCTATTATCGTCGGTGTTGTTGCCCATTGAACTAACAACTCCATTAACATCGGTACCAGCGGCTACCACAAACTAAAATAGAAGTTTGCGTCTACATTTGGCTAATAAGATTTAACGAGACTAATCTCCTCACTCTACCAAAGGTCCTTATCAATGTTGTCTATCTCACTCCTGATTTACAATGTCCCTCAGTAACTTTATCTCCTGATCATCACATATCTCAAATTAGAGGTCGTTAGCCTTAAAGGCGTTTTGTCTGATAAGGCAAACAATTCAATAACCTTAGACATTTAGTCACTAGAGACGAAGGGTCAAGTGTAGTGGTTAGAGGAAGTTGTGACATCTCAAATCCCACATTGAAGGTGAGAGATCCACCTCTAATGGTTACCACATTGTGTGGTTGCTCAAAGTATACCGTGTGCCACCAGAGCAAGACCCTGTCAACTAGATCTTTGGTTTGTGGACAGACTAGGTTCATACACAATTTGATAAGGGCAAGGAGTGACTGTTTAGGCGAGAAAACTTGCCAAAAGCAAGCCTCCAGATAGACTTTTAGGATGGTGGAGGGTACGGAAATAAATCGGACCACACATTGAATAGGCAAAATATTGTTGGTGATATGGGCCCACACTATCGAGGATGTTGATTTTAAGTGGGAGAGTTTATAACATCTTAAGTTCACATCAGATGGGAAAGATCTTGTTGAATGATATATAAGCTTATCATGTTTATTGATATATGAACTCACACCCACCTTATTTGATTAGCACCTTGCATGATTACTCAAAATATTTATTTTGGAGCTAAGCCGACTTGAAATGGACTGGATCATTATAGAGAGATCCAATTATAAGAAATTATAGGCTTTTTGATGGAGAGAGATCATTAATCATTTGTGAATTGGACCTTTCGCGGTTACTAGATGAGATAAAAATGGACCCTTAGGTTGGCTTGGGTTGATGTGACATCCTCTAAGGCACATCAATTGTAAATCCATGAACTTCAAAGGCACATCTACAATATAAGTGAACCACTGAGGTTTACCCTAATGGCCATCCTTCCAATATGGAAGGGGGAGGTAAGGGGTTCAAATTCCCACTTTCTCAATAAGGGTTAGGGTGGGGACGAATTTGTTTTAGGAGTGGGTTTTGACTCCCACCCCTTGCAAGGAGGGAGGACAAAAGTCTGAGAGTAAAAGTTAGCATAGAAGTAAAGTATGACCGACAAGAAAGAAAAAAAAAAACTTACTCTAGAAAGTAATAACAATTTTAACTTTGATATGCACATGAAAGCCTAAATCTGCCTTTCATCTGGTATTTATTTTAATGCATCTAAGAATGCATGTCACTCACTTAACAAAGGGTGCTTACGAAGAGCATGCTGATGATAAAAATTGACAGATGAAAACCATCTAACTCAATTAAACCAAGTAAGTGCCACAACTAAATCATAGAGATGCAAGCGTAAATGCCCCGACTTAACTCTTATGCAACTTGATGACTATTACCTTTCTTAAAAGTAAAAGGGAACGTTAAATTCGAAACGTCCAATCTAACTAACCTAAAAATCATAACTGATCCACTTGCGTGCTATCAAATTCGAGAATGAATGAAGAAATGTCCAACAAGGGACACGAAGAAGGCTCGGTGATGATTAAGAACTCGACTTTCTTGTACTCAGGCTCCATTTTGATATTCTTGTCATCATCGTTCTCCAACATGGACAACATGACAACACTATTAGAATATTTAAATTTTGAACTATGCTTTTATATAAAAATTTAAATTTTTAGAACATGATGTCAAAGTAGGAGATCTAGAATTCAAATCTTTCTAGGCATTGGCTTAGGCCAAAGTCTATCCTTAACCAACCATTCATTTAACAATTCAAACTTTTGGGTTAGACTTCCTAACATGGCATCAAAGCTAGTACTATCCTTTCACAAATACCTGACATTTTCTTGGCCACGGAATAGCTCATATGATGCCTAATGAGCCAAGAACATCGGACTAGCATTCCCTCTTAAGATAGTTTCTAACAATATAATGGTGAATCGTATCCTCACACTAGAAAGTACCATACCTAGTTTAAGTTGGGCATCTAATCCCTTATATACATAACACTTCAATACAATAACCAGTTTATGCCTTCCATGGCTTCATCAAGAAAGCAGCATCGGCTCTAAACTAATTTATACACGGGAGGCCAACTCCACCTTCAAAGATCCTCTAAAATAATTTTCATTCCACTCTAGGGTTCCTGGCATAAATGACATGATGCCACTCTCACAACCTAGTTGTATTATCTCTTCTGCAAAACTTACTCTTCATTTTGATACCACAAAACCCTTACTTTTCAACTCACAAGTAGGGGTGAGCATGATCCGGGTTGGGCCGGTCCGCCTCCTAACTTTAGGATCAATCCGCACAGTGCTGGTCCTCAATTTTTGAGACCGAGGACCGACCCTATTGAGCTTGGGACCGAGGACTGGACTGACCCAATGGTTAGGTCCAGTTCTAGGGTTAACCTAATTGCAATTGATAATTTTTTATTTCATTTTTTGTACTCCTTAAAAAAATGATTGAGGACTGAACTAACACAATGTGTTCGTTACAGTTTCAAGTTCAATCCAAGACCAACCAATAATTTTTCATTTCATTTTTTGTACTCCTTAAAAAAAAAAAAAAAAACCGATTGAGGATCAAACTAACCCAATGAGTTTGATTCGGTTTCAGGGTCAACCTAGGACTAACCAATAATTTTTTATTTCATTTTTTGTACTCCTTAAAAGGGCAACCGATGATCATACCGACCTAATGAGTTTAATGATGAGCAAGGTCAGCTAAAAGGCAAATGGTGAGGGTTAAGTGGGGTGAGCACCAAACAGAATGAGCATTGAATGTCGAACGGGAAGCAACAAGCCAAGCGAGCATCGAGCGGCGAGCAGCATGAGTGACCCAAAGCGAGTAAAGCGAATGTCAAGTGGTAAGCAAAGAGATTGTTTATTTCGATTTTGGCAAATTGAAAACTAAGATGACAAATAATACAGAAGAGAATAAATACTAGAGAATAATGCCATAAGGAGCTGTTTATGTCTTTTTGAACGCCGTGAGGACTCCTCACAAAAATATTTTCTTCGTTCCTAAATTATGACTATTAACGCTGTAAAAGACATTAAAAATCTAAGTTAGTATAGAAAAATGTAACATTACTCGAACTCATCACAAAAGAGTTATTTAATATTGTTGACACCGTTTATTTTAAGGTTCTCTATATATAAAAAAAAATTATAAGTAATATAATATATAGTCAGAGTTGATCTTGGTTGGACCGACTTGGAACTTTTATGACCGAGGATCAATTCGCACATTGCTGGTTCAGGAATTCTAGGATCAAGGACCGATCAAATCTCCCTAGGAACTAGACCAAGACTGGCAAGGTTGGGTTAGTCTAGAGTCGGTTCAGGGTTGACCTTGGACCGATGCTCATCCCTACTCACAAGTGTATGGGGGAATTCGGTACATGACACATGGCCTTTGTTGGTCATCCCCTGTGGTTGGTAACTGGTAGAGGGAATAGGTAAAAAAGAAAGAAAAATGAAAGATAAGAAAATGAAAAAAGAGAAAAAAATCAGAATATTTTTTAAAAAATTGCAAAATCATTTACAATGGCGGCAACCATGCCAGAGAAATTTTTTTGCCTATGAAGTTCGTAGATTGACATAACTTCTCTCGTCGCAAAGTACTTTTCATCACCTTAGGCCGTTTTTCTAGTATCGAATCCATTCTACATTCCCCTAGATGCATTTTGACCACTCAGTGCGAGCTCAACCTCAAGATATACATCCGCCTCGAAATCTAGTTCATTTAGATGTAACGATTTATAGCGGAGCTCGAAAGGTTTGAAAATGAAAATCTGAGTTCGAGCAGATAAGTTATGCTCCTGCCCTCTTTATTAGTGAACACCTAATTCGAACTTCTCCAACAGGACACGCACGCCCCGTTTCACATCGTGTCAGAGCGTCATCGCGTCCTTTCGCGCGCGCTGCGGAAAACCCGAGGGACCATTTCTTTCGCAATCATGAGGCACGCATCGAAGTATGTTTCTGCCCGCGAAATAGAAGTCCATCTCAAAAGCAGCAGCTATCCTCCAGCCTACTACTGATAAAAAGGCAATATAAAAACCACCAAAGCGAACGAGAAAAAGGAAACCCTATCCACTCCCGCGAGACCATCTCCCTCCTCAGCAGGAGCCCGGCAGATGCAGAGTTAAAGTAAATAGAAAATGCCTAACCCGCCATATAAAAACTCAGCTTGCGGGAAACCCTAAAAGGAGAGGAGGCAGAGGCACCTGCACAGGTGGGATGATATCATGTATGATTCCGAGCTCTCCTCTCGGCGGATCGCCCACATGCACGCACCAGCGCCGAGAGAGAGGCAAATAGAGAGAGAGAGAGAGAGAGGATCGTGATGGGCCGGCATCAAAAGCATACAAACGGCTCGCATCTGGGGATTTTTGTCAAACGGGGATGGCGACAAAAGATGGAACCCCCTCCCGCCTGGAAACTCGTCATAATTGCGGAAAGAAGCCAAGCCACCCCCTATGGCTGTGGACCATTTGCTGCATGTATTTGCGCAACGTGCATGCCAAGGAAAGGAAAGAAATCGTACGTTGCCTCAAGGGTTGGTGCGCGCGAGAGAGAGAGAGAGAGACGTGGTCCATTTTGGAGGCTTTGATTATTTTCTCTTGGGGGAGAGGGAGGGAGGGTGGGTGTCTTCGTCCTCAAGCCCAATCAGCCCTCAGCATCAGTTTTCTCCCTTTGGAGTCCGTGCCAAAGCCATTTAATTGCTTTACTCCCCCACCTTTGAACAAAAAAGAAATTATTAGATTTCATAAATTTGGAGTGAACGTGAATGATAATTATCGGTTACCCGTGTTGTAAGATAAGTTTGCTCATTATAACCTTACAACAATGCATAAGGGTATCGATTGATTAATTTTCATGCATAGTAATTGATAAATTTGTAGAAGACTAGTCATCTATAAAATATCATTGATCAATTACCTATCGAATCACGTTGCGTCTGAAATTAGTATAACCATATTAAGATAGGACTTCAAGTACCACCTTGGCCAAGTTGTATAAGGCTTCTTGGCCAAAAAAAGAAAAAAAAAAGTGGTTCATCTCACGAGGCTTATTCTTTCTGAGTGATTTAGAGAAGTCTTGGTGTTAGGTTTCATTCTTTGTCATTGCTCCTCGATCTTAGAAAATCTTGATTAATTTGTTGTACTTTGGTCAAGGTGAGCATCTGGCTTTGTACGTACTTGCACCGTGACAGGATTGGGGTGACGAAACTCTCAAGGCAATCCTTCAGCTTTTAATTTGTTTGCGAAGACTAAGAGCATTAAACTAGTCAGATTCTCGTTCAAGAAAAGGAATGAAAATCAGTGCCATTTCTCATTAGTGATTATTCTGCTTACTCTAATGTGGGACTCATGAAAGAGTTTTGAGACAAGTACCATGTGCACTTCGACCAACAAAAAGTACCGCGTGCACTGACTTTCCTTTTTTATGCTTGAATATTCTACTTCCTTTTCTTACTCTCCCTGTCCAGCTGGCTTCTATGATAAAGCTTGTTTCCCTTCTATTTCTCTTCTTTGATTTGCAATAATTATTATAAGCCGCGGATCTCCATAACTAGAACACATATAATGGGTAAAGAGATTACATGGGTAAAGAGATCAACATACCTATTTTTGAATCCATCGTTTTTTATCTAGAATCGTGACGGTTCGAAGCTTAAGTACTTCTCTTCCATTGTTCTATGTATCACTGGCTTAATAAAATGCCCTCCATTTTTAGTGTTTAGTAAACACTCTTTATGTAAGAATAACTGTGTATGTTAGGATTAGAGTAAAGATTTTAGTATTATTTATAGAGTTTTCAATTAGACACTCTCATTATATGCTAGATTTAACTTGGCTCACACTAGTCAGCCATAATTAGACTAATTAAAAAAATTATATATCATATTATTAGATCAATACTATAAAATAGTAAATTACAATATATAATCAGCATTAGAAAAATTCTTACAATTATAACTCAAATAAAACATTTTATAGTAAATGTGAAACATGCAGTGGCTAAAGAGAGTTTGCCAACGTTGATTACTTTTTCCCATTTTTTTCTTTTCCCCATAGAACAGGACATCTTGTTTTAGAACGACCTAAGATGAGAAGAAGCCATTCGATTATCTTGCCGAAATTACCTCACTAAAACAAACAAATTCTAGCTCCTACAATCATAATCAAGATCACTTAAGCCATCAAAGATCTTCAATTTTGAGAATCTTCCAAAATTTTCCCAAAAAAATGTTACTTTTCCAATTTCATCAACTTACGTTTTCAATCATCGGTCCTCTTGCAATGATTTCTTACCTTTTTCCCATCAAGTGCACCAAAACTTCCATAAGAAATGTTTGAGTTTCCGAAATTCAATACAGCCAAACAGGCAATTTGACTTAGTACTATGTACGCACTACATCCAAAATCACCATTCCACGAACGTGCATGGAGGGAACAAAAGGATATTTTGAGGACGATCTTTCCATACTGATTGGACAAGAGAATTTGTTCCATTCAAAGTATAATATGGAGGTGTATGCGAAGGATCTTTCTCCATTAACCCCATCAAGTTGAGAGAGTTTAGTTTTTTCGACATTGTTTTTTCAGCTTAGGAACCAGAAGTAACTCACTCAAATTCCACCAACCACGTGGAAACTCTTTTGGTTTAGGGCCATCTGCAAAGGCTGATTTATCAGCTCATAAGACTTGCAAGATGTTTTATGGCCTTCTTGTAGCTTGGTCTTCGTGGCCGTACTCTTAAATTGTAAATAAAATGATTTAGCTTTTCGATGAACTTTCTATTGGCACTAGATGCACGTGAAGCGTTAAATCATGCATCCAGAAAATAATGTGCAAAATTTATGAATACTGATTAACCTAGTTGAATCCTATCAGATATAGTTTCGATGGCATTCATCACTGAAAAAGTAGGCTTACATCTCCCAAAAGCTCCAAAATGAGAGGAAAACACTCACAATTTTTATTTCACCTCGCAAAAAATCCTAAATTTTCCTCACATTTTCTGCTCCAAGTTTAATCACCCCCCATCTCCAAAGCATAGTATGAAGACGGTTTAAAAAGAGTGCCAAAGTGGCTAGTGAAATCGAATTTTGGTGATATAATGTAAGGGATGGCACGAGGAAGGCGGGTCCTATTCTTGCCCCACTATTGTTAGAGATGACTTATCCTCATCCTGTGCCTAGTAGGGCATATTTATGTACCCCATCCCCAACCCTAGTGGGTACATACGGATTTTCACATCACACTTGCCCCCTCCTCAATAACTTTAAGCTTTAGAGCTTTAAATTTATTTATTCAACAATAATTTCTTGATGTAATATTCTTAAATTTATTAGCATGAAGTTTAGTAAGGAAAATTTTCATTATATAGATTATGATAAAAGGAAATAAATCGGTGGAAGTATTCATTTCAGCATTCGAATTTATGCAGAAAAATAAGAAACTTTCCATTGCCAAAATAACAGAACTTATACATAAAGAACCATGTTAGTACTAGAAATTTTCAAACTTTAAACATAGGAAAGCGGGTCGGGGCGAGCTGGCGGATTCGAGGGATGGGCCTGACCATATCCATCCCCGGCCCGCCCTGCATGCTAGGCGGGAAAATTCACTCCATCCCTAAACACAATGGTTGCAGGTTTATGGGCTTCTTTTTGGATGAGGTAGAACGTATATTTATCAGGATGGTTAAAATTGTCGTCCCCACGTAACGTGCTTGCTTAGGTACAGGTGCACCAGCAGCATTTGTTAGCCACACAACAACGAGCCTATATGGTTTGGAGCACCTATCTATTGAATGTGACCATTGTGATGGTCTCTTTTTGGAAAAATTGTATTTTTCTTCTCTGTACTTTCACGCTTTTTCCAATTAGATGTCTGTACTATGAACTTTTCAAATCCATTTTTTCTATTTACACAAATAGTCTAATCAAGTCCCTTAACACCATATCTGAATAAATCCAACTAATGTGGCTGTCGAATGACAAAGGAATGCGACGTAGGTAACATTTTGCTAATGCTAATGCCACATGAATGGTGCCATGTGAAATAAATAAAATGAAGAAAAAGACCTTTTTTTTATATATATATTTTTCACGGTAGCGTCCATATCATGAAAATGTTATCTATATCACACTCCGCCATTGTTCAATGATTATGTCTACTGAATTTTACCAAATTAAGTGCCGAAGGGTCTTGATTAGACTATTTGTATGAATAACTTGATTTGAAAAATCGAAGTGTGGGACTTAGATTAAAGGAAAAAAGCATGAAAGTATGACTTTTCCATCCTTTTGTTCTATCCTAAATATGCAGTTTATTGTGAGAGTTGAGTGCTAATGTGGCAAATTGCAATGGCGATATGCAGTGGCAGTGTGAGGGTTCTTGTTCTTTGGGCTTCTGCCACTCGTTGTTACTTGTTCTTGTTTCGTAAATTGCTACTTACGAGCGATGGAGCTTAATCACTTGATGCCACGGCTTCGTACCTGAATGCGCCTGAACCTTGAATCAGGAAATTGGGACCTGGATCGACGTGCTGGGGTCCCTAGTTCGGTTGTTGAGGTCTCAAGCCTCTCCAACACGGGCCAGGGTCTCGTGTACGAGCTCATTGATCAGGACACCCCGCGGTTTTCGAGTACGGGTGCTAGGGCCCGACCTCGAGGTACCGAGTACAAGCGTCGGGATCAAGTTTGGGAGCCTGGTTACAGTGCCCTGAATCGTACCATCAGGTATGAAGGTTCAAGTGTCAAGTTCCCAAGTAAAACCGCGAGGGACAAAGCTTGTGCCACCTGGGGATCGAGATTGTACTAGGGATCGCAATTCAAGGATGGGGACCGAGATCCAAGATGAGGTTTCAAGTCTACATCCCAAGTGGACGCTTGGGTGGGTGCGAGGTCGGACTTTTTAAAGATCCAATTAATTAGTGTCGGCTTCTGTTGTTGTGATTTTCTTATGCTAGTATGTGATTAATAGCGATGCACTTCATTTACCTACGAAGAGGGTTTACAATTCTCAACCTATGTATGACCCATTAAGGCTCCCTTATTCTCACGATATACTTAAAATGAGTTGATGAAACTAGGTATCTTACGATGTCCAATTATCGTTTCATTCTTATTGCATTCCGACTTTGAAGCTATCAAAAGGGCTTAATGCGATACAGACGATAACCCGGGGGTCCGCCTCCCGATGGAATCAAGCACTTGTTCAAGCGAAGCCGTACCTCGTGCAAGACCTGTACAAAATATTCAACTACGGTCTTTCCGGAACCACTTGCGCACAAAAGTTATAATGCTTTAGACAACTTCCATTATTCAGACCAAGACATCTTGACGTTGTCTAGCTCTCGCTGCGCGACAAGTGGAGGTGTACCGGAGCCAAATTTTTCTCCATCGGCTAGCGTTTAATGGCAGCCGGAGGCGCGGTGGGCCCATGGGCACCGCTAATGGGCCTTGGGCCGGGGACCGCCGTAAGGACGGACGAGGAGGGGCCGTCTTTTTTAGCTCGGCATTGGATTCCCAATTCTTGTCCCCTTCCCCCCTCGAATCCGAAGCCTCAGCCGAAAATGACGTCTCACGTCGTTTCAAAAGGGGCCACGCCTTCTATTCACCTAGAAATAAATGTTTCAAATCTTCTTGGGAGAAAATTAAGGGTCGTTTGTCATCGCGAACCGCGTGATAATTGACTCGGTGGGACTATAGTACCGTTCTTGGAGATGGTGCGCACCTAAAGATTTCTACTTGTTAGAGGGACTATCGGAGCATGATGATCCAGCTCGATAGAGTTTGCGGTATTCTAATTAGATTCAAATTCGATTGTTGGTTCAGTCTATAATACTCGTAATTCGATTTTCCCCTTGCTTTGAAGTTCTTGACTTTTTCGCTTTTGCACAAAATCCTCTCTGTGCGGATGGAGTGGTTTTGGCTTTGCAAGGTGCTGTGAAGGGCCTTTGATGCAAAATGTTTGACTTGTTAGAATATTTAAATAATAAATCACGCATTCATCTAAATGCTTAAGCTTTTACAACAATTGGTAGTGGTCCCACAAAATCTCACATAGTATCAAAGCTAGGAGGTCCTGAGTTCGAATCTTCCACGCCCCTATTTGCCTCTCAAATTAAATTTCCACTCTTAATACTAGGCAAAAGACTAAGCGTGAGCTTAAGTTTTTAGAATAGTTGGCAATGGTCCTACAAAATCTCACATGACTAACAAGAACTCCATATCGGTTAAAATCTCACATGACAAACAAGAACTCCATATCACCTTTTGATAGTTGTTTGATAAGGTTTTTGTTGCTTTATAGAGTTGAGCGGAACGATGCAAAGGGGGATGCATCCTACATTCAATGCAATGACGATGCATCTTATTAAAGATGATAATTCAGGTTGGCGTGTCCTAAACACGTTAGCATGAAAACATCACAATTTTGATATTTTTTTTGTTATTATCTCAAACGATTGAATTACGATAAAATCACACTGCCATGTCTTGATTTGTGTCAACATAGAGGATCTAGCATAGCATTTCGTGTCATAGCGGATCTCCTCCTCCTTAATTTGCGTCCTGCATCATTTCATTACAATGGGTTGTAATCAATATTGCCATCCCCACATTTTTGCACACCTCTGCCATTCAATTATCAACAGACCAAATAAATGGGACATAGTGTCTAGGGCAAAAACTGAAAAATCAAAGTCTTAGAGAAATTTGTTGAGCAATCTTACCTTGCGGAGAATCATTGCTAAATGCGGAACTTCTCTAGCGTATAATCTTGCTGAGTTCATGTTGCTTACAAGAACCTAGACAAGGAGAATTTACCTAAGGCCTAGTCCATGTTAGCTTCCAAGAACTTAGATAAAAGAATTGAAAAATGCTTATGTCTCTAAACTTATGGGCCTCCACTCCCAACATTCTGGCCTCATTTATATTTTAGAATGATGAGGTCTGAAAAGTCTTTGGGCCTCCAGGGAAAAAAAACAATTTTGAAGCCCAACTGATTTTTTTAGGATGGTTGCTACGATAACATGCGTGGTGTAGCAGCGACCCAACTGTAACCAAGTGTGGCAACGAAATATGATGTTACTTTTAGTTTGTGTAATTTGGCTGATCCAATGAGTTCCGATTAGTGTGTTCAATTTCGAGCACTTCTGTTTTAACTCTTTTACTTTCGATAAGTTTTGTGGATCTAGTATTAGACTTTTATTTAATCAAGAAATACCTTAAACTTTTGAATAGCGTAAATTTTGACATGTAAAATTATATATAACTGTAATAATGGTATATGACAATTTTATTAGACAATAGTAATTGCTATCATACTTACATTTAGCTGTGCCTACTTTCATCAAAAGCCGTGGAGTCATGAGGCGAGTAGAATTTATTAAACCTCAACGCCTGGTCAAGTTCCTACAAGAATTGTTGCCTAACACTTTTTCCATTTATGTAACAATTAGGATTCGAACTTGATAAAATTGTTTGCTTGAGGATTTGAAGTGGATATATAGACTCGGGTCAAATTCAATTCCAAGTTGCATGTCAAAAGAATTTATCTCAATCTACTAAATCGAAAAAAAAAAATGAAAACCCTCGACCTCATTTTGATGTGATAGAAAAAATTAAAAGCGCAATTTCCAGTTCATTATCACGGTCAATTTACACCTCCCTATAATTAGTGATTACCCTGAACATCACATCTACCTTTCTATAGCTTTAGATTTCATTGCTCAATTAGTTGACGAATGGAGATTATTAGTTCACAATCAATTCCTTTGAGTGAAACGAATCTCTACTAGAGAGTCTCGTTCACAGCAACAAAAGAAAGAAGGTCGGATGTACGAAGGATGGAGAAGCTTACTAGCTTATGCTTCATGTTGTTAAGCACGCATATGATCAAGACCAAAGAAATCGAAGAAATCATTCTCTCTATTTTCGAGCCCTGATTGAAGAATGCTTCTAATTTGCCCCAATTCTTGGAGCAAGAAGCGTCTGCATCTTTTAGAGTACTTCGCAAATCAGCTTCCCAAGGTGGATTCGTTGTTGGGATGGAAAAGCAATGTTACATAATCGACGGCATTTAAAAAAAAAAAAAAACGTTCCGGACAAGACTGAGACCGGACCTAGAGAGATTCTTTTTCAGTAAATTAAATTAGGCCTTTTGGAATATTAGTAGAAATTCCTTACTTTGCAAATCCGACAGCTGACGAGGAGCCATTTCCGACCGGTTCTCCCCGGGACGACAAGAAAGACGGCGGTAATCCACATCGACACCCCACCCCGTATCGCGACACGTGGCACCTATATAACCTCCCATCTCTGGCCTCATTTCGCCGCCTTTCCTGTTCCCCTCTCTCTCTCTCTCTCTCTCTCTCTTCTCCCACGATCATTTTCCTTCTCCCATGGAGAAAGAAAGAAGAAGGTTCCCGACGCCGCTTAGATTTTCCCTCGCTTTCCCGGATTCCAACCACCTTTCCCGAGAAAATTAATTAGGGCGAGAAAAATCCGCCGCGATTCCGCCTCGCCCGATCATGGACGACGACTCGGTCGTCCCCGTCAATTGGGAGTCCCTCGACGCGCTGGTCATGAAGTTCGCGCAATCCGAGAACCTGCTTGTCGCCGAGGAGGCCGGCGGCGCCCCCCTCCCCCACGCCGCGTCGCCGCCGCCGACGTCGCCGTCGTCGCCGTCGTCGCCGTCGTCGTCGTCGTCGTCCTCCTCCTCCTCCTCGTACGTCGCGCGGCTGGCCAACCGGCAGATCCGGCGGGCGCTGGAGGCCGGCAACATCGACGCTGCCATCGAGCTCCTCAGGTCCCACGCGCCCTCCGTGCTCGACGATCACCGGATCCTCTTCCGGCTGCAGAAACAGGTGAGCCCCGGTTCTCGAGTCTCTTCTCCGTTTCGGGTGGCGGTGGTTTTCGTTGACCCTTTGCTCGGGATGAAGCTGACGGTCGATTTGGTCGGTAGCTAGGCGCGTCGGGATTTTAATCGAGCTCTTGCTCTGTTGCAGAAATTCATTGAATTGTTGAGGAAGGGGACGGCGGAAGATCGCGATGCCGCCATTGAGTGCTTGAGAACGTCTCTTGCACCCTGTGCTCTGGATGCTTACCCGGTACGTAATTCCTTTTTTTCTCGAATGATTTGCAAGCATGTAGGTGCTTATTGATGATTGATGTGGTTGGGGCAGGATGCCCATGGACGTCGGTATAGGTAGTTGCAAACTTTCGCTTGGTCGAAATGACTGAGGAGATTGAATTTAATTGACTTCATTTTGATGAGTAATCTGGTTATAGCCTGATGCCTTTGCTTTTCTTGCTTAAGGAAGCGTATGAGGAGTTCAAGCACGTTCTTCTTGCCTTTATATATGACAAGGATGATCAGTCTTCTCCTGTGGCGGATGAGGTGGGCTGCTCTAACTACTGTATTTGTCTTCAGTATCATTGGGTCTTGTGGAAGACTATAATCTTTTGTATCTTTATCGTGGGAGGGTGTAAATTCTTAGCTCTTTTGTTCTCTGAGAATAGGTAAATTGATGGAAGTTGGTGCTTATTGTTGGGGGATTTCAAAGGGATTATTTGCCCTGAACTTGTTATCCCCAGAATAGATACCAGCCAATTGTGCCAAGCCATTTCTTTTCTTGTTATACACATGAGACAATAGAAAAGCTAACAATGTGGCATTTTCATGCTGTCAATATGCTAAAGCAATTAGTGTGGTGCTTAGAATTTTCCTGCTCCCTTATGAGGCTAATGGTTTTGACAAGATCTTAAAAGAATTTATCAGTTACTTATCTTCTTCCCATCTGTCTTTTGATAGTTGGGTTCAGCACATTTCCATTCTTTGATGTTTTGGGTGGTGGAGCATAGTCACATATTGTATGAACGCCAGGATAATTTAATAAGCAGGCTTGATGGGTAGTGGCCCATTACTGTCAAGGAGCTTTGGTGAAAGGATTAAGAAAAAGGACTGGAGCACTTTTGTGATAGGCTCATCATATTTCCTGCTGTGCATATGCAGACCACCGAAGCTAATCTTGGACTTAATTCTCTTCCACCGTGTTAATATAAGGAATGGTGTGTTTGGTTAAACTTTCGGGGAAAGCCATTGGGAAAATGCAAATGACTCTAAGTTAAAGGAGTTTTCTAAAATGCAAATTGCGTTTGGTAAATTGTAATCTAAAAGTGTATTGTAAAATATCTTTGAGCAAAATAGTGTTAAGAGAAATTTACATTTATAGATGACTTTTGTGGTAAAAAAAGGAAAAAAATAGTTGGTTGGCGAAGGGCAGGCGGCTGCTGGCATCGCTGCGGCTGACGTCTCAAGTAGCACGACCTTAGGTGGCTGCTAGAGACTATCAGTGAGCATCGCCTGGGGTTGGGTGACCCCTAGTGACCACTGGTGAGGGCCGCTTGGTCGCACGACCTCAGAAGGCCCTTCATGGAGGTCATGGCGACCCAGATGATCTAGGTCGTCGGAGGTCGCGCGACCTCTGCAAGGGCCTTGTGGTTGCACAACCTTGGGGGCCCTTTGCGGAGGTTGCGCCACCCATGGTTGTGGTGACATGAGGAGGTCGTGTGATTGGCTGGCGACGGATATTGGGGTAGCCGCAAACCACGCCGGCCTCTCTCCAGCCCGTCGCCAACCCATCGCAACCATGCTGATCGACATAGATGAACAGTAAATCACAAGGGCCTTCCGAAAATGTTGATAGTCTAAGGCAGCCTAGGATCCGCCTTGGCTTTCAGTCTTTGAAAGGCCAGTATTCCCTCAAGGTGAGTCTCAAAATTTTTCCTAAACACCCAATATTTTGCCAAATGGGCTTTGGACACCCAAAGCTCCTTCCAAATGCTAGTCCCAAATGCAGCCGAAGTGGGCAAGATGCTCTCTTTGTGGCAAAGCAATAAGAATGTTTGCGTCATCCTCATCCTTCCTGGTTTGAGGTTAAAATCTGCATCTCCTTTTTGTACAAGTGATTAGTAGCTGGCATGGTATTGTTAAGAGTGGGGTTATACAGTGCTCCCATAAGCCCTTATAAGTTTGTGCTGACATCGTAAGGACTAGGAATTAAGTAATTATAGAATTGATAGCTCCTTTCCATTCAAGTGATTAGTAGCTGTTGTGGTATTGTTAAGAGTGGGGTTATACAGTGCTCCCCTAAGCCCTTATAGGTTCATGCTGACGTCATAAGTACTAGGAATTAAGTAATTATAGAATTGATAAAGGGGAGAATGTTCACAGCTTTAAGTTGTGATGTTTAGTTGATGGGTGTATCTGGAATTTTATCTCCTACTCAGCTTAGTCAGGCATAATCGGCTAAGAGAAAAATGTTTGGCTAGACACTTCATCTTCATCTGAACTCTGTGTAAAGCTTTTCAGAATTAGGGATGACCTTGCTCCTTGCTTTTGGAAATTTGCAACTGTTTGATGTATGTGATTATTAATGCACTACTTTGGAGGCCTCATGTCATGTTATGGATTATACTGATGGATAATATCACCTCTCTTCATCATGCAGTAAGTTGAGAATCCTGAATTAATAAAATTTGGCTACTCATTTGACAATCCTCTCAAATAGCATGCCCCCAAAATCCTATGCTACCTTCATTCATCTTTTGCTTTGTAATGGAGCGTTTCTATTATTTTATGGTTCTCACCATAGATTTTTAATGCAGCTGATTTACTTTTGCATTGCAATTTATACACGCCAATTAAGCCAACTTCACTCATCTTGAGATTAAAATCTGTTTACCCTTTGTTTTCAAACTGATATAATGGTTCGAGGTAATCCTAGGATAAGATCTCCTGTGTCGAATTGTGTCTTCTAGACTTAAGCTTCTAACCGATAGAGCATTAATTTCTCAAGAGTACTAAGTTCTTGTCCTATTCTATGATTTTTTGCATGGTTCTGAACTATTTACTAATTAAGTGTTGACATTTGACAGTGGTCTAAAAAGAAGAGGTTTGATATAGCTGGCTTGATGTCATCAGTATTAAGGGCTCATTTACAAGTATACGATCCACTCTTTTCGATGACACTGAGATATTTGATAAGGTAACTTTTTTAAAACCCTACAGCCCAAAGAATAAAATTTTTGACCCTTGGCTGATGCTTTATGTCCTCCCACCTCACTCACTCTCTTGATGAGAAGGGGGAAAGGAGCAAAAGATGGGGAATAGTAAATTAGGCACTCTATTGTTTTGGTTTTTCCATCCTATCTGTTTCCCTTTGATTAGTCATCCTACTTGTGTGGTGCAGCATACATAGGGAATTTTGCTTACGCCAGGGAATATCTTCACCAATTTCAGACCTCACCGAAAGATTGCTCCTTAAGGAGTGTGATCCTCCCACAACTGTCGAAGAAAGCTTGTATGAAATTCCTGCATTTGACGAGGTAAAATCACTAACTTATATGCAAATTGACTTTAGATGTTAGTTGGGGCTTAGGTTTATGGCTTGAGAGACCATAGAACCTTAGCAGAGGCGCTTGCAGATAACGTGCTTGCAGATAAAGGAACTAAATTTACAGATCAAATATATTTTTTGAAGAGATAAGTCTGTCATTGGAGTCAGTTGCCTCATGGTCTTTAGGTCTCTTCATTGTGCAGGTTGACATCCAATCTCTTGCGCATGCTGTTATGCTCAGTAGACAAGGTGCCGTTGACAGCTTGAGATTTGCGAAGGGAGATTTGTTTCTGGCTTTTCAGGTGATTTGTTTCATATTCAGGCCATGGCAATGAGATATCTTCTCAGACCAGACAAGCTTGACTGATTTTGCTAGTATTGAGTCTAATTTTCTTTATAATGCAGAATGAACTATGTCGAATGAAATTGGATATACCGATGCTTGATGAGCTTGTCCGCGAGTATTGTCTTTACAGGGGTATTATCGATGCCAGTCTTCCATTTCCTTCGGGTAAATCTGAGGCTGCTTATCTGTTATTTAAGTGTGGCTTTCTAGTAAATTGAAATGCTGATGGTTTGTTGTTTGACCTTTTTAATCCTTCAGAGATCGAAATGGGAAAGATCTCCAAAGATCCAAAAGTTGGTCAACCAGGGTATGATTTATCGGGAAATTGTTTGCTTGAGTTGGATGAATCTCAGGCTGGTAAACAGTCTGATGGTGAAGTCCTTAGCAACAGCTGCATAGATGGTTGTTCAGACAATAACAGTGAAGTAATAACAAGGGAAGGTACTGATATTGAACTACGTTATGCTAGTGAGCCAACAAGTAACCATGAAATTTGTAGCACGAGCAGTTCCCAGCGGTTCAACCATTCAAAATTGCTTCAAAGAAACAGAAACCGTGGAACTGGTGAGAGGAGGAAACGTAAGCGATGGAGAGGAAGGCATGATGACTTGACTTTCGTGCCTGAGACGTCATTTGTTAGAAGTATCAAACAGGGGGTCCAGGTTGCTGCTTCAGTGTCTTGTGCAAATACATCGAGAGAACGAGAGGTATTGATTATCGTGGTATAATCATGTAGTATTTCATAGATCAATCTCCTGATGGAATGTGGTTCTGTAGGGTTCAGACACAAGATTTACTTTTGAGAACCAAACTGGGGAGGAAAAATATGAATTCCTTTTAGAGATGAAAGAACTAGCCAGCAAGGGAATGGCAGCTGAAGTTGTCGAAGAAATTAACACTATGGATCCCAATTTCTTTGTGCAGAATCCTGTTTTGCTGTTCCAACTCAAGCAGGTAAGTTGATTTCGTGCCGTTAACCAGGCTCAGACCATTGACTCTGGATATGTTGATAGGTCCTGCATTATAAATTGATTCACTTTTGCTTATGTCAGGTTGAATTTCTTAAGTTGGTCACTTCAGGTGATCATTCTACTGCTCTTAAGGTTGCCTGCAGCCACTTAGGTCCTTTAGCTGCTGAAGATCCAGCATTATTAAAGCCCTTGAAGGAGACTTTGTTGGCATTACTCCGTCCTGAGGATATTTCAATTGGAAAATGCTTGCCTTTGGATGCTCTTGCAACTTCACTCCAGGTATTCCATCACCAGAAGACATACTTTGTGTGAACTCATTTAGTGATTACTATTCAAACATAATGTCAATGCAAAAGAGAGATGGTGCACAAAAAAAATCTCAATTTATGCGAGGAAACCAGATAGTCTAACTTGGAATTTTTGCAAGCAAGAAATCGAAAGATAGTGGAGACAATAGGAAGAAGTGGGTGTTGTCCAATATGTGAGTTTGGATCTGTTCTACTACTGTTCCTGAGTTATCAAGCATTCTGACAGATCTATATTGCTTTTGAGATTCAAAGCTCTATTTCCGTCTTCTTTTTATTGAAATCATTAGCATACTTTGTTTAACTAATTTTACATTTGGGATTCTCCTCTAATGTCTGATAGGTTGCAATTGGTAGAAGCCTCGGGATTGAAGAACCTCAGCTCATGAAAATAATGAGAGCAACCCTTCACACACACACTGAGTGGTTCAAACTTCAAATGTGTAAAGATCGCTTTGAGAGTCTTTTGAGGATTGATTCCTTGAAGGATGTTAGCAGCCCCATGGTTGGAGTAGCTGCTTTATCGAAATCAAATACTGATAGTGCTCAGGGTTCCTCAGTGGTCACGACCTCATCAAGTCCTAGGATGGCTGATGATGGAAGCAGTCCTACTCAAGTTTCTTCTAGTGATGGCATATGTGATGAAAGTGCAATTCTTAAAGTCATGGTGAGTTCATGAATGCCTGTGCCATTTTTTCTTCTAGTGCACTGTGATGTGAACTGTAGTGTATCAGCCCTTTTGTTCAATTTTCTTCTAGTGATGGCATATGTCATGAAAGTGCAATTCTTAAAGTCATGGTGAGTTCATGAATGCCTGTGCCATTTTTTCTTCTAGTGCACTGTGATGTGAACTGTAGTGTATCAGCCCTTTTGTTCAATTTTTTAAGTTTCCTAGAACCTGTCAATTTTGGTTCTTGAATGGAATATCAAAGGAACCAGAAGAAATGTGAGGAAAAAGTTGGATGCACTAGTGCCGAAGTTGATCTCATGTTAGTTTTAAGAGAATTGAAGGTATGCCTCAAGACAGGCTAAATTTCTTAAATTCTTAGTTGCTTAAGGTAGTTGATTTCCTCATCACGACATGCACTTCAGCATATGGAAATAGTGAGAGGCCTTTTCTAGTTCAATGGATCAGCCACAGATGAGGCTTTTGGAGGATTGATATTATTATCAGTTCTCTCCTTTCTGTTACGCTTTTTTGGTGTATCACGAAGCATATCACAGGATGCTTGCTGAGGCTCTTGACTGATCTAAATACGTATTCTCCATTTGGCTGCTCTGTGTAGCTCTATATCATCAATTGGCATACATGTTGGGGTTGGCCAAGTGTTCCCAGTCTGTAGGGTTAGGGTAAAATGTATTTTACTTTTATTGTCATGTCAGCTCGATGTTTAGAAATGCCAACTAGTCAAGCCCAAGTGTCCATTCACTGCCAGAAGGGAGTTGCCCCAGTGGTATATTCTTATGTTAATGATCAAAGAGTTATGTTCAGTTGACAATGCCATGAATGTGAACTAATCTGCTAATATTCCAACGCAAGGGATTGTAAGATGCTTCCATTTGTTTAAATAAATCTCTATTGCTGTAGTGCTACTTCTAATTAAGTCCTGTAGTAGGAGATTTGCGACAAATTGAAGGGTGTGATAATTGCAGAGGATGGTTTGGCATTGCTACCGACCTTCTGGGTCGGGAGCATTGGCATTTGGGCTACTTCATGATGAAAAATCTTGCTCTAGCATATTAGTCATTCTTTTGACTGCTCACCTACTCTTTGGTTTGATGCAGGAATTTCTCGCTTTGCCTAGGGCCGATGCCATCCATTTGCTTGGCCAGTACAATGGTAACGCCGAAACGGTCATCCAGCAATTATTTGCTTAGTCTGAGACCTAATGTCTGTATGTGCTCGGGGACATTTATTTATTCTTTCACACATATTCATTCACGGTGTACCATAGCTTTGTTAGGCGAAACGTCGGAATGTGCGAGTTTTTGCACGTCTTGGTATCATCTCTTCTCCACCAGTGTAATTGATGAGGATGAGTCCCCTAAAACTCTTCAAAGATGCAGGGTGTGGTGGAATGTACAAAAATACAATAACTGGAAGCAACGCTTTTGTGGTAATAGACTCTCTGGCAAGCAAGCCTGTTGAAGCTACTGCTCTCAAAGTTCTCATTCGAATATAAGTGCTTTGAACGCCAGAAGTAGTTGAGGGCCTGTATGGAAGGAGAACATCATGAGTAAAAAATAATTAAAAAAAGAAAAGGAAAAAGGAAGAAGAACTAGTGAATGCCAAGTGGTGTTAGGTGGCTTCCTGGATTAATGCGTCGATCCATTAAGCCCTCTATACATCATTTAAATGCGGTTAAAGTCATAGTTTCCTTTCAATCTGCACTTATTCATTGTGTTGTGAATTATGATAATATTACATTTTATTCATTGTTGATGTCTTGGAAATTCAGTTTTTTCCTTAGTTTACTATTAACGATGATGTTTTATAACGATAATAATGGGATCTAATTGTCAAGTTCGAATTATTACCTTGGGAAAATGAGCCATGAGGAAATGCAAATGCCTTTGACGTAAAACTCTTTGGGGAAATGCAAATTATGTTTGGTAAAAAATCCTTTGTAAAGCTACTTTGGTCTAAATAGCATCTAGCAAATATATATATATATTTTTTGCAAAAGGCTTTTGGGTCTAATTTTTCTTTTAATTTTTATTAAAAAAAAATAAAACCCTTCTGCAAAGGGTTAAGGCTATTGGTGAGCCGGATTTATCGTTGGCAATTGTTGCCCAAGGTCGCGCAACCCTTAATGAGGGTCGTGTGATCCTAGGCATTGCGATCCAGTCAATTGTCGTTGGGGTCAGATGACCTTAGTGCCTAGCGATAGCCACCTCGATTGTGACACCTGAGGTCATGTGACCCTCATCGGTCCAATCTAGCCTCACTAGCCACCATTGTCAATTGCCCTCTCTTAGAAAAGATAAATAGTAACAAGGGCCAAATTTGAAAAATTAAAGAATTAGTGAAGGTAGTTTTGGAAGAAGAGAGCTAGTTTTAGTATTTGGTTAAATGTTGAAAGTTGAATGTTAGTTCTTATCAGTATTGGGCTTTAAGCTTTTCTGAAGCCAGATGCTCATTAAGAAAACTTTCCAAATACCATGACATTTTCTGAAGAGGTTTTGAAGGTCAAAAACCTCTTTAAAAAGCTGAACTAAATGCACCCACGAGATTATCATTCACCGAGAGGGGAAAAACAAGGTGTTGCCGTACCTTAGCTCTGACTATTCTTCACTGTCATCGTATTATAATTCAGCTAGTACCAGGAAACATTAGTTCTCTTTGAAGAATTAGAGCCTACGGTCTAAATTGGCATCCCGCGAGCCGGTCGGGTAGCTATCTGGTCGTTGATACCGATGGTCAGAAGTGGAGGGGGCTTCAGAGGTCATACCAAGCCATCGACAATTAATCCTTTGCATCGATTTCTCCGCACGATTGCGGCCCGGAAAGGCATAGTTTCGCACGAGTTTGAGAGGATCGATAGCCCGCAAGTCCATGGCCTCTCGATCAGAAGTTCGGTTACATCTAGTGGTGAGGAAATTAGATTCCCATCACAAGTTTGTTTCTGAATCAAGCCGACACCTCGAGGCGGAATTAGGAAAGAAAATTGTATCCGTACTTTGATTTCTCCGAGTCATACCTGAAAAAGGAAAAAGCAATTTTTGTTGGGCCGTCGCTCAACTATCTTTGGCCGTTAAAAAGTGCTGAAATTCATGATAGACTAGTCGTGAAGTGGGTAAGTCTACAGCATATTCGTAAATCGTTTGTAACGTGTCGCGAGATGAGAAAAGGGACGGGACTTCTTTAAAAGTAATGTCTATAGTTTTCCTGAAAAAATATCAGAATCAAAGGAGTTCCAAAATTAGTGGGAGACAGAAAAGATGCTTTCAACTAATTCAAATTCTAGAGTTTTAAAAGTAGGACACAGAAAAGAGACTTATTTAAAAGTAACATTTATAGTTTTCCAAAAAAAAAATCAGAATCAAAGGAGATAAAAAATTAGTAGCAGACAAATTAGATGCTTTGAACCAATTGAAATTCACAAGAATAATCCCTTTGATTCTTTGGTCTAGCCTTGTGACAGATTACTGTGATCTTAATGACTTGAATTTGGTCTCGAACTATTTGTTTATGTCTTTACGGATAGAGGAGTCTCCGATTTATAGAGAGGGGAGGAGTCTCTAATTCTCGCGATGGCTCATGATTTGTCAAATTAAGTTTATTTACCTACAATTTGAATTTTGGCCAACGTGCACTTCGATTTAAACAAATATCCGACAAATTCCAAACATAAGATGGATAAATGTATATTTAATACACTCTGTTTTAAAATCCTTTCCCTCCTAAAGTCGTGCGAAATTCCTAGTCGGTACACCATCCACGTCTGGAAGGGCCTAATCATGGGCCCCTCTAAGATGCTTACTCCCCGACTTCTCTTATGCAGAATATTCGGAAAAGCATAAAAAAAAAAAAAACATTTATTCTTACATCGACATCATCGAGCCATTTTGTGAAATCATTGCATCTCAACGTTTAGATCTCGTTGCTCATTCCAATTCATTTTTACTTCATTCCGACTCCCATCGCGACGAGCTGGATGGGGTCCATGTCATGAATTAACCCAATTAAGTGGAGTTAATCAGACTATGTATAGTCGATTCTCATGTGGCGATTAATCTATATGTATGAGGCACGTCTTTATAAATAAAAATAAAACTGAGAATATCATGAGAAAGGCGGAAATGTAATATTCTTTTACATTGGAAAATAAGATTCTAACTATGACAGGCTGAGAAATATTTCGATTTGAAAGGAAGTTCAGTCTCCTGTGTTCTTAGGCTAACATTCAGAATATCAGAGAGCAGAGGCTTTGGTCTCTTCCAGCTTGAGAGAATCAGCAGTAAGAGGTGCTGTTTCAAATGCAATGCCTGTGCCCTTCACTAGAGATAGGTGAAAAGAAGGGTTTATTTTTTTATTTTTTTTTATTTTTTTTTAAGGAGATGTTTTCTTTCTTGACTTTTCTAACCGTCATCTTGAAGCTAAGGGGTTAGTTTAGAAGGTAAGTGTGTTTGTCCTCTTTACTCAAGGTCTGAATTCGAATCACCGTATTTGTACATTCTCTTAGAACAAACATAGGAGCATAGACCCATGTAAGTCCAGTAAATTTCAAAAGATTTATAGATTTTATGTAACTGAATTTGAATCACCGCATTTGTATATTTTCTTAAAACAATGCAAGGTTTTTTCCTTTTTTAAGATTTTGTAAGACCATTACTAACTGAAAATGACATTAGAGTAAAAAGTCTTGAATTTAAATATTTTCAATTCTTGTATTAAAATATTTAAATAATAAATCACATTTTTATCATTGACAATGGTTCTCAAATTTTTTTACTTTTCTTGTCCATGGACGTGATATCACGTAGCAGGGTCAAATATTCAAATGGTAACCCGGCATCGAAAGTCGTATTCTTCGTGTTTTATTTCAGCTTTCCCTTTCGACGCCCGTTCCTATCCCTTTGATTAGTCTGGAGGAAGCAGTAAACCCCTACCGCTCTTTCTGGTTGGCATGCTAAAATGCCAACGTCATTCATGTCCCACAGTCGGTCAAGATAATTCTATAATATCTCTCCCGGTGATTTGCCATCATGTAGTTGCATAAGCGTGCCGATCTTACTCGTTCATGTCATAGCGTCATTGCAGCCATTTGTTTATTTTGTAGTTGATGAAATGGCATAGATGGTAGTAATTAGATCGTTTGAGAGAAACGATGAAGTATTAATTAGAATCGTTTGAGAGAAACTAGCGAAAAGGCCACGAGCAGAAAAAAAAAAAGAGCAAGGTTCAACTTTGGTGTGTGGAGAGATAAAAATTTATGGAAATGAAAATTTATCTATGAAATAAATTCAAGTGATTGTAAGATGAGAGGGATTTGCATTAAGTTACGGATAGGGGGATGTTTATGGGATACATCGGGCAATTATTTCTGCTATTTAAATTGTGATATCGTCCATTTTGGTATACCATATTGCTATAATATATCTTTGCAAAAGGTTACGGACACTTAGGCTGCGTTCGTTTCACGGAAAATAACTTACAGGAAAATGTTTTCCGGATTTTCCGGTGTTCGTTTCACGGAAAATCAACTTCTTAAGGAAAATGTTTCCCTCAATAGTAAAAACCACCTTCAAAGATAAGGAAAATGTTTTTTGCACTTCTGAAAAGTGGAAAACATTTTCCATAACTTCTTCTACCTTATATCTTTTTTTTTTTTCTTTCTTCCCTTTTCATCTTTCTTCCTTAGCTTGGCCAGTGGCCGGCGACCGGCCTCGAGCCAACTTGAGCTCCGCCCCGGGTCGGCAAGGCTTCGCCTAGCCCAATCTGTGGAAGCCCAGCTCGCCCGAGCTCGGCGAGCTTGGGCCTTGCCAGATTAGGCGAGGTAGAGCCTCGCCGGCTTGGGGTAGAGCTCTGGCCTTGCTAGATCCGGCGAGCTAGGCGGGGCTCGGGCCACGCCCAAGCTCGCCAGAGCCCGACGAACCTCCAGCGAGCTCGGGCCAGATTAGCCGAGCCTTGAGCTCGCCGAATCTGGCGACCAGATCTTTGTCGGCCGCTGGGCAGTCAGCCATCTTCAAGCGTGCGGTGGCAGAGGAAGGAGGAAGGAGGAGGAAGAAGGAAGAGGAAGGAGAAGGAAAAGAAAAGGAAAAAATAGAAAGAAAAAGAAAGAAAAAATAAATAAACTGTGGAAGATAATAAAAAATTGTATTTTTTAAAAATACAAATATTTTTGGTCAATTAAAAATATTAAAATGCAATTTTTTGATAATTTTTTCTAAACAATTAAATTAGTTAACGAATGGTGGAAAATGTTTTCCACTCAAAATTTAAGTTTCAGCCGAACACCGGAAAATATAGCCATTTTCCTGGAAAATGACTTCTGGGAAAATGTTTTCTGGAGATGGCCCATTTTCCGTGAAACGAACACAGCTTTAATGGAATTTTAAGATAAAAAGCAAAATACATTTATGGGACAAGTCTATCTTTTTTCTAGAGAGTTTAAGTCAAACTTTTCTTTTGTGACAAGTACGTTTTATCTACCAGGTTTGATTTATCCTTACTTGAATAGAACAAGAAGCTCTTTCTAGGATTTACATCGAATCAAATTCTCACACATTTTAAAATAATGCGGGATTTCACTTCAAAAAGACGATGTATAATTAGATTTGGAAGGACTTGATTTTGTCCGCCATTCATTTTATGTACGTCTTTAATCTCTACATTATAAGACAATCTCAATATAACTTCCAACCTCTCTTAGCCTAAAACAATTCGTGAAAATCTGTGCATTAGGTAATGTAGATTAAAGATTATCAACAAGCTTGTCATGTTTTTTTGACGAGTCTTTCATGAATTTAAAATTTGGAAAAGGCTTGAGAGTCATGCCAAGTTATTGATGACTAATCTCGTGTTGATTTCTCCACGCAATGCGAAAAATGAATGATTTTTGAAAATCCTTAAAACGATTGCTTTTATCATTCGAAATACTTAGTCGATACAAAAAGTTTTCATCATTGACAACAATTTATATTTAAATATTTTTATGGATAATAAAATATTTTTCGTCAATTCATTTTTATAAATGATGTTTTCCAAATCATTTATTTTTCATTAAATAAATAGAGTTTGAAAATATCGTTAATACAAAAGTCAAAGTCTATGGCGGCTCGACATAAAAGAGTGAGTAAAATTTCGTGTTGAAGAAATTGAACTCTATGCAAGTTTGTTTCTTAGTCAAGCTAACCCTTTGAGGCGAAATTAGGAATTCGCGCTTCGATTTCTCATAGTCATTCCTAAGAAAAACATTTTTTTTTTTTCAACTTTCTTAGGCCCTCAAAAAGGTGCTGCGTTTCAATTAAAACAAGTCATAAAGCGTGGGTAAGTTTCGATGCGTGTTTTTGTCTCGTTGGTATGATTAATAATGTGCAATGTGAGATAAGAGAAGAGTATAGACTTATTAAATTATAATTTTCGCGATTTTTGAAAGAAAATTATAATTAAAGGGGGTCTCAATTTATACGAAGCAGACAACATGATCGTAATGAATTTACATTATGGAATTAGAACGCATCAAGTTGGCATTAATTTAAAAACGGGTAATCTCTACTCGGACCGTCCTTGTCAAAATGGATTAAAAAAGGCCTCCTATTTATAGAGAGGATGTGAGGAGTCCTAGATTTATGTGATTGCTCATGAATGGTCAAATTAAGATAGCTTATCAGCAATACAAATTTTGGCCAATATTCACTTTGATTTAAATAAATATTCAATAAAATAGATGTAATCTGGGTAAATGTTTATTTAATTTACTTTATCCTATCGATCAATATCTTAATTGGAAATTGATCTTAGACGCTGATGAATCAATATATTAATTTAGTTTGATAAATGGGGTATTGCCATGGGAAAAAAGTTTGATGGGCTTGAAAATGCTTGTGTTGCATTCGGTAATTGGCACGAAATATTTGCACTATCTACAATGCTATAACTTTTTTTTTTCATAAGCACGTAAAGAATAGGTAGAAAAAGTGAGTTTTTAGCATGCAATCACGGAAGCTATATTCGAAATTAGTCAAATCAAAAAGTAAAAAACAAAAATACCAATACAAATTCTATGCTTTAAATAAGTTACGATCGAAAAGGAATTAATGTTAGACGCAAATTGCGTAACCCCAAGATTTCCATAACTAGAACAAGAACATGCATAATTGAGTAGAATTATTAACGCACTTATTTTGGGATACCTGTTTTGGGACCCATTGATCTTGAAGCAGAAGTGGAAACACAATGTTCCACGCGCAAGTTCTTCTCCTTTATTGCCTTTCGTATCACTGGTTCAATGAGACGGCCCCTCACGTGTAACGTTAGGTAAACGCCCCCTTAGGTGAGGATACAAGTGAGAATTAGGGTTAGATGAGAGACTTGAGCACTATTTATAGAGTTTCCAACCAGTCCCTCTCATTACGGGACATGCTCAACTCGGTCCACACTAGCCAGCCCATATTAGACTAATTAAGAAACCTTCTATCTCACCTTAGACTAAACCCCGTAAAATGGTAAACGTTAAATGGTAAATTACAATATTAATTAATGTAGTCCATAATTAGAAAAACTCTTACAATTAAAACTCACGAGCTTTGTCCTTATTTATAATTTTGAAAATCTAAATCAAACAAACATTTTTGTTCATCGTAATTTATGTGATGCATTAAATTGAATTACTTGAATAATTAAGTGGTAATTTAAGTTAAGAACAGTTATGGTTATAATAAAAATATGTTTTAATTCGTCCACTTTGTTTAGGTTTTATTGGGCGGCTTTCTATATTTTAGTTCTAATTCTAATTTGATTTAGCTTAATTTTTTCTCAGCTAAATAAATTTTGTTTGAATTGAAAAATTATATCAGTTAAATCGAAATACAAACATCGAGGAACATATTCAAGAAATTATATCCAAAATAAGTTACATCAAAGCATATTTGAAGATACTTTCTCTAATTTATCAATTGTAGTTTAAACTCAACGAGAGATAAAACTTGGGTACGCTCTCTCGAACTCAATAAAAAAATAAATAAAAACCAAGAGATGAAAAATGAATATGCCAAAAACTAAGGGCGCGTTTGGTAACATTTCTGTTTAAAAATTGTTCAAGGAAACAGAAATAGAAAAAAGTGTTTCTGTTTCGGGGAACAATTTTTGAACAAAAAAACGCGTTTGATAAACTTGTTCTGAGAATAAAAAATAAACAGAAACACGTTTGGTAAATTTGTATAATTTTTTTTTATTTTTTAATATTTTTTCTATTTTCTTATTTATTTTTCGTTTTATTTTTCGTTTTTTTTTCTTCTTTTGGCCGGTGGCCTCGCCCAGCCACGGCGAGGCTCGCCGGCCCTAGCCCGATGCGAGGTCGGGCTTGCCTTGGCTGGGCGAGCGCGTTGCCTGGAGGTGGCCCGGCGACGCTGAGCCTCGCTGGCCGCTGGGCGAGCTCGGCCTCGCCAGATCTGGGTGAGATCGAGCTCGCCCAGCCCGATGCGAGGTCGGGCTCGCCTTGGCTGGGCGAGCTCGAGCTCGCCCAGATCCGGCGAGCCCGACCTCGCCCAGCCAAGGTGAGCCCGAGCTTCGCCAAGGGCCGGCGACGCTCGGCCTCGTCGGGGGCCGGCGACGCTCCGGCGAGTTCGCCGGCCCCCGACGGCGTCGCCGGCCCTCCACGGCCGGTAGCCGGCCCTGGCCGAGGCCGGCGACCGGCCAAAGAAAAAAGAAAGAAAAAAATAAGAAGAAAAAATAGAAAAGAAAAAAAACAAAAAAGTGTTTCTAAAACGTGTTCCAGAAACAAGAAATAACTTTTTTTTGTTTCTTGTTTCTATTCCAAATGTGTTTCTGGGAACAAAAAAACAATTTTGGAACAAAAACGCACCCAAACGCGTTTCTGTTCCTTTTTTGTTCTCAGGAACAGAAAAACAAAAAAAATGTTTAAAAACAGAAATAAATAACAAAAACAAACTCAGCCTAACCGGTCAATTTAGACTTAATAAAACGTAGAAGTTTAGAGGTGGCAAGTGAATAAGTCAAAACCTTATTGGGGGTGATCACGGGTCACGGGGCAAAGCCATGCTAAATGGTCTTCCCGCGTGACAGATGACAATGGCAGAGGCGACATGAAGTTCCACGTGGCGAATGCGAAAGGACAACAGCCTCTCGATTTCAGCATTAACCGTAGACAGCAGATAAGATCGTCCGAAAACGATAAGAAAGAAAAACCGACAAAGGAGAACGGGGCCAGCCCTCTCGAAGCGACTCCGAAGACGTCAATGATGGAGGCAGGCGGGATCCATAATTCAACGAGGTGTAAAGTTGGGGAAAGAGAGAGAGAGACAGGGAGATAGCCACAAATTCTTGGTCGTGGGGGTCACGTACTCGCACCAGAAGAATGTCCTTTTTGAATTCTTTTTGGTCAATGAATTCGCATTGTTCTATCGCACGTTTTATTAAATAATGCTCTCCCCTCCTAATCGGTGCACCATACACGCCTGGAAAGGCCTAATCATGAGCCCTATTCCCCGGCTTTATCTTATCGGGAATATTCAATTGGAAAAAGCGCCGGCAAAGCTATCTTAATTTTCACCGTCGCGGCTTGATTTGTGCTCGCTGAATCATCATCGCGTATCGCCCCGCTGCGCATCGATCTTTCAGTGGTAAATTATGATCCCGCACACCATACATCCGGCGTTATCTGGCCTTTTGCAAATGGAGGGGAAACTATTTGTTAATCATATGAAATGATTTGTTAATGGAAACTATTTTCATCATTGACATCAATTTATATTTAAATATTTTTATTAATAATAAAAATATTGTTTGTTTGTTTACTTTTGTAAATAATACATGTGATTTTTTAAGGAAAATATATTTTAAATCATTCATATTTTATGAAATAAACGGAGATTAAAAAGATAAGTCTAAGTCAAGTACAACCCCAACAACAACCTCCTCCTTCCAAGAACTCCCCCTTTCATCTCTCTCTGTCCCTTTCTCAGTCCACCCGTTTCGTTTTCCAGGAAAAAAAGATTTTAAAATCATCTAACCAAAACTGAGCTTACTTTGAAATAAAAGCAAAGTAACTTATTTTCAAAAGGAAAAATCAAAATAAAGACAGACCTTCATCTCTCTTATTCAAATATTTAAAGAGAGCTCCTTCATTTGAAATATCGATGTTTAATAGGGAATAATTAATCACAGGCACGATTGCTAGCTATAACTAAGTTTAGTCTACCTACAACAATGTCAACGGCAATGCTTATTCAAATATTTAAAGAAAGCTCATTCATCGGAAATATCGATGTTTAATAGGGAAGAACTAATCACGGGCACAATTGCTAGCGACAACTAAGTTTAGTCTACCTATGACAATGTCAATGGCAACAACAATGATGGATCTGGTTCGATGGTACCGATAACAACCGTAAACAAAGTAATGGCACAAGTTATTTTCTTGTTGATGCACCTAAACTTTACGTATGAAGATTGTCGCATAGCAGGGCCAATATTTAACGTGAATCTGGTGATAAAAGTCGCGTTCTTCGGCTATTATCTTAGCATTCGCTTTCGACAATTTCAACGCTTCTCCTGTGCCGTCCTGTGCCGTCTTAAAACAACGCATGAAAGAAAAACAAAAAGGAATTAGGTCAAGTCCACGAAATGAAGCAGAAAAGCCTTTGCTGGTCAGCACGCTAAATGCCGACGACATAATCCTACACTTGGTCAAGATAATTTTGTAACATATCTTCTGGAACTTTGCTATCATGAAGTCGTGTATTTGTCTTAAGACATACATACCGTGTTATTGCAATTATCGGTTTACTTTATAATTGATGAGATGCCGTAAAATGGTAGTGATTGGATTGTTTGATTCTGAGAATGATGAAGTTTTTCATTAGATTTTTTCTTCTTTTTATGCTAGCAAATAGAGCACGAGCAGATAGTTTTAAGTTTGTGTGGAGAGAGGTAAATACTTGGAAATTGAAAATTAATTAATTTAAGTGATCGTAAGATGAGAGGGATTCAAATTAAATTCAAGAGAATAAGATTTTTATGGGATACATTGACAATTAGTTTGACTGTTTAAACTACGATTTTCTCCATTTTGGGCATTTGTGTTGCTATAAACTTCGGTTAAATATTGCAAATTAAGAAGTAAAATAACACAAATAAATTGATGGGATAAAGTGTGTGTATATATAATATAGTTCCTGATTTTTTAAAATATTTGACGTGATACCTAAAGTTTAATCCAATATGTAAGTTGTCATTGAATTTTAATTTGTTCAATATAATCCTAAGCTTTTTGTACTTGTTCAATTTAGTTCATAAAGTACATAATCCATAGATTAGATTAAATCCAATGATGTAATAATCCATGAGCTATATTGAATAAGCTAAAAATTCAGGGACGACACTGCATATTAGATCGATGTTTAATGATTTCTTTTGAGAAATTTATTTCCTTGCTCACTTAAAACAATGAGACCATATTACATCCTTCTAGAAAATTAAGTCAATTTCTTTTTATAAAAATATCCAATCTTTTATCTAACAGGTCCCTCTTGCCCTTATTTGAATAGAACATGCAGCTCTATCCAGAATTTACGGTTGATCGAATTTTCAAAGATTTTGAATAGCGAGGGATTCACCTGAAGAACATATAGTGTATAATTAGGTTTGCAATGACATGATTTGCTCCGCCATTCGTTAATTTACATCTCTCTTCTTTACCTCATAAAATATACTCAAGATAACTTTCTCCTTTTATTAAACCTTAAAGGTTTCACGAAATTCCGTGCAATAGCTATGTCATTTTAAAATTATCAGCAACTTTGTCATTTTATTTGATGGGTTTTTCTTGAATTTAAAATTCTAACTGAGGTTGCTCGTTTCGTAACGATCGAAATCCATTTTCACGTGAAGGTGGTCTCGGAGACTATTCGACTGTTAAGTTCAAAAAAAAAAAAAAATATTGGCGTTTAGATAGATTTATGTTTTGCTTTTTGCTTAATTTAAATTTTGCGGCGACCACACCCAAAAGCGTTCGCATGATACTAGTTTTGACATGTTGATTCACATATGATTTCTATGATTAATTTAAATTTTTGATGAGAAAATAAAAATTATTTTCGCTTTTTCGAAAAAAATGAACAGACGGGGCTTGAGATTTGATATTTTTTCTAGGGCAATCATGGATTAAAACAAATGAAAGGAAATGATTTAAAGAAAGAAATAGAATGTTGCTATTTAAATTCCTTTAGAAAGAATTTAAGAAAAGAGCAAATAACAGTCCTATTTTCTGAGACATGTGAGATTAGTGTTTTAAATACTAAGACTTTGTTTGTTTTGACAAAAATGAAAACTTGCACCTCTTACAAAAATAAATAATAAAAAAAAATATTTTTGGTGTCAACAAATATATTTAAACATAAATTATTATCGATAATGGAAAATGTTTCCATCGACTAATTATTTGAAATGACACAATTGATCATTTAAAAAAAAATATTCTTCAAATCATGAAATAAATGGAGCTCAAGAAAATGAATCAAAGAAGTTCTTTTGAACAATAGAATCACAATAACAACACGTGTATCCTTTACAAGAATTCTGCCAGTGAATGCTCCCGAGGTACCCATTAAATAATCCAACAAGAAAAAAGTAAAGTTTTAATAATACTACTTCCCGGAATCATTCGCAATTTAAAAAGCTTAACAATATCCTAAGACACTCGTCACGAGAATAGCATTTTTCTTTTTATGGATTTTCATCCACAGCACTACTTTAATGGTCTTTCCAAACGACCCACTTTTCTCGCCCATTTTTATTTAGGGCGCAACTAGATTAACCTTTTCAAACACGCATGAAACACACTCGAACATCGAAGATAAATGGTGACCGGATCATTTGGGAATCGAACCGAAGTCAAAGTTTAGGGAAGAGGGAGCTGCGGAGGCCCTCTATTTTTTTTTTTTTTTATTAATTATGACGGAGTTCGGTCGAGAGTTCCAACGGGACCGGGCTTCGTGCAGGCGAGATTAGGGGGGGGTGGGTACGGGTACGGGCCATCGCATCTGCTGTCGTGTAGGGACGGGACGACAGCATAGGAAACCATCATCATCGTCTCGTCTCCCCTTCCGGGAAACGCCGAAGCTGGGTGGGATTTGGGGCGAACCCAAATTGAGGGAAAAGCGTTTTGGCCGCTTGCCATGTAATTTACTCTGGAAAATGGGGAGAAATGGATGATGGTGATGGTGATGGTGCTGCATTGGCGAGGACCCGTGAAAAAGCTGGCGGAGACTCGCTCTACGTCTCTCTGGGTGTGATGGGCTCGAGTTTGATTTCCACGAGGCACCCCGAATGTCGAAACTTTACCTTTTGCCTCTCTCGCTCTGAGCCTCTGACGCTCGCTTGAGGACTTGTCTTAGCTTGGAGAGGGAAGGGGGGCTTGTGGCGGATAAATCTGAGCTCGACCCGCGATTTCTCTCCTCTCTCTCTTTCTCTCTCTCTCTCTGTCTCTCTCTCGCTTGCTCGCTCGCTCGCTCCGTTTCAGAGTAGTCGCAATGGCGGAAGCGATTGTTTTTTCGGGCAAGGTGCGGTTCTTCTTTCTCGTTTGTTTTTTCCTGTCTGTTCGTTTGCTGCTGCTGCTGCTGCTGGTTCTTCTTCTTTACTGTAGAGAAGTATGTCTCTTCTGGTTCAATGAGCAAATGGGTCTTCCTTCTGTGATTCTTCTTTGAAGTTCCGTGACGCTTGCGATTTTCAGGACAATGGGCTTGTTCCTTCCGAAGAATTAGCGCATTTGAGCAGGAAAAAAAGGACTCCTTTTGATGTTTTTGTTTGTATGTTTTTTTTTTTTTTTAGTTTTAGGGGAGGGGGTTGCTGAAGCAGCAACGAGGGTTCGATTGGGATGACTGCTCGAATAATTAGCTTCGCATGTGCGGACATTGTGATTTTTGAACTGAGTATTCGATTGGACTTGCGAGTGTTTGGGGTTCTTTCTTGTTCTCCAATATGAAATGCAGGGTGTGCTCCTTTTCCCCTTGTGGTTATTATCTTCTTCATTGGTCTCTTCAGTGTTGGGCTCATATGGTATTGCTTTCTTTTTGGGTAAACCAAGCTTGAAGCAGATTTACAACCATATTTGTGACGTTCAGCGTCCTCTTTCTTTTTAATTTTTCATTTTCGGGTCATTGACATGAATTTACTCTTCCTTTCTCCATGTGAATGGCAGGATACATTTATCGTAAAGCCCCACAAGAAATCTTCTCCTTTATTGTATAGGACCATAGTATTGTTATTTGCGGCGATGTGTGGACTATATATCTGCTCAATTTGCATCAGGCAGATAAGCAATCAGTCTAGTACTAGATTTCAGAACATCCAGATTATTGAGGAGCCCTGTTGCAATGGCAATATGGAAAAATTCGATAACCCCTCGATGCATTACCCAAGACCTCAAACTTTTAGCAGGTAAATGAGAATCATTCGCTGGTATTGGAAAATAAGCATTCGGAGTGTTGACCTGATTTTCTTCTCTTTAATATAAACAGGTTTGAGTGTTCACATAATCCAGTGCGATTCTTCACGATCATATCGATGCAGAGATCAGGGAGTGGATGGTTTGAGACTCTTTTGAATAGCCATGTCAATGTTAGTTCCAACGGGGAGATATTCTCTGTTTGGGATAGGAGGAAAAATATATCTTCCATCTTACAAACGCTGGATAGAGTCTACAACTTAGACTGGTTCAGCAGTGCTTCCAAGAATGAGTGTTCTGCTGCAGTTGGCTTCAAATGGATGCTTAATCAGGTATATTATTTCTTCATGTTAAGAATGCTCCATATGTGTTTTCAGATCCTCTCAGTTTACCGAGTCAATTTTGTATCTTAGTTTTACCCATGAGAAGTTGCCACATCATCTCCAGAAGAAATGATTGAATGAGATTGCAAAGCCAATCTATTCTTGTTGAAACATTTGCAAGCTTGCTATTTGTTTGAATTTGAAATTTGACTGGATGTAGTTTTTTTTTGCTGACATGATGCCTTAGTAGAGGATCCATTGGATTGATCATTACATTCATGGTGACTTTGAGGGCATAAAATGAAGGTGTCTTGATATCCTATAAAAGTGACGCCTCTTAATTCTCTGATATTCTTGCTCTTCACAATCCTACTTTTCAGGTAGGCCATTGTAAAATCTGCTCAACTAGAACGCAGAGCCTATTTTTCTTTGCATATGGTAGTCAGTATTGGAATCAAAATCCCAGTCGAATTGGAGTATTGTTGTGGTTTTACTACTGTAAAATGGATTTTGGCAAAGTTGTTTGAGATTGGTCACGGTGACTTAAATGAAAATATAAAATACATATGCTAATAATTGTTCTGATCTTGTATTTAACTACAAAATCATGTTTTGGAAGAGAGGTTAGGCTAATTGTTTAAAAAGCTAACAAAATGTCCTTTAAGCAAAACATAGGGAAGAGTTATATAATTATGAGGTTGTGGTGGGGGAAAATGTGCATTGCATTGCAAAAGGGTGGTTGTGTAACTTTTTTTATTTGCTGAGGTTAAATGGCCATTGCAGGAGAAATGCACATTCATACTTTAGTGCAATGACCAAAGGGTGAAAAAAAATTGATACCTGTATCTCACTTTAATTTGTGCTCCATTCCTTGATAATAGGCATGAAATGGAATGAAACCAAATATATGTTTTGACTTTGGTTTGAGTAGATATGGCTTCTGACAATTTCAAATTAGTGGCGTGCTCTCTGTTTATGTATTTTTCATATGGTTATAAAATTTATGTGTACATGTTAGCAATCCTTGAATGGGTTGTCAGCTTAACTAGTATCAATGCATTTTGTATAAATCTTTTTGCCAATACTTTTACCCGTTTCACAGATGAGACTATTAGATTACTACAATAATTTATGTAACTTACTGATGACAATACTTACAAAGTCTAAACCTGTACCAAACTTCTTTCATTTTCATCTTTTGGCTGGGTCCTCTGGCAGGAGGTGGACTTTGTTTCTGGTCCTCTTTGTGTTTAGCAGTGAAGAAAGCATTAGATTCTTTCAAGAGAAACTTTTCCATCAACCGAATCCTCTATGACATAATTGAAAGACAGTTATGATCAACAAATGAGAGAATATTCTTATTCTGGAATATTTCTGTATGTGGCCTGTGTATAAAGTTCATGTGCTATAATGGAATTGGTTCTCCTTTTTGTCCAGGTTTATCCTGTAAAAAGGACTAAGAATCTTCTCTTGTAGAGAGCTTGGAGTAGCTCTGCATCAATTAAACAATAGTTGGAAATTTACAGGATGGATTCCAATAAATTTGTTTATATTACCTTTAGTAGTCCTGTAGAGTTTGGTCCCATGGAAGTCACTTTAGGGATGTGATGTTTGAACATCTGATGCCGTTATTAAATGGTTAGATTCTTCAAGGCCTTCTCTGATGAACTGGCCTTTCCTTACTTAGAATGACATGTGACACAGCAGTTTGCAGTTGCACTGAGAAGCTGCTTATCCAAGTACTGCAATCAATTTTTCTGTAAAAAAGCATCACCATTGAGCTGTGCTCTTTCCACTTATCTTCTTTGACCTTGTTTATCGGGTCCTGTAATGTTACCTACATTTATTGTCAGATGTTTTAATGAAGAGAATTTCGGGAATCATGTATTCTATTCAATGATGGATTAATAATAGAGTAGAATGTATTTGGTTCTTATTGTAACTACTTATGTGGTAGGAATAGAAATGATATTTTGAGCAAAAGCTTCTGAACGCTGTCTTCATCATCATCATCAAGGTGTTTAACTTTGTCTCAGTCTTTCTTCTGTAAACAGAGTATCTATCCAGGCTTATGAAGTATATTTGTTGTCCTCCCATGTTTGCTTCAATGAATGTACAGTGCAATAGGTCATCCACTTTTTTTGTGATTGATGCAGGGATTAATGGAACACCACAATGAAATTCTAGAGTATTTGAATCGTAGGGGTGTGTCTGTAGTATTTCTCTTCAGAAGAAATCTTCTACGTCGCATGGTTTCGGTGCTTGCTAACTCCTATGATCGGCACGCCAAATTACTCAATGGGACTCACAAGTCTCATGTGCATTCACCGGAAGAGGTCTCTCTCTCTCTCTCTCTCTCTCTCTGCTTTTGTGTACCTATTGTAATTTGGTTACATTTTCCAGGCTGATACACTTTCAACCTACAAGCCGACAATTAATTCCACATCATTGATAGATGACCTGAAGGAAGTAGAGGCAACAGTTGCTAAAGCTTTAGCATTTTACAACACCACAAGACACATCGTTCTGTATTATGAGGATCTCATAAAAGACCGAACTGTAAGTAGTGAAGCTTATAGGTCTGTTTGCAGTCAATTATTTTGCGGAGTCTCCCAGTACACCTGATAGCAAAATTTGACTCGCACAGATAAGATGTTAGTTCTCACCTATAATTATTTTCCTCGCTTGTTTTATACCTCTTTTGCAGAAACTAAAAGATGTTCAAGAATTCCTTAATCTGCCAGTAATGGAACTCAGGAGCCGTCAGGTTAAGATACACAAAGGGCCGGTATCTGACTTGATTAGTAACTGGGACAAAGTCAACCGAGCACTCAGCGGAACGGTTTATGAGAGCTTCATCCATGACGACTACTCCCAGGAAACTTCTAACTTATAGGATAGTGTGCTCTGTGTAGATATGCAGTCAAGCTCTCTCAAATAGTTGTTACTGCAGAAGCTAACCAACACCGATAATGATGTCCCAAAATTTGAGTGGCTGCAATGGTACAGCGCAACGACCAAATTTTGGCTCATTTGATACTCCGCCGGGCCAACCTTGCATGCAGGTCTGCTGAAATTTTGTGAAATTTTGTATGAGAATGGTATGACTCTCGTTTCCTTTTCTTTCCCTCTCTTTTTAAATCAACACCTTGTTGATCCTAGCAAAAGAATCAACACCTTGCTGATCCTTACGTTTAGCGTTGTAATAGAATCAGTGTACATTTACTGAAACGAAATTGTATTGAGGTTGTAATGAGGTTGAGAGTGAGAATGAAGTTCAGAATTAATCGCCATTAATGGTTTGATTTTATGCCTTCTCTATTTCCTTGCCCTTTTAGTTTGCTTGTGAAATTGCAAGAAGGATCCTTTGAATTATGACGTTTGTCTAATGTTTGTGTTCGAAATAATGTAGCCTTATTACATTGATTAAGTCAGGTTGATAAGGCCTCTATTAGATCTCGATCATAGGTTATTGTTACAACTTGTAAGAAATATTGGTAGCCACAACTATTTCTTTAGAGAGCAAAATTCTTTGGACAAGTTAAACCCTATCGTCTAATTACAAGTTAATGTGCTCTCTTAATTGTCTGTTAGCATTAGTTAACACATCATTCATCCTGAAAGCGAAAATGATATAAATAGTTTTTAAACTTTGATCTAATATGTAATATCGTCTCTCAACTTTTAATTTATTTAATATGATTTAATATGATTTTTGAACTCTAGCCTAATGTATAATGTTGTTTTTGAACTTTTAAGTTGTGCAATGTAGTCCTTAAACTTATGTTTAATTTAGTCCCTAAATTATATAAAATCGTTTAATATGATTTTTGAACTTGAATTAATGGAAGAATAACATTGGATATTTTCATCTTATTCAAGGACTACATTAAGCATTTACTAAAAATTCATGGATCACATCAAACAAATTAAAACTTCAAGAATTACGGGATAATTATTATTTGCGTATAATATGATTCACCCACTTATGAAACAAATGCGATTAAATGTGACTGTACATGGTTAATTACCTATTGAAAAAGTAACTCGCGTTAAATATTGATAGCGCTAAAAATTTATATTTTCCAGGTTTACATTGGCGGCAATGCCTAAAAAGAAAGAAAAGGACAGCAATCATACTGCATGTATTGCAAGTTAGCGAGCTAATCTGCATACTTACTGCCTGCCCTAAATGTATGCCGCAAACGCATTGTTCATAATAGGCTTAGTAGTCCTCCAGTGGATCTTCGTGCCCTTGTTTTGGTGAAAGAAATTTAAAAGCCAAAGAACTTGGAGGAACAATCTTTGGTTGCGCCATACCGAATTTTTGGGACCGGCTTGATTTATGACCCAATTTTGAAAATGGTTATGACGATCCAATTGAGAATTTTCATCAGCGTTTATGGTGGAAAAGGAGGAACTTCATAGAAATGATTTTCTAATTTGCATTGGGAATGTTGACAATATCAACCTTTTAATGTGTTAAGCCTGACACCTTTATTCGGGGAGATTGGCAAGAGGGAGCCCAAGTCCGCATTTGTTAATATATTTAATTGAATCCACTTTCACTCAAAAATTTAAGTCAATGAGTTATATGCCAATTAAGATATTAATTGCTTAATATCACACCAATTCTCCAATATAGGGCTTTCTATCTCAACACAGATCGTATAACTTTTTTCTATGCATCCCACATCTCACTATCAACATGGGCAGTCGACTATGAGTTGCTAAAAATAAAGCCATACGTATGAATGGTAAATGTGGGTAGTGTAAAATAGGATTATATGGTCTGGATATATAACCTTAAAAAGAGTAATGGTTAGGGAAAAGCTATGCAATGCACGGCCTTGACATTTCCTCAGGTGAAGATTTAACTTATTGTGTAAATGTTCTAATTTCCTCAGATCGTAGAAAGAACTAATGTAAATTTATAGAAATATAATCCTTAGTAATTTCGTAAGCGACAATATAACTTTTACTTAGAGATTGCAAGTTATCTGACCGATTAGTTAAGAAAATTAGTCCTTGATTTAATTAGGAATGTAATGTTATTTGATAGTGATCTGTATTAATGGTGCCTTTTTGGGGAATTAGCTTCTCAAAACTCAATTTTCTATTTTTCCTCAGAACTTTGAAAGGTAGAAAACAATATCATGATTGAGGCTCTCCATTATTGTTCGAGAATTAATGTTCATGAGAAGATAAATGACTATGGATTCCTATATGTTTTTGTAACTTTGATAACTTTTTTGGGAAAATTGTCCAAAAAGTTCTACACTCATTATACTACAGTTAGTTCAATCTTAAACTTTTTTAATTTGGTGAATTTAGTCATAAACTTTTGATAATTTTCAATATAATCATTAACCAATTTTTGTCAAAAATTACTGGCGTGGCGGTCAAATTAATGCCAGTTGTCTTACGTGACATGATTGGCGTGGACGACTGAAGCAAATGTAGACCATTTTGTAAATTTTTAAATCTATTAGAATTTTTTTTTTTTCGTTTCCTTTTGCTAAGTCCTTGACAACTGGTGGATGGAAATGGGGAAAAAGAAAAAAGAAAGAAGGAAAGAAAAGAAAAGAAAAAAAAATGAAAAGATCAGAAAATTATTAAAAATTGCAAAAAATCGTCCACATTAGGATTGGCTATGTCATGTAAGACTAAATTGGCAAAAATTGCCACATTAACATTTTTCAGCTAAAATTGGCTAGTGTGATTATTTTTAGCAAATTGTCAAAATACTTAAAACTAAATTGATCAAATTGAAAAATTTAGGATCGAATTGACCACCATTCAATATGTTTATGACTTTTTAGACAATTATCTCCAAATTTATTGGTACCACTTTGCAATAATTTGATGGAACTAGATGGAAAAATATTACTCACATGTGGCCTATCCTTGTGTGTGCGACTATAACTTTAAGATGGTTAGTTTGATAAATTTATAAAATTGATAATAATGTATACTATGGAAATAAAAATAAATAACACGATAATAGTTTGTGAAGAAAAGAGATATACTTAAAAGTAGACGTGAAGTTAGATGAATATTTATTTTTGGAAACAATAAGATGATAGTTCGAAACATTTTCACAAAAATCTCCATTGTAAAGTCAAGTCAGTTTGAGACTTTGTTTATTTCAAGGAAAGTGAATGATGTGAAAAATATTTCTAGAAAAATTGCTTGTGTTGCTTATAATAATTAGGCAATAAAAATGTTTCTATTATCAACAAAAATTTATGTCTAATTATTTTAGTGTAAGATGATAATATTTTTCGTTCACTCATTTTTATAAGTGATATAACTTATCATTTTTAGTTTGTTTCAAATTATTCATTTTATGTGAAACAGATGCATCCTAGTTTATATATATGTATATAATCATTGAGACAAGTGACTTGAGGTTGCGTGTACATATTCTCTATTAACTCTAGTGAATCTTCGATGACCTTCAATGCAAAGTTCAACAAAATTGACTTGTAATGTTAGAAAATAATAGAAAAACCTATTGGACACTTGTTAAGGGTTACGTAATTCCTAAACCTTAACAAGTGTCCAGATACATTATTTAATATTTTCCATCCAAAGATGTAGTTCTCACTTGTTTCATTCTTCGCTATAATAATTTGCCACTTCTCAAGGTCTTGAGCTCTAATTATGAGAAATAGAACAATTTCGCGATCCTCTTAGCCCTATAAATAACCATGAAGATCTTGGAATTATGGCATCTGGCTCAGCCTCTCTCTCCCTCTCTCTCTCTATGGCTCCTAAGCTTTTCTTTTCCTGCCTTCTGGTGCTATTATTTTTTACCCAGGAAATTCAACCTATTGTCGGAAGGCAAATGAAAAAACCAAGCCAAAAGATATTGGCAAAGCTCCAAGCTAGTACCAACCAGATGGTACTGGTTAGCATCAGAAAAACCTTGGAGAACAACAGCATGAATCCGCATGGCAGCCACCTAAACAACTCCGACATGGAAAGTGTCAGCTTGCCGCTCGCTGCAGCCTCGGTTGGAGTTGGGGCTGAGTCACACAACTCGCAGCCATCACCTCGGAGCAGTCTAGGTTCCACGTCTCCAGGTCACAGCCCGAGCATCGGACATGGGGTTCATAACTAGGGTTTTGTTAAGTTCAGTGTAACTCACAGGTCATTGCTCACCAAATGATCCTCTTGTGCTACATATCACATGCGCGTCTTATATTTTCTAGCTATTCCTGGAGTAAAGAGTGTCAGTAATAGTGTATGTACATGAAACATGGATTGTAATAAAGATGATGCAACTTCCGTATGTAGTTCTTTCGTAACAAATTGTTTCTGCATTAAAATTGACTTGTAATGTTAGAAAATAATAGAAAAACCTATTGGACACTTGTTAAGGGTTACGTAATTCCTAAACCTTAACAAGTGTCCAGATACATTATTTAATATTTTCCATCCAAAGATGTAGTTCTCACTTGTTTCATTCTTCGCTATAATAATTTGCCACTTCTCAAGGTCTTGAGCTCTAATTATGAGAAATAGAACAATTTCGCGATCCTCTTAGCCCTATAAATAACCATGAAGATCTTGGAATTATGGCATCTGGCTCAGCCTCTCTCTCCCTCTCTCTCTCTATGGCTCCTAAGCTTTTCTTTTCCTGCCTTCTGGTGCTATTATTTTTTACCCAGGAAATTCAACCTATTGTCGGAAGGCAAATGAAAAAACCAAGCCAAAAGATATTGGCAAAGCTCCAAGCTAGTACCAACCAGATGGTACTGGTTAGCATCAGAAAAACCTTGGAGAACAACAGCATGAATCCGCATGGCAGCCACCTAAACAACTCCGACATGGAAAGTGTCAGCTTGCCGCTCGCTGCAGCCTCGGTTGGAGTTGGGGCTGAGTCACACAACTCGCAGCCATCACCTCGGAGCAGTCTAGGTTCCACGTCTCCAGGTCACAGCCCGAGCATCGGACATGGGGTTCATAACTAGGGTTTTGTTAAGTTCAGTGTAACTCACAGGTCATTGCTCACCAAATGATCCTCTTGTGCTACATATCACATGCGCGTCTTATATTTTCTAGCTATTCCTGGAGTAAAGAGTGTCAGTAATAGTGTATGTACATGAAACATGGATTGTAATAAAGATGATGCAACTTCCGTATGTAGTTCTTTCGTAACAAATTGTTTCTGCATTAAAATACTTTTCCGGGTTACCTTTTGCTTAATGACCCTAATTTGAACATTAGGCCATCAATCTGTTTTCCTAATTAACATGAAGTACAGAAAACATCTAGCTAGCTAATTATCGCCGAGCGAAATCATTTCAAGGCAGGTCACGCATTTTGCGCTCCTTGAAAACTTCTAATAAGCAAGGTTACGCTGTAATACCTGTTGAAAAATATTAATTACTAGAATCTAGGATTTTTCCTTGATTTTTATTAATAGAAAATGGTGGATACAGTGCAGACAAGAGAGATCCTCTAGCGAGGACCAGGACTTGTAATACAGCAAGCTGAGCTAAGTGAGAGGACCATAGCTGACACGGAGAAACTATCTCATATAAATACAATGCTAATCTGATGTATAAAATTTGGTATGAAAAAATCTGATGAAAAAAAATCCAATATTGTTTTGTAAAGAAGGAATAATGGAATGTTATGAGAAGAATCAAATTTGCAAGTTTCAATGTCAATATATATAAATTAATTAAGTCGTGTTGTATTTGATACACTCAATGTATTTTGAAAACATGATGAATTACTATATGTTGGCATATCTTTCTCGAAGTTCAATATGAACTGAGAAAGCCCTTTTTTCAGCCAAAAAAATTAAGCAAGCTTAATGGAACCAGAATTTAGGCCCAAAAAAAAAAAAATGGAACTAGAATGAAGTATATTCAAGTTATCTTCTTGAATAATTGGGTTGTGCTCACTTTCACTGTTGCATTTGCACTGAATCGAGTTAAATGTATACCTCATTTCATTTAGGTCAATGTATTTTTTCTTTTCTTCGGTCAGGTAGCCCGACATGATTTGGTTTTCGATCAGACCATTTTGTTAAGTTCCTAGTTAGGCGAATAACGGCTTTGCGGTGTATTTTCTTTACCCCCATGATCTCCATTCATACTCGCAAGGCATTTCCGCAATTAAATCAGTGATTGGGGCATAAAACAGGCAGCTATATTTAAAGTTCATATTGCATGACATGATGGAACTCTTAATTAATTTCAACCTAGAGGAAAGAAGAAAAAAAAAAAAAAACTGAGAGAAAGCCATATCTCCTTAGAGATAATTGAGGCGGTCTATTATTTCCAATTTGATTGCTCAAACTTTTCCGAAGAACTCGAAACTGACAATAATGGTCATCAGGAAAAACGACCGAAAATCGAGGAAATAATTACCACTCAATTTTGGGTTCGTGAAGTTGGTACCAAGAAATTGTAAAACTGAACCAATTGAACTAAATTAAATGAAGATACAGTAAAAGAAAACGAAAATAGCAGGAAAAGTCACATTGAAAAATAGAGATGTCTGATATGTTGTATGTGTGAGTCTTTTTTCTCATTCTGCTATAACTTATACGTATTTACAGATAACTGCTTTACTCACCATATATTGACGGCATTATAACAATAATCACTGTTCCTGCCTTCGCAGTAATCATCATGTTTTGGCATTTACTTGCAGTTGTACACTGACTATGTTGCTTGTTATAAAATTTATAATTGGCAACACATATAAAATAACAATATAACAACAACAACATTATTAATATTTTGCTTTTGAAATATGTCTGTCTTACATAGAAATTGGCCATCAACTAATATGTGTTTTTTATGTGCCAATGATTCTATCATCTCCATGCTTACAATTTTACTTTTTCAATTCTTCTTGAAAAGGACAATCATAGACGCTCATGGACATTTTGTCACCAAAGTATCAGCAAAATGCATAAAATTAATATTCGGTGGATGTTACCCCAATTCTTTATGATAAGTGAAGTCAATTACCATGCACAAAATCATTAAAGGCCCTTGGAAGACCTCATACTAAACAGATGAAGTTTATATGTTTCCTGTATCGTAATTATTTTTTATTGCCAATCTTTCAGGGTCGGTGTAGTTGAATAGGTGTCAAGGGATTTTCAACACAGGATTAGACAACATCAATTAAACTATGCCTTGCAAATTGTTCTGTAATTAGGATCATCAACATAATTTAAAGATCTGAACTTACCCAGTTCATGATATTTACAAAGTATTTCTTACATTTTAAGATAATTCAACCTTTGTGCTCATATTCGATAAGCAAAATCAGGCTATTCCGCTTCTTAGTTTCAACTGGTTGGGGTTGCTACACGTGGGACGATCGGTCAAAAACTCATAGATTCTCCGAGAAATTCTATCTTGAAAAGTCAAAAGGTCACCATCAAACCAGTCCTGGACGGCTCTATTATAGTTTAATAAATTCCACCGAAATTCCACCGAAATTCCAAGCGCACTAAACTGACAAATCAACAAAATGAAAATGTTTTTGTCTCTAATTTGTGGGTTATAAAATGCTAGTGGCAGGAGGTCGGGAGGGTTCCGCCGGTGTAGGAGCCAACCACGCAATGTTCTTTAGTCAGATTCTTTAGTATTCAAATGAAAAAGAAATATCAATTTGCCAAATGGCGGGCAATCGGGAGAGTTCCATTTTGATTGGAGGTTTGCTAGGGGCAAGAGAATACCAATCTGGAGGCTCATCATTTGGTCCATTTCACTAAGTTGTGAAGGACTAATCAAGATACAACTCTGATCTTGCTGTGAAAAAGAGGAGTGGTGCGGTTTCCCTTTTGAAAGTCTAGTGGTTGTGGTGCATTTGACCCTTGACTTTTTCTTTTCCTGGAGATTTGCCGTACATATTAGATTTTGTAAAATGATTGCGGAAGGTGCTTCACGATACTATTTTGGCAACTTTTTCTCATATTTTTTCTGAAGAAAGTTGCTCTATTGAAAATCAAGAGTTCAATTTCCCATATGCAAGCAGATTTTTTTTGTTTATTGGTCAATTACCAAGGATAAATAGTGAATGAGAGTACTTAACAAGGGTTGATAATTCTCAAGTAATTGATTGAACTAAGAAAAGGAAGTTTGAAAACTCAAACTTATACTTGAGAAGGGCCAAAAAGTGAACTTATAATTTTGACACTAAAAGTTAGAATAAATTTGTTATAATATATAGAATTGTCTCAAACTAAATTGACTCTTAAATCTCTAAAATGTTCAATTAATTATTTTGATTTAATAAAATGTAAATAGACTCTTTCATTATCTCTATCAATTGGACTTTGATTGCATTCATTTAATGTGTAAATGTGAATTAAAATATCTTAACAGGATTGAACTTGAGTTCCCTCTTAGTGATCTCTCCAAGTGAAACTATATCACTTCTACCACGGTACCAAACTCGTAATATTAGATGGTTGTTGGTAGCCCACTTTTGATGTGCATCAGCATTTGGAGAAATATATGAAAAAATGAATCTTCGATTAACTCCCTAATTGAAGTAATGGATGGTGTCCCCCGCTTCCAATTGATCTTGGCTAGGCCAAGGTGATTGGAGATTTGAATTGAGAGGGCTCACAAGTGAGGGATAGGTTTCTTAAGTGCACATGTGAGGATGTTTGGAAAAAAAGTTTCACATTGAAGATGTGCTGTAAGGTGAAACGGTTAATACATTTATTTGAAGAATATTTATTGGCTTGAACTTTTAAGTGATGATTGTTCCAATTGGATACGATGATGGACTCAAACTTAAACTGTCTTTTGGCGATCTTCTCAAGTGAAGGTATTAAGAGTTTTACTAGAAGAACCCACAGTTTTTTACAATCATCATGGATCACGTTTTATATTATCATGAGACCAAACATAGGATCTAAACCTGAAACCGTTGGTTACGGGTCATTTGCAATTGTTGGAATCGTACATATACATGAGGAATATACGAAGAGGAGAAGAAACGATAGATAAGCTTAATCTTAGTGACTGAACTAGGAGATGCATTGGACTAGGTCAAGCTTCATGCAATTTACCTCGAGCACCGTTAACTGACTACTCAAGTTGGCCTAAGTGCTTGCCAAGTTCAAGAAGCTTAACATCGAATTTCAAGAAGGCTGGAATTGTCCTTCGGCATATGCTGTCACATATTCCATGCCGGTTAGGAAGCTTTTTCTAACATATATATATATATATATATATTTTTTTTTGCCCCCTCTCACCAGAGGTCCATTCATTGCATAAAACGTTAATTCTATCAGTGGGGTGGAAAAAAACCTTAATGCTGACCTGAAAAAGCCGAATCCGATTAGTCAAACAAATGATCATGGTACCAAGGTCCACAGAGATACATGATCTTGAAAAGCAAAAACGTGAAGAAGACACTCAATGGCTATCAATTGTTGGAGATTTTGTCAAATTCTGGCTGTCACATAAGCGGTTCGTTGGGTGACCGTAGTTGGTCGGGCAGTTATTTAATTGACTCTTGCACTGGCCCTTAGTGTCCTTCTACTGTTGTCTATAATTACATTTATCAGAAATATCAGTAGCTAGGATATGTACTTATCAACTCAAAATGTAAATGGCATACCACAAAATTCTCTAATTATTTGAGGACTTTCGCAGGATATATATGTTGTCCAATCATTTTTACATAATTAATTTTGCTCACCATATTGGTTTTGATGGCTAGTAGAACTACCTTTATGTTTTCCGCAATGATTTGTTTAATGTCATTTAATGTGTTATGCCCTCTTATAATTCTTACACACATATACCATTTACATCCTCTTTCTAAAGGTCGTACCATTGGCTGCACACCTGTTTTGATAGGTCGAGAGCCCAAATCGTATTTGTCTATTGGTTTACAGCATATCTCTTGCATTGCCAATCTTCACTAGATTTTCCATTCAGTCTCAACACATCAATCTAAGATAGCTCAACTTTATTGAGAAGAATATGCGGATCCCTCAAAAAGTTTCTTAGGAAAGAATATTTCACATAACCACAACATGCACGCAATACTCGAATGGATCTCCTCTATTTCACTAACCCAGACAACTGCTAATCTTTTTGTGTAATTAAATCCTAATATCCTGTTGAAGATTGAGATTTTGTGCCTCTTTAGTATAATTTCAAGCATATTCTTTCCTAAAGGAGCTCTGACAGCTCCGTCAACTGTCTTTTGTAATCATGAAGAGACACGCATGACAGTAGAAAAAGACACACATGGTTGCAATTAACTAATAGTAATATATACTTCTTTTTAAAGTGGATGTTTGGCGAGAGACTTTACACTCTCTTGGTAGTTCTTTCCGGATCCTATTTTCAATTTATTGTCTAGAATAAAAAACAAGTGTTAAGTCTTAAAAGTGAGAGCTAAAAGCTGAAGGAGAGGCCATATGAAAAGAAAAAGGGACAAATACACTAAAAGTACCAAAAGTTATGTACAACGTTTACTTTAATATTACAAATTTTCGTTAACTTACTTAAGTATTAAATCGGAGAAAAATGATCACTTAAGTGTCAACGGCGAGAAATTCATACCAAATTGATTACGTGTCATTTATAATTAAATTTATAATATGACTTGACAATTTTTTTAAAAACTCTAGTCCACATGGCATTTTCATGTGATGTGCTTGACATTGAAGTGGTCACTTTTTCACAACGACTAGCACTGAAGTAATAATTTTGAACAAAATTTGACACTTAAACGATTACTATTTACAACTTTTGGATGACTTCGTTTTAAGGGTTATATGTTGACTAGACAAGCCGGCGAGCCATGTAGGATTGAGAATTTAATAAAATATAAGTATGTCAGATTTTTGGCGACCTTGATTGGAGTTGGCACTAAAATTGTCTTATTTATTTATTTTTTAAGTGGCACTAAGTGATTTTTTTTTTTGGCACTAAAGTAAATGCCATATACAACTTTGGCACTTCTAGTGTATTTATCTTGAAAAAAAAGTAATTGATCTTAGGGATGTCTTGTAAATCATAGATAAGATGAAGTGCAATAGCTTAGGGGCATCCCCAACATTACAATTAGAGTTAAGAATTCAAAAAGATGGAGGTAAAAACTCTCCACATGTAGCCAATACAACATTTGTTTAGGAAGGTCTAATTTTTTGTTGGAGTGAAATTCTACCTCTTACATTTTTATGCACCTTAGCCAATAATATGGATGTCAGTTGACTTATTTTAAATCGTCTATGGTTGCGCTCCATCCAAATGCAATGTATGGTTGCAAGGGAAAATACATTGCGAAGTTTCGTAACTAAATCTTTACCATTTGTTGCTGTGACGGCCCAGGCAGCGGTGCGCGGGAAGGAGGGATGGCAGTGCGTCCATGCCTCGGTCCCCGGATGTGTGCAAGGAGGGAGCGCGTCTCTTGTCCCAAATCGATTAGGGGGGAGTCCTTGGCTAGTTTATAAGGCTTGGGTTCTCTAACTTGTGTAACGCGTTTTAAAGTCATGAGAACCGAAAGCCCAAAGCGGATAATATTACACAGTGGGAGGCCTGGGTTCTTACAGTTGCCCCAGTCATTTATTGGAGTTCCTCATTCTATCTACTTAAGAATGCCTAATCTCACCTTGCACAAGGATACTGCACCCAATTACATTGGAAGAATAGATGTGCTTTATCTTCTATACTGGCCCTACAGAAGTTATACTGGATATCGAGGTTAGAATGGGTCGCAATTTGAGGAGACATCCCTGACTCCAAGCCATACTACTCCTTATGTTGAATTGTGTAGTTGGGGTGCCTCTGCATTGTGTTGTGAACCCAAATGCTCTAAAAGGAAGAGGATATATGATTGATGAGGTTCTAAAGTGTGCAGCCTGACAAAACTTTGTTCCATATGTTTAGTTTGGGCAATCCTAATCCTTCTTTCCTTTTTGGTGAGCAAATTACTTGCCTCGAAACCTTGTGCGATCCATGATTTGCTTTAGAACCAAAACATAAGCATTGTCGAATCCTCTTCTCAATCTTTGTATAGTTTGCTTTAGAAGTAAGAACATTTGCATCCAATAGATGCAAATGAAGATAATGACCGAACTTGCACGCTTCATGTCGTAACTTTCAATTTTCTTTAAGATTTTATCAGTAAGACTCTTGTAGTTTGTATGAGTGAGTCTTCTAGTAACAATGGGAACACCCAAGTAATTGATAAGGAGGGTACTTGTGGAAAGAGGCGTGTGGTCCAGTAGAAGGAGCTTCTCAGCCTTGTTCAATCCAAAGAAAAAGATTTGGCATCTCGAGATTAAACTGTAGTCCTATGAGAGTAGCAAATTCTTGAAGGGCATCTACAAGGCAAATGACGCATTCTACATTTCCATGAGCAAATAAGAACAAGTCATATGCGAAACAGAAGTGAGTAATCCTTTGTATTTTGCAGCGCTAGTGATATTTGAAAGAAGATGCAGTAATTTTCGTACTAACAATTCTATTAAAAATTCCATAACCAGGACAAAGAGGTATGGGGAAAGAGGATCACCTTGTTGCAGCCCATTGGAGCTATTGAAATAGCCAACCTATGCGCCATTAAAGTTCACTGAAAACCTTGGGTTGGTGATGCCCTCGGCTATCAGATTAACCAAGTACTGAGGTATAATTAGGGCTTTTAGGATCTTGATGACTGCATCCCTATGAACCATGTTGTAGGCTTTCATGAGATCAATCTTTATGGTCACATGATTACTTTGTCTCCCTTATGGTAGTTGTTTAACAGATCTTGGCATGGTAGGATATTCTCTGAGATATGTCGTCTAGTGATAAAAGCAGTGTGGTTGAAACCAACGATAGAAGGAAGCATGCAACTTATTTGTTCTACAAGTAGTTTAGATATAATCTTGTATAGGACGTTGCAGCATGAAATGGATTTGAACTCCTTGAGGCAGGATGGATTCTGAACATTTGGACAATGGTTCCAATCGTATTAACTATAGTAGACTTCTAAAACTTAATAGTTTTGCAAAGCGCATCCATTTTTTGAATATAGATTTTCCAAACCTCCACTTATGGATGATTTGAAGACTCTAAACCTTACAAGATATGTGTTTGACACAACTAGAGCTATTATTCATATTCCAAAGTTCTTCCTCTTGAAATATATATTGGCCCTCAACATTTGCTCCGAACTTTATGAAGTTCTTTTAGAATAAAAATGAACAATATTACTAATAAACTAGAATATTTCAAAGCTCTAAAGCTCATAGGACCAAGATCAAGCATTCAACATAAGCCAAAATTGGATCTTTCAATATAGCAGCCCTTTCGTAATATGAGTAACCAATATGTCGTAAGCCAAAATTTTTCTTACTAAGTATTCATAATAAGTGCCCTCAAAACACTCTTAAGTACGACTCATATTCTTGAAACTAAACATTCTTAAAATATAAAATGTGCACTAGTTCAGTTTAAATAAGGCAATATTGCATCTTTCAATATAGCAGCACTTTCGTAATATGAGTAACCAATATGTCGTAAGCCAAAATTTTTCTTACTAAGTATTCATAATAAGTGCCCTCAAAACACTCTTAAGTACGACTCATATTCTTGAGAAATTTCGACAATACACTAGTATGGCAAATGCAAAATTGGCAATAAGCAAAAGATGAGCCCACATGCCGTTTTACTTGTGGTTAAATAGTTACTTGCAAGGCCTTGTTTATGTTGGAATATATTCGTAATGGATTTTATTAATAGTTAAACTTTGTCCAAATATGAGTTCATTTAAGTGTGTTGAGGATCATTTCTTAATCATGCTGATTCTTAGTTCTGATCGTACAAGCATTTGAGCAAAATTTCACAAAAGTCTGTAAATTTGCAAAAGAAAATAGTCTAAAAGCAAAATCTTGGTTCTGCAAAAAATTCAGACCTGATCAACGGGCACTTTTCATATATTGATTCGAAGACCACTGGAGTTTCTAAATTGAAGACCCATCTCAAAACAAAAAAAGTACGATATTCCCAGATTATTTAGCCTAATTTGCTCAAGAAATTGGTGAGATGGCATGACAAAAACTTGCCATCAATAAAAGATGATCAATAGAAAATTTGATTGATAGCGTAGTTTCTGCACATGTTTTTAAGGAATTTTGCCAAGATTTTTATAAAGAGAATTAGATGACATAACGCTTAATTTATTCAAGTGCAACATTCGAATTGGAGCTCCATAAATTGGAGAAAACTTCTCCAAAAGTCATACAGTCGGGAAGGGCAACAACAAGAGAAACTGAGTATTCTTGAGATGCTCTTGAGTCTGTCTCTTTGTAAGCTAGTGAGACCCATTTGAGTGTTTTCTACAATGAGTTCGCAATAATGAGAAATCCATTTGTCACACACAAAAAAAGGAGCTATACTTAAAGTGAAGGCGTTTGTATTGATAAGAGATAAAGTGTGCAAGTGACTCTATAAAATCACTTAGAGGTGTGATTTATAATTTGGGAAAGAGACCTGTTGTGCTATGTGTACAATGTGTGAGAACGACTGTTGAAATTTTCAATAGTTACTTAGGCTATAGTGGGTTTGCTATGGAAGAAAATTAGGTTCAGTAAGGCAACAAGTTGTACACGGCGCTATTTTTTTCTCTTGGCTTAACTAGTGAAATCCAGTCTATTTGGGCTGTTAGAGTTACAAGAGAGAAGTAGGCACCCCAAAGTTGAATCTCCATAAATCTCGTTTGCAATTGACCCTTCTTCTAACTCTTCAATTTTTGATGGCTATAATGCTAGTTCATTTTGCGCTTAGAAGCAACACTTTTATTAAAGTTGGTTCTAAAAGATTAATGTGTATTTTCTTGAAAAATCAATGCACCCTCCTTTTGATTGCTTAATTAGACCTAACAGTTAATAAGCATCTTAAAGGCTCTTGTTAAGCACAATCATCTCTTACAACAAAGAAAACTTAACATCATTTTCAACTTCAAACTTTGCCCAAATATTCTAGTAATATCTATTAGCGGTAAAGATGGATAATGACCACAGGTATTCAGACAATAGAAAGAATGGTCATCTAAAATGACCCACCCTGTTCAAAAAATAAAATAAAAAATGACCCACATAACAATGATATGATTGCACAAATCTCTTGTAGATTTTAAAATTTTGAATTATATCTCCCGCATCCTACAACTAAAATTAATTTCATCAAATAAGTCAAATTCTTCATCCATCTTTTTTCCTAAATTAATGATTTCTTTTGCTAGTCATAAATACAAGATTCATGTTTCCAAGATAATAACACCAAATGAGATGCGTTAATTTTATGTACTACACACCAAAAGTCCATCTTCACACATTTCCCAATTGCATTTCCTTTACTTAAGCAAGCACTTCAAGGAAACAGGTTAACATTGTCTGAATATGCTCGTTTAATTTATTCATTAAGTGGCTCTGACAACGCAGAGAATATTTCATGTAAGAGGATGTATATAAAAATTGTTAATATATATTGAGTTTGCTAAAATTATGTTGTAATCTCATACGATGTCTCAAAACAGTTGGAATAATTTCCAACGGGAAGTCGACTTTAATGGGACGGGGGTGCATAGACTAAACAAGGGGTTACAACATGTGCTTCTGCAACATAAGTTCACTCACCTTAACAGCAACCGACTTTTTCCAGGCTCTAAAAGTCATCTACTTTTCCTGAAATGTCCTTTAAATATGACTCAATGCTCCAACCTGTTAAAGTGAACATTCCGTCACGATTACAACTGCTAAAGAAATTATCTATTGTTAAGAGTAAAGCTAGGTTTGTTGAGAATGGTCTACTAAATAGTACACAGTGACGTGACAGAGTTTTATTGGATATTGAATATCACCCTCCCATTTACTAAGATGCTATTCTCACCTCACAACTTAACAAATAAATTTTAGTATACGAAGCATAATTCTTTATTTTATGAGTTTGGTAAAAGTACTCTAGAGACACACTCATTAAGAAACTAAATTAAGTATATTTGATCAATGTCTGAAAAATTTCGGAAAGATGATGCTTAGTTTGTTAGCAATCAACCAAAAGAATCTTATATGTGCGGTTAAGCATGCACGTTCAAAACCAATTTTAAAAGCTTAATGATGATAACAATCGAGCAATTGAAGGGTTAAACAACAAAGGACAGAGACATTTGGTATTTCAATTGAATTTGTCGACCAAAGATAATGGTTTGAGCTTGCACATGAGCGGCCAACATTTTATACTCTTCTCCTCCAAGTGGAGAGTAAAGAGAATCCCTGAATGTTTGGTGCATGTGGATTGTGGTGGGGAAGCCCAAATTTGCTCGTCATGTGATCATCTATACGCTAAATGTCGTCATCTTTTGATATATCCTCCGTATTGTAAGGAGGTTCTCTTTACCTATTATTCCAAAGAAATGATCGAAACAACCATGATATATTATATATGGAGTAAGCGCACTAGTGATAATCATTCCGTTCCAAAAATTAATTTATGTTCTAGAAATAGATTTTTATATTTATATTTCCAAGATGACTTTTTGAGTAAAAATTCGTTTTTGATAACGAAACAAAATTTTTGTCCCTAAAAAAGAAATGGTAATAACATAAAATTTCTCTCTCTTAGGTGGTAGTGGTGGCTAGCAACTGACGCACGCGATCGGTGGCTGGTCGCCGATCGACTACTAACTGGCTATCGGTTGACTGCTGATGGACAGTAGATGGTGGTTGGTGATTGGTGGTGGCAAACGGTGGGCAGCGGCAAGTGAGCAGCCGGCTACTAAAGTGGGCGAGCAATGAGAAATTTATTTCTCATTTCCATTTTGGAAATAGAAAAGTAGAAAATGTTTACTTTTTATTTCCATTCCAAACCTATTTCTAGTCTCGAAATTTGTTCTAGAAATAGAAAAATGAAATTGTATTACCAAGCAAATTTTTGTTCTAAACCTATATTCAAGAACAACAAAATAATTTTGGTAAAAAGTAGAATGGTTATCACACGTGCTCTAAGTTTATGAAAAAATTGCATAATTTGTTCTAAACCTACTGTGCAAAACTCAATCAATTGAGTCAATGTATTCTTGAATCTTCGAAGGAAGGTGCAATCAAATCTTTTCGGTCACGTCTTGCCCGATCTATCGGGCGTGGTAGTTCAGTCGTTATCAACAGTCATACATATTCAAAAGTGTCAAGTTCCAAAATATATCATTGAGGACTCTTCTTTTACTCAAGTCAGGGGAGGCATTTGATTGTAGGGCAAGTTAAGAGTAATGTGCAAGATTATTTCATCGTGTGCTTGAACCTGACGTATCCTTCTCCCGACCTAAATCCACGGTGGAGTGGCACTTATTATTAGCTGTCCTTTGTGGTTACTATATAAGCACCCAAAATTCTTTTGGAAACCACGAGACGAGGTCAATCAAGAATAGTCGTTGTCATATTACATGCCCTACTAAAAAATACAAGAGAGTTTTCTTCACCACAATCGAAAGGTCAAAGGGAGCAGTGGCCAATTTTAGTTGGAAGTTTACAATGGTATCGTTGGTGCTAGCAATATCACCTAGAGGGGTCAGTGAATAGGTGATTTTAAAAAATCTTGACAAATTTAAATTGGAAGTAAAGTAGTCAAGATTTGAGTCTGAACAATGACGGTAGAATGATCATTAGTGCAAAGGTTTTTGATGAATATCGTTGCAAAACAATTTTTAAGATTCAAGATAAATCATTATTTTTTATAAGTGAAATATAAGCCAGATCACTAGCTATATAGTTATAAGAACTGGAATTTGCGTTTGAATATGTCTATGAATTTAATGATATTTGGAAAATAGTCTAAACAGTTTTGAGTCTGATGATATTTGGAACAAAGTCTAATAGGTTTTTGAGTTTGAATAGACTTCTCAATCATATGATACTGTCTAAGTCTAAATACTCCCTGAGTTTAAATAGACTTTGCATAGAGTCTAAAGATGCCAAACATTTTGACAATATTCACATGTAAGCTTTGCCGATATCCTTATATTACTCTAGTGATATCCATGATGTCCATGATGTCCATGAAGTAAATAATCAGAATTTCAGACGTAATATCCAAATGATAATAACTAGAGTTTGAACATTGTTTCTTCATGAATATCACTTGAAAATACTTTTGTTAGATTCAACATACACTTATAAAGGTTTTGTCAATCTTCAAAATATATTAGGAAGTTTTCTAAATGGGTATATTAAAATCATCGGCAAAGGGTAAATATAACAACATTAACACAAGCACGCACACAACACGCAGAGGGAGGGAGGGAGGGATAGAGGGGCCTGTTTTTTGTTTTTTTTTTTTTTTTTTGGGGGGGGGGGGGGGGGAGGAGAGAGATAATGCTCTTGCAATAATATGGACATAATATATGAGTGATGCACTCCGAACGATCTTCTTGCAATAATCACCATCCACGAAGAAGACGAACGGCAGAGAAGTCCACATGCATAATTTTTATATGTAACTGGTCAGTGGGTTAAGATTCTCGCAAAGACTTTCTCCGGCCTATAAATAGAAGTGCGGAGTTCAAGTGCTTCTCATTCGGTTGACTATATTCCGCCGTACCTATTTCTTCTCATTGCTCGCTTCAAAGTAGAAAATCAAACTTCCTTTTCCGTGCTTCTCTGGCTATGGCTGATCTGCAAGTCATATCGATATTTGCGATCATTTTCACCTTCATCGCGTTCGATGCAATTCGAACTTCTGAGGGAAGGTTGATAAAATCAGCATGGGAGGACCAACTCCATGCAATAAATTACGACCCAATGCACAGACAAGCGTTGCAATTTCTCACTCCAAGTCAGACTCCTACGAACGATGATCATTCTGATGCGGGGAAGGAGTTGGTTACTTCGCCTACAGCACATGATCAGGCAGCCAATTTAGGCGAGTCAGAGGCATTGGACAAGGATGATTTCCGCCCCACAACCCCTGGGAGCAGCCCTGGAGTGGGCCATTCTTTCGACGGCTTAAAGAAGGAAGCTGTTCGACTGAAAACTCCGAGCGGTGATGAAGAAAGGCTAACCGTTATGGGGATAACAGATGATTTCGAAGCCACTAGACCAGGTCACAGCCCCGGTGTTGGCCATGCTGTTCAGAATGAGGAACCAAAAGCCTAAATACTTCAAAATAGAAAGTGGAAGCTTAGTTGTGTAAGTCTTGTCAATTCCGGTTCAGTTGGGTCTCGTGTCCCAAAATGTTGTTCTTCAGTTCCTCTGGAAATAGTTCTGCTTGATGTGTATAAAATTATCTGTCAATTCGGTATTGAACTCTGTAATAAATTGAAAATTAATATGGTTTGTTTAGAATTGAACGGCTAATTATGCCAGAATTGTGTCAGCTATCATATGCGTTGCATGTTGTATAATATTCCAGTTTTCCGTTGTACTACGACTTTGTTCTCAATCTTACCCGATGTCATGTTGTGACCAGGAAATTTTTAGGACAGAAGATCTTTGTGTTATATTCAGACTTTAAATGGGAAATAACCACATGAATGATGGGCAGAGATTTAACATAAAAATTGCTAAACCTTGTGTACAGAAAACGACATGACTACTTTTGACTAGGAAGTTGCATAAGGTATCATACCGATCTTTTATATTTTCTGTAAAGAACTTAAATCTTGAACCGGCCAACATTATTTATATGACTTATTCTTTTAGAGTTCTCCTTGCATATAACTAGTGCCCTACAAATGAAGAATAGAAAATGAATGTATCCAAATCAAATTGGTGAACTTTTGAGCAATACTTTGACTATTAAGTATAATCTTTCTATATAGTAAAGCAAACCCAAAGGATAGTCTCAACCTCAAACATAAACCAACAAATTCCATAAAAAGCCTATATGGGTTATAGTAAGTGTCAAGGAGTTAAGTGCCGTTACTTCTTCCATATTTCATATTTTCTATGATCATTTCTTTTACTCAAGCCGCCACCCTCTCGCTGGCTATAGGCACGCTTTTGTTCACTAGACTGTTGCCTATTAACTTGATTTCAGAAAGCTTCGATTATGTGCACTTTTTTTAAACTTAATTGCGCATGTTATTGCATTAAAGTTAGCCGATAATTTATTCATCATTGTTGCGAAAACAAGCAACAACCGAACAAGGAAATAAATTAGACACCGAATTTATGTGGTCTGGTTGATAGGACCTATTCCACAAAGAGGAAACCAACACATGATTTTACTATAAATTAAGCAATAAAATAGAGATTACAACTATACTCAAGGCACTTAAATATTCTTAGTATTTTCAACTCCCAATTATCTTCGCACCTCGTTTAGCACTCAGAGTGCTAAAAATTTGGATCCAAGATAGGAAATCTACTAAAGTAAGAAAGCCTACTTGAATAGGTTTTCCTTTATGGGTTTGATTTCGAGAAATATTTTTAACATCTCCAGATTGGCTTGTCTTGCAAGTCAAAGTCATTTTTGTTTCACCGGAATTCGAACTTTGCTGCTTCTCTTCCAACAGCCAATACTTTTACCCGCTTCACAGATGAGGCTATTAGATTACTACGATAATTTATGTAACTTACAGGCGACAATACTTACAAAGTCTAAATCTGTACCAAACTTCTTTCATTTTCATTTTCTTTCGGCCTCTTGCTCTGGCTGGGTCCCCTGGCAGGTGGTGGGCTCGGTTTCTGGTCCTCTTTCGTTTTTAGCAGTGAAGAAATTAGACCCTTTCAGGAGAAACTTTTTCCTTTAACCGTATCCTCTATGACATAATTGAAAGACAGTTACTCTCAATAAATTGAGAGGATATTCTTATTCTGGAATATTTCTGTATGTGGCCTATGTATAAAGTTCATGTGCTATAATGGAATTGATGCTCCTTTTTGTTCAGTCTTCTCTTTTTAGGGAGCTTGGAGTAGCTCTGCATTAATTAAACAAAAGCTAAGATTGAAATTTGATTTTATTACCTTTAGTAGCCCTGTAGAGTTTGGTCCCATGGTAGTCACTTCAGATATGTGATGTTTGAATATCGGATGCCATTATTAAATAGCTAGATTCTTCAAGGCCTTCTCTGATTTTATGCCGTCACTGTTTCCTTGACCTTTTGTTTTGTTTGCAAAATTTCGAGGAGGATCCTTTGAATGATGACGTCTGTCTAATGTTTGTGTTCGAAATAATGTTAGCCTTATTACATTGATGAAGTCAGGAAAACAACGCCTCTGTTAGATCTCATTTATAGGTTATTACAACTTGCAAGAAATATTGGTAGCCAAATTTTTTTCTTAAAAAAAAAAAAATCTTGGTACAACTTAAACTCTGTACGTACCTATATTCTTTGTAATTTCCCAAGGGACGATTTAACTTTTACTTTGCAATTTGTCTGACCAATAAGTTAAGAAAGTTAGTTCTTGATTTGATTTAGAAAATAATGTTATTCAATAGACATTTGTATGAAGAGAAAATTACCAAAACATTCCTAAACATATTGTAATTTTTCCAATTCAGTTCTAAACCTTTTATGTTTGTGCCAATTTAGTCAATCCAGCCAATTTTGGTTGGCTGTTAGTAATGTGGACGCCATATGGCCATGATCGTTTGGCCAATGTTGACATATCAATTTTTTAAAATTTTTAATATTTCCTTTTTTTTTTCTCTCTCTTTTCTTCTTCCTCTAGTCAGTTGAGAGGCTAGGCCTTGCCGATCACTGGGGTGGTGAGGTCGAGGTTGAGCTCACCCAAATCCAGTTGGGCGAGTGTGGTGAGGGTGATGGCAAGGGTGAGAGTGAGCCTCGCCTAAATCTGGCTAGGTGAAACCTCAGCCATAGCTGTGACGATGAGGGCAAGGGTTAGCCTCGCTATCCTTGGGCGAGGTCAAGCTCACCCAGCCATGGTGAAGCTCACCCTTACCTAGATCTAGTTGGGCAAAGCCTCGGCCAATGTTGTGATGACGAGGGCGAAGGCTAGCCTCGCCATCATGGGCAAGGGTGAGCCTTGCTATCGTTGGGCGAGGTCAAGTTTGCCCTCCCCTAGATCTAGCTTGGCGAGACCTCAGACAATGTCGCGATGGTGAGTTGGTGAGGGCAAGCCTTGCCATGGCTGGGTGAGCTCAACCTTGCCCAATGATGGCGGGGCTTGCCCTTGCCTAGCAATGATAAGGATTGCTCTCGCCCTCACCCTTGCCACCCTGGTGGCCAACAAGGTCGACCTCATTGGCCCTAACTGTTGGCCGGTCCAGTGGCGGGCCAAAGGAAGAAGAAAAGAGACAACCAAAGAGAGAGAGAGAGAGAGAGAGAGAGAGAGAGAGAGAGAGAATTGATTTTTTTTTTTAAACTGACACGTTAGTGTCGGCCAACAGCCATCGTCGGTTGTGTCCACATTAGCATTGGCCATCCAAAATTGGTCGGGTGGATTGAATTGTCATAAATGCAAAATATTTAGGATTGAATTGGAAAAATTATAATAGGTTTAACTATTTTGGTAATATTCCCTTTGTATTAATGGTGCCTTTTCGGGGAATCGGCTTCTTGGAACTTTGAAAGGTAGAAAACATTATGATGAATGAGGCTCTCCATCATTTGTTCGAGAATTAATGTTCATGAGAAGATATATGACTTTGGATTCATATATGTTTTTGTAGTTTTGATGACTTATTTGGGAAAATTATCCAAAAAGTTCTAAACCTATTGTGTGGCGCTCAATTTAGTCCTAAATTTTTTAATTTAATTAATTTAAGGGAAAATCTCAAATAAGGGCTTGAAGTGGGTTCATTTTCTCAAAAAAGGATCCCAAGTGGACACTGTATCAAATAAGGACCCAAAGTGGCTAATTTTGTCTTAAATAAGGACCCAAACTTTCAATCTTATTTACAGCTTGGGGTAGTTTTGTCCAAGAACATTTTTTCTTTAATTTTTTTTCTTTCTTCATCTTCCTCACACCTCCTCCTTCGCTCTACATTGCCTCCTTCTTCAACACCATAATCAGGGCCCCTACCAGTAACCTCGTGAGCTTCATGTCATCACGTAGTTGGTCCTAGTGACAAGAAGTCGATTGGAGTTATTTGCTACTAGCCACCTTCTCGGATGCTAAAATCCTCAGTTCCTTAAGATGCATCAAATCTTGGCTCGCTTGTGCTCAGCACAAAGCTCAGATTGACCTCCATATGACGATGACGATATTGGATTTTCTATGAGGGGCAGTGGTTGATGAGGTCAAGAGCTCGAATAGAACTTGTCAATGGCGGCAATGGGGCAATGAAGTACAACGGTTTCTACAGTTAATGATGTCAAATATGACTAATGATCAATCTCAAGATGGGGTATCTATTGAGGAGAAGAGTTGTGTCGATGAGAATGACAAGAGTGTGAGTGGGTGTCTTCAGACTAGGGATTATTGAAAGGAGCCATTGACATTGCAAAGGGGAAGGGGGATCTTTGAAAGATTGAATTTATGCATGAGAGTCAAACCCAAATTTGAAATTGATGAGACAAACTCTTGCTGAGGTTGAAATAGTCACCATATGCAACAAAATTGTTCTTTGGCATGAAATTGTTGATCACCAAGTGGTAATTGAATAGAGGCATAAGTTAGTCAAACAAGACGATCTGACGATGCTTGGATATTGCTACTCTATTGTTGGCAAGTAGGATTGAAAACAACACAAAAATTTGCAGTTGTTGGGTTAGGGGAAGGCTGGAAATAAGTGGAGTTTGATGCACTCTCAAGGTGAGAGAAATATATCCCCAATGGGATTAGTTGCGTAACTTGGGAGTTGGACAAGAAGTTTAGTCTCAGCAAAAGCAGATTCATATTATGGCTTTGAGATTAGAATTTTCGATGAATGTTGGAATAAAAAGAACTTATTTTTGAAAGCTCATTTCAGCTTCGTAGAATTGTCTACAAACCATTTTGAGGAGTGAAATTCAAAATTTTCAACAACTACACTGTAATGGCTCGTGTTAAAGAAAACCCAATCTTGGTCATACAACAAGATGAAACAAAGAGTGATGGAGGGGATGATAATGGAGGTGATGTAGAGAGTGAGAAAGATGAAGAAAGAAAAAAGAAGAAAGAGAAAGACAAAAAATAAACAACAATGTTCTTGGAAAAAAGTACCCATGGCTGTGAATAAAATTAGAAGTTCAGGTCCTTAATTGAGAGTAAGTTAGCCACTCCGGGTTCTTATTTGAGACAGTATCCACTTTAGGTCATTTTTTGAGAAAATTGCTCAACTTCAGGTCCTTATTTGAAATTTTCCCTTAATTTAATCCTAAGTCTTTTGATATTATTTAATGTAATCTTTTTAGTCAATTTTGGTGGAAAATAACTAGTGGTCAAATTAGTGTCAGTCATTCTATGTGGCACAACTAGCATGGACAAATGATGCTAATGCATACAATTTTTGTGATTTTTTTTTGAATTTTTTTTTGTCTTTTCCTTTCGCTAAGGCATTGGTGATAGGCGTATAGAAATAGGAAAAAAAGAAAAAAAAGAAAAAAGGGAAAGAAAAAAAAGAAAAGGATTGGAAAAAATTCAGAAAAATTTAAAAAATTGTAAAAATCATCAACATCAAGACTAAACGTGTCTTGTAAAATGACCTTTGTTGACTTGAATATCACATCAGTGATTTTCAGCCAACATTAATCGGTAGGACTACATTAGTACAACGTTAACAAGTTTATGAATAAATTTGTTAAATTGAAATATTTAGAATTGAGTTGGCCTGCGTACAATAACTTTATGACTTTTTAGACAATTATCTTCAACTTCCTTCTTACCACTTTGCAATAATTTGACGGAATTAGACAGGAAAATAATACTCACATGTGGTTTATCTTTGTGTGTGCGATTATCACTCCATGATAGTTAGTGTGATAAATTTATAAAATTGATAATAATAATAAAAGATACCAGACCAAAAAGATAAAAATAAAAATCAATAATCTCGATAATAGTTCTTATAGAAAAGAGATGTACTGAAAAGTAGACGTGAAGTTAGATGAATTTTTAATTTCGAAAACAATAAGATGAATAAAAATTAATAGTCTCGATAATAGTTCTTACAAAAAAGAGATGTATTGAAAAGTAGATGTGAAGTTAGATGAATATTTAATTTCGAAAACAACAAGATGAAAGATCGGAACTTTCTAACAAGTCTCCCTTGTAAAGTCAACTTAGTCTAAGACTTCGGTATTTCACTAAAAATTGATTGATTTGGAAGGTAATTTCCTAAAAAAATCACTTGTATTATTTGAAATAATTAGTTAATGAAGAATGTTTATATTATTCGTCAATAATTTATGTCTAATTGTTTTCGTGTATGATGAAAATAGTTTTTGTTTAATAAGTGATATAAACAATCATTTTTAGAAAAATATATTTTAAATCATTCATTTTATGTGTAACGAATGTATCCTAGTTTCTCTATAAATATTTGAAAATTAATCATTGAGACATAAGTGACTTGACTCTGTGCATACATTTTCTCCCTTTAACTCTAGTGAATCTTTTATGACCTTCAAAGAAAACTCTGTTCATAGATGGAGGGAGACTATATTAATATAGTGTCAACTTTATATGTGACTCGGATGGGATTTTTAACCCCAACTCTCTTGTGTAAATCAAATTGAGATTGCATTTGAAGGTTGCACTTGAAGCTAACAACTACCAAAAAAGTCAAAAACTTATTATATAGGAATTAATTCAGTCATAAATCTTTCAATTGAACTAATTTAGTCTTGAACATTTTCACATTGGTACAAATTTCGTCCATCAAGCCAATTTAGGCTAGAAATTGCTAACGTGGCACGATCGGCACCGATGTTGACATTTTCATAATATTTTGATATTTTTGTTCGATTTTTTTTTGAATTTTTAAAATAATAATTTTTTTTCTTTTCAGTTTTCTTTGCCTTTTGTTTTTTCCTGTGGCCATTGCCGAACATGGGCCATAGCCATGGTCGATGAGGGCTAACCTTGCCTGGGTCACCCTTGCTAGTCTTCTAGCACAATCAAGTAAGGCCCAGGCCTCACCTGGAAGAGGGTAAGGTCCTCGCTTGGGCTGTGACGGCCCAAGTGCGGGGGTGCGTCTCCTGTCCAACATCGCTTAGGGGGGGAGTCCTAAGGCTAGTTTATAAGGCTTAGGTCATTTTAATCTGTGTGATGCGTTTCACGTACGCTTCTGCTACGCTAAAAAACAAAGCTGTGAGGGAGGAGGTTGCTACGTGCATGCCTCCAAAGCGGACAATATTATGGCTTAGGAGAGGGCGGGCCAGTGGGCCGTGCCTTTGCCCTTGCTTGACGCGTTTTAAAGCCGTGAGAACTCAGTATCCAAAGTGGACAGTATTATACAGTGGGGCCCGAATCGTTACAAATGGTATCATAGTCGACTCCCGACCGCATGTGGGGCCACAGCGAGGACGCCGTGCTCCCAAGGGGAGGGGGAATGTGACGGCCCAAGTGCGGGGGTGCGTCTCTTGTCCCACATCGCTTAGGGGGGAGTCTTGGGGCTAGTTTATAAGGCTTATGTCCCTCTACTCTGTGTGATGCGTTTCACGTACGCTTCTGCTGCACTGAAAAACAAAGCCGTGAGAGAGGAGGTTGCTGCGTGCATGCCTCCAAAGCGGCAGGCCATTGGGTTGCACTTTTGCCCTTGTATGATGCGTTTTAAAGTTGTGAGGACTTAGTGTTCAAAGTGGACAGTATTATACAATATGGCCCGGGTCATTACATGTGTTGGAGAAATCTTCTTGAAGTGTTTTGAAGCTGACAAAACGTTTCCATCAGTCTAGTCTGAAGGTTTGCAGACTCTGATATTTAAAGTCTGAAGACCTCCGGACAGCCAGACTCAAGACTCAAAGTCTATCCTCATTGACAGTCTCTAATCCGTTGAAGAAAGGTTATCCAGAACTGGGTATTTCGTTAAGGATTCAACCTTATCAACTGGAGAAGATCTCGTGGCTGGAAAAGACGTAACGGAATCCTTTGATTGATTGAAATTGATTCGATGATTGAAGATTTGATGATTGCCTAAATATTCTTGGAAGGTTCTACTTATGGAAACCGATATCCTGATTGTATGGGCGAACAAGATTGATGGGCTATCGACACGTTCCTTTAATAGCTCGAACAATCTTCCTAAATTGATTCCGTCCAACGGGTAGATTGGAGGAATTCCTTTGGTAAGTGCCAACGGGTATGATGGCATAAATGAGTATATAAGGAAGACGTTCTTAGTTGTTCGAGGTGTGCGCGATAGAAGAATTCCAAAGTCTGAAGCTTCCTGTTGTTTAGATAATCACTTTGAGTGAATACTTGTATACAAAAGAGAGTCTATATTTGTGAGAAATCTTGAGGAGGTGTGGTAGAACATCTACACTGTGGAATCAAGGCAAAGTTGTGCTGTAACTTCTCTTTTGATCATAGTAAAATCCAGCCGGTGGGCTGTCAGTGCGGAAGAGTGGACGTAGGCTTGGAATAAGCCGAACCACTATAAATCCTGTGTTCAATTTTCTCTTCTTTACTCTCTTTACCTTGATCATATTTTATTTTGTTAATCAAGAGAGAATTTCCTTTCTATCGTTTGTCAAGAATCGCTTCCGTATCTCGATAAATTGTTTGTTCACCTATTCACCCCCCTCTAGGTGATTATACGAGCTATCTCAATTGGTATCAGAGCCTGTGTACTCACTTTGTTTGAAGTATTTTACTTTAGAGTTAAAGATCCATGGCTAATATGTTGGCTCCAGGGCTGGTAGAAGGGCAAAGCAACACCAGACCACCTTATTTGGATGGAAATGACTACAACATATGGAAAAACAAGATGAAGGCGTTCTTAAGATCAAAGGATCCTCTAGAATGGGACGTTGTAGAAAAAGGAATTGTTCCCAAAGCTGCTCTTGTCTCAGAAAGAGGAAAAGACTCTGTTGAGTCTAGCGAAATGACTCAGGAAGAGATAATCAAGAGACAAGCTCTTGATGCAAAAGCAATTTATTCTTTGTATTGTGCTTTATCACCTACTGAATATAACAGAATATCTTCTTGTGATACAGCCAAAGAAGTTTGGGATAGATTACACATTATTTATGAAGGAACCGATCGAGTGAAAGAGACAAGAATCAACATTCTTCTCGGTCAATACGAAGCCTTCAGAATAAAACCAGGAGAATCTATAACTGACATGTTTAGTCGTTTTACAGATATCGTGAATGGTCTTGAAAATCAAGGCCAACCAATTTCTGATCCCATGAAAGTGAACAAGTTACTGCGTGGACTCTCCAAGGAGTGGAATCATATAAAGACATCAATCAGAGAGACTCAAAGAATCATGCCACTGTCTGTCGATGAGTTGGTTGGGACCATTCAGTCTTATGAAGTGGAACGAATCAATGAAGACGAAGACCCTAAAGGTAAGAAATCTATTGCATTAAAATCTAATGATGATTCTGATGCAACAGATTCTGAAGACGACATGGATGATGAAGAACTTGCTCTTATGATAAGAAGATTCAGAAAACTAAACAGAAAAGGAAGAAGATTCAATTCAAGGAAACAAAGTTTTCAGAAGCAACAGACAAAGTCTGCTGAAGATGATGAATCAAACAAAGATGTAGTCTGCTTTGAATGCAAGAAAAAGGGACACATCAGACCCAATTGTCCTCTTCTGAAAAAGAAGAAAGGAAAAACTAAAAAATATCGAAAAGCTCTCAAAGCTGAAACCTGGAGTGATACGGAGTGTGAAGATAGTGATGATGATTATGCCAACATATGTCTAATGGCACAATCGGATTCAAAATCAAACTCCGAGACTGATTCAGATTCAGAAAGTGAATTCGAGGTAAGTAACTTCAAAATCCCTATTAAAGTTTCAAAATACATTGATGAATTATGTTTTAGTCTTGAGACTTCTCTTAAAAGAATTTCCGAACTCAAAAAGGAAAATTTTGCTTTAAAACAACATGAGAATGCTTTGGAAGAAAAAGTGAAATGCTTAGACCAGAACATTTCTTCTCTCAAAGAAAGTGAAAATAATCTTTTAAAAGAAAATGCATTCTTAAAAAAGGATATTTCAAATATTTCCAAAAGATTTTCTCTAGGTTCTGAAAAACTGGAGAAAATACTTTCTGTTCAAAGACCCTATTTCAATAAATCTGGTTTGGGAATGACCGCTGAAACCATTCCTTTAATCGATTTTCCTAAAGTAAAAGAAAGAATCAAACAAAGACCCACAAGAAATGCTTACAAAAATCATTTTGAAAGGAACTTTGTAAAACCAGTAGGTCGCAATGCTCTTAGATGTTCAAAATGCAATAGTACAGATCATTTTGAGAAAGAATGTCCTATGGTTTGAAGACCTGTCAATAAAGTCTGGGCAAAAACCGTATATCAGACTAACTCAAAAGGACCCAAGAAAATATGGGTACCAAAGAAAGCTTGAGTTTCTTTTTGAATGCAGGTCACTATCAAGAAAAAAGTGAAATGGTATCTGGATAGTGGATGCTCGAGACACATGACAGGGGATTCAAATTACTTCATAAAGCTCGCTCAAATGAATGGTGGAAAAGTCTCATTTGGAGGAAACAACAAAGGAAAAATAGTAGGATTTGGAATTGTAAAGATTGGGAACCTCACAATAAGCAATGTTTCTTTAGTTGAAGGGCTCAATTACAATCCGCTCAGTATCAGTCAGCTTTGTGATGCCAGTTTTAGAATCAACTTTCAAGAGGGTATTTATTCATGAACCAGTAAAGACTCTACTCAGTCATTCATGGGTCGAAGACATGGGAATATCTACCTCTTGGACGTGAAACCAGATGAATTGCAATGTCTAATCTCAATCTAAGACGAAGCGAACTTATGGCACAAAAAGCTTGGGCATATCAACATGAAGCAGATAGCCAAAATCTCAGCAAAGAAGCTTGTTCGTGGTCTACCCAATCTATTATATCAAAAGTCCGATCTATGTACACCATGTATATTGGGAAAACAGGTAAGAAATTCATTTAAACCAATAAATCAAGTTTCCACTAACCTGTACTGCAGCTCTTGCATGTGGATCTCTTCGGACCAACAAGAACGCAGAGCATTGGATGAAAGAAATATTGCCTAGTAATTATGGATGACTACTCACGATTTACTTGGGTATATTTCTTGGCAAGTTAGTCTGAAACTTTCTCTTACTTTGAAAAATTTGCTAAGAAGGTTCAAAATGAAAAAGGGTATGTCATTTCAAGTATAAAAACAGACCATGGAGGTGAATTTGAAAATCAAGACTTTACAAAATTTTGTGATGAATCTGGTTTTCACATTTGTTCTCCTCTCCATATACTACAAAGCAAAATGGAGTCGTGGAAAGAAAGAATAGATCTCTTCAAGAAATGGCTAGAACTCTTTTAATTGAAAGCAATATCTCTTTACGTTTTTGGGCTGAAGCAGTTTCAACATCATGTTATATTATCAATAGAGTCTTCCTAAGGCCTATTCTAGAAAAAAACCCCTTATGAACTTTTTAAAGAAAAGAAGCCAATTGTTTCGTATTTTCATGTATTTGGATGCAAATGTTTCATATTGAAAAATGCAAATGATCGAGTTGGTAAGTTTGAAGAAAAGTCAGATGAAGGCATCTTCCTTGGATATTCAACCTCAAGCAAAGCGTACAGAGTCTACAACAAGAAGACTCAAACTGTGGAAGAATCAATGAATGTCAAATTCCAAGACTCTACACAAAGTGAATTCATTCAGACTCATCTCGAAGAGACTGAATCTGCTCCAGACTCTACAAAGTCTAAATCTCAAGAAGCAGTTCAGACTTTGAAGGATCAGCAACAAGTGACTGTGGAAGATTCAAGTGAAGGAAGTGATCATCGATCTGATAAATTAACCAGCAACTGGAAACATAAGTCCAGTCATCCCAAAGATCTTATTATTGGCGACATCTATGAAGGAATTCGCACAAGATCCAAAAGGCGAGAAGAGTCTAGTGCCGTGGCTCTTATTTTTGAAATAGAACCCAATAGTATAGAAGAAGCTTTATCCGATGAAAGCTGGATTGAAGTTATGCAAGAAGAACTCAGACAATTCAAAATTAATGATGTCTGGGAATTAACTCTAAAACCTAAAGGTAAATTAGTTGTTGGAGCTAAATGGGTTTTCAGGAACAAGATGGACGAGAAAGGTAAAGTCGTAAGAAACAAGGCTAGACTCGTGGCCAAGGGATACACACAAGAAGAAGGGATCGACTATGACGAGACTTATGCACCGGTAGCAAGGTTAGAAGCAATTCGTTTATTACTTGCATTTGCTTGTCATAAAAATTTCAGGTTATTTCAAATGGACGTCAAAAGTGCTTTCCTAAATGGATTCATCAATGAGGAAGTCTATGTGGAACAACTACCAGGGTTTGAAGACCCAAGGAAACCAGACTCTGTATTTAGACTCAAAAAGGCCTTATATGGCTTAAAGCAAGCACCTCGAGCTTGGTATGACAGATTAAGTAAGTTTTTAATTCAAAATGGATTTGTTAAAGGTAAAGTGGACACTACTCTTTTTATTAAAAGAGAAAGCAAAAGTTTTAAAACTTGTTCAAATATATGTCGATGATATTATCTTTGGATCCTCTAATGAAAGTCTGTGCAAGAAATTTTCTAAGACTATGCAGGAAGAATTTGAAATGAGCATGATGGGTGAGTTAACCTTCTTTCTTGGACTTCAAATAAAACAATTGGAGGAAGGAATTTTTATTCATCAAGAAAAGTATGCAAATGATCTTGTCAAAAAGTTTGGTCTGAACAATTGCAAAAAGGCTGACATACCAATGTCAAGTTCCTTGAAGATAGACAAAGATGAAGAAGGGAATAAAGTCGATCAAAAGCTGTACAGGAGTATCATCGGATCTTTTCTTTATCTTACTGCTTCTAGACTTGACATTTTGTTTAGTGTTTGCATCTGTGCCAAATTTCAATCAGATCCAAAAGAATCTCATTTGAATGCTGCGAAGCGTATTATTAAATATATTTCATCAACTTCAAGCATCGGTCTTTAGTATTCTAAGAAGGGAGACCTTAATCTTATGGGATATTCAGACGCAGATCTGGCTGGTTGCAGAGTTGATAGAAAAAGCACTTCGGGAACTTGCCAGTTGCTTGGAAACAAGACAGTGTCTTGGTTTTGAAGGAAACAAAGCACTGTGGCTATTCAATAACAGAAGCAGAGTATGTAGCTCTCGGAAGTTGTTGTTCGTAAATTCTGTGGATAAAACAACAACTGAGAGACTTTGGAATTAAAGACTCATGCACGGAGATTAATTGCGACAACACTAGCGCTATCAATCTCACCAAAAATCCAATTCTACACTCAAGAGCGAAGCATATAGAGATTCGACATTACTTTATTAGAGATCATGTTCAAAATGGAGATGTTTCAATTCAATTTGTTGACTTAAAGAACCAACTGGCGGATATATTCACAAAGCTGTTGGAGAAAAATCAGTTCGAAACCATCCGTTCCAAACTCAACATTTTGAGATATGAAGAGATTAAAGTCTAAAGACTTTCAGACTCAGACATACAAGACTTTATCTGTAAGATAGTCTTGGTACGACCGTCAGACTGTAAGTCTTTCTCCCTCTAATCTTATCTTGAAAATGTACGATCGTCAGACTGTGTCTAAATTGTTGCTATCTTTAATCGGCGTAATTTTTGCATCATTTCCTTTTCCAAAAAGAAGTTATTTTTAAAATGACTATTTTCACGGAAAAAGACAGTTATTTTGAAAAGGCATCTTTTTATTTCCTTTGTGATGGTTCGTTTATTTCTCTTTTTAACCGATCGTGCACTGTTGATTCCTCTTCACTTCACTCTCAAAAACCCTAGAAAGCATCGATCCTCCATTCCCGTTTGTCTTCTCTGTTTAATCTTCAAAAAGTTGTCATCTTTCTTGAGAAAGCCAAGCAAGTAATCTTCCAAAAACTGAGAAAGATGTCATCTTCAAGAAAGTCTTCGAGAATCGCAAGTAGGGGACCACGGCGAATGAGTGAGGGGCCTACGCACTTCGATCTTACTGAAGAAGACGTGTCTTTAGAACAGCAACTGAGCCCACAACATTCTCAGCAGCGTCATTCTCCTCCATCTAGTCCTCAAGGCGTTGATCATCAACAACAGGAAGAAATCATCGAGGATGCAGACCCTGTAAGAGTTCAAAAGCCCGCTTATATTTACAAGCTATATCGTGCCTTAAAAGGAACTCGTATTCCTTTGAACTATGTTGATGATTTTCTTAAAGACAAAGGATATAAGAACGAATATATCTTTCTGAGAAAAATGGAAAGTTTGGGAATTGCTCGTAAAGGGGTGGCTAAGGAAACCCTTGCAAATATTCCAAGTGATCCTCGTGACCGGGGGCCGAATCCTGTAGATGGGAATGATGATGACAAATTGTACAACCAATTTCAACCGAAAATGGGTATTGCAGTTGAAAATCAAGGAAAAAGTGGAGATTTGTTCAGATTGAAGGAACAAAAGGATCTGTACTCGAAATTGCTGAAGCGAGAGGTAATAAACCCTAGGAGTGTGGATTTTGATTTTCTGGATGCTGTGAATGTGAACTTAAGAGAAAAGTTCAGTTATCTTCAACTTGAAAAGTTCTGCTCTGACACTACAAAGGCCTATGCTGGATTAACTGCATATTCCTATTCAAATCTTAGCTTTTTGGATGCGAATAGATTCTCTTTCAGTGTCAAAGACCAAGACTATGTTGTGGATATGAATATGCTGGCAGATGTATTAGGAGTTGAAAGGGGAAGATATCAACCAATCAAAGTTTCCATTGCTCGGGCCACACTAGAACTGGTGAAGGACAGGAGAACAGATGAGAAGATCACCTACTTAAGGATGTGTGCATTCAACATCTTGCTTCACAAGATAGTGATCAATTGCCTCCGACCAAAATCAACTTCCAAGACTGATGTTTCAAGTTCAGATGCAAAGCTGATGTATGCCATCCTCTTTAGGAAAAAGTTTTCTCTCCCTCACACTGTTATGTTTCACATGTATAGAGCAATGATGAAGGACAGAGGTCAACTCCCTTATCCAAGCCTTGTTACGAAGTTATTCAGACATCTGAATATTCAGCCTCCGCAAATCTTTTGTGTTCGACCATGCGATCATATGGTGGTAGGACTGAAAATGGTGACCAAAATGCGTTTGAAGGAACTGAGTAAGGAGTTGGAGATATTCAAGGAGAAGACTCCTGCCAAAACTCATCAAATCTCTTCTGCAGCTAAAAGAAAAGGGAAAGAGCCCATGGTTGCTCCATCCAAAAGAAGAAGAGCTCTCCTCGTAAAGGATGAAGATGATGAGGAAGATATCACCATCTCTGCAATGGCTTTGAAGAATTTAAGTCGTCCTGTTCCACAGAAAGAATCGGAACAAATTACAAAAGAAGCAGAGGAAAAGGAAGCAGAGGAGAAGGAAGAAGAAGAAAGAGAAGTCGAAAAAGAAGCAGAGGAGGAAATTCCTGAAGAAGAAAGAAGAGAAGAAGGAGAACCTGAGAAACACTCTTCTCCACTTGTAGGCATGGAAACAGGGGGAGATCAAGAGAAAGGAAGGAAGTCTTCATATCCTAATGCAAGTGAAGGAGTCAGTCGCTCACCTGCAGACCCAGAGGATGTTTATGCATCTCAGTTTCCAGAAGAAGGTCATGAAGTTTCATCGCCAAACCTACGAGATTATGCTGATCTACCATCGTCTGCATTTACTCCATCAGATCGGGCCGAAGCAAGTACTCAGACTGATAATACAGCAGATTTTCGCAGAATCATGGATATTCTCTTGGAGATGCAAGGTCAAATTTATGCCTTGGGATGCGAGGTTCAAAACTTGAAAAATGCGGGTCAAGTTTCTTCATGTTCATTGAATGATAAGATCCAAGCCCTCTCTGTTCAGATTCAGGCCAATGCCAAGGGTGAGGAGATTGCACATCTAAAGGAAGACTTGAAAAGGCTGGAAGGCATCGTTCAGTCTATGGGAGATTTCCAGCTTGTCCGCGTTCCCAAGCAATTTTGACTTCATTTTATCTTCATCTCAAACTTTTTAATGCTGACAAAAAGGGGGAGAGATGCAAGATTTGATCAAACTTTCCATTGTTGTTAAACTTTTAATCGTGTGGTTTGTTTGTTTGAACTCTGTTTGACTTTGTTTTGTGTGTGTCTGGATGAGAACTGAACTAGACTTGGACTTGACTGCTTCTATTAATTACTATTGATATCTTATGGATGGCTTTATCGTATACTAGACTAACCTATTTTCCGTGGTTGCAGATTCTAATGTTATTCATTTAGCCATTTAAGATATGCATATGTGTTTGAGAAGTGTTTTGCAGGTCAAAGTTGTCCAAATCTGCAGGAAAGTTTTGTCACCATAAAAAATGGGGAGATTGTTGGAGAAATCTTCTTGAAATGTTTTGAAGCTGACAAAATGTTTCCATCAGTCTAGTCTGAAGGTTTGTAGATTCTGATATTTAAAGTCTGAAGACCTCCGGACAGCCAGACTCAAGACTCAAAGTCTATCTTTATTGACAGTCTCTAATCCGTTGAAGAAAGGTTATCCAGAACTGGATGTTTCGTTAAGGATTCAACCTTATCAACTGGAGAAGATCTCGTGGCTGGAAAAGACGTAACGGAATCCTTTGATTGATCAAAATTGATTCGACGATTGAAGATTCGATGATTGCCTAAATATTCTTGGAAGGTTCTACTTATGGAAACCGAGATCCTGATTGTATGGACGAACATGATTGATGGGCTATCGACACGTTCCTTCAATAGCTCGAACAATCTTCCTAAATTGATTTCGTCCAACGGGTAGATTGGAGGAATTCATTTGGTAAGTGCCAACAGGTATGATGGTATAAAGGAGTATATAAAGAAGACGTTCTTAGTTGTTCGAGGTGTGCGCGATAGAAGAATTCCAAAGTCTGAAGCTTCCTGTTGTTTAGATAATCACTTTGAGCAAATACTTGTATACAAAAGAGAGTCTATATTTGTGAGAAACCTTGAGGAGGTGTGGTAGAACATCTACACTGTGAAATCAAGGCAAAGTTGTGTTGTAACTTCTCTTTTGATCATGGTGAAATCCAGCTGATAGGTTGTCAGTGCGGAAGAGTGGATGTAGGCTTGGAATAAGCCGAACCACTATAAATCCTGTGTTCAATTTTCTCTTCCTTACTCTCTTTACCTTGATCATATTTTATTTTGTTAATCAAGAGAGAATTTCCTTTCTATCGTTTGCCAAGAATCGCTTCCGTATCTCAATAAAATGTTTGTTCACCTATTCACCCCCCTCTAGGTGATTATACTAGCTATCTCAACATGGACGATGGTCTGTCTTGCATTGAGGAGGTTGACCCTTGCCTAGGCAAGGGTGATGCTCACTAGGCCTTGCCCTTGCCCAAGCGAGGCTCAACGAAGCTAACTTTCGCTCAAGCAAGGCATGGTGAGGTCACCATGGCTGGTGCCAGTGATGGCCACTAGCAAAAAGAAGAGGCAAAGAAAAGTGAAAGGTAAAAAAAAAAAGAAAAAGAATAAAAAATGATTTTGAAAATTCAAATTTTTTTAAAAGCATTGGAATATTATTAAAAATGTCCATGTCAGTGTTGATCGTGCCATATCAACAATTTTTGGCATAAATTAGCCGAATGTATCGAATTGGTACTAATGTGAAAATGTTTAAGATTGAATTAGTTCAATTGAAAAGTTTATAACTGAATTGATACTAATATAATAGGTTTAAGATTTTTTTGGTACTTTTCCCTATGAACATTTATTAATGATATTTATTATGATTTATTTTGTATTTCACATATTATGTTTGTTTATACAATTATTCTAAGGAAAAGAATAAGAAAGAGGAAAATTTGGTTGGTCAGACATAAACCTTTAGCTTGTTGAAGTGGCGTTGATTATGTTGCTTAAATGAGTGTATAGATTTTTAAAAAAAAAAAACCAATCTTATTGTATATATATTTGATAGATAAAGCCAATTTATCTAGGACAACAGAAGGGCCAAAACAATGTTGTTTATGCATGATTTTGTTTACTTCATTTCTCCGACGAGCTATGTCCAAACCACTTATGTAAAATTAATGCCGCATTAAAATTTCCAATGAGGGAGATTGCCAATAAAACTTAAGTGAAGTTTATTTAGAAGTTATAACATTTTATTGCTTGATCCATAAGTTATGACATGAGCGCCATATCATAATTATGACACTTATGGTATCAATCCCTTTTCAAAAATGTAGTTCCTAAACCTTAACAGGTTTCTAGAAATATTATTTAATATTTTCCATCCAGAGATGTAGTTCCCACTTGTTTTATTCTTCGCTATAATAATTTGCCACTTCTCACGGTCTTGAGCACTAATTATGCGAAATAGAACAATTTCACGATCCTCTCAGCCCTATAAATACCCATGAAGATCTTGGAATTAGGGCGTCTGGCTCAGCTTCTCTCTCTCTATGGCCTCTAAGCTTTTCTTTTCCTGCCTCCTGGTGCTATTATTTTTTACCCAGCAAATTCAACCTACTGTTGGAAGGCAAATGAAAAAAACAAGCCAAAACATATCTGCAAAGCTCCAAGCTAGTACCAAGAAGATGGTACTTCTTAGCGCCAGAAAAACCTTGGAGAACAACAGCATGAATTCAGATGGCAGCCACCTAAACAACGTTGACGTCGAAAGTGTCGGCTTGCCTCTTGCCACAGCTTCGGTTGAAGTTGGGGCTGAGTCACAAGACTCACAGCCATCGCCTCCGAGCAGTCTGGGGTCCACATCTCCAGGCCACAGCCCGAGTGTTGGACATGAAGTTCATAACTAGGGTTTTGTTAAGTTCAGTGTAACTCACAGGTGATTGCTCACCAAAGGGTCCTCTTGTGCTACATATCACACAGGCGTGTCTTATAGTTCATGTGATAGTCAAGGTTATATTTTCTAGCTATTGCTGGAGTAAAGAGTGTCAGTAATCTTACCAAAAAAAAAAAAAAAAGAGTGTCAGTAATCGTGTATGTACATAAAACAGCATTGTAATAAAAAAAATGCACCAGCTGGTTGTAGTTCTTTGGTTGCCAATTGTTTCTGTAATGAAAAACTTTTCCGGGTTACTCCTTGCTTAGTGACCCTAATTTGAACATTAGACTATCAATCTCTTTTCTTAATTAACATGAAGTACCGAAAACATCTAGTAGCTAATTATTGCGGAGAAAAATAATATCAAGGCAGATAACGCATTTGCACTCCCTGAAAACTTCTAATCAGCAAGGTTACGCAGTAGTACCGAAATCTAGAAAAACCCTAGATTTTGTTAATAGAAAGTGGTGGATACATTGCAGACAAGAGAGATCCTTTAGCGACAACCACGACTTGTAATCAAGCAAGTTGAGCTATCTGTGTGAGGACCATAGCTGACATGGAGAAACTATCTCATATAAATACAACGCTAATCTGATGTATACATTTGGTAAGAAAAAAGCTGATGAAAAAAATCCAATATTTTTGTAAAGGAGGGAAAAATGGAATGTTACGAGAAGAATCAAATTTGTGAGTGTTAACGTAAGTATATCTGAATTAATTAAGTCGTGATGCATTTGATACACTCTGCATATGTCGGGAAACTAGATGAATTACTATATGTAAGCGACATAAACACAACTTATCTTTCTCTGAGTTCAATATGAAATGAGAACGTCTTTTTCAGCCGAACAAGTAGGCAAGCTTAATCGAACCAGAATGAAGTATGTTCAAGTTAATCCTCTTGAGTAATTGGGTTGTGCACACTTTCTGTTGCGTTCGCACTGTATCGAGGTAAATGTAGTCTTAATTCATGTAGGTCAATGTCTTTTTTTTTTTTTTTTTTTTTTTTTTTTTTTTTTTTTTGTGGAGGGGGGCGCCCGGGGGGGGGGGGGGGGGGGGGGAGGGGGGGGGGGCGGTTCGATCAAGTAGCCTGGCATGATACTGCTTTCAGTTGGACCATTTTGTTACGTTCCTAAACAGGTGAGCAACGGCTTTGTGGTGTATTTTTTCACCCCCATGATCTCCATTCATACTCACGAGGCATTTCAGCAATTAAATCAGTGAATTGGGGCTTAAAACAGACAACTATACTTAATGTTCACATTAAGTCACACGATGGAACTCTTAATTAATTTCAACCTAGAGGAAAGAAAAAATAACTAAGAGAAAGCCATATCTCCTCAGAGATAGTTGAGACGTTCTATTCTTCCAATTAATTGCTCAAACTTTTCCGAAGAACTCGAAGAACTTGAAACAGACAATAATTGTCATAGTGGATAAACGACTGAAAATCGAGGAAATAATCACAACTCAAATTTGGGTTCGTGAAGTTGCTATCGAGAAATTGTGGAAAACTGAACTAATTGAACCAAATCAAACGAAGATACTGTAAAAGAAAACGTAAATTGCAAGAAAATACACATTGGAAATAGAGATGTCTAATACACTATCTGTGTATCTTTCTTCTCCTTATGCTACAACTTATACGTACCTATAGATTATTGCTTATTCACATAAATTGACGGAATTTAAAACAGCAAATAACTGCTACTGCCTTGGCAATAATCATCATATTTTGGCTTTTACTAGGAATTGTACACCAATTTTGTTGATTGCTATAAAATTTATCATTGGCCACACATATAACACAATAACAAGATAACAACAACAATAACAACAAATCGATACTAATATTTTGTTTCTGAAATATGTCCGACTTATATAGAGATTGCCCGTATTTTTTATGTGCCAACAATTCTATCATTTCCATGCTTCAATTCTTCTTGAGAAGCACAATTATAGACACTCATGGAAGTGTTGTCGCCAAAGTATCAGCAAAATGCATAAAATTTGTATTCAGTGGATCTTACTCCAACTCTTTATGATAAGTGAAGTCAATCACCATGCACAAAATCATTACAGGGGCTTGGAAGACCTCATACTAAACAGATGAAGTTTATATGTTTCCTGTATCATAATTGAATTATTTTTTTATTGTCAATCTCTTAGGGTCAATGTAGTTGATTAGGTGTCAAGGGACTTTCGGCACAGGATTTAGAGATCATCAATTAAACTGCGCCTTGCAAATTGTTCTATAATTAGGATCATCAACACAATTTAAAGACCTAAACTTAACTCGTTCAAGAAATTTACAGAGTATTCATAGATTTTAAGATAATTTGACTTTGTGATCATATTTTGAACAAAAAAGTCATGCTTTTGCCGTTCTTAGTTTCAACTGGTCCGGGGGATGCTACACGTATGGACAATCGGTCAACATTCTCTGGGAAATTATCCCTTGAGAGTCAAGAGGTCACCATCAAACCAGTCCTGGACGACTCTATTATAGTTTAATTAATTCCACCGAAATTCCATGCGCACTAAACTGACAAATCAACCAAATGAAAATGTTTTTGTCTGCAATTTGTGGATTATAAAATGTTTGTGGCAGGCGGTCGGGAAGGTTCCGCTGGGGCAGGAGCCAGCCACGCAATGTTCTTTTGTCAGATTCTTTAGTATTTAAATAAGAAAAGTATCAATTTGCTAAATGGCAGGCGGTCGGGAGAGTTCCATTTTGATTGGAGGTTTGCTAGGGACAAGATAATACCAATTTGGAGGCTCATCATTTGGTCCATTTCACTAAGTTGTGAAGGACTACACAAAATACAACTTCGATCTTGCTGTGACAAAGAGGAGTGGAGGGGTTTTCCTTTTGAAAGTTTGATGGTTGTGGTGCATTTGACCCTTGACCTTTTCTTTTAATGGAGATTTTCCGTACATATTTGATTTTGCAAAAAGATTGTGGAAGGTGCTTCCATGATACTATTTTGGTAACTTTTTCTCATATTTTGGTGATCTCCTCAAGTGAAGACATCAATATTTTTACGACAAGAACCAACAGTCTGTTACTATTATCATGGATCATATCCCATAATATCATGAAACTAAATATAGGATCTAAACTTGAAACCATTGGTTACGGGTTGCAATTGTTGGAATTGCATGTATACATGAGGAATATACGAAGAGGAGAAGAAACGATAAATAAGCTTAATCTTAGTGTCTGAACTAGAAGATACATTGGACTAGGTCAAGCTTCATGAAATTTACCTCAAGAACACAGTTAACTGACTCAAGTTGGCCTAAGTACTTGTCCAGTTCAAGAAGCTCAAATATCGAATTTCAAGAAAGCTGGAGTTGTCAAAATTTATGCCTTAGGCATATGCAGTCACATATTCCATGCCGGTTGGAAGCTTTTTCTAATATATATATTTTTCGGCCCCTCTATTCATTGCATAAAACGTTAATTCTATCAGTGGAGGGGAAAAAAAAGTCTTAATGCTGACCCTGACAAAGCAGAATCCGATAAGTCAAACACATGATCATAGTACCAAGGTCCACAGAGGATACACGATCTTGAAAAGCAAAAACGTTGAAGAGGACACTCGATGGCTATCAATTCTTGGAGATTTGGTCAAATTCTGGTTGTCACATTGGGTGATGGTATTTGGTCGGGCAGTTGTTTAATTAACTCTTGCACTAACCCTTTAGTGTCCTTCTACTGTTGTCTAATTACATTTATCAGAAATATCAGTAGCTGGGACATGTACTTGTCACCTCAAAATGTAAGTGACATACCACCAAAATTCTCCAATTATTTAAGGACTTTTGTGTGATATATATATATATATATATATATATATATATATATATATATATATATAAATGTTCTCCAATCATTTTCACACCATCCATTTTTCTCACCATATTGGTTTTGATGGCTATACGATTACTGCTAATAGAACTACCTATATGTTTACCGAAACGGTTTGTTTAGTGTCATTTAATGTATTATGTGCTCTTATAATTCTTATACATATATACCATTTACATCATTTTCCAATGGTCGAACCATTGGTTGCACACCTGTTTTGATAGGTCGAGAGCGCAAATCGCATTTGGCCAACGGTTTGCAGCATATCTCTTGCATTGTCAATCTTGGCTAGATTTTCCATTTGTTGCCAATACATCAATCTAAGATAGCTTAACTTTATTAAGAAGAATATGCGGATCCATCAAAAAGTTTCTTAGGAAAGAATACCTTCACATAGCCATAACAAGCACGCAATACTCGAAAGGATCTCCTCTATTTCACTAACCCAAACAATTGTTAATCTTTTTGTGTAATTAAATCCTAATAATCCCTTTGAAGAATGAGATTTTGCGCCTCTTTGGCACAATTTCTAGCGTACTTTTCGAAAGGAGATATGGCAGCTCTATTACGCTCCGATCCTCGGGCACGTACTTATCCCTCACCTTTGGTTGATTAATAGCTACGTCCTAGGATGCATCGCCGACCCTTTTAATTTAATATGCATGCAGAAGCATATAATAATAATCCTCGGACAATAAAGCAATGTGATAGAAAATTAGGGCTAATTTTCCATAACCTTTTGAACCAAACAAACCTTTTATAAGAAATAGGTTTATTCACAACATCAGGTCACTTACAAAAGTACCGGCTTAATAAAAAAGGAACTGTCCTATGACTAACAAGTTAGATAGGTTTGCCGATTCCGATTCTTCCACCTTCCTAACCTGTGGGACTTCTGGTTCTCCACAACCGTCACCTAGGGACCTGAAAATGGTTATACAATAACCAGTGAGTCAACGTTTCAGCGAGTTCTACCCCCTAAGACTCGATTAGGAAGCCAATACACCTTAGGGCTGCCTAAGCACAACACGAGTTAGAAGACTTACCTTGACCTCAGTTCCTTCCTACAAGTCAGTATATATCAGATGTACAGTAAACACAGTAATTCACAACATCATATCAAATCATTGATCAATCGATTTAATCGATTACATATCATCACGACATTCCCTTGGTCGATACATTCAATACTATCTATAAAGTCCAATTTTAGTCTAGGACTGCTCACTCAAAGCTGATAATATAATATACTGTAGATATGCTCATCCAAAACTGATAAGCAAGTAAAGGAGTACGTTCAGTCCTCCAAATTCGACCAACATCCTATTTCTGCTACTGAAAATGAGTACTTTGTTACTCTCCAGATCCCTCCTGAATTTCCCAGACAATGGGCTCAACAAGGATACACTCATGTCCACCATGGAGCTGTTCGTCTTGCTCTCACTTTCCATGGTCGTAAAGGCTTGCTAGTTGTGGCAAGAATTGCATTGTTAGATACCGGATTTTTACAATACCAGCATGCTTGCATTGGTACTGTTCAAACTACTTTGAATGCCGGAACAGTCTTTGTCACTTTATATCCAAACTTCAACATCGCCCTTTTAGACCCCCGGTTACTTTCTTTTCTGAAAGTCCAAGTCCAACTTACTGGAGCCCCCCAAACTGCTGACTCTGTAACTGCAACACTACATTACCAGATGGTTTATCGAGTGCAGAATCATGCACTTGACCTCAACTTCAACAATGGTAATGAAGATGCTTTGTTTATCTCCATGCAGAATGACCAAGCATCATGTATCCATGTTCCTAGACAGATTCTGAATGATACATTGGCCAAGCTCCTCCCAGAGACTTGGATCACCAATTACGAAAAGCTACACCAGCATAACAAGCCTTTCCAGTCTACAGACTCAGAATTCGTACGCAAAAAAGATGGAACTGTTTCCATCAAATTTGGCAAGGAAAAGGAAGAAAACCCTTATATCTTCCAGACCCTCTTCATGATTGAACCATGTGTTCCTCAATCTATTTCCAAGCTAGATCCAAAAAAGCATGTTCGACACTTCGATGGTGATGGACATCCTGTTCATTACTATAAAGATAACTATGGTCATTGTTTTTGGGATCCCTTTTGTCAATGTTCCTATTGTACAAATTCTCCTGACGAGGTAGATCCTTTTGCAAGATCTCTACCTCGACGGAAAAGGCCAAAGGATAAGATGTACCAAAGGTATTTAGACGGAGATTCCTCCGTTGATACTCTCGGTGAATGTAACAAATACCAATTCATGGTTTCTTATGCACCACCTCCACCACCAGAGTCTAGTACTATATCCCAAGCCTTACCAGATCCACCAAAAACACCACCACCATCTCCTCCCTAGAAAAAGCAGGCCCTCTCTCCATTTTATAAGCTAATACTCAAATGGGCTAAGAGGCACTCTTACCCCCTTGAAGTTCCAGAAGAAGCACTGCCCACTTCTTCTATCGCTATGTTCCAAGATACCGAATTTCCTCCTCTTATCAAGGAAAGTTCCAAACTCTCGTTCCCTACTGTAGAAGAGTTTAATGATCCCCATGGCAGATACCGCCATGTTCCTAAAATCCCTACTCCCACTGATGTGGACGAACATGGGAGACAGAAAAAGACCCTTGCCGCTGAAGATGTTCTAAATTGGCAATCAGAGACTCTGTTGGCACAAAACAATGCCTTCAATGCAATTGACTCCAAAATTGAAAATGTGCAACAAGATCTCCGAAGGTATGATGAAAGTACCAATGCCTTGGAATCAGGACAACATCTTGGGTACCATTATCTTGAAAGTCCAAAGCTAGAATTAGAGAAGCTTAAGAAGCAGATCCAACTTCTTGAAGAAGGGAGGTTCAGACCATTCGACCCATTGGCACCTCCTGTTAAAACCGGGTATTTACCCCCACCGCCACAAATGTCTATTTTTGCCACTATTCCAGAAGATCCCTACAAACGAGAACTAGATATGGTAGAAATACGAAATCGCCTTAAGGCCTTCCAGAAGGAAAAAAAGGGGAAGGAAAAAATACCGCCTACAGAATCAAGTTCCATTGTTATAAGAGAAAGGCCAGATCAGATGATGCTATCAAATCAATTAGAATCTTTTCTAAAGGATTTAGGTACTCGGGAACCTGACCCTGTTATCCAACAACCTGATTCTATCATTCCAGAAAAACAGATTCTGCTCCTAGTAGAGCAACCTTCTCATGATACTGAATTGGATTCAGTATCCCTCTCCTCTTCTTCATCCTTCTCAATTCTTACAGTTGATTCCCTCCCCATTGCACCAGTAACTTCATCAATATTCATGGCTGATCCCCCAGATGATGAAATGGAATCAAACTATTCTGACCCAGAAATTGGTCACACAAGCAATCCTGCTCAGCATGTGTCTATAGCATCAAATTATCTTTATGAAGTCTCTCTTAGCGATGAAACCAAGATTTCTGAAACCCAGCTCCCCCTCATAAACCCTTATTCTGCTTTTGCCAGACAAGCCACATCGTCCCAAGAGCATGAGATGACAAGCGAAGATGACATTGTCCAATCCACCCAGGACCCCTATGCACGCTTTGGAGGACCTCTGTCCTAGGATCCCTACGAACAATTCCATATATTGTATATATGCTTGCCCAAAATTGAATGATTAGGGCCCCCAGGCCATCATAGTATACTATATATACTCGCCCAAAGCTAATAATATATGCTCACCCAAAGCTGATATATCGCCCGTAGGCTGATATAGTATACCGGTATACTGCTCACCCAAATTTGACATATCGCTTGTAGGTCGATATAGTATACCACTCAAATCATATAGTTAACTTCTCATTTTTATCATACCAAATAAAAATATAGCCGTGCGTGGGTATATGGTCAACCTTACCTAAAATATCATAATTTCATCTTTATGAATATCCCACTAGTTTCAACAGCCCATTACATATTTTTGACGTTGTAAATCGACGCTCGGTTAATTTCCAATCAATTATCAAAATTATTAATTTAGGAATAAAATTTTAAAATTAGAATTAAATCAATTCAATACGATTTACACTCAAATAAATAAATAGACTACACCACAATAATTAGCATAAAATTTCGGTCGTTGACTATCCTAGCCTAATTTTCAGAAAATAATTAATTTCTTAAATAATTATGAAAATTATTAAATAAATACCATAAATCCAATTTAGGCCCGTAATGCCTAATTGGACGCCAGAACAGACCCAGAAAATTTCCAAGATTTGTTCAATAAATACTAGGACATATTTCTTTGTTAACTACACTAACCATTTGCCTAACAAGCATTGATAAGTTTCTAATTTAATTATTATAATCTAATTTATCTACCTAATTGCACTTAATTAAATCTAAACAACCCATAAGCATCATTAGCTGACTAAGTGAGGATTAGTGAGCAAAACTCACTCATTTAACGAATTGCTTGGTTCAATTCGACAGGAACGCGACGAGGCTCGATCCTCTCCAAAGTGGCGACGGCAACGGGGCATGGCTTGGGCTAAAAAAGTGGCTTGCAAGGCCTCATGGGTACTGCTCAGGTTCCTCAGTTGGCGAGCTGATTTGCGTAGTTGAGTTTGCATAGGACACCGAGCTTGATTGTGGACGGGACTCCTCACGGACGAAGGAGGAAGGCAAGCTGGTGGCGTGGCTTCGGCTTTGTGTGATCTACTTCAGTGGGATGCTGGACAGTAACGAAACGAGGAGAAAATAGGGCGGCGGACATGAGAGAGAGAGAGAGAGAGAACCGAGAGAGGCTGAGGGCAGTTGGGCGAAATTAGAGAGAGGGAGAGAGGATAAGGTTTGAAAAAGTCAAAACAAGGAAGAAACAAAGTGGAGAATAGCAGGGAAAATAGAGGGAGCGTCGGTGGGGGGAGGTTTCGTGCGAGAGAGAGAGAGAGAGAGAGAGAGAGAGAGAGAGTGCGCGTGCGCGCGCGCGCGTGTGCTTGCGGCCAAAAAGGGGGAAACGTGCGCATGGGGGGGGAGAAAAAAAAAGAGAAATAGAAATGGAAAAAAAATAAAATAAAATCTAATAACCTAAAAATCTTGGTCCCATTTGCTCTTGTTTAGTCCAATTTGATCCCTAAAAATTCCCATGCTAGAGCACTTGATCCTCACTTGCGTTCTTGCATCAAATTTCCCTCAAACAACAAATCTCGAGCAACAAAAATAGCCATTTCCATCAATTAGGAATTCTAATTCATTTTCTTTTCGAAATCCGATTTTCTAAACAAACAAATCCGGTTGAGGTCCAATTTGAATTCAGAAAAAGCCTAAGCAGCTTCCATTCACCAATTCACTCATACCAAATGCCAAAAATTCCTTCAAATTTGCTAATCCGAATTTCCATTTGTTTTCTGAATCGTCTAAAATGATTTTCCGTAAAGATCCCAAACTCACTGAAAATTCCTTGAATGATGAGTCGACGTTCCTAGAATTTATTGTGACATGACAGAATCTTCAATTTCTAAAATCAGACTTGAATTCGCGGTTAATTTCCATTCGGCTTGTTTTTAGCGTGACCTAGACTACCGAGTAGTTTTCAGAGATTTTTAGTACAAATGACTCGTGGTCGATTTTCTTCGAGCCACAATGAACCCACTTGATGCATTGACGACTCTTGATTGTAGTGAAAAGCCTTGAGAATTCAAATATGGACACATGGTACCACAACGAAAGAAAAATCAATTTAGGGCCGATCGACTAGAATTTTTCAATTTAGTGGTGTTACTCACGATTAGCCACACATCTCAGTCGAACATGCCTATCTCTAATTTCAAATCGAATTTATACCCATTATAAAGATGAGCACGGTCAAGAAGTCGATTCCTGATTGAATTTTTAAGTCTATTGCCTTAAAATTCCTTAATAACTTTCTTGAATAGCGTAGTTATCTCGAGATTCAATGAAATGTCCGATTTATTCAATAGAAAATAGGATTGAAAATCTAGGATGTCACAAGCTCCCTCAACTGTCTTTGGCAATCATGAAACTACATACGAGACACAGACTCTTAAAGTGCCATAACTTGGCAGAAATAGACACTCAAGTGCCATAACTTATGAAAGGTATATTTAAGTGCCAAAATTGGAGTAAAATGAATTACTTGAGTGCTAATTCGGCCAAAATCTGGCCAAAACGCTGACGTGTCAATTTTTTGGTGAAGTAAGTGCAAAACGATGTCTTTTTGATGTTGATGTGTTAAAAAATTAATATAAATTTAATTTAATTAAATTTAAAATTGAATTTATTTAAAACATTTATAAAAAATATAAATATTAAAAACTAAAAAAAAAAGGATGTGGTTGAGGGCTCAGCCTTAAGCCATTGCCGCCTCCTCGCCGTCGCCGACAAGGGCTGGTGACGGAGGGGGGAGGGTCGGTGGGGGTCGCCAAGCCCTAGCTAGGGGCCGGCGACCTTGGCCGATCGGCAGTGAGGGCCCGCGAACCCTTGTCTCGATTTGGGGCAAGGGTCATGGTCCTCGCCTGGCGGAGCCAAGGGTCGTTGCCTGCTGGTGGTCGACCCTCACCCAGATTGATGAGGGCTCACGACCCTCGCCCAGATTCGATAAGGGGGGAAGGAGGAGAAAGGGACGCAGCTGGCGGCTGAGGAGGAGGAAAAAAAAAGGGGGAGGGGAAGGAGGAGGAGAGAGGCAGCTAGCAGTGAGGGCTGGGGCCGCCAAGCCTTGGCTGAGGGCCGGTGGCCCCAACCGATTGGCAACGAGGGCCTACGTGACCTCGCCCCAGATGTGGGCGAGGGTCGTTGGTCGAGCGAGGGCCCACGACCCTCACTCAGATTTGGGGCAAGGGCACGCAAGCTCTTGTCGCCGGTTGGCTGAGGCCACTGGTTTTTGGCTAGAGCTCGGTGGCCCGGGCTGACCCTCCCCCACCTTCTGGCGACGGTGAGGAGATAGCGGCGGCGAGGGCTCAGCCATCAGCCACCGGCTGCCTTCCTCCTTCTCATTCGTTTGTCAATTTTTAATTTTTAATTATTTTTTAAAAATATAAATTATTTTATTATTTTGTTTTTAATTTAATTTAATTAATTTATATTATATTATAATTCAAATTATGCCAAAATGACGTCGTTTTGGGTAAATTATAGTTGAGTCAGTTCTCTGGCGAGCCACCTCAACGAGAAATATTAATATTTAATTGCTACATATGATTTCCAACCGATTTTGGCTAGAGAAGACATTCAAGTGTCTAATTTTTTTTTTTTTTTAAATGTGGCACTTAAGTGTACCTTTCGTAAGTTGTGGCACTTAAGTGTCCATTTATGCCAAGTTATGGTACTTGAAGAGATCTTTTGCTAACTACATACATGGCAATAGAAAAATATGCCACATGCTTGCAATTAAATAATTGTATATATACTTTTGTTCAAAGTGGATGTTTGGGGCAAAAAAACACCCCAAGTGCCACCATTTGGCATGAGAGAACACATAAGTGTCACAATTTTTAAAAGGTACACTTAAGTGTTCACTTTTAACTAAAGTGGTACCCAAATGATCATTTATGCTATACCTTGAGACTTAAGTGATCCTTTTAACTATGACTGGCAATTAAGTGAACATGGAGGACGGCGTCATATTAGCAAGGATCGCTGAGTGGATATTCCGTCAAGCCACGTAGACCAATTTTATTAATAAAACAATGCTATGTTGGATTTTTGACAAGTTTGTCGAAGTTGATGCTTAAGTGTTAAATTTTTCTTAAAAAATGGCATTTAAGTGTACATTTTGGAAGTTTAGTATTTATGTGTTCTCCCGTGCGAAGTTATGATGCTTGAGGTGTTCTTTACCCAGATGTTTGGTAAGGGACTTTACACTTTATAGGTAGTTCTTTCTAGATCTATTTTTAATTTGTTGTCTAGAATAAAAAACAAGTGTTAAGTCTTAAAAGTGAAAGGTTAAAGCTGAAGGAAAGGCCATGTGAAAGAGACAAGTAACTAATCCTAGGATCGTCTTAAGATTGCCACCATCTCTTTAAAAGAAAAACCAACAATTTATCCATAATTTGTTTTTTTGGTTGAAAATGTAAATGTTATAAAGTAGATGAATTACAACAACTTCGGATATCGCCCAACATTACAAATAGAGCTAATAATTCAAAAGGAGGTAGGAAGTCTCCACATAGTAGCCAATACGACATTGGTTTGGGAAAGTCTAATTATTATTATTATTTTTTTATGGAGTAAAGCTCTACTTACATCTTTATGCACCTTGGCCAAAATAATATGGATGTTAGTTGACCTATTTTGAAACTGTCTATAGTTACGATCCATCCAAATGCAATATATGGTTGCTAGGAAAAATACATTGAGGATTGCATTGCCAAATCTTTGCCTTTTGTTGCACAATGATATTGTGCTAAATGCTGCTTGTCCAGTCACACTAGAATAATAGATATACTCTGTCTTCTATACTAGCTCTATAGAAGTTATATTGGATATTAACCGAGGTCATCCATTGTGCTATGATTCTTGTTGTTAGTAGTCCATCTATGCAAAATAGCCAGACAATAAAATTGCATTTGTTAATGTTGTTGCTCCAAATTAGGTTGTATCGCTCTAAATGTCTGAGTTCATCATATATATCATGGTAATAGTACCATGAGTTCCATATAATTGACTTTATTACAAGTCACAATTTGAGGAGACATCGCTAACTCCAATTCATACTACTCTTAATGTGTCATGAGATAGCTAGTATAAACACCTAGAGGGGGGGTGAATAGGCGCACAAACAATTTGTCCCAATACGGAAGCAATTCTTAACAAAATGAAATACGATCGAGGTATAGAGAGAGAGAATTGAACACAGGATTTATAGTGGTTCGGCTTATTCCAAGCCTACGTCCACTCTTCCGCACTGACAACCCACCGGCTGGATTTCACTATGATCAAAAGAGAAGTTACAGCACAGCTTTGCCTTGATTCCACAGTGTAGATGTTCTACCACACCTTCTCAAGGTTTCTTAAATATAGACTCTCTTTTGTATACAAGTATTCGCTCAAAGGAATTGTCTAATAAAAAAAAAAAAGGAGCTTCAGACTTTGGAATTCATCTATCGCGCACACCTCGAACAACTAAGAACGTCTTCCTTAAATACTCCTTTATGCCATCATACCCGTTGGCACTTACCAAAGGAGTTCCTCCAATCTACCCGTTAGATGGAATCAATTAGGAAGATTGTTCGAGCTATTAAAGGAACGTGTTGATAGCCCATCAATCCTGTTTGCCCATACAATCAGGATCTTGGTTTCCATAAGTAGAACCTTCCAATAATATTTAGACAATTAACGAATCTTCAATCATTGAATCAATCTTGATCAATCAAAGGATTCTGTTACGTCTTCTCCAGCCACGAGATCTTCTCCAGATGATAAGGATAAATCCTGCACAAAACATCCAGTTCTGGATAACCTTTCTTCAACGGATTAGAGACTGTCAATGAGGATAGACTTTGGGTCTTGAGTCTGGCTGTTCGGAAGTCTTCAGACTTTAAATAACAGAGTCGGCAGACCTTCAGACTAGACTGATGGAAACGTTTTGTCAACTTCAAAACACTTCATGACGATTTCTCCAACAATCTCCCCTTTTTTGATGGTGACAAAACCTTCCTACAGATTTGGATAACTTTGACCTGCAAAACATTTCTCAAACACATATGCATATCTTATAGAGATGAATGGCTAAAAGATTAATACTAGAATCTGCAACCACAGAAAATAGGTTAGTCTAGTATACAATAAAACCATCCATAAGATATCAACACTTGTTAATAGAAGCAGTCAAGTCCAAGTCTAATTCAGTTCTCATCTAGACACAAAACAAAGTCAAAGTCTGTCAAAAGCAGTTAAACAACACAATCGAACAAATAAATAAAAGTTTAATAAAAGTTTAATCAAATCATGCATCTCTCCCCCTTTTTGTCATCATTAAAAAGGATGAGATGAAGTCAATATTGCTTGGGAACGCGGACAAGCTGGAAATCTTCCATAGACTGAACGATGCCTTCCAGCCTTTTGAAGTCTTCCTTCAGCTGTGCAACCTCCTCACTCTTGGCATTGGCCTGATTCTGAATCGAGAGGGCTTGCATCTTATCATTCAATGTACTGGAAGAAGCTTGACTTTCATTCTTCAAACTTTGAACTTCGCATCCCAAGGCATAAATTTGACCTCTCATTTCCAAGAGAATATTCATGATTCTGCCAAAATCTGCTCCATTATCAGTCTGAGTACTTGCTTCGGCTCGATCTGATGGAGTAAAAGCAGACGACGGTAGATCAGCATAATCTCACAAGTTTGGCGATGAAGCTTCATGACCTTCCTCTGGAAATTGAGATGCATAAACGTCCTCTGGGTCTGCAGGCGAGCGACTGACTCCTTCACTTGCATCAGGATGTGAAGACGTCATTCCTTTCTCCTGATCTCCCCCTGTTTCCATGCCTACAGGTGGAGAAGAGATTTCCTCAGGTTCTCCTTATTCTCTTCTTTCTTCTTCAGGTCTTTCTTCCTCTGCTTCTTGCTCTGCTTCTCTTTCTTCTTCTTCCTTCTCCTCTGCTTCTTTCGTCATTTGTTCCGATTCTTTCTGTGGAATAGGACGACTTAAATTCTTCAAAGCCATTGCAGAGATGGTGATGTCTTTGTCATCATCTTCATCATCAACGAGGAGAGCTCTTCTTCTCTTTGATGGAGCAACCATGGGCTCCCCTTTTCTCTTAGCAGCAGAAGAGAGTTGATGAGTTTTGGCAGGAGTCTTCTCCTTGAATTTCTCCAATTCCTTGCTCAGTTCCTTCAGATGCATTTTGGTCACCATTTTCAGTCCTACCACCATATGATCGCATGGTCGAACACAAAAGATTTGCGGAGGCTGAATATTCAGATGTCTGAATAACTTCGTAACAAGGCTTGGGTAAGAAAGTTGACCTCTGTCCTTCATCACTGCTCTATACATGTGAAACATAACAGTATGAGGGAGAGAAAACTTCTTTCCACAGAGGATGGCATACATCAACTTTGCCTTAGAGCTTGAAACGTCAGTTTTGGAAGTCGATTTCGGTCGAAGGCAGTTAATCACAATCTTGTGAAGCAGAATGTTGAATGCACTCATCCTTAAGTAGGTGATCTTCTCATCTGTTCTCCTGTCCTTCACCAGTTCAAGTGTGGCCCGAGCAATGGAAACTTTGATTGGCTGATATCTGCCTCTCTCAACTTCTAACACATCTGCCAGCATGTCCATATCCACAACATAGTCCTGATCTTTAACGCTAAAAGAAAATCTATTCGTATCCAAAAAGCTAAGATTTGAATAGAAATAAGCAGTTAATCCAGCATAGGCCTTAGTAGAGTCAGAGCAGAACTTTTCAAGTTGAAGAAAATTGAACTTTTCCCTCAAGTTCACTTTCATAGCATCCAGAAAATCAAAGTCCACACTCCTAGGGTTTATTACCCCACGCTTCAGCAATTTCGAGTACAGATCCTTTTGTTCCTTTGATCTGAACAAATCTCCCATTTTTCCTTGAATTTCAGCCGCAATACCCATTTTTGGTTGAAATAGACTGAATAGATTGTCATCGTCATTCCCATCTACAGGATTCGGCCCCCAGTCACGAGTATCACTTGGGATATTCGCAAGGGTTTCCTCAGCCACCCCTTTACGAGCGATTCCCAAACTTTCCATTTTTCGCAGAAAGATATATTCGTTCTTATATCCTTTGTCTTTAAGAAAATCATCAACATAGTTCAAAGGAGTATGAATTCCTTTTAAGGCACGATATAGCTTGTAAATAAAAGCGGGCTTTTGAACTCTTACGGGATCTGCATCCTCGATGATTTCTTCTTGCTGCTGATGAACAACGTCTTGAGGACTAGATGGTGGAGAATGACGCTGCTGAGAATGTTGTGGGCTCGCTTGCTGTTATGGATTCTCTTCCTCCTCAGTAAGATCGAAATGCGTAGGCCCCTCACTCATTTACCGTGGTCCCCTGCTTGCGATTCTCGACGACTTTCTTGAAGATGACATCTTTCTCAGTTTTTGGAAGATTCCTTGCTTGACTTTCCCAGAAAAGATGACAACTTTTTGAAGATTAAACAAAGAAACCAAACGGGAATGGAGGATCGATGCTTTCTAGGGTTTTTGAGAGTAAAGTGAAGAGGAATCGACAGTGCCCGATCGGTTAAAAAGAGATAAACAAACCGTCACAAAGGAAATAAAAAGATGCCTTTTCAAAATAACTGTCATTTTCCGCAAAAATAGTCATTTCAAAAATAACTTCCTTTTTGAAAATGAAACGATGCAATATTTGCGTCGATTAAATATAGTAATAATTAAAACACAATCTGACGATCGTACCTTTTCAAGAATAAATTAGAGAGAGAAAGACTTACAGTCTGACGGTCGAGCCAAGACTGTAGATAAAGTCTTGTAAGCCTGAGTTTGAAAGTCTTTAGACTTTGATATCCTCATACCTCAAAATGTTGAGTCTGGAGCGGATAGACTCAAATTGATTTTTCTCCAACGGCTTTGTGAATATGTCCGCCAGTTGATTCTTTGAGTCAACAAACTGAATTGAAACATCTCCATTTTGAACATGGTCTCTAATAAAGTGATGTCGAATTTCTATGTGCTTTGCTCTTGAGTGGAGAATTGGATTTTTGGTGAGGTTGATAGCGTTGGTGTTGTCGCAATTAATCTCCGTGCATGAGTCTTCAATTTCAAAGTCTCTTAGCTGTTGCTTTATCCATAGAATTTGCGAACAGCAGCTTCCAAGAGCTACATACTCTGCTTCTGTTGTTGAAAGAGACACAATGCTTTGTTTCCTAGAAAACCAAGACACTATCCTGCTTCCAAGCAACTGGCAAGTCCCAGAAGTGCTCTTTCTATCAACTCTGCAACCGGCCAGATCTGCGTCTGAATATCCCACAAGATTAAAGTCTCCCTTCTTAGGATACCAAATGCCGATGCTTGAAGTTGATGAAACATATTTAATAATACGCTTCGCAACATTCAAATGAGATTCTTTTGGGTCTGATTGAAACCTAGCACAGATGCAAACACTCAACAAAATATCAGGTCTAGAGGCAGTAAGATAAAGAAGAGATCCGATGATACTCTTGTACAGCCTTTGATCGACTTTCTTCCCTTCTTCATCTTTGTCTATCTTTAAAGAACTTGACATTGGTATGTCGGTCTTTTTGCACTTTTCCAGTCCAAACCTTTTGACAAGATCATTAACATATTTTTCTTGATAAATAAAATTTCCTTCCTTCAATTGTTTTACTTGAAGACCAAGAAAGAATGTTAATTCTCCCATCATACTCATTTCAAACTCATCCTGCATAGACTTAGAAAATTTCTTGCACAGACTTTCATTAGTGGATCCAAAAATAATATCATCCACATATATTTGAACAAGCAAGAAACTTTTGTTTTCCTTCTTGATAAATAAGGTCGTATCTACTTTACCTTTGACAAAACCATTTTGTATTAAGAACTTACTTAATCTGTCGTACCAAGCCCGAGGTGCTTGCTTTAAACCATACAAAGCCTTTTTCAGTCTGAAGACTGAGTTTGGCTTCTTTAGGTCTTCAAACCCTGGTGGTTGTTCCACATAAACTTCCTCATGGATAAATCCATTTAGAAAGGCGCTTTTGACGTCCATTTGGAATAACCTGAAATTCTTATAACAAGCAAAAGCAAGTAATAGTCGAATAGCTTCTAACCTTGCTACTGGAGCGTAAGTCTCATCATAGTCTATTCCTTCTTCTTGCGTATATCCCTTAGCCATGAGTCTTGCTTTATTTCGTACGACTTTTCCTTTCTCGTTCATCTTGTTTCTGAACACCCATTTAGCTCCAATAACAGTTTTACCTTTTGGTTTGGATGTCAATTCCCAGACATCATTAATGCTGAACTGTCTAAGCTCTTCTTGTATAGCTTCAATCCAGCTTTCATCAGATAAAGCTTCTTCTATGCTCTTTGGTTCAATTTCAGAAACGAGTGCCACAGCACTAGACTCTTCTCGCCTTTTGGATCTGGTGCGAATTCCTTCAGTAATTTCGCCAATTATAAGATCTTTGGGATGACTGGACTTATGCTTCCAGTTACTTGTTGATTTGTCTGATTGATGATCTCTTTCTTTATTTGGATCTTCACTAACACCTTGATGCTGGTTTTCCAGAGTCTGAGATGCTTCTTGAGATGAAGACTTTGAAGGGTCTGGAGCAGGTTCAGACTCTTCTTGATGAGTCTGACTTGATTCATCTTGCGTTGAGTCTTGAAATTTGACATTCATTGACTCCTCCACAGACTGGCTCTTCTTGTTATAGACTCTGTAGGCTTTGCTTGATGTAGAATATCCAAGGAAGATACCTTCATATGATCTTTCTTCAAACTTACCAACTTGATCTTTTGCATTTTTCAATATAAAACATTTGCAACCAAATACATGAAAGTATGAAACAATAGGCTTTTTATCTTTGAATATCTCATAAGGGGTTTTCTTTAGAATAGGTCTTAAGAAGACTCTATTAATGATATAGCATGCTGTTGAAACAGCTTCAGCCCAAAAACGTGAAGAAATCTTACTTTCAATTAAAAGAGTTCTAGCCATTTCTTGAAGAGATCTGTTCTTTCTTTCTACAACTCCATTTTGCTGAGGAGTGTATGGAGAGGAGAACATATGCTTAAAGCCAGATTCATCACAGAATTTTGTAAAATCTTGATTTTCAAATTCACCTCCATGATCTGTTCTTATACTAGAGATAACACATCTTTTTTCATTTTGAACCTTTTTAGCAAATTTTTCAAAATACGAAAAGGTTTTGGACTTACTTGCAAGGAAATATACCCAAGTAAAACGGGAGTAATCATCAACAATTACTAGGCAATACTTCTTACCCCCAATACTCTGAGTTCTGGTTGGTCCGAAGAGATCCATATGTAGCAGCTGTAATACATGATTAGTAGAGACATGATTTATTGGCTTAAATGAATTTCTTACCTGCTTTCCCAGAATACATGGAGTACATGAATCAGTCTTTTGATATGACAGTTTGGGTAGACCTCGAACAAGCTGCTTTGATGAGATTTTGGCTAATTGCTTCATGTTGACATGACCAAGCTTTTTGTGCCATAAGCTTGCTTCGTCTTGAATTGAGATAAGACATTGCGATTCATTTGGTTTCACATCCAGAAGATAGATATTTCCATGTCTTCGACCCATAAAAGACTGAGTAGAGTCTTTACTGATTCCAGAACATGTTCCTTCTTGAAAGAAGATCTTGAAACCAGTATCACACAATTGACTAATGCTGAGAAGATTGTAATTGAGTCATTCCACTAAGGAAACATTACTTATTGTGAGAGTTCCAATTTTCACGGTTCCAAATCCCACAATACTTCCTTTGTTGTTTCCTCCAAATGAAACTTTTCCACCATTTACTTGAGCAAGCTTTATAAAGCAATTTGAGTCTCTTGTCATGTGTCTTGAGCATCCGCTGTCAAGATATCACTTTACCTGTTTCTTGACGGAGACCTGCATTTAAAATAAAGTCTCAAGCTTTCTTTGGTACCCAAATTTTCTTGGGTCCTTTGGTGTTAGTAATATAAACAGTATTAGCCAATACTTTCTTAACAGGTTTCCATACCATAGGACACTCTTTTTCAAAGTGATCCAGACTGTTGCACTTTGAACATCTGAGAGCATTTCTACCTACAGGTTTTACAAAAACTTTCTTGAAATGATTTTTGTAAGCCTCTTTCGAGGGTCTTTTCTTAATTCTTTCTTTTACTTTAGGAAAATCAATCAAGGGAATTGTTTCTGCTGACATACCTAGACCAGACTTATTGAAGTAAGGTCTTTGAGCTGAAAGAATTTTTTTAAGTTTCTCAGACCCTATTGAAAATTTCTTTGAAATATTTGATAAGTCTGTTTTTAAAAGAGCATTTTCTTTTAAAAGATTATCTTCATTTTCTTTAAGAGTGGAAACAGTCAAGTCTAGACTTTTAACTCTTTCTACTAAAACATTTTCCTTTTGTTTTAGAGCTGAGTTTTCCTTTTTCAGTTCGGAAATTCTTTTGAGAGAAGTCTTAAGACTAAAACACAGTTCATCAATGTATTTAGAAACTTTAACAGGAATTTTAAAATTACTTGCCTCAAATTCACTGTCTGAGTCTGATCCAGAATCTGATCCAGAGTCTGAGTCTGATTGTGCCATCAGACATAGATTGGCATACTCATTATCACTTTCTTCACACTCAGTATCACTCCAGGTTTCAGCTTTGAGAGCTTTTCGAAATTTTTCAGCTTTTCCTCTCTTTTTCTTCAAAAGAGGACAGTTGGGTCTGATGTGTCCCTTTTTCTTACATTCAAAGCAGACTACATCTTTGTTCGGTTCTTCATCATCAACAGACTTGGTCTGCTGTCTTTGAAAGCTTTGTTTCTTTGAGTTGAACCTTCTTCCTTTTCTATTCAGTTTTCTGAATCTTCTTGTCATGAGAGCAAGCTCCTCATCGTCCATATCATCTTCAGAATCTGTATCATCAGAATCATCATTTGATTTTAATGCAATGGATTTCTTACCTTTTGGATCTTCGTCTTCATTGATCCGTTCCACTTCATAAGACTGAAGAGTTCCAATCAGCTCATCTACAGATAGTGGTATAATTCTTTGCGTCTCTCTTATCGAAGTCTTTATGTGATTCCAATCCTTGGAGAGTCCACGCAGTAGCTTGTTTACCTTCATGGGATCAGAAATTGGTTGACCTTGATTTTCAAGACCATTCACAATATCTGTAAAACGACTAAACATGTCAGTTATAGATTCTCCAGGTTTCATTCCGAAGGCTTCGTATTGACCGAGAAGAATATTGATTCTTGTTTCCTTCACTCGGTCTGTTCCTTCATAGGTGATATGCAATCTGTCCCAAACTTCTTTTGCTATAACACAAGAAGATATTCTATTATATTCAGTTGGTGACAAAGCACAATATAAAGAGTAAATTGCTTTTGCATCGAGTGCTTGTCTCTTGTTTATCTCTTCCTGAGTCATTCTGCTGGTCTCATCAGTTTCCTTCCCTCTTTTAGAGACTGATGCAGCTATAGGAGTAATTCCTTTTTCCACAACGTCCCATTCCAGAGGATCCTTTGATCGTAGGAAAGCTTTCATCTTGTTTTTCCAGATGTTGTAATCCTTTCCATCAAAGTAGGGTGGTCTGGTGTTGCTTTGCCCTTCCATCAGCCCTGGTGCTAGCATACTAGCCATGGATCTTTAACTCTGAAGTAAAACACTTCAAACAAAGTGAGTACACAGGCTCTGATATCAATTGAGATAGCTAGTATAAACACCTAGAGGGGAGCTGAATAGGCGCACAAACAATTTGTCCCAATACGGAAGCAATTCTTAACAAAATGAAATACGATCGAGGTATAGAGAGAGAGAATTGAACACAGGATTTATAGTGGTTCGGCTTATTCCAAGCCTACGTCCACTCTTCCGCACTGACAGCCCACCGACTGGATTTCACTATGATCAAAAGAGAAGTTACAGCACAGCTTTGCCTTGATTCCACAGTGTAGATGTTCTACCACACCTTCTCAAGGTTTCTTAAATATAGACTCTCTTTTGTATACAAGTATTCGCTCAAAGGAATTGTCTAATAAAAAAAAAAAGAGCTTCAGACTTTGGAATTCATCTATCGCGCACACCTCGAACAACTAAGAACGTCTTCCTTAAATACTCCTTTATGCCATCATACCCGTTGGCACTTACCAAAGGAGTTCCTCCAATCTACCCGTTGGACGGAATCAATTAGGAAGATTGTTCGAGCTATTAAAGGAACGTGTTGATAGCCCATCAATCCTGTTCGCCCATACAATCAGGATCTTGGTTTCCATAAGTAGAACCTTCCAATAATATTTAGACAATCAACGAATCTTCAATCATTGAATCAATCTTGATCAATCAAAGGATTCTGTTACGTCTTCTCCAGCCACGAGATCTTCTCCAGATGATAAGGATAAATCCTGAACAAAACATCCAGTTCTGGATAACCTTTCTTCAACGGATTAGAGACTGTCAATGAGGATAGACTTTGGGTCTTGAGTCTGGCTGTCCGGAAGTCTTCAGACTTTAAATAACAGAGTCGGCAGACTTTCAGACTAGACTGATGGAAACGTTTTGTCAACTTCAAAACACTTCATGAGGATTTCTCCAACATGTCACACCTCGAACCCTGAGCACACGCATATCCCTCGGCGATTGATTAAATTGCGATATTCACTGGACACGTCACCGACCCATTCATTTTATGCACATGCGGAAGCGAACTAATAATTACCCAACCAACAAACAAACACATGGGATAGTAGAAGTATGACAACCATTTTCACAAACCACACTTTATAACAAACTGAGTTAAACCTATAGGTTCATATACAAAGGTTTATCTCCCAAAAGAAGTCATAATCAACTGATACCCCGAATCCCTCCAACTCCGACTCTGGATTCTCCATTTAAGGACCTAAAAAAGGGGTGACCATGACGGAGTGAGATAAATCTCAGCAAGTCTACACCTTAAACCTCGATTAGGATGGGAATTCACCTAGTGGCAGCTTAAACATGCACCATATACTACTTACCTCGCCTCAACATCTTTCTGCACATTAGTACATCTCATATAACATATGCATACAGTAAATGTCTTCAATAACCGGAACACCTCAATTCGTTTCTCAAAGAATCACAGGGGTCCCAATTATAAGGCCAAATCGTTATGACACGTCATATTCCGTGCCACATAATTTTGTCCCGTAATCAGGCGCAGCTATCTCGAACACTCACATGTGTCTTAGTTATTTACGACCCAACGGCCATGGCCAACTCATTGGTGGGCAGTCATTTGGCATACCGGGCATCATCTCGCCCCATTGAGCATGGCAATGTCCCGCATAAATGTATCAAGACGACATTCTATAAGGAGCATCAGTCCAACCTCTACTGCGATTTGGCATCTATTGTCAAGGGCATCTGAATTTAATCAAATACCATCTCACATAAACGTATCAGGATGGGTTCAATACCCCACGTAAATGCATTAGAGTGTTAGGTGATCACACACCAGTACATACTTGGCCAAGAACATTGTGCTTTGCACTTAAATATTTCTATTTCAAATAATGGATTTGGCCAATTTTCTTCGTATTAAAAATACCTGGTAAAATAATTGTGCGTGGTCACACAGTTAAATTGAACTATAAAACGTGATATTATCTCATTTCAAAATTTCACGATTTTATATAGTATCTAAAATATTTTTGGTGTCAAAAACCGACACCTAGTATTTTTCTAATTAAATACCATAAAATCATATTCTTGCAATAATAAAAAAATAATTACCAAGCACTCAATTGCGTAATTTAACAACCAATTTCACAAATCAATGCATCCATGCCAATCGGCGTAAAATTTTGATAATTGGCTATCCCGTCATAATTTATGCTAATTATAATTAATTAAATAAATTGCATATTATTTAAAATAAATCATTTAATTAATTTAAATAAACTAACCGGACAAATCTAATTGAACTAACTAACTAACTAATCTAACTAGGCTAACTAATTAATCTAGCTAGGCTAACTAAATAACCTAACTAACCACTTAACTAACTAATTACACTAACCAAACTAAGCTAACTAGGCTAGTTCATCTAACTACTAATTAGCACTAATCCTAATTAAGCCCAAACTAAACCCTTAAGTTCAATTAAATTTTTAATCTAATATTAGGCGTTAACTTATCGGATTAATGAAAAAACGGGTTCATGGTGACGGCGGCACAACGACAGTGAGATCCTGTGCCTACGACGACTCCAACGGAGGGCTAGAAGGGGTTGAGAAAGCCTTGGAAGCCTCATGGCTTGAGCTGTTGGACTCGGTTTTGGAAGGGCTGGATCGAGGGAGTTTGGTGGCTGGTCGGACAGCTAGAATAGGTTGGAGGACGCAGGGACAGGCGGTGAGGCGCAGACGGTCAGCCAAGGAAGGCTGGTTGGCAACGACAGTCATAGTTCGGTAGGCTAGTGGTCAAGAGGGCTGCAGGCAATCGCTGGGCTGGACGGTGCGGAGACGAACGGTGCAGCTTAGACAGAGGGAACTAGCGGACTGTTGGCTAAGTTTGGCATTTATGGTGGGTAAGTGGATTTGCGGTGGGATGGAGATGGTGCAATGGAGTTTGTAGTAGCTGAAGGAAAGAATGAAAAGGAAGAAATGGCAGAAGTTCTTCTGTAGGGGGGTTGGTCGTAGCTTGACGAAGGAAGGGGGACAAGAGGCATTGGAAGTCCAACCTGTGGCCAGTGGGATCCATGCACAAATGTCCTATGCACTCAAGTGAAATGGCCACAAAGTCTTGGCAGCAATCAATGGGCATTTTCCCCTTAAATCTTAACAAACAATTCCCTTTTGGTGACCAAAAATGCCTCTTCAGCAGCCATACAAATTTTTCATATATTTTCTTTTAATTCCACACCAAATCAAGTCATTTTGGTGGTCAAATTATTCCTTGAAGCTACCATACGAATTTTCCTTTAATTCTCCACAATTTAACCCAATTTGGCAGCCCAAAAATCCCTTAATTTTGCCCATCCAAATTTTCACAATTTCTTTTTGCCGATTTTGATTTTTCTTCAATTTTCTAGTCTAGACGGAATTTTCCCAAAAGATGAGACGAGGTCCTAAAAATAAATCGTGACATATTCGAACATTTGATTCACAAAATCGAATTCAATTTTGTGGTTAAAATCAATTGGACGCAATTTTAGTACAATCTAACCTACCAAGTAGCTTTTAGAGATTTTATTGCTATTATATCCCTTAACGGTTTCATTTAATAGGTTAGTTAACTCATGAATAATTAGCTCAAAGAAAAAAGACCATAGGTGCGTTGATGAAAAGCCAATTTCATTTTATCGATATAGGGTTGAAAATTCAGGATGTCACAATTCTTTCCCCCTTATAAAATTTTCGTTCTCGAAATTTAAAGCATTACAATTCTTCTTCAAAAAGGTGGGAGTATTTTCGTCTCATCGATTCTTTGGTTCTTTCTGTCCTGTGGTGTTGTCAGACCACTTTGACCAAAGAGATCGTCTTGATATGTAGCACTTGCTTTTTTCGATCCACAATCTTAACCGGTTTCTCCACGTACGACACCCTCTCGTCCACGTCTAATTCTTCAAAATTCAGCACGTGGGTCGGGTTAGGCTCATACTTTCTCAACATTGACATGTGGAAGACATCATGCACTTGAGTTAGTCTTGGTGGCAACGCAAGATGATATGCCAAAGCCCCTATTCGTTTTAGAATCTCAAAGGGACCGACGTACCTTGGACTTAACTTCTTTTCTTGCCGAAGTGAGAAGTATCCCTCATCGGTGACACTTTAAGAAAGACGTGTTCACCAACTTGGAATTCCAATGGTCTTCACTGCTTATCTGCATAACTTTTTTGGCGACTTTGAGCGGTCTTAAGTCTTTCTTGAATGACTTTAACAGTGTCCACTGACTACTGAACCAACTCAGGGCCAGTAATCTTCTGTTCCCCAACTTCATCCCAACACATAGGAGTTCTGCACGCTTTGCCATACAACGCTTCAAATGGTGCCATCTAGATGCTTTGCTGATAACTGTTGTTGTTGGTGAAATCGACTAGATGAAGATGTTCCTCCCAGCTTCCTTTGAAGTTCAACACACAAGCTTACAGCATGTCCTTGAGGGTTTTAATCATCCTCTCAGATTGGCCATTTGTCTACAAATGATAGGCCGTACTAAACTGCAGCTTCGTTCCCAAGGTAGTCTGTGAACTCTTCCAGAAAGTTGTTGTGAACTTTGGGTCTCGATTTAAGGTAATTGTCACTGGTACTCTGTGCAAACATACTATCTATTGCATGTACAACTCTGCATACCTATCCAATGCAAAATCCTTTCGTACAACGATGAAGTGAGCAGACTTCATCAATCTGTCAACTACGGCCCATATGGAATGATTACCTCGTTGACTCTTCAGTAATCCTATCACAAAATTCATTGTGATATGTTCCCACTTCCACTCAGGAATCTCAAGAGATTGTAAGAGTACTCCGGGCTTGCAATGCTATGCTTTCACTTACTAGCACATCAGACACTTGGCGATATGTTTGGCAATATCTGCCTTCATATTGGTCCACCAATAGTGTTGACACAGATTCTGATACATCTTCGTATTGCCTGGATGAATGTTGTAACTGCTACGACGAGCTTTTGACAAAATCTCCTCTCTAAGCTTTGCATTGTCGGGTACATACAAATGTCCATGAAACTTTAGTGTTCTGTCTTTAGAAATTTGAAAGTCAGCCATTCTCTTTTTCACATCATCTTGTAGAATTTTATGGATCTCAAGATCTGTCAACTACAATGTCTTGATCTTTATATGCATTTCCGGTTCAATTCTAAGGGTGGTCATAAGACTTGAAATGTGGTCTATCTCAAATTTGAAAGTCGAATCTTTTAGGATCCATTCTTGGATCACCATCTGCGCAATTGAAGACTTCCGACTCAATGCATCTGCAACTTTATTAGCTTTCTCGAGATGATACAAGATGTCGTAGCCATAGTCCTTGAGAAATTCCATCCAAAATGATTACGTGGCTTTTCTATTTTTTTTTTTTAAAAAAAGAGGAGCTTTTTAAATGACGTTGTTTTCCGTCCTTAAGAAAACGACATCGTTTTGCCATCAGATGTGGATGGCCTTACAAAAAAGACGCCGCACAACTCATTTGGGATTGAAATTAGGGTTTTTTTTTTTTGTTCAATCCTCGCTAACCTAGCTTGCTCGGCTACCATCGCTTGGCCACCGTGCTTGACCACCATCACTCGGTCTCTGTCGTAGTTGCTCGACTAGGTGAGTAAGGAGAGACTCAAGTTGTTTATCGGGCAAGAAGCGATGGGAAAATAGGAGGCGAGGGTGGGGGAGGAGGAAGAAGGGGGGTCGAAGGTGCAGAGAAAGAGAGAAGACGAAGAGTGTGAGGGAAACAAGGAGGGCGCAGATGGAGATGGTGGATCAGGTTCTACTCAGAGAGTGGCTAGTGCTGGTGCTGTTCTTCGGGGAAGAAAACAATGCCGCCATGCCTTCTCTCTCTCTCTCTCTCTCTCTCTCTCTCTCTCTCTCTCTCTCTCTCTCTCTCTCTCTCTCTCGATTTGGGGATTTAGGGTTTCGACTTGGGGGAAAACACTAAACGGCATCGTTTTGTGGTTTACATGCTGACTATACTCTCCGACGAGCCACATCATCGTAAAAAATTATTAAAAAACCGTCACATCAGACTTCCAGCCAACCCGATCAACGTTGGCACTGAAATGATTATTTTTCAAAATTTTTAGCACTTAAATGATCTGACGGAAACTCTTGGCACTGGAGTGAGCTCTATACACAACTTATTGCACTGATACTGTACTTCTCCCGGTAATCGAGGGTCCTCCTCAACTTCCAATAAACTCAAAACTTTCACCTGTTAACGAGTTAAACTGAATCAATTTACGATAACAGTTTACAGTAGCTCGTTACTTGGTGAGCCTATCCATGCCAATTATCACATCAAAATCATACATGGCTAGCACAATGAAATCTATCATTTCCTCTCGTTCACCAATAACCAACTTGCAACTAGGACAACCTACTGTAGACAACACCTTATTCTTTAATGGTATAGATATATTAATGATTGACTGCAACTGTTATGGACTCAACCCTACCAACTTAATGTACTGCTCAGCAATAAGTGAATGTGTCACTCTAGGGTCAAATAAAACATAAGCAGTATGGTCATTCAACGAGACCGTATCTGTGACCACATCTAGCGAGTCTTCTGCCTCTTGTCGGGTGACAACATATACCCTTCCTTATGCTGGAGGCCTGTTCATCATACCCTGCAGTGCATTTTGCGGCACACTTCCTCTGTTCTATCCCATCGGTGGTAGCGGTAGTAGTAGTTGAGGTCCCATCAACCTGTACGGACAGCTTCTTAAGTGATGGTCAAACTGGCCACATCTAAAACAAGCTCTCGTCTTGGTATAACACGGAGTCGATCCATGTCTTTTCCCACAGAGGCGACACATGCCGTTCGGGTTGGGTGCTAACTTTCCTATCCCACCATTCCTGTTGAGCGGAATGGAAATTTCACAATGGTATATTAAAAAAATGATCAAAGTCGTTGCAAGATCCTTTTCGTTCGGGTCTTCATTAACATAAGCACGCACACAGCGCAGAGAGAGAGAGAGAGAGAGAGAGAGAGAGAGAGAGAGAGAGAGAGAGAGAGAGAGAGAGAGAGAGAGAGAGAGAGAGATCTACTAAACTAGATGAAATAATAATAGGGACATAATAAATACGAGGGATGCACGTTGAGCAATCTTAATGCAATAATTACCATCCACGAAGAAGAACCGCAATAATGTCTACATACAATAATTACCATCCACGAAGAAGAACCGCAATAATGTCTACATACATAGTTTAATATGAAATTGGTCAGTGGTTAAGATTCTCAAAAAGGCCACTCTCTCAAGCCTATAAATAGCCATGCAGAGTTCAAGTGCTTCTCATTCAGTTGACTATATTCCGTCTTACCTATTTCTTCTCATTGCTCACTTCAAAGTAGAAGATAAAACTTCCTTTTCCACTTCTCTGTCTATGGCTGATCTCCAAGTCATGTCGAAATTCGTGATCATTTTCACCTTCATGGCATTCGGTGCTATCCTAACTTCCGAGGGAAGAACCATAAAATCAGCATGGGACAATGAACTCCGTGCAGTGAATAACGACCAAATGCACGAACAACGATCGCAATTTCTCAATCCGAGTCAGTCTCCTACGTACGATGATCATTCTGATGTGGGGAAGGAGGCGATTCCTTCGCCTACAGCACATGATCAGGCGGTCGATTTGGGCGAGTCAGAGGCAGTGGACAGGGATGATTTCCACCCCACAACCCCTGGGAGCAGCCCCAGAGTGGGCCATTCTTTCGTTGGCTTAAAGAAGGAACTTGTTCCACCAAAAGCTCCGAGCGGCAATGAGGAAAGGCTAACCGTTTTGGGGACACTAGACGATTTCGAAGGCACTAGACCAGGTCACAGCCCTGGTGTCGGCCATGCTTTTCAGAATGATGAACCAAAAGCGTAAAAACTTCAAAATAGAAAGTCGAAGCTATGCTGTGTAAGTCCTGTAAATTCTGGTTCAGTAAGGTCTCATGTCCCAAAATGTTATTCGTCAGTTCCTCCGGACATGGTTCTGCTTGGTGTTTATGAAATTATATGTCAATTCGGTATTGAACTATGTAGTTATTTAATGAAAAATAACAAGGCTTCTTTAGAAATTAACTGTTTATCATATGCGTTGCATGTTGTATGATGATCCTGTTTTCGGCTGTACTATTTTCTTCTCAATCTTCCCCGATGTTATGTTGTGGCCAGGCAAACTATTAAGAAGAAGTTTTTGTGTTATGTTCAGATTTTAAGAGGGAAATAAACACATGAATGATGGGCAGAGATTTAACAGAAAAATTGCTAAATCTCGTTCACAGAACGACATGACTACCTTTGACTTGGAAGTTGAACAAGGTATAATGCACCAATTTTTATATGTTTCTGTAAAGAACTTAAATATTGAAACCGGCCTACATGATCCACATGACTCATCCTCTCAAAGTTCTCTTTGCATATAACTGGTGCCCTGCAAATGAAGATAGAACATGAATGTATCCATATCAGATTGGTGATAATAGACAGGAAAACAAACAGAATAGTAATACCAGCGAAATAATTAAAGGAAAAAGAGGAAGTGCATTATTTGAACTTGTGCGCGATGCTTTGACCATCAAGTATAATTTGTTTACATAGTAAAGCAAACCCAAAAGATAATCTTAACCTCAAATTAGACCAATAAATTACATAAAAAGCCTATATGGGTTATGGTAGAAAGTGTTCTTATCCAAATTTCATATTTTTTCTATGATAATCTCTTTTACTCAAGCCACCACCCTCTCGTCGGTAATAAGCACGCTTTTGTTCACTCAATAATTGTCTGTTAACTTGATTTCAGAAAGCTTGGAATATGGACACTTAACTTAATTGTGCATCTTTTTGCATGTATAGTTAGCCGATTACTCATTCATCATTGCTGCAAAAATGAGCAACACCAGAGTAAGAAAATTATTTTTAAAAATCGAATTTATGTGGTTTGATTGATAGGACCTATTTCACAATGAGGAAAGCAGCAGATGATTTTACTATAAATTAAGCGATAAAATAGAAATTACAACCACAATCAAGGTATTCAAATGCTCTCAGTATTTCTCAGCTCCAATTACATTTACATATTGTTAAGCACTTAGGTCGTCAAGAAACAATCTTTGAATCTCACAAAAGAATTCACAAATCATACTTACAAGATTTAATATGCTTGACTTGAATATTCAAAGTGCTTGGATTGCTTTAGAGTTTAATTCACAAAGAAGTCGTCTCTTGGATACTCTTCACAAAGAAAATCCACCTCTTACAATGAAAATATTTGGATCCAAGATAGGAAACCTACTCAAGTAAGGAAGCCTACTTGGATGGGGTTTCCTTTACAGGTTCAATTTTGAGAAATATTTTCAACGTCTCCATATTGGCTTGATGTTTGAGTCAAGTCACAATTGTTTTGCTGGAATTTGAACTTTGTGGCTACTCTTCCCACAGCCTCGCATGGGATCAACCACAAGAGAAAACTTTCAAGTTCAAGCCCAAGCCAAGCTGGAACTTCATACCGGGGTCTCATCAAAACACCAACTCCTTTTGCACCTACTTCACAAGGATTCTTGAACATAATATTCTTGACCACACTAGGCCGCCTGTGTAGTCTCTATAGACAGAGGTGTTTACTCTTTTCGATGATTCTTCAACAAAAGATCTGTCGATGTTGATTTTGAAAGTACGTGGTGCTGGGGGTTTTCACCGTTGGGGTAAGTCTCTTTTATGGCCTTTATTCTTTTTCACTTTCCCCAATCAATTCATTCATTGCAATTGCTACCTCCACAAGGTGGTTTGGATCTGGGTTCTGTTTTCTTTAAGACAAAGTAGTTTCGAGTTTTTGATATGAGCCATAGAACCCCAACAAGTTCGAACAAAGGTGAGTTCTTTGGATTTTTATTGAAATGCAAAGAAAGATTTGACCAAACAACTTTTGTGCATGGACATAAAAGAAACATATGCTTAATAGTTTTCGGTTTCAATACAAAGCACAGGTTGGCTTCGGGGCATAGTATTCTGGCATGCGGTCCATAGGAAGAACCGAATCTTTGAGCAGTACTTGCGCGCTGAATTTTGTTTTATTAGGCTGATAGGATGTTGATTCTAAGTCGAGAATCGATTTACATTTTCCTTTCTGATGTTGTAGTAGCCGTTTCTGAGTAATTGCCAGACTTGGTATTCACCCAGCCCATTTTATCATTTGTCAGTTGTTATACTAGTGTGACTGAGTATATTTTTTACAGCCTGCTCATCAAACATATTCTGCACAATCCGTTCATTCCGGTTCGACTCCTCTCGGATAATCAACTTGGCCACCTCCCGTGGTTCCCCTCTCATAGCAGTGCCCCCAATTGTTCGACTTCTAAGCCATTTATCTTCGCTGATGTTGATTCTTTAACCATTCCCAACTGACCACATTACATCTGGGGATATTGCATCTCTTCCCATAAGAAGACATTCACATCTCCGAAGGGATCAAGATCCTTTTCCTTGCCTGCAAGAAATTGTAGTTAGGAAAAGTATATTCTTTCAAAAGCTGGCTACATAAAGATCCACACTCCATTACGTTATTCTCCACGCTTGTTTACCTAGTATGCCCTTATTGAATGCAATTAGGTCCCTAAAGCGAAGTCCACTCCAAATCCTTCCTAAATTCTAGAACTTCCCGTTATCTCCAATGTTAAAGTCCATAATTCTTCTTTGCAATTTTCCATCAAAAAACAGCCACATTCTTTTCGATTGCTTTACATACTGAGACTGCGATTTTTTTCGTTTGATGAAGTGCCCCAACTTGATTATGCTTTTAATCAGGCCATTTTGTTATGTTTTCTGCCAAAAGAACATTGAGAAGTTAACCACGGCTTCACGGTTTGTTTTTCTTTTACCACCATGATCTCCGTTTGAATTTGCGATGCATTTCAGCAATTTACTCCATAAATTGGGGTATAAAATAGACAACTATACCTAATATCTATCCCTTCAGACGCTGGAACTCTTGATTAATTTCAAACTAGAGGAAAAAGAAAATAACTGAAAAACAACTATAGCCCTTCAGAGATAATTGACAGGTTCAATTCTTCCAATTTGATTGCTCTAAAAATTCCACAAAACTTAGAAAGCAGACAATCACAATCATAGTAAAAAGACGATTGACAATCAAGAAAGGAATCACCGCTCAATTCTGGATTCATGAAGCTGATTTTGAGAATTTGTGAAAACTAAACTAATTGAATTAAATCAAACAAGGATGCAGTAAAAGAAAACGTAAATTGCAGTTAGAGTCATAATTAAAATTTCATTAAACAATAACTGCTCCTAATTTCATTAAACAATAACTGCTCCTGCTTCACGCAATCTTCACATTTTGGCTTCGATATGTTGGTGCTGTTTTACACTGCTCTAGGGGTGCACAGTTTCGGGGTCGGTCCAAGTTATATCTATAACCTACAATGTACCTTGTCAGAACCAGTTCCCAAGTTTTTAGAATTTATAACCTACCCTGTCAATCCATTTTAGGGTCTAATCAGGAATTGACTATTGTTTTTGTTGTTTCATTTTTTTCTTTATTTTTTCTTTCATTTTTAGTTAAGTAAAAGTGAAAATGAACACAACAACAAAAATCCTCATTTGTTAATCACAACAATCCATAAAAGATGGACGCATAGAATAATATAAATAATTAGAAATTTCAAGATACATAACATAAAACCTAAATTATAGAACTTAAGTCCTCAATTATCCATGAAAAATTGCTCTAAATTCTAATCATTGGAAATTAAAAGAAACAATAAACATAGTGAATTACTTAACAATAGCTTTAAAGTAAAATTGCTATTAATTAGACTATAACAATTATTAGGAAACCTGTGACATCCTGGTTTTCTGATTTTGTTTTTGATTGAATGAGTTGGGCTTTTCATCAATGCGCCTATGGTCTTTTTCTTTGAGCTAATCACTTATGAGATAACTAATCTATCAAGTAAAGTCGTTTAGGAATCTAAATGCAATAGACTTGAGAAGTCGATTAGAAACCAACTACTTGACTGTGCTAATTTGCAAGATTCAATATGGCACTGTCAACATCGACCAGAGACCGCAAATAGGTTGGCTCGACTGAGACATGTGATTAAAGTGTGGGTGATTCCACCTAATTATAATATTCTCGTCAAACGGCACTACACCGATTTTTCTATCATTTCTATACCTTATGCCTGTATTTGAAATCTCGAGATTTTCATGACAACTGAGAGTTGCCTATAAGTCAAAGATGCATAATGTGGCTTGAAAATAATCAATCACGGGTTAAATGCGCTAAAAATTCATAAAAGCTACCCGGTAGGTTAGGTCACGTTAAAATCACGTCCAATTAAAATTAACCGCGAAATTGAATCTGATTTCAGAAATTGAAAGTTTTGTCATGTCACGATTTATTTTAGGAATGTCAATTCATCCTCCGAAGATTTTTTTGCAAACCCGAGTTTTTGGCGAAAATTCAAAGTTTGGCGAAATTGCACCGGGAAATTAAGAGGACTATTTTTTAGCGCACTTTTGGCCGTCAAGTTGGATTCGTTGGTGAGGAAAATCTTGTATTTGATGTGGACACCTTGGCTGAAATTTTTGGGCACCAATTGGATTAATTTGAGGTGAAATTGGATTGAAATTGAAGAGAAATGTTCAAAATTCGTAGGTCCATGCGGGGTGCAACATTTCAGCTACTTCTATGGCTTGTTGAGGAAGATTTGGGAGGGAAATAGCTGTTGTGGATATGGCTGAAGGTGGTGGGGCAGCCACTTGAGTGTTCTTGATATTTTGGTGTGCATTGAAGGCTTGTCCCCCCTCCTTTCCAACTGCAATAGCCATCTTCTTCCTCTTCCTTAGCTTTTCTCTCCATTGTTGTTGTTCAAGAGCATAAAAGACCAACATAAATCCAAAGGAGACCAACCAACCACCGTTGACTACCTCTAGCAGCCCATGCACGCCCATTGAGCCATTGCTAGTTGCTGTCACTCGTGAGCTTGAGCTGTGCATCCCCACCATCCCGCGTCTGCTTGCTGGCCCTCCGTTCACCCTGGTCGCCATCGCAAGTCCCCAAGCTTGCCTAGCCACTTGTCCAAGCCACCATCGACTTCGCTTGGTCCGCCGTTGCTGCCCGCCTCCCGCTTGCCTCGACCAACCGCTATCCTACCCTTGGTCCCCTTTAGTTCAGCCTTGGAGAAAAGTAGAAGTTCCAGCAAGGGTTGAAACTTTGTGACTCATTTTAGGCCCCATTCGGACCTCCCTTGGTGTTGCCGTAGGCTTGTGTTTCGATTGCCTTCATGTCGTTGTCGCCATGAACTCACTGGCCCGCTAATTCAATGAGTTACTCACTAAATCTTGCTTAGGAGGTTAATGATATTTAAGGGTTAATTAGATTAGCTTAAGTATGGTTTAGGTGGTTAGTTTAGTTTAATTAGTGATTTGGTTGGTTAATTAGGATTGTTAGATGGTTAGATTAAATTAGTTAAGGGCTAAATAGATTGTACTATTTGTGTAGATAGGTGCATTATTTTTTTAGGCCCATTTAGGTGGTTAAATTAGTGTTTTAGACCTAAGTATTTATTGATTTAAATTGTATTTATTTAATTAATTTTGTAATTTATTTAGTTATTCAATATTTTCCAGAAATTATACCGGGATAGCTCGTAGCCGGAATTTCGTATTGATTGTTGTTGTGTGATTAGTTTATGCAATTGAGTGCTAATTTATGCAATTGAGTGGTGATTGTGATTTTTTATTAATTATTTCAAAATTATGAAATTTCAGTATTTAATTAGAAAATATCGGGTGTCAGGATTTTACACAAAAATTGTTTTGAACTGTATCAAGTAGTGATATTTTAAAAGGAAGGATATCAATTTTTTTAAGGTTCGATTTGACCGTGTACCCACACACGATTATTTTCATTGGGTGTTTTTAATACGAAGAAAATAGGCCAAGTGCATTATCTTAATTGAAACATTTGAGTGCAATGCACAGTGTCCTTTGCTGGAATTGAATGATCGTGTAATGGTTATGAGAACTCGTCCCTAATGTGTGTCGGGTGGACGTTACTCCTATATGGGATGCCCCTGGACAATGGATGCTGGTCGTAATAGAGCCTGGACCGATACTCCTTCGGAATTGCCTTCTCAAGGTAGACGTTGCCGTGTTTAATGGGATAAGACGATGCTTGATTACGCTAGAAGACCACCAAACGTCGAGTAGGCCATGATTAAAATTGGAATGCATGAATGATTGAGTTAAACACACCTGATTATTAGTCAAAATTTTATGGCATGGAATGGGACGTGTTATAATGATTTAGCCTTATAAACGAGACCCCTATGATTGATTGAGATTGAGTGAGGCGTTCCAATTGATGTGAACTATACTGACGTGCAAGGAGGAACTAAGGCGAGGTGAGTCTTTGTGGTTGTGTTGTTAGGCAACCCCTAGGCATATTTCCTTCCTAATTGGGGTTTAGGGTGTAGACTTGCTAAGACGTTGTCTCACCCCGTAGTAGGCTTATCTTTTCAGGTCCGTAGATGGATGTGCAACCCATTCATTTTGGGTGGCCACGAGAGGTCGTGACCGAGCGCACCGTACTCCCTATCCACGGGAATCTCGATTGGACTCGTGAGCTCATGGTTACTACTATTTGGGTCAATGAGGGTCTACCTCAGTTGGTCCCTCATATATTCAAGGCGTGGTTTTGCCACAGGCCCAATGGTGTTTGGGAGGGCCCCTTGGATGGCTTTGACGAGTTTGTCGTCGATGGCGAGTATGTCGAGGAGCTCGATGCCCCCGGTGGTGACGTGATAGACCTAGATCTCAAGTAGATAGGGTCCGGGGTAAGATAGCTTGGTAGCTTCTTTTTGGTTTAGACTTTGTATATAAACTTAGTGTGTTTATAAAAGTGGCTTTTGTGAATTGATTATCCTGCTTTTCTATCCCCTCTTGAGTATTGTCTAGGGATTATTATACGCTTCCGCATATTTATAATTGATTGGGTTGATGAAGCATCCTGGGACGTCGTAATTTTGTTGACCACCGAGGGATATGCACGCGCTCAAGGTTTAGGGCATGACAAAACCTCACCATATATATATATATATATATATATATATATATATATGGTGAGGTATATATATATATCAATTCCACTTTACCTTATAAAACTCTATTTACCAATGATAATCTTCTCTTAAAGATAATCCATATCTATAAAGAGAAGTGGCATTTGTTATTGTTAACAAGAGCAAAGAGAGACTTCAAGGTTAACTCATGTTTGGTTCATCAGTTCCAATTTCTAGATTCCTCGATCCTAATCCAGTAGATAGAAACCCGTGAATTGAACCGTACAATATTGTTTCCTTCCTTCTTTTTGGAACCGGAACTTAGAATAATACTAGTTCCTATGACTGGTCTAGTCTAGTTCTTGCTTCCACCCTAGACCCATTCTCACCCTTACACTGCTCACAAACCCAAATTGTTGACGCCTCTAATGCTAACTCTATTATTGCCAACGATGCTATCATCTCCAGGCTTACAACTTTACTCCTTCAATTCTTCTTGAAAAAGACCATGATAGACACTCATGGGCATATGCCACCAAAGTACTGTTGTGTGAAATTAGAGCATTAAGTGGATGTTTGTAATGACTCGGGCTCCACTGTGTAATATTGTCCGCTTTGGACACTGAGTTCTCACGGTTTTAAAATGTGTCACACATATTAGAGAGACCCCAAGCCTTTATAAACTAGCCCTAGGACTCTCCCCTAAGCAATGTGGGACTAAAGAGGACCCATTCCCCTTCCCTTGGGCTGTCACACTCTCTACCTCTTAGAGCATAGCGTCCTCACTGTGGCCCTACACGCGGTCGGGAGTTGGCTTTGATACCATCTGTAATGACCTGGGCCCCACTATGTAATATTGTTCGCTTTGGATACTGAATCCTTACGGCTTTAAAATACGCCACACAGATTAGAGGAACTCAAAGTCTTTATAAACTAGCCCCCGGACTCTCCCCTAAGCGATGTGGGACTAGTGAGGACCCCTTCCCTTTCCCTTAGGCTGTCACAATGTTACTCATGAGGTAGGCTAATAATATCACATTGAGAGAAGTGAATAGGTGATTTCAAAAAATCGAAATAGACTATGGCGAAATTTAGCGTCAAGATGAATATGATGAGGAGCAAGTAAAATAGAATATGAATATGATTGGTTTCTATTATTATTCAAGTTATTAAGTTGTAAAACTTTGCACCTAGAGTTTTATAGTGGTCCGGCTTAGTTTAAGCTTATGTGCATCTCCCACATTAAAAGTCTACTAGTTGGATTTCACTAATCAATCAATGAGAAGTTACTGTAGCAAGTGTTGCTTGTACTTAAGCACAAGCTGATAGGACTCTATCTCCCACCTAAACACAAACCATCACTCTACCAATACCTCTCAAAAGATTACAATTGAATGCTTTCGAAAGACAAAATGAGAATATGTGAAATGCTCTTAGACTTGGGAATTCTCTCTCTCTCTCTCTCTCTCTCTCTCTCTCTCTCTCTCTCTCTCTCTCTCTCTCTCTCTCACTTCGATGCCTTAGCCTTCTTTTATACTCCTCAGCATCCATAATTTTCCATTTGAACAATTTTCAAGAGGACCAATCTCCAAGCTAGCTGTTGAACTGTTGTTGAGAAGATTAGGGTGGCCATTAAGGTTCAATGGTAATAGATTCCTTTTGATTGGGTCACCCCATACAAACAAATCTTGGTTTCCACAAGTGAAGTGTTTAATCTAACGAAAGAATCTTGTCTTAGGATGATTGTTAATCAATTAAGATATCTTATGTGATTAAATATATCGCAAAAATAATCTTTAAGATTGAAAGTTAATCAAAATCTTTTAAAGTTTGAAATCCATGCCAGATCACGAGTTTCAAATCTTTGAGAAAAAATATAATGCTTTTGAAGTTCATAGCAAGAGTTTCGTCGTAGGTAGAATAGGTGCTTTGCTAATATTCAGCCATCGCCGTACTCTAATGATATTCAGAGCCTTGTTGATATTTGAGTATAAATCTTGCTTACATCTAGCATAGTTTCATTGATATTCACCTAGTAGACATGCTGATATTCACACACTTCGTTGTTTCTTACTTCATCGATATGATCGATTATTCTTAATGAGATATTTTGATAACGATAATGATGTGGATTGTGTAGACATAAAAACTTGATGTTTCCAAGTCAATTGGAACTCCTCATTTCCTGGACTTGTTCATGTAGGTCTTTTAGTCATCAAGAATCCTTTTCGACATGAATATTACCTGAAATGTAAACACTTTTTACATTCATCAAAATCAATATGAACACTAGATAGTTCAGTCAATTTTAAAATATATTATGAGGTTTTCTCAGCAACTTAAACTCTTCATGATAACGTAAGTTGATCATAATGCACCAAATCGATAAAAGGGCTTGGAAGACCTCAAATGCAACAGATGAAATTTGTAAGATTCTTATATTACAATTTTCTAGCGTGGAAGACGTCAAAGAAATTTTAGCACTGAAATTGAAGGTCACCAACTGAACCCTGAGTCAAGATCATCTGCACATGTTAAAGATTTGGATTTGTCTGGCTCATAAAACTTGCAGAGCATAGATTTTTATCCAGTTCGCTTTCTGTGTTCTTATCTTTGGTCGTAAGAACAGCAATTATTATGATTTTGTCCTTTTTAGTTTTAGTTGGTCCAGCAGATGCTCCAAATGGGACAATCGGTCAACAACTCATAGATTCTTTAGAAAATTCTGGCAAAAGGTCACCATCAGACCAGTCCTTGACGACTCAATCATAGCTTAATTGATTCGACCAAAATATTTTTGTCTGCATTTTATGATAGTGGCATGGATTATAATATGCTGGTGATAAGCGTTCGGTAGGCTTCCGCCGGTGTAGGAACCAACTAAATCAAATTTGCTTTATGGACAGATTCAGTTCCATTTTGATTGGAGGATTGGTTGGAACAAGAGAATACCAAATTGGGGGCTCATCATTTGGTCCATTTCACTAGTTTTGAAGGACTAAACAAAACAACAACTTTGATTTTTAGGACAAAGAGGAGTGGTGGGGTTTTCCTTTGGACAGTTTGATGGTTGTGATGCATTTGACCCTTGATCTTTTCTTTTTCTTTGAGATTTGCTGTGCTAACTTAGACTTTGCAAGATGATTGTGGAATGTGCTTCCTTGATACTTATTATGGCAACTTTTTTCTCAGATTTCGGGTGGAAAGCATGAGTTCAACTTTTTTTTTTTTTTTGGGTCAAAAGAATGATTCCATTCAATTCTCAATATAATAGTCAACACATACATAGAAGGCTTTCAAATCTGTAAATGCTGAATAATTGTGGAACAAAACAAATGCCATAAAGCAAATTATAAAGCATACTATGTAGTTAGAAGCATATTCTCATTCCTCAAGGACATATCTGCCAATGCAATTCAATGGCCAATCATCAAATTCAGTGATGAGCATATGCTGAGATCTTTCACTCCTGCAATGGCTTGCAATGCACATTTAAATTCAATGTCTTCATCACCATTGCAGCATCGATATGTTAAACGAACACATTAAATACCTATAAGGAACATCTATATCTATATCTATTTTGGAAGAGTAAAATTCCCAGATCTAGACCTAAATCTAGATCAAGAGAAGAGAGTGACCTAATCTTCGAGGTTGTGGTGCCACATAATGAACATCCTCTTTGGTGGTTGTCAACTAGAAAAATGGCCGAATTGGTCTCCATGTTCACCCAAGATCAATTGCAGAAATATATTCACACACACAAACTACCAAACCATATTCGGAGAGAAAAGAAAAGACAATTAAAGCAATAAAAAGGAAAATAAAAAAACTAAGGCGAAACTTTTCAATATAGTTAAGAGTTCGATTTCTAAATTGCTTTCGATTATAACATTTAACTTTTAGGTCATTTTGGCACATCTAACGGAGGCCTTAAAAGAGCTGCGATTTCAAAACTATTTTTTTTTTTTTTTCCATATTTGGTGAGCATATTCTCAATTCAATGGGCATTCGAATGGGAATCGCAAATCCATTGATTCAAGGGAAAGACAATCATTTCCTCGTAGGGAGGAGGGCCTATTCTTTTCCTCTAAAATTGCACATATTGATTTCGTTTTCAAGGGTATCCTTACCTTTCTTCCTCTTTTATACTTCTTTTTGGGGCATGTTTGACTCTAATACCTTTTGAGTTCCAATATTGTTCTTCTTTATCATTGTTAACATAAAAAATGTCCAAGTAGATCAAGTTTGAAATACGGAGATCTTATTGTATGTTTTGCTCAATAACATCTCCAAATTCGGCTGAGTTAAAGTGGACATTTGTCGCGACCCAATTTTTTCGGGTTCAACACCTAAAACTATAGGTTAATGGATTACTAAGTCTTTAAGCTTAGCTCGGGCTCTTCCAAGCCCATACCAATTCGCGACTTAAATTTGAATTCTTAACATGCAAATGATTTTCGATCAGGAGTTGCCACTAATCTATTTTTGGTAGGTCGATTAGAAATCTAAGTAAAGTAACGAGAGATTTACTTTACTTTTACGAACCAGAGATTTATGAGTTCGGGGACTTGATTACACCAGACTATCCTAGTGCCCTTTCGGTACCTTCTTATTTCATTTTCAAGAAAATGTTTGGCAATTGAATTGATTTTAATCTAACTTATTAACATGTGAGGTGATCATACATGTGCGCATACCACCAATTTAACACTCAAGAAAGCAATTAAATAATGCAAAACATACCTAGAAGCAACGAAAACATCTGCATTGTTAAATCAGAATTCACATCAGCAACCCTATATATAATTTCTAATTAACACGCAATTTCAATTTTTTTTTCACTTTATTTAATGAAAATCATGCGATGCATGCTAATAATCTAATATGACATGGCAGCATGACCTAAACTATATGACATGAAGAAATGCAATAATTAAATGCAATCTAAATGACATAATTCTAATGACATGCAATGCAATGCAATAATATACAAAATTATTTAAACTAAAATGACATGCATCATACAATTTAGTATGTGAGTTATATGTCATGCGACATTTATTAAATGACTTAGTCTAATGACGGGGAAGTTCTAATTAAATGAACCTAATAAAAACTAAATGACTTGCATTTGATATTTCTATTTTTAAAAATGCAAAAATGAACTAGCTAGATTAAAATTCTATCTAATTTAAACTAAGGATTAAGATCCTAATTTAAACTAAGACATTATCTTAATCTACATGCAATTTATCTAAAAAGATGATCTAAAATGAAACATGCCATTCTAACCTAATATGCTCAATGATTTTTTTTGTGATTTTCTTTATGAAAATTTGAAATTAGAATTAATACATAATTAAACATGCAATCCAAATAACAAACTAACAACCTAATTGAATGCTTTTTTTGTTTTTTGCTTTTTGTTTTATATTTTTCTATTTTCGGAATAAAATCCCTATTCTAGATATGCAAGATAACAAGAAATATTCCAAAACAAACTAAATCCTAATTCAAATATTTTTTGGATATTTTTTAGTGGTTTTCCAAAACAAGCAATTATCAAATAAACATCGTATTTAAACTAATCAGGACATTCAATCAAATGAAGGATTAAAATAATCGAAAAAATAACATGTTGTCTCACAGGTCAAATTAACGATTATCTTAACCCTAATTATCACGACAAAAAGATCAAAATAACTAAAAATCTGATTCGAATTCTTACGGATCAAATTAATAGTTATATTGATTCAACACTTGAAATACTATCAACAAGCCCCAAAAATTAATATAATTAAAAAATGATCAAATATCTTACGGATCAAATTAATAATTACAATAATTATGAGGAAGACCCTGCGGATAATGCCTACAAAATTCATGAAATGAAGATCACTTCAAATTTACACAATAATAACTAAACTTAAAAGAAATAGATAAAATAAAGTTAATAGAAAAATAAAATAAAACTACCTAATTTCCTTTTCTTTTTCTTTTTTTTTGTTTTTCTTTTCCTGTTTTCTTCACCCATGGCTGAGCGGCTTCGGTGGATCACCGGGGGTTGGGTCGTCGGTGTTCAGAGCTCTGGCAAAGGTAGGCCAGTGAACCGGCGGTAGCAGAGGGATGCGGAGCACAGATCACGTGTGGGCGGATGGCCACCAGCGTCGGCTTTGCGGATGGCAATCGGCAGGCGCTCGGGCGGAGGAAGACTCAGGCGTCAGGGACTCAGAGCGGTGCGGCGGTCGCGACTGGCTTAGGGGCGACGAGCGGCGCGCGTCGACAGGACATTGGGGGAGCGAGATCGGTGCTTCAGTGCGGTAGATTAGGCTTTGAGCGGGTGCGGGGACTGAGTAGAGGGTGGTGATGGCGCGGTGCAATGCAAGCTGTCGGAGCGGGGCTTAGGCGCGGCAAGCTTCGACCACCGAGTGAACAGAAGGAAAAGCTTCGGCTTCAGGCTTCACGGACGGCAACCGGCAGGCTTCGTGAGGAGACAGCAGACGCGCGGCGAGAGACGAGTTGCTGTGGCGCCAGTGCTCGAATGGAGGGATGCGCAGTGCAGGGGCAGGGTGGTGCGACGACCAGCGGTGTGTGGGCAGCAGCGGTCCGGCTCAGATCTGCTGGAGTCGAGCGCTCAAGCAGGCAAATCAAGACAATGGCAGCGGTGTCGTCTATCGGGCACAGATCAGCAACACTCGAAGCAAGGACACGCGGTGATTGGAGGCCGAGCGCAGGCTGTGCAGGGCACGATGAGATCAAACGGAAGCGGCGTCGCTGCTGGGCTTCAGGGACGGGATGGCCAAGGGATACGCGCAGGCCAACACGGGGACTCGCAAATTGCTGGCGGAGGCGGTTCCGGCATCAGCTGGTGCAAGGCGATGGCTTCGTCGGACTGGCGGAGCGACGATGCAAGGTCCAGAAAGCAGATGCAAACGGCGAACGCGGGGGGAAAAGGAAGATGAACAGTGGGCTATGGCTTGCTTTTTCTTTTCTCTTTTCCTGCTGCAATTTCTTCTTTTTCCGCCTGCCGCACGTCCACCTCAAGTCTCTTATGCCTTCTGCACTCCTCTGCAATCGAACAAAAAAGGCAAGGGAGAAAAGCTTTCTTCTCTCTCTTTTTTTGTGTGTTAATTTCTTCCACCTCACAACCGAGAGAAAAGCCTCCCTTCAATGTGGCCATATTTTCAATTTTGTGTGGCCTCCTTTCAACGAAGAGAACCCTCAAAAAGCCCCCGCCGTATCTCTCACTGTACACGATTGCTTTTATAGGTAAAAAAATAGGTGATCTTCTTAGATTGTTTTATCTCGCTTTTTCAATATACACGAAGATAATCTATAACCTCTCGATCACCCCTAAAATCCTCTTATTTTCCTTATCTCCTTAATATTCCAAACGATCTTATCACCTAAAGACTAGAGATAAGATTGCAACCTGATTCCAAAAACCACCGTAATATCGCAATATTTTTTCACACATGTGCCCTATCAAAAAAATTCATATCCCAGAAAAATTTCAAAATTTCTATTTTTCCACGAGATAATTAAAAAACATGGGTTTGGGCCAACCTGCTCACTTTGTGGGCTTAGTCCAACTAATTTGAACCCATTTGCACTAGTCTAGTAAACAAGTGTAAAAAAATGTAAATTAAAAACAAATGTATTTAAATTTATATGCTATGCAATTAATATTTTTTCAAGGATAAAATTACCCCTAATTTTCTATGCAATAAATAAATAAACGGCTCGCCAAAATTTAGGTGTCAACAACATTCAAATTGACATGGCTCACAAGTAAGGCAGAGATTTTTTAAGCACACATTCAATCACTGTCACGCCCCGAACCCCAGACACACGCACATCCCTCAGTGGTCGATCAAATTGTGATGTTCCAAGGATGCGTCACCAACCCAATTAATTTATGCACATGCGAAAGCAAAATAACAATCTCTAGACAACAATCAACATGGGATAAAAAAGCAGGACAACAAATTTACACAAAACATATTTTATAAACAAATTAGGTTTATATACAGAAGTTTAAAGCCTAAAAGAAGCTACCAAGCTAAGCCTACCCCGGACCCAATCTACTTGGGATTCGGGTCTATCACAACACCGTTAGGAATGTTGATGTCTAGTGCACCAGCTACCTCTACTGCGGGCTCTTCACCCTCGGGCAATTGGTTTGCCTTGATATCAGTTATAATATCGACGTCCACAATAGGGTCAAGCTCCTCCACATACTCATCATCGATGACAAGCCCATTGAAACCATCCAAGGGGCCCTCTCGAACACCGTTGGGCCCGTGATGAAACCACGCCTTGAATTGATGAGGTACCAACTGAGATAGGCCCTCATCAACCCAGATGGTAGTCACGATGAGCTCACAGGTTAAGTTAAGGTTCCCGTGGATATGGAGTATGGTACGCTCAGTCTTCGCCTCTCGTGGCCACCCAAAATGTACGTGGCGCGCCTCCATCTAAGACTTGTAAAATATTAAACCATGATAGAGTGAGACAATGTCTCAGCAAGTCCACACCATAAACCTCAATTAGGTGGAAATTCACCTAGAAGTAGCCTAAACACATGTCATATAAGACTTACCTTGCCACAACACCTCCCTGCACGTCGGTATAGCTCATATAACATATGCATACAGTACATACAATCAATAATTGGAACACTTCAACTCATATACCAATCAATCACAGGGGTCCCGATTATAAGAACGAATCATTATGACACGTCCTATTCTATGCCACACAAATTTGTCCCATAATTGGACATAGCTAATTCACTCATTCAAGCGTTCTAATTAATTACGACCAAACGACCACAGCCAACTCAAAAATTGGCGATCATCCGGTATAACCGGGTGTCGTCTCGCTTCGTTGGGCATAACAACGTCTATATCTAGACGTGGTGCATTCCCGAATGAGTATTGTCCAGCGTAAACGCTTCGTGATGGATTCCAATAGCAATCACACGTACATCTAATCTCGGCCAAGGATATCGTGCTTTGCACTCAAATGCCTCAATTTCAAATAATGTATTTGGCCTATTTTCTTCATATTAAAAACACCGATAAAATAGTTGTGTGTGGACACACAGTCAAATTGATCCATAAAGAATGATACTTTCCCATTTAAAAATTCCATGATAGTAATTTAAATATTTTTTGCGTCAAAAATCAATACCCGGTATTTTTCTAATTAAATACCAAAGTTTCATATTTTTGAAATAATAATTCAAATATTATCACTCGGCATTCAATTGCATAAATTAGCACTCAATTGCACAAACCAATGCAACCACGACGATTAGCACGAAATTCTAACAACTGGCTATCCCAGTGTAATTTTCACTAATTAATAAATAATTAAATAAATTAAAAAATATTTAAATTAAAACACTTAATTAAATTAACATAAGCTAACCTAACCATTCTAATTGAACTAGTTAAATCAACCTAACTAAGCTTGCTACATAACCTACTAAGCTAACTAATCTAAGTAACTAACCACCTAACTACCAACTAACCTAACTAAATAATTCTAATCAATCTAGTTTCATGAACTAATCCCACTAATCCTAATTAGCCTAACTAATCCACTAATTAGCATCTAATCCACCCTTAAGTGTAATTAGCATCCTAATTAGAGATTATGAGGTAAACTCACCGGTTTAGCGGGAAAACCGGTTTAAAGTGACGGCGACACAACAGTGACCACAACTCAGGTCTATGGCGACACCAAAGGAGGCCAAATCCAGGCTAAGAAAGCCCATAAGGCTCACGGTGGCAGTTGGTCTTCGGTTCCACTTCAGGTCAACTGGCTAGTTGCAGGGCTTGGCAGAGTTGGATGAGTGGCTAACCAAAGCTGGGATGGGGACAGGGGCTGGAGGTGGCATCGGGGAGTTGGCTTGCGGCAGAGGCGAGTTGGTGATGGGCTCAAAGATGGCTCGCAAAGGAGCTAGTGACTTAGTTGTTGGCCCGTAGGCGGACAGGGCTCGCAATAGCTCGAACGACCGGCGGGTGGCTTATGAGCTGCTGGCTGGTTCTGTAAGGGCTGGAAATGGTGGTTCAACAACAATAGAGGGTGAGGAAGTGAGGAAGAAAAAGAATAAGTGATCTGCAAAGGGGGGAGAAAGGAGCTAGTTGATTATGAGGGAGGAGAGGGAACAAAGAGGGAGAGAGGGGGGGATAAGGGGACACAAGCCAAGGAAGTCAAACCAAAATATCCTAAGCACTTGAGTTTTTTTTTCACTCTTATCTTCAGCCAACTTGAGTCAACTTGATCAATGGGTCACCCAATGCCAATTTCCTCACACATCTTCACTAAGTAGAGCTAAATTGAAGATCAAATTGCAGCAGCCCCCTAGCCCTATGAATTTGCACCCATTACCCTTCAATTTCTTCACAAATCTCTCTAATTTGATGGCCAAATTTGTTGATGAGGAAGCCCGTGCTAATTTCTAGACTTGCCTTCACAGACTAGTCCTTTTGAAGGCCAAAAATTCACTTAATTTTGCCCATTCGAATTTCCCACCAAATTAATTTGTCAAATTGATTTTTCCGCCAAAAATTCGGGCTCGCCAAAAAATCTTCACAAAATGAGTCAACATCTTAGAAATAAATCCTGACACACTGGAACTTTCGATTCCCTAAACCGAGTTCAATTTTGTGGTTAATTTCAATCGGACGCGATTTTAGCGTAACCTAACCTATTGGATAGCTTTTATGGATTTTATCACATTTGACCCATGGTTAATAAATTTCAATTTACATTTGTGCATCTTCAACTCATCAGTGACTCTCGATTGTCGTAAAAATCTCAAGATTTCAATTACGAGTATCGGGTACAGAATCAACAAAAAAATCGGTTTAGTGCCGTTTGGTGTGAATTTTGCAATCAGGTGAAATCACCTACAATTTAATTACGCCATTCTATCGAATCGGCTTATTTGTGATCTCAAATTGATTATAACGGTGTCGTATTGACCCTTGCAGATTAGCACGGTTGAGTAATCGATTTCTGATCAAATTATCAAGTTTATCTCATTTATATCCCTTAAAGGCTTCACCTGATAAATTAGTTATCTTGTGAGTGCTCAGAGAAAAATGCCATAAGCGCATTGATGAAAAGCCCATTTTCATCGCATCTTATAGTTTAACATAGTCAAATTTCATAGCAAATAGACAGGTTTTCGACCTCGAATCATATTGATTTTGGAAAACATAATTTATGGACATGAACACAGTTTTGGTAATGGTTTGAGCAATTTATTGCTCTTATTTTAGGAAGATATGGGTCAATGTGTTTTCATGAAAAGTGTTCGTTTAAGTGTCATTTATAACATATGCAAATTTGAGAATTTTTTGAACTCGTTTGGTTATTTTTTGGAATTAATCATAGTGAGGCGCGAGTGAACTTGGTTTTTGCCAGTAAAGGTCAGTAGTGGTCTTGTGATTGTTCTTGGTGTCTTGTTTGCTGGAAGATGTATATTTTGTGATTTGGTTGACTTTTGGCATGCTGAGAACTTATGTGTGATATCACAAAGTTGATTGTTCTATGTTTGTTATTTATTATTAGGGATAAGTGCTACAGAAGTCTTAAAACTTGTCATAAAATACAATTGAGTCCTAAAACTTGTCAAATTGTTTCAATTGAGTCCTAAAGTTAACGCCATTGACTTTTTTAATGGAAAATGCTGACGTGGTTTCATTTTCCACATGGCTTTTTTAATTATTTTTATTCAATTTAAAAAAAAAAAGAAAAGTTAAATTTATTTTTAAATTTTGTTAAAAAAAAAGAAAAGAAAATGGTAGCCATCGCCCATTGTCGGAGGGGCCGACAACCATCGCTGGCAGCCTTTTTTTTTTTTCCTTTTTTAAACAATTTTAAAAAATAAAATTTGACTTTTATTTATTAGTTTTAAATCTATTTTTTTAAATTGAATAAAAATAATTAAAAAGCCACATGGAAAATAAAAATTAATTTTAAATGCCAAGTCGGCATTTTCTGTTAAAAAAGTCAACGGCGTTAACTTTAGGACTCGATTGAAACAATTTGACAAGTTTTAGAACTTGATTGCACTTTTTATAAGTTTTAGGACTCAATTGCATTTTCGTGACAAGTTTTAAGACTTCTGTAGCACTTATCCCTTATTATTATTGCAAAAGGTGGCATTATGGGCAATTAAATAGAAAAACAATGAGGTGTCAGGTTTGGACGCCAAAATTTATTTGCTCAACAAAATAATGAGGTTTTAAACTAGTTGCGTGCAAAGTTTTAAGGATTAATTTTGAGTACAAGAACCCCTATGAATTTCTTTCCCAAAGTTTTAAAGAAAAAAAAGGGGATTACCCAAGTTTAATTCCAAAAGAGGGTGGTTGGAAAAGAAAATAGAAAATAAATGAGGTATCGGATTTGTACGCCAAATTTTGTTTGCTCAATAAAACAATGAAGTTTTATAGTAGAAGTGTACAAAGTTTCACAGATTAATTTTGAGTATGTGATTGCGTACGAACTTATTTTGAAAGGTTTTGAACAAAAAAAAAGGGTTGCAAGGTTTATTTGAAAAAGAGATTTTGATGTTCTTAGCTAATGAGGAAGATAACAATGGACTTGAGTGATGACATGCTCGTGCGATCACCTAAAGACCCTGATGCGTATGAATATGCAAGGTGATCGTCTTGATACGTATGAATATGCAAGACGATGCCTGATTAAAATCGGATGTTTCACGTCAACGGATGCCGAGTCGCGGTAGAGACCAAACTTATGCTCCTTATTGGAATAACGTCCTGATGTGAATGAATATGCGGAATGATGTTGTGCCTGATGGGGGGACGATGCTTGGTATGCCGAATGACTATCGACTTTTGAGTTGGCCATGACCGTTGGGTTGTAATAACTAGAACACGCCTGAATAATTATGATAATTGCGCCTGATTATGGGACAAAATTATGTGGCACGGTATGAGGCGTGTCATAATGGTTTGGCCTTATAATTGGGATCTATGTGAATGTTTGAAGAGTAAAACATGTGTTCCAGTTATTAAATTACACTTGCTGCCTTAATAATAACATATGTGTTGAGCTAACATGCAGGGATGTGCTGACACGAGGTGAGTTTTGTATGGTGCATGTTTAGGACCGCCTTTGAGGCAAATTTGTGTCCTAATCGAGGTTTAGGGTGTTGACTCACTAAGATTTATCTCCCCCTGTCATGGTTAACCTTTCTTAGGGCTGTAGAGTGAAGATTTGCTAAGTGCGGATTTGGTGGGTGCGAGATGCGACACCTTTTGGCTGGCCTTATCGCTAGTGAAGTTTAGATTAACCCTAGTCCCTGAAATTTTTTGAAAGGATCAGTAGTAAGGGTGCACATGATAAAATTTTTGGCCAAAAGTTGATTTGTCAATTTCTATTTCAAAAATTGAGAAGTTATAAATTTTAGTTTCTGATTTTTTCTTCAAATCTATTTCTAGAATAGAAATCTATTTTAGAAATAGAAAAATCAAATTGTATTACCAAATGGATTTATGTTTCAAACCTGTTCCGGGGAATAGAGAAACAGAGAAATAGAGAAGTAAAAATTTTATTATCCGCGCCCTAAGTAGGCGTAAGAAGGCTTGTAAGTATTAAACTTCCTAGGTTGAATAGTTGATGAATGAATATGTTGTTTTCAGACTATCCCTATTGTTTGTTTATTGACTGGATGTTTATTTAATTTGCTTTCGCATGTCCTTAATCAAAAGATAAAAAGAAAGGGGTCGGCAACTGTCTTGGGACGTCACATTTTGAATGACCACTGAGAGAAGTGCGCATACCCGAGATTTGGGGCATGACAAACTCACCTCGCCTCGGCACATCCTTACATATTAGCGCGTCACACATGCTCTTATAAATACAACAAGCATAATCAATAACCGAAACACAAAGTTCCCACTTTCCAAATATTCACATGGGTCCTGATTATAAAATAAAATCGTTATGACACGTCACATACCATATCTAACATTTTTGCCCCATAATCAAGTGCAAAGTATCACAACCATTCAGACTTGTTTCGATTATTACGACCCATCGGCCACAGCTAACTCAAAAGTCGACAGTCACTCGGCATAACCAGGCACCGTCCTTGCCCATTAGGCATGGCAATGTCTAGCACACCCCGTTTAGACGGCATTCCATAAAGGAGCATTGGCCTGACCTCAACTGCGACTCGACATCCCATTGACGTGGGGGCATATGAACTTAATCAAGCATCATCTCGCATAAACGTATCAAGACAGATTCTATTAAGTGACCATACAAGCATATATTTAGCCAAGAACACCATGCTTTGCGTTTAAAAGCCTTATTTTCAAATAATGAACTTGGCCAATTTTTCTTCTTATTAAAAATCTCACTAAAATAATCGTGCGTGGTCACGTATTCGAAATCGGACCATCAAACTTAGTACACTCCCATTTTAAGACTCCAGAATTTTATATAGTACTTTTATATAGTACATAAAAGTTGGCGTCCAAACCTGACACTTAGCATTTTTCTATTTAATTGCTCATAAAACCAAGTTTTATTATAAAATCAATAACTACCATTAAGCAATCAATTGCACAACATAGCACATACAAACCATCAAAATCACGCATAATTCCATGCAAGAAAACAAGCGTCAAATTCTACATGACACTTTATTTGCCACTAATTATGCTAATTATGATTAATTAAATGAATTGCAATTATTTAAGCTAAACCAACTTAATTAGCCTAACCATGGTTAATTAACCTAATTAAGGTTAACTAACCTAACCAAGCTAGTTAATACTAATCTAGAATTAACTAGAACTAATCCTCATCAAGATTAATCTAACCATGATTAGCACTAATCTAAACATCCCCTAAGCGTAATTAATAGCCTAATCAATTATTAGGAAGTTAACTCACGGTTTTCGACAATGGCAACGCAACGCGACGAAAACACAAAACAACCACGGCTTGCATGGAGGCTTGACGGTGGCTATGGCCACCCTACAAGTGCTTGGCTAAGGAGGAACAAGCAAAGGTGGCCGTGGGTGCTGTTGTGACTGGGATGGGGTGGTGCTGGCTGTAGGCGGGTGATGGTGCTGCTGGTCGAGATAGCAGCTGGACGTTAGACAATGGGCTAGTGAAGCTGCTGGGCTTCAGTGGTTGTGGCGTGGAGGTGGGCAGTGAAAATGGATGCTAGCAGCTGGGTGGAGCTGTTGGCGGAACGATGGTGTAGTGGTGGGGTGATGGTTGGTCAAAACATGGAGGTGGAGGGCTGGCAGTAGTGGAATGGAGATGGTGATGCTACTGGTGGGTGCTGGCATGAGGAGAGTGACGGTGATGGTGTATAGGAGAAATGGTGTGGTAGCATGATGTTGAGGGGATGAAGAAAACGTGAGGATGGGAAGATGAATGGGGTAGATTAGAGTGGTCGGCGGTAGCTGGGGAGTTCACGCATGGAAAGAGAGAGAGAGAAAGAAACAAACAAAAAACAAGCCAGCTAATGAAAATCTTAGGAAAATATCTAGCTCATCATCACATAAACCTCAAAGTCTTCGTGCCCCAAAGTCAAGTGCCCAACCAATCACAAAATTCCTCTAATTTCCACAATCAAAGCCTTTTTAGGGCAAAAAAAAAAAAATTCAATTTCTCTACCCATCCAAATTTCCTTTTTATTTTCTTTTTGTCTGAAAATCGTTTTTCCGCAAAATTTTGGACTCGTCAAAAATTCGCCGAAAGATGAGACGACGTCCAATAAATAAATCGTAATACTCGAACATCTGATTCCCGAAACCGAATTAAATTTCATGGTTAAAATTGATCAAATGTGACTTTAGTACAATCTAACATATCGGGTAGCTTTTAGGGATTTTTAACATGTTTGACCTGTGGTCAATAATTTTTTTTCCACGTTTGTGTATCTTTGAATCATAGACAACTCTCGATTGTCACAATATCACAAAGTTTCAATTACGTGTTCCAAATATAATATCAATAGAAAATTGGGTTATTGCCGTTTGACGCAAATATCGCAATTGTGCAAAACTACCCGCAATTTGACTATGTGATTTCATCGAATCAACCTATATTCCTTCGCTAATCGATTTATAATGGTGTCGTAATGACCCTTGCCGGTTATTATGGTCAAGCGGTCAGTTTTCGTTTGAATTCTCTAGTCTGTCTCGTTTATCTCCTTTAACAGCATCACCTAATAGATTAGTTAACTCGTAAGTGGCCAGCTCCGAGTAAAATAACCATAAGTGCGTTGACGAAACAACCATTTCCTCTATTTGGAATAGGGCGAAATTTCGGGATGTCACACCTTTTGTATTGGATGGTGGCTGGTCAATGTTCTAGTGGCGGCTCGACGGCGGTCTAGTGGTAGTTTGGCATTGGTATGGCCTGCGGTGAAGGAAATAAGTGAAGATTGAGCTTGAATGAAGATGAGAATGGCTTAGGGAGGTTTGGCTATCCAACATGAGGGAGAGAAAGGAGAGTTCAAGAGAGAAAATGGAAGTGAAAGTGTGTGTGTGTGTGTGTGTGAGAGAGAGAGAGAGAGAGAGAGAGAGAGAGAGTCGAATGTGAGGAAGAGAGAAAGGGAGGAGAGAGAAAGATCTTGTCCCTCATTAATACTTTCCCCTTCAAATCTTCCACATCTCTTAACCTAAGGCTTCCATTCAATGAAGATATGACATTTTGAAGAGGGAAATGTGAGAGTGAGAGGATGAAGAGAGATGGTCGGCGTAGGGGCAGAGGAGGGAGAGAGAAAGGAGAGGTCTTGTCTCCATAAATGCCAATAACTCCTTTGTCTTTTGTCCATCAAACTTATCCAATTTTAGAAGCAAATATCTAGCATTTAATGAAAAGATTGCACTCAAGTACATAGTTGAAGGCTAGGCTAGGTTAGGTAGCCTTTTTCCCTTCTTCCTTGCCGCCCAAATTCTAATGCCGCCCCTTTCCTTGCCCTTTTCCATTTTTACCCTTTTGTCTTTAGTCCAATGGGAGGGAAATTTTGCTCATTTCACTAAGATTTCGGGCTATTGATGCACTATTCATGTTCTTTTGTACATTTAATGTCAACATTTTGTTCAAAGTGGGCTTGATGAGCTTGAAGGGCCCATGGGCCTCCCTTGGCCACCCACCCCTTGGGTGTGTGGTCCTTGGGCCACCCATTTAGGTCCAAGCCCAATGGGTCCTCGTTCATGGCATGTTTCCACTTTTCCGCACTCAAATACCCTTATTGATGAAAAATCGATTTTTCGCCCATAAATGGCCTTCCCCGATGTCCTCATGGCCTATTGATCCTCAAGAAACTCTCATTCGATGATCACTTGCCAGAATAATTCCATTATGAAAAACCGAGTTAGAACAAGGAGGTCATAACTCTTCCCCCCTTAAAGAAATTTCGTCCTCAAAATTTGCAAGATCAACCACTTCCTCAAACAAATGGGGGTATTGGCTCTTCATAATATCCTCTCTTTACCATGTCACTCCCTCAGTGCCGTGATGCTACTAGATGACTTTGACCAAGGGAATGACCTTATTATGCAACACCCGTTCTTTTTTGTCTATAACTCGCATTGGCTGCTCGACATATGTCACTTTATCGTCCACCTCAATCTCTTCATAACTTAACACGTGTGTCAAGTCTGGTTCATACTTTCTTAGCATAGAGACATGGAACACATTATGAACCTGGGTAAGATTTGGCAATAGTGCCAACCAATGGGCTAAAGTCCCAATTCATTTCAAAATTTCAAAAGGTTCAATGAATATGGGGCCGAGCTTCCCTTTCTTACCAAAACTAGATGAACCTCTCATTGGCGACACCTTGAGAAACATGTGATTGCCAACTTAGAACTCTAGAGGTCTCCGTCGTTTGTCTACATAGTTCGTTTGGTGACTTTGAGCTCTCTTTAATCTTTCTCGAATGATCAGAATTGTATCCACAGATTGTTGCACTAGCTCGGGGCTCATAATTTTTCTTTCTCCTTGCTTATCCAAGTAGATGGGTGTTCTACAGGCACGTCCATATAATGCCTCAAATGCTGCCATTCCGATGCTTTGTTGATAACTATTGTTATATGTGAACTCAATGATGTGCAGTTGATCTTCCCATCCTCCTTTGAAATCTATGACACAAGCTCGTAGCATATCCTCGAGAGTTTGGATCGTTCTCTCATATTGTCCATCAATCTGCGGATGATAAGCCGTGCTGAACTGCAACTTTGTTACCATCATTGTCTGTAAGCTTTTCCAAAATAAGATAGTAAACTTGGGATCCTGATCAAAAGTGAATGTTATTGGAACAACATGCAACCGTATAATTTGCCTCATGTACAGCTCGGCATACCGATCCATAGCATAATCCTTTTGTACCACAATGAAGTGAGCCAGCTTGGTTAATATGTTGACCACAATCCAAATGAAATCATTACCTCTTTGACTCCTTAGTAGTCTCATCACTTGTCCCCAAGGTGATGCATTAGGACATATAAATCCTTTGTCCAACAACTCCTGCATCCGCACTTTCAGTTCCTTCAACTCTTATAACATCATTCGATAAGGAGCTTTAGAATTTGGCTCCGTCCCATGGACCAACTCAATCAGTGGTGTACTTGGTTTATTTAATTGGATACTAATTTGTACTATTTGAGTAATATTTGTAATTTTGAAAATTTATCTCAAAATTGAGTAATTTCAGTATTTAATCAGGAAACATTGGGCATCAGTTTATAACGCCAAAAATATCTTTGTGAACTATATTAAATGGTGGAATTTTTAAAAAGGGAAATTATTGTATTTTGGCTAAGATTAACCGTGCACCCACACACGATTATTTTATCAGGTATAATAAAATCAGAGTATCGCACAACTTTGGTGAGCATTATAAGTATCGCACAGCTTTGGTGAGCATTATAAGTATCGCACAGTTTTGGTGAACATTATAAGTACCGCATAGTTTTGGTGAGCAATATAGATATATAGCAGCTTCGGTGAGCATCTTTATATATCTATCAACTTTGATGAGCTATATCATTTATTTTCAGCTTAGAGTGAGCAATGCTTGAATGGATCGAATTTTATAGATGGTATTGATGGTATGGAATCGAGTGAATCGATTGATTAATGATTTGATTGAATTGAAGTGATTGGTTGAGTATTGAATCTTACTAACTTGCAAGAAGGAACTGATGCAAAGGTAAGTCCCTTGTCTTGTATGTGGCTAGATGGCCTTTAGGCGTATTTCCTTCTTAGTCGGAGTTTAAAAGGTGGACTTGTTGAGATGTTGTCTCACCCTGTCGTTGTGGGTTAACATTTACTGGACCTTAGATGATTGTTCCTCCTAAGCATTTCGGCCAGCCGAAGAAGGTTACCAAACAGATCTCTCAGATTCCTCTTCTCAGGAGCCAAGGAGACTGGGTTTATGAACTCATGAGATCCACTGTCTAGGTAGATGCAGGTCTATCCCGAAGGGTACCCAATCAATTCAAATTGTGGTATTGTTATGGGTGAGATGGACCCAAAGAAGGTTCCCTACCGGAGTCTAAGATTCCTATGTTGATGCTAGAGATCGTTTTTGACAAGGGTATGGCTAACCCTTTTAGTGGTTCAATGGTAGACCCGAGTTCCCCGGAGCTAGAGACTCTAGAGCCTTTGATTGAGGATTCGAACACTTAGAGGACTAGTAGCTCTTTTGTTTTGTTAGACCTGTGAATATAAACTAGTATGGTATATGACTTAATCTGATGTGTATATAAAGTGTGTTGTAGTTTTAAAAAATTTGGCCCTGCTTTTCTATCTCATTTTTCTGTTGTTTGGAGATTTATTTATTCGCTTCCGCATGCGCATTAAAATGAATGAGTCGGCAACGCGTCCTGGGACGTTGCAATTTTATCGACCACCGAGGGATGGGCACGTGCTCGGAGGATTGGGGCATGACACATAGTTCCAATTGTATTAACAACAATGGGCTTCTAATACTTAATTGTATTAGAATGTGCATTCATCATTTGCATATGGATTTTCTAAACTCCCACTTGTCAATAATTTAGATAATTTCAGAACTTCGAATCTTACAAGATTTGCGTTTAATACAACTGGAGTTATTTCTAATAATCAAAAGTTCGTCCTCTTATAATAAATTATGGCCGTCAAACATATGCGCCAAACTTTATGAAATTATTTTAGAATCAAAATGGACAAAGCTACTAATAAAGTAGATTAGATGAGAGCTCTAAACTTCAAAAGATCAAAATCAAGCATTAACCTGATTGAAACTAAACTTTCTTGAAATAGAATATGTGTACTAGTTCATTATTCCCCTTTTCTTTTTCTTTTTTTTCACTAGTTCATTATTCAAATAAGGAAATATTGCATCTTTCAATACAGCAACACTTTTGCAATAAGTGCCGTTAGACCATAAAAAAAGAAAAACACTCTCTAGCATGACTTATATAGGATATTTAGACATACACTAGTATAGCCAAATGCCATAGATGAGCCGATGTGTTATTTTACATGTGGTGATATTGTTATTTGTCAGGCCTTGTTAATGTTGGAGAATACCCGAAGGATTTTGACGATAACTAAACTTAATCCAAATATTTAGTGAGTTCATTTAAATGTGTTGAGAATGATATCTTAGTCATGTCAATACTAAGTTCTGATTGTATAAGGATTTGAGCAAAATTTCAGAAAGTCCAGAAATCTGCAAAATGAAGGATCTAAAAGCAAAATCTTGAATCTACAAAGCAGTTAGACCTAATCGCCGGACACTTTTCCATATATAGATTTGAGGAATATTGGAGTTTCTCAACTGAAGACCCAGCTCATAACAATAAGATATGATATTCCAAGATTATTTATGTGAAAACTCATAGACTAAATCGCTCAAGAAATTAGCGACAAGGCGTGATCGAAACCTGCCAACAATAAAAGCCAACTCACCATCAAAAGAAAATTTGATTGACAGCCCAGTTTGAGGGAATATTCTGCACGTGTTTCAAGGAATTTTGCCAAGATTTTTTCACGGAGTACAAGATGACATAATGCCTACTTGATTCAAGTACATCGTTCACACTGGAGCTACAAATTAGAGAAACTTGGCAAGAAGTCATAACATCGAAAAGGGCGATAACGAGAAATTGAGTATGCTTGAGATGTTCATGAGTCCATCTCTTTTGTAAGCTTGTAATACTCATTTGAGTGTTCTTTCAAAGAGTTGGCAAAAGTGACAAACCCATTTATAAACACATAAAAAAAAAAAAGAAGAAGTGATTGTACTTAAAGTGAAGGCATTTATATATTTAAGAGATAAAGTGTGCAAGCGACTTTTTCAGAACACCTAGAGGTCTGGTTTAAAATATGGGGAAAGAACTGTTGCACTGTGTGTACCAGGTGTGAGAACAACTATTAAAAGGTTTAGTGGTTCCTTAGGCTATAGCAGGGTTGCTATAGAAAAAATCAGGTTGCGTTTGGTAAGAAGTTCTACATTTTTAACAAAGTATTATTTGTACCCTTGGCGTACCCAATGGAATTCGACCTATTTGAGCTATTAGAGCTAAAAGAGAGAAGTAAGGAGCCACCTAAGCCGAATCTTTAAAATCCTGATTGCAATTTCTCTTTCTCTAAACTCTTTAATTTCTGATTGGTATTTCCAAGATAGTAAAACAAAATAAAATGTATATTTTTTATATACTTAACGCAAAAACTCCATCTTCACACGTTTCCCAATCGCATTACCTTTACTTAAGAAAGCACTTTAAGGAAACGCGTTATTATTTTCTGATTGTTCATTTCATTTATTCATCATATGTCATGTAAGAGGAAAAATACAAACAATTGTTAGTATATATTAATTTTGACAACATTATGTCGTGATCTCGTAGGAATTCTCAAACAGTTGGAATGATGTCCCACCGCGATTCGATCTTCATGGGACGGTGGTGCATGGATTAAATAAGGGGTTCGACATTTATGTGCTTCTGCCCCAGTTGTGATGTTTTTTTTTTTTTAAATACGACTCAATGCCCCGACCTATTAAAGTGAATATTAAGTCATGATTACAACTGCTAAAGAAACCATCTTTCTTTAGAATAAAGATATTGAACATGATGTGACAGAATTTTGTTGGATATTGAATATGATCCACCCTTTCACTTGAATGTTATTCTTGCATCACCGGGTATACCAACTTAACAAATGAATGTTAGTATGCCCAATTGTTTATCTTATGAGTTAGGTCAATGCGTACTCTAGGGACACAATTATAAAAAACGTAAACTAAGTTTACTTAATCAATATTTTGAAAATACTCGCCAAACAGTCCTTTTTTTATTATTACTATTAGCAATCACAAATAAGTCTTGTACATTCTAAGCCAATTTTAAAAGCTTAATTATGACAACCATCAAGAAATGAAGGGTCAAACAATGGGAAAAGTACCCAAAAAAATCTTAAACTTATTACGCTTATACCAATTCAAGTCTAAATCTTTTAATTATGTCAATTAAATTTAAACCTTTTGATGATTCACCAATATAATCCATCCGCTCAATTTTGGCGAAAACTCAATGACATGAACATTGGTTGTCATACATGACATGACTGACACTGACGTGAATAGTTTTTAATTTTTCTAAAATCTTTCTCAAATTTTTATAAGGTTGCTAGCCCTTGCTTGTAGCTAGCGAAGGTTGGCCAATGAGAGTTGTAAAAAAAAAAAAAACTATTAAAAATGTAGAAAAAATTTAAAAATTTATAAAATTTATCCACGTCAATGCTAGTCATACCATATAGGACGGCTATCATCTATATCAATAATTTCTAGCCAAAATTAGTCGGATGGACAATATTGACAAATTGTCAAAAGGTTTAGAAAACAATTTGAATAATTGAAAAGTTGAAGACTGAATTCATAAGTGCAATAAATTTAGAACTTATTTTATACTTTCCCTATCAAAACACAAAGTACATAAGTTAGGGTTCACTTGAATTTGTCCACCAAAGAAAATGGTAACTGTCAACATTTTATGCTCCTCTAACTGGAGAGTACATATAATTGGCGAAGCCCAAATTTGCTCACTTTGGTTCTTCTCTAATTGAGTCTTCAACCTTCTTAATTGAGCTAATATAGTCCAAAACGTTTGAATGAAAATGCAATTATATCTACTCTGCCAAATCTTGCCTAATTTATTCGACATAGCAATCCAGTGACTATTGGTCATCTGACAAGTGTCAAGCTCCATTATTTATTATCGAGAACTCTTCTCTTACTTAAATTACCTGAATTCCATAGTAGGGCAAATTAAGAGCAACGTGCAAGATCATTTCTTTGTTTGCTCAAACTTGATGTATCTTTCTTACAATTTAAATCCATGGTAGATAGGTAATTATTATTAGATATCCTATGTTACTTACTTATAAGCACCCAAAACTCTTTTGGAAACCATGAAACAAGGTCAACCGAGAACGGTCGTTGTCTGCCCTTGAGAATATTCTTTTTTTTTTTTTTTGGTCAGAACCCTTGAGAATATTCATAAACTACAAAAATAAAAAATAGAAAGGTTTTCTTCACCACTATCAAAAGGTCAAACAAGCAGTGTCCACTGTCCAGTTTTGGATGGTGGAGATTTTAGACTGGTATATTAAAATCATCAGAGTCGGTGAGAGCGCTTTTTCGTCCTGGTCTTTATCAATGATTGAAGTGGTGAAGCGCAAAAGAACAACACTAACATAAGCACACGAGAGAGAAGAGAGAGAGAGAGAGAGAGAGCATGGACATAATATATACTAGTGTAATATGCACTTTGAGTGATCTTATGGCAATAATCACCAACCGCAAACAAGAAAAGAACCACAATGAGGTCCATATACATAGTTTAATATGTAATAGGCCAGTGGGTTAAGATTCTCAAAAGGTCATTCTCTCTCAAGCCTATAAATAGCAATGCAGAGTTCAAGCGCTTCTCATTCAGTTGATTATATTCCAATTTGCCCATTTCTTCTCATTGCACGCTTCAAAGTAGAAAATTAAACTTCCTTTCCTACACTTCTCTGGCTATGGCTGACCTCCAAGTAATATCAAAATTCGCAATCATCTTCACCTTCTTCGCGTTCCATGCAATTCTAACTTCCGAGGGAAGGTCATTGAAATCGGCATGGAAGGTAGAATTCCATTCCGTAAACAACAAAAACCAAGCGCGCGAACAAGTATGGCAATTTCTCACTCCGAGTCAGTCTCCCAGGAATGACGACCATTTTGATGCAAGGAAGAAAACCGCTCCTTCACCTACAGCACATGATCAGGCGGCCGATTTGGGCAAGTCAGAGGCAGTGTACAAGGATGATTTCCGCCCCACAGAACCCGGGTACAGCCCCGGAGTGGGCCGTTCTTTCTTTGGCTTAAAGAAGGAAGTTGTTCGAACAAAAGCTCCAAGTGGCGATGAGGAAAGGCTAACCGTTATGGCGACACCAGACGAATTCTCATCCACCAGACCGGGGCACAGCCCCGGTGTCGGCCATGTATTTCAGAATGAGGAACCAAAAGCCTAAATTCTTCAAACTAGAAAGTTGAAGCTGTATTTTGTAAGTCTAGTCAATTCTCGTTCAGTTAGGTCTCACGTCCCAAAATCTTGTTCCTCAGGTCCTCTGGAAATGGTTCTGCTCGGTGTGTATAAAATCATTTGTCAATTTGGTATTGTACTATGTAATCATTTAATGAAAAGATTTCTTTTGAAATTAACTGCTAATTATTCTGAAAATGCGGATCAGCTATCATATGCATTGCATGTCGCATGATATTCTAGTCTTCTGCTGGACTACTTTCTTCTCAATTTTCCCCAATGTTATGTTTGGCCCGGGAAAGTACTAAGACAGAAGTTTTTTGTCCAACTAGTAGGAAGCAAGCTTCCGACGGGAACTACCAGTGGTAGACCAGTAAGTCAGTGCCTTGCCTAAATGCATTTCTTATTTTAACATGCCGGCACCCACACGCCCTATCCCCCCATTAAGAGAGAGTTTTTCCTCCCTCAAATCCTTGGCAACGGATACTTGTTATTGATCGTTACCTGATTGAGTTGCGGATAGTTGATGCAAAGGCGCAACGAAACATCTTTCTTCCTTACAAACAGAACTGGTGCTCCCCAAGGCTTCCATTAGAACGTATAAATCCTTTGTCCAACAACTTCTGCATCTGCACCTTTGGTACCTTTAACTCTGATAGCGCCATGCAGTAAGGAGCCTTAGAAATTGGCTTCATCCCAAGGGCCAACTCTATCATGAACTCGATCTCCCTTTCTAGGGCCAAACCAAGCAATTCCTCAGGAAACACTTCAGAAAATTCCTACACCATGGCAATGTCCTCCATCTTTGGCTCCTCAACTAACATATCAACTACGGTTGCCAAATAACCTTAGCAATCCACCTTGTCACGCCCCGAACCCTGGGTACGCGCACATCGCTCAACGGTCAATTAAAAATGCGACATCCCATGACGCGTTGCCAACCTATTCTTTTTATCTTTTAATTAAGTACATGCGGAAGCAAATTAAATAAACACCCGGCAAACAATGGGATAGTAAAAACATGCTAGTGATTTTTCACAAACTACGGTTTATAAACATACCAATTTAACCCTAGAAGTTTATATACACAAGTTTGTCTAGAAAAGAAAACCCCTAATCAATCTACACCCCGTATCCCTCTGACTCAGGCTTGGGATCCTCTATGACACTATCCAAGATGTCGATCTCCATGGGGTGACCTACCTCCCCATCCTCCGTCCCGACGGGCGGCCTATCAAAATCCTGGAGAGGACCCTCCCGAGCACCATTCACTCATTAATGGACCAAGCTTTGAAGTGATGAGGTACCAAATGAAGGAGTACTTCATCAACCCAAACCGTAATCACCACTAACTCGAGAGTCTGGGTGGTCCCGGGGATAAGGAAAAAGGTAAACTCTGAGTCCATTTCCCATGGAACCCCGAACCAGACTGGACGTATCTTCATACTAAAGACCTGAAAAAAGGTTAACCACAACGAGGTGAGATAAATCTCAGTGAGTCAAAACCTTAAACCCTGATTAGGACGCAAATTCGCCTCGAAGACGGTCCTAAACACGCACCATACAAAACTCACCTCACCTTGGCGCGTCCCTACATATTAGCTCATCACATACACTATTATCAATGTAACAAGCGTAATTAATAACTAGAACACATAATTTTCATCCTTCAAACATTCACATGGATCCCGATTATAAGGTAAAACCGTTATGACACGTCTCATACCATGCCACATAATTTTGCCCCATAATCAAGCGCAATAACACAACTAGTCAGGCGTGTTTCGATTATTACAACCCTTCGGCCATGACCAACTTGAAAGTCGGCAGTCATCCGGCGTAATCGAGCATCGTCCTGCCCCGTCGGGCATGACAACATCTAGCATCCTTTGCCTAGACGACATTCCACAAAGGAGCTTCGTTCCAAAATCCATCCGCGAACGGCAACATCCAGCATCCTCTGCCTAGACGACATTCCACAAAGGAGCATCGTCCTGCGTAAACCCATCAAGACAAGTTCCACTTAGTAACCATGCAAGTACATCATCAATCAAACACATTTCTTATCTTCCGTCAATTAGCCCAAAACACCAAAACTCCTCTTCAAATAATAAACCTTTCAACCCCTTTTTGTTCAAAATTTTTTGAAATAAATTCGTAGGTGCTCACGTACTCAAAATTAATCCGTTAAACTTTGCACGTACCTAATTTTAAAACTCATTGTTTTATTGAGCGAATAAGTTTTGGTGTCCAAACCTGACACCTTTTTTTTTTCTATTTAAATGCCAATAAAACCATCTTTTGCAATAATAATGGATAATTATCATAAAACAACCAGTCACATAATATTGCACGTGTAGCACTCAAATTCATGCATAATCCTATCCAAGAAAACAAGCGTAAAATTCTACGAAACCACTAATCTGTCACTAATTACACTAATTACGATTAACTAAATAACTTGCAATTAATTAAGCTAATGCAACTTAATTAACCTAACCACAATTAATTAATCTAACTATGGTTAACTAACCTAACCAAGCTCACTAACCTAGCCAAAGCTAGTTAACCTAACCAAGGTTAATTACACTAATCCATCTTAGTGCTAATCTAACCCCCTAAGTGCAATTAACATTTCAATCAAGGATTAGGGAGTTAACTCATTGGATTAGAATGGTGGCGGGCTCACAGCGATGGCAACATGACGGTGACGAGAACTTGAGGCTACCGTGTCTCAAATGGAGGCTTGATGGAGGCTATGGCGACAAGGGGAAGCTCATGGCCAAGAGGGGCTTGGCTTGGGCTGGTCTCGATGGTTGCTGTGGCATGAAGGTGGACGGTGAAAATGGATGTTGGTAGTGGGGTGAGCTAGGCTGGTCGATGGTGGAACAGACGGTGGTGGAGTTTTAGTGGCTGCTGGATGTGTGGTAGCTAAGGGTTTGGAGCTGTTGGACACAGGCAGTGGCGGTGCTAAAGTTGTGGTTGGGTGGTGGCGAGGAGGAGGGATGGTGGTCTCGGTGGAGGTGGTCAAGCAGTGGGTGGACAGGTGGTTGATGGATGACAGTGGAGTGGGGGCTACTGACGTTGGGATGGGTTCGTTGGCTATGGGGAGAAAGATGAAGGTTGCTATAGCTAGGAGAGAGGAATGGACGTGAAGGAAAAAGTAAGAAGAAGAAGTAGAGGGAAAGACGGGTGCCTAAATGTGCGCAGGAGGAAGGGGATTAGAGAGAGAGAGAGAGAGAGAGAGAGAGAGAGAGAGAGAGAGAGAAGGGAAGAAAAAAAGTCAATTGGTAAGCCAACGGGAAGCTTAGCAAAATATCAAGCTCATCATCACATTTACCCCAAAGTCTTCATCCTTCAAGGTCAAGTGTCCAACCACTCACAATTTACCTCTAATTTCCCAAAAAATCAGCCAAAATAGGGTAGAAAAATCCAATTATTTAGCCCATCCAAATTTCCACTTTTATTTCTTTTGTCCGAAAATCATTTTTCCGCAAAATTTTCGAACTCGATGAAAATTCTCCGAAAGATGAGATGACGTCTTATAAATGAATCGTGACACGCTCGAACGTTCGATTCCCAAAACCGAATTCAATTTCGTGGTTAAAATCGACCGAATGTGATTTTAGTACAACCTAACCTATCGGATAGCTTTTAGGGATGTTAGCACATTTGATTGGTGGTTGATAATTTTCGATTCACATTTGTGCACCTCTGAATTGTAGACGACTCTCAGTTGTCGTAAAATTGTGAGGTTTCAATCACGTGTCCCAAATATAATATCGATAGAAAATTGGGTTATTTTTGTTCAATGCGAATATCGAAATCATGTGGAACCACCTACAATTCGATTGCATACTTTCGTCGAATTGACTTATATCCGTTTACTAATCAATTATAACAGTCATGCCACGATCCTCAGGCGTGCGCCCATCCCTCACTGGTCAATTAAATAGCAATGTCCCAGGATGCATCGCTAACCCATTCTTAGTTTTATATGCATGCGGAAGCATAATAAAATCCCTATACAATAAAATAATGGGATAAGAAAATATGACCATTTTTCACAAAAGACCTTTTATAAACACATGGGTTTATACACAGAAACCTACAAAAAGGGAATCGACTTTCATCAAAATAGAATTGTTCTATGACTAACTAGTCAAACCAGAACGCTGGTTCTTCAGGCTTCACCTTCTAAACTTTGAGCCTTGGGTCCTCCACCGTTGTCAACTAAGGACCTGAAAATAGTTATACAATAATCAGTGAGACAATGTCTTAGGAAGTTCAACCCCTTAAAACCTGATTAGGAAGCCAATACGCCTTAAGGGCTACCTAAGTATAATACGGGTCAGAGGACTTACCTTGGCCTCAGTTCCACCCTACAAGTCAATATTATTTACAGATGTCTCAAATCACATCAATCAATCTATTCATAACATCAAATCAAATTATTAATCAATCGACTTTGTCAATTACATGTCATCTCGATCATTTCTTGGTTGGCTCATCTCATACTATCTATAAGTCTATCCATATCAGGACTGCTCACTGCTAAGCTGATAAATAGATAGTATACCTCGCTTCTGAGATGATTGGGTATACTGCTCTCTGCTAAGCTGACGTATTGCCAGTAGGTTGATATAATATACCGGTATACTGCTCTCTGCTAAGCTGATATATCGTCCGTAAGCTAATATAATATACCATCTCAATTATACAATTAATTCAACATTTTTTATCATTCTCGATAAAATAGTCATGTGTGGATACATGGTCGGCCTTAGCCAAAATATACTAATTTCACTTCCACAAATCCCACCATTTTATATAGTCCACCAAAATATTTTTGGCATTGTAAACTAATGCTCAGTTAATTTCCGATCAATTACCGAAATTAATTAATTTAGGAATAAAATCCTAAAATCACAATTAATTTAATTCAGCACAAATTAGAGCTCAAATAAAAAAAAAATTTGCACCACAATAATTAGCATAAAATTCTAGTCGTCGGCAATCCCAGCCTAGTTTTCGAAAAATAAATATTACATAAATGCCAATAAATCCAACTTAGGCCCGTAATGCCTAGTTGGATGCCCAAACGAACCCAGAAAATTTCCAAGGTTCGTTAAATAAATACTAGCACGTATCTACTCGCTAATGGCATTATCTAACCACCTAACATGCATCGGCATATAATTAAATTAACTAATCTAGTCTAATCTATCCACCTAAACCATGCTTAATTAATCTAATCAACTCTTAAGTATAATTAACCTACTAAGTGATGAATAGTGAGTTAAACTCACTTGTTTGGCAAGTCGGTCAGTTCAAAAATCGATAGGAACGCAACAAGGAATAACTTCCTTCAAAGTGGGCCTAGCAACCGAGGTCGGGAACCACCTCAAAACGGGCTCGAAAGTTGCTAGAAAACCAACTTTTCCTGCTCTTTGTCCGCTACTACAAAATAGAAGAAATGGGGCTGATTTGGCGAGGCGAGACTGACGGAGATTGCACGGGCACTTAGCAAGCTAAACGGCGGCTCCGGTGGCTCCCACAGCCACTCACGGCAGCTGGATAGCCTCCTGGACGGCAAGACAACCTCCAAGAATGGCGAGCTGGGTGAAGCAACTCCGCTTGACACAACTGAGGCACAGCAAGCTGGAACAGGCGAGCGGTGGTGGAAACGGCAAATGACTGAGGGCAATGGCTTGCTGGCTTGCTCTGGCAGCTTCTCTGCTAGCCGATGGTCTTCGAACGGCAAGAACAAAGGGAAAGAGGGCAGTGAACGGCAAGTGAGGGGGAGAGAGGAAGGAATAAGGGGACAAGTGATCCACCTTGGCCAATTTTCTCTTCAAATGTTCCCCCTTGCCCATCCTCAGCCACCAGCACCTCCTTGGCTGCAATTTAGCCAACAATTCTTCAAATACAACCCTTGAAATGGTCCAAAACCATAGGCATAAGGGAACATACGAATTTGCATAATTTTCTCTTCAATTGGACACCAGTTCTTGCTTAAATCAACATGATTCGGCCTCGATAAATCTCGTTGTCGAGTCCTCGATCAAATCGATATTTTTCCTCACTAATACAACTCACTTGCTTCCCAATTTTGTGATAAAAAAAATGATCCATACCTTTTTCTAAACAAAAACGGCCCTAGCCAACTTTTTCCCAAAAAGTCTCAGTTTGCAGAAAAATCTTATGAGACTAAGTCAACACTCCTAAAATTAATTGTGACACAACAGAACTTTCAATTTTTGAAATTGAACTCAAATTCACGGTTAATTTCATTCAGGCCATTTTTTAGCGTGACCTAGGCTACCGGGCAACTTTTAGAAATTTTCAGTACAAATGACTCATGGTCGATTTTCTTCGAGCCACAATAAACCCACTTGATACATTGGCAACTCTCAATTGTCGTGAAAATCTCAAGGATTCAAATACAAACACAGGGTACCAAAATGATAGAGAAATCAATCTAGTGCCGGCCGACGAGAATTTTCCAATTTAGTGGTGTCACCCACGATTAGCCACACATCTCAATCAAATCAACCTATCTTTGATCTCAAATCAATTTTTAACTGTGCCGTAATGGCCTCTAAAGATAAGTATGGTCAAATAGATTATTCTTGATCGAATTCTCAGGTCTATCGCATTAAAATTCCTTAATGGCTTTTCTGGATAATCTAATTATCTCGAGAGTGATTAGCTTTGAGAACAGCCTTATAGGCGCGTCGATGAAATGCTCGATTTATTCAATAGAAAACAGGTTTGAAAATCTAGCATGTCACAATAGATGTGTGGTTTATAGTTTGGGGAGAAGACATGTCGTGCTATATGTATAGTGTGTGAACCATATTGTGTAGGTTCAATAATTATCAGGCTATAGTAGGGTTCCTATAGAAGGAAATCAAGTTCCACGTGGCAGCAAGTTCTATATTTTTAACAAATTGGAATTTGTACTCTTAGAGTAACTAGTGAAATCTAGTTGATTTTGGCAGTTAGAGCTAAAAGAGAGGAGTGGGCACACCTAAGCCGAATCTCCATAGATCCCATTTGCAATTTATCTTTCTTTAAACTCTTTTATTTCCAATGTCCATATTGCTAGTTTATTTTACACATGGAAGTCATAATTTTAATGGGGGAAAATTACCAAAAAAAAAAACTCCTAAACTTATTACAATTTTTCCAAATCAATCATAAATCCTTTTTTTTTTGTGCCAATTTACTTCTAAACCTTTGTAATTATGCTAATTCAATCCATCTTATCAAATTTACCAATCGATGATGATATGGGCACCAGCTAGCACTAACGTGGACACCAACTGCTGCTAACAGACAATTTCTTAATAATATTTTATTTTAAAGAAAATTATTTATTTTTATTTTTCCTCTTTTTTTCTCCTCCCTCCTTCCTCTTGCTCCAGCAAGCGGCCAAAGGGGAGAGATGATCACCGGATTGATGTGGTTGGCAATGGTCAGCTTGCCTCACCATTGCTAGGCAAGGGCGAAGCTCGCTCAACCACTAGCAAGGCAAACCCTCACCGGATCTAGCGAGGGCAAGCCTTGCTAGTGGATCGACAAGCTCAACCTCACAATTGCTGGAGGACTCAACGAGCTCAACTTCATTGTTGTTGGGCAAGAGCGAGCTCGCCCAACCACTAGTAAGGGGCCTTGCCCAAATCCAGTGACAATCACCTTGCTAGTGGCTAGGCGAGCTCTCCTTCACCCAATGACAGTGAGGTTGAGCTTGCCGATCCATTGGCAAGGCAAGCCTCACTAGTGGCTAGGCAAGCTCACCCTTGTCTAGCGATAATGAGAAGAGCTAGCCACTAGCTAACCACGTCATTCTAGCAAATGGCCCTCTCCTTTGGCCATTCATTGGAGCAAGAGGAAGGAGGAAGAAGGAGGGAGGAGGAAAAAATAGTCAAAAATAAAAGAAAAATTTTGAAAAAAATGAAATATTATCAAAAAATTGTCCACTGGTCATATTTGGCCAAATTGAGTAAATTGACATAATTACAAAAAGGTTTGGGATTGAATTTTCCCCAAAAAAAATGTATGACTAATTTGGAAAAATTGCAATAGGTTTAGGACTTTTTTGATAATTTTCTTACTTTATTGGGGTTGGTTCTAAAAAATGGATTTGTATTTTCATGAAAAATCAATTCATGCTTCTCTTGATTGCTTATTTGGACCTTACATTTACTAGGCATCTTAAAAGCTCTTTGTTAGGCATTATCATCTCTACAAAACAAAGCAAACTCAACATCATTTTCAACTACAAACTTTGCCCAAATATTCTAGTAATATCTATGAGCAGTAAAGATGAATAATGACCATATCTAGTTAAACAATGGAAAGGATGGTAATCTTAAACAACCCACGTAACAACGATATGATTGCGCGAATGAATTATATTGACTATGACCCACCCATTTGCTTAAATGCTATTTTCACATCACTTGGTCTACTAATCTATTAAATGATTTTTTTGTTAGAAAAAGTACCAAAAAAGTTCTAGACCAATTATCTTAGTACCAATTCAGTCTTAAACATTTCGATTTGATAAATTTAGAAAATTTTCACAATTGTACCAATTCGGTTCACCTTGCCAATTTAGGCCAGAAATTGCTAACATGAGCTCTAGTCATTGCAAGTAGGATAGCTAATGCTAATAAGGACATTGTAAAATTATTTTTTAATAATTTTTCAATTTTTTTTACTATTTTTGAATGTTTTCCTTTCTTCTTTTTTTTTTTTTTCCTTTTCTTTTTTCTTTTGGAGTACAGTAGTATCGGCCATGGGTAGCGATCAACCATAGCCAACCATAGGGTCACTCTTGTCGAGTCTAGCGAAGGCCACCCTCGCCCAAGCCGTGAAGGTCGTGCCCATGCTAGATCCCGCGAGGGTCATGCCCTCGCCTAATCCGGTGAAGGTGACACTCACCTACCCAATCACTAGCCATGGCTGGTACCAACCATAATCCAAAAGAAAAGAAATGGAAGAAAAAAGAAAAAGAAATTAAATATAGTAAAAAAAATTGAAAATTTATTTCAAAATGTCCATGTCAAATGTTGCCCATCCTACATGGCATGGTCGACATCCACGTCAGCAATTTCTAGTATAAATTGACTGGATGGACTAAATCAGTACTAATGTGAAAATATTTATAATTAAATTTGTCCAACAGGGACACACTTATTAAGAAATTAATTAAGTATCCTTAATAGGTGTTCCGAAAACGCTGGCTAAGACGATCCTTATTCTAACAGCAATGAAACAGAAGAATCTCTTATGCCTGGGGCGGCTAACAATGCACATTCTGAACCAGATTGTAAAAGCTTGATTAGGACAACCATCGAGACAATGAAGGGTCAAACGACAAAGTACAGAGACAGTTGGTATTTCACTTGAATCTGTCCGCCAAAGAAAATGGTCCGAGCTTGCACACGAGCCATCAACATTTTATACTCGTCCCCTCTAAGTGGAGAGTACGGAGAATCCCTAAACGCCCGGTGCCTGTGGATTGTGGTGGGGAAGCCCAATTTCGCTCGTCATGCGTTCCTCTATATGCTAAATCCCTTCATCTCCAGATATGTCCTTATTATAAGGAGGGTTTCTTTAACAAGTAATTCAAAGCACTGGGCAAAACAACTAGCCACACGTATAATAAGGTCATAGGGAAACTGCACAATCAATTCTAAACTAACCTTTGTCCTAAACTTTTAATTAAACCGATGTAGTTCTAAACCATTGACGGAAACTGCAATCAAGTCATCTTTACAAAATTTTATTAGGTTTTATATGACATGACAATCCTATCATCGCCGAACGTTCTACACATTCAAGTGTCAAATTCCATGATTTATCATTGAGGAACCTTTTCGAACTAAAGTTAGATATAGCATTTGATAGTAGAGCAAGTTGAGAGTAATGTCTGAGAGTGAGTGTAGTGTAGGAATAGAGTAGGACTGACCAAAAAAAAAAAGTTGAGAGCAATGTCTCACAACCTAAATCCATGGTAAGGTGGTATTTATTACTAGGTAACTCTTTGTGCTTACTACATAAGCACCCAAAAATTAAACCATGAAACGAGGTCAACCAAGAGCAGTCATTATCATATTACATATGCCCATTTCAAAACAACAAAAGAATTTTCTTCTCCACCATCGACAGTTCAATGAAAGCAGTGGCCAGTTTTAGTTGAAGGAGACTTTACAATCATCAAAGTCGGCATGAGAGTACGCACACGCAGAGAGAGAGAGAGAGAGAGAGAGAGAGAGAGAGAGAGAGAGAGAGAGAGAGAGAGACCTTCTAAATTAGAAGATATAAATATATTGCTCATGCAATAACATGACATAATATTTGCTAGTGCTGTACTTTAAGTGATCTTATTGCAATAATCACCATCCACGAAGAAGAAGAACCCCAATGAAGTCTGCATACATAGTTTAATATGTAATTGGTCAGTGGGTTAAGATTCTCAAAAAGTCTACATAGTTTAATATGTAATTGGTCAGTGGATTGAGATTCTCAAAAAGTCACTCTCTCAAGCCTATAAATAGCCATGCAGAGTTCGAGTGCTTCTTATTCAGTTGACTATATTCCGTCTTACCTATTGCGTCTCATTGCTCACCTCAAAGTAGAAAATCAAACTTCCTTTTACACGCTTTCTCTGGCTATGGCTGATCTCCAAGTCATGTCGAAATTCGTGATTATTTTCACCTTCATCGCTTTCGGTGCAATCCTAACTTCCGAGGGAAGGTCGATAAAATCGGCATGGAAGGACGAACTCCATGCAATGAATAACGACCAAATGCACGAACAGGCATTGCAATTTCTAACTCCAAGTCAGTCTCCTATGAACGATGATCATTCTTACGCAGGGAAGGAGACAGTTCCTTCGCCTATAGCACATGATCAGGCGGCCAATTTGGACGAGTCAGATGCAGTGTCCAAGGATCATTTTCGCCCCACAACCCCTGGGACCAGCCCTGGAGTGGGCAATTCTTTCATTGGCTCAAAGAAGGGAGTTACTAAAGCAAAAGCTCCGAGCGATGATGAGGGGAGGCTATCCATCACAGAGATACTAGGCGATTTCCGACCCACTACACCAGGTCACAGCCCCGGTGTCGGCCATGTATTTGAAAGCAAGATTGATGAACCAAAAGCCTAGATACAACAAAATAGAAAGTTAAAGTTGTGTCGCGTAAGTCCTGTCATTTCTGTTTCAGTTAGGTCTCATGTTCCAGAATGACTTTCTTTAGTGCCCTTGGAAATGGTTCTAGTTGGTGTGTATAAAATTATCTGTCAATTTAGTATTAAACTATGTAATTATTAAGTGAAAAATAACGAGGTTTCCTTGGAAACCAACTGTTAATTATTCCGAAGTGTGCATCAGTTATAATATGCGTTACAAGTTATATGAGATTCCAGTCTTCCGCTGTACTACTTTCTTCTCAGTTTTTCCCAATGTCATATGATGTTGTGAACAGGAAAAGTACAAGGTCAGTAACTTATATTTTGGTATATTTAGATCTTAAATGGGAAATAAACGCATGAATGATGGGCAGAGGTACGACATAAAATTTGCTAAACCTCGTATAGAAAAACGACAGGACGTGTATGTATTCAAATCAAAATGGTGATAACAGACAGAAAAACATATTGGATGATTGTGACGATTCTTTATTTGAACTTGTGAGCAATACTTAGTATGATCTCTCCACGTAGTAAAGCAAATCCAGAAGATAGGTTTCAACCACACGCTTAGACCGATGAATTCCATAAATAGCCCATGCGTTTAGGGGTAACGATCGAGTGCTGTTTCTTCTTCAGAAGGTGATCTTCTCGATGTTTCACATTTTATATGATCATTGCTATTTACCCGAAGGCGCCCTCTCTCGCCTGTTATAGGTACGGTTTCGTTCGCTAATTTATTTCCTTTTTACTTAATTTCATAAAACTTGGAATTTGCATTTACCTAATTGTGCATCTCACTGCATAAGTAGTTGACCAGTTACCTACACGCCATTGATGTGGACTCTTTTTGTGCTTAATTATGTCTAACCTCGTTTTTCTATTTTTATCAGCATGTCTACCTGGTTCATATCTAAAGTAAATAGAAAATGTCGACTTGTGTTAGTCTGAAGTCAATCTCATTCAAGTCGTGTCATCTCATATTCTTCTCCATAAATCTATTCAATAATGTATTATGTGAATGTCATAGCCGATGAATTTATAGACCATTTGCATTGAGAAAAACTTAAAATGTAGGCCAGAAATAAGAGTTCGTGCACTATATAGGGTGCGTTTGATAACATTATTTTGTCACTGAAAATAATTTCTTTTTAGAAATAATTCTTTTCTATTTTTATTCTCTAGAATAGTTTTTGAGTAAAATAACGTGTTTGATAACTACGCAAAATTTCTACTCCTAGAATAGAAAATGAGTAGGACACATTTAGTACAACTCAAAAAAAAATATGATATAGAATTTCTTTCAATTTTTTTAGCAATTTTTTTTAGATTTTTCTTTTTGTCCTTTTTTTTCTTTTCTTTTTTCTCTCTTCTTCTTCCTCCTCTAGCCAGCCTGGTGGCATTGAACTATAGATGGTGAGCACGGTGGTGGCGACAGACAATGGCAAACAGCAGCAGCAGAAGGAGAAGAAAAGAAAAAATGACTTATATCTAAAAATTGTTCTTGAGAACAAAAAACTATTTTTTCTACTTTTTTCTTTCTATTTCAAATTTATTCACTAGCGACTTTTCTATTCTCTAGAATAGAAAAATTAACTGACATTATCAAATGAATTTCTGTTCTTGTTTCTATTTCAGAGAACAAAAGAACAGAAAAATCATAACTTTGCCATGCATGTGTTTACATGTTGCCAACAAAACCCGTAAGAACATCCCAGAAAAACTCAGTTCAGATGCTATATTGTTGCCGAACTGATAAACCCATGCTGCGGGAGTTGCTTTTCTTCTTTTAGCCTAGTTTCTGCATTGGTTTGGTTCATTTGATGTTAATTGTTAGCATAGGTTTTCATTTCCTTCTTAGGGTTAATTTGAATCTTTAGAGTTTTAGGGGTATTGGGATTTTTGACAATTTTGTAAAAATGTACTCAAAGAGAGATTGAATTGAATCCGATAATGTCCATGTGTTTGCGCTTGCAAGCTTGTTGTACCGTTGAATTTGTGCTATAGCTTATATTACATCATCGTTCATGTTAAAGGTTTACGTCTCACGACCCTCACAAGACGACCGAATAATTTTGTCTATGCGAAATGCTAAACAACTAATGAAGCGACTATGTAGAAAAGTAACTATGTAAAAGGCTGATTTAGTTGTGGATGGCGTGGTAAATAGAATCAATTAAAGTGTGGCAAAGGAAATTGCATGAAAATATACGTTTTCTTTCAGTGGAGTCTAATAGTAGTCCAGCAGTTACCCTTAAATGTGATTATATAGCTTAATCTAGTAGGATTAGTCTAGAAAATACTCACTCATTGAAGGGAATCCATGCTTTCGATTTTGTAGTGGAAAAAGGATCTTCCCAGTTGCATCGGAGCAACATAATCAGGGAATGAATAGGCATTAATGAAGTAGAAAGGTATCCTTTTTTAGGGACCAATGGACAACTTAATTCGCATCTTTTAATCGGAAAAAAGTTGCCTCATTTGATGCAGACTTCCAACAATGGACAAAGGAGATGCCTGATTTAGAAAAGTTGCCAACCAAACGCTTTCGTATTTAAATTCTCCAGGCAAATGAAGTGACAGATTTCAGCGGAATCTTCCACGTAATATAATATCCATGTATAAAGCTTAAATGGTTTTTTCCCCTTTTTCGCTCCCTTCCACTTTTTTCATTTTTGCTTTTGCATTATATTTTAGGATAGTCTACACAATTCTTTGGCTTTGCATTAAGCATCTTGAAACTTTGGATTAACTAACCCTTTTCTTTGTCATTAATTTGTTGGGGAGAAAAATTAGATAACATCGTTGTGCAGAGACGGAGTCGATCACAATACAAATTAATGTAAAGAAAACGGAATGATTTTAATTATCAACAACAATTTATACCTAACTATTTTCATAGGTGATGAAAATATATTTTATTCATTCATTTTTGTAAGGATATAATATCATTTTTACAAAAATATTTTTCAAATCTTGAATTTTTCATGAAACAAAAATAAGTCCATTTTTGCAAACAAAATATATTATCATTATTGACTTGCACGCAGCTCACTATGCTAACCATGTCACGGACTATCAATGAAGGGCAAGTATGAAGGTAGTTGAATTGCCACAAAAATTTATTGCAACACATATTATGATAGAAAGAATTTTTATTGTTATTTTATTTTTGAATTATGGCTGACTTAGATAAGAAACAACATTATCTAATATGTATTTTTCATGTGCAACAATGCTATTCTCTACAAAACCTACTTTCCAATTCCATACAGTATTAGAAACTGAGTGATCCTCACAAAATAAGCTACCAATAAGCTATAAATCACATGCATCAATATAAAAAAAAAAAAAATGCATTTCCTATTAACTATCCCATAACCTATCGCATCTTATCACTCCAAACACTAACTAGCTCTGATACCACTTGGGCGAGGATGTCACGCCCCAAACCTCGAGCGCACGCACATCCCTCAGTGGTTGATAAAATTGCAACATTCCCAAGACACATCACCAACCCAATTATACACAAAGGCCAACTCTAAGGTCTATGTACAAAAGTCTAAATCAAAAAGGGCCACCAAGTTAACCCTATCTCGGACCCTATCTACTTGGGATCCAGGTCTATCACAACTCTGTCAAGGATATCGAGATCTAGAGGGTCAGCTACCTCCTCCGTAGGCTCCTCACCCTTAGGCAACGAGTTCGCCGCAATATTAGCCAAAACATCGGCATCCACGATTGGGTCAAATACCTCCCCACCCTCACCCTCACCCTCAAGCGTGCGCTTGAACCACGCCTTGAATCGATGGGGTACCCATTAAGGTAGGCCCTTATCGACCAAAATCATAGTCACGACGAGCTCATGGGTCCAGGGACTCCCGGGGACAGGGAAGAAGGTACTCTACTCGCTATGCCCTCATGGCTGCCTAAAACACATAGGTCTCACCTCCATCTACAGGCCTAAAAAGATTAAACTCACAACGGGGTAAGACAATATCTCAGTGAATTAACGCCCTAAACCCTGATTAGAAAGGTAATATGCCTAAAGGCAGTTATATCACACATCACAGAAGACTCACCTCACCTAAACACTTCCCTGCACGTCAAGACAGTTCATATAACAAATGCATATAGTAAATGCACTCATCGATTGGAACGTCTCACTTTCAAACCAATCAATCACAGGGGTTCCGATTATAAGGCCAAATCGTTATAACATGTCCCATTCCGTGCCATACAATTTCGTCCCATAATTAGGCGCGACTAAAACACTCATTCATGCGTTCCAATTGATTATGGCCCCACGGGCATAGCCTACACGACATTCGGCGATCTTTCGGCATAACCAAACATCGTCTCACCCCATTGAGCACGACAACATCTGCCTCTAGACAGCAATCTTGAAGGAGCATCAACCCATCCTTTACTACAACCGGCATATGTTGACAAGGGCATTCCATATAGGAGCATCGTCCATCCAACCTTTGTCGGTGACGAATTCTCATAGTGATCACACACACAACCAACCTTGGCCAAGGACATCCGACACCCGGTATTTTCCAATTAAATACCAAAAATCCACAATTTTGAAATAATAAGTCAAAAATCACAATCATCACTCAATTACACAATCTAACAATCAATTGCAACAACCAACCACACCACGACAATCAGCACAAAATTCTAACAATAAGCTATCCCGGTATAATTTCCGGAAAATATTAAATAATTAAATAAATTACAAAATTAATTAAATAAATGCAAAATAATTACATACATGCCTAATTAAGCCAAATACACTAATCTAACCACCTAATTGGACTTAAATAGATAATGCACTAAGCTAAATAAATCACACAATCTAATTAACCCTTAACTAAACTAATCTAACCACCTAATTAGCCTAATTAAATAAATAAACTACTAATTACATTAATCTAACCAACTAAACCAATCTTAGGCTAAGCTAATCCTCCACTAAGCATAATTAACCCCTTAAGCAAGATTTAGCAAGTAAACTCACCAGATTAGCGAGCCGGTGAGTTAACGGCAATGGCGACACGGAGGCAAACAAGACTCAAGCCTAAAGCAATGCCAAGGGAGGTTTGGAAAGGGCCAGAAACGGGCCACGAAGTCTTAGCACCCAGCTGGAACTTCGGTTCTGCTTTGGGTTGAAGAAGCTGGTCGAGTGGCCCTGCTGGCACGGGAATGGCAAGGTGGGACCAAGCGGAGGCGACGACGACTTGGGGACCAATGACGCCAGCTTGAACGGGCAGAGGCGGCTTCCAGGTGGAGCTGCGACAACAACCAGGGCTTCGGGACGACTAGCGCTAGTCATGGGTGCAGGGGAGCGACGCTGGACTGAAGTCACATGGCGAAGGTAGGCCGGTGCTCGGGTGGGCGTGGGTGGTCCGACAATCGACGACAAGGCTAGCTCGACTTTCTCTGGTTTCTTTACTCCTTTTTCAACAACAATGGTGCACAAGGAAGCAAGGAAGAAGAAGAAGAGCTACTGTAGCTAGTAGAGGGGACAAGGCCTTCAATGCTTTCTCAAAATATCCCAAAAACACTTGAGTTCATGCCTCAAAAGTCCATAGCCCTATCCTCTGCCAATTTCCCTTCACAAACCTTCCTAAGCAAGCCAAGATGGTGCTAAAATGTTGCAGCCCCCCGTGGCTACGAATTTCAGCATTTCACCTTCAATTCCAATTCCTCTTCTATTGGCCTCAAATCAATGGTCAACTTGCCAAGGTAGGTGCCCACATCAAATTCCATAATTTTTCTTGTCAATCGATCCATCTTGAACGCCAAAGTTTCACACAAAAATGGCCCTCCGAATTTTCGCTAAAAATTCGGACTCGCCGAAAATTCTTTAAAGGATGAGTCAACGTTCCTAAAGTAAATCGTGACATGACAGAACTTTCAATTTCTGAAATCAAGTTCAATTTCGTGGTTAATTTTAACCGAACGCGATTTTAGCGTGACCTAACTTACCTGATAGCTTTTAGGAATTTTTAGAATAATTAACCCGTGATCGATTATTTTTTATTCACATTGTACATTTTCGACTCATTGGTGACCCTCGGTTTTCGTGAAAATCTCAAGATTTCAAATATGAGCACAAGGTATAAAAACGACAAAAAAATCGGTTTAGTACCGTTCGACGTGAATTTTGTAATTAGGTGGATTACCCACACTTTAATTACATGCCTCTGTCGAATCGACGTATCTCCGGTCTCTAATCAATTTTGACAGTGCCGTATTGATCCTTAAAGATTAGCATAGTCGAACAGTCGATTTCTGATCAAATTCTCAAGTCAATCGTGTTTATATTTCTTAATGGCTTCACCAGATAGATTAGTTATCTCATGAGTGATCAGCTTATAGAAAAAGACTATAGACGTGTCAATGAAAAGCTCATTTCATTTAGTTGAAAGTAGGGTTGAAAATCAGGATGTCACAGCTATCATCTCTAGACTTACAACTTTTACACCTTCAGTTCTTGGAAAAGACCATTATAGACACTCATGGACATTTTGCCGCCAAAATATTAGCAAGATGCATGAACTTAGTATTTAGCAGATGTTACTCAAACTCTTCATGATAAGTTAAGTCAATCACAATACTTGGAAGACCTCATACACAGAATGAATTTATATGTTTGTTGCACTACATTCAGATTCTTTTTCTCATTACCTCTCAAGGCTGATATAATTGGTATAGCTGATCAGAAATCAATGGCTTTTCTACACCGAAATTAAAGGTCGCCTACTTAAAATGGACCAAGCAAATTATTTTGGATCAGGACCGCTTCCACAAAGTGAAGGTCTAAATTTACCAGACTCATCGAATTTGAGAGATTTCACAGATTCTTATACAATCGGATCTTTGTGTTGGTATCTCATGTCCAAAGAAAACTATTATCATGATTTTGCCCTTCTTAGTTTCAGCTGGTCCCGGGGGTGCTAACACGTGGGAAAACGGGTCAACAATTCATAGATTCTCTAGGAAATTCTGTCTTGAAGAGTCAAAAGGTCACCATCAAACTAGTCCACGACGACTCTATTATAGTGTAATTAATTTAACCGAAATTCCATGTGCACTAGAATCACAAATCAACAAAATCAAATTGTTTATGTCTCCAATTTGAGGATTATAGAATGTTAGTGGCAAGCGGTCGGGAGGCTTCCGCCGATTGTGGAGCCAAACCACGCGATGTTCTTTAGTCAGATTCTATAGGATTGAAATGAAAGAAAAAATCTAATTTGCTTTATGAGAAACGGAGTTCCTTTTTTATTGGAGGGTCGGTAGGAACAAGAGAATACCAAATTGGAGGCTCATCATTTGGTCCATTTCACTAGTTTTATAGAACTAAACAAAACAACATTCTTGATTTTTGGGACAAAGGAGAGTGGTGGGGTTCTCTGGACATTTTGATGGTTGTGGTGCATTTGACTCCTGGTCTTTTCTTTTTCTTGGAGATTTGCTGTGTACACCTAGATTTTTGTGAAATGATTGTGGATGGTGCTTCCATGATGCTATTATGGCAACTTTTTCTCATATTTTTAGGATTTTTTCGGAAGAAAGTTGCTCTATTGAAAAGCAAGAGTTAACTTTCTAAATTGCTTTTGATTATAACATTTAACTTTAAGGCCATTTTGGTAAATGGAACGGAGGCCATGAGAGAATTGCAATTTTGTATCCATGCTTTTTCTCATACTTGGTGAGCATATATTATCAAATTTACCACAATTTTGTTAAAGCAACAGGGGTATATCAGTTTTGGATAAATGCATCATAGCCATATTGGTTTAGAAATTTTGTAACATAAAAATTAGTGTAAGGTAAATATGGCATGAATGTCCTAGTATGAGACATACAATTTTTTTTCTCAAATTGTATCTATACCATTTTTTCTCACTTATACTTCTTTTTAGAGGCACATTTGACTCTAGTACCTTCTGAATTTCAAGATTTATTGAAGGAATATAAAAAAGAAAAATTCCCCTTTCCATTCCGCTGCATTTTATTTTGCGAAGCCAGTTGACTACTTCTATGAAGTTCCAAAATTGTCCTGCTTAATTATACACAAAAAAATACAATTAAGAACCTGATTGACATAATTCAAAATAACTAATATAAATAATGTAATCGATGTTTTCTTGTTGAAAAAAGCAAAAATTTTGAAGTGATATCACTATTAGTGTTCGATTTGAGGGTACCTACCAATTCAATCTTAAGAAATTATAGTTTTTGATAATGGAATTTCTTTAACCCATTTTACAACTTGAAATCCAATCACACCAGTGCGGAAGTTGGCCAGTTGGGGAACTTCATTTAATCGGACTCGCTGCTATTGCCATCATGACGTGACAAGCTAAATCGCACCTCTTATTGGTGTTGGATCAATTTGCATTAATGCTCAATTTATTTCACAAAAAATAGATCATCTGAAAAATATTTTTTCTAAAAAAAATCACTTATATCATTTAAAATAATTAGTCAATAAAAAATATTTCAGTATCAACAATAATTTATATTTAAGCATTTTCGTAAATAAAAAAAATATTTATCATTTATTCATTATTGCAAACAATACAAGCAAGTATTTTTAGAAAAATATATTTCAAATCTTTCACTTTTGATTAAAAAAAAAACGTGCCCTGAGTATCGTGCCCCATTTTTTTTTTTTTTTTTTGCTTTTTAATGGATATCTGATAGAGGAACCCAATTTTGAAGAGGATTAAAGGTGTCTTTGGTTGGACTTTTTGGAAAAAAATTTAGAAAAATGCAAAGGACTTTAAGTTAAATAGGTTTTCTAAAATACAAATTGTATTTGTTAAATTGTAATCTGAAAATCTATTATGAAGTACCTTTGAGCAAAATAACATTTGAAGAGATTATACTTACAAAAGACTTTTTGTGATTTAAAAAAGAAAAATTAAAAAGTTGGTCGATGAGGGTAGCCGGTCAACGGCGGTCGAAATCTATCAACAACGGCTAATCTAAGAGGTTGCAAGACCTCAAGCAACCCTCGGAGACCACCGGTAAGGGCCACCTAGGGTCGGGCGACCCCTGAAGAGGGCGCGACCGGTGACCCAAATTTGGGTATCACCCAACAAAATCGTGCGACCTCTGGGGACCCAAATCTAGGTCACAACGAGGTTTCGCTAGGTCATCAAAGGTTGCACGACCTCACCGCAACTCAAATCTGGGACGCCAGAGGTGGGTTGTGTGACTAGCAACCCAACAACCCAAATTTGAGTATTGCCTGGCGAGGTTGCACTAGGTCATCGGAGGTCACGTGATGCACACCCCCACCCCACCTCTAGTACGAGAGCATGACCCAACGAGTCAGCATCAACATCCTAGGTTCAATTGTCCCAAAAATATTTTTTCTTTGATTAAGCACATGTAGAAGCGAATTAAAAACAATCCATGTACACAAACAATCATGGAAGTCGGGCAACATGTATATAAGACAAGCAAACAAAAGCAATATATAATCATACATATATACACATATCAAAAGTCATTTCCCATCTAAGTCTTGGGCTACTTATCTTCATTACCACACATCGACGATTAAAAGGCTGGGGTAGCTTAGCTCCTCCAAAAATGGCCCCCATCTTAGGCCCTTCTTCTACAATTCTCCCTTAGGATCCACTTGAAGGATGAGGCCTTGGATGGGACCTAAAACGTCCCCATCAAAAATGAGGCACCCAACTGCCTCCTACACATGGGGACCCATGGTGTGTCTACCCCTTCTTGGACCCATACAATGGTAATATACTTCTGGGAAGTGGCGTTCTCTTCTAAGTCTACTATATCCATCATAATAGTAACCACATAAATCAGAAGATTGGGACAGAAGGGCGGTAGTGTTGGTTCACCCATACCACACCTAAAATGGTGAAAAAGGTAAGTCAATGACTCAGTAGGTAGAAATCCATAATTCTCCTATAGGAGCACATCTCGCCATTGATCCTTGGATACAATATCATTACCCACTTGTCAATGGCAAATCAATCGCAGGGTTCGTGCCTTGCCTTGCTTATGTATATGAAGGGCTCTTAATTAGCTATGTGCTTTCAAATATCAAAGACAATGAGTTAGTGCATAAAAACAAGTCCTCTAAAGATCCATGGCTTACGATCATTCAAATCACTAAGAGGGATGCGTGCATCACATAAATCTCATTCAAGCACTAAGTGACCCGATGCAAACATATGCTCAAATTGATGCAAGGACTTAACAATGCATATCAAACAAACCCAGCTTTTGCAAGCCTCAATTCCGGTATCGATGCAAGCATCAATTCCAGCATCACACATGCATTAGTTATGGACCACATGTGGACTTTCAGTTTATTTCAATTAGTTCAGTTAGTCGAAATCCATCGACTCTTCCGGTATCAATCGGGCATTAGTGCCTCCCTTGGCAACCGGCATCGTCCCAATCTCATTATCAAGACGGCATCCAGGGCGACCCCCAAGCATCGGCCTCACCCGGTTCAATTCCAGCATCACACATGCATCAGTTATGGACCACACGTGGACTTTCAATTTATTTCAATCGGTTCAGTTAGTTGAAATTCATCGACTCTTCCAGTATCAATCGAGCATCAGTGCCTCCCTTAGCAACTGGCATCATCCTGATCTCATTATCAGGACGACATCTAGGGCGACCCCCAAGCATCAGCCTTACCTGGGCCAGCTGTGACATCCTGAATTTCATGTTCTGATTTCGATTGGATAAGATGGGCCTTTCGTCAACGTGACTATAGTGTTTTTCTCTGAGTTGGCCACTCACGAGATAACTGACCTATCCGGTGAAGCCATTCAGGGATTTTAAACGCAATAGACTTGAGAATTCGACCAGGAATTGACTACTCGACCGTGCTAGTCTGCAAGGGTCATTAGGAGATAGGTCGATTTGACTGAGATATGTGATCAAGTGTGGGTGATGGCACCTGATTGCAAAATTCTCATCGATCGGCACTAAACCAATTTTCTGTCGTTTTGGGTACCCTGTGCCCGTATTTGAAACCTTGAGATTTTCATGATCATCGAGAGTTGCTAATGGGTCAGATGGGTTCATTGTGGTTCGAAGAAAATCGACCACGGGTCAATTGCGCCAAAAAGTCCTAGAAGCTACCCGGTAGGTAAGGTCACACTAAAAACACGTTTGATTGAAAATAACCGCGAATTTGAATTCGATTTCAGAAATTGGAAGTCCTGTCGTGTCATGAGTCATTCTAGGAACATCGACTCACCTTATGAGGAAATTCTGGTGAGTTCGGGATTTTTATGGAAAACCGGATCGGACAATGCGGAAAATGAGTGGAAATTCGGATTGGCTACTTTGAAGAGACTTTTGACATCTGGTGTAAGTGAATCGGTGAATGGAAGTTATTTGGGCTTTTTCTGAGTTCAAATTGGACCTCAACCGGATTTGTTTGTTCAGAATATTGAATGCCGAGAAAAAACGAGATAAAAGTCAGATTTGAAAAAAATTCATGGGATTAAAGGACTGTCTTCAATTAGATTTCAAATGTGCAATTGATGAAGAATTTGGCCTAGGATGACCAATCAATAATGTTAATTGAAGGTGAGTATAAAGTGTTTTATTCAACATTTTGGTTCCTTTTCCCTTGGACGCTCTCGGCCATGTACATCTCTCCTCCATCGTACATGCTTCCTAATCATCCAAAGCTCATGCAAGAATATTTAATTCTTTTCCTCTCTCCCTATTTCATTTTTTTTTCTTCCTTTTGGCGTGTGCCCCTCTGGCCGACGTTGCCCTTGTCTCACCCGCACATTTATTCTCTCCCTCCTTCTCCCCTTCCACGCACGTTCTTTTTACTTTTTCTTGTGCGTGAACACCATCCGCACATCCTCTCTCTCTCTCTCTCGGTTCATGCCCCACCGACTGTCTCTCCCTGCAGAATTCAATTTCCCCGTTTGACCGAGTCTTTGCTTATCCCTTAAATAAATATCTCTCTCTCTCTTTCTCTTGGCGACGTGGACAAGCGTCCCATGCGGTTTCTACCCTGTTCGTCGTCTCCCTCATCAAGACCGAAGAGTCTTCTCTCCTTTTGTGCGGTTGCTGTCCACTTCCCTCGCATGACTTCTCCCATCTGCATGTGCTGTCTCTTTCCTTAATCAGTCGAAGTGTGGTCCACCAGAATCGACGACACTGCTTCCTTCAGTTGTGCGGCTGTTTATCCCTTTTCGTGCTCAGTCTGCCCCTCCACAGAAGTCGCGGACGCACCCACTTTGGCAACCAACCCTCCAGCGTATGGGACTCCTCTCCAACGTGGAAGTTGTGGCCCCTTCGGCAGTAACTTCGGCCTTTCTGTTTTCAGTAGCTCAGCCCAACCCACGCCTACACCGGTTCAATTCTAAGAGGTCCGTTTGAGTGGAAGAAGGCAAACCGTTTCAGCAGCCTATTTCTTCAATTTCCAGCAAGGGTTTGAAGACCCCATGGCCCGTTTTTGAGCCGTCTCGACCCCGGTTGCCGGAATTGCTTTGGAGAGAATCGAGCCTTGTCGCATGCTCATCGATTTGATCCGAACGGATCTTTAATCTAGTGAGTTTTACTCACTAAAACCTTCTTAGTTTGCTAATTACACTTAAAGGTTGATTAGTGTTAGTTAAGTGTAATTAGGTTGATTAGTGTTAGTTAAGTGTAATTAGGTTGTTAGATTAGAATGGATTAGCGATTATTAGTTAATTTCATTGCCTATTAGTGAAATAATTAGTGTACTTGGATAGAGGATTGCCTATAGTATTTATTGGATGCTTCTTGGGATTTTTCCCGTCCCTTATCGGGTGTTAATTAAGCAAATCAGGCCTAGGTGGAATTTTTAGGAATTAAATATTAATTTTCGAAATTAATTATCTAATTATTGATTTCCCGAAAATTCAACTGGGATGGCTAGTGACCGGGATTTTATGCTGATGATCGTGGTGCAGACCGTTTATTTAATTAAGCTTTATATTATGCTAAATTGAATTTATTTTTTTTATTTATTTATTTCTCGAATTTAATTATTTAATTAATTATTTTTCCGGAAATTCAACTGGGATGGCCAGTGACCGGGATTTTATGCTGATGATCGTGGTGCAGACCTTTTATTTAATTAAGCGTTATATTATGCTAAATTGAATTTATTGTATTTATTTATTTATTTCTCGAAATTAATTATTTAATTAATTATTTTTCCGGAAATTCAACCGGGATGGCCGGTGACCGAAATTTCGTGCTGATTGTCGTGGTGCAGCCCATTTATTTATTTGAGCTCTACTTGTGTGGAATTGAATTTATTGTGAAATTTTAGGAATTGTCCTAAATTGTTTGTTATTGAATATTTGATTGGTAATGGCCAAGCATGGGTATATAGCGCCAGTACGTCGATGGGCTATATAGTAGGGAGAGCGGTGAGAGCTAACTGAGAATGTTATTGGCTGAGACCAATCAGGTACGATATTATTGGACATACGTGGTTCGGTGATTTGGAATATCACTGGCGAAAACGGCGCCTTAAAGTACGCACGTAAATGACTTATAGACAAATGTGGTTCGGTGGTTATGGGAATATCACTGGTGAAAACGACGCCTTAAAGAACTCACGATGTTGTCTATAGCCGATGTCACCTTGGCAAAAACGGCGCCCTTGAAAGGACACGTGGTTCGGTGATCAAGGATATCACTGGTGAAAACGGCGCCTTAAAGAACGCACGGTGTCGGTGATCGGTATGTCATTGGTGAAAACAACGCCCGAGAAACACATGTGATTTGATGAATGAGTACGCCATTGGGAAGTTATGGTATGAGTGGGAATGACCTAGAGATGGTCCGGTTGACATGTAATCGACTAAGTCGATTGATCAATGCTTGATCGTATGTTGTGAACTGTTTGAATATATGTGTTTAGCCTTAAACTACAGGTTGGAACTGAGGCCAAGGTAAGTCCTCTAACTTGTGCTGTGTATAGGCAACCTAGACGGTGTATTGATTTACTAATCGGGTATTAGGGGGTAGAGCTTGCTGAGATGTGATCTCATTGGTTATTGAATAACCATTTCAGGTTCAGAGATGGTAGATCCCCCTGGTCGTTACGGTCGTCCTACGAGAACGACCGATCGGGTCTATGCTTTTCCTGATCCAAAGGGCTTTTGGACATATGAGTTGGTGATAACTTCAGTCTGGGCAGATGAGGCCCCAAATCACGAAGTACCCGATCTTTTTAGAGCCTGGTTCAAAACCACTCCATACGGTTTAAGGATAGGCCCCCTCCTAAGCTTCGATGTTCCTACCGAAGTGATTGATGGGCTAAGGATGTGGAACAAGCGGACCTACCTGATGGTGATGTAGAAGACCCATCGTCTTGCCCGGATCAAGTGGACCCTGAGAGTCCAGAAGTTGAGTCTAAATAGTTGGTCTTAGAACAATAAATTTTGATAACCAACCTTTTGTTTGACCTTGTAAATATCGGCTGGCGATGTAAATAAATTAACTCGGTATGTATAAAGGTATGTCCTAGTTTCTGTGAGTTGCGGTCCTGCTTTTCTATCCCATTGAATTATTGTCCGGGGATTTTATAATTACTTCCGCATGTGCTTAATATATAAAAGGGTCGGCGATGCGCCCTGGGACGTCACTATTAATCGACCAAGGTAAGGGATGTGTGCGTGCCTGAGGATCGGGGCGTGACACCAGCATCATCCACGATCTCAACATCGAGATGGCATCTAGGGCTTTACCCCAGGCAACAACCCGGCATACCCCAACATCAGCAGTAAAAGTCCATTGTGTATCCATACATTCAAACATCAATCAATCCATTTTTATGTTGAATTATCAGCCAAATGAAATGTCCAAAGGCATGCCATACAATGTGAATCAATGACTTTCGTGCCCTATTACTAGACTCATGCTGGATGCAATTCGAGCTCTTGGTCTTGACTTGGAATCATTCGCCTTGGCTTCGGCATCTACCCGATGCTTGTCCCAAGTAACAACAAGCTTCAATGTTGTCTTGAGATCAAGTGTGGGCCATGCACCCCCCCCCCTTAGCACACGTCCAATTTGCCCAGACCTTTCCTCACCATCCGAGTGTGCTCAACACCCATGCAAGACCATGATTTACTTGATATAGAGACAAGTAATTGAAAACATGCAACAAGCACAACATACAAGCAAGCGATGACATATTCCTATATCAATACGGATAGTACATCCCCCTATATAAGAGTTCGAAAAGTCTACTTACTACTTTTTGGAACTAGCTTTAAGCTGCTCCTTTGATGATCGGATAGCTCCTGAGGCGGCTTGGTGAGGAAGGCATGAAAGAGATGAGAGAAATGGAAAGGAAAAAGAGAATGGATAATCCTTAAAATGTGAGGATCCTATTTATAGGCCTCTTCCTCTTAGATTTTTATGTAAGCTCATTTACGCCTAAATGATGAGTTGGCCTATCTATCTTCTTGAGTTGGCGCCTAGGTATTTTGGTGTTGGTTTGGGATTGGTCCACATATTTGCTAGCTCTCCAAGACTCACTCTAAACTCATTATTGCCTATGGCGCCCAAGGGGACACATAAGTCTTTTGATGCATCGTGTCCTCTTCTAATTTGCTAGTTCTTGACTTGTTCACCAGGACTATAATTTAGGGCCATCATACCCTAAGATTTATTTAAGATTATAGAGGACACCTAAGTAGGTGACTCATCCCTATCATTTATGAACTAAGATCCAAAATCATTAAATGAAACCTAGATATTTCTTTCCAACTACTCGGCATGCATGTTTTCCTTCCTCCTTGCAAATGACATGTGGCACATAATGGATAAGGATGGACTAGGTCAAAAAGCTATGGAAGATCCTAGAACCCCAATCACCTCTTGTTACTTGTCCAATGATTTATCCTCGCATTAATTAATTCATGTTCAAAATTCATCCAATGCATTTATAAGACTAACATAGGGTGTCGCCTAATTGGAGAAGTCATTCATATATGTACACGATCGACGGTTCTATAAGAACTGAGGTTCGTGCTAAAAATTCACTAACTTTTCCCAAATGAGTGCGACTAAATCGACAACTTTTTTAAACTTGTCCATGACCATCTTCAATTAAAATGTGTCCATTGAATGTCTTAAAATAAACCTCGTGGTTGATCTTGATTATTTGCCCTAATCGGGTCTTGGTCAGGTGGACCAAGTCCATGGCCAAATATGCCATGTCTTGGTCTATCCAAGGTTTATGTATTTTATTCTCATGATCGACCCTCATACCTTATTCTTATGGCCTGGAATCTAAGATGTTACAGCACGACCTCAAGCGGCCCTCCACGAAGGTCACGCGACAAATTTGAGTCGCCGTGACTATCACTAGGAGTCACCTGACCATTTGCCTTCGCCGGTGACTACCTACCCTTCACCGACAACCACTTGCAGCCATGTCGATCCTATTCAACGAAGAAGAAGATGATGAACAATAGCTCAACATGCCCAAAAGGCAAAAGCTCAAGGCACAACCTTACCTGCCTTGAGCTTTCAGCCTTTGGAAGGCTTGCATTTGGGAAATGGAGTTCAAAAAAAATTTACCAAACACAGTCTAAGTCACCTTTTGGTCACCTATGCTCTTGCAAAGTGTGCAATTGAAACTAATTTGGTTGTAGAAGTAAGTCTTCTAACTTAATTATTTATGCAATTGGATTCTTTGGTCAATTACCTTCGACAATTCCAAAATTTTGTTCATATGGCACCGTTGATATGGCAAAAAATTTCGCGACAAGAAAAGAAGCCAAAAGGAAAGTGGGGTGCAGGGGGGCGCCCTTCACCACCAGACAAGCGTCAGTGGGCCCCACCGTAAGCAAAAGTGAGGACGCCACCACTTGCATGTAAAAGGCGGTCCCGCCCCTCCCCGCCCTCTCTCATTCAAGTTAGAGTAATCGATTGAAAAAGAAAACGAAAGTTTGGAAACTCAATCTTACACTTAAGAAGGGCCAAAAAGTTATTATAAAGATTTAGAATAAGTTTGCTATGATTTACGAAATTATCTCAAATTCAATTGAGTCTTAAAATATCTAAAATCTTTAATTAAATTCTTTTGGTTTGATAAAAAAGTAAATCGAGATCTTTCATTATCTCTATCGACTGAATTTTTATGGATTAATATTTACTTCAACCTTCGATGAGTCATACCTTTGTGTAGAAATTCAAGTCTACAACATTAGTCAAAATGTGTATTTTTCTCACTTGTCACTTCATTAGAAGCAAGAGAATTTCTATTGAGTGTGTCTTAAGTTTTTGCCAATGACTCAGGTGAGAATCGAAGCACAGATATGGATGAACATGAGTGGAGTTATGAAAGGCGTCGGTTTCGAGACACAGTCCCCAGGCTCGAAGGCCTGAGTTGTGTGGAGAATGCCCAAGCAAAGGGCCGGGCGCCCGAGTTCAGAACAATTTATAGCGAGTTACCAGGTTTGCTTCATTTACTATAGCAAATTTGCTGCTAGATTTGCCCTGATTAATTCGCCTGTATAAATGAGGAAAAAATTAAGGGGAAAAGAAACGATAGATAAGCCTAATGACATCGTTGTTCTTGGTTCCTTAGCGACTGGCTAGAAGATGGATGGGACTAGCTCAAGCTTCGTGCAATCTACCAAAGAGCTCAGTTGGCTGACTACTCAAGCTAGCCTAAGCACTTCTCAAGTTCGAGAAGCTCAAATTTAATTGCAAGAAAGATGTAATTGTCAAAACGTATGCCCTTGGCAAATGCAATCAGATATTCCATGCTGGTTTGGAAGCTTTATATATATATATATATATATATATATATATATATATATATATATACTGACCTCTCTCACAGAGAGAGAGAGAGAGAGAGAGAGAGAGAGAGAGAGAGAGAGAGAGAGAGAGATCAAACATATGGTCATAGTACCTAGGTCCACAGAGGATACATGATCTTGAAAAGCAAAAAGGTTGAAGAAGACACTCAATGGGTATGAGTAGTTGGAGATTTGGTCAATTTCCAGCTGTCACATAAGCCGTTTGTTGGGTAATGTTAGTCGGTAGTGCAGTTATTTAGTCGACTATTGCACTAGCCGTTAGTGGCTTTCTACCGTTGCCTATATTTACTTTTATCAACGTAATCTACTGCTTTACTACATCAAGATGTAAAAGAAAAACTGCAAAATTCTTCAATAATTTAAGGACGTTCACAGAATACATATGTTGCTCAACCCTTTTCACACAATTCATTTTTATCACCAGGTTGATTTTAATGGCTAGTTAATTACTACTGATAGAACTACTTATATGTTTTCTGAAACAGTTTGTTTCGCAATATTTAATGTGCTACGTGCTCTTATCATTTGCATTTCATATACTTCTGTAACAGTTGAATCATTGGTCATACGCTTGTTTTGGCTGGTCGAAAGTACAGACAGTATTTGGCCAACTGTTTACAGCATATCTCTAGCATTGTCAATCTTGGCTAGATTTTCCATTCGGTGCCAATTCATCATTCTAAGATAGCTCAACTTTATTAAGAAGAATATGCGGATACATCGGAAAAGTTTCCTAGGAAACCAGACACTCAAATAGCCACAACATGCAAGCATGACTCGAATGGATGTCCTTCAGTTTACTAACCCACACAACTGCTGATCTTTTTATATAAGGAAATGCTATTTATCCTTTTAAAGAATGAGACTTTCTGACCCTTTGGTACAATTTCAAGTATATTCTTTCCAAAAGGAGCTATAGCTGCATCATCAATTGTCTTTGGCAATCATGAAAAGACATGCATGACGGTAGAAAAAGATGTCACATGCTTACAATTAACTAATCTAAATATGTACTCCTTTTTCAAGTGGATGTTAGGCGAGGGATTTTTCACTCTCTTGGTCTTTGTTTCAAGATCCCATTTTCAATTTGTTGTCTAGAATCGAAAACCAATGGAAAGTCTTAGAAGTGAAAGCTAAAAGTTAAAGGAGAGGCCATGCGAAAAGGGCAAGCAGCTAGTCCTAGAAATTAATTAAAAGTTGCCACCATCTCTTTAATATAGAAACCAACAATTGATACATTATTCTCATCCTTATTTGAGTATGACACATAGTTCCAGTTGTATTAACAAATATAAACTTCTAATTATGTGCGTCCATCTTTGGCACAAAGACTTACTGGACACCCACTCATTAGTAAACTAAATAATTTGAAAACTCTAAACATCATAAGGTATGAGTTAGACACAACTATAGTTATTAATGATAATTAAAATTTCTTCCTCTTAGGAAAAGAGTGGTTAATACCACCAAAACACTAAATTAGTACACTCGTGTTACATTTATTTCAAATTAATTTTATATCACAAAAAATCATAGATTGGTACTCCTGTACCACATATACCCTAAAGAAATCCTAGATTTACCACAATTTGGGGTGAATGCGGTGTGAGTATATTAATTTGGAGTGAATGTGGCATAAGTGTACCAATTTGAGATTTTTGACACAAAATTAGTTCAAGGTAAATGGGCAAGAGTCTACAAATTTAGAAGTTTTTGTGACAAAAAAAGAACTAATTTGGGTTAAATGTGGCATAAATGTACCAATTTCAAGTTTTTTTTTTTGGAGTATTAACCCTAGAATAAAGTATAGCATCAACATATGCTCCAAACTTTATGAAATTCTTTTAGAATCCATTTGAATACAATTATCAATAAATTAGATTATTCGAAAGCTTTAAACCTTACAAGATCAAGATGGAGCATTCAACCTGATTAAAACTAAACTTTCTTAAAATAGATAATGCACTTCAGTCGGGATTTCAAATAAGGAAATTTTAATTATTTCAATATAATAACACTTTTGTAACTTGTGTAGCTAATATGTTGTAAACTAAAACTTTCTTACTTAGTATGCATAGTAAGTGCCCTTAAAACACTCTTTAGCATGATGTATATTCTATGAGGAAATTTATGGCGCACATGACAAAATTTTTGGAATAAAAATCAATTTTTGGCTAAAAATTGATTTCTCAATTTCTATTCCATTAATGAGTTTCTGAGCTAAAAAACATGTGTGATAACGATTCAATATTTATATTTCTGAAATAAAAATTCGTTTGTTAATAGAATAAAATTTATTTTTCTAGAAGCGGCAACAACCAGCATCTGGTGGCTGAAGTCCAACAATTGGCATTTGGCATCTGGTGACCGGCGGTGGGTGGCCGAAGTTCAAAGTCCAACGTCCGATGCTAGAGTCTGGTGATCGGTGCGAGCAACCGAAGTCCGTAGTCCGACACTGAAGTCTAATGATCAGCAGCCGACATCCAACGTCTAGATGTCGACGTCCGATGTCCGACATCCGGAGTTCGATGACCGAAGGCCAGCGGCGAGGGGTGAGCAGCCGACATTTGACGGACGATCGACAGCAGACATTGGGTTGTTAGTGGTGAGCTTTTGGCATCCAACAATTGGCAGATGAGCGGCCAATGACCAATGGACATTCGGCATCCCGCAACCAACGGTTGGCAACGAGCTATCGAAGTTCGATGGCCAACAGCTAATGTCTAGTGGCCAACGACTGACGTCTGGTGGCCGGCAGTCGATGGCTAGTGGTCAAGGCTGATGGCGGGCGACCGACAACCGGCGATGGGCATCTGGTATCCCACAGGCGGAAAGTGGGCGACGGGCAGTGACGAGAGTAAATGATGAGGAAAATTTGGATTTCTTATTTCTATTCCAGAAATAGAAAAGCTAAAAATTCAAACTTCTGATTTCTACTCCAAACCAAATGGATTGCATTACCAAACGGATTTCTGTTCCAAACCTATTCCGGAGAACAGAAAAATAGATAAATAGAGAAATAAAAATGTTATCATGCGCCCCCTTAGACAATACACTAGCCATCTAGCAATAAGCAAAAGATGAGACTACATGCCATTTTGCATACAGTTATATTGTTATTTGTTAGGCCTTCTAATGTTGGAAAATATTCTTAAGGTTGTGTTTGTTGGTCTTGATTTCTAATAAGAATAGGGTTGAATAGAATAATATATAAAATCTAGCGATTTTGCAATATCATAGATATTATTTGGTAAATTGTGATAAAAAAAAAGCCGTATAATTTCATATCATATCTTGTTTAGTATTTTGTATGAACAGTATATCAATAAAAACGAATCTGAAAATGCACAAATGGAGATGTTAAGAATATCTTATGGTTCACTGCTAAAGAAACCTCAAATGCATAAACAACGTGTAAATGAAGATAACCACCATTAATAATTTCATAATTATTGTACAATCTAAATCTTAAACTATAAAGGAGCTCATGTAGCATTTCAGAGCCATAGGTTCGACTTTGACAAGAAATGTAAACGATCAATCAACGTGCTGAGTCTGGTAAAAAAGAGAAAACATAATCATTCACCTTTACAATTTTGAGATATATCTTGAGCAAGAACCAAACATAAGTTAGGATAAATGTTATCATATCCTGAATTTTATCCGGTAATAGGTTCGACTTTGACAAGAAATGTAAACGATCAATCAACGAATGCTGAGTCTAGTAAGAAAGAGAAAACATAATCATTCACCTTTACAATTTTGAGATATATCTTGAGCAAGAACCAAACATAAGTTAGGATAAATGTTATCATATCCCGAATTTTATCTTGACCAGCATATGTAGTCTACAAGATTTTGATGAACTAAACTTAATGCCATTATTTAATGCGTTCAATAAGTGTGTTGAGGATCATATCTAAAACATGTATATATAAGTTCAGATTGTACAACCGTTTGAGCAAACTTTAATGAAGTTTGTAAATCTGCAAACGAAAAGGTCTTCAAGCAAAATCTTGTTTCTGGAAAACAGTCAAACTTAATGGTCGGGCGCTTTTTATATATAAATTCAAAGACCATTGGAGTTTCAAAATCAAAGACCTAACTCATAACAATAAAGTATGATATTCCAATATTATTTATGCGAAAAATCATGTACTAATTCGCTCAAAAAATTGGTGAGATGGTGTGATTAAAATCAGCCATCGAAAGAAAATTTGATTGGCAGGCTAGCTTGAGGGAAGATTATGTATGTGTTTTTAAAGAATTTTTCCAAGATTATTTTATAGAGAATAAGATGACATAATGCCTACTTGACTTAAACGGAACGTTGGACTTGGGGATCTATTAATTGGAAAAAGCTTGAGCAGAAGTCATTCAGTCGAAAAAGGCATTAACGTGGGAAGAAGAACACACCAAGTGCCAAAACTTGGCACAAGTGGAGATATAAGTGCTAAAACATTCAAAAGTTACACTCATGTGTCATTTTTTTTTTAATGAACATTTAAGTGTCAACTCCAACAAAACTTGGCAAAAATTCAATGTGACTTTATTTTATTAATAAAACTGTCTACGTGGCATACTAGAATGTCTACTCAACAATCTTTGTCTCAAAACGACATCGTTTTATCCCCAAATTTGATTTTTAATATGAATATAAATTAAATTAAATTAAAAAGACTGAATTTAAAATAATAATAAAAAATTAGCGAGGGTCATGGAGGCCCTCGCTGATTTCTATTTTTTTCAATTTAGTATTTCAATTAATATTTATATTAAAAATCAAATTTAAACCAAAATGATGTCATTTTAGACTTATATAACTACATCAACTAGGGGTGTGCATGGTCCGGGTGGGCGGTTCCTGACCTAGAACCAAGAACTGCCCGCTAAGAACCGGCTTTGAAAAATTGGAACCGGGAACCATCCGCTAGTTGCATGGATCCATCGAGGAACTGGACTACCGGTTCAATCCGGTTCCCAAGTGGATCCATAGAACCGGTCCAACCTCTACGCCTTCCCCTTTTCGCCCTCCTCACATCTACTTATTCTAGCTTCCTCAATCATGGTAGTTTTATTCTCCTCAAGTACTATCAATGTGGCGGCGGCGGTCACGACCCTTGTGCCGCTTCCGTCCAGACCACCACAAACCTCTTCGTCACCGCCCCCGCCATCTCCTGCTCCTTCCTTGAGACCGACAATGAGGAGGACAATAGGGACGTGTGCCATTCTTAGACCTAGAGTTCACCCCTGTCCCCAAAAATGAGGACTATGGGGGGAGGCTTGAGGAGGGGGAGGAGGAAGAGGGGAGGTAGAAGCAGGATGAGCCCAACAACGAAGAGGATAATAGTGATAGTGAATGCGAAGATGGCGACAAGGATGGGGACAACGTGGAGAGAGAGTTCAAGTTTGAGGTGGGGAAAAAGAATCAACTCACTATTCCATCAAGTTCAAATTAGGACTCAAAGGGAGATAAGTAGATCCAGAGGTGAACTGAAGAGGAAGAGGGAGCTTGGGGAGATTTTGAACTAAGAGAGACAAGATGGAGTAGGAGAGTAATGAACTAAGACAAGATGGTGATTAGAGCCCTAAATTTTAGATTTACTAATTTCGAATTTTTTTAAATATTAAAAATTAATATATTGTTATAATATAACCAGTCCGGTCCGGGTGGGGGCGGATCCACCCATAGAATCAGGAACCGGACTGATACCCACCAATTACCATAAATTGGAACCGGGAACCGGACTGATTCCCTTAAGAACCACCGGTTCCAAGCGGTTCCGGTCTAGTTCCAAGCGGTCCGAGCAGGTTCCGGTTCTTTTGTACACCCCTAACGTCAACATCACGTGGATAAATTAGAAATGCCACATTACTTAAAATTATCACCAAAAAATGCCACGTCAGCTGTTTGGCTGAAAATTCTCATCGTTGGCACTTAAGTATTCTTTTTTTTCTCCGATTTTGGTACTTTAACGTACATTTTGAAAGTTTTGGCACTTATGTGTCTAGCCATGCTGAATTTTGACACTTGGGGTGTTCTTCACTCCAACAACAAGAGAAATTGAGTATTCTTGAAATGTTTTTAAATCACTATCTTTTGTAAGCTTGTAATAGCCATTTGAGTGTTGGTTCTAAGATTTTGCAAAGGTGACAAACTCAATTGCAAACACACAAGAAAAAGTTGTTGGACTTAAAGTGAAGGTATTTGTATAGGTAAGAGATAAAGTGTGCAGGTGACTCTTCATAAACATTTATTAGATATGCAGTTTCTACTGGGGAGAAAACATGTTGTCTTATATGTATTAGGTGTGACAACGATATTGGAAGGTTCAATAGTTACTAAGCTATAGTGGGGTTGCTATAAAAGGAAATCAAATTTCATGTGGCAACAAGTTCTACATTTTTAACAAAGTGGTGTCTGTACCCTTGGCGTAACTACTGCAATCTAGCCAATTCGGGTGGTTAGAGCTAAAAGAGAGAAATGGGCACACCTAAGCTGAATCTCCATAAATATCATTTTCAATTTATCTTTGTCTGAACTCTTTTATTTTGATGTCTGTATTGCTGGTTCATTTGGTGCATGGAAGTGATAATTTTATTGGGGTTGGTTATATAAGATTAATTTGTATTTTCTTGAAAAATCGATTCACCCTTCTCTTGATTGCTTATTTGGACCTAACAGTTACGAGGCATCTTAAAAGCTCTTGTTAGGCATTATCATCTCTACAAAACAAAGCAAACTTAACATTATTTTTAACTTCAAACTTCGGCCAAATATTCTAGTAATATCTATGTGCGGTAAAGATATATAATGACCATATCTAGTTAAACAATGGAAAGAATGGTAATCTAAAATGACCCACGTAACAATAATATGATTGCATAAATCTCTCGTATATCTTTAAAATACTAAATTATATCCTACTCACTTAAATTCATTGCGTCCAGTAAGTCAAATTCTTCTTCCTTCTTCTTTCCTAAATTAATGATTTTATTTTGCTAGTCATAATTACAAGATTCGTATTTCCAAGATAGTAAAACCCAATGAAACGTATAGATTTTGTATGCTTAACGCGAAAAGTCCGTCTGCACACATTTCCCAATCGCATTTCCTTTGCTTAAGCAAGCACTTTAAGGAAATAGATCGACATTGTCCGAATGTTCATTTCACATTTACGCATCAACTGGTTCTGACAACACGGAATATTTTCTGTAAGAAGATGGATATGAGCAATTGTTTTTTTTTTTTTTTGGGTAAAGGTAATGATGGATATGAGCAATTGTTAATACACAGACTGTTGGAATGATGTCCAACGGCGATTCGATTTTAATGGGACGGTGGTGCATGGATTAAACAAGGGGATCGACATCCATGTGCTTCTGCAACATAAGTTCATTCTCCTTAGCAGTAACCGACCTTCCCCAGACTAAGTCATCCACTTTTCCAGTTGAAATATCCTTCAAGTGTGATTCACCTGTTGAAGTATTTTGTTTTTGTTAATTAATGATTACAACAGCTAAAGAAATTACTTGTATTTAGAATAAAGTTAGGTTCACTAAGAATAGTCTCCTAAACTATATACTATTTTAATAAATTAATTAAATTGAATATGACCCACCCATTTGCTTTTCGCTATTTTCACATCACTTGGTCTATTAATCTAATGAATGAATTTTTGTATGTCATGCATAATCCTTTATGTTATGAGTTTTGTTAATGTGTACTCCGGGCGCACACTTATTAAAAAGTCAAATTAAGTATATTTAACAGGCGTTTCGAAAATGCTCGCTAAGACAATCCTTATTTTAATGGCAATCAAACAGAAGAATCTCTTATGCCTTTGGCTGCTAAGCATGCACATCTAATCCAAATTTTAAAAGCTTAATTAGGATAACCATCGAGATAATGAAGGGTCAAACGACAAAGTACAGGGACAGTTGGTATCTCACTTGAGTCTGTCCACCAAAGAAAATGCTATGAGCTTGCACCCAAGCCGTCAACATTTTATACTATTCCCCTCTAAGTGGAGAGTACAGAGAATCCCTGAAAGTTTGGTGCCTGTGGATTGTGGCGGGGGAGACCAGTTTTGCTCATCATGCGTTCATCTATAAGCTAAATCCCTTCATCTCCAGATATGTCCTACTTATTATAATAATTTAATAAGTAATTTAAAGCACAGGTCAAAACAATTAGCCACGCATATTATAAGCTAGTCGGGAAAACTGCACAATTAGTTCTAAACCATTGATGGAAAGTGCAATCAAGTCTTCTTTACAAAGTTTTATTAGGGTTGATATGACATGACAATCCTGTCATCACCGAACGTTCTATATATTCAAAAGTGTCAAGTTCCATGATTTACCATTGAGGAATCTTCTCTAACTAAAGTTAGATACAGCATTTGATAGAAGGGCAAGTTGAGAGCAATGTGCAAGATCATTTCAACGTGTGCTTGAACCTGATGTATCTTTCTGACAACCTAAATCCATGGTAGAGTGGTACTTATAATTAGCTAATCCTTTGTACTTACTACATGAGCACCCAAAATTAAACCATGAAACGAGGTCAACCAAGGGCAGTCGTTGTCATATTGCATGCCCTATTCAAAAGTACAAAAGAATTTTCTTCTCCACTAGCGACGGTTCAAAGCAAGCAGTGGCCAGTTTTTGTTTGAGGAGATTTTGCAATCGTCAAAGTCGGCGCGAGAGCTTTTTCGTTCGGGTCTTCGTCAATAATATAAGTGGCAAAGTGTAAAAAGAACAACATTAACATAAGCACGCACACAACAGAGACACACAGAGAGCGACTGAGAGAGAGAGAGAGAGAGAGAGAGAGAGAGAGAGAGAGAGAGAGAGATCTTCTAAATTAGAAGAAATAAATATATTGCTCTTGCAATCACATGACATAACATTTACTAGTGCTGCACTTTAAGTGATCTTTTTGCAATAATCACCACCACGAGGAAGAAGAACCATAATGAAGTCTACATACATGGATTAGTACGTAATTGATCAGAGGGTTAAGATTCTCAAAAAGTCGCTCTCTCTATCCTATAAATAGCCATGCAGAGTTCAAGTGCTTCCCATTCAGTTCCGTCTTACCTATTTCTTCTCATTGCTCACTTCAAAGTAGAAAATCAAACTTCCTTTTCCACACTTTCTCTGGCTATGGCTGACCTCCAAGTCATGTCGAAATTCGTGATCATTTTCACCTTCATCGCTTGCAGCGCAATCCTAATATCCGAGGGAAGGTTGATAAAATCAGCATGGGAGGACAAACTCCGTGCAATGAATAACGACCAAATGCACAAACAAGCATCGCAATTTCTCACTCTAAGTCAGTCTCCTATGAACGATGATCATTCTCATGCGGGGAAGGAGACAGTTCCTTCGCCTACAGCACATGATCAGGCGGCCGATTTGGGCGAGTCAAACGCAGTGTACAAGGATGATTTCCGCCCCACAACCCCTGGGAGCAGCCCTGGAGTGGGTCATTCTTTCGTTGGCTCAAAGAAGGGAGGTGCTCAAGCAAAAGCTCAGAGTGGCAATGAGGAGAGGCTAACCATTACGGAGATACTAGGCGATTTCCGACCCACTGAACCTGGTCACAGCCCTGGTGTTGGCCATGTATTTGAAAGCAAGATTGATGAACCAAAAGCCTAGATACAACAAAATAAAAAGTTGGAGTAGTGTCGTGTGAGTCCTGTCAATTCTGGTTCAGTTAGGTCTCATGTCCCAAAATGTCACAGTGCCCCTGGAAATAGTTCTAATTGGTGTGTATAGGACTATCTGTCAATTTAGTGTTGAACTTTGTAATCTTTTAGTGAAAAATAACGAGGTTTTTAGAAACCAAATGCTTATTATTCTGAAAATGTGCATTAGTTATAATGTGCGTCCATGTGATATGAGATGAGTCTTCCATCGTACTACTTCTCAATCTTCCCCAATGTTATATATGATGTTTGTTAAAGTTCCACACCTTTGTCTAACAACTTAAGCTTTTAATAGTCCCACCAAATTTTTACATGGTATCAGAGCTGAAAGTCCTAAATTCAAACCTTTTTAGGCCTCATTTGCCTCCTCAATTAAATTTTCACATATAGTACTAATTAAAAGAACCATAATTATTGTGAGGGGGAGTATTGTCACACCCCGATCCTCGAGCGCACACCCATCCCTCACTAGTTAATATAATAGTGACGTCCCATGACGCATCACCATCCCTTTTCCTTTTAATATGCATGTTGAAGTGTATAAATAATCCCCAGACAATAAAACAATGGAATAGAAAAGTATGACCAATTTTTCATAAAATACATTTTTATAAACACACTGGTCTATACACAAATGTTTACAAAAGAGAATTGTCCTACGACTAGCTAGCTGGACAAGATCGTCGAGTCTTCGAGCTTCACCTTTTAAACTCCGGGGCTTCCGATCCTTCACCAACACCCTCTAAGGACCTCAAAATGGTTATATAATAATCAGTGAGACAATATCTCAGTGAGTTCTACCCCTTAAGACTCGATTATGAAGCAAATACGCCCTAAGGGCTACCTAAGCACAACCACGAGTCAGAGAACTTACATTGGCCTCAGTTCCTCCCTACAATTCAACACAATTCATAATCTTATTGAGTCACATCAACCAATCCAATCATTTACTTAGATCGACTCATCGTTCAACCGACCTAGTCGATTACGTGTCAATCAGATCATTCCCCGGTCATTCTAGTTAATACTACCCATTCTCCAAGATGACATATTAAGTCACCGAGCCAACGTTCATTCTCCAAGATGACATATCAAGTCACCAAGCCAACGTTTATTCTCCAAAATGATGTACCAAGTCACCGAGCTAATATAATATAACGTCTTTCTCCGAGATGACATACTTAGTCATCGAGCCGGCATAGTATAATGTCTTTCTCCGAGATGACATACCAAGTCATCGAGCCGACATAGTATAATGTCTTTCTCCGAAATGACATACTGAGTCATCGAACCAACATTGTATATGTCTTTCTCCAAGATGACATACTAGGTCATCGAGCCAATGTTCATTCTCCAACAATTTCTCACTTTCTATCATGCCCGATAAAATAACCGTTTGTGGGTACACAGTTGGTATTAGTCAAAATATAATAATTTCATTTCCATAAATCCCACCATTTCATATGGTCCACCAAAATATTTTTGACATTGTAAACCGACACTCGGTTATTTTCCAATTAATTACCAAAAATAAATAAATTTATGAACATATCCTAAAATCACAATTAAATTAATTCAACACAAATTAGAGCTCAAATAAATAAACGAACCATACCACAACAATCAGCATAAAATTATTAAATAAATGCCAATAAATCAACTTAGGCTTGAAAAAGCCTAATTGAACGCCGAAACGAACCTAGAAATTTTTTGACTCACTCTAGACAAATACCAGAGCTTGTCTAGGCCCTAATTACTCTCTAAAAATTTCTCGAAAAATGAGTCGACATTCCTAAAATGACTTGTGACATGACAGAATTTTCAATTTCTGAAATTGAGTTCAAATTCACGATTAATTTCAATTTGACGCGATTTTAACGTGACCTAATTTACTGGGTAAGTTTTAGGAATTTTTGATGCAATTGACCTGTGGTCAATTTTCTTCGAACCACGCATACCTCTTCGACACATTAGTAGCTCTCAATTATCATGAAAATCTTAAAGTTTCAAATACGGACATAGGGCGCCAAAATGATAGAAAAATCAATCTAGTGTCGATCGACGAGAATTTTCCAAATTAGTGGAATCACCCATGTTTAGCCACATATCTCAGTCGAACTGACCTATCTTTGATCTCTGATCAATTTTTAACTGTGCCGTAATAACCCTTGTAGACTAGCACGGTCGAACAGTCGATTTGTAGTCAAATTCTCAAGTCTATTGTGTTTCACCTAATAGTTTAGTTATCTCACAAGTGATCAACTCAAAGAATAGTACTATAGTCGTATCGATGAAAGGCCTAACTTATCCAATCGAAATCAGAACCTGAAAACTTAAACTATTAGATGAATATGTAATTTAAGATGTCACAAGTGTTAAAGCAACACACTTTCATCTAATAATTTAAATTTTTAAAACGGTTGGCAATTGTCTCATTAAATTTTGTGAAATCATTGCCGACTATTCTAAAAACTTAAGCTATTAGATGAAGATGTAATTTAATATATAATTACTTTAATACTTCCCCTTACACGTAAGCTAGACTTTGGTCTAGTTGTCACACATCAATCCTCCGAGCGCGTGCCCATCCCTTTGTGGTCAATTAAATAGTGACGTCCCAGGACACATCGCCAACCCTTTTCATTTTAATGCACATGTGGAAGCAAATAAATAATCCCCAAACAACAACAAGATGGGATAGGAAAGTAGAGCCATAATTTTGAAAAATCAACCACACACTTATATATACATATCATGACCAATCGTATACAAACTAAGCCAATATATATATATATATATATATATATATATATATATATGTTAGGTCTATAAAACAAAAGGGGGGGCTTACAAACAGCTACTAGTCTTCCTCCTACTCCACATCCTCACTAACATTTGAGCCTATAGCTGAGTACAATGGACTTCCAGGATCTTCAAGATCCGGGTCTACAACGTCTATCACTGAGCTTCCAGAAGGATCTACTGTGTCTTTCCCAAAAGCAACCTCCAGCATATGGGACCCTCTCTCTGGCCATCCTAAGCTTGGTGGTACTATGATCTGTATTGGTGAAGTACCTTTTTGGGTAGGCTCGTAACCCAGACCACGGACCTCATCGGCTCATAGGTCTAGCTCCTAAGGCTCCCATGTAATGGAATGTAAGACCTATATTCTATGGGTCTAAAATATTATCCCACAACAAGGTGAGATAATATCTCAACAAGTTCAACCCCCTAAGCCCCGATTAGGAAGAAAATACACCCCAAGGGCTGCCTAAGCACAAACATGAGTCAGAGGACTTACCTTTGCCTCCTCCTACCTGCAAGTCAGTTTAATTCAAATACTCACAAATCATATCATCCAACTAAATCAGATCGAGTCATTGATTAATCGACTCAATCGACTCAATCGATTCCATGTCATCATGACCACCTCTCGGTCAAACCACATAATACTATTTATAAGGTCCTATCAAACCAAGATAACTCACTCTAAGCTGAAGATAGATAGTATAACTCACCCAAAACTAATAAATTATTACTCACTAGAAGCTGACCACAAAATATACTGCTAGCCCTAAACTAACATATCGAGGCCCGTGAGCTAATATAGTATACTAATAACGCTCACCAGAAACTGCTAAGGTATACTGCTCACCCAAAGCTGATATATCATGGCTCTCAGGTGGATATAGCATATCAGTATACTGCTCACCCAAAACTGACATATCAGAGCCCATAAGTTGATATAGTATACCATCCTGACCATCTATCAAATTCACTATTTTTATCATACTCAATAAAAATTATTATGTGTGGATACACAGCCGACCTTAGCTAAAATACAATATTTTTGCTCTTGAAAATCTCACTAATTTCAACAGTTCACAAATCCATCTTTGGAGCCGTAAACCGATGCCAGTAATTTTCTAATTAATTATTGAAATTATTAAATTTTGAGATAAATACTCAAAATCACAAATCACACTCAATCAACACAAAATAATAGTCAATTAAATAAATAGATCACATCACTGCAAGCAGCATAAAATTCCGGTCTAATTTCCGAAAAATAATTAATTAATTAATTAATTACGAAAAATAATTAATAAATGCCAATAATTCACACTTATGCCAGAAAAGCCTAATTAAAAGCCGAGACAAGTCCGAAAAATTTTCGAACCACTCTAGATAAATACTAGAGCTTGTCTAGGCTCTAATTACACTACTTTAACCACCTAATATGCAATAACGGTTAATTAAATTGATAATCTATTCTAACTATCCACCTAATCCATATTTAATCTAAACTAATCAACCCTTAAACGTCATTAACTGACTAAGTAAAGATTAGTGAGTTAAACTCACTTGTTAAGCAAACCGCTCGGATCAAAACGACGGGGACACGAAGGGAGTTGAGAAACTCCAAAGCAGGACCGCCAAGCGAGGTCAGGAAAGCCACCAAAACAAGCCAAATAGCAACTTGGGGACCCACTCGGTCTGGTTCTGTTCGGTGGCTGAAAGAGGAGGAAACAGTGGCTAGTTCAACGAGACAAGGGCGGTGGAGCTGGTCGCGAGTCCAGGCGGGCTGTGGCGGTGCTTCACGATGACGAAGGCAGCCTGGACGGACTTCAGTGGAGCTCGATGTGGCTAGAGGGACACTAGACAGGGCCGCATGACCACAAAAAGGGGCTAGACTATCGCGGGTGGTGGCGATCCAGGAAGTGGCGAGCGGCATCAACGAGGAAGGGGGCTGGTATGTCTAGTTTTCTAGGTTTGCTAGGGCTTCAAGCAAGTTGGAATGGAGGGTGCTGGTCAACGCTAGAGGAGGGAGAAGAAGGAGGGGGATCGGCTGAGCTAGAGGGGGCCACCATGTCTCTTCCTCATCTCTTTGTTCCCCCAACTTGGTCCCACCACGCTGTTGTCTTCCACAACCAAATTTCCAGACTAAACACCCCTTCTAGAAGCCTTGAGTTGGTCCACAAGTTGGGTCCATGGGGGCAATACGAATTTGGCTTGAAATTGCTTCAATTCCAATTAAATTCCTCCCCGAATCAATTCATTTTGGCCCCTAAAAATTTCATTATCGAGTCAATGACCAAATTGGTATTTTTCCTCGCCATTAGAACCTACTTGCATCCCAATTCTGAGATCAAAAACGGTCATCTACATTTTCTGGTCAAAAATGGCCCTTTCTCAACTTTTTCCGCCAAAAACTCAGTTTATAGAAAAATCTTCGAAGACTAAGTCAACGTTCCTAAAATAACTTGTGATATGACAGAACTTTCAATTTCTGAAACGGATTCAAATTTGCAGTTAATTTCAATATGGCGCGATTTTAGCGTAACCTAGACTACCGAGTAGCTTTTAAAAATTTCTAGTGCAAATGACCCGAGGTTGATTTTCTTCGAGTCACAATAAACCTCTTTGACACATTGGCGACTCTTAATGGTAATGAAAATCTCGAGATTTCAAATACGAACACAATGCACCAAAACGATAGAAAAATCAATCTAGTGTTGATCGACGAGAATTTTTCAATTTGGTGGAATCACTCACATTTAACCACACATCTTAGTCGAATTGGCTTATCTCTGATCTCTAATCGACTTTTAACTGTGCCGTAATGATCTCTACAAATGAGCACGGTCAATTAATCTATTCATGGTTGAATTCCCAAGGCTATTGCGTGAAAATTCCTTAATGACTTCCCCAGATAGTCTAGTTATCTCAGAAGTAATTAGCTCTGAGAACAGCAATATATGCACATCGATGAAAGGGCCAATTTATTAAATTGAAAATGGAATTGCAAATTTCAAGATGTCACACTAGCCTACAACGTGAAAATATATAATTAGAGAGGCAAATAGGGGCCTAGAAAAATTTGAACTCAAAACCTGCTACTTTGATATCATGTAAGATTTGGTGGAACCACTACCAACTATTCTAAAAGCTTAAGCTGTTAGATGAAAATGTGATTTATTATTTGAATAGTATAACACCCTCCCCTCACACTTAGTCTAATTGGGAAGGCAAATTGGGCATGAAAAGATATTCAAACTCGTAACCTATAACTCTGATACCATGTTAAATTTTGTGGAACAACTGTCTATTGTTCTAAAAGCTTAAATTATTAGATAAAAACGTAGTTTAATATTTAATTACTCTAACAATTCTTACAGCTTGGCCAAGAATACAAGGTCAGTAAGTTACTTTTGGCATCTTAAATGGGAATAGATGCATGAATGATGGGCAGAGATACAACACAAAATTTCGTAAACCTCGTCCAGAAAAACGACAGGACGTGAATATATCCAAATCAGAATTGTGATAACAGACTGAAAACAGATAGGATGATGGTGACAATGCTTAATTTGAACTTGTGAGCAATGCTTTAACAATTAATTATAATCTCTCAACGAAGTAAAGCAAACCCAGAAGATAGGTTTCAACCTCAAACTTAGACCGATGAAATCCATAAATGGCCCATGTGTTATATTAAGTGGTGATGATCAAATGCTGTTTCTTCTTCAGACAGTGGTCTTATCGATGTTTCACATTTTATATGATCATCACTATTTACCCAAAGGCGCCACCTCTCGCCGGTTATAGGTATGATTTATTTCCTTTTGAATTGATTTCATAAAGCCTGGAATATGCATTTACCTAATTGTTGACACCTCAATTTTAATTAAGTCTATCTTATTAATTAAGTTTTTATTTATCTTGTCTTTTTTCGGAATAATAAACAAATAAAAGCAAAACAAAAATAAAAAAACAAAACAAAAGCAAAAAGAAAGCAGGAAAGCCCTCGCATGGGCCCGCGAAGCCCATTTCCGTGTCAGCCCAGCCCAGCCGGATCTTCTTCTTCCTCGCGCAGTTGCAGCGCACGCGCAGAGGGCGCGACACCGGAGCGGAGGGGAGGAGCAGCAATGACGCACATGGAGTAGAGGGCGGTTGGCATCGGATAAGAACGTGGGAGGGGCAGCTGGCGTCGAATGGGACGCCGGTTCGGCCGGCGGGGACCGCTTGGCGCGCGGGGACCGGTGGTCGAAGCTCCGTCGACCGGTTGCCCCCTCGCCTATAAATAGGCCCTCGTTTCCGACAGCGAAGGGCACGCCGAGAGCGATCGAAGGCTGCAAAGCTTCGAGCTTCCTGCTGAGAGACTTCAGAAGGGGAGCCGAGGTCGAGCAAGCCCAAATCCGAAGGCTCGCGGCCAGAGAAAGAGAGGTTTTGCCGGAGAGACGAACAGAGAGAGAGAGGGAGTCGAATCTAAGGCTGCAGACTTCGGGTTCCCCACTGAGAGACTTCAGGGGGGTCCGAGGACGCGTAGCCGAAGATCTGAGGCCCGCCGGAGCAGGTCGTGAGCTTAAACAGCCTCCCACCGAGAGACATCGGGGGAGGCCGCGGGCAAGCGAGCCTGCAGAGAGAGGAGAATCCAAGCGCAAGAGACGGTCGAGGCTTAGATCTGCCGTCGAGTCAGCTCCAACGCCGCCCCAAACACCATCTCGACGCCGTCCAGATCTAAGTCACCGTCGTCGCCGCGAGTAGTGCCACCGTGCCGAGCCAAAGCCGAGAGCAGGTGACGACGGAGCCCTGTCTACGCCGTCCATCCAAAGCTCTGATGGCCGTCGCATTTGCCATTCACTGTCGTCGCCGTAGCCACCATAGCCGCCGTCGCCGCCGTCACCGCCGGAATGCTCCCGTTTCCCCCCTTTCGGCGCCGCGAATTCGCAAACCCTAGGGTTTGCGATTTCCGGGTCGCGAAGCGGATCCGGGTAGGGATTCCGCGATTTAAGGGGCGGCGGAAGCTGGGTCGGGGTTCGGGTCGGATCCGGGTAGGGTTCCACCGGGGAGCGGGTTGTGGAGTCGGGTCTTCGGGCCGGGTCGGGCGTCTCTAAACGCCCGGCCACGGCGTCGTTTTTGATTTTAAAAAAAAAAAGAAAAAGCCGAAAAATCCGAGTCGGGCCCGCAACGCGGGCCCGTCCGCGATTGGGTCGCCGACCCGGGTCGGACCCAACCCGCGGATCCGACCCGGGTCGGTTTTATTTTATTATTTTAGTATAAAATAATAAATATTCTATTTTCAAAAAAAAATCAAAAGTATTTTATTTTCGAAAAAATATTAAAAAAATGTTTTAATTTCCAGAAAATCGAAAAATATTAAAAATTGTTGAAAAATGTTTTATTTTCTAAAAAATCGAGAAAAATAAAAAAAAATAATAATTTATTTTCCAAAAATATTAAAAATATTTAAAAAAATGTTTTATTTTCCGAAAAAAAAAATCAAAAATATTTCATATTTTCCAAAAAAAAAAGCCAAAAATTCATGAAAAAGCCAAAAAAATTCAAAAAAAGCCAAAAAGACTTGTATTTCACCAAAAAACCCCAAAAAAATCCCTTTTGTGTCCAAAAAATTAGAAAATGACTCAAAAAAATGTTTTTCCTCCAAAAAATGCATGGAAAATCTCTCAAACATCCAAAAAGCCTAAGGGTTTAAACAAGATTAGGTACCGAAAGGGCATTAGTGATTAACTAGTGTAATCAAGTCCCCGATCCTAATTTCTCTGGTTGCGCAGGAGCGAGTATTTCTCCCGATACTTCGCTTGGGTTTCTAATCGACCCACTCCAAATCGATTAGTGGCGACTCCATTTTAAAAATTGATTTATAGGTTAAAAACTCAAACTATTAAAGTCGTGAATTGGTGGACTTGGGAGAGTCCGGGCTTAATAAATTCAGCCGAGCCATTAGCCTCCTTAGGCGCTCGTACCCGATTGCGGGCGCCGAGAAAAAAGAGGTCGCGACACTAATTGTGCATCTCACTGCATACGTAGTTGGCCAATAACTTACTCCCCATTGACGTGGACTCATTTTAGTGCCTAAATTATGTCTAACCTCGTTTTTTTTTTTTTTATCAGTATGTCTACCATGTTCATATCTAAAATAAATACAAAATGTTGACTTGTGTTAGTCTGAAGTCAGTCTCATTCAAGTCGCGTCATCTCATATTCTTCTCCATAAATTTGTTCAATAATAAATTACGCAAACGTCGTGGCTGATGAATTTTCAGAACATTTGAATTGCGCAGAACTTAAAAGGTAGGCCAGAAATAAGAGTTTGCGCACTATTTAGCAATGACGCCCATAAGAACAATCCACCATTAAAAAAAAAAAAAAAACTCAGTTCAGATGCTATATTGTTGCCAAACTGATAAACCCGTCCTGCGGGAGTTGTTTTTTTTTTTTTTTTTCTTTTAGGCTAATTTCCGCATTGGTTTGGCTCATTTGATGTTAATTTTTAGCATTTAAGTCTTCATTTTCTTTTTAGGGTTAATTCTAATCTTTAGGGCATTGGGGGTATTACAATCTTTGTTATTATTGTAAAGATTTACTCAAAGAGAGGCTGAATTGAATATAATAATGTGCATGTGTTTGCACTTGCAAGCTTATTGTTAGCCAACCATTGAATTTGTGCTATTGCTTTTATTGCATCATCGTTCATGTTAAAGGTTTGCGTCCCGCCATCCTCACAAGGTGGCCGAATAATTTTTTTCTATGGGATATGCTAAACGACTAATGAAGCAACTATGTTCAAAAGCAACTATGTAAAAGGCCGATCTGGTTGTGGATGACATGGTGAATAGAATCAATTAAACTGCCGCAAAGGAAACAGCGTGAAAATCAATATTTTTTTTAGTGGAATCTACTATGAGTCTAGCAGATATCCTTAAATGTGATTGTATAGCTTTATCTAGTAGGATTAATCTGACAAATACTCACTCATTGAAGGGAATCCATGCTTTCGATTTTGTAGTGGGAAAACGATCTTTCCAGTTGCATCTGAGCAACATTATCAGGAACTGAATAGGCATTAATGATGTCGGAAAGTTTCCTTTTTTAGGAGCAAATGGACGACGTTATTTGTACCTTTTACTGGAAAAAAGTCGCCACACTTTATGTAGACTTCCAACAATAGACAAAGGAGATGCGTGATTTAGAAAAGTTGCCAACCAAGGGCTTTCGTATTTAAATTATTTAGGCAAAGGGAGCGACAGATTTCAGCAGAATCTTCCACGTAACATGATATTCATGTATAAAGCTTAAGTGGTTTTTTTCCCCACTTTGCCCCCCTTTCGCTTTTTCATTTTGGTTTTTGCATTAAATTTTAGGATAGTTTACACAATTCTGTGGCTTTGCATTCAACATCTTTGAACTTTTAATTAACTAAGCTTTTTCTTTGCCATTAATTTGCTGGGGAGAAAAATTAGATAAGCCCGCCATGCACTAGTATAGCTTCGAGTCGATCGGAATACAAATTATATTAAAGGTAATGAAATATATTTTCATTATCGATAACAATTTATATTTAATTATTTTTGTGAGTGATGAAAATATATTTTATTCATTTATTTTTGTAAGCAATATAAATAATAATCTTTAGGAAAATATTTTCCAAATATTGAGTTTTCCGTGAAACAAATGCAGCATATATCATTGCTGACTTGTACGTTGCTCATGATAGAAATACTTTGTATAGTTATCTTATTTTTTAATTATGGCCGACTTATAAGAAACTGGCATTATCTAATGTGTATTTTTCATGTGCCAACAATGCTATCATCTCCAGGATTGCAACTTTTACGCCATCGGTTCTTCTTGAAAAAGACCATGACAGACACCCACAACATTTTGCCACCGAAGTATTAGCAAAATGCATGAATTTAGTATTTAGTGGATGTTACTCAAACTCTTCATGATAAGTCGATCACAATGCTTGGAAGACCTCATTTGCAACAGAATGAATTTATATGTTTCTTGTAATATAATCGGACTTTTTTTCTCATTAACCTCTTAAGGTTGATATAATTTGTACAGCTAATTAGACATCATCGAAATTAAAGGTCATGAACTTAAATCGTGCCAAGTAAATTATTCTGGATCAAGACCACCTACACAAAGTAAAAGTTTAGATTTAACTGGCTCATGGAATATTATACAATCGGGTCTTTGTGTTCGTATCTTGGGTCGGAAAGAAGAAAACAATTGTCACGTTTTTGTCCTTCTTAGTTTCAGCTGGTCCCGGGGGTGCTACACGTGGGAAAATCAGCCAACAATTCATAGATTCTCTAGGAAATTTTGTATTGTGGTAACGAGTAAGACCTAAAACTGCTTCGTTTGAGGTCTTGTAAGGACCTTGGCATCTCTTAGACGTTGAACAACAAGAAGTATTCCCTTCCCTTGGGGAAGAAAAAGATGCAAGCGGAATCGGGGGTGCAAGGCGTGTGGGTATCAGCACGTAAAATAAGGAAGGGATTCATGAAACTCGTCATCCTGTATATCAACTGGGCAAGCCGCAATGACCCTCATAAGTATGAAAGCTCCCTTCTTTAGTGAGGTAACCTTCAACCAACACGGAAGATCCAAGGAAGCCCCTGGTTGAAACCATCAAACCAGTCCTTAACGAATCCATTATATTTTAATTAATCTTACTGAAATTCCACGCGCACTAGACCGACAAATCAGCAAAATCAAGTTGTCTTTGTCTCCAATTTGCGGATTATAGAATGTTAGTGGCAGGCTGTTGGGAGGCTTCCGCCGGAGTAGGAGCCAACTACGCGATGCTCTTTAGTCAAATTCTTTAGTACAGAAATGAAAAAGAAACTACAAAATTTGCTTTATGGATTAATGGAGTTCCTTTTTTATTGGAGGGTCGGTAGGAACAAGAGAATACCAAATTGGAGGCTCGTCATTTGGTCCATTTCACTAGTTTTGAAGGACTAAACAAAACAACACCTTTGATTTTTGGGACAAGGAGGAGTGGTGGGGTTTTGCCTTTGACAGTTTGATGGTTGTAGTTCATTTGACCCTCGATCTTTTCTTTTTCTTGGAGATTTGCTGTACCTGCCTAGATTTAGCACAATGATTGTGGAAGTTGCTTCCATGATACTATTATGGCACTTTTACTCATGTTTTTGGATTTTTTTTGTGAAAAAAGTTGCTCTATAGAAAACAAGAGTTTGATTTCTAAATTGATTTTGACTATAGCATTTAACTTTGAGGCCATTTTGGTTCATGGAATAGAGGCCATAAAGAATTGTGATTTCAAACGCATCCTTTCCCTCATATTTTGTGAGCATACATTCTCAAATTTATCAAAATTTGAGGTAAAAGTAATATGGGTACATCAGCTTTGAGTAAATGTGACACAGATATACTAATTTAAACTTCTAATGACACAAAAATTAGCATAGGGTAATGTGGCATATGTCCCACTAGAAGACATCCAATTTTTTCTCAAATTGTATCTTTACCCTTTTTTCTCATTTATACGTCTTCATAGAAGCATATTTGACTCTAATACCTTTTGAATTCATACATTTAATGTAGGAATATAATAATATATATTTTTCTTTCCATTTCACTCCTTCATTTTTATTTCTCGAAACCCAATTGACCTTTTTTATGGAGTTCCAAAATTGTCTTGATTAAGTATACGGAAAACAAAATACACTCAAAATCCAATTGACATAATTCAAAAATAACTAATATAAATAATATAATCAATTTTTTTAAAGAAAAACAAACATTTTGAAGTGATATGATTAGTAGGGTTCGATTTGAGGGTACCTACCAATTGAGTCTAAAAAATTATAGCTTTTGTTAATGGAATTTCAAACCCTTTTTACAACTTGAAATCCAATTACACCCATGCAAAATTTGGGCAGCTAGGAAACTTGATTTAAACGAACTTGCTGCTATCGCCAACATGATTTGATAAGCCATATTGTACCCGTTATAGATGTTGGATCACTTTCTGATAAAGCTTATTTGTTTTGCTAAAAATAGATGATTTGAAAAATATTTTTCCTAAAAATCTTATTTGTATTGTTTGAAATAATTAAATAATAAAAAATATTCATTATTGACTACAATTTATATTTAAGTATCTTTGTAGATAATGAAAATCTTTTTCATTTGTTCATTCTCATAAGCAATACAAACGAATATTTTTAGAAAATATTTTTAAATTTTTCATTTTATGTGAAATAAAGGCACTCTAAGTATCATGCCTTGTCATCTTTTACTTTTTAACAGATAGTTTGATAGAGTAATCCGACTTTGAAGAGGGATAAGTCCACTTTTGATCGCCTATGCCCTCGCAAAGTGTGTGATTGGAACTAACTTGTTTGTGCAAGTCAATATTCTAACTTAATTAATTATGCAATTGGATTCTTTGGTCAACTGCTTCGATAATTCCAAAAATTCTGTTAATATGGAAAAAAAAAAATCAGGACAAAAAAAAACCAAAAAAAAAAGCAAAAAGTGACGGCGCCACCACTTGCTCCAAAGAGCGACCTTCACCATCTCTCACAAATTATGTAAGAGGCGGCCACGACCTCTCTCATTCAAGTTAGAGTAATTGTAAAATACAAAAAAAAAATGTTAAAGAGTGATTAAATTGAAAATATGATATCCTGAAACTTGACCTATTTCAAAATATATGAAATTATTATTCTGGTAATGCACTGATAATGAATTTACTCTAAACTGATCACTCACGAGTTAATTAATCTATTGGACAAGACCGTAAAAAGTTTAAACATGAAATATCAAATAATTCAATCAAGGATCAACCGCTCGATCATAAGAATCGACAAGAGTCAATACTATGATATTACAAGTTAATTAGCAAACAAATATAAATCGATTTGATAGAAGTATGTAATCGATTTGCGAGTAGTTCAGCATGATTACAATACTCATGTTGAACGACGATGAACCGATTATCTATTGGCCTTGTACTAAGAGTACGTAAATGAACTTTCACGATTACATGACAACTTAGAGTCATCCACGATTTGAAGAGACACAACTGTGGATAAAAAATTATCAACCATGAGTCAATTATGAGAAAATCCATAAAAGTCACCTGATAGTTTAAGTCGTATTAAAGTAGTATTTGATCAATTTAATCATGTAATTTAATTCAATTTTGGGAATCAAACTTTCGAGGATTTCAAAACTAACTTATTAGATGTTGTCTCATTTATCTGTGAATTATCGGTAAGTCGAGAATTTTCGAAAAAGGAATAATCATACAAGAATTGAAAGCAGGCAGGACAAACTGGGCCAAACAAGAGCCATTAGGCCTCGCGCTCATGATGAATTCAGCCATGAGGGCCAAGTGGGCCACCAAGCCCATTTCAAGCCCAATTCAAGCAAAATGTGCCAAATTTGGAAATTTTGGCACAAAAGTTGTGAAATGATCAAAACACCCTTGCATTTGTGGACTAAATGACAAAAGAAATAAGTGAATGGAGGAGATGATTTTATGGGATTTTTATTAGATTTTATGATTGAATTTTGGAGAAAATATGTTATTTTTCCTCTTCCACCCCCTCACATCTTCCCTCCCTTAACCGGCCCTTCCCATCTCTATTTGCTTTTATTTTCCCTCAACTTCATCATTTCCTCTTCATCTTCTTCCCTTTTGATTACCCCATTACGCCCCTCACATCACCGCCTCTTTGACTACCGTCCACCACCCGTCTGTCAAGCCGCCGTGCCACCGTTATTTTGCCGTTTCCGTCATCGAACCACCGCCCAAGCCAAGCCCAAGCTTGGTCGTGGGTTTTGAGGAGCCACCGCCGCCACACCACCTTCACTGTTGCTCGTCCGCATTGTTGCCGTTCCTCGCACTGCCGCTCAACATCCTTACCACCGTTATAAGCCACCACTAAACATCCCTCCCTCCTTAGCCAAGTCGTGGGTTTCAAGTGCCGAGCCACCGCCATTCATATCTCCATTCAAGCCATGAGACCCGAGTTCTTGTTGCCGTCGCCGTGAGCTCGTCGCCGCCAGAAAACCATGAGTTAATTCCTAATCCTTGATTAGGAAATTAATTGCATTTGAGGAGGATTAAATTATGGTTAATAGTAGTTAATGTTAGTTAGTTATGGTTAAGGATGAATCAGATTATGGTTAATTAGAATTAGTCTAAATTAAGGATGATTAAATTAATTAATCATGGTTAGGTTCATTAACCGTGATTAGGTTAATTAAACGTAGTTAGTTTAAAGTAACCGTAGTTAGTTTAATTAACCGTGGTTAGCTTAATCTAATCCTAATTAGATTAATTAACGATGATTAGCTAAATTAATCATGGTTATAGTAATTAATGATAATTAGTCTTAATTAATCATGTTAATGTAATTAATCCTTGTTGGCCTAATTAATTGCGCTTTAGCACTAATTAATCACAATTAGTGTAACTTAATGACAAATTAGTCTTTAAGTAGATGGACATGATATTGCATAATTCTGATCGTCTGAGCCTATAATTGCTTAATGTTGATTGTCCGAATCATGAGTTTTAAACACTATTTTCAAAGAAGGTTTTATTGACAAAAAAATGAAAACCTTTGAGATGTTGTGTTTGGACGCCGTGTTTTATGTGCTAAATGGAGTAATGGAGTTTTAAATGAAAGCATTAAAAGTTTGGCCGATTGATTTTTAAGTACGTGACCACGTGTGATTATTTTACTGAGATTTTAAATATAAAGATTTGCCAAAGTTTGTTGTTTGAGCACACACTCTTTTACATTGAGCTAATTGATGGCAAATAAAATTGGCTTAAGTGTTGACATGCTTGAGTAGTCATTTAATTGAACCCATTAGCAAACAAGAGTTTGGAGGCAATACCTGATATTTATTGGATGCCTAGCGAGTTCCGAATGCCGAGTTGCGGTTCAGGTCAAACCGATACTCATTGTAGAATACTGTTTAGGCGGGGATTCTAGACAATACCATATCCGATGGGACGGGATGATGCCCAGTTATATCGAAAGACTGCCGATTATTGTGTTAGTTGTAGCTCAAGGGGTCGTAGTAATTGAAACAAGTGTATTTGGCGATGCACCTTGATATCGTGGATTATGTTATGATTATTAATTATATTTGTTGCATTAAGATTGGCATATGTGATGTACTAATATGCAGGGATGTGTCAAGGCGAGGTAAGTTTGTATATAATTGTGTGTTTAGGCTGCCTCCAAGATGAATTCACATCATAGTCGAGGCTTAAACTGTTAACTCATCGAGATTTATCTCATCCTGTTGTTGTTAATTATTTTTAGACCATAGTGATGAAGCACCGTAATTGTTTCAAGGTCCTAGTGTCTTTTGAGTGGGTGTGACCGAGTATGCCATCGAGGGGACCAAGACAACGATCGTGAATCACGCCACCACTTTCCAAGTTGAAGAGGGCCTAGACTATCTAGTTCCCCACCGTTTCGTGGCTTGGTTTGTCAAGTTCGACAAGGATCTCCTCGGTCCTTTCCCAAGGATTGATGGTCTACCATAACAGACCAATGGCCATGTGGGAATCACCTTTTTGGATGGCCATCGTGTTAGAGGAATACGTTAACCTTGACCTTTCTGACCCTTTTTGTCTGTTGGTCATTTAGGAAGTGGTCTTTTGAGATAGACTTGTAGATTACTAACTTCCTAAGGCTAACCGTATCTAAATAAAAGTTGTACTTTTGGAAATTTTTCTAATGTATTTTTACTATCCATGTTATTTGTTGATTGACTGGGTGTTTATATTGAATAATTCTACTTATGTTTAATTGAAAGATAATAAGGTTGGGTTGGCTGTCACGCCCCGATCCTCAAGCGCGCGCACATCCCTTTACGGTCTATACAAATGCGACGTTCCCAAGAGCGTCACCGACCCATTCATTTTTAAGCACATGCGAAAGCAAAACAATAAACCCCTGACAACAAACAACATGGGAAAGAAAAGCAGGGCAATATTTCACAAAAGCTAATCTAGTCAAAAGTCTACAAAAGATCGACTCTCAAAAGGAAGTTGTCCTACAACCTACTCGTCGAACACAAACACCGAACCTTCAGACTCCACCTCCACAGACTCGGGGCTTCGGTCCTCCACCTATAGACCTAAAAATTGAGCCCACGATGGGGTGAGACAATATCTCAGCAAGTTCACCCCTTAAACCCTTATTAGGAAGGAAATACACCAAAGGGTGGCCTAGTTACACAACAAAGAGAACTTACCTCACCTCAGTTCCTTCCTACACGTCAGCACATTTCATATCACAATTGCATATAATTAATGCATACAACAATTGAAATGCCTCATTCAACTCAATAAACCATAAGGGTCCCAATTATAAAGCCAAACCATTATGACACATCTCATACCATGTCACATAGTTTTGTCTCATAATCAGGTGCATCTGATTCACACAATCATGCATTCCAATTGTTAATTTCGCCCCTCTAGGGTACGGCCTACTTGAAGCTCGGCGGTCTACTGGCGTAACCAGGCATCATCTCTTCCTCATTGGGCACGGCTACATCTCTCAAAGACGACTTTCTGGAAGGAGTATGAGTCCAGAATTTACTGTGACCCAAAACCCAATAAGTGGGTAACCCATATAGAGTAACGTCCATTCGACTCAATTCGGGGACGGGTTCTCTTAACCAACAATAACCATTCAATATTGGCCTAGGACACCTTGCATTGCACTCAAATGTCTCAATTAAAATAGTGATCCTGATTTATTTTCTTCGTATTGTCGTGTGTAGGTACACGATCAATTCGAACCTTAAAAGTTATCTCTCTTTTTCAAACCCCACTATTTGATATAGTATTTAAAATCCATTTTCAGTAACAAAACCCGACACCTAAGATTTTCTAAATAAATATCAAATTTTCACAATCATCACTCAATTTGCACAATCCAACAATCAATTGCATAATCTGAACACACCAATGCACTCAACACAAAATTCCGGTTACCGGCTATCTCGATCTAATTTCCGAAAAATGATAAATAATTAAATATATTTTGAAATTAAATAAATAAATAAATAGATTATATTAATATAATTTAATTGAATAATATTTATAAATTTGAAATAATTAATTTATAAATTACCGGCTATCTCGATCAAATTAGGTTATTACACTAATTTAATCACCTAATTAGCCTTATTTAATTATCCACTAAACTAATCATATCCCTTAATCTAATTAATAATTAACTAAGCTAATCTAACCACCTAACCATACTTAGCTTAATCTAAACACCCCTTAAGCATAATTAACCTCCTAAGTGAGGTTTAATGAGTAAACTCACTGGTTTAGCGTTCCGGTGAGTCCACAGCGACGGTGACGCCAAGGCGGGTGACAAACCTCCAAGCGACGGTACCAACCGAGGCCGGGAAGGGCTTGAAAACGGGCCACGAAGACTTCACAACTTGTTGGTTTTCTACTTCTATTCTTGGTTGAACTGCAGAGAGAGAACCAGCGGCTAAACAGTGAGAAAGGGCTAATCGGAGCTCCAGCGAGCTTGTGGTTGGTAATTGGTGACACTCAGAGGTCAAGGGGGACTTACTGGCGGTTGATATGGGCCGAGGAAGAGTCAAAATGGGAGGAAAAACAAAAAAAAAAAAAAACACAAAACAGTTCACTTTAGGCAGACTCCAGGCGGTCTAGCGACTAGTTCCTTCTAGCCGATAGACAAGTTGACTGGCGACTCGTTCCGACAAATAGCGAGGTGCTCATATACGATTTGGATGTGCTAAAGATAATAGCGGGTGGCACAAGAGCTTATTAGCACCAGAATGCAACTTTTAACTCGAATCTTTAGGGAAAGGTCGGCTAGAGCAAAAACTGAAAGAATGAGAAAACAGGGGGAAAAAAGGGTCTGATGGCTTGGTGGGCGTGCGACCGGCTAGGGGGAGGTTGTACTCGATTTTCTCTAAAAAAATTTAGCTCCCAACACTTCAACAATAGAAAAAGTGAAGCCAAATGAGGAAGAAGAAGGCTGCTGGTCAAGGAGGGGACCACAAAATATCCTAGGCACTTGAGTTCTTGCCCCACCATGGATGGCTGTCATCCTCAACCAAATAGCAGTAGCCAAGCTTCCCTTAGAAGCTTCCCAAGTGGTCCAAAAGTCTTCTCTCCTATGGCATACAAATTTTGTGCATTTGTCCCTCAAATTCCTTCAATTCCTCTTCATTTCTACTCAATTCCCCTTCAATTCAATCCAAGTGAAGTCCAAACAAAACAATCAAGGTGTCCACTCTTTATCCATGATTTTTCTTCATCAATTGAACCAACTTGTATCCCAAAAATGCTATCAAAAGCGGGCCTGCGAATTTCCCGATCCAAAATAACCATACTTTGCTTTTCCACAGAAAATCTCGGTTTGTAGAAAAATCTTCGGAGGATGAGTCAACGTTTTTAAAATGAATTGTGACATTATAGAACTTTCAATTTTTTATATCGGGTTTAAATTCGTGGCTAATTTCAATCTAGCGCGATTTTAGCGCGTCATAATCTATCGAGTAACTTTCAGGAATTTTTTAGTGCATTTGACCTATGGTCGGTTATTTTCGAGCCACAATATACATCTTCGACACATTGGTGACCATCGATTGTCGTGGAAATCTTGAAGTTTCAAATACGGACACATGGTACAGAAAAGATAGAATAATCAGTCCAGTGTCATTCAACAAGAATTTTGCAATCAAGTGAAATCACCTACACACTGATCAGATCTCTCAATCAAATCAATCTATCTCTAATCTCTGTTCAATTTTGACAATGTTGTATTGACCTTTGTAAATTAGCACTGTCGAGTAGTCGGTTTCTAGTCGAATTTCGAGTCTATAGCGTTAAAATTCATTAACGGCTTCACCTAATAGATTGGTTAACTCGTGAGTGGCCAACTCAGAGAAAAATGCTATAAGCACGTCGATGAAAAGCCCAACTCATTCAATTGAAAACAAAAGTAGAAAGTCAGGATGTCACATTGGCAACGTGTCCTAGAACATTGCAATTTAATAGACCATTGAGGGATGTTCGTGCATTCAGGATTCGGGGCGTGACTGCAAAAGGAAAGAAAAAGTTTGGAAACTCGATCTTATACTTGAGAAGGGCCAAAAAGTTAACCTAAAATATTGGGAGAAAATTGTCCAAAAAATCCTAAAACTATTGCACTTTTACTAATTCAACCTTAAACTTTTCAAATTTGTCAATTTAGTCCTAAACATTTTCACTTTTTGCAAATTAAGTCCATTCGGCCAATTTTGGCCAAAATTTACTGATTTAGATACTAGCCATCCTACATGGCACGATCAGCGATAACGTGAACAAAAAATATTTTTTTAATATTTTTTCTAATTTTTTAATTATTTTATGTTTTCTTTTTTTATTTTCTTTCTTTTTTTCTACCATTTTCTTCCTCTAGTTAGCTGGCCGCAGGTGGCCAACTAGAGGCTACGACTATGAGGTTGCCGTCGTTAACATCTGGCAAGGGGCGACCTCGCCTAAGGCTAGCAAAGCCACCCTTGCTTGAATCTGGTGAGGGACAACCTCACTGACCTTGGGCAAAGCTTGCCCTCACCAAATCAAGCAAGGGCAAGCCTTGCTCCAGGTTAGCAAGGTCACCCTTGCTGGCCTTGGGAATGGGCAACCCTTACGAGATTTGGTGAAAGGCTAGCGAGGTCGCCCCTCACTGGATCCCGGCGAGGGCAACCTCCCCTGAGGTCGACAATGCCAACTCTCGCCAGTTGCCGAAGGCTAGGCAATCGGCACTAACTGTGTCACATCAGCGAATTTCAACTAAAATTGACCAAATGAACTCAATTGGCAAGAAGTAAAAGGTCTGTATGGTAATATTCCTATTTCTCTATTCTTTTGTTCTTTTATTGTTCTTTTATTCCTCAGAATAGAAAAAGAACATAAATTTATTTGATAACACTAATTAATTTTTCTATTCCTCGGAATAGAAAAGTGGCCGAGGAATAGATTTGGAATAGAAATTAAAATAGAAAAAAGTTGCTTCTTATTTCTAGAAACAATTTCTAAAAATAAGTATTTTTGTTCTTTTATTCTTCTTTTTTTCTTTTCTTCTTCTTCCACTTCTAATCGGCCGGTGGAGACTAGCTACTCTTACCAAATTTGGTGAGGGTGAGCCTCACCCAAGGCCAGCGAGGTCACCCCTTGCCAGATCCCAGCGAGGGAAACCTCCTTAGAGGTTGACAAGGCCAACCCTCAATAGTCACTGAAGGCTGGGCAATCAACATGACTGTGCCACATCAGTGAAATCCAACCAAAATTAACTGAATGGACTCAATTAGCAAGAAGTGAAGGGTCTGTATGGTAACAGTCATGTTTCTCTATTCTTTTGTTCTTTTATTCTCCAAAATAACATAAAAAATAAAAAAAAAAATCTTTTTGATAATATCAGTTAATTTTTCTATTCCTTGGAATAAAAAAGTAGCCAAGGTATATATTTAAAACAAAAACAAAAAATAGAAAAAGTTGTTTGTTGTTTTCAGGAACAATTTCTAGAAATAAGTTGGTTACCAAAAAAAAAATTCTAGAAATAAGTCTTTTTAATCTGTTCTTTATTTCCTTTTCTTCTTCTTCCACTTCTAATCGGCCGATGGAGACTCACTACCCACCACCTACCATCAATGGTCACCAATCGTGCCGCCACCAATCACCACTGTTCCTGTCGCTACTGGCTAGGGGAGGGGGGGAAGAAGAGAGGAAAAAGAGAAAATAAAACAAGAAAAAATCTTTAAAACTTATAAAAAAAATTAAAGAAATTTTATGGCATAAAAGAATTTGTAAGTCATATCAAACGCGTTCCTATTCTTTTTCTATTCTTGGAAAATAAATTTTTTATAGTTATCAAATGTGTCGTTTTACTCAAAACTTGTTCCAAGAAAAAGAAAAAAAAAATCTCTGAAAAGAAATTATTCCCCATAACAGAAATGTTCAAAAAGATTTAGACAAAATTGACAAAATTAAAAGATTTATGAATGAATTGACAAAAGTTCAATAGGTTTAGAATTTTTTGGATAGTTTTCCCTGAAATATTGATGATAAAAGTTTAGAAAATTTTGCTATGATTTATGAAATTATCTCTAATTTAATTGACTCTTAAAATCTCTAAAATCTTCAATTGATTCTTTTGGTTTAACTAAAAAAGTACATCGACTCTTTCATTATCTCTATCAACTGGATTTTTATGGGATTAATTTTTACTTCAACCTTCAAAGAGTCATACCTTTGTGCAGAAATTCGGTTCTCCAGCATATGTCAAATTGTATGCTTTTCTCACATTTCACTTCATTAAAAGCATTATCATTTCTATTGAGTGTGTCTCGAGTTTTAGCCAACGACTCAAGGGAGGATTCAAGCACAGAGATGGATGCTCCCTGGCACGAAGGCCCGAGCTGTGTGGAAAATGCCCGGGCAAAGGGCCGGGCACCCGAGTTCAGAACAATTTATAGCGAGTTCGGTGCTACATTTGCAAAAATTAAATTGCAAAGGACATCGTTGTTCTTGGTTCTTTAGTGACTAGGCTAAAAGATGCATGGACTAGGTCAAGCTTCGTGCAATCCACCAAAGAGCTCAGTTGGCTGACTAGTCAAGCTGGCCTAAGCACTTGACATGTTCGAGAAGCTCATATGTAATTGTCAAAACGTATGCCCCTGGCAAATGCAGTCAGATAAATCCATTCGTTGCAACAAACATAAATCCTTAATGGAGGGGGAAAGGGCCGAATCCGTCTAGAGAGAGAGAGAGAGAGAGAGAGAGAGAGAGATCACATGTGGTCATAGTGCCCCAGGGTCCACAGAGGATACATGATCTTGGAAAGCAAAAAGGATGAAGAAGACACTCGATGGCTATCGATAGTTGGAGATTTGTTCAAATTCCGGCTGTCACATAAGCCGTTCGTTGGGTAACGGTTGTTGGTCGGGCAATTATTTAGTCGCCTATTGCGCTAGCCGTTAGTGCCCTTCTACTGTTTCCTATATTTACTTTTATCAAAAATATCAGTGGTTGGGTTACGTAATCAAGTGCTTTTATACATCAAGATTTAAAAGATATACCGCAAAATTCTTTAAAAATTTAAGGACTTTTACTAGAATGCATATGTTGCTCAACCTTTTTCACACGATTCATTTTTATCGCCAGGTTGATTTTGGTGGCTAGTTGATTACTACTAATAGAACTAGTTAAATGTTTTTCAAAACAGTTTGTTTCATGTTGCTTATTATGCTATGCGCTCTTACATTCTTATACATGTACACCATTTACGTGCTTTTCTAATGGTCGAATCATTTGTCACGCACTTGTTTTGACGGGTCGAGACTACCAATAGTGTTTGGCCAACGGTTTACAGCATATCTCTAGCATGTCAATCTGGGCTAGATTTTCCATTCAGTGACAATATATCAATGTAAGATAGCTCGACTTCGTTAGGAAGAATATGCGGATCCATCGAAAAGGTTTCCTAGGAAACCAGGCACTCAAATAGCCACAACATGCACGCATGACTCGAATGGGTCTCCTCTAGTTCACTAACCCAGACAACTGCTGATCTTTTTATATAAAGAAATCCTTTTAATCCTTTTGAAGAATAAGATTTTCTGCCCCTTGGTACAATTTTAAGCATATTATTTCCAAAGGAGCTTTGGCGGCTCCATCAACTGTCTTTGGCAACCATGAAAAGATATACATGAAAGTAGAAAAAGATGTCGCTTACAATTAACTAATCGTAATATAGACTTTTTTTTAAAGTGGATGTTGGGCGAGGAACTTTACGCTCCCTTGGCGGTTGTTAACAAATCATATTTGCAATTTGTGTCTAGAATTGTTAACCAATGGTAAGTCTCAGAAGTGAAAGCTAAAAGCGAAAGGATAGGCCATGTGAAAAAGACAAGTAGCTAGTCCTAGGAAAGAATTAAAAGTTGCGACCATCTCTCTAACAGAGAAACCAACAATTGATTCATCATTCTCATCCTTGTTTGAGTATGACACATAGTTCCATTTGTATTCACGAATATAGAATTCTAATTAAGTGCAACCATCTTTTGCATATAGAGCTACTAAACGCCCACTTATTAATAAAGTAGATGACTTGAAAACTTTGAATCTCATAAGGTATGCGTTTGACACAACTAGAGCTATATATGATAATTAAAAGTTCTTCCTCTTAAAAACCTCAAATTATTATACTCGTGTGACATTTATCTCAAACTAACTTTTGTATCATAAAAAATTCCTAAATTGATACTCTTGTTCCACATTTACCCTAAAAAAAATCCTAGATTTATCACAATTTGGGATAAATACAATGGGAGTATATCGGTTTGGAGTAAATGCGGTGGGAATGTACTAATTTGAAATTTTTGACAGAAAATTAGTTCAAGGTAAATGGGCATGAGTCTACCAATTTGGGACTTTTGTGACAAAAATTAATTTGCGTTAAATGGGGCATAAATGTACCAATTTCAGGTTTTTTAAAGTATTAGCCCTATCATAAATTATGGCCTCAACATATGATCCAAACTTTATAAAATTCTTTTATAATCAGCATGAACACAAATATTAATTAATTAGATTATTTGAAAGCTTTAAACCTCACAAGATCAAGATCGATCATTCAACCTAATTGAAACTAAACTTTCTTAAAAAGGATAATGCACTCTAGTTCAGTAGTCAAATAAGGCACTATTACTTCTTTCAATATAGTAACACTTTTGTAATATGCGTAACTGAAATGTTGTAAACTAAAACTTTCTACTAAGTATGCATAATAAATGCCCTCAAAACACTCTTTAGCATGATATATATTCTATAAAAAAATTTAGACAATACACTAGCCATCTGGCAATAAGCAAAAGATGAGCCTACATGCCATTTTACATATAGTTATATAGTTATTTGTTAGGTCTTGTTAATGTTGGAAAATATTCTTAAAGTTGTGTTTAGTGGTCTGAATTTCTAATCAAAATAGGACATAATAGAATAAGATATGAAAATCAGTGATTTTGCCATATCATATCTATTGTTTAATGAATTATAGTAATAAAGCCAAATATTTTCATATCATATCTTGTTTAGTGTTTTGCATGAACAGTATACAAATAAAAATGAATACAAAAATGCACAAATGAAGTTGTTTAGAACACTTTATGTTTCACTACTAAAGAACCTCAAATGCACAAACGAAGATAACCACCATCAATAAATTCATTATTATTGTACAATGTAAATCTTAAACTGCAATGGAGCCCATGTAGCATTTCAAAGCCATAGGTTCAACTTTGACAAGAAATGTCAATGAGCTATAGCAACATTGATGACGCAGATCAGTTAACAAATACCGAATCTATTAAGAAAAAGAAAACACAATCATTCACCTTCACAAATATGAGAAGTATCCTAAGCCAAAACCAAACATAGGTTAGGATTAATTTTATCTTATCCAGAATTTTAACTTAAGTAGCAAATGAAGCCTAAAGAATTTTGATGAACTAAACTTAATGCCAGTATTTAATGCCTTCATTAAGTGTGTTGAGGATCATATCTACATCATGTATATTCTAAGTTTTGATTATACAAACATTTGAACAAAGTCTCATGAAGTTCATAAATCTGCAAAAGGAAAGGTCTCAAAGCAAGATCTTATTTCTAGAAAACAATCGAACTTAATGGTCGAGTACTTTTCATATATAAATTCAAATACCATTGGAGTTTCTAAATCAAAGACCCAACTCATAACATGTCACACCCCGATCCTCGAACACGTGCCCATCCCTCGGTGGTCAATGGAAAATGCAACGTCCCATGACGCATCGCCGACCCATTCATTTTATTGCACATGTAGAAGCAAATTAAAAACCCTTGACAGCAAACAACATGGGATAGAAAAGCAGGATAACAAATTCACAACCAAGCACGCTTTTATAAACAACTAGGTTTATATACAACACTAGCCTATTTATCAAAAAGATCAGCCCTCAAAAAGGAAATTGTCTTACAGCCCACTAGTTGGACACATTCACTGATCCTTCGAACTCCATAGGCTCCGGGGGCGCCAGGTCCTCCATAGCACCATCAAGAGGATCAGTTGCACCATCGCTAAAAGTGGCATCGACAACCATAGCGGGGATCTCAAAATTCTGGAGGGGACCGACTCTGTAACCATTAAGTCCGTGGCGGAACCACACCCTGAATCGATGAGGTACCCTCTCAAGTAGACCCTCATCAATCTAGATGATGGTCACGACCAACTCGTAGACCTAATGACTACCAAGGACATGGATGTCTATACCCCACTCAATAATAGCCCGCGGCTGTCCAAAATGTTCCGGAAGAACCGCCATCTAAAAACCTGACAAGAGTGAGCCTATGATAGGGTGAGACAATGTCTCAGCAAGTTCACCCCCTAAACCCCGACTAGGAAAGAAATATGCCTAGAGATAGTCTAATCACACATCACACATGACTCACCTCGTCTCAGTTCCTTCCTGCACATCTGTACAGTTCATATCACAGATGCATATAGCAGATGCACACATCAATTGAAATATCTCATTCAATCTCAAACAATCATAGGAGTCCTGATTATAAGGCCAAATCGTTATGACACATCTCATACCGTGCCACACAATTTTATCCCATAATCCAGCGCGCCTATCTCAATTAATCATGCGTTCCAATTTATTACAGCCCTTAGGGCACGGCCTACTCAACGTTCAGCAGTCTTCTAGCATAACTAGGCATCGTCTCACCCCATTAAGCACGGCAACATCCACCCGACGCACATCAGGGGACAGCATTCCCAAATGAGCTTCGGTCCAGCCTCTACCACGATCTGGCAACCCTTAATAAGGGCATCCCATATAGGGGTTACGTCTATCCGGCGCGCATCGGGGACGGGTTCACTTAATCATCACACGATCACTCAATTATGACCAAGGACATCGTGCATTGCACTCAAATGTCTCGATTAAGATAATGTGCTTGGCCCATTTTCCCCATATTAAAAACACCCCGGTTAAAATAATCGTATGTTGATACATGATCAAATCGAACTAGAAAAATCGATATCCTCCTTGTAAAATCCCACTATTTGATATAATCTTTAAAATCATTTTCGGTGTCAAAACTCGACCCTAGGATTTTCTAATTAAATATCCAAACTTCACAATTTTGGAATAAATAACAAAAATTTCATTCACCACTCAAGTTGCACAAATTAATACTCAATTGCATAAACTAAGCACACCACTGCAATCAGCACGAAATTCCGATCACCAACTATCCTGATATAATTTCCAGAAAATATTAAATAATTAATTAAATACCAAAAAATAAAATAATGCAAATTAAATCCAATAAATACTAACTTAGGCAGGAAATGCTAATCTAACCACTTAAATGGGCTTAAAAAATTTCCGAACCTATCTAGATAATTAGTACATCATATCTAGTCTTTAATTAATCTAATCTAAACACCTAACATGCCTAAATAAGCAATTAAATCACTAATCTAATCTAACTAACAACATAATCCCTAATTAGCTTAAACAAATCACCTCTTAAATATCATTAACTCTCTAAGCAGAATTTAGCAAGTAAACTCACCAGTTTAGCGATCCAATAAGTTCATAATGACGGTGACACGAAAGTTGGTGACAACCAAGCCTATGGCGACACCAACCAAGGTCCGAAAGAGACCTAAAACGGGCCCAACAACTCACTACTAGGCTGAGAGTTTGGCTTCTAAGTTGGGCTAGAAAGGGTTGACTGGAGGCTCAGCTTGGCTAGAAACGGGCCATGCAGGACTGCAGTAGCTCCTAGAAGCTCAACAAAGATGAATGGCGACTAGAAAAACAAGCTCAACAACTGGACAGAGGGCTCGATGGTGGCCTGGGCTCACGGGGGACGGTGAGACGACATAGGACGAGCGAAACACAAGCGAGCTGGCTCACAAGATGTAAGTGGGCTGGCACGTGGGGCTCGGGCACTCACGGGCATGCAATTGGCGATGGCAGTGGAGCTCTGACTGGTCAACAAGCAGGGGAAACTGCCAGCTAGTTTTCTCTATAATTTTTTAGCTCACAAAACACTTGACTATGGAGAAAGCAAGGCTAAAAAGGAAGAGGAGTGCTCAGCTAAAGGGGGGACCCCAAATGGCCTCCAAGGCTTCAACACCTAACCAATTCACTCATTGCTTGCCCCCACCTTGCTCAACCATCATCCTCAACCATTATCCACTCCCAAGCTTTCTCAACAAGCTATTGAAATGGTCCAAAAGGTTGCTCCCCCCTTGGCTACGAATTTGGACATTTCCCTTCTAATTTCACTTCAATCCTTCTCCAATTGAGCTCAAATTGGAGTCCACAAATCCAGCCAAAGTGCCATTGTCCATCTCATGATTTTTCCAAGTCAATTGAACCAACTTGACAGCCAAAAATGCGACCAAAAACAACCCTCTAATTTTCCCGATCCAAAATAGCCTTACTTTGATTTTTCGCCAAAAATTCAGGTTTGCAGAAAAATCTTCAAAAAATGAGTTGACGTTCGTAAAATGAATCGTGACATGATAGTCTTTTCAATTTCTAAACTCGGGTTTAAATTTGCGGTTAATTTCAACCGAACGCGATTTTAGCGTGACCTAACCTATCAGGTAGCTTTTAGGAATTTTTAGTGCAATTGACCCGTGGTCGATTATATTTGAGCCACATCGTACATCTTCAACTCATTGACGACTCTTGATTATTGTGAAAATCTCAAGGTTTCAAATATGGGCATAGGGTATAGAAATGACAAAAAAAATCGGTCTAATGCCGTTCGACGAGAATTTTGCAATTAGGTGGAATCACCCACACACTAATCACATACATCTGTCGAATCGACCTATCTCTGGTCTCTGATTGATTTTTACGATGCCATAATGACCATTGCAGATTAACACAGTCAAATAGTTGATTTCTAGTGGAATTCTCAAATATATTGCGTTTAGATTCCTTAACGGCTTCACCTGGTAAACTAGTTATCCCATGAGTGATCAGCTCAGAAAAAAAAAAGAACTATAAACACGTCAATAAAAAGCCCAACTTATTCAATTGAAAACAGAACCAGAAAATCGTGCTGTCACATAACATTTAAGTATGATATTCCAATATTATTTATGCGAAAAATCATGTAATAATTCACTCAAGATATTGATGAAATGGTGTGATTAAAATCTGCCTTCAATAGAAAATTTGATTGGCGGGCTAGCTTGAGGGAAGATTATGCACGTGTTTTTCAAGAATTTTGCCAAGATTTTTTTATAGAGAATAAGATGACATAATGCCTACTTGACTCAAATTTAACGTTCGAATTGGAGCTCTATGAATTGGAGAAAGCTTGACCAGAAGTCATTCAGTCGGAGAAGGCAACAACAAGAGAAATTGAGTATTCTTGAGATGTTTTTGAGTCAATATCTTTTGTAAGTTTGCAATACCCATTTGAGTGTCGGCTCTAAGAGTCAGAAACAGTTACCAACTCATCTGTAAACAAAGAAAATCAAAAAGTTGTTGTATTTAAGTGAAGGCATTCGTATAGATAAGAGATAAGTGTGCAATTGACTATTCAAAAACACTTATTACATACGCGGTTTATAGTTTGGGAAGAAGACATGTTGTGCTATATGGACAAGGTGTGAGAATAATATTGGAAGGTGATAGTTACTAGGCTATAGTGGGGTTGCTGTAGAAGGAAACCAAGTTCCGTGTGGCAACAGGTTCTACATTTTTAACAAAGCAGTATTTGTGCTCTTGGCATAACTAGTGGTATCTAGCCGATTTGAACTGCTAGAGAGCTAAAAGAGAGAAGTGGGCACGCCTAAACCAAATCTTCAAAAATATCGTTTGCAGTTTATCTTTCTCTAAACTATTTTATTTGCGATGTCTGTATTGCTAGTTCATTTTATTGGGGTTAATTCTAAAAGATCAATCTGCATATTCTGTAAAATTCAATTTACCATCCTCTTGATTGCTTATTTGGACATAACAGTTATTAGGCATCTTAGAGGCTCTCGTTAAGCATTATCATCTCTATACAACAAAGCAAACTCAACATCATTTTCAACTTCAAACTTTGCCCAAATATTCTAGTAATATCTATGAGCGTTAAAGATGAATAATGACCATATCTAGTTAAATAAGGGAAATAATCTTAATATAAAATGGCCCACATAACAATGATATGATTGCATAAATCTCTCGTTTATTTTGAACATTTAAATTCAAGTAAGTCAAATTCTTCTTCTTCTTTTTTCCTTAATTAGCGATTTCCTTTTGCGAGTCATGATTACAGGATTTAGTAAAACCGAATGAAATTAACGCAAAAAGTCCATCTGCACACGTTTCTCAATCCCATTCCCTTTACTTAAGCAAGCAAGAAAAGAAAACAGATCAAAATTGTCCTCATCAAGCGGTTCTGCCAACGCAGAGAATATTTCCTGTAAGATGATGGATATAATTGTTAACGCATATTAAGTTCGACAAAATATTCAGATAGTTGGAATGATGTCCAACGGCGATTCGATTTTGGTGGCGGTGGTGCATGGATTAAACAAGGGGTTCGACATTCATGTTCTTCTGCAACATAAGTTCATTCACCTTAGCAGAAACCGATCTTCTCCAGACTAAATCATCTACTTCTCCAAGTTAAATGTCCTTCAAGTATGACTCACCCGTTGAAGCGTTAATTTTTTTTTTTTTTATTAATGATTACAACTGCTAAAGAAATTACTTGTAATTAGAATAAAGTTGGGATTACAAAGAATGGTCTCCTAAACTGTATTCTAATTTAAAAATGAGTTAATAATTTGATTCGCCAATTTACTTGAATGCTATTTTCACATCACTTTGTGTACTAATCTAATAAATGAATTTTTGAATGTCATGCATAATCCTTTATGTTATGAGTTTTGTTAATGTGTATTCTAGGGACGCACTTATTAAGAAATCAAATTAAGTATCCTAAATCGGTGTTCCGAAACACTAAGACGATCCTTATTTTAATAGCAATCAAACAGAAGAATTTCTTATGCCTTGGGCGGCTAAGCATGCACATTCTAAACCACTTTTTAAAAGCTTAATCAGGAGAACCATCGAGACAATGAAGGGTCAAACGACAAAGTACACAGACAGTTGGTATTTCACTTGAATCTGTCCACAAAAGAAAATGAAATGAGCTTGCACCCAAGCCGTCAACATTTTATACTATTCCCCTCTAAGTGGACAGTACAGAGAATCCCTAAACGTTCGGTGCCGGTGGATTGCGGTGGGGGAGCCCAGTTTTGCTCATCGTGCATTCATCTATTCGCTGAATCCCTTCATTTCCTGATATGTCTACTTATTATAAGAAGGGTTTCTTTGACAAGTAATTCAAAGCACCGGTCTAAACAACTGGCCACGCATATAATAAGGTTATAGGGAAAACTACACAATAGGTTCTAAACTAACCTTAATCCTAAACAAACCAATATAGTTCTAAACTGTTGATGAAATGTGCAATCAAGTACTTTTGGCTAAGTTTTGTCAGGGTTGATATGACGTGATAATCCCGCCATCGCCAGACGTCCTATACATTCAAAAGTGTCAAGTTCCATGATTTATCATTGAGGACTCCTCTTACTTAAGTTAGATATAGCATTCAATAGTAGGGCAAGTTAAGAGCAATGTGAAGATCATTTCGTCATGTGCTTGACCTGATGTATCTTTCTCACAACCTAATTCCATGGCAGAGCCGTTCTTATTATTAGCTAATCCTTTGTGCTTACCACATAAAAAACCCAAAATTAAACCATGAAACGAGGTCAACCAAGAGCAGTCGTTGTCATATCACATGCCCCATTCAATACTACAAAAGAATTTTCTGCTCCACTATCGACTGTTCAAAGCAAGCAGTGGCCAGTTTTAGTTGGTAGAGTTTTACAATCGTCAAAGTCGGCGCGAGAGCTTTTTTTCGTTCGGGTCTTCGTCAATGATACAAGTGGGAAAGTGTTAAAAAGAACACCATTAACATAAGCACGCACAAAGCAGAGAGAGAGAGAGAGAGAGAGATCTTCTAAAATTAGAAGAAATAAATATATTGCTCTTGCAATGACATGACATAACATTTACTAGTGCTGCACTTTAATTGATCTATTTGCAATAATCACCACCACGGGGAAGAAGAACCACAATGAAGTCTACAAACATAGTTTAAAATACAGTGGGTTAAGATTCTCAAAAAGTCACTCTCTCTAGCCTATAAATAGCCATGCAGAGTTCAAGTGCTTCACATTCAGTTCCGTCCTACCTGTTTCTTCTCATTGCTCACTTCAAAGTAGAAAATCAAACTTCCTTTTCCACACTTCTCTGGCTATGGCTGGTCGCCGAATCATGTTGAAATTGGTGATCATTTTCACCTTCATCGCGTTCTGTGCCATCCCGACTTCTGAGGGAAGGTTGATAAAATCAACGTGGGAGGACGAACTCCACGCAATGAATAACGACCAAATGCACGAACAAGCATCGCAATTTCTGACTCCGAGTCAGTCTCCTACGAACGATTATCATTTTGATGCAAGGAACGAGACAGTGCCTTCATCTACAACACGTGATCAGGCGGCCGATTTGGGTGTGTCAGATGCAGTGTCCAAGGATGATTTCCGCCCCACAACCCCTGGGAGCAGCCCTGGAGTGGGCCATTCTTTCGTTGGCTCAAAGAAGGGAGGTGCTGAAGCAAAAGCTCCGAGCAACTACGAGGAGAGGCTAAACATTACGGAGATATTAGGCGATTTCAGACCCACTGGACCGGGTCACAGCCCTGGTGTCGGCCATGAATTTGAAAGCTTGATTGATGAACCAAAAGCCTAGGTACAACAAAATAAAAAGTTGGAGTTGTGTCGTGTGAGTCCTGTCAATTCTGGTTTAGTTAGGTCTCATGTCCCAAAATGTCATTCTTCAGTGCCCCTGGAGATGGTTCTAGTTGATGTGTATAGGATTGTCTGTCAATTCAGTATTGAACTATGTAATTATTTAGTGAAAATTTCCTAAAATATGCATCAGTTATAATATGCGTCCATGTTATATGAGATTCTAGTCTTTCGTTGTACTACTTTCTTCTCAAATCTTCCCAATGTCATATGATGTTGTGGCCAGCAAAAGTGCAAGGTCAGTAAGTTCCTTTTGGTATCTTAAATGGGAAATAAACGCATGAATGATGGGCAGAGATGCAACACAAAATTCGGTAAACCTCGTCCAGAAAAATGACAGGACGTGAATGTATCCAAATCAAAACGATGATAACAGACAGAAAAACAGAGGATGATGGTGACAATGCTTTATTTGAACTTGTGACCAATGCTTTGACCATTTAGAATAATCTCTCCACGTGGTAAAGCAGACCCAGAAGAACGTAGACCAATGAATTCCATAAAAGCCCATGTGTTATGTCAAGTGGTAGGGATCGAGTGCTGTTTCTTCTTCAGAAAGTGGTCTCGCTTTTTCACATTTTATATGATCATCGCTCTTTACCCGAAGGCGCCACCTCTCGCCGGTTATAGGTACGGTTTCTTTCGCTAATTTATGTCCTTTTAATGTAATTTTATAAAGCTTGGAATATGCATTTACCTAATTTTTCATCTCGCTGCATACGTACGTAGTCGCTCGATAACTCACTTGCTATTGACGTGGGCTTGTTTTGTGCTTAAATTATGTCTAACCTTTTTTTATTATTATTCTTTTATCAGTATATCTACCTTATTCATATCTAAAAGAAATAGAAATATGTCGACTCGTGTTAATCTAAAGTTAGTCTCATTCAAGTCGTGTCATCTATTCTTCTCCATAGATCTGTTCAATAATGTATTATGCAAACGGCGTAGCTGATGAATTTACAAAACATTTGAATTGAGCAAAACTTAAAAGGTAGGCCAGAAATAAGAATTCGTGCACTATTTAGCAAGTGAGCCCATAAGAACGATCCGAAAAAACTCAGTTTGAATGCTATATTGTTGCAAAACTTATAAACCCACGCTGTGGGAGTTGTTTTCTTCTTTCGGCCTAGTTTCTGCATTGGTTTGGCTCATTTGATGTTAATTGCTAGTATTTAGGTTTTCATTTCCTTTTCAGGGTTATTTCGAATCTCTAGGGTTTAGAGGTATTACAATTTTTGATATTTTTGTAATAATTTACTCAAAGAAAGTTGAATTGGATATGATGATGTGGATGTGTTCGCGCTTGCAAAGTCATTGTTAGCCAACTGTTGGATTTGTGATCCCATCATTATTCATGTTAAAGATTTATGTCCCGCAATCCCCACATAGCAACCAAATAATTTTGTTCTATGTGACAGTACTAAATGACTAATGAAGCAACTACATAAAAGCATGGTTTAGTTGTAGATGGCGTGATAAATGGAATCAATCAAAGTATAGTAAAGGAAATGGCATGAAAACTTATGTTTTTATAGTGGAATCTAATACAAGTCTAGCAGATATCCTAAAATGTGATTATATAGCTTAATCTAGTAAAATTACTACAAAACAATCGCTCATTAAAGGGAATCCATGCTTTCAATTTTGTAGTGGGAAAACGATCTTCCCAGATGCATCCGAGCAACAGTATGAGGGACTGAATGGGCATTAATGATGTCGAAAAGTTTAGGCTAATGGACAACTTTATTAGTACCTTTTCCTCGGAAAAGATTCGGCACATTTGGCGTAGACCTCCCACAGAGGACAAAGGAGATGCGTGATTTAGAAAAATTGGCAACCAAGCGCTTTCGTATTCAAATTCTCCAGTCAAATGAAGTGACAGATTCGGCAGAATATTCCACTTAACATAATACACATGTACATAGCTTAAATGGGTTTTTCCCCCTTTTTTGCACCCTTCCACTTTTTCATTTTGTTTTTTGCATTGTATTTTAGGATAGTTTGCACGTCTAGTGTACCCAGTACTTAATTTTTATGACTTTTATCATACTTATATCCCTGAACTCAAATTAACACCGAAGCAACAGTTGTTTTTTTCTAATCTATCGACCTAAATTAATTTAGATCACGAGTTGCTTGACTTGCCTAGTAACGCTCAAAAGATTTCTTCTTCCCATGAAAATATGAAGAATAACAAAACATTCTCATTTCTAAACTTTTTGGTCAAATAGAGCAACAAGTTCCATTTTGGGCCTTCTGGTTGGCTAAGAATTCAAAAGCACTAAAAGTGAACGGGCTGGGCCCAAAATAGTGCGACATTTACAAATTTAACTTCTTGTCTAGATAAAATTGCCAATTTGGTATTAAAAATTTGGCAAAGGAACCCTCTATCCATCAATTATTAGGGTTTACGTTTCTTTCTTTAGCCAATTCCTTCGATAGTAAAATTCAAGACTATCAATTCTACTCAGAAGACATTTAAAAGTTACCCATTTTATGTTTTGAAAACAATCCTCTAATAATGTTCATCTGCAAAATGGAAGAGGATTCCAAAAAAACAAAACTCATGGTCAACATGAATCAGGAACATATCGACAGTTTTTTTTTACTAGATAGTTTAATCAATGCACTGAGTGGCCAATTATTTAGACCATGAAATATAATAATATATGCACCTCTTTCCATCCTTAGGAGCATAATACACAAATATCTCACTCTAGTGAGAATCTTGAATTGTTTTCTCAAGGGTGCCTGGCTTCCCAATAATTCATGGTTGATTCTCTTTGGAGAATCTTATAAATCTATCAAGACATTACGAAAGTGTTATCTGTAGAGCATAACCTAACCGTCAAACATTTGGTACCGAATGGTCCCTAGCAATCAAAACCTTTGCCTTTAATCTCTAAAATGTCGAGAAATTTCAAGTGATTTATGTTGCGACAATAGATAATGCTGCCCTACTGATCTACGAAAATTGATTAAATGAAAGTTAGGGCACCTTTTAAAGCAGTTTGAAAACCAAACCATTGTCCTCAATTAGCACTCATGGGGAACACCAACTAATTAATTCTGGTAAGTAGTCAGTAACATATGATGAATGGACTCTCTTGTTAGAAAGCAAGAACAAGAATAGAGACCGTCCATGTGCTAACCCATTACGTCCCACTTCTACTATTCAACCATCGGGCGACATTAGACGACTGGGAATTGCTAATCCAAAAGGTAATTTTCTGAATGTTTCCAAGATCCAGAGAATCCGGAAGGAATCCTTCCAACTACATTCCAACTGGATTCCACTTTCTTTTTATGTTTTCTTCGTGTGGTCGTGCGGGTGCTCCCCATATGAACTTACACCGACTGCGGATGGGAAAATTTTGCATATTAAATAAGCACCACGTGAGTTACAAGATTTTAAGAAAATATTTCATCTGATAATTTTTCAATACTAGTCCTTATAGATTTAAAGTCGGCCTCAGATGACTTGAGTCAAGGACCCTGGAGCTTAGGCTCGAGACCTCCAAGGCCATGTTTTGGGTCCCCGGCGATGGGGGCTTGGTTCCCTAAGGACTCGCCCAAGTCCCAAAGTGCCCCGGTCCCTCAAGGTTGGGCCTAAGAACTTGTTTGCCTATGTTCAAGTCCCCAACAGCTATACCTGTGTTTTTGGAGTTCGAGACACTAGTAATGGGACCTAGGACCCATGACATAGAACCCCGGTCCCAAGCAGCTAGCCCCCCATGCTTGGGCTCTAGTCTCATTATGTCAGGTCTAGGATCCTAATGCTTGAGCTCAAGTGCTCAATGCTCAAACATGGGATATGAACTTGTATTCGAGACTTTTCTCAAATGTATGTTTCGTGATTTTCCTAGAAGATACCTTGGAGGATGACTTCCATTTTATTTACAAAGTACAGTCAAACATGCGAAAAATTCCCTGAAAATAAATTCCTGGAAAAGTATTCTCGTAATGTTCGTTATTCGTGATATAAATAGATATTGAGTGTCATAATTTTTAACTTAATCAGGTAAATTACTTCAACGACTTATTATCAACAAGAATCTCATGTGACATTGTTTTAACAACAAATGCACTCTATGCAGCTTTTGAAAAACATAATTAATTCGGCAAGGCAAAGTTCCGTAGAAATTATGCAAAACAACATCATCACTCAACCCTAAACGGTGACGCTTCCTTAGAATTGCAACCATATGTGGGGGCAAGATTTGGCTCAAATCACGTCATCTTGAATATAGTTTGAGTGCAAATTTCTTCAATGAGTCACATCGGATATAGTGTTCAACTGATGTTATATAGGATGTCCAAGCGAGCCAAATCCCCGATTTTAAAAGTTGCGACACCTAGATGATCATTTAAAAAGATTTGACATTAAAGTAAGCCGCACACATAAATTTAACACCAGTACCGTCAATTTGTCTCTATTAGCGATCTAAGCCCCCGCAATGAAATAGGCATCACATGTCATGAAAAGGGTTTAGAGGCATGTTGGGCTCGAGTGGACCAAGGAGTGGCCCATTGCCATAACTACCGCAGTCAATTTTGCTTGAGCACAACGTCTCATGGTCTACTTTTGCCATTGGTTTGTGCAAGTTGTCCTAGAATGACTCCCTAACAATTTCAATGCGATCCTTTCGGAATTGCAACAACAAAGGAATTCGAAGTCGACTTACCTAGAGACTCGTTTCTAAAAGGTATATACAGCATGACCAGCTCGAGTTTAACCCCGACTTGAGATAATTACAACACAGGTCCTAAAGCCCGCCATGAATATCTTGAGTTTAGAAGGGAACTAACACTCAATGGTTTGGAAATATTTTTGGAGAAAGTTTTTGAGAAAATGTAAAGAATTTTATATGAATGGATTTTTTCGAAATGCAAATAATGTTTGATAAATTTAATTTAAAAACATATTAGAAACCTACTTTCACTTAAATGCCATTTAGAATAAACTACACTTTTACCATTTAGAATAAACTACACTTTTACAGAGGGCTTTGTTAGCTTTTTCTTTCTTTTCCTAATTCTCAAACCTTCCTAGGGGAACTCAATTCTTGACAAGTCAAATTGGCCACTAGTGAGTCTCGCTTGAGGTTGTTGGAAGTTTGTTTCTAAAATAAACTAAGTGTATGTTCCCTTGTCCCATATAAGAAAATGAGAGGAGGTGGGCTAGTTAATAAGTGTGAGACTTTTTTGGCGTATCTAAAGAAAAGATTGAGTATGGGCTAGACTCCACCGTGTGGGTGCGCAAATTTTGGTATGATTATTAGGTGGACTTAACAATTTGCACGCCCGCGGTTTAATTAGCATTAACCCTTTTATTTTATTTTTTATTATTTCGTATGGTTATCTTATTAACTTTAATTAGTTCAAGTGTTGTTTTTTTTTTATTATTGAGAATTTTCAGAAATTATGAAAATTCAAAAAAATATATTATTATGAATTTTTTATTTGTATCTTATCAATATAACCTTTGGAAATGATATTTATTCAATTTGCAATTTTTCCTGAATGGTTGCATTTGTTCATTTTTCAACTTCTTCCGAAGACACATTTGTTCATTTGAACAATTTCTTTCGAAAGGATACATTCATTCACTTTGCAATATTTCACAAAGAGTTGTTTATGTTCTTTAAGATCGATTTATATGTGTGTGTGTGTGTGTCAGTTTTTCCCTTTTTATGGTCAGTTTTTTCGAGTCTTTTTTTCAAAACTATAGCCATATTTTCAATTGTTTCCTAGAGAAACTCTAAAGAAATACTAAAATTGTTATCTACTATTCTCATTTTGAGACTTTGTTGTATCTTGAAAAATATATCGCGCCTTAAAAGTCTCACTTGATTACTCTATTAATACGAAACCATATTTTGCCAAACAAAAGTCACATGACCTCAAGCATTGCCTAAGTCGCATGATCTAGGCGACCTCAAGTGAGACTAGCCGGCATCAATCTGGGCTCTTCAGCACTTGGAACCCTTGCTAGTAATGTCACAATAAATGATGACATTTCTTGAATTATCAAAGATCAATGAGAGCAAAGCCCGAAAAAAAAAAAACTTACATTTACATTTCAAAAATACCCAAAGTTCAAAGCATTTCTAGAGCTGCCTTGAGGTAAAGGGTTTGGAGGCCTATGGAGATACAATTGCGTCTCTCCAAAACGCTCCAAAAAATTTGCCAAATGCTACACGCATTAAGCTTTGGCAAAGTATTGCCAAACTGACTTTTAGTTGTACCTTCGAATTAGGAAGGAAGGGGGTGGTTGTGAGGCGCGGGAATCTCACACGACCGCGTGCAGACAGCGGAGCAGCTACTCGGAGCCAAAGAAAACGGCGATGATCGCGGCCGATTGTCACCGTACTCGACCGGGCGGTTCAACACGGGCGCTCGGTTCGTCTCTTCGGTTTTTCTGTGGTGACGTCGGAGAAATGCGGAAGACAACCGCACTGACAAGGTCGGTGTGTGTTCTGCAGCGTCCATGCTCGAGTTCAGCTTTTTTACTCTCCATGAATCTTTAGGGCAGTGCGCCTTGCACTTCCGTTTGCACTTTTCGACGCTTGCGACTATTATTATTATTATTATTTTGGCGTGGGGCATACAGATCCTCAATTTTTTTTGGGCACGTCGAATGTTTTCTAAGTGCACCGAAGGGTGATTATCGTCCGTGAAAATTTACCTTTGTTTAAAGTTAAAAGTCACAAAGCTCACGGGCAAATGCAAACAGCCAAAATAAAAAGGCATGAGCCTCCTCCACTCGGGAGATATAAAATATCTACGAATTTATATTCTTGAGACGAAAATAACCTCACCTTTCAAACAACAAAAAAGAAGAAGCACGAACTCTTACTTGATGGATAATGATATCTTAGAACGACCGTCCCACTTTGACCATAATTGATTAGTTAATCCATTAATTTTGAAATCAATGATTGAAAATCCTAATTTGCAAGTTTGAAATATTGATTGAACTTCACGAACTAGCTCGAAATCAATAATTGGAAATCCTAATTTGCAAGTTTGAAATATTGATTGAACTTCACGAACTAGCTCGAAATCAATGATCGAGGTCCTCATTTGCAAACTCGATTTGAAGCAAAATCGTGGGCATTCAATTAACAAACTCAATTTGGAGATAAACTCATTTTCTTTATCTTTTGTCTGCATTATTTTATTTAAAAAAAAAAAAACTCAGGCAATGATTTGGTGGAGCCGACGTGCCTTTTGTAAAAGTTACCTCCGTTTCTAGAGGCTACGTAGGCATTTTTGTTTGAAAAGAGCAGTGGCGGATATTTTTAGCCCCTCAAGTAAAATCGTGCTTTTATTTTACCGTTTGACTGTTTGAGTAAGGTTGTATTCGTCTCGATGGTATAATTTCATGGATAGCTTTGTCCCTTGAGCAAAAGATGCTCCTTTTGTCTTTATTATTTTATCTTTTGAAAAGTCGGGTTATTTTGTCATAGGCATATAATTTATTGCTTCTTTTTTCTTTTCTTTTTTATTTGGCGCAAAGTACACACTCAAACTTTTCATATGATTGAATTTAATACTTATCATCATCGATTTACGCAACCATAAAAAATAATGCCATTTCACAAATTCCCAATAAGAGAAAAAGAACTTTATAAATTTTCTCGAAAAATATAATACCTGAAAGAAAATTTATTCAATAATAAAATGAGGTTCTTAATATTAATTTGAAATTTGACGAAGAAGAATAAGGAGAAAATAAAAAATAATAAAAGCAATTCAAAAGAAGGGGACCGCACCAACCCCACAGAGAACATCGAATTTCGTACCTGCGCAAGGGACAAAAGGGTAATTCCGCCACATGACCTAATCTCGACTTTTAGAGAGACCGAGACCGAACGAACGGTGGCTTTTTCCCTCCAAAAAAAAAAAAAAAAGGAAAACATAAAACTGGTGGCGTAAGGCCGGCCACCTGGTGACCCCCGGGGGGCCCACGCGCCGAAGATCGCGTGGCCCGCGGTGAACCGGAACGGACGGTCCGGATCGCAGGACAGGCGGAAGGGAATCCTGGCGACGGGGACGGAGCCGTCAGTTTTTGAGATTCTGACGCCCCCTCTCGTCTCGATAATTAAAAGCCGCCACTCGCGTAGATTCGCGGCGGTGATTACGTGGAATTGAACCTCCGGATCCACGCGCCCTCGTCTTCGCGCGGAACCCCCACGCGCTGACTTTTCGGAAATGATCCAATAATGATGTTTCCCTTTTTTGGCTGCCCTTTTTATGTCTTCATTAATTAGGAGGAAGAAAAGGTCGACACGTCAAAATATACTTTTGCGTGCTAATTGCCGACTTCATAATTATTTTTATTCCTTCGAAATTTTAGAAATTATGAGATTTCGTACTTGGGGATTTTGTTTTAGATAAGTGAATAAAAAGTTCTGTTCAAATTTTATACCGGCGTTTCAAGGATATAATTAGATTTGATACTGAATTCTAGATATTGCAAGAAGCAATGAAACGTAAATGTGCAAGTAATTAATAATTAGTGTCTAGCTGTCACTTAGTGATTTGATGCGTGATATATTTGTAGACATTTTAATTAAAATTTATTTGGATAGTCTATTTCTTGAGTAAATCTTTTTAAAAATAGAGATAGTATCAGTACTGAGATATGTACGGTGTTATTTGGCATCAAAACTCATTGAAGTGTCACGATTTTTATTTAAAAAAGAAAAATGATTAGTGACTCTCTTGATCGACCTTGGTGGAAATTCTGATGGCATATTTTTATAAATTATGAAAAATGCATTTCGCTTTTGTGTTTCCAATGACCCCCTTAGTTCTCAGGTGTAATTTTGCTTTCCCCATCTAAGAGGGAATATTCCTAAAATTTTATATCTCATAATTCAAACAAAATAGGATGTATTAAACTCCAATGGCATGTCTCCATAAAAAAAAAAAAAAAAAAAAGACGTTCCGTCATCTCACTTTCATGCTCCCATCACATCCCAATGAACTCATTTTTCTAATTGTAAATTAAATAAGATTAAAGGTAAGATTGACCAAGATTAAAGGACAAAAAGACGAGACAAGGAAGTTAACTACCTCTCGTGCACTTGGAAAATCACTTAATTGTCACTATAGTGCAACCAACCTCATCCTTGCACTCTACGTGAGAATTTTCTTTTATCTACTGAATTTTAAATAATAATTTGTTTTCGGTCACTGAAATAGTAGCAAAATGTTCAAGACCTGACTCCACCTCGAATAAGCCATCCCAGGTTGTTTCCCCCCCATAAGCTATTTACAAGCAAATGAGGGGAAAAAAACATGGGATAACGGCCCTACTGGACTCTTCGGCCACAGCGCTTCTAGTGCTAGGATCCCACCTAGAGGGAGGTCACTGTCTTCTCCTAGCATACTAGGCTGATAAACTCCCAATGATAGGTTCGGGAGGAGTAGCAACTCCTCCCGGGTGGCCGGCTGTTGAAATTTAAATAATAATTTGTTTTCGGTTACTGAAAGAGTACCAAAATGTTCATCTAATGTTTTCTTTTCTTTAAGAAATGTTCAATAGTAGAAAAAATGTTGAGAATGTTTACTTTTTCAACAACATTTTATATGTAAATGTTTCTCAGGACAATAAAAATAATACAAATGATCATTTTTAGAAAAATATTTTATAAATCATGCATTTTTCATAAAACAAACACTCTTTAAATGAAATAATTTGGAGAGACAATGACATATGGGCGCGTCCATGTGGGTTTGCTCTCCTATTTTGCTTCAGTCCAACAAAAAGGAAACAATAGCAAAGCTATAACATTCATTTCGTGACTTTTATTTTAGTACACGGCTTCGTATTTTCAAACTCCTAACTTTTGTAAAGTTTTAGAGCAACAAATCTACGGACAATCAATCTAATGTTGACACCTTATGATTGCTTTAGCACCAATTTTTTATTTTTTTAACCATATGTTTAGGCAGCTTTGGCGAGCTCTTATTATTAAAATAAGTCGGAGCTGCTTAAATGATCGCTTGTCAAAAGTCGTGAACCTTAAATCGCCGTTCAAGATGGTTTAAGACTAAAGTTTAAGTATAGTTTTTACTTTTAGAAATTGTCTCGCAGGTGGGGCCGCTTTCCCTAACATCATGTTTTGAAAGGTACGGCTGTTCGGTGGAAAACCTAGTCACGCTCCCAAAAGCAGTCGATTATTTTAGCCGTCTATCTTTATTATTTTCCATACCCATTCGATGCGGCATGCTCGATATATTATGGGCTACTAAATTTTGCGGACACATGGCGAAATTTCCTCTTTTTTTTTTCCTAATATATCGTTTATTCTCGACGAATTAATTAGTTCGAAACTCCTGCATTTCGTCGAGATTTGCTGCTGATGGAGAAGAACAATTTAGACAAAATTTTCTGGTGTTGGACGGTGTCGGGACACATTGTCCTGTTTTTTCTCCACGGCGACAAAGGTACTGAACAGCAATTGACAAAAGCCCATGGCGCTCGCTTTTCCAAAGTACCCTCGGCCGGTCGGATCGATGAGGACGAGGCCGCGTGGGGTCGACGTGACTCGAGCCCTCGAAGGACGTGCCGTGCAGGATGAAAAAAGAGGGAGAAATTATTCGATGAATCGGATACATGTACCGGAGGCGAACACGGGACCATCGGATCCGATAGGGCCCGCTCGGGCCGCAACCCGCCAAGGCCTGGCTCCCACCGTACCGGACCCCGGTTCCGGTAGTGGCAGGTTTTCGGAGAGATTGGGGGAGGGCCAGAACGGACCTTTCGCGGGACATAGATATCGTGCGTCGTGCGTCTGGAACGACGATTCCATGCACCAATGACCAGACGCCCACAAGGGACTGTCCCCCTCGCTAACGTCAAAATAAAATTTTGAAATATAATAGAACAGAAGGAAAAATTAAAAAAGAAAGAAAATTTCACATTTTTTAAGCGAAGATAGGCAAAAAAGCATAGGAGCACCAAAGTCTAAACCTCCTCCCAAAGTTCACCTTGGATATTGTACTTGTGCATTTCCACTTTTGCCCCTCGACCATGCCCCCTTTGTAGTTTGCTAAGGAGGGTGTATTATTTTCCAAACGTTTGCCCGTGAAAGAGGCTTAATATACATGCCTACTTAAAATCTCAAGTGTGGGAAAAAAATAAAAATAAAGAAAAGGGTGGGGAGACGAATTATCATGTTGATTGCCCTCCAAGTTGTACCATATTTACCAAGAGGCCCAAAGCTTTTGACATGGACCTAAAGCTTGTCCATGACTCAAAAGACCTTGTGGAAAGACCTACTTTTGTGTCTCTTTATGGCATGTTATGTTTTCACTTCCAATGCACTAATTGCGTCAATCACAAGGATGGAGATATTTTGGAATGATGAAAATTGCTTGTTCAACGATTCGAATCTTGAATAGTGTAAATGAGTGAAATTTGAAACGACTGATGACTGTCTTAATTACAAATTACTTATTTTTTTTTCTAACATGATAACATGTGCTTGTCATGCACGACAGATGTGATTGAAACTTGCCATGTGCGTTTGAATGAGGAGATGAAGCCTCTCGCACCCATGCGGCAGCATGCGATAGGGAATGCTTTAATGTATAGGCATTCAATTTGCCATACACATGATCGTCGCGCGACACGAAACTCCACATGCACACAAGTAAATCGTAGAGATAAGACAAAAGCGGAGTTCATTTAAGATGACGCATCAATAAATGGTAAAAAAAATTTAATATTGACTTGATTTCCTAATTCATACAGATCTAATCAAATTATATAGATAACAGTTTCGGATTTCGATACGAGATTCCGTATCGAGGAGATTCATATAAATTCCAAGAGCCAAAAAACATAGGAAGTGAAATCCATCCTTCCTAAAAAGATCATAAAAAAAACTCACAATCGCAATCGCCCTAGAACCAAAACCCCACTCTCTCATTTTCCTCCTTGTGGCAGCCAAAGACAAAAAGCTAGAGGAAAACTTATGGACCTTGACGGGTCCCAATCTCGTGAATACCTCCACCGCCGAGGGGCAAAAGCGGGACCTCATGCCCTTAGTTTTCAACGTTCCCCCGCCCCCCCCTCTCTCTCTCTCTCTCTTCTTTCTCTCTCTTCCCTGTCACTGTAGTCATAGCGTCTCTCTCTCTCCGAGGCCATTCATCGAGGCTGTGTCTTTTGTTTGTTTATCAGGTGCTGCTTGCGTTCTAAGCATTTTTCCCTTCTTCTCTTCCTCCAGAAATTCTTGGAAGTCAGGCACAGAGAGAGAGAGAGAAGATCGAAAAACCCTAGACGAGAAACCCCCCCACTCTGCCCCTCGCATGGTCTTCTTCCTCGCCCTCTCGCATGGAAGCTGCAGCCATACCCTTCGTCGGAGCCGCTCCGTGGCGTAGCCGCCCGATGCTCCGTCTCCGGTAAGAAGCTCCGGTCCTCGTCCCTCGCCGGCCACCCATCCGACTCTCTCTCTCTCTCTCTCTCTCTCTCTCTCTCTCTCTCTGTGTCGAGCTCCGTCGTGTGACGATGATGAGAAGCTTCTGTTTTTCCTTCTTCTTTTCTTATTTTTTTGGCGAAGATAAGATGGGTTTTCGCTTGTGTGTATTTTTCATCCGTTCTTGAGTTTCTTGAAGCACGCTTGGTGTTTCTTTATCGTTTTCTTGGGTTTCTCGGGTGGAAGACCGTTCTTGGTTCGGTCGATCTTTTTTTTATAATCTGCTTATCCATTTCTGGGACGGGGGCCGGGATTGACTGCTCGCCGATCGTTCCGTGAGTGCTGCGAGTTGAATGTCCGGCGTGCGCAAAAGTAGCTGATATCTCCTGGCCGCCCGCTTTTTGTTTTGCAGGGGAATTTTTTTTTTCTCCTTTCTTTCTTTGACTTTCCTTGTCTTTCTCCTGCGTTTCTGTCGTTTATTAGGTAAGGTTAGTTAATAGGACGTGTCGTGCTTTAGATTTCGGAGTTTTATGTTGGGTTGATTGTCCGAGTGAAAAACTGGTCGTGACGCCGGCGAGCGTCATTTCCAATTTTTTTGGAAACGGGGTTTGATGAGCCGCTTAATCAGTGTTAGTACGTTCGTGCTTAGTGTTTTAATGATGGGTCCGGTCTCGAGCGGAGAAAAAAGTGAACTTTGGGCGAACAATTCATTTAATTCATCTTTTGGGAAGTACAAATTTTTGAAATTGCTTTCCGGAAGCGCAAAAAAAGGAGAACTTTCAGTGTTTTGTTTTGGGGTTGTCTGCTGGGTTTTCCTTAAAATGCAGGGTGATCCCATTTAATCAGCTTGTTTTATTTTTTTATTTTGTTTTTAATCTTCAATGGAATTAATATTGAAGAGACAGTTACTGTTTTAGAAATGAGAAGTTAGTGTTTTAGAAATATGTGTGCTATCGTAGAGCTTTGATCTGCTTTTAGGCAACATCAAATTCTTCAACGGCAACCACACTTGGTCTTTGGATCTTTCTTAAAAAACTGTTGATGTTCTTTTGTGGATTGTAGACTTCCTGACAACTTGGGCTTTTTAGTATCCTGTCCTCATTCTCACTTTCCTTTCTTTGTTTCAAATTTTCATGGTGCTTGTTCTTTTATTCGGTATAGTTTCTGATCCAATGCAATTTAATTCTGCTGTTATTAAAACTTATCTGTGATGTTGCTTTATCCAGGGGATCTTTTCACTTAACCAAGGCATCATTTGTCATTGGGTTTCTATCATGCATCTTCTTCTCCTTTGTTGCATGTGTACATTGCTTCGAGGTTGGGAGGCAAGAAGCTGTGGAAGAAAACAATGGATGCGGATCCTCTAATGGCAATTATGGTGCCGGCATTCGGAATATTGTTCTCGGCGGGGATGTTGATTCAGATTATACTCCAGACAATTCAAAAGCTCGCATGACTCTTGGCAATATCTGTAGCGAGTTTTTCTGCTTTCCCTCAACACTGCCTGGTTTTTTGTCTGAGAACTCCAACACCAAGGATACTACTTTGGAAGACTCTTTGATTAGGCCTGACAATCCATTATTTGTTGGAGTGGGACTGGGTGAATTTACTCAGTGGGCAAATAACTCCAGGTGGTCATCAGATTATGGTATATCTATATTATCAAATGGAAGGACCGTCTCTTGCTCTTTGAACTCTAGGAAGAATGTTAACGAATTCTCATATATTCAAACATCTGGTGCTAATCAACATGATATATCTTCTTGTAGAGCATCTCTCCTTAATCCAAAAAGTGTCAGTTTTAGTCAGGGCAAGAATTCTGAGATGGACAAGTCAGGTTCCTTTGACGGGTTTTTGTCACCCAATATAGAAATAAACCCTCCTATACTTGACTGGGGAGAAAAGTACTTGTATGGTCCTTCCATAGCCTTCTTAACAGTGTCAAACAACTGGAGTGACAGCATTTTACATGTCTACCAGCCATTCAGCACAGATGTGCAGTTCTTTTCTTGCAACTTTACTGAAGCAGTACTAGAACCTGGTGAAGTGGCTTCTCTCTGTTTTGTCTTCTTGCCTAGATGGCAGGGTTTGTCCTCAGCTCATTTGATCGTGCAAACAAATTTTGGAGGTTTTTTGGTGCAGGCCAGAGGCTTCGCAGTCAAGTCTCCCTATGGGATTCAGCCCATATTAGGTGTAGATGAATCTTCCACTGGAAGGTGGAGAAAGAACTTGTCGTTGTTCAACCCTTTCGATGAGAGCCTCTACGTGGAAGAAATAGCCCTATGGCTATCAGTTTCTCTGGGAGATAATTCCCTCCATATGGAAGCAACTTGTACACACGAAAATCCCTCAAGTTCTGATGGCCTGCAGAGTGTTAAAGATTGGTTTCTTGTGAAGAGTAGTCCTATTGATTTGCCAGTGATGGCAATGAGATCTCATAAAAGTTGGGAAGTTGGTCCTCAGATTAGTGAGGACATTGTAGAGATAGATTTATCTTTTGGTTCTGTTGGTAAGGTTTTGGGTGCCTTTTGCATGCAATTAACAACATCTTCAAAAGATAGAGCTGACATTATGATGGTACCCATTGAAGCTGAGATAGATGATATGGCAGTAACTCATGATATAGCTGGTCTGCTTTCTGTCTCTCTTGAGAGCGTGACATCATCTGATGTCGCTGGAAGTTTTGTTAGCATATCTTTGAGGAATAGTGCTACACGTGTTATTACTGTTACTAAGATCAGTGAAATTGCAAATTCAAAGCTTTTTCAGATCAAGTACATGGATGGATTGGTACTCTTTCCTGACACCATTACCCAAGTTGCTTTACTTACTTGCAATCACGTTTCAGATGAAATTCATTTTACTCATGAGACCCTCGATGCAGACAGAATATGTAAATTACTTATACAGACGAATGACTCTCAAAGTCAGATTGAAATTCTCTGCCAGGACATTCTACATGTCTGCTCAGGACGTGATTCCTTTTCTGGTTACAATCATCAGGTCAATAATGCCAATTTTGGAAATAAAAGGACATTATCATTGGAGCATTTGCGAGCAAATGCTGAGGTATGTAATTTCTGCACAAAGTTATTCATTCGCGAATTATGTGTTTGGTCTGTGTTTCCTAGCTATTGTACTACACTTCTTAGTTGTGCTATTTGCTTAGCTGGGTGCTCTTGATCTCTAGCATGTCTTGTCAACAATCAATGTGATTATTGCAAAAGGAGGCATTTTGAGAGTTTCTTCCTATGCTATTATTGATTCCAGGGACATTATTCCGCGCTTCATGCAGTTTAGACTTCAAACATTTCCTTGGTTTTTTGAAGAAATTTGCTGGGAATTCCATTCTTGTCCTAATGCGAGGGATAATAATATATTTCATTCATGTTGGTATCTTAATAGGCTGTCTTTACCCGATAAATCTGTAAAAAAAATCATCAGAACATATTTTTGGAATGAGATTGTCTAGCAAGGCGTTTTCCCTTTTTTTTTTTTTTGGGGGGGGGGGGGGGTTGGGGAGGGGGAAGGGTTGTGTGTGTGAATTTAGTAGATTCTGTTTAATCTACGAGTGCTACGCTGATGAGAGCCAAGGAGTCTAGTCTTTTAGAAGGTTTGCTAGCTAAAGGTTCATCCAATTTTTGAGCAATTTATCTTTTAAGTTTAAACTTCCTAAAACACTTCTCCACGGAGGATAAATGAACCTGTCCTGGAATCATATGCCTTAGACATATGGAGTGTTACTGATTTTCTGAACAAAATGTATTCAGTGATACAGAATACTCCTTCATCCTTAACTCAGGAGTTGTTTAGAATTAATGAACTGTTTGAAGGTTTGAATAGCACGCATCTTTTTGTAAAGCAGTAATCCCATGAACTATTGAATATCTAAAGTCATCTTTCGTGTTCCTACTATTTGGAAGCTTATGGGAAATCAGTTCTAGTGAAACGCATTGTTCTTTACAGTTTTCCATTGACTTCCACTTGTCCTCCACCTCACCATTGTCCCATTTCCACATCGGTGAAATGGGAGATATATTGCATGCTCTCAAATACAAAGCGGACCTGCTGTGTTATCTGACTCATGTTCTTAAAAGGTTTCTTGAGATCTCTCCTGTAAATGATTGTTGCTACTAATGATTTTTGTTATTTAATGAACTTAGATGAACGGCTGAAATGCATGCAACTGTTTTCCTGCTTGTGTCCACCTTTATGTTCCTGATTTTTTACCTATTAACTGGTGATCTAATGGAACCAAAAATAAGGTCAAAACATGTAAAATCTTTTCGTTATAATTTTTTCTCCAGTTTCTCCACGCACAGGAATCGGATGGTAGTTACTGCTGCTCATCAGATATACCTGGATAAATTCTGTTTCGTGATTTAGCATTTTTGATAACCTAGGAGATCTACATTGTCTGTTGTTCCTGCTATTCATATTCTGATTTGATTGTTGCAGTTCATAAGCAAAAAAACGAAATGCAATTTTGTGCTCGTTCCTGTAAGTCAATCTCTGGGATAAGGGGTCCTTTAGGTCTCTTCTGCCAATTAGAACTTGTTTATGACTTTCTCCATGATAACTAATAGAATATACTTCCTCCCTAGTAATAATTTGTCACTGCTTTTTCTGCAAACGTAGCACATCATTGTTTTTTTTTTGTAATTTCATATCAAATACTAAATTGTCGCATCTGATTTTTTTTTTTTTTTTTTTAAGGCACTGCAGACTGCAGATTTAGATGAGTTCGTGCTAGGAAACTGGAAATCTCAAGGTACCAATTGTGAGATGTCGGTGCTTGATAACCATGAGGTTTTCTTCCACATCGTTCCCATTGGGACTCATCTCTCCAAGTGGATCACTGTGCATAATCCAAGTCAGCAACCAGTCATAATGCAACTGCTTTTGAACTCGGGAGAAATGATTGATGAGTGCAAGGACCCAATTCAACTTGGGCAGCCTATTTTGTCTGGCATCTTGGTTCATGGTGAATCTGTCAAACCACCGACCTATGGGTTTTCTGTAGCGGAGAGTGCTCTAACAGAAGCTTATGTTCATCCTCAAGGGCAAGCATCTTTGGGGCCTTTGATCTTTCACCCATCAGATCGTTGTGAGTGGAGGAGTTCAGTTCTGGTAAGGAACAACCTTTCTGGTGTGGAGTGGTTGTCTTTGAGGGGAATCGGGGGGTCGTATTCTCTTGTCCTGCTTGAAAATTCAGAGCCTGTTGAAAAATTGGAATTTGACCTTGACTTTTCTGATTCTTTGAACATTGTCAATCAAGAGAAGATGACATCCCAAATGCATGATTCTGTGCACTCATGTCATAAGCCTTTAATTAAGGTAATTTATGCCAAGAATACAGGAGATATGCCATTGGAGGTCAGGAGGATAAGGGTTTCTGGGACAGACTGTAAGTTGGATGGATTCACGGTTCACAATTGTACAAGTTTTTCTCTGGGACCTGGGGAAGCAAAGAAGCTTCTAATATCTTACAGAAGCAATTTTTTGGCTCCTGTGGAACACCGACATCTTGAATTGGATTTGGCAAGTGGAATTCTAATTATACCCATGAAAGCCAATATTCATTTGACCATGCTTGGTTCATGCAAGAAATCTCTGTTCTTGATTCGGGTGAAGAGAATATTTGCGGCGATCCTCCTTGCTGCTCTGTTTGTGTTGTTGGTATTATTTTGCTTCTTCCCCCAGATGACAGTCTTGCAGGGCTGGCGATGTGGGAGAGGAAAGGATTCTATTATGACAACGCAGTGCAAAGAGAAATCCTCAAAAGTTCACTATAGTAGAAAAAGTAATAAACCTGTTGGGTCCACCAAGGTGGATCCTTTACTACCGCAGTCCATGGCATATACTGATAATCTTCATGGATGTGAAGAAGTACATGGGATTGGTGCACCAGATACAAAATCAAATGCTCAGGATGTGGGAACACCGGTCATTCCTGCAGAAGCTCAGAAAGATAGGGAACGATCATGTTCGCCGTTAAGTTTGGTTGGTGCTGCTGAGAGCTGCAATGTGGTGGAGGAAGTATTGCAGCCTGGTAACCTCAGTGTCCGCATTGGAAAAGACAAAGGAAGAAGGCGGAGAAAGAGAAAGGGTGCTGGTGCAGGGTTTAGCACTCTACTTGAAGTTTCAAGTAGCCAAAGCGGAAATTCGACACCTTCATCTCCCTTATCTCCAGTCTCTTCTGTTCCTACACCCAGAAGAATGTGTCCTCTCTCTCCTGATCCGGATCCGGAACAATGTATTGAGACCGGAAATCCCCTTTCTCAGTGGCCAGACAGGGAGAGGCGTCAAGTTTCCAAACCTGATAAGAGTGCAAGCTGTTTGGAACCCGCAGTTTCAAAGAAAAAGAGTTCTGCTGTACTTCACGTGCAGCCCCCAGCACCAGCAAAAACTGCTAGTAAGCCCGTGCTATTGCCTTCTGCAACATTCCCATGTGCTGGGAGACCTACCTCGAGTTTGCGTCCACACGCTCGAGCTCCCGGTTCTCATCTGTGCAGCCAAAAGATCATCAAGTCAGAGGAAAAGGCGGAATCTGAGAACAAGTTCACATATGACATCTGGGGGGATCATTTCTCCACTCTTCGTACGGCGGGTCGGTCGATGGATGACTTGGCCAAGATGTTCGGTACTGTAAATAGTGACTCTAACAGCTTCTTCGAACGGGGTCCGCAGACCCTGATGAACAAATACCAACCAGGATCTATAAGTTCTCAACAAGGTGGTTAGTGAAATAAATTATGTGTTTAATACGTCTCTCTTCCTTAGCTTAAAATCTGCTTTTGCATTGCATGGCTGAAAGAGAATAGGTAGATTCGACGGTTTGAGTTATCTCGGTGTGGCTAGTTTTTTTTTTTTTTTTTTGGCGTTCTTTGGTTGGTTGATAGAGCTAGAAAGTCCAACTTATAGATGGAAGAAATATAAATTCCTCAAAATATGCAATGTTGGAATATTTTAACACCTTTTTCACTTGGAATCCAAATTAGGAATAGGCACACTAAATTTGATGGATAAGGATCTGCATAGGCGCAATTAACTGGGTAGAAATTGACTTGATATTATGTTAGAATGTTTAATCCAAAAGCTTAAACTTATAAGTGGAGGGAGATCACTTGTTTACAGAAAGCATATAAATCCCATAGACCCGCTAGATAAATTCACTGAATATTGAAATGTATAACAATGCATAATTGCTCATAATTTTTAGAAATGCTGCTCATTTTCAAATTTTGAAGGAAAACTAAAAAGTAGGGGGGAGAAAATACACTTTCAAACTGTAGGCAAACAGAAGAGGGTGGGAGGAGTCCAAGCTGGTGTTAAAAAAAAAAAAAAAAAAAAGAGGCATGAGCAGCATTGTGAAGTGTGTGGTCACAGAGTAATGTGCTACTCTTATCCGATGCCCGATGCTTTCATCCTTATTTATATAGGGACAAGCCACAAATGAGATTGTGATACCATCATTATGATATCTAGGGGATAATCGGTAGATATGGCGCAATTATTACAATATCGGGTCATCTTTATGTAATCGGATTTCATATGGTGCTGTAATAATGTTGGCTGATTAGTTCGGTGATTTCCTTATTTGATTCATTCATTGTAATCTTCAGGTTAAAAGACCCCATTAAGGTAGCATGTCATGAAGTAACTACTTTAAAGTAGAGTAGTATAGTATGTGACTCGTTCAACGCATTCTTTATAATAGAACTTTCAATGTAGATCATCACGCAATTTGCTTTTGTTTGTTTTGATATGTTAAAAACTTTCGCCAATACCAACGTGACAGTAGCGGTGATGATGGTGGAGAGGTGACAATGCTTGCTTGACTTATACATTCAAAATACGGATTCTATTGAGAATTTGGGTTGGATTCAGGTCAGATCGGTTAAGGATCATTCAAATTGTACAGTTGAGTCAACATTCGTTAAGTGGGTCAATTTAGTCGAAATCCATGTTCCTGTCCTTCAACAAATTGGAAGACAAATGTAAGGCATTAAGCACTAGGGCAAGCATTGTTATTGTTTCTTAAATTAATCTTTCAGCTCTAGGGCAAGCATTGTTATTGTTCCTTAAATTAATCTTTCTCCGATAATTAGGAGAGGGGGAGTAAATTTTTTACTGGGGAAGCTCATGTATGGACTTTGCTAAGTAGTGTTAAGTATCATAATTTCACGCAACCTTCCTTTGCGAAGAAGCGACGCTATGGTCAAATGGATTCAATGAGCAAAGCCTACCCTATTTGGTCTTTGAAATGACAGGACTTAGGCAATTAAAAGAGTCATTGTATTGGCTGTTTCCTTTGTTTCATGGGTGAAATAGTAGAAATCGAGCACGTTGGATGTAGAGGAAATTATCAATTGCTATTTGTTCTAAGCCTTTATCATCTGTTCAGTAGATGCGGGCATTCTCTAACAATTAAGCAAGTAAACTGCCTTGCAACCATTCTCGAATCCAATGAATAGATTTTCCAGCTAGGAAGGGCCATCTAATATGCACTCTCTTTGTATATCGATCGAGCAAGCCATGGCACGACATGACTTTGGTACTTTCTTGGGTCCACAATTCGCGGGGATGCAGCTTCAGGAAAGGAGTGAACGTGGCTTCGGGAAACGAGTGAAGCCGAAAGGCATCTTATAAACCATAAACCTTCCCATTGCAGATACTTTACCGATACATTTGACACTTCATGCAACTGATTTGCTGGCTCTCCGTGCTAGGACCTAGATATTTCACCATTGTCTTCTTCTTTATCAATCGATGGTGGCGTCTGCCTTCTGCTCCTGTTCTACTCTATGAAAACTAGGAACGGACTCCATCCGAAAACACTGAGAGAAACCGAGTGGACTAATAAGATTGTCAACCGATCCATCAATTGCAGGCCCGTGACGGCTAGTGCCAGTGAAGTCGAGTTGCTGACAGCCATCTCCATCTACGACTCGACAACGAAGAGCAACAGAACTAGGTCAATGGCGACTGGCTTTTATATGTGATTGCCTGTCGGGGCGGGCTCCTACTTCTAGAGACGAAGAGCATTACTCGTCCACTCCCGGTGCACGAGTTTGAGGCATAATAACTAGGGGTGTCAATTCCCGAACCGAAAACCGAACCGAACCGAAAACCGAACCGAACCGAACCGAAAAATTCGGTTTTTTCGGTTCGGTTTTCATTCGGTTCGGTTTTCATTAAAAATCGAAAATTTTCGGTTCGGTTCGGTTCGGTTCGGTTTTTATCGGTTAACCGAACCGAACCGAACCAACAAGTAAAAATGGAGAAATCTAAGTTTAACAGAAAAAAAAAAAAAAACAAAAACCGAAAACCAAAGGCTAAAAACCGAAAACCGAAAACCGAAAAACCGAACCGAACCGAACCGAACCGAACCGAAATTTCAGTTCGGTTCGTATTCGGTTCGGTTCGGTTTCGGTTCGGTTCGGAAGATTTTTCTAACGGTTCGGTTCGGTTCGGTTTTTCAAAAAAACCGAACCGAACCGAACCGTTTACACCCCTAATAATGACTATCGAATCAAGCGGTTTTCACATGATCAAACAATCGAGACCGGTTGGTGTCAGAGAATAGAAAGCTAGGGATTTGGGAATATTGTATATTGTTTTCTGAATCATTTAATGTGTAATTACAACCCTATTGATAGTACAAGAGATCTACATGTATAAGAAAAGAAAAAGAATGAATAATATCCCAAAAGGATTCCCACGAAGATTCTTGCTATCAAGATCAATTAAGATTAATTAGTATCGGCAACAATATCTTCAACCCTCCCCCTCAAGCTTGGCGGTCTATACACATCAAGGACGCCTAACTTGTTTAATAGATACGAATGTTGCCTTTGACATAAAGTCTAGGTAAAAATATCTGCAGGTTGTTCTGTTGTTTTTATTCCTCTTATTTTGATCCTTCCACTGTAGATTTTGTCTTGAACGAAGTGATAGTCAACTTCTATGTGTTTCGTCCTTTCATGAAAAATTGAATTTATTGCAAGTTTTACGTGCAGCATCATTATCACAAAATAAGACGGTGGGTTCTTTTACCCATACACCAAGATCTTGAAGAAGGCCTCTTATCCAAACTATTTCACAGCTACTAGACAGTGGGTTCTTTTACCCATACACCAATATCTTGAAGAAGGCCTCTTATCCAAACTATTTCACAGCTACTAGACAGTGGGTTCTTTTACCCATACACCAATATCTTGAAGAAGGCCTCTTATCCAAACTATTTCACAGCCAGTCTTTGTCAATGCTCGATATTCTGTCTCAACTGATGATAAAGAAACAATTGATTGTTTCTTCGTTTTCCAATAAAGTAAATAGTCTCTCAACTTTATACAAAAACCTGTAATAGATTTTCTACTTATGGGGCAAGTAGCTTAATAGGTATCACAATATGCTATCATCCAGGACACCCTTTTAAGTATTTTATAACCTTTAATGTTGCATTCATGTAAAACTGTTTTGAGGCGTGCATAAATTGGTTGAGAATTTGCACCACATAACAAATATTTGGTATGATCATGGTCAAATAGATAAGTTTTTCAACGAGTTTTTGGTAAGCACAAGGATCTTTAAGCAAGGGATTCGAGTTCATGGGTGACAATCCTTTGTCATTTCAGCTGTTGTTAACTCGATATTCTGCTCGATTGAAATAGCAGCTAGCTTATAGCTCAACAATCTTGCTTTTGATATAATTTTCAAGACAAATTTGCGTTGGCTCAGATAGATGCCCTTATTTGACTATGCAATTTCTATCCCCAGGAAGTATTTGGGAGATCCCAAATCTTTAATATGAAATGTGGAATGTAGATATTTCTTAAAACTCTCAATGGCAGGTGCATCATCTCCCATAATGAGTATATCATTAACATAAATAAGCAAGTAGATTGACAATGTACCTTGTCTCCATGTGAATAAAAGCATAGTCCTGCCAGGATTGTTGAAACTTTGCAGTTGCAAGTGCGTCAATGAATTTGACATATCATTGCCGAGAAGCCTGTTGGAGTCCACATATGGATTTATGAAGATGACACATGCTATCCTCCCTCTTTCTACGAAATTTCGATGGAAGATACATATAAATTTCTTCTTCAAGGTCGACATGAAGAAAAGTGTTATGGACATCCATTTGATGAAGGGGCCAGTCACGAGCAACATCAATAGAAAGAAAAGATCGCACTGTGACTTCTTTTGCAATGGGAGAGAAAGTTTCTGTGTAATCAAATCATTCCCTTTGTGTGAATCCCTTTGTGTGAATCCCTTTGCTACTAATTTGGCTTTGTAACATTCAATGGATCTATCTGCTTTGTATTTGATTTTGTATACCCATTTGTAGCATATAGGTTTTTGATGGGGAGGTAACCGAACAATATCCTAAGTTTTATTTTCCATTAGAGCTCTTAATTCACTTCCATTGCTTGTTGCTAGCGAGGATCTTTGGCAGCCTCAGCATAAGATGAGGGCTCCTATTGCTCAGAAATTCTACGGATGCAACACCTATGTTCGGATGAAAGATGAGCAAAACTAATATAGGAAGAGACAGGATATTGTGTACCAGTTTTGTCCATTGAGGAACAAATATAATCCGTTGTCCATGTTGGTGTCGAGTTGTGTGTCTCGAACACTGACGATTAACTAGTATAGTTGGAACATCATTCTGTGAGCCAGTAGAAGGACTGTCTACTGAAATAGACCATCCCAAGCTTTCAAGATTCTCAAATAGTGTTGGTGATGGATGATTGGGTGCTTCATTATCCGTATCCAAAGCAACTCTTCCATTATCATCAGAGGATTCCATAGGCATTTCTTGTGGAAAAATAATCATTGGTTCTTATGGAGAATAATCCTCGCTTAAAAAAGGACGATGAGATGTAATAGGATCGTCTTCTTGATGTGAGTATAACTTATCCTGGAAAGGGAAAATATCTTCATGAAAAATGACATCTCTACTGATGAAGAATCTTCCAGTAGATGGATCAAGAACCAAATAAACCTTTTGAAGGGTAGGATATTCCATAAAGACACACTTAAGAGCACGAAAACCTAATTTGTCCCAAGGACGCACGGTAGATACATAGCATAAGCACCCAAAAACATGGAGGTGTTGAATGTATGGACGTTTCCCAAATAATAACTTGAAAGGAGTCCTTCCATTGAGAACACGAGATGGCATCCAATTGATTAAGTTTGCTACTGTGATCACATAGTCTCCCCGAACATTTATGGTAGAAGCTTGATACTTAAGAGCCCAAGCAACTTCTAATAGATGACGGAGTTTTCTCTTTACAATCCATTTTGTTGATACTTAAGAGCCCGAGCAACTTCTAACAGATGATGGTGTTTTCTCTTTACAATCCATTTTGTTGAGGAGTGTATACATAAGAACTTTCATGAAGAATGCCATTGGAAAGGAATAACGAAGAGCATTCATGATTAAAAAATTCACCGGCATTTTCATTACGAATCCATTGTACAAATTTATTATACTGATTTTTAATCAAAATGAGGAAATTTTTGAGATGAGAAAGTGCTTGGGCCTAGGATTGCATGAGAAAAATCCAAGTTGTTCAAGTGTGATCATCCACAATGATGAGAAAAAAATGAGATCCATCACAATGTGGAGTATAATATGGTCCCCAGATGTCCATGTGTAAAAGTGAGAATGCCCGATTGACATTCTAGACTGTTTAGCTAATGGGCATACAAGACATTTGGGATGAGGAAAAGTGGCACTATGGCCTAGACGCTGATGAGACAAAGAAACATTTTCATTATAACTAGCATTACATGAGATGCTCTTATTGAACGGAAAAGTCTTAGGAAAAGTAGTCAAAAAATAAAGTCTCTCGTAATTTTTACCCAAGCCTATCAGTGTCCCAGTTGAAATGGCCTAAAATAGATAAATGTCAGAATCAAAAAAGGCCCGGCAAGAATTTTCTTCACAAATTTTAGACACGGAAATGAGACTAAGGGTGTGTTTGTTTTGCAAAAACAATTTCCCGGAAAACGTTTTTCTCATTTTCCAGCGTTTGGTTCATTTAGGAAAATGAGTTAATGGAAAATATTTTCCTAATCAACGGAAAATATTTTCCTTCTAAAGCTTAAATTCAGGAAAAAGATTTCCCTTTTGAAAGAACAGGAAAATGTTTTCCAAAATGTTTTAAGGTCCTTGCTTAATGAAAAATTTATTATTAAAAAAAAATTCTAATTAAAAATTAAAAATTTGTTATTATTATATATTTTCTTTTCTTTCTTCTTTTTGTTTCTTGTTTTCTCTTTTATTTTTTTGCTTGTGAACGTAAACCCTAACTCCTCCTCCCCTTTACTCTTTCCTTCTCCTTCACCCCCTCCCTTCCGTCACCGCCGCCTCCTTCAACCCTAGCCCCTCCTGCACTCCCGTTGGCTTCGCTCCCTCCTCTTCGTCGGCGTCTTCTACACTTTCAATCATTTTTCAAATATAATCCAAACATCAGAAAATATTTCCAGTCATGTATCATCAAACAAAAGAAAACTAACCGTTTTCCGAGAAAATGGTTTTCCGAAAAACATTTTCAAAAAATGTTACGTTTTCCATGAAACAAACACACCCTAAACTAAAATTCAAGAAGGAGTAGAACATTCTTAAGTGTGATGGTAGGACTAAGCTCAACATCCGCAATTTTAGCAACCAGAGTATCACTGCCATTTGAAAGACAAATGGAGGTACGATATGAGGAGTTGTCAATTTTTGAAAAGAAATGCTCATCACAAATTATGTGGTCACTAGCACCTAAATCAATATGCTTTGTTTGAAATTGTGCTCATCAGACAATAAGAGATACCTGTGTAACTGGCCATCCTTTCCTGAATTCCCATCTATTCTAGAGCCCTAATTTGTTGGAGCTGATCCTTGTAGATGGGCCGATTAACCTTAGCATTTGCTGCGGTAAAAAGATCCTGCTCCTTTTTTGCTGGTTTTCCATGCAATTTCCAACAATTTTCTTTAGTGTGTTAAGGTTTTCTGTAATAATCAAAAAATTTACCTTTTCCTTTGTTGGAATTAGCCTTGTTTAATGATGTGGCAGGATTCTAGTTGTTTGATCGTTTCCAAGTGTGTGCTGTCGTGGCATAATGTGGACCGTTAGATCAAGGTGGCAAGGACTAAGATGGGCCGTCCAATCTTACTAAAGAGCCTCCACCATCCGATCCAATGATCTGATCTCGCTTGTTCATTGGTCGCCTGTATCCGGAGCTGTCCAATTGAGAAAACAGACTGTGACCGTCCATTTGATAGGAATAAAATCCATCTTCTTCTTCAGTGCTGCTTGGGTTTCGCGTAGGTCCTCCATGGCCTGACCTCAAAGTCGTCAGTTGCTACTCCATGAAGCCTTAGCCGTGAGAACAATGTGGTCACCCACCCTCACGTACTCGGACGACGCCAATCGCTGGGATTCCTCTTGAACTGCAAGTTGGTAGATGCAGCCGAGAGAGGGGACAGGATCCATGGCCAAGATCTAGCTCCGAAATGGTAGGTACGACTCATTTAGGATGAATAGAAACCTTGTAATCCTCTCCCATTCCTTTGTAGCTCGATATTGAGCCAAGGTAGCTTTGGGTCCCTCCAATTTCTCCTCTGCCATTTCAATTTCGTTCGAGAGAGTGGACAATCGGTTGTAGACGGCTGAGATGGATAGGTTTCCTTGCTTGAGTTCCAATAGGGCTTGGGTTAATGAGAAAATCTTAACCTTATCGAGTTTCCAGATTTTCCCAAAAAAATATCGTGTCTTCAGTCGGCAATGTTCCAGCAGCGACCTCCGGTGAAAGGCAATTCACTATCCAAGTTGGAACAAGCTAATTGCACTTTCACCATTGTCGCGCAAATCTACGGAATCAAAACAGTGCCATCTAAAAAAACATCTTTATCTTTGGTTACAAGCACTTGCCGGAGCTTGTGGGACCATGTAGAATAGTTTTCAAGTCCCGAAAGCTGTTGTGAGATGAGAAGAAGTTCAGGTTGGTCAGTGGCGGCCTTGTAGAGCGGGTCTCCACATTCTGGCCGGCCGTCGGCGAGACCTCGAATCAGAAAAAGGCCGGGTCCGTAAGTTGGATAGGGATTTCCCCCTTGACCCGACTGACCCAAGCAGGGATTTTCCTCGCGACTCGACTGACCCGGAAAAGACCAACCCGGTCCGTAGGACAAGTAGCGCCTGGCAACATTCGTTGGGTTTTCTTCCGGCCTACCATTCCTTCCGGGCTCCATGGGATTTGGGTTCTAAACTGGCACATGTACCCACTGGACGTACGGGCCTGGAAAGAAATGCCCAGGATTAGGTTGAATGGGCCCCGAAGTGGGCTGCACAAGGCCCGATTGTTCTCCATTATCTGACGAATTCATTTGATGTCCTCCGCAGGGAGATTGTCTCTTTGTTGATTGTTGCGAGACTCCTCATCACCCTCGGACACACCAGAAGTTGAACTTTGGTTCTTCTTTGGCAAGATACCTCCCTACGGAAGAAGCAGGACGTCGATGTTGTCAGAGAATAGAAAGCTAGGGATTTGGAAAAAAATTGTATATTGCTTTCTGAATCATTTAATGTGTACTTACAACCCTATTTATAGTACAAGATATCTACACGTATAAGGAAATAAAAAGAATGAATAATATCTCAAAAAGATTCCCGCGAGATTCCTGCGATTTAGATCAATTAAAATCAATTAGCATTGGGAACAATATCTTCAACCGTTGGACTTAGCGCACCAGTGTCTTGTAATAACGAGGCTAAATCCTTTCGAGTGTCAAACTTCCACCCAACTTATTTTGTCATGGCCATGGTTAAGCGCCCGCCACCCGCCACCCTTACTAGTGCTGGTTACGGCAAGTAAATTACACCAGGGAGTGCAATAGGGTTACTGCCACTCCATCCGGAGAAGTCCTAAGTGAGTATACGAGGGATCTCAACACCTGATGCTGGGATCGAAACAGCACCACCAGCACTCATGAATCAGCTGTCTGGTGTAGGAGGCACCATGAAATGAATTTAAGACCTTTTTATTTCCTCGTAAACTCATGTTATTCACACATAGTCGAAAACTCACCCTCGTTACACCCCATAACTTCAACATCAATGTGTATGCAAGACATGGGCCATTTTTCCGATGAGCAGTAGAGAATTTTTTTTTTGGCTAATTAATGTCCTGCATTCGTCCTGCCTCTGCAACAATTAGGTTGAATAAATACACAAGTACGCAGGTGCCCAATGCATGTGGGCTGAATTAAAGGCATACTTGCAACTGCAAGCCCTTTTCCTGCCGCTGGAGATCGAAATTAAACCTTATGTCTTGCCACGAATAAACAGAATGTCTTATATAACAGCGATCAATGGTGTTGACCTTCGACACTTATAGCTATCAACAACTCTTTTTTGCCACATCCATGAATGGTTTGCTCTGCATCAATGGTAGTTCGTATACATAACGAGGACGGATGGAGATAAAGATAAAACCTCAAGGCTCTCTCCACCACGGGAAAAAAAGTAATGTGTTCTGGTAGATGTATATAAGGAGCGAGGACTTCATTGAAAAGTTAATTAAAATGCATATCATATAAATAATATAATTTGTTGGTTATGTCGTGTTATGCAAGTTGTGTTACTGATGCATAATATATAATTTCTTTGGAGAAGGGGCTGATGTTGACAAGAGAGAGGAGAGTGTATATGAGTGTGTTTGGAACTACCAGGCAATCAATGGAGATAAACGGGTGATGTATGTGATTATGTAGAATTTGGGGACCATGTATTTGGTATCGTTCATAGTGATGGATTTAGCTGGCAAAAGTCTCAAGTTGTCAAGGAGAAATGACCTTACCAACCTACAAACTTATGTGAATAATTTGTTAGTGTTATCTTTTCTCCCTACACATTCCATATCTATCATATAGATAGATCTGTTTTTTTGCAAGTGATACTTACCCATATTAACGATGATAGCTATGAGATGTATAGACAATAATGACAATCCACTATATTGGAAAAGAAATCAAGAAAGCGGTCTATTCTGTCTATTCACTTTCAACATCAATATTCTAGAATTGGGTCAGTTTTGTCTACAACATATATTGTCCTTCAACTCAATCCAATCTCTATCGTCATTAAAAAAACATAAAAATCCAGATTGGTCCAACCACACTTAGAACCCATCCCGGTCCCCCCCACCCCAATTCCAAAAAAACTACTAAATCGACACCAACACACAACAGTGTTAGCTGAGGAGTAATTGTGAGGTTATACATGTACAAATTGTATGCAAAATCGGTGCTATATTCCGTGGGACTACATGCCCGCTCATGTTTTTGTTTCATCGAAGTGTTTATTTTGCTGGATGCACTTTGGGGACCTCTTTCAGGGAACTGGTCCAAATGGGTCGGGTCCACCGGATCAATACCAGCTCCAGCCAATTGAGATCGTGACCCGACCCTTTGGTGGTGGGTCCGGTCGGCCACCACGTCATCATGATCATCATGTCGCCACTCCAAAATATGAGAGCTACAACATGGACATAAGTACAACAAATACTGTAGCTGATCTGGTGCTGGAGGATAAGAGGGTTCTTGTCATTTTCATGCTGTGGTGCTCGCGACTTTCCGCTTCAGTTTTTGTCGCGGTTGTGTTACTGACTTAATGCTGGCATCCGATTTCCCTAACCATAGATCACATGAGGTCAAAGTTAGGTTTATGGACCTATTTGCTTAGGTAATTATCTAGTACTCGAGGATGATAGATGTCAAATCTAGTGGGGTAGGGTTTTAGACGGTCGCTAAAAGAGTTTTGGACACTCAATTAAACTGCTTTGTTAGAATAACTTCTGTGACATTACTCAGAAACTAACGGATTTCGCAATTAAATATCAAATGCCAAAGGACGAAAATATCAGATTAAAACAACGGAAAGCAATAGTTATTGAAGTGGTTTGATTCGGGTCAGTACTTAATCTACAAGGAGAGCTGGCCATGAAGAACCCACTCTTAATCAATACCTCATCCAAGATTTCCAATTGAATTGATACGCTTTACCTTCTTCGTCAGCTCAACCAGATTGGTTTCTTTCATCATTACGGCAACTTATCTTTACTGTCCAAAGTCTTGGCCAAACTTTGGTTTGATAATACACATGCATCTTATTACTCTATAACCCAAAATTGTTTCTTCTGTTAAAATTCTCAATTTCACCTTTGCTTCAAACATAATTGCAGCAATAGAATTTTCAAATATGGATTAGACAAGCAAAAGCCCCAAATTAGCTTGAGGACCCTTAGATGTGGTTCAATGCCAATAGTTGTAAGATAAGTGGAAAGTAATGAATCTTGCTATAAATTAATAAATGAAAGCAAATAAAATTTCTTGAGAAATCAACAAAAAACGATAAAAAGCACAGAAAATTTACGGGGTTTGATCCAAATGTGGGTACTTACTTCACGAGAGAACCAACCACAAAAAATCCACTATTAGTCAGAATAATATAGCATTACAATACATTGCACAAATTGTTTATGTGTTTTTCTAAACCCCAATACACAAACCTCTTATGATCTTTATTATTCTTTGTTGATTTCTTTAAAAATTTTGTTCATGTACATTTGATTATTTAATTACAAGACTTGTTAGTTTTGGTGTTATTAAAAGAAGCTAAAATGAATGCTACAAGTGGCATAGGTGAGAGACCCGCATAGCTAACATGATACTTGCTTCTTCGTGCAAAAGCAATAAATACAAATTGGGGGTGCTTCACCATTCTTAGCTAAAAGCATCGATGGATGTCCCCCATGCCTCTGCTGAGAGAAACTGCCGAGACTGAGAAGTCTCTCTTGGAAGCATCGAATGCTTGTCAACAACCGCCGGACACTCATCTCTCTCTCTCTCTCTCTCTCCCTCTCTCTCTCTCTCGCAAACCCGCACAATCGGGTCCAGTTCTGATGCCATCATAATTGTTGGGAAAAACTGATCCCCGAAAACCGGATTCGACACTAAATCGAACCCCTGAATTAATGCGAAAGACGAAGCCCGGGAAAACACGTATCACTGATCGTAAAGCACACCACGGATTCGAGCGTACCTTGTTAGCCACAGATTAGACACTAACACTGAAGAAGAGGAAGAAATTCTAATCCGATGATGTCAATTGAAGGGAAAACAATGCCGTTTGCTTACTATTCGTTTTGTCTTTTGGAGAGGGAGCAAGGGAGAGAACGTACGTACGTTTTACCAAAAACGTTATCTTCTCTCTCTCTCTCCTCCCTTTTATACCTCCCCCTTCCACGGGCCCTATTCCCGTGGGCCGAGCCTTTTGGGCCTAGCATGGGCGGACGGGCCAACTTAGGCCCATCACTAATTAAAACCATCATCTCCCACTCGCATATGGTGGGCCGAACAGAATTCTCTTTACCTCTCTTCAACATTCATACCGGTGAATAATCCGTGCGACCAGCATACTTTGAGAACTTGTTGCCATACATCTGTTAGAAATATATAGCAGCTCATAATGGGCATTTCACTCCGAGTAGATTTAGTATGTAGTACCCTAGATCGATCGATCACATTTATATCTCTCTTGATCTGTTTTAAACAATAATATATATATATATATATATATATATATATATATTGTATTTACAATTATGATTATCCCAAAGATAGTCATAATTGGTTAACCGGTGAATACAAAATTACAATGTGATTCTCCAAAATCGATCTTCCTCTTTCCTTCAAACTCTCAATTTCAGTTCAGCTTGCTTTTCTCCAAAATCGATCTTCCTCTTTGGTGTACGCTTTTGCTGCTTGGCTATCACAGTTAACCAATAATGAATCTGCAGCACTTCCAATAACACCTAAATGATCCAAAAAATCTTTTAAGCCAAACATCTTCTTATACTGCTGCTGATAATGCCACGAACTCAATTTCTATCGTGGACAAGGCTATACACTTTTGTTTCTTACTGCTCCAACACAAGGTGCCATTATTCGGTAAGAGAACAAACCTAGAGGTAGATTTCCTTTTATTTAAATCTCATCCCCAATCAACATCAGAATAGCCTTAGAGTCGCAGATCCTTTCCATAATAACTCAGCGTATAATCAGCAGTCCCCTTTAGATACCGTAGTATTCTTTTAACGGCTTTCCAACGTGCTTGACCTGGATTGGATTGGTATCTGCTCACCATTCCAACTACATAACATATGTCAGGTCTTGTACACATCATAGCATACATCAAGCTCCCAACAGCACTAGCATAAGGAACATGTTTAATTTGTTCCTTCTCTTGTGGAGTTCTTGGACACAGTCTATGGCTCAATCCTTCACCTTTTGCAATAGGAGTGTTTATGGGTTTACAATCTCATATCATTCATCTCAAAGTTGGAAGACAACCAACTTTTGACAGTATGAATAAACTCCATATTACTTCCGGCAATTAGTATATCATCAACATATAATGATATGATCACAAATTGATCCTTGGATATTTTAATATATATACAATGATCCTCGTCAATCATTGCAAAATCATATGCCATTATGGCATTATGAAAACGTATATATCATTATCTTGACGACTGCTTAAGGCCATATATCGACCCCCAAAGTCGACATACATTTTCTTCTTGGCCTTTCACTATGAAACCAACAGATTGTTCCATATTTATTTCTTCCTCTAATTCTCTATTGAGGAAAGCAGTCTTTACATCCATTTGATGTAACTCAAGATCCATACCAAACACTATTGCCAGAATTATGCGAATCAAGGTAAATCTCACCACAGGAGAGAATGTTTCTACATAATCAATTCATTCATATTGATTATACCCCTTCGCCACAAGGCGAGCCTTATGTCTTTCTATCGGGCCATTAGCCTTTTGCTTTATTTTGAGAACCCACTTGTTCCCAATAGCTCTGCGTCTCTTTTGGAAGATCAACCAGTTCCCAGACTTGGTTTGACTTCATTAACTCTATCTCCTCTTTCATTGCATAAATCCATTTTTCCTTACTAGGGCATTTAAGAGCCTCATTAATATTTCTTGGCTCATCCTCATCTTGCGGAGCAATCATAAAAGTTTCCCCTTCAATGTCAAAACGTCGACGGGGAATACTTTGGCAACTTTTTCGCCGTATGGGAGATTGTACACTTAGCACATCATTTCCAATTATGCTCCCACTCGGATTAGATAATGATGACGTCGTCACATCAGGTGATTGCAATTGAGAATGAGTTGAATTCAATTCATCACATCTCATATTACTCCCACTTGGACGAACTTCACTGACATCTTTATTTTGATCCAAGGTTTCAAATAGGAAGTAATCTTCCCCTATTTTGCCCTTCTTAGGAAATTCATCCACTAAGAATGTGACATCCCGTGATTCAAATTCAGTTATACTCCCACTTTCCTGCTCACCTATGAACACATACCCTTTCGAGTGTTCAAAGTATCTCATTAAAATACTCTACTTTTTATCTGGGACTAAATTTCCCAAACTTGTGAGAAGACTCATGAGTATAGGCAGCATAACCCCATGGCTTAAGTAAACTTAAGTCCAGTTTTCTACCTGTCCATAACTCATATGGAATGGAACTAACTGATTTGGAAGGCACCCGGTTAAGTATTTAGGCAGTAGTTAACAACGCATCACTCCAAAAAGTGATATGTAAGTTAGCATACACCATCATGGACCTAACCATTTCCAGTATGGTTCTGTTTCTTCTCTCCGCAACACCATTTTGTTAAGGAGTATATGGAATAGACAACTGTCTTTCTATTCCTTTTTCATCATATAATTTTCTGAACTCATCAGATAAATATTCTCGACCTCGATCGAATCTCAATGCTTTTATTTTCTTGTCTAATTGATTCTCTACCAGGTTCATAAACCTTTTAAAACAACTTATTGCTTCAGATTTGTGAGAAATCAAATAGACATATCCGAATCGAGTATAATCATCAATAAAAGTGATGAAATAAACAGCCCCATGCCTTCCTTTCACATTCATTGGACCACAGACATCAGAATGGATTAAATGCGGAAGAAATTCAGCTCTTTTACCTTTTCTAAATGGTTTCCTTGTCGTTTTCCCTTCTAGGCAATGCTTACATATAAGCAAATTGACTTTTTCAATATTGCCTAACAAGCTCTCTTTGGCTAGTCTTTTCATATGTTGTTGGCCCATATGACCAAGTCTAGCATGCCACCATATTCACATCATTATCATATAAAGTAGAAGACGTGAAACAAGGGAATAACATATTGACATCACCACAGTCAACATTTAGTACAATAAAACCATCCAGAAAGTGACCAAAATCATAGTAGTTTATATCCAAATACAAATCTACACATCTATTATGGAAGTTCATACCAGAACTAAGCTTAACCAACATCAAAACAGACACTTAAATTTCGATGAATCTCCGGAGCATATAGAACATCATGTAGGAACAAAGTGCGTCCACCACGCATGTTCAATTTGCAGGTGCCAATTCCTTTAACTTCATCTCTGGAGTTATTTCCTACATAGATCCACTTAGTTTCAGTTGGTACTAGTCGGAATTCTATAAAGGATCCTCTATCCTTCGCTACATGGTCTGTTACTCCTGAATCTACAGTCCACAAAGGATTGGATTCAGACAATAAAGCAGAACTTGACACATAAGCAAAGTTCTTAAATGTACAAGAGATGTATACCTTCTTTGGCTCACGTCAGTCGCGAGCATAGTGACCTCTCTTGTCACAATTGGAACACCTCACCTTTGACATTTTCTTCACTTGAGGACGTTTTCCTCTCTTGTGTTGGTTAACTCTTGATTTCTTGCAATAAGGACTTGATCCTTTACATTCCCACATATTGAACGAATCAATACGCTTGCGCTTAGAGTACAAAGCCCTTTCTGAGCTAGAACCAGCATAGCAAATATCTATTTTCAGCTCATATGCCGTTAGGTGGTCCTCAGCTAGCTCAAGGTGACGCATGGCATCCTCAAGATCTTCCATAACATGGTCAAGAGCTTCTAGTGCTTCTTGCTTTTCTAGCACATATTGAATCTTCATATTCAATATTTCACAATTATTACCGTTCATATCAGCAATTACATTCTTAGTTGTTGAACCATCGATCTGAACACATCAGACATACATGCACGAATAATTAATGCCTATCTTTTATGCATCCCTATTTGCATAGACCCATCATATTAATGAATAATTTCAAGTAAGGCTTCAGAATCAAAAGGTCACTATGTTTCCAATCATCCTCCAAAAAATCCTAACTCAAAATTATTATTAATATAATTGTCTTATGCAAATAAATTCTATGAAGTTACAAAAACTTCTATTACTACCCACAGCTAACTACCCACAGCAATCAGCAGTAACAGAAAGCAAATATTATCTAACATCCAATAGAATAAAAGTGCTTTCACATAATATAACTATACATTATATTAAGCAATATATACAGAGAAAAATATCAACATGGAAAGAGATATTTACATCCATAAAAAAAATCTCACAATTAATCTAAGAAATAATTAGGGAATGTCCCCTCTAATCTATCAGTCAAAACATCTGAGAAAATCGAAGGGACATTTGCCAACCATGGAAAAACTTTTGGAGAGCTCTCATGTCGCCACCAAGGCGCATTCACTCTGCGCCACGTAGCGCACAATCTAAGGGTTGAAGTTTTGGCCAACTCAATCCTATAGTACTCTCTTACAAAAGCTTCCACCAGCCTCCTATAACCCGAGATCACGTTGACCTCCCATAGCCGATCTAACACTGCTTGCCATTCAGGTGGAAGAGTGCTCAACAAAGCCGGCACCTTCTCAAAATCCGGCATAAGATAACCATTATTGATGATTTCCTGTATCATCTGATTGACCTTGACCATATGTGATACTAAATCACCATCAAGCCACCGATAATCAGCTAACTCTTTCATCAGCCTTTTCAGTCTAGCTCTTCCTTCGTCCGTTCTCGGGATTGCAGGTATCCGTGCATAACGCATCATAGTTCCTGCAACAAATGCAGAACTAAAATGGATCACTTTTAATCCATAATAAACAAAATGGAAAATACATAATTTTTCATAATTCATGCAACAAATGCAGAATAAAAAATGGATTACCTCTAACCCACACAGACATAATTGAAAAAGAAACAAATTCCCTTTTTTTTTTTTGGTCAACGGTCAAAGTCAACGGCCGTCGGTCAACGGTCAACGGACGGTCAACGGGTCAATGGTCAAGTCGTCGGACCGATCGGACCAGTCGGGCCGGATCCCGCAAACCGCCCGCACGTGCCGCGTGCATGCGCGGGCTGACGTCAGGCAGACGTCATCCCGCACGCGCCGCGCGCGTGCCAGGCATCGCGGTTCGGGTCGGGTCGGGTGGCCGGTCGAGTCGCCGGCCAGTGATCGCCCGGCCAACCGACGTCACTGCTGACGTCATCAATGACATTACCCCAACGGTTACTGATCGTTGGGTGACGTCATGCTGATGTTAGCACGCGTCGGTCTGTCGACCGGCGCGTGCCGGTTCGCCGCCAGCGCGTGTGACGCATGCGCTGGCCAAAGCTAACGCTTCGGGCGCGTGGCGCCCACGCGCAGCGGCTTGTAGCCGTGCATGTGGGCGCGTGCGGCGTTGTCCGGTGACGCACAACATGTCGCCGGACTAGTCTCGACGACCTCTTTCACCTAGTGCTTTCAGAATTCAGTTTCGATTTACGAAAACTCAGAAAAATGACCGAACAGCGCTCAGGTGTCGGGATTTTAGCCCCGATCCGTACGGCCGAAGATTTTTCTCGAAAAAATCAATCAAAAACATCAAAAACAGATTGGGAAAACGTGAACTAGGGCTCTGATACCAATGTTGGGAAAAACTAATCCCCGAAAACCGGATTCGACACTAAATCGAACCCCTAAATTAATGCGGAAGACGAAGCCCGGGAAAACACGTATCACCGATCGTAAAGCACACCACGGATTTGAGCGTACCTTGTTAGCCATAGATTAGACACCAACGCTGAAGAAGAGGAAGAAATTCTAATCCGATGATGTCAATTGAAGGGAAGACAGTGCCGTTTGCTTACTGTTCGTTTTGTCTTTTGGAGAGAGAGCGAGGGAGAGAACGTACGTACGTTTTACCAAAAACGTTATCTTCTCTCTCTCTCTCCTCCCTTTTATACCTGCCCCTTCCACGGGCCCTATTCCCGTGGGCCGGGCCTTTTGGGCCCAGCATGGGTGGACGGGCCAACTTAGGCCCATCACTAATTAAAACCATCAATAATGCTTGTCCTTCTGAAGAGGAGGAGACCCATGTTTCATTCTTGGATCATGGACCTGAGGATCAAAACTTAACAGTTTGTCAGCATCTATTTCTTGGTGTTACCCCCCCGTCCGTATGCGATGTGCTGCCCGGAGATGACCTGCCTTGTCTTCGCACGTTAAATGCTTCCACTCTCCTCTTAGAGAGTCCTCGCACAGTGGATGAAAAAGAAGAGGAAATCCTTGGGGAAATTTGATTGTTGACGAAGATGGATAAGTAATAATAGATCATGGAAATTTCGATACATGATAATGATCATTGCTCTTAAAGTAACATCCACTCCCACTATTGTTGCCGTTGAGTTTAGGACAAATATACTTCTAGGATATACACCAAAGCCACAGATAAACGGGTTCAATAATTACTCGACTTTTCTCTTGGAATTTACCTTAAATGTGTTATAAATGTGTATACGAAAAGAGAAGAAGAGAGAATTCTTAAGAAAAAGTATTTACGAATAGTAGTGATTATTATAAATATTATGTGAATTGATCTCTAATCATAGACAACCAATCAACACATCTTTTGAAAGTAGGTACTTTATCTCCAACCACCACTATTTTTCATGTCAATAATAACTTCTTTTTATAATTACCGATAACCTCTTTTTAGAATCAAGAGTCACTTTTTTTAATAACCAAGAGTCATCTTTTCTTTTGATCAAGAGTCATGTCTTCTTTTAATCAAGAGGCACATCTTTTATGATAACAAACCATTTCAATAGAAATTACATTCATGATCTCAAACATAGATAGATTTCTGTAATTTGGTCTCAAGATTAAAAATCAAGACTCTAGTTCCTGAACTTTAACTTAAATTGTGGTTTGGGTTTGTTTAGAGAATAACTCGGTCATGACATGGATACATGTCTTTGTTTCAATCATGCAAAAGTTCATACTTCAATTCTTGCTCTTGATTGAAGCAAATATATAACAACGTATCTACGTGTATGGATAGTCTAAATTCGGCACACAAAAGACTTTCAAACTTTGGTTCTTGCGAGAGTCTTACTCCGAATTCAATCCAAGAGAGTACAGTCATACAACATAAAAGTGTAGGGACTAAAATCTCAATTTTTAATTATTTTTGGTTTCTGCATAAGCATTTGAGTTTCTGAGTGGTAACTTGGGCTAGCTAATTGTGTTTTGCCCTGGTAAAGTTTGTTTTTTGAAGAATTAAACTAATGCTCAAGCTACTAGAGTCAAATTTGACGTATATGTACAAAGATATTAATAGATAATAATGGAAATTCTTTGGAGAAGTGACAACGAAACTTCCCTGAAATTTCAGATATTATGAAATATGGGAGGATGTTAGGGACTAATCTGTATCTCACCGGTGTCGCGGGCATAAGCTGGCTGTGCTCGATCTTCAATTATTGCTTACTGCGCACGAGCCGGATATCTAGCCTTCTTTTGCTAGGCATGCCCGCTATGGGGAGGAGATGCGGATCCTACATAGTGGCTATGGACGCCATATAGCGCCCAAAAACGAACCGCTCGATGCCCAGAGCTCGACATGAAGTTCGTTCTCTAGTACCTTTCCACCATGATCAGCGTCCGACGGCACACTTCGATTCACGCCTGCTTTCCTTGATTTTGCAGACATGAATTAACATCCAAACCTTGAATTTCCGGTGGTTTGGTAGAAGTCCGAGACCACATGGACCTGCGCTGGGTCCCTGCTATGAAGAAACTGACCTTTTGATGTGAATTGGGACCATCACACTTCTGCTTGAACCTATGGTAATCGACAACATCATATCTTGTATGGTTGTATGGTTGTACCTATATTTCTTATCTTGGCATTCATAAAACTAGATTAAACCCACATATTTTGTGGAAAATAAATTATTTCTATAGTGGAAGTTAAACCTAGAAGTAGAATTCAATCGCTGTGACCTCTTGGGCCTGGCACTGATTATGAGGTGATTCTTTGCCTGGGTTTAAATTTCTTCTATAGTTTTATGTTATGGTTCATGATCGTGCCATTCTATCTTTGTGAACTGAGCTCTGTAGTGACAGGCTGACAGCCATCAGCAATATGCACAAAAGGGAAGATGAGGCCCGGGACAAAAGTCTTCTATGGTGTTCTATTTAAATGAGAATCTTTCGAAAGTTGGATTTCTGTGCTTCACTGTTTTCTTCTTAATTCTGGCGGAAGTAAAACGACGCGACAGTGGGATAGGCATCTCACTCCCATCCCGTATCAAAGAAGACAACGGTGGCTTTTCTATATTTGATCATCTCCTGGAAAAATGGAAAACGCTCACACCAATATGTCTTCATCTTCTGAGATATGTTGTAAACGTGGATCAATACTCCCCAAGGAATGCTAGTGGGAATTTCATAAAGTTACCAACATACGTAGAAAAGGTACAGTTCTGGAAAAATATAAAAAAAACATACTTGATTTTTCACCCCGGATACCAAAAACATGTCTCTACTTTTAAGACGGCAGCTTCGCTATCTCTACTTGAAAAGTACAACTTTTGCCATCTTAGCCTTATTAAAATGACTGAAATACCATCTCTCGGGTAAAACACTCACAACATACCTTAGTCTTCCATCACCTGCACACTCAAACTCTCAACCCAAGTGACCCTCCAGTCTGCAGAACGGAGAGAGGATTGGGAAGAACGGCGAGCATAGGAAAGATTAATTTGGGTCGGGTGGAGTTGCCACTGCGTACGGGGCGGTGGGGTGTGTGGCCTGAGACATTGGCGGCGGGCCTCTGGCGGCTGAGCAACGGGTTAGGGTTTGTGCTTTTTTGTTTGGATGCATGCGGATGAGTGAGAAAATGGATAACGGCACTATTGGAATAAGAAATGGCAATCTTTTACTGAAATGCACAATTTTGGCGAGTTGAGGTAGCAAACTTGTAGATGTAAAAGTAGGAATATGTTTTGGGTATTGATGTGAAAAATTAGGTACACAATTTTTTTGTAGTCTTCATAAATTATAGTTTTAGGTGTTTGTGTTTATGTAGTTCAATCTTAATATTTTCATGAAATTCCCACTGGCAATCCTTCGGAAGTATTGACAAAGAAGAAGTAAAGTAGTAGGAACAAGGTGGGGGATTTGAGTTGAGATAATTTTTAGCACAAAGCATACTTCAATTAAGGGAGAGCAAACCTAACGTAAAAGGACCACACGTGAAGGGGGATTTTCGATTTGTTGAGATGCACGTGTGAGGGTATTAAGCAATGGTCAAATATAGGAAGATGAATGCTATGCAAAACAGTTTATCATAATTACCAATTAGTCGCTATCTTATATTTAGAGTAAAAAGTAGGTGCAATTAAATTTGTTACTGGGCTGAGATTTGAATTCTCTTTTGAATTTTTCCCAGATAAATGTATTGGCTTTCTGTTATGTGTCCCAACAAAATCCAGTATTTTGACAGTTTGCTTCTTTCAATAGGACAAACTCAAGAAGAAACATTACCTCCTAATTCAATAGAACCCCAATCCTAATTCTTTATGGGCTTTTGACAAATTTTTTTATTAAATTTAAAGGTATGATATTCTTGGATTGCCCCCAAAAAATATAATTCTCACAGCCTTATTTGATGAGCATTTGGCATGCTCTCCCCATCATCCGCACCTGATCAGAGGCACAGGCCACCGCAGCCTTCAGGATGTAAGCTCGAGGATCGTACTGTAAAACAAAAGAAAAAGAGACACTAACGTAAACTGTTTCTCCCTTGAAGATTACTCAAGACATTCATGATGATTGGATCGAACCATCGCTGAAACTGCAAAACCAAAAGTCATCAGGAGAGATGATCGCATCTACCAAAAGAAAACGTAGTGGAGGTCACGACAAGGGATGCGAGGCCTTTCTCTTTTTGCATGTGGCTCTGCTTTTGCCCTTTTTTAAGGATCGCATTGAGCTTCTGCTGCACCAATGTCAGTCCCCAACTTTGTCTGTCTGGACTCCCACTGATCGTGTAATCTTCAATGTCACATGTACATCAAGCTGACGTTTCGAGGAATTACCACAAAATCCTATCGGACATGTTTATATTACTTTGGTAATCACTTCAATAAGTTCTCAAAACCAAGCGCATTTGACCAGGTGAAATCAACCATATCGAGTTAGGACATTGCGTGATGCGACTTGACTTGTGTATTATCTGTAATGCTTTGTCACACAATATACTGACAGTAAAGTTAGACCCAAGAATCTATGGTGGATCAATGCCTCTTCATCTCTAGGACCACTAGAAAGAAAAAACAGGAGGTTAAAGAAGAGGAAGGTCGGGACCATTTAATGTACACACAAATATCCATCCATTCCTTCCTGAGATTTGAGATGTTCTTCACTTTTTATCTTTTTGCGTTTGCACTGGACCTAGCTAACGCTTTCATTCATTCTCAGCTTCAATTAAAAATGGCCACAGGGCTCACAGAATATTTAGATCCAATGAGAGTCTCAGGTAAATCACATGCAAAATTCACTCAATGTGACGTTCAATGTGCACCAGTCGCGCTCGCATCTAAACTATAATGTTCATGGTAGAATCTCCCCTCGTACGAAGGCTTAGCTAGAACGTAGACAGTGGTGTGCGACTACATAAGGAGACGGTACTTTGTATTAATGTTTCCTAAGTGATGATGTCGGGGAAATTATTGCGTAATTGCACGTCTAGGGTTTCTAAGGGTTATTTAGGGTCTCGAGATTCTCGAGTCACGTTAATTATGGTGGCTCTTTTGCTGTTTATGCAGGGCTAGATCCAATAAGGGCCCGGGTATGTGATCTGATCAAGTTCTTTTGGACTGTACCCACTTTAAGCATCTAACATGATATGCCAATCTAGCTGATTAATCACCCGTACTGAGAAATAAAGAGAATAAAAAGTAGAGAGAGAGAGAGAGAGAGAGAGAGTACAATGATGCCACAAGCATGAGGCGTGATCGGGTCTTCGTTAACATAAGTTTGATCTGATCCAACATGACTAAAAAAGATGAATGTTCACGGACAATCAATTAAGAGCAGAGCGTTTCTTTTTCTCTTTTTCTCTTTTCACTTTTTCTCTTTTTTAGCGATGAAGGTTGTATAACTGGGCCAGCTACTACAGTGATTATGCGCTCTCCGGGCCCAGATAATCGATTCCAAGGCCCAGAATTTAAGTAAGCGATCGAAAATTGAAGCAGTACCGCACGGAAGCTTTGGAGCGTGTGCGTACTTTTCCCCTTCAACTTACTTTCTATGAGTAAAAACTTTGGAGAAGTTGCTAATTATAAATACGGGAAAACTACTAAACCCATGTCTCGCTTTTCATTTAGTGCCGCATTCACACATCAGTTTTCAAAATACTAATCTGCTATTTCTAAAGGTAAAGTTGTCCAGATATTCTTGAACTTATTGTGCGGTAATCAATTTAATTCTAATCTTTTCAATTATATAATTTTTTTTAATTATTTATAAATTTCGACTAATTTTAGCAGCAGATTGCTAGGGTGGATGTTGTCCATTTACATGGCATGGTTAACAGTGATGGGGACAATTATTTAATTTTTTTTAGTTTTTCTAAATTTTTTATATACTTTTTTTCTTTCTTTTTTTGCCTTCTTCCTTCGCTAGTTGTCGAGCCTTGGCCATTTTGCCGAACCTCGCCTATCGCTGGTTGCCAACCGTGACCAAGTTCTTGCAACTTGTTGAAGAAGAAACTAAAAAGAAGGAAAAGAAAAAAAAAAGAAAAGAAAAAAAATCAAAAAAATTAAAAAAATTATCTAAATCAGCATCGATTATGTCATGTAGGATAATCAGCACTGATTAGACTATCATGTCAATGATTTCTAGCCAAAATTAGTAGGAAAAACTAAATTAATAAATCATCAAAAAAATTTAAGACTAAATTTGCAAATTGCCAAAATGTGCACGACTAAATTGACACATTTGAAATGTTTAAGACTAAATTGGTCCAATAAAATTTTTTAGAATTGAATTAGCTAAGATTTAAGACTTTTTAGACAATTTCCCAACTCTAAACAAGATCTAATTAAAAAAGACCAAATTATCCCTTCGCAAGTCACCAAAATTTCCTATAAACCCTAGCCTTCATCACTCCCAGCTCACCGTGTCCCTTCCACCACACACCAACATGTTTGATACCATTGTGGACCTCCAGCCACACCACGACCGTTGCCATAATCAACTCTCCTCCCCGCCATCACCATTTCCTCTCTTCTTGATTCATTCACTGACCACGGGTGAGCGCTAGTGACCCTTGCTAGCCTCTACTAGGGGGCCTCAAATCCCTTGCCAATCGTGGATAAGGATTGGCTGGCCCCGCTAGATTTGGAAAAAAAAAAAAAAAGAGAACAAAAAAGCCCTGTCGGAGTCGCTTTCCACTTTTTCCTATAGACCGCATGTCTATCTTTCATTTTCCCATGAAAAGCCCTAGCCCCATCACACCTTGGATGATTAATTGCGTGTGAGAGAAACTCTAAGATGCAATCAAGTCGAGTGGGAACTGCGTTGGACATCGTTATTCTGTGTTTGGACATTGATGTAACCATTTATGGCTATATTATATTACCCGTTAGCTTTTAGAACGACAGGATTAAGGTTAGCTTTTTCATACAAAAAAAAAATGCATTATTTTCGTTCTGATGCCTGTTGTGGTGGGGGAGGAGGGAGGGAGATGCTGTTCAAGTCACGCATAATGCACGAATTGCGACTCACGTGCTAGTAAAGTATAAGCATGGTCCGGGTTGGTCCGAGCCACCCCCTAACCCTAGGACCAACCCGTACAGTGTCGGTCCTCAATTTTTAGGACCGAGAACCGACCCTATTGAGCCTAGGACCAAGGACCGGACCGACCCAATGGGTTCGGTCCGGTTCCAGGGTCAACCCGGGACCGATTGATAATTTTTTTCGTCTTGTTTTTTATACTCCCTAAAAAAGTAAACCTACAAATTTAAATTACACATCCATCCACAATGCGGCATTGTGTAACTAAACTATAAATACCAATACATATTCAACAATTTTAAGATGACACAATAATAAAAATTTCGTACCTGCTAACTGCTCATCGAGATATGGGACAAGATAGAGTCCACAATGCAGCGAGCGGGATGTTGCTACTTTTGATTTTGGCAAATTGAAGAACAAAGAAGACAAAATGGAAGAGAACGTACTTTGGGGAATGAAGCCATGAGGAGATTTACGGCGGAAACTTCACGCCGTTTTGGACATCGCGAGTCCGTGATTGTGAGGAGTCCTTAGTCCTCACGGTGAAGAACGTACTCTAGACTGTGGAGGAGGAGGCCGTGAAGACCTTTACGGCGTAAACTTCATGCCTTTTGGAATTAGATGCCGTCTGTCCATGACTGTGAGCTTGAGGAGTCAATAGCTTTAACATCATTTTACTTAGGTTTGAATATATAGAAGAATTATAAATAATATAATATAATATAATATAATATAAATTTTATTTAGGTTTGAATATATAAAAGAATTATAAATAATATGATATAATATACAGGGTTGGTCCAGGGTTGGACCGACCCAAAACTCTCAGAACCGAGGACCAACCCGCATAGTGTCGATCCTGGAATTTCAGGACCAAGGACCGACCCAATTCCCTTGGGAACCGGACCAGGACCAGCAGGGTTGGGCCGGTCCAGGGTCAACCCTAGACCGCTGCTCACCCCTATAAGATGCAATCAAGTCGAGTGGGAACTGCGTTGGACATCGTTATTCTGTGTTTGGACATTGATGTAACCATTTATGGCTATATTATATTACCCGTTAGCTTTTAGAACGACAGGATTAAGGTTAGCTTTTTCATACAAAAAAAAAATGCATTATTTTCGTTCTGATGCCTGTTGTGGTGGGGGAGGAGGGAGGGAGATGCTGTTCAAGTCACGCATAATGCACGAATTGCGACTCACGTGCTAGTAAAGTATGCCTGTAACTATGATTGAATCCATGCTCTTAAATTAATTCATTGTTCGTGGATCTTTAAGTTATGCATATCATATGATCTGATGCATCGGGAATGTATAAAAAGTCTTCTTTTAAACCTTTCATTTTCATCCAAATGGAAAGTCTAATCTTTTTTTATGACAACTCAATAAGGCCCTTGTTTCCTAATTCTTATTCATTGGGTTTTTTTTTTTTTTTTTTTATGGAAATAAAGGGCAACAACTTCTACTTGTGATAATTTTGGTGCAAACTTTCAAGTGTCACATAAAAATGATCTTGTCTCACACATATAATACCTTTTTTTTTCTAGAGTATAGTTGTAATCTTTATTGCATTGCTTGATTTGTGACGAAATACTTTGTCAATTTCTTTTTTGAGTCGGTCACATCGAATCACGTAAATCTTGTGTCTGATCTAATTATCTAATTATCTTGTGTTCAATCTACTTCTTTTCACAATAGCAGCATTGTTGTGCAACAAGGGCGGGGGCAACCATCGTCGGGCACCACTGGAGGTATGGTCATGGCTAGTGATCTGGCGGGGGCGGTGGCTGTGCAATGGAGAGAATTGTCGCAGATGGACCAAGGGTCAAAGTAGGAAAGGAGAAAGAGGGAAACTAAGGAAAAAAAAAAAAAAAAAAGAAGGAAAAGAGGGAAGTATATATAATCGAACTAAGCCATTTAGGGGTGAGCATGGTTCGGGTTGGGCTGGTCCACCCCTTAACCTTAAGACCAACTCGCACAGTGTTGGTCATCAATTTTTGGGACCGAAAGTTGACCTTATCGAACTTGGGACCAAGGACTAGACCGACCCATTGGATTCCATCCAATTCCAAGGTTAACTTAGGATCAACCGATAATTTTTTTTATTTCATTTTTTGTACTCCTTGAAAAGGCAACCAAGAATCGAACTGACCAAATGGGTTCGGTCCGGTTTTATGGTCAACCTAGGACCAAACGAAATTTTTTTATTTCATTTTCTATACTCCTTAAAAAGGTGACTGTGGATCGGACCGACCCAATGGGTTTAGTGACGAGCAAGGTCAACTAAGAGAGGTGAGTGGCGAGCGGCGAGCGAGGTGAGCATCGAATGTCGAGTAGAGTGAGTGTTGAACATCGAGTGGGAAGCAATAGGCTAGGCAAGCATCAAGTGGCGAGCGGCACGAGTGACCCAAAGCGAGCGAGGCGAGTGTCCAATGGCGAGCATAGAAGTTGTTTCTTTCAATTTTGGCAAATTGAAGACTAAGATGACAAATAAAATAAAAGAGAACGAGTACTAGAGGAGGATATCGTGAGGAGCTATTTATGCTATTTTGAATACCGTGAAGACTTCTCACAAAAACATTTTTCTCATTTGTAAATTATGACTGTTAATGTCGTAAAAGACATTAAAAATCTAAGTTATTAAAGAATAGTGTAAAATTACTTGAACTCTTCACTAAAGAGCTATTTACTATTATTAACGCATTTTATTTTAGGGTTTTCTATATATAAAAAAATTATAAATAATATATTAGATATATATAAATAAAGTCAGGGTTGGTCTCAGTTGAACCGACCTTGAACTCCCAGGATTAAGAACTAACTTTCACAGTGCTGATCTAAAAATCCCAAGACCAAGAACCGACTTAGTCTCCCTGGAAACTGAACCATTAACGACAAGGTTGGGCTGGTCCAGGGTCAATCCAGGGTTGACCCTAGACCGATGCTCATCCCTAAAGCCATCCATTCATCTCGTAACTAATGTGTTTGAATCTTAGATGGTAACTTTGCCTAACTTCAAATGATCATAATTATAAATAATCCTCATCCTAATTACAAGATAGACTCATAGTTGAACAAAAAAATGGTTAAAATGCATGTCTAAGGTGTTGTAGAGTACATATTGAATAATTATAGTTACTATAATACGTTAGTCTAAGCTTGCTCATGACTCGTTAGAATCATTTTTAGAGGTCGTATCTAGTTGTCTCATGAAATTAAATTAGAGCAGTAACAATAAAACATTGTAAAACAACGCAAAATATATAAGATACCTTTACATAGAAAGGTAATCAAAGTTTCATTTTTTTTGGCATTATCATGCCATTTCGTCGACATACTTAAGGATTCTTATGGCATTATCAGTCATTGAAAGGGTGTAATTTTATCCGCGTAATTGGAATTTGTTCTCATTATATATTTTGAACTGGTAAATGCTTGGGTCCCTATCAAAGAGTTGCCGGGCAGGTCACGTATTGCAAACTGCGTATTGCGTACGCAGTCATATCGCAAATAAACAAATGACCGTAAACTCGATCGAGTAGGTTGAGGTTTCTGTCTCGTCTCGTGTACCCAAACCCTTCGGATGCAATTATTAGCTGTTCGGCTAACATTTCTTATTTTCCTACCAAGGCCTTTGTCGTTTAATAGATATTGATTTTTTATTACTCAATTTCAAGCATATCTATGATGATTTGATTAGCACAGTAGTTCATTCGACAAATGTCCCAAGTCTAGGTGCCTCAAATAACTTCTAAAGAGCATGATTTGGGTAATGAAAATCATCTTGTGAAAGGACAGCCCAAATAAACTCTTGTCGAACGATTTTTTTTTCCCGCCGATTTAAATTTAAGCTATTTAATCACGAGTGTACATAAGTGCATTAGGCCAATATATGCTCGTATCACCTTGGCAGGATTGGTCCATGTCAAAAGCTATCGGTTAAACAATGATCATCAACCTTTTCTTTGGTCTAAGTAACTTGTTAGTAATTTACCAATACCATTTGCGAAATTACAAACTTTTTTGGTAGTTTGCAAATTATGATATCATGCTAAATTACCAATTCTTATTTGCACAAATTACTAGCATTTTGGATATACTAACTCTTATATGGAATTACCAACGTATACTAAAATAATTTACCAATTTTTTCTCGATCAAATTACCAAAGAATTTTGGATTTCCAACTTTCATTTGAGTTATTTATCGATATTTATCTGTTTTCTTTTAATTTACCATTTTTTTTATTGAGCTACAAACTTTATTTGCGTTCGTTAGCAGCTCCGCGCTCGCAAATCACAACTCCTAGTCTGAGTCAAGGATGGCTACCAGGGAAATCTGTTGATAAACGATTTTCAAGGGCCAAACTGAAAATTTATTAAAAATTTTAAATTAATTTCATTGAATTTCGAAATGCATTTTATTGGAAAAATTATATCATGGGAGGCCCACCCAAGCCTTGGATCTGTCCATGCTGATTAGGAAATAACTATTCCCACCTTTATTATTTGACTTTCTAGATTGATTAAGTGACCGAACTCTGATGAAAAATCATAATTAATGGTCCAATGCCATACATATTGATAAAAAGAACTTCTATTTATTTTCTAAATAGATAAATAGGTTGAGAGTATAATAATTATAACTGCTCTAAAAGAAATGATGGTAAATAAATCATTTACGGATCTTAATTATGCCAAAAAAAAACTATAATCGTTACTAAATCTTGTATTTTTTTTTTCTAGAGGGTAGATTGAAGCAAATAGCTTTAAATTTATAAAATTAAAGGATGAGTTTAGTTTACATATTGTATTTCTTAGCTCGTTGGAAACAAAACAATTTTTTTTACGAATTGTCTCGAATAGAAATTGAGAATGAAGTATAGGAATATCTAAATACTCTATTCCCTTATTCCCTAATTTATAGGATCATCTAGAAAGAAAATTTTCGAATGCAACCAAACAGAAAAGCTGACATAGATGTTATATATTGATTTTTTTTTTCACGTCTTTAGACCAAATTCGATCTTCTTAGATTTCTCTAACTATTTCCTTACAAAGTTTTGTTATAGCTTCTAATTGCCTTTGATTTAGGAGGACAGTTTGGCAAAAAATTAAAAATTAAATAAATCTTTTTTTTTTTAATAAAAAGTTGTTCATGTCAACATTAGTTATTCTATGTAGTACTATTGGCGCTCATGTTAGTGATTTCCTATTAAAATTGATTGGATGGGTTCAATTGAAAAAATGTGAAAAGGTTTGGAACTCAATTAGCACAATTGAAAAGATTATAATTGAACTGATTAAAATGCAATAGATTTTAGGGCTTTTTAAATAATTTTACCGTTTTTATTTAATGATGACATTGAGCCAAAGCTCATTAAGGTACGTGGACCGTTCGTTTGAGATGGCATTGTCCAGGTTGCCATAATCATTATTATCATCCCAATACAAAATGAATGCTCTTTTTATCTTTCATTAATTAGCACGTTCGGCTTACTTACTTCAAAAGTCATTATAGAGTTGGCCCAATTTGACAGGGAATTATTTATTTATTTATTTATTTATAAATATCCAACACTTGTTAAAAGACATTAATCATGCTTTGAAAATATCAACATTATATTTGAAAACATAATCATTTTTTAAACAAAAAAATCCGTTCCTTTTCAATTTTCAAGAAAAGTCGATATTCATCATTACTTATTTCAATTTAATAACCTTAGTCTAGGGCCTTAGAGTATTTATGTAGCAAAGTAGGCATTCTTTTTTTGATATGCGCCCAAGTTAGGGACTCGCATTAAAAGCACGGCGTACCCTACATTTGTTTCTTGTAACCAGAAACGCCTCTGACAAAATTCGTCTTCCACTTTGGACTCCTAACTCAGAAAAATTCCCTTCCACTTCAATCATGCAGGGAGAAAGTAACTGCAGAAAATGACATCTCAATTAAAGAAATGCTTGCAACCCACATTAAATTAAGTTACTAGTCAATTTAACACATCCTGGCAGGAGCGAAACCAAACAACTGGATCTCAATTGAATACTAGCTCATCTTTCCCATTAGAATAGGCAGATTAGACCCCATATTCTATAGGGGGCTAGACAAGGTCGCTTTCTTGATCTTTGGAGTAGGGCATGCTAGATTTAGGAGTTCGAAAGCACCGTGACTGATATGGGTTTCGTAGACAGGACCAAGCCGGGCGGGAGAACAAGTTGGACGTGAGAAGACGAGGTGGGCTGTCGGGATCTGGGCAAGGTCGGACGAGAAGCGATTCGGGCGAGTGGGGTTAACAAGTGAATGGTTTGAAAATCGACGAAAATTTTTGCTGGGAAAGTATACTTAGAAAGTGAGTTAGGATACGACGGACACGAGGCATATAGTATTGAGGAAGTAGTCACCGTTGTCAGTTGTATTTTATATGGACTCTCTTTTACTTAGCAAGGATGGATTTGGCCTTACTACACCTGCTCCTTTATTTATACATCTTGCAAATTCTTTTCTTTTCTTTCTTCTTTTTTTTGATTTTTTGGAGCTACACCATTATTTATTTTTATTTTTTTTGAAATTTAAATGAGAAGGTGAAGTGCAAAGAGAGAAAGAACTTTGGGAAAGTGATGATATAAAAGGAAGGGCTCACGTTTCTTCATGATGAGGGAGCGCATGTTGTCCCTCCTCCCTCCCCCTCTCTCTCTCTCTCTCTCTCTCTCTCTCTCTCTCTCTCTCCAACACTCACGCAGAGCCAGATCTTAAAGTGAGCCACAGACCAGACAATTGCCATTGCCAGATCACTCGCACTCTCTCTCTCTCTCTCTCTCTCTCTCTACAAGGACATGGTGGAGATGATGAGGTGAAGCTGAAGAAGCTTTCATGGTGGAGCTGAAGAGGAAGAGTATGTAATTCAGTGTTCTTGGCTTCTCTCTCTCTCTCTCTCTCTCTCTCTCTCTCTCTCTGTCGATTGTCATCTTCTTTTCTCGTTTAGCTAAATTCTATGGTCTACGCTCTCGAATTTTGTAACATTACTGAGATGATGATATGTTACAGTAGACCAGCGGTACTTTCTCTTTCTTTAAGTTTAAATTGCAGTAGAAAGGTTAATATTATAATAAGCTCTGTTCTTGGTTTTTGCCGCTGTCGTTGCCCATCTGTTACGCTTTTCTTGGTCGACCCTCTCTCTCTCTCTCTCTCTCTCTCTCTCTCTCTCTCTCTCACACCTCCTTAAACCTCGAAACCTCGTCGTTTTCTCCACCTGTAGTTTCTTCATCTCCCACTCTGTCTCTGTGGGGTGCTTGTTGTTTAGCGTTTCACTGAGGCCGAGGAATACAGTACGCAGAAGCAGCAGAGCAGGCGCACTTCTGCTCTCCTCTCTCTCTCTCTCTCTCTCTCTCTCTCTCTCTCTCTAGACTAGAGTCTCTCCGATGCTCACCGCTTTCAATTTTCCCGCTCTGCAAAAGGGTCTGTGAAATGAATTGCTAAACATTGCATCGAACCTCTCTCTCTCTCTCTCTCTCTCTCCCTGCGTGCAAAGTTTCTGAAGGAGTCGGTTGGTTTCAGCTTTATCTGCGCCATCTTTGTAAATACTGCCATCTTCTGCCTATATTTTTATGAACAATTCATTATTATATCCTCGTTTTAGTTAGAGGGGACTGCTATTGAAGTGCTTGCAATGTTTGTTTCTTTTCCCCCAGGATAGTGAAGAGAAGATGAACTCCAGAGCTCGAACTGCCCTTCAAACCACGAAATCTTCTCCAAATCCAGATAAGGTAGTTCTTTTCTTTCTACCCCTTCACCTCATCTGCCCAACACTAACAATCTAACATCACAGCTTATTGTTGTAAATCAGACTCCTCCATGTCAATTTCTTCCCAGTGGGTAATACAAGATTGTGATTGAGATAGAATGACTCAACGTCGTATTCAAGTTTAAGTCACTATCTCTGTTCACACAATAATTGATGTTCTCGGTTCTTTCTTTTCTTTTCTTTGCTGCTTTTGCTTTTTCCCATTTTTCCCCTGTTTTGTCAATGTCCGAGTGTCCTTTAGATATCGTTTGGATGCGTCATCATCTAATTCTGGACCGTAAAGGCTGTCGCTTTTGATAGGAATCTGAACTGGGTTCTTTCACTATTCTCAAGAAAAGAATATAGCTTCTCTTCTCTATGTTCTTTTTGCTTCATTTTGAACTCACGTAATTAGTTTGGGGTCTTGATCTTTTGGTTTTGTTTTCATTATGCCAAAGAAGGAAAGAATGCAGACTCAAGGAAGCAGAGTGACGGGAGCTGAGAAGCCCGTGACCAATAGGCGACGCTTAAACAGAGAGAAGAAATTGGCATTGCTTCAAGATGTACAGAAACCATCAATTCTTGAACATTTCCGTCTTTTCTTAGTGGGCAATTTTGAGCTTGTAACTCCTGGTAGTTTCAATAGCTTCAAACTAAATTTGCTGTTGGGAATTTGCAGGTTGATAAGCTGAAGAAGAAGCTCAGACATGAAGAGAATGTTCACAGAGCATTAGAGAGAGCCTTCAACAGGCCTCTTGGAGCTCTTCCTCGTCTCCCTCCTTATCTCCCTCCTCATGTTAGTAAATTCATCATTCCTTTCCTTTGGTTCTCTCTCTCTCTCTTCCCTTTTTTTGTTTGTTTTATATGTTGCAAGAGTTGAAAATACCCAGATGAACTTGATCTCAGTATAATTTGTTCAAATTTTATGTATGACCGTTTGTGTTTGTGTTGATACCGATAATTGTGCAAATTGGGTCACTGATAAAGCATGTGTTTTCTTTCCTAGACATTGGAACTTCTTGCTGAAGTAGCTGTTTTGGAAGAGGAGATTGTTCGGTTAGAAGAGCAGGTGGTGAATTTCAGACAGGGTCTATACCAAGAAGCTGTTTACATATCGTCCAAGAGGAATGCTGAGGTTTCGAGTGACGTCTCTGATGAATTGCCGGCAAGAAGGGCTAGACACGAGCGGTCGAAGTCGATGTCGCAGAGCGACTTCAGTTCTCTAGCATCTGTTCCTGGGCATCAACCGGCGCTGGCCAGGAGTGCATCTAGTAGAAAGCTCCTGTTTTCCGAATCTTCACAAGATCGGACCGGGAATAGTTCTAGCAGGGTGATGAATGGGAAACCAGCGCAGAAAAAGTTCAGCTCTCCGCCGATTTTGGAAGATGTGCGAGGAAAGGAGAATTGCTTGCACGTGAATTCTTCGAAGGACAAAGCATCGCTCGACAAGAAGACTTCGAAGAATTCCACACCCATCAAGAAAAGTCCAATTAAGCAGGAACAGGCAGAGAAGATGCTTGAATCTTCAAAACCGCAGGTATGATTTATAAGTTTTTCTTTTTTTGGGCTCATTCTAGAACTTAGCCATACTAATTATGGGTTTTAATCCTGCAGCTAGAGAGCAGATTTGGAGACCAGGAAAAAGCACAGCAAAATTCACTGAGCTCTTCGCAAGATGGAGCAGCCCAAGTGGATGAATCGCCGAACAAAATATCAGAGGACATTGTTAGGTGCTTGTCTAGCATCTTTGTAAGGATGAGCACATCTAAAGCAAAAGCTTTTGGATCGTTGAATTCACCATCTCAATTGACGAACTTTGATGGGAGAAATGGAGAATCGGCCTATCCTTATGAAATATGTCCAGAATTCGGGAAGAGGGATGTTGGTCCTTACAGACATCTCTACATGGTGGATGCTTATTCAGTTGATGTCAATCGGAAAACGAATGCTCTGTTCCTGATCCAAAGGCTGAAGTAAGTTCTTCCTCTCCATGGTTCTCACTTGACAGGCAGACATGTCGTCAACCTGACTGTCGATTAATTGATTTCAGGTTTCTTCTTGGGAAGCTTGCCTGCGTTACGTTAGAGGGGCTCACTCATCAGCAGAAGTTGGCATTCTGGATAAACACTTACAATTCTTGTATGATGAATGTGAGTCTTTCCTTTGTGTGGTGTTCCAAAGTCGATACACTTGCTCGATTTCATGAAGCGATCTTGAGTACTTTGCACGAAAGCATGTTAATATGATCAATTGTGCAGGCATTTTTAGAGCATGGAATACCAGACACTCCTGAAGCAGTGGTTGCATTGATGCAACAGGTAACATTCGTAATCTGTATCACATTGCGATGCACTAATACTTGGTTCTACAACAAACATGTTTTGGCTGATTATATATTCTCTACTGTCTTAGAAGTCGCCGTGTATGTAACAACCTGGATGCATGTCCAGGATTCGTTGATTATTGAATTTAGCTTATTGGACTAAATTAACAACTGTTTGTTCTGTGTCTGCTTCAGGCAACGATCAATGTTGGGGGTCACTTGATGAATGCAATTACCATTGAGCATTTTATCTTGAGGCTACCTTACCACTTAAAATTCGTAAGTCTAAACATAAACCTTTTCTAAGATTGTCTCGAGAGCTTTGTTAGTGAATCTGTAAAATTCCTTGAATCTTGACTAGGATTATCTGTTTATTTAGACATGTCCAAAAGCTTCAAAGAATGAGGATGTGAAAGCACGCCGGACATTCGGGTTGGAGTGGTCCGAGCCGTTGGTTACATTCGCTCTCTCCTGTGGAAGCTGGTCATCTCCTGCAGTAAGTTCAATTGTATTATCAACAGATCTCTCCCGTTTTGCATGTCAAATCAATTTGGTTCGAGTTTTGTTGGGTTTAGTTTCAATCCTCAGTATCAGTTAGAACTAGAGACAAAATGAATGTCGGGTACTCCTTGTGAATTAGGTGCGTGTCTATACCGCGTGTCACGTTGAGGACGAACTGGAAGCAGCAAAGAGGGACTATCTCCAGGCATCGGTGGGCATATCGAGAACCAACAAGCTGGTCATCCCGAAGCTTTTGGACTGGTATCTGCTCGACTTCGCGAAGGACATGGAGTCGCTGCTGGACTGGGTGTGCCTGCAGCTGCCGGACGAGCTCCGCAGAGACGCCGTCCAGTGCCTCGAGAAGAAGGGGGAGCCGCTGTCGCAGCTGGTGCAAGTGACGCCGTACGACTTCAGTTTCAGGCTGCTGTTGCAGCAGTGAGAATGGGTTTGACGTTCTCTTTTCTTTGGTTGATTGATTTATTATTTCAAGTCCTGCAACTTATACATGTCCATCCTCTCTTCTCCCTATACATATTTCGCCTTCGGTTATATTGCGGGGTGGGTTTTAGTCAGAATAAGATGCACTGTACCTCCGACGGAATGAAGATAGAAACATGGCTTGGAGGCTGCTTGTAAGAAAGCTCGTCGTGCATTGTCAACTTCTCATGTTTCTCTCTCCCACTAAATGGATTGATAATTTGTTATGTCGTCTCGGAACTGGATTTCGAAATCACTGAAACTCGAAATGTTCCACAAAAACTTGTTCTGCAGCAACTTTGCGCATTTGGTAACATTTTTGAGTATTTTAAGGCGTTTAATAACTATGTAAATTTTCTATTCTCAAAACGAAAATATGTTTAATAGGATCTCAAATATTTTTGTGACTTAAAATTTGTTTTAATTTATTAATAATTTTATTGTATTTTTTTTTTCTTATCCTTCCTCTAACCGCTCGACGGCCTTAGGGCAACCTCACTAGCCATCGGCAAGGTCTCTCCGAACCTCGCCTTGGCTTGACAAGGCTTGGCCTTGTGGTGATTGAGCAAGGTCGAGCCTTGCCATGGTGAACCTCAGGGGTCTTGGCTAGTGGTCGGCGAGGTTGGGGCAACCTCGTCGGGGGCCGACGAGACTCCGACGAGATGGCCAAGCCTTGTTTGGTCGGTCGTAAGCCATTGTCGAGTTCAGAGATTAGCTGGGGGAAGAAGAAAGAAAGAGAAAAAGAAAGAAAACGGGGAAACAAAATTATTTCTTGAGTTGTTTTCGGGAATAAGAAATAATTTTGTTTTTGTTTTTTTATTTCTCTTCCAAATATATTCTCGGGAATAAAAAAATTAACAAACGCATCTTTATTCTATTTCTGTTCCGGAGAACAAAAGAACAAAACCAAGTGTTCCCTAAAGTGTTATCAAACAGCATCAACTTGGAACTTGAAATTCAAGGGCTTTGGGCTCCACCTTCTCTCCCCGAATCCCAGCTTCTTTTGTCCATTGGAAAGATGAAGCTCGCTTCTCCATCACCCCATTTCCCAGAAGTAATTGACAGGAACTTTTTGCTCTCATCAGCGTCGTCATCCTCTACAAAAGCTTCCTTCTTCCGCCATCATTAACTTCTCACGGTTCCAAATTTGATTGTTTTTTTCTTTCCTTGGGAGCTTTCTCACGGTTCACTACCGCCGCTGCCGCCTCCTCCCTCCAGCAGCTGCACTGTGCACGACGGCAATCAACCACCAGCCTCGACCACTGGACATGAGCACTCCCAGCCAAGCCTCCACCTCTCCACCAACTCCGCTAGCTCCCACCCGCGCCTCACGACGACCCAATAAATGTCCTGAGGTGATACAGATCTCGCCCAGGATGAGCGGTCTCAGATGACGCGGCATTAGGGCCGTGAGACCTCATATGACGTGACAATGAGGCCGCATGAGCCCGGCAAGGTGCCGCCACCGGCCGGCGTCCCTCGAGCTCCTCCGCTGGCGTCCTGATTAGGTAAACGTATGTTTGTTCTCCTCAACCGCTGTCCTGGTGCAGATCTCGGTTAAGCCTCGTGTGACCTTAGGTGAGTCCTAGGACCTCAAGTGATATGACACTGAGACCGCGCAATGCCAATCAAAGCTCGGTTAAGCCGTTATGTTGTGAGATCTGTACTCGGCCGGTCAAATCTGTCATGCATTAGGGAATGTGATCTATAGTGGGAGTGAAGGTAAAAATAGAATTTAAATAGTTCAGTCAAGGCAAAGTTCAAAGAAAAAAAATTATTAAGTGTATGAAGTGGGATTCTAAAAAGGCCGAAAGTCATTGCCTATTTTGGGAATTGTATTATGCTAAAGGGCCTTGGAAATGCTAAGGGCCTTTGGCAATATGTTATTCTAATCTTAGCATTCCGCTCAGTTTTTGAGTTCAATTAATTAGTTAAGATTTTGATGTCACTAATAAGGATGGTTCCATTAATTAGTAGCCGGTTTCTGATTTCAGGATAAGAACCGATCACCCTTGCTTAGAGGGATTTCATAGTTAAGAATGTGAATTTTTCCCATCACATAAGGCCGGTGACCTTTCTCAAAAGTTCGGCATCCTTGAGCCGAAAATTTAAGAGCGGGCCTGACAAGTGAACTGGTCTAAGATCGGCTCGGTTGAAGCAACTTGCTTCCTGAGCCCAATTCAAGATTTTATTGTTTATTGGCCCTTCTACTAGTGGGTTATATCCCTAGCTCATAATCTATAATTCTTTTTCGATTGTCCTGTTTGTAACCAAAGAAAATAAGTACTAATACAGACTTTGCACAACGTGGGAAAGTTTCTTGATTCTCTTGATAATTTCGATGTACACATAAAGCAAATGTGGCGCCACATTAGCAAAGACCCTTCGGAGTAGATAATAGAAAAACTAAAAAGAGGAAGGACAAAAAAAAGGACGGGGAGGGGGTGCGGTAGTTCTGTAGTTGTTGCCAACCTCACCGGCCCTCTAACTGGAGTCATATGACACTTCCCCAACCATAATGATTGTCTTGTGAACACAATGCAAATAGACCTAATTATGAACCTGATTAGGGATAAGTATGATTCTAAGGTAGAACTTGGAATCGAAGAACCGAACTGGTGGGAACCTCTCTAATTCTTGGTTTCAAGATATGTAGAGTAAGTTCCAGATTCTAAATATTGAAAAACATATTTTAACGGGTAAGTTTCAAGTTCTAGGTAGACAGAACTTTGAACCTGGAACCTTCATGCGATTCTTTGATCTGTGATGTCCAATAATGAGTGTTTAATCTAGAACTACTAATCTAAACTCTCATTACATATCTAAGACTTTTTTTTTGGTTAATATTTCATATTTTTTGTGTATATAAATATAAGTTGTGGTTAGTGAAATATAGCAACAAATGGTGGTTATTAAATGTAATGATTCACCATAATTGTTCAATTAATAAAATAAATGGAACCTGGGACCTTAGAACTTATGATGGGATATGTTTCAAGTTTTAAGGTATGCATAATAGGTTTCAAGTTCAACAAAATGAGGAACATATTCCAATGGATAAGATTCAGGTTCCAGGTAAAATTTATACAGAATTTGGAACTGTTTACCCCTAGACCTAATAGCCTGTGGGTTTGCCCTAACCCAATTTGAGCCACACGAGCCTTGAGACTATTTGGGCGAAGCTTGAGTAAAGGGTATTTAATGAGGAGACTTGGTCTAGCCTAGTTGGACCTAAGCCAATCCCCACTCAACCCAAAAATTTATATGTAGAGTGAATGACTTAATGCTGTTTTTTGTACTACAATCACTTGTGAATATAAGTTGAATATTCATAAACAACTTTTTAAACTAGGACAAAGGCCAATGTCATGATCCATCATCCATGCTTGTGTCCCTGGCGGTGCCATATATTGCATAGTTTTGCTTTCAATTGTCGACTCCTTTCTTTTTTCTTTTTTATAAAACTGGAGTGGAGTCGTTAAAGCTTAATTTTGTGAGTCTCTTCCTTTTGAGCTGAATTTCTAGTCCTCCACAACCTCTTTTGGATGTTCTTTGTTATGAAGCTCATTTGGGTTGGTCTCTTCATCTATATATAAAAGGAGAAGAATTTTCTGACCCAAAGAAAACAAGCGTCGACTCCTTTCATTTTCATAGATTCTAGAGTTGTGGTCCTTTGAGAAAAAAATAAAAAAAGGTTCTAATGAGAATCTCAATTTCTATCGTGGCCTTAAAGTGATTCCAAGAAATGTGGGTCCTCCAATTCATTGATGGCAGAAGATTACGTGGGGTCCTGATAAAATCTTCCTGCCCCCCCAAAAATTAATTTTTCATCTAATAACTACGTCAAATTTAGTGACCCACGTGATAAATTTACCGCTGACAATTGCCTGACTTACGTAGGATAGGGACGAATCATGATAACTTCATCGACCCACTTCAACATTTCCGACAAAGTAGTACCGCTACAAAATGAGAGAAAGTGTCCAATTAATTTTAAATGTTTTGTACAAATATCAATTCAGTTAAAACTTTCCAATTTTATTAATTTAATTTTAAATATTTATGTAAAATTCTAATGTAATTATTAAGGTTAATTTTCGCTAAAAATAGCTAACGTAACAATGTGCTACATAGAATGATCAGTGATAATTTATCACCATGTCATAATTTTTTATTAAAATTGATTGGAATGATTATATTGGAATTTTATGAAAATGCATAGAATTGAATTAGCAAAATTGAAAAGTTTATGATTGAATTGATATCTTTACTATATGATTAGGACTAATTGGGTGATTTTCCCTTACAAAATGGGCAGCACTTGTAAGCATATTAAAATATAAATATTTTGATTTTTAAAGCTTTAATTAAACATAATACGAGTAAAGCATTGCAAAATTTGCTTTAGTTGTTTAACAAGTGTTAATGAGATACTCATATATAAGATACTTGCAACATATACAAGAAGGCCATCTTTTTTCGTGTGCAAGCAATGATACACCAAAAACAAAAGGCTTAAATTATATATATAAAAAAAAAAGGAAATAAAAAAGAAAAGAATGTTGATGCATGTTAATGAGGCTTAATGGAAGAGACTTATAAGAAGTATACAAAGGGGTTAAATTCGTTCAAAGCTTTGACAATTAAATTTTTCGCTTTCAAATGTCTCTTTTCGCATGTCCTAGAAACTATGATCCAAGTCATTCATATGGTTGGAAGTTGGCTGAGCTCCTGGATCCCTCAATTAATATCGAAAATGGACCTTTCCCACTGTCAATCCTTTCCCGAATCCTTATTGAGCTAGCCAATGATTGATGGATGGAGATGTGGCCCAGCAAAGATCCATTTTAGAAATTAGGGGTGATTGGTTTCAAGGTGTACAGGTTTTAGATTCAGAACCTGATATCTACTATGTTAGAACTGGTTATTAATTTTTGGAACTTTGCATTTGCCATTTTTGCCTTTGAATTGATTCTGGAGCCAACTCTTTTTTCCAATTTGGCTCCAAGTTCTATTGAGAACCCATTTCCCCCCTTTTTCTGGTTTCATTATCTAAAAATAATATGAGTAATGAAACGATTCAAAGTAAAAGGTGAACAGCAGAAATCCCTACCTCCCAAAAGTAACAATTCATAAGATGAACACATAGTCATGTACGGTTATAAATAATAAAAAGTTCAAACATGTAATATAAAACATAAATTATAAAACTTCATCCCTCATTCATCTATATAAATATTGCTCAAAACAAACAACATAGTTAAATTTGCAACAAATTTATATAAATCCTCAACCTAGAGGTCAAAAATAGAAAAACTAGAGTTTTTACCTTTTTCTTTTTAGCTTTATGAAACCGCTCCAAAACTGGTCTTGTCAATTTGGTTTCGTTCCTCGATGGGTCTTCAATTAGAATTGGGAACTAAACTACTTCCCACCAGTTCCAAAAATTTGGAATCGGGAAATGGGTCCTGTTTTCAAGATGGAACGATTTGATCCCCGCGTAGAACCGATCTGGTTGCTGATCTGGTTGCCGATCTTTATTAGAAACCATACTAGAAGGAACGGCCTTGAGTTTGGAATTGAATCAAAGGGGGAAAAGCAACATTTTGGCAAGTAGATACGCTCCGATTTAATGAGCTTGTGGAGAGAGGGAGGACCAGTCCCAAGATTGAACCCGTTGAATGAAACCCGATCCAGTTTGAAGTGTGGGAAGCAAGGTCGTCATCGTGCGAACGGAAGTTGCATCCTCAAGGAGAAGTCTCACTAGGACTTTAAGTTTATTGATATGTTCAGATCAGACCGACGCAAGCTGTGAAATTATGGATTACGGAAATCCAAGTTGTCTTCTGGCTTTGGGCCTTGGCGTGCCAAGACTGTGCAGAGAAGAATTCTTCACTTTGCACCCAACTTGGAGAGACCTTTTTCATGAGATCAAAACTATGCCGCACAACTGTATCTTCCAAAGTTTCATGAAGTTTGTGTTCAAGTCGGGAAATTCTTGTGGCCAGAATTTCTGTTATTATTATTATTTTTTTGTTGTGAGATTGAGAAATTATTTTGAGGGGAAATGTGTGAAAAGAATGACCAAAAAGCACTAAACATAATTGTGCATATGTCAATTTAGCATACGAGCCACATACCATTAGAAACTAGACCCAAAATCGTTAGTTCAGTTGTTAAACTCTTCGAGCTATGCGCTGCTAGTGCTTGCCGTCCGCCTTATTTAATCACACCTGATGTCGTTTTGATAGACTATTTATTTCAGCCGACACCCTTTTTCAATCTAGGAGTTAAGAGGAAATTGATTTTCACGAGAAAAGATACCAGTGATGTATAACCAAGCCTCCCAAACCTACTAACTTGGGCTGGCGGAAGTGAGGGGATCTCCTAACTGGTCTAGAATAGGTCAATGATGATTCCGGACTGTCATTAAGCAAAGGACGAGAAATCAAGTTGAAATCAAATGGGTTTCTAAAAGTTCGTACAATAAGCAAAGCCTGACAGAGGGTTAATTGCCTGCACCAAACAATCCGTTAAATAGTACTAACTTTTCACTTTAACTGAAATCTAATTAACCTTGACCAAAATTGCTATTAGGCAACCTCCGTTAAAGACACCATTTGATATGGGGGAAGGAATTGCCATCACGCAGTCATCAGCAAGGGTTTGGAGACCACTAGCTTGTGAGAGAGACAGGGAGAATGTTCCACTTGAAATTTGAAACCTATCTACTAGAACAAGTTCCTTACTTCTGGGAATATAAAATTTACTCTGCATATCTTGGAACCTAAAACCTATATTATCATAAGTTCTCAGTTCTACCTTTGATAATTATTATTTCCTGCTATAATTCACTAATCATAATTTATATTTAGATAAAAAAATATGAAATATTAACAAAATAAAAGTCTCACTCATATGATGGAAGCTTATATTAGTAATTCCAAATTATATATTTATCATTGGATGGATCACTCGAAGACATAGACTAACAAAAACACAAAAACTTATTTTAGGTTCCAAGTTTCAAGTTCCACCTACTTAGAATTTGGAATTACTTATCGAAACAAGTTTCCCAATTTTTTCAACCTAAGCCTACCCTACATACCTTATAATTTAGAACTAGATAGGTTCCCACTTGTCTAATTCTTCAGTTTCAAGCTTTATCTTGAAATCATGCTCACCTTTATGAGAGAATGAATTTAGTCCATGTAGATCAAGTCATACTAGTCTGAAAATATTTCTTGATTGATCACTCTGTTGAGCAAATTCGGAGGAAAAAGAATGATATGATTTAGGAACTTGGAATCACAGTTAAAACTAAGGGCAAATCATTTTATTCCTTCTCTATATATGTCTAGCTCAACAAGAGGGTAAATAGATGTTGGTCAAGGGAAGTTTAGGTCCCCTCCACACCTAATACAGCCCCAAAAGCAACGATCGGGTATCAAAGGAGGATGCCATGTTAGCCATGCTTCAATCATTGACACGCACGAACGAAATAAATGGACTTGAATTTGCGTGTGGAAATTGCACCAGCGAAAGCGAGAGGGATACGAGTCCTTAACGCCGATTGCATCAGTCCTACACGGTGCACGTTACGCATATCACCCTCCAACACACCCACCGCCGACATAAATTCGAGCAAACAGCGTCGCCCTCGCCAAGTTCGGTCATGATGACAAGGAGTATTTCAGCGTTTACTCCAGTCAATTGCAGGTCTGCCGAAATCCCTCATGATTAAAGAGGAGGGGTCCCTACCATTCTTATTAGGGTTTTGAACATTGTGTCGAAAGGGCATGGAAAAAAACCCATTTGACTCATCCTCAGCTAGGAATGTGAGTAGCTTTTGTCCAACTGTCAATGCAGATGCAGAAACAGTTTGTATGTTGGGGCTAATGCAGATTCCAAGGAGACAGTGAAGGCCACCGAGAAGATAAGAACCATAGCAAGATGATGTTAGCTTTATAATGCTGTCTCAGATTTCGAGGATCGAAAAGTGAGGAACCAAAATTGAACACCGAGAGGACATGTGAACTCATTAATGGCCACAGCCGAACTCCAGCTGCATCCCATCCAAGATGCAGCCAAGCGGGGCCAAGGCGGGGCCAAGGCAAGTTGAATTGAGAGGGAGCTCATTAAAAGTTCTTCTTGTCTCCATCCCTCTTTCCCAATCTCTCGTGGCTTCCTTTCCCTATATGCTCACAGACTGACATTTCCCAAGGAGAGAGAATGTATTTTGTGGTTCTTTTGGGAATTTTATGATAATGACTCTACGCAAAACGTTTCATCCTTTATCCCCTGCGTTCTTTCTCAAATTCTATGGGCGAGATGGCATGTGTTAATTGCCTTTTTTCTTCTTTTTCTTTTTCGTTTTTAGATGATTATGCGACTTTATTTAGGATTCTCTGTGATCGGTAGACGTCCGTCAATTTGAAAACTTCTAGTTTCTAGTTCAATTTCCATGCAAAATCGCAAACATCAGTCCTCCTCGTGATTATAAGAATTAGAATTGTAGTCCTTCTTTTTAACTGCGTAACTTCAAGGAACGCGAAAGCTTTGAGCACAGGAAGCACCTTTCGGTTTAAGATAAGTATAAATTCAGTAGTTGAATCGGCCGGCATCACGGTCGAGTTTAGCGACATGTGATGATTCACTCTTGTGGTGGAACAGAGACTTGCCGATCTTCCCCCCATGTCCTTTTCAGGGGTCAATGACCCCGCCGAGATGCAAACCGATCCCATAAATGAGAGAATCCACGGCTACTGCAATTAGAACTTGGGCCATCCCTGACGCAAGTAACGTACAAGCTTAAAAAGGAGAGAGATGCGACAGGACTCGCTTTTGGTCCCCCAAGCTTTCATGATTGAGGAAGGCCATTTTTTAGTCTCTCTCCTATTCCTCTCCCCTTGCTGCATGACTCAAACGGGCGTGAGCCAAGCTGGAGTCCTTATCTTGCCGCGTTCTTTACCTGAGCAGAGGAGTCCTACTTCCCAACTAGGTGGCTGCATCTGTTTAGAGTCTGCGTTTGTTCTTTCGAGTGCGGTGTAGCTTTTCTCTTCTTCTCGTGTCTTTCCTTTTGGTTTCCTAGCCAAATCCAAGAAAGTTTATATCATGTATGTGACGACTCAGACTCGAGACAGTACGAAGGGATGGACTGAGATCGCCTTGGCAATACGCGGATGAGGCTAAGGGCATGTCTCCCATCCCACATCGCTTAGGAGGGAGGCTAGGGCTAGTTTATAAAAGCCCAGGTCCCTTTAATCTGTATAACACATTTTAAAACCATGAGGACTCAGTGTTCAAAGCGGATAATATTATAAAGTGGGGTTAGGTCGTTACAAATGATATCAAAGTCGACTCCCAACCACGTGTGGGGGCCATAGCGAGGGCTCTATCCCTTAAGGGGGGAGAATGTAACGACCCAGACTCGGGACAGTATGGGAGGCAGTACAAAAAGATGGACTGAGATCACCTTGACAGTACGCGGCGGGTCATTACAATGCATTTGTCTAGTCAAATAGATGGAAGCAACATTTACTCACCTTGATATAAGGGACGAATTCTCCTACATTTTTAATTCCTAGAACTCTTTCCAAACTAATCAAGTAACTAGGATATAACAATGAATATCATCTATATTTATATTTACATAAATTTATACGTGGGTGACATATATAGTTTGTAACGCACTAATTCAAGACATGATTCGAGAAAACAATGGATGGATGAAGGATCCGAGAGGTAACTTCTTTTATGGCTTCAACGTACTCGAAATTCATGAGCATTTGATCAGTTTTAAAATATATATGTGGGTGACATACATATTTTGTAATGCACTAATTTAAGACATGATTCAAGAAAACAATGGATGGATGAAGGATCCGAGAGGTAACTTCTTTTATAGCTTCAACGTACTCGAGATTCACGTGCATTAGCCCAGTTTTAAAATAGGACAGTTCTGGTCAGATCTTATCAGTTGGAGAATGAGTTGGAGAAGTGAGGCAAGAAGACAGGGTGGTGGGCAGGTGAGTGGGGCTCTACTGTAGGGTTCTGTGTATAATTGATGATGACAATGATTGGGGACGCATAGAGCGCAAATTCGGAGGTGGAGGTGGAGGTGGTGAGGGAGGATACGTACAATGCAAGTGGCAAAAGCGAAAGGTATGACGTGAAAGGTCTTGGTCCTCGTCTATCTAGAAGAAAGAGTATCGTAACTTTTTCTTTGAGTTTTGTTAACATAATAATTTTTCAAATACTATAAAAATAATAATTTATTATGAAATATAATTTTTAAAAAATAATAATTGAAGAGTTATACCATAAATATAATTTATTATGACATAACTTTTAATTAATCACTTAAATTTCATAATTAAAAAAACTTAAATACCATAAATTTGACCAATCAATGATCCATTGAAGAGTTATACGGAACTCATTTGAGGGTCGCATAAAATTTATGCCACTTAATTAATCAAAAAAATAGTTATACATCCTAAGTGAGCGTCGCATAAATATTATGATACTTATGTTGTTAGTTCTCCCAATAAGTCAGTCTTTCAAAAAGGCAAATATCGCCTCAATTAGAAAACCAATAAAAAGATGCGTAGATTGAAAAAAAAAGTAAAAACAATGCTTTTTTATTGCTCTTCTTCCCTTCTTTAATAATTGTCTTCGCAATATCCACCTTCTAGTGCTGTCTTCTTAGCTGCAAGGGGTCCATGCAGACGTTCTTAAAAAAAAAAAAAATTATATTTGGTCCAAGGCGGATTTTAAAGATATATAAAACTGCACCATTTATTCTTTTTAATAAATAGGTCCACTTGGTTACAATGTCGGTGTCGTAAAATTAAAAAAGCAAAATCACATTTTGCATCTTTATAGCACTTACTGCATAACGTTATAATGTAAAAATTAAAAGTAGCAAAAATTGTCGCATATTTGTGTTTGCTAACGAGAAAACTTGGTAAATAAAGAACATAGAAATCATGTAAAGATTGAATATATTCAGAAATAAGGAGAGTAAGAAAGTGAAAAGAGAGAGAAAAAGCACAGGACGTGAATTTGATTGAGTTTCCTTGCTCTTAAAATTTTTAGAATTTTAATTCATATTCTAATATCCTCAGTGATTTTTATTTATTTTTAGAGTGTCAAGTATTTTGACCCAAGGGGACAGACAGAGGCATCGAGAGACAGAATATTGTCTAGGGGCAGATAGAGCTATCACGAGACAGAATATTGTCTAGATTGAATTGAATCTACAGTCATATTCATATTCATATTCATATTCAACCCCATATAACTTATTGACAATAAACTGTTGTTTCTTATTGATTTTGTTCACAAAATAATCCATCGAAGAACGACTCTGTAACATTGAAAATTAAAATAAAATCAAAACTGTAATTACTAAAGAATTCTAAAAATAAAAATAAAAGAAATGGATAATATACACTTAATTTAGCCCATGTGAATTTCATTCCAATCATTCAATTTATGTAATCTATTTTCAATTTATACTATACGCTACCTCCACCTACTGTATACATCCCTATTTTTAAAGAAAAAATTGCATAGGTCGTCGGATCATTGATTCAAAAGATTGGACAATTATAATTTTCAATCAAATGTTGAATAAGGCAGTTTTTTTTTTTTTTTGGTTGAAATACATAAGACAGTTTATGTGTACATTCTCTTTACGCTAATGAGACCGTGTTCTTTATCTTGTGTAATAATTCCTCCGGAGGAATTGATTAAAATAAATGTTAAAAAAATATTAAATTTTCCTAAAAAAATCTTGAGATTATAAATTTCAATTTAATAATACCTTAATAATTCAATTTGTTCCCTTAACCAATCCAAATCTCATTTTCTTTTTGTTTAGGCTAACCATTTTTGCACACGTACATGGCGTGCCTTTTTTTGTTGCTAGTAAAAAAGAAAGAGAAAAGGAAGAGCTGAAAGAAGAAAAGAAAGGAGTTGGGGGAATCTAAGCAAAGCAAAGCAAAGACATAAGGGGGAGACTCGCAAGGCAAGAATGTCTAAGCAAGAGGAGGCAGCGATTTAGACATCGACGACGCAGATTCGTCCGTCAATCCTCAATAAAGTTTCTTCGCTCACTCACACAAGTCTTCTTCTTCTTTAATTTGATATAGCAGGCTCGATGAAGGATATTTGAAGGAAGAAAAAGCACAATTGAAATCCTTTAAAAGTAATATGCTCACTTTACTTTATATAACAATATCGACAAATCCAAAACCACTTTCAATTTCAAAATTGTGTTTAGAAAATTCCAACAATGTCACAAGTGGCTGATAGTGAAAACGAAATATTACACACTATACAATTTTTTTTTTAAGAACAAACAAAAATGATCTTGTTTTTTTAATAAAACTCTTAATACTCTAAAGTTCAATTAAAAACTATGGTAATAATTTATATGTGTTTCCTAAAGTAATCCAAATTCCAAATCACACACCTTTACTTTTTTTTGTTACATTTTAATCATTTTTGCACACAACCATTTTTGCAAAATACCTCTCTAGTCTCCATAAGGAGGCAGCGACTCCAATATCAAAAATGCAAAAAAAATTCATCCCTCAATCCTTGTTATATTTTCTTTACTCACTCACCCAAGTCTTCTTCTTTTAGTTTGATCAAATGGAGCTCGAGGACGGATATTTGGGGGAAGTAAAAACGAGTGAGATCACATAAAAGTACTACTCTCAAGAGGAGAGGATCCTTGTGTTATGGCATTGACATTAGAAAGGCATTTAAGGTCTTGTGGATTAGGTGAATCACCCTGGCCTACTTTGCAGTCTTTGTGGTCTAGACTATTTACTGAATCAGATGGATCCGATGGGAGGCTGGATTTTCTACAAGTGGCATAAAGAAAGTCTGACCATCTATCAAAGGACGAAAAAAGAAAAAAGAAGAAAGAATGGTTATTGTAGAAAACAATATTTTTGAAGGACAGATTGGACGTTTGCGTAACCAATAAAACTCTCGAAGATACTAAATTCCAATTCAATACTATCGTAATAATTAAAAATTTGTTTCCAAAACTGATCCTAATACCAAATCACACTCTTTCTTCTTTTTAGTAGATTTTAATTATTTTTCCACACATATAAGGTGTGCCATTTTTGCTAGTAAAGAAGAAAAAGAAAATGGAAGAGTTGATAACAAATAAAAGGAGTTGAGGGAAGCAAAGCAAAGACATAAATGAAAGACTAGCAAGGGGAGGATGCCTTTTCAAGAGTAGGCAGCGACTGAGTCGTCAACGACGTAGATTCATTATTCAATCCTCATTAAGTTTTTCTTCACTCACTCCCATAAGTTATTTTCTTTTTCTTTTTCAATTTGTTCAAATAAAGCTTGAATAATCATATTTTGAGGAAGAAAAAAACAGATTGAGATTGCGATATTCTCTCTTTGCTTTAGGGAAAATTCTAAAAAGAAACCTGAAATGCCTAATTTCTCTCAAATAAGGACCTAAAGTGGACATCGTTTCAAATAAGAACCTAAAGTGGATATCGTTTCAAATAAGAACCTAAAGTGTTATTACTTTTTCAAATAAGAGCCTAAAATGATGTTGTTTCAAATGAGGACCTGAAATAATTATATTTATTTCAAATAAGGGCTTGAAGTGCTTATATTGCAAATAAGGACCTAACTTTTCGACAGTCAAGGTTATTTTCGTGATTTGTCATTTTTTCACCTTTTTCCTTTTTTTTTTTATGGTTCTTCTTCTTCCTCTTCGCCAGTGGTCGGCCAACAATCGACAATGCCCACAAAGGGCTAGGCGATGGTGAGGGCCACCCATGTCGGCCACAAGCGAGGGACGGCCTCGCCTAGGCAAGGCAACCCTCACCCAGGGATCATCCACAAGGTTGACCCTTGCGACCCTAGGTGAGACTGATCTAGCGAGGGTGGCCTCACCCACGATTAGCGAGGGCTGGGCGATTAGCAAAGAAAAAGAAGAAGAATTAGAAGAACAAAAAAAAAAAAAAGGAAGAAAAGGAGGGGGAGGGAATGCCAAATGACGAAAATACCCTCGATTGGTCAGAAAATTTAGCCAATGAACAACCGGTGAGGTTGGGTCCTTATTTGAAACGACCAAAACCATTTCGGGCCCTTATTTGAAACAACTAAAATCACTTTAAGTCCTTATTTGAAACAAAGTCCACTTTAGATCTTTATTTGAGAAAAAATATGGCACTTCATGTTCCTTATTGAAATTTTCCCTTTGCTTTATAATCTTATTGAATAACCCAAAACAACTTTCAACTTCTAAGCATGGAAATTTCATTAATGTCCATATGTGATTAAAATAAATGGTAAAAGCAAAAGAAAAAAAAAGGGTACAAAGTAGTAATTTTTAAGGACCAACAAAATAATCGCGTATTCTAATAAAAACACTCAATTTTTTTTTTTTTTAGAAATTAGTTATATATAGTGTTAATATCATGAAAAACTCCAAACTAGTAAACTTGTGATAAATTTACTTAAAAATAAATTTTTGACAATTAAAAACTCCAAATTAATATACTTGTGATAAATTTACCCTCGATTAATTTATGTTAAATTAGATTAATACCATGAAAAATTACAAACTAATGAACGAAAGGTAAAACTTTAAATTAGTACAATCATCAATTGTCATATGTCATCCAATTAATAAGTTGATGATAAATTTTAATGAAAACTAATGGAGATAAATGTTATAGGTATACCAATTTAGAACTTTTAATAATCAAAAAATGAGTTTTGAGTAAATTTATCTCATGTGTACCAGTTTATGGTTTTTTCATGGTATTAATCTTTAAATATAATCGAAATTATTTTAAGGTAAAATTCCAAATAAGGACCCAAATTGCTTTTCTTTTCTCAAAAAATGATTTAAAGTGAAGTCTGTCTTAAATAAGGATCCAAAATTGTCATTTAGTCTTAAAGAAGGACCTCACTTGTCGGCCGGTGAACAGATGCATTTTTTATTCATATTCTGGTGGCTTGATCAGAGGTATTTTTGTCCATTTCTTTTAAAAAATTTCAATTGTCTTGTTTTTTTTTTTTTTGGGTCAATGGTTGCACTATTCATCATCTTCTTCATCCCCCTTTTGTCTTCTTCTCAAGACCATAAAACTTGGGCAGGGTCGGCAAGCACGGGTTGTTGGTGAGGGTCAGCGAGGGCTAGATGCCCATCGTCGGCAGTGAGTGAGGGTTGGACGCCCATCGCCGGCAATGAGCAAGGGCTTGTAGGCCGACCCTTGCTAGATCTGGCGAGGGTGGCCTTGGTGGCGGCCGGCAAGGGCCGTGGACCCCTTGCTGGCCGCGGGTGAGCTTGCAGGCCCTCACTGGCTCTTATCAGTGGCTTGTTCATCTAACCACAGGCGGAGGCAGGGAAGGTCGCCCCTTGTAGGGATTCTATTGTCACTGGACTATGAGTAGCTAAGCTGGATCGATATCGTCTTCATTAAGCGTCGTCGAGAGGAAGGAATTATAGCTAACATATGCCAAAATTTTGAGTCGCGTTCTTCTGTGGACATTATTATAACATCCCCGGAATTAGGCTAACGAAGGAGAGATGAAATTTTTCGAGAGAAATGTGAGGGCATACGAAAATGAGATTTTAATCAAGAGAGAGAAAATGGATTGAGGATGAGCATGGCATCAGGGAGGGCATTGAGCATAGGGAGGAGGGGGTCGCCGATGATGCTGAGCCCCAAGATCTCTAGCAGCAGCTAGCTGCCATTTGGACAAACTTGATGGGCGAGCCCTCGCCCAAGGCTAGCGAGGGGCAACCTCGCTGATGACCGTGAAGGGCGACCTCTCTTGCCTCCGCCCTCGATTAGATGAATCGGCCACTAATAAAGGCCAACGAGGGCTTGCAAACCCTTGCTTATACCTAGCGAGGGCTCGACGGCCGTTGGCAAGGCCACCCTCACCAAATCTGGTGAGGGTCGGCCTGCAAGCCCTCGCCTACGATCAACGAGAGCTTAGCGGCCCTCGTCCACTGTTGATGATGGGTGTCCAGCCTTGAGGGCCAGCACTCGATGGCCCTTCCCAAGTTCGATGGTCTTGAGAAGAATATGAACATGGGACGAAGAAGATGATGAACAGTGCAACCATCGACCCCAAAAAAAAAAGAAAACCAATTTTTTATTAAAAAAGGGACAAAAATACCCCTGATCAAGCCACTGGAATATGAATCAGAAATGCATTTATTCACCAACCGGCAAGTGAGGTCATTTTTTTAGACTAAATGAATACTTTGAATCCTTATTTGAGATAGAATTTACTCCATGTCATCTTTTGAGAAAAGAAAGGCACTATAGGTTCTTACTTGAGATTTTTTTATTATTTTAATTGATTCCCTAATCTAATTTGAATTCGAAGTGACGCTACTTTTCTTTTTGTTAGATTTTTAATTTTTATTTTCTTTTGCGCACGTATAAGCGGGCCTCTTTTCGGCTAAGTAAAAAATCAGACAGACAAGGCAAAAGTCGGAAAAAAAGGGGGAGAGTTGGGGGAACCGAAGCGAAAGCAAAAGACATAAGAGGAGGGGGAGAGTCCTAGCCTAGGCGAGAATGCCTCTCGAAGGGGAGGCAGCGATCCAGACACCGACGACCCGGATTGACCCCTCGATCCTCGCTAAATCCTCTTCGTTCGCTCGCACGGATCTCCTCCTCCTCCTTCATCCTCTCCTTCTTCAGTTCGATCGAGTGAGCTCGAGGGAGGATCGATTTGGGTTCTCTTGATTCTTGATTCTTTGACCTGGGTCGTCGCTCTCTCTGCAACTCGACTTCGAGGAGGAGGGTGGAAGGATGCGAAGCATGGCCAGCTCCGCCGCCTCCAAGGGCATCGTCGCCATTGTCGGCGTCGGCCCTAAGCTCGGCCGATCCGTCGCCCGCAAGTTCGCCCACGAGGGTCACACCGTCGCCATCCTCGCCCGCGACCTCGGTCTGTCTGTGTGTCTGTCTGTCTCTCTCTCTCTCTCAATCACACGAAATCTAGGCCAATCTCTGCGTAATCTCCAAATCTTTACAAAACCCTTTTACAATTCCCCAAGAATCTGTCCTTTCTTTCTTCTGAGGGGAAAACGAGGGTCAGTCGCAGTAGGAAGTCATAATTTCATCTGTTACCGGTTTTTTTTCCTTCAAATAAAACTGCTTCGCAAAACACCTTGTAGCTTTCGATGGATGATGAAGAAGCGCCGACTGGATTTTATGTAGTTATATTGGCGATTGCGCAGGACGGTTGTCTAGGTTCGCGGACGAGATAGCGAGGGAGGAGAAGGCGCAGGTGTTCGCCATAAGGATAGACTGCTCGGACACGAAGAGCATCCGGGAGGCGTTCGAGGGCGTGCTGTCCCTCGGCTTCGTCGAGATCCTGGTGTACAACGCGTACCAGCCCGTGCCGTGGCTCCCCACCGCCTTTGCCGACCTCCGCCTCGACGCCTTCGAGAAGTCCCTCGCCGTCTCCGCCGTCGGCGCCTTCCACTGCGCTCAACAGGTAACAGTCTCCACGCTCGCCCTCCCGCGTCCGAGTCTGACCTTAATCTTTCGTGATCCACGAGATGGTTTTTGAAACTCCATATGAATTTCCGCGTCTTCATCCAAGGAGGCCGGTCATTGCAAAAGAATTCTTCATCTACATCTCTCTCTCTCTCTCTCCCCTTCTTATTCTGAACCTTTTTATCTGCATTATCCTGAGGAATTCAGCTGTTTAGCTAAGAGGGTGTCGGTGTTTTTGACTGACGAACAGGTTCTGCCCGGGATGGTGGAGCGAGGCAGAGGGACGATCCTCTTCACCGGCTGCTCAGCCTCTCTCAACGGCATTGCAGGCTTCTCTGAATTATGTAACTTTCTATCAAAACCATCTCAGTTTCTTCTTTCCTTTCTATTTCAAATTTGCACATGATAATCAACGAACGTCCATTAGAACTTAAGAAGAGATGGAGTCGATTGATACGAGGGAGTTCGTGAAATTCGCAGGCTGCGGGAAGTTCGCATTGAGGGCGCTGTCGCAGTGCTTGGCTAGAGAGTTCCAGCCGCTTGGAGTGCACGTCGCTCATGTCATCCTCGACGGCGTCGTCGGCCCACCGAGGTTCCTTCTCTTCTCTCTTTATCCACCTTGTTCCTCTCTCTTTTTGGCTTCTCACTCTTTATCTATTAATCTAGAACGAGATGAAAAACATAGCTTCGTAATTTACGAACTTCTGAACAAAACCCGTTGTTCAAAAGATTGAATTATCCCTCCTTGTAAACTTGTTTAAGGTATTGCTTAGGGTTTGGGTGATTTATTTTTGGTTGATTTTTGAGTTTTTTTTTTTTTTGGGTGAGCGTGAGAATTTATGATTTGGGTTAGGCATTTTTAGAAAAAAAGGAGTTTTTTTTTTTTTAAGTAGGAATATATTGATAATTGTTACGAAAGTGTAAAGCGCATTTGCTAAAATTATCCAACCCCCCACCCCCCCTTTTTTTTTGTTGAGAAATATCCAACCCCCCTTTTTGGGTAGCAGCATTTTGGCTTTTTAAAAGGGATGTTTTAGACCTTCTTTGGAGTATCTTGGCAAGTGCCTCCAAAAAAGGTTCGAAGCATCTCCAAGAAATTGAACTTCCTAGGATATTTGGCAAGTGCCCGGAAAAAGCTGAAAGCATCTGGTCTAAATATGTAACAAGACCAATCCAATAGTTAAAAGTTTCAGCCTCAAATAATTTTTTTTTTTTTAAAAAGTCCAATGCAAATCCATATATATTATCCTTAGTGAATCATGATAGCGTAATATTAAAGGAATGAAATTCCAAATTTGTATGTAAGTTAAAATTCTTAAATTCACAATTCTCAAAGGGGCAATATGGTAATTCAAATGTAAATAAATTTCTAGCATTCAAAAAAATCATAATTTCCTAATTTCCTGCATCTTTAAAACACTCTCCATATTCCAATTTGAATAACCCACATCTTTTTTTGGCAAGCTAAACCTTTATCACTTTCCAGTTAACAAAAGAAAATAGACAAAAAAAAACCTCAAAATATTTAATTTTATATAACACATTTATGTGTTATTTATCTTCACTCACGTAATTTTGAAATTGAAGTTCTTAGAACTGCAATCTAAAAATAATACTTGAGCTTTCATGAATATCAATCTACGTAACTAACTATTCATTGCCAACACAATGATTAAACTTAATAACACTTGAGTTTTTGACAATTCTGGTGTGACCGCCGTGTTAAACTTGGCCTTCATTTTGTTTAATTGCTTTTGGAAAATCTCGAAATTTAATAAAACTATAAAATGCAGAAAAATAAGTTTTTTTTTTTTTTGGGTCGGCAGAAAAAAAAGTTGTACAATTTGTTTTTTTGGCACTTTTGTAATTTTCCTGAAGTGACCCTCTTTTGTCCCGTTTCAAGGTGAGTGATATAAGCAAGCGTGGCCTTATTAGCGCCTTTTATGAAACGGCGGGTGGGGCCCACCGGGTTTTGTCGCTTTCTGTCCCGTCATTAATAGGCTAGTGGATGAAGTGAAGATGACGTAATATTTGGCAAAAATATCTTCGAAGAGATTTTCCTTTTGAATTTGTACTTTTTGTTTTTCTTTTAAATATTGAGAAGAAGAACCGTATAAAAACTAGGAGTTTACAATCAAGCACATCCGATCCTAAATTTGTGAAATCCAATTATTAAATTCGAATTATTTATCAAGTTAATTCTTAAATATGTTGAGATTTATGGATGAATCAACGGCATCTTTAAAAGAGAAGCGTATAAGAAATTTTACGGCAACATAAGAATCACTTTAGAATAATTACACAACAATATACTCCACTTAACCAACGTACGAGTTAATGAAATCATCAAAATCAAATTCTTTAGAAAGTCAAAACACACATCGGCTAAGTTCACTAATGATTTTTTTTTTTTTTTACTAATGAGTGTGTGAATAAAATGGTATTTTTAGTAGAAAATAAGTTCTAATAAAAACGCAAAGATGGTTGAACCAGTGATAAGAGAGTCACCCATCTTCCATGAGGTTCAATTTCATGTCACGAGCGAATGGCTGGTTGTGCTTTACCTAGCTACGTCATATGTCCTAATTGATAGTATCTTGGCAAGACTTTAGTACTGAGTTGCTTAGTGTCAATCATGACTTAACCCCAAACATTTCTCAGCAAATTTAGGATTAATCATTAACGCAGGACCCCGCTTCTCGTCCTTTAATTAATACGAAGAAAATTCTCATTAATTGAACATGTTTGCCGTCACTAACATGGAAACAACGAGAAGACAGTTGTGATTGATGAATATGACGATGATGATGATGATGATGATGAGCAGCAATGAATGGTGAAATTGCAGGGGACCATCGACGGCACATAGACCGTTGGTTGGGGAACAACCACAGCAAAGCTTCAGCGCAGGAGGAGATCACGGGTCCGGGTCCACGTCCACATCCACGTCCGTGGCCGCGCCGGTGGCCACGCCCGGGTCAATCTCCACGGTGATGGACCCCGATGCGGTGGCTCAGACCTACTGGCACTTGCACGTTCAGGACCGAGCCGCCTGGACCCAGGAGATCGACCTTCGCCCCGCCAATCTCCGATCCTTCTAGTAGTCCCTACTCACAAAAGGAAATTTACCCTGTCAATTCCGTGGTCCGAAGAGGAGAAGAACGAGTTCATTTGTCATTACATTTTGAGAACACGCAAAGGGAAGAGCTCGAAGAATTTTTTACAAAGAAAAAATGGGCCTCCATATTCTCCTACTTGACTCTCTTTGGATCGAGTTGATTTGTAGATAAACGTCAGATAAGTGAGCTCCATTTGTGACCTTGCTTTGATTGCTTTCGTAAGTCGGAATGTAAGATAACTTTCGTGGCAATGAGTGGAATTTCATTTATGAAAAGTTTCTCCTTCGGATCACATGCGATCGCGAAAGTAGCTAGTAGCGTGAGCATATATTGATGAAAGAGATATAATGAAAGAGTAAACCTGTTAAAATAGGTCATAGACCCATTTCTTCACCCTTATATAAAAAGGCTAGATTGTTATATGAATTAATTATATTCCGTAAATGAGTCATAATTGGATTTAAACATAATATCAGTGTCAAATGGACCATAAATGTGTTCAAAACTCACTTGAACCTATCTCATCTCTACAATCTCTCTTCATTCTTTCTCGGCATCACTTAAGCTCACACTCACTAAATCCAAACTCTCATCTTAGTTTGAGTATGAGTATAATATTGCTCAACTAGGTTTTGTGTGAGTTAGATTTGACATAAATCATTGAAATTGCATCGCATGAAAATGGGTCAAAATGAGTGGTATTGATCCATTTAGATCAGACTATTTTCAATCCAAGTTAAATTCAATCCAACTCACCCGTTTGACAAGTCTAGTGAAGATATAGCGAACTAGTGTGTAAGTCGAGGTCGGCACCTCTTCGAGGTCGCTATGAGTCTAACGAAGATATAGTGAACTGATGTGTAAGTTAAGAAGACACCTTTTTGAGGTCACCATGAATCTCGTGAAGATACATCAAACTAGTGTGTAAGTCAAGGTCGGCACCTCATTTTCGATGGTTTTAGCCCGCGCATGCTCGAGTTTGGCTGTCGTGGCAGGGCCAGAGCGCACAGAATAGGTACATACGCAATTCGTATTCAAAGCGTCACGTACATTCGCAGCCCTTTTTGCGGCAACATATTGTACGAGGGATTGGGCAATCCGAACGCGGGGGGGAACGAAAGGTCGCTCTCTCCTGGTCCACGAGAGAACGTGAGTTGGGAAGCAGGATGGGAAACAATGTTGCATGGACATCAAGGGGACTTCGTGTCCGAATTTAGAACATATATACCTCCTTTTGTCCTTTGACAAGGAACTCTCCCCCATTGGAAAAAAGCACACAACCCGAAAGAAAATTATTAGAAATTGCATTTCACTTTATATGCAAAGTGGGTCTTCCTATTGGGGAGGCTCATCGCCCACTTGCCCCCTTCCTATTCAGCATTTACATCGCACGGTGTGGGTCTAGGTATTTCAATCTCCCGTGATTTTTAAAGTTGTTTGGACAGCCACAATCTTTATTTTTAGCTGTGGGGAATCATCTGATTATGAATAAAACTTTTTCGCAAGTGATATTTATCCACCTCTGATTTGAGAGTCCTGATCGCCCACTATCTTAGTGACCGTCAATTCTACCTTAACTATTTGTGAAAATTGCTTTTTGACCGATGGCGTGAGTTATAATTGCTTGATAGAGTCACTGTCATGTGAGGCCGCATGACTCGTTTGTGCCGACTATTCCAAAGGGAGAATAGTCTTTATTTATGATCCTTCAAATTCTAGAGCATGAAATGGAGTGGAAAATTTGGAGTTAAGAAGAAACAGAGATGAAAATTTTAGAGTATGTGTACTTCAAAATCTCTTACCCTACTATCATAAAGCTTTTTTTTTTTGGCGTTTTCTTGCATAAAATTAAAGAAGGGAACAAAAAATAACACCATGTGAATCTTATGTGGTACAATTAATATTGATATGGAAAATTTTTAATTCTTTTTGAAAATTTTCTGAATATATTTCTTTTTTTTTCCTTATCATTTTGTCCCTTTTTTTTTTTTTCATATTTTCTTATTCCCCTTTGTTGATCCACAACCTCAATGATTGCTAACGGAGGTCACCGATTATAGGCAAGGATCATGACTACATTAGCAAACTGTTAAAAAAAATGTAGGACTAAATTGAATAAACTAAAAAGTTCAAGACCAAATTGGCCGCAGTAAAACATATATAGAACTCTTTTGACAATTATCCTTGTAATAACATATTAACTAGCAGCAAAGAGACAAGAATTCGCACGGGATTTTTTCCATTTGTGCAATAGCGTATTTTTATAGATGTAGATATAGATAAACACACTCTATGGTCGGACATGCTTAATATCTCCAACGTTCCCTCAATATCATCTGGTCATCTATCGCTCCATTTGCGGGTGCCATACTTGTTCCTCCCCTGGCCAATTGAGTTGATCCAATTCAGTGTGAATAGCAGCATCAAGGGAGAAGAAACTAAATGAGGAAAGATGGACTAAGGTTGGACTTTCTTCAACCTCGTCCTGAATTGCGGTGTGAGAGAGGAAGAAGAGCAAACGCTCGAATATAGACATAATAAATGAGTCTCTCCATGTGTAGAATAGAATGTAATCCATCTCATCTTTTAATGTTTTCATGTTGAAATTGACCGTTCGTTCCTTTCGGCCTTTTCTCTCAAAGGTAGGTTCGATCCTTCGCAATGTCAAGTTAAGAAAGATTTTGGGAAATTTCTTATTATTAGTGAAAAGGGTGCGAATGGGTAATCAGCATCACTGATCCCATAAGCATCACCGTAGGAGTTCTATACTCATGACAAAATGTTCATTTTGAGTCCTCTTGTCCTAACTAATAGGAGTAGAGTCGGGGTTATCTTATGCCATGACATAGTTGAACTTTCGTTATAAAGGGATTAATGTTTCTTAAAGCCGTGGAGAGGCCAGCGGTTTCAAATCTATGATTAGTGGAATTTGTTGTTTGTATGATTTTATGTTAATGACTTTTGGGGAAAAATTAAAAAAGGCTTTTACTTTTATTGTGGACGCTGCAAATTTGAAAGCTACTCTCAAAATTGTCATGTATCGGTTAAGACACATCCGATCGTTGTCTACAACTAGACAAAACCTTCCCTTTGCAGAGGAAAGGGATCTTTCAAGCAATAATGCCCATGTTCTTATCACAATGCATTTGACACGAAAACAAATTAGCATAACAAAAATATGAATTTTCTTTTCATAAACGATGGCTTGGATCTAAATACCATTGACTGTGACAGGACCCCCTCTTTGCTGTTCAAAATGTTGCCTTAAATGCCAAAACGGCCCTTCAAAGTTTGTTGATTCCTTGGCCAAATATAATTATATATACTTGCATTGAACCCTCCTTTTTATGCCTAAAGTAACACGGTCTACTATGACATGTTTCAAATCAATTATACATACGCATAACACCTAAGTAAGAGCTTAAAGTCATTTGGACAAGACTCACACTATTTCACAATCCATCAAATAACTATGACGCTCCCTAACTTATTGAGATAATGAAAATAACCTTAACATAATTATTTAATCCAAATCCCAAATAGAAATGGTAAAAGTTGCTATTTATTACATATGCAAGAGCCACACATTATCATGAAAACATAGAATCGACTGAATAGAAAGTTTTATGTTTGAGTCGATGAATAAATTTTATCCAAATGGGAAGTTTCATTATTTTAGTAGGTCTTATCTTTTGATTGGTTTCCTAGTTTGGATAGGTTTCTTATATTGGATTCCACTCTTATAAGAAGCGCCTTCTTTGTGAAGAGTATGCAAGGGGAATTTGTGCTCGTGAATTACATTCCAGGTGCTAGGAGGTATGAAAATCTTGTGTTAAAATTTGGTGTAATATCTTTGCGAACAATAGTGGGTTATTTGATGTAATTGGAGCTTAGGAAACACTAAGAGTATTCGACTAATTCGATTGTGATTAAAATTTTCGTTATATTGCTTGATTTATAGTGGAGTCCTATTTTGCTCTTTCCATAAACATACGTCATACTGACTAAATCACGTAAATCTGGTATCGAATTTATTTTCTTGCTCTGTCATTTTAGGGAGAAGAACAATGCACATGCCATAACTATTTTACGGTGCTCACTTGAATGCCATAATTTTTTTCACTTACTTGAATGCTATATTAGAGCAAAATTGATCATTTGAGTACCATTTTCAACAAATTATCTTACGTTAATTTTTTTAAAATTCATATTTTTGTTATTGTTATTGCTTTTTTTTTTTTTTTTTCCATTCGCCATGAAGGCCTAGGTGAGGCTACAAAGGCCCTCACCAAATCTAGGTGAGGTAGCCTCACCCGTGGCCACCCATATTTGGCAAGGGCCTTCACGGCCACTATGAAGGCCCTTGCCAAATATGGGTGGCCGCAAGCAAGGCCGCCTCAATAAATTTACTTCCCATAGAAATTGAAATTTTTGGGGGGTTGAAATTGGTTCCATCCAAACTTGTTGAACGTGTGCTCCATTAGTCAATGCCCCCAAAGCGGGTGTTGAATGAAAAGTTAAAAACCAAAGATCTCAAGCCGTGTAAAGATTACCTTCGAGAGAGATGCAGCGACGACAAAGTTATTTCTACAATAGGATAGGAGCCAGCCACTCAATCACATCTCTGGGTTTTCACGAAAAGATTTAATGATATGAGATAATGCAAATCCGCAATGAAGAGACGACAGACTTGTTGGTCATCATTGTAATAACCTTCCATGGAAGAAGAGGATTAAATGCTCAATAAGTAAGATTATTCACGGCTTGAATGCATTTTCATTGGATGTATATCTCTCCTCTTTCTACTTGTCCCAATTTGTTCATTTTAAGTACGATTGTTTGAGTCAATGTAGCTACAAAGCCATTGGATGAAGTGAAATAATTAATAAATAAATAATATTTTTTATTATTAATAACAATAATAATTTATATTTAAACATTTTTGTGATCTATCAAAATATTTTCCGTTCATTTATTTTTATAAGTGACACAAGCGATTATTTTTGAGCTAGTGTTTTCCAAACCAATCATTTTCTTGAAACAAACACATCATTGATCTTACTATGAGGTTCCAATGAGGGCTATATTGAACCATTTAAATTTCAATGTGTATCTGCAATTATTTGAGGGGTGGAATTAGTGTGAACTTTTGACAAACACACGATTTTGAACATTCATAAATTTACTTCACCTAAAAATTAAATTTTTTAGGTGTGTGAAATTCTTCCCTTCAAAACTCAAAGTGCTCTTTATTCAACACCTTCAAAGTGGGGTTGAATAAAAATCGACACTCTTAAGGTGTGCAAAGACAATCTTTGAGAGGGATGTAGTCAAGACAAAAGTCACCAATTCACATCTTTTATGTTTTCATGAAAAAGATTTAATAAGATGAGATAACGTCAAAACCTACAACGAAGAGGCGATGAACTTGTTGCTATCATCACAACTTTGCATAGAAGAATAGGGAAAGAAAACGCTCAATGGTGGACGCTCCAAGCGAAAGTTTCCCATCTATAAAAAGCCCTTTACCAAAACTTTCCTACATTGTCCTGGACAAAAGAAAGATTTACGAACTTGTGCGTGTTTGTTTATTATTGTCCCACATCGGCTGCCACATCCCGCTCCGTCTATTATAAGTATGAAAAGTTTGAGATAAACGGCCATCAGGTCACTGGACGAAGTGAATGGGCCGTAGCCCAACCTATGTTGGGCCGCGCTCAGGAAAGTCCCCGGGCCACGTGCTGCAGAGATGCAGTGTCGGGAACGAGATGGGCTTTAAGCGGTTGGAGCCCCCATCGCCACCGCGCGATGAGGCTGAGACGCGTGCGGAGCCTCCGTGGGGCTCTCCCGAAGCTGATTTGGCCGATACTCACAGTTATTCACTTGGCCCATTGGGCTAACAGAACGGGGCTTACGCTCCAGTGGCTTCTCTTTTAAAAAAATTGCGTAAACGTGTTAGTTAAGAAAATTATTATTGAGTTCTCATTTTTTATATTTTTTTATTTACAAGAACTTAGTAATTTGTAGATAACCATGGGTTTGTTGAATTTGAATATCCATATCGTCATTGGGAAATTAACAATTTTTTTTTTTTGTCAATGAGGCAAAACCACCACAGTGCATGTTCTAATCATGGGCTATGGAGTGTCTATACTTCCACCCACTAAAATAATTAATAATTATTCTTATAATTAAAACAAAGAGGAACGGACTTTACAAAAATGAAAAAATTACACTTAATTTTGCCTTTTGAGTTGAGAATGTAGTTTTGACTAATAATAGTTTGAGTAAATGCAATACACGAATTTATTTAGAATTACCAACAAAAATGAAATTATAGCGAGAAGAGAAGTATGAACTTCAATATGCCCTCTAAAAGAAAACGTCAGCATGCGAATGGATGGAACAAAAGATAAAATAATAATAATAATAATAATAATCACTATTTAGTGAAACAAGATAGTTAGGGTGACGTATAAACATAGCAGACAATTAATAAAATCAAATAGTTTGGACACAAAAGTGCAACTATAAAGAGCAAAAAATTTCGAGAAAATAGAGAGTAAGTTCAATGGAATTAAGTCCACAAAGTAGATTAAAAGCAAAAATAAAATGGCACGAACATGACTATGATGTTAAAGAAAACTTTAAAAAGCAAAAAAAAGGGTAACTTGACCATCGAGTTTCGACTACGTGTCTTGAATGGACGTGATTGATGGACGGACCCTTGCATCGGGGTTGGGCGAGCCCTAGCTTGGGCCTAATCAGGCTTGGCCTAGTACAACCTTATAACATAGGCCTGTGCTCGGGCCTGCCCAACGGTGCCTTTAGTCCTGAGCAGCACAGGTTGAGCCAAGAGGGGCCCACGGGCCACCGGTCCAAGTCCGGTTCTAGTATGGAGCCAAACTTTGGATAATAATTGGCATTATGTAGGGAGGTTGACCCATCAACCTAGGAGATCCAAACTTCAATCAATACATTCCCTTCTCTTATCAAATATTCACACGAGAATCTACCCAAATTGACAAAACCGACATCAGAGAGAGAAATGTCACGGTCTCAAGGCACCAAAGGTCTATGCTTGATCGAAGAAGACTGTCCAATGTCGCTTCCGAAACATTCTGAAGGAAGGTAAGACGGTAATTGTGTCGAATTCTAAAGCATTCTTGGTTTAAATGTTAGTAGTTGGATGATGAGTAGATGTGATCTTGTCTTTTAAATCCAAAGTCAATCATCAGTTGTAATAAGGGGACTACTTGGATAAAAGGGAAGCTCTCGGCCTCGTTTGTAATCATTAAGATATTTCAATAATACAAAGAGTATCTTCTAGAACTCCTCCCTAAAACTTTCTCTATCTATGATTTGAGTGAGCGAGTGAGAAATTGATTCTTGAGAAAAGCTTAACTTTGATGCTCCACTAATCTAAGAAAGCCTAAGTTGCCACACGGTCTCGATCTTAAACGATCGTAAACCTATACGGCTCTCTCTATGGACATACATCATATTGATTGAATCATGCAAATTTGGTATTGGATTTATTTTCTTATTATGTCTATTTTATTGTCCAATCATTGTTCTTGCTTTTTTTAAGCCAGTAAGGGTAACAACACTTCCCTAAGTTATTGAGATGAAAATAACCCCAAGAGAATTAATTAATCGAAATCACAAATGGAATGGGTAAAATCCAGTATTTATTAGAGGTGCAAAAATCTCATATTGTCATGAAAACACAATATTAACTGTACTAATCATAATAATCATATTTTATTCGAGCACGTGTAATTTTCCATTTGTTTTTATGTAGATTTAATTTCCTTTTTTCTACCTATTAATGTGGTCAAGCTGACTTTGATAAAAGATTTTTTGTGATGGGTTTGAATCTTGATGATAATCTTTGTTTATTAACATATTCTCAATATAAATCATAATTATAAAGAGTTCAAATTTTAACCAAAGAATTTCCCTGAGAAAAACTTGAACTAAAGGATTGAATACTACTATGAGTTATTCCATATCGGACTTAAGAGAAACATCGTAATTAAATTAAATGTACTTTATCAATATTCTTTTAAATTAGAATCTTGATAATCAAAATTATTAAAAAGCTTGAATGTCATATGATTCTCCTTTAAAAAAACAACGGACATGTAAACTTCTCTAATTAAGCATAGAAGAAGAAGAAACAACAATTTAGAAAAGGCTAATAAAAATCATTATATCAAAGCTGTAGTTTTCCCTCATTCTTTTGATCATAAATGAGGGCTATTTTGGACCCTTAAAAATATCGATGTGCATCTAAAAGTCCAAGGACATTGGGTGAGCTTTCAACAAAAACATGATTTCGAACATCGATAAATTTACTTCTCGTAGAAATTGAAATTTTTAGATGGATGAAATTGGTTCCATCCAAACTTGTCAAACGTGTGCTCTATTATTCAATGCCCCAAAGCAGGTGTGAGAAATTCTTCCCTTCAAAACTCGAAGTGCTCTTTATTCAACACTTTCAAAGTGGGGTTGAATAAAAACCACATTCTTGAGGTGTGCAAAGACAATCTTTGAGAGGGATGTAGTCAAGACAACGTTGGTTTTATAATAAGACAAAAGTTACGATTCACATCTTTTGTGTTTTCATGAAAAAAATTTAATAATAGGAGATAACGTGAAAACCTGTGGACCTGAGTAGGTCCTTAAACTGCTCCACCCTAAATTGGGCATCCTAGGGTGCTCAGTTAGCCCCATTTACAGGGGGTTTAACTGGGATTACGGAATAATGTCCCAATTTGGACCTGAGCAGGTCCTTAAACTGCTCTAGCCATCAAGCAAGCTACCCCCCTTTGGGGGGAAGTGGGTCCTTGGATGGGGCTTTTATCTTTAGGGTTTCCCCCGCAAGAAACCCAAGGAACAAGCCCAAGGAGGGCAATGAAGACAACCCTAGGGGAAATGAAACCCTTGGGGGATGGGCCGAGCCTCCCCCAGAGCCCAAGTGGACCTGAGTAGGTCCTTAAACTGCTCCACCTTGAATCGGGCATCCTAGGGTGCCTAGTTAGTCTCATTTACAGGGGGTTTAACTGGGATTACGGGATAATATTCCCATTGGGTTTCCCCGCCAACCCCTTCCACAAGGAGGGGAGCCCACCTCGGATCCCCGTGAAGCCCTTCTCCTAGCATACTAGGCTGGGTTTAGGGAAATGAAGAGGCCCGAGTAGCCCCCCACGTGAGTGGGCTACTCGGGGTGGCCGGCCAGCCACCCGGGAGGAGTTTGCCACTCCTCCCGGACCTTTCATTAGGGGTTTATCAACCTAGTATGCTAGGAGAAGACAGTGACCTTCCTCCATGTGGGATCCCAGCGCTGTGGCTGGAGAGTCCAGTGGGGCTGTTATCCCATGTTTCTTCCCCTCACTTGCTTGTAAATGGCTTGTGAGGGGAAGACACCTTGGGATGGCCTGTTTAGGGTGGAACAGTTTAAAAACCTGCTTTTGTTAAAAGCTCACCCAATGTCCTTTGACTTTTAGATACACATTGAAATTTTTAATGGTCCAAAATAGCCCTCATTTATGATCAAAAGAATGAGGGAAAACTATAGCTTTGATATAATGATTTTTATTAGTCTTTTCTAAAGCGTACCCAATGTCAAACGTGTACTCTATTATTCAATGCCCCAAAGCAGGTGTGTGAAATTCTTCCCTTCAAAACTCGAAGTGCTCTTTATTCAACACTTTCAAAGTGGGGTTGAATAAAAACCGACATTCTTGAGGTGTGCAAAGACAATCTTTGAGAGGAATGTAGTCAAGACAACGTTGGTTTTATAATAAGACAAAAGTTACGATTCACATCTTTTGCGTTTTCATGAAAAAGATTTAATAATATGAGATAACGTGAAAACCTACAACCAAGAGGCAATGAACTTGTAGCTATCATTGCGCCTTTGCATGGAAGAATAGGATAAAGACACTCGCTCAATGGTGGACACTCCGAGCAAAAGTTTCCCATATTATAAAAAGCCCTTTGCTAAAACTTTCCTACATTGTCTTGGACAAAGGAAAGGTTCATGAACTTGAGCGCGTTTGATTATTCTGTCCCACATCGGCTGTGATGGTCGACTTTCTCTAGGTTAAGTATGAAAAGTTCGAGGCACAACGCTACCCCAACCTCTATTTGGGCTGGGCTCAGGAAAGTCCCTGGGCCACGTGCTGCAGAGATGCAGTCTCGGAAACGAGATGGGCTTCGAGGGTTTGGAGCTCCCATTGCCGCCGCGCGATGGGGCTGAGACGCGTGCGGAGCCTCCGTGGGGCTCTCCCCAAGCTGAATCGGCCGGTGCTCACAGTTATTCACTTGGCCCATTGGGCTAACAGAACGGGGCTTACGCTCCACTGGCTTCTCTTTTTCAATGCTTAAACGAGGAAATTAAGATGATTATCATTGGGTTCTTATTTTTATATATATTTTTAATGCACAAACATATAGTAACTTTTGAGTAGATGCAATCCGCGAATTTTTTTAGAATTATCAACAGCAAAGAAATTACGGCAAGGAGAGAAGTATGAACTTCAATATCTCAACTAAAAGAAAACGTCAGCGTGTGAATGAATGAAACAGAAAATGTAAAAGCAAGAATCACCAGTTTAGTGAATAGATATAGTTAGGGCAACATACAGACATAGTAGAGAATTAATGAAATCAAATAGGTTGGAGAAAAAAAAGTGCAACTATGAAGAGCAAAAAATTTCAAGATAAAAGAAAGTAAGTTTAATGGAGTTACATTAACAAAGTAAATTAAAATGAAAAAAAAAAGGCACGAACATGGTTGAAAATTTAAAGAAGCAAGAGAAAGGTAACTCGACCATTGAGTTTCGAATACTTGTCTTGAGTAGAGTTGATCGATGGATAATCGACCCTTCCATTGAGGTTGGGTGAGCTTAAGCTCAAACCCAATCAGGCTTTGGTCTAGTACGGCCTTGTAATGTAGGCCTGTGCACGAGGCCTACCCAATGATGCCTTCGGTCCTAGATGGCACAGGTCTAGCCTAGAGGGGCCACAAGCCACTGGCCCAAGATCAAATCTAGTCCGGCGCTGAAGGTTGGATATTAGTTGGCAATGGCCAAAAAGGTTTGACGTTTGGTTCAGCATTCCCAATGAGTTTTCAGTCTTTAAAACTCATTGGGGGAATGCTGAACTGTTTGACAACCATTATGAAATAGTTTTTAAATGAAAGTCAGCATTTGGAAGGCTGAAAGCTCAAAACTAATGACTAGCTTTAAGCTTTCAGCATTTTGCCAAATGTTGAAACTTATTTTTTTTTCCTTAAAACTATCATCACTTATTCTTCAAATTTCTAATTTTGCCCTTGTTATTATTTTTTTAAATGCCAAAATAATGCTAAAAAATAAATATATATTAAAAAATTTATTTATATATTTGATTTTTTTTAGCATTATTGTCAAAATTTATATTTAAAAAGTTACATACATTATTTTTTTCAATTTTAACATATAAAAATTAAAAAATTCCGACAAAGAGTTTGGTCTTTTTTAAATATATATATATATATATATATATATATATATGTATTTGATTTTTTAGCATTATTTTCAAATTTATATTTAAAAAGTTGCATACATTATTTTTTCAATTTGAGAAAAAAAATTTCGACAAAGGATTTGGTCTTTTTTAAAAAAAAAATTATATATATGTTGTTTTTATCTTTTTAGCATTATTGTCAAAATTTATATTTAAAAAGTTTCATACAATTTTTTTTTTCAATTTTAAACAAATAAAAATTTAAAAAATTCCAATGAAGGGTTTGGTCTTTATATATATATATGTGTGTGTATTTGATTTTTTTAGTATTATTGTCAAAATTTATATTTAAAAATTTGTATAAATTATTTTTTTCAATTTTAAACAAATGAAATTTTTAGAAAAAACTAGTATTAATCATGCAAAGGACTTTTCAAATGTGTTTTCTATCAAACAGTATTTCTCTCAAAATTGCTTTTCAAAACATAATTTATTAAACGGCATTTGTATTTACCTAAAGTCTTTTAGGCTAAACTATTTTACATTTTCCTAATGGGTTTTTAAAATGCTGAACTAAACGCATTAGACTTGTCAACTCAGGATATCCAAACTTTTACCAATATTCACATGAGAATCTCCCAACATTGACAAAACCCAACGTCATCTTACCACCACCTAATCACAAGAGATCATCCCTTTTAAGAGTAAGCAAGATGGACCAATCGAACTAGAATTGCTCGGAATTAGCTAGTTTGGTCCGATTCCCTATTTGTAAAAGCAGCTTGGACTGATTTTTTCTTTTTTTTAAATGTTGCACGTGCACTTCTTTTTCTCTTTTGGTCTTTTCGTTACCCCTCACGACCGGTTCTATTGGACCACCCAAAAAGAAGGACCCGACCGATTCGGTCCGGTCCCCGGTTCCGGAGGTCGATCCCTAATCCCTCCCATCTTACAAAGACACAAGCAAAGAGTCAAAGACCGAGGATCAAACCAGAACGGATCGTCCCACTGCCATCCCCGCTTTTTGTCCTTCGGACGCTTCGATGCGGATTCCCACCAGCGATGTTTCCCTCGGTTTTCACGGGCAGCTTGCAGAGCCAACGCATGGGACAGTCCCGCTTCCCTGTTCGCCCGGATAGAACAAGGCACGCAGCTTTCGAAGCCGACTGCCATTTTCTTGATCGACTTTTATACTCGAGATCGATTGCAACTCATGCCCGCCGCGACAAAAATGGTGGAACAATCATGCCCGCAAACCATGAAACTGGAAAATAAATAATAAGAACCCTTCATTTGCAAGGACAGATATAACATGCAACCTCGATTTTCTCAACCCTGCACGGTGGCAGGATTCCAGGATGGAGTCGTCCGACGAGGAGAGACCGCGGGAGTACTTGGACGGAGCAAGAAACGCGGGAGCGAGGGATTTGCTGAGGGCCAAGATCGCCGAGCTCGCCAGAACGAAGGACGCGATCAAGAAAGCCAGAGACGGAGCGATGCAGTCGTGGCTAGACTCTCGCCCTCTCCTCGACGAGCTCGAGAAGCTGCAGGCCACGGTCGAGGGCGCCCGGAGCAGGGCCTCCGTGTCGAGCGTCCTCGCCTCGGAGCTGCAGTCCCAGCTCGAGTCCACAGGGGCCTCCATCCAGGCCAAGAAGAGGGATGAGCTCGAGGGGACGAAGGCGGTCAACGAGCTCACTCTGGAATTAGATCGGACGCGCCGGGGGACGGACGCGCTCAAGCAGGAGATTGACGAGGGGCGGCGGGTGAGGCAGAAGCTCAAGCAGGTCCTGCGAGTGAAGCGGCAGAAGCTCCGAGCTCTCCAGCTCGGGATGCGGGCGGTGAGGGTCGAGGCGGAAGGCGCCAGAGAGTCGGAGGCAGAGGCAGCCCGGCTCGTGAGTTGTGCCGAACGAGAGAGCAGCCTCGTGACGTTGAGCGGGGAGGAGTACTGGGAACTGGTGCGGCGGGCCGAGGAGGAGGAGTCACTAGCGGAGTGGCGGGTTGCGGCGTCGATGGAGCAGAAGCAGGCGGCGGAGGGGAGCAGGAACCTGGCTCTGGCGAGGCTGAGGGACGCGAGAGGAGGGAACGGGTTGAGCAGGAGAGTGAAAGAGGAGGAGAAAATTGAGGAAGAAGGAGATTTGAGAGATGGGGTTGAAGGGAAAGTGAGCGCGAGAGAGAGTGTCTTTCCTAAAGCTCGAGCGAGAGCGATGGCGGAGAAGGCCGATCATGGAGGAGGAGGAAGAGGACGGCAGTCGGGACGGACGGGAAGCGATGGCAAGAGAAAGGCGGCGAGGAGGAAGAAGAAGGAGAAGAAGCGGTCGTCGATTTTTCATAAAATAAGAAAGTTTCTTGCGAAAAGTATCGCGAAAATCTTCGGCTGATTTTGGACCGTAAGTAATAAATGCATTTGCCCTTTGTAAATCAATGCGGACATCGCCTGTTTTGTGGTTAATGTTTGGCTTTCACTGGCTGATTTCTCGATGCTACAGTTGTTTTTTTGACTGCTGGTCATCGGGTGAATGTTGTCCGTCTCGCTCTGGCTCATAATAGCTAAGCTGCGATCTTTCCCGCTGCCTCGTGCTGCCGGTAACTTGGCCGTGATTCACATTACAATGCTAGTGATGGATCAATACACTTCGAGATGTTGGCGCTGCAGTGTCGGTCGCGCTTGCGTTGTAGCACTTTTGGCTAGCAGTTCTAAGTCAGACGCGGTCCTCAGGTCGAGCCAGTTCATTAGGACTAGTGTGTTTTCCATTAGAGGTGATCAGGGTTATTGGAGTTGAAGATCTTGCAGGCTAGTCTGAATCCAAACTCCTCGCCGGCCATGGTTCAGGTAGTGCTCGCTTTGAACTGGGATAAAATTAGTTCGATAATGCCCTGAAACAAGCAGCAAATCTCCCTCTCAGTTTAATGCTGGTTGTCGGAACTGCTCCCGGAGGAGATCTTTTGCCTTTTGAAGGAAGCAAGTAGTTCGAATCATTGCAGCAATCTTATTTAGTGATACGATACCGCTTCTTCCCAGTTCAATTCCTTGTACATATCTACATGGTCCTTTCTGGGTTCACAAGGACTGGAGGTTGGCCGAAAATTATTAGCAGTGCAAATGTTAATGCCTTTCTTAGTTTTGTGTGCGAATGAAATTTGGTCTTCCTTGAAGATTGGAGTTTTCAGGGAATGCCTTCGTATGAATCTGATGCCGACGGTTCAAGTTGTCGGCTCGGTCAGTCTGTAAACTATTTATTGGACAAAGAGAATGATGGATCGCAGTCGACGTCTATGAGATTTTCCTTTCCATTTTTAACATCGAAGTAGTCTCGTACATCCGAGATTATTTAGTCGGATTGCATAAAGTTGCTCGTCGTGCCACTGATTACGCCACACTAATTGCACAATACAGTTGATTAATCTACAGAAACTGTAGTTTCACACTTGCGAATGACTTCGACCTACCTTCAGCTAGTTCTTGTCCTTGCATGCTTAAGGCTTCTAGTTCACCGCCCTACAGTTCTTCCTAATCTGACCATTCTGTCCGGTGAGCACGCCGATATTGGCCATTTTTACCATCGACGCTCCGAAATCCCTCCAAAACAGAAAGGGGTACTTGCTATAGTACATGACCGCCGCGGCAGTTCTGTTGTCGCCCATGAGGGCTTGGTCCGACTGGAGCAACCCGGAGTTGTTGATGAGGTTCTTGTAGTAATAGTTGTCGAATTTATCGGATGTTGTGTCTAAAGCAGCCAACTTGGTGTCAGAGTTGTCCTGGTTGGGGCACGCTACTTGTAGATTTTGCAGAAACGATGTGTCTAGTGCTGGGTCAGGCTTGCCGGAGCCGCCGAAGTTGAAGAGCCTCGTCTTGAACGTGAAGCATTGAGCAAAGCCTATTGTATGCGCACCTGCGCATCCCGAAATAAAGAGCGCAAATTGGTCTTATCATCTTACCTAGGATAAATAATATTAGTTGGTAGTTGTAGAGATGGATATGAACCTGAAAGCACTACCACATCCTTCATGTCAAGGCCCTTAGAGGTGAACTTGGCAGTGATGTTTTCCAGGGGCTCCGAGGGTGAAGGCAGCTGCTCGTTGGCGGCGCTATCGCTCGAACTTAAACCGTCTCGGCGCCCTAAGGGCACTGCATAAAATTGCCCTCCTGTCTAAAAGATATAAAAGAAAAAAGAAAGTGCAAATGCACGTTCGTTTAGTGACACAGAGTCAGAATGAGCTGGTCGAAAGGCGAAGCTAGCTGTTCTCATGAAGAGCGGATACACAACAGCAGAGTTGATTACCAAATAAACAGCTTCTCTTGCGGCTAGAGTGAGAATATCAGCACAAGAAACCATGGCCGGGCATGCTTTTTCCACATTCGCCTTGATGGCATCAATGACCTCGAAACCTCTCGCTGAATTACGATTGGCAAATGCATTCTTCTCTCCCTTTATTGTGCTTGTATCATCTAGCAGGACCGAGCCCTCACATCCCTGACCATGCAAAAAAGAAAAATGTTTACAGGAGAGTTTGCAATTTGGTTCATCAGTAAAAGAAAATTTATTCAGTAACAGTATAGCTTAAAGCATTTTTTAATCTTTCAGCACGATCAATCGAGGCTTCCAAAAATGTAGCTGTCTAAATCTTATGATGTTTGTCACACATAAACCAATTTAAACTTTAGTCCAAGTTACCAAAAAAAAGAAAGTTTCAGATGTGCCAATTTACACCACCCAGGAGAAGCAATCGAAGAGTTTCAATTACATCGACAAGACAATCGTGGAAATGTAGGCGCAAGATAGACGCAGCCATCCTGGTCTCGTTCGCCATAGCTGACCAAACGCCATACCGGACAAGTTTCGTCAGATTGGGACAAGAGTCGTCGTAGAACTTATAATCGAGCTGAGAGGACACAAAAAGGCTGCAGAACAGGATGCAGAAGCATGGAAACCATGAAACTTTAGAGCTGAACTTCATATCTTCGCAACAAACAACCACAGCTATTTTGTTACTGGTTTGAGTGACAAGTGGTAGAGATCACGGATCAGCACAAGCAATTTATACAAGAAGAGCTAAAACAGATCAGTAGGAACTGAGTGTCAAATTGGGAGCTAACCACATCAGAGAGTGGAAGGGCCATTATTAGACGTCGCTTTTGTCTAAGTTCGGTGCAATTCCACAATTCTGGTTAATGGGGAGAGAGAGAGAGAGAGAGAGAGAGAGAGAGAGAGAGAGAGAGAGAGAGAGAGGCATACGAACGTGGCAAATGATGCATTTTTCCAAGAAAGAACAGTTATTAGTCCATAAAGTGCACCTCACTCTCAAAGTTGAAAATAATCTCCCATATGAAGAAAAAAAGATCAGCTCTATAAAGAGACGTACCCATTTTCATCAGTCAGTAACTAGGTGCATGTATATTATAGCGACAAATAGCTATTAAAAATTGCCAAAAGTCCTGAATGATTATCTGCAGTGTCTTAGTGGAATGATTCACTATGCACCAGCAGTAAAGCTCCAGCAGCCATGCAAGTAATGGCGGTCTGAAAGTCAAGTATCATACAGTAGCAAAAGCGAATTGTTGTGCTCTGCAAGGGCAGATTAGGGGTCCCAGCGGCGACATCGATCTCTGATATGTCAATTTTTTTTCCTAAAGCCAACAAAAGAGTAGGTGTTTGGCATCAATCTGGCCAGCATTTGAATAAGGCCTCTGAAGGCCAAATTTAGATTGACCTCTCTTCAAAATGTAGAATTACTTGAAAGAGATGATGATAGGAACAAAGAAGAATCAAGTATCCTTTTTACTCATCTACATGAGTAGAAAATGATTAAGTCTGCAAATCTTCTGGCTGGAATAAAGTTTCTTTGATTGGGTCATGAAAAATCCCTAGCTGTTTTATAGATTTTTCAACAGATGATCTCAGAAAATGGCTTATTCTAAGTCCAATTTTGACATGTTATTGGACCCTGCACAATGTTGTTCCATGAGTTTTTGTCTAGAATTTGGGGGCAGCTTCAACATTGTTCTATGGATCTCAGTTATTTCAAGCACACGATTTTTGCCCTGCATGAAGACTGATGTTCATGTGCAGAAGCGGTTAAAAAGGCAAGGCTTATAATCAGAATCATCATTGTCATTCATAAACTGCCATGGTAAAATGGAGCAAAAAACAGCATATCTCTTTTGTCTGTGGAGAGAAAGGAAACTGAAGGACGAGGACATCTAACTTCCCTAGATAAGAATCGGACTTATTGCAGCTCCATTGTCCAGTAGTTCATAATACACCAGTGTCTAGAACACAAATGGAATCACTCAATCGAGTGCATTTTGACAGAGAACGAATGGATCAGATGAGGTTTACCTTATTTCTAGAAGCCACTCAGTCGTGTCCTAGAGCCATCAATAGGAAAGCCGAGAAAAGTTGGCGACAAACATTGGAAAGCCGAGAAAAGTTGCAACAAGCTCTCTAGATGGTCAAATCCACTCGAGAACTGTCAACTTCAATGATGTTAGGACATCAAACTAGCAGAAGACTTGAGATGAGTGCAAAAGGTCACATTGAATGACACAGAATTAGCACTGAGAACTTTTGATGCTGGTAAGGTGCGCGCGCAAAGGTATGTGTGCTCTCACCAACTCACAACTTGATTTTTGCTGGTGCATTATTCTCACTGATCAACTTAATCATCGAATGACCAATATTGAATTGGATCTTTGACAGCACTCAGTTTGTGCTTTGCAGATCGAATCCAAATCCTCCAACACAAATGCAAAACCTCGACAAAATTACCTGCTGTCAATTGCAATGGGGACTAAACTGCTGAGGCCATTTTAATTGCATAAAAAGATCTTTAAAAGTTCTTTTGCGCTATGTGGACTGGTTTCTCTAGTTTCATATGCATTTTCCTTTATAACTTTTCTTTTCCTCTTCTTATGGTAATCACCTAAGACGTTTAGTATTCTCGAACAACTCGAATTTCTTTTCTTGCAGTAGATGAATCCTTGTGCCAAGCGCCGATTCTGATCCTTGCATAGTTCCATTAGAAGGTTGGGCAGGCGGTATATATCAGTAACCTCTTTATTATGGCAGATACATGATTTTGCCATTGAAAGGACACTGGACTCCGAGCAAAAGAAAGAGCCAGAGCCAGAGGCCCCTTATGGGCTGCGAGAGCGATATGCAAGTCTTAGATTCAACTCTAATAGGCTTCAGCGCTTTTATTTCTTCGAACTTTATCAATGACATTTAACCTAACTCGCTAACTCGCAGATAACTCCGGTGGGTAACTTTAGGTCTTTTAAGGAGACTGAACTATATTGACCCTGCCACGAAATCAGATGTCATCTTTGCACTCTGCCCGTCATCTAGCTTGGCCTATAAATATCAAATTTCTCAAGTAGCCCTTTTCAAGAAGCAATTGCAAGCTCTGATACCATTTGATACAAGTCATGCGACACTAGAGTTACCACTTACTGCCTACCGGTAAGGTAACAGAGCCAGAAGATCTCATCAATGAACTCAAAGCTTCCTTAGTGTGCATCATTCTAATCTTCTCTCTGTCGTTACAATTTTATCAGATGTCTAGCACCAGACAATCAACTCAAACGTTTCTCCTAAAGGCAGTACGGGATAGAGAGAGAAAAAAGGGCTCGAAGCACAGGTGATTCAGAGCACAGGAAATTGTAATCCGGACTCACAGATTATAGGACCTTAACCTTTAGTTTTGACTTTTATTCTCATTTTAATATGAAAGCCATCCTGGACTAGAGCCATCTCAAACACGAGATCACAGAACAGAGATTTTCTTGCATCAGATAACAAGCCAGGAAAAAAATTTAATCTCTAACTGAAATCCAGTGCTGCACAAACATCACAGAACAGTTCAGAGAGAGGGAACCCAATAACTAGCAACACATTTCTCTCTCAGCGAGTTCTACAATTCTTTTGCTAATTTAGAGAAACCGTAGATCAGAACGAATGGTAAGTCTTCCATATCAGTCGCCTCGAGCCCGCTAGCAAAGGTTGCAGAAGATGTAATCGAGGCAGCTGTCCGAACAGTCAAAGCAGCAGGAGCAACTGCATCCCAAGATCAACCAAACCGCAACGTTTCGAAAATTTGAGAGACAGAAAGGGACCCAACTTTTCTAGAATAAGAACTCCACAAGACCCGAAAGGAAAAAAAAAGAAAAGAAAGAAAATTCATAGTTACCACTCGTTGATGGCTTTGTCCTGTCCGTCCTCTGTCACTGAGTAACTCTTGCTAATGTTCTGGGTCGGAGGTGGCTCCATCTCTCTCTCTCTCTCTCTCTCTCTCTCTCTCTCTCTGTGGATGCTGTTGAGGTTTGACGCTTCTTTTTCTGCTTCTTCAACGAGGAATTTGATGGACAGGGATGGGGAAATCTGGAGATGATGGTGGGGGGATATTATGTTTCACGTGATTGCACTAGCGAAGAAAATAATCGATATTCCTTTCTTCTTTTTTTCTAATTACTTAATATATTTCTTAAGGTTGAAAGGCAATATACTTTCCGTGACCTTGTGTTGACCCAAACCATGATTAGAAAAGATCAAATAAAGAAAAGATAAAGGAGTTATTCTATCGAAATTGGCAGCATGCAAAAGTGGAATGAATGACCGGGGAAGTGCTGGACTTGTGAAGGTTTCATTTTATTGTATGTTTTCGTGTTTCATCTGACACCGGACTTATGGAGGTGAGAGGCTCGATGGGGTGTTTTTTTATTATCTTTTTCGTCGGTCCATTCTTGTCGATTATAATATTCAAATGAAAGTGCATGATGTGGACGTTGCAATACCAATCCACTCATAAAGTAGACACACACACACGTTATCGTCCCTCTAAAGTTTTGAACATGTTTGTTTTTATTCGCATTTATATTTTTTTTGAAAAATAATTTGCAAGAACCATTTCCAAATTGTATTTTCTCTTATCAAGTACCTCCTCACATTTCAAAACGTATAATTATCATTGTCGCTCTTTATATGCAATTTCGAGTTGTATCTCTCACCCACATAAAAGTTTATTAAATTGTCGATTTCTTTCTCAAATTACCCCATTCAAGAAAAACTCCATACCCACCTATCTCTCCTAGGATAGACCTAACGTCAGTCTCCCTCTCTCCTGTGTGCTCCATTGCCAAACCTCCGGAAGATTGACCAAGTTAATTACAATAAAAATTTGAAGCATCCATTATTATCATGCAAATACCAAGAAAAAAGCTCTTTAAATTATTATTCTATGGAGTATTATCTTTGCCTTGAATACATGGAATAGTTAGCAAGTACATCTGATTACTCCTTGCTCAGAAGATCTTCACGCAAGTTAATAATTGGGGATAAGTACAGAAGAAAGCAGTTATGAAGGAAAAATAGAAATATAATGGGTATGGAAGAAGCACCTAGAGTTTAAAAAAAAAAAAAAAAGTTCTTTGTTAGAGGGCCAAGAGTAAATTTGTCGTTTAATAAATTCAAAACCAAAAAAAAGAAAAGATAATAATAATAATAATAATAATAATAATAATAATAATAATAATAATAATAAATCAAGAGGTGAGCCCCACAACTAACCTAGTCTTGGTTGTGCGGGCAGAATTACAATCGAAATTTTTTATAGTTCTAAAAACATTTTCAAGTGAAACCCAGGGATGTTGTCGTCAATCAGCGTGATAAGGAGTGTCTGTAGCATAAAAAGTTGTAAAAAGCTTGAGGCTCTTCTTCTTTCTTATGTTGATATAACTAGTTATGAGAAGAACTTAACCGTAAACAACTACAAGTCATCTACGACCAAACCTCTGTAGTAATTCTTAAAATATTTAACATACTGTTATCCACGTAACTTCAGTGCTTAAGCTGAAACTTAGTCAACATGCAAATACGTATTATCGCGGTACGCGTCATCGTCATCTTGCATAAGAAGTAAATTAATCACTAGTTCACATATTCTTGGAAGAAAATACATGCAAAATTCAAATCTCACATCTATCTCCTCAAGAAATTTGTCTACCATCTTAGTATGGTATTTTTCATAGTGAGTGCCATCTCAGCTTTTGCCCTTCCCCAAAATTGGAAGTGGAATCTCTTGGTCATCAGATTGACATTAGATGGTCGGCTATATTTTAGACTAGCTTGACCAGGCACGAGGAATCTTGGCATTATTCGTCATTAGTGTGGCCAGATTGACAAAGTCGGTACTTACCCATTAGGACCTGTTTTAGTGGAATTGGGCTGGAGGTGACCAATCATTCCTTTTCTTCCCTGACATACATCGATAACGGTTATCAGATTGAATATTTATATAGGTGAACCACCGACCTTAGGTGTAAAAGGAAACAATTGTAAAAGAAAACAAACTTTTAATTTTTTTTAAAGGGATCATATGTTTTGAAGATTTGATGCTTTATAAGGGAACGAATGGGGATTTTTGTGGACGAGGAGATCTGAATCGACCACCGGTAAGCGACATATTAAGGATATTTTCCATTTAACTTAAGGAGTTATTCAAGTTATCGCGTGTTTGTCCTTTTCACTTAAGAGTACGTTTGTTTGTGTTTTTGTTCAAAAATAGTTTCAAGAAACAGAAATAGAAAAGACTATTTCTGTTCTAGGAAATAATTTTTTACCAGAAAAACGCGTCTGGTAAACTTGTTTCGGGAATAAATAAAAAAATCGAAACACGTTTGGTAAATTTGTGTTCTTTTTTTATTTCTTTTAATTATTTAATATTTTTATTTTATTTTTCATTTTATTTTCTTTCTTTTTTCTTTTTTTCTTCTTTTGGCCAGTTGCCAGTCTGGTGGCCCTCGACGGCGTCACTGGCCCTCGACAGCCGGTTGCCGGCCATGGCCGAGGCCGACGACCGGCCAAAGAAAAAAGAAGAAGAAAAGAAGAAAATAATATGAGAGAAAATTTATTCTTAAAAATTATTTTAGAAACAAGAAACAAGTTTTATTTTGTTTCTTGTTTCTGTTTCAAATGTATTCCCGAGAACAAAAAAATGCATTTTGAACAAAAATACAAACAAACGCGTTTCTATTCTTTTTTTGTTTCCCGGAAAAAAAAAAACAAAATTTTTATTCATAAACAGAAAAAAGAAATACAAACAAATAGGGCCTAAGTCTTATGTCCGAATCACCTGTGCGCATTCTCTTGGGCTTTTTCACCTAAGACCATGGGCTTGTATGCCCTGGAAATTAACCAGCGGTTGTGGGACTGATGGATATCGTATATAGTGAGGATCTAATCGGGCGCTCAATTAATATCGGACATTCCACTTTTAGCAAAAGAAAGATATTTTACAAGCTAGAGAATTGTGAGTTTGTTCTTCGCGTTATGGCATTTGATTATGACTTACACTTATAACAAGTATAGACTCAAATGAGGCATTCTAGCGACAATTTAGGTTGAAAGCCTCTAGATAATCTTTTATATTGAAAATTCCTGTCGCCATAGCTAATCAACGGCGATGAAAATTTGTCTTCGTCCTAGAAATCTTATGTCACTTGATTTAGAAAAAGGAAAAATAAAAATTTGTAATCCACAAAATTACTGCAAATCTCAATTATGTTTACTTACATCTCTAATTTTTCACTCTCTTTCTTCTTTATCCATTCAAAACTTAATGTTAAACATTTTTTTGTAAATTATAATTTATTGCCTATCCTTTCGAGTCATTAATTATATATACTCATGTTGTATACTAATGAATAATTCTGATTTAACAAAATCAGGACTACGAATGATGACTTGAACTATTTGGAGTACTTGGAATATGAAATTCGAAGTCGCATCTGTTACCTCGATTCAACTTCTTCCCTATTTCGGCTTGCCAAGATTCCTCTTCGTGAAAGATTGGATCGGGCAGAAAAGTTTCGTGGGCCAACAGGATGAGGCCCATAAATATTTCTGAACCGTTGGCTAGATTGGAAGCATTTTGTTTGAGCTGCTGGGTCAAATGTCTTAGGATTAGTCAGATAAGTAAAGACTTTTATTCGGTACACTAAGGGCGCATTTGGCAACCAGCCAACAGTGAAAATTTATATTTTTTTGTTCCCGAAAGTAGATTTGGAACATAAATTTGTTTGATAATTTTTTTGTTTCCGAGAACAAATTTCTATTTTTTTATTCTTGGAAGTAGATTTGAAACATAATCGAGAAGTAGAAAAAAAGTTGATTTTTTGTTTCTGAGAACAATTCTAAAATCAAGCCAACCTATTTTTTCTCTTTTCTCTTCTTTCTGATTGTTCTTCTTCCCTCTCTCTTCTTCTTCAACTACTGCCGCCACCGCCGCCAGTCACCAGCAATCGGTTGGCAAGGTCTGACAAGCTAGCCAGAGGCTCACCAAGCCAAGGCGAGGTTCGGCGAGGCCTGGCAAGCCTTGCTAGTGGCCAGGCGAGCCTCCCTCGGCCACTAACGATCCTCACCCAGCCGCCAGTGGGGATCAACCTCGTCAGGCTACCATGAGGTTGGCGTTATCGGGCCAAGGCGAGGCTGACCTTGCGGTAGCCTAGTGAGGTCGAGCCTCGCCGGCGGTTAGGCGAGCTCAGCCTCGCTAGATTTGGGCGAGGTCGCTAGCCCAGCCAAGGCACAGCCGAGCCTCGCCCAGCTGCCGGTGAGGTGGGCGAGGCTCGGCTGGTGAGGCACAGCCTCGCCAAGGGCCAGTGATGCTCTGATGAGATCGCCAGCCCTCGTCTGGCCGGTTGCTGGTCATTCCAAGGCCGACGACCAATAGACCTTGAAGAAGAAGAGAAAGAAAAGAAAAAAATGAAAAGAAGAAAAAAGTAATAAAATTACTTAAAAAATGATTTGGATTATAAATTTTCATAATAGAACCAAACGCAATTCTATTCCGAGAATAAAAATTTTGGATAATTAACAAATGACTTAAAATGCTTAAAAATTGTTCTTGAGAACAAAATCAAAAAGAATAATTTCTAATAAAAAATTGTTCTCAAAAACATAATGATTACCAAACGCACCATAATAGTATAAAAAAAAATAGTTACACGAGCAAGGTTCGGGTGCTAACATGTTTAATTTTTTTTAATTTTAGTATATGTAGTTATTCTATTAATAGATGAAAGTTTCTACTCCGTGATTAATTGTGTAAAAACTCTTTTATACTAGCCGTGTATCTCACGTAATATTTTGTTAACAAAAGCTATATGGAAGAGGACAAGATCCATTTCTATTCTTCTTTTAACACCTTATTTCATTTCTTACCATGATGCCATGTTTAGTCAGAGAGTAATGGTGATCTAAATTCTCCTCCTCCTCAACGTGGATGACACATTACCATAATTAGGATTTGGGGCAGTTTTTACACCAACTTGATAGGCATCCTAAGTCAGATTTGAGTTGTCAGATCTCACAAGGCCCACGTAAGACCCAACATTTTCAATGTCCATATTTGTCATTCTATCAGGGCATTGAAAAAATATTCTCTCCAATGTCAAGCCTTGTGGTCAATTGTTCCTCTCTACCGCTTGTGTAGCTTTCTCTCTACCACCTTTGTAGCTTTCTCTACCTCCAGTGTAGAAATGGTTGCTCCTCTACTATTAACCTCGAAATCTCCCCATACTAACATGTTTAATCCTCCCTAGCAACCTCTTCCACCCATCTAGCACTTCTGTTCTTCACCTTTCTTATCTTTCATTCCGAATCGAAGAAAACCCACAAAACCCTAATACCCAAATCAACATTCCACCCGTCTGGCGTTTCCCATCTCCACCATACCTGTCTTCATCATAGATTGAAGAATACCCACAAAACCCTAATACCCAAATTGACTTTCCACCCATATGGTGTTTCCTTTTACTCCTAATTTTTCAAGTCTCTATCACTTTTCTTCCATCACAAATCCCACCCTTTGACCACCTCACTTGGTGCTTCAATCTAACAACCCGATAACATTGTAAGAGCTCCCTTCAAGCTACCTATTGCTATGCCAAAGAGTTTGTGTTCTCCAGGGCTCAACATTGCAAATCCTCCTCATTAGGGTAATCTTCTTACTATAATTTTCTCGGACAATAGTTGTGGATTGTTATTCTCTTTATTGTCCTGTACAAGAGAAATCGAAATGGATCATGAGCATGATGAAGAAAGAAGAAAGGCGGCGCAAAAGTCTTGACAATTTGTGGTCCGAAGATGATATTGTTGATGTGCGAGATGGTATTTATAAAGAAAAACTGAATGAATGCAAGCTGACTTTGTTTGGGAAGCTATACTCTAAGCCAAATGTGAATTTTCAAGCTTTCCTTAATACTATGTAGAGAGCTTGGAAGACTGAAATGTGGAATGCACCTTATTAGAGCTAGGGTTTTTCTCGTTTTCCTTTGCCTCTGAAGCTGATAAATAGAGGGTTCTAAACTTAGGGCCGCGGTCATTTTCCAACAATCTTTTAGTTTTATAGCAATGTCATCTAGATATGCCTAAATTATGCTATGAGTTTACCCATTGTGCTTTTTGGGTACACCTTTATGGTCTCCTATTTGGTCGAGTTACTCATGAAGTTGTAAAGGATGTGGCATCGAAAATTGGAGAAGTCATGGAGATGAAATTAGAAGCCAAAGGAAATAGCAATTACAAGGTAGGCAAAACACGAGTCAACCTGAACCTGATTGCCCCTTTAAAGATTGAAGTCATTATTGACTTGGGTAGAAGAAAGGTTTGGGTAGAATTTAAATACAAAAGACTCCCGCACTATTGTTACTCTTGTGGAAGAATTGGGCACCATGCCACCTTTTCTATAGAGATACCATATAAAGATTCAGGCCTTGAGGAAAATCTATCTGAAAAGTTTGGGCAATGGTTGAGAGCGAAGGTAAAGGAACTAAGTCCGTATGGGAAAATCTTCTATGGCAAACAGGATTTCATTGATGAGGAAGAGGATATGGTGATAGAGACCCCTTCATCCCCTAAACCTGAGGTGTCTAAGAAAACAATCTTGTCTATTTGTAAGAAGCAGCTTGAGGAGAGTGTAGCACAACCGACGGATACTCATTCTTCCTCATATTTAGCCTTAATAGTTATTAAAGATAAAGGAAAATAGAAGAGGGGCAGTAGCTGCTTGGATGATGAATCTTTATTGGTGTGCTATAAAGAACAGTTGAAGGAAACAGAAGTTAACATGCTGGAAAATTTAAAGGCTGCTAAGGGAATTACAAGGACTAAACCTAGAAGTACTAAGCTTTCCCCAACTAAGAAAGAGAAAAGATTCTGCCCTTATGGAGCTCAATCCTCAAAAATCCCGATTTTAAACAACTTACAGCTTGTTGAGACTCCCATTGAGGTAGAGAAGAGGTCAAATCAATAGGCTTTGGTGGCTAGCCCTAATAAGACATCGGGTTATCCATGAAGTTTCTAAGTTGGAATTGTCAAGGGTTTGGCACACCCTTGACAATTCAAGCATTAAGAGATTTAGTGACTCAGGAAAAGTCCAGTATAGTGTTTTTAATGGAAACAAAAAATTAAGAGCAAATGGTGCAACGAGTTAGAAGGCGACTCAAATTTTAGAACTGTTTTTTGGTGAATCTAGAAGGTTTAGCGGGTGGATTGGCCACTTTCTGGGATGACCATGTAAATTTAACAATTGAGGAATATTCGGGGACTTATATAAAATGTCCATTGTCAATTATTAGAACTAAGACAACTCATGAAAATCACCTTTCTGTATGCCCCCAACAAATTCAGAGAAAGAGTATTATTATGGGAGTCGATCCATAAAGACAGCATTACAAATCAGCTTCCCTGGCTATGTCTAGGCGATTTTAATGAAGTTTTATACCATTGGGAGAAAGAGGGAAGAAGGGTGGCTGAGCGTTACCGAATGACAGCATTTAGGAATTTTCTACATGCCTATTCTTTAATAAATTTGAAAGTAAGGGTTATGCATTTACCCAGACAAATAATAGAGAAGGGGATGCCTTTGTTAAGGAAAAGCTAGATAGAGCAGTTTGTACAATGGAGTGGAGATTAGTATATTCTAATACAAAATGCCTAGCCTTATCAGCTCTTGACTTTGATCATAGCCCACTTATTTTGTCACTTTTCCCAAGGATGGAGGATGAGGAATGCGTACAAATAGTGAAGAAAGCTTGGGCTTCAACAAATTCTGAAAGGATTAATATTGTAGATAAGTTGAATATAATGACCTAAATTTGGTTGAATGGAGTAAAAACAGATTTTCTAATGCACACAAGAGACTGCATAGTTAAGGAATAAGCTCTAAGTGCTGATGAATAATCCTAAGGGGTCAATTAATCATGTGAACGTCCAAAGGATAAACCAAGAAATTGAGAGTCTATGGTGGCAAGAGGAGTTATATTGGGGGATAAGATCAAGAATTAGCTGGCTTAAATGGAGGGGATAGAAACACTAAATTTTTTTCATGCTACTACTATCTAAAGAAGAATCCGGAACAGAATCACCATGTTGAAAAATTCAGAAGGGCAATGGATGAGAGACGAGAAGGTTATCAATGAAATAATAGGGGAGTATTTTAACGATATGTATAAATCGGAGGGGAACAGAAATTTTCAACCATTATTAGATCAACTTCCATGTTTGGTTGATGCAGATATGAATCAACAACTGATACAACCGATTACAATGGATGAAATCATAGCTGCAGTATATCAATTAAGAGCTTTCAAAGTTCCCGAGCCTGACGGGTTAAATGGTATATTCTTCCAACATCATTAGAAGGACTTAAATCAAGAGATTTTCAAGGAGGTGCAGCAATTTTTTGATATGGGATACTTAAACCCTGAGCTTAACAAAACATCAATAACCCTCATTCCAAAAACCTAAAATCCAGAGAAGCTAGAACAATTCTACCCTATAAGCCTATGCAATTTTATCTACAAGATCATCTCCAAGATGTTAACGAATAGGCTGAACCCTTTACTCCCCAACCTAATTGCAGCAGAACAAAGTGCTTTTGTAGGAGGATGCTAAATTCAAGACAATATCTTGATAGTATAGGAGGTTTTACATAGACTAAGAACACGAGAGAGGAAAAAAAATGTTCCAAGCGATTTTAAAGTTAGATATGCAAAAGGCCTATGACCGAATAAAGTGGAATTTTTTCCGAGGGTGCCTAATTAAGATGGGTTTTTGTGGAAGGTGGGTGAACTGAGTAATGCAATGTGTTTCTATGGTATCTTTCAGCATTAAACTTAATGGGGAGCCTATGCCTTTTTCATTCTAGTGGCCAACGTACTCTCTTTCTTGATAAAGCAAGCAATTTCAGTAGGTACTATTCGAGGAATCAAATTGAGTCATAACTACCCTACTTTGTCGCATCTTCTATTTGCGAATGACTATTTTTTTCCTAGACGAAACTATAATGGAATGTCAGAATCTAGTGACTATTCTACATCACTACTGCTTTGCTTTTGGTCAAGCTATTAACCTAAACAAATCCGAGATATACCCAAAAAGTTTGAAGAGGAATATAGCTTATGAGTTACGAGTTCCAATAATTGACAAAACAGGTAAATATCTATGCATTCCATCAGACTGGGGGGGATCGAAGAAAGAGATGTTCGCTTGGATCCTTGCTAGAGTTAATATGAAATTGGAGAGCTAGAAAGAAAACTTATTGTCCAAAGCTGGGAAGGAAATATTGATAAAGGCTGTGGTGCAGGCACTTCCTCGATACGCCATGTCCATATTTAAAATTATACTTTCGATTTGTAAAGCTATTGAGAGGAAAATTGCCAATTTTTAGTGGAGAACTAGTAACAAAACAACGAGTTTACACTGGAAAAAATGGGACAGTTTAAAGCTTAGAAAGGATGAAGGAGGCCTTGGCTTCAAAGATTTAGGGGCATTCAATAAAGCTATGTTGGGGAAAGAAGCATGGTGATTAGCTTAGCAACCAGAAACGTTTTGGGGTCAAGTTATGAAGGGATTATATTTCCCACAAGGGGATTTTTGGAATGTTGGAAGAGGGTACCATTCTTCGTGGGGTTGACAAAGTCTCATAGGGATACTCTATCTCCTAGAATCATGTGGGCGGTTGGTAATGGAAAGAAAATCTCCATTAGAAATGACAAATGGCTAAAGAAAGGTCTGCTTGGTGGTCCGGCAATAAGGAATGAGCCACTTGAAGTGGCTAATTTGATGGACATTGAGGAAGGAAAATGGAATGAACCCTTGATTAATACTCTGTTTGATGAACAAATGGTAACGAAAATCTTTACCATTCCTATAGGTTTATTGACTATAGAGGATAAATTAGTTTGGGTTGACAACAAATCAGGGAAATACACGGTTAAAAGTGGATATTTCAGTAATAGGAGCCTTACGACTAGCACTCTCACTACAAAAGCATCATCTTCCTATTAGGCAATTAGCTTTGTGGAAATACATTTGGAAAGCATGAACAACGCCCAAAGTTAAAATCTTCCTATGGAATGCCTGTTATAACGCCCTACCTACCTTGGAGAACCTATATAGAAGGAAGATCATACATGCACCTGTATGCCCATTATGCAAATAAGAACCCGAGACAGTTGAACATACCCTGCTACCTTGTCCCTGGACATCACAACTGTGGCGCCAACATCCCTTGCAAATTTGTATCAAAAGAATGGGTCTTACTCAGTTTGATGAGTGGTTAACTAAATTAAGGGAGGACCCATGAACCTTGCCTCAGTTTGACCTCATTGCAATGACCCTATGGTATGTATGGAAGGATTGAAACAATGCAATCTTCAAGAAAATGCCCCTAAATTCACAGCAAACTTTAGACAGAGCAATAGCCCATAATGACAGCTTTCAGACTTGGAATGGCAACAAAACCAGAGGAGGCAAAATAGCAGAACATACTCACAAGTGGCAGAAATCGAAATTTGTGTCTTGAAGCTTAATGTTGATGCCTCTTTCATTGCTAACTCTGATGATCCATCCCAAGCCGAGAACAGTACAGAGGAGGTTTTCGAGCAGCTGTTCCCTTCATTCGAGATTCCAAAATTTCACCATGAACCGAGATGAACAAAGATGCGAACAGAGGAGGAGCTGAGACCATTATAGAGGCGAACGACGGAGGATCTCCAGTGGATATCTCCTTTGTTCAAGCATATGATGTTCCGACCTGAGTAAAGATGAATAGAGGGCCAAACAAAGGAGAACCCACAACGATGAGCAAGGCAAACATAGGAGGATCTCCAGCGGAGGTCTTGTTCGTTCAAGCTTTTGCAGATCTACTCCGAACCGAGACGTTCACAGAAGCGAACAGAGGAGAATCTCGATTGGATGCCTCACTTGATAGAGATTCCGAAGACCGACTCTAATATGAGACAAACAGAGGACGGTCTCGAGCAGCTATGGCCTATGTTGTCCGAGATGCGTCCGAAAGGCTACTCGATGGGTTCTCCAAAACAATTGAAGCGAGCTCACTGAAACAAGCAGAAGCTATTGCGTTGGTTGAAACCCTAATTTTCCTCCTCCCTAGATCTATCAAGAACTTGCAACTTGAATATGACTATAGTGTACTTGTCCATTATGTTAAATCCTCTAATATGCTAAATTGGGAAGTACAATCCCTCGTGGACCAGGCCAAGGAGCTAAAGAGCAAATTTTCAGGCCTCACCATAGCCCATTGCTGCTGGGATTTGAATATGATCACGGATTGGTTAGCCAAATCCCAAAGGCTAAACAATTTACCTAGGAATTAGGTCGCCCACCCCTCCTCTACTCTCTTTGATATGTTATATTCTTATGCTCTTGATGTATTTTTACCATCTTTCGTTAAGTAATGAACATCACTCGTATTTTCGACCAAAAAAAATGTCAAGCCTTGTGCTTCACCATCATTCAGTCTGACTGTTTGAGGGAGTCTGTTGTGTGGGATCATGCTTTGTTAGAATGTTTGGGATCCTGTATGACATTATCTTGTTATCACACAAGATCAACAAGATCTTAATAACTATCTCGAATGTGATCAAAAACTCTTGATTGAGATTCATTGAGAAAGTGCTTTATCCATTATTATATTCAGCGATGGTGACGTATAAAAAACGTTGACTAATCCTATGCGAGAGTTTTTGAGAATTATATTTAGTAACTAACTAGTTACACCACGTCGGTGATGTAATCAGTACACTAATTACTAGCTCTATCATGCACACGCTTAGTTCAAAGAATAAGAAGTGGAGGAACCCTATTTTTACTCACACATATTTTCTTACATTATTAGACGACAAAAGTGCGCATTGAACTCGAGCAGCCTAGCTTGCAATAATAGCCAATATCGTCGCCAAACATTTGACCAACAGAAACGCGAAAAGACTGTTGCCAACGGAGCAAAGAAGCGGGGTTTGTACGAAACTGCAGCTGAACTGTAATTGGACCATGTAGTCATGTAACTTTTATATCCGGAAATACGTATTTTAAAACTGCAACATACTAAAACTGAATGAAATAGCTTTCTAAAAGCTTTAGTAAGCTATTATGGTTGCGAAGATGCTGCAGTTGTGGAGTGTTTGTCAAATCTTAGTAGATCATCTCTATTCACAACTGAAATTGTTACAGGGAAAGTTACCGTATAGTCTTTGAGAACAAAATGGACGAAGTTGTCAGTCCCGTCACTAAAAGAATCTAGAACTACGTGAGGAGATATTATTCCTTGTTCGTACGATTTTATTGATTTAAGGTAATTCTGGATTATATTTATAAAAGAATGATTTGAGCAATATAATTGGCCTAAGTTATTGTAAGTTAATAGCGTACAGGCATGATCAGTGCGTACTCCTTAGAGATCGAATATACTCAAATCTTGTTTATTTCATGAAAATGAATAATTTGAAAATTAATTTTCTAAAAACAATTACTTGTATCTTGTAAAATAATTGGTTAATAAAATATATTTTTATTATTAATAAATATATATTTAAATATTTTAGTGGACAATGAAAAAATTTCATTAGTTTATTTTTGTAAGCAATACAAGCGATCATTTTCCGGAAAATATTTTCAAGCCATTACTTTTTCAATAAATAAACGAAGCCATTGAGGAAAAAAGATGTTGAGTTTTAGATCATTGAGTGCACCAAATAAAAATTATATATATTAAATTAGGAATTTTGCATGTAATAGTTTGTGAATGAATGCCTTTGAAGGTTTAGATTTTAGAGCGTTAATTAACACATTTTACTGAAAAAAAAGTTAATCAATTGTAATTTGGGTATTTTTCCTGTTTAGCTAGTTAACCGGTGCTCTAAGAATGTTTATTAAAATATCTATGTATTGAACAAGCATCCTATTAGGCATATATCTCATGGTCCAGCCCTCTAGGTTTCTCCTCTCATTATCCAAAAAAAAAAGATTACACACACGCCCCATTCATATATTCAAGCGACATCTAAACTGGAGGGCAGTTTATGTACTGGATAATAAATAAATAAAAAGTACAGCTCTTGTCCCCAAATTTCCTTTAAAGATGTTAGCACCATCAATCGCGCGTGGACCATGTGCCTTGGAATTCCCAAATTTGAGGGTTTACATTATACTATGACCATAGTAGAATGTGAAATAATTAGATAACATATACGGTCAACTACTACGAGCAAATTATTGTGCTATAACCTTCTCGAAAGCGATGGCTGACAAGTCGGAAGAAAGCAACTCGTGCACACCTTTAACTCGCACATTACCAAGAAAGGATAATATATCTAGTAAGAGAAACAACACGGCAAGTTTCCTGTAACACTTATTTAAGCACCGTAATTCTTTTCTTTTCTTTTTTTTCACAAACATTTGAGTGCAAAAATTTTGCAAATCATTCACTTGAGTACAATTGACAACTTCTCTTATAAAAAAATCCGACATAATCAACGTGACTCACAGGAAAAATCTAATCAATAAATGACTGCGGAAATCACGTGATTGGCTTCTCTGTGATCAAAGAATATCTAAGGCTTTTCTTTTTTAATAAATTGAGATCTAGTCAATGTCCATCTTAATTAAAATCCAACACGTGTGATATGAAAATGAAAGCTTCTTAACTTACCTAATGAACTAAAAGCTTTTCAAATCGACAGCGATCCCTTTCTGTCCGTTTGTGCTCAATTTCTACAGATAGCTGCTCACGCTACTCTTGTTAGCAAGTCAACAGCCAGTAACTGTTTATTTTTTTAGCATTATATGCCCCGTGAATTTTTTTTTTTTTTGGCCCTCTTCTAAAATAACATGCCTAACATGTAGTGACTATATTTGATGATTCGACACGTTATGCCTCATCAACTCCTAATTTCTGGTCAACAAGATCCAAATGTTTGGGTTGACCTTGTTGTGCCTTGTGAAAGTGAAAGTTTCTTAACTTAGGCGATGCGTTTCACACCATCATTAGTCTTGCTTGACAAGTCCAATTCGTAATCAATGACGCTTTTCATTTCGTTGCTTTACTCGTTTTGTTTGCTTATATTTTAAATCTATTCTTGAGTTTATATGTTAGTTACTGCTTTCATCCCCTCCGTTTATGTCTATTTCTTTATTGTCTTGGCTTCTCACGATAGAGCAACTTGTCCCCGAGAGTGCGTGAGAGATTGACCAGACGATCAAAGGGGAATTTGCCAACTGGCAATTGAGGAAAATGCCATGAGTATACATAGTGGATTTGAGTTTGATGAATGGTTTAGGGAAGTCTATAGTGAGAGATTAAAAAAAAAAATTGTACAAAATAATTTAATTATGCAACTAGGGATAAGTGGCGCTCGTAATAATGATATCGGTCAACATGATGCCCAATAGTAAAGGTTAGGTGGTAGGTAAATTAGAGATCTTTCAAGTTTATTATCCTCAATTACATAGTGTTAAGTTGGGATCCTTGCCAATAATCCGGGGTTAACTCTGCATAGGTCGTGCATGCGATGCATAAAGTGTACGTGCATCAAGTCTTTAGGCACAAACCCCTACTAGTAAGTTCGAAAGCAGGGTGATGAATAGTAATATATTTGTCATGTATGAACATCAAACATAATTTCTCGATAGAATTATGCATCCATATACACTCAGACATGAGACAAGCTGAAGAAAAGTTGGATTTACATTATTATTCTAAATTTAAAGAGGAAATAAATCCTTTTTCTTAGGTTTATTTTTGGTCAACTTGCTTTCATTTTCATAGAAAAATCACGGAAGGTTCGATGAGCATTCAGCAGTTTTACCACCAAGAACACTCCATGTTGGCAAAACGAACCTGTTGTTATCCTCACCTCATAGCAAAACTGCCCTCAACAAATGGAAATAGTCAAAAGAAAAACCCATGTGGAAAGTAAAGGGATAAGGAGAAATCACCCATTCTATCAAATCTATCAGAATAGGTCAACGCACCATAGTCACTCTCTACGCGCTCAACCCGCACTTTCCTGGGGACTTTCATTTTCCATTTGTTTCTCAAGATTATTTGTACGTAATATTCATTTTGTGTGAGTTTTAAGGTATCATAATTCGTTATCTACTTATTAGAACATTAGAAAGTATTTATGTGACTGGCTAATATTCAAGCACCTAAACAATAGCTATGAGCCGGGTAAAATAGGTTAGTCCACGTGTGCGGATACTCTGGCTCACATTTTTCATGTGAATAAAGATGATTGATTCATGCGACATGTAAAGAGCTGATAAACAATGCATCTTCAACAATTCTCCAACATTGCTTGCCATAGTTTGTTGATATGAACAGTATCGTAACTAGCATTTTTGTTATTAACGTCATAATAAGCAAGTAGTATATGTAAATTGTAAAATGAATAAGTCATGATTAGTAAAGATATCATTTGGAAAAGAAGACATTATTTGAAATAAGCAATTTCCTTTTAAGCTATCTGAAAACAAAAGCAACTCATTGCGTTGTAAAAGTCAGGTAAATCAGAACAAAATTTCATAAATTTTCATTGTCTTCGTTGAAAATAATGTTAATTGAAAATCCACTTATAAGCATTATGATTACTTCAGTTGATGTTCATAAATAATGTCTTGAGAATTTAAAAGTCTACATGGGATGTAATATATGTGTGTATACACACACATTTAATAGTGATACTCACAGAAAAAGAATTCTCTAGGTTATTCGCGCACACATGTGAAAAAATGAGAAAAAATAAAAGTAAGACGTTGCGTTTGGATTTAGTAATTAGGAAGGAAAAGATGGATTTAAATAATTATCAGAGGAAAGAAAAAGGGATTTGAATGGATTGAATTATAATATTGTTTTGGATGCTAACGAGGGAAAAAGAGAAATAAAAATTCTTTAATGCAAATAAGGGTAGAACTAAATTTGTTTACGAATCCGCAAATCCCTTCAAATTCTACATATAACTGACATGACCAATCCCCGCTCCTAATCATATCTCTCCATCTCTTTCCCCCTCTCTAAATACGATTGTGTTTTCAGAAGCCTCTCCCTTCCCTCCTAGTCCAACCTAACAAATATAGTGCAAAGATTTTTTTTTTTTTTGGGTTGCTACTATTTATGGAAAGGAATTCAAATTATTGTAAGATTATAAATATCTATCTTTTTATTTTTTTTAAAAGACTCGAGAAATATCATGAGATTTATGTACACTTTTTAAATTAGTATTTTATAAGTTGTGTACCATATTGTTAATCTAGGGTCCATTTATTTAGCAGAATATAAATGATTTAGAAATCATTTTCAGAAAATTAATTGCTTATATCGTTGGAAATATTTAGTCAATTAAAATTGTTTGCATTATTGACAATAATTGATGTCTATACATTTTCGTAAATGATGAATATATTTTTTTTGGTTCATTTATTTTTATAAGTAATATGAACGATGATATTTGGAAAAAAAAATTTCAAATTATTCATTTTTCAGGGAAAAAAATGCACCCTTACAATGGATGTTGGCTTTGGTTAGAGCTTTTATATGAAAATTTAAGGTAGGAAGATGTTTTGAGTTCGCTTTATGCTATAGGCAAGATATTATCTACATTTATATATTGAAAAATAATAGATTAGATTGCATTTCCTTTCGAAAAAAAACTAAAAGCACGCGTGACAATTCCTCTCAACACCCACATCTCTCTGTTGAATCAGAATTGTCTCTATCCGCTGCACTCTCTTCAGAGAGATAGAGAGAGAGAGAGGGAGAGAGAGGGAGATCGCTCAGGCTGGAGGAGACCGTCGACCTGGTACGTCATCCATCGATGCTGAACTTAATATCTTTCTCTGATTCGTTCGTTCGTTCCTCGAAATGTTTTTGCTGTTCTGGGTTTTTCTTTTGGGGAGGAGAATCGAAGGATCTGTTTTCTGAATAGAGTGCGAAAGTGATAGAATAGGTGAGAGAGGTTGCTTGCGATGAAATGATCTTTACAGAGAGAATTCCAGATTCAGATTTGAGCTCGCCCTTGAGAGACGAAATCGATGTGATGTGTTTTGAGATCAACATCCTGGAAAAGGAAAAAAGTGTTAAGATACATGTATATGAATCGAAAATCTGTGGCTTAGGCTGTAGCCTATTGAGTTTGGATCATTTCAAAATTAAAGTACAATTTTTCTTTTTTAATCAATTTTTCATTGTCAATTGAAACTTGAACTATAGGTGAATTGAATTGATTATGTAATGTATGATTTCACCCTTAAATGTCTCTCCTTCTCTTTGATCTTGCAGCTGCTGATATTCATTCTCTTTGACGGGGTTTCCTCGCATTGAGGGTGGACAAATGTTATGTCGTCGCTGAGCTCCCCGTGTGCTGCGTGCAAGTGCCAACGCCGGAAATGTACCCCTGAGTGCGTGTTCGCCCCCTACTTCCCCGCGGACCAGCCCCAGAAGTTTGCCTATGTCCATGAGGTCTTCGGCGCGAGCAACGTGGCTAAGCTCTTGAACGAGCTCCATGTGTCGCAGCGGGAAGATGCGGCAAACTCCCTCACCTACGAGGCCGAGGTCCGCCTCCGTGATCCCATCTACGGGTGCGTTGGGCTCATCTCCATCCTCCAGCACAAGCTCAACTTGCTGCAGAAGGAGCTCAGCAATGCCAAGAAAGAGCTCGCTGCCTACATGGGACCCAACTCAATGATGCCAGCCACAGTGCAACCTCCTGGGGCGATGTTTCCGGCCGGTAATCCCTTGTCGTCCATGATGGCATTGCACAACACGGTGCCGGTCATCACGACTAGGGGCAAGGGCGACGCACTATGGCATGGTGGAGGGTCGACGTTGGTAGACCAACAACTGTTGCTTGAAGAACATCAACTGGCGGCTATTGCAGCGGCGAGGGAGCAACAGAACATGGGTAGGGTTTGTGAGCAGCAGCAAATTAGGAGGCATCATGATCAACAGCAACTGCAAAGTCAACATGAAACTAAGTATCGCACAAATGGTTCTGACTGTGTTGGGGAATTTGTTTCTGCAATACAGTACCACACCGCAAATAATGCAATTCCTCCAGGCCCGGCTTCGCCATCACTAGCATTGGGTAGTTTCATGAACCCATACCACGAGCAAGCTCATCGTCTCTCGTTGAAGTCGGAACAAGCATGCATCGAAAAACATCAAGAGCAACGATCCGGTGGCATGGAGGGCCAGAATGATGATGTCGGCCTTTCCTGGTGAATGTTTTTACTTCATTTCCGCTAAATCTTATCTTAGATGCTCAGATTTTTCGGGGGCGATTTTCACATATTAGGTATGTGCCCTCTCTTTCTCTCATTCAGAAAGTGAGTGAATTCACTATTTCAGAATCATAAAATTATGGTTTTTTTTAATAAAGTTTAGCTGATGCGATGTAACTCATTTTGATATTGTACATACATCATATACCCGTTGGATGAAAAGTAAAAATCACAACCGTCTATACCTAGAGATCTGTTGAATGATCGGGATCTATATCATTTAAATCCAATGATAAAAAAAATTATAAAGTTGCAGTGCCTCTTAGGACCATAGAATCAAAGATTTCCTAATATTCATATCATGTATTTAAAGGAGTCAAGCCAATCAAACTCAAAGCCATGCACATGATAGGTACTCTTAAACTGAAAAAGTACAGAGCATGGAGAGGAGAGGAAAAAGGGAGCTGAAACAGGACACTGAAAAGTGGTTACAAATCTGGAGGAAGAGTCAAAATGGTTGACATGCAATGGCATTGGTAGGTTTCTGTCAAAAAAAAATACGAAGTCCTTTTCGACTTTGTGCTCCGGTGGTCCCTGTACCGGACCAGAAAGTCCTATTCACGTGCCAATCTCAATTATTCATAGGTAGATCTAATATCTTATATTTATACTTTGGGCTCTAGAGCATGATCTCAATTGTTCTTTATGTCAGTTTCACCCCCCATAAAAATTTGGAAAGTGAGTCGATCTATCCCGATTCGTTATTCTATCCATTGTGTATTTGGAGAAAAAAAATTAAACTATCCAAATTTTCATAACATTCAGAGCTTGGACGCTTTCAATATTTTCCCCATTTGATAATGTCGCTCTAAGTCACAGCCTAAATGGAAAGGCGCATGCTCTTTAGAAGGTCTAAATATTCATATTTCGAATTCCCATAACGTTCGAAGTGTCAATTGACTTTGTTGGAAAGCATTTCTGAATCCCACATTGGCATTTTGGTATCCTGCCGACCATTGTCGAGTTTCCGTCCCAAGAATTGTGTAAGATTAGGTCAAGGCAATGATTTACAGAACTTAAAGACTTTCTTTTCTTGTTCTTGAATAACGGAATAATGACAACATAAATTTCTAAACTTTTACTTGATTTGTAATTGAGTACCAAATATCTTTTTTGTAAATGTTCATTCAAGCATGAGAACTTTCAAAAAAAGATTCAATGTTAAGCTGCCATTAGATCATGTGTCATATCATGTGTTTTTCGCTGATGTCTTGCTGACTGAGCAAAATTGTGCAATGACGTGCTGATTAGTATTGCCAACTGAAAGCAAATTGAATCGAACATATTGTTTGTAACTTTTTTATTTAACCCTTTTGTCTTTCCTTTTCTTCCTGTTCTTCTTATTCTTCTTCAAACTTGTCCCAATAGCTAGTGATATCGCCATTGCAGCTGAGCTTAATGCATCGCCGTTGCCTCCGATCCCACACTTGGTTTCATCTCGCCTGGTCAGAGCACCTATCTTGCAATTCTCTTTCTCTGGCCTTTCACAGAGGTCTGGCGACCTCGGATCAGTGGTGCACAACCTCTAATCTGAGAAGTGCGACCTCAGATTTGAGTAAGAGACCCCACACGAAGATGGAGGTTGTTGGGTCGTCGATTGTGGTCGGTGGGTGTGGAGTTTTTGGTTGATGGTCAGGGCTGTGGTTCATGGTGGTCACGTGAGCACACGACTAATCTACATGGGTGTACTTCTGGGGGCAAAGAGATTGCGCAATTGTAGTAATTTTAATCCAGGCTTTGAGCCAGGGGAAACATGCTCACCGCTTGAGAAACCTCTTAGAGTTGAGGTCTCTTGCTTCGCCAAAACATAAAGGCTCTGTTGAAGTGACTTTATGGAATGTTAAGCAATCAATAATACCAAGTGTTTGCAAAATGTACGATAGACTCTTTGTCATTGAATAGGGTCTTGGGAAAACCGGGAAAAAACCATCAAGTTTTCATCCCATGGATCCTAAGCTTTGTACCCTTATTTTGGTAACTAAATATCATCTCACCATAAACAGCTTTGTGAGTTTATCTCTCATATCATCAAAGTTTTGCCGCTCGTTGCCCGTCTGCTATCGCCAATCTACACACTGCAGCCCCCCTTCTCTCTGAGAGTTCGGCCCCGGCCTCTCTCTCTCTCTCTCTCTCTCTCTCTCTCTCTCTCTCTCTCTCTCTCTCTCCTGTATAAGATGACAGCGCCTAGAAAGGGGACGGCAATTAGAGGCAGATGGGAACAACGGGTGATGATGGATGGCGGAAGATTAGGGTTTCCAAGTGATTGGGGGCTTGGCTTTGTGGAGAAACTGAGGGATTGGGATCTTTCGAAGGATGAAAATTATCTAAGGATGCGAAGATGTATATCTAAAAGCAGTGTGGTAAATGCAAAGATTACAGAAGCTTTTTTACATGTATTTCCTTATGGTTTTCTACGGTCCAATGACTATTATTTCATCCTTCTTATCCTGAAAATGAATGGAAGTAGTATTATGTTACTATAGATATAGAGTAAATTACAATAATATCAAGAAAATTATGATTACATCATACTAATGATCACAATCGGATTATAGATGAACCTTGATTGACATACTAATTACCGCAATTGGACTATAGACAAATCCCTTGAACGTGATCCTTCCATTTACATACTGGTTAATGCTTGTAATGTCAATTATGGTTACACCATACTAATTACCACAATTGGATTATAGACGAACCCCTTTTATGATATACTAGTTATCACAATTGGACTATAGACGAGCCCCTTGAATGTGATCCTTTTATTTACAAACTAGTTATTGCTTGTACAGTTAGTCACAACTACGACATACTAATTATCACAATTGAATTATAGACAAAACTTTGAATTGCATACTAATTACCACAATTGGACTATACTTGAATGTGATCATCTTATTTAAATATCAATTGTTGCTTGTTACGCCCGTTGGTACTTGTAATATTGTTTGGAAAATATACCAATACTTTTATAGAGAAAGTACGTTGGTATGTGATTTTCTATAAATATCTCATCTCATGCACGTTTGCTCAACTTGTGGATGGATTCTTCTTCTTTTGGAAAAAAAAAAACCGAATTATGGACATATAATATACACATTGTCTATACATAGGTAACTAAAGATACTTCAACTTTGAACTTATTTCATGTCGTTTCATTAGTTAGTTGATGATGTTAATAGGTCAAGAATCATTTGTATATCCACAACACGATCATTTCGATCTCACATATGTTGTTTTTTTTTTTTTTTGGTAGTTAGCATGAATTAGCAACAAAATTCAGCCGTTCGATACATCGTTACTACAAAATCTTCTAATTTAAGATATTCCTATCGTAATTGGTAAACTCTTCTTATTTGAACCAACGTAAGATCATGAAGATATCCTTATAATTGCCGCACCGAACTTTCTAGCAATTTTTTTAGAATGAACTTTATATATATACATATTGATCCGTATCTCCACTGGATAATTTTCATCCCTTATATTACTAATCACGCTTGTACTATTATTAGTTTTAGTCACTAAGATAATGAGTTGATTTCTTGAAAGAATTTCGGAAGGCCACCAGGATAACACCATTAGGTATAAATCACATCGATGTGTAGTGTAGGGTATTTGCTCAACAAGGATGATTGAATGATGGGATTATTTTCTTAAACAATACAAAAAATTAAAAAATAAAATAAAATTGCCACAGACACGGACACAGGCACACTCGCACGCATGTGTTGGTCAAAAAAAAAAAAGGACTCCTCCTTGGAGATCAGCAGCAGCAAGTTTTTTTTTTTTTTTTTTTTTGGGGGGGGGGGGGGGGGGTGGTGTTTTGTTTTTAACCCTGGGGCGCCCCCAAGAACTTGTCAAACCTAGGCGAAACCAACTTTCGTTGTTATCCCAAGTAACCAAAACGAACCGAGGAGGGGGAACAAAAAAGGAAAAAGTCAAAAACCCAGCGTGAATACTTTAAATACATGCTCGCATACATGGAAGGAAAATGAAAAGGAAGCCACAAATTCCATGGGAGCATCGGATTTGGTCAATGAGAGGGGGAGAGCTCCTGTCACTAATCCCCCCCTCCCTCCCCCCTATTTCCATACTTTAAAATAAGGCCAAATCCCTTCGCTTCACACCCACGTCTCTCTCTCTCTCTCTCTCTCTCTCTCTCTCTCTTTCTCTCTCTATCTATCGCTCTTGAGTTTCAGCGCCCCTCTTTGAATCGGCTTTTTGTCTCCATCCGCTGCACTCTCTTTCCACAGAGAGCGGGGGGAGAGAGAGAGAGAGGGAGGGAGGGGGGGGAGATTCATCGCTCAGGTTGGAGACCGTGGACCAGGTACGTCATACATACCGATGATGATTAAAACTTTGAGTTTTCCTTGCGGTTCTTTCTCTCTCCCTCTCCCTCTCCCTCCCTCCCTCTCTCTCTCTCTTTCTCTCTCTCTCTTTCTCTTCTTTGTTCTTTTTCTTCTTGGCCTTTCTCCCTTCTTCGTTCCAAATGCTTCGTCTTTCCGAGAGAATATTTTCTGGGTTTTGTTCGGGGTGGGGGTTGGAATGGAATGGACGAACGGCGGGGAGGATCGGAGGGAAAATCTCGTTCCTGGGCTGTTGATGCAGGAGGAGGGAGGAGTATGATACGACGTTGAAGAGAGAGAGGGGAGAGAGAGAGAGAGAGAGAGAGAGAGAGAGAGAGAGAGAGAGAATTTCAGATTCAGATTTGGAGTCGCGCGCTAGGGGCGAAAGCAAGAGGTAATTTATGAGGGTTAAGATTTATGACCAAACCGTCGATTCCCGTCCTCTCCTTGTCCCTAGATGGGGAGGAGAAGAGAACCTTTTTGAAGCGCTTAGGGTTAGGTTGCACTTCTGAAACCCCCCGCCGGACCCACCGGATCACACGGCTGCACTGACAGCCTTTCTCCGTTCCTAGATTGCGGTGATGGCGATGATTTGGTAGAAAAGATCTGACAAAGTTTCAATCGGCCTTCTTCTTTTTTTTATATAAGATTTCTCTCGGGTTGAGTGTATCATTTGCGTTCGCATCTGCATCTGGTTCGCTTCTCTTCCTACAAACCCGCTAACCCTCCACCTAACGACTTGAATTTCCTTTGTCTTGGTTTTGTTTTTCCGCCGGAATTTTTCCGTACATGGACTGTCGATGAACTCGATTAGAGTATTTCGCTGAATTTCGCTTTTTCGAGTGCTCGATTTGATTCGTACTCCTATGATCTTGCAGCGTCGCTCTTGACAGATCTTGGGTCTCTTCTCTTTGATGAGGTTCTCTCCCGACGAGAGATTGGGCAAATGACATGTCGTCGTCGAACTCTCCTTGCGCCGCGTGCAAGTGCCTCCGCAGGAAGTGCACCCAGGAGTGCGTCTTCGCCCCCTACTTCCCCGCCGACCAGCCGCAGAAGTTCGCCTACGTACACAAGGTGTTCGGCGCGAGCAACGTGACTAAGCTCCTCAACGAGCTGAACGTCTCGCAGCGCGAGGACGCCGTCAACTCCCTCGCTTATGAGGCTGAGACCCGCCTGCGAGACCCGGTCTACGGCTGCGTCGGCCTCATCTCTATCCTCCAGCACAAGCTCGACCTGCTCCAGAAGGAGCTCGCCTCTGCCAAGAAGGAGCTCGCCACCTACGTGGGGCCCCACGCGATGATACCCACCATGATGCAACCCTCTGGAGCTCCGCCGTACATGGGAAATCCTTCGATGTCAGCGGTGGTGCCTTACAACATGATGCCGATGATGGGGATCCCGACTGCTGCCGCTGCTGGCGGGCCACCGCTAGTCATCAGGGACCACCAGAGCCAGCAACAGCAGCAGCAGCAGCAGCAGGCGTTTGATGCGCAGCAACTCGCAGCCGCCGTAGCAGCGAGGGAGCGGCAAGAGATGATTAGGGCTTATGAGCAGCAGCAAATTAGACAGCAGCAACAGCAACAACTTGAAATCAAGTTCGACGCAAGCGGCTTTGACGGTGTCGGGAACTCGGTGTCTCCGTCCAGGTACAACAACCCCACAAGCAATGTAATCTCTCCACCGCCGGCTTCCCCGTCCCTGGCTTTGGGGAGTTTCGACAATCCGTACCAGGTTCAGGCGCACCAGCTCTCGCTGCAGCCACAACAGGGACAAGCACAAGATCAGCAAGAGCAAGCTCAAGAGCAGAGGTCTGGGAGCGAGGAGCGAACCAACAACAACAACGGTGGTCCTTCCTGTTGATGAACAATTTCCTTTTTTTGGCTAAGTTCTTGTTTCTTCCCATGCCGAGTTTCTTGAGGCGGTTTTTATGGTTCTAGGTACGTGTATCTCTCTCTCTCTCTCTCTCTCTCTCTCTCTCTCTCTGTGTGCCTTGATTGTACCAAAGGAATTCTTTATTACGTGAGCGATTCTTTTTGTCGTCTTCTGCATTTATGGGGTGTTGGTGCTTGAAGTGTGGAATCTGGTATTCTCTTTCATAAATTGACGAAGGTGGCTTTGGTAGGCAAAGGAAAGGTTGAGTTTCATGGTGGTTTTTGGGGGGGTTTGGTAGCCATAGATCGCAGCATAATGGACAAGGTTTTGCACGTGAAGAGATCTTTTGGAATTACGACAAAATGCACATGATTTCGATCCTCATAATAGGGAGACTAGTACTCAAGAGACCCATAGAGCCCAAGTTCTTGTCTATATTTGACGATTGAATCAGCAAAGATAGGTTTCGGGGGAAGATTTCTTTTGTTCTTCGCACACACAGAGAAATGTTCAATCCTCGGTAGCAGCTCTACGTCAAACTGTGGCATTTGATTGTTCAAGTTAATGCTTGCCCTCCATTTCACCACATCCTACGGCATATAGAATGACATAGAAAATGCTTATTTGGGTGATAACTTATGTGGGGAATATAGTTGATCCAGTGTCTTTGGAAGCTCCATTATATGAAATCTGACTTGAGATATCATCTAATGGCGACAAGGAAGAAAGTATTGTGATATATGTGATGAGAGGACTTAGCATTTCCTGAACTGCTTAGTTGGTTACTATAAGATCCTCTGCATATGCATATTAGCAAAAGGAGATCTTATGCATTGACTTTGGTGCTGTGATGCTTCCTGTTTTCCAAGAACGGACAACTCAAGCCGCATCACGATGGGAACCCTTTTATTTCAATAATCATCTATGGAAATTGATGTTTCTGTTGCTTTTGAGTTGAGCAATTAGTATAATAGCTATTGTTCCTTGTCCAATGCCCGAGATTTAGGCTCGTAATTTCTATGAGTTAGTGAAGCAACAATTTCACACAGTACAAAATCTGACTTTGGTGCGTTTTTTAGTCAAGACCTAAAGATGAGTAGAGTGAGATATCTAGGGTTTTGATCGAACCGAAATTATTGACTCCGATGGTTATTGCTTAAAATCATGTTATCCACGTAAGAAGCGCTACATTTTTATTGATTTTGTGAAAAATCAAACTAGGGTTTTATGTCAAGAGTTCTGCTGATAAACCCTCTCTCTTTTTTTGTAATTCTACTTCTTGTGCAGATCATACATGAGGAGAAACAAGCGGGGGACATTCAAAAAATGCAGAGAATGTTGTTCATTGTGCGCCAATGGATATATCCAGGCTCTGAAGCCTTTTTTCTTCCTGGGAGATACACAAAAAGTCGCTAGCGATACAGAACAATTTCTAGGAGCAAATAATTTTTTGGAGTACAATTTCATCCTTAGTGTAATGATGCTCATGCTTATGTCTTACATTGAAAAAAAAAATATTTGTAAATTTGTATCCAGGAAAATGCTAGTCCTCTCTCTCTTCTTCTTTTTTTTTTTTTCTTTTTTCGGCTATCGATTCTAAATCCATCGTCTTTGACCTAGATGTGTCGATTAATGGAACCTTTTTTTCTCGTTGATACCGTCTAAATGGTACTTAATTTTTCGTACTCTTAGGGACTTATTATATGTTGTCCACCAATAAAATAAGTTAAATGAGTGTCAATCTAACGGACTGGGAGTATAGTATAACATATTATCTCAAGGCATTTCTTTACTCAGTTCTTGTATTTATGGTCAATTAATGGCAAGGGTCAGCTTAAGCGTATCGATTTGTCAACTCAACTGTATTATCTTTTTCTCAAGATTTCCATCATGAGGCCGTTCTAATTATCACTTTGAATGTTACAAATCAAAATTTGAGGCAATGCTATGAAATGTTCGGTCCTGATGAGGTTCTTGAAATGGAATGGAAGCAATGTAGGAACAAAAGAGAGAATCTGACATTGATTGAGATATTATATTATTTGAAAATAAGTATCTGAATCGCATAATATGATCTTAAAACTTTTGGGATATAGCAATGCAATCTTTCCATTAATTTTTTTTAGATACATGGTTTTATAATGCCAAGCAGGAAATTAGGGGGAATGATCAAAAGGATTACATGGCAACTTTTCAAAAATAAAAATTTGATTAGGGATACATTTTGTAAATTGACATGTTATGATTCGATTGCATTTATGTGGGAAAGGCCTAAGGTTTAACTTTTCTTCAAATTGGAAAAAAAAAAAATTCCTTATAGATGTAACTCACAATCACTTCACAAGCAACTTGCCTTTTTTTATTGCAATTGATTTAACACATAAGTATTAGAATTAAATAAAATAATTTCTTCTCGACTTGAGTGGCTTGATGGCTCCAGAAAAAGTATCTGCACCGCGGAAAGTCACACCCTGGGTAATCAATATTTTATTTTTGCCCCTTATCTGGGTCATTATTTAAATTTTATTTAGTTATTTTTTGTTTATGTTTATCTTTCAGCTAGTTGACCAGGATTTAATACTCGAGGAGCCCATATTGACCGGCGGATCTAAACATTCAGTTCAATCTAATCTAACACCGCACCGTCGTATTTATCACTAAGTATAAAACATTAGATATTTTTTCGAGTTGTCCATAGTCCAATCTTTTCGGTTCATAGAATTCAGTGAAACGACTTGATGAGCATGTGCGATCCATTAATTTATAATATGTGCACTAATGTGTATTAAAAGAATAAAATTTAAGTTGATTTATGATCTCCATGTCATATAGTACACATCTAGTTCAATGCTCATATAGCTTTTTATTTTATTTTATTTTATTTTATTTTATTTTATATCGTTCATTTTATTTATTTGTTTATTTGTTTATGATGCTCGTTTAGCTTTAACTACCGCTAGCATGTGCAATCGCGAAGTAACTTAGTGCTCATCTATAGAGAAAGATTGAAGAGAGTTGTTACCGTAATCGGGCAACAGTGATATTTCAAGTAGATATTAGCAGCATATAATATATAATTTTTACATACAACATTAGATTTTTTGGTGAGCAATAAATTTTAAAGCAGCATAATACGTATGTATTTAATAAACATGTAAATACACGGTAGGTATATGAACAGGACTGCACGTTCACATAGATTAATTCTTTTCTAAATAAAATCGATATAATTGCAGAATAATGATGCCAATTGAAATTAGGATCTCATGCACAAAGCAGCCGTAAACACAAGCAAAGTTGCAAGAGACATTTATAAATTCTCTCAAATTTTAGAATATAATTTTTTGCAACCATTTTATAAAACCAATAAATAAATCCTTATTTTCGTTAGACATTAGAGATCATGTTTGACCTATTCTGATGTGTGCGGGGTACCTTGCACTAAAGTACAGATACCATGTAGAATAACATTTAAATAAATAATTATATGCATGTAATAGATAGTGTTAATAGTTAAGAATTTGATATGATGTATAAATTTGCGCAACTATGCGATGATCGAGACAAACTTAATTTCCTTTTGATGCGATACTTGGTCCTAAATTTTGCTCTTTTTTCTTTTTAATGTCAATCTCTTATTTATTTTTTTGGTGAAGGAATGTCAATCTCTTATTTGTTGGCACGCATCCCTACAAAGTACAAACCGCTATTGTTGCAAAGAATTTAGGTGTCGTAAATTGATTTGCAAACGATAGTTTCTCCATATATAATTGGGCTCCCAATATTCTTGTTCTAGCCCAAAAGCTGTCATGGTTTGATTTGTACGCTACCTTGTAGACTACATTTTCCCCATATATGTTTGGACCGCCAATCTAGTTATTGGTCAAGGAATGAAATAGAAGGCCCAAAATTAGGGTATAATTTATGTCATTTGTCTCACTTTTTGCTTTTCAAAATTATCAATTGTAATTTTCATTTATCGAGTAAAACACCCATTTACCATTTTGTCTAACAATCTCACTTCATGCAAGTATGCTAAATAAGGTTTTAACCTGTTTGTTTTATATACGACGATTCTCCTTCTATTTTTAGGATGATATCACTAAATAAATTCAACAGATATTGTTAATGATATTTTCTCGAGGGTAATTCTGCACGCAAGTAGCACATGGGCGGGACACTAGCCTTTCTATATAGGAACCAATCAAATTGGCCAGTTCACAAAATCTAAGATCATCTTCCAATTATTAGTTGGCCAGCAAAAATGTGTTTCTCTAGCACCTCAAAAAAAAAAATTAAAAAAAAAAGCTCTTATGCTATTTTCTGATTTTATTAGTAACTATACGTTTCGCCAAAAATGTGATGAAAAATCTTTGGAGAATATTAATGAATCGATAAAGGTTGCAAAGGGTCTTTCATTGATTTTGGACGATAAAATAAATAATGAGAAACTTAAATGTAGGGAGACTAGAATCGTGTCAAACCATATATATTGCAAGAAAGTAAAGATAATAAATAAATTTGCGAGAACATGACCTCATGGATTGATTGGTGGGATTTACCAAGAATGCACTTGGGGTTTTTTTATAACACTCTATAAACAGTTACATATGGCAAGAAGATACAAACATTCTATAGACATAACTATCCAACAATTATGTTCTTGTGTCAATTCAAATATTATTGCCTTCGAATTCCAACACTTAGTAAAATTTGCCATAGTTGTGACGACCTTGTCGTCGGGTGATGACTCGATGATGTCTAATATCAATGACTTCGCTAGTGGGTTGACGATTCTTAAAGGCCGTTGACTATTTTGACCAAACTATCGTTATCAACTCAATTTGACACTTGTCAATAATAACCAAAAGTTGATCATTTTTTTTTGTGTCAACAATATAATATGTTAAAACTTATTAATTAGTTGGATTGGATCATTTAGTGTAGAAATAACTTAGGAAATTTCAATATGTGAGGCTCTTTGAGACGTTAAAGGACAATTGTCAATTATTATAAAAAGTTAAGTTATTGATGAAAAGTTTGGTTTAGAGTTTAAATAGTGTAACACTTCCCCTCGGGTGTAGGTAGTGATGAACTCAAAAAAAAAATTACATGGAACTTTTGACTAAAGTTCACACTATTAAAATTCTATTTATTTTACGAAAAATGTGATAGGGAAATATTTTTCAAAAAATAATCACTTGTGACACTTAAAATAATCGGCCAATGAACAATATTTCATTATCAATAATAATTTATGTCTATATTTTTTCATGAATAATGATTCTTTTTTGTTCATTCATTTTTATAAATAACACAAGCAATTATTTTTGGGAAATTGTTTTCCGAATCATTCATTTATTGTGAAACAAATGCACCCTAAGTGCACATTAGTAATTAAAAAAGATTAAAAAAGAAATACAAAGTTCAATTGGATATTTCCTAAACGTTGTTCTTGAACTTTTTAAATGAAAGTAAATAAGTATTTTGATTATAGTTGTATTAAAATAATAAAGTTATTTTATTGCAAGAAATGTTTTCGCTAAGATATTCAATTAATCTTGGTGTCATCCATATTTATAAGGGATAAGTACAATAGAAGTCTTAAAACTTGTCACGAAAATGCAATTGAATCCTAAAACTTGCAAAAAGTGCAATCAGGTTCTAAAATTTATCAAATTGTTGCAATCAAGTCCTAAAATTAACATTGTCAAACTTCCTAATGGAAAATGCTAACATGGCGCGGACGTGGCTTTTTTAGTCATTTCTCTCTCCTACGTGGCAAATAGTTAAAAAAAAAATTCCATGCATGCAAAAAGACATCGCGTCCTCCTTTCTTCTTCACCATCATGTTCCCCTTCCCCCCCCCCCCTCCTCTCTTTCCTTCCGCTATTCCTAAGTGTCCCCTTCCCAGGCGTCTCTTTTCCTTCTTCATTGTTCAAATCACATGTCTTCTTCTTCTTCTTCCCAAATTCGTCTAAACTCAAAGCCCAAACTCATGTCATTGTCTCATTCTCTTTGAATGAAATTGATGCTCGATCTCCCTTCGAACCCTAAGCCCCAAATCAAATTTGACAATCTGCAGTTCTCTTGTGATTTGGGTCCCCTCCAAAGTTAAAGTTCGACACCCATCATTTTTTGGAGTTCATAGAGCTCGAGTTCGACGCTTGTTGTGAGTTCATGTTCTCTTCTTTAACGATTGTGAGTTTGTGCGAAGACCTATCTTGCGGGAGTCTCAGCGTCTCAATGGCAAAGCAAGCAGCATCGAGGACGACAACATGAACAGGGATTGCTATGGCGACTCCTCCTCACGTAGGTCTCACTCTCTACATTATTGCATTTGGGTATCTCATGGTAATGCTAAAATTTCTTTTGTTTTGCAAATGCACTTTAATCTTTGCATTATAGAATTTAGGTCTCGCTCACTGGGAACATGAGAGATAAATAAGCAAAGGCGCTTTTGATTCTTTCCAAGTTAATTTCTATGTTGTCATTAAGCATTTCATGCATCTCTTGTCATGGTTGTTTTCAATTCTCCAATACTAGTGACAAATTAGAACATTGATGCAATATAAAGTAAGTTATGGTTGTTTGTTCATCCAGTGCATATGAAAAGAGAGATGTTTTTGGAGATTGAAAACATCTCCTAAATCTCTCAAGTAAACAGATTGCATTATGCTGAAGTTACTACTTGAGAGATCCATGAGATGTTTTTCATTGTGTTATGCAAAAGAAGCACACACCTTAGCAAAGAATAAGTGATAACAATTGGTGCATAAAGCTTTGGTATCTTGCCTTTCCACAAGAATGAAAAGGTAGTATAAATTTACCATTTAAAGTCTTCTTTTTCCTAAGCATTCATGAAATTCGTTTCTTTATGGTCTATCCCAAGCAACTGTATAAGATCCCTTTCTTTATGGTCCTTTCTTGCTTTCTTCTTTTGAGGGGCCAATGAGAAAGGGATGGCTCCATAAATATGGACTGTTACATTGACCCCTAGCTCATATAAGAGTCTCAAGTCAGATTATGATTCTACTCATAGTCGAATTAGTACTCTTTATCCATCATGATTTGAGTACTAGTGGGAACTTGATAAGTTTCTATTTCATTCTATATAGGACATTGTTTCTGGTATAGATAGAATATATGTGTACATCTAGTACCCATATATGTATCTATTTTCTATTTATATTTATTGCTTCACTTGACAATATGTTTCACCTAACAATCTATTTAAAGAGATTGGTAATATACTTATATCAAGATGTTATGAAGGAATCATAATACATATAATAAACTTCTATTAGGTTCCTATAATACGAAACCCAGAAGAATGAGGGCGCCAACATTTGAATCAAGTGGCATGACTCCTAATGAGGTCAACTCGGAGCCAACATGTTGTGGTCTTCAATCGCCAATTCTTACGACAAAGACAAGGAAAAACACAAGAAGATGGTTCCATAGATATGCTAAGTTTGATAGTTCAAGTTGCTGCTATTTCTTCATGTGGGTTGATCCAAATATACCAGATCATGTGAGGGACATGATAGTTGACCTCCTTGAAAGAAATCAAGCATTGTGTGAATCAAGCCAATCGAGGTGTAATAAAGTCAATGTGAGCTCATTGCTAACTGAAATGAAGACTCAAAATGCAAAAAATAGACATTTAAAGGAGGAGCTCACACGAGTAAAGAAACAAAAGATGTTATATCAATCAGCATTCATTCTATGCATGTGTTGTATTGTTGTATTGGTTATATGTAATGTGAAAGTTGGTGGGAATTTTCTAAGTCTTCCATAATACCTTGTTTCTAAGTTTGTAAGTTTGAACACTAGTTGTGGATAATTGAGATGGGAATGAAATCTGATGTGAGTTTGTAGTTTGCAAGACCGGTTGCTTGCCATGTGAGAAATTACTTTTGCATTGAAAAATGTTGCTTGATTTGTGTGCTTGTTAATAGCACTATATGAGCTATTGCCACTAGAACAAATTTGTAACTTCAAAAAAAGTGACAACTTTCTTATTATGTGATCGAGATTGTTAATTGGTGATTTCTTTATGATTTAAATAACAAGCTTGCCTCAAACATTTACAAATTGAATGTGTCAAAAACAGTGCATCCTTATTTCAATAGCTTCCCTCATACAACAATCCAATAGTACACAACGGAAACACCCAATTCAAGTCATCGACCAACACATGATTCCACATCTTCGCCATGAGCGCCCACTCCTAATAGAGTCGATTTGAACATCGAGCACATAACAGAATTCTTCCTCGCCCTTTGTGTAGGCAATCGAAATCAAAGCAGTCGACTACAATACTTAAGTTACCTAATCAAATCTTCCATGAAACATCCAACACAAACCACAAAGACCACGTAGAGCAAAACCCCATCATCTAAAATGAAATATTAGCAATAAGAGGTGGTGGTATCAGTTACCTTAATGCCTTCAGGGGACTCAAGAAAAAGGAATGGGAAAGAAGAAGACAAAAGTATTGGAAGAATGAAAATTCTTCATGGCCAATTTCAGTAATCATCTATTAATAATCCTGAAGAGCAACCACTTTCATGCATTATCCAAACCAAAACCAAGCATCACACATAACTCACTGAAACACGATTCATTGACAAAACAACATGATTACATTTTCAGTGCACAAAAGGTTCTTTTCAACAAAATATGCACTTTCAGTGTACAGAAGGTTTTATGCCCAAAAGCTACATATGTATCATACAGAAAACCAGCTAATAATTGATATAAATTCACCTAACAACACCAATTTCAGGAAACATATCAATCCGATACAATGGTCTCCAGTGGTCCAGTAGGTTCAGCCTTCACTTTATTCATAATTCTTGCGTTTTTCCTTATATATGGTCTCGCAGCGATAGGCTTTGGAGGAGTTGTTGTAGCCTAAGATGATTGAGGTTAGGAACTGGCCTTAGGTTGCAATAGTGGCTTCGGCTTCACCGCAATGTGTTTTCGAGGAGTTGTTGCTGCATAATATGACTGAGGTTGGGAACTAGCCTCGAATTATGATAGTGGCTTTGGATTCACCGCAACATGCTTTTAAGGAGCTAATGTTGCATGAGATGATTGAGGTTGGGAACTTGCCTAGGGTTGTGATGGTGCCTTTCGCTTTATACCAACATGCTTCTGAGCTATTGTAGCATGAGATGATTGAGCTTGGGAATTAGCCTTAGGTTGCGATAGTGCATTTGGCTTCATTGCAACGTGCTTTCAAGGAGTTATTGTTACATGAGATGACTGAGGTTAGGAACTATCCTTGGGTTGCAATAGTGGCTTCGGCTTCACTGCAATATGTTTTCGAGGAGCTACTGATGCTTGATATGATTGAGATTAGAAACTTGCCTAGGGTTGTGATGGTGCCTTTCGTATCACAACAACATGCTTTTGAGGACAAGTTCTTAATTATTCAAATTGTGCACTGACTTGGGAATGCACCTTTGCTGTTGACGTAGCTCTTGAAACTACCCATTTGCCCGGTAGGTTAAAGATTCTTGCATTGTTTATATTAGGCTACATAAGAATGAGCATGTTTTTACCTTAAGGAGACAAGTAATTGCTATTAGAAATTTTAAAAATATTACTTACCTTGAGAATATGAAGGTTTGTCATAGGATTTGCATCAACACCCAACCCTACCATTTTCATCCTCTTGGCATGTGATTCTCTTTATATCATGTCATTTTCAATGACAGGTTTTTTAAACTAAAATAATAAAAAATTTATTCAACATGAGAATGTAGTCACAATACATGTATGCTTGGGGATTGAGGTATTATTCATCGGAATTTTCTCAGGTATATCCTTAGCCATTACATTGGCCGGTGCACAATAAATGCCTTCCCTTTGATCAAAACGAATTTCACAAAAAGCATTGGCCTCACCACTACATCCTCTTAGTAGTAGCCGTGCATCCTATATGGACTGTTGCAGTGGTACTACATCCTCTTATATTTGCACTAGTACTACACCCTCTTACATCTGCATTAGCCTGAGTAGAAGCATTAACATGCCCATTATTGTCTCGTATTGAGTTGGCCTTTGTAAGAGCATTGTCATGGCTTTTGGATCCTCCTTCAATTACGCTTATTGTTACTTTAACTTTAGCCTGAATATATTATTCATAATTGCTAAATTGGAACCTTGACATATAAAACTTATAATAATGGTTAGATGATAACTTACTTGTCTTTTTCTGAGCCTTGGTCCAACGGAATTAGCTTGAGATTGAGCATAAGTTTTAGCTGTACTTGCATTAGCATGAGCATTGGATGTACATACAATGGCCTGAGCATTGGATGTACATACATTGGCCCAAGCATTGGCCTAAGAAGAACATATTAAGTAGGGGTGAGCGGGTCTAGGCTGGGTAGGGTCTAGACATGGACCCTGGACCTTGTTCTCTACCCTGTTATAACCGGTTCTCCTTTTTTGGACCCTGTTTCCTATCCTGTTTATATTGGACCATGTTCCCTACCCTGTTTGTATTGGATCATGTTCCCTACCCTGTTTGTATTGGACCCTATTCCCGGCCCACCCTGTTTTTTCGGTCCGAGAACAAGGTCGACCCTGTTTATATTGGAACCTGTTTTGCATAAAAATTAACCTTAGAGAAGCAAGTCTAGATGAGTTATCTGCTGAAACAAAAAGGCCGAACCAAGCACATCCTTGGACCAAACTCATTGGCAACATGTATAAAATTTGGACTCCCCTTGAAAAAAACAACCAAGTATATAATTCGACCATCTCACATCTCCATATCCCACAAGATATATCAAGTTTCTCATATTCCAGTATTATACAAGCTAGCAATTTAGTCAATTAACTAGTTGTAGTACAATTTTTTGCTGATCACATATCAACCTTGTCCTTCATGTGCTCGATCTTCTTCTCCTTCTTCGGCCTTGCGTTCTATGTGGTATAAAATCTCTGACAAAAACCTAAAATTCATATATAAATAAAAATTAACAAGAATCCATACTCTAGGATTTAATAAAGTCTATTTGCTTACCACAAAATTGGAGTTTTGACAAAATGAAGTTTATTTTCCAATGATAATGTCCTTGGTAAGATAATCCAAATTTATAAAAAAAGAAAAAGGAAAAAAAGAGAGATTAATAAGGCATGCACTTAATAGATAGTTATGCGAATGAATTACAATATACAAAGAAATATATATATAACTTACTCGCCTCAAATTGTTCCGCATTCTCAATGCACTCTTCAATATTAATTGGCACGCGAACAGCTCTCAACCAATCTTGAGTACAAATTAAACCTTCCACCACTCTAGGAGTCAAAGAACTTCGAAAGCCATCAAGTACACGTCCCGATGTACTAAAAGTCAACTCTGAAGCAACAGTAGTCACGGGAATAAACAAAACATCTCGAGCCATCAAAGATACGATTTCATACTTTGACCCAATACTCTTCCACCACATCAAAAGATCAATATTAAGGATATCTTCACTTTCAGCTTCAAGATACCAATTAAGCTCAGATTTGTTTTCATCCAACACTTTTTTCTTCGCGTGGAGAAAGCTTTTGTGCCAAACATCGAATTCACAATCATTGTCATCAATATCAACATTAAAAGCACTACTACTGTTACTCACACTTGAATCACCAAATTTTCCTTTACTAGAAAAGCCAACAAAAGATTGCTCATAAGATTTATACAAATTCTCCAAGGCGACCTTCACTTTATCATGCATCTCATCAATTTTGCTTCATCATCATAGATTTGTTCAAAACAAAACTTTACATAATTCAACTTCTTTATAAGATCCAATGCAACTGCAATCAATGTCATCATATTAACTTTATCTAAACTCCCGTAATACTTGTCAAACTTCTCTTTCATTTTTAAACCCATAGCTTGAAGCTTTGGGTCTAAAGAATTCACCGCATTATTCAAATACTTGTACAACTTAGCTATATCCTCAAAATAATGATTTGAAGTAACATATGAACTACCCGACATCCTTTTGGTTGCATCATAAAACCGTCTCAGAAATTTAGAAAGAATGATGGCATTTTCCCAATCTTCATCTTCAGGAGGATCATTGTCAATTTCCCTTAAGAAATATAAATCTTCTTCTTCCATTCTTTTAAAAGCTTTCTTGAACTTTATGGAGGTGTTTAGCATCATATAAGTGGAGTTCCATCTAGTGGCAACATCAAAATAGACCGAACCATTGTATGCAATCCTCTTACTCTCAATGCAACCTTTGAATGTCTTAGCTCTAGCCGAAGAACTCCTTACATACCTAACCATGTTTCGGATGCGTGCAATAGAATCACGCACCTCATTCAATCTGTCTCTTACTATCAAGTTAAGTAAATGAGCAATGCATCTCATATGTAAAGCATCACCATTCAAAATCAAAAATCATTCTTCTAAAAATTTTTCTTTCAAATAACTAACAGCCATATCATTTGAACTTGCATTATCCACTGTTATTGTGGACACCTTCCTTTCTATTCCCCAATTATAAATGCATTTTCCCACCAATTTACCAATCTCTTTACCCTTGTGACTATGCATCGTCACAAAATTGATTATTCTTTTTTGCAACTGCCAATTTTCATCAATATAATGTGCAGTAAGACACAAATAGTTCAAGTTTTGAATGGAACTCCACATATCTGTTGTGAGTGCAATCCTAGATCTAAGCTTACCAAAGTAAGTTTTCAAACAAGTCCTTTCACTCAAATATAACTTCATACAATCTTTTGCCATTGTAAATTGTGAAAGATGATGGAAAAGAGGTTGCAATTCAGTAAGAAAATCCCGAAAACCAACACGCTCAACTATGGAAAATGGCTACTCATCAATAATAATTATTCGAGCAAGCATATGCCTACAACGTTCTTGATCAAACTTCCATGTCGTTAAGACACTGTTACTAGTAGTATTTTCCCCAACCTCGCCAACTACACTTTTGTCACGTGATGCAAACAACATTTGCTTTTTATCTGTGCGAGAATACTTTTTGCACTTTCTCAAGTGCTTCCACATAGTAGAGGTTCCATGATCAACATTATACACATAATCCATCCCGCAATGAATGCACTTCACCTTAACTGTTTTCTATGTTTTCTCATCTATAATTCTCGAAAAATGATCCCAACAATCTGATTGATTAGCTCGTTTTTTACCTAAAGCAGTATGAGAATTAGGTACCATCACCTTGTTTGTCGCACCCATGGTTGCAGATTCCACTTCATCAGCTCTATGGAATGGCAATTCCATGAGTGGACTCATTTCATCATGTCCCTCTACTTCCATTGATATGTTTTTGTCTTGATCCATTGACTGAAAACTTATAAATATAAATATAAATATATATATATATATATATATATATATATATATATATATATATATATATATAACATTAGGATTCCACAAAGTTGAAGTATGAGGAATGCTCAAGAAAGACATGCTTACAATGCATCTTTGGTGTCAAATAATGCATGTTGTTGCTGCTTTTCTATCTCTGGATTAGGCATTCTATTGATATATCCCATCCGATCTAACTGAGAATTAAAGCCCTTTTGTGCTATAGTGGCCAATATATATAAGTGTTGCGTTGAACGCAGGATATTAAGACCCTTTCAAGTCAAACATCTCAGCAGCAGAAATTAGTTACCATTCACCATGGGAGGTCGCATGATTTCATCAAGGAGAAAGTTCATAAATTTGAGAGTGAGAAGTGCTGTACTTCTTCACTAGGAAAATATGGTAGTCACTATTTAGTTAATCTAAATTATTTTCTGTGCAATTGAATATGAAATGCAGATTCTTTTGCAAGATTTCTCTTATGGTCTCCAGAGGCAAATACAAGAATTGAAAACTAATGCTGAAAGTTTTGAAAGGGCCTTAGTGGTAAGTTTGGACTCTTAGTGTAATGCTTTGGCTTTGGTACATTGCTAAACATTATCTTAGACGTCGGTCTTTACATAGGAACTCAGGGAGCAAACTGAATTGGAAAAGATGGAACTTTTATCCCAAATACAGAATCTTCAAAAGGAAATTTCATGCTTATCCTCATCCACCTTGGCGAAAGAAAGGGAGAGTATGAGGAAAGATCTGGATAAAACAAAGTTGAAGTTGAAAGAGACTGAATTCAAGTTGAGGAATGATGTCCAAGAAAAGACTAAGCTTGAGGTGTCATGCGAATTAAATGAGAAGTTGGAATTATATGGAATAAAAAGATGGTATTGAAGTGGAAACGACTCGTGAGGTATGAAAATGATGAGTAGCCCATTACAGCATAATGCATTCTAACTAAAGCATTGACAAAGATATCTCATGCTGGATGCAGATTTAAGGACAGAAATAATACTAGTGTGAAAAAAGAATAAAAAATTACTAATGTTACCTGATGGACAGAACAATCAGAATGGCTTGGATCCCAGAAAACATAACAGAAGCACTCCCACTTATCAGTTTAGACTTCAAAAAGAGGTGATTTGCAATATAATTAACTCATCCGTCAAATTATATTTAACTTAGTCAAAATAAAAACATTCTCAGGTAAATCATGTAGTAAGTAGAAACACCAGCTAAGTGATTATTGTGAAATATGTCATTTTGTAAGATTTTAAGTACAAGCTAGATATCACTACAAATGAGTGCAGTCACCAAACATCAAGTGAGTTGCTACTACCACCATTGGGCTCAGTTCCAAAGCCATGGCTAATGGAATACAAATTGATGCAGGAGGTTTTCCCATGACAGAGTTATTGATTTTGTAATCTATTTAGGTAGTCTGTGTGATAATATTAGTTTCAATAAGTGGTAACACAAGGCATGCCACTCCCAATGAAGTCAATGGCAAATCTAAAATGAATTTAATGTCCTGTCAAGGGATGAGATCAAATCAGTAACCCTAGTACAAATATTCTGTAGAACAGTTCATAATGTAATCTTATTCTAGGTTGTTGAAAGCATAGACCTGGGTTCTTTTTGGCTTCTTTTGGGCGAACATCTTATGCTATCTTGTACATCTCCATCTTTGTCAAATGGTATCACAAGCACAACAATTGTTATTTAAAAGAAACCAAGACAAAACAAAGGCTAAAACTGAGAATTTTTGTAACTTCAATAGAAAATCGATATTCTAAAAGTATAGAGATAAAACTCATTATTTAAAACAATAAGCTATTGTTATACTAGGGTTATAGAGTTAACCAGAAAATCGATATTCTAAATATAGCTTCTGTATTGATCCAAATGTGACAAGATGAGAGACAAATTGGTAATATCTTTAGCTTGCTCATGCTTCAACGAATCTAACAATGCAAGGGAATAAACATCTAAACAACCAAAGAAACAACAAGAGCTTTCAAAACTCTCCAGCACTTTTTAATTGCAGAAAGAAGATTTCATCCAAATAACAGAAACAGCTATAGAGAAGCTTCATTTTAGGCAAAGAGAGAGGTAAACCTCGGAGCAGATCTGTCGGGCGTCGAGCAGAGGAGGACCCAGCAACAAGGGCAGCAGTGGCTTCGCAGGGGAGGGCAGCGCAGGCAAAGCGCTGCAGCAGGGGGCTCGGCGGGACGCAGTGACGTCGGGTCGACGCAGATCAGCACAACAGTGGCTTCGACGGGCTGCTAGTATCGCGGCTGGTGAGGGCGGCAAGGATCAACGTGGCTTCAGCTGGTGTCAGCGAGCAGAGTAGGGGGGCGTCGTTTAGGCGGCGGTAGATCGGCAATAGGGGAGCTCGAGAAAAAACGCGCAATGAGACAAGGTGGGCTTGCGGACGCGAGATTTGTGGGTCAAGGGTGTCATCGAGGCAACAGTAGCAAGTGGAATGAGGCGATCAAACGAAGGCGACGTCGGTGCTCGGGTGCGAGCTCGGCGGGGGTCAGCGGTTTCACGGGCAAAACCAGTGGAGCTCGGCGAGGGTCAGCAGCTCAGCGGAGCTTCAGATGACCGGCGGAATAGCGACAGTGGTGCGAGCATGAGGGGTGTAACGAGAGCGGCAGAGGCGGTGTCGGTGCTTGGGTGCTTCGCGATTTCGGGAGGTAAAGATAGAAAGGAGAAATAAACATATTAGGTTTTGCTTTGCGTGCGTTTTGGGGACTTCAAACTAGTTCTCCAACCAGTTCCCAAACCGGTCCGGTCGATCCAATTCCCGGGTGGGTAATCCCTCAAAACCGGTTCCCGGACCGATTTCAACCATAACCAGTTCCCGACCCTATTTTCCGAGTGGGCCGATCCGAGAACCGGGTTGACCCGGACCGGTTGCACACCCCTAATATTAAGTATCGATTGACAACATATTAAATTAACATGCCGTGCATTAAGATGATCAGTTAGCTGAGAAAATAACTTTTTTAAATGACATCCTTTACATTTATGTCCAACCACATTACAAATAGAACAAGTCATTTGCTTACCCTCTTTAGTCATTTTATCACCTCTTACAAGCTCAATCAGTTGCTTTCTTCTACTCCTTTTTGGCCCACTAGGCACGTTCTTCATCGTTGGGGGTTGAGGAGCTTCTTTATTGGTTTTCTTCCAAAATTTTTGTCATCTCACTATACACATCATGAATTGATAAGCACTTAAATACTTTGCATTGTTGAAGCACTCAGCTAGATAGTCACTCGGGTCATTTCTCTTATGATGTATCGCACAAATGGCATGGCAACATGAAATTCCACTAAGTTTCCAAGCTTTACAAGAACAAGTCTTTAAATTCAAGTCAACAACATATTTGTCATCATCTTCCATAATCTCATATCCTTCATCTCCATTCTATATCCAATGGCAATACCTATTAGCAGTTGTATTCTCATGTAACTTATGCATAATCCTTGGACCATAATTTATAGTCAATCTAGTAGATCCATCATTCTGAGTATGCATTCTATTCATAACCATGATTCTAATATCCTCCAACATACTCACAATAGCATTGCACCTAGCTTCCACGCACCTCCCATTGAAAGCTTCGTTAAGATTATTATCAATGACATCACATTTAATGTTGGTGTCAAAGAAGGCTTTGTACCAATGTTTGGCTTAATACGAAATAAATCATCATGACCTTGCTAAGTCATTTCCTTCAACTTCTATCTATGCATCTTGAAATATGACATATTATTACTCTTGACACATTTTCAAAATTGTCTCATCAAAAGTTTTCATTTGTATTTTTTACCCCAGTTGGAATATATGTGCCTTGCACATATCCTATGTTCTACATTTGGCAAAAGTTTAACTACATAAGGGACGAGACCCTATCAAATATCAAATATATATATGAAAACGGAAACAAAAGCAAAACATTAATACTAATAAGTATTGTAATGTCATAAATGTCATAATCAATTTACAAATGAGTCATAAAGAAGCATTGCATACCTTTTGTAGGTCACTTATCAAAGCCCATCCATCACCATTACACATATTGAGGTCTAACTTCAACAATTTGATAAACCAAGTCCATGTGTCCTTATTCTCGATTCTTACCACTACTCATGTCATTGGATACATTTAATTGATAGCATCCCTTCCTACGGCACATAACAACTAGCCCTTGATTAAACCCCTCAAAGAATATCAATCTAATCCAATGATCTTCCTACATCCAACCAAAACACCTTTCTTGCAATCATCAAAGCAAATGTAAGCCCTATCAAATAATGGTAGAGAATTTGACAATAGCCTTTCAACCTTCAATTTAAAAGTGCTTTAAGGGCTTGCGGTGTAAAGCTCTCCTAAATAGTCACAAATCTATGCATATTTCTTCTTGTAATTGCCTTATAGTTCATTTAATACTTTTAGCTTTATTCTCCTACACTGGCTAAAAGTGACATTTACTCTTAGCTATTCTCTTACTAATTTCTTTAGTTCAAGTGATTTGATTTTAGGCATTGCAGAAATGAGAATCATGAAGTACTTGGCTAAATAAATACTAGACACTTTCTTATTCTCGAAAGTGATACTGCATATATATTGATTCATATACCTTTTTCAAATGAAATGATCCAGTTTTGCTATCAAGAGTACCATAGATCATCCAATTACAATTTTTCTAGGCACATCTAGCTCATACAAAGCTTTTTGTGTACTTAGGGTATTTGATTGCTTTTTGCTCAGCCACAAGATACTTCAAAATTGCATTTCTGAACTCAATTGCATCTCAAATGTCATGCCAACAATAAATATTGAGTTTGTACCACTTTGCTTATATGATGAGAGCCTACTTCTCCTCCTTGAAAAAACATCAACCTCTTCATCACCCTCATCATTTAAACTTGATTGAATACTGTCTTCCTCATTTGAATCATGGTACTTTGTTTCGTACCCATAATCATCTAACAATTAAACCTCATCCACAATCAGTGGTTGGGAAGTATCAATTGCCTCACTATAAGCGCCAATTTTAAGCCTATGTCTTGCTGAAAATTTCTTTAATTTTCTCCTTGCATTAACTAGTTCAAAATCATCATCGTCACTTGATTGTTCCACATCCACAAAATAATGTGCATCATCATCCTCTTCCTCATCTAGATCCCTATTGGCAACTTCAACTCGATTCCTATCATCATCAATATTCCTAATCACAATTTCAAATATATTACCAACCACATTATCAACTTTTTCCACATTCGCATTATACATACCTCCATTTTCCGTCTCAACTCCTGTCTCTTCATCGTCAACATGCTCAACATATAGCTCAATATTTTCAAAATGCAAATAATGATAAAACAAATCTATCACATTAGAGTTATCCTATAAATATCTAAGAATTATTCCGTCTACAAGAGTCGTACTTCAGGAACTCTGTAAAAGAGTTTCTCTATTTTACACACACCGAAAGCCTCAGTAGCTTCAATTATACTAGACGATGAACTCTTACTTAAACTTATTTTAGCAATATCAGCCCTTCCACCTATGTATTCTAACGATGGGTCAACTTGAAATTTACCTCCATAGCAAACAATGACATAAATTTTGTTATCGGCCATTAGACCTACAAGGGAACAGAAACAAAGAGCAAAGCACTTTCAATCATCAAATTATTGAAGCAATGTTCAAGTTCTAAATTGAAGATATTTTTATAAAAGACTAACAATCAATACATAAACAGCAAATTAGCACAACGCACTTTACAACCACAATGCAACTACATGATAAATAGTGAGAACGAGGGACCTATTGCCACCTTTTGGTAGCCATATTCTAATTTTCAGCAATGTTCTAATTTATCGCAATAATTGGAAAATGCAAAACAACCATAATGTAAAGAGTAAAACACTGCTATAATGCAGAGAGTAAAACGCCTTTGCAAAAAAAAAAATTGTAATATTACCATGATATCTCCAAATGCTATAATGTAATGAGCGATACCTGCGTGAGGAGTCGCCATCGCCGTTGCTATCCCCATCACCGTCCCTGATACTGCTCACTCCACCGTTGAGACGCTAAGACACCCGCAAGACAGGTCTTTGCATGAACCCGCAATCGTCAAAGAAGAGAACACAAAGTTGATGGGTGTCAAACTCGAGCTCTCTGAACTCCAAATAATGAAGAAATGAGGACGCTAACCGACGTCATTTTACATAATGCAAAGATACCCAAATGCTATAATGCAGAGAGCAATACCTACATGAGGAGGAGTCGCCATCGCTGTCGCCGACCCCGTCATCGTCCCCGACACCACTCGTTTCGCTGCTGAGATGTCGAGACTCCCACAAGAGAGGTTTTCACAGGAACTTGCAATTGTCAAAGAAAAGAACACAAACTCACGACGAGCGTCAAACTTGAGCTCTATGAACTCCAAATAATGCTAGGCGTCAAACTTTAACTTGGGAGGGGACCCAAATCGCAAGAGGACTCCAGATCGTGAAATTTGATTTGGGGCTTAGGATTCAAAGGGAGATCGAGCGTCAATTTTGTTCGAAGGGAACAAGACGATGACACAAGTTTGGGCTTTGAGTTTAGATGAATTTGGGAAGAAGAAGATGAAGAAGAAGAAGACATGTGATTCGAACAATGAAGAAGGAAAAGAGATGCTTGGGAAGGGGACACTCGAGAATAGCACAAGGAAAGAGAGGGAGGGGGGGAACATAATGGTGAAGAAGAAAGGAGGACGCAACGTCATTTTGCATGCGTGGAATTTATTTATTTTTTTAAATATTCGCCACGTAAGAGAGAGAAACGACTAAAAAAAGTCACATCCACGTCAGCATTTTCCGTTAGGAAGTTTGACAGTGTTAATTTTAGAACTCGATTGAAACAATTTGACAAGTTTTAAAACTTGATTGCACTTTTTTGCAAGTTTTAGAACTCAATTATATTTCCGTAACAAGTTTTAGGACTTCTATTACACTTATCCCTATTTATAATGTAAGGTAGAATACAAGAGATATAATGTTAAATGGATACTTTCTCATACACAAGACTCATGCAATTTGAATTCATTATCTGGTTTTCATCTTTCAAACAAACTAGAAGGTATTCTGTGGTAACTTTTAAATCAATACTATGTACATTTGATATAGACAGTAATTGTTCTAGATTTTACTATTTTAATCCATTGGAAACTTGAAAAAAGTACACATTAAAGAGGGCTTGTACTATTTCCATCCCTTTATTGGTTCTTAATACCTCATTTTACATTGAATTAACTACGCTAACCCCTGCGGGCTCCACTCTAGCTTGAAGATTATTTCTTACCTTTTCCTTTTTAATTTGCTTCAATTTTACTATAGACAAAATACCAATGCCCCTCTCAAATAATATTTATTAATATTAAGCATGAGGCCCACTCTTGATTTACAACCAACGCTTGCCTTTATTTCTTTCTTTTTTTCATTTTCTTTCTCAATTTGTTACAAAATTGGTGCCCCTAATTATTTGGTTTTTCTAACCAAAAAAATAATTATTTTGTCATGTTTTTATATTTCTTTGTTTGTATTAAGAAACAATTATTCAAAAAGTAATTTAAGCACAGGAAGAGGATAATCTTTGAGTAAATTGTGTATAATACATACACCAACCATAATATTCAATTTTTGAGTCGATTTGTACCAAAATTTGAAGTCAAAAATTCACGATCATGAGGATAATCTATGAAAATAAAGTAAATAATTTGTAGATAATATTGACATTTATTTACTCCAATATATGATTAACGCCTGCTCAGGTTATAATAGTGGAGAATAAGTTTTGAAGAAGCAAAATGTGAAGGAAGCCTTGAAATGTAACGGGCGTGGATGAATTGGCTAGGGTGAAAAAAAAAGTCGTTTGAAATGCTAGTAAGTTTTTCTTTCAATAAAATTGAAGATAGAAGAAGAAATAAAGGTAAGACATAATATTAAATTAAGGGCGGGAATCATAAAGGATAATGTAGTTAATTTGATATGATAGAGAGTCAATAGCCAATATTAAGGGGTGAAATGGCAAGAAATAATCTTAAATCAAAAGTGGAACCCACGAGAGTTAATGTAGTCAATTCAATGTAATAGAGGGTGTCGGGAGCCACTAAGGGTGAAAATAGGATGAGTCTAAGAAGATAGACAAATTATTTGCATCTATGTAGATGAAGAAAATTCAAAAAATTAGCTTTTTAGCTTTTATAGATGAGAAGACATCTCTTAGATTTGAGAGGTTTTATTCTAATATAATGGATTTACATCTTTGCATATTACATACAACATCCAATTGTTTCTAACTTTTAAGTAAATTTACATAGATTGTAATGTAAATTTTTGTTAAAAATATAGAGTTTGAGATTCGAAACTAAATATGAATTACTTCCTAAATAGTATAGACTAATATATTTACTTTACTAGGGGAGGGGAACCTACCCTTATAATCGATTTTCCCTATACATCTGTCTAGTACCAATAAAAAAATTTGGCTATAGACCAAAGTGTAGTGGAGGACTCGGCCTAAATTTAAAGTGAGGAAATTGACGATAATGAAGGCCAGCGATTTAAAAGTCAGGACTTCCTAATCCTATATAATATTAAAGTTGACGCGATAATTGCCAATTATTTTAAAAACTTAAAATATTACATTATATGTCTATTACACGTTACTAAAGGATCCATAATAATTGACTGTAGAAGTGAGTGCATTCAGATATTATTCCTAAAGTTGCTGTCTACATTGATGCAGAAATTGGCCGGTTTTAAGCCTTTCTCAGACCAAAAGCACCACCAATGTGTGAAACATTCAAATTCGTAGCCATTTTATGTGACTGTTAGGTCCAAATTTATTGACAAGTCGGGCTTTAATATCGATGATGAGTAATTTTAAGCATTTCTCATTCCAAAAGTTAGCTCAAAGGACGAAATTTTTTCTCACATTTCTAAATCAATATCAGCTCCTTTCACAGCAAGCTTGATAAAAGATGTATAAGAAGCGGGAACGAGATTGATCAGCAGGACACTGGAGACGGCATGAGGATAAGAAAGACAAGTGGGTGTCGTATTATTGAAATGGAGCGAAGCGATCCTGAGTCGTGCGCAATATTCTCGTGGGGTCACCATATCTTGATCTCTTGTCTGATCTTGAAAATGACTGTTTTGTCTATATCAGCTGGTGCGTAGTGTTTATACCGGAAAACTGGTTAGCTAAGCCGATAAAGTGGACTTATCGTTTTCCCAGATACTGAGCAGGACTTGGGAGGAAAAGTTGCCCTCATCACACCCTAAGATAATAGAAATATCTAGCCAAAAATGAGAAAGTAGACATATAGATCTAAGAGTGTAGAATCAAGGAGCATGTCATGCATTGGTGAGCCGCCAATATGATATACATCGAGTTTCTTACATAAAATGCTTTTTCACTCGATTTCAATTTAAGTTTTGAATTTCCTCACTTTTTCATTAACTTGTTTCTCCATGTACTACTGCTATATGACATGTTGCATATGACTACCATTTTTCTCTTCAAAAGGAGTTGAAAGTTAATTTATCTGTGAAACATATGCTTACCAAGGAAAGTCTCATTTTATTACTATTTTATTAGAAACCCAAGAGAAATGCATAACTGGCCTTTGGGATCGGTCATTCACTTATGAATCAATCAAAAAGCTCACTCCAACTTCACATTAGACTTGAGCTTTTTTTCATGTGAATCGTATCAAATGAATATGAAAAGGGAAATTAATAAGTTGGAAAATCAATGAACATATTAAATTGAAAGTATCGCAGAAAGTACATATACATAATTATTGACAAGATGGCTCCTTCCTGCAAGATGGCAAGATTATCTAGAAACTAATCCACTGAATTGATTGAGAATGTTAGTTGGTAGACCCAATTGGCACATAATTTATGATTGACAATTCTTCAATCCTCATATGCATCCACATTAAAGGAACGATTTTTCACATCAACCAACCTAAATTATTCACCCCTAGTTTTTTGCATTTATATCTCTACTCAAAATGTAAACCATGATTTCGATCATGGTATGATATCTCATTGACCTATCGAGTCTCACCCAACCCAACAAGACTTAAAACCCTATACATGAGCAGTCCAGGCAAGTAATTTCCTTTTTCAAGGTTGGCCTACCTACATTGCTTATTTTATTAACAAAATTGATTTTTTTTCCCTTTTAAATCATTTCGAGATTAAGCAAGCACTTTTTAGCCGATGAACCTAGCCTAAGTCACCTATTGATCAAAGGCTCTTCACATGCTGAAAAAGGTTCCTTTTTCAGCGTGGACATTGCATCATAGGAACAGCATTTCCATCGGTGCCAAGTGCATTGGATTACGAATCTGTCCGGGTAAAGTTGGTGTCTTTTAAGACAGGATCACTTATGGTCTTGCGTTGCTTTCTTTTTTCTACTTTTTTCTGAGTTTCACCACTCCTGTCTGAATTCCCCCCGTGCAGATCCGACAGCAGAGCATTGTACAGAAGCCAGCACTGATGCTATTACATCTGATGAACATGCAGAAGATAGTGACTCAATTGGTGGCGGCAATCTCGTTCATAACTTCTTGGGAGTATTGGACAACCTCACATTCGATAAAAAGTCAGTAGTGTTACATAACCTCATGAATCCATCAAGGGCTCCAGGAAAAACCTCTTCATCCAGGGATGATATGGAGCCCAAGCTATAATATAAACAGAGAACAAGTTCGTAAAACACGGAGAAGAGGAATCAAATCCAAGGCTTCTCTACTCTCTCTCGACTAAAACCGGCGAAATTTCTCCCCTCCGAAAATGCCTTAGTTAAAAAAGAAAGAAAAAGAAAGAAAGAAAGAAAATGACCGTTAGTTTCTCTCATCACCTGAGTTTTATTTTAACGTTCTAAGATCCCGTGTGCGGTTTTGGTCGCTGAGTTTAATGGGCTGTGATTTTCTCTCCGAGCACAGTAATCCAACTGTGGCCTTCGGAGTTCTCTTCTTCATCTGTCATCTCCGCGCTTCCCCCTCCAGCACTAGAAGCTGCTCGAGCAGATGCACAGGCAAGGAGAGGGCCTTGGGGAGAATCAGACTCTGAGGTCCTCAGCTCTGAGTGGTCCACGCCACTTCGTTCTTGCACTAAAGATAAGCCATTTTCCACGGCGGCAGATGGTGATGGGATTCTCCTGACATGAAGTCTATATTTCTGCAAGAATTAGGAAACAGCGATGTGATCAGAATTAGCACAAAAGATTAGCAAATGATGAGGTAATTGGAGAAGACAACTTTCTTATGGATGACGGATAATTCACCTGTAAATGGCTTTTAACTTCGTCATTAGTGAGGCCTTCCACTTGCATGAGTTCTCTGATTTGTTTTGGAGTAGCCACTGCAATTTGGCAAAAAGAGAGACATCAGATTTCTTCTACTATCGATCAGAAACTGCAGACGACTTTTCGTCATTTTCTATGCAAACATTAACCAACTCAGACAGCATAATTAGAGTAAGTGACTTCACTTATCATCATGAACTCACTTAAAACATGGGGAATCATGGATTACAGGGGAACAGAGAGCGATAGGCATTTCCACTTTTTTTCATCACTCCAATTCTTTAGGTAGAACAAGGGAACAACTAAATATTCTTAAGGGCCTTTTGCAAATGCTCATGTTGTTCACACCAGATTGGTCCGGGCTATCAATTGAAAAGAATCAAACTACAACTTCAGACAAGCTTCCTCAATCAGAAGACAGAATAAGTACTCAACAAGTACGAAAAAATTCCAGTTCAAGTGAAAACTCTGTCATATCAACAGAAAGCGATTATGGAGTCCACTCACAAAAAAATATTGTTTTAGATCAGTGGTCACAATTCACCGTTGTCCAAGAGTAATAATCCAAGAAAAACACAACTCAGGTTCTAGTAACTGACCCTGCGCTCCACCGAGCTGCTCCAACGCCTCCACGAACCGGCGGTGGAGCTCGGGTGACCAGCAACGCCTTTGCTTCCTAAGTTGATGCTGCTGCAGCCGGTGCTGCTGCGCCTGCTGTGGGCTTTTCTGCAATTTCTCATGGTCCGTCGAGAAGGGCGCCTCAAAACTGAGCTTCTTGATATTATCATTATCAGGAGAGGCCAACATAGAGCCCGGAGTCGAAAGGGTAAGTCTAGAAATCGGTGAAGAATCCTTGCCCTCCTTCGGAGGAGCTCTATGGAGGCCAAATGGCAAGAACGCCCCCCCTTTCTTCTTGTAGCTACAGGGCCCAATTGGGTTCTTCTCGGCTGCGTACTGATCCTAAAATTTCACACAGGATGGATTCATTTCTTGCAACCATAAAGAAAAAAAAAATCGGAAGACTTTAACACGAACTAGTGATGACAAGTCTTATTACCAGATTCTGATCAGGAGAGCTCATCCACTTCCTCTGATCACAAGAATCCTTGTTTTCCACTTCTGCCCTCTTATCTTTATCAGAATTCCTGTTCGGTCGAATAAATTCCATGTCCTTGCACTGCAATCGCTCCTCCTTCAACCTTTCCATAACTATTAGAGATTAACAAAAAACAAATAACTAATTCAGAAACCCATTTCTTTAAGCAGAAAAATCTCAGCTCTTTTCAGAAATCAGCCGCGTCAAGAAGAGATAAAACGCCATGCCTCTTTTTCATTTCCACGCGACAAAATATTGAAGAGAGAAAGCTTCAAGAAAGAAAAAAAAAAAAAAAAAAGGGTTTCGCCGAATTCAGCCAATCGTCTCGATCGCTCGGCTCCTGCCCAGACCAGAGAGAACCCACTGAAGAGAGAGAGAGAGAGAGAGACTCACCGTCGTTCAAGAGCAGCATGCAAAGAGGGAGCTCGCGCTTAAAAGGGTCTATCTTCCTCATCTCCTCCTCCAATCTCGCCACATAGTCATCGAGTTTCGACAATCTCTCGTCGCGATCTGGGATCCCGGACACCTCCCTGAAGAATTCGGACACCGGCCGAGGCTCCCGAGCCAAGCTCAAATCCAAGCTCAGTTCCATCTCTCTCCCCCAAGATTTCCTTCCCTTCCCTTCCCTTCCCTTTCCTTTCGTCTTCTTCTTCCTCTTCTTCTCGATGGGGGACTTTCGATTTTCCTGCGACGATTCTCTCTCTACATTTGTCTACGCCGCAAAAACTGCGGTGCAAGCAGCTCCTTCTTATAAAGAATGTCTTTAGATTCAGGACGGGGAGATTCGTTCTCTCTCTCTCTCTCTCTCTCTCTCGGCCCCTCTCTCGGGTCGTCGCGTATTTTTACGGAGGCAGGACGAGACCCGGGCGACTCAGTGCCCCGACTCGGGCGAGTTCCCCCGGGTCGGATCGGCGAGAATCTCTGAGATTCCGAAACTCTCTCACGCGGCGAAAATGAAAAGACAGCCCGCATTGGCTGACCTACGTGTCCTTATCTCTGGTGGGATTAGGTTCAGGGTGTTTTGGTCATTTCGCGCTCCCGGGGAGAGCTATCGAATTGGCACCGTCGATTTATGCTCTTCATTTAAAATATGGTCAGGAATTGTACGGTGTTGCTTTGGTTCCTAACATTATTAATTAATATGCCAAGAAAAAAAAATGATTGGATTTACTTTGTCATTAAATTACCTTCATGTATTCTCAAATCTTACCTAAATGGACAAGACAACATATTATTTTACCAAAAAATATTTAAAGTTTTTTTTTATATTTCTTACACTTTTTATGATTTTCGTGACAAAAATGCTTTACTCAATCATAAATAGGGGTGTGTATGGTCCGGGCGGGCAGTTCCCGACCTATAACCGGAAACCGCCCGCTAAGAACCGGTTCCGAAAAATTGGAACCGGGATCCACCCGTTTGTTGCATGGATCCACCCGGGAACCGGACCGCCGGTCTGGTCCGGTTCCCGGGTGGATCCATGGAACCGATCTTGACATAAAATAATTTTGGTTTTCAACATAGAATGGTCGGGTCTATGAGTTGGGAAGGAGGGGAGGAGGTCTATGGTCGGGTTTTCAACATAAAACGGTTGTGAAACAATTTTCCGCGGCTATGGCGGGTGGCGGCCGACGCGAGGGGGTGTCAACACTTGGGGAGGAATCGAAATGGCGATAGGATTAGGAGGAACCGAGGAAGAGACAAAGAGAGAGAGAACCGAAGACAAAGGGAGTGAGGAGATGAGATCTAATATAGGGTTTTTTTTAATATTAAAAAGGTTCCAGTTCGGTCCGGGTAGGCAGATCCGTCCATGGAACCGGGAACCAGACCGGAACCCACCGGTTCCGAAAAATTGGAACTGGGAACCGGACTGATTCCCTCAAGAACCGCCGGTTCCGGGCGGTTCTGGTCCGGTTCCGGGCGGTCCGAGCGGTTCTCGGGTATTTTGCACACCCCTAATCATAAGCAACTCAAGCTAGAGGAAATTTATCCAATAGTCATTCCTAATTACTTTTAATTGCAAATATTTGGTTTTGCCTTTTCAACTCATAAGATAATGGATTGTGACACTCATGGTTACATGAGTGAAAATGGATGTAATTATAATATCGAGTTTCCCACGTCCAAATAAAGCAATTAACCATTCAATCAAGTCATCGAAGGGTTTCACTCTTGGAGCTTGGCAAGGACTACTTCCCTTGACGTGCCAATTGGCAAGACCTACTTTCCTTCAACATGCCAATTCGTGCCCATTCATATCAAATACTACCTCAATTATATCAAAATACTACCGAACCATCGTGCTATCAAGCTCAAGTGGGTCCCACCTAATCAGAAGGCGACAGTGTGTCTACTCGGCTCAAGATCAATAAAATCGAGCAAAGTATCATGAATTGATCAATTTAGTGTGTTTTACACTATGCAGCCTTAGGAATTTTTTTCCAAATGAATCTTACTCACTCGTATTGAAGGATCGTGAGAATTCTTGGAATGTATTTCACTTGTAAATGGATATGGTGAGATCTATATATATACAAATACAATACTAATCATGACCGTAAATTTCATCTTTATCGAAGAATGGAGAATATATTTTTTTATCTATCCAATTACCTGCATTTAGTACATAGATGTATGATTACCGTATTGCCCACCTAAAGTGTTCTAAAATACTCAAGAACCTCATTCACGAATCACAGCCCTTCGCACATAAACCCTCCGGCTCGTGTCGTCTTCTTGGACCATGATAAAAGCATAAACTTTGTACGCAACATGACGATCACACGACACGCGCGAACCCCAAAAAAATTGAAAAAAAAAAAAGAAGATCCCATGATTGGTGAACAAGGGTAAAATGGAAGAATGTACTATTGAAACAATAAAAAAAAGAAAAAATCGGTGCGCTAGTGCGCTATAGAGAGAGAGAGAGAGAGGGACAAAGATGAGTCGGTCAACAATGGAAGGGGGTGGGGAACGATCCTCACGTGGGAGATTCCCTTAGAGCACCGCAAACTTTCCCCATCCGATCGTCCTCGTCCGTCCCCTGGGACCGAGCAGCCCCCACCACCGCTCATCGAGCACCCCTCGATCGAGAATCTCACGCCGAAACCCGCCCAAGAATTCCCAGCCCCACCCGCCAACCTCACGCCGCCACGTGCCCGGCGGACCGCGGTCAGATTCCCCTCCTCGGCGATGCGGATCGCGCCCTTGTTCAAGGCTGCTCTTTCCTTCCCCTCGAGGGAATAATAATAGTGAAAAAAAAAGGGATCGGCCCGTTCCCTCCCTCGTCCCGAATCTCTTTTCTTCGGGCAGCCGATTCCGGACACGTGTCGAGAGCCTCCGGTTTCGTCGCGCATGTTTTCCGTGGAAAAGGAAGAAGTTCCTTTGTCTTTTTTTTTAGGCGAGTCTCGTGGCGCTGTTGGGGATAAGGATTCGCGCTGGCTTTGGCATTGTCTTTTCTCCTCCTCGATTGATGATGATGATTTTACGTCCCGTTTCGTATCGGTCTTTGGGGTTCTCCAGGACGACAGCGATGAAAAAGAAAGGAAGATGCTGTTCCTCGGAAATGGACAGCCCGCCCCTCCGTCGCCATTCGTTCGATTAACGTTCGCACGAGTTTTGGCATTTCTTGCGGCTTAGGGAGGCCCGTGATATCTTAAGGTTCGATGGTGGTTCGATTCTTGATTTTTATTTTTTTTTTGGATTTTATCCGTATCTCGCAGTTTGCTTGCCATGTGTCGAATGATGGAGTGGAGGTCTAGGTTCGTGAGAACAAGACAGGAGCACTGTACATCGTGTCGTGCTGTTTTCCAATTTCTAGCAAGGAAACTCAGTATCAAAAGCGAGGATGCGCGTCTGTACGTACATCTTTCAAAGCTAATTTTTAACCCGTGAATTGCTTTTGGTTTGGAAGATAGAAATCCTTCGTCTGAAATTACCGATAAGAGAGATTCTGATGATAGGAAGGTCTAAAATCTTGGATTGTTTGGGATCAATCCAGACTTTCGCTCGCCCGTATTCTTAAATTTGACATTCCCGATTTTTCAGAATAATTGAAAATGACTTTTCCGATATTTTTTTCACAACTATAGCATGGCCATTGAATTTCCCACGGCCACTGCCCATAGGATTGCTACTGCCTTTTTTTATGAAGGTGTTCAGGAATATTCTCTGAGGTGTTTTTTTGCAAAGGCTCTAAGATGGTTTCGCCCGTCAGCTTTATTGGTAGAACCTACTCAAACCTTGTAGTCCAAGCAACCATTTTTTTCAGTAGAGAATAAAAATTTTACACTTCAAGGCCAGCTGTCCTATTCCTATTGCTAAATCATGCGTGTCTCATTTTGGATGCAGTCAAAGAAATTCACGGAGAATATTGATAATTTCAAAGGAATCTATATGAACGATCAAGCTATTCCAAAGTTCTTATGACCCATTACTTATCGAAGGACTTGCCATGGGATTATTCCCATGGGTATCATGCCACCAAAGATGCTATCCACCAAGCATTAGATGAGTACAAACGAAATTAGCCAAAATCGATGGATTTTTTTCCCTAGACCTATGGTGTTTTGAAGAATCATATCCTGAAGACACATGGTAACCATAATTTAACTCTAATGGAGATTTGAATTTCAATCCAGATCATGAGCCCATCAATAAGTGAGAGAATTTATGAATGATCAACGTGACCACTTCAATAAATTGTACACCATAAGGTTTGTTGTACTATTGAGTATGTATCGACTATTTTCATATTTTGTCGATTCGAGAACATTATCCTATTTATTTTCTTCCATTCCATGACATGCTTTGTTTGCCACACCAACCTTTGAAAATGTCTCTATTACCCTTAACCTCAGCTATAAAAGAGGAAGTGATGTCTGAATAAAAAGCAAGGTTGGGAAAAGAAAAGATTTCCCAAAATTTACTACATCCTCACAGATGTTTATTCCAAACCATTCTCCTCTAGGCCCCACGATATTTTAAGGATGAAATTACAATTATAAAATGAGATTAACAGTAGTCGCAGACTAATAAACAGTTTCATTTAATGCCCAAGAAGTAGCTCGTGCGGGTTGGAATAGGATACCACCATTCGAAGGAACAATCCAAGACCCCAGCCAGCACCACTGCATTTTAAAGGAATGGGCCCATGAAATTTTGGATTGATGGGCATAGGTCATTTTCAAAAAAGTGCTAATTCAAATCATTTTATTTCATGTTAATAATTGCTCTTTAAATAGGACTTGTGATTCTGTGAATAATAAATGAGATCGCATGGATTCAAAACCGTACATCATCATTATGGATTAAACTAAAATATAAATGGTTACTTATATTGTATGTACCAACCTATAAATCAACACCAATTAAAATTTAGTCCATTGTATATAGTTTTCGCCATGTCTATTTTCCTAATCTACTTTGACCACGCATAGTTACTAAAATACCACCAAAAATCTCAATTGGTATAATCTTACAATACATACTTCCAAATTATTTTTTATGAACATAAAAATTCTCAAATTGGTAATCGTGCCGCACTTATTCTTCTAGCCACCACTCCTGTTTCTCTCCCTTTTGATTCTGCACGGGAAATATGCCAAATAATTGGCCTCGTCTTTCTTTTTGTTGTTCTATTTTGTGGGAAGTCACTTTGGGGGCTTTTGACCATAGGAAGGTAGCGTTTACTTGCACGAAAGGCTCCCTAAACGACAAATAATATTAAATATATTCTTGATTTCATTTGATGACGTATAATTACTAAAATAATTGTAATGTCATGGGAAATATAAACGAGTTAATATCATAAAAAAACTTTAAATTGATATATTTACAATAAATATATTTGAAATTAATTTTTTTATCATTAAAAATCTCACATTAGTATACTTATAATAAATTTATCCTGAACTAATTTTCTAACCACAAAACACCCCAAATTAGTATATTTATAATAAATTTACTTTACGTTAGTTTTCGTTAAATTGAATTAATATTACAAAAAATCATAAATTAAATGTCGCATGCAATCTAACTGAACAATTAAATGTAAAATTTAACAAAAATTAACGGAGAATAAACTTCTCACAAATGTACTAGTTTGAGACTTTTTATTGTATTAGCCCAACATAAAATTAGATAATATTCTCCAATTTCATGAAATTGATTTTTTCCTCCAATCGAACAGCGCAAAAAATTAGACATTCCAGCAAAATCAAATCCCAGAGAGAGAGAGAGAGAGAGAGAGAGCGCGTTGCCTTCGCGGTTTCCTTCTTCGCGAGCTTTTTCACAAATGGCGGCCAGCGATGCTCTCGTCTCGCCATGACACGAACGATTTCGAGCGCCGCGTTCGTAATGCTGAAGTTGGGATCTCGCTCTCGCTCCAGCATGAGCTTCTTCGATCCCAAGCCCTGCCGTTCCCCGAGAATGCTGTACCTCGGCGACAGACTCTTCTCTCGCTCTCGTTCCTCCCAGGCCCAGCAGCAGCAGCAGCAGCACGAGCCCAGCAGCCTCCGGAAGGCGTTCTTCAAGTCGGACGCCAGGAGGGACGGGATCGTGCGTCGCCTGTGCGAGGAGAAGAAGTTCAAGGAAGCCATAGACGTCATGTGCGACCAGAAGCGCCTGAGGGAAGCCGTCCGGTTGCTGGGTCGGATCGAGCGCCCCTCTGCTCTCGTGTACTCGACCCTCCTGCAGGCTTGCCTCAGGCAGCGAGACGTCGGAGCGGGCAAGATGGTCCATGCCCACATGGGTAGAGCCGGGTTCTCGCCCGGGGTCGTCATTTCCAACCGGCTCATCGACATGTACACGAAATGCGATAGCCTGGTCGACGCCCGGAAGACGTTCGATGAAATGCCTCACAGGGACTTGTGTTCTTGGAATACTATGATATCTGGGTATGCGAGAGCTGGTCGACTTTCGGACGCGAGGAGATTATTCGATGAAATGCCGGAGAGAGACAATTTTTCGTGGACCGCGATGATGTCTGGTTATGTTCGCCACGACATGCCCGGGGAGGCAATCGAACTGTTTAGAATGATGCAAATGCTTGAAATTCCAATGTTGAACAAGTTCACTTTTTCCAGTGCTCTTGCTGCGGCTGCAGTTATACCATGTTTACGCAAAGGAAAAGAGATTCATGGCCATATATTGAGACTGGGGTTGGAATCGGATGAGGTTGTTTGGAGTGCTCTATCGGATATGTATGGTAAATGTGGGAGTGTGGAGGAGGCTAGGCACATTTTCGATAGGATGGTCGATAGAGATGTTGTCACGTGGACAGCAATGATAGATCGGTACTTCGGTGATGGGAGGATCGAAAAGGGTTTTATGTTGTTCTCTGATTTGATGTACTCCAAGATTAGGCCGAATGAGTTCACATTTGCAGGGGTTTTGAATGCATGCGCTGATCATGCAGCAGAAGAGGTTGGTAAGCAGGTGCATGGGTACATGATGCGCAGTGGATTTGATCCATCTTCATTTGCAGAAAGTGCCCTTGTCCATATGTATTCCAAGTGTGGAAATATGGAGAGTGCAGAGAGAGTGTTTAGAGAGATGCCACACCCGGATTTAGTTTCATGGACGTCACTGATAGTTGGGTTTGCTCAGAATGGTCTTTTCAGAGAAGCTCTTAAATATTTTGACATGTTGCTAGAATCAGGTATTCAGCCTGATCATGTCACTTTTGTCGGGGTTCTCTCTGCTTGCACTCATGCTGGGTTAGTAGATAAAGGTCTTGAGTATTTCCACTCAATTGCTGAACAGCATGGACTGACACATACTCCTGATCATTATGCTTGTATAGTTGATTTATTAGCCCGTTCAGGCCGTTTTAAACAAGCTGAAGAGATCATTAGCACAATGCCAATGAAGCCTGACAGATTTTTGTGGGCATCCTTGCTCGGGGGCTGCAGAATTCATGGAAACATAGAACTGGCAAAACGAGCATCTGAGGAATTATTTCAAATTGAGCCGGAGAATCCTGCTACCTATATCACTATGGCTAATTTGTATGCTACAGCTAGTATGTGGGATGAGGTTACAAAAATCAGAAAGATTATGGAAGATAGAGGAGTGGTGAAGAAACCTGGTTTGAGCTGGACTCAGATTGGGAGAAAGCAACATGTTTTCTTAGTCGGAGATACATCCCATCCAAAATCAAATGAGATACATGTATTTTTGACGGAGATGTCCAAGAGGATGAAAGAAGAAGGATATGTGCCTGACACAAATTTTGTGCTACATGATGTGGAAGAAGAGCAAAAAGTGCAAAATCTTGCCTTCCATAGTGAGAAACTTGCAGTTGCTTTTGGTATTCTTTCAACCTCACCAGGGACTCCCATTAAGGTGTATAAGAACTTAAGAACATGTGGAGACTGCCACACTGCTATCAAATATATCTCAAAGATTATGAGGAGGAAGATTATAGTGCGGGACTCAAATCGGTTCCATTGCTTTGAGAATGGAATTTGTTCATGTGGAGATTATTGGTGATCAGAAAAATTTGAGTATGCCCAGCATCTGCATGGGTCTTATGAAGACATCATCCTGGTGGTCTTCCACGAAGACTCAAATCTTCTTGTTGAACAGATTTCATGTCCATGTTGATAGCAGAGACTGCCAGTGCATGAGATTTAAATGACCTATCTCAGCGAGGTTTCCTTACTCGCGCAAATTATCTGGTAATTGGATACCCAGAAAGGTGGTTGCTTTTGGTGGCCAAAAACTATTATGATGCCTCCAATGGGAGTTCTGGGATTAAGTGATGTCAATCAGGTAGCCATAATGCAAAATGCAGTTTTTATTTTGAGAAGATGTGGCCCATATATCGATGATTGAGTTCATCTTGCTTTTCTCTAGTCCAACAAAACAGCTAGGTTAGAGTGCTTGCCAATGTTGACATATGAACAACACAATCTTCAGAAGGCTTGCATCGTTATAGTTGATATTCGTTTCATCTTATTGCCTTTTGCTGGCTACATGTTCGAAAGAGAATCTTAGAGCTTATCCATAAGCTTTTTGACGTTCTTCAAACGTGCAATCATTGTACTTGGAACCAAGATGACTCTCCTGTCAACATCATCATATCGAGGAACAATTTTGAGGGAAGATATATCTACTCAATTCCTCCCGTCAACATCACTGCTCAAAATTCCCCTCATTAGTTTCTGGACCCCTACTTGCTGGCCTGGCAGTTGAAGTAGACTGATGTAGGAAACAATCTAGAATCTACAGGTATGTACTTGGAAATTTGGAATTGGATCACTCAATTTTGACTTGAATTACTGAATTTACTGTGCGATTGGTGCATTTGGACAATTTGCGGCTAATTTTAATCAATTACTGAATGTTTAGTCACTGAATGAGTGCAATTTCATCTCAGATGGTTAAAATTTTTTATGAACTTCTTTAGTTTGTGGTTAATGAGAATCAGACAAATTGCTATTAAGCAGAAATAATTATTTCAATTTAAACCAAGTCTATCTTACAAATAAGACAGCCTTGTCTTCTTGTAACAGTAGATTAAGTGAAAGGTTAGAGAAGTCCTATGAACATGTCATGGTCACTAAAGGTTGTGATGTGGAATTATCAAATTGGCTGTCTTGATGTCCAAATGTCTCCTAACATATTGCACTGTGCTAGTCAAAACTCAAGTAAATCCTAGCAGGGAAAGAATTGATATTTATCATGAGTTGACACACCACCAATTTTTGTACAAAGCAAATTAAAGTTTCTATCTTGATTGTTCTTGAAGGTGGAATTTGACTGCAAGTGCTGCCAGACCAAGCCCCTGGGGGCCTTTCTTCTACGGAAAGTCACTTCCTCATGAATAATTGTATTGTCCCACACAGCCTGGAAAGAGCAAGCAATGCTAAGGCTCTCCTAAAGCTGACTGATTATCTGAAAACATAAGCTAAAATGCTTAAACTTAAAGTCATCTCAGGATGCGCAATGTCCATACTGCTTCATAATCTGTTAACTTGCAGTCACGATGTAGCCCCCATGTAGTGCACCCTAGTTTTTGGGATACCCAGAAGTCGAACCATGAGGTGGAGGGTTTAATTTTTTCTCTTGAGGCATGTATCTACATCTCATCCGGAAGTGGGGTGATGGGGCAACATGCTTGCTCCTATGCGGCCTGCAGATCTGTGTGCCTGTGGGTTTTCCCTGGTTATCAAGAAAGGGAGGACAAAAAATGAAAACCTGCAGCTGTTGGCAGGAACTTCAAGGTCAGGAATGCTGCACTGCAGTCTCTGCTAACTATGTGAAGGTTAGTTAAAGCACATTGTTGCGTGATGGTATGATCAGTTTTAAGACTTGGATGATGAATAACCTTATGATTTGTCTTTGTTAAACTATCGTTAAGGTTGTAGGAGCAGACCCCCAAGTGGACGCTCTTATTTTAGTTATCGGATCCACTAGATACCAGAAAAGCAATGTCTTTTCTGTGAGGATATTGGCGATGATTCGTATCTAGTAGTTCCAAGGGATCTATACTTATTCACTTTGCAGTCTCCTAACTAGCTAGTAAGAGTAGGAACTATGGCTAGAGCCAGATGATGTTTGCTGCTGCGTATGAGCTTGACACCCAAGGATTAGGGGCCACAATGTATTTACTAATGCTAATTTAGTTTTGCGGTGAATCAAAAAGCCAAATAACTAGAGCCAAGGCGTTGATGGAGTCGATGCAATTTTATCAGCTCTGTTTCATAGAATTCAATCCATTGTGGATACCTTTCCATTTTCAATATTTTGAATGATTGTGAGCGTATTATATGGGGGATGCCAAAATTCCATCATAAGGGAAAAGAAAATGCATACTGTTTTAAATACAGATGGTATCGTCAGCTTTTAAAGTAGTTCCGTTTCTATTCAATGAAGGGAATTTCTTTTATCAATTTTATGATTGATAGGTTACATATATCATCCACATTTATATTTAGTTATGTCTGCATGCAATTTGCAATTCATCAAATCAGAGATGTGATTGAGGATTAGGGGTGAGCATATAGAACCACCCTAATCGGACCGAACCACCCAGTTTTCGGCGGTTCCTAGGGGCTCTTGTCCAGTTGCTGGTTCCATATGGAATTGGTGATTTTTGGTCGGGTTCTTGGTTTCAAGATGGGAATTGGATCGCCCAGACCGGACCGATTTATTTTTTAAATTTGTTTTTATTTCTTAAAAGAACAGTAGTGATTGTAGTGTGTAAATCCTAATCGCCTCTCATGCCTTGCTCTTTCCCTCACTTGCCTGAGTCGCATCCCTCTCGCTCCACTCTCAAACAGCACCATCTTCTCTCACTTGAGTCGCATCCCTTCCACTCGAGCTCAATGCTTCCGTTCGTGATCTCATCTTGAGTCTTGGACTCTCGCCTCCCTCTCTTGCTCCATTTTTTGCATCTCATCAAGGTAATATCCAATGCTTTGTCTTTTCGCTGTTTTGCATGTTGCATTTCCCGCGGCTGGTCGTTCATTTTCACGAGACTTGTCGAATTCTACCCGTGTGTTGTGCTTGCTTTCATTGTCCTCACCTGTTGTTGTGCTAATTCCACAAGCCTCTTAAGGTTTTGCTCGGTAATGACCGTTTCGTGAGGTGTTCTTCAGGTGCCTTTACCAAGATCTGCTTTTCTTGCTTCACATAGGTAAGAGGGTTGATTGTTGTGGAATTTAATGCAACGATTGAAGAACTTGAATTATTGTGAATCTATTAGTTCCATTAGACCTCCCAAAAACCGGATCAGACCACTACTAGGACTAGGTGGTCCAATTATGATTACGTTTGGTTGTCTGGATTTCTAATTGGAATAAGATTGGATGTGATAGAAAATGAAATCTCGGGGATTTTGTTATATCTATGGTAATTGCATTTATAAAATCGGATATATTCACATTATATTATATGTACTGTTTAATATGAACAGTATGTCAATATAAATGAACCACAAATTTCACAAAGGGAGATGGTAAAAATCTCTTTCGTCACTTTTGTCTACTTTATTCTTATTTTCCTTTTTATTTTATTTTCCTCTCTTTTTTAATTAATTTCATTTTTTATTTCTTTCTTCTCTTTCCATTATTCTCTAATAAAACTTTATTAAATAGAAAAATATACTAATATACCTGAAACACTAAAATAACAAAAATATGTGATATATATATATTGTATTTATATTAAAAGATATAATTAAATTTGAATATATAATGACAAAAACTAACTTGTTATTTTGAATTTCTTATATTAAAATTCAAATATGATTTATATTGAAATATAATTTTAAATATGTTAATTTAAGAAGTCTGTTATTTATGAAAAACAACTTTCTTATTATAGATATTAGAAGTTATATCAACAATTATCCTATCTCTCTCGTGGGATAATTTTATTTGGCTTATATCCTCCCCATATCTGACTAATCTTGTCTTGAGGAGACACGAAATATAGGATATGATAAATTTTATCATAACTACCAAGCATAGCTTATGTGTTAACCGATCCTCTTGGTTTGATTTTTAGTCCCAAGGTGGGAATTGAACTACTCGGGAATTGATCACCCTTATTGAGTATCATACATAGCGATATTTGACACGATCAATCATGTCATGGTGTTTCACCTTTCTATGGACACCAAACTTTTTTATGTGCAATTTTAATCATGAGGAGCAAGTTCAAAGGGAAGTAAAGCTAAATAGATATTGCATTCTTAAATGCCAAATATAACTAAAATGTTTGTTCTTAGAAACACAGAAAGACATCCAAACAGGTTTTCCAAGAGTTTAGTTCTTCAAGAAATATTTTCATTTCACGCGCCATACATTTTCCCGAAGTAGAAGGTGAAGAGAGAGACCAAATTGTCCATGTTTTGCAGCGAAATTCTGCACCATTTCTGCCATCCAAAGAAATATAAACTAAATTATATATATTTATATACGTATATTTATATGCAGTACTGGCAAGATTCAGAAAACCTAATCCAATTTCCTAACTTCACAACCACCGCCCGTTTCTGTCGGTAGCCCAACTTCGGCAACCTTTTGTCTTCTGCTTTTTAAAAAAATGTTGTTTCCTTCAATTCTGACCAGAATCTTTTGTTTGGTCTCTGTATGCGCTTTGAAAGCACAGTGACCCACCCCTCACATGGCGAATTGACAATTGCATGATATGCGTCATTTTCAAAATTTAGATTATTTTGGCCCGAACTTTTCTTCTTCCCAGAAAAAAAAAAAATTATTTCAGAAACTGGTCTCCATCCGTATTAAAAGAATTTCCGGGTTAATGGGCAAATCTTTTTTTTTTTTTCCGACATTTCTCGTACAATCCCTTTGCAGGCGAGAGTATTTTTTATGTAGGTCGCGCACGAAATAAAAAGTCCGAACTTATCTACTCAATGAAACCCTTGTCTAATTAGGGACTCTCGTATTTTTCACAAAAAAGAAAAAAGGTATATATGTCAGCGGACACAAATGCTAAATTCAATGTCAGGCTGGTCCAAATTAAATGAATTCACCGGGCATCTTGCCGGAGTCGAGGGGTTGGAAATTAAAGACATGTGGAGAGATGTCAACAACATTCATTGACAACGAAAGCTTACTTTTTTTTAAAAAAAAATGACAATTAAAATCAAAATAAGCTTTGGGATATGCGACATAAAATTCAAAAAAAAAAAGTTTTTTGCCTTTTCAACAATAAAGGCGTTTGACCCACAAAAAAGAAAAGAAAAGAAAAGGAAGTCGGTAGGTGAAATTCCGGGGTGTCATCAACTGAGTTATAGCCAACCTGTCTTGCAAATTGTTCTAGCTGGACTCCGGTGAGTATTCAAATTGCTTTGGAGGCGGATAAAACCTGAGCTTTTTCTGTCAAATGGATAAAACCTGAGCTTGAGTTTGGATAAAGAAATTGAATTCGGTGAGGGAAAAAATAAAGAAATATGCACGAACTTTCTCGTTTGCTAACGAGGATCCTTCCCATAGGTCCTCTCTCGAAACGAAGAGGAAATTTCGTGAAAGTGAAGTTGGGACGGTCATAGTCGATGCTGTCCAAACATGTGCATTTAAAGAGCATATAAACTTGCAAGTCGAATTAGAAATGACACGTGTTACTCAAGGAATGGGAGTCCTACATGTTGGAATAAAATGGTGTAGAACCCAATCTTGGTAATACATTAGAAGAGAGCACCTATTTGTACTAATTTCCAAAGATGATATACAGAACAAGAAAATTGAAAGTCAAAGTCCTTTTGGGGAAATGCGAACGACGTTTATTAAAAATTCTCTGTAAAGGGACTTGGATTCAAATAAAATTTGGCCTTTTTTGTTTTTTGCAAGGGGCTTGGGCTACATCTTTTATATTTTTATTATTAAAAAAACTCAAACCATTCACTAGAGTTAGCGAAGGACTCAAGTCTTGGAGGGGCCACATCCAATGTCGATGGCTGTCAATTGAGGTCACTTGATTTGGGCAATCCCTGATAAGGGTCGCACGACCTAAGAGATTGATGCTTGGTCTTGTGACCTCAAGCGGCTCTTGCCATCCCTTTGCTAGATAGATTTGGCCTCATCAGCCCTCGTAGGATACTCTCACACAAAAAATATGTACAATAACAAGGATGGACAAAATCAGAAAACTAAAGAATTGGTGAGGGTGCTTTTAGAAGAAAAATGTTTAACTTTAATTTCAGCGTTCTGTAAATATTACTATAAAATGCTAGTCTTTACTTTGGATTTTCAACATTCCTAAAACTAGCATTTAATTGAACGCTAATTGAAAAGGCTTGCCCAACACTCTAGCATTTTTCCAAGAGATTTTAAAGGTTAAAGGTATCTCGAAAAAGATGAACCAAAGGTACACTTAAAGAGGATATGGTGGTAAGATTTAATCGTCAAAGAACACCAAAGTTATATTTTAATTATTATTGTTTTTATCATTTGGTTAAATGCATGTGTACGCTTTAAATGTTCTTTATATTTGTTTACCTAACTTCGGTGCCAAGCAAAATCCCATCAATCATCAACGCGGAAACGCGTGAACCCGCGCCGAATGATATCGTATCATTAGTTCCACCCTCACTCAGACAAAACATCTCATCATCGTGCATGAACCTGGGCCCTATCTTCTACTTCTACCCAACCCCAAAAACAGAGCAAGCACTATATAATAAATAAATTAAATAGAAAAAAAATCAAATGAAAAAAAAAAGAGCTTTTTAAAAATAAAAAAATGATAATAACACAAAATTAACAACAACGACGACAATAATGATAATATTGACACTCATATTGAGTTAAGAGATATGTTTCCCGCATCTGGTGTCTTCATTTTTCTGTACCCAGCCTAATCTATTAGGATAAGGGCATCGCGGGGAATCAAGCCCGGGGTCACCTAAGTTGGTTATAAGCGCTCGGCGATTTATCATTACCTATTTTATGTTTGGGGTATAATCGGGATAGTTTAAAGGCTTGTCTAGTCTAGTCTAGTCTACGACAATAATGATAATATTGGCACTCATATTGAGTTAAGAGCTCTGTTTCCCGCGTCTGTCCTTATTTAAGGCTCTGCACCTTGCGAACTGCTCCCACCCATCTCCTCCACAAGACTCTCTTTCTCTGCCTCTCTCTCTCTCTCTGTGCCTTCGTTCCGATCACCATCATCCCTGAAATCTGGTGAGTTTTGATTCCTCTCTATGTTATCTCAAGAATGCCAGAGGACTATGGACTGATTCCCATCTCTCCAGCTTCTTGCGGGTGCAGTGGCAATGGCAATGGCGAGGCTGGCGCGCCAGATCTGCGCCGTCCTGGCTCTCCTCGGCGCGTCCCTGGCGATGGCCGACGACCCTTATAGATTCTACACGTGGACAGTCACTTACGGCACCATCTCCCCACTGGGCGTTCCCCAGCAGGTTTCTTGATTTGCGCGAACTCTGTCTCTCTGTTCTGAAGTGTTTTCAGGGTTCATGAATGAGCTGGTGAAGACGTTTCCAGCTCTCTGCTTTTGTTTCCTCTTCTTCTAATGGTTGTTTTTTTTTGGGGGGTTTTGAAGGTTATCCTGATAAACGGTCAATTTCCTGGGCCAAGGCTCGATGTAGTCACTAATGACAACTTGGTGCTCAACCTGATCAACAAGCTGGACGAGCCTTTTCTTCTTACTTGGTGAGTGTCGGTATGGTCGCATATGCTGTTTTGGCTTAAGCTGTTGTTTTCCCCCTTTTTCGGGTCCGCCATTGGAACCATCTTTAGTACATCTGCACTATTTTTAGCTGAGGGTGTTGCTAACTGCAGTAGCCGCTTTCGGATACTCTCTTTTCAAGTTCTTGATTTTGAATAGCAAAGTCAAGAAGGAAATACTTTCTTCTCGTATGTTTTCCTGTTTTAGAAATCCTTGATTTGGAATGTGGCTTACACTTACTCGGCCTAAAAATGTCGGTTTCATGTCAATTCATGGATCTAGCAGCATTTGCAGAAGCAGTTGAATATTTATTTATTTATTTATTTTAAAGTAACGACATCAGAAAATATTCTTCCTTTTCGTGGAGTCTCTATGCTTCTAGGAAAGCTAGTTCTGCCAGATGTTAGATGCTTTGCTTGCACGCTTACGGGACATAAGAGAGGAAAAATAGACTAATCAATTGTATGAAACTGCATTTGGCCAAGTTATTTAGACCGCTTCGTGTCCTGAAATATCCAAAAATAATAAACAATTTGACCTCCTTTTGTTTAACTGTGCTTCTCTTTGCCAGCTGTATCGCGAGTCCTATTTAAATTTGATAATAACGACAGTTGTTTGGTAATGCATCAATAAACATGGACTTGCTGCTTCTATCTTGCATACATAGTCATCTTACTTGGGATAATTTTAGTGATTATAACCCGCTTGGTACTTCGCAATCAGGAACGGGATCAAACAGAGGAAGAACTCATGGCAAGACGGTGTCCTGGGCACAAATTGTCCCATCCCTCCAAACTCTAACTACACATATATCTTTCAGCCCAAGGACCAGATTGGTTCCTACACATATTTCCCCTCGACCGCCCTTCACAAGGCTGCTGGTGGATACGGAGCACTTAATGTCTATCAGAGAGCTCCGATTCCTATTCCTTATCCACCTCCTGATGGAGATTTCACGTTGCTCATTGGTGATTGGTTCAAGACCAGCCATAAGGTGCGGACTATGTTTCTCTAGTTATTTATCCATTTCTTTATCCCTTTCCGTAGATGAGTGCATACACAGAAGTTTTATGTGCTCAGTTCACTCAATGTCCTTCGATCAATTAAAGAACATTATACTCTGAGCTATGCATCTCTTGTACGATGTACATATCAAATAGCTTGCTGACTCTTGTCATGCTGCGAAGTTTGCAAATTGTTTTTGCCATGTTGATGCATTTGCCATTGGCTGCAAAATTTCTCGTGGACATTGTTCAGTTGGGCCAGAACGGCTAAGATTGTGAACATTCTGTACCAGCTAGCTAGTCAATCTTTGATTGTTCATTCGTGACAGTACAGTAGCCTGTATTTGAGGTTACCACTGATTGGAGGTTTTCCTTCTCTTTGAACCCAAACATTGAAAGGTTTTTATCTTTTTTGAACTCACAACTTTCTGTCTTTGCATTAATGCTTCCTCTGACGTTAGAAGTAACCAGAGATATTTGAAAACTTGGAATCATTTTAGTGTCGGATCAGATTTCCTTTCCTGTTTCTGCTGATGCCTGGCAATTGATGTGAGAATTGTTGAAAATAAAGTGAACATTGATAGGGTTGTTGGTTATTACTTGTATGTCAAGCTTTTCCTTAGTCAAATATCTTGTTACCTTCTTGAGAACTGAAATTTAGGAAGGTGGTTGCTCGTGTCTGCTCCGGTCTCCTACTCTTTCTTACACCGTCAATCTTTACTCTTTGCCACTTGCAGACATTACGCCAGACCTTGGACTCTGGAAAATCTCTTCCTTTCCCTGATGGTGTCATTATAAATGGCCAGCCTCAGGCGACTTTTGCTGGTGATCAAGGTAATTCATTCAAACGTTGATTTTGCCATTCCATTTTGCTATAAAGTGTCTTCTCATGTCATGTAAACACAGCCCTTACACCAATTGTTGCCTCTCAACTTCATTTCATTCAGGTAAAACGTACAAGTTCAGAATCTCAAATGTCGGGCTGTCAACCTCGTTGAACTTCAGGATCCAGAGCCACACACTAAAACTGATCGAAGTTGAAGGATCTCATACAGTTCAGAACATATACGACTCCCTTGATGTTCATGTTGGCCAATCGGTAACTCTCTTGGTGACACTAAATCAGCCACCGAAGGACTACTATGTCGTTGCATCAACTCGGTTCACGAAGACTGTCCTCACCGCGACAGCCATTCTCCACTACTCAAACTCACACAGTTCAGTTTCCGGGCCTCTGCCAGCTGGCCCGACAATTGAAGTTGACTGGTCCATGAAACAAGCTAGAACCTACAGGTATATAGGATGGTACTTGTCAACAGTTTGTGATGCATTTATCAATATAAGATATAGATCTGCGACTTACATATTGATTGTCCTTGAAGGTGGAATTTGACAGCAAATGCTGCTAGACCAAACCCCCAAGGCTCTTTCCACTATGGAAAGATCACACCATCAAGAACGATCGTGTTGGCCAATTCGGCCCCTCTCATCAATGGAAAACAACGTTATGCTGTCAATGGGGTCTCCTTCATCAATGCTGATACTCCTCTTAAACTTGCCGACTATTTCAACATTCCTGGAGTATTCCGCACAGATTCTTTGCAAACTAGTCCATCCGGCGGTTCTCCATCCATCGCCACCTCTGTGATTCCGGCCTCCCTGCATGACTTTATCGAGATTGTCTTCCAAAACAACGAGAACACCGTTCAATCCTGGCACCTCGATGGCTATGATTTCTGGGTTGTTGGGTGAGTCGATCTGCATCTCTCAGCACATTGATTTCTCTATTTGAGTCAATCAGAATTTCTAATCTTTATTTGCTTCGAAATGCAGGTATGGTAATGGGCAGTGGACACCAGCCAGTAGGAGCAGCTATAATCTTGTCGACACACTCACAAGACACACAGCTCAGGTAACTCCTTGGTCATTCTAATTGTGAATCAATTAGAGGTTACCTTCGTGTTTGTTCTCCGTAACCGTGATTTTCTTCTTTGCCTTAACTCTTTAGCCTCATCCAAAATCTTGCAGGTGTATCCAAATTCATGGACCAGCATATACATGTCATTGGACAACCAAGGCATGTGGAATGTGCGATCGGCAATATGGGAACGGCAGTATCTCGGGCAGCAGTTCTATCTCAGGGTCTGGAATCCAGTCCAGAGCCTCGCCAATGAGTACAACATTCCCTCCAATGCTCTGCTCTGTGGCCAAGCTGTGGGACGACACCATTAGAAAGACGAATTTTAAACTGTTTCTATAATTTATTCATTCAATTAGTCATGAAGGTATGACTGCAGAGAATTGAAAAGAAGTAAAGAAGCTGTTCCCCATTAGTTTCCTAGTTCTGAGCCAGTTACATGTACGGGATTCATAAGAAAGCTATTTATTAATATTCATTTCAGTCCAAAATCCAAATCATATGGTTCTGGGCGTCCTAAAGCTCAGCTTTTAAATCTAACAGAAGGATTCAAATGCCGTTAATCGGACGGTTTGGTTTGGGCCATATTTGATGTTAATCTCTTCTCGGGTTTTTCCCTTTTTTGGGCCATGCTTTCTTCTCAGTCTGGTTTCATATTGTGGTCATCTAACCGAACCGAAAATATGGTTCTGGCTATCCTAAAGCTCAGCTTTTACATCTAACAGAAGGCTTTGAATGCCGTTAATCCGACTGGTTTGGTTTGGGCCATATATGATGTTAATTTCTTCTCCAGTTCTTCTCTTTTTTGGGCAATAACTTTCTTCTCAGAGTCTGGTTTTGTATTGTGGTTATCTAACCAACCCAAAAATCTGGTTCACATTGAGAACTTATTGTGTTAATCAGCTTCAAGGTCAGGCCAACATGTCTTGGAGCAAACTCAAGTTATTGCCAAGCATTTTTATAGCCGGACTGGACTGACCTTTTTGAGTTCAGTACTGTCTTGGCCTTTGGTCCGTTTCAAATCCATGCACCTTGTGGGTCAAGGACACGGAAATTTGGGCAAACTGCTGAACCAGATATTGCCCAGTGAACCAGATACACCCGTCGGTTTTGATTTCAATCCTGTCCCCATGTTTTCTCTTCTCCAAAGTGAACTTTGGCCAAGTTCATATCGACACCTAAATTTTAAGTATCACATTTAGTTCTTTATTGCATAAGAAAATTAAAGGTCGATCCAACTCATAAACCAAAATATCATTCACTTTGATTTGCAATTGCATTACATTTGGGATCTATACGGCATTAATATAATTTAGGACTGATACATACATGAGTTGCACGTCATGCAGTTGCACACGCCCCGGCCACAGAGGACAAACGAGGGGTCTCTCTCTCCGTACCCTTATAGACCCAAAAGGAAAAAAGGAGAGTTCGGCCAAATTTCCGAGAAGACAGAAAGAAGGAGAAAAATCAAAGAAAGAAGACAAAGAAAAGAAGCTTTTTTTTCCTTCTTCTCACATGGACTAAAACGAACTCTGTCCACACACGGAGAAGAAAGCAAGCTCTGCACACAGAGAGAGAAAGTGAGCTGCGAGGTGGGGAGCACGAAGAGTGAGAGAGAACAGAAAGGATCAGAAGCGAAGCGAACTGGGAGAGGAGTGGGGTCGTTTGCGCCTCCGGCTCGGCCGTACTCCGACGCCTTTGCCGTCCTCCATAGAGGCCTGGAGGCCTTCTCTCTTCCACGACCACTTCCGGTAAGCCCCTGTTTTGTTTGTTTCGAGTCGGTTCTTCCTAGGATCCCGGCTCCGAGACGTGCGAGGCGACCGGACCGAGTCGGACATATCTCCAGTTCGCCATCGATTCGCCGTCGCCGGCCGAGCCGGGTAGGGCCATCTTCCGGCGACGACGTCCTCTGTTTCCTTGTGCTCTGTTTTTCCATGTCCAGGAGCTAGTTCGGTGATATAAGTTAAAGTGAGTTATATGCTAATTTCGGAGCTGGGCTTATTTGGGATGCACTAAAAGTTAGTGTAAAATGGCCTTTGATGTGAGTGGGCTTAAGTATTTCCTTTGATAAATTCAGGCTTGATCTTGGCTATGGTCCGATTGGGTTTGAATCATTGAGCCCACTTCTTGAATTAGGATTTTAGTGTTCATGTTCATGACCCAAACCCATAAGTCGTTATCCGACCACATTCGATTTCGAGTAGTTTTCTTTTAAAATATGCAAAAATCTCTAATAAAAAAGATTTCCTTTACCCAAAAACTGAAGAAACTTTTAGGGCTTCACAATGGGGTCTTTAATGTTGCTAGAGAGAAATGCCAGTTTATTGTTCGCGCATTTTTATTTTGATGATTACTTGATTATTGTTTCCCTTTAGCCTAATTATGAATAAAACCTTGCGACTCATAATTAGCGAGAGGGTTACATGAACATTTTGGTTAGCAATTGAACAAGATTGAGGTACCGAAAGGGCACTAGTTGGACAATTAATATTATCATGTCCTTGACCCTAGACTTTCTAATTTGTAGAAATAAATTAATTCTCTCATTACTTTCCTTGGGTATTTGATCGACTCATCATAAATTGATTAGTGATGACTCTTATATAAAAATAATTTTCTTGTTAAGAACTTGGATCATTAGTCATGAATTGATATGTGTTTAGGAGAGCTCGAGCTAAGTTAAGTTTAGTAATTTATTAGCCGAATCCCTACGTGGTTTTCTTGAGATAAGATTGCAATAGTTCTTCTTACTTGTTTTTTCACACCAATGAGGCTATAATTGGCCAAGACATACTGGCCTATGACTAACGTTATCGATACTAGAATTATTAAGGCTTAGGTAAAATTTGACTTCTCTCTCATTAGCATTACAAATCCACACCAAAAATAGGCTTCATTTGTTTTGAGAAAAAATATTTTATGAGAAAATGTTTTTCTCATTTTTTGGCATTTGATTTGCTTAGAAAAAATAAGGCAATGAAAAGTTTTTTCCTAATCAACAAAATACCTATACTCAAATTTAGGAAAATGATATTTTCTTCAAAAAATAGAAAATCATTTGTTAAAGTATGACTAAGTATGATGCTTGGACACAAAACTCTATGTTTGGACATGGAAACCCCAATGTTAGTTCCCGAGTCCTTGATGTTTGAGATCAGGTCTCCAATGCTTGGGCTCAGGTCCATCGAGGTTGGGCTCAGGGCCTTGGTGTCCCACCTGAGTCCACGAGGTCAAGCCCGAGATGCCAAGCCCCGAACACCCATGCCTAGGTCTATTGAGGCTGTCCTAATGCCTTGGCACCCTAGGTCCACAAAAGCTGAGCGTGGGATCAGATCCCCAACATCCGATCACGGGTCCCTAACACTCTAGCTTTGTGGTCCCTAGCACTTAGGTCGAAGTCTAGAAAGATCATGCTGGAGTCCTTGATGCTCAGGTGCAAGTTTTTGATGCGCGAACCAAGGTCTATCAAGGTCGAGACTTGGGACCTCAGTGCCCATGCATGAGTCCCTCGAGGTGGAGCCTAGGACCCCAATGCCTGTTCTTGGGTCCATGGTGGTTGGGTTTGGTACCTCAAGGCTCGAGCCTCGGTCCATCAAGGTTGGGCGCAAGACCTGGGTACTCATGACTTGATCCCTAACACGTGGGTCGGGGGCATCAAGGCTAACCTGAGACTTTGGTACTCGTACCTAGTTCCTTGCTACCCATTCGCAAGTTACTACTACCCAAATTATATAAGTTTATTTAAAAAAAAAATCAAACCAAATTTTTATATCAAATGACAGGAAATATTTTTCAATTTATTCTTAGGTTTCAAGTATACACTAGAAAATAGTGTCTTTTCCTATTCTGGAAAATATTTTTCACAATTGTCACATTTTTCACGATAGTTTTAGTTAATTTTTGTGCTTAATCCTAACTCTATGACCAAGTGTTCTTTGGTATGGGTATGAACGAGGGAAACCAATCGTGAGCACTTCATGTTCCATGCTCAATAGGGTTGGCCTTGCAATTTGACTCGAGCGACATCTATAGTGAAAGTCGACTCGAGTTATTCCAGTATCTTACTGAGTTGAGTTTGAGTGCGTTTTAGTACCTGTCTCGATTCAATTTGTTACTTGACCGAGGCATTTATAGGTTTGAATGCTGATATCACACGCCTGGGTTGGTGCCATGTCTTTTTCTCGAGATTTATCTAGTACTTGCAAAATATATACACTCCATTGGTCAATGTTTGTTATCTCTCACTAAGATTTGTCTCCAAAAGTCCATGATTTAACATATTTTCATAAAAAGAAAAAAGAAAAAATAATTGAATCGTTTTACTTGCAAGGAGACAGTTGAGAAGAAACTTTTCATGTTCAACTCTAGGGAAAAGTATTAAAGAGTCCTAAACCTTTTGTATTTGTGCCAATTTAGTTTTAAATCTTTTATTGATGTCAATTTAGTCATAAACATTTTCATTTTGTGCCAAATTAGTCATTTCTAGCTAATTTTGATCAGATTTTACTAACTCGGCATCGATCAACCTAACATTGACAAATTTTAATAATAATTTATATTTTTGAATTATTTTATTTTATTTCATATTATTTTTCTTTCTCTTTCTCCTTCCTCCAGTCGATCGTTGAGCTTGGCAATCGGCCAAAGGCAATGGCTGGCAAGCCTCGCCGACCATTGGCGAGGCTCAAGCCCTTGCCAGAGGCCACAAGGGTGACCTTGCATCGGGTGGCGAGGCTCGCCCTTGTTCGATTTGGCGAGGGTCAAGCCTTGCCAACCATGGGCGAGGCTGCTCAAGCTGCGAGGGCAACCTCATGTTGGGCTCACCCCTCGCGCTAGGCTGGTGAGGCTTGCCCTTGTTGGCCATGGGGGAGGCTCAACCTCGCCAGATTCGGCGAGGTCGAGCCTTGCTTGGCCTCTGGCGAGGCCGCCTAGGCCATAAGGGTGGCCTTGTGCTGGGCTGGTAAGGCTCACCCTTACCAGATCTGGCGAGGGTCAAGCCTTGTTAGCCATGGGCGAGGCTTGAACTCATTGGATTTGGCGAGGGTCACTTTGCTTTGAGCTCGCTTATGGCCGGCGAGGGCAAGCCTTGTTGCCTAGCACGAGGCAACCCTCATGGCCCTTGGCGAGGGCTTGAGCCTCGATAGTGACCGGCAAGGCTTGCTAAAGGCCAGCAAGGTCGAGTTGCCTTTGGTCGGTGATCCAGATCTAGTGACTAGCTGGAGGAAGGAGGAGGAACAAGAAAAATAAAAATAAAAATAAAAAATTCAAAAAATATTTAAAAAATTATTTACGTTAGCATTGATTGTGTCATGTCAGCCGACCAACGCCTAATTAGCAAAATTTGGCCAAAATTAGCCGCAAATGACTAAATTGGCACAAAGAGAAAAAATTTAGGACTAAATTAGCACAAATACAAAAGGTTTAAGATTTCTTTGATACTTTTTCCTTCGATTTTATAAAAGAGATGAAATTGAAGAAGAATCATCGATGAACTAGATTTCATAACAACATAGAGAGAATGAAATAAAATCTTATCAAGGTACTTGGATTTGTTTTGGTAATATGCTCTTTAGGCACTTGAACATGCTTGGATCACATCTAGACAAATATAAGCAAAGTGATGGAGGAAAAGAAGGCAAACAGATTCTTGTAATAGCAGTGAGTGACATGAGAGTAGCCTTAGCCGTGAAAACAGAGTTATGGGAAAATAACACAAGCGTTGTACTGCTAGTGAAACAATGGAGTGTTGCACTGTAAATGGTGAGAATCTAGTAACCCAAAGCATGCTAGCTTAGGCTCTAAGCTGTGTAGCATGAGGCATGTGGCATCCCGTGTAAATCAGTAAGGATTACCTTGTAAGGTTAAATGCTCCTAGATGACACGTAGCAAAGAAATATTGTGAGAAAATGGTGAAAAGAAACCCAACCAAGAAGTGAAATAAAACATGAAACTATGAACACCCGAGCAGTTGAGGAGACTACTAAGGCCATCACCACATAATGTTGTAGGAATTGGGTCCAAGCTTATTCTAGCCCATTCTCATTAATGGACTCTTGGTGTATAAGAAGGAGTGTAGTTTGTTTGATGAATTCCTACTTCTCTAATTATCTTGAGATGTTTAGAATTTTCAAAACTCTATGGACATGTGGAAGAAAAATGCCATTCCCACCAAACCATGACATAGCTTGCTCAAATAAGATTTAAGGTGTGCATTTCTACCTTTGATTCCCAATAAGTACGTTTTTAAAGCCTCTCTTTTTTTTTTTTTTGCTGAATTAAACCTTCTCTTTCAAATGTGAAGTGTATATTCACGCCTGAATTTCATCAATCACTTGTTCCAACTCTTAATATAAATTATTTTGAACCAAAGAAAAAAGGAAAACTTTTAGGTGGAACAGTTTACAATATCTTCACTCCCAATACTTAGATACAAGTAGAACATGGAAAGGCAAGATGCCCATGACGTGCATGTATGGGATGAAGCAAATCCTCATTGGATTTGATTTTTCCGTTAGATGGGGCTTGTACATGTTCAATAGTACCTTATGAAAATACTTAGCTTGTATGAAATGTTCTTGGTGTTAATTGAGTTTTCATGTACGAGTCTCTTTGATATAAAGTTATGCCTATTGATGCAATGATCCCTATAGAAAGTGATGAGCGAGAATTACTATTGGGACAAGTAGACTGATAAAACAACAGTAACCACGGATAGAATTCTCACTCAACGAGGTCAAAGTGTTATATGTTTCTATGTAGCTATTGGTCAAAAAGCATCTTTTGTGGCTAAGGTAGCAAACAGTCTCCAGGAAAAGGGAGCTAGGGAATACACTGTTGTGGCGACCAAAAGGGCAGGTTTTCTTGCTGCCTTACTAGATGAGTTTTAACTGATGTTGCATTGGTTATAGATGGACATTCATTCAATTTACATGATTCTAATCATGAAGATATCATACGTCTATGAAATATCAGTCTATTTTTTAGTTTGAAAATCAATTTAAACATATTTCTCTAATGCAATGTGTTAGATCCACCCCCACTAACTCGAGTACCACGTGGCAAATGTAAGAACATTTTCAGCTTAAAAAATTCATAACTAGGTATATAGAGGGGAAATCTAATAACGAAGTAAATACAACCTCATTTCTTGCATTCAAAAGGGGGTTAGTTATATGCTTCGAAAACCATAAAATAACAATTTTAAGTTAATCGAGGAGAGCTTAAATATCCTGCTCGCTTCACCTAAGTATCGCTTTGCATCTTCAACCTTTTATTCCTTTCAATTTTGTGCTCTACTTGCAGAACCTAATAGTACCATACTGCCCTTTTATCAATATAGGAAAATACAAATGAGGATTTAGACAAGTGGTTAGGGCAATTTGAGAAGAAAAATGATAATTTGGTCCAATTCAGAATTTACTCACAGAATTGAAGGCGCATGTCAGAGATTTCAAAAGTAAGGAACTTCGAATTTTCATAATCATTCATTTTTCCGAAATAAATAGTTTTTGTAACGTTGGTCTTACATTGTGTTGAGAGAAATAAATTTACTTCTCTTGGATACGCTAAACGCGGGAGATTTCACAATGGAGTTTCGTTGAAGTGTGACATTGTGACATCTGGGCCAATCAGGTAAATTCATTCTGTCCATTCTTACAGTAAAAAACACATGCTTTGCATGGTGGACACGGGGCGCTGTTTTAATGATTAGCAATAGCAATGAAGTATTAATTAGCTTTTGTTGTGACGGTCACCTAACCCTAGTCATTCATATAACTATTTTTATATAGTGGTACTAAGAACCCCGATCGCGTCAACCAAACAATTATCGTGTTGGATAGATGTAAACGAATATTATTAACGCATGAACACAGAAGCTCTTTCCTTTCTTTTTCACACTTTCTATATCAACTAAAATCTAGTCTTTCTTGTGTCGTATCACTAGTAACATTACGAGATTTCACTTGCTGGCCTGAGCATTTATGCATGGATACTGTCTGCCTCATCGTCCCCCGACCATAAAATCACCACCCGAAAACTTAAGCTTAGTCTGGCTTTAAACAAGCATAGAGATACAAGATCACAGGCCTACTGATGTTGGCAAAATGATATTTCTCAAAATGAGCAATCGCAAGTTACAAAGTTACGTGAAAATACTTATTTCAAATGAGAACTAAACTTAGATAATTGGCCGATGCTCAAATAGGGAATACCCAAATAAGGAGTTCTTCTACTTGCCTTGGCACGAGTGGACCTTGGCCATGGAGTATCCAAAAATTATGAAGCTTTTTCATATCAAAGGAACGAGGAAATATATATATATATATATATATATATATATATATATATATATATAATCAATAAGAAACATAATCTAAAAAACAAAACTTGATGGAGTGGATAAGCAAAGAGTAATTGCAGCCTCAAAATTCTCGTTTTATGTGAAAGAAAAATATCATATATTACACATATTTGGTGGATGGAAAAGGCCCAGAAGAATAGTAAGATGCAATTGCCAAGATAAAACTTGAGGTTCAAACTACAAGATAAAACTCGAGGTTCAAACCATCCCAGATGTAATTATTCCCCCCCGCCCTCTTTATTCTTACAAAAATAATAGTGCCACGATCTAATTCGTACCAAAGGTTGAGAATAGCTTTTTCATCGGTTTTTATGTTTCAAGTGTGGAAAATGTTGTTTGTCTAGAATAGTCTTTGATGGCGCCTATGCTTTTCATAATCGTGAAGCCAAAACAACAGTTTTCTAAAGAATTTGGAACTAAAAAGGAAATTGTTTTGGGTGTTTTCCAACTGAAGGGTGATCAAAAAGTGAAATTTCATGAAAAATTACTCATGATTAACCTATTACTGACTATATATGAACAACAAACTATGAAGAGAAGAAAATAGAAAATTTGAAAACAACCAATGCCAGGAAAGCGGAAAATTGGAAAGGGATAGAGCTTTCAGAAATCACGAAAACAAGGATGAAATGGGAAAGAAATAACATAAAATCATAGTCAAAATTACAAAATAGGAGGTGGACACAATAACATCGTCCAAAAATAGCGAGCAAAAATCAAAAGCACTTGCGAATAGAAAAGCAAGTTCACAGTGTTCTATATCATTCTCCATGCTAAATCTACGAAGCTAGAAAAAGAGAAGGCAAGTGGCAGACAAAAACTTTTACAGGGTCTTTGACGAAAAGGCTGCGAATAGGAATCCTCCTTTTAAAAACTTTGGTTCGATTAAGAATTAATGAAAATTTCCCTGCATAGTACCCTCATAAAACTTCGTGTTCCTCATCAACTCCAAGTTAAAAAACATGAAGGAGAGAAAGAAACAGAATCTTCATGTCATGTGCCACACACTAACTTGGAAACTACCGTCATAAATCTTACGTTCATATGCTATCTCTACGAAAGTTACAAACCCTAAAATGTTTTTGCGTCGACCAAGACGATAAGCTTTTAAGCTTCCCAAGTAAGATCTTGCAATTTTATTTGTTTTTTTCTTAATGTTCAGCAAAAGACTAATGAAGAAAAAGAGCATAAATATATTCGTCTACATCCAACCTCAAAGAAACACTTGATTTTTTCATTTCTAAATTTCTTGGTTCCTTGGTACAACCCCAGAAGTTGGACACACAACAAAAGAGCATTAAGCACACACCACACTAAAAGAGAAAAGTAACAAAACTAATTAAATTTGCATATATAGCTTTAGAGAGCTGACGCTAAAGTCTAGCTCATTAGAGCACACAATCCCAAAGAAAAAGCAGAGAAGAAACTATCACAACCATGTCCTAAGCTAATTTTGTGAAAACAGAGAAAATGAAGTGGCATGCATAAAATTCATCAGAAAGAGTGTGATTTGTCTCTAAGGATATGAACCATTTGTGTTGGGAAGATCCGACACACAGAAAGCCGGGTTCCAGTACCCGAGTTCACTTGTCGCCGTGGCTGGGACTGACTCTAGAATGGACGAGGACAGGGAAGATGACAGCGGCGGGGTACTTGCCACGCTGCTTAGAATTGCCGGCGAGTGCTCACTGTAACCATAATTATTACCTGTGGAAGCTCTGAGCCTTTGGTATAGCGATTGTATCCCGGAGTTTTGAGCTTCACCACTGAGGATAATACCATTTTGTTGGTGATGGTTGAGTTGGTGTGGGACTTGTTGATGGTTACCTCTCAAAAAGGAGGTGCAAGAGGAAGGAACATGAATGAGAGGGTCAATCATGCCCAGGTTTCTCGCATTATTCATTGCACTCTCTGCGATTCCTGGCTCAGGCATCATGTGGTTTCCAATCAGATTGGTCTCTTCCTTCAGAGTCATAAAGGGAGAGGCTTGGTGACCAAGGCTACTAGGGTTAGGGTTCTGATTGGCTCTCAGGAGGGCCAGGATGTGGGAACTCTGGGGTGAGGCCCAAAGGACCTGGCTCTGTGAGATTTCAGGATCGAAAGCACTGACAAAACTCGACCGTCCGATCTCAGACGATAAGTTCTTGAACTTGGAAGCGCTCGATTTGGAGGCAGAGGATGACACAGCTGAGCTCTTGTTCTTTCTGCATCCTCCTCCGATAGGAACATTCCTTAGTGCTCCTCCTTTGGTCCAATAGCGGCGGCACGTCTTACAGAAGTGGCGAGGCTGCGTGAGGTTGTAGTTGTTGTAGTAGCAAAACTTGGTATTTGCAGAATCACAGCGTGGGCACCTCAGGTTCTCAGGATTTGATGAGTTCGTTGTTGTCGAAGTCCCGTTACCGGTGGTTGTTGCCGTTGCCGTCGCTTGTGCTGTCGTCTTTGTGATGGCAGAGGAGGAAGAAGAAGGAGGCGAAGGCGTGGGAGATGGAGAGAAGCAAGGAGAAGGAGAAGGCATGCCCTCTAAAATAACCGCGCCATGGTTCATGGAGATTTTCCTCTCTCCTATAAGTGCAGGACTTCCCAACAGCTCTTGAATCATCTTTTTTTCCCCTCTCTTTGGGTGGATCTAACAACAATCCAAAAACAAGAAAAGCAAAGATGAGGGAGTCTTTTTGAGTAGTGCAAAAGCTAAAGCAAAGTAGGGATTTTTCCTTTCTTTTTCCTAGTATATATTACTGTGGATATGATCGAGAGGGAGGGAGAGAGAGAGAGAGAGAGAGAGAGAGCGAGAGAGAGAGGGGGGGGGCACACATTCGCTTGCCCTAGGAAGTTGAGTTGGATGGCTTTTTGACGACGAAGTCTTCGTGGGTGGTGGATGGTTCAAACTTCAAATGTAGATATAGTACACAATAGGCTCCTTCCATTATAAGTTTAATTTTTTAAATTTTTTTTTGATAAAAGCCCATTCCAAAAATCACAGTTTTGAGTTAGTTTCCTGCTACAGAGAAAATGAACTGGAGATAAGATTTAGATAACTCATATAGCATTTAACCACCGAAAATGGTCACGTCATATGTCGCAAATGTTCGTCATCATCTTCGCCGAGTGTAGCAGACATTTGGCAATAATTTTAAATTCAATCTACCATCAGTCTTAATGTCGTGTTAAAAGCGAAATATATTATACGAGAATTTTATATGATTTTCAAGTGTATGGAACTTACTACAAGAATTTAAAGGGTGAGCTGTTTATTAACCCTGTTTAGTTTAACTGCATACATTAAGTAAATTGACCAAAATTTCCTTCATGTACAAGTATATATTTAAAAGAATTAATAAATTTTCCTTTTATTTAATAAAAATTCTGCCCTTTCAATTTCATCTCTCATCTTCGTCTTGTATCTTTTTCTTGTTTATTGTAGACACTTGAAAAAACAATCTGATCTAAGTCTCTTCCGTACTCTTCTAATTTCCAAGTTCATTTATATCAATTTATCCAAGAAACATCTTTGGCCTATGAATCACAAGAATTGGTGATTTTAATTAGAAGATTGGAGCGTAAGCATGCTCCGGAGCATCAAACTACATTTATGTTTTCAATAAGATTTAGCTATAATTTTTTGAAATTATAACGATCAGATCTTTAATTTTTAGATTCTTCATAAAAGTACCATCTAACATGAGAAAATTATTCGCACACATACTAGAGAGAGAGAGAGAGAGAGAGAGAGAGAGAGAGAGAGAGAGAGAGAGAGAGAGAGAGAGAGAGAGAGAGAGAGAGAGAGAGAGAGAGAGAGAGAGAGAGAGAGAGAGAGAGAGAGAGATTTATTCTAAATTGAGGTTGAGTGAGGAAACTTGAAAGGCATGTTCGATAAATATTTGGGAAAATCTCAAATAAGGACTTGTAGTTGCCTGAGTGGAGTCTGTCTCAAATAAGGACCCAAAATAGTCATTTAGTTTCAAAAAAGGATATGACTCGTTGGTTGGTGAACTGATGCATCTCAGATGCTTATGTCAGTGTCCTGGTTGGGGGTATTTTTGTCCAAAAAAAAATTCTCTTGTTGTCTTCCTTTTCACCTATCTATCTTCTCCATCTTTGAGTAAACCTCCAGTATCTCGTTGGTGAAGTAATTGCTGGTGAGGTCAAGCCGCTTTAGCTTCTTCAGCCTCGTCACCTTCTGTTGGCAGCGACCCCATGAACTTGTTGTTGCCCAAGTTGAGTTCTTCGAGTTGGGTCATCGTCTACAGGACTTTGCCGAGGAAGACCTTGGAGAGGAGGTTAATGAAGAGGTTGAGGAATTGGAGGGAGGTGAGGTTGTTGAGCTCCGGCGAGGGGATGGGGGGTCTTGGTGAGATTGTCGATGGCAAGCATGAGGTTGACAAGGTTGTGGAGAAGGTTGATTCTGGGTGAGATGTAGCTAGGCCGATGGAGATGATATTGAGAGAGACAACCCATGAGCCAGTGTTGCACGTGACTCCAATGAAGGAGCAATGCATAAAGGGCGATGGTGCAAGGAGGAGGAGGAATCGACCCAATTGTTGAGGGTGGCAGAGGGAGGCTTGACCATGGCAGTTTGGACCTTCAAGAACACATCTAGGTTGCTCCGTGTGAGGGAAGCCGAGATGAAGAGGAGGAAGAAGAAGATGCCATTGCAAGGTAATTTTGTCTTTGGCGAGGTTCGCAAGGCCACAATCACTAAATCTGGTAAGGGTGGCCTCACTCGTGGCCAGCAAAGGCTTGCTGACCTCGTTAGCCATTGGTAAGGGCAAGCAAGGGTTGGCCTGCAAGTCCTCGCCCACGGCCAGCGAGGGCTCAACGACCCTCGCCCACTATCGGCGACGGGTGTCGAGCCTTCATTGGCCCTAGGTGAGGTTGCTCCTCGCCAGATTTGGCGAGGGTGGCCTCACAAGCCCCACGACCTTCGTTAGCCCTTCCCTACTTTTGGTGTTCTTGATTTGGGCAATGCCTATCTTCAACATTGACGAAGAAGACAAAAAATAGGGAGAACCATGGGTGGATCAAGAAGAAGATGACTAGGAGAAGGAACACGAAAAGAGAATATTTTTTGGATGAAAACACCACTAACCAGGCCATCGGAATACGCATCGAAGATGCATTAGTTTGCTGACCAGCGAGTCAGGTCCTTCTTTGAGACTAAATGACTACTTTGGGTTTTTATTCGAGACAGATTTCACTTTGGGTCATCTTTTGAGAAAAGTAGGTCACTTTGGGTCCCTATTTGAGATTTTCCCTAAATATTTAACTTGATATGCATGTTTATTGAAGGACACTTTGGTCAGTTTACTCAAAAGGGTGTGGCTTAAAACTGAATTGGGCAAGAAAATATCTTTCTCAAGCTCCATTTGTTTCATAAAAAAAGAATAATTTTAAAAATATCTTTCTAAAATTGATCACTTACATCAATTACAAAAATTAATGAAAAATATTTTCATGATCCATGTAAACATTTAGGAATAAATTGTTGTAGATAGTCAAAAAATTTTATTAGCTAATTATTTCAAACGATACAAGCAATCATTTTCAAGACAATGTTTTTCAAATCATTTATTTTCCGCAAAAAAAAAAAAAATGGAGCATTGCTATAATATTATCCTACACACACCCAAATACTCATTTGGTTAGTATACAATGCACATCCAGTGTTATGTTTGGTCTTTCACCAAACAATTTGTGGAACTTAACAAATTTTAGAGTTAATACGATGAAAAACCCCAAACAAATACATTAGTGACAAATTTACCGAAAACTACTTTTTGACCATCAAAATGCCCAAATTGGTATATGCATGACATATTTACCCTCTGTTAGCTTTCGTCGTATATTACTATTAAACTGCTGACATCAAGTCTACGTGGATTAATTAACAAGTTAATACCATGACAAAATTCTAAACTTGTACACTTATAATATACTTACTCCAAACTAATATACCCGTGATGAATTTACCATAAATTGGTATACATGTGAAAAGTTACCCCAAACTAATTTTTGGATAAAAGAACCAAAATTGGTATACTCATAACACATTTACCCTCTGTTAACTTTTTCCAAATTGTCATTAGTAAAATTAAGTTTTCACCAACATAACCAAGTATCTCAAAGTAGGTTTATGCTAAATGTTTGGGTACAATTATGTCACGGCACATTATTTAAGGACCATAGTTTTACCTGTGACCATTGTTTTATGCTTCAGTGCACTTGCATATTTTGGTAAAACTATTTCATAACTTTCTGCATCAAGGCACATGTATATTTTGGTAAAATTCGAGGACCATAGTTTGGGCTCGGTGCAAAGCATATGAATTGTGCTCAGCACATTTATGCTAACTGGAAAAAATATACAGGTAGAAAACATTTACGAATTGCTTTTGGAGAGTTACATATTCAAAAATTAGACATAGGTAAAATTAGTTTGGGGTTTTACCCCATATTATGCAAGTACCCTAAAGTAGTCCTTAATTAATTATACATAGAAAATATGGCATCTGTTAGCTATTGTTAAATTGTCACAAGTAAAATTCTTACCATCCATTAGTTTCTATCAAATTTTACCTAGAATTTTCAAGAATAGTTGTCACCTCAAATGTTTAGTACCTCTTTTGAATGGGGTTTGGGATTCTAATAAATATTGCGTAACACCCATGAACATACACTACTTATGCTCATATGCTCACCTTAAAAAGGGAGCATAGATAGAAGGTCAAGTACAACTTGCAAGGGCTTAATCCATCCAATGTTCTAACATGAGATACCACATTAGGCGATAATCAGGCCATACAGTGGCTTTTGGTTGAGCCATTTTGTCAAGAGTACTACTAGAGTTACTAAAAGTGTCACTAAAGAGTTCTCGCTAAATAGCATTCATAATTTCCACAACCTTAGATAAAGAAAACAACGAAGGACTCGATGAAGAGGTAGATGTTCTAGAGTTCCCGTTGAATTTGATAGTAAAATTTGGTAGAAGCTAATGGAGGTTAAATGTGTCATGGGTGTACAATATGTCATGCGTGCATCAATTTGGGATTTTTGATGACTCAAAAATTAGTTCGGAGTAAATTTGTCACATGTGTATTTATTTAAGTTTTATATATATATATATATATATATATATATATATATATATATATATCAATTTTGGGTTTGTCATAGTGTAACCCATTAATTGATCTACATGGACTTGCCACATCAAGTCCAGGTGGCATCCAAGTTAGCAATTTAGCAATAATATCCGACGAAAGTTAATGAAGGGTAAATATGCCATGTGTGTACCAGTTTGAGGTTTTTGATGATCAAAAAATTAGTTTGGGTTATACTTGTCATTAGTATATCATATATGAGTTTTTTGTTATATTAACCTTAAATTTTATCCTATACAATAAAAAATAATAATCTGAAAGACCATATGCAGCCTATATAGATTTAAACATATATATTAATTTTTCGTAATTTTATATGTTAACTGAGGGTTCAATTTACCACCTTATGATCATATTAAAATTGACTTTCAAACTGTTCCACTTTTGAGAATTTGAAATTTAGAATGTCATCGAGAAATTTCCCTATTACGACGATGATCTTTCTTCTTTGTTGACAGATTTCAAGAAAAAAATTCAGCAAATAAGTAATGACATTTTCTCAAATACCTTTCATCCATCCATAAGGTTATTTTGGAAATAAATTTGGCACTAATCTTTTAGTTATTTTTTTTTGTGTGGATTTTAAGTCATAGATAATAATTTTGAAGAGCGGTTTAGAAATATAAGTACGAGAAATTTTAGTGTGTGAAAGACTGGTTTATGAAATTCCTTGAAATATAATCAGATGTGTTTCATATGAATATTTAAATAAATTGACATTTAAACCAACTCTATACATGCGACCAAAAAAAAAAAAATCTAGATATCACTTATTATTTACATGTCTTTCTCCTCACATGTGTGAAAACGACCTCACTTCAATTTGGGCAAGGATCATAGCCTTCATTTTTGCGACCCTCGCCGGCATGGCAAGTACGAGTGATCGGTCATCACTTGAACAAATGAAGGTTTTTGCCATCATGGCGCCTCCCCTCCCCCCTTTTCTTCTATGATTTTTTTTTTTTACGAAAACATTTGATTGTATCAATTGACTAAAAAAAGGAACTCACTAAAGAAAGTTCGCCGAACAAATATCAAAATCAAAATAATGAAATATTAATGAATACAAAGTTATCGTCTTTCAACGGACATCAAAACTCAATTTTTTTTTGGTGAATAAACAAACTCATGCATGTTTTGGGATGACGAAACTAAGCATCTCAAGAATGATCTTGTGTAGTGCTCTAAGATTATAGGCGCCATCGATATGCTTGCCAAATATTTTATGCATTGTTGGTGCAGAGGGAGAGATCATAATTATGATGACAATCAAGATTTTCCAAAAGAATAATCCTAGTGTGTACAACCCAGAAATTAAATAAAACGAAAGAAGAGGGAATAATGTATATTATATATTATATACCAATGTTGGGGTATAATGTCCCCTTCCTATAGAGATGATGGTTGATGGACAATGATTACCGGTGGCAAGGACAGGGCTTATCACATGGAAGTACGTGTAAAGGGGGGTGTCCCCACGACGAAACAGCCAATCTCTCTCTCTCTCTCTCTCTCTCGAATGATAAAAGCTTGATCAATGGCCGAGACTGATGGCTGAACCATAAAAGAAGGCGATGATTTGCCCCATCGTGCGTGGCATATCGGGTCATCTTAATGCGCTCTGCAATTATATTTCCACACGTACGCGTTGCGTGCGTGGTGAAGCTTTGCCAAAGCATGCGCATCATTCTTTCCATCTTAATTTAGAAATTTTGCAGTCATCCCGATAAATTTTCGAAAGAAATCACTAATGCGACGCTATAATGTAATCATTATAGAATGACTGGAGGTTAGATTGTCACACCAATATTTTCTAACTAAAATTGATTTGGAAGACTATAGTAGAATTTTAAGCAAGGATTTAGGACTAAATTAGTAGAATTGAAAAATTTATAATTGAATTGATACTCATATATCCAATTTATGATTGATTGGACAATTTCTCGGTTTTGTTGATTTTGGCATTGTTTATGTAATTAGCCTTTTCTTTCATTTTTAAAGCTAATAAGTTGAGTTGTAAATTATTTTGAGTTGTAAATTATTAAATCTTTAGTCTTGTGGCTTTCACTTGAATAAAATCACTAAGATGGAACATGTGATATTGCAATGTTCCACATATAGAAGGGAAATCATTATTTGCCCTAAAGCCAAAGGCACAAGGCGAAATATAGAGACAGAATTTTGCTTCAAGATTATGCTTTTTACTTTTTAACCGTGTTTCCAATGGGCCAAATAATCACATGTATTAAACAATAGAAACAAGTGGATACTTCAGTAAAAAAAAAAAAAAAAGAAGAAGTGAAAGTGCTAGTATGAATACCTAGAGGAGCGTGAATATGTGTGAAGAAAAATTTTCGCGAAACGTAGTAAAATATTTTGTTTTTGAATCTGATTTTGAAGAACAATAGACTTTCGAAACTAAGTCTGAAGAACAACAGACTCAGAGCGAGTTCGGATTTTAGCAATAAAATAGAACTATGAGCAAAATAAAGGAGTTTAGGGAAAAGAATAAAAACACAGAATTTATAGTGATTCGGCTTAAATCAAGCCTACGTCTATTCTTCCACACTAACAGCATTCTAATTGGATTCCAATATGTAATCAACAAGATGTTATAACTTTGAGTGCAAACACTTAGAGGTAGATCACACAATTTCACTAAGTCACTCTTTTGGTATTTCTCTCACGATCACAAACGTTTAAGCTCACCAAAGACAAGTGTATGATCGAAGTTCACTCAGACTTTGGAATTATAAATTATACGCTCCATTTCTTACTTGTTTATCGATCATTGATCTCCTCAAATACTCATCCACTTCCAAACTAGCCATTAGACAGTATCTAGATGATTGTCTTCCAATCTACCAATTGGACAAATCTGTATCTAGAAGATTTAGTAGTCATTGAATGATAGAAGTAGAATCTCAAATTGATTCTAATCGCCCATACAAACAGAATTTTAGTTTCCATAAGTAGAGCTTCTTTGTTTAAAAAGTTCTGGTATTCAAGATCCAATTGTCAATCAATTAGATTGAGTCAATCAAATCAATCTTGATGTAGAATCCAAACTAGATTACTAATCATTATATGTTTGGGACTTGTGTTACGTTCTGTCAAGTTGTTTCGTTCTGAACATGCTATGTTATGAACTTGTGTCTCATTCTGGATATAAAGTCTGAGTGTCTTCATACTAAAATAGAGTCTGAGTGTCTTCAGACTGAAATAGATTTTATAACTTGTACATAAGTCTGAACACATTCTGCTTTTGAACATATTTAGCCTTAAGGTCTAGACACAGTCTTAATAAGTTTAGCTTTAGCATACAGTCTATCTTTTGGTTCAGCTTTAGTACAGAGTCTGTTTTCTGGTTCAGCTTTAGTACAGAGTCTGTTTTCTGGTTCAGCTTTAGCATAGAGTCTATCTTCTGATTCTTCCAAGTATAGACTTTGACAATGTTATGTTCTATCATCTACATAGTCTATTACTCAACTTTTAAACACGTTAGTAACCTTTAATTTATTTTGTTATCTTCAAAACATCATAAGGGACTTCCCTAACAAAAAGGCCGTTAATGCTACGCATCATTTTTTGTTTTTCTTTTTTTTTTTAACAATTGACTTTGGTCATCTCAATAGACTACTAATTTGGAATTGTTAGGATGACTTCAGAGAAAGTACTTTAGAATTCGTGTTGAACTCGATGTGAAACGTGAATCATAACGATGAGCATACCGGTATGCACATGGATGAGTGGTTAAAATATATTTTGTGGACTAGCGATAAAGACCGGTATGATAATTTGATCGCTTTTTAAAATAATTCTTTATTTCTCTTGCATACAATTCCTCCAAAAGTCTTCTATTGATAGTTAATTTTTTTTTTAAAGTGTTTTATCCTTCTATTTGTGCAGGAAAAAAAAAGAATTTATCTTATTATAATTGTAAGAGATTGTATTGTTAATCTTCAATTATTTTGACATAATGAGGTGAATATGGTGAAATCTATTGAAAAATATCTCCTAATATATCTTGAAGTTGACAAAATTATCCCTGCTTTATATCAATTTTGGTATATGCAAGCGGTGTATATGTTTCAAGTAAAATTCACATTGAAAGGATCGTTTGTAACAGAAAAACCAATATGAACAAATCTGGAAAGATGGAGATTTCATATTGACATCGAAGTTTCAAGGTTTTATGTCTATAGAATCTACATCTCTATTGTTGATAAAATGTTTTTGCAAGAATAATTGATCATATCCAAGACGTTAGAAGGAATGTATTATGTGGACATAAACAAAGGAAATTGCATAGATATCAGTAAGGCAACTTCATGGATATCAACAAGGCAAAGGCTGAATATCAGTAAGGCAAAGGCTGGATATCAGTAAGGCAAACGCTAGATATCAACAAGGCAAAAGACGGATATAAATGGAGTAATGTAAATAATTGAATATTGGTAGAATATCTACTACCTGTGACAAATTTTGTGTCATGATTTAGAAGAATATTAAAGATATTTTATCTCATCTTCTTGACAGTTGGTGATCTAGTTTGGATTCCTTCTTTAGAAGATTTTTGATTGACTATCAATCTTAAAGATTATCTTAGCAAAATATTCAGTCATGTGATATATCTCAATTGATTGACAATTATCTTAAAGGCAAGATTTATTCTTACCATAGTTGAAGCACTCCATTTTTAGGAATCAAGATGTGATCATATGGGTGACCAAATCAACAGAATTTCAATTGATCAACCTCAATAGCTACCTAATCTTCTCAACAATTGTCCAATGAGTAAGTTAGAAATTGATTGTCATGAAGATTATCCAAACGAGAAGTTTGGATGCTGAGTATAAAAGAAGTGTAAAGTGTCGAAGAGAGACACATCAAGAGTTCACAATTCCAAATTTCAAAGAGGGCTTCACTTATTTTCATTTGCCTTCCTTGATCATACAATTTTAATCTTTTGAGTAATATTGGCAGTGTTTTAAGTGTGCACTTAGGTGGAGATAACTTGAGTATGAGCAACACCTAGTTTATGAAGAATTGTTTGGGTATAACTAGGCACATTCAATTCTCATTAATTGATTAGTGGATTCCAACTAATAGAATATCAACATGAGAGAGTGGACATAAGCTTACACTAAAGTCTAACCTCTATAACCTCTATGTGAATTGTCTTCTATCTCTCTACTCAAACTTAGTTACTACTTCATAAATACTTCGTACAAGACTACTTGAATATAATTCTGTTTTACCCAGTTACTCTACATCAAACTTGGCTCTACTAATTCCACATTATTTTGTCAAGGTTTTTTAAATCACCTATTAAGCCCCCCTCTATGTGATATTGCTTGCCATCTTCAAAATCTACAGTACTCCATGCAATAATAATTTAATTGGTACTCTTATTCATATCCCATGTAATATTATATTTTCAATATACAATATCTTTATATAAAGATGATATTATTTGATACTCTCAGTAGAATTTTATCATTCACTAAGCAATGGAGACTTATGATAAATGCACCTCACGGTCCTCAGTTAATGAGAACAATTTTATATTTCTTACAAGCATTGAACACATTTTATAAATACACCATACGATCCTTGTCCGATGACCTTAAACTTTATATTCCAAAAAGCCATGAACACTTCAAGTTAAGATAAAATTCAAAAGGGGAAAAAAATATCATCCTAATTAAAAAAGATTTCCAAAAAAAAAAAAAAAGGACATGATTGGAGGTGTTAGGTATAGACAAGGCAAGGCAACATATGAAAAACAACGGGTCCGATTCTCGAAATATCGGCTGCGCATTCGAGCAAGGTCTTTGCAAGTTCTTGATTCGCATCAGCCCAAAGCATACGGAAAAAGGAGTCGATAAAAGAATTTCAATAAGGCAACGCGAAAGATCCCAACACGTCAATTTTGACAAGAAGTCGTGAAGGTTTATGGTCTTCCCTTGAAACTGTTATACGTAATGACAATTGCATGAGACAAAAATCGAGGATCAAATCAACCAACACCTAAAATTGTCCGCTACTAATGAAATGATTAGTTTACTCTCAATATTGACCCGATAAACGTGACCAATGTTGCGACAAAATGCCACAGTAATGTCACGATAATGTGAACGAAGCTACCTCGACCAAAAAAAAAAGAAAAAAAAAAAAGATGTGGTTAGAATTGTAAAACCTTGGACCACGTAAATTGATAGGTACGTGGGAGAAAAAACAATATGATAAGATTAAAAAGCAGTGAAAACAACAGAGGCGAGAAAAAGGCGGGGTCCGCTTGTCCCCCAATTGGCACAACCATTCGTCAATCACCATCGCAATGTGGAAATAAGTGAAGACGAAGAACGAAATCTTATCACTTGGCTTCGAAGATAACATTTGTGGACATTGTTTTTGAAATATTGAGCATAATGCGTTTTCATCATGATAAGGAAAAAAAAATATTAAGATATGTCAAAGCTCATTGACTTCTGGTATCCCTTGCTTTGGAAATTAGTTAATCCTTAGAATTCCATGATTTTAATTAGTTAATTGTCGGACCTCAAAAGGGATGTGCTACAATAATCAAATCATTATACTATGTTATAAAAAAAAGAAAAAAATTGCTTCCCCAATAAAGTACACCATAAATTTAGCAAACACGTAGACCGGGGTCCTAACTTGTTAATTAAGTTTGCCAATTTTTTCCATTTGAAAGTTCTCATGTTCACATCCTGGTTATATATGTTTTTTAATTTTTAAAAGGTGGGTTTCTTCTTATTGAAAATTGTCGTGAAAAATTGAATTCCGATTTAGCATTAATCAACGGGTGTTTTGCTAATCGGCTTTCTTGCTATGTGGACAGCCAAAAACCAAAATTTCTATTCTAAATTCCCATGTTCACATTAAATAAAGTGGGTGTCTTCTTAATTGAAATCGTCAAATATCCTCTTAATGAAAAGTCTTAGCGGAATCAGTCGCTAAACATCAATTCCGGGTAAATTGGCGCCTCGGCTTCTAGACATATTCTTGCATGCTAAAAGACATTCCGTAAGGATGGGTTAGGTTGACTCGATTCCCCCCTAGATCTTGACCCCAATTATTGATCACATTCCCCAACTCCCACCCACACCCATTAACATATAATCAAGTGAAAACAATAGCGCTAGTGGCATAAGCACCTCCTCACGTTCAACACATGCCCCTTCTTGTTCAATTCTTCATTTAGGGTTTAACACAGTCTTCATTTTGCATGAATTGACAACAAAAAAGAAATTACCCAATCAATTTTAAATTTTCCCAAGTAAAGGGAAGCTCATCCTTAAGAACGAAGTCATGGCCCTCAACTTGTGCCCTAAACATTTCCAAATGCTAATAGAATCAAAATGAGCATCTTAACCTTTCTAATTTCATTTTTTTTTGTTAATCGATGAATCGCCGGAGATCACCCTTTGAGGATCACATAACCTTCTAATTTTACTTATTGACTATAACTATTTGCACGAAATATCAATGTAACAATTCCGGCCGTTTTTCTGCCGAAATCCGTTGATATAGTGATGTATAACATAGGATGGCCAACAATGGCAACCTAATGAGTAGTTTTCCTAAAAGATAGACACTAAAAAAAAAAAAAAAAGAAACCCTAGTGCAACAACCTAGATTGTCGCTTTTGGAATTATCCTGCAATACCAAAAAAAAAAAAAAACTAAAATAATAAAAAATAAATAGCAATAAGAGAGGGACGCTTGCTCCGGTCAAATTGAAAGTGAAATCACAATGCGAAAGGGGAAAAAAATTGGGGGAATGGAAAAGCATTACCATGTTCGTTTCCCACTTGCTTTTTTCTTGTTAATTTTAATTTTTCTTTCTCGTGTTTGAGGGACTGTTGACCGAGCTTTGACTCGCCCGCTTCCTTCGAGAACTCCCCCGCGCGCGCGCGCTTTGCAGGGGGCCCCCTGACCGCGCGTGCCGTCCGGTCCGCGAGACCGAATGTGGAGTGACCGACACCTCCTGCCCGCTGCCCGGCTTTTCTCCCCCGGGTCCGGTCCTTGTCAAGAATGAGCGAAAACGACCTAACGTTTTTGCATGACTCTCTCTCTCTCTCTCTCTCTCTCTCTCTCTCCATCTTGATATTGTGTTTTACAGAGTGCATCTGTAACAATGCATGACAATGGTACATGGAATGAGCAAGCGAAATTCTATAATGAACCCAGTTTTTCTTCTCTTTTTTTCCAGCCTAAAAGGAAAATTTAGACGCAGAATTGATTAGGGTCTGAATTGAGCAGTCATTGTAGGGCATCTTTCGATTAAATCATCCAGTGTGATGCACGATTTGATTGAGGAGCTTAAGTTCATGAGGTACACGAAATACGATGAAAGTACTTCTGTAGAAAAATTACAAAGATTGATGATCACTGTTAGGGTTATGTATTATGAATGTTAATTCGTGCTAGGCCCATTATTGTCAACGATCACGACTAATTCAGTGCTCTAGACAAATTAGTTTCACGGTAGCTTGTGGTCCTTGTGCAAGTGGGATGGTGATTCCTCAGGTCTCCATTAGCTGTCAAAGTCTTATATCTATTGATGCCTGTCGACTTCTCAGATATTATACGAAATTGCGTCGCATGCATTCACATTCTTTTGACAAAGATGAAGAAAAGCATTTGAATGAAAATCCAGAGTGTATGACAAGTGCAAACAAGATTACATGCGCAACACGAGTTGCGTTAGCGATCTTTAGGATCCATTTTGTATGCCCACAAAAGTGGATTGGAACTTTACTAAATCTCCTAATGTCATCTCAAACTTTCATGAGAATGATCCATACTAAGAATTTACTATCTGTACCTTCTGATGGACTATCCATTACACATGCAATTTTCACATCAAATTTCTTCATCTCGGCTCTTCGAAGTAAGTCCTCCCTCTATTTCATTTCATCTCTTCCGTCTTGATTGGATAACCCCTCGAGTCGGTTCCGCGGTCCACTGCTCGTCTCAAGCCGGAACCGAAGGCATTTTTCCCTATCTTTGCATTATCAACCTTTACGTGCCCGGTCGCTATCTGTTGCTGTCGTCTCGGGAGTCCCAGTGGGATTCGCTTTCCCGCCGAATCTCTCCATCAAACCTAACCTTTGAATAAACAAGTCCACCCACTTTCAATAATAATATAGAAATTTTCACGTAGCGAGGACACAATCATTAATATATATTGTTTTACCAAAAAAAAAATCATTAATATATATTCTATGCAGAGTAAGCGTAGCGTTAGGGGTCGCGACGACTTAATCAGTAGACCAGAAGCGTAGCTAGACGGGCCAAATTAGAGGGGCGGGGGAAGAGAGGCGATGAGGGTGACAACGATGCATGGATGTGATCCGCACCCACATTCTAACGCGGGGCCCCCGCCGTGTCTCCCTCTTTAGCGGCAATTCTAGCTTTTCCTAGGGTTTCTCAACATTCGTCCTCTTTCGTTTTTTGGTGGGAAAATGGGAATGTTTGGGTGGCTGAGGATTCACTGTTGGGAACAGTTCCAAGGTTTGAACATGTACTTTTCATACGGCTTAATCGAACGCGTTTCGACCAAGCTTAGGGAGACTTAATTTGATTTAAGTCGGCAGAAGGAATCCGAGTGATGAGGAGAAAAGCAAAAAGAAGTTCAACAAAAGCCCCCGTAGACGCCAGCTCTCCTCTTTCTAATCGACGCGGAGGTGGTGCCGCACACCCATTTCTGCGTCACAGCTTTTTCAGCTAGGGAACGATAAGAACAGCTTAGGAAGACAGTTAGTAAAGAAGATGATGGCGGATCAATCATATGCAGATGAACAGATTGGCCCGGGTTTGGTTATGCTTCGTCAACTGCGATCTTTTGAACTTCCGCCTCAAACTTCTCTTTCTGACCTATGGTTGATAACTCTGTATCAACACATCATAAAAACTTGTCAAGCAGTCCCTTTGATATGCTACTTTGTGTAGCAATTTTTCCAACTCTACTATGAACTCGTGTTGTACGTTAATTAACTTTTGTTGCGCAAGGAGTCTTTTTTGTACCAACCGATGGACATGGAAAAAGCTCGCACTTTAAAAGTCGACCCTCCTGTGTTACTCAAATTGACAGGGGACGTCACGTCTCCCCCGCCCCCATCAAATTACACTACAGAGCATATACTGCCAGATCATGTCATCCTCTCAATTATTGACCTCTCATGGAGTCTGCCATGGGTTTGTTTATCTCCCATAGGAGGATTCATTTGTTCGCTCACAGTATGCATTATTTACCTTTTACTCGAGCTGATGGAGTTCACATTTTCCATTTTTCTCCGTGTAAATGGACGACCATCAGTGCTCAGGCCGAACATATAACTTTCGCTGTACTAGCAATTTCGAATTAGCTCCCAAACATACTCATACATATATATGTGTGTATGTGTGTGTTTTTCAATTCGAAAGAAAATTCCAGTACCCATATTACGATAACACCTTATATTTTGAATTACTCATATTAATAAGCTGAGTCTTATTCGTGAGGAAAGTAGGGGAAGAGGGTAGAAATTAGAAATTGCGGCTTCAAATTCTAATGATGATGTTGGGCTGTGTGATTCTCAAAAAAGCTTTTACAGAAAATAGGCCAAGTATAGTTTGGGTAGGGGACATCGGGTGTATTAATTTCTTGACGTTCATTGATGAGCAACAATACTAAGTTGAATTATTTGATGGGCGACAGCAGACGATCGGTCAAAAGGGGGGAGAAAAAACGCATCAAAATTTACACCCGAAAAATCATTAGGGTTTCCTTACACATGCATCTTGGGATCTACAAACATCCCTTTCAAAGTTATATGGGTAATTGCCAAAGGGTCTTTCAATCTTGTAAGCATCCGTCGTCCAAAGAAACACATGTGACCACAGAGAGAGAGAGAGAGAGAGAGAGAGAGAGAGAGAGAGAGAGTACATTGAAAGTAGAAAAATGGATGGTTCTTGGTGGTATAACATTCCATGACAGTGACTCCTTTCACGAGAAAAGGAGACCAAAATGGATGGGAAAAAATAATGGAGATTGATCAGACCTGTTGCAATTCCAATGGAGGTGTTCAGAAAACCTGACAAAAGTGTAGCTGTGAAAGAACAAGATCATATGTCTCTCTGCACAAAAGATGATAGCATGTGGGTTGAGGAATTTACAGGAGTTTGTGAACAAACCTGTCTGTGAGAGAGAGAGAGAGAGAGAGAGAGAGAGAGAGAGAGAGTATATTTCACTGACATGCTGACAGCCCACTCTCTTTCACTGTTAAGAAGAGATTTCTCCTCACCCAAGATTAGATTTTTCGTTTTTTCGGTCGAAACCCAAGATTAGATTTGGCGAGTGTATTTTGCTTGTTTATTAGTACATTATTACTCTTACTTAGTTACATGTGATTAAAAACTCCAGCAAATCTACTTTGAAGATCCCAAACAGACATAAACTAAGCTCAATGGCAGCTTTCGACCTGATGAGGCCAAGTACTCTCAATAGTCCTACTTCAATCATACACCGTTGATTATGTATCATGTCATGGAAATGTTTTCCAGACGACCAAAAAACAAAAGGAATCATTTTATGGAAATACCAAGATCGTCTCCACTATTTATTTCTTAGATTTACTAAGAAAGAAAGAGCTGGAATTGATACAAAAACTTCGATGGTGAATGATAAAATAAGAGGTTTGTTATAGATTGACTTTCTTTGTAAAGGCAAAATAATTAGTATATTGTCCCTTTCTTAATATAAAATATAATGATTTTTTTTCCCATTACTAAGATGATGAGAGAAACCAGAACAATTAGATTATTGCTGCAGCTACTAAATATAGGTGGTGTTGGTGGTTATTGTGATGATATAAAAAAGGGGATGATAGATATAGTTAAGTGGGAACGGTCACTGATACAAAGTCATATATAACACCACCATATGACCATTTCATGGTATGGAAAAAGGAATAATAAAGAAACTAGGTATCTTTAATGGATGATTAATTGGACATGATGTTCCCATTATCCGCAGTACTTAGCTCATGGACTTTAAAGATTGAGGGGAAGAAAGGATAGAGATCCTCCTCTTTTCTCTATTTCTATTGGCACCAACAAATCTCAACTTCTTTACGTTAACCATAAATTAGCCAATCATTTTTATTCGCATGAATTGATGGTTTGGATGGATGTGATACTGAATGAGAGACACTGAGAGGATGCACATTCTCATCTTGTCAACACATCAGATAATTGATGTTGTGGTTCAAATGCACGTATAAAACCGAAAGATTGTTTTTTCCTCCAAAGGGGGGCCAACCGATCGAATGAGAATACCATCTCTTGTTGATTTGGAGGTTGTATTCTAAGTTCTAAACCAACTATCCTCTTTCCAAAGGACCCGAGACTAGCCGAACATTTTGTGGGTAGTGGGTCTCTACTTATTGGGTTAGGCCCAGATCGCCAAATTCTAATGCTTATTCGGGCTAGGCCCAGATCACCAATAAATTGTTTTGCCTTTTACTTTTGGGCCATCCCTAAAAGAACTCGTTAGCAACAATACTCAAAGGTTTGCTGCCAAACAAATTTGACAACTGTTGATAAGGTTGATTCCAAGTCAAGTTGTTCGTGAGTAGCCCAGGCGTGCGGGCCAATGATTATTCGAGATCAATGCACCTAATTACGAATATGACTTGGGCTCAAACTACCGGATATTGAGTTTGAATGGAGTTTCAGGCACCATATATATGTGATTCGAGGGGATCAAGTTTGGCATTGGGATCTCAATAAAATTTAATCAAGATTGAAATTCGAGAGATGATTTATTTATTTTTTCTAAAAACAGATATCTTTTTTCACGTTGATATAATTAGGCATTTAGATGATTGGACTTGGTTGAGCATATTGCATACAAGTTGTCTTTTTCCCTATTTTTATTGGCTTAATATATTGTATATAAGTTTTGAATCTGAGCAAGTCATTAAAACATTAAAGGAAGAAGAAACGAGATGAAAGAATCCGTAATGTTACCTTCCGTATTTCCTAATTTGGGGGAAAGAAAAACATTCATCTACTAATGAGAAGTATGAATTATATGAGTATGAACACGTTAAAATAAAAAAAGTAGCCTAAGAGTAGACAACCACATTTTGCATATTGCATAAGTATAAAATCATGCATAAAAACTTTTTGCCCTTCTTTTTCCATACAAAAGAGGAGAATCTGACGAAAGGAACGACAAAGCCTCCTTCATAATTTCAATCGAATTTCAAAACGTATTTATTCATTTTTATTATTTTTAACAAAATAATTTTCCATCTCCTCTATCTGTTTTTCTCACAAGAAGGAGAAAAAAAGAAAAAACAAAAACAAAAATTGGAACGAAGCTTTCTTTCAAAGCCAAAAGAGCTCGATCAGAGTTCGCAGAAGAGAGGAGCTTGTAGCCATTAGCGTTCAAGGCAAGATCAGCCGACACTGTCTCTCAATCCGCCCCTCTCAACTCGCCGCAAAATCCACCTCCTCGATCGAGGGTTCCGTCCCTTTAGCTCCTCCTTCCCCGATCGACCGATCAGCAGAAGAAAGTTCGCATTTTTATCTTCTGGGTCCTTCGCGATCATGAACTGCGAAGTCTGCAATCTCAACGAACTGGTATGTAGAACACACCCAGAACGATCCGCTTCCATCTGGGTCGCGAAGCGTTGAGGATTTCAACGCCCGACCGTTCTCGTGTCCAGTCGCCTTTGATTCTTCGTGCTGGTCAGTGTAGCTTGCCTTCTTGCTTGCTTTCTGATGCGAACCCGCGGTTTCTTGTTGTTTTCGCAGGAGGTGGAGCAATACGAGATCCGGGAAGTGCTCCGATGTAAGTCTTTCGATCATCGGAAGGAATTCTTGTAGCAATTTGATTCTTAAGTTGGAATGGTAGTGGTCGGGGTAGAAATTATGTTTGGGACGTGAGAGAGAACGGCTTCGTGGGACTTGGGTTTTTTTATCTGCTGAGGTTTCTCTGTGTTTCCATTAGGAGGATTCGCTTTTGCCCATTTGATTGTGATTCCTGTCGAAGTGGCTTTGCTTGCTGAGGGATCTGTCGTTTTTTAAATTCCAGTTGTTTTCATGTTGTCTGTTGCCAGAGTATAAACTGATTCTCTGTTGTACTCTTCCTTTTCTCAGCTCTTAGTTGAATGATCAAATTGGGTGATGATTTTCAGGTGTACTGCACACTATCATCTTCCACCGAGCTTTAGGCCTTGTGCGGCCCAAAGAAATCGACTTGGAACTTTTCGAAATTACATATGTAAGTGGGTGAGCTACTCATCCTATTCTCCATCTTGTTGAAATTAGTCTGTTATCTTGATGTTAGAAGTAGTTGGCGATTGGTTGGTGGGGTTGGTCTGCTCTGCTGTGACTTGATAGATTTGGGGTAATCCTATCATCTAGTAATTATCTTGGAACTTTAATCTTGTTCGAGGCTTACAATGCACCATTTTCTGCGATGTGTTTCTCATTATCTGCCTGTGAGCAGAGGTGATCTTTGTTATAAAATTGTCTGGATATCTCTACTGCTTTGTGAGGTCAAGTACATAGTATATGTTTAATAGACAGAAAGCTAACATTTTTCTTTACTTCTCTATGAAAGTAACAATAGTAAAGTCTCTGTTCTAAGAATAATTGGTTACATGCAATTATGTCTTATTTTAGCTGAATATCCTGAGTTTCCTTTATTGGAGTTATGTCCATGGTCTGCACCCATGTTTCATTAAGCCTTATACCCCTTTTAATGTGGACATCTATTGGCAAAGTGCAATATGCTGTGGAAGCATGTTGAAATTACTGTTTCATGAGTCTAAATGACTACAAAAAAAAACTTCCCTCGATTATCTAATTCTCATGGTCAATAACGGCGATAACATCTTCATATATGTATGAACTGCATGTTTAATTTTCTGCATCTTATGGTACATAGAGATCTTCAAATAGTAAATTGTTAATCCGACTAACCCAAGCTTCCAGCTTGTTTGGTTTATCTGACTTAGCCTTGATCAATCCGTAATTAATAAGTTGTGATATCTTGGACTTCACATCATGGAGTTGTGCTTGTTTTGTTGTGCCTGTGTATTGATGATGTAGGTGCAATGTGGGGATCCAGAAGTTGAGAAGAAAATTGAAGAGAAGATAGAGCAATTCATTGGTTGGGTCGAGAAGCATCCAAATAAGAAAAGCCAGGTTAGTACTTCAACCTGTGAACATTTTACTTGAATCATAGATGGTTATGGGGTTTTCATCTCTAAATGGTGATTATTAGTGAAGCGTGAATTTGGAAGTGATTGGATGCACTTGTTCAATCTCTCATTTCAACTATTCAGAAGCGTGTGTCATGCATCTGGTTAGTGCATGTGAGCATCAGCTCTTGGCTTACTGATGAGATTACACCAAGAATATCTAAAAAGAAGCAGTTCTGAGGCCCTGAATATATCATGCCCCTCAAGATTCTTTATTGAGATTAGAACTAGCATCATTTTGAAATCTTAGGGAGTATGTGAGGGTGTAGTGTAGATTCCTCTTTTTCCTAACTACTGTTGGATTATGTGATGCAGATATGTTTATCCTTCTATGAAGTCAAAAACAAACATGGATCATGGTTCAGCAAACAAATTGAACAACTACATTGGGAACATTGGTATATCAATTTGAATGTGGCCCAACAACCGAAAGTACAGTCTGTCAAGTCGCATAATTCCAAAGTTGTTGACACTGGGGGTATGACCAATAATGTACATCTGATTGGAGATGCATCGTTGCCTCTTTTTGTTGTTTTGCAATGGTAATATTTTTTTTAATGCAGAGAATAACCTAGAGGATAGAAGCATCCGCAGGGCAGCACTGGAAGCCTCGCTTCGGGATGTTCTGTTTCAGATAATAAGATTCGTGAATGACAAAAAGGAACATGTACCCCCAATCCCAAATCGCGAAGGAGTCATCTCATTTCCATATGAAATTATTCTCCCAAGGTCAGTTGATCTAGTTTTTCGACTAGCCAGGCCAAATAGGAGTTCATCTCTGTCTGGTTTGTTAACTTTCAATTTATAAAAGAAAAATTTGGGTGGTATCTTTCTTATTGGCCTTCTAATTTGGAATTTGTTTGTCTGTTTGCTTTGAATCATGCACTATCAATTGTTTGCAATCCTATTGGAAAGTTAGCTCTCAGGTGGAGCTAACCAATGTTGGGGCCTCAATTGTGTAAACATTAAATGATCACAAATCTTTGAGGTTTGCTTGTTCACTGATAATCATGACTTTATCGGATTTTTATCCTTAATATTAGAAATGATAAGTTTTCTTGCTGAACTGCATTCGACAGATATATTATCCGTTAGATATGCCTTTTAAGTGCTTCAAATAAAAGCAGATAAATGGCCATTGATATGGTTGGAATCAGTGAATTGGCATCCTTTCCATTTCTGAGATGTATACGCAAGATTTTAGACTCCCTAATCTGACAATCTCCTTGATCCAAACAATGTCTTTAAAGCATTTACTCAGTTTGCTCCAGTCGTTTTCAGGTGCCTGAATCTGAATTTTAGTGGTTTAGGAACTGAAGCTTGTCCCTGTAAAGTGGGTCCCAGATGATTTTGACTCTTTGGTTTCTGCTATCAGCATTTGCTCTGTGTACACATGAGATGATGGATGAAAGTCTGAGGACATAATTTTTTGACTTTTGCTTTCTGTGGTCTGGCAAGGATTTTCTTTTGCCGTTGGTAAATATAGTGGTCACTGTTTCCTTCAGACATAGGACAGGGTCAAAAGCAAATTGTTTAAATGACCATATCTGTTTTATAGAAGATAGGAAGTACATGGAATTAGAAATGATCGTATATATCTTGGATATTGCAATTCTTTAATTCCTGCAACACATCGCTTGATGTATGAGAGTGGCCATGGCGCACTACACAATTGACAGCATGCCAGAGTTTGTTGAGTCGTAACCCTGTGTCATGTCCTCTAGCGAGTTGATTGTCTTTTTATATTCTGGTTTCGAATTAAATGTATCTTGAACTCATGACCTTTTCTTAACATCTACCCATCAATTGACAGTTCATCGGATTCTGCATTTGGAATGGACATGATCAAGAGGATGCTTCAGACTGGACATCCTACTATGCTGAGCTGATTAACATATTTAGATGTGGTATCTGGTGTTATGAAGTGGCTTCATATCTCTATACCGGTTAACTCTGTGTACATATTCCCGATGGACAAAAGCTGCTGAAGCATCATATAAGCGACGTACGTTTGCATAAATATCCGCTTGTCATTGTACATACCAATTTGTATCTATAGTCGGAACTTTTCCCTGTGCATTGCTGTAATTTCCATTCTCTCTGTATTCCGCAGTTGAGTTCAATTGACAATACTATCTTACTCATGTTAAATTTGTCCGTCTCTGCGTCTTTCACTTAGCTATGTTGTCTTAACTGACAATAGCGATCACGGTTCGGACTTTGTTAACAGATAATTGATTTCTATTATTCAATAAAAATAATAGGGAAACAAATATACAATGTGCTTTTATCTGCTTATCCCCACTCACAAACTATGTTATTATTCTACCCTTATTACTGGCAATATTTCCCACTACTCCCCTCTCAAGTTGGGATGTATATATCAAATAATCGGAAGTTGTTACATAAGAAGCTCACTCTATTCCTTCATGGAGATTTTGTAAAAATGTTTGCTAGTTGATCCTGCATATTTGTGTGTTGAAAAATAACCTCTCATTTTTGAATATTTTTCCGCACAAAATGACAATCGACATTAATGTGTTTAGTTTGTTTGTGGAAGACAGGATTAGATGCAAAGTGAATAGCATATTGATAATCACAATACATTATTGATGGCTTTGATGGTGACCTTTCGATCTCTAATATTATTGTAATTTACTTGTCACACGTGCCACAGCTCGATATTTAGCTTCAGCGCTTGATCAGGAAATTGCATGTTGTTTCTTGGTTTTCTACGCAATTAAATTACCTCCAAGAAATACACATAGCTTGAAGTTGATCTTCTATCCATAGGGCATCTAGCCTAATCGGCATTAGAGAAGCCTACAGTGTTTAGATGACCATAATTTTGGAACTATAGTCCTTTACCTAGTGCTCCTCTCCAATATTTGACGATTTGGAACATAGCATCCTAACGAGTAATATGAGGAGAAGTCTTGAACTGACATATTGCACTAATGGCAAAGGAGATAGTTTAACTAACTAACTAATCTCCGATACTTCATTGAATCACGTATTAATTCTTCATGTTTTGTGTCAAGTTTTATATTGGGATCTATAGAGGTATCGATTGGCTTTACTCCAAGAAATTCAACCTAGAACATATTTCTTGTTTTAATAAATTGATACCAGCATGTGAATAGGATACTCTAATACCAAGAAAATATCGAAGATGTCTCATATCTTTAGTATTGAATTATCTATGCAGAAATTGCTTAAGTTTTTTAATACCACCCGAACTACTGCTAATAATGATGATATCATTCATATGTACAATCAGAAAGATACAACTAGCTAAAGACATAGATGAATGGACAGTAAGGAAACCTGGTTAGGAAGACAAAACAAGTGACCCAAGAATTGAGCAAATGGGGCCGGAGATCCTTTAAAAATGCATCCAAGTAGATCGATCAGCTCAGAAACTAGCTTACTCAGATAACAAACATGATAGACCAAATAAACATGGGTGAGGAATATTATAATTTAACTGAGAAAATTAGTACATTATGGCGTCAGGAAGAAATGTATTGGGGTATTAGATCCAAAATTAATTGGCTAAAGTGGGGTGATCTGAATATGAAATTCTTCCATGCAACAACTATTCAGAGGAGACAAAGAAACAAAATCAATATGCTACGGCTTGAGGAGAATGTATGGAGCCGTGAGCCTCAGGTTATCAAACAACATATCACAAGTTATTATAAAGATCTATATAAGTCCATGGGGTCCCGATATTATCAACCAGTCTTAGAGCAGTGTCCACTTGTTGTTTCTAAGGAAATGAATGAGATGTTAACAAGACAAGTCACCAAGGAAGAAGTGCAGCAGGCTGTTTTTCAAATGGGGGCGACTAAGGCCCCAGGACCAGACGATTTGAATGGTCTTTTTTATTTTTATTTTTTATTATTATCAAAGTCAGTGGCCTATTATTCATGAAGACATTTTCCAGCTTGTGGATTCTTTCTTTAAAGAAGGCACCTTTGATCCAGCACTAAACGAGACCCTTATAACCCTTATCCCCAAGGTGGTAAATCCCGAGAGCATAACATAATTCAGACCCATCAGTTTGTGTGATTTTCACTATAAAGTTATTACTAAAGTCATGGCGAATAGACTCAAAACTTGGCTCCCATCTATCATCTCCCCAGAACAAAGTGCATTTATAGGTGGCCGCCAAATACAAGATAATATCTTTATAGTTCAAGAAGTTCTACATCAACTAAGAGTTAGAAAGACGTAGAAAATTCCAAGCTGTGCTAAAGCTGGATATGTAGAAAGCGTACGATAGAGTTGAGTGGGACTTTCTATGTGATTGTATGAAGAAGATGGGTTTCAACGAGAAATGGGTGAATTTGATCAGATTTTGTATCTCCTCAACTCAATTTCGCATCCTAATTAATGGTGAAGCAGGGGAAATCTTCACTCCAACCAGAGGCATTAGATAAGGGGATCCTCTCTCACCTTATCTTTCCATAATTTTGGCCAATGTTCTCTCCCACATGGTGCAACATGCTGTTATAGATGGAAGCTTAAAAGGTATTAAATTGAATCCTCATTGTCCTCCTCTATCCCACTTATTCTTTACGGATGATGCCATATTCTTCTTGGACGGAATGATTAGGGAAACTCAGAATCTTGCAAATATACTAAATTACTACTGTTTTGTGTTTGGCTAGTCAATCAATCTCAATAAATCTGGGTGTTTTTTGGGGCAAGCTGTCCAGAGGACTTGAAAAGAAACATTGCATCTGAAATGAGGGTCCCTATATTTAGAAAAAAAACCGGAAAATACTTAGGGATACCATCAGATTGGGGTCCAACTAAAAAACATATGTTTAATTGGATCCTAGCAAGGGTGGACAGAAAACTGGATGGATGGAAATAGCAGTTAATATCGAAGGTGGGAAAAGAAATATTAATAAAAATGGTTGTTCAGGCATTACCCCAATATGCCATGAATATCTTCAAAATACCTCCACCCATTTGTCGAGCGATTGAAAGGAAAATCTCAACTTTTTGGTGGAAGTAAAATGCAGCACAAAAAGGTATTCATTGGAAGAGTTGTGATGTATTAAAAATGAGAAAGGAGCAAGGAGGAATGGGGTTCAAAGTTCTAGTGGAATTTAACAAGGTGATGCTGGGGAAGCAAGCCTGGCGACTACATCAAGCTCCAGAGGCCTTATGGAGCAGAATTTTTAAAGGCCTCTACTTCCCTCATGGTAATCTATGGACTGCTACAAGGGGTGCCAGGCTATCTTGGGGTTGGCAAAGTCTCCTAGTTGGCCGAGATGCCCTAAAGCCTAATATGAGATGGGAGGTCGGGGATGGCAAATCTATCAATTTGAGAGAGGATCGTTGGCTAATGTCAGATAAAATTGGTGGACTAGCAAATCTAAACAACCCTCAACTTGTGGCAGATATTATAGATCCTCAACTTATCAATGAGTTATTCGATAGCAACATCTCAGAGGAGATTTAGCAAACCACACTCAGCATAATTACCAGACCGGATTGTTTAATATGGACAGGACATTACTCAGGGAACTACAACGTTAAAAGTGGTTATCATAGACTCCGAACAGCAAACACTGCCACCACAGGAAACCAGACATCCTCCTCATATCAAGCCCCAAAACGACTATGGAAAGAAATATGGCATCTACACACTAACCCCAGAATCAGACAATTCATGTGGAGCTTATGCAATGAAGGTCTCCCTACAAGAATCAATCTATACTGGAGAAGAATAATACCTAAGCCTACATGCCCCTTCTGTCACCAGTTTCCAGAGTCGTTTGAGCATCTGTTCATCCTGTGTCAGTAGACAAAAAATATCTGGTTGACTTATATTGTCGACATAGACATTTCCCCAACATCGATTACAAGAACAGATCAATGGGTATGCGACTACCTTTTCTTTGACAAATCGGCAAGCCAAAAGGCGATCTTTGCGATTACTCTCTGGCTAATCTAGAAGGCATGCAACACTTTGCTCTTTCAAGGCTGGAAAACAAAACAACACCAGCTAATCAGCGAAGCGCTTCTTTCACAGCAACTATACGAGAAGTGGCAGCCAAGAAGGAAAAAGATTACCTTAGAACTGAACCGATGGGTGCCTCTAGAGTCGGGTGCCTTGAAGATAAATGTTGATTGTTCATGGGAGGAGAACGGATCGGAGAGTTCCATAGCCGGAATATGTAGAGGAGCTGATGGGCTGTGTATCGCTGGTTTTGCGAAGAAGATTCGCGTTCAATCGGTACACATGGGCAAAACCCTAGCTATTCAACAAGCACTCGCGTGGTTGAAGGAGATGCGAACTGCTTTGACAAGAACCACTTCAAACTCATGAACTGAATCACCCGTGTACATCTCCAGCGACTGTCTCCTGGTTGTGGACTCCATCTTGGGCCAAACTGACATCCCTTGGGCCTCGCGGCCTTATGCTCTTGATTGCAGACAACTGCTAGCCCAAATGAAGAATGTCTCTCTGCGGTTTGAACCACGCCAATCAAATCGAGCCGCGGATTGGATCACCAAATCCCACAACACCGGTTCTCTTCCTACTAATTGGGTATTTAATCCCCCGTATGCACTCTATCTTATCCTATGTTTAGATTTTCCCACAAGTTGTAATCCACCATCTTAGTATCAATCAATGAAGCATTTTCGACCAAAAAAAAAAAAAAAAAAAGAGTTGAAAACTGAATGAGCTACCTAACATTGCTTTAATTCAAATTTGATAACTGCATCATTAAATATTCCAAACCAAGCATAAGCAGATTGTTTAAGTCCATACAAAGCTTTGTGTAAATAACATACCACATTCTCTCCCAAAGTAATAAACCTAAGTAGTTGCTTCATATAGACTTGCTCAGCTAGATCACCATGCAAAAATGCATTTTTCACATCTAACTGGTGAAAGATCTAGCTAAATCATGCAGCCAATGAGATAAGGACATGGACAAATGGAGTTTTGGCCACTGGAGAGAAGGTGTCATCATAGTTGACACCATAAGTCTGAATATATCTTTTCACAACTAACCATGTCTTCAATCGATCAAGAGTGTCATCTAGGTGAATCGTAATAGTAAAAACCCAATGACAACCAATAGGTTTCTTATCAATAGGTAAGGAAATAAGTTGCCAAGTCTGGTTTTGAATTAGTGCGTGCATTTCATCCTTCATGGCACAACTCTAACTCAGATGAGCAAGCTGCGGCAACACTGCTAGGCACAAAAACATAAGACAATGCTAAGAGAAAGGCAAAGAAGGTAGGATATAAATGATCATAGGACAAAAATTTGAAAGAAGATGATGCATACTAACACAATCAGAAAGATCGAAATAAGGAGCATAATGATCATTTGGATGACCAACACAAGAACGTGTGCCTTTTTGAGAAGCAATGGGTGGATCGGGATTAGAGGCTGGTGTAATTGATGAGGGAATGCATGAATCCGATGTTGATGAAGAATGTATTGTCATAGTCAAAAATGTACAATGTCGATAATACGTGCCGTTAGTAAATTGAAATTTTTGTGGATGTAGCTAGAGAAATGGAAGGCTATGGAAGCATCAAAAGGATACCATCACCATCACCATCACCACGTGTCAACGAAACCACTTAAGAAGAAAAATATGACTGATTTTCGCAGAACATCATATCTATAGACATGAACATATGATGATGAGTAGGACTGTAATATTTGTATCCCTTTTGATATGAGATTATCCCACAAAGGCACATTTTTCAACACGAGAATCCAATTTATCAAGACTTAGAGAAAGATAATGGACAAAATTGACACATCCAACAACTTGAAGAGGTAAAAAAAGAGAGGATGATTTGGATGTAAAATTGAGAATGGTGTCCCCCCGTGAAGAACAAAAGTTGGAAACCTATTAATTAAATAACACGTTGTAAGAACAGCATGACCTAAAAAATGTTTAGGTAGATGCATATGAAACATGAGGTAATGGGCAACATCAAGAAGATGTCGATTTTTATGTTTGGCTATGCCATTTTGCTATGGAGTGTATGAGCTTGAGGTCTGATGAATAATACCATGAGACTCAAGAAATCGCTAGAAACTAGAAGTTGCGGCAATATATTCTATAGTATTATTTGACCATAAATGTTTGATAAAGATATTATGTTGATTCAACACTTTGAAATAGAACAATTGAAAGCAATGAAAAATCTCTATACGGTTTTTTTTTTTTTATTAAGAACTAACCAAGTTATTTAGGAAAAAATCATTCACAAATGTAACAAAATATTTGAATCTAGAGACATTAGGCACACGACACTGACCTCATACATATGAGTGAACCAACTCAAATGGACTAAACACATGACTCTGAAAGCGGGAAGGAAAAAGAAACTCTATGATATTTTCCAAACTGATGAGCTTCTCACTGAGAGGAACTCATAGACTCAGACTTAGGAGATAGAAGCCGAAGTATTTTTGGTGGATGACCAGCATGACAATGCATTCGATATACATCGGTGGATGTGTGCTTCATAGTTGCGACAACCAATACCTTCTTATCAAGACAGTACCGACCATTCAATTAATCTCTCCCACTAATCATCTGTTTAGTCCTCATATTTTGAAAAACACAATGAGAAGATGAAAATGTTACATAACAATTTAGTTCTTTAGTCAATAAGCTAACATAAATCAAATTATAAGAAGATTAGGGCAAGGATAGACGACAAAGAAAGATAAGAACTCAAATGAGCAACTTTAGTATCAATAACTTGAGATTGTGAGCCATTTGCTAATGTAACTGAGTTTGATGATAAAGGAGATGTGGAATGAAAAGAAGATATTAGCTTAGAGTTACCAGTCATGTGATTGGTAGCTATAGAGTCCACAACCCAAGAATCGGGCGTTGCAAACAACAAACAAGATGAACTATGTTGGAGGTTTGTGTCAAAGTTGTAGTAGGAGTTGAAAATCCTATCACTTGTTGGGAGCGAACGAATGTAACATACTTAGCATGTGTCAATGTAACTAAATTGCCTACATTATGAACTTTAGTTAAACTTGGTAGAACTATTGAGCGAGGACCAAGAGAATCCTCAACCTTTGCATATGCAGTAAGGGGTGGTTTGAGCTCTGGGTGAGGCATATAGCAACAAGCTTTTCTATGTCCAACTCTTTGACAATGATGGCAATAGCATGAACCGCGACCATTGCTAGAACTAATGGTACCTTGAGTCTCAACTCCCCATTCATGGCCTCCATGATGGTACCACGAGTCCCAACTCTCCCTTCATGGCCTCCATGACCTCCACTATGAACAAAACTGCGTCCATGACCTCGATAATCATGACCTCGACCTCCACGTCGACTAGAATCATGGGAAAGCATACCACTAATCTTTATCATCGGCATGGAAGAAATCTTCTTAGGAATTGTAGAACGAAAAACTTAAGAGAAGACTTCATCCACTGTAGGAAGAGAACTTTGAGATGTAATATGTTGATGAAGATATAAATACTTGGGCTCCAATGACTTGAGATATAATATTACCCTTAGATCCTCCTAGCGTTTAACCAAAACATCTAGATCATTTGAGGTAGGAAGATAAGTATCCAATTGTTGACAAAGAGTCGTGAACCAAGCGTAATTATTGTATAAAGATTGATCTCCACACTGAATATGAAGCAGCTTTCCCATGTGCCACATACTCACATCATATTATTTTGCCCCGAATAGAGTAATGCTTAGGCTCCAATGACTTGAGATATAATATTACCCTTAGATCCTCCTAGCGTTTAGCAAAACATCTGGATCATTCAAGGTAGGGAGATAAGTATCCAATTATTGACAAAGAGTTGTGAACCAAGCATAATGAATGGATAAAGATTGATCACCATGTTGAACCAAGCATAATGATTGGATAAAGATTGATCTCCATGTTGAATATCAAGCAGCTTTTCCCATGTGACATATACTCACATCATATTATTTTGTCCTGAATAGAGTAATACACATTTATCCCCAATTGTCTTAGCGGAGTCATATTGAATAAAGTGAGGACTAACCTTAGGTCCATGCTGTTCTACAATAGGGCCTGAATCATTACATCTCCTATAATCCAATTGGCAATTTTACTTTTGTCAAACGGTATTGTAGACGTGAGATAGTTAAGTTGCTTGGTGGCAATAAGATAGACCTTGATCACTTTAGATCGGGATGGATAATTAGTTTCATCTAACTTGATAAATGTTAATTAAAAATGACTAAAAAGGGATCCAAAAGTCTATCCATTGGTTGCTATTAGTGAATAAAGAGTGTGATTGAGCCCAAGAAATGAACTTTACAATTTAAATCCAATAATCCAATCAAATACAATGTAATTTCGAACAAAAGGGCCTCAATCTAATCACCACTAATCGCAGCAATTTGAAGACATTTCACAAAATCATTCCATCTATCAATAACAATATGAATCACCAAAGCACAAGCATACTTATTCTCGTTATCACGCAACATCACAAGTATACATATTGAACCCTAATATTCAGCAAGAAAAAATCAATGAAAAAAGACATAAATATGTCACTTTTAGGTGAGGAGCAGCAACTCTATCCTTCATAATAGCCATGAAATCTTTCCTCCAAAATTGCCACTTCAAAAACTTTGTCGAGTAGACATAAGAAATTAAGTTTTACTTCTGTAAAAGAAACCAATCACATATCATAGACACTCCAATTTGACCGTGACAAGGTATTACATCAACCAACTTCGACCACTTTCTATTCATCATCTTCAGTATAAAGATATTGCTCCAAGAGGGAATCAGAAAAGACTTTTAGGTTTTCATAGTCCAATCTTGGTTGAACGTTGCTAAATTTGAAATGGGTTAGGTTTGGTGAGGTTTGGCAACGCTGGGATGGATTGCATAGAGTCAGCTATGGTCGCCATGTGATATCCTGAAATTCGACCATTCTTGAGATATATGAATGATTATTTTAATCAATGTACTGATAGTTGAATTTACTTTGAACTAATCACTCATAAATTAAATCATCTATTGGGAAAAATCATAAAGGATAAAAATGTGTACAACTAGAGAATTTAATCAGGGTTAGATTGCTCGACCATAAGGATCGATAAGGGACAATACTACATTGTTATAAGTCAATTAGTGAACGGATATAAATTGATTCAACAAAAGTACATAGTTAGTTTGCGAGTGATTCTGCACAATTATAATATTCGCTACGATGAACAATAAACCGATTTCTTATTGACTTTGTACTTAGGGTGAGTAATTGATTCCTTATGATTATATGATAATCGAGGGTTATCCACAATTTGAAGAGACATAAACATGGATTGAAAATTATTGACCATGGGTCAAACTCACCAAACCCCTAAAAGCCACCCAATAGTTTAGGTCGTATTAGAGTTGAATTTGATAGATTTTAATCATGAAATTTAATTTGATTTCAAGTAGTGAACTTTCTAGGATTTCATGACCAACCTATTGGACGTCGCCTCATTTATCTACCAAATTATCGGTAGGCTTTAAATTTTTGGATAAGGGTAAGTAGGTTGAGAATTGGAAGTTGGAAAAGGGAGTTGGGTCAAGCAAAGACCCAATGGGGCTCACTCCTAGAATGTGTGGTCAAGAGGGCTCAATGAGGCCACCAAGCCAAGCCAAGCCAAGCCAAGCCCATCCAAGTCCATTTTAAGCAATTGGGCTCAAGGGAAAAAAATGAGATTTTGTGTTAAAGTGGTGAAATGCCCAAAATGCCATTTTTAGAAGACCTTGCACAGTGAAGAAGAAGAAGACAAAAGGGTCAATGCATTGAGGAGAGGTTTTAGGGATGATTTAGAGGATTTGGGGGGGGGGGGGAGAATCTCATTCAATCTCACTCAATCTCTCTCTTTCTTCCCCCTTCTCCCTCTTGATCGCTCGAACCTCCTTCCCCCTCTATTTCTCTTATTTTCTTCTCTTTCTTCCTTCCTTTCTTCATCACGGCCATTCACACTGCCTTTGTTCACCGTTCGACACCATTGCCATTTGTTGCTTGTTGTTAGTTGAGCCGCCCTCATTGCCATCACCATCGCCCTTCGTTTGTGTGCTTTCAACTTTTGCTGAGTTGTTGTCGTTGGTGTCACCGTTCAAGCTATGAACATCACGTTCTTGTCGCTATTGCGCCACCGTTGCTACAAGCTAGCCGTTGCCATAAAGCCGTGTGTTAACTTCTTAATTTTTGACTAGGGTGTTAATTGCATTTAGAGAAAATTTAGATTAAGGTTAATTATAGTTAGTCTTAATTAATGATGATTTAGTGCATAAGTTATTGCAATAAGCGTTATCACGATATGTGATAAGTAGTAGTGATAGGTTATCAAGAAAATGATGATAAGCTATCATCGAAGGGGGTGATAAGTTATCGGCAATTGGGTGATAAGCTATCATTGAAGGGGTGATAAGCTATCGGAAAATATGTGATAAGTTATCACCAAATGGGTGATAAGCTATCGGAAAATAGGTCAAAAGTTTTCATTGAATAAATGATAAGCTATCAATGATTGAGTAATAAGCTATCGGTTTAAGGTTGATAAGTTTTTGTAATATAGCGATAATTAGTGAATTATTTGCGTTTTATGCTTGAATTATGGGATAAATTTATGCCCGCTTTAAGTTGTTTGAAGCTTGTAATGCCATGAAAGATAATTGCCCAATTTTAATTGCTATTTAAAAAAAGGTTTTATTGACAAATAAATGGTAATTCACGAGGTGTCGTGTTTGAGTGCTATGTTTTATATGTCAAATGGGGCAACAATGTTTTAAAATGAAAGTGTACAAGTTTGACAGGTTAATTATATGTACGTGATCACGTGTGATTATTTGACTGAATTTTATGTGTAAAAGTTGCAGTAATTCATTTTATGAGCATGAACCACGTTTGTATTGGGCTAATTGATGAGAAATGAAATTCGCATAAGTAATTGGGGTGTTCGAGTGGTCACTTAACGGAACCCATCACCCAATGGGAGTTTGGGGATGATATCCAAATTTATCAGATGCTCAGTGGGATCTAGATGCCGAGTCGTGATTGAGGTGAGATTGATGCTCTTTATAAAATGCCATCTATGGCAGGGGACCCAAGAAGATGCCGTACCTAATGGGGTGAGATGATGCCCGGTTATGCCGAAAGATCACTAATTCTTGTGTTGGCCGTGGCCAAAGTGGTCGTAATATTTGGAACACGTGTAAATGCAATACGCATGGAAAATTATAGGAAGTGTTCTAATTATATGCATGCTTGATGTATTGCTATGGGAATCTGTGAATTAATAATATGTAGGGGTGTGTTAAGGGGATATAAGGATGCTAGTGGGATTATTCGACGTGTTGCATGTGTAAGTTACACCCGAGACGAATTAGCGTCCTAATCAATGCTTAGATTGTTGACTTACTGAGATTTTATCTCACAAGTTATTGTTTATTATTTTTGGGCCTGTAGTATAGAGAACTGTCATATTCGGTTTGGGGTTCTAATGGACCAAGACACTGCTGTGATTCCATACCCTACCTCGGGGATGGATCACGTTTATGAGTTGTTTGTTACGGCCATCTAGGTAGATGAAGGGTTGGCCAAGTGGGTGGCTCATAGGTTTAAGGCGTGGTTCATCTAAGTCAGGGAGGACCGTTTCAGCCCGATATGTTAGCTTGATGGACAACTTGGTAGGGGTCCTTAGGAGCATATTTGGGACCCCATGGATATCGACACTCCTGATGGTGTCGTAGAGGATCTAGAGACCAACTGGGATGAGGAGTCTGACCTTGAGACTCCACCTGGATACCATAGTTAGCCCTTGCATTAAAGAAACTTAAGTTAACCCTAATCTTTTGCTAGTTTTTGTTGGTCACATAGGAAGTCGCCCTTTGGGGATGGGTTTGTAATTACTAAATTTCCTATGGTTAATAGTAAATATATAAAATAAGTGTTGGGTTGATGCTATTGTGTTTTCCTTGCTATTCTTGTTATATTTAATTTGTTGAGAGTTATGATGCATGTTCCACTTGTGTTTAATTGAAAGACGAAATAATGGATTAGCGACGCGTCCTGGGATGTTGCAACTAAACTACCATGGAGGGATGCTCATGCTTGGGGGTTCAGGGTATGACATCCTCGTTTAAGTGGTATCAGAGCGTGGTCAATATCTGGAATATAAGGTGTGATGGGTTCTGGGATAGTTAATTAGGAAAATATCTCATGCTTGTGATTGATAGATTGATTCTAGGTTTCTAATTTTGTTATGGAATTATATAACAAGTTTCTTTGAGAATCCTGCAAGATGGACAATCCTAATCAGAGGGCCCTTAGGAGAGGGATTATACCAACTTTGGTTGGTGCTAGAGAAAGTGCACCAACTCAGATTGGTGCTAGAGGAAGAGTATTGACTCGACTTGTGCTAGAGGAAGAGAACATGGTGATTTTAGGTTGGATAAGATCCTACAAGCATTGGAAGCCCTGGGAAATATGATCAAGCAGCAAGCTTAGAAGTAAGTTATTGTTGTTGCTATTGTTGTTGCTGTTGCTGTCGCTGTTGCCATTGTTGGCACTACTGTTGCTATACCGGCTGAAGTCCTATTGGCTAGGAATATCAATGGTGACTAGTTAATGCATAAGTTAATGGAACAATTACTAAAGTCGAAACTGCCAAAATTTACTGGGCGGGTGATCTTAAGGCTGCAACTCTCCGGATCAGGGAACTGAAGAAAGCATTCATACTACTAAGGTGCTCGAAGGAGGACAAGGTAGTGTTGGCTGTTTACGAACTATAAGATAACGCTAGCATGTGGTGGAAAGCCATCAAAGGAAGGGTCTTTCTTGAAAGTATGGTCTTGGTGTGGGATGCATTCGTTGAAGCTTTCAATAGGAAGTATTTCTCATATTACGTGCGGGAACATAGGATGGTTGAGTTCTAACGACTCCATCAAAACCACTTACTAGTAGACTAGTAGGAGGTGAAGTTTGCCGAGTTGTCTAAGTACACGTCGAAGTTGATTAAGGATTTAGTGGATAGGGCTAGGAGATTCAGAGATGGCTTAAAATCAGAAATTAAAGACTAGTTAGGGTCCCTGAATCTCAAGGATTATGATGAACTATACGAGAAGACCCAACTGATTGAAAGCAACATGGCAGAATGGACAGCCACATCTGGGTCACGGTTTGCGCTTAATAGGGACAATCATTGGTTTGGGAAGATGCCGATGATAGGAAGAAACATCTAATCCCTCCCAATCGAAAGAATGGCGTGGGAAAGCCAACATACAATTCTAATGGCTTGTGTCAATTCTATAATAGGAGGCATAGAACAACCTTGTGTTCTGCCAAGATGGGAACCTGCTATGGATGTGGTTAGCATGGCCACCAAGTGAAGAATTGCCCACCGGCGCAAAATACTTTGAACAGGGCCCAATGCAAGGAAGGATTTATGCCATCACCAGAAAGGAGGTAGAGGATTTGTAGGCCGTGGTTACAAGTACGGTTTCGTTACATGATCATGCTACTTATGCCTTGTTTGATATAGGAGCCATGCACTTATTTGTTGCTGAACAGTTCGATAAGTTAATGAGGTTAAGTCTAAAATTGTTGGAAGTGGTTTTTAGTATTTTTACCCCATTAAAGGAAGAAGTATTGTCTGCCGTAGGATGTTCGGGTTGCAAGTCGATTGTTGGCAGCCGAGAGGAAAGTATAGATTTAATTGTGCTAGAGATGTATGATTTTGATGTTATCATTGGTATGATGGCTCACCAATCAACGAGCTATGATAAATTGTTATCGTAAAGTGATCCAATTTAACCTGCTAGAAGGTGTTAGTTTTGAGTTTGTTGAAAATTGAGGAGGACCCTTGATTCCTATAATTTCATCACTTGAGGTGACTCGATTGCTAGATGAGGGTTGCCAAGGTTATTTGGCAACTATAGTTAATACGCTGGTTGAGGAACCAAGGATGGACGACATTGCCATAACACGAGAAATTGCTGATGTCTTTCTTGAGGAATTGTTTGAGTTACTACTCAGAAAGGGAGATAAAATTTGTGATTGAGTTAGCCCCTAGAACGGAGTCGATTTCTAAGGTACTTTACCGTATGGCGTTGTTAGAACTAAATGAATTAAAGGTATAAATGCAAGAGTTGTTGGATAAGGGATTCATTTGTCTTAGTGTGTAATTTTGGGAAGTGTTATTTTTATTTGTAAGAAAGAATGATGGTTCGTTGCGTCTTTACATTGACTATTGGCAACTTAATCATGTGACAATCAAGAACAAGTATTCGTTGCTAAGAATAGACGACTTGTTTGATCAGCTGTAAGGAGCTTTGGTACTTTCTAAGATAGACCTAAGGATGGGTTACCACTAGTTAAGGACTAAGAAGGAGGATATATTGAAGATGGCATTTTGTATGAGTTATGATCATTATAAATTCACCGTAATGCTGTTTGGTCTGACTAATGCACCTGCTACTTTTATGGATTAAATGAACCATGTGTTCAAGAAAAATTTGGATCGGTTTGTGATCATTTTAATTGATGATATCTTGGTATATTTAATGAGTCTAAAGGAGTATGAACAACACTTGAGGATGGTACTTTAGACCTTGCGAGAACACAGGCTGCATGCCAAATTTAGTAAGTACAAGTTTTGGCTAACTCGTGTAGCTTTCCTTGGTCATGTGATTTTGGTGAAGGGATTTACATGGACCTAACCAAAATTGAAGTGGTTATGAACTATCCGAGACCAATGACAATAATTGAGGTTTAAAGTTTCTTGGGATTAACAGGCTATTATAGATGGTATGTGGAAAGATTTCTATGATAGCTATGTTTCTGACGCGATTACTGAAGAAGGACGAAAATGTCGAATGGACGGATAAGTGCAAGTGTAGTTTTCAAGAGTTTAAGTATAAGCTGAGTACTGCACTTGTGTTGACAATATCATCTTGTCTTTGGAGGTTATGAGATTTCTAGCGATGCGTTGTATAAAGGATTAGGCTGCATTTTAATGCAACATGGGAGAGTAGTTGTATACACGTCCCAATAGCTAAGACCTCATGAGTTAAACTATTCGATGCACAATTTGGAACTAGTAACAATCATTTTTGCCTTGAAGATCTGGAGGCATTACCTATGCGGAGAATGGTTTCAGACTTTTATGGATCATCAAAATCTAAAGTATTTATTCTCCTAAAAAGATCTGAACATGAGATATAATCATTGGATAGAACTTCTCAAGGATTACGATTGCGACATTCTATACCACCTTTGTAGAGCCAACAAGGTAGTGGGAGTGCTAAGTCGAAAATTGTCAATTGCGCAAATGATGGTTCAAGAATGGACTTTGCTCAAAGGAGTTCGAGATTTGAATTTCAAGTTTGAGGTAAGCCACATTTCATGTCTTATGATTACCTTTAGAATTAAACTGAAAGATGCTATAGTCGTTGAATCCTGAAATTCAAAAGATTTTGCAAAGAGATGCAGAAAAGAGGAAAGTCGATTTTCAAGTGACTAAGGATGGAATATTGAAGTGTCATGGACGATTGTGTGTGCCAAATGATACAGAACTTAAGATTTTTTTTTTCGTTAGAAGCCCATCATAGCAACTATAGTATTCATTTGGACAGCATAGATATGTATTGGAATCTGTGCCAATATTATTGGTGGAACGGTATGAAATCAGATGTCGCCAAATATTTTGCCAAGTGTTTAGCATGCTAAGAAATGAAAGCTACAAGCTTGGAGGACTTTAGCAACCTCTCAAGATTCCCGAGTAGAAGTGAGTACATATTACAGTGGACTTCGTGATGGGATTACTGAGGAATCAACAAGGTAACGATTCCATTTGGGTTGTGGTTGATAGGTTAATGAAGTTTGCGCACTTTATCGCGGTATGAAAAGATTCTGCATTGGATAGAGTTGCTTATTTGTACGTGCAACAAGGAGTTCGTTTTTATGGAGTGCTAGTGACGATCACATTAGATTGAGACCTCAAGTTCATTGCCGCGTTTTGGAAAAGTCTACAAACTACCCTAGAGACTAAGTTGCAATATAGCACGACTTATCATCCACGGATGGTTGGTTAGTCATAAGAAATCATTCATATGCTCGAGGATATGCTGCGAGGTTGTGTATTGGATTTTGAAGGAAGTTAGGAGGAACAATTTCGTCTTATTGTGTTTGCTATAACAACAACTATCAGTAGAGTATCAAAATGACGCCATTTGAGACATTATATGGTAGGGCTTGTCGAACTCCTATTTGTTGGGATGAAGCTAGTGAACGAAAGATTACGGGCCTTAAGTTGATTCAATAGCGAGTGGACACCGTCAAAGTCATACGAGAAAGGCTTAAAACTGCTCAAAATCGTCAAAAAAGTTATGCAGATAAACAGTGCAAGCCATTAGAATTTCAGGTGGGCGCGTATTCCTCAAAGTGTTATCAAAACGGGGTACTTAGCAATTCGACAGTAAGGGAAAAGTGAGTCCAAGGTATGTTGGTCCTTTTGAAATCTTGGAGTGAATTGGGATTTTGGCCTATCATCTTGTGTTGCCACCGAAACTTGATTAAGTACATAATGTCTTTCTCATGTCTATGCTAAGGAAGTATGAATCTAATTTGACCTATGGACGTGGACGACAAAGTGTTGTATGTAGAAAGACTAGTGCGGATAGTGGATTGAAAGGAGCAAGTGCTGCAGAATAAGTTGATATCTTTAGTCAAAGTGATGTGACAACACCAAGGGACAGAGAGCTACATGAGAAAATGAAGAAATAATGAGACATCAACATCCCCAACTTTTTGAAGAGTCTCGTAATAATTCAAATTTCAAGGAGGAAATTTCTATAAGAGGGAAAGAGTTGTGATATTTTGAAAATTGACCCTTCTCGAGATATATGAAATGGTTTTTTTTTTTTCTTTTAATCAATGCACTGATAGTTGAATTTATTTTAAATTGGTCACTCACGAGTTAACTAATTTATTAGGAAATGCCATAAAAGATCAAAACGCGTACAACTAGAGAATTCAATCAAGGATAAACCGCTTGACTATAAGGATTGATAAGGGATAATACTACGTTGTTATAAGTCAATTAGTAAATAGATATAAATCAATTCGACAAAATTACATAGTTGGTTTGCAATGATTCTGCACGATTATTATACTCGCTACGAATGATAGTAAATTGATTTCCTATTGATCTTGTACTCAAGATGAGTAATTGATTTATCATAATTATATGACAACCGAGGGTTATTCATGATCTGAAGAGGTACAATACAAATGTTGATTGAAAATTATCGACCACGGGTCAAATGCACAAAGCCCTTAAAAGCCACATGGTAGTTTAGATCATACTAAGGTTGCATTTGATTGATTCGATTTCAAGTACAGAACACATAAGGATTTCAATACCAACCTATTGGATGTCACCTCATTTACTACCATCACTCATTCGTGCCTTTGTTCATCATTCGATGATGTTGTCGTTTGTTGCTTGTCATTAGCCGAGCCACCTTCATTGCTATCACTACTGCCCTTAGTCTGTGTGCCCTCAAGCTTCGCCAATCCACTACTATTGGTGCCACCATTCGAGCTATGAGCATCATGTTCTTATTGCCGTCACGCCGCTGTAGCTATTATCTCGCTGTCACTATAAAATCGTGAGTTAACTTCCTAAACTTTGATTAGGGTGTTAAATTATTTTAGGGGTAGCTTAGATTAAGGTTACTTGTAGTTTGTCTTAATTAATGATGGTTTAATGGATAAGATATCATAATAAGTGATAAGTAAAATTAATAGGTTATCGCGATAAGTGATAAGTAAAATTGATAGGTTATCACTATTGGGGATATGTAGTGGTGATAGATTATAAAGAAAAGGATGATAAACTATTATCGAAGGGGTGATAAGCTATTGACAATTAAATGATAAACCATCATTAAGGGGATAATAAGCTATCGAAAAATAGGTGATAAACTATCATCAAAGGGGTGATAAGCTATCGGCAATTATGTGATAAGTTATCATTGAAATGGTGATAAGCTATCGGAAAATAGGTGATAAGATATCACCAAAGAGATGATAAGCTATCAAAAAATAGAAGATATACCAAAGGGATGATAAGCTATCGAAAAATAGGTGATAAGTCATCGTTAAACAAACGATGAGCTATCAATGATTGAGTGATAAACTATTGGTTTAAGGTTGATAAGTTATCGTAATAGGGTGATAACTAGTGAATAATTTATATTTTATGCTTGAATTATGGGATGAACTAATGCATGACTTAAGTTGTTTGAAGCTTGTGATGCCATGAAAAATAATTTCCCAATTTAGAAACTTTAATTTCTATTTTAAAGAAGGTTTTATTGATATTTACATGGCGATTCATAAGGTGTCGTGTTTGAATGCTATGTTTTATGTGTCAAATGGAATAATGTTGTTTTAAAATGGAAGCATACAAAGTTTGAAGGGTTAATTATATGTATGTGACTACATGTGATTATTTTACCGAATTTAACGTGTAAAATAATTAGTAATTTGTTTTATAAGCACGAACCATGTTTGCATTGGGCTAATTGATGAGAAATGAAATTGGTGTAAGTAATTGGTGTGCTTGAGTGGTTACTTAAAAGAACCCGTCACCTAATGAAAGTTTGGGGATGATGCCCAAATTTATTGGATGCCCGGTAGGGGTTCAAATGTTGAGTCGTAGTTGAGGCCGAATTGATTTTCCTTATGGAATATAGGGGTCTAAGCCGATGTCGTGCCTGATGGAGCGGGATGATACCTGGTCATGCCGAAAGATTGCCAACTCTTGTGTTAGCCATAACTTGAGTGGTCGTAGTAATTGAAATACGTGTGAATGCATTGTACATGGAAAATTATGAGAAGTGTTATGATTATATGCATAACTGATGTATTGCTATGGACATGTGTGAATTAACAATATACAGGGATGTGTCAAGGTGAATTAAGGATGCTTGCGGGATTATTCGACGTGCTGTATGTGTAGGTTGCAACCGAGACAAATTAGCATCCTAATCAAAGCTTAGGTTATTGACTTATTGAAATTTTTATCTCACCCATTGTTGTTTTTTGTTTTCAGGCCTGTAGTATAGAGAACTGTTGTGTTCGATTCGAGTTCTTGATGGACCAGGACACTATTGTGATTTCCCACCCTATCCTAGGGACGAATCACGTTAATGAGTTTTTTGTTATGACCGTTTTGGTTGATAAAGGGTTGGCTAATTGGGTGGCCCATAGGTTCAAGGCGTGGTTCATTTGGGTCAGGGAGGAGCATTAGCCTGATGCGTGGGTTTGACGGGTTACTTGAGGGGGTCTTGAGGAGCAGATTTAGGATCCCATGGATATCGACACCCTAATGGTGCCTTAGAGGATCCAAAGAGCAACTCGGATGAGGAGTCTAACCTAAAGACTCCACCCGGATACCACGGCTAACCCTTGCATTAGAGAAGCTTAAATTATCCCTAACCTTCTACTAGTTTTGTTGGTCGCGTATGAAGTCGCCCTTTGAGGATGGGCTTGGAATTCCTAAACTTCCTAAGGTCAACAATAAATATATAAAAGAAGTGTTTGGTTTGATGTTATTGTGTTTTCCTAGCTATCCCTGTTATATTTAATTTGTTGAAAGTTATTATGCATGTTTTGCTTGTGTTTAATTGAAAGACAAAAGAATGTGTCAATGACACATCTAGAGATGTTGCAACTAAACAATCGTGGAGGAATGTTTGCGTGCTTGGGGGTCCGGGTTGTAACATGCCTAAACTGAGTGGTAGTAACCATACGTTGAGCGATCCTAAGAGATGGCAACATAAGGGCTAGACGATGTAGGGCGACTTGAATGGCCACGGTTGGGGGTCGCCAGTCATTGTTGTGGGTGTCACTAGCTAGCGGTGGGGCCTTTTCTAAAACACCAAGATGTGGTGGCCTAGTTAAGTGTTGTGGGTATCACCTATTGTTTTGGCATTGTGGGTGTAACCAGCCGGCAGTGTAGCCTTTTCTAGTGATGGAATAGTGTTGTCTGGCAATTTGACGGTTGGTTTTTTTTTTTTTTTTTTTTTTTTTTTTTTTTTTTATGTATGTCTTTGACACCATGTGAAGAGATAATCATTTTCTATTATTATATAAAAATAATAGGGTTACAAAGAAAAAAGCATACAAAATTTAAATTTTTTATTAAAATATCATTAAATATTATTTAAAATTGCCATTTACATCAGCAATTTTTGACCAAAATTGGTTGAATGTATTTAATTGACAAAAGAAGAAAATATTTAGTACTCAATTGGAAAAATTAAAAAGTTTATAACTTAATTAGCAAAAATGTAATAGATTTAAGAATTTTTGGACAATTTTCCTAAAAGAATTGGAACTTTAGATGTACTTTCTCACTTCGTGATGTTGAGGTGTTGTACAACACCACAATTAGGACCCAGTTAAATGCAATCGTTTTTTTTTCTTTGTTATACTATAATAACAAATAGTTTGATGTTGAAGCTTAATTATTATATGTATGTAATCTCCACGTGATCAAGATAAATTACTTGTTCATGCATCTCAATTGTTCATTGCATTTCCCTTTATGTCACATCGTAATACATGGATATATGTATATGTATATATTTATATGCATCATGCTTATTGATGTTACATTATTTTTGGCTACGACTTCCTGGCTTCCAAGGTCTATCAACTCTTCTTGCCTGAGGTCAGTTCACCTATTTTCTTAATATTCATAAAATTATCAACACTGAAAAATTGTTAAAAGTAATTACTTGACAAGAAATGAAATGGCTATCTAAATTGTAACTTATCTCAGTGCTTTTCCTTTCCTGTTCGAAGGATTTGACGTTAGCGTCCTACTTAGGGAGGCCATTTCGTCTCTATCCTGATCAAGACAAGATGAAGGAGGAAATAGCAGTCGCGCGGGGGTAGATATGGTTTGGTCCACAGGGTTTACATTGTATGTGACCAAGACCTAATAATACTAATGGAAAGCCTGCAGGGATGGATGGTGGAGATGAACCCGCCGGATGAAGTAAAGATAATCTCGGGCTCCGATCACATGGTCATGTTCTCTAAGCCACAAGCTCTGTGCTTCCCTTGAAGAGATTGGGCGGCATTACTGTTCTTGAGATTTGCTATAGCCCATATGCATTTTCTCATCAGCATGGACAATAAGGTTGACGAGTAAAAAGTAGGTTTGTTTCTTCAGGAAGATATAAAATTGTGTTGGGGGGGGGGTTAATAATGTCGAGGGATTGGCTTTTACCTTCGATGTAAACATAATAACTAAAGCCCCAAGGGCAACCTATAGTAGCAGTCGAGCATTTGCAAGTCGAAACTGATTGCTCGGCTGCTTAGATGCTACTAATGTATCTTTTTTTATACTAAACATGCACCTTGTCTTAGGAGATGGACCCACTTGCCCATTTGAATCTCTGATGATGAATTCCCATCCTCCGGTGATAAATCTTTATGCTTCTTAATTGGTCAGTACAAAGGCTTTCATTCTCAAAGAACCCAAAGTCGTGGGTTTTGTTATAAGAGACGGGAGGTTTTCAATTCTTCCGCAGGTGCTCTTGTACACTATTTATCCCCTCTATTGTTGATGGTGTGAATGATTATTTTATTTAAGTAGCAGGTAAATACATCAATGGTTGATATTAGATCCATCAAATGGTGGCAGGGGGGGTGGAGTTAGATTGAATATGGTCTGACTCAAATAGACACATATCTATGCAATGCAAACCTAATGACACATACCCAATCCGACTCATATTGCCAAAGCCCTTTGATATTTTACCCAATTTACGAAAGATAATACCCAAATAGAGGCAAGAGTGTAATGAGTGAGCGCAAGATGGAATGATGGTGAGAGAGAATGGAAGAGAATCATAGAATTAGGTTGAGTCTAAGTAAGTTATAAAATCATTTATGACCCATTTCCAACCTATTTAGTACTCATATTATGCCTAAGCCCATTTGTGACCCATTCTCTAAATATAACTAGCTTATACAACAACTCAACCCATCATACATAGTTTAAAAATGGGTCTATGGCCCATTTTGATAGGTCTAGTTGAGATGCAGTGATATTGATTGGATACTTGGTACCCCTTTTGGATATGTGTACTAGGGAAGTTAATGTTTGAATATAATAAAAATGATTTTGGCCATTGAATTGTCAACAACTCTTGAAATAGTAGCATACCTCTCCTAAGCTATGAGGACAAGCATCAAATTCCTTAAGGCTACGTTTGGTCATCCAATTTTCTAACCATAATAGGATTAGATAAGATAAGATATGACATCTAGGGATTTTTCCATATCTTATCATTTGCTTGGTGAATCGCACACATAAAGTTAAATATATTTACATAATTTTATATTCATTGTTTGGTATAAACGATAAATCAATGTAAATGAACTTAAAGTTCACAAATGAAGATGGTAAAACCTCATGAAACTCTTGTCTAGTTTTTTTTTAAAATTTTTTAAAATTATTTCCCTTTTTTATTTCTTCTTTCCCTTCCATCATTCTCTAATAAAATTTTATTAAATAGTAAATTATACTAATAGACCTAAAATATGTAGATATATATTGAATCTATGTTATAAGATAGAATTAATTCAAATATATAAATAAAAAAAGATTAAATTATAAAACTAAACTATTATATTTTGTTACTTTGAATTTCTTATATTAGAATTCAAATTATATTTATATTGAAACAAAACATAATTTTATTTATTTAAAAAAGCTCGTTATTTGAGAAAAATGACTTTCTTAATATGAATAACAAAAATCATATCCATATTTATCTCACTTCCTTCATGAGATAATTATATTATGATTATATCCCTCTTTTATCTGATTTTATCCTATCTTGAACAGACACATAATTCAAGAAATGATAAAATTGATCATATTCTGAATTTTATCTTAACTTTCAAACACAGTCTAGGAGTACAAATTGAAGGAGTGGTGTTCTTTCCCAGAGATCTCAATCACAAGTTGACTTCAATTTATTCGGCTGCAATAATTTCCTCGTGATGCAGCTTTTTTAACGTGTCAGCCGGCCATTGCTCTATAAAGAGTTTTGTTAGGAGTAAAGCCACAAGAGCATCAAAAAGGCAAAGAGTTTTGGGTGTGGTGTTCTTTCCCAGAGATCTCAATCACGAGTTGACTTCAATTTATTCGGCTGCAATAATTTCCTCGTGATGCAGCTTCTTTAACGTGCCAGCCGGCCATTGCTCTATAAACAGTTTTATTAGGAGTAAGCCGCAAGAGCATAAAAAAGGCAAAGAGTTTTGGGTGTGGTGTTCTTTCCCAGAGATCTCAATCACGAGTTGACTTCAATTTATTCGGCTGCAATAATATCCTCGTGATGCAGCTTTTTTAACGTGCCAGCCGGCCATTGCTCTATAAACAGAGTTTTATTAGGAGTAAGCCACAAGAGCATAAAAAAGGCAAAGAGTTGTGGGTGTGCCGTTGTATAAGCTAGCGACCTTTTCAAGTGTTTTTGTATGTGGGGAGAGAATATACTGTACCAGGGACTGCGAGATTTTTATGTACCATATTTTATCACGTGCGTGTCTTCAATTACCTAATACAAGTTCTCTTTTTTCATCATCAACACGTTTCCGCAGTCGAGTAGTTAACCCAATTGTGAGCCAAGCCATAATTGCACTTTTCAATAATATTTTTTAAATCTGTTTGGTTACACTTCAAAGTACATAACTTATGTATGTGTCTGTAAATGTCAAAATAGAGGGGCCCTCTTCATTTATTGAGAAGTTGGTAAAAGTCTTTCTTTTGAGGCGGAAGAATGTGAGCACGTTTTCTTCATTGTAGCTTCGCGATAGTCGAACACGCGTCCTTTCTGCTGCTTTGTTCATCCTTCTTCCTTTCGCATGCAAAGCATCCACTGTAAGGAGGGCGGCCAGCGTGCTAAACAAAATCGCATACGATCACGAAAGTCCAACTTGGACTTTATTCATCGAGGCAGATTTGTAGGCTTTAATTTTGGCGTTTGTTTAACAGGGCTCAAACTCAAGACATAATTATAACATGACTCATGATGGTGGTGTCCAGAGTCAGAAGGCAGACCTTCCTTCGCCATTTGCAATCTAGAAGGATGCCTCCTCAACTTTCTTATCCTATAGATGCCTGCTGGTATTTCCCCGGCCTTACCATCCTGGCATCCATAACTAGCATGGCAATCTGAGAAATCAAATTCAACGAGCAGAATTTAACTAGGAAATCATCAAATGTGAGCTATGGAGCACACATTTGTTTAAGGATTTGTCAATTGCAACTGTATTGGCTGCAACTTCGGTAAATGTTATGATGCATCGCTTTTACCGTGACAAATGATAGTTCCATAATAATTGCAATCTGGTTTCGTCGTTCTAAATAGTATATTTATGTTTCGGACCACCGCTATATGTGGTAATTGCATGGCGACTCAAATTTCATTCATTTAAGTTTCACCAATCACTTGCTCATCGGAAAAGCTAACGTGACAAAAGATTTGAAACTTCGATTGTATTTTTCAGCAAATGTACAATCATGTACAAACTGTTTTTTGGTGAAGATCTAAGCCAAGGTTGTTTTCAAATTTGACCGCAACGCATATTACCATGCCACAAATAAGGAAAAAAATAATATTAATCCATTTGTTATCAGTTAGTGGCTGACCTCGCCTCCCCCATTTGGGTGTAACTTTTGTTAGCCATTCCATAGTCGGATTACCTGATAATCTCAATTACGATATTGATTATGTACAAAAGCACAAGAAATGTGTCGAAATGACAGCCAAATATGTTTTTGTTTCATTCTATAATCCATTAAATTATTACTTTAGGTTTCGCATGAATCCCGCACTGAACCAACCAATGATACTTGCATAATTTGAAGCACATTAGTTAAATTATTGATAGGATGAACATAGTCAGTTGGGATGGAAAAACTATATATTAACCCTAATAATACTAGTCATCATTCAATCTCTCCTTTTCTAGTGATAAAACAGAATAAGACGATTTCTTTTTTGTACTTTAATTATTTGACATGGAATAATGGTGCCTTGTGAACCACAAATTACCATTCAATCGGAATCGGCAGCCGGAATCATAACAAGGAACAAATTTGGGAAATAAATATTGGTGGAAAATTCTTAGATATTGAAAAATAATTATTTTTTCCATAAAGAAAATGAAACCACCAAGAAGGAAATATGTTTAATGTATGCAAAAATTTTCTAATACTATGAATAACTATTTCAATGTAAAACTCAATTCTTTTGCAGTGTACTCACGAAAACATTTTCACCAATTCTGTATACAATGAAAGTCAAATTTCCAACCCACACGTATATTTCAACCTAATTCATGAGATTTTCAAAAGATTATTGAACAAGTGAACAAATTTGAAATGTGGCTAGCATGTGAAAAGGTGGGATCGTATGAAAAAAAAAAGCAGCAAGATTGTTGGAGAAATCTTTCCAGAATATTTTGAAGCTGACAAAACGTTTCTTTTAGTCTAAAGTCTGGATGTTCGGAGACCGTCTGTTTAAAGTCTGAAGACTTTGTTCTCTCAAGACTCAAGACCCAAGACTCAAGACTTAAGTTTATTCTCACTGACAGTCTTTCTAATCCAGTGTTGAAGGAAATCCAAAGCCGAGGTTTATGGTTGAGGATTCGATCCTATCCTCTGGAATAGATTCTTTGGTTGGATAATCATTTCGGATTCTTTAATTCTTATATAAGATCGATTGAAGATCCGATGGTCGACGAAATAATCTTGGATTATTCTATTCTTGGAAACCGAGATCCTGATTGTATGGGCGAACAGGATTGATGGGCTATCATCAGATTCCTTAAATAGCTCGGATGATCTTCTTGATTGATTCCGTCCAACGGGTAGATTGGAGGAATTCCTTTGGTAAGTGCCAACGGCTATGATGGCATGAAGGAGTATAAAAGGAAGACGTTCTAGTTGTTTTAAGTGTGTGATCGATAGAAAAATTCCAGAGTCTGAAGATCCTTGATTGTTAGTTGAGACTGAGCGAAATTGTATACAGAGAGTGTTTATACTTGGTGACGCCTTGAGTGAGTGTGGTAGATCATCTACACCTAGAAATCAAGGAAGATCAACACTGTAACAACTCTTTGATCATAGTGGAATCTAGCCAATCGGCTGTCAGTGCAGAAGAGTGGACGTAGGCTTGAATCAAGCCGAACCACTATAAACCGAGTGTTCAATTCTCTCTTTCCCTTACTCAGTCTTGCGATTGAATTTTTAACTGTTGCAAATTCTCTAATTGTTTAAATATCGTGCAAGCTTCGAGAAATTTTTTGTATACCTATTCACCCCCCCTCTAGGTACTCGTACTAGCTATTTCAAAGATAAAAAAATTTTAATCGAACAAATCCAATATACTTTAAATCTTTTAGATAAATTTCATTTTAGTTAGTCATGAGATAATCATAATTTCAATTTTTGAGTTAACTTGAATTGCCATGACTCAAGTAGAACTTAATCATACTCTAAGTTGTGTAAATTAGATATAAGAGTTTTAATTTTAACAATTGTATACATTTTGTTAAATGATGAATATTTATTTTACAATTACAATTGTGAAAAATGTTTAATAGTATAGATGTTGTTAATAGATATACTATATTTATTTTTCCTTATAATAAATATGTTTAACCAGGTTTTTATTTTGAATGTAAAGAAATCCTATATGGATGATGTTTTTAAATTTTTTTTCCTTTTTTTTTCCTTATTTTGATTTATTGGCTTTTTAAATCTAAAGAATTCCCCATTTGGCAGGATTCATAGTTTTCTCAAGGAAACCGAACAAAAACTTGGGGTAGGGGCAACATCATTACTTTCCAAATGTAATGGTGGCGTCACCCTCTCATTTTCCCTTTCTTTGTGGCTTGACAACTCCTAAGAACCTTTCCATGGCAAGTTTGGATTCATTGGCATTTGTGTGATTTATGAGAAAATTACCATTTTTTTAAATCTAACGTAATTGTGTCGATTCAACTTTAAACTTTTTATTTGTGTTAATTGAAACCTAAATTTTTTCACGTGTGTTAATAAAAATTAATCTGGTCAATTTAGCTAGAAATCGCTAATGTTGACATCGATTGTCATATGTGACACCATCAACATTGACGTTGTCATTTTAATAATTTTTTTATTTTTTTGATTTTCTTTATTCTTTCTTTTTTTCCCTAGACTTAGGGCTGGCGAGGATCATCGACTGACCCTCATTTGCTATAGGCGAGGGCCAAGACACCCTTGCTAGCACCGGGTGAAAAGGGGAGAGGGTGTCACCGACAAGGGTTAAGGCGATCTTGCTAGATCTAGGCAAGTGGCCAGATGTCATCACCATTGCCTAGTGCCCCTCCTTAAGTATAGTAAAGAAAAGAATAAAAAAAATTTTAAAAAAATCCAAAAAATTAAAATATTATTAAAAAAAATCTATATTAGCTCCGGGTCATATATCACATAGAACGACAATCATCCATGTTAGCTATTTTTGGCTAAAATTAGTCAAATAGACTCAATTAGCAAAATATGAAAATGTTTAGAATTCAATTGGTACAATTAAAAATTTTATGATTAAATTAACATGATTGCAATATGTTCAAGACTCTTTTGGTAATTCTCTCTATAGTTTTCCCTAATAGGAAAAAATAAAAACACCCGACTTGTTTACCATTTCGTTAGCCAGTGGAAAACTAATGTAGAGAGAGAGAGAGAGAGAGAGAGAGAGAGAGAGAGCTCTTCGAGGACGGAGTGCAAGGTGAGCTCAAGGCTAGGCATAAAAGCAGCAGCAAACATATCACAAACATATCATTTGCAATTTTCTCAGGAAATCTCTCCATGGCCATGACAAGACAAGCCTACTCATGTTATTCCCTACTAGAGCCACCCTCTCTCGTTCACCTAGAACAATTCCAAAAGTAGCTCTATATATTCCATAATCGACTTCAAATCTTGGGATTGCTTTGAATGGACCCTGAAGATGTCCAATGCAGTGACCTGGTGGCTTGAGGACTTGAGGAGGGTGGCCACTCTTTGCCAGCACTTAAGCATTGAGAACGCCTCCGATTCGAACTTGAAAGAAAAAAAATTGTAATCTAAATAGGTTTCCTAATTTGAATAAATTTTCTAGCTAGAGTAAGTTGTAACATCTTCGATTCCGACCCCGTACGGATTGGCCATAAGATCTTAAAAGGATCGATCACAGGCTATTGGCCATGGATTGATCAGTTCGATCGGTAAGGAATCAATGATCGGTCGTGAATCAATCGACCGACCGATCAACCGATCACGAAATGGTTGAGGCATCGATCGTGATTTTTCTACGGATCATACCGATGTGATAGGATTACCAGCTCATAAGATGACTTTTTAATCAAGAGAATTGGTAACGGGATGATTTTGGATCGGCAAATCATCTTGGGTTGATCCGACTAATCACAATGCCAGACCACGGGTGATTTTGCCCGGCAATGCACCGATACACGAACAATCCAACTTGACCAAATGTAATCATCTTCCAATCGAAAATGCATCATTCCCTATTTAATTCTTAGTGATTGAAAAGGAATCTTAAATTTGTGATGTCTGAACGTGGATCGGTAATGTGCTGACCATGAACCATACGGATGGATCAAGTGCTGACCGGAATGAGTTTAGGGATAGACTCGGCTATTCCATCACTAATTCTAAGGTCCATGAGTGCCTTGACTTAGTGCTAGACCATTGGTAGCCTTAGGATTAACCTTGAACCAACCAAGGACAATTGACCTTTTAGGCCGACCGATTGTCTAAAGGAACAGTTTGGGTGAGCATGGGGCGTGATGGCCAAACCTCGAGTGTTTGTGATTCGGTTCTTCGAGGTGTACCTAATGATCCCTTTCTCAACCTCGAAATTAACTTGGATGATAGAATTTTCTAGACCACCTTCTTGAGGAAGGAAAGAATAAAATAGAGAAAATTCTAGAATACCTTCATTAAATGAAGGAGATGGGGTGTCCCTTAACTTTCCAAAGGTTATGATGGAGGTCAAAAATATCTTTCAAGTTCTAGAAAAGATGGCACACGCGAGGACTAATTGGAAGGCGATATACAAACCCCTCAATTAATGCCCTACGAATCTAGATGCCGAGTTGGCAACCTAGATGCCATCATCATTAAACTTCATTAAATGTTCATTAAATGCGGAGTGTAGGTGGACCGATAAGAATAGAACTTGGTGGAATATCTTAGAAGGCCAAAACTTAGAAAGCAAGTTCTTGAATTTAGGCATGTGCTAAATATCCAAACCCCATGATTAACTTAATCTAAGCGTTTAATAAGAAAGGTGAGTAATTGGTTTAGGTGTCCATGAAAGATATGGTTATCATTACCATAAGATTTTCCTTAGAGAACAAGTAGGCCAAGTCATGATGGCATTGTATAAATGGTCCAATATGAATGAAACAAGTAAGCCTCCAATCATTACATTAGGCCATTATGTGTGCCACCTTTTAAAATAGGTATGACACCTTGCAACTTAGGCTTGCCACCTAAGTATTCTAGGCGGGCCATTTGGAGAATTTGGAATGGGTCGCTTGGCTTAGTAATGATGACACCAAGTAGTATGAATAGGAGGAGCCCTTCCTCATTTTCCTCACCTTGTCATCCATTTCCTTGTCCCCCTTCGCCTTTCTCTCAGCCTTACATCACTAACCTTTCAAACTATTCAAGTGAGTTCTTGAGATTTGTTAAGATAAGTAAGGTTCCTCTTTCTCCTCTTGGAAGGTAGATTTCATTGTTAAGGCTAGCTAAGTGCTCACCTATCAAGCTATGGGTGGTGTGTGATGTATTTTGTTTGGTTTTACTTGCAATTGTGTTCGACCGTGTGCTTGTGTCATGTATGTCTAGAAATGAAGCCGAGGTTTGCTCGAATTGAATTCATCGCAAGGCAAGGCTGTCCAAACCATAAAGCCTTGAATTGGCATAAATAGTGTATCAATTTCGAATCTCGCTTGGTGCGGGAATCACCCAAGGCTGCAAGGTCCTAGATTGACATTAAGGCGTGTCGATTCTAAACCTTGATTAGTACGGGGATCGCCCAAATCCACGAGATCTTGGTAAGGCACAAAAGGGTGCTGATTCTAGGGTTCGGTTTGGTTTGGAGACCTTGCGCTTGATGTTGAATCAAACCAAGAGCCGAGGTTCATTCACAGTATGTGATATGTTCACATCAGGTTGGAGCCAAGGTCCGTCAAGCTTGGGATCGTCACTAAAGCGAGGTGTACCCAAGCCTTGAGGTCTTGGGTTGACATTGAGGCATGTCGTTTTCAAGCCTTGTCGGGTGTGGGGATCAATGCTAAGTGATCAGTTCAAGTTATGGACCAAGGATAGTTCCCAGCATGTTTATTAGTGTAGTGCGATGACTCATGGTACACACGAACGAATGAGCACGCTTTCGGGCCATGCATGTGTCGGCTAAGTGAAAAAATAAGAACCGACTTGTGTGATGCACTTGTGTGTGTGCAGTTAAAGAGGAAAAAGTGCTTGTTGTCACATAGCATTGACGATGATACCTCATTCATTGAACGAGATGCCCTAGTTGAGTTAGGAAGCCCTTGAAAGTATGGGATGCCTGATTTGATAGATGGATGCACTAGTTGAGCTAGGAAGCCCTTAAAAGTATGGGAAGCTCCTAAGAGTATGGGGTGACTGGCCTAAGGCTAGATGCGTAGCCTACAGCTAGAAGCCCTTGAAAGTATGGGAAGAACCTTTGATACAGTTAATAAACTTATTGAACATGCTACTACGTGCCGTTGATAAGCTTGTTTGGTGAAATAACTTATTTGGTAAGTTGAAAGTGATCACATACAGATAATTGAGTGGTGGCAATAGACTTGCGATTGATTTGCCATCAACACTGTTTGCGAGTGTTGTACTTACTAGGTTTTGATGATGAAATGCCATTCTAGTAGAGAACTAGGAATTTTACTTACTAAATTTCCCCAAAACTCACCCCTCGTCTTTCAGTCTTGTAGGCATGAAAATCTCACATCAGTTTTGGGAGCTGTAGTCACGCTAGAGGAGATAGGATTTCCTTTGGCCTATGTGGAAAACTTGTACTATGATGTAAAAGAAAAAGAGGGTCCGTAAAGAAAGGGCTTGTAAAAGTCTTATTTTAGTATAAATCAATGTGTTCTGTATGATGTATGTTCCAGTCTTCCAACTATTGTTTATCTGGGGAGTTGTTTATTCACATTTCCACAAATGCATGCTAACAAGATAGAAAGAATTGGGATGGTGATGAGCCTGGGATGTCACGAAAATAACCCTTGTTGCTTTGGACTGTGGAAATGGGGTTGGGGTCGTGACATAAGTTTTCTAGAGGGGTTTTCAATGTTGGATCTATTGCAAAGTGTATCCAAAAGGACTTTGTGCTCATGAATTACGTCTTGAGTGTTTGTAGCCGTGAAAGTCTTGTTTTAAGATTTTGTATAGTTTCTTTGTGAAATCAAGAGATTATTTTGTAAAGAATTATGGAGCTACACAATCTAATAACACATCTCTTGAGAATAAATACTATATTGAAACCATCATCGCTTTTCATAATCAATCATTACTTCTTTTCCTATCAATAATCACTTATTTAAATATCTAACAATCACCTCTTTTCATATCTAATGGTCACTTCTTTTCATGATAATAAACTACTTCAATGCATTCTTTATTTCTTTCTGGAGAAACAAACACCCTCTTTTCATGTCCAACAATCACCTCTTTTCATGTGCAACAATCACATTTTTTCTTATTAACAAAATATTCAACACGCATTTTACTTCTTTCTAATGAAACAAACGCACTCTTTATTCAAAACTTTATTTTTCATGTTGATGAGAAAAATGCAACCGGTGTCACAAGCCTCAAGAACAATAACGTTCAGCAATCTCTTCAAGGGAGGCACTAAGCTCTAGGGGCTTAGAGAACATGACCATGTGATCTGAGCCAGAGATCACCTTCACTTCATCTGGCGGGTTCATCTCCACCATCCATCTCTGTAGGCTGTCCATTATTAGAAGGTCTTGATCACATACAATGTAAACCCTGCGAACCAAGCCAAATCTGCCCTTCGTGACTGCCCCTTCCTCCTTCATCTTGTCTTGATCAGGATAGAGACGAAATGGCCGCTTCAAGTAGGACGCTAACGTCAAGTCCTTCAGAAAACAAGAAAGATCACAAGATGCTTTCCAACTTTGATAATACCCATTTAAGTTTAACAATTTTTAGTGCCGATATTATATGTACTTTTATTTAATTATGAAAAAAAAAACAGGTGAACTAACCTCAGGTGGGGAGAGTTGATAGAGCTTGGAAGCCAAGAAGTCGTCTTCCAATGAAATATAGGTTGGAGGCTTATCCGGACCATCATCAAACCGGTATTGTGGAACCATATCATATTCCAATCTCCGAGAATGCTATGATCATAGAAGAGATAATGTGTAATCAATGAGCAGCTAGTAAATGTCACGCATAAACATGTGCGTCTTCATATATGAAAAGGTTAATTTGATATGTCCCGTCTACTTTCTCTAGAATATTTTACTCTTTATAGGCAACCGTGTCATAATGAATTTTCTACAAAAAAAAATTTGAATCATTGAGATGCATGTACAAGTGACCTTTTTGAGATGGGGGTGAGCAAAAGAACTCGCTCTTCAAATTTGAGATCTTCATAATCGTGTTCCTAAGGCCACGACGAAGTCCCTTTTAATGCATTTAGGTGAATTCTATTTGCAGTATCATATATCGCTTAATGTCAAATGCAGTGAAAAGTATAGTAGAAGTTCCAAACCTTTCATACAAAACTCAATTTAATGCCACAACTTTTTGATCGCTCATTAGAGTTATTTAACTTCTCAAATTTCAGTCATGAAGTTACACCAAGACAAAAGATTTTAAACTTCTAATGTACATCTTTGCAAATGCACATTTATGTACACATACTGTTTTCTGGAGAAGATCTAAGCTAAGTTTGTGTTCAATTTTGAGTTCTATAAGATGCATATCCTTAGTGAAACCCATCTCTTTGATACGATAAAAATCCCAGTGATAGCATTTAACCAACCGAGTGAACATATATATACCCCTCAACCTGCAAAAACCCATCTCCTAAAAAAAGTTGCGCTTGGGGCTTTAGTTGTTCTATACGTATAGAAGGTTAAAGCCAATACCTTGAAATTATATTTTCAACAGCACCATTATGGCTTGACAACTCATTAAGAACCTTTCTATGACAAATTTGGATTCATCAGCAAATGTGTGATTTACTGTACCGGAAAAAAAATCCAAAAGCTAACTTGTTTACCATTACGTTAGCCAGGTTCATAAAAAAAAAAAAAATTGATGTGCACACGGAGAGAGAGAGAGAGAGAGAGAGAGAGAGACCTCTTCAAAGATGGAGTGATAAGTGAGCTCAGGGCCAGGCATTAAAGCAGCAGCAAACACAGCAACTGCAATTTTCTCAGGAAATCTCTCCATGGCCATTGACAGGACAGCCCCTCCCTGGCTATGCCCTACCAGAACCACCCTCTCTCGTTCACCCAGACTCCCCAAGAATTCCATAAGTGGCTCCACATATTCCACAATGGACTTCAAATCTTGGGGTCGCTTTGAATGGACCCCTGAAGCAGCCATGTCCAATGCGGTGACCTTGTGGCCTGAGGACTCGAGGAGGGTGGCCACTCTGTACCAGCACCAAGCTCCATGGCAAACCCCATGGACTAGCACGAAGTGTTTCTCTCTCTGGGTTTGCTTGTTGGCCATGTCCAGTAATGAGTCAGCTCAGAACTCCGGTTGGCGTTGCTTTCACTTTTGCAGTTACTTGTATGCGCTTGGAGAATATCAACGGTTGATTTTTTGTTTTCTATATTCTCTAGTTTTGGAAGGTTTTAGATCAGTATCAGGATGCCTAACTGGCATCGCTTTCAATGGCTGTTTTGGATGATCGGCCAAAACATATTTGTTAGTTTCGGATTGGATCACTCACATAAGAAATTATGGCGAGCTGACATTGACTTTTTAGAACGTATAAAAAAACGACCGTTGTTAGGATCCAACGTATGTGTGTTGGAAATTGTAATCCATTTTTTCTCTAAACTAAATCAAAAAACTGCCGGCCGGACCTGGCAATAGTTGGGGACCGCTGAAGGAACGCGAGAAGACCGGCTTGCAAAGAAGTAAGTCAAGGAATATGCTGGAAACTATGAACGTGAGAAGCGATGCTGAACAAGCGAGCACCAAATCGGAAGCAATCAAATAATAAACTAAAGCTGCTTAATTATTGAAGTTATGTCTCTAGTTTGAACCCGTGAATGAGCCTCAACCTAAGCTGAATTGTAAGGAAGCCCGATTTATAGGAATATTGTCCAAAAAATCCTAAATCTATTACAATTCAATCATAAACCTTTTTTATTGTACTAAGTCTAAAACCTTTTTGCATATTACTAATTGAGTCTATTTAGACAAATTTGACCAAAAATGACTAACGTGGACACTAGCCGTCTTATATGGCATGACTTGTATTGATGTGGATAATTTTTAATATTTTTGTAATCTTTATTCAAAATTTCTTTCCTTTTTTTCTTTTTTTTTTTCTTTTATTCTATATTCCTTCTTTGCTTTCTCCTTTTTCTTTTTTTTTTTTTAAATATTTTTTTCTCTTTTTATCTTCTTTTCTTTTTTCTTTTTTCCTTCCACTGACCATGTTGGGCCTCATCCATGGCCAAAGTGGGCTAGTGAGGGCAGCCCTTTGCCAAATCAAGCGAGGTAGCCCTCACATGAGGCTGGCGACCTTTGTAGGCCATCTACAAGCCCAACAATGGCCAACAAAGGGAATAAGAAAAAAGAAGAGAAGAGAGAAGGAAAAAGTAAAGAAGGAAAAGAGGAGAAGTAAATTAACAAATTGAGAATATATATATATATATAATAAAAAATTATCTATGTCAACGCCAGCGGTATCACATAGAACGGCCATTATCTACATCGACAATTTCTGATCAAAATTTGTCGAATGGACTTAATAGGTAAGACGTGAAAATTTTTAGGACTCCATTGACACAATTAAAAGATTTATAATGAATTAGCAAAAATGTAATAGATTTTAGACATTTTGAACAATTTTTCCCTTGGTCTATTAAAGGATTGTCTGAAAGTAGAATTTTCTATGGATGTACGAAATCGAGCAAAGCAGGATGCGGTCACTTTGTTTTCACGAATTGGAGTTGACTTCTTATTTCCATACTTTAGTTCAAAAGTGTTTGTTGGATTTTGACCATGGAAAGTAGACTTCAAAAGAAAGTGTAGACTTTACTTAAGAAAAAACTAATTGAATTTATTTGATCAATTTTAATTGGAAATCATTAACTTGGATGTTAGCCATCCCACATGATACATTTGATGTTAACGTTGACAACTTTTTATAATATTATTAATTTTTCAAATTTCTATTAATTTTTTTTCTTTTTTCTTTTTCTCATGCTTCCTTTTTTTTTTTTTTTTCCTGTAGTCAACAAGGGTCTTTGGGCCCTTGCCCTCATCTAGGTGAGGCCATCACACTCTAAGTGGGGGCTGTGAGCTCTCGCCTAATGGCCGATGAGGGCTCACTACCCTCACATGGCCTGCAAAGGCCATGAGCCCTCACTTAGATCTAAGCAAGGGCCACGAGCCCTAGTTAGTTGTGGCAAAGGCTGCAAACCGTTGCCAACTACAGTGAGGTATGAGGCCTTTGTAGCCAGCAAGGGGTCACTAGGCCTCAATCGGTGGCCGGTAGCACCTAGAGACCCATAACAATAAAGAAAATAAGAAAAAAATTAATAAAAATTTTAAAAATTATTTAAAATTTTCAAAAAATCTCAACATTAGCTTTGATTGTATCGCGTAGAACGGCGTGCGTCCATGTCAGCAATTTCTGATCAAAATTGATCGGATAGATTCAATTAGCTATAAACAAGCAACATGGTCATCAAGCTTGGATTCTATAGTAGGGAGATATATAAAGATTGGAGAAGAGGGGAAGGGGGAAGGGAGGGGATGTGAAGGTACTAGTTTGGAGGTGGTTGAAGGAGGTTAATTGCAGTGCTCATTGCTTAACGAGGGTGAGATGACGGAAGAAGGCCGAGTGACAATTGGAGAGGATTTTCAGGTTGAAAAATAAAGATTCATACCCTAACGATTAAATTTTTTGTAACAGATTAAAATGAGTAACTAGATCAATCTACTCAAAGAAAGTGCCCGTTTAGGATAACAAAAATCCCTCCGGTGAGCTCGAGCCTCATTGGCCATCTCTTGTGACTGGTCACCCAAGGCCAGGCAACTGGCGAAGGAAACAAGAAAAAGAAAAAAAAAAAAGAAGAAACATTACTAAAACAAGTAAAGAATTAAAATTCAATTTTTTTTTTAAAGTTATCCATATTAGAGGCCAGCCATGCCACATAGGACGCCTAATGTTAGATGTGTCAAATTGGGTTGAAAACCTGTTTTGAACCCATTTACAATAAAATTGATCATATATGGGCTAGTTAAGTTTTAATAAATGGGTTGTTAATGAATTTAGATTATATGTAAGTCTAATGATCCATAGGTTTGTAAATGGGTTTGTCTGTAAACTCATTTAACTTATAAAAGTAATTAACCAATCAACCCGTTGATAAGATATCATCCTCTTGGGTAGTTTTATAATTTTTTTTTTAAATTTTCGATTTTTTTATAAATTTTTTTATTTTATTTAATTTTTATTTTATTTTTTTTCCTTTACTTTTTCTCCCCCTTTATGAAGTCCAACGGCCAATCCTTGCCAATTGTGGGTGAGGGCCACTAAGCCCTCACCTAGTCGCCAATTGCACTAGTAACCCTTGAGCTCGTCAGTTGGGCGAGACATCGGCCTTTGGTGGCCTCGGCTCAAGCTAGACTCCAATCTCCTCAATCTAGCCAACCTCAAGCTCGCTAGTCTCAAGCAAGCTCGAGCTCACAATTGGGTAAGGCTTAGGCTCAAGCCTCATCGATCTAGTGAGACTTGAGCTCACTATCATCAGGGCAAGCTCGACCTTGTCGATCTAATGAGGCTCGGCTCACTAGAATCGAGTGAACTCGAGCCTCGTCACCTTATGGCAAGGCTGGAGCTCATCCGTTGCTAGCCATGGCCACCGTGGCTAACAATAGAGAGAAGAAGGAGGAAATAGAAAAATAAAAAATAATAATAATTATAAAAATAATAAAATAATTAATTAAAAATTCTAATTTTAAAAATAAAAATAAAAATACTTTAAAATGAGTGCACGGAAAATAAAATCAGATTTTATATACTAAGTAAAATCTATTTTCTAATTCATTTTCAAATTTCAACTAAACATCGGAAATATTATCATTTTCAAAAATACCAAATTTTTCTTGCATTAAATGAAGCATTGATTTTTTTTTTTTAAGTTATAAAATTTATCCATTAAATTTGTAGTTGTATGGAAGTGTTTTAGCAATATATTTGTTTTATAAAAAAAATCATCATAAGAAATATGTTTTTTTTTTTTCTAGATTTGATTATATATGTAAGTGTTTTAGAATATGAGTCGAGTCAGATCGAGTATGAGTTGGGTCTAGTATGGGTAAATAAATTTAAATTGCTAATAAATGGGTCATAAACAAGTTAATTGATCAATTTAGATCGGACCATTTATGACGCGACCTAAACCCAAGCCAATCCATCCATTTGACAAGTCTAACTGACGTCTGTGTCAACAAATTCTGAGCCTAGCGTCTCAGGCATTGATGTCCTAGGCCCGACCTCGATAGACTCGAGCATGAATGCCGAGGTCTTGGGCAGTGCTTAGATGGACCTTGGCCCGTCCTCAGTTGACCCAAGCTTGGGCACTAGGGACTTGGCCTTATTACTAAGGACCCAAGAATGAGAGTCGAGGTTCACATGCTCAAGCGCAAAGTTTATAGTCCAAGCACTGGTACCTAGTCATCTATTGGGAAAATGATTTCTGAATATTTTAAAGAGGAAATCATTTTCTTGAATTTAAACTTTGTTAAGAAAACATTTTCCATGGACTAGGAAAACATTTTTTGTTCACTCATTTTTCTAAGCGAACCAAACTTCAGAAAATGAGAAAAATGTTTTCCGCTAAACAGATGAAACCTAAAATTCAAAACAATTACCGTGATGAAGTCATTGAAAATTGTTGGACACCTCTTTTCCTATAATCGATATTAGATATCTTGAGTACCCACGCCACGCTTTCTCTGATTTATGTCTCTTTTTGGATCTAATTTGGGAGAATGATTTCCAATTTTTTAAAGATAAAATCATTTCCATGAATTTAAGTTTTGGTGGGAAAATATTTTTCGTTAATTCATTTTCCTAAATGAACCAAATTTAAAAAAAAAAAATGAGGAAAGTATTTTCTGCAAAACAAAGTATTGAATTCAAAACAATCACCACGATGAAGTCATTGAAAATCGTCAGAGACCTCTTTTTTCTATAATCAATAATAGATATCTTGAGTATCCACGCGATCCTTTCTTAGTTTTAGGTCTCAGTTTGGACCTGTCCTTAGCTGTATACGCTTCTGTGCGATGAAACTTACTCAAGTAGAAATTACATCCGAGGGGCTTCAAGAAGAGCTGATAGATTCTCGATTATGTCAAGATAGGAATCCCTTTCCCCAGTCTTGCTCAAATGACAAATGGTTGTGTGCTCATTTGCAATAACGTCGAGTAATTTCTGACATGCTATTTACGGTCTCCTAGAACCTTACTTTGATCGTAGGTTCTTGCGATATTTAATCCTAATGCCATAACCAATTTGAAAGCATATACATTCATTCGACCTCGGATCATCGTACAACATCTTGCTCAAGGGCAATAACGTTCAGCAATCTCTCCAAGAGCATGACAAAGCTCATATGGCTTGGAGAACATGTCCACGTGATCTGAGCCAGAGATCACCGTCACTTCATCCGGCGGGTTCATCTCTACCATCCATCTTTGCACGTCTTCCGTTATCATGAGGTCCTGGTCACACACGATGTAAACCCGGCGGACAGCGCCGTATTTGCCCTCTGTGACTGCTACTTCCTCCTTCATTTTGGCTTGATTGGGGTACAGTTGAAATGGCCTTATTAAGTAGGACGCCAAAGTCAAATCCTACGACATTTGCAATTTATTAATCGTGAGCGAATCAAAATATTGAATTTCATTGTGATAAAAAAAAATGGTATCACTTTTCCCGCGGCCACTGATAACTCCTTTAAGAAGCGTGCATTTATGTTCTGGATTGCCAAGTGTACTGATCCAAACGATCCCATTACATACTAATTAATTAAGACCAACATATGCATAAGTAATTCTAGCATTTGTAGCCAATTTCTTTGTCCTAATTTAAGCAATTAAATTCGTTAAAAACTACGTACAGTGATTAGTGCCTACTCTATTTGATTACTTATGGTCGACACATTGCACTTTGTTGAGGCGGACTTTTATATAATCACGCCATTCTTTTTGCATTGTTAAGAGTGGTTCGAAGCTGGGTTCATTCTAAATCCATTTAGCACCCGCATGAAATTAGTATTTCATCTTCTATGACCCCATTTCCACCTATTTAATAGAATTTCTTTTATCGGCATACAAATCGGCTCATTAGAAAGTACCATTTTGCCACCTCTATTCATGTCCAACTCCTAACCTCGACACAGAGCAAACCCCAATTTAGGCAATATTGTCGTACATACATGTTTCATGTCACCATACATTTGCTAAGTGACGGAGCAATTCAGTGATTTCTGTAGAGAAACTCAGAAAAAAAGAAAAAAAAGAAACGAAAAGCAAAAGAAGGTCCGGGCACCAACCTCAGGTGGGGACAGTTGATACAACTTGGAAGAGAGTAAATCATGTCCCAAGAACAGGGCGGTGGGAGGTTGTGCAGGGCCACTATCAAATGCGTTTGCTGAGCCCGTGCTAAATTTCAATCTGCGATCACGCTACATGGATTTGCAAAGGGTAATGCTCATCAAAAGAGTCGTCCGCTAATCTCTTGCAAAAGCATTTACAATCAATCAATGTCAAAAATAGAAAAGAACATTCGATGTATTCTAGAGGGCACGTAGAGTAATGCCTACATTTTTTTTTTTTAACGAGAACCAAAGCTGATGATATTAGATAATAGGCGAAGCTAATACAGCATGAGCATCAGTACAGAGTAAATCCAGAAGAGCAGAAGGGGGACTAGTCGCCCAGTTGATAGGAAGAAAATCAAAACGCCGGGCTTTTGCAACCCAGTTAGCAACCCAATTAGAATTTCTACTATAGTGAGCAAAAGAAAGACCAGAAATAGTCTCCAATTTGTGCTTGGCCCGGTCCACGAGGGGTTGCACTGACCAATTTAAAGTAGATGACAACAATAGACTGTCCACCAGCAACCGACAATCATATAAAAGAAGTATTTCTTTTTCTGGGGAATTGGGGATTAGGTTTGCAGAGATAAAATCTAGTGTTTCAACCAAAGCGACGGCCTTTGCTTGCTCAACCAAACTTACCTCAATATGCTTTGTAAACCCATCGCGAATTTTACCAAAGGAATCTCTACAGACGCGAGCAATAGCAGCCCGCGGTCTTGGTCTTGTATGCTGAGGACCAAAAGAAGAAGATCTTGTATGGTAATAGCCGAAGTCAGCTTCAGTCGTCTCTTTGGATTAGGCGTGGCCAAATGCCGAAGATAGAGCAGGCTGATGGATGAGATCAGGTCCGAGAAGAGGGGCTTCTCTTTCTTCAACAGCACAGGTGTGTGGGTTGTTAATATCTTCTTCCCTCTCTTCCGAATTGCAATGCCTTCCCTAGTGAGCGTCGGTGATGATGCTGTGATGCTGCTACTAAGCTGGGTAGTTAGATCTGGTAGATTTGAAGCTTCTGTCTTCGGTTGCAGGGGCCGTATGCATAGCTGTGTCGTTGCCGGTGCCGGAGCTCAGAGGAAAGTCTTCCGCCTCTTCCAAACCGCAAGGCTTGCCATGGTGGGGGTTATTTGTGGGTCTTGCGAGCGTCAGTGGTGCTGGAAGTGCAGATCCATTGAAACTGAAAATTTGTTCGTCAGTTGCAGGGGTACCATCTTCGGCGGCGAAAATTCCGTAGGTCAGGGGAATGCGATCGGTGAGATCTGGTCGGGATCTTGGGCCTTCTTCCATAGCACAGGTATGTTGGTTCCTCGTTTCTTCTTCCCTTTCTTCCGGGTCGCAATGCCTATAGTGTTGAGCATCGATAGTGACTCTGAGGTTCTGCTGTATTACTGGGAAATCAGATCTGGTAGATCTAAGGGTTCTTTCCTCAGTTGCAGAGGCAAAAGACCTTCATTCTCTATGATCCGAAGCGCGAGGATTGCCATGGTGAGTGTCTTTGGCTGGTCGATTGTGCTGCAATGATGCAGGGTATACATGTCCGGTTAATCTGAGGTCTCGGTATTCGGTTGCAGATGTTGAAAGTTGGAGGTGTTGATCTTCGGATGCAGAGGCAAAGGGTTCAGCAGCGTTGATTCGTCGGGTCGAGTGAAGGCAACCATTTCCATAGGCCCTGCAGTGTGTAGCGTAGGTGGGAAATTGCTGTGCAGGGGAATATTTCTACCTTGCTCTTCAGCTCTATGGCTGTATATTCCAAGTGGGGTACGATCTTCCTCTAGTTGTGCTGGACTTCTTGACTCTCTACCTGGTGAGATAGGTCTATTTTCTTCCTGTGGGTAGCGTTTCGGCGACATGCTGGCATCACAAATAATTTCAAATGAGGCATCTATATTAACAATTAGAGTTCCAGGGGCTGGAGGATGCCATTTTTCAAATTCTCCTCAGCTTTGATTCTTTTTTGGGGCTTTTCTATTCCAAGCTGAGAAACAGTCCTTTGATGTGGTGGCTTTGAGTAGGGTTCGGTGCGGGTTTAAGGTCTGATGACTGAAGATGAATTGATTCCGCTCCTTCCAAATACGCCAAAGAACTGTGGCAACCAGTTCAAACTTATGTGAGTCTCCTTGCCTCACAAAATATTTAGACAACCAATCGTCAAACCTTGTTAAGCCAATGCGATCTGTTCATGTTTTCAGGTTTGGGTCTTTCCAAATTTGGGTCGTCCAGGGGCAGAGCAATAAAGTAGGCTCAATCGTCTCAAGTTCTAACTTGCATATTGGGCATATCGATTCAGGTGCCATCTTTCTCCTATAAAGATTATCCAGGGTAGGAAGCGCATTTTGGCATGCACTCCATAGAAAGAATTTTATTTTTGGTTGTAGCACAGAGTTCCAAATAAGCTTCCAAATGAGTGGGTCGAACTGGTGTGATGTTGTTGGCGTAGATTCTCTATAAAAATCTGGTTTCCTATTTGAAAAGTAGCCACTCTTTACTGTATATGTTCCAGATTTGTTATTTGCCCAAACCAACTTATCTTTGGTAGTTAGGAGTCCGAAAGGTGTTTCTTTAATTGCTGTTGCTAGGGATTCATCAAATAGGGATAGCAGTAGGTCTTCCTTCCAAATTCCAGCTTCAAAATCAATCAATTCAGCAACTTTGGTCGGTTTATTGGGCGTCGGCCTTCCTCCAATCCATCCTAATTTGAGCCACTTATCCTCTCTAATAGAAATTTTTTGTCCGTTACCCACAACCCATATAATTTGGGAAGCAATCGCATTTCTGACAGCCAATAAACTTTGCCATCCCCACTATGGGCGAGAGCCTTTCCCTGCTTGCCAAAAGTTACAGTTTGGGAAGTAAAGGCCTTTTATGAATTTGTTTAAGAGCGTGTTCGGACACTGAGAAATCCTCCAAGCTTGTTTCCCTAACATAGCCGTGTTAAAAGCTTGTAGATCCTTAAAGCCAAGCCCGACTTCGTTCTTACGTAGTTTTAACGTATCCCATTTACGCCAGTGTAGAGCAGAATTCTTGTTAGAGCTTCGCCACCAGAAGTTAGCGATTTTCCTCTCAATTGCTTTAATAATGGAGATTGGGATTCTGAAGATTGACATATCATATTGAGGTATTGTCTGAACTACTGCTTTGAGAAGAATCTCTTTTCCAGCTCTTGAAAGCAAATTATCCTTCCAACTTTCCAACTTCGAGTTGACCTTGCCCAATATCCAAGCGAACATATCTTTTTTTGAGGACCCCCAGTCTGAAGGGATTCCTAAATATTTCCCAGTTTTCGCAATTTCGGGAATTCGCAGCACCAATACCATATTTCTTCTAAGACTATTTGGACACCCTTTGCTAAAAAACAGTCCGGATTTGTTGAGATTTACGGCTTGACCAGATGCGTAGCAGTAGTGATGAAGTATAGTCGACAAGTTTTGACATTCTCGTACTGAGCAATCTAGGAAGAAAATAGAATCATCAGCAAATAGTAGGTGGGAAAGGGTTGGGCAAGTCCAGTTTAGCTTGATGCCGTGAATTGTATCCTCTGCTATTGCTTTCTTCATCATATAAGATAGGACGTTAGCTACGATAATGAACAAATATGGCGATAATGGATCCCCCTGATGAATACCCCGAGATGGCTTGAAATAGGGTAAAGATTCACCGTTGAGATTGATGCTATATGATACTGTGGCAACACACTGCATAACCCACTTCACCCAATCGGCACTAAATCCCATTTTATGTAAACATTCCTGCAGGAAGTCCCATTCGATTCTATCATAGGCTTTTTGCATGTCAAGTTTAAGAATGGCCTGAAACTTTTTCCTTCTGTCTCGAGTTCGTAACTGGTGGATAACTTCTTGAACAATTAGAATGTTGTCTTGTATTTGCCGATTCCCAACGAAAGCACTCTGTTCCTCAGCAATGAAATATGGTAAGAAAGGTTTGAGTCTATTTGCAAGGATTTTAGAAATGATTTTGTAACTAAGTTACATAGACTTATGGGCCGAAATTGTTCTAACCTTTCTCGGTTTGAATTTTTAGGGATAAGAGTGATTCGGGTTCTATTCATGGCTGGGTTTATGGTTCCAGAGTCAAAGAAAAGTTGCACTTCCTTGAAAATATCCCCACCTATGTCTTGCCAGTGCTGATGGAAAAATAGGCCATTCAGACCATCTGGTCCAAGAGCTTTGGTAGCACCCATTTGGTGAGTAGCTATATATACTTCTTCCATAGTCACCGCTTCTGTTAGTTTTGTGTTCATAGCTGCATTAACTGATGATGGGATTTGTTCAAGAATAGGCTGGAAATTTCGCGGTCCTACCGAAGTATATAAGTTATTGAAGTAATCCACCGTCATATTTTTGAGATTCTCAAGATTTCTCACCCAATCGCCTTCGGCATTCAGTAACATCGAGATACGGTTCCTGTTTCTCCGTTGTATAGTGGCCGCATGAAAAAATTTGGTATTCCTATCCCCCCATTTCAGCCACTTGACTCGAGATCTGATAGCCCAAAACATTTCTTCCCGATGCCACAGGGAGTTGATTTCTTTATGTATATTCTGAATTCTGCTCTGATTATACTTCAAGATAGGGTTGTTCATATGAGCCACAAGCTCATTTTTCAGCCCCTCAATTTGTTTCGAAGCATTAGGAAAACGATTTTTGCTCCAGGTCGTCAATTGCATCGCTACAATAGATAATTTATCCACCATGTTCTTCTTGTGAGACGCCTCCCATGACTGCTTATCTTACATTCATCATCCTCCGCCCAAATTGGTTCGTATCTAAACTGTCACCTCTTGCGTGTTAGAGCAGGTAAAGTTGACAAGAGAAGAGGACTATGATCTGAACCAATGGCTGGTAAGGCTGTAACTTCGGCATTCGGGTAAGCTATTCTCCATTCCATGGTGCATAATGCTCTGTCCAGCCTTTCTTTGACATTTTCATCACCCTCTCTTCTATTCGTCCAGGTAAAGGCCCACCCTTTAGCTTCCAAATCCATAAGTGAACAAGCATATAAGAAATCTCTGAATGCGATAAGGTGACAATGTTCAGCCATCCTCTTTCCTACCTTTTCCCAATGGTATAATATTTCATTAAAATCTCTGATGCATATCCAAGGGCTGTGATTGGAGATACTAATTCTTTGTAGTTCATCCCAAAGTATAAGGCATTCATGAAATGCATTAGGAGCATGGAGGAAAGTAATTTGCATGTTCTGTCTATTTTCATGCAGAAAACATTGCACATTTATATAGGAAGTAGAATGAGATTAGATGGAAATAGAAACCTGATCATCCCAAAAGAGAGCCAAACCTCCCGATAAACCTTCTGGATTCACAACAAAATTGTGAGTAGACTTAAGCCTTCTTCTCAAACGTAGAACTTTCTGCTCTTGATTCTTTGTTTGCATAAGAAATACAATGTTGGCTCTTTCTTGAGTCACAAGGAATCTAAGTGCTTGAATTGTCAGGGGAGACCCCAATCCCTAACAATTCCAACTCAGGAGTTTCATGGATGCATCGGTGGCTTATTAGGGCCAGCCACCAAAGCCCATTGAGTAGATTCCTCTTCCTCCGTGATCGGGATTTCTATGAGTTGTAAATTTTCAGCATCAATTGCTTTTGTGGACTGAGCTCCATACGGGTAGAATCTTTTTCCTTTCTTGGATGTATGAAGTTTGGTAGCCTTTGCTTTACCTTTCGCTGAACTTTTTACCGATGCTAAACAGGGCTGCTTCTCTTTTTCAACTGCTTTGAGGTTTTCATTATGGAGGGTGAGCATAGATTCAGCATCCAAGCAGCTATTGTCACGCTTTTGTGGAGATCTGCCCTCCATAATAGTCAAAGCTCGGGAAGATACAAGTTGGCTAGCTTGTTGTTCTTCCTCATAAAAAGGCTGTGATTGGGGAGGCAGAATGGCTAGCTTTCCTGCATTTAATGGTTGCTGAGTTTCATGGATTTCCGCTTGAAGGGGAGTTTCCGACACCATTTCCTCTTATTCAATTAGCTGGGATTGTTTGCCATAGAAGATTTTGCCATACGGGCTTAGAGTCCGTGCTTTAGCTTGCAACCAATTCCCAAAATTACCCGGTAGGTCTTCATCCAATCTTGTAGATTCATAAGGAATTTCCTTGCAAGCAGTGGCGTAGTGGCCAATTCTACCGCAAGAATAGCAATAGTGTGGTAGCATCTCGTACTTGAACTCGATCCACAACTTTTTGCATCCTAAATTAACAACTAATCCTGTATTGAGAGGTGTAGCTAGGTTGAGCTTAATCCTTGCCTTCCTAATCTTATAAATGCCATTTCCTTTTGCTTCCAGCTTCACCTCAAGAACTTCTCCGATCTTTGAAGCAATTTCTCTAACTACCTCCATCGTAACTCTGCCAAAGGGGAGGCCAAACAGATGCACCCAAAACGGGCAGTGGGAGAAATCATAGCAAATATCAGGGATATTCGGGTCACACTGCTGCAGCACAAGAAGGTTGCTGGAAAATGACCAAGGAACGGCATCGAGGATTCTCTGTTTCTCAGCTTTAGAGTTAAATGTGAACGAGAAAAAACCTGGTTCTAACGCGGTACACGAAACATTTTCTGTCTTCCAAGCCCATTTCATAGTCTTAAAGAATGACGAGAAATTAACATTAGGACGAGAATAGAGCTTGTCAAATAAGGTACGTCTATATTCCGCAAGTTTTTCAGTTGAAATTCCTTGAGTAACTTATAACATCGTCCTCAGACCATAAGTTGCCAAGACTTTTACATAGCACCTCTAATCGACTCGATTATGTACTAGGATCTACCATTATTTCAACTGTAATATCACTAGGAGAGATGCAAAAGGACAACCTGTTCTAGTCGGGATGCAAGCAGACGTCTGCCAGCACTTGGCCATCAACAAAGCAGCAGAGAAAGCCAAGTTCGCAGCAAGGCTTGAGACCCGCCAATCGCAAGGGAAGAGGGGTGGGTTCAGGCTTGGTGAAGAGGATGATTTTGATGGGCCGCGAGGAAGGGAATGGAAAGGAAATAATACCGCGAAGGAAAAGAAGAGAATTGAGGAGGCCCAGAAGAGTAGCGGACGAAGAGCCAAAATTAGGGTTAGCGAATGAAGGATCAGAATTTAGTGGAAGGACTGGTCGGTCCGTGGATGGCGATCATGGGAACGGAAGATAGGGAATTTCAATGCCATGAAATTGGGTCAATCAAACAGAAGAGACACCGGCACGGGTCTCCAGTCAGAGAGAGCGAAGCTACCAAAAGGTGGTGGAAAATCCATAGAGGATGGGAGCTGTAGATGGCCGATGAACAACATTGGCTATCCGAACCGGCTGAGGGAGGCTTAATCAGGTGGAAACAGTCCAAAATCAGCCATGGGAGTTGATTTTAGGGTTCAAGCGAGTGAGTTTTTGGGGAAAGAGGGGTAGCTATCACGTACTGGATAGAGAGAAAACTCAACATTCGTTGAGAGGTTGATGAGGTAGCAATGAGTAATGCCTACATTGCATAGGCCTTTTTTGCACTGATAATGAAAATGGGAAAAGGGGAAAATATAATAATATAAGGAGAATTCATTGCAACCATTGAAGACTACATAATCCTCCATAACTTTACCGTAATCTTATGAGGAAAGTTAAAAGAAAAAGGAGAAAAGGTCACCAACAATCCCAAACCTTGTCTAGAGTAACAAATTTACCTTAAACTTTCTTATGTGACACAAAAAACCCAAAATTTTACTGATCGTGATACATTTAGCCCAAATTTTATGACCAAGGGCATTTTTATCTTACTATTTTCCTTTTTTAGCTTTTTTTTTTCTTTTTTCTTCTTCTCTCTTCTCTCCATTAGCACCAAATTTAAGCCGGGGCCACTCTTGCCTGAGTCCGGCTTCCCTCCACTAGAGAAGAAGGAAAAAGAAAAAAGAAAATAAAATAAAAGAAAGCAAAAAATAAAAATAAAAACATTTTAAAAAGTAAAAGATGAAAATTTCTAAAAATTTGAGATAAATGTGTCATTAAAAAAAGTTTGGGGGTAAATATATCACAGTTAACAAAGTTTGGAGTTGTTTATGTCATAAAAAAATTGGGATAAATTTGTCATTTTAGACAAAATTTGAAGTTTTTGATGGCTTTTTTCTGAGAAAAAAAAATCCAATACTCTAACTTTAGAGGATTTCTATTCTGAATTTAATTTAATAAGTTGCATAACTCTCGACATCGACTGGACATTCGGCCGAACTCCGTACATCAAACGTATGTACTTCTTCTTTCGTGGCACTTTGTCCAAATTTTTTACCGGTGAAAGGTAAAAATAAAAGCTGAGGAGGTCTTAGGCCTCCGCTTTTCGTAAAAACTTTGACAAAGGATATTTTCAATGCAATTAGATGAGAAAAAGGCAATGACAGGTACTCTAACTGTTTGTATATCATCAACTTTGGTGTCATAATATTCAATCACTCAGATAAGTGTCAAAACTTAAAAAAAAAAAAAAACTTTCACTTTAGTGTCATGATTTTTTATTCAACCATCTGAATCTCGGAAACCTCGACATGGCATTTAAATTTATGGCATTTGTGATCAATATTTGTTTAAAGTAATTGCACTCAAGTAATCTATAGGAAATTATGGTACCAAAATAACATGTTTCGTCTTTCAAAAGTTATGGCACCAAAATATGTGTCATAAGAAAGTTACTAATACTTAATGGTGTCAATTTTCCCCCATAAAATACAATATCCAATATTTAGTTAGTTGCCGGCCTCTCCCATCATTGGTGTACTATATTTATGGCCAAACCGTATGTTTTTTTTTTTGCTAGAGGAACCGCTTTGGCTGACAGCCGCCACGTAAACTCCCAAGTGACTCTACCCCATGGCTTCGAACACTTGACCTTTCCCTTCAAAAACAGGAGCCTACCCAGTAGAGCCACCATGGCCGGTGGTTGTGTTGATTGCTTATAAATTCCAAATTTGAACTGATTGCTTATTTCCTACGTGGGTAAATCTATCAATTAGTCTTTTTCCTTTGCCTCACCCACGAAGCTATTTACTTGCCCCTTAAAGTATTGCTCATTCTATTTGTCTTTCTGAGTAATGCTGTCTACAAAACCCTTCCAAAGTTTGTAATCCCTCGGTCTTGATCTTTAAACATCGCGAACAACTACACAAAGACTTCTTTAAAAATCGACAAATAAATAATGACAGAATTATGGATATTTAAATTTAAATCGTTAAAACATATTCAAGCAATCAACAAGAACAACCCGTTGAAATGACAGCCAAGTATGTGTTTAATACATTTAATAACCGATTACGTTATTACTTTAGGTTTCGCATGGATCCCACGCTGAGGGGACCACTAGTGCTTGCTCAGTCGTAAGCTCATTTATTAAATTATGATTAGGATGAAAGTAGCTAGTTGGGAGGGAAAATTATATAATAACCTTAATAATAGTACTCATTCATCATTCAGTGTTTGCTTTATTCAAGTGATGATGCAAGTAAGACTATTCCTTTCTTCTATTTTAATTATTTTGATAGCACCATCTTGGGGTATCGTGCACGATCTTCCTCATTAAGATAACACTCGGCTAGTGGCAGCAAATTGCTGACGAGATTAGTTTGAGAGTATCACTATTTGCACTGTTTTAATCCCCTCCTTTCTTTCATAGCCTGGACACTCTTAAGAGCTTTTCGCATGAAATCCAGTGGACTCGATGCTTCACCAGGTTCTTGTAATAATTTTTCGGACTAATTTGCATTAGAGCAAATTAACGTTAAAAGCAATCTGATCGACACTAAAAATCCAATCACACTAAAAAAAAAAAAAAAACAACCAAGTACTAGTCACGAGTCATGAAGTGGACACGTTCTTGCCCTTGTGCTGGTATTTCCAGGGGCCTTCGTTTCAGTTACTGGACATGTCAAGAACCTTTCCAGAACCGCCAGTTAGCTCTAGAGCAGGTGTGTATTCACACGTCTTATAGGATGGTACACAGAAGAAATAGACTTGCTCTGAGAGAGAGAGAGAGAGAGAGAGAGAGAGAGAGAGAGAGAGAGAGAGAGAGAGAGACCTCTTCACGGATGGAGTGAAAACTGAGCTCAGGACCCGGCATGAGAGCAGCAGCAAAAATAGCAACATCTACTTTCTCAGGAAATCTCTCCATGGCCATTGACAGGCAAAGCCCTCCCATGCTGTGCCCTACCAGAATTACCTTCTCTTCTTGAGGAAGACCCTCCAAGAATTCAAAGAGGGGCTCGACATATTTCACAATCGAATTCAATTCTTGAGCTTGCTTTGGATGGACCCCAGAAGCGGCCATGTCCAACGCAGTGACCTTGTGGCCGGAGGACTTGAGGAGGGTGACCACTCTGTACCAGCACCAAGCTCCATGACAAGCCCGATGGACTAGCACAAAGTGTTTCTCTCTCTGAGTTTCCTCGTTCTCCATGTGCAGTAGTGAGTCAGCCTAGCCCTCTGATTAGCTTTGCTTAACGTTGGAGTTTTTATTGGACAATATTACTGGTTTTCTTTTCTTTTTTCCAACTACTTTTTCAAGATCATAGATTAGTCTAGGGTGTTGGAAGATACACGTGAATCTTCCGATATCATTTAGATTGAGATCGATACATTGAATCAATCGAGATCAATTTAATATCGGATCTGATTTGTAGAATACATTATTGCCTTTTCTTGTATACACTTTGTTCTTTCATAAGGTTACCTAACGTTATTCTTGTTCTTTAGCATAGTTGAATTTTCCTTTTTTACTTTCAACTGATATCTCATTCAATGCTTGTCTTGGATGATCAGATAAAACAAACTGTATGAACAACCCCCTGTATTGGAATCCAATGAATATGAAACATATTGAATCACAATAAGAAGATGCATGATTAGCGATCATTTGTTTTAAATTATAATCAAACAAAATATAGGAGAATCTTTGCATTGGAATATCCATGTTACCAGTTATTTACAACTTTTTATGATCAAATTTTCTTGTTTTCTAAACACCAAACCAGTTTATTTGAGGGGAAAAAAAAGTGTTTATCTTGCTTTACCATATTAGCTAAATAATTTCATCATAAGATGCTATTTTTTTTAAGAGAGGATACTTAAATTTCAGGAGCATAGCCTATCAATCACTTTATATGGTACAGCAAATATGGTTTAAAGTAATTGCACTCAAGTAATCTGTTGGAAATGATGGTACCAAAGCAACATGTTTCATCTTTCAAAAGTTATGGCACCAAAATATGTATTGTACGAAAGTTATTAACACTCATGATATCAATTGTTCCCCATAAAATGCAATATCCAATATTTAGTTAGTTGACGGCCTCTCCCCATATTTGGTGTACTATATTCATGGCCAAACCATACTTTGATTGCTTATTAATTCCAAATTTGAACTGACTGCTTATTTCATACATGGGTAAATCCATCAATTAGTCTTTTTACTTTGCCTCACCCACGAAGCTATATACTTGCCCTTTAATGATATAGCTCATTCTATTTGTCTTTCTGAGTAATGCTGTCTACAAAACCCTTCCAAAGTTTGTAATCCCCCGGTCTTGATCTTTAGACATCGCGTACAATTACACAAAGACTTCTTTAAAAATCGACAAATAAATAATGACAGAATTATGGATATTTAAATTTAAATCGTTAAAACATATTCAAGCAATAAAAAAAAAAAAAAACAAGAACAACCCGTCGAAATGACAGCTAAGTATGTGTTTGATACATTTAATAACCGATTATGTTATTACTTTCGGTTTCGCATGGATCCCACGCTGAGGGGACCACTAGTGCTTGCACATTCGTAAGCTCATTTATTAAATTATCATTAGTATGAACGTAGCTAGTTGGGAGGGAAAATTATATAACCACCTTAATAATAGTACTCACTTGTCACGACCTACCCTCGGGGGGAGGGAGTAGGTTTAGGGGTATTGTCCAAAGGACGGGTCTAAGGCCCATGATTAGGCGCGGACTCTTCTAAGCTCATACCTCGTGTGATATCATGATATTTTTTAAAATTTTGCACAAAATGAGTCGCCACTAGTCTATTGGGGTCAGCTAAAAACCAAGTGAGGCACATGAGCTTACCACACTTCCCACGCAACTAGAAAATCTAGGGTCAGGGACTTGATTACACTAATTGACCAATTAGTGCTATTTCGGTACCTAATCTTGTTCATTTTAAGAGAAATATTTTTGTCAGGCAATTTGGATCGATTTTTACCTATCCACTAACATGTGAGGTGATCATGCAGGTACGCAATCATTAAATAACAATCATAATTACCAAGATCTTAATTGTAATAAAATTGAGCATGTGCAATTAAACACCCACAAACATTATTAAATATGCAAATTAAACATGATATATAATAAATATACAAGCAAATAAAGGCCTAATTACACTATAAAGGCAATACATGGTCATTTCTAATAAAAACCTACATCTTTTGGATTTTCGAAATTCTTTTAATTATTTTTTAATTATTTAATAATTTTTTTAAAAATATATCTTTTTTGGGGCCAGACCGGGTTGGGTCCAATTAGATCGGACCCAAGTTTGACCCGGCTGAGCCTGCGGCACAGGCTCACAATACAGGCCCGGCCTAGGACCCTTCTTTCCTATTTCCCCTATTTAAAAAAAAAAAAACAAACAAACATGGCCCAAAATGAATTAGCCCTATTTCCTTTTAAAAAAAAGGCCCGACCCAAGGGTGAATCAAACCATCCGCGCAGGCCCAGCCGAACGAACCCTACCCAGTTGCCAGCTCGAGTCGGTGGCCACGACCTAATTTCTGGCGAACCCTACCTGAATGCCCACCTTCTTCTCATGGGCTTGTTGGCGGCAGTGGTGCGGCGAGGCATGGCGACGCTGTGCTGGAGGTCGGTCATGGCGGCGTGGCAAGGCGGCTGAGGCGCAGTGGCCAGCGCAGGTTGCTGGAGTCGAGTAGAGACGATGGGGGTGGCGACAGCATCGCTGCGGGGACATGTGAAGTTGCAACTCAGACGGTGTTGGGCGAATGGCAGGCAGGTCACAGGCTGGCATAGTCGGCGTCGGGTAGGAGGGCAGCGGCTTGGCTCGGATGGTGTCGGGTTAAGTGGCGAGGAGGGCAGTTGTGACATCTCGATTTTCCAATTTTATTTTCAATAAATTGAGACGGGCATTTTGTTGGCACGCATATAGTTCTTTTCCTTGAGTTGGCCACTCATGTGAAAACTAGTCTATCGAGTGAAGCTATTAAGAGTTTCTAATGCACTAGACTTGAGAATTTGACCAGGAAGCGATCTTTCAACCGAGATAATCTGCAAGGGTCATTACGGCACAATTAAAAATCGATTAGAGATCGGAGATAGGTCGACTCGACAGTGGCATATGATCAGGTGTGGGTGATTTCCACCAGATTGCACAATTCTTGTCGATCGGCACTGGACCGACTTTTCTGTCGATTGGGTACCCTGTGTTCGTATTTGAAACCTTGAGATTACCCCGATAACCGAAAGTTGCCAATGTTTCAAAGATGTACATTGTGGCTTGAGATGATCAACCATAGGTCAAATGCATGAAAATTTCTAAAGGCTACCCGGTAGGTTGGGCCGTGCTAGTATCATGCCAAAGTGAAATTAACCGTGAAATTGAGATCGAATTCAAAAATTGGAAGTTTGGGTGTGTCACAAATCATTTTAGGATCATTGACTTATCTTTGGAAGATTTTTCATGCAAGCCGAGTTTTTCGGCAAATTAATCAGAAAATGGCTAAATTGGTTCGGAAAATTAATAGGCCCGCCCTTGGTTGTGCTTTTGGGACTTAAGTTGGTTCTATGAACAAGTGAAGATGTGAATTGAAGTGTGGTGACCTCGGATTAGTTTTATGATCTTCAATTTGATTCAATTGGAAGAGAATCAAGTGAAATTGAAGAATTGGTTGTATAAGACTTTATGCCCCGGCGGAAAATAAAATTGAACCTATTGGAGTGAAGATGTGAATTGAAGTGTGGTGACCTCGGATTAGTTTTATGATCTTCAATTTGATTCAATCGGAAGAGAATCAAGTGAAATTGAAGAATTGGTTGTACAAGACTTTATGCCCCGGCGGAAAATAAAATTGAACCTATTGGACTAAGGTTATGGGAGATTGGAGTTAGTGGAAGATGACATCACCTTATGTCATGGTGGTTGGAGCCAAGTGATGAGAGCTTGACAAGTGGCAAGTGTTAATTGGCTCTCAAAAAGTGGGGCTCTCCCATCAATCTTCTTCTTCTTCCTTGAGAACCGGATGGGAGGGAAAAAAGGGGGAGGAAAACCAGCAACCGATCGGCCTCCCCTTCGCTCGACGCACGCTTGCACGCCTCCGGAGCCGTCGCCGTTCGCCACCGCCGTTGCAGCCGCGCCTTGCCGCTCGCTCCTCCGGCTTTGTCCCTCTACCGTTGCGTCGTCGAAGCCCTCTCTTCTCCATCTTCGGTTGCTGCTCGCGTCCCAGCAGCAACCCGAGCAGCCATGGCCGTCGCACGTCGCTAGCCGGAGCTCCTCGCCGTCATGGTCGCAGCTCGTTCGCACGCGTCCCATGTAGGCTAGCTCACTGTTCCGCCTTCGCCCGAGTCTCTAGCACCGTCACCTACGTCGTCCAGCTGCAACTCGTAGTTGCCAAGGCTGCCGGAGGTCTTCCTTGGCCGTCGTGAGTCACCGCCGGTCACCGCTTGAGCCACCGCCGCCTCTCTCCGCCGTTCCTTCGCTCAAACCGCCGTCGGACCACCTCCGTCCGACCTCAACCATCAGCTACAGAAAATGAGTTTCTCAGCCCCTTCTTGGCCCGTTTCAACCACCTTCCTGAGCCCGAATGCTCGGCCCGCCTTGAGGAAAGTCGATCCTTGTGTCGTCCTCGTCGTTTTGGTCCGCTTGGCTCGCTAATTCAGTGAGTTTAGCTCACTAAATCTTGATTAGACTGTTAATGATGCCCTAAGTGTGCTTAGCCTAAGTTAAGTAAGTTTAGGTGGTTAGATTAGTTTATTTGGTTGATGATTAGATTATGTTGTTTAATTAAGTTAAAGTGTGTTTAGTTTAAAGTTAAGTATGTTTATTTTAATATAAAGCCTTCAGGTGACATAATAGGGTTTTATTTTTGAATTATTTAATGATTTTGAATTATGGAGTTTATAATATTATATTATATTCCGAAATTATTAAAATATTATTATAAAAAAACAGAAAAATTATCTTTGACCCCGGTTGCTCAAAATTTCGTGCTGATCACTGCTGTGTAGTCAGACTTTGAAATTGATGATTGGATATTATAAATTGAGTATGGGCCATGAAAGATATGGATATTATTATTTAATTATTTTCGGAATAAATTTAATTATTTATTAAAATTCCGAAAATTTTGTCAGGACCCTAAACTCTCAGAATTTCGTGCCGATTGCTGCTGTGTATTTAGAATTTCAATTTGATGATTGATTGTGGCAAATGGAGTGTGGTTGTGATAAATAGGGATCCTCCTTATAAAATCCTAAGTGTGGAAATTAATGGGCGATTGGCCATGATATGCCACCTATTAGAGGTCGCGCCCAGTGGGGCCGTGATATGCCACCTATTAGATGTCGTGCCCAGTGAGGCCGTGATGGACCATCTATGAGAGGTCATGCCCAGTGAGGCCATGATTGACCACCTATTAGAGGTCGTGCCCAGTAAGGCCGTGATGGACCACATAATGAAAGGTCGTGCCAAGTGGGGCCGTGATTGCCACTGATTATTAAACCTTCCTATAGGGTCGTGATATAGAGCAATGATTGATTTGCTAGAATGACATGTAATCGGCCGAGTCGATTGATCGTTGAGACGATCCAAGTAGTTGAATTGTCTTGATAATGTGATTGTGCCATGGTTGCTTGGTTATCATAATTGTACGTGGTTGAATTATATAAATTGTGCTAACCTGCAGATGAAGGCTGAGGCGAGGTAAGTCTTCTGTGTGATGTGGCTAGGCCACCCGGGGCGTATTTTCTTTCTAATTGGGGTTTAGGAGGTGAACTTGCTAAGACATCATCTCATCCCGGTTGTGGGATTAAAATTTCAGGTCCCCGATGGACGGAGCGGCCAGATAGCTTTGGTTGGCTTTGAGGAGTTGCAGAGGTAAAGTCATAAGGATTGGAGAGTGTGTCCGACTTTTAGGTCGTAGGACAATTCATTTTTAAGAGCCGGTCTTTTATAGACTTTTGGCTGTAGGCCTTCGTCTATAACTCCGTTGGTTTGTGTAAGTGAATGGTTGTGAAATTGTTTCATGCTTTTCTATCCCGTATTTTATTGTCAAGGGTTTTATAATACGTTCCGCTTACGCAATAATAAATGAATGGGGTCGGTGACACTACCTGGGAATGTCGCATTTGATTGACCACAGTGGGATGTGCTCGCGCTCAGGGTTCGGGGCGTGACAGCAGTGGCTCGGACGGCGGTAAGCAGCGCTAAAATGATTTCCCCTCAATTGGACACTCAATCCTTCTTAAATCAACCCAATTTGGCCTCTATAATTTTAATAAACACCCCATTGATCCAATTGTTATTTTTCATCACTAATTGATCCTATATGCATCCCAATTTTGCGATAAAAAACGGTCATTGATATTTTCTGAACAAAAATGACCCTACGATGACTTTCTCCCAAAAAGTCTCAGTTTGCAAAAAAAATCTTTGAAGACTGAGTCAACGTTCCTAAAATGATTTGTGACATGACAAAACTTTCAATTTCTAAAATCGGATTCAAATTCGCTATTAATTTCACTTTGGCGTGTTTTTAGCGTGACCTAGACTACCGAGTAGCTTTTAGAAATTTTTAGTGGAAATGACTCGTGGTCAATATTCTTCAAGTCACAATGAACCTATCCGACACATTGGCGACTCTCAATTGCCGTGAAAATCTCGAGGATTCAAATACGAACGCAAGGTACCAAAACGATAGAAAAATCAATTTAGTGCCAGTTGACAAAATTTTTCCAATTTAGTAGAGTCACCCACGTTTAGCCACACATCTCAGTCGAACTGACTTATCTTCTATCCCTGATCAATTTTTAACTATGCCGTAATGGTCTCTAAAGATGAATACAGTCGAATAGTCGATTTCTAGTCTAATTCTCAAGTCTATTGCATTAAAATTCTTTAATAGCTTCCCCAGATAGTCTAGTTATCTCGAGAGTGATCAGCTCTGAGAACAGTCCTATAAGCGTGTCGATAAAATGCCCAATTAATTTAATTGAAAACAGGACTGAAAAATTCATGATGTCACATAATTACTACCATTTATACTACATTGGTTAATTTCCATACGTCGAGGTCGATTTCCTCAAGTTTTAGTCACCTCGATCGAATTAGTGCTTGATTATGTTTATCAATGGTTTTGGGATATACATGTTGCGAGTAGTTTTAATAATTTAATACCTTGAGTATTTTAATATGTTGTTGAAATGCTAGTCGCCGAGATTTAAGTATAGTTGACTTTGAATATCTCGAAATGTGGACAAAATTTAAGAACGCAATTATTTTAAGGATTGGTTTACTGTGCATGGTGATTTTGCCACCTTTATATTGACTTCTATGGTTCAAATTTGATGGGACTTTCTTCACAAAAGTTGTGTGTGGCTTGGTCTATGACATACTTAAATTCCAGATTTTTCAAACTATGTATATGCAAAATATATTTAAAAAATTGTGCATATCCACAATTGTTTTTATAAGCCATTTCCAAACCTTTGTTTGGTTTCCATTTTCTATCAAATTTTGTCCAATTAATTTGGACAAGTGTCCTTCATAATATTTGTATTCTACATATTAACCTATAACGTGGAATTTCTCCATAATTTTTTGAGTTCATTTACTTATCCAAAATGCGATTTCTTGACCCAACTACAATCTGGATTTGCGCTCTACTCTAATCCAAACTTCAGAAAATTATTAGGACCCATACAAGCTAAACCGGACCTTAGATCTTCTATGAAAAACATTTCTCAGAGCCTCGTCCACATTGTGTTAAAGTTTCATGGTTTTTTTTAATTGATTTGCTTGGTAAATGCCACTGATACCCTTTTGACTAAATTTGGAACTTTGGAATTTCCCTTTTGCACTTGTCACTTGGTAGTTACTAAACAATCAACCATCCTACATCATTTTTCTGCTTTTCGAATGGACAACAGTTGATGATTGTGAAATTGAATGTTCTTTGTGTTAGATTATACATATAATACTTTGATGCGGAAATTCAAATAAAAACAATGATCTTTGATCTTCATGATTTTCACAGATAGATGAAAACATACTTTTATCCATAGCGCTTACTTGATGATGATTGTTGTAGAAAACCTAAAGAACTCAAACCAAATGAAGAAATCCGATTTCTCTCCCTTAACCCACTATTCTTAATGTATTCTATCAATAGAGGAGAGAATACCAAATTCTTTTCAGTTATTGTTATTCATATGGGTGGAGAGAGGACTAGACTCTATTTATACATTCTTTGAAGAGGTGACTTCCATCAAAGCGACTTTTCAACTTTCATAAAATTTGTACCTCTTTGTTTTATTAGAGTCGTAACTCCTCATAACCAATGCATTATTTATTTTATAGCATTTCAACTATTATTAAACCATATAATAAATCATATCATATGAGTCACAATAATTCTTATATTCTCCCACTTAGCTCATATGATATTCCTTTCATGGTTTAATAAAGACTGTAATGTGCACAATAATATTATGCTATAAAATTTTCATTAAATTGGCAAACACATAATAATCACAATTAAATAAAGAAAACTAATGCGATTTATAGCAGTTGTATGTCATTAATCGACATAGTTCCTTCTATGTGCTACAACTATAGCACTTTACTTAACATGATTCATAAATGAGAAGTACAGTAATAGTCTAACCATAATGTTTCTTTAGAAACTATCATGTTTAACATTCATCTATTTCCATAATGTATACTAAATAGAAAACATAAAATATCAGAAACATATAAATGAGCTCAAAGTGTCAAATATATAAACTTAATACAATCATAATACAAACATTAATGACGTCCAATAATGCCCATATTTTCAACATGCTCCTTATATTTTTTTTGGTGGCAGTCCTTTTGTTAAGTGATCTACTATAATAAGATTGTTGTTAATGTGCTCAATTGACACTCTTCGTTTCTGAACTTCTTCTTTAACAGACAAGTATTTGATCTCCATATGCTTAGCACCTTTAGAATACTTATTGTTTTTAGAGAAGAAAACTGCTGCAGAGTTATCACAATAAATTTTTAGTGACTTCACAATACTATCAACAATCACAAGCCCTAAAATAAAATTCCGCAGCCATAATCCATGAATAGTAGCCTCAAAGCATGCCACAAATTCAGCTTCCATAGTGGATGTAGCAATAATTGATTGCTTCGCACTCTTCCATGAAATTGCCCCTCCAGCCAGAAGAAACAAGTAACCAAATGTTGATTTTCTTTTATTGACACATCCGGCTAAGTCTAAATCTGAATATCCAATTACCTTGAGATGATCGGATCTTTTATAAGTAAGCATATAATTCTTCGTTCTTTGCAAATATCTAAGAACTTTCTTTGCAGCTTTCCAATTATCAATTCCAGGATTACTTTGATACCTACCCAGTATTTCGACAACAAAACTGATGTCTAGTCTTGTGCAAGTTTGTGTATACATTAAGCTCCCCACAACAGATGCATAAGGAATATTTTTCATTTGTTCTCGTTCTAGTTCACTTTTCGGACATTGCATAAGGCTAAATTTGTCACTTTTCTAAATTGGAATTATTCCTGCTGAACATTTACTCATATTAAATATCTCTAAAAATTTTTCAATGTAGGCTTTCTGAAACAATCCTAATAATCCTTGTGATCTATTACGGAATATTTCTATTCCTATCACATACGTTGCCTCTCCCATATCATTCATTTCAAAATTTCTTAGAGAGAAACTTCTTGGTTTTATGTAACAAACCAAGATCATTAGTAGCAAAAAAAAAAAAAAAATCATCAACATACAGAACTAGAAAAATAAACTTACTCCCAATAATCTTCATATATATACACCAATCAACGGTGCTTTCCTTAAAACCAAATGAAGTTATGGTATCGTTAAACTTAAGATACCATTGTCGGGAAGATTGTTTAAGTCCATATATTGATTTCTTTAAATTACATACGATGTGTTCATTTCCTTTAACTGAAAAGCCTTCGAGTTGATCCATATAAACCTCTTCTTCTAAATTCCCATTAAGAAATGCGGTTTTTACATCTATTTGGTGTAACTCTAAGTCATAATGAGCCACCAAAGTCATAATAATTCTAAGTGAGTCATTCTTAGAGACCGGTGAAAATGTCTCTTTATGGTAAATACATTCTTTTTGCGTAAAACCCTTTGCAACAAGTCTAGATTTATGTCATTCAATATTGCCTTTTGAGTCGCGTTCGGTCTTAAAGACCCATTTACACCCGACCTTTTTACATCTTTTAGGCAATTCAACTATATCCCAAACTTGATTTTGATGCATGGATTTTAACTCTTATTTCATAACATCAAACCATTCATTAGAATTCTCACATTCCATGACTTGAGAAAATGAATCTGGATCATTTCCAATTCCTAAGTCAATTTATAACTCTTGTAGATAAACTATATAGTCATCGGAAATAGCCGACCTCTTTTTTTTTTAAGATATTCTCAATGCTATTTCTTGTGACTCAGCTATTAGAGGTTCAATATTGACATCTTCATTATGAAGTGTTTATTCATTAATTTGTTTTTCTTGATTATTATTAGGTTGTAATATAATATCATGAACAACAACTTTAGAAGCTTTGGGTATAGGAACTTCAACCCTTACTTTTTGAATGCAAGCATTACGTACTCTTTCACTCCCACTAATGTCACCATTCTCAATGAATCTAATATTTCCAGGTTCAACAATTCTTCTACTATGATTAGGACAATAAAATTTATACCCTTTGAATTTCTTTGCATAACCAATGAAATAACTACTAGTTGTTCTTGAATCCAATTTCCTTTCATGTAGATTATAATTTCTTACTTCTGCTTAACAACCCCAAACATGCAAGTGTCGTAAACTAGGTTCCTTCCCGTCTATAATTCAAATAGTCTTTAAAACTGCCTTACTAGGAACCCTGTTTAATAGGTACATAAAAATTTTTAAAGTATACATCCACAAAGATAAGGGTAAAGATGAATGACTGATCATACTCCTAACCATTTCCATTAAAGTACGGTTACGCCTTTCTGGTACACCATTTTGTTGTGGTGTACTTGGCATTGTGTATTGAGCACAAATGACATGTCTTACAAGAAATTTAGCAAATGGACCTGGACATTGTCCTGATTCATCATACTTTTCATAATATTCACTGCCTCTATCCGATCATACTATTTTCACATTTCTATCTAATTGCCTCTCAACCTCTTTAATATACACTTCAAGTGCATTCACTGATTGAGACCTATCATACAATAGATAAATGTAAACATAACATGAAAAATCATCAATAAAAGTGATGAAATATCTTTCCTTACCAAAAGATGGAACATCGAAAGGACCACATATGTCAGTATGTATAATCTCAAGAAGCTATATGCTTCTTGTGGCACTTTTCTTAGTATGTTTTGCATGTTTAACTTTAATACAATCAATACACATTCAAATGCTATTAAAATCCAAATTTGGAAGAATTTCATTCTTCACTAATCTTTGCATTCCTTCCTTGGATATATGACACAAACGTTTATACTGTGTCATCCAGAATTTTCAGTATTGTTTTTTATTAAATTAATCGGGCATTTCATGACGTGTCTATAGGGTTGTTCTCAGAGCTGATCACTCTCGAGATAACTAGACTAGCTGGGTATGCCATTAAAGAATATTAAGGCAATAGACTTGAGAATTCGACCAGGAAGCGGCTTCTCGACCGTGTTCATCTTTAGAGGTCATTACTGCACAGTTAAAGATCGAATTGAGATCAGAGATAGGTCGGTTCGACTGAGATGTGTGGCCGATCGTGGCTGACTCCACTAAATTGGAAAATTCTCGTCGACCGGCACTAATTTGATTTTCTGTCGTTTTGGTACCCTATGTTAGTAGTCGAGCCCTCGAGATTTTCACAACAATTGAGAGTCACCAATGTGTTGAGTGGGTTCATTGTGGTTCGAAGAAAATCGACCACGAGTCAATTGCCCTAAAAAGTTTTGAAAACTACCCGGTAGTCTAGGTCACACTAAAAGCACGCCGGAGTGAAATTAACCGTCGATTTGAGTCAGATTTTAGAAATCGAAAGTTCAGTGATGTCACAAGCTATTTTAGGAACGTCAACTCAGTCTCAGAAGATTTTTCGGAGGTCCCGAGATTTTTACGGAAATTGGGTTCGGATGTCGTGGAAGTTTGGCCGAAGTTCAGATTGGCTAAATTAATGGGAAATTTGACTTTTGGGTTGAGCCTGTGTGTGTCGGAGATTTATAGAAGCTAAATGAGGATGAATTGAAATTATTCAAGTGTCCAATTGAGAGGAGATGATGCCAATTTCGTAACCCCCCTCATGCCTAGCCAAAATGCACCATTTGAGGTGTTGTGAGAAGTGTTGGTGTGGCTCATTGGAGGCCAAGGGATTATACATGGCCAAGACCAAGTCTTGGAGATATTTGTGGAAAAATCAAGCTCAAGGGACCCTCCATTCCTTTTTCATCTCTATCTCCTTGCACTCTCTCATCCACCGTCCACCTCCATTCTCTCTCTCTCCCTTCTCATTTCTTTGTGCGACAATCTCCATTCTGCCGAGAATTACTGCCACTTGAGGACCGAGACATCAGCAGAAACAAGATCGTTAACCGCGTGCAGAGCTTCGTGTCTTCTCCAGCAGTGTTGAAGACTTACTGAAGCTGCCCCATGCGAAGCCGCAATCCACCGAATTCTCCCTGCCAGCAAAGCCCACTTTCGTTTGTCTCTGTGACACCGAACGGCCTTCTCCGCAAGCAACGACGCCAACTCCATTCTGCCGAACTTGCTGCCACTTGGCAGTGTGTACGCCTGGTTCGGTCAACAACAGCTTCAATTGAAGCTCTTGGTTGACCGCTTGAAGACCCCCCTCCACGCGTCCAGTAGCTGTGGAAGTTATCTCCACCGCTTCTTGTCTTCAGCCAGCCCACGCTCGGTCAACAGCGAAACCAGAAGAAGCCCCATCGTTGACCCCTCTTCGTTCACGACAACTCCCCCAACGCCAGCTCACTTCACGGGTCAACGAAGCAGCTCCATCCTCTCGGTTGTTGACCGCCAAGCGTCCACGAAGCCACTCGTCCACGTAAATTAAGCAGCGATTGAAGCTGCTTCCCATCCCCACGGACGTTCATCGCCAGCTTGCACGAAGCCAGTCGCAAGCTCAGCCTTCAGCCCAGCAAAATTCGGTCCAATTGAGGGCCATTTCAAGCCCAGCGAAGCCAGCAATCTCGGCCCAAATTTTCAGTCTTCAAGCCCAGCGAATTTTAGTCTAGCTGGGCCCAATCACCCAGCAGCTCAGCCACTTGAAGCCCGGCCCAGTTCAGTTTTGTTTCAAGTCCATCTTCAGCCCAAGTCTAGCCCGCGAAGAGGCCCAATCGCAGCAAGCCTAAGCCCAAGAGCGAGCCCAGTGGAGTGCAAGAACAAGTCTCAGTTGGGCTGAGATTTGTTAGGCCAAGCTTAAGGCCCGGTCCCAAGCCCGCCGGTGTTGTCGAAAGTCTGATTTCGGCTGCCGTCGTGTCGCCGTTGCGGTGATTCGGTCTCCGCTTTTGTCAAGTGAGTTTTACTCACTAATGCTTTATTAGTTTGCTAATTATGTCTTAGGGTTGGTTAGATTTAATTACATGCACTTAGGTGGTTAGATTAGGTTAGAACAATTAATTTAGTGACTTAATGATGCATGTTAGGTGGTTAGACCTAGCTATTAGCAAGTACAAATGTTTGGTTATTTATTGAATGCATCTCGGGATTTTTCCCGACCCGTTTCGGGCTCCAATAAGGCAATATGGGCCTAAATTGGATTTTTAATGTTTATTTATTTATTTTTGAAATTTATTTATTTAATTAATTATTTTTCCGGAAATTCAACCGGGATGGCCGGTGACCGGAATTTCGTGCCGATTGTCGTGGTGCAGACCGTTTATTTATTTGAGCTCTACGTTGTGTGGAATTGAATTTATTGTGGAATTTTAGGAATTGCCCAAAATTGTTTGTTATTGAATATTTGATTGGTTGTTGGCCGAATATGGGCATATAGCGCCAGTACGTTGATGGGCTATATAGTAGGGAGAATGGTGAGACCAATCAGGTACGATGTTATTGGACATACGTGGTTCGGTGATTGGAAGTATCACTGGCGAAAACGGCGCCTTAAAGAACGCACGTAAATGACTTATAGACAAACGTGGTTCGGTGGTTATGGGAATATCACTGGTGAAAACGGCGCCTTAAAGAACGCACGATGTTGTCTATAGCCGATGTCACCCTGGCGAAAACGGCGCCCTTGAAAGGACACGTGGTTCGGTGATCAAGGTTATCACTGGTGAAAACGGCGCCTTAAAGAACGCACGGTGTCGGTGATCAGTATGTCATCGGCGAAAATGACGCTCGAGAAACACATGTGATTTGGTGAATGAGTATACCACTGGGAATTCATGGTATGAGTGGGAATGACCTAGAAAGGGTCTGGCTGACATGTAATCGACTTAGTCGATTGATCAATGCTTGATCGGATGTCGTGAATTGTTTGAATATCTATGTTTAACCTTGAATTGCAGGTTGGAACTGAGGCTAAGGTAAGTCCTCTGACTCGTGTTGTGCTTAGGCAACCGTATGGCATATTAGTTTATTAATCGAGTCTTAGTGGGTAGGATTCGCTGAGACGTGGTCTCATTGGTTATTGAATAACCATTTCAGGACCCTGAGGAAAAGCTAAGGAGGAAGAACCTGAAGGGGAGAAAGTATTTTGAAGTAGAAGATGATCCAGAGAGGGATCTTGAATATAACCCGGATGTGGATTGAGATCCCATCCCTTTTGTGAACCCTGTCTTGGTATAGATAGGTGTGAGACTTTTATGCTGTAAATAGTATTGTAAATATGCTATGAGTGGTGCTATTAATGAAAGTGTGGTTGTGAATTTCAATAAGAAAAATATAGCCTGCTTTCCTATCCCATTGTTTTATTGTTTGGGGATTTATAACTGCTTCCGCATGTGCTTAATAAAAAGAAAGGGTCGGCGATACATAGTCCTGGGATATCGCATTATAAAATCGACCAAGTAGAAGGATGTGCGCGCGTCCGAGGATCGGGGCGTGGCATATACCACAAGTAAGCATAATTTTCATTCACCAAATTTCATTTAGTGCCAACATTATGATGCAAGGTCATTAATGTCTCAACAAAAGTATAATCAAGTCTAAATTTGTAGAGATCATTACATAAAGTTCCAATTCCAATAAGAGTATCACTCTTAAATAGACTGAAAGATTTAGATCCAAACTTACAATAAAATCTCGCAATATCAAGTCTTGGTAAATAAACTAAATTGCGAGAAGATGTAGGTACATAAAGGGTTCAAAACAAATCCAAATAATGCTCAGTATCTAAGATCAAACTGTAAGTGTTAATGCCTTCAACTTGAGCTTTATTTCTGTTCCCCGTAATCACATAACTTTCATTTGGCTTTATGGTTTGAATCGTAAGAAATCCTTGCATCGTATTTGACACATGAGTGGTGGCACCAGAATTAATCCACCAAGTATTATGAGGAACTTCAATAAAGTTTGATTCAAAGCATATTAAAGCACAAGGCTTACCTTTCTGTTCGAACCAAGCCTTGCATTTCAGACAATCTTTATTCAAATGTCCAATTTTGTTGCAAAAAATGACACTTAATAAGGTTGTGTTCCTTATTGTGGATCTGAGAAGCCTTAGAAGAGTCATTCAAGACGTGTAGTAATTTCTTCTTGCTTCTTCCACATTTCCTCTTGAAATTCTTTCGAACTTCTTGATGACTTGAGAGATGAACAGAATGAGCATTTTGATTATTTATCCTTATTTCCTCTTGAACTAACATACTGGCCAATTCATTTAAATTCTACTTATTCTTTATAGTGTTGTAATTCATTTGAAATAGTCCATATTACTCATAAGGCAAGGAATTAAGTATAAATTGTACTAAAAAGTACTCATCCACATTCATTCCCAAAGTCCTTAACTTTGCTACTAAATTCGTCATTTCAAGTATATGCTCATGCATGGTACGCAAACCATCATATTTCATGATGGTCAGTGTGCTCATTAATGTACCAGCAAATGACTTATCAGCAATTTGAAAACGTTCTTTCACAAATTTTATAAATTCCTTAGAATTGTTAGTCTTGGGAAGAGAAGTCTTTAAGTTGTTTGCAACTGTCATTTGCATGAATATTAAGCTCAGTCTGTTTGATCTTTCCCAAGCTTTATGGAAAAACTTTTCATCATCACTACTTTCATCAGTAATAGCAATTGGTTTCTCAGCTTGAAGCGCTAAATCAAAATCCAGGACACCTAAGTGAAACTGGACCTGTTCACTTCAATCAGGAAAATTTATTCCATTGAATAAGGGAACAGACGAAGCATGTGAATGGAGTGAAACTGGTATAGATACTACAAATATGCAAGAAAATACTCATACATTAATGCCTGGAGAATATCAACTAATTAGATTTAAACTAAACTTCACATATACATCATAGTTCTCATTTAGACGATCCTATGATATACAAATATATATAAACCATAATAATACTAATAACTTTTATTTGGTAATTATAAATATATCTTATTAAAATTTATTTGCTATCTTTCGATATACAAACAAATTTAACAAGTCATATTAATTACCAACTATCATGTTTATGAATCATAAGATAATAATTAACCTTTGGGTTAATCCCTAAGTTCTTATGATAAATGAAATTCAATATACCCATAACACCAATAATGATATGAAACATATCAATTTCATAAATAGCATCAATTAATCATGGGTAATTCAATAAAACAATTTATAATATCAAAAATTCAAAAGACTTCAAATTTTGGCCACTTTGGTGACTAACAAACCATTCATAATATGAATTTTTAATATTGTAAAATACAAATATTTATCAAATTGCACACAAGGACAAAACTGTAATCAAAGCATAAGGGTAAAATCGTAAAATCATAATTCCATAAGGGCAGAATCATAAATTTATAATCCAGGGGAAAAATGGTAAATAATCAGTAATGGCAGAATCATAATTATAAATTAAACAGGGGCATAACTATAAATAACCATCAAAAGAAGGGCAAAACGGTAATTAGGAGCTGCGGGAGGGGCAAAAGCGTAAAAGTGCCGCATGGGGACGTCTGGCATGTGCCGAGCACGTGCCTTTGTCCTCAGCGGGCGCATGCCCCACACGCGTGTGTTCAGCGCACAGGCGCATGCTCGGCACGTGCCTGGCAACTGTCACGGGTGCGTGCCCCACACGCACGTGTGCGTTGCACGCACCTACCAACCGCCGCGTAGTTCCACGCACGTGGGCTCCACGCACCATCGGTTAGCGCGTGTGTGTATCCCACGTGCACAACGATTTCGCATGCTTGACGACGCGGGCCCGTGGGATCCACGCACCTGCAACCGCAACGCACGCGTGGACCCACGCAACAAAGGCGATTCCTTCGTCATTTTTCGCCATTTTCTCCGTGAAAACATTCTATCATTCGGATTTTTTTCAACAGAACCCTCCGAAAACATTTCAACAATAACATATAGTACGAATAGGATCATTCAACGAATCATCATACATGAATCATTATAATTTTATAAATGGAAAAATCATGAGATCATAAACCATGCTCTGATATCAATTGTTAGATTATACATATAATACTTTGATGCGGAAATTCAAAGTAAAAACAACGATCTTTGATCTTCATGATTTTCACAAATAAATGAAGACATACATTTATCCATAGCACTACACTTGATGATGATTGTTGTAGAAAACCCAAAGAACTCGAACCAAATGAAGAAATCCGATTTCTCTTCCTTAACCCACTATTCTTAATGTATTCTATCAATGGAGGAGATAATACGAAATTCCTTTCAATTATTGTTGTTCATATGGGTGGAGGGAGGACCCGACTCTATTTATACGTTCATTGAAGAGATGCCTTCCATCAAAGCGACTTTTCAACTTTTATAAAAGTCGTACCTCTTCGTTTTATTAGAGTCGTATCTCCTCATAACCAATACATTATTTTTTTTTATAGCATTTCAACTATTATTAAACCATATAATAAATCATATCATGTGGGTCATAATAATTCTTACACTTTGTGTTTTAACGCATTGGACGACATGTTTCAATTGAATTATGGTATTACTACACCATCAAATGAGTGTATGACCTAGAAATGTTGTTGGTCCTTGGGACAATGATGCCCCAAGTGTTAGAAGTTGGATGGATAACTGAGTTCCTCTAGATGTTTAGAGAGTGTAACACGGTTCCCCTAGATGTCGTCATGGTGCCAAATGGATGCAAGATGTAGAGGGGTAATGGTGTTCCTTGAAAGATTATGGCAATCAATTCATCGTAAAGATGATTAATTGCAATTTCAAATTATATTCAAACCTTATTAAGTTGTTGTTTTCAAAGGAAACATTTTTCCATTTGTTATCCCGATTTTGAGAAAAGTTCTCAAGCTAGTTGATTTTGAAATAATCTTCTATATTCTATATTTAAACTTCCTCGCATATGCTATTATTGACATATATAGTATAGAGTGGTTAGTAGTTTGCTTGCTGAGCTTTGTGCTCACTCGTGGTTGATCATTATTTCTCATATCAATAGTATTTTGGAAAGACCAAGCCAAGATTTTGAACGTATTGTAGGCGGGAGGTAGATGAGATAGTACATATGTAGTATCTAGGTCGGGATAACGTAGCTGCTAGAGCTTTTGAGTGTGGTATGGAGTAGTTGTACCTTTTGCTTGTCCCCTAGTGTACCCTGATCTTGTCACTTAACATATATAAATATAAGAAATGAAATGAGATTGTATGGTTTGCATTTCCAAGTGTGTTCCTTTGATATTTTATATCTCCCGGGTGTTCTTTAACCGTACACACTTCTACATGCTTAAAAAGTGAAAAAACTTTAGTAACTATGTTAGCCATGGCATACTAGGGGTGCCACAACCCTAGTGGTATAAGAACATAAGTTTGACTGGAGTGATAAGGTGTGTTAGAGGTGGAAGGAATTACAATGGATGTCAACGATAAGACACTAAATGCATGAGTTTGAATTGTCTTGGACAACGATTGATGGATTGTCACTCGTAAAGTGCAAATAACGATTGTAAGTTACCTTTGCATTCCAACATGTATATGTTACTGCTATGATTACTGAGTCACTAATTATTTATATGGGTAACGCTCAATAAATTGCAGGGAAACATGGTAAGATCAAGAAGTTCTTCCCCATCAAGGATGGAGGTCACTACTTCAAGGGTAGAACCCCGAATGGGGGATATCCTATAGGTGCTTACCAATATAAGGAATTTGATGGAGAGGTAAGCCCAACAATAACTTGGAGTAAAACGTCGTACCCAAGGTCTAGTGGAACGGTTTTTAAAACTAAAGCCACCCTCCTTTATTAGCATAATGAGCCTAGAAGAGGTAGCACAATGGATTGACGGAATGGAGAGAATCTTCTAGTTATTGAACTGTAATGACATAGAAAAGATAACTCTAGTAGAGTACCAATTGGAGGGAGATGCCAAGTATTGGTTGAGGACCTCTAGGGACACGATCTTCCCAGCTGGTATAGCAGTAATGTAGGATGAATTCGTTAGGGCTTTCTATAGAAAGCATTTCTCTGATTGCACCAAAGATACGCAAATAATGAAATTTGTCTAATTTAGTCAAAATGAGCTGATTGTGGATCAATAAGAAGCCAAATGCTCCTAGACTAGTTGCAGATCAAGAGGAGAAGGCTAAGAAATTTTTGAAGGGAAAATTCCAAATAAGGACCTGAAGTGAATCTATTTTCTCAAATGAGGACCCAAAGTGAACTTTATGTCATATAAGGACCCGAAGTGAATTTTGTGTCAAGTAAAGACCTAAAGTAATTAAGTTAATTTATATTGAGGACCTTAGTTCGCCAACAGACTTTTTCCGATGAGGGGCAATTTTGTCAGAAATTTGTGATTGGAAAAAAATGGAAAATTCTAAATTAATTAATTTTAGGTTATTCATTTAGATGTTTACGTTTTCTTCTTTCTTCTCCCCCACTACTTCTCAACCAAATTGTTGCCCAGTCATCATCGCGACTCGATTCTCGTTGCTCCTTGCCTTGCTTGACCGATGGAGAATTTGGGTCTCCGCAAACAAAGAAAGAAGCATATGGTTTTCTTCTTGTTTTTGAATTCGTGTCCCAACCAGTGAAGAATTTGGGTCTTCAACTTTGTGGAGGATGGGTACAAGGAATGGGAGAACTTCAGTCTTTAACTTTGCAGAGGATGGGTACAAGGAATGGGGAGACTATAGAAAACCTAGGGTTTTTTTGTTTATGTTTTAGGATTTGTTAATTTTTCCTTTTTTTTTTTTTGGACAAAATTGCCCAAACTTTGGTCATCGGAAATGTCACATGCTTGATAGTTGGTGAATATTTGGCTGACCATCAAGCTTAGGTTCTTATTTAGAATTGATTCAATCACTTCGGGTCTTTATTTGAGACAATGGGTCCAACTTAGGTCTTTATCTGACACAAAGTTCATTTCAGGTCCTTATTTGAGAAATTTAGTCAACTTCAGGTCATTATTTGAAATTTTCCCATTTTTGAAAGACCTAAGGACAGACATCAAGAAACAACTAGTACCCCTCAATATCATGAACTATAATGAAATTTATGAGCGAGCCCAGCTTGTGGAATAAAAAATTGATGAGGGAACAAATGGGGCATGAATGATGAACGGGATTCAAACATCAGATGGCACTAAGTTACGCTTGACCTGACAATAGGTCCCACTCATCTCGAGAATCGGTTGGCCCCTCTCATAAGAACCGAAATTTGAAAACCACGGAGGAGTCGAAAAAGGCCAAGTCGTGAGCTGGGTGCCATATTGAAATGATCCATGTCAAAAGTGTAATGAACAACATGGATCATAACCATGTCAAGATCCAAGGAGATGTTTTGGATGTGGACAGTAAGGCCACATGAGGAGGAACTATCCACAAGAAATGACATAGACGAATGTTGGCCTGACACGACTAGTGCCACTACGTCCGAAGAAAACAACCTCATAGAGGAACCCACAAAGGCCACCAACTCAAGGAAGGATATATGCAGTGACCCAGGAGGATGTTAGTATTAGTTGAATTCCTACATGACCGAAATGATTTTAGAACCGTTAGATCTTAGCTCGAGGCTCTGATGATCAATTATGATATTTTTGGGATGCTTAAATAATTAGTTGCAAGTTTATAAGCAATGTTTATCATCATAGCAAGTCTTAATGGATAAACTTCGATTTGTGATGGCGTAGATGGATTAGATTACAAAGCTTAAGATGTGAATTGTGAAGAGTGAGTTATGAATTTGAGGATTAAGTTGTGACTGTGTGAGTTAGGTCGTGATTTCCTATCAAAGGATCTCATTGGAAGCCTTGATACATTACATGGAAGTATTTAATATGTAAAGATCGATCTTGGAAGTTATGAGTTTGAGTGGTCATATGAGACATGAAATTACTTGTGGTTCAATCGATGGTGGTCAACTTCTAATTTTAGGTGATACATTCAGTTTAAAAAGGTTTTATGGAATTAGTGGATATTATCAATTGTGGCTACTCTTTCCAAGGTGAAATGGTGAAAGCTTAAGTTGTGGATTTGGTGAGTGATAGTCTAAGTGATGATCATTTAGGTTGGGAACTTGAGAAATACTCAGTGGAAACTAGACAAGTTCTTGTCGTGGCGGATTATTGATTGAATGGTGTTGTATTTTAGGCTTGAATCTTTGTTGCAGTAAAGGCATAGTGAATGTCTTGGTTGAATTGAACCACATGAGTTGTTAATGGTGTCGATTTTAATGGTTCCAAGCTTGAATTTGTGGCAACAAAAGTGTAGGGATGATTTGGCTAGATGGTGTGTTCGGTTGAGCCGAGAAGTAGAACCGTTAGGCTCGTATTTGTTATGACTTCATTTAGGATAAAACTTGAAACTACACATAACATTAAGTTATTATCACAATTCGATCTTGAGATCGTGAAAGAAATTCACGAAAAGGTATTATAAGGAAAGAAGTTAGATTTTCAAGTAATAGATGATGAAATAGTAAGATTTAATGGACACTTATGTATGCCTAACAATGAGGAATTAAAGGAGGAAATTTTGTCGGAGACACATAGAAGTAATTATAGTATTCATTTGAGAGGTACAAAGATATATTGAAACCTTCACCAACATTATCAGGTGGAACGGGGTGAAGATTGGACATCCGTGAATGGAAATAGGAGTACATAATGACATTCGTGAATGGAAATAGGAGTACATAACGATGGGTTTTGTGCAAAGATTACCATGGACATCTAATGGTCACGATTCTATTTGGGTAATAGTAGATCGGCTAACCAAATTTGCAGATTTCCTAGCTGTACAAATGGATTACTCATTGGATAAATATGCAGAAATATATGTCTATAAGGCAAATTGTGCACTTACATGGAGCCCTTGTGACTATAACTTCGGATCAAGACTCAAGGTTTACATCCAATTTTTGGCAAAGTCTTCAAACTGCACTAGGGATCAAACTTCAGTTTAACACCACCTCTCATCTACAGACAAATGGACAGACAAAAGAGTGATCCAAGTACTGAAAAACATCTTGAAGGCTTGTGTGATTAATTTTAAAGGTAATCGAGACGAGAAGTTGCATTTGATAGAATTTACATACAATAATAGTTTCCATTAGAGCATTAAAATGGCCCCATTTGAGGCTTTGTATGGGCCATTTTAATGCTCTGTATGAAAGGACTTATAGGACCCTTGTATGTTGGAGTAAGGTCGGTGAGCGAAAACTAATGCCGCCAAAATTAGTACAAGTTACCTCGGATGCAGCAGGGATCATTAAGAGTCGGCTTAAGATGGCCCAAAGTCGAGAAATAAATAAATAAATAAATAAATAAGCTATACAAATAAGCATAGAAGACCCTTGGAATTTAACTTGGGAGGTCACATATTCTTAAAAGTATCACTGATGAAAGGCATATCAAGATTTGGAAAGAAAGACAAGTTAAACCCGAGGTTCATTGGACCTTTTGAAATCCTCGAAAGAATAAGGGATTTGACCTATTGATTGGCGTTGCCTCCTAAGCTATCAAATCTACACAACGTCTTCCATGTATCAATGTCGAGGAAATATCAGCTTGACCCTACTCATATACTAGACCATGAGGCCATTGAAGTGGATAAGAAAGTAAAGTTTGTTGAAGAGCTAATGCAATATTGGACTAGAAAGAGCAAGTCCTTTGAACAAAAGTAATCCCACTCATTCCATTCATCAAAATCTTGTAGCGATACCACGACATGGAAGAAGCAACATGGGAAAGCGAGGACGAAATAAGGCAACGATATCCCCACATTTTCAATGGCAAGTAAGGAACTAAAATGGGGAGATTTGTGACATCCAAATTCTCATTAACAGAATAGCGAGCCTCGAATGTTTGACGATCCACGCTACATCATTGAACTTGTCACCGGATCACGCCATTTGTGCCTTCATCGCATCACAACAAGGACATGCCACCTTAACTCATCCCTGTCATTAACGAGCCATTTTTGCCTCACTCGCAACGCGACCACATCTCCGCGACGCCAACTCAATGCCACGTTAGCCACAACATTGCCATCGAATGCTTCCGCCACCTCCGAGCAAACCACCGCACGGCCACCTACGCTCTTCATGCGACAATACCTCACATTCCACCGTCTTCTTTGCGTCGCTAATGGCCACGTCCGCCCACATGTCAAGTGCCTTGGATGCTGAGTCAACCAGCACCGCACCATTTGGTGCATCTCCCCTCGTAGGTAACAACCATCACAAGCGGTAGAAGGAGGAGACCAAATTTAAAATTAAAATCAGCCCTTCCCTCCATTCATTCTCCCTTTAAAACTCCACCTCAGCATCTCCTCCTTCACGACCGAAGCTTCTCTTTCACTTTCTTTGTTTTCGCCATTACCGTCCTAGTTTCAGAGGCCCAACTCAACCAGCAAGAATGCCTTAGCTCAATCCTCGCTGTCTCGTGCCGTCACTTCAACGTGACATAGACCACCGAAGCACAGATTTCAGTTCGGGACTCTCCAACCACTATCCAAGGCATGACACCACTTAGGACCGAAGCAAGTGAATTACTAACATTTATACTACATAGGTTATTTCCGTACATCGAGGTTGATTTCATCGAGTTTTAGTTGCCTCGATTGAATTAATGCTTGATTATGTTCATCCAAGTTTTCGAGATATTTGTGTTGTTAGTATTTTCATAATTTAGTACCTTGAGTATGTTAATATGTTGTTGAAATGCTGGTCGTGGAGATTTTAGTGCATTTGAGTTTGAATATTGCAAATTGTGGATGGAATCCAGGATGTGATTACTTTAAGGTTCAATTTACTGTGCACGGTGACTTTGCCAATTTTATATCGATTTTTGTGATACAAACTTGATGGGACTTTCTAACGAAAGTTGTTCATTTTGACTTGTTCTATGACATACTTAAAATTTAGATTTATCAGACTTTGTATGTGCAAAATATATTTCAAAAACTATGTGAGTCTGAAATTGTTTTTATAAGCCTTTTCCAGACCTGTGTTTAGTTTCCATTTTCTACCGAATTTTTGACAAACAATTTGGACTAGTGTCTTCATAAAAGATTTATACCACATCTTAAAACTATAATGTGAAATTTTTCCATGATTTTTGGAGTTCATTTAGATGTCCAAAATGCAATTTCCTTACCCAACTGCAATCTGGATTTGTGCTCTATTCTGATCCAAACTTCAGAAAATAATTGGAACCTGTACAAGCTAAACCGGACCCGGAAGAATCTCATACACGTTGAGTTAAAGTTTCATGATTTTTCAAACAAAAATTTGCTTGGTAAATGCCACTGATTTCAAAGAATGGGTGAACTGCCAGGACTTTGGAATTTCCCTTTTGCACTTGTCTTTTGGCGGATACTAAATAATTGACCATCCTACATCATTTTTTCTGGTTTTCAAATGAACAACGGATTGATGATTGGGAAATTGAATGGGTCTTTGTGTTTTAACTCATTGGACGACATGTTTCAATTGCATTATGGAATTGCTACACCATGGGATGAGTATGTGATTTGCGAATGCCATCAGTCTTTGGGACGACAATGCCTCAAATGTTAGAAGGGATGCTTGGAGGGGTAATCGGGTTCTCCGAATGCTGGGGGTATAACACAGTTCCCCCAAATGTCCTTGTGATGCCGAATGGGTGCAGGATGCCTAAAGGGTAATGGGTCCCCAGAAGATGGTGATAGTCAATTCATAGTAAAGATGATTAATTGTGATTTCAAATTTTATTCAACTTTAGTTGGGTTACTATTTTCAAAGGAAACGTTTTTCCATTTATTATGCCGATTTTGAGAAATGTTCTCAGGTAAGTTAACTTCAAAGCAATCTTCTATATTCTATATTTAAACTTCCTCACATGTACTATTATTGACACATGGGATATAGATTGGTTAGTAGTTTACTTGCTCACTTGTGATTGGTCATTATTTCTCATGTCAGTAGTATTTTAGGAAGACCGGACCAAGATATGAAATTGATATGACACTCATTCAACCCTCAAGAGAGCCTTTGAGGTCTTTAAATAAACTAGGGTTTGCAACATCCCTCCAAATATAGAAAAAAAATCAAAACAGTCATTTATTAATTTTTAATAAAAGATCCTCTACCCCCATACAATGTCCTTTACCTCGACCAATTATTCATCGAAACCTCATTTTCACTAATCAACAATTGAGATTTATCGAATTACCAAGGTGTTTGACACATAAATTTTGACTATCTATTTAGTTGACTTTTGCTTAAAAATTAGATATCAACCTTAGTCCATAGACAAAAATACTAGTTAAATTACATAAAAATATTAGGTGCAATATAATATCGCATTGGAGTTAAAGGACTTAAGCAAGGGAGTTCTGAGCTTAATTTAATTTTGGAATTAAGCTGGCGAGACCACAAAATTTGGCCAAGCCTATTAAAAACCTATGTTGGTAGAGATTAGCGTGTGGATTACTAAAATTTGCGACGATTTAATTCTTTGATCAAGCTTGGGAATCAAAAGGTTATATATTGTAAAATTTTCGGCCACCAAAAGACAATAAGAAATATTATGGGTTCAGTCTATGGCCATGTTCACGGCAAGATGGAAAGAAAAGTAACCATATTTTTTACCATACATGTGTATTAATTCCCTAAACGGCAAAAGGAATATGCACACTTGGAAAAGTTTAAATTATTTGCTTATTCAAGAATTGGCTTATAAGGGCAAAAATAGTCCCTTAACTTTGGCACAAAGTGCAATATGTTGAACTTTAAATTCATCCAATGTGAATTCTGAACTTTAACCCAATGTCATCTCACAACTTTTAATTTGTTCATGTGATCTTTTGACTTATGGTAAATTTTAATTTAGTCCTTGAATTGTATAAAAATGTTCAGTATAATCATTCTATTAATTTAAGTTCAGAAATAATATTGAATATTTTTATACAGTCCAGGGACTAAATAAAGTTATCAAAAGTCTAAGGACCACATTGAAAAAATTAAAAATTTAAGGACGACATTATATATAAAGCTAAAGTTCAAGGACCACCTTGAACAAATTTTAAAATTCATGAATCATGTTACACATTCACCCAAGGGACCATTTGTCATTATCCTTTTGTGAAGGCTAAAGAAAGAAGACAGCATACAAAAAACACCAAAGGACTGCACAACACAATATACACGATCCATACACGTTTAAAGAGGGAAAAGAACTCTTTCCTCTCCGCAGCCACCTGCGTGCAACAAACTCCACGTGTTGCTCGTCTTTCCGACGAATGTTTGATCAACTCCTCAGTCCGATGCCACATAAATAATTTCGCTGCACTGCTGGCAGCTGCTGTCCGGCAACATCCTAACGTTGCGGCACCGCTGCTTTGTCGCGACCAGTCCCATCGCTGTGCACCAAGACTCCTGTCCAATTCCGACGCCATCCAACCACGCCTCGCTGTTTCACTCAAATATCATCACCACCGGCGAACTTCCTGGGTAACTTTCAGCGTCCTTGACTTTTTCTGTAGGTTTTCCGGCGACTAAATTTTGGGATCAACATCCTCGAACAGCACTTAAGTCCCCTATTAACGTTTTTTCAGCAATCTCGGCATCCTGAAAGCCTACTATCGTGCGTCCCAGCTCAGCATAGCCAAGCGCCATTGCCGTCTCCTCACAGAGCTCACCTCCTTCGTCGTGGCGGTGAGCCTCTTTCTGCCCCTCGCCGTTACCGCTCCATCGCCGGTTTCGCTTGCAGCTGGCCTTTTACTGGTTCCAGTTCGTGTCTCACCGGTCACCGTGATTCTCCTCCCCACCGGTCCCGTTTTGGAGACACATCTTCCGAATTACGTAACTTTCCGAACCCTATCCAATTACAATAATTCATTGCCTAATTTGCAATCACTGAAATCTCTCTCGATTTGCTTGAGAATTTTATGCGTAATTCAAGTTAGGAAATTGCCGTTTTGAGTATTGCATGAAAATTCGATATTTAAGAATTAAGATCGGGCTATCGATTAAATTTGTTTCCTATTTTAAGTTGAATGGAATATTTGAGTATGTGGGTTTAAATATTGCATGTTAGTAATTTAGTGAACTTTCTTATTTTGAGACTAAAAAAAACTGCATTCATATTAGAATAAATCGCATTCGTTAGTTATTTCCTATTTTAGAATTGCATCTCTAGGAGCAATGTAGCAATTTAGGAAATTTCCTAATTTAAAATAGTATTTAATTTAAATTATTTCCTAAGCTCATACTTTAGGCAGTTCCCTATTTTAACTTTAAAAGAAAATCACAAAAATAACATGCACATAACATATAGAATTTGTTGCATCTATTATACACTTACCATGTCACCATTATTGTCATGTCATCATTTGTCGCATCGTCATTGCAATGTCATCATGTCCATGTCATTTAGTAATTGCATTTTTAGGGGTACATAAGTTAAACACTTATCTTGTTATGATAATTCATGTTAATTTTACTTGTCATCAAAATTAGATCTCACACTCATACTTTAGAAATAGATCGTATTTCATGGATTGCACATAGCCTAATTATTTATGGAAAATCCAAAAAGAATTCATTATCATTGCATTAGAAATGATGTTCACGCTAGGCATGATATTTTTATTATCACTTTACAGATATTTGTTAAGTTACTCATGGTAAGGTTATGCTTTGCTTTGCAATGCATTGAGGTTAAACCATATTTCTAGCAATTTATTTATGTATTCGTGATTATTGAGGGTTACAGTTTTTAGTACACACCCACATGAATGCCCATCACTTGTTAGTGGTTTAGGATTAAAATTAACGTTGTTAAAATAAGAGAAAAGGTACCCAAAAGGTTTCTAATTGACTTATAATAGATTAGTGGCAACCCTTAAATAAATTAGTTGCATGTTTTAAGTTGATTAAATTAAAACCTGAAAGTCGCAGCAGGTGTGGGGCTTGATTGACTCTGTGCTAAGTTTTTTGGTTTAGTAATCTATTAGCCTTCCTCTTGGTGATTCGCCTCCGGGAAGGTCGCAACACAAGGGAAACATCTATGAGATAGATCCAAAATCCCTCATTTAAAATAAAAATAAAAATTGAGACAAGATCAGCATTACCTGGACAAAACATGACCCTATATTTGGAAACTCCAGCAGTGAAAGCAAAAGACTCATTTCTAGACATGGACAACAAGGAAACTCAGAGAGAGAAACACTTTGTGCTGGTTCATGGGGCTTGTCATGGAGCTTGGTGCTGGTACAGAGTGGCCACTCACCTCAAGTCCTCAGGCCACAAGGTCACTGCCTTGGATATGGCCGCTTCGGGGATCCATCCAAAGCAAGCTCAAGACTTGAATTCGATGGTGGAATATGTCGAGCCTCTCTTCGAATTCTTGGAGGGTCTTCCTGAAGAAGAGAAGGTGATTTTGGTAGGGCATAGCATGGGAGGGCTCGTCCTTTCAATGGCCATGGAGAGATTCCCTGAGAAAGTAGATGTTGCTGTTTTTGCAGCTGCTTTCATGCCTGGTCCTGAGCTCAGTTTTCACTCCATTCAAGAGGTATGTTGTTGTCCTCTCTCTCTCTCTCAGCAAGTCTATTTCTCGTGTGCTATACAATGAGACATACGGCAATACAGACTCGCTCTAGAGCTAGCTGGCGGTTAGGGAAAGGTTCTTGAAAATGTCCAACAATAGACAAGAGGCCGTGGAAAATGAACACAAGGGCAAGATTATTAAATGGACCGGATGTATGTACCAAAAAATAATGTGAAACATTGAGTCTACTAGATTCATGCGAAACTTTGATGTGGACTAACGGATAAATGGTCCAAATTCTTTTTGGGGGCATGAAATAATTTTTTAAAGAGACATCGCCGATGTCATCATGGATGCATGAGGATAAATATGTTAGGATTCAACGTACAATCACAAGAAAATAGAGAGAAGCAAAAAAGATAATTCAATATACAAGATTTTATCCTGATTCACCATTAAATTAGGACTACATCCAAAAGAGAATTTCTCTATAATAAGCACCTCACACCTCTTTGTCACATCCTTTGATTACAAGAGAAAATATTATATATACCCCAATAGAATCACCATTGCGAGACCCTCTTGACATTCTTCACATTCTATCAATGAAGAGTAAGAAGGGAAAAGTGTCAAAAAAGTTCTAAGAATATTACTTTTGTGCCAAATTAGTCCTAAACCTTTTTATGGCATCAACTTGGTCCTAAACCTTTTGCTTGGTGCCAATTCAACCATTCTGGCTAATTTTGGCTAGACAACGTTTATGTGGACATCGATCTGGCCTATGTAGTATGGGTGACGCTAACATGAACAAGATTTAATAATATTTTAATATTTATTTAATATTTCTTTTTTTTCTAGTTGTTTTTTTGTACCTTTTCTTCTTTCTCCAACCAATCGCTAGACCTCATCAACTGACCAGAGGTGAAGGCTGGCAAGGTCGGGGAACCTCACCAATGGCTGCCAAGGCTCGCCAAAGCCTAGTGAGGTCAACCTTGCCGACTCTTGCCTTTGACCAGTCACCAAGGTCTAGTAATTAATTGGAAGAATGAAGGAAAGGGGAAAAAGAGATATATAAATAAATCAAAAAATATTAAAATGTTATTAAGGGTTGTCCATATTAGCACTGACTATACTACATAGGTCAGCTAGTATTCATGTTAGCAATATCTAACCAAAATTAGTCAAAATGATTGAATTGGCACTAGGTCAAAATGTTTAGCACAAAATTGGAATCAATAAAAGATTTAGAATTAAATTGATACAATGTAATTGGTTTAAGACTTTTCTGACACTTTTCTTGGAGTAGGAACCACTCCCCAACAAAATCTCTACTTGTATTTTCATCAAAATAGAGAAAAAGAATAGTTACTAATAAATGTAAATATGGTGATCCTGAATACAATCTCTAGGGGTATTGTCCACATTAGCCTTTGGGATATTTGCATTGTAGATGATCTGTTGTGAGCACAAGCTCTTTATACCCATTGACTACATTTGGTTGTTTAGATTTCTAAGTAGAATATGATTGGATAAGATAGGATATGAAATCAAAAAAATTTACCATATCATATTCACTGTCTAGTGATTGTAGTAATAAAGTTAAATATATTCACATAATATCATCTATATTATTTAATATAAACAACGTATCAATATACATAAACTAAATTTTTAAAATTTTTATCTTGACTGGTAAACGCAGCCATAGAAAATTCCTCTTAGTGTTGCTAGCTGTTCAATACTTATGCCTTTCATTAAGAGGTGACTATTGTCATGCCAAGAACAACGTTAGATTAAAAAAAAAAAATGATAGGTTGAATGCAATATTATTAAAATGATGTAGATAGGTTCTTATTGACTGCTTGAATAGGACCACCTATTTAAATTTAATTATTCACGAATCCATCATTATCCACTTATCGATTTGTAAAGGAGTCTTCGCATGTATCTACTGAATGTCTCAAGATCAAGATCAAGGGATTATAAACTTAAATACAAGAGGAATGGGTTTTAGATACTTAGAAAGACGAATAGAATGAGCACTATCATCAAATGGTAGGTATATAGTTTCTTAGGAGAGACCTAGGACAAAGACTAATTAATAGATTATCTATGTATGAAACAAGTAGTCAGTTCAATGTGTTTCTGATTTCGGCTTAATGTCCATTTGATGTCAAGTTATATAATCGCACAAATTAGACTAATTAAATTTAGAACGTTGTCGTTGTTTATTTCCTTAGAAGATGACAATAAACTTATTGAGTCTTCAGTGGCTGATATGCATTCTCCTTTCCTTATTCTATTTTTTTTTTCCTTTTTTTCATTTTCCTTTCTAGTGGAAAAAGACCTATGCAACGCCGATTGTATCGAAAGTGCTTTTGCACGACATTATTGAACGACTCTTTTAACTGTATTACCCCTGCGAGTCTATATAGCATGATCGCAGAGACTCGGCACGCGCTTCCAATGATGGCCATGCACAACCTCCCACTTCCATGTCATTTGGATATGATTTACTCTCTTCCAAGCTCTATCAACTCTCCCCACCTGAGGTTAGTGCCTGAATCTTCTTCTTCTTCTTCTTCTTTTTCATTTCTGGGTTTCTCTATGAAAGACAATCATTTGCATCAGCACTTAGCAAATGGATAGATGACGTGAAAAATGTATTTATATGACAACGTTGCCTAGATTGTGGTTTGCTATGGGTCGAGGTAAGGAACTGGGCATAGTAGTGACAAAATGGGCCAATAATGCACTTTTTAACTCGAATTTGTTGGGTTAGACCCAAAAAAAAAGAAAAAAAAAAGCACGAATTTGTTGGGCCAAGTCGTATGCGGTTGGTTCATAAACTAGGGTTGCGGTTTGTTTTGAGGAATCGATCAGAATAACCCCCTTTATCATAGGAAGATAATAGTACGTTTTGTAGTTTTATTTCCTTCGAGATTACAACTTCAGGGCACTGTGTCAACTACAAAGTAATCAAATAGAGGAGTCACGGATCACACTCTACATGATTTTTATGAGTACAATAATTATTTATTAGACTAGAGAACTACGCTACAAATCCTAGATTTATCTAGGTGTATGTTTGTCTCAATTTAATTATTATGTGATAGGAATGATAAAATCGGATTGCGATTCTCATAGGAGTTATCAGTGGTTAAGGTAAAAGTGATATACGATATCATTTAGTTTGAAATTTAACGCATGTACTTTGATTCGCTCCCGATGAATAATGTGCAAATGTCATAGGATTTGACTCTGGCATCCTACTTGGTGAGGCCATCTCGTCTGTTCCCTAATCAAGCGAAGATGATGGAGGAAGTAGCTGTGACGAAGGGCAAATACGGCATCGTCCGCCGGGTGTACATCGTGTGCGACCAGGACCTCATCATAACGGAAGGCTTGCAGAGATGGATGGCGGAGATGAACCCGCCAGATGAAGTGAAAGTGATCTCTGGGGCCGATCACATGGTCATGTTCTCTAAGCCACTGGAGCTTCATGATGCTCTTAAAGAGATTGCTGAACGTTATTGCCCTTGAGATCTGCGGCCATGCGAATTCTCTCTATCACCATGAAAATAAAGTTGCATTGGTCTAAGGCATGGTTTGAATCATCTTATTTCCATGCAACATATAATAAGATTATTTGAGTTTGAACTTGTTTGCAAGAATCAATGATCAAAAGTTCAAAGCTACGGTAGTAATTTGTCGGAAATTACTCAATGTTATTGCGATGGAGCATGAAATCATTTGTCATTTGAGCAAGGCGTGGAAAAAAGCTTCAGTCATGACATAATCGAGAATCTGTTATCTCTTCATGCACCGGATTTCGTTTCTATATGAAGTGCATGGCCCTTGCGCTGCGCGCAATAGGGGTGTTGAGCCAACATCGATCACCATCGCATTTGTAGTATTCTTTATTGAAGATTCAACTCGAATTAGCTTCATCACGTGACACCTATACTGCTAAGGGCAGGTCCAAGAGGGGACCTAAATCCAGGATAACGTCACGTGGACACTTGAGTTGTCTAATCTAATACTAATTGAAGAAAAAGACTTCTATGAGATACAGAATTCTTTAAGTAGATAATCAATTAGTGTCATAATAAACCTTTTCTTAACGGTACATGGTCACGAAATAAATTAAATTGAATACAAAAACATACCGTTTAGCAAACCGACTCATCAAATTTTCCTTCATTTGATTTTATTGTGGAAATTATTGACATTTACATGCACAAACACATAAGTTACCTTTTCTTGAAGTAAAATATGTGGAAAATTCCAAATACAGACTCGAGAATGGATCATTATCTCAAAAAAGGGGTTCGAGATAGACTTTGTGTTGGGAATAACGGATCCCCGAAAACCGGATTCGACACTAAATCGAACCCCTAAAGCAATGCGGAAGACGAAGCCCGGGAAAAACACGTATCATCGATCGTAAAGCACACCACGTATTCAAGCGTACCTTGTTAGCCACAGATTAGACACCAATGCCGAAGATCGATGAAGAAATTCTGATCTGATGATGTCAATTTGCCTTGAAAGGGAAATGGCGTCGCCTTAAGCGTTTGGAGGCATTGAAAGGGAAATGGCGTCGCTTTAAGCGTTTGGAGGGAAAGAGAGAGTGAGGACCGTACGTTAAAATGGCCAAAGGGTGCGTTCTCTCTCTCTCTCTCTCTCTCATCCCTTTTATACGTTCCCTTATTAATGGGCCCTAATTCCGTGGGCCGGGCTTTTAGGCCCAACATGAGCGGACGGGCCTTAAGCCCATCTCATATAAAACCATCATCTCCCACTCGCATATGGTGGGCTGAACAGAATTCTCTTTACCTCTCTTCAACATTCATACCGGTGAATAATCCGTGCGACCAACATACTTTGAGAGCCCGTTGCCATACATCTGTTAGGAATATATAGCAGTTCATAATAGGCATCACACTCCGAGTAGATTTAGTATGCAGTACCCTAGATCGATCGATCACATTTATATCTCTCTTGATCTCTTTTAAACAATGATATATATATATATATATATATATATATATATATATTGTATTCACAATTATGATTATCACAAAGACAGTAATAATTGGTTAACCGGTGAATACAAAACTACAATGTGATTCTCCAAAATCGATTTTCCTCTTTCCTTCAAACTCTCAATTTCAGTTTAGCTTGCTTTTCTAGATATGTCCCATTAGATCGAATCAAACTCATGACCATTGGCAATATCCTAAGATAGCAAACACTAAATAAAAATTTTGAGAATAAATAAGAGTCATGAGGGGATTAAAAAATTAAGGAACTCTTTTCCTCAAGAGTCTCACACGACATAAAAAGTTGAGATCAAACTTTTGCCACTCTTATTGGTCGTCTCATGCATACGTAGTATGAAATATGTATTACGGCAATAACTTCTTTCCCATGGAGCGTATGTCTACACCTTCAATACCGTACAGATGATAGTTCAAACATACATAATGTCTAACTTGAGTTCACGTATCTACTCATTCACAAAATTCATCAGAACTCACATCTGGCATCATAGACAGATAAAGTAAAATATGTGGGGTATTTTACTTTCGGACATAGTAAGTATTACGTCCTCATCTTAACACCCAGTTAAGGCGACATACATATTTTAAGCTTGAGCTCTCGATTATCACCTAGATAATAAGCTTAAAAAAAGTATCATCTCTATTTATCACACAGTAAATAGAGGCGATTACCCGTGTGAGTGGGCTAATCTTATATTTGTCCGACATACTTTCTCAACTTAAAATAATACACTAAGCATTAAGATGCATAAAGATCAAACAAAGATACATAGGCATTAATGATGAAAAACACAAATTCATCAAATGTGAACACTTCAGGGAAGTTACAATCCAGTACATCAGACTCTACGCAATCCTAGAGATTTTACATAGCCACAAAACATATCTCTAGGTTTTGGCTTTATCATAGGATCTATTATCATTTTATGCGTAACATGTACTGTAAGTTCACATCTTTTCATGCAATCATATTCTTGACAAAATTATACTTGGTATCTATAGGTTTGGTCTTGCCATGATATTTTGGATATTTGGTGTACACTTTTGCTGCTTGGCTATCACAGTTAACCAACAATGAATTTGCAGCACTTCTAATAACACCTAAATAATCCAAAAAATCTCTTAAGCCAAATATCTTCTTTTATTGCTACTGATAATGTCACATACTCAATTTCAATCGTGGACAAGGCTACACACTTTTGTTTTTTACTACTCCAATATATGGTGCCATTATTCGGTAAGAAAACAAACCCATAGGGAGATTTTCTTTCATCTAAATCTTCTCCCCAATCAGCATCAGAATAACATTAGAGTCGCAGATCATTTTCTTAATAACTCAACATATAATCAGCAATCCTCTTTAGATACCTCAGTATTCATTTAACGGCTTTCCAACGTGCTTGACTTGGATTGGATTGGTATCTGCTCACCATTGCAACTGCAAAACATATGTCAAGTCTTGTACACATTATAGCGTATATCAAGCTTCCAACAACACTAGCATAAGGAACATATTTCGTTTGTTCCTTCTCTTATGGAGTCCTTAAACATAGTCTATGGCTCAATCCTTCACATTTTGCAATAGAAGTGTTTATGGGTTTACAATCTCATATCTTTCAATTCAAAATTGGAAGACAACTAACTTTTGACAGTATTGACAAGCTCCAAATTGCTTCCGGCAATTAATATATTATCAACATATAATGATATGATACAAAAAAAAAAAAAACATATAATGATATGACCACAAATTGATCTTTGGATCTTTTGATATATATACAATGATCCTCATCTATCATTGTAAAATCATATGCCATTATGGCATTATGAAATCGTATATACCATTGTCTTGACGACTGCTTAAGGCTATATATTGATCTCAAAAGTCGACATACATTTTCTTCTTGGCCTTTCACTATGAAACCAGCAGGTTGTTCCATATATATTCATTCCTCTAATTCTCCATTGAGGAAAGCAGTCTTTACATCCATTTGATGTAACTCAAGATCCATACTAACCACTATTGCCAGAATTATGCGAATTGAGGTAAATCTCACTACAAGAGAAAATGTTTCTTCATAGTCAATTCCTTCTTATTGATTATACTCATTCGCCATAAGGCGAGCCTTATGTCTTTATATCGAGCCATCAATTTTATGCTTTATTTTGAGAACCCACTTGTTCTCAATAGATTTATGCCCTATTGGAAGATCAACCAGTTCCAAACTTGGTTTGACTTCATTGACTTCATTTCCTCTTTCATTGCATGAATCCATTTTCCCTTACTAGGGCAATTTAGAGCCTCATTAATATTTCTTGGCTCATTCTTATCTTGCGGAGCAATCATAAAAGTTTCCCCTTCAATGTCAAAACGTCGACGGGGAATACTTTGGCGACTTGTTCGCCGTATGGGAGATTGTACACTTAGCACATCATTCCCCATTATGCTCCCACTTGGATTAGATAATGATGACGTCGTCTCATCATATGGTTGCAATTGAGAATGAGTTGAATCCAATTCATCACTTCTCATATTACTCTCACTTGGACGAACTCCACTAATATTATTATCTTGATCCAAGGTTTCAAATAGGGAGTGATCTTCTCCTATTTCGTCCTTCTTAGGAGATTCATCCACTAAGAATGTGATATCCTGTGATTCAAATTCAGTTATACTCTCACTTTCCTGCTCACCTATGAACACATACCCTTTCGAGTATTCAAAGTATCTCATGAAAATACTCTTATTTCCTTTGGGACCCAATTTCCCAAACTTGCGAGAGGACTCATGAGTATAGGCAGCACAACCCCATGGCTTAAGAAAACTTAAGTCCAGTTTTCTACCTGTCCATAACTCATATGGAGTGAAAATAACTGATTTCGAAGGCACCCAATTAAGTATATAGGCAGCAGTTAACAATGCATCACTCCAAAAGGTGATAGGTAAGTTAGCATGTGCCATCATAGACCTAACCATTTCCATTAGGGTTCTGTTTCTTCTCTCTGCAACACCATTTTGTTGAAGAGTATATGGAATAGACAACTATCTTTCTATTTCTTTTTCATCACATAATTTTCTGAACTCATCAGATAAATATTCTCGACCTCAATTGGATCTCAATCTTTTATTTTCTTGTTTAATTGATTTTCTGCCAAATTCATAAACCTTTTGAAACAACTTAATGCTTCGGATTTATGAGAAATCAAATAGACATATCCAAATCGAGTATAATCATCTATAAAAGTGATGAAATAAACAGCTCCATGCCTTCCTTTCACATTCATTGCACCACAGACGTCAGAATGGATTAAATGCAGAGGAAATTCAACTCTTTTACATTTTCCAAATGGTTTCCTTGTCGTTTTCCCTACTAGGCAATGCTCACATATGGGCAAATCGACTTTTTCAATGTTGTCCAATAGGCCCTCTTTGGCTAGTCTATTCATACATTATTGGCTAATATAACCAAGTCTAGCATGCCACACATTCACATAATTATCATATGAAGTAGAAGACGTGAAACAAGGGAATAACAAACATTGACATCACCACAGTCAACATTTAGTACAATAAAACCATCTAGAAAGTGACCACAACCATAGTAGTTTGTATCAAAATACAAATCTACACTTCTATTATGGAAGTTCATATTAAAATCAAACTTAACCAACACCAAAAACAGACATAAAATTTCGATGAATCTCCGGAGCATATAGAACATCATGTAGGAACAAGGTGCGTCCATCACGCATGTTCAATTGGCATGTGCCAATCCCTTTAACTTCATCTCTGGAATTATAGCCCACATAGATCCACTTAGTTCCAGTTGGTACTCGTCGGAATTCCACGAAGGATCCTCTATTTTTCGCTACATCGTTTGTTGCTCTTGAATCTACAGTCCACAAAGGATTGGATTCAGCCAATTATACAGAACTTGACATATAAGCAAAGTTCTCAAATGTATAAAAGGTGTTTACCTTCTTTGGCTCACGACAGTCGTGAACATAGTGACATTTCTTGTCACAATTGTAACACCTCACCCTTGACATTTTCTTCACTTGAGGACATTTTCCTCTCTTGTGTTGAATAACTCTTGATCTCTTGCAATAAGGACTTGATCCTTTGCATTCCCACATATGAACGAATCAATACGCTTGCGCTTAGAGCTCAAAGCCCTTTCTGAGCTAGAACCAGCATTGCAAATATCTATTTTCAGCTCACATGCCGTTAAGCAGTCCTCTATTAGCTCAAGGTAGCGCACAGCATCCTCAAGATCTTCCATAACATGGTCAAGAGCTTCTAGTGCTTCTTGCTTTTCCAGCACATATTGAATCTTCATATTCAATATTTCACAATTGTTGCCGTTCATATCAGCAATGCGTTCTTAGTTGCTGAAACTATCGATCTGAACACATCAGACATATATGCATGAATAATTAATGCTTATCATTTATGCATCCACTTTGCACAAATCCATCATATCAATGAATAATTTCAAGTAAGGTTTCAGAATCAAAAGGTCATTACGTTTCTAATCATCCTCCAAAAATCCTAACTTAAAACTATTATTAATATAATTGACTTATGCAAAATAAATTCTATGAAATTACAAAAACTTATATGAATTACCCACAGCTAACTACCTACAGCAATCAGCAATAACAGAAAGCAACATATAATAGACATCCAATAAAATAATAATGCTTTCAACTAATACAACAATTCATTGCACTAAGTAATATGTCTAAAAAAGAAATATCAACATAGAAAGAGATATTCACACAAAATAAAAAAGAAAAATCTCAAACTAATCTAAGAAATAAATAGGGAAGGTCCCTTCTAATCTATCAGTCAAAACATCTGGAAAAATTGAAGGCACATTTGCCAACCATGGAAAAAACTTTTGGAGAGATCTCATGTCGCCACCAAGGCACATTCACTCTGTGCTATGTGGCGCTCAATCTAAGGGTTGAAGTTTTGGCCAACTCAATCCTATAGTACTCTCTTACAAAAGCTTCCATTAGCCCCCTGTAACCCGGGACCACGTTGACCTCCCATAGCCGATCTAACACTGCTTGCCATTCAGGTGGAAAAGTGTTTATCAAAGCCGACACATTCTTAAAATCCGACATAAGATAACAATTTCAGATGATTTCCTGTATCATCTGATTGACCCTAACCACGTGTGATACTAAATCATCGTCATGCCACCGATAATCAACTAAACCTTTCATAAGCCTTTTAAGTCTAGCTCTTCCTTTGTCCATTCTTGGGATTACAGGTATCCGTGCATAACGCATTATATTTCTTGCAACAAATGCAGAACCAATAAATTGATCACTTATAATCCAATATAAACAAAATGGAAAATACATAATTTTCCATGATTTATGCAACAAATGCAAAATAAAAAATGGATTACCTCTAACCCACACAAACATAATTGAAAAAGAAACAAATTCTTCTTCTTCTTTTTTTCGGGTCAACGGTCAACGGTCATCGGACCAGTTGGGCCGATCGGGCTGGGTCGGACGAACCGACCGCACGTGCCGCGCGTGTGTGCGGGCTGACGTCACACAGACGTCAGCTGGCACGTGCCGCACGCGTGCACGAGCTGACGTCATGCAAACGTCAGCCGGCACGTGCCGCGCGCGTGCCAGGCGTCCGCAAGTCGGGTCGGGTCGGATCGCCAACGGGGTCGCCAGTCGGTGACCGCCCGGCCAACCGTTGTCGGCGCTGACGTCAGCGATGACATCATCCCAGCGGTTACCGACCGTTGGATGACGCCATGCTGACGTCATCACGCGTCGGTCCGCCGACCAGCGCGTGCCGGTTCGCCACCGGCGTCGCGCACATGCCGGTTCACCGACCGGCGCATGTGATGCATGCGCTAGCCGATGCCAGCGCTTCGGGCGCGTGCGGCGTCACCCGGCGGCGCACGACATGTCGCAAGACTCGTCTCGGTGACCTCTTTCACCAAGTTCCTTCATAAATTGATTTCGACTTACGAAAACTCAGAAAAAAGGACGAACAGTGCTCGGGTGTCGGGATTTCTCGCCCCGATCCGTACGGCCGAAAATTTTTGCAAAAAATCAATCAAAAAACATCAAACAGGTTGGGAAAACGTGAACTAGGGCTCTGATACCAATGTTGGGAATAATGGATCCCCGAAAACTAGATTCGATACTAAATCGAACCCCTAAAGCAATGCGGAAGACAAAGTCCGGAAAAAACACGTATCACCAATCGTAAAGCACACCACGAATTCGAGCGTACCTTATTAGCCACAAATTAGACACCAATGCCGAAGATCGAGGAAGAAATTTTGATCCGATGATGTCAATTTGCCTTGAAAGGGAAACGGCGTCGCCTTAAGCGTTTGGAGGGAAAGAGAGAGTGAGGAACGTACGTTAAAATGGCTAAAGGGTGCGTTCTCTCTCTCTCTCATCCCTTTTATACGTTCCCTTTTCAACCGGCCCTAATTCCGTGGGCCGGGCTTTTAGGCCCAACATGGGTGGACGAGCCTTAAGCCCATCTCATATAAAACCATCACTTTGCTTGAAATATGGTCTAAGTTCGTCAAGCAGCCAAATTTTCATCGGCGGACATTTTCCAGGAACTAGAAGATGCGCAATTTTATCCAAAATTTATAATTGAATGAAAAACAAAGAAAACCACCAAATTAAATTGATTAGATCCTTCCTTTTCAATTTCTACACGTTTTTCTGGTTCTTCCTCAAATTTCTTCTTCCTTTGTTGCTGCTCAAGCAAATCACTTTCTTCTTATCCTCATTAATCCTTGAAAGCTTCAATCCATCGTCCATCGTGTGGACTCCAATTTCACATGGAAAATTATCAAAAAAAGTAATAAATTTATTACAATTATACCAATTCAATCTTAATTTTTTTTTATCAATTAAGTATATTCAATTCAATCCTAAAATTTTATTTTTATCAATTAAGTCTCTTCGGTCAATTTTGACCGATTGACATTGATGTGGACTAGTTTTAATAATATTTTACTTTGTTTAGAAATTTTTTATTTCCTCTTTTTTTTTTTTTTTTTATCTTCTTTGCCCACAATGATCAGCAAGGGTTGCCACCCTCACTCGGCCTTGCCCAGATCAAGGCAAGGCCTGAGGGCCACGTACAAGATGGCTTTGCTAAGATTTTGGGCAAGGCCGGCCTCGCCATAGCCTTGCCAACTTTGAGTGAAGGCGACCTCGCCTATGGCTAGTGTGGCCATGGAAAGGTTGGCCTTGCCAAGATCTAGGCAAAGCCACCTTGCTAACCATTATAGGCAAAGAAGCAAAATCAGGAAGAAGAGAAAAAAATCAAAGTCAAAATCAATAAAATTAAAAAAATAATAATTTTATTAAATATTATTTATGTCAGCACTAGTCGGATGGTGGGCACTAGCCGTCATCCATGTTAGAGCCAGTTGGCCAAAATTGACCAGATAGACTAAATTGGCACAATTGCAAAAGGTTTAGTTTTGAATTTGCCAAAAAAAAAAAACTAAATTAGCACAATTGCAATAGGTTTAGAACTTTCTTGATAATTTTTCCCAATTTTATATCTCCAGCCTTGCAATCTCAATAGGTGACGCTAAGCAATGACAAAATCGAACAATAATGAAGTGGTCAAGGAAGGCATTCGGCTACAATAAGCTCCAGACCTCCGGTTTAAGTATGATGGAGAAAGTTCCACGGAATATAGTCAATTCAAGACAAACGTGATTCGCATGGATTAAAAAAAAAGGGCACCAAAGTTTTCTTCATGCGTTTGCACGAGGAGGCCGAATAAGAGAATCTGTTCGTGGGGGCCAGAGTCAACACTTTGACTCTGGGAACACGCGCACACACACGTACTTCATGCGTGAGTTTCTTTTCTTACCCACTAAAGAAACAGAAAGTAAGCCTCCCACGTGAAGGCTAAAGCGATGGTGGGCACATGCATAAAACAGAAAGTTTTTTTTGCAAGTCTTTCTTTCCTTTTTTTCGTAAGAGAAGTTGCGGCTGAAACCCTACGAGAAAAAGAAGGAGCCGCACGTTGTTGAGCTGAAGCGCGATCAAGAAAGAAGAACACAAATTCGTATATACGCGAACCAGGCATACGTAGAGCGTTGTATTTCGAGCTTGAACATGTGATAATTTTGTGTCGTGAATTTATATCATGTGAGTTGTTTATTTATAAATACTTTGGATTTGGGTTAAATCTAGGTGTATGAAACACTTGAGCGTTTGAGCAATTGTAAACTCCGATTCTCCGATTATGGTGAATTATTTGCTACTAGCTCTCCCCGTGGACGTAGGTATCGATACTCAGATCGAACCATGTAAATTTCTAGTGTCCTTATTATTTCTCGTTTATTTCTCTAACGATTTCGCATTGACGTAAATTGCAAGATCCTGTCGTTTTCACGTATTATATCCCAACAATAGGTATCAAAGCTTGGGGTTAAATTTATTGATTGTGATTTGGACCTTTGGCTTGTCTGATTATTATTTAGAAATTCTGTTATTGCAATTATATCTAAGAGGAAATCTGAAATTGAGAAGTTTAACGAGAGCAACAACTTTGTATTATGAAGCATAAAGATGCAGGCTTTATTGACAATACAAGGTTTGGCCAAGGCATTGGAAGGTGAAGATAAGTTGCTGAATATAATGAAAGCCTCTGAGAGGGTAGAGCTAATGGAAAAAGCAAAGAGTATAATCCTGTTAAATTTTTCGGATGAGGTCTTAATAGAGGTTGCTAAGGAGAAGGATGCCGCTGCATTATGGGCAAAACTTCAAGCACTCTATGGGAAGAAATGTTTAAACAATCGCTTGTACATGTTGAAGAAGATATTTCAATTTAGATATACTGAAGGTATGTCTATCAGAATCCACCTAGATGAATTTAATAAACTCATGTTGGATTTGAAGAACGTCGATAAGATACTTGATGATGAAGAGCAGGGCATGATGTTGTTAACCTCTTTACCAAAGTCATGGGAGCACTTTACTAATTCATTGTTGCAGAGGCATACAACAATTACTTTAGAAGAGCTAAAGTCCGCCTTATTCTCTGAGTGGTAGAGAAAGTTGCGTGATGACAGTCAGGCGCAAAGAGCAGCGCAAGCACGATTCGGGGTAGAGAACAAAAACGAGGGCCTAGTAGCAGTAGAGGTAAAAGCTGATCAAAATCACAACATAGAAAGTCCAAAGGACGCGTGAAGTGCTTTGAGTGTCACGAGGAATGGCACATCAGGAGAGATTGTCCAAAGCGGAGAAATAAAGTTGATAAGCAGAATGCCACAAGCAGTGTGGCAAATGTTGCCAAGGGGAGCAATGGTGATATAAAAGCTATTTTATGTGTGACTGCTACTTCGTCAAGAGACGAATGGGTGTTGGATTCGGGGTGTTCTTATCATATGACGTCTGATAAGAACTGGTTTACCACCTACCAGGCTGTAGATGGTGGTAGAGTTCTTTTGGGGAATAATGCAGTCTCTAAGGCTGTGGGGATAGGGACAATTCGGATTCGGATGCACGATGGGATGGTGCGTACACTGACAGACACGAGGCATGTACTTAAGCTCAAGAAGAACTCAATAAGAACTTTATTTCTTTGGGGAGACTCGATGACATTGGGTGTAGGTATACGGCTGAAGGTAGAGTATTGAAGATCTTTCAACGTGCCATGACAATGATGAAAGGGAAGAAAGTGAATACTCTCTTTCATCTACTGGGAGAGACTGTGACCGAAACCGCTGCAGTTTCATCAGGTAAGTCAGACTCTAACTTGACTCTATTATGGCATATGCGATTATGACACATGAGTGAGGCATGTATAATAATGCTGAGTGAAAGAGGGTTGCCAAATGGTCAAAAGACAGGGCAGTTGGACTTATGTGAGCACTAGATCTATGGGAAGCGGCACCAAGTTAAGTTTACTACAGCTATTCATTCGAGCAAACGACCAGTTTAATATATTCATTTAGACGTCCGAGGCTCATCTTTGGTTCCTTCAAAAGGAGGTGCCCGATATATGTTGACATTTATCGATGATTATTCAAAGAAGGTTTGGGTTTACTTTCTGAAGCACAAATATGAAGTGTTTAATCGATTCAAGAAATTTAAGGCATTGATTAAGAAGTAGTCAAATAAACAGATCAAGTGCCTAAGAACCGATAATGGCATGGAGTTCCATGGTAAAGATTTTATCGAATTCTGCGAGAAAGAATGTATTGTAAGACACCGCACAGTACCTGGGACACCATAGCAAAATGGCGTTGCAGAAGGGAAGAACAAAAATTTGCTTGAGTGAATTCGATGCATATTTTGCCATGTAGGACTTGACAAAGAATTTTGGGCCGAAACAGTGAACATGGCATGTTATCTGGTTAATCGATCTCCATCATTTGCTATCGAGTGGAAAACTCCTGAGGAAGTATGGTCGGAGAAATCTATTGATTACTTCAGATTACGTATATTTAGATGTCCTGCGTATGCTCATGCGAGTGATGGTAAGTTTGAGCCGAGGGCAAAGAAGTGCATATTTTTGGGTTATGCACATGGGGTGAAAGGCTACTAGCTGTGGTGCATCGATCCCAGATCACCTGATTTTCTAATCAGCATAGATGTTATCTTCGACGAGACTACAATACTTCAACGAATGAATTTTGAGACACAATCAGCAGAGAAGACAAATCAAGGTGTCATTAGTGAGGTGGAGCTTTAGGTGGAGACTCCAGAGACCTCGAAGGTAACAGAGGTTAAGACTGCAAATGAAACCGCAATTCATGAAGTTAGCGATAGTGAATAACCAGCAAAGCCGCAGTACACTATAGCCGCAAATAGATAGAGAATGCACAATAAATCACCGGTATGTTATGATTATATAGATATTGCTTATGCATTAACTGTAGGTGATGAGGTGGAGACAGATGAGCCTTCGTCTTATTCTGAGGCGATGGCTAGTTTGGAGTTGTTGTAGTGGCTAGGGGCTATGAGTGAAGAGATGGAATCACTCCATCGAAATCAAACATGGGAGCTGGTCAAAGTACCAAAGAGTCAAAAGATTGTCGAAAGTAAATGGGTCTTCAAACGAAAAGAGGGCATTCCCGGTGTTGAGGCAGCGATGTATAAGGCAAGACTTGTGGCGAAGGGGTATACATAGCGTGAGGGCATTGACTACAATGAGATGTTCTCTCATGTGGTAAGGCATATTTCTATTCGTGTTTTACTTGCCTTAATTGCTTCATAGGATCTCGAGTTAGAGCAACTAGATGTAAAAACTATGTTTCTTCACGGTGAGTTGGAAGAGCAGATTTACATGACGCAACCAAAGGGATTTGCTATTCTGGGTAAGGAATATCATGTTTGCTTGTTAAAGAAATCTTTATATGGGCTGAAACAGTCTCCTAGGCAGTGGTATAAACGTTTTGATGCTTTCATGACTAGTCAAAACTATTCTAAAAGTCAGATGGATAGCTGCGTTTACTATAGGAGATTGGAGAATGGTTCTTTGATTTATTTACTCTTATATGTTGATGATATATTGATAGCAATTAAGAATATGTCTAATATGATGTATAGAAGAGGCAGTTAAATGCTGAATTTAAAGATTTAGGTGCTACAAAGAAAATTTTGGGTATGGAGATTTTGCATGACAAAACTGCAGGAGTTTTACATCTATCTCAAAAGAAATATATTGAGAAGATCGTGGCACATTTTAATATATAGTCAGCAAAATCTGTAAGTACACCTTTAATGAAGCACTTTAAACTTTTAGATAAATGATCACCATAGACTGAGGAGGAGGAGGTGCATATATCCCGTGTTCCTTACTCTAGTGTCGTGGATAGTAATATGTATGCTATGGTGTGCATTAAGCCTGATATTTCACAAGATGTGAACGTGGTTAGTCATTATATGAAGCGTCTTAATAAAACTTATTGGGAAGCTGTGAAGTGGATCCTTAGATATTTGAAGGGGATAACAGATGTGGGTATAGTATATCGAAGGGATAACAATGGCAGTGAGACCATTGATTTTGTGGATTCGGATCACGTCGGTGACTTGGATGATTGCAGGTCTTTAGCAGGGTACGTATTTACACTAGCGGGTGGTGCAGTTGTTGAAAAGCGTCCTTACAAGATCACATTGCATTGTCTTCGACTAAGGCAGCGTACATGACACTAACCTTTGTAGGGAAGGAGATGATATGGTTACAAAGTTTGCTCTCGGACTTTGGATTAGAATAGAAAACTGTGGATATACACTATAATAACCAATGTACGATATATTTGACGTATAATCCAGTTTATCACGAGCGAACGAAGTATATCAACATCAGGTACCACTTCATTCGAGATGTCTTAGCTAAGGGTAATGTTATTGTTAAAAAGATTGCTTCAGCAAATAACCCAGCAGACATGATAACTAAGTTTGTTCCTTTGGCGAAACTCAAGTTCTGCTTAAGCTCTATTGGTGTTTATGAAGAGTGAGCACTCGTCAGGGCATTAGAAGAGCAGCATGGATGATGAGCACTGTAACTTGGCTTCAAACATCGAGAAAATGTGAAGAATTATTAAATTATGATTCGAGTTTGAGTATTTGCAAAAACACGATTTGCTTGGATAAAAAAATAAAGGACTGCAAAGTTTTCTTCACACGTCTACACAGGGAGGCCGAATAAGAGAATCTGTTCGAAGGGGCCTAGAGTCAACACTTTGACTCTGGGCACACATGCACACACGTGTTTCATGCTTGAGTTTCTTTTCTTACCCGATAAAGAAATGGAAAGTAAGCCTCCCACGTGAAGGCTAAAGTGATGGTGGGCCCAAGTCAAAATTTGATCTGAGCACATGTATAAAACAAATTTTTTTTTTTTTGCAGGTCTTTCTTTCCTTTTTTTTTGTAAGAGAAGTTGCGGCTGAAACCCTACGAGAAAAAGGAGCCGCACGTTGTCAAGCTGAAGTGCGATCAAGAAAGAAGAACACAAATTCGTACGTATGTGAACTAGGCATACGTAGAGTGTTGTATTTTGAGCTTGAACACGCGGTAATTGTGTCGTAAGTTTATACCAAGTAAGTTGTTTATTTATAAATAATTTGGGTGTAGGGTTAAATCTAGGTATGAGAAACACTTGAGCATTTGAACGATTGTAAACTCTGATTCTCTGATTATAGTATATTATTTGCTGCTAGCTCTCCCCATGGATGTAGGTACTGATACTTGGACCGAATCATGTAAATTTCTTGTGTCCTTATTATTTCTCGTTTATTTCTCTGACGATTTTGCATTGACGTAAATTGTAAGATCCTGTTGTTTCCGCGTATTATATCCCAACAACAATAGATTTAGGACTTTTTTATGCTTTTCCCAATTATTTACAACACAAATTCCTAAAATGAGATAAAGAAGATAAAAATAAGAAATATGTAAGGATAAACATTTATTTAGACTAATGACAGTATTATGCTCTACTTCCGTTGCCGAAAGGAAGACCGTTCGAGATGACAATTTTCAATGACTTCGTTTTGCTGATTATTCCCATACTAAAATATAATTAGATCAGTTTATAGGATTATTTTAAAACTTAAGGTAATTTCCTGCCTTCAATTGATTGCATTTAAGTAAATTATCTATATTCAGTACTTGACACATGATTGTATTCGTTAATTTCTACAATGATGTGTTCTTTTTGTAACATCTACCGAACATTATGTTAGCTCAACGTAGAGATGTTGCCTCGGATTCTTTTAGTTTAGCAGGTACAAAGAAAGGTCTTTTTGACCTTTTCCTCCCTTTGGGAGGGAAGTGCCTTGACATAAAAGTTGGAGCTTAGCTAGAAGTAGGAAAACGTCTCGACTTGAGCAAACCGAGCATGATACTCCCTGGAGAAGTGCTATTTCTCATTCTATTTAATACCAAGTGACGCAATTATAGACTATGCTTGTTCGGTTTAAGTATCCTCTCTTGAAAATTAACAGGAAAAAAGCAGCTAATGAAGAAATTATATCGCTAATGAGGTGAAGCAAGCTGAACACTTTTTCGAGTAAACTGATTGGGTGGGTTGTTTGGAAGACAAGGATGCTAGATTGTAAGTTGTAAATAATTGGTGAAATGGATATTCCTGATGCAAAGATTCTCCACATTATTCCAATAAAAACACTTGGTTGTGAATCATTCGTCGTTGTAGTGTTACCAAACTTGTTTTACACATTAATTTTCAACGCGAGTAGTTTCATTCATATAATTTTGGAAAAGTCAGTGATCGTTGTTATAATCTTCTATGCATATGGTCCAACTTCGAAAAGAACAATTTGGCAGTGATCCAAAAGTAGCATCGAAAGCGATGTCTATTGGAAGTAAAAAGGGAAACGCAAATGCGCCAAAGAACTATGAATAATGGCCGGTCGTTAAAATTTCATGCACGACCCTTCAGAGCTAGAGAATTAAAAAAAAAAAATAAAAAGGAAAATAAAACCTTCAATATTCTTGAAGCTCCTAGTAAAACTCCCAAAGTGAAGGCAAAGCCTATCAGAGGCCTAATCTGACCCGGTACTACACATGGATATCAGGGGAAGTGAGAGAAAGAAGCACTTCGTGCTAGTCCATGGGGCTTGCCACGGAGCTTGGAGCTGGTTCAGAGTGGCCACCCTCCTCGAGTCCTCAGGCCACAAGGTCACTGCCTTGGACTTGGCTGCTTCAGTGGTCCATCCAAAGCAACCCCAAGATTTGGAGTCCATTGCGGGAGTATGTGGAGCCACTTTTGGAGTTCTTGGGGGGGCTTGGTGAAGGAGAGAGGGTAGTTCTGGTAGGGCATAGCATGGGTGGGCTTGTCCTGTCAATGGCCATGGAGAGATTTCCGGAGAATATAGCTGTTGCTGTGTTTGCTGCTGCTGTCATGCCTGGCCCTGACTTTACCTATCACTCCATCCTTGAAGAGGTATCTCTCTCTCTCTCTCTCTCTCTCTCTCTCTCTCTCTCTCTCTCTCTCTCTCTCTCCACATAATGTCTACCGAGTGCTATGTGAATTAAGGAAAAAAGTGCAATATACTCTGAGATGAAGATGTTAAAATACTTAGAAGTACAAGAAAGAAGTCGTCCTACTTGCGGTTGCATCATCAGTTAGAAAGGAAAGATCAACTGATGAGCAGTATCATTAAGATTAGCATAAAATTTTCCATTCCAAGTAACTATGTTTCTCTTGATGATAATTTAGTTAAAGGAGCTTTCAAATTAAGCAAACAAGTATAATTGGTTGGTTCAGTGCGGGACTTAATGCGATATAAAGTATTATGAAGCTGTTATCTCGACGTGCTTCTTGCCATATCGAAGTTGAGATTATTAAGTAATCTAAATATGTGATGGCTACAAAAGATTACGCCCAAATTGGAGAGGAGAGGCCAGCCGCTAACTGATAAGAACTAAAATACTACCATCTCACAAATCTTTTATGTGGCACTCAGTTTGATGTCATAACTTTTCAGTCACTCATTTAACTTCTTAGCTTTCAAATTTCATTCATTCAAGTTGTCTTAACGACTTAGACAACTTAGATCGTCAGAAATGATGATGTGACCTTTTGTTACTAATAAGATTGCTGCTATTTGTTTTTTTTTTTCTATGTCATTTATTTTTCCAGCGATAAAGTGATTGGTGTAACTCAAACGAACGTTAAATTGAAATTTAAGGAGCTTAAAGAAATTATCAAAAGGTTGTGATACTAAATCAAGAGCCATGTGCAAGAACTGGAAGTTCGGATGTACTTTTTCACTTCATGGTGTTGAGGTGTTGTGCAACGCCAGAAAGAGGACCCAATCAAATGCAATGACTTCGTTTCCGGAGGATTGTCTATAATAGCAAATAGCTTCTTTTTTTTTTTTTTTTTGGTCGTACTATAACACCAAATAGTTCAGTCGTTGATACTGAAGCTCAATCATTATATGTACGTAACCATGTGATCGAGATATATTACTTGTTCATGCATCTCCATCATTCATTGCATTTCCCTTTTTGTCATATTGTAATACGTAAATATATGTATATGTATATATTTATTTGCATCATGCTCATTGATGTTACATTATCTTTTCATATGATCATAGCATTCTCGCAGAGTGGAATATAATATGGATCCAATGTACCGGTTTGATGATGGCCCTGAACAGGCTCCAACCTATATATCTTTTGGTTACGACTTCCTGGCTTCCAAGGTCTATCAACTCTCCCCACCTGAGGTCAGTTCACCTATTTTTTTTAATTTTCATAAAATTATCAACACTGAAAATTTGTTAAAAGTAATTAGTACACAAGAAATGAAATGGCTATATAAATTAGAACTTATCTCAATGCTTTTCTTTTCCTGTTCGAAGGACTTGACGTTAGCGTCCTACTTAGGGAGGCCATTTCGTCTCTGTCCTGATCAAGACAAGATGAAGGAAGAAATAGCAGTCACCCGAGGCAGATATGGCTTGGTTCGTCGAGTTTACATCGTGTGTGACCAGGACCTTTTACTAATGGAAGGCTTGTAGAGATGGATGGCGGAGAGGAACCCACCAGATGAAGTAAAGGTGATCTCAGGCTCGGATCACATGGTCATGTTCTCTAAGCCACTAGAGCTATGTGCTTCCCTTGAAGAGATTGGGCGACATTACTGTTCTTGAGATTTGCTATAGCCCATATGCCTTTTATCATCACATGGAGAATAAGGTTGATGAGGGAAAAGTAGGTTTGTTTCTTCAGAAAATATAAAATTGTGTTTTTTTTTTGGGGGGCGGGGGGGGGGGGGGGGATGATTTAATAATGTCGAGGGATTGGCTTTTACCTTCAATATAAACATAATAACACCTATTCTAGCAGTCGAGCATTTGCAGGTCCGAACTGATTGCTCAGCTCGTTAAATGCTATTTAACGGGATCTTCGTTATCCTAAACAGGCGCTTTGTCGTAGGAGATCGACCCACTTACCCATTTCAATCTCTGATGACGAATTCCCATCTCGGGTGGTAAACCTTTATGCTTTTTAATTGGTCAGTATTGACACTTAAATTTTACCATTTTACTTAAAACTTAATAACATACAAATTAGGAATTAGTCGCTAAAAAAAACAAAAGAAAACAAAAAGAAAAAAGAATAAAAAAAGACAACAAAAGAAAAACACAAAAGAGGACATGAGAGGGGCCGGGTCGGGCAGAATTTGGCTTGGGCCCAACCCGGCCCTCCGTTTTTCCTCTCTCTTGTGCGCGCCCGGCCCATTTCTCTTTTGGCCCGGCTTGTGCTTGTCTCTTCTTTTGCTTTAGCCGTCAAGACTCCGAAACCCTAGCTCAGAGAGGGAGGAGGGGGGGAGACCAAAACCAAAAACAGAGCGCTGCAGGAAGACAAAAAAAGAGAGGCACGAGCCGGGGGAGAGAGTGAAACTAGAGAGAAAAGTAGGAGAAGAGTACTCATGGAGGTGAGCCAAGGAGCCGAAGACCTCCCGGAATGTCCCGCCGCCACCGTTGAGCCGCCGACCGCCTCCAACCCCACCGGGACCTAGGTAAACCTTTTACCGAACACTTGGTGTGCAGCTTTTGAAGTCGAGCTGGCCGGAGCTCATTCCGTCCATTTTAGGCGAGCTCCGACCTCCCTAGGTCCTCGGCCAGGTCCCTATTTATTGTTGGTTGCTTTCTAAGAGTCTAAGGTTCACCTTGAGTCTTGGTCAGACCCGAAGCTTCTTGGTTCATGCGTGTATGCCACCTGCTTGCCGAAACCTCAATCTTCGTTCCTCTGTCTACAGCTCAGGCAGGGTTGTTAGGCTGCCAGAGGGGACGCCATCACATGGTCGGAGGAAGAGTATCGTCCTCCCCCCCCCCTAACTGAGGCGGCACCGTCGTGCCCTGGCTAGAGAACCGCCCATGTTGCACAGCGTCGCCTCCTCTGGTAGCGACTAGGTAGTCGTAGGCCAGAAGGGGGGCAGAGATCTGGCTTGTTCGGCCTCTCTCATCCTGCAAGCCGATAGCCCAGAACTGGTCTGGGTCGTGGGCCTATAGGGAGCCCTTTTTTCAAAGGGGTTAGGCCCATCAATCGGGCCCAATCCGCATTCAATTCAAGGCTCGACCGGGTCGGGCCTTGCCTTCTTCAGGTGGGCCGATCCGTCCGCCTCCCCCCCCCCCCCCCAAATGGGACCGAACCCAGGTCGGGTTAGACCGGACTGGACCCAATCCGGTCCAAAAAAATATTTTATTATTTTTTAAAAACAATTTCGAAAATTAAAAAATTAAAAAATTAATATTTTTAGAAAATCAAAATTTTCGAAAATTCAAAATTATGGGATTTGGTTAGGAATTGCTACGTTTTACATTTTTAGTGTAATTAGACCTTTATTTGCTCGTATATTAATTATGTCGCATGTTTCCAACATGGAAGAGAGAGGTGAGGGGTTCAAATCTCCACCTTCTTAGGGGGGATGGGGTGGGGACTCGTAAGTTTCCGGAGTGGGTTTTGACTCTCACGCCTTGCAAGAGGCAGGGCAAAAAGTCTAAGCGTGAGTGTAGAGTAGGAATAAAGTAGAGCTGACCAAAAAAAAATTGCATATCTAATTATGTTTAATTACATGTATTTAATTCTATTGCAATTATGATCTTGATAGATATAATTTTTATTTTAATGATTGCGCACTCGCATGATCACCTCACATGTTACTAGATAAGCATAAAATCACTCCAAACTGTCTAACAAAAATCATTTTATTAAAATGAACAAGATTAGGTACTGAAAGCGCACTAATTGGCTGATTAGTGTAATCAAGTCCCCATCCCTAGATTCTCTAGTTGCGTAGGAAGTGAGGCACGCTCCCATGCCTCACTTGGTTTCTAGCCGACCCCAATAGGCTAGTGGTAACTCCTTTTGTGCAAAATTCCTAAAAATATACCAATGTCACGTGAGATATGGGCTTGGGAGAGCCCACGCCTAATCATGGACCTTAGGCTCGTCCTTTAGGCAATACCCCTAAAGTTGTTCCTTCCCCCAGAGGGTAGGTCGCGACAGTCAGTACAAAGACTTTTATTCTCGAAGAACAAAGTCGAGGGTTTTGTTATAAGTGACGGGAGATTTCCCATTCATCCACAAGTGCTCTTGTACACTATTTATCATCTCTATTGTTGATCATGTGAATGATTATTTTATTTAAGTACTAGCTAAATACATAAATGGTTGATATTATGTCACGCCTTGATCCTCGGGCATGCACCCATCCTTGACTTGGTCAATATAATAGCAACGTCCCAGGACGCATTCCCAACCCATTCTTTTTAATACGCATGTGGAAGCATATAATTAATCCACAAACAATAAAACAATGAGATAGAAAAGTAGGACTATATTTTTCGAACATGAAAAACCATAACCATACTTTTATACAATACAAACCACATAGTATATATTCCATTACCAAAAAAAACAAAAAACCACATAGTATATATTACAATACTATTCACGAAGTCTGATCTATCATACATCAGATCTTGACTTAAGCTTTGCAAAACGGGGTGAGGTCTCAGTCTTCATCCGGGTCATACTCTGGGTCATCCTTGGGATTCTCTTTGAACTCCTCCTCCAGTTCCTCACCAGGGTCCTCCTCTTCTGATTCTTCCTCCCCGGGTTCCTCCTCCCAATTCTCCTCTAGGTATATCTCTTCTTGATCAATCCCTTCTTCTGGCATACTCCAGTTGGAGTCTACTACTAATTATTTAGGAGAGTTGGTGTCACCCTCGAGCTTGGGATCTCTAGCATCAATCACTACTCCATCCTAGGGATCTACCAGTCCTTCTCCGAACACTTCCTCTAAAATGAATAGAGATACATCACCTTCTAGTATGGGACATTCCCTTCGCCCATCATGATACTCATGGTACCACGACCAATATTCGTGAGGCCTTAGGTCATCTTTACCCACGTCAACCCAGATTGTCAACTTAACCATGACATACTCTGGTCCTTCTGGATTAAGGCATATCGGGAAGTGAGTTTCTATCTCAATGACTTATTGGAGTATACCAAAGTGCATGGGAGAATGAGGATGTGGAGATGCTGCCATCTAGGGACCTGAAATGTGATCTTACAACCGGGATGAGACCACGTTTCAGCGAGTTCTACCCCCAAAACCTGATTAGGACGCTAATACACCCTAGAGGTTGCCTAAGCACAATACGAGTCAGATGAATTACCTTAACCTCAATTTCATTCCTACAAGTCAGTATACATATCAAATATACACTATCACATCATATCACTAAATCAGATCGAATCATCGATCAATCGACCTAGTCGATTACATATCAAGCAGACCATTTTCTGGTCATTTCAATCCATACTATTCATTTTCCCATACGGTATATATCTAGTCACCGAGCCACATGTATTCTCTAAGACAACATACTTAGTCACCAAGTCATGTGCAGTTTCTAAGGTGACATGTTTAGTCACCAAGCCCCGTGCATTCTCTAAGGCGACGTATTTAATCACCGAGCCATGTGCATTCTCAAAGGTGATATACCAAATCGCCAAGCCACATGCATTCTCTAAGGTGACGTATAAGGTGACGTACTAATCACCAAGTCATGTGCTATCCATAGGTGATTTATTTAATCTACAAGTCACGTGCATTCTCCAAAATGACACTCTAGGTCTTTGACCCACGTATTACGACTCTCTTTCTCATTACTTTATATTAAATCCATAGGTCACGTGCATTCTCCAAGACGACCTTCTTGGTCTCCAAGCCACATAATACAACTTTCTTTATCACCACTTTATACAACCTATTAAAATATTAATGGTGTTGTAAATCCACGTTCGGTCATTTCCAATCAATTGCTGAAATTGAACAACTTAGGAATAAAATCCCAAAATCATATTTAATTTAATTCAACACAAATCAATGCTCAAATAAATAAATGGACTGCGCCACGATAATCAACATAAAATTTCGGTCGTCAGCTATCCCTGCCTAATTTCCAAAAAATAAAGAATTAATTAATTAATTTCAAAAATCATTAAATAAATACAATAAATCCAATTTAGGTCCGTAATGCCTAATTGGAAGCCGAGATGAGCCTGGAAAATTATCAAAACTCGTTCAATAAATAATAGAGCTTGTCTAGTTGCTAATTACACTAACTATTCGCCTAACATGCATAGGTAAATCCCTAATTTAATTATTCTAATCTAATTTATCCACATAATTGCACTTAATTAAATCTAATCACCCCCTAAGCAACATTAGCATACTAATGAGGGATTAGTGAACAAAACTCATCCAATTAACAATCCGTTCAAATCAAAACGTCGGGAATGCAATGGGGACCAACTTTTCTAGAGGCAGGCCTAAGATCTGAGGCCCGAAAACACCTCAAAACAACCTTGGAAGTAGCTGTGAAACCCACTTTTCTGCTTGCTGGAATGTGCTACAAAACAAAACGAAAACAAGGTTCAAATGGCGGAAAGGCTCAATGATGGGCAAGCGGCAGTTTGACGAGTTGAATAGTTGTCCCAGCAAGCTTCCTCAGCCTCTCACGGTGGCTGACACAAACAGGAGATGGAACAGTGGTGGTTAGATAGCATGAGGGAGGCGGCAAGGCGAGGCTCGAGTGCGGGTAGCGGCACTCGACTTGAGCTTCGACAAAGGGCGACGACATGCAGCGTGGATGGCAGCTTGCTGGCTGTCTTTAGCTGCTTCTGGTGGTGTCGCACAACAAGGAGGGACGTAGAGGAGGCCTTGGACGGTGGATGAAGGAGAGAGAGGGAGATAGGATAGAGATGAGGGGACCAAGGGCTCCACATAGTCAAATTTTCTACACCATTGCCTTCCTTGACCATTCTTGGCCATGCACCCCTCCTTGGCTATCCAAATGCCACTAAGGCTCACCTTTGGACATGTGAAATGGTCTATTTTGCTAGGCCATGGGGGGAGTTACGAATTTTAAGGTTTTGACTTCAATTGAACTTAATTCCTTCACAAACCAACCTCATATGGCCTTCACAAAAATCAATTGGCACCTCAATTATCGAATTGATAATTTTCCTCACCTATATATCCATCGTGCTTCCCAAATTTGCGATCAAAGACAATCCCGGCCTTTTTTTGAACAAAAACGGTCCTACGCCAACTTTTTCCAAAAAGTCTCAGGTTGCAGAAAAATCTTCTGAGACTAAGTCAACGTTCCTAGAATATATTGTTACATAAACGATCTTCGATTTCTGAAATTGGACTTAAATTCGCGGTTAATTTCCATTCGATGCGTTTTTAATGTGACATAAGCTACCGAGTAGTTTTCAGAAATTTTTGGTGCAAATGACCCATAGTCAATTTTTTTTGAGCCACAATGAACCCACTCAACTCAATGGCTGGGGGAAGGGAGAGGATGTGAAGGTACTAGGTTGGAGGTGGTTGAAAGAAGATTAATTGATGTGCTCATTGCTCAACGACGGCAAGATGACGGTAGAAGGCCAAGCGACAATTGGAGTGAGGGTTTTCATGTTCAAAGATAAATATTCGCAGCCCAACGATTAAATTTTGTCGAAAGAGATTAAAAACTGGATCAATCTACTTAGAGAAAGTGCTCGTTTAGGATAACAAAAATCCCTCGAGTAAGCTCGAGCCTCGCTGGCCGACTCTTACTAACAGTCGCCCAAGGCCCAGCAACCGGTGGAGGAAGAAAGAAAAAGAAAAAAAAAAACAAAATAAAAATTATAAAACAAAATAAAAAGGTTATTAAAAATTTGATTTTTTTTTTTTAAGTTGTCCATGTTAGAGCTAGTCATGCCACATAGGAAGGCCGATTGACGTCCATGTCAACAATTTCTAGACCTAGCGTCCTAGGCACCGATGTCTTAGGCCCACCCTCGATAGACTCAAGCGCAGATGCTCGCATCTTAGGCGCTGCTCAGATGGACCTGGGCCCGTCCTCTATGGAATCGGGCTTGAGCACTAGGGACTCGGCTTTATTGCCAAGGACGCGAGAATGAGAGTTGAGGTTCACATGCTCAACCGCAAAGTTTCTAGTCTAAGTGCTACCTAGTCATATTTTGGAAAATGATTTCCAATTTTTTAATCAGGAAATCATTTTTTGAATTTAAGGTTTAGTAATAAAACCTTTTTTTTCCATTAACTAAGAAAATATTTTTCATCCAGTCATTTTTCTAAGCAAACCAAACTCTAAAAAATGAGCGAAACAGATGAAACCTTAAATTCAAAAAAAAAAAAAAATCCACCACGAAGTCATTGGAAATCGTTGGAGACCTCTTTTCCTATAATGAATATCAGATATCTCAAGTGTCGAGGTTGGGACACTTGGAGTGCCATAACTTTAAAATGGTACACTTAAGTGCCAATATCGGAGTAAAATGGGACACTTAAGTGCCACTCCGGCGAAAATCCGGCCAAATGGCTAACGTGGCAATTTTCTGGCGAGTTTAGTCCAAAACGGCGTCGTTTTGCACGCTGACGTGGCAGAGAAAACGCAAAAATGACGCCGTTTCGTGTCTACGTGTAAATAATAATATATAAATTAATTAAATTAGATTTAAAATATTAAAAAATTTTAAAAAATAAAAAAATTTTAAAATTTTAAAAAATTAAGAAAAATTTAAACATTTTTAAAAAATTTAAAAATTAAGAAAAATTAAAAAAAAAATTAAAACTGGCCCTTCCCGGCGACGGTTGGGAGGCGGCGGCGGCGAGGGAGCCGCCCCATTCGACCTTCCCCCCCCCCCCCCCCCTTTTTTAAATTTTTAATTATTTTAAAAAAAATTAATTTTTCTTAATTATTAATTTTTCTTAATTTTTCTTAATTTTAAAAATTTTAAAAATTTTCTTAATTTTTTAAAATTTTTAAAATTTTCTTATTTTTTTGAATATTTTAAATTTAATTTAATTAATTTGTATATTATTATTTACACGTAAACACGAAACGACGTTATTTTTGCAATTTATCCGCCATGTCAGCGTGCAAAACGACGCCGTTTTGGACCAAGCTCGCCGAAAGTCGCCACATAAGCCATTTGGCCGGATCTTCGCCGGAGTGGCACTTAAGTGTCCCATTTAACTTCAAAACTGGCACTCAAGTGTATCATTTTAAAGTTATGGCACTTAAGTATCCCTCGGTGCCAAGTTATGGCACTTGCACTATACTTCTGCCCTCAAGTGTCCGTGCCCCACTTTCTCATATTTAGGTCTCATTTTGGACATGTCCTTAGTCATATTATAGAAAATAATTTTCAATTTTTTAAAGAGAAAATCACTTTCTTGAATTTAAAATTTTGTAGGAAAACATTTTCCATTAACTCATTTTTCTAGGCCAACAAAATTCCAAAAAATGAGGAAAATATTTTTCACGAAACACATGGACCATTGAATTCAAAACAATTGCCGTGATGAAGTCATTGATAATCGTGAGAGACCTCTTTTTCTACAATCAATATTAGATATCTCAAGTATCCACATAAGGCTTTCTTAGTTTAGGTCTCATTCGGATCTGTCCTTAGCTATATAGGATGTTGTGTAACGAAACTTACCCTCAAGTAGAAATTACATCCGGGGGCTTGAAGCGCTGATACATTCTCGATTACGTCAAGATAGGAATCCCTTTCCGTAGTCTTGCTTAAATGACAAATGGTTATGTGCTCAATTGCAATAACGTCGAGTAAATCCTGACAAGCTATTTACGGTCTCTTAGAACCATTTGTTGATCGTAGATTCTTGCAATAGTGAGAACTAATGTCATGACCAATTCGAAGGCATGCATATTCATTCGACCTCAGACCATCTTATAACAAGCTATCTTAACCTCAAGAGGAATAACGTTCAGCAATCTCTCCAAGAGCACGACAAAGCTCGTGTGGCTTAGAGAACATGACCATGTGATCCGAGCCGGAGATCACCTTCACTTCATCTGGCGGGTTCATCTCCACCATCCATCTCTGCATGTCTTCCGTTACAATGAGGTCTTGGTCGCACACGATGTAAACCCGGCGGACGGCGCCATACTTGCCCCCTGTTACGGCTACTTCCTCCTTCATCTTGGCTTGATCGGGGTATAGACGAGATGGCCTCATTAGGTAGGACGCCAAAGTCAAATCCTATGACACTCGCAATTTTACTTATCGTGAGCGAATCAAAATATAGAATTTGATTGAAATGGTATCATTCATCACTTTTGCCACGGCCACTGATATAACTCATTTAAGAAGCGTACATTTATGTTCAAGACAATCAAATGTGGCGATCCAAGCAATCCCATTATACACTAATTAAATTAAGACCATCATATGCTTAAGTAAATCTAGCATTTGTAGCCTCTTAAATTGAATTCGTTAAAAACTGCGTACAGTAATCAGTGCCTGCTCTATTTGATTACTTATATTCGACACATTGCACTCTGTTTGGGGTGGACTTTTATATAATCACGCCGTTCTTTTTGCATTGCTAAAAGTGGTTCAAAACCGGGTCCATTCTAGGCCCATTTAGCACCCATGTGAGATTAGTCTTTCGTGTTCTTAGACCCATCAGCATACAAATCGGCCCAACGCATGCGAGTTAGAAAGTACACAAACAACCAATTTTGCCACTTCTATTCATGTCCGATTCCTGACCTCGACCCACAGCGAGCCACAATCTAGGCATGATCTTCGTACAGACATATTTTACGTCGCCTATAAATTTGCTAAGTGACGGTGCAATTCAGTGACTTCTGTAGACTGTAGAGAAACTCAGAAAGAAAAAGGAGGTCTGGGCACCAACCTCAGGTGGGGATAGTTGATACAACTTGGAAGAGAGTAGATCATGTCCCAAAAACAGGGCGGTGGGAGGTCGCGCCGGGCCATCATCAAATGCGTATGCCGAGCCCATGCTAAATTTCAATGCGCGAGCACGCTACATGGATTTGCAAAGGGTAATCCTCATCAAAAGAGTCGTCCTTTAATCTCTTGCAAAAGCGTTCGCAATCAATCAATGTCGAAAATAGAAAAGAACTGTATATGTATTCTAGAGGCACGTCGAGTAACGCCTACATTGCGTAGGCCTTTTTTTTTTACTGATAACGAAAATGGGAAAAGGAGGAAAATAGAATAAGATAAGGAGAATCCATTGCAGCCATTGAAGAATCCATAAGCTTATTGTCATCTTATGAGGAAAGTTAAAGAAAGAACACCCAACACTTTAGAGGATTTCTATTCTGAAATTAATTTGAGAAGTTGCATAATTCTTGAAATCGAATGGACGTTCGGCTGAACTCAGTGCATCAAACGTACGTACGTACTTTTTTCTTAGCACTACGTGCAATTTTTCTCCCGGTGGAAGGTAGAAATAAAGGCTGAGGAGGTCTTAGGCCTCTGATTTTGGTAGAACCTTCTATAGAGGATGTTTTCAATGCAATAAGATGGGAGAAAGGTCATCACAAGTACCATAATTTTTTGCATATTACCCATATTGGTGCTATAATTTTCAACTGATCATATAATGTCCTAACTTATAAAACAAATAAAAAAAACTTTCACTTTGGTACCATAACTATTTAGTAACATCAAAGTGGCATTTATAATTTATGGCACTTGTGGTGAACATTTTTAAAAATAATTGCACTCAAGTAATCGATTGGAAATTATGGTACAAAAGTAACATGTTTCATTTTTCAAAAGTTATGACGCCAAAATAAGTGTCATATGAAAGTTATTAACACTTATGGTATCAATTCCTCCCCCCCCCCCCCCCCCAAAAGAAAAAAACATACAACATCCAATATTTAGTTAGTTGCTGGCCTCTCCCCAAATTTGGTGGACTATATTTATGGCTAAACCATACGTTGATTGCTTAGTAATTCCAAATTTGAACTGACTGCTTATTTCCTACATAGGTAAATCCATCAATTAGTCTTTTTCCTTGGCCTCTCCCACGAAACTATATACTTGCCCTTTGATGAAATAGTTCATTCTATTTGTCTTTCTGAGTAATGCTGTCTACAAAACCCTTCCTAAGTTTGTAATCCCTCGGTCTTGATCTTTAGACATCACGTACATTTGCTCAAAGACTTCTTTTAAAATCGACAAATAAAATGACAGAATTATGGATATTTACATTTAAATAGGTAAATCATATTCAAGCGATCAATAAGACTCGGGGCCCTTCGAAATGACAGTTAAGTATGTGTTTAATGCATGTCATAACTGATCATATTATTACTTTAGGATTCGCAGGAACCCCACGCCGAAGGGACCAATAATGATTGCCCAATTGTAAGCTCATTAATTAAATTATTATTATGATATGGAGAAAGTAGATCACCTTGGGTCGAATGGAAGTAGGTTAACTGCTCACCATTGAATCTAGTTTTGTTTTTTTTTTTTTTTTTGAAAGGTAATCATATTAAGCTAAAACTAATAATTACAATCTTTATTTTTATTTTTTAATTGATGATGCAAGTAAGACGATTCCTTTATTATATTTTATTTATTTTGACAGCACCATCTTGGGGATCGTGCACCATCTTCCTCATTAAAATAATACTCCGTAGGTAGTGGCAAATCGCTAACGAGATTCAGTAGCTCGAGAATATCGCTATTTGCACTGTTTTAATCCCCTCCTGTCTCTTGTAGCCTGGATGCCCTTAAGAACATTTCCCATGAAGCCCAGTGGACTCGATGTTTCATATGGATTTGAGGTACATACACCAGGTTCTTATTATAATTTTTCGGACAAATTTGCAGCAAATCAGCGTTAAAAACTATCTGATCGACACTGAAAATTATTAACCAAGTACTAGTCACGAATCATGAACTGGATATGTTCTTGCCTCCAGGGGCCTTCGTTTCAGTTATGAGACATTGTCAAGAACCTTTCCAGAACCGCCAGTTAGCTCTAGAAAGTATTTACATGTCTTATAGGATGGTACACAGAAGAAATAGACTTGCTCAGAGAGAGAGAGATTGAGAGAGAGTCACACATACCTGTTCACGGATGGAGTGAAAACTGAGCTCAGGACCCGGCATGATAGCAGCAGCAAAAACAGCAACATCTACTTTCTCAGGAAATCTCTCCATGGCCATTGACAGGCAAAGCCCTCCCATGCTGTGCCCTACCAGAATCACCTTCTCTTCTTGAGGAAGACCCTCCAAGAATTCGAAGAGGGGCTCGACATATTCCACAATCGAATTCAATTCTTGAGCTTGCTTTGGATGGACCCCTGAAGCGGCCATGTCTAACGCAGGGACCTTGTAGTCAGAGGACTTGAGGAGGGTGACCACTCTGTACCAGCACCAAGCTCCATGACAAGCCCCATGGACAAGCACAAAGTGTTTCTCTCTCCGAGTTTCCTTGTTCTCCATGTGCAGTAGTGGGTCAGCTTAGGCCTCTGATTAGCTTTGCTTAATGTTGGAGTTTTTATGAGCTTGGAGAATATTACAGCTTTCTGTTCCTTTTATCTACTCTCTAGGTCAAGATCATAGCTTAGTCTAGGGGTACCCAACATTACCCTCGTTCTTTAGCACAGTTGAATTTCCCTTTTGTACTTTCAACTAATATCTCATTCAATGCTTGTCTTGGATGATCAGACAAAACAACATTGTTTGTTCTGATGTCAGATCAAACACTAAAAATAATGGCAAGTATCACTGACTTTTCAAAATTTATACAAACAAACAACCGTATTGGAATCCAATATATATGAAACGGATTGAAACAATAAAAAGATGCACGATTAGCATTTATTTAATTTAAATTATAATCAAACTAAATATAGGAGAATCTTTGCATTCGAGCATCCATGTCACCAGTTATTTACAACTTATTATGATCAAATTTTCTTGTTTTACAAACACCAAACCAGTTTATTTGAAGGGAAAAAAAAGGGTTTGGCTTGCTTTACCTCATTAGCAAAATAATTTCATCTTAAGATGCTTTGTGTTTTTCAAGAGGGGATACTTTTCATGAGCAGTCTATCAGTGCGTCACTCTATATCAAATAAAATAAGACAACAGTAGCACATATCGAGGGAGTAATTCAAGGTATGCTCTAGTCAAGACAATTTGCTATTTCCAGCTTCAAGTTCAAGTCAAGGCACTTCCGAAGGGGAAAGGACAATATGCTTGGTCGTTGGCACATAAAAAGAAGAATGCTGCTAGTCTGACCGTCCTCTACGGAATGACAATGAGACGGTCAAAGGCCAGCCACAAAATGTTTTGGAGGAAACCAGTAAACCTACTCAACCGGTTTCAATTTTGACTCGATGTTCTTTTTCAAATTATTTCTATGTTTCCTTATTGCAAACTCAAATTGAGAGACAAAAAAATATGAGAGGACACACATAATTATTTTTCTTAAATATGAAGAAAGAAAAATTAAATTCGATACCGAAATATAAATAATTACATACACTATTTTAAATTTCCTTATTGCATACACTATTTTAATTTCCTTATTGCAAATTCAAACGATTCTCAATTGATTTTCTTTGGCTGGAAAATTATATACACAATTTTTAAAGTTGGAATTGAGTTCTTCATATATTTCTTATTATTTGAATATTATCACTTTGATTTGTTTCTTTAAATAAGACAAGAAAATAGTTTTTATATGGAAAATGCATTTACATATAATGAAAACAAAAAACCTGTTAACCAAGTCTCCCACTTTGAAGATGGAAAACGCTTGGCTGATGTTTGACCGTCTCTTTTCTTGACTGATGGTACCGTTAGCCAAGCACTTACATGTAGAAATTAACTTATACAGTCATGTCAAATATTTTTTGCTCTTTGCTGGCTTTGATTTTGCTTTGTGATTGGTGCTTCTCTTAATAGCCAAAGAAATCCCACTAATCATGGAGGATTCTTAGGAAATCGACACTTGGTAGAGTCCGCTGATGAATCTCATTATATGCCATGATATTGTTACAAAAATCTCCACATTTAGATCTCTTCCATCGGTCATGATCTTTGAACGCGAACGTCCATCTTAACCTTAATTGACCGAATATTGATCATATCTTGAATAAATCTTGAATTCGAATCTGCACCATTGTAAAGTCTAAATTCTGGTCGAAGATTAATAATTGCGGATTACCTTATCTTGAAATTCAATCATCCTAAACACCACCATTTTGCCCATGCAACATTCTTGATGCAAATAACGTAATTCTAAATGCTATTGTTATCCAAATGCAATGCAATGGAATGCTAAATGCCTAACGTAACTTTAATTTAAGGGTTAGAATCGACCCCTAATTTTCATGCGATGGATAATTAAATAAAATAGTAAAAGATTTAGATGTCGATAATGGATCAAATCTCTAAATGTCTTGAGCGAATCCCCCTTATTTTCATGGTGATGAGAGAACTTGCATGGCCACGGATCTCAAGAGCAATAACATTCAGCAATCTCTCCAAGAGCCTATGAAGCACGGACACGCTTGGGGGCCTTCCGTGTCGTGTCGGACACGTGTCGGCGTGTCCGACACGCTCGGACACGCTCGGACACGCTCCGACACGCGGTCAACACGTGTCGGATTTTCCGACACGTGGTCAACTCTTCTCGACACGCGAGTCCGAGCGTGTCCGAGCAAGAGGCTGGGTTTGCGGATCTGCAAGCGTGAAGGGAGAGTGAATCGTTGGCGATGGAGGGTGAAGACGAGGCGAGGGAGAGGGAGCAAGGCTGCGGAGGCGAGGCGGCAGCAGTGAGGCCGTGACGGTGAGGCCGCAACGGTGAGAGAAGGCTGGAGGAAGAGAGAACCAGGCGACCGAGATGGCCGCGACAGAGGACCGGATACAAGGCTACGACCACAAAAGAGCAACTGCAACGAGGTGACCAAGAGAGAGTAGGAATTGAGAGGAAGAGGATCGTGCAACGAAGGAGGGAGAGGCCGTTTTTCCAGAGTTTTCAAGGCTGCTCTCGAAGGGTTTGTAAAAGATGAAGAATGGGTGTCGTGCAAGGAGGATGAGCACGGAAGAAGGAGGAGGCTGCGATTTGGTTTTCCAAGGAGGGGGGTGCCGTAAAGGAGGAGTCAAAGGAGGATGAGCCAGCTAGATTTGGGTTTCCAAGGAGGGCAGAAAAAAATTAAAAAATGAGGTACCGTGCAATAAGGAAACGCCTAGGAGGAGTGATAGGCAGCTAGTGTTTGGGTTTTCAAGAAAGAACAGGAAAAATAAAAATAAAAAATGATGGTGCCATGAAGAGCCTTAAAAAAATTAAAATGGGATGCTGTCGTGGGTGGGATTTGTCCTTTTATTCTTTTCTTTTTTTGGAGGGCGAGGGTGGAGGGTGATTTCAAAAAAGAAAAAAAAAGAATAATGTTAAATAATAATAAATTATTATCATCATGAAAAATAATAAATTTATTTAAATAAATTGACTCTACTTTTTATTTTTGAAATAATTATGTGTATATATAAAAATATTTATTTAATATTTAACGTGTCGGAACGTGTCGGAATTCTCTACTTTTTGATAAATGACGTGTCGCGTGTCGTATCGTGTCGTGTCACGTGTCGCGTGTCGCGTGTCGGTGCTACATAGCCAAGAGCATCACAAAGCTCATGTGGCTTAGAGAACATGACCATGTGATCTGAGCCAGAGATCACCTTCACTTCATCTGGCGGGTTCATCTCCACCATCCATCTCTGTACGTCTTCCTTTATGGCAAGGTCCTGGTCGCACACGATGTAGACCCAGCGAACAGTGCCGTATTTGCCCTTTGTCACTGCTGCTGCTGCTTCCTCCTCCATCCTGGCTTCATCAGGGTACAGACGAAATGGCCTCACTAAGTAGGACGCCAAAGTCAAGTCCTACGACATTTTGCAATAACTCATCAAGAGAAAAGTCAAAACATTACTTTAGCTTTGATATAAATAATATTGTGTATTACTTTTATCATGACTGTCGACAACTCTCTTGAGAACCGCTATTTAATTTTATCATTCTAAATAATATACTTTTTATGTTTTGGACTGCCATATTTGGCGATCAGAATGACTCAATCACATACAAATTGAAACAAGATAAACATATTCCTAAATAAATCTAGGATTTGTGGCCTAATTGAAGCTATTGAATACTGAGCCTACTCTATTTGATTACCAATAGTGAACACATTACACGGTATTTGTAATTTCAAAGGAAGTATAATTACAAAATGTTCTATTATCTTCCGATGATACTAAGGAAATATCCAGATGAATTCCTCAAAACTAACCACAACCTTAAGTTGATCAAAAGTAGTGGACACCCATGGTCCCATGCTGCACGGGTACATCCCCAATGTACTTTGCTGAGGCGGAGTTTCGTCAAATCATGCCGTCCTTTTTGTATTGTTAAAAGTAGATTGAAATTGGGTTTATTCTAAAATCATTTACACCTGTAAGGGATATCCCACGTCAATTATAATAAATATTAATGATAAATTTATAAATATGAGAAAAAAAATCTCGCTCTTAAAGTTAGCTTTTGGTCCAAGAAAGACCAAAAACCACCTAACAACACCCACGTGAAATTAGATTCTTATAAGACCCATTTCACCATAGTTAACATGTCTTTTTTAGAATTTCATGTAGACCCATCAATTGTCACATGATATCCAACTCATTAATTTGATATTAAATTTAACGGAAACTAAAAGATAAAAATTTTGTCACTGGTATACCAATTTGAAACCTTTCATGGTATCAATCATTTTTTTCTTTTTTTTTTAACTATATACATCTCAGCACATCATATTCAACTAAAAAAAGTGCATGATTAACCCATTTTGCCAACTCTATTAACCATGCCCAATTCCTTACCTCGAACTATAACAAACCATAATCTATGCAACATTTTTATATATACATTTTTCATGTCACCTATACATTTGCTAAGTGCTGATGCAATTAAGGGCCTTTTGTAGAGAAACCCAGGAAAAAAAAAACGTACAAAGACAGAAGAAGAAGAAGAAGAAGAAGAAGAAGAAGATCAGCACCAACCTCAGGTGGGGAGAGTTGATAGAGCTTGGAAGAGAGAAAATCAAATCCGAATAACACGGAAGTGGGAGGTCGTGAAGGGCCATCATCAAAAGCGTATGCCAAGTCCATGCGATTTTCGAATCTGCGGTCATTCTATATGGATTTGCAAGGTAATGTGAATCAGAAGAGTCGTCCGATAATCTCGTGCAAAAGCATTTTTGATACCATTGCATAGGTCCTCTCTCTCTCTCTCTCTCTCTCTCTTTTCACTAATAAGCAAAGTGAAAAAAAGGAAAAGAATAAGAAGAATACATCTCGGCCATTGAAGACTTAATAAAACTATTATCATCTTCTGAGGAGATAAATTACTACACTACTCTAAATTTAGAGGATCCCTATTTTAAATTTAATTTGAGTAATAATTTCTATATTTCTTTCTTTTCCTTTTTTTTTTTCTTCATTGTGGGCCTGCAAGCCTTGCTGGCCACAATCTAAAAAAAGAAACAACAAGATAAAAATAAAATAAAAAAATCAGAAATTGTTGTAAAATATTACGATTATTGTTCCTGACAATATCGACTATACTACATAAGACAACCAATGTTCAGATAAGCGATTTTTGACCAAAATTAGCTAAAATGACTATATTGGCAGATTGCCTAAAAGTTTAAGATTTAATTTGTCACATTGATAAGTTAAAACTGAATTGATATCCATAAAGTAAGTTTATGATTTTTTTTTGGTAATTTACCTTGCAAATTTTTCACCAGCAAAAAGTGGAAACAAAGGCTGGTCTAAGGCATCTGATTTTGGTAAAAACTTCGACAAAGGATGTTTTTTGTGCAATAAGATATAACATCCAAATTTTCAGTAAGTGACCGGCCTCTCCCCCATTTTGCTAGAAACTTCGATAAGTGGCCGGCCTCTCGGCCAAATCATGGTCAGATTGCGTGACTTTCGCAAAAATTTGTTGATTATGCTCATTCTATTTGTCTTTTAAAATGATGCTGTCTCTAAAACCTTTCTATTGTAATTCATGTTTGTAACCATAGCACATACATAGAAAGACTTCTTTGCAAACTGATAAATGGGTAATGACGGATTTATGGATATTTAAACGGGTGAATGATATTCAAGCAATCAATACAAGTTTATCACATCACATTGATTATATTGCATTCAACCTATCATATTGTTTAATCTGGGCATTCATCTTCACGCAACGATATGGACCTCTCCGTGAAAGTGATGAGTTTTTGGACAGCATCCGCTGAAAGCATGTCTCAATGGGAACATAGAGCTTGCGCTAGCAACAGATCGTATACAATGCTAAAATTGGAAAGTTAGTATTCAGGATTGCCTACGTTGACTTTTTTTCCTTTTTTTTTGGTCGAAGCCTACGTTGACTTTATTAGCAGGAAGTCTTTCTCTCTTCTCGGTCGAAATAGTAGCGGCGATTCATCAATCATCGTCACGCATGCGTGGATGAACAGATGAAGAATCACTTTGATGATGATGATGATGATGATGATGATGATGATGAGGACTTCTTGAGAAATTATTTCATGCACCCAAAAAGCAGTTGGACCACTTATCGGTTCGCCCATACCTCTTCACGGATGGACCGGATACTGAGCTCAGGACCAGGCATGAAAGCAGCAGCAAAAACCACAACTTCTACTTTCTGAGGAAATCTCTCCATGGCCATCGACAGGTCAAGCCCTCCCATGCTATGCCCTACCAGAATCACCTTCTCTTCCTGATGAAGACCCTCCAAGAATTCGAAGAGAGGCTCCACGTATTCCACGATCGAATTCAAATCTTGAGCTTGCTTTGGATTGACCCCTGAAGCGGCCATGTCCAAGGCAGTGACCTTGTGGCCTGAGGACTCGAGAAGGGTGGCCACTCTGTACCAGCACCAAGCTCCGTGGCAAGCCCCGTGGACCAACACGAAGTCTCTCTCTCTCTCTGAGTCTGTTTGTCCTCCATGTTAGAAAGATTGGATTTTGCTCTCAGTTTTGGAGATTATATATTATTAGGTCTTGGAAAGCGATGAAAGTCGGTCTTTGGGCATCATCTTTAATCTCAGTTTGGCCTCAAGGAAGGACGATATAAATTAATGGCAATTATTGCTCAAGCCAAAGCGTACTGACAAAAGGAATAAAGACAAGAGGATGTCCATACGCCTGAAAGAATCTCCAATCATGAGAATAACGATTAAAACTTTGTCAGTTGAATCTAGGCCGTTCATTCAGAAGTGAAAGCAACTGTTTGATTGATAAGAATATACTTGTGTAAGGTCTGGTTTGTAAGAGTTCCGAAATGTTTGACCAATTATATAATTGCTCGATAGAGTAAAGATAGGTTGAACTGGAAATATTGCTATGACCTTGGATTTGGGCTCTCTCAATGATCTCTCAGATGAAGGTAGAACATTTTTGCACATTCTGCCAATTGAAATTGATGCGGTCAGATTTTCTTAACATACTTCAATCTAGTTTTGCCGGCCAGGGCAGGGGCAGGGGCAGGGGCTATGTACAAGGTATAATCACTTTGAACCCAAACAATTCAGTGCATCGTGACTGATTATGTCTATCAAATATGCGGTTGTAAAGAGAAAGTTTCATACTTCTACTGTTGGGAAAATATGGCTTCGAATTGGACAGAACAATGAAGTCAAATCTTTAGAGTAATCAAATCGGACTTTGAGCCGTGATATCACTTTCTTTAAGGATTTAGTTGCCCCACGAAGTTGCTAATGGTAACCGGTAAATTTCCTCCAGGATACTACAAAGTCTCAAATGAAGCAATTCTAATATTTCTCCAATGTATCTCATGAAAAACAATTGAAAACAATGGCCGTATAATCTTTCGAAAGAAGAGGAAAATGAAAGAAGATGTAAGTTTGATCTCAAAACAAACGTTGAAAAGACTTAAAGAAATTCTTCGGGAAATGTTGCAAAAAGAACAAAGGCAATCCTTCGGGAAATGTTGCAAAATGAACAAATATATCTCAAAAGTTACGTTGAAAAGACTTTAAAAAATTCAGAATTAAATAAATAATAAATAAAAAATAATCGTAACTTTTCGTGAACAGTCACATTATTTCAACAAGACTTTATAGTTAATTTTATAGAAATAACTCCGAATTTTCAATAAAAGAAAATATGATCATCGGTTAGTGCCAAATCTCATCCACGTGCGCACTCACATCTTTTTCGATGTGAGACAAGGCATCTCTTCATTTGTTTTATAAACAAACTACCAACATCTGCTGTAATCTTTCCACCCTGTTTGGGATAGGTGAGAGTAAAGGTGATCAAATGGCAACAAAAGAGAGTTCCAATGGCGGCTTGTTGGGACAAGGGTGAGTCTGCAACTTATGGGCAAGACGTAGTTTGGGGGTCTGCCATGGAAATGGACTTTGAGAGGTTGTGGCTTTTGTTTTGGTATGGCAACTCGAAGTAGAGACAGTGGCGATAGATGATCCTCTGCCGTCGAGTGACTGGTTCTTGGACTGATCTTATGTTGATGGACACCCCAACAAATGTATGAGATATCGGAGTTTAATGGAAATCAAGAACCGATGAATAATGACTAGTAGACCCCAACACATATACGCTATGCTTTTAAACCTGCTAATAAAAGAGAGAACGAAATGCCGATTCCATTGATTAGGCAAAGATTAAATCGTCTATCTAAAATGGATACTAGCAAAATCCGTTTATACTAACTGAAGGAACGACCGCATTGAACGTACCAAAATAGTACAAGGATTTTATAGAACCAATTGAAAGTACGGAAATGGTTGGCACACTAGACAGAAGTTTAGACACCAATCTGTAAACATTAACTTGTCAAAACAGCTTAAAAATCTATAGAAGCGCATGCCTCTAACTGAGTTATAGTCGTATTGACAAGAATACACTTACAACCCTCAGGAATGATTCTCTGCAATCTGTTTAAGAGTAGAACAAAACTCCAGCGGTTTAGAGAACATGACCATGTGATCTGAATTAGAGATCGCACACACTTCGTCCGCAGGATTGTGTTCGATCATCCATCTCTGCAGCTCTTCTTTTATCACAAGGTCTTCGTTGCACACAATGTAAACTCGACGAACCGAACCGTACTTTGCCGCTGTGACCGTTTCTTCTGCCTTCAGTCGGGATTCATCCGGAAACAAACGGACAGGTCTCATCAAGTACGAGGCCAATGTCAAATCCTACATAAAATGATTGTGCTAATAAAAGAACTTGATTCTGAGCTCGTTTATCATATGGGAAATTTTGTTTGATGTCGATAAACAAAATTACGAGAATCTTCATTGATAAAATCGTCGAATGTACTTACCTCGGGTGGAGAGAGTTGATACAGCTTAGAGGCCACAAAATTGTATCCAAACAGCAAAGTGGTCGGAGGCTTTTCAGGGCCATCATCAAAAGCATATTCTGTGTCCATGTACGAATCCAATCTGCGAGCATACTGAGAATATGCAAGCAGTACACATATCACTGCAATGAACTGCAGAATTATCTTATTCCAAAAATAAAAATAAAAATTATGTTTCTTATGAAGATCATAAAATGGATTAATTGCTGCTTATGATTATGACAAGTGTTACTCTCGTAATGATGGATGTGCAATGGATTTTCTTCTATGTTTGGAAGAGAGAACCTTTCGGGACTACCCTGTTTCTCTTGTCCTGATGATGACTTGATAATTGCCTCTCCATGACAGATTTTTTCCCAAATCGATCACATGGCTCTTAATTGGAAAATCTAGATCATGTATGTCGACTGAAATTCCGAACCCATTCGTCTTACACTGAATTAAAACCGATATGGTCAACAGAGCGATTAGTGGAGGCTAAATGCGAAGTGTGTTTGCTGATATACACAAATCCTTCGGAATCAGAATTGAAACTACGATCGAAACATGTTTTTTATCCTAAATTCACTCTTCAAAGTAGAAAGAAGTACTTACCTCCTCAATAACAGAGGTAACGCTGAGCTTAGGACCATACATGAATGCAGCTACAAACACAGCAACTGCAATTTTCTCAGGAAATTTTTCCATGGCCATTGAAATCACGATCCCACCCATGCTATGCCCCACCAGGATCACCTTCTCTCCCCGCGGAAGACCCTCGAAGAATTCGAACAGCGAGTCAACATATTCCCCGATAGAGTTCAGCTCTCGAGGCTGCTTCGGATGGACCCCTGAAGCGGCCATATCTAGGGCAGTGACCTTGTGGCCTGAGGACTCGAGGAGGGTGGCCACTTTGTACCAGCACCAAGCTCCATGGCAAGCCCCGTGGACCAGCACAAAATGCTTCTCTCTCTCTGTTTCTTTACCCTCCATACCTGGTGAGTTGTCTGTTCGGGGTTTTGTCAGATTCGCTTTGGTTGTAATAGGATTTGTGTTTGTTTAGGTTGGAGTTTTAATGATTGTTGTACAGTGGGTCCCTAGTTAATTTGACTCGTTTCAGTGTGATTTTATTTTTCTTTTATGGAAGTCAATAAATTTGCTCCTTGCGATGACGGAAGTCCTAATCGGATGATTAACTTACTCAGCTTTCGACTTAGAGTTGAGTCCATAGAACAAGAACTGGGGACTTGATAAGGTATTCAATATTGTGGAAAATATCTCTCAATGAGAAAGCAATCCAAAAATTTCTCTTAATCAAATCAAGACCAATCAAACAATTCTAATATTCTTGGCAAGTGCAGCGAGAGTTTCCAAAATTGACAAATTAATTTCATCTTTCTTTATATAGAAGATTTTATCTTTCCTATATAAAGGCCATAGCTTAGGAAATTTATTACAAATTTTCTAGCTAATATCTTTCACTAAACTATTAGCTGTATTGTATTTTAAATACATGTAAGAAATAACTGTATAGTGTATCTTGTCCAATTTTTCATGATATCAAAGTCTACTGCTCACAAGCATATCGTTCAATTTTTTTTCAATGGCAGGAGAATTCTCAAGCACTAACACTCCTATGATAGCCATTGGCCCCTTTTTAAATGACGCCACCATGTTTGTGGCAACTAATGCAGTTGTGCAATTACCTCTCATGTTAACATCGATGAATTATCCCTCCTGGTCGGCTCAAATTAATTCTCTGCTCCTGGGCTACAATTTAATGGGATATGTAGATGGAACCATATTGTGTTCATCTAATACCATTACTATTGATGGCAAAGCTATTGTCAATCCATCTTATTTTCATTGGGTACGCCAAGATCAACTATTGCTTCATGCAATCATAGCTTCCACTTCGAACTCAATCGTGCCTCCCATTGCTTCTACCAAAACACCACATGAGGCTTGGAACCTCTTTGCCAACAAGACACATTTGCATGTCATCAATCTCAAGGAGCATCTAATTCTCACAAAACATGACACTCGATCCAGAGCTGAATATTTACAAGTAGTCAAAGGAATTGCTGAAGAAACTACCATCATCAATTCTCTTTGTAGTGATGATCATTTAACAATAAATTTTTTAAATGGACTCAGCTCCGAATTCAAAGAAATTTCTATTCCATAAGGGCATCTGAATCACGCATTTCCTTCGAGAAACTCTATGATAAACTTATTGACTTCGAGCAATACCTAAAAAGAGAGTCAAGATGAATCAATTCTTTCTCATTGCAAATCTTGCCAAGAGAATATCTCACGAGAACACCAACCAGCACCCCATTTCAAATCAAGGCTCAAACTCCTTACAGTCAATTCGACAATCTCATTAGTGAAGGAACCCCAATTATGATTGTAACCAGCCCATTTAAAAAGCAAGAGTTTAATGTCAACTATGTGAACGAGCAGACCACTCAGCCAAGTAACGCTATCAAGCCAAACAACATTTCTCCTCTCCTATTATTACAAGCAACACAAGGTCATCTCGCCAAGCTAAGGAAGGATGGCCCATGGACTCTAGAGCGTCTCATCATGTCATTTCAATTTTGGAAAATCACTCTTCACATTTTAATTATGAAGGCGAGTACGATATCATTATTGACAATGGCTCAAGGTTGCAATTAATACACATAGGTTCAACTAGATTTTCCTCCCCCATTGTTTCATATTAATTGTCGGATACTTTTGTGTGTTCTTGATATTAGTAAAAACTTAATATCTGTTTCAACGTTTTACAAGACTAAACAAACATTCGTGGAATTTTTTTGACCTATTTTTAGCGTGGGACCTATGCACGAGGGCAACTCTAATGTAAGGCCTGAATTACAATGATGTTTATGAACTTCCATCTTCACTTCACATGACTCGTACACCATCCTTCACTAGGGGTGATCAGTTCCTAGTCTGATCCAATCCCATCTAGGAACCACGTACCAGATCGGAGAGACCAATTCCCAGTTTCTAGCACTAGGAACTAAACCGCCTAGTCTTGAGACCGGACACGATATGATTCCCGAGCAATCCAATGGACCAATTTAGTTACAAATAGTTCCCAAGCATAAGAACATAAGAGTCCGTCCAATGAACACTTAACCATATCCGAGGCATTATCATAATTGAGCTTCACTAAAGATGAAAAGTAGATTTTTATCTTTGAGATTAAACAACCAATTTCAATTCGATCGCCATGAACACTTCTAGACAATTTGGGGAGGAAAAATAGAAATATGAAAGCCTATGAATTGAAGGAGCTCCGAGGCAAAGTTCAACTTCGAGTTTTCTTTCGGGAGAAGGCAGGAAGCAGTGAACAAGATCGAGGCTATTGAGCTTTACTCATGAAATCTGGAGATAAGAAATTATCAGAGAAATCAGTTAACAGCACATCGGGACCAGGATGAGAGGAGAGAGGAGAGTGATCCACGTGAGAAGGGAAGGAAAATAAATAAATAAATAAATAAATAAATAAATAATAATAATAATAATAATAATAATAATAATAATAATAATAATAATAATAATAATAATAATAATAATAATAATAATAATAATAATAATAATAATAATAAATCATCGGTCCGGTTCCACCTAAAGCTGGTACCAGACCGAAAACCACCGATTCCAAATTTATGGAACTGAGAAACCAACTGACACCCTTCGAAAACATCCAGGCCAGTCCAATACAATCCAAGCAGTTTCTAGTCTGGTTGATCCGTATTACTCACCCCTAAGGGAAATCAAGAACTGATGAATTGGGTTAGTAGACCCCAACAGATACACGCTATGCATTATACTCTCCAGTGACAAAAACCACATGAATAGATTTCTTCATCCACTGTGAAGTTTATTACATTGTTTGTCCATCATAGCAAAATTCGTCTACGCTAACTGATGGGATTGACAGGATTAAACGTTCCAAAATAGTATATAAGGATTTTATTGTAACAATTGAAAATACCGAGATGGTCTGGCACATAAGAGAAAAATTTAGATACCTAATCTTTTAACAGTAACTTGTCAAAACGGATTCGAAATCTATAGAAGCACATGCCTCTGAGTCGTAGTCATATTGACAAAATACACATATAATCTTCAGGAATAATTTTTTGCAATCTGTTTAAGAGTAGAACAAAACTCCAGCGGTTTAGAGAACATGACCGTGTGATCCGAAATAGAGATCATACTCACTTCGTCCGTTGGATTGCGTTCGATCATCCATCTCTGCAGGTCTTCTTTCATCACCTGGTCTTGGTCGCACACAATGTAAACTCGACGAACCGAACCGTAGTTCTCCACTGACCGTTCCTTCCTCCTTCAACCTGGATTTGCCCAGAAACATACGGAAAGGTCTCGCCAAGTAGGAGGCCAACGTCAAATCCTAGGTAAAATGAAGTGAATAAATGCATCTTAACTCAGCCGGATAGAACTGACTCTGCTAACAAAAGAACTTAATTCTGAGCTCGTTGATCACTTGGGAAGATTAGTTTGATGTCAATAAACGAATTTACGAGAATCTTCATCGATGAAATCATCAAATGTACTTACCTCGGGTGGAGAGAGTCGATACAGCATTGTATCCAAACAGCAAAGTGGTAGGAGGCTTTTCAGGGCCATCATCTAAAGCATATTCAGTGTCCATGTATGAATCCAGTCTGCGAGCATATTGAGAACTCGCAAGCAGTATACATATCACTGCAATGAGCTGCTAAATTATCTCATACCGGGGGAAAAAAAAAAGAGCTTCTTAAAGATCATGAAATAGATTAATTGCTGGTTATAATCATAACGAGTGTTTACTCTCTTGATGATGGATGTGAAATGGATTTTCTTCTGTGTTTGGAAAGAGAACCTTTCGGGACTACTCTGTTTCTCTTGTCCTGATGACTTGATATTTGCCTCTCCATGGCAGAATTTTTCCCACGATCACACGGCTCTCAATTGAAAAATCTAGACCATGTATGTCGAGTGATATTCCAAACCATTCGTCTTACACTGAATTTAAACCGATGTGGTCGAGGCAGTGATTATTCACGAGTCTTTCAGGATCAGAATTGAAACTATTCACTCTTTAAAGTAGAAAGAAAGAAGCACCTACCTCCTCAGCAACAGAGGTAAAACTGAGCTCCGGACCGTGCATGATTGCAGCTACAAACACAGCAACTGCAATTTTCTCAGGAAGTCTCTCCATGGCCATTGAAATCGTAACCCCACCAATGTTATGCCCCACCAGGATCACCTGGCCACTTTGTACCAGCACCAAGCTCCATGGCAAGCCCCGTGGACGAGCGCAAAGTGTTTCTCTCTCTCTCTCTCTCTCTATTTTTTTGCCCTCCATACATGATGAGCTGTGTCTTCGTGCTTTAGTCAGCTTTGCTTAGGTTGCCTTAGGATTTGCGTTTGCTAGGTTGGAGTTTTAATGATTGTTGTCTTGTGGGTCCCTAGTTAATTTGACTCTATTCGGTGTAATTTTCTTTTCCTTGTAAAGAAGTGAATAAATTTGCTCCTAACTAATCCCTCCGGAGTTGACGAATTATGTAGAAACTTACTTTGCTAATGCAGTTCTTGACTAAAGTCGGAAAATTCCACATGGTATCATCTCCATCGTATTCGCAACCAAATCTAGTGAATTCATAATCAACTTCTTGCGATAATGGAAGTCCTAAGCAGATATTTAACTTAATCAGGTTTTGACTTATAGTTGAGTCTATAGAATAAGAACTGCGGACATGACAAGGTATTCAAAATTGGAGCAAATATATCGCAACGGCAAAGCAAATCCAAACTCAGATAGCAGTCGAGCATTTCTTGTATTCTTGGCAAGTACGGCGAAAGCATCCAAAGTTGGCAAAATCATTTCATCTTTCTTTATATAGGAAATTTTATCTTTCCGTGTATAAAGGCCGAAGCTCAAGAAAGTTACTATAGATTTTTTAGCTAACATCTTTCTATAAATCATTGGCCTAATTTTACTTAAAATAAATGTAAAAAAAATTACAATAAAGTGTATCTTGTCCAATTATTCTTGGTGTCAGAGCCAACTACTTACAAGCATATCGTTCAATTTTTTTTCAATGGCAGAAGAATCCTGCAACACTGGCGCTCCTATGATAGTCACTGGCCCCTATTCAAGTAACGTCACCATGCTTGTGTTGATTAATGCAGTTGTGCAACTACCTCTCCAAGTCAACATAGTGTCCATATAACCCCACTAGTATTAATGGTAAAACTACTACCAATCCATCTTATTCTCATTCGGTACACCAAGATCAACTATTGCTTGTACAATCAAAGCTTCTGCTTCACGCAATCATAGCTTCCACTTCAGACTCAGTCCTGCCTCTCATTGCTTTTGCCAAAACAGCAAGTGAGGCTTGGAACAAACTTCCGCATCTCTTTGCCAACAAGACACGTTCGTGTGTCATGAGTCTCGAGAAGCATCTAATCCTCACAAAGCATGATGCTCCGTCAATAGCTGAGTATTTACAAGTCATCAAAAGAATTACCGACAAACTTGCCATCATCAATTTAATCATTAGTAATAATGATTTAATAATACATGTTCTGAATGGGCTTGGCTCCGAATTCAAGGAAATTTTTGTCGCCGTCAGGCCATGTGAATCACCCATTTCCTTCAAGGATCTACATGATCAACTTGTTGACTTCGAGCAATATCTAAAAAGAAAGTAACAGTGAATCAACTCGTCACCGCAAATCTTGCCAAGAGAGTTTCTCACGGATGCACAAATCAGCACCCCATTTTGAATGAAGGCTTGAACTCCTTCTAGTCAACGCAACAATCTCATCAATCTCATTGGCGAAGGAGCAACAATAATGATCATGACCAACCCATTCAAAAGTATCACTTCGGTGCCAACTATGTGAACGGACAAGCCACTCAGCCAAGTAATGCTATCGAGCCAAACAACATTTCTCCTCTCGTATTATTGCAACCAACATAACGTTATCTCAACAAGCTACACAAGGATGGCCCATGGACTCTGAAGCATCTCATCATGTCAGTTCAAGTCTAGAAAATCTCTCCTTGCATTCTAATTATGAAGGCACGAACAAAATCGTTATTGGTGATGGCTCAGGTTTGCAATTAACACACAGAAGTTCAACTGAACTTTCCTCCCTGTTATTTTATATTCATTGTCAAATGTTTTGTGTGTTCACGATATTAATAAAAACTTATTATATGTTCCAAAATTTTGCAAGACTAACCAAATGTTTGTGAGAATTTTTTTTTTTTTTTTTTTTTTACCATTTTTTGTGAGGAATCCACGCACAAGGCCATTCTCACACAAGGCCTAATAACAATGATGTCTCTTAACTTCCATCTTCACTTCATGTGACTCGTACGCCACCCTCCACTAAGATTGGTGTCAATGCATCCTCCAGTGATTCACATCAATGTCTTGGTCATCCCTCACATCAAATCTTAGAGTTTCTTTTAACATTGAAATAAATTCCATCTCTTTCCAAGTTATGTTCTAGATTTTGTGCGAGTTCGGTCAATGTAAAAGTCATAGACTTTTGTTTGGAGCTTCTAGTTTAGCCAACAACCTCTTGAACTCATTTGTAGTGATATTTGAGGCCCCACTCCAATAAAATCAATATATGGCTTTTCATGTATATATATATATATATATATATATATATATATATTTTTTGTGGAGCACTATACCAGATACATCTGGTTCTAATGAATTAAACAAAAATCTGACATTTTCTCTATATCTAGAATTCAAGAAATTGGTGGAAAATTACTTTCCAAATCCCATAGTATCAGTTAACTCTATGGTGGTGGAGAATATAAAAAACTAAAAGGATTTTTTTGTCTCGTGGGATTACACATTTACAAACACGTCCACTGACACCCCCAACATAATGGGATTGTGGAGCATTGTCATAGGCATGTTGACGAAACAAGTTTTGCATTGCTTCATCAAGTGTATCTTCTATCCTCATTTTGGTCCTACGCTTTTCAAGTTGTTACATTTTTAATAAATCGTCTACCTACATCAGTCTTATGACCCAAATCCCATTTTGAGACTCGAGACTTTGAGTTGTTGGTTACCTATGTTATTCTTATTTTAAACCACATGGCAAACACAAACTTGACTATCGAACCTTGTATTTTCTTAATTACTTTCTCAATCAAAGCGCTTACAAGTGTTACAATGCTCAACAAAACAAAGTCTTTGTCTTGCATCATGTAATTTTTAATGAGTCCATTTTCCTTACTTCAAACATGCTAAAAATTGCTCCTTTGTTCTAGTTATCAATCCTTGTCTCTACCACCTCAAAGTACCTATGCACCCTTTAATTTTTTAATAAAAAAATTCAGCCACCCACTTCCAACACTAGATAGCTAAGTCATGCCATGCACAATCAAACAAGTCCTTCAAATTCAATGTTTAAAGAAGTTATAGATCAACATTTGAATGGCCTCACAACTTTGGTGGAGAACACCAATTTAACATCCCTTAATGCAAATCCATCATAAGCCACTAAAGCTCCATCTATGGTTCCAACAATGCCCACACATACTTATCCAATGATTACTCGCCCCAAGAATAAAATTTGCAAACCCAAATTGATACATTCAGCCACTAAACATCATTTATCTCCCTCACTTGAACCAATGTGTGTTTCTCGGGCTTTAACTGATCCAAAGTGGCACGTTGCTATGTTGGAGGAATTTAATGCAATTCTCTAAAACAAGACATGGTAACTTGTACCACCTAAGCCTCATCATAATATCATTGATTGCAAGTGGATATCTCAAGTCAAGCAAAACTCAAATGATAGCATAGCTCGATACAAGGCACGACTTGTCACCATGGGATTCTACCAACAGCCAGGACTTGACTATTATCGTACGTTTAGTCTAGTTATTCAACTGCCACAGTATGAGTCATCCTTTATCTGGCCTTATCAAATGTTTGGTCCCTTCTACAATTGAATGTCAATGATGCCTTCTTACATGATATTCATGTGGAGAAAGTCCGTATGCATAAACCATTGGGTTTTATCAATCAGTCACATCCTAATCATATATGTTGATTGAAGCAGGCTATTTATGATCTTAAGCAAGCCCCTTGCTCATGGTCCCAAGCACTCAGTTCCTTTGTCATCTCGTTTGGATTCATCCAATTTAATTCAGATTCCTTACTTTTATATACAAACATGATGGCATCGTTGCTTATTTCTTGATTTATGTAGATTATCCTAACAAAGTGATATAAAGTTTTTGCAAAAGGTTGCAAGAGCTCTTGTAGGTAATTTTCACTAAAGGATCTAGTAGATCTATATTACTTATTGGGAGTTGAGATGATAAGCACAAAGTCTGGTCTTTTTCTCACATAACACAAGTTTATTTTGGACATTCTTGAATGAGCAACTATGTTAGGAGCCAAGGAGATTACCACTTGAATGGCTACCAACAACTCTCTTACTCTTGTTGATTGGTCACCTCATTTAGATGCAACTAAATATAGGAAGATTGTTAATGCTCTCCAATATCTTGCATTCACAAGGCCTAGTATTGCTTTTGTCGTCAACAAACTCTCTCAGTTTATGAATCAACCAACAGAGTTACATTGGGGTGCTATTAAACGTGTTTTATGTTATCTCAAAGGGACTATAAATTCTGGCCTACACTTGCAAAGTAGTCCCTCTTCATTGCTTCATGCATTCTCTTATGTTGAGTGGGCAGGCAATCTGAATGACAGTAAATCTATAACTGCCAACGTAGTTTATATTGGCAAGAATCCTATATCATGGTGCTCTCGAAATCAATGATACGTTGCTCTTTCATCAGCCAAAGCCGAGCATCATGTGATCATTGCAATAGTTTCTGAGCTCACATGAATTCAATCTCTACTGCATGGATTTGGAGTATCTTCTTCGACCACACCTAGCATCTATTGCAATGGCATGGTGCTACATATGTGTACACTAATCCCGTTTTTCACTCCAAGATGAAACACATCATCATTGATTATCACTTTTTTCGCTACATGGTTAACAAAGGTGTGTTACAAGTGTGTCACGTGTCCACTCACGATCAATTCGCAAATGCACTAACAAAGCCTCTTGCACAACAACGGTTTCTTCATTCACACAAAAGTTGGCATTCACAATGAAACGCCTCTCCTGCGGGGGCGTATTGGTGAAAATATCTCTCAACAACAACGTAATTCCAAAAATTGCTCTCAATCATATCTAGCTCAGCAAGCAATTCTTGTACTCTTATCAAGTGCAACAAGAGTTTCTAAAGTTGAAAATTCATTGTATCTTTCCCCGTATAGAGGATTGTATCTTTCCTATTAAAAAAATTAAAATTAAAATTAAAATTAATTTTAATTTTTTAAAAAAGAAAACAATTTAAAAAAAAGAAGTGGGGGCATGTACGGATATGAGATAAGAGAAAGCATGCAAGGAGGCCGACAACCAACCAAGAAAGAAGAAGAGAAAATTAAAGAAAATTAAAATTAATTTGAATTTTTAGAAAAGAGAGAAGTGAGTTCTTGCGGGGATGTGAAATAAGAGACCAGCCGAGAAAAAAGATGAGGAAAACAAAGAAAAATTAAAAAAACAAAAAAAATAAATTTTCAAAAAGAGAAAAAAGTAGGGGCCTGTGGGGATGTGAGATAAGAGAGAACATGTGAGGAGGCCGGCAACCGGCCAAGAAAGAAGAATAAGAAAATAAATAAAATAAAAATAATTCGAATTTTTATAAAAGAAAACAATAGAGAGAGAGAGAGAGAGAGAGAGAGAGAGAGAGAGAGAGAGAGAGAGAGAGAGAGAAGTTGCGACTTTTAAGGATGTGTCATAAAAGAGAGTATGTGAGAAGGCCCGCAACCGGCCGAGAAAGAAAAAGAGGAAAATAAAGAAAAGAAAAATAAAAAAAATGTTTTTTTTTTTAAAAGAAAGAAGTAGGGACTTATAAAAATGTGAGATAAGAGAGACCAACTAAGAAGGCCAGTGATTGGGTTGAGAAAGAAGAAGAGGAAAATGTAGGGATGTGAGATTCGAACTTAAAAAAAAAATGAAAAAAAAAAAAAGGAGTTGGGGGCTTGTAGGGATGTGAGATTAGAAAGAGTAAGTGAGGAAAATATTTTCCAACTTTAAAAAATAAAAATAAAAAACATTTTCCCTTATTTTAGAAGACTTTTTTTCCTTTCATAGAAATTATTTTTTTCAAACAATTTATTTTCCGTTAAATGAACGCTAAAAATGCAAAAAATGTTTTCTTGAAAAAAATTGTCTGAAAAGCAAAGGGAGTCTAAAAGTTGGAAAATTCCGTATGGTATCTTCTCGATCATAATCGCAGCCAAATCAAGTGAACTCACCCGGCGGCCGCGGAATACGGCGAAATGGATGGACAACCTTATCTCTCCTGTTTTCTGGCGGTTTCCTCCTTTTGTTTGCTGATGGATCTGAAAAGAACGAACGAGCACGAGTATCTTCAAGGATAAAAGTCTTCCTTAAAATAACTCATTAAAAGTTGATGCAGAGTTCCTCCCGCTTAGTAGTGTAGATTTATGCTTCGATGTCAATGTTTTGATTGACATGGGGAATTGTTCATCTTGTAAACAAGCTCTTTTGTCAATTTTGGCATCAAGCTCGTTTCGTAAGGGATCGGCACCCCTTGGTGCCTCAGTGATATTCTCTTCACTTATTAAAAAAAAATGTTACTGGTAAATACAACTTATAGTTGACTCAAGTGCTTATATATAGACTAAAACACAGCTCTAAACGAGTTTCTAAGTATTTGAAGGTGTTTGACAAAATTTCTATTCTCATAATAGAATTACTTTTGATACAATCCCGAATTTTTTTTTTTTTTTTTTTTGGTGGCTTAGAAAGTTTCATACCTCTACTGTAATCTTTCCTCTCTTTCCGGGACAGTTGAGAGTGAAGACAATCAATTAGCAACAAAAAGAGGCGTGCAATGGTTGCTTGTCGGGACGAGGGTGAGTCTGCGTCTACGTGCCGGACGTAGTTTGCGGTTCCGCCATGGATATGGTCTTTGAGAGGTTGTGGCATTTATTTTGGTATTGCAACTTGATGATGAGACAGTAGCCACGGAAGATCCATCTTCTGACTTGTTCTTGTATTGATCTCATGTTGACAGAGACCCCAACACATATATGAGGAATTGGAGTTAGTGGGAAATCAAGAACCGATGAATAGGGTTAGTAGACCCCGACACGTATACACTATGCTTTTAAACCTGCTAATAGAAGAGGGAATGCAACGTCAATTCCATCGATTAAGCGATTATTGTCTATCTGAATTGAATACTAGACGTAGAAGAGGAACATGCACTATTTTCTGCAATGACGAAATCCACGTGAATGGGTTTTTTCTCCCTTCTTTTTTTCCATCCAGTGTTAAGTTCATTAGATTGCTTTGGTAACTGATGGGATGACAGAATTGAACGGACCAAAACAGCGTAAGAATTTCACTGAACCAAGTGAAAGTTGAGAGACGGTTTGGCCCATTAACGAAAAGTTTAGTAGACACATAATCCTTTTGCTTTAACTTAACAAAACGACTTAGAAATCTATAGAAGCAAGCCTTTAAATAATCCTCAGGAATAATTTTCTGCAATCTGTTTGAGAATAGAACAAAACTCCACTGGTTTGGAGAACATGACCATGTGATCTGAATTAGGGATCACACAAACTTCGTCCACTGGATTGCGTTCGATCATCCATCTCTGCAGGTCTTCTTTTATCACCAAGTCTTGGTCGCACACAATGTAAACTCGAGGAACCGAACCGTACTTCGCCGTTGTGACCGTTGCTTCCGCCTTGAATCTGGATTGGTCTGGAAACATGTGGAGAGGTCTCACCAAGTAGGAGGCCAATGTCAAATCCTACATAAAATGAAGTGAATAAATGCATCTTAACTCAGCCGGATAGAACTGATTCTGCTAATAAAAGAACTTAATTCTGAGCTTGTTGATCACTTGGGAAGTTTTGTTTGATGTCGAAAAATGAAATTACAAGAATCTTCATCGATAAAATGGTCGAATATCTTTACCTCGGGTGGAGAGAGTTGATACAGCTTAGAGGCCATGAAGTTGTATCCAAACAGAAAACTGGTTGGAGGCTTTTCAGGGCCATCATCAAAAGCATATTTTGTGTCCATGGATGAACCCAATCTGCGACCATACTGAGAATTCACAAGAAGTATAAATATCACCGCACAGAGCTGCTGAATTATCTTATACCCAAAAAAATAATAATAATAATAATAATGTTCTTCTTCTTCAAGATCATCAAATACATTAATTGCTGCTTACGATTATAGAAAGTGTTTCTCTCTTGATGATGGGCGTGCAATGGATTTTCTTCCATGTTTGGTGAAGAGAACCTTTCACGACTGCTCTGTTTCGCTGGTCCTTACTATAAATTGATATTTGCCTCTCCATGACAGATTTTTTCCCAAATCGATGACCCGACCCTTAATTGGAAAATCTAGACCGTGTATGTCGACCAATTCTGAACCCATTAGTCTTACACTTTATTTAAACCGATATGGTCAAACAGAGTGATTAGAAGGCTAAATGGGAAGTCTACTGGTTAATATGCACAAGTCCTTCAGGATCGGAATCGGAATTTTACCTACGATCAAAACATGTTTTTAGCCCCATAATTTACTCTTCAAAGTAGAAAGAAGTACCTACCTCCTCAACAACAGAGGTAACGCTGAGCTCAGGACCATACATGAATGCAGCTAAAAACACAGCAACTGCAATTTTCTCAGGAAATCTCTCAATGGCCAATGAAATCACAACCCCACCGAAGCTATGCCCCACCAGGATCACCTTCTCTCCTCGTGGAAGACCCTCGAAGAATTCGAACAGCGGCTCGACATATTCCACGATCGAGTTCAGCTCTCGGGGCTGCTTCGGATGGACCCCTGCAGTGGCCATATCCAGGGCAGTGACCTTGTGGCCTGAGGACTTCAGGAGGGTGGCCACTTTGTACCAGCACCAAGCTCCATGGCAAGCCCCGTGGACCAGCACAAAGTGCTTCTCTCTCTCTGTTTCTTTGCCCTCCATATCTGATGAGTTGTGTCTGTGTTCGGGCTTCTGTCAGCTTCGCTTTGGTTGCTTCAGGATTTGTTTTGATGCTAGCTTGAAGTTTCAATGGCTGTTGTCTTATCGTCCCGTAGTTTTTTTTTTTTTTTTGGCCGGAATAGTCCCGTAGTTAGATTCTTTTCAGTGCCATTTTCTTTCCTTTCAGAGAAAGCCTATCAAATTGCTCCTGCCCAATCCCTCCGGAGTCAGACGAATAATGTAGAAACTTTCCGTGCTATTGCAGTTCTTCTAAAAGTCAGATAATTCCGCATGGTATCTTCTCGATCATAATCGTAGCCAAATCAAGTGAATTCGTACTCAACTTCTTACGATGGCAGAAGTCCTAATCAGATGTTTGACTCATTCGGGTTTTGACAATGATCGAGTCGAACAAAAACAGTGGGCCATACGGTCAAGTGTATGGACAACCTTATCCCTCCTGTTTTCTGGTAGTTTCCTTATTTTGTTCACTGATGGATCTGGAAAGAACGAACACGAGTATCTTCAAGGATAAGAGTCTTCCTTAAAAGAACTCATTGAAAGTTGATGCAGAGTTCCTCCCGTCAAGTAGCGTAGATTTATGCTTCGATGTCAATGTTTTGATTGACATGGTTAACTGTTCATCTTGTAAACAAGCTCTTTTCTCAATTTTGGCTTCGAGCTCGTTTCGTAAATGGATCGGCACCCTTGGTGCCTCAGTGATAATCTCTTCACTTATCAGGAAAAATCGCCGCTGATAAATACAGTGTATAGTTGATTCAAGTGCTGATACATAGACTAAAGCACAAGCCATTCAAGAATAGAAGAGTGATCCATGGAGAAGCAACTCTTTGGGACATTAACATGTCAAGACATTAGTACACGTCTCCAGCAACCCAATCATCAGAGCTTGCCTCATCATTTCAGCATGGAATGGTAGGACAAGCCAAGCAATGACAAACCAAACAGCTTATCCAATATAGATGCAAATGAGTTTTGGCATCGATGAACAGTAACAACAGGTATTTTCTTACCACCATTCTGCCTCCTTTAGTTGTATCTTCAGAAACAACAACAGCCCACAAGAACATGTTGCACTACACGAAAAAATGCAGTTCCACCTATGAAGCTGACCAAGCAAAGACTATCCAGGCCACAAGCAAAGAGTAGAAGAAAACAAGTTAAGCATAAGGCGATCAATGCGGCGTGAACTTCAAACTTCTTCAAGGAAATTCAGTTGCAAAGGCCATTTTACAAGATATAACCATACAATGTTAGTGAAAGTGTACTCAGACAATAAACCTAAATGTGAATTTAGAGCTACAAAAGAGATCCCCTAAATCACTCACAATTTAGTAACATGTTCCTGATGTTGACCTCCCAGAAGAGAGGTGATCTAGAGTAGTCCCACAGAAGAAAAAAGAAAAAGGAATCAAATTGCAACTCATTAAAGAACAATTGACGACCTCTCCGAGCTTCTTGTTTTTCTATAGTCAAGGCAGCAAAAAGAAAGATTTAGGAAGTGTGAGATAGCAGCTGGAGTTAGTCATGTGAATGCCACTCACATGCCACTCATGTGATTCCACATGATTGCAAAATTCTCATCGATCGGCACTAAATTGATTTTCTATTGTTTTGGGTACCTTGTGTCCGTATTTGAAACCTTAACATTTTCACGACAATCGAGAGTCATCAATGTATCGAAGATGTACATTGGGACTCGACATAAATCGATCACGGGTCAATTGCACTAAAAAATTCCTAAAAGCTACCCAATAAACTAGATCACGCTAAAGGCTCGCCGGATTAAAAATAACCATGAATTTGAACCCGATTTCAAAAATTAAAAGTTCTGTGGTGTCACGAGCTATTTGAGGAACGTCGACTCATTCTCCGAAAAATTTTTAGAGATTCCGGAATTTTTGCGGAAAATCGAATCAGGCGTTGTGGAAAATTAATGGAAATTCATATTGACTCATTTGAAGGAAATTTGGGCTTTCAAGCCGAGCTGTATGGCGAAAGGGACTTATAGAAATTTCGTGGACTTTTTCTACATCAAAATTTGGACATTAAACTAGGAATTTGTTGAAGAATCTGAATACCAAAGAGTGAAATTCGGAGCTTGGACTATGGCTGCAATTTTTGTCATCAAAATGGTTAATTATGGGTTTGATTTGTTGGAAAGTAATAGGGGGGACATGTGTTCAATTAAGGAGATAAGATTTGCTGACATTGGGCCCTCTTCGAGCTTCTCCAACACTTCTTCTTCAATCCTTACCCTCCGCAGCTTCTTGGGCAAGCAAATCCAGCTGCCATCCATCCCCCTTATCCAATTCTCCTTTGTTTCGGTCTCTGCCTTGCTTTCCTTTCATTTTTCCTTTCACGACAGCTCTCCATCTTTACCCACCGAAACACCAATTTTTCTCCCATCTCCAAACCACGACACGTCCTTCTTTGCTGCTTGCTCGGTCAACATTCAAGCGAAGCCCACCTTGTTGACTTCATTCACGCCAACGAAGCCGCGTGTCTGCGGCATCTTCTCCGAAGACCAAGCAGCTCTCTCCACCGATTTTTTTTCTTTCAACCGAATAGTTCAACTCCACAAATCCTCAACCATCGAAACCCCACCATCGTTCCTCTCTCCTTCGCTCGCAAGTTCGGCAATCATTTGGCCGAGATTCGGCCCAGCAGTCTTCATCTCCACAAAGCCAGTCCCAACGGTGATGCCAGCGTGATCGAAACAGCATGTCTCTCGGTCAACATCCCACCGCCAGGCTCTGGTTTCATTGAACCGCAGCTCTTTCGCACGCCCGCACCTTCGCAGCATCACGGCCCAGCAATTGGGCCCGTATCCAGCCCGCATCAACAGCCCACGAATTCAACCACAAGCCCATCTTCAGCCCAGTGATTTTCAGCCCTTCTCCAGCAGATTTTAAAGCCCAAGCTCAGGCCCAAGTTCAGTTGATTTTTAGCCCATTTGAAGTTCAGCCATTTTGGGCCCGCGAAGAAAGCCCAAGCCCGCGACCAGCAGCCCTGCAGAAGCCCAAGACCAAAACTCAGCCTTGCTGAGTTGTGTTGGGCCCGTTTTAGGCCCAGTCCGAGAGTTCGCTGACACCGCCGAAAATTCAGATTTCGGCCGTCTTCGTGTCGTCGTCGCGGTGAACCGGTTTCCGCAATTAACCAATGAGTTTATACTCTAAACTCTACTTAGTAGGCTAATAACGTTTAAGGGGTGTTAGATTTATTTTATTAGGAATTAGGTGGTTAGTTAGATTAAATTAGAAATTGAATTATTTAATTGAGCATGTTAGGTGGTTAGCATGGTTTAGTTAAGGCCTAAATAAATTATACTATTTATCTAGAAGGGTTCGGGAATTTTTCGAGTCCGTATTGGTTATTAATTTAATGATTCTGGCCTAGGTTAGTATTTTTAGAATTTAAATTGATTTATTTAATTAATTTCAATAATTATTTAATTATTAATTATTTTTCCGGAAATTAGGCCGAGATAGCCAGTGACAGGAATTTCGTGCTGATTACAATGGTGTGGTTAATTTCTACAATTGAGTGTTAAATTATGCAAATTGAGTGCTAATTGGATTTTTGGTATTTAATTCCAAAAATTATGAATTTCCAATATTTATTCATAAAATCTCAGGTGTCGGATTTTGACACCGAAAATGGTTTTTAGTACTATATGAAATAGTGAGATTTCAAAAATGATGAATATCAATTTTTTTGAATCAAGTTGACCGTGTACCCACACATGAGTAATTTCATGTAAATTTCAAATACGAATAAAAAGGCCAGGCTCACCATTTCAATTGAAGCATCTGAGTGCAATGCACGGTGCCTTGGGCCATATTTGAGTGATCGTGTGATGGTTAAGAGAAATCGTCCCGGGCTATTGAGCTGGACGTTATCCTTATTTGGCATACCCCTGGACAATGGGAAGTCGGTCGCAATTGATTCTTGACCCTATGCTCCTTCGGGAAAGCCGTCTGATAAAGAGACGTGACGTGCTCAATGGGGTGAGACGATGCCTGGCAATGCCAGAAGACCGCCGAACTGAGAGTAGGTCATGCTATATGCCGAAATCAAAACTAGGAACGTATGATTAATTAAGTGTGGCGTTTTAGTTATTGGAGCTTATTTGTTGCTAATTCTCTCATGTTGTTTGTGAGATAGATTGTACTGACCTGCAGGGTAAATCTGAGACGAGGTAAGTCTCCTTAATTGTGTGCTTGTGTGATTAGGACACTTCTGGGCGTATTTCCCTCCTAATTGGGGTTTAGAGCTTAGACTTGCTGAGATGATATCTCACCCCATTGTGGGACAACATTTTCAGGGTCGTTGAGTGGAGGACCTGGGGCTGAGAAGAAGTGATCGGAAGCATAGGTCAGTTAGAACCGCTTCTTTTTGGAAGGCCAGTCTTTTGTAGTCTTTTGGCCATAGACATGTGTACATGACTCAGTGTATATATAAAAGCATGTTTATTTGTGAATCTATTGTCCTGCTTTTCTATCCCGAGATGATTACTGTCAAGGGATTTCTTTTCGCTTCCGCATATGTAATAAAATGGAAAGGGTCGGCGACTCGTTTTGGGAAGTCGCAAATTATTATCGACCAGATAGGGATGGGCATGCGCTCGGGGTCCGGGGCGTGACAGGCCATCTTGGCCAACTCTTGCCCCACCATCGCCAGCCCTTTCCGATGTTGTTGGGGTAGTAGTGGCGACAAGGGCCATGGAGGCCCCTGCTAAATGCTGTCCCCTCCCTCTTTAGATTTGGTTTATAAATTTAATTTAATTAATCAATTTTGGGAGAAAACAACATTGTTTTTACACATTCATTGTTGATAGGCAACTCCAACAAGCTACCTAGACTAATTTATTCATAAAATAGCGCCATGTTGAATTTCTGGCTACCCTCACTTAAGTGTCTAAATTTTTCAAAAAAAAAAAAAAGAAAGTGACACATAAAAAGTATCTTGTAGAACTTTTGGCACTTAAGTGTCCTAAGGTTTGGCATTTGCGGTGTATTTTAGCCCTAAAAACTCTAGTGACAAAGATGGCATATAGTCGACTCAAGTGATGATGCATAGACTAAATCACAAGCCTTTCAAGATCAAAATAGTGATCAAGTTTACATGTTTGAGAATTTTACTCTTCCTTTTTCCTATAGATCATTAATTTGTCGTCTACAAGGAATAATCACACGGAACCCAAAAAATTTGGTGCAGCGCGACTAATTTTGTCTATCAATTACCAGCGATAAAGAAAAAGTTTCATACTTCTACTGTAATCTTTGCTCCCTTTCTAGGACAGGTGAGACTACAGGCGATCAATGGCAACAAAAAGAGGTGCGCACGGCGGCTTGTCGGGACAAGGGTGAGTCTGTCTTATAGGCCATACTTAGTATGGGGGTCCGCCAAGTATATCGTTTTCGAGAGGTTGTGGCTTTTATTTGGTATTGCAACTTGAAGACAAGACAGTGGCGACGGATGATCTTCTGTCGCGTGACTCGTTCTTGGATTGATCTCATGTTGACATAGACCCCAACACATATATGAGGTATCGGAGTTTCCGGGGAAGTCAAGAACCGATGAATAGGGTTAGTAGACCCCAACACATATACGCTATCCATTTAAACCTGCGGATAGAAGAGGAATGCAATGTTGATTCCGTCAATTAAGTCGAAGATTAAATTGTCTATATGAAATGAATACTAGATGTAGAAGAGGAACGTGCATTATTTTCTGCAGTGACGAAATCCACATGAATAGTTTTTTTTTTCCCTCCAGTGCTAAGTTTGGTAGATTGTTTTGGTAACTGATGGGATCAGTATTGAACGTACCAAAACAGTATAAGGATTTTATTGAACCAAGTGAAGGTACAGAGATGGTTTGGCACATTAGAGAAAAGTTTAGACACATAATATTTTTGCTTTCACTTGTCAAAACGGCTTAGAAATCTATAGAAGCAAGCCTTGATCCTCGGGAATAATTTTCTGCAATCTGTTTGAGAGTGGAACAAAACTCCAGTGGTTTGGAGAACGTGACCATGTGATCTGAATTAGGCATCACACACACTTCGTCTGTTGGATTGCGTTCGATCATCCATCTCTGCAGGTTCTTCTTTTATCACCAGGTCTTTCTCGCACACAAAGTAACCTCGATGAACCAAACCATACTTTGCCGTTGTGACCATTGCTTCCGCCTTGAACCTGGATTGGCCTGAAAAGTGGCGGAGAGGTCTCGCCAAGTAGGAGGCCAATGCCAAATCCTACATAAAATGAAGTGATAAAACTGATTCTGCTAGTAAGGCGGCGCATGGTAACACTCTTGTTTCTCCTAATTTCTATTCTTTTGTTCCTCGGAACAAAAAAAGAACAGAAACCTGTTTGATAAAACATTTGTTCTCGGGAACAATTTCTAGAAATAAGCCAATTTTCTTCTTTTTTTTCTTTTGTTTCTCTCTCTTGCCATGGCCACCTCCAATCGCCCGAAGCCACCACCGACCGCCGCCCGCCGCCACCGCCGACCGCCGACCATCGCCGACCGCCGCCGCCCGCCACTGCCGCCACCAAACTCCACTGCCACCACTGCCACCGCCGCCACCGCCCGCTATCGGTCACTACCCCTTGCCGCTGCCGCTGCACAACCGCCCACCGCCGACCATCACCGATGACCGTTGCCGCAGAGCCCATCGGCTGCCAGCGGTCGCCGGACGATCAGCGGCGGTGGCCGGCGTCAGACGATGACAACCGACGGTCGACGATCCGTGAGCAAGAATTAAAAATAAATAAATACAAAAAAGAAATTATTGCGTTACCAAACGCATTTCTATTTTTTTTTTATTCCAAGAATAGAAATTTTATATAGTTATCAAATGGGTTTTTTTACTTAGAAATTGTTCCACAGAACAAAAATAGAAAACAACTATTTCTAAAAAAAAAAAAACTCTTCCCCAAAACAGAAGCATTGTCATACGCAACCCAAAAGAACTTGATTCTGAGTTTGTTGATCACTTGGGAAGTTTTGTTTGATGTCGAAAAATGAAATTACAAGAATCTTCATCGATAAATGATTGAATATCTTTACCTCGGGTGGAGAGAGTTGATACAGCTTAGAGGCCATGAAGTTGTATCCAAACAGAAAACTGGTTGGAGGCTTTTCAGGGCCATCATCAAAAGCATATCTTGTGTCCATGGATGAACCCAATCTGCGACCATACTGAGAATTCGCAAGCAGTATCAATATCACCGCACTGAGCCGCTGAATTATCTTATACCCAAAAATAAATAAATAAATGATCTTCTTCTTCTTCAAAATCATCTAATACATTAATTGCTGCTTACGATTATAGAAGTGTTTCTCTCTTGATGATTGGCGTGCAATGGATTTTCTTCCATGTTTGGTGAAGAGAACCTTTCGCAACTACTCTGTTTCACTAGTCTTTACTATAAATTGGGCAAAAGATCTCTTCAAGTGCCATAACTTAAGTGACACTTAAGTGCCACATTCGAAAAGAAATTGATTACTTAAGTGCCACTCTGGCCAAAATCCAGCCAAAATGCTGACGTACGCAATTTCCAGTGAAGTAAGTACAAAACGATGTCATTTTGCACGCTGACATGACCAAATAATGCAAAAACGATATCGTTTTGATGCTAATGTGGTAAAAAAATAATATAAAAATTAATTAAATTAAATTAAATTAAATTTATTTAAAATATTTCAAAATAATAATTTTTAATATTTCAAAAAAAATAAAACGACCAGAAAGGCCGACAAAAGAGGTGGGATGGTCGGCCGAGGTCGTCGGGCCCTGGCCAAGGGTTGGCGACCCCGGCCGACGCGAGCCCTCGCCCTAGATCAAGGCAAGGGTCGCAACCCTCACCTAGATCCGGTGAGGGTCGGTGGCCCTCGCCCGGCTAGGCCAAGGGCCGCCACCTGCCAAGGGCGGCACCCCCAAGGGTGACCCCCAGTGAGCAACAGCCCTTGGCCCAACCTGGTGAGGGCCACTGACCCTCACCGGATCTAGGCGAGGGCCGCGAGCCCTCGCCACTCACCACAAATCTGGGCGGGCGAGGTTTGCGGCAACCCTTGCCCAACTGGACCAAGGGCTGTCGCCCACTAGGGGTCGCCCCAACGGGCGACGGCCCTTGGTCCGGCTAAGCGAGGGCCGCCAACCCTCATCGAATCTAGGTGATGGCTAGACCCATTAAACGGGTAGATCGGGTCGAGTTTATGTCGGGTCATAAATGGTCCGACTCAAATCGAACCATTTAACCCGTGTATGACCCATTTATTGCAATGCAAAAATTTTGACCAATACCCAACCTGACCAATACCCGACCTGACCCATACCCAACCCATACATGACCTATTTAATTAAACTTAATTTATTTTATATATATATTTATAAAAAATGGTATTGCTAAAATAATTTCATAAAACACAAATTTAATGGACAATTTTTATAATTTTTAAAATAATTATTTTAAAAAATCGAATTTTTATTTTTAATTTTAAAAAATAAATTTTTAATTATTATTATTATTTTTTAAATATAGCTTTTCTTTTTCTTTTTTTCTTTTTTTCTTTTTTCTTCTTCTTCTTCTTCTTTGGCCGGCCGCCGGCGACGATGACGACTGACGGCGGCCACAGGCAAGCCTCGAGTTAGCCCGACTCGCCGACACCGACAAGCTCAAGGTTCGCCAGATTCGGTAAGCTTGAGTCTCGCAAGATCGGCGAGGCTCGAGCCTCGCCGAGCGGAGGCCGTGGCGAGACCTTCGCCTCGCCAAATCTAGCGAGCTCAAGGCTCGCCAGCATCGAGCGAGGCCTCCGCCTTGCCAAGTGTCAGCAGCCTTGCCAAATCCGACAAAGCTCGAGCCTCACTGGATCTAGCTCGCTAGGCATTGACGGCCTCGCCAAATCCGATGAGCTCGAGGCTTGCCTAGCTGGTCGTTGGGGACCGAAGGAAGAAGAAAGAAAAAAAAAAAGGAAAGAAAAATAAAAAATAATTATAATTTCGGTTTTAAAAAAAATTGTAAAGTTAAAGAGAGAAGAGAGAGATTGTGAGGTTTTGGTTTGGGTGAAAATAAATGGGTTGATAAATGGGTCTTAAATGGGTGTAGAGCTTATCAATTTAAGACCCATATATCTCACTCTCTTTAATTTTAAAATCCATTATGAGTGCTTTAGAAAATAAGACTTGACCCATTAATGACTCATTTAAACATAAATGGGTTCATAAATGGGTCAATGATCCATTTTAACACCTCTAGCGATGGCTCGCGGGCCCTCGCCATCGGTCAGCCGAGGTCGCCAACCCCGGCCGACCCTCCCCCTCCATTGCTTAACCTTCCCGGCGGTGGCTCAGGGCTCAGCCCTCAGCCACCTCCTTTTTTTATTTTTTATTTTTTTAATATTTAAATTTTTTAAAATATTTTAAGTAATTTTTTTATTTTTTAAATATTTTAAATAAATTTAGTTTTACATTTAATTTAATTAATTTTTATATTAAATTATTTACCACGTCAGTATCAAAACGACGCCGTTTTGCACGCGATTTGCTGGAAAATTTACACGTTAGCGTTTTGGCCGGAGTGGCAGTTAAGTTATCTATTTCTCTCCGATTTTGACACTTAATTATCTCTTTGTGTCAAGTTATGGCACTCCAGGGGTCCGCACGTCCTATAAATTGATATTTGCCTCTCTCTATGACAGATTTTTTCCTAAATCGATGACACGACCCTTAATTGGAAAATCTAGACCGTGTATGTCGACCAATTCCGAACCCATTAGTCTTACAATTTATTTAAACGGATATGGCCAAACAGAGTGATTAGAAGGCTAAATGGGAAGTCTACTGGTTAATATGCACAAGTCCTTCGGGATCGGAATCAGAATTAAAACTACGATCAAAACATGTTTTTTAGCCCCTTAGTTTACTATTCAAAGTAGAAAGAAGTACCTACCTCCTCAACAACAGAGGTAACGTTGAGCTCAGGACCATACATGAATGCAGCTACAAACACAGCAACTGCAGTGTTCTCAGGAAATCTCTCAATGGCCATGAAATCACAACCCCGCCGAAGCTATGCCCCACCAGGATCACCTTCTCTCCTCGCGGAAGAACCTTGAAGAATTTGAGGGGCAGCTCGACATATTCCACAATCGAGTTCAGCTGTCGAGGCTGCTTCAAATGGACTCCTGCAGCGGCCATATCCAGGGCAGTGACCTTGTGGCCTGAGGACTTGAGGATGGTGGCCACTTTGTACCAGCACCAAGCTCCATGGCAAGCCCCGTGGACAAGCACAAGGTGCCTCTCTCTCTCTCTCTCTCTCTCTCTCTCTCTCTCTCTCTCTCTCTCTCTCTCTCTCTCTCTATCTGCCCTCTATAGTTGATGAGTTGTGCCTGTTCAGGCTTTTGTCAGCTTCGCTTCGGTTGCTTCTGTTAAAAAGTTAAGAGGCGAAGCTCTGATATCAATTTGTTGGGATAAAATTTTGAAGGTCAAATGCTCACAACTCACACAAAGAAGAGAAGATAGGCTTGTCAATTTATTTCACTTTAATGAAAACAATTACAAGACTCCCCTATTTATAGAGTTGTTACATGACATATGTTCTTCTCATTAAGTATAGCTAGGGTTCCGAAGAAGATGAATCTCCATAAACTTACAAAACAATCGCTATATCTCATCATATCTCTAGAAACAATCACTACATCTAGAAACTTAAAATGACTCATTAAAGTAATGCAGCAACCATGACTCTTTTTCAATGTGAGTACCGAACAGTCTGCAATATCAATTTTGGAATCTCGGTATCAAAGTATCAGTAACTTGATAGTCTTGACATCAAAGTATCGAAACCTATGAATTTAGAGCTTCAAGATTTGTTCAATGCTAAGTTGAAGCTTCAATGGTTGTTGTCTTGTCATTCTGAGCATGAGGCTCGTCCACCTAAGCTCGCCGCTTGCTAGAACGATGAGTGCGAGCATTGAGCATCGAGCTCAAGGCTCACCCAATCAGTGAGCGATGGCCTTTAGCTCACCGATTTAATGAGGCTCAAGGCCAACAAACTTGAGGGTTGCCAGATCGGTGAGCACAAGCCTCACCAGTAGTTGGAGCTCACTAGCCTCGAACCTTGCCAAATTAGCGAGCTCCAAGCTCGTTAGCCTCAAGCCTCGCTCGTGGCCAATCACTGGCCGTTGTCATGGCCGACAACCGGCCAAGAAAGAAGAAGATGAAAACAAAAAAAAAGTTTGGGCTTGTAGGGATATGAGATAAGAGAAAGCATGTGAGGAGGCCAGCAACCGGCCGCAAAAGAAGAAGAGCAAAACAAAGGAATGAAAAGAAAAATAAAATTAAAAATTAAAAATAATTCAATTTTTAAAAGAAAAACAATTAAAAAGAAGAAGTCAAGGCTTGTACGGATGTGAGATAAGAGAAAGCATGCGAGAAGGCCAACAACCAGTCAACAAAGAAGAAAAGGAAAACAAAGAAAATAATAATAATTTGAATTTTTAAAAAAGAAAAAAGTAATAATAAAAAAGAGAGAAGTGGGTTGATGTGAGATAAGAGACCGGCCGAGAAAGAAGAGGAGGAAAACAAAGAAAAAAAAATCAATTTTTCAAAAAGAGAAAGAAGTAGGGGCTTGTAGGGATGTGAGATAAAAAAGAAAATGCGAGGAGGCCAGCAACCGGCCAAGAAAGAAGAAGAGGAAAATAAAGAAAAGAAAAATAAAAATAATTCGAATTTTAATAAAAGAAAACAATAAAGAAAGAGAGAAGTTGTGGCTTTTAGGGATGTGAGATAAAAGAGAGCATGTGAGAAGGCCCGCGACTGGCCGAGAAAAAAGAAGAGGAAAATAAAGAAAATAAAAAATAAAAAAATTGAAATTCTTTAAAAAAGAAAAAAAGAAAGAAAGAAAGAAGTAGGGGCTTGTAAGGATGTGAGATAAGAGAGAGCAACTGAGAAGGCCAGTGACTGGCCAAGCAAGAAGAAGAGGAAAACGTAGGGAAGTGAGATTCGAACTTAAAAAAAATGAAAAAACAAAATAAAAAAGGAGGAGGTTGGGGCTTATAGGGATGTGAGATTAGAAAGAGCAAGTGAGGAGAATGTTTTCCACTTTTAAAAAATAAAAAATATTTTCTCCTATTTTAGATAACTTTTTTTTTATTCATAGAAATTATTTTTCCCAAACAATTCATTTTCTGTTAAATAAACGCTGAAAAATAAAGAAAATATTTTCTTAAAAATTATTTTCTACGAAGCGAAGGAAGTCTAAAAGTTGGAAAATTCCACACGGTATCTTCTCGATCATAATCGCAGCCAAATCAAGTGAATTCGCAAGCAACTTCTTGCGATAGCAGAAGTTCTGATCGGATGTTTGACTCATCCGGTTTCGACAATAATTGAGTCTAACGAACAAAAAGTGTGGACCCGACGAGGTATTCAAGCCCGGCGGCCGCGGCATACGGCGAAGTGGATGGACAACCGTATCTCTCCTGTTTTCTGGTGGTTTCCTCCTTTTGTTTGCTGATGGATCTGGAAAGAACGAACGAGCACGAGTATCTTCAAGAATAAAAGTCTTCCTTAAGAGAACTCATTGAAAGTTGATGCAGAGTTCCTCCCGCTTAGTAGTGTAGATTTATGCTTCGATGTCAATGTTTTGCTTGACATGGTGAATTGTTAATTTTCTTTTTTTTGGTGACCGAGAACCCACCGGAGAATACCCTTGTCAGCTTACGCCAATTTGAGGCCTCTTGTAAACAAGCTCTTTTTTCAATTTTGGCTTCAAGCTCATTTTGTAATGGATCAGCACCCTTTGGTGCCTCAGTGATATTCTCTTCACTTATCGAGAAAAAAACGCCACTAACAAATACGGCATATAGTTGACTCAAGTGCTAATATATACACTAAAGCACAAATACGGCATATAATTGACTCAAGTGCTAATATATACACTAAAACACAAGCTCTAGATAAGTTTTTGAGCATTCAAAGGCGTTTGATAAAAATTTCAATTCCATAATAGAATTGTTTTTTGGTACAACTCCCGAATTCTTTTTGTGGCTTAGAAAGGTTCATACTTCTATTGTAATCTTTCCTCCCTTTATGGGATGGTCGAGAGGAAAGGCGATCAAGTAGCAACAAAAGAGGCGTGCAATGGCGGCTGGTCAGGACGAGGGTGAGTCTGCGTCTTACGTGCCAGACGTAGTTTGCGGTTCCGCCATGGATATGGTCTTTGAGAGGTTGTAGCATAAATTTTGGTATTGCAACTTGATGATGAGACAGTGGCGACGGATGATCTGTCTTCTGACTCGTTCTTGGATTGATCTCATGTTGACAGAGACCCCAGCACGTACATGAGGAATTGGAGTTAGTGGGAAATCAAGAACCGATGAATAGGATTAGTGGACCCCGACACATATACACTATGCTTTTAAACCTGCTAATAGAAGAGGGAATGCAACGTCAATTTCATCGATTAATAGATTATTGTCTATCTGAATTGAATACTAGACGTAGAAGAGGAACGTGCATTATTTTCTGCAGTGACGAAATCCACGTGAATGGGCTTTTTCTCCTTTCTTTTTTCCATCCAGTGTTAAGTTCATTAGATTGTTTTGGTAACTGATGGGATGACAGTATTGAACAGACCAAAACAGTGTAAGAATTTCACTGAACCAAGTGAAAGTTGAGAGATGGTCTGGCCCATTAACGAAAAGTTTAGACACATAATCCTTTTGCTTTAACTTGACAAAACGACTTAGAAATCTATAGAAGCAAGCCTTTAAATAATCCTCAGGAATAATTTTCTGCAATCTGTTTGAGAGTAGAACAAAACTCCACTGGTTTGGAGAACATGACCATGTGATCTGAATTAGGGATCACACAAACTTCGTCCACTGGATTGCGTTCGATCATCCATCTCTGCAGGTCTTCTTTTATCACCAAGTCTTGGTCGCACACAATGTAAACTCGAGGAACTGAACCGTACTTCACCGTTGTGACCGTTGCTTCCGCCTTGAATCTGGATTGGTCTGGAAACATGCGGAGAGGTCTCGCCAAGTAGGAGGCCAATGTCAAATCCTACATAAAATGAAGTGAATAAATGCATCTTAACTCGGCCAGTTAGAACTGATTTTGCTAATAAAAGAACTTGATTCTGAGCTGGTTGATCACTTGGGAAGTTTTGTTTGATGTCAAAAGACGAAATTAAGAGAATCTTCATCAATAAAATCGTCGAATATATTTACCTCGGGTGGAGAGAGTTGATACAGCTTAGAGGCCATGAAATTGTATCCAAACAGAAAACTGGTTGGAGGCTTTTCAGGGCCATCATCAAAAGCATATTTTGTGTCCATGGATGAATCCAATCTGCGACCGTACTGAGAATTTACAAGCAGTACACATATCAATGCGCTGAGCTCCAGAATTATCTTATACAAAAATAATAATAATAATAATAATAATAATAATAATAATAATAATAATAATAATAATAATAATAATAATAATAATAATAATAATAATAATAAAAAATTGATGTTCTTCATGAAGATCGTGAAATGGATTAATTGCTGCTTATGATTACAACAAGTGTTACTCTCTTAATGATGGATGTGCTTCTATGTTTGGAAAAGAGAGCCTTTCAGGACTACTCTGTTTGTTTCACTTGTCCTGATTATAGATTGATATTTGCCTCTCCATGACAGATTTTTTCCCAAATCGATTGCATGACCCTTAATTGGAAAATCTAGACCATGTATGTCGATCGATTCCAAACCCATTAGCCTTACACTGAATTTAAACCGATATGGTCAGCGGAGTGATTAACAAAGGCTAAATGGGAAGTCTACCGGTTAATATACACGATTCCTTTGGGATCAGAATTAAAACTAAGATCAAAACATGTTTTTCCCCCTTAATTTACATTTCAAAGCAGAAGAAAGTACCTACCTCCTCATAAACAGTTTCAACACTGCGCTCAGGACCATACATGATTGCAGCTACAAACACAGCAACTGCAATTTTCTCGTGAAATCTCTCCATGGCCAATGAAATCACAACCCCACCCATGCTATGCCCCACCAGGATCACCTTCTCTCCTCGTGGAAGACCCTCGAAGAATTCGAACAGCGGCTCGACATATTCCACAATCGAGTTCAGCTCTCGGGGCTGCTTCGGATGGACCCCTGCAGTGGCCATATCCAGGGCAGTGACCTTGTGGCCTGAGGACTTCAGGAGGGTGGCCACTTTGTACCAGCACCATGCTCCATGGCAAGCCCCGTGGACCAGCACAAAGTGCTTCTCTCTCTCTGTTTCTTTGCCCTCCATATCTGATGAGTTGTGTCTGTGTTCAGGCTTCTTTCAGCTTCGCTTTGGTTGCTTCAGGATTTGTTTGATGCTAGGTTGAAGTTTCAATGGGTGTTGTCTTATGGTTCCGTAGTTTTTTTGTTTTTTTTGGTCGGAATGGTCCCGTAGTTGATTGATTCTTTTCAGTGTCATTTTCTTTCCATGTAGAGAGTCTATCAAATTGCTCCTGCCCTATCCCTCCGGAGCCACACGAATAAAGTACGAACTTTCCGTGCTATTGCAGTTTTTGGCTAAAAGTCGGATAATTCCGCATGGTATCTTCTCGATCACAATCGCAGCTAAATCAAGTGAATTCGTATTAACTTCTTGCGATGGCAGAAGTCATAATCGGATGTTTGACTCGCTCGGGTTCTGACAATAATCGAGTCTAACGAACAAAAACCCTGGGCCCGTCGAGGTATTCCATACCCACGGCATACGGCAAAGCGGGTGGAGAACCTTATCCCTCCTGTTTTCTGGTAGTTTCCTTCTTTTGTTTACTGATGGATCTGGAAAGAACGAACACGAGTATCTTCAAGGATAAAAGTCTTCCTTAAAAGAACTCATTGAAAGTTGATGCAGAGTTCCTCCCGTTAAGTAGCGTAGATTTATGCTTCGATGTCAATGTTTTGATTGACATGGTTAACTGTTCATCTTGTAAACAAGCTCTTTTCTCAATTTTGGCTTCGAGCTCGTTTCGTAAATGGATCGGCACCCTTGGTGCCTCAGTGATAATCTCTTCACTTATCAGGAAAAATCGCCGCTGATAAATACAGTGTATAGTTGATTCAAGTGCTGATACATAGACTAAAGCACAAGCCATTCAAGAATAGAAGAGTGATCCATGGAGAAGCAACTCTTTGGGACATTAACATGTCAAGACATTAGTACACTTCTCCAGCAACCCAATCATCAGAGCTTGCCTCATCATTTCAGCATGGAATGGTAGGACAAGCCAAGCAATGACAAACCAAACAGCTTATCCAATATAGATGCAAATGAGTTTTGGCATCGATGAACAGTAACAACAGGTATTTTCTTACCACCATTCTGCCTCCTTTAGTTGTATCTTCAGAAACAACAGCCCACAAGAACATATTGCACTACACGAAAAAAATGCAGTTCCAGCTATGAAGCTGACCAAGCAAAGACTATCCAGGCCACAAGCAAAGAGTAGAAGAAAACAATTTAAGCAAAAGGCGATCAATGCAGCATGAACTTCAAACTTCTTCAAGGCAATTCAGTTGCAAAGGCCATTTTACAAGATATAACCATACAATGTTAGTGAAAGTGTACTCAGACACTAAACCTAAATGTGAATTTAGAGCTACAAAAGAGATCCCCTATATCACTCACAATTTAGTAACATGTTCCTGATGTCGACCTCCCATAAGAGAGTGATCTAAGACTAGTCCCACAGAAGAAAAAAGAAAAAGGAATCAAATTGCAACTCTTTAAAGAACATTTGGCGACCTCTTCGAGCTTCTTGTTTTTCTATAGTCAAGGTGGCCAAAAGAAAGATTTAGGAAGTGTGAGATAGCAGCCGGAGTTAGTCATGTGAATGCCACTCACTAACGACGAGCTGTCCGAGACTTTGGCCTTGCTGATTTCTGCAGGCAGAAATGAAATTTTAGAGGAACTACCTTCCATTGTCATTTGTTCTAAGAACGAGGCTGTTCTACAGGGATTGCCCCTTCAAAAATGTTGAGCTGTTTGTGTTGGCATGTGAGAGAATTAATTTGTTTTGAGGCAACAATAAAAAATGATGGGATAACTGATACTCACAGATACATTGCCAAAGCTTGCTCCAGATCCAGTTGCAGCACCTGAGAGGAAAAGGATCTATTATTAGCACAACAGTAAAATGAATTCAAGAAAGTATATCTAATATACGTCACAGAATAATATAAATGCAACTATCAGTCATCAATCAAGACACAACCCCTTCAATCTACCACCACCCAAAACAAAACCTCTGCCATGAAACATGACCAATTTACCAGTAGCTTCCTAATTGCTCAAAACACATATGCAGGGGCATTATAAGCAGTAAGAACCCATAAAATATGAAATAAAACCAAAAAAAGATCCACTAAGTGTGAAGACTCTCTACATCAGATTTGCTAAAAATCACAGGCCAATTCCAAAAGATGGTTATCGTGTCAATATTATGCATAACTCAAGGTTCATGCCAATCATACTAAAAACAAAAAGGATATAGGAAAGAACATCAGCAACAAGATTCAATTGCCTGAGACTGATGAAGCGAGAAGGGAAACTTTTAGGCTCAAATAAAGCTAGACAAGCTGGTCAGTAATCTACTTTGCCAGAACAAGAGAAAACAACTTTAGTACTTATAATCTTTTGGGAGCATCTGTAGGTAATCTATCTATAAAGCTGAAATATTGATGGGCACAAACTATATTCTCTTTCTTATAGTAAGACTAGACCACTATGACTATAAAACATTGGACAAAATAACTGCTTCTGCTAATTTTTTGGATTCCAATGCCTATAAAAATTAATTTATACATTCACCACTAGATGGTTGCCATATGAAAGAATTTGGTTACAAAATTAACTCCAGCCACATGTCACTCATCCAATGTGAATGTGTAAGGATATTTTATACTGATGGTGGACCTAGTGAAAAAACCAAAATAATAAAAATAAAAATAAAACCTCAATGAGAGAGACATCACTTTTTCTCAAACTATCAAGCTCAAGACAAAATGACTAAATGATTAGGTGCAAATAAATATACAACTCTGCATTATTTATAAACAATGACAACATAATCGCAGCAATAGAAAAAAAAGAGTCCTGAATTATCTACCATTTGCTTAAACATCCCCATAAGTCCAAAAGTTTAGTTACCATCACCCAACTTAGTAAATATCAGAGAAATGAGTAAGGACTCTAATCTTTTGTCCTTTTCTGCCTTCCGTTTTGGGTTAGTATTACAAGGAACAAACATTTCAAAATACAAAATGAATGCATTTTCTTCACTGACCACCAACCATGCCCCAATATAAGGTCTGAAAAGGTACCTGATGCAAATGGTGTAGAGAAAAGTGAACCACCGATAGCAGGGGTAGAACCTAAAGATGGAGCACTACTTCCGAACAATGAGGGAGTCGACGCAGACCCAAATAAAGAAGCCGATGAAGAAGAACCAAATTGTGGCGTCTGAGGAGAAGTGCCAGCAGTTCCAAAAAGAGAAGAAACTGGAGCTGACGTGCTAGGCGTTGCAAATAAAGAAGATGACGACATAGAAGGAGCAGAAGACGGTGTACTAAAAAGCGATAAACCACTTCCAGATGATGCAGATACAATTGCCCTAGATGTCTGGGGAGCAGTCGATGCCCCTGGAGTAGCAGAGCTAGCAAAAAGCCCAGCAACTTGTGTTGAAGGTTGAGAAACTGGAGGCAAATGCAAGGTTGGATGTACCCTCTTGGAAGCAGCTTCTTGTCTGGCGGTCTCGCGTCTGTCTGCCTCAAGAAACGGATCATTCCCATCGCCTCGATGGCGTTGATCAGCAAGATATGCAGTTTTCATTGATCCAATGTATTGATGAATGCTCTCCACCTTACAAAGACATGGGAAACACATTAGATAAAAATGCACCATTTAGATAAAAATGCATATCAGAGATAAAAAGTAAAAACTGCTATTACTTTAACTGTCCCTTGAGCATAGTAATCAAGATAGCATGAGTCAAACTACAATATTGTTAAAAAAAATCCTCAGAGTAAAAAAAAAAAAAAAAAACAGCATGAAGGGAAAAAAAAAAGGAATTTATCACCATTACTCCAAAATTTACTTTTTTAATCAAACATGCTCAAAAAATAATACAACATGTAGACTCAAGCAAAGATCAGTAACAATATTGCCCTTTACCTTAGCCGCAACATGAACAAAAAAATCGTGCACATTTGATATGACTTTGGGAAGAGATTCCACCAATGAGGAACTAAGATTGGTACCATTCCTGTCTGAATCTAACAGCAAGAGCTGCTCCAACTCTTCAACCCACTGGCGACATGCACCAAGATACTTCTCAAATCTGGCCACTGTTTGCTGTAAAAACGGAGAAGGTTTCTTTGGAAGTCCACTGTAGAAATCAAATACGGGAACTACAGAGGTTGATGCTGGTTGACCGCTTGAACTCGGAGTAACCGTTGCTCCTGGGGTTTGGGATGGTGCTGTGGCATTTGTACTGCTTCCAGCATTTGAATGAATGAACCTTGGTCGCAGCATCATGAAAGAACGCACCGCTACCTCGGTGTTGCGTAGCATATCTTTAACAGCAGCCATCAGCTCCTGCAGCAAAGCTTTTTGGCGTTCCATAGAGGTGCTGATTCCACCAAGCTCCTAGTCACACATAGTGGAAAGATCTTTTAAAATTAGAATGTTTTTAATGAAAAAGAAGTAGATCTTATGTCATAGATATCGATAGCTCAAATGGAACATCCGTAAACTAAACCATGGTGCACTGGTAACAACAGAGGTACTAGAGCGAAAACATCATGCGCAATACCCAAGTATTCCCTTGTCTCTTGTTTCTTAAGAGGGAGAAATAATTATTCTTTTTTTCATTTAAATTCCAATTTGTTTCCCCGGTGACTTAGCAACAGCAAGTCAAACACGGATTCTTTGACCATATACCCAATCAATCTTTTTCCCCTCAACGGTTCAGCAATAAGCAACTGAGACGATGAGTCAATCAAATAATGGTTACAAAACACCAAATAGACTATGAACATCTAATGCTCCATCACATTCTATCAAAAGTAAAACTTGAAGACTTCTCTCAACACATTCAAAAGAACAGTAACCGTACAGGCTCTTTGAGGAAGAGTCCGACTTTAAAAACCCATAATTCCTTCAAATCCTAAGCCATAAGAATACCGTAATCTACAGAAGATGCAAATTAGTAGCTGAAGCAAAGCAGATTAAAACAAGGGTCGAAAAGCGATTAAAGGAACAACCTGTACAATATGGCTCGCGTCATGCTCAAAACCGTCACTGGAAACAGAGGAATCATAAAGGCGGCTACACTGATCGAGCTTCTGGCTCTCGACCCTGTACTCCAATATCTTCTCCCTGCATACAAAACAAGGATTGAGGAACCCAACAACGCCCCACGGAAAAAGAAAAGAAGACTCCGGCGAATTATCTTCAAGAACAGCCGAACGATGGAAAACAAGAGGAACCCAACAACGCTCGACGACAATGAGTCCCCAAGAACATACTCTATCTGGAGCAGGATCTTCTGGGAATCCGGGTGGAGATCCGCCCACTTGGTGCCGTAGCTCGCCGACGTCTTGTCGTTCGTGAAAAGATAAAGCCGCTGCTGCTGCTGCTGCTGCTGAATCTGTTGCTGGGTTTGCTGTTGCTGCTGCTGAATCTGCTGCTGGGTTTGCTGCTGCTGCTGCTGCTGATGCGGCCAAAGTGGAGTGCTCTGCTGCGGCTGCTGCTGCTGCTGCTGCTGCTGGGGCTGGAACAGGGACGGAGATTGGTGCTGCTGCTGGGGCTGCGGCGTCGAAAAGAAAGAGAAGGACGACATTCTCTACGCCGGCTCCTCCGGCCCTCTTCGAGACGGGGATTTCCCTCAGTTCCGGCTCCGAGGTTCCGCGACGGCGGACGCGGTCGGCATTCGAACGGACGATGAAGCTGCGGTCGGAACCGGGAGGATCGGAACGTGCGAAAACCCCCCTCCTCTAGCTAGGGTTTTAGAGAGGGCGGGAGGGAGGGAGGGAATTTGGGACGAGAATGGAGAAATGAATCGCCCTCCTGTCCTGTCACTGAGTATTTTGATTTTGCATTTGTTGTCCCTCTCTAATTTTTTTTTCCCTTTTGTAGAAAAAGCCACCAAAAAAATTATGTGTGATATATATACCATGAAATTTTTTTATGACGCAATAACTATAACACATTTGCTCAAAAAAATCATAAATTTATACTTATATAGATACATTTAGCCTATGCTAAAGTTCCATCAAATAACCCGTGGGTTCACCCCAGTGGTCACCATTCCAAGTTAGAAGGGGGAGGTGAGGGAATTCAAATCCCCACTTTCTCAAGGGGATTAGAGCGGGGACGATTTCATTTTAGGAATGGGTTTCGACTCCCACATCATGCACGAAAGCAAAGCAAAAATCTGAGAGTGAGTATTAGAATAGGATTGGAGTAGGACAGACCAAAAAAATAAAAAATTCCATCAAATGATTTTTCAATCAAAATAAAATTATTGCCAAGTGGCATCGTATTAATACTATTTGCTTTTTGTAATCCATGTAAATAAGTTTTTAACGGTGTTCATTAATGGAATATTGACAGAGGAAGATAAATATGTTACACGGGTATAAGTTTGAGATTTTTAATATCATTGGAAAATTTTTTAGGATAAATGTATCGCTAGGCAAATTTTGGCCTATTTTTTTTCACTCAATCTTGTTCCAGTCCCTAACTTTCAAGTATTCTCGATTTTGATGTGAGCCACCAAAGTTGCGCATGACAACGCTTCGTGGCTGGGGAAGAGTTTTTTTTCGGAAATAGTTATTTTCTATTTCTATTTCAGGGAACAAAATTTCTACTCTCGAAATAGAAAAAGAATAGAAATGCGTTTGGTAACGTAACAATTTCTTTTTTGTATTTATTCATTTTTTATTCTCACTCACGGGTTGTTGGTGGCGGCGACGGCAGTGACTGGCGACGAGCGGCGGCAATCGACGGCGACCGGCGACCGGCAGCGAGTGGCGATCAGCAGTGGCTCCAAGCGATTGGAGGTGACCGCGGCAAGAGAGGAATAAAATAAAAATAAAAAAGAAAATTGACTTATTTCTAGAAATTATTATCGGGAATGTGAAGCAACTTTTTTTTTTCTTCTCATTTATACTCCAAATATAATCCTGGGCTAACTTTCTATTCCGAGGAATTGAAAAACAACTTGGCGTTACCAAATGAATTTTCAATCTTTTTTTGTTCCAGGAAACAAAATAACAGAAATTCTAAGGAACAGAAACGTTGTTATGCAGTGCCCAAGTTATCATTATAGGTCCAATAATTCAACAATGTATCCATCTCTTCCGACCCAACCAACAGCCCTAGTCTCGCTTGTGACTACTGCCATGTTTACTCCACCGACCTTCTCCAGTGCCCAATAGAAACCATCAATTGACACATCGAACAAGTTTGTGTATCCAAAAGCCCCGTCCATCACGACCACCTCTGCCTTATTGACCGGGGCATAGTCCAGCAAGACGTGAACCGGACTGTCGTGGTAGGCGAAGTAAGGATATATGTTGCAAAGAAGAGGATTATTGTTGGTAGCTGAAACCTGAGCCAAAGGTAGCAAGGATGGAGTTGCATGGGCGTTCCAATTCGACACGGAAGGAGGACAGGTCAATGCCAACATCGATTGGGACACAACCGTGGTCATTGGGACGGACAAGCTCTATCTATGTTCTTCAATTTGAGCAAATTTACGACAGATTCCGACGGCAGGAGCTTATCGGCGACTCTGCCGTAGTTCACGCCTATGCCTTGAGCCCCTAAAAAATTGATAACGAGTCCATTAGCTCATCGAACATATAGCCTCTTCTCAACTAAGAAATGGGAGGCGTTCTAAATCATAGCACGCAATGCTTTGAAACACCGGTTAGATCTATATTAAAACTCAGTGAAACATAACAAAAAATCTCCAATTTGCACTAACATGAAATAATATACCTAGATGAAAGCATCATTCACATTAGATTTCTTTTCTTGGTCATGCATTCACATTAGATTTTACACAAGGAAAACTTTGAGGTCCTCTACAGTTGCAAGTTGGCAATATCCTAAGACTCGTGATGATCAGGAAAATATATGTATGGATTCGGATTTCATTGGTCATGTATAATTATAATAATTAATCTTTATGATATCCATATGAGTCTCACATGGAACTCACATGATCAACGATTGTGATGAACTCGGTTTATGTGAACTGAGTACTAAATAAACTCTCACCCTAATAATTTAATCATCGGCTTTTGGTTTGTTTGCACCGCACCACCTCCTGAGCTGATTTCCAGAAGAAAACCGATAATTACATGTCTAATGCAAGCACACACAGAGCAAGCAAAGAGAGAGACATCAAACAAGTCACATTCCGGATCCCTAATCCAATAGTTACATGTATTGAGTGCAAGCTTGCAATGAATTATGCTCAGAACATATGTTTTTTAGAGAAGAACAGATCGAATAGATTTTACATGACACCCACTTACTTGAGATTTAAATATTCCCCGTTCAGTTTTAACAAGCTTGTACCACAAGAGTCAAGTACACATACCGGCAAAGCAAGAGTGGCCAGTAAACTGCAACATGAAAAATGCTAGGAGGCATGTGTAGAGTAGTATATCGAGAGACTATTTGATACGTTCTCGAGAACTATCACGCCCAACTTTAAGGTGCTGCAACTTCGAAACATGTATTACCAAATGCAATAATGCATTCGTCACGGCACTTCACGGTTAAACTAGACTAGGAACTCGGCCGGGCAACGGCAGGCCCTCTCTTTCAATGGATACATGCACGTTGGGCCTCAGGAGGCTCTCCGAGCTGTCGGGCCCATCTAGTGGTGGATCCTCTTTCCCGAATGTGGCAATCCACGAGGTGTGGAAAAATTAGGAACTGAGAGTAAATTGTGTGGCCGTCCATTTTCGAACTCTAAAAGGCACATGTTCCATTTTTAGCAAAACACAAAGGACGTCCTCCAATTTGTTCCAAAAATTCTATGCTCGAAGCTCAAATCTTTCTTGACCCAAAAAGAACATGAAAGGAATCGGCCATGTTCACTTAAAAAGCACCTACTTTACCTCTTTCTTCTATTACGGCCCAAACTTCTTTTGTCTTGTGAACAAAAAAATTACCAAGTTTAGCTTAGATCACAATCCAGTCTCAGAAAAAGGCACCAACAGGCACCAACTTTCGGTTCGTATCCAAATCTAAACCCCATCGAGTTTCTGTTTAATGATGCCATGAAAGACGGAACGTGTCATTTCACACGCATTCAACTATCCACAGTTATAGATGTGGATAGATTGGATGCAATCCGAAGGCTTCTCCTATTTTCGAAAGCTACCAATCACAAGTTCAAGGTTCCATTGTTCTCAGTTTCTAGACATGCTCGGATCCTAACATATCGATCATTCGCGCCTTGGTTGCCCATGACAAGTCATTTCCTTAGTCCATTTCCATTTTTGTCGCCAAGAACAAAGCTTCGATGCTCACGTTTCCTCCTCCTGCTTGGTTCAGATTCCGACAGTGGTTGCAGCAACGACAATCGTGCGAGTTATTGAGTACGCCGAGAATAATACCTCAAATCTTTAACGATATCATTGGACGAAACCTTGACGCGATTCGGATTTGGGAATCGACTGAAAATTGATGCTTTTTTGTGAGATCAATAGAAAATTTTGGCCAGAATGAAGACCCAAGTTAAAAGCTGTGTTTTTTAAGGGAATCAGGCGAGAAAGATACTCACACATTGCAGTTTTTTCCTTTGTAATCGTATTGGAAAAAATATTAACAGTTGAATCTGGCGAAGGTTCTCGTTCTTTACTTTGCAAATCCCTTAATTTTATTGCCACGCAATTTGGCCAAACTTATCAATCGAAGTTTCAAACTTCCTGTAAGGATTCATAATTCATTTAGCAGAGTTTGAAATCATAAAAAGAAAAGGCTTGACTGAATTACATGAGAGGGGTAGAGTTAAAGAGCAAATTTTTCCGTGCCATACAAGCATCAACAAAATGGTACAGCATGAAACTCCTCTCAAATTACATGGAGATGGACATGTCTAAAAGGGCGTTGCAATTCCTTTAATTTTCACACCTAGCAATACTGATTAAACCCTAAAAAGCTATCGTCATAACGAAAAAAAAAAGAAAAAAAAGAAAGGAAGAAATAGAGAAGAGGAAAGAGGTGGGAATGTAACACCACTCATTTGAGACCGCTCCAAGCGGTGGAGATGGCAAGGCCCGGCCAAGAGAAGCACGAGTCGCCGCCTCCGCCGCTGCCGCCGCCGCCGCCGCCGCCCACGAGCCCGCCCTCGTCCCCGCCCTCGAACTGCCACGCGTTCCCGATCCCCGCCGGCCCGCCATTGCTCCCCACGCCCGCGCCGACGCCGTCTCCCACCCCCTGAAAGGGCCAGACCCCTCTCCCGAGCCCGAACGCCATCTCGTCGAGCCCGCCCGGCCCCAGCCCGAGCCCGAACCCGCCCAGAGCCAGGAACCCAGGAGGCCCGTGAGCGTTCAACAGGGAAGTGAAGCTCCCGCACACGTTCAGGCCCGGCTTCCCGTCGCCGTCGCCGCCGGCGAGGTGTACGGGCCCCCCGTGGCTCCCGGCGAAGGGCAGGAGGAGGGAGGCGGCGTGCAAGTGGTGGTCCTGGGGGGCGACGCCGGGGAGCACGACGGCGGCGGAGGAGGAGGAAGAGGAGGCGGAGGCGCCGGTGCGGGAGCGCTTGGCGTTCTTGCGGCTGCCGCCGCCGACGGGGATGTCCCTGAGGGTGCCGCCGTGGGTCCAGTAGCGGCGGCAGGACTTGCAGAAGTGGCGGGGCTGGGAGAAGTTGTAGTTGTTGTAGTAGCAGAACTTGGTGTTGGTGGAGTCGCAGCGCGGGCAGGGGAGGTGCTCCTGCTCCTGCGGCTGCGGCGCGGCGGCCCCCGCCCCGGCCGCGTGGAGGTGGCCGCCGTGGGGGGCCTTCGCGGGCTTGCGGTCGGCGCACTCCGACGGCATAACGGTGCACGCTGCAGAAGCCGGCTCGAGTTCTTGATCTCTGCGAGTTCTTGAAAGCGCCGGGTGGAGTTGATGGGGCGACGTTCTTGATATCTGCTGCTGATGGTGGTGGTGGTGGTGGTGGGAGTTGGTGTTGGTGGAGGTGGGGTTTTATGGTTGGTCGGGCAGAGAGAGAAAGAGAGAGAGAGAGAGAGAGAGAGGGAGGGAGAGGAGGTGATATGTGCAGAGGGAGTGGACAGCTTTAGCTGCAGGCTTCTGTTATGCACGACATCATGCTGTTTGGTTTCAGACGGCTCAAAGGAGAGAAATTCATGTTCCTCTTTTTCTCGTTTTTTTTCTCTCTCCTTTTCTTCTTTTTGTTTTGGGGGGAAGGGGAGAAGAATAATTTTGACTGAGTCGGCTGCTGTCTTTCAGTAGATGTTGCAGCGGATAGTGCGGCTCTCCATCCTTCCACATGAGACAAAATCACAACAAGCTAAGTCGCCCTCGGTTCGAAACCTTGGCCTAGCATTCGTAGGATTGAGATAAGGGCTCGTCGATTGGTCGTTTCCTGCATTGCATTTATGATCATACCGGCTACCGCTAATCGAAACGAATCCCCAGCCCAATTCCGTGATTTGGTTCCGTGCTGCTTCTGGATTTGTCTGTCGTGAGTTTTGGTTTCTAGGCCACAATCGGGTTGTCTGTTTTTTACCTACCCGTCTCGACGTATGGACGTATGTCGGTCCAAGAATACCACACACATGATGCGCGTGCCTTTTTAGACGAATGCAACGTTTAACATTTTCCCCATTAAAAAAGTTATGAGTGTGCAGGCAAGAGGATATTATCGGTTGGCGGTGGATTTCAATTTGTAAGAATCTAATCATGACGGCAGTCCGTACATTCGTTTGAGATTAATTGAAGTTATCATCATGGCTTGGGGATGAAGCAACCCATGTTGACAAAATACCAAAGTATGATACCTTCTCGGAGAAATAGGATGGATGCTTCTTTCGGAGACAGACTTGCGTCGAATGTTCTTTTAGCTTCCACGCACAATAGTATCGATCTTGCTCATTTGTATGTTTCATATGTAAAAACAAAATGAATCACGTACATGCCGCATATTCAAACCATGAAGCTTCATAAATACGATCAAAACCCTAGCTTGCACAAATCCCTTTGGGGAAGTTAAACAACTCATACGGATAATCCTTTGTGTCTTTTGAAAAGAGGTCGATGCGCTCGTGGGAATGCGCCAAATCAATCTTTTTCTCATGCACATGAAGGAGTGCTATAATGCCAAAAAAAACAAACAAACATGACTTGCTCCTCAAACGTGACCCCCTTCAAGAAGGCACTAACCTACATGAGTGGAAGCTTCTGGTGCAACTTCCTTGTTGATGATGCTGCAGACCTTCCGTCGTACAATTCCTATGAAAGGGTATCCCCGGGTTGCTTCAATCTGAAGTTTTTGTCACTTGTTTCCTAACACTTGGGCCAGGAATTTATGGTGGGACAAACTTCCAAAGACTTTATGTGTTTTGCAATTCTTCAACCGGCCGGTTTTAGGGCATTTGATTAGTGCTTTGGAACGATTAGAGGTATTATTCATCATAGGGTATACTAAGGTCATGGATTGTTGGATGGGAGAACGCGCGACTGATTCATAAGTTCCAACTTATTGGGATCATATTAGTTATTAGTGACTAATCTTGGTATGCTTAATTCGTCATACTATGTCCTTTCTTCGAGTTCTAGTGCCGAGATCACCCTTTTCCTGAATTTAGACACATGTTCTCTTTTCTCTTTCTAACGTCCTGTCTAGGGCATTTAACAAGTGCCCTAGTTAAATGCACCTAACAGAGAAAAAGTTTTTGCTTTCCGGACACTAATCACACAAAACACGGATAAAATGATGTTTTGAAAATGACAAATTTTTGTTATTTGGATAAGTAACAATTACCTCAAGACATCCCTTACGAATTGCTCAGAAGCTTCCATCTCTTGAGGACGATATATCACTATAGATTGATTGATAATTGCACAATTGAGTGAAACAACTTATTTATTCTTAATTATCTACATCTATTTTTGATGTAGATTGATTGACAATTGCACAAATTGAGTGAAATAAACAGATTGCAATTATAGTTACTGAATTATTTGAAATCCTCATAAATATTGAACCTATATACTAACGGATCTATGTCCAAATTTATTTTTCTTTGAAGGAACACTTAAGCGATGTTAATTACATCAGAACCAAAGGTTTCTCATGTAATTTTCCTTTATAATATATGGATGGTTATGAGGTGCTACGAACATAAAGGTCGTTTGATATAGTTGTGATTATATTGTAGCCATATTCTACCATAACTGCACTGCAGTTGCGTCATGAAGTATCATAAATTGTATATTTGATTATTTTTGTTTGAAAGCTATGGTAGCTTCATACTAGATGAGGCAACTTCTTAAAAGCCATTATAAGTTGCTGTAACTTTGGGGCTACTTCAGCAGTTGAAACAACTAGCAAACATCTCTCAAGTTATAATACCTTATTACACCCGAAACTGTTGAAAGGAAGCTATACAAGACTACCTAATAGACCATGGAAAATAAATTATATTCAACATAGCTCGTCTATTGGGCCCTTCACCCCTATTTTTCTTTTTCTTTTCTTAGAGAAATTTGTCAGACGTTGTTTCTACTTAATCTTAGGATGAGTACCAAAGTCCTAAAACTTATCGGTTCATTCATCAAGTCAGTTATTTTTCATTTAGCGGACATGATTGATTATACATCATGTTTTGGTTAATCAAGTCTAAATCTCACCGTCCTTTTTTTTAGAAAGTCATAGTCAACTTGCCCTATAACCAAGGTATGTCGTTGTTTCAACGAGAAAATCGACCTATGGACTCGAACGAGTGAAAACTGAACTCAGTTTATCCGGATGAATCACTTAAAACTCAATTGGCCAAAGAGAAAATCAAGGAGGACATCAATCACTTAATTTCTCTCAACCGACATTCTAAGCTGATCAGGAGACAAACGCAAGACCCATATCCAAGATTTCGCAAAGTGCCGACTTTTTCCATGGTAACATCGAGAGCAAATTTGGACCTCAGACCCCAACTGATGAAATCTCCATGAGAGAGAGAGAGAGAGCTGGTTCGTACGTGCATGAGGGGTGAGAGTGTCGAGCTGGGTTGTTGAAGAGAGAGCGGGATCAGCTTTGAATGGTCAAAGGCGGGGAACAGAGAGAGAACCGAGGGTGCTGGCCTTATGTCCGGTCAAAGGAGAGAGAGGACGAGATCGAGATGAAGAAGAACAGTGGAGAGAAAGACAGACGGCAGAAGAGAGAGAGAGAGAGGGAGGGAGGGACAGGAGAATCATGAATGTCGGGGCAGTGCGGGGAGAAATAATTGGGGCCGTCCCCTCTGATTCCGGACGCGTCTTGTCCGCACCGGATTCCTCCTCCGTACGCCTTCCCCCCTCACCGCATTCGTCGCTCACCAACCCCCCCTCCCTCCTTCCCTCCCTCCCCATCCCCCACCGCCGTCCGATGACCTCCTCTCGTCTTGAGCCTCGGCGAAACCGACGGCGGCGATCGACGTGGGGACGGGTCGGTGGGGGCAAGAAAAAGGGGGAAAAGCACGTTGAAATTCAATCGTCTCTGATTGGGGCGAACCAAGAAAGTATGATGGTTGCAGAAAGACCATCACGGCTTTGGGTGAAAATGGGGGAAGGGGGGATTCTTCCTTGTGGACCCGAGTTCATTGGACCATGTGGAATATATCAACGAATTCATCTCATGGGTTTTCACACGTAGAAACTGGGCAATAGAGTGAATGGCCATGATAGAATCGACCTGATGATTCTAAATTTGAATTCAAAGTTGGATTTGACAAAATGTGCTAAAAAAATTGTAAGTTCGAATTTTCAATTATTAGTGTCGTGACTATGATTAGGTTGTACATTGTCGCGACCTGCAATGATTATGGAAATTGAGGAATCTGCGTTTAGATAGGCTACTAAGGAATTTGAATATATTTATTCATACAATGCATTTCTCATTGACGAACTTTTGAATGGTAATATACACATTAGAATGTACATCCCATTTGTTTAAGCTAGTAGCCTGCAAGCCCCCTTATGCTCGACTAGTCCAATTTGGCACAAAGGCACATTTGGGTAGATTTAGTAAAGAGCATTTCATTTTCAAGGCTAGCCTCGCTTGAAAGGCTTGAACTAGGTCTGCCCTTCTCAAAAAATTCCACACATTGGTTTTTTAATAGGCAAGCTCGAGCAACAAATTAGACCCAACTCGAGGGCTCAATTTAGGTCAAGCCAATGATTACATCCACAACTAGCAATCCGACTCCAATTGACAATGATCTAGGACCAACTAATTTTCGATGTCTTGGGCCAACTGATGGTGACCTAGATTGGGGGGGTCTTGATTCCGCCCTAAAGACCCAAATAACGACAATCACCGGCAATGTCAAATGGCCTAATGAGCCAGCAGCAATCAACAAAGATGGTTGATAGTGGCGGTGACTTCTCTTCAATGTTATATAGGTAATGGGTAGATTCAATTAGGGGTGAGTAGTAGTTGAGAGTAGACTAACCCTATTCGTTAACATTTTTGCAAAGTAAGATAAAATTTACCATCATAAAGGAGTTCTTGTCAATTTTATTGTTGAAGGGCAAATTCAAATAGGGGTGAGCACCGATTTAGGAAAAACCTTGGAACCAAACCGGACCAACTCTATTGGTCAAATTTTCGGCTTTGGGTGCAGAATCAAATCGAACCACAGAGTTGGACTAGACCAAGAACAAAATTAAAAAACCCTAATTATCTCTTTTTAGTGGTACTTTACATTTTGTATCTTTGTTGTACTTATTTCTCGCCTTTTTGTTGCTTAACTATTTTGAAGTATTTTCTATTTGTCTTGATTGTTAATAAAGAAAATGTTTTAGTAAGATCTGTCTTTTCAATGAATAAAAGAACAAAAAAAATAAAATAATGAATTGGCCGGTTCTCTAATAGATCTCAAGACAAACCAAATCAATATGGTTGACTAGAGGGTTTATAGGGTAATTTTCAAGTTTCAAAAACTTCAAAACTGACCCTAAACTTGTCCACACCCAAATAGTTTACCCAAGTATCTCGACCTCGGTCAAGTCTAAATCCTTAAATAAGTGTAACCCTTTTTCATGGAGCAACAGAAGAAGGTTAGGCAAGGACAGAACCCTCACCGTGTCGCCCCCGCTCGATCCCTATTTACCTAGTCCACACAAAAGCCAAAACCCCCACGGCGCACGATGCAAGATCTACACTCATTGGACTTACGGTCTCTGGGAATGACTAGGGCTAGGGCCGGGCCTAGGGCTGGGACCTTCTTGAGGAAGAGCCGATGGGTGGTGGGTCCGCGCCCCGCACCCCACGGAACAGGAAGAGGAAGAGGCTGAGAATGATTCTGGCGTCGCGACAGCGAAGGGACGGAGGGAGGCGTATGTCTGTCTGTAGATTCTCGTTGGGGCGGGGGTGCGGAGTGGGGGGGTCCGGGCACGCGCGGTCGTCAGGCTCCTTCCCTTCCTATCACGAGTCGCTTTCCTTGTGTCTCGCCTCCAAGGACGCTGTCGCTATTGCCTACCGCTACGACTCCCTCCCTCTCTCCCTCTCTCTCTCTCTCTGTCGCTCTCTCTCTGCAGAATTCCTCCGCCCTTTCAGTCAAGTCTACGAAACGCCAGTGACTGACCGAGGCTGTCTTCCTGTCAAGACATTGCTGTCCTCCCCTCTGTCGCCGCTGCCGCCCCGATTCCTACTCCTTCCTTCCTTCCCTCCCTGCCTTCGCCATGAAAGTCTTCTTCCCATTTCGGATTTGATTTATCTTATCCTGTTTCTTTTTGGCCATTTCTTGCGAGACAGCGATTCCCTCCCTCTCTCCCCTTGCCACATGCGTAAATGTAATCATTATGGAAGGTACGCACATTATGTGTCCCCTCCCCTTCCCTTTCGCATTATGTGTGGGCAATTGATGATGACCCGCGTCGTGTCCTCTCTCTTTCCCCCACTTTCCTTTTGCATGATGCTATTGCCCCTCTATAGCCTCCTCAAGGTTTCCTCTCGTTTCCTACCATGTGAAGTTTGAGGGTGACGATTACTTGAGAAGATCATCTATGTTTTAATGACCCTTTTTTATGGAATTTGGTTCTATCCTTTAAGGCCTATCCAATTTCTCAAGTGGAATTTGACTTAAATATTGGTGACATCACGGTTTTTGAGTTTTTCCTCGTTGTCCAATATAACCCCTGAATTTTTTTCTTCTATAATTATCAAACTATTTAAAATCAGTTTTATATCGCTTGACTTTAAGGCGGCCCCTAATTTGAGGCTGCAAATCTCCGTTACAAGGATAGTAGGTGTGAGTGCGCGCACATCCCCAAAAGGATAGAGAGAGAGAGAGGGAGGGGGAGAGAGACTCCACCCTTGGGTCTCATAAAATCGATAATTGTACCACATTCAGTTTATGATCCCGACTTCTGTAGGAGGTCTCATGTGACTCCAATTGGATGTGATCGCATTGCTTAATCTTGTGGTACAAGTGGAGGCCCCATAGATCATCACGATTGTCCCAATCGATAACTGAATATGAGTCTCGACAAGATTTTCCCCAAACAAATCCAACTCAGAGGCAATACCTTTCCGGGTGATGCTATTCAAGTTGGTAATGCTCACGGCTCACGTACATAATCCAATGCCAGGAAAAAATTATTGTCGGAGCCTAACACACGGGCTCCACGCCCTTTTAGTGCGGCCTGTATCCAAAATCTATCGGTGTTGTTTTAGGGTTGTTCCTACTACAGTGGAATCGTTGGAATGGCTGATATCCATTAAAGAAAGACTCCTTTTTTCCTACTTTATCTTCAGTTAGCTGGGATATGAATTTTATGATGACGTGAGCGGTCAAGTCATGGACATTAAGAGAATTACCAATTTAGTTCTAAATTCTTCAATTTTGCCAATGTAATATTAAACCTTTATGTGAAATTCTAATATATACCTTTTAACTCATTATCGCCGAGAATCACTAACACAATGATCCACAAGTTGTCAATATTAGCAAGCTACATAGGATGATTAGCAATTACTAAATGCTACGTCAGCAATTTCAGAGGGCAATTGATCAGAAAGATTACGTTGGAATTTTGCATAAAGATTTATGACCATATTAGCAAAAATGAAAAGTTTAGAACTGAATTAACATCCCTACAATACATTTACTTTTAGGGCTGAATTGGTAATTATGTCCATGGACCTTTCATTAAATTATTCTAGAATTGGTCGGACAATGCGCCGTAGTAAGTACACCAACAATGAGCAGTTTTAGGTAAGGTCTTACAAATTGCAAACCTCATCGTGCTAGATCAACCTCCCGTAACTACAATTATGGGGTCTAGAATAGATTGCCTGCGCAATTTAGTATAAATTGGGTTTAAGATTTAATAAAAATATTACGTCTAATTCAAGATTGGAACAAGGCGATATGGCTACGTAGCTAAATAAAATATTAACAACATGAATATTAAACCATAAATATAAATATAGAAAGAAAAGCTAAATGTCCTTCATGTAATTCGAAATTTTATAACAGGGTTACAAAGAAGCATCGTGTGCTTGCAAATGCACGAGCGACAATCAATTCGACAAAGCGCGGCAGCAGTTGGTCACCGATAATTAGGATCAAAGATCTCGGAGTTTTCTGAGATTCATGGGGGTGATGTAGCGGCTGTCGCCGTCGACCAGCTGCTTGGCAAGGATGATGTTGGCAGCCTCGCTCGGGTGGTACGGGTCCCAAAAGACGTGCTTTGATCGGTCCGTGCACATGCTGGAGGTCGGACCACATGGGACTATGCCGGCAAATTGGCCCCCGTTTCCACAGCATGCCCGGTTCGCCGTCGTGAATCCTGTGATTCCAAAGCAAGTGCACATTCTCTCTCAACAAATAAATCTAAGTTCCGAGTTTTATGTCTGTGAGTCGTGTTGCTTGTTAAAACATGATAGTAAGTGTGTATTTTCTATATCTGTATCAAGAAGACAGTACCGTATTTGTCGTAGTTGGTGATGACTTCCAGGACCATGTCGTAGACATTGGCATGGACAAAGGTGGCTCCCGGGAGGGTTTTGGTGAGCTCGGCTAGCAATTCCGTCAACCTTCCGTTGTACTGCTTCGCGAGTTTGTTCGGCAAGTCGACACATTCATCTGGGTTTAGCTGATTTATCGTCTTCTGATAAGGTATGCAACCGATTGGGCCGACGTTCCCGAGCACAAACTTCCTAGCATCCAGCTTATAAAGCCTCTGCAATCGACATGGCCCCGTCAGATGCTGTCAAACGTAGCTCTGAGGATCATCTCTCGAGGACGACTATGAGAAGAGATTTACGCACCGTTAGTTGGTCTCGTAGGTGGCTGAGCATGTCGTCGATGAAGGCATCAGGGGTTTCAGAGATCCGGGCGCCGACGGAGAGGACCGGAAGCATGTAATTGTTGAGGAAATCGTTCGCTCCAATTGTGATGGAGAAGATGGATGTCTTCATTATGTACTCCTTGGCCTTTGATGCGCCTAGCAACCCATCAATCTGTTTTCTTGTGATGTTGAAGTAGTCCACTTGGATGTCCATGCTCAGCCTATTGACCTGCACAAGATACCCTTGTTCACGTCAATTAGTTAGTGCAGAAAAATGCAAGATCGCTCATGATAATAAGGAGATAGAGTTTGAGTTCGGACAAAAATCCTTCCGGTTGCATTCAGAATGCCTCCTCCCCCGGACGCATAGTTCACTCCATTCAATATCGCTTTCCCGGTCGTGTTCGGGGCCAGAAAGGGTACCGCGTAATGTGGTTGTCCCAGTAATTCTCCTGGGAAGAGCAGAAACAAAGAAGATGAAGAACACCATAGTTTACTGCCAAATTGACTCATGAAACACAGTTTTTCATCACTGCAATTGCATTTGTCCCTTCATCAATTTCAACAGCAAGAAGATTCTGCAACGTGAGGTTAAGTCTAGACATCATGTATTTCCCTGCCTTTTGACGACCCGAAAAAGTTATCTAGCTCTGGGATTTAAGTCTATGATCAAGAACACATACCCACAATGTCCCCAATAGTCCTCCCGTTGGTGTACCTCCCTGTCGGCATCCCTCCCGATGCTGTGAAATCGATCCCATTCGGACGTATATTCGCCCGAGAGAGAGTTGGCAGGTAATTGTTGTTCCCTGCGTCGACTAATGAGTCGCCAAAAATGAACGAAGCTCCGAGCCCTAGAGAATCGCTGTCGGCTTTTCCCCGGAAGCAAATGACATTCGCCAGCAAAAGAGCCAAGATCAGAGTACAAGGTTGAAGCCGTGCCATTGCCTTTGCCAGTTCCTTTGCTGATCTTGGCTTTTGGTTTTAGCTAGGATGTCCTAGAACACCATGTTCGTTTGACGCTGGTGCGCTAGTTATAAGCAACTTTTTTGTCCACCCCTTAGAGAAGAAAAAGAGGGACGGGCGATTGGCGAAACTTGTGAGCTTGAGCTTAGCCTTTAATGGAGTTGCGAATCTGGTTTGACGTGTCTTCTGCAGAGGGCAGGAAGGGTTCGGATTCGGCAAGGTTTCGTTGGTGGTCGTGGTGGTTCATCGACACTTGGAACGTACCATGAAACGGTTGTGAAAAGTTTTGAAGAGGTTGTCTTTGCTTTTGTCTCAAGAAAGGTCCCACACCCACATTGGAGTCAATTGAAATGGAAGTTGGGAATTCGGACGTCGCATGTGAAGATGGGATTTCATTGAAAATGGCAGAAATTTTCGAAATTGTGCACATTTCATTACAAGATCCCCCAAGAAAACAAAGAATATTACCTTAACTAGTACTTGGCGGAGACTTTTGTCACTGTGGTCGTAGCACAAAGAGAGAGAGAGAGAGAGAGAGAGAGAGAGAGAGAGAGAGATTGTGGGAGTACTTGTTTAGGTGAGTGTTTGGTCAGGAGGGTGGAAAATGGTTCATAGCAAATTTAATGCTTTTGCAAAAATTGATCCAGAGGGTAGCTAAACTTAGGTCCTCCATTTATCTACCTAGTAATGTTTAACAAAAGCAAGAGAGGACTTAAATCCACGAGCCCTATTAGTATCCACTGCACTCGGATCGTATAGGCCAGATTCATGTAGGTTTGTTAGATCGTATGAATCCATGTGAGATCCACAAATACTGCACACACAGCCAATTGAAGCAGGTGCATACATCAATGTCTTCCCATTTTGAGGACTAGGTTGGGTTCTCATAATCCATTTATTTTTATTAAAGATTTATAAGAAGCCTACATAACCATTTTAGTAGGGTTTTTCATTTTTCTTCACCTATTTTTTTTCGAACAAATTAAAGATTAGGATGTTGTCAAACACATGGGTTGATTTAAACTTCACATATAATACATCCATCATCAAACTATAAAACATGTGTTAATTCTATTCGAAATTTTTTAAGTTTGCAAATTTAGTCTTGAACTATTGCACAAAATTCCAATGTACTTCTTTCGACCAATTACCATTAGAGACTGATGATATGTAATTTTGTCCATGTTAGCGTGTCACGTCCTATGCCCGTGATGATCGAATGCTATGTTAACGATAATTGGCCAGAAGGGGTACATTTGAATTTCGCACAATAATTTAGGTTTACATTAACAAAATTGAAAATTTTAGAATTGAGTTGAAATTCCTATCAAGGCTATCATAGATTTTGGACTGATTGGGTTATTGCCCGGATGAGATTGAGATCCCAGAGGATTATATTGGTTACAAGCCACCCGTCGGATAATACTTTTGGGCCTGCCGGAGACGACGTTTGATTGCGGAACTTTTTGAAATTGAGGAGTCCAGAGAAACGGATCTCTTTATGGGCCTCGCGGAGGGTTGTTTTGGGTGGCCAAGCTGTCTATGGGCCTGATTGGCATCTCAAGTCCAATAAGGCCATGGAAGAGCTCTGGCCCACGTGGGTAGTAGGCTTGAAGAGGTAAACCATGTTGCATTTGTAACCTTACAAATTCACATTTCTTCATAAGTGATTATTTACTTTGGCAAATTTTATATTAATTATCTACAAAGAGAAGGACATAAGTCGATGAAGTGGAAGTATTATGTGCTTGTTTGTCTTGAGATGATAAATGAAGTTGCATGACCCAGAGATTATCAAATATATTGCATAACATTAATAGTTGAAAGATAAAAAGTTTTCGCAAGTAATTTGATAATAGATAATATAAAATCTTTAATAGGGTTTGGCCCAAGAATTACAAGGAAAGAAGGTGAAAATGATTTGAAGGTGTTCAAGATTATTTATTTATTCTCAATAAATATCTCAAGTCTTAAAAGGAATATAATCACCAAATTTTGCGAATTTCAGTCACCAACTCTCATTCTCAATGGCTCGTTGCGATGTGGCCTCGCCCTTGTCACTGGGAATCCCACCATCCACCATCGCCATTGCCCATCACTGTTGGCATCACCATAGATTCACTCGACTACTCCGAATTAAACAAAATGGTATGGCCAAAAAATAAAAGAAAACAAATTAACGAAGGGTGTACTTGATACCGAAAATTGAGGATATAAACTACGGATTTTATCAAAAAGTGGAAGTCCTCCAGTGCAATTGCACCTAACTTGGGAACTCAATTCAAATTTTTGTTCTTTTTGCCCCTGAAAAATGGAACTTGCTTGGGAAAATCCCCAGGTGGTAGACATGTGAAATTCAAAAGCAACCCAAAAAGGGAAGAGCAACGGGAAATAAAGAAATAAAAATGCAGCAAGCCTGTCCATTTCCACCATTAGAGCACTAGCCAAAACAAGCTCTCTCCCTCTCTCCCCCCTTCTCTCTCTCTTCTTTCTCTCTCTACCCATTTTCAAAACTCGACCGTTGGCTCTCTGCGGAAAAACCCAAGAAGAGGCCAGGACAATGCCGACGATGAGGAAGCGGGCCAGTACCCAGGAACCCATCTCGACCCCGACCTCGCTCGCCGGCGACGACCAGGCCGAGGCCAGGAAGATGTGCCTGTACGAGCAGTCCAGGGAGGAGCGGATCAAGGCGAACCTCGAGCGGATGCAGAAGCTCGGCATCTTCGACCTCTCCCAGAAGCTCCGCTCCTCCTCCGTGCCCCCCAAGCGGACCCCGAACCGCAAACCGTCCGAGAAGTGCGCCCCGGCCCCGCCGTCCGGCCCCGTCCGGCGGTCTTCCAGGTGGGTCCTTTGCGATGGCGCCGGTCCTTGCGGGGAAGCGTTTTGGGTTTTGGGTTTTGGGTTGTGCCTGATGGTTTGTTTGGGTTTGCTGAGGGAAAAATGCGGGAGTGTGATGGAGGTTGTGGGGTTTGATCAGAGATGCTGGTGCGTTTTGTTTGGTAAAAATGTCTCCTTTGCGGTCTCAAAGTTTTGGTTTTTGCTCTGGTTTGGAGATTTTCTTTTTTGCTGACCAACGCGAATGATTCCTCCTTCGTTTTGGCTTTCACGTGTGGGGGCGTGTGTGTGTTCTGTGTGAGATGTATCGTTTGGTTACTGATAAAATAGAGCTATAGGATGGAGAATGTTTTGCTTAGAAGTTAGGAACAAGGTCTTGGCTTGGATGCATGCCAAATGTATCTTGTGAAACTGGTTCCATGAAAATGCTTCACTAACCGGTGTCTTTCCTGCTATTCTGATTCGAGATGAAAAAAATGACAGACGAGAAATTGCGAGTACTTGGCTCCTAACCTGGTTTGACAATGTGGTGACTTTGACTGTAGCTTTGCAGAGATAATTCTCGTTTTTTTCCCTTTTCTTTAGAGTTATTCTAGTAATGTATCTTTATTCATCCTAGGGAACCAAATCAACGTATTTCAATGCTGGTATAAGTTCACACATTGTTGATTTTCTAACTTTTTGTTAGTGTACTCTTGTGTCTGTAATGTTGTGGAGCTAGGTTGCGAAGCGTCACATATTGTTGGTTTTCTAATCTTTGCTTGCGTACTGTTGTGTCCGTAATATTGCGGAGCTAGGTTGCAGAGCGTCACGCCGATAAGCTATGCGGAAGTTCGGATAGCCAAGAAGGACAGGTCTTTAGAAGATGAGGGAATAATTCTGGAAGAGGGCTCAAAGCCAGAGATTTATACAGAGGAGCATGAGAAACTGTTGGGCAACACTGAGAAAAATTGGGAACTTTTCGTGGATGGGTGTGGGAAAGACGGGAAGCGGATTTATGATCCAGTCAGAGGCAAGACTTGCCATCAATGTAGGTAAGTTGGTAGTTTCTGTCTAACTGTCATATAAACATGAAATGCACCTTATAGAAATTATATTTCCATATTAATGATAAAACAGAGTATGTCATTCGACATTGAGGTTTTCTTTTAACGACCTTAAACCTGCAACTATTAGTTTTGTGAAATACTGCTGTATGAAGTCTTTATTGTGGTGATGATTTTACTTTAGCTTCTTTTATGCTCTAGCCTGAAGTGGACAGTGTTATCCTGGTATAAGACCTAAAATTTTGTTTTGGACTAAGTGCAACTGATGCCACATACTTGTTTTGTTTTCTTTCATCTAGTTTTTGCAAATAGAGTTTTACCAAATGCGGAGTTTACCAAAACTGGATTCCTAATTAGTATTGTGGTCTTCTCTGATCATTTACTATGACGCCTTAACCCCAAGTCTCACATTGAATGCTAAGAGCTTGTGATATGATAACTCAAGTTGGAGATTTATCCCACATTGCTGACTCTTAAGTACTTCTTTTAATTGGGTTGAGAAATGAGCAGTTTATTTAAAACTTCAATCCTGTCCCAAATGCATAACGATCTCTTCCAAGAGGGTAAAGCCCTTGAGTCAAACACAATCACTTTTGTTGATTTTGAATATAAGTGCTATTGGTATATTTTCTCTCTCTTGGTATATGGCAACAAGAACTTGCAAACAATATTAGTTTCACTTAGTATGATTCAGGAAAATGACATCTTTTGCACTTTGCTTTGCCGTGAAAAGAAGTGTCTTTGGAATAGCGAATATATCAATGGAAAAATTTCTCAAATTCTGCTAGAATCAGCTAGATATAAATCACTGTGCCAATTAGTATGAGGTGTCCACTATAGTACGCCTTTAACCATGTTGATCTTTTATGTGGTAATTCAATTGCATGTATAATTCATTTGATATCTTTCAATCCCGAGATAAAGTTGCTTTCATTTCAACAGGCAGAAAACTCTTGGCTATCGTACTCAATGCTGCCAATGTAACATGGTGCAGGGACAGTTTTGTGGGGATTGTTTGTACATGAGGTAAGCTTCTTGGACACATCAATCATTTTCTTCCTGTTGAGTTCTTCTTTGCTAAGGCTTTTTGATGCCATTTACCATGCTCTAATGCTGATTTTGTCTGTCAGGTAGAGAAAACATGTTTATGCTCTGATTTGTTAATTCTTCGTGCAAAAAGTTAACACTTGCATACACAACTCGTTCATAGTCTTTTGATGTCTGTCTTCTTTGATATGCCTAGGATCAACGAGTCTTCTTTTTTATCACCAACTATTTTCAAACAGATGCCTAGCTGGAAGCTGCATGTGAATTATACTATTATTCATACAATTAGTACAAGGATCCTTCACACCATTTAAATAGATTAGCAACTGGTCTATGTGTTGGCGACAGTGTTATAGAGTCCGTATGGATGTTAAGTTGGCTGGTCGCTCAAGATTAGGCTGCCAAACTTGCAACTTGCTGGGAAGTGTATGTGTATCTCGAGGCTTTGGCATATCCTAACTGCATATGTCAAACTTCTGGTTCATGTATCTTGCAGATATGGGGAACATGTGCTGGAAGCCCGAGAAAACCCGAACTGGTTATGTCCAGTTTGTCGCGGAATATGCAATTGCAGTTTGTGCCGGCAAGCAAAAGGGTGGCCTCCTACTGGTCCTCTTTATAAGAAGGTCATCTTCTCTCTCTCACCTGACCAAGTGATTGATCATCTAATGCCAAGCTAGACTTAATCCTTCTTTCTTTCAGGTAAACAAATTGGGGTTTAAGTCTGTAGCACATTATCTAATTCAGACACGCCGCTTACAAGCGAAGGAGGAAGAAACTTCAGACTTTCTTGTTCATGCTTCTGCAAAGAGGTCGCTGCCCTTCTCAGATATGGAAACAGTGGCAAATGTATCTCCCATGCTTGCCGATCATGACACCATTGCATTGACAGAGTCTGAGTCTGATCCTTTGGTACAAGAAAACTCCACTGATCACGTTTCTGTGAAAAGGTCGTTACCCTTTTCTGGCAAGGAAGCACATGTTCAAAGTGTTAATGATATATGTGCTGCTGAAAATATTGAAAATTGTGGACAGTCCAAGCCCAAGGGACTACAAAATGGTGTCAAAGATCTCAATGTGGATTGCACTGAAGTAGCGAAAAGCCCAAAACCACTAGCTAAAAGGAACCGCCGCCCCGATCCTTCACCCAACAGCATTGCTGGAAGATTGAGGCTCAGGCGCAGAATTAGCAAGGAAAATCTGGACGAGCCGAGGGATGAGGGAGAAGTTTCAGATGTCAAGAATACTGTGGTGGAAAAGGATGACGGTGAAGAGAAGGAAATCCACTGCGCAAGCGGTTGACGGCAGATGTTGATGTAGGGTTCAAAGGAAAACCCGGTAGTAATCTCTGGTTGATCGGGTAAACTGCATGGTGGTCTGGCAACATTTTGAATAGCATATAGGCTGAAAAGGCTGTGGTATATAGTATTTCTCGGTTATCATTTGCTGAGGATTCGAGATTTAGGCCAAAACATTGTTTTGAAGCATTTTGGTTCCTCTATTAGCATTCTAGCTTCTGGCCTGTAAATTTTGTCTTGCTGCAGGTGTTACAACTCAATTCGCGGTCATTTTGCATGTAAGAGGAGCACAAGAGCATCGGGTGCATGTCAGCTCAATTGACCAATATCTTTCTTAGTTTCTTGACCTTATATCACTTCAAGGCTTTCTTTTAACAATGAAAAGCATGACTTTCAGGTATCGAAGATAAATTGTAACAATGATATAAAATGGTTCTTTTACTTAAAGGCCTTTCACTAAATTTTTTCTTGCTTCTTCTAAAGAGGAACATGATTTAGATTTTCCTAATATGTTTATTTAGAGCTTGTTTTGTTGTATCTGAGTTATACAGAAAATATTAATACAAGACAAAGTCCAAGATGTGAAAGTCTGATTCCGTCGTGTTAGGATACTACAAGGAATTCAATAAATAATTTGGGAGCGTTGCGGCGTCTCTGAGCTGCTTGGATTTGCTAGAGGGATGAGACTCAGGAAGATGAATAGTGCAGCGATCATAGAATCCCATGGGATTAAGTTGCCGGGCAGGTCCCTGCAATACATGTTGCTGGATTGCTATTGTGGTGGACCGGCTGGTGAGATTTTGATGGGAGAAAAAAACGTGCACTGCTAGACTTGAATCTTGAGCAGAAATTAAACTAGTTTCAAGCTAAAAGGGGCTATATGGGAATCGATGGATGCTCTCTTTGAAAAGGAAATGGAGAAAATATATAGGCCGCACATTTAATGGGCGTCCCGTGTCGTCTACATTTCTCGCTTTTTCTTTCTCCATTTGAGTCCCTCTCTCTTCATTGAAGATATCTGCATCGTCTCTCTTCCGTTATTATCTCCTTTGTCTCCCTCTCTTTGCTTAAGACTCTCCCCTCCGCCTGCCTTCGTTGCCTTCGCCTCCGGCTTTGGCAGGTTGCCTTCAGGAGCCCCATCAGCGGCTCTGATTCCTCCAAGAACCCCCGGCTGGTCGTAGCTGTTGGATCCAAAGCTCTGCCTTCGCCTCTAGCATGTTGTGACTTCTTTTCTGGTGGGTTTCGGCTTCCAAAGCCAGGCGTGACTTCTCCTTCAAAGCCATGGCAGTTTTTATCGTCAGCTCCAACCAGAAAACGTCCCTCTCTGTGACTCCATGGATGAGGTTTTTCCAAGGCTCTTGGCGTTCCATTTCAGGGTTTCTTGAGGTTTTGCTGCCTTGGGTTCTTTCATCTGTTGGGCAGTGTGGGAATAGGGACAAACATGTGTCACGGGCCAATTGATCAACTCTTGATCACTCCTCGATTCATCCGTGCGGCCTTAAGGTTTTATCCCTAAGCAGCCTTTCACACTCGACTCACAAGACTTGTATGTAGAGAGAGAAACTCTTAGAGAGAGAAGCTCTAATTTTTGTATTGCTTGTGAATGAATATACAATGATGGAGGAGACCCCTTTATATACAAGTACAAGGCAAACCGTAATCGTAGATCTCCCTTAGATCTAACGGTGGAGATTGCACCTCCACATCTACCAACTACTAGCATTAATTGTGACATCCAGAATTTTCGGTATTAATTTCAATTGAATTAATCAGGTCATTTCTATTCAATTGGAGTCGGGAATTAAGATGGAATACAAAATTGAGATGCGAGATGAGCTATTGGATGAGGAAAATATTTAATGGAAGCATTGAGGCCAATTGAGATGGATTTAAAGTAAATCAAGTGATTAATGGAAGACAATTGCTTCAAAATTCGTATGCCCATGAACCTAGAATTTTAAATTACCTTAAGGCTTCTAGAAGGGGGCATATTTGTCAAAAATTGAGGAGTGAGAGACAGCTGGTGGTGGCCCACGTATGGCTGACCTAAGAGAGAGAGAGAGTGAGAGAAAAGAAAGAAAATTTGGTTTTTCCTTCCTCCCCTCTCTCTTCCGTCGAGCATCTCCATCTTCTTCCTCTTTTCTTTGGGCTTTCTTCCTCAGCAGCAACGAAAGACCAGCGAAGCAGAAGTAGCTGCCGTCGTCGCGCGCCCGCAAGCCATCGGAGCTACCGCGCCGCCGCCGTCGTTGCTTCGCCCCACCCGTGCGCAGCTTCGCCCTCTCTCTTCCTCCTCCCGCTCGGTCTGTCCGAAGACAGCAGAACAGCAGCGCCGGGAGAAGATAACCGGAGCTGCCGTCGCTACTCGCCCCACCTGCGTGCTCCGCCGCTCGCCGGTTGTCCTCCGCGCACCTTGGTCTCTCTCTCGCCCAGCTCGCTGTTCCAGAGCTGCTGTCCAGCTCCTACCGCCTCTGTCCAGCCTCTGTTTTGCCTCTGTTCGGTCCCGTTCAGCCACCTACGGCCGCCGCCCGACCTCCTCCGGCCACCGTGAAGCCTCGCCTAAGTCTTGTTCAGCCCCTCCGTCCATCTAGGTCTGCTGTTGCTTCAATCCGAGCTTGGATCCGCCCCCAATCAGCAGCAAACAGAGAGTGCAGAAAATGGGTATGACAGTGGGTTTTGGCCTGTTTTGGCCGCCTTCCTGAGCCCGGATGCTCGGCCCGCTTTGGAGAAAGTCGATCCTCGCGTCGAGCCCGTCGTTTTGAGTGAGTTTTACTCACTAATGTCTTCTTAGTTTGCTAATTACGCTTAAAGGTTGATTAGTGTTAATTAAGTATAATTAGGTTGTTAGATTAGAATTGATTAGTGATTATTAGTTAATTGCTTTGTATATTAGTTGTGTGATTAGTGTAATTAGATAGAGAATTGCCTGTAGTATTTATTGGATGCTTCTTGGGATTTTTCCCGTCCCTTATCGGGTGTTAATTAAGCGATTCGGGCCTAAGTGGTTTTTTTAGGAATTTAATATTAATTTTCGAAATTAATTATTTAATTATTTATTTCCCGGAAATTCAACTTGGATGGCCAATGACCGGAATATTATGCTGACGACTGTGGTGAAGTCCGTTTATTTAATCGGGCTTTAATTTGAGTTAAATTGAATTTTTAATATTTATTAATTAATTTTCGAAATTAATTAATTAATTAATTATTTTTCGGAAATTAAGATTGAGATGGTTGATGACCGAAATCTCGTGCTGATTGTCGTGGCGCAGTCCATTTATTTATTTGAACTCTACGTTGTATGAAATTAAATAAATTGTGATATTTTAGGGATTTACCCTTAATTGATTGAAATTGAGTGAAATTGAATGATTGATTGGTAATTGGCCGAGTATGGCTAGTTAGCATTTGTACTGCCTTGTTGAGCTGTAAGTAGAGAGAGTGATGAGAACTAACGGAGAATTCTATTGGCTGAGACCGATCAAGTACAAAGTATAGACAGGCGTGGTTCGGTGATAAAGTACATCACTGTGCGAAAACGGCGCCTTAAAGAACGCACGTAGACTGTCTATGACTTATGGTAGGCGTGGTTCGGTGATTAAGGATATCACTGTGCGAAAACGGCGCCTTAAAGAACGCACGTAGACTACCTATGAATCATGACAGGCGTGGTTCGGTGATGAAAGACATCACTGTGCGAAAACGGCGCCTTAAAGAACGCACGTAGACTGTCAGTGATTTGTGACCTATGACGGGCGTGATTCGGTGATGAGGAATATCACTGTGCGAAAACGGCGCCTTAAAGAACGCACGTAGACCGTTTGATACTTATGTCACATTGGCGAAAACGACGCTCGAGAGCATTGATGGAGCTCTGTGACTAAGTGTACTATTGGAGGTCATGTGGGATGGAGTGAATGACCTAGAAATGATTCGACTGACTTGTAATCGACTAGGTCGATTGATCGATGATTCGATCTGAGTGTGATTCAATGTGATTGATCACTGCCTTGATTTGATGTTGCGAATTGATTGACTGATTAGAAATGACCGTGAGTGGTCTTGTTGGCGTGTAATCGATTAAGTCGATTAGATCGATGCTTCGATCTATGATGTTATTGCTTGGGTGCCTATTTGATTTGTGCTAATATGCAGGTGGAACCTAAGGCTAAGGTAAGTCCTCCGACTCATGTTGTGCATAGGCAGCCCTAAAGTGTATTAGTTTACTAATCGGGTCTTGGGGGTAGAACTTGCTGAGACGTTGTCTCAGTGGTTATTGAATAACCATTTCAGGACCCGGATGAGGAGCTTAAGGAGGAGGAACTTGATGAGGAAAACCCTGATGAGGAACCTGAAGAGGAGTATCAGAAGGAGAACCCCGAGAATGATCCAGAGTAGGATCCTCATGACGATTGCTATAGAATCAATTTGAGTAGAAACCAATTGTCTTAGTATGGCTTGTATATGATCATAAGAGTGTTGGTTTTTAGGTTCAATTTCCTAGTCCTACTTGTATATCCCATTGCTTTATTGTCTGGGGATTTTTATAACTGCTTCCGCATGTGTTATTAAAAAGGACAGGGTTGGCGATATGTAGTCCTGGGGATATCGCATAATAAAATCGACCAAGATAGAAGGATAGTCACGTTACCGAGAGTCGGGGCATGACATTAATTACACAACTACTAGCTACTTGCATTTATAGCGTATGTGTACAAATACAGTATCGCCCGTCCCTAGGAGAAGTCTCGGGGGTATAAGCCGAGGGTCTTTAATGTGTCACGCCCGTGTTCGAGAAACCTTTTGGACATGCTTTCTTTCGGGCCGACATTCTCCCCAACCTAATCAGGTGATGCCCTCGTTGCATCTTCGGCATGAAAGGCTTCAATCTCTTTCTTGAACTGCCAAAAACTCTCCTCGGGCTCCCAACTGGCTTCGCTCTCCGGAAGACCCTTCCATTAGATCAGATATTCTCGCTTGGGCACGCAATACTGCTTCCGTATGATTCGATCCGTCAAGATGCTCTTGACCTCTCGATCATACGGGGTTTTTGCCCCGAGTGGCGCCCGATGAGACTCCCCACGATCCGGATCTTCCTCATCAACTTGGAAAGGTTTGAGCATACTTACGTGGAACACTAGATGCACCTTGAGTTTTGGTGGTAGTTCCAGCTTGAATGTGACCTTCCCGACCCGTTGCAGCACATGAAATGGCCTCTTGTAGCGACGGATCAACCCCTTGTGCACGTCCTTGTAGCGAAGGACCGCGTGTAATTTGGCCAACACTTGGTCTCCCACTTGAAACTTCACGTGCTGTTGCTTCTTGTCCGCCCATTTCTTCATGCGCTTGGAGGCTTTGTGTAGACACACCCGTGCCAAGTCCGCTTGTTCTTGCATATTCTTGGCGAACTTGTACGCGGGTGGACTACTCCCTCGGTAACGCGAAGCGATAGTGCTCGGGGTGTTTGGTTGCTGCCCAGTTGCAACCTCGAATGGACTCTGGTCGGTTGACTCACTCCGTTGCAAGTTGTAGGAGAACTGGGCTACGTCGATCAACCTCACCCAATTCGCTTGCGTCATGCTCACATAGTGCTGGAGGTAGATCTCCAAGAGAGCATTGACTTGCTCCGTCTGACCGTCGGTTTGGGGATGCAAACTTGTGGACATGTTCAGCTCCGACCCCAGCAGCTTGAACAACTCGAACCAGAAGCGTCCCGTGAAGCAGGGATCCCGATTGCTCACAATTGTTTGTGGCACTCCCCAATACTTCACCACGTGTTTCGTGAACAGCTTGGCCGCCTTCTCGGTCGGGATATTCTTTGTCGCAGGCACAAATATTGCATACTTTAAGAACCGGTCAACCACCATCATTAGAGTTCGACACCCTTCGGACTTCGGTAGGTTGACGATGAAGTCCATGGAAATGCTTTCCCATGGACGAGTTGGAACGGGAAGTGGCTCCAGCAAACCCGGCGACGACCGTTGCTCCAGCTTGTCTTGTTGGCAAACTAGACAAGTCTTCACATACGCCTCCACGTCGTCCCGCATTTGAGGCCAATAGTAGCGATCTTCGACGAGGGCCATTGTGCGGTGGATCCTTGGATGACCCGCCTACTTCGAGTCGTGGCACTTGTGCAAGATCTCCCTCCTCAGTTTCCCATGGAAATGCACATACAACCGCCTTCCCTTAGTGTAAAGGAGCTTGTCCTCCCACCAAAACTGTCGGGTCTTGCCCTCCTTGGCATACTCGATGAGGGCTTGAGCTCTTGGGTCATGCGCTAACCTCTCCTTGATGCGGTCGACCCATGGGCAACTTGGTCGACTCACTGTGTGGCTCATGAGCTTCGTTCTTCGACTCAGCGCGTCTGCCACGAAGTTGGCCTTCCCCGGCTTGTACTCTAATGCGTAGTCGAACTTCGCAAGAAAATCATGCCATCGAGCTTGTTTCAGACTCAACTTCTTTTGTGTTTGAAAGTAACTCGTGGCTACATTGTCCGTCCTCACGACAAACTTTGACCCCAGGAGATAGTGCCTCCACATCCGAAGATAATGGACCACCGCGGTCATCTCCTTTTCTTGAACGGTATACTGACGCTCGGTGTCGTTTAGCTTGCGAGACTCGTACGCCACCAAATGGCCATCCTGCATAAGCACACCACAAATGGCAAAGTCTGAAGCATCGGTCTCTACCTCATAGGGCTTGGTGTGGTCGAGCAACACCAGCACCGGCTCCTCGGTCATAGCCTGCTTCAATTGGTCGAAGGCTCTTTGGCATCGATCTGTCCACTCCCACGCCTTCTCCTTCTTTAGTAGGTCCATGAGTGGTATAGTGATGCTTGAGTAGCTCCGGATGAACTGCCGGTAGTAGTTGGTGAGGCCTAAGAACGATCTCAACCCTGGCACCTTTGTTGGCGGCTCCCATTCAACGATCGACTGAATCTTGGCCTTATCCATGCGCACTTGTCCACCGCCAACAATGTGCCCCAAGAATGGAACTTCCTTTTGGGCGAAGGCACACTTCTCGTGCTTAACGTACAGTTCGTTCTCGCGCAAGACTTGGAAGACTTGTCTCAGATGCTCGTCATGCTCTTCCAACATTCGACTATAGACCACAATATCATCTAGGTAAACCACTACAAACCGATCTAGGAAAGGGTGAAGTACCTTGTTCATCATCGTACATAAGGTGGCTGGAGCATTGGTCAAGCCGAACGGCATCACGAGGAACTCGTAGAATCCATACCGCGTCACACAGGTGGTCTTTGGCTCGTCCCCTTCGGCGATCTAAACTTGGTAGTAGCTTGATCGGAGATCCAGCTTGGTGAACCATTGAGCTCCTCTAAGTTGATCAAAGAGATCCGCAATGAGTGGGATCGGGTACTTGTTCTTCACAGTTAGCTTGTTTAGCGCCCGGTAGTCGATGCACATCCAAAGTGACCCATCGTGCTTCTTTTGGAACAGAACTGGCGCACCGAACGAAGCTTTGGACAACCGTATATAGCCCGCGTCAAGCAGCTCTTTGAGTTGCTTCCTCAATTCTTCCAACTCGGGTGGTGCCATGCGGTAAGGTGCCATGGTAGGCGGTCGAGCGTCAGGCACAAGCTCGATCTGGTGATCTACCTCCCTCTTGGGTGGCAGCTTCTTTGGCAGCTCCGAAGGCATTACATCCTTGAACGAGTCGAGGATTTGGGCTGCTTCCATTAGGACTTCCTTCCCTTCACCCTTGTCGTCCTCGATCTTCAAGGCTTCTAGGAAGATCACTTCTCCCTTCCTTGTTCCCTTGGTGAGTTGTATGCCCGAGATCATTTTCCGATCATGATCCAACTCACGGTGGACTGGAATCACGCATTGGCTATTTTTGTCCAACACGCATATACATTCCGCAAAGGGGATTACAACAGCATGGATCCTATCTAGGAATTTAATTCCAATGACAATATCGTAGTCATCAAATGGAATTACCTCTAGAGTTTCTTTGCCTCTCCATGACCCGAGTTGTAGCTCCACATCCCTCGCCACACCGATCGCAGGGACTTCCTTCGAATTCACGATCTTGAGCCAACCGGCTCCCTTCTCAACCCGTAGGTTAAGTTTCTTCGTGGCTTCCTTCGAGATGAAGATGTTGGATGCTCCCGTGTCCACGAGCGCACTCATTGTGGTCACACCGATCTTCACGTCCGCGAACATCAAGCCTTTAGGCTCCTTCGCCTTCTTGGCTTTGATCGTACTAAGGAGTCGCAGTGATCCCAACCGCGCTTCCTCCCTAGGTTCATCATCTTTGCAAAGAGCGGCCAACTTGGCCTTGTTCGGGCAATCCCGCGCCATGTGCGGACCATCGCAAAAGAAATAGTTATACGAGTGTACCTTCCTTTACCCACCTCCATTTGGCCCCGCATTAGCCCGGTGAGGGTGAGGACCATTCGGCGGTCTAGCTCCAGTCCGGCGATTGTTGAATCTACCTCGATCTCCCCCACCAGTGCCTTTGTCCCTTAGACGGGTGTCTGGTTGGGATGTGGAAGGCGACGCCTTGTACTTCACGAGCGACTCGGCTACGGTCATGGCCGCAGTGAGATCTCCCACGTCGTATCACTTTAACTCTTGGTTTGTCCATGACTTGAGACTACTCATGAACTGGTCAAATGCTTCAACTTCATTTATCGAGGGGATTTGGAGTAGCAACTCCGAAAACCGCTTGATGTAGTTGCGTACACCATCTTTCTGCTTGAGACGCTTCAGTTTGTCACGAGCTTTCTCTTCCGCGTAAGTGGGGAAGTAATTCCGTCAAAACCCCTCGACAAAACCACCCCAGGTTGTGATAGGATTTCCACACCTATCATCCGACCGACGACGCTACAACAACAATGTACTATCAGCTAAATACATCGATGCAGTGTTTACCCGTGTTTGGTCATCGTTGATTCCCATGACCTGGAAGTGCCGCGAGCCCTGGAATTCCTTTGGCTTCGGTGTGTCCACCCGTGGCCCCTGCACCGTGATCACACCGTTCACGCGTGCAGCTTGTGCTTCTACGAGCTTACCCGTAAGCTTCACGATCTCCGTGTGCATGGCCGCCATCATGGCCTCCAAGGGTTTGCACCGTTGTGTCAGTTCCTCCTGCAAGGTCCCCAGTAACTCATGGCTGAGCTCTCCCATGCCGGTCTTGAGCTCTTGCACATCCGCAACCAGCTCCTCTCTTCCGACGTCGACTTCGTCCACGGTTTGGGTCAGGTCATCGACCGATCCTTGGACATCGGTGACAAACAACTCCAGCTTCGCCATCTGTTGTGTAAGATCCCCCGTTGGATCCCTAAAGCTCGAAGCACCACGGTTCTTCTTCCCCTTAGCACCACATTTCTCGGCGTTCCATCCACGATCAGCGCAGTCACCACCCATGGCCAGCGCCTCATTAGATCGTGGATTAGTCATTGCACTTGCGCTTGGATCACAAATCAGCTCTAATACCACTTGTCACGGGCCAATCAATCAACTCTCGATCACTCCTCAATTCACTCGTGCGGTCTTAAGGTTTTACCCCTAAACAGCCTTTTACACTCGACTCACAAGACTTGTATGTAGAGAGAAAAACTCTTAGAGAGAGAAGCTCTGGTTTTTGTATTGCTTGTGAATGAATATACAATGAGGGAGGAGACCCCTTTATATACAAGTACAAGGCAAACCGTAACCATAGATCTCTTTTAGATCTAACGGTGGAGATTGTACCTCCCCATCTACCAACTACCAGCATTAATTACACAACTGCTAGCTACTCGCATTTATAGCGTATGCGTACAAATACAGTATTTCCCACCCCCAGGAGAATACTTTAAGTCTCGAGGGTATAAGCCGAGGGTCTTTAATGTGTCACGTCCGTGTTCGAGAAACCTCTTGGACATGCTTTCTTTCAGGCCGTGACACATACATTGTGGGCTGATTGTTTTGCATAAATAACATGCGCGGCTTAGACTTCCTCAAAAGCGCCTTGCTAACCAGGAAATTAGGAATGTAGATAGAGTCGAGAGAAGAGGTTTATGAGAGAATGCTTTCTATTGTATTTAGATTGATATAAATGAGGAGAGAACTCTCTTATTTATACAAGAAGCTCTTGGTTACAACCGTCAATTCTCTTTTGATATAATTGATAGGATCGCATATCTCCATTTACCAACTACAAGCATTTTTTGTCGAGAATGCTTTAGAATCCAACACAATTATCGTATTATCTATCCTTGGGAAAGATCCGGAAACCTTAGGCAACTTAGAGTGCATTTGGAAAGGTTTTTGGCAAAAGTCTTTAGGAAAATGTAAAGGCCATTGAGTTAAAAGCGTTTTCCAAAAAGCAAATTGTGTTTAGTAAATTATATTGTAAAAGCCAATTGTGAAATACCTTTAAGTAAAATGATGTTTGGAAAAATTATATTTTGCAAAAGGCTTTTGTTATTCAAAAGAAGAAAAAAGGAGAGTTGGCCGGTCAAGAACAAGTAGTCGCCGTCGAGGAGTAGGCGGTTCGGCGAAGGACGGATGATTTGATGTAGGCCGTCTAGCAAAGGTAGGTAGTTTGACAAGGGTCGCGCGACCCTTTGGTGAGTGTTGTGGTGATTAGATTTGGTCACCGTGACCCTCGCCAAAAGGTTGGCTAGATCTGGTCGCTGTGACCCTTGTTAGAGGATTGCTCGATGCGTTGCAACCTCCATTGAGGCCGTGTGATCTGGGTCCCGCGATCCTCCGACGAGGGTCGTGGCGACTAGATGGATCGTGCAAAGGTTGTGACTTCCGTGGCAACCTCATTGTGACCTTGCGATTTGGGTTGTGCAACCTTTGTTGGAGGGTTGCGCGGCCGCTCAAGCCTACGGCAAGGATCCTGACAACCACATATTATCGCGATCAAATTTGCAACCAGATGGGTTGCGCGACCCTAAGGGTTGCTACCTTTATGACGACCACATCTGGTCATGACCAGATTTGTGACCAGATGGGTCGTGTGGAGGTCGCGGTGCACGCGGGCGCAACGGTCGTTGGTGACTGCCTGCCCTTCGCTGGCAGTCACTCACGGAGAAGAAGAAGGAGAAGATGAATAGTGAGGACAAAACTGGAAAAATGAAAAACGAACGAGGATAATTTAGGAAGATTTTTTATTTATTTATTTACCCCCTTAGCTCAATATGCCGAGAAGGCTAAAAGCCCAATGAGCCTCAAACCTGCCTTGGGCTTTTAGCCTTGTGAAGGTTGACATTTTTCAAATGGGGTTTGAAATTTTTTTTACCAAACACTCCTAAATTGACTCAAGGATCTTTGGGGGTTCAAAGTGGCTTCTAAAGGCCCCTCCCAAACACACCCTTAGATAATCTTCTTGGATTGAGCATGGTCTCTACGGTCATGAGGATCCTCAATTTATTATTTTTTTTGGTTAATACTCTAAAAAAGCATAACTTTAATTCTTGCACTAATTTTACCTTTTGTCTCCTAAAAAGCTTGCAACTTTAGGTCCCCTCCCCTAAACTCTTTTTTGTCCTATATAAAACCCCCATTTTTAAGTCTGATCCTAATTTTAGTCTAAACTTTTTTCACATCATAAAAAACTCTCAAATTTAGATCTAATATCAATTCTACCATAAGCGTTTTTTATTTAATCTCATAAAAAGTCTTAGCTTTAGATTCACTTTAATTTCACTTAAATAATTTTTATTTTATAAAATATTACCAACTATCTGGTCTTCGTCAACCCATTGTCAAAATCGCCACTAGTGATTTTGCACTTGTCAATCTCTCATGATTGGAAATGTTTTATTCCTCACAATCAAAATGCTTGTGCTTGGGACGTTGGATAGCTGGCACTTTGGATTTTTTCATCTCTTGGCTATTAATGATAAATTTTGAACGGAAGATTAATGTTGGTAAGTTTTGCATCAAGTAAAAGTTTATGATTTTTATAAAATTATAAAAATTTTAGGGTAATATTTGGATTGAACGGTAAAATTAATAGAAGATATACAGTTGGGCATTTTTCTTAGGTAAAAGAAAAGTTTATGTAGAATTTGGACGAGACTTATAATTAAAAGTTTTTCATGAGACAAAAGTTAAAATTGTAGATTTCTTAGAGTATCAGCCATTTTTTTGTTTTACATCGAAATAAAACGTGTTTACCCCAGTAAAAGCAAAAGAATCAGAACTTATTCTCTCTCTGCGTCGCTTGCTCTGTTTTTCCCATATCAGGGACAATAAATGGTCGCTGTTGGCAAAGATCTTTTTCGTCCTTTCCCGCAAACTCCTCTAAGGATCGTACGGATTTATCCAAAAGCAAGCACGCAATTCGCCGCTCACGTTGCCTCCCCTTTTCCTTTCTTTCCTAACGGGGACAGTGAAGGGCCACCTCGTTGGGGGTCCGACAGTGAAGGTCATAGACCAAAAAAAAGACAAAAAAGAAGAAAAGACCCGAAGTTTAAAAAGTTTTCAATGAAATATATGGAGAAAAGCGGGATTAGACAAGGGCTCCTTGATGCATCAGGCCGTGAATGTAAAATGCACGAGACTTTCTGCGCGGGGAACGACGATTTGTTTCGACCCTGTTCGACTTGGTCGAATATCCAGTCCGGAAAGCAGAAACCAGACGTCCACTTTGACTGAGGGAAAGGCTTGGAGGGATCTTTGACGCGAGTCCTGCACACGGTCGTTCCTCTCTGCCATGGGAGAGGGAAGTGCATGCTGGAGCGACTCTGGTCCTCTTCATGCCCAAGAAGATGGTCAGCTTCTTTTCGAGGCCGAGACTCCCCACTTCTTCAGGATTGTCCTCTCCGACCACATTCAGAGTGGGAAGCTCGTGAGCCTTCGATTCGTCCCAGTTACTCATGCATTTTTCTTTCTTGGAAACTCTTTTTGCTGCCACCGTTTCCGTTTCTTGACGCTCGGATAGAGACTTCTCCCTGGCAAAATCAATGCAGACCCATAGGTACTAGAGTTCATGCAGATTTAAATTAACTCTAGGAATTAGCAGCTCCTTTTGGTTCCATGATTAATCTTTTAGTGACCCAGTTAAAAAAAAAAAAAAAAAGCAATCTTTTGCTAGTTCCATGGAAAAGAATTGGCTGTTTTGTTGATGTCACTGTAGATGAAGCTCTGTCTCTTTCTGGGTTTCGCTGTTAGTTCCTGGGTGGGGGCTGTCTTTTTTTTTTTTTCATATTTTATTTTCTTTATACGAGCCTTTTCTAGTTTTGTCATTTGCTTGCTTTGCTTGTTCTTGTGCGTGGTTGCTTTTAGTATAAACGACAAGTCTTTCGCATGCTTTTGTCTGAATTTTTTTTTTTCACATAATAAGACATTTGGATAGCAACGCGGTGTTGTGGCGAGTTGGGTGATACTTCTTGGAGAGTAATGCTAGGTGCATTGCGATTGATCTACAGATGTAACTGGTTTAGAAAGTCATGGATAGATTGCAAAGGGTGTCATCATACTTAACATTCAACAAGTGGTGTGTATTTTTAGCAGTATTCTATGCTCGGTTTAATCAATGAGTCATACTATATAAGTAGCATACACAATCTGATTGCTTGAGATGGGTGAATCTAATGACAGGTGATGGGTATATTTCATTTTCAATAATGTCAAAAGATCTTTCTGCCTATGTATAATCACTTTTTTACCGTGTAATGAATACACGTTCGATAAGTAATAGTTCCGAGCAAACAATAAAATACTCTGTGCCTGACTCCAAGTATCTGCCTAAACTGTGCTCTGCTTTTTATATAGGTGATTCCAAAAAAATTCGCCAGAAGATATGGGAATAATTTCTCTGACCTAGCATGCCTCAATGTGCCTAGTGGTGACGTTTGGAAAATGGAAGTGAGGTGGCAAAATGATGACTTTTGTCTACAAGATGGTTGGTCAGACTTCGTCAAGCACTACTCAATCGAACACGGTTACTTCCTAGTCTTCAGATATGAAGGAAACTCTGTGTTTCACGTGATCATATGCGATAGGAGTACTTCAGAAATCAAATACCCTATGGTTTCAAAAGAAAATTGCGGAAATTCTAAGCTTGGCGACGAGCATTTGTTGTCACTATCAGACAATGATTTTCAGTCATGCAAATGTAAAAGGAGGGAATCGCCATCATCAACACAAGTTCGATCCCCGAAGAAGAAGAAGACAAAATCACCAGCTGATGATGGCGACTCTTTGTATGAGCCATCCATGGAAACAAGCAGTTATAGTGGGTCTCAAGAGTGGACTGAAATTTCAAACGACAAAGAACGTCAAGTAAGAAAAGGTAAAGATCATCTAATTCAAGCTTTAGAAGTTGGAGAAAAAGTCAAAAGATCAAAAAGGAAAAAAAGCACTGGAAACCTACTAAACCCTGTGAATCTGCTGTTTTTTTTTACTCTTAAGTGAAAAGGTATTTTATTAATTTAAAATAAAATGACATCTTTGTTGCAGATGTTCATGATGATGGACAAATCTCCGATGGCGATCGTTGCCCGAAATCGGTGCCTTGCAGAAGAGGTCGAAGTGCTTTCAAGGACTGCTTCTTTTGAAACCACGAATCCAGTTTTCATAGTTCTCATGCAACTATCCTATGTTCAGCCTCCATTCTCAATGGTAAGGAATGAGTTGGGTGCTTAATACAATTGCTGGAATTTCTTAAGGACTATAATTTGTTTGGTGCATCCGTTTATGCTTTGATTAGGTTAGGGTGGTGACCTATGGACCGCAAGGGTCTAGCTCAGGGTCTAGCTCAACGTAGCGCATACCTCCAGACCAGCTAGGTAAGGAAGCCAAGTGGTAAACATGGGATGGGATCCACTCTACTCTGGCAGCTGAGGGGAGCAGATACCCAAAAGGGTACCTCATGAATTCCTCCTTACCACTTGCAGCATTGGTGTAACTAACAAATAGACATAACAGAAGCATCATTGATGGACCTCGAAATGGTCACTAACTGTTGAGATAATAGAGACTCAGGAGACGACACTTTAATATATCACTACACCATGATTCTTCTGTCTTTACTCTGTGAAGGAGAATTAGATTATCTTACCCTTGAATGACATCCGCTTTTTCCGCTCCAATTTTTTGCAGAACATGCCAGCTGCATTTTTCATGACACACGTCTCTAATACTAGCGGAATTGGTTGTATGAAGTTACTCGGCTCTAGCGGGAGGGTTTGGACCATCCAATACCATCTTGGGATAGACCGCGCGAAACCAAAAGTGAGGGTCCAAAGCGGTTGGGGAGCATTTGTGCTGGACAACAAATTGCAAAAAGGTGACGCCTGCGTCTTTGAATTGACAACTACTGGTAGCTTCAAGGTCATCATCTACAGAGCCAATCAATGCTCAAGTTGTGGTTATTCATCTAGTAAGTCACAAAAACTTACACTTGTCCATTTTTCTTGTTCATGCTACTTGACTTTGTTATATACAAGACATCTGAAGCCTCTGAAAACACGCAAGCGTGATATGTGAAGTACCATAAGGCTTTTCCATTTTGTTGGACTTTAAATGATATATCAAGTTTTCATGAGATTAAAAAAAAAAAAAAACAATAGGCAACCTTTTACGTAAAATATGTTAAAAAAAACACAGTACTTTCCCTGCTAATTGTCACTACAGAAAAAATAAATACCATTTACCTCAACAGAAACTAGATACGATTTGAGGATTTTGTTCTATCAAGAGTGCAGATCAACCTAATGACATAAGTGGTGGCGACCATATTGTTTTTATTAATTTTTTTTTTAGTTCAACATATTTTGTGTAATTAATCAATCGATATTTTTTGCCTCAGTAATGGTCATTATTGTTATTGAGAAGAATTATGGTCATCATTTCATTCATGGGAAATATTACCTGAAAAATTATTAGTTGGTCGTGTTGGTTCAATGTTAATTTTATTGTTTGGATTATTTTTCAGATATTTCGAGATTGCTTCTTAACCTAACCGTATCTCTGTCGTATCTATCATCTAACAGTCAGTTTTTTTCACTTCATACAAATTAGTATAGAACTATGATTGATTAGATGATCCATTAACTTTGATTAATTGGTGATCTTATCATGTCAGATAAGTTGAGAAACAATGCCGAGCCAATCAAGAACCAAACCAAAGACCCAATCAAGAACCCGATCGAAGAGAAGACAGAAGAAGCTCAACATTCCAGCCGCGTAGAGCAGATGCCTTTGGATGCTCCGACTAGGCCTTTGGATGCTCTGGCCGAGGCCTTGGTTAAAAGGGGTAGAGGAAGACCTAGAAAACAAAGGCCTTTAAATGCTCCGGCAGAGGCTCAGGTTAAAAGGGGCAGAGGAAGACCTAGAAAACAAAGGCCTTTAAATGCTCCGGCAGAGGCTCAGGTTAAAAGGGGCAGAGGAAGACCTAGAAAGCAGAGGCCTTTGGATGCTCCGGTGGAGACTCAGGTTAGAAGGGGCAGAGGAAGACCTAGAAAGATGCGGCCAGGCGACGAGAAGATCGAAGTGATCGGGACCATAATGAACGGCGAAGGGGAAGACCGAGAAAGGTAGAGAATGTGGGAGAGAAGACATTGTATGCCTCGGACGGATCTTTAACGGAGGCATGCATCTTTGCTTTAGATTAAAGAAGACATATTTATGAAGATGATTGAGTTTGCTTCAAGTTAGATAGGTCAAAGATTACTCCATAACAATTAATTTACTTAAGGGCACCACTATTAACGAATAATAGTGGTGCAATTTGGCAATGCTCGGACTGATAACAAGTAATTTACAACAAAATGACATTGATAGTTCTGAAAGTTTGATCCAATATGCAATGTCATAGATGGGCTTTTAATTTGTCCAATGGAGAATTTGAACTATTCATAAATGTTCAATAGTTTTTTTACCAAAACTTTGTAATTTATTGCAAAATATGCTATCTAGTTCTTAAATTATTGTGTAACATGCAACTTAGTCTATAAGCTTTCGTTTCTTTTTTGTCTAGTCATCGATTTTTCAATAACAAAGTAAAATCAGTCGACTACTAAGTTTTTTCATTATTACACTAATTCTTGGATCTTAAAATATATTTCATTCCATTACGTTTTTTAAATCAACAAAAAAAATTGCTTCTTTTTATTGCCTTTTTGCCTCTTTGATGGCTATAGATATTAGGATAGCCTTGTTCAAGTGTGTCCAAAATTTTAGCCAATTTTTTTTTTTTTTTTGAGTTTTTGCGAATTAAATTTAGTTTTTTTTCCTTGTAAAAATGTTGTTTTCATATGATTAATAGTGGAGTTTCAAAACACACGAGTAGCACTGGCGCCTTAATTGCCAGAGAGAGTTTGAGAGCCCTCGTGGCACCGGCACGACACGAGAATTGATCTTGTGTGTTTTGCCTCTTTTATTTACCCAAACAATCTAGTCTTTGTCAATATATTGGTTGTGTCTACTTTGATTCGAGATGAATTGCCAAGTTTCTATGGCTCTTCGTCACTGTAAAGTGTGAATTCAGCTCTACTTACGTACTCGATGTGTGAATCTCAGCTCGAGCTTGATAAGTGTTAAATTTTTTATTTGAGCTCAGCTCGATTACATCCCGTCAAAAATAAAGCTTGAACTTGAATTTTGTAACTTCGAATATTGTGTGATTTTTGAGTATTCTGCTATGTATTAAAAAGTAACGAAAGCTCGATTAGACTTGCAAGCTTGTCGAGTGTTGATGAGTGCGAGCTTGACTCGACGATATACTCGCGTAGCAGATTGATGTCTTAAAGTAAATGCTTGTGATAGCTAATTAGCAGATCGACATCTTAAAGCTTTTGCCAGCTATGCTGGGTTGATGATGGCGATTGTTGGTGCGAGTTGGTGTATTGATTTCGGCATACGATTATGAATCCTTTCTGTTTGTGTCAGGATATGTACATTTCTTTTAGAGAGCCCTTGTTCTTTGTAGATTAACATTGGTTTTCATTCGCGGGTTTGTGACTGATTTTCGTCGTCGTCTGCCACGTCACAAGTTCAGCTCTCAAGTCGGTCGCTGATACACGTATGCACGAATAAAAAACATGGGTACATTGCAGGTCAATTTGGTTAAAATTCCCATGTGAATCATTTCTACTTATGTCTCATGTGCCAATAGGTAGATAATTTCTAAGAATTCTCGGCTGGTTAGAAAGCATCAAAGCTTTGGGGCATCAAGTTATTCATCCTTATACTCACCTGTCTAAAGTTCTTTGCGGTAACAAAATTTGCTACCTTTTTGTCTCATCAGTGTCCTGGACCGTTCTGCATTGTCGGTAAATAGTGATTTTCCTGAGTACATGTCTGCAATTGTAATTAGAGCTCGAGTTTCTCTGTGATTTGTTTTGAAACTGTGTTACGGAAGTTCTTGAGGAGGTCAACCGAGAAATGCACTAGTAAACTCGTTTACTGTCATGCAGAGAGTACCGCCAGCCTTTCTGAACAATTTCGGACGACACTCACCCAAGAAATTTCTCATCAAATCCGGCGTAAGATCGTAGGATTGAAGAATCCAATAATGGCTATTGCCTTTTGCGAGGCTTTGGGAAGCTCGTGAGAGACTTGCTCCTAGAATTCGGGGATTTAGGGCTTGTTTGCTGTTTGGACGAGTTTCTAAACATTTGAAGTTGTTTGATAACTCTTCAAATTTCTATTTTCAGGGATAGAAGTTTGTTTGGTACAATGTCAAATTCTTTTGTGACATAGAATTTTTTTAATTTTTAAATAATTTTATTACATTTTTCTTCTTTTTCTTTTTTATTCTTCTTCTTCTCGCTGAAGCATTGGTAGCGACCTAGCTGGCCCTTGGCGAGACTGAGCCTTGCCAGTAGCTAGGTACTTGACCTCACCTTGGCTGGGTGAGGTTGAGGAGGAGCCTCACCATCGATGAGGCTGGACCTCGCCGACCCACCATGAGGTTGGCCTCGTCATGGTTGGGCGACACTAACCTCACGGTGGCCCAGTGAGGCCGAGCTTCACCGTGCCTAGGGGAGGTCAACTTTGCATAGATCTAGTGAGGTTGAGTTTCACTCAACCACTGGCGAAGCTTTGACAAGGTTGCTAGCCCTTGTCTGGTTGATTGCTAACCATGGCTGAGGTTGGCGACCAGCAAAGTAAGAAGAAGAAGTAAAGGAAAAGAAGAAAATAAAAAAGAAAACAAGAAAAACAGTCTTTTGGAGTTGTTCTCGGGAATAACAAAGTAACTTTTCTTCACTTATTGATTATATTCTAAATCTATAAACAAAAAAAATTACAAAATGGATTTCTATTTTTTTTTTTGGTGGAACAAAAGAATTGAATAAGATATTGTTTAGTCGGTTACCAAATAGTACCGAGTGATTTTCTCATTGGTTGGTCAAGAGAAATTTGAAGTGGTCATATATGGCCCAAGTTGCTGTGAGAAAAACATGATTTTTGTGAAAAAATATGATTTCTTCAACCAAACATTGTGCAAGACAACCTAGTGAGAGCTCTATGTCCATATTAATTCTATCACTTACCCCCAGTAATTCAATGTTTGACGTGCTCATGTAATCATTTGTGGAATGTAGGTGCCTACGTGAAATGAGAAGGCGATCATCAATTGACCACTAAGGTGAAGATAGAGGACAAAGAATGTGGGGCAGATTCTTGAATGCCAACTAATCCATTTTTTGTGCATTCACATCTAGGTTGATTGAGTCTTGGTTCATACACGATGGGGAGGTCTAATGTTCGATTATTCCCACTCCTAAGGCTGAACTCAAGCTATGGTGGGACCAATTAGTTTGTGATGGTTGAACCTATAAGGACTCGGGCCTCCCACTGTGTAATATTGTTCGCTTTGGGCCTTTGGTCCTTACAGCTTTAAAATGCGTTACACAGATTAGAGGGACCCAAGTCTTATAAACTAGCTCAAGATTCCCCCTAAGCAATGTGGGACGAGGGACCCATTCTCTGCGCATGTCCAGGGACCGATTTGACATCCCGATTTTCTTCAATTTTATTTTCGGTCAATTGAGTCGGGCAATTCATCTGTGCATGTAGTTCATCTCTCCGAGTTGGCCACTCACGAGAGAACTGGTCTATTGAGTAAAGCAATTAAGGGATTTTGATGCGTCAGACTTGGGGATTGATCACCCTCGGGTCGGACGCAAGAAAATTTCCTCCAAAAGCTATTCAGTGGATTAGACGCGCTGAAATTGCACCAGATTGAATTCAACCGTAAAAATTGTGATTGAATTTAGAAATTGGAAGCCCGGTCATGTCACATATCTTATTAGGATCATGGGATAACGTTAATGGATTTTAATTGGATTCAATTAGAAGAGAATTGAAAGAAAAATTGAAGAAATTTGAGGTATAAGGATTTGGACCCCGGCGGAAAGGATATTGCACCCATCGAAGAATGTTGTGAGAGAGGAGATAGTGGAAGATGACATCATGGGATGATGTCATGGTGGGTGGCCAAAATGAGGGAGATCTTGACAAGTGGAGGGCCAAGATTTGCCTCCACATCTATCAACATCATCTTCTTCATTTGGATTTTTCTTCTTTGATTTGGGGGGGGGGGGGGGGGGGGAGAGAGAAAGCTCCGAACGGTACCAGCAGCCGCACGCCCCTTTGCCGCTCGCTTAGTCGCTCGACGCCGCCGTTCGTCGCCGTCGCCGGAGCCACCTGCCCGCACGTGTTGCTCCCCTTTCGCCCGCGTGACTGGCCAGCCCGCTTGTAGCTCTGCCCTGCTAGTGCGACCCCGAGCCTCTCGCACCTTCGTCCAGCTGCTGTCGCCGTCGCCAGGGTCGTCGAAAGTCTCGTTGGGACTGCCGCCAGCCGCACGCCGCCTCGCCGAACCGCCGGTCGCACCCTCACTTGGCCGCATATGCCATTCCCCTGCAACCCCCGAACCCCGTAGCTTCTAATCATCCGTTGGAGGGACCAACCAGCCTCCGTGAGCGGCTGAGCAAGCCGCCGAAGTCACCGTACAGCCCCGCCGGACCACCACCTGCCTTCCCCCCGAGCCTAGCCGCCCTTGCCTCACCCTCTCGGCCTCGGATCCACCCCAACCAGCAGCAAGCGAAGAGGTTTGAAAATGGGTATTGCAGCAACTGTTTGGCCCGTTTTGGCCGCCTTCTCGAGCCCGGATGCTTGGCCCACCTCGAGGAAAGTCGATCCTCACGTCGTCCTCGTTGTTTTGGTCTGCTTGGCTCGTTAATCCGGTGAGTTTAGCTCACTAAATCTAGATTAGACGGTTAATGATGCCCTAAGTGTGCGTAGTCTAAGTTAAGTAAGTTTAGGTGGTTAGATTAATTTATTTGGTTGGGATTAGATTAGGATATTTAATTAAGTTAAAGTGTGTTTAGTTTAAAGTTAAGTATGTTTATTTTAATATAAAGCCTTGATGTGACATAATAGGGTTTTATTTTTGAATTATTTAATGATTTCGAATTCTGGAATTTATAATATTATATTATATTGCAAAATTATTAAAATATTATTATTTATTAAAAAAACGGAAAAATTATTTTTGACCCGGTTGCCCAGATTTCGTGCCGATCGCTGCTGTGTAATCAGATTTTGAAATTGATGATTGGATATTATAAATTGAGTGTGGACCATGAAAAATATGGATATTATTATTTAATTATTTTCGGAATAAATTTAATTATTTATTAAATTTCCGAAAATTTTGTTAGGACCCTAAACTCTTAGAATTTTGTGCCGATCGCTACTGTGCATTTAGAATTTGATATTGATGATTGGTTGTGGTAAATTAAGTGTGATTGCGATAGATAGGGATTCTTTATAAAATCTAAGTGTGGAAATTGATGGACGATTGGTCGTGATATGCCACTTGATAAAGGTCGCGTCCAATGGGGCCGTGATATGCCACCTATTAGAGGTCGCGCCCAATGGGGTCATGATATGCCACCTGATAAAAGTCGCGCCCAGTGGGGCCGTGATATGCCACCTATTAGAGGTTGCGCCTAGTGGGGCCGTGAATCACCACCTGATAAAGGTCGCGCCCAGTGAGGTCGTGAATTACCACATTTTTAAAGGTCGTGTCGAGTGGAGCCGTGATGTCACTAATTCTAATTTTGTGTGACTGAGAGCAATGATTGATTTGCTAGAATGACATGTAATCGGTTGAGTCGATTGATCGCTGAGACGATCCAAGTAATCGAATTGTTCTAATGATGTGATTGTGCCGCAATTGTTTGATTATCATAATTGCACGTGATTGAATTATATAAATTGTGCTAACCTGCAGATGAAGGTTAATGTGAGGTAATTTTTTTGTGTGATGTGGCTAGGCCACCCGGGGTGTATTTTCTTTCTAATAGGGGTTTAGGGGGTTGAACTTGCTGAGACACTGTCTCATCTCGGTTTGGGGATTAAGATTTCAGGTCCCTGGTGGATGGAGCGGTTAGATAGCTTTGGTTGGCCTTGAGGAGTTGAAGAGGTGAAGTCATAAGGATTGGAGAATGTGTTTGACTTGTTGATCGTAGGACAATTCCTTTTTAAGAGCTGGTCTTTTGTAGACTGTTGGCCGTAAACCTTTGTTTGTAATTCTGTTGAATTATAAAAGTGTTATGTTGTGATTTTGTTTCCTGCTTTTTTATCCCGTATTTAATTTTCAGGGGTTTTATAATATGCTTCCGCATGTGCATTAAAGATTTGATTGGGTCGGCGACTTAACCTGGGAACGTCGCATTTGAATGACCATGGTGGGATGTTGGCGCGCTCGAGGTTTGGGACGTGACAACCAAGACGCAGATGCATTGCCATCTCTCATTCCCGCGCACTGTCGCTTGGGCCGTCACACTCTCGCCCCTTTGGGAGCATAGTGCCCTCACTGTGGCCCCACACGCGGTCGGGAGCAGCTCTAATACCATTTGTAAGGACCTGGGCCTCCCACTGTGTAATATTGTCTGCTTTGGGTCTTCGGCCCTCACGAATTTAAAACGCGTGACCCAGCTTAGAGGGACTCAAGTCTTATAAACTAGCCCAGGATTCCTCCCTAAGCGATGAGGGATGAGGGACCCTTTCCCTGTGCACGTTCGGGGACTGAGGTGTGGACGCACCACCACTTGGCCTAAGCAACGGTGTGCGAGGAGGGATGGAATATAAGATGTTTGCTCTGTAATTGTGGCATCCCAAAATTCATAATGACCTCTAGTTACATTAAAGTCTATGAATAGGTGATGGAAGTACCATCAGGTTATTTTATGGCCATTTAATCCATAATTTGTAATAAGATTTATGGCCAAGCTTTTAAGGAATAATTACGTGATAGGAAAGAAAATCCTATCTTTGGCCATGTGTTTTATAAATTGGGATTTATGGAATTATGATTTCAAGATTTTGGCCATGTGAAATTTAGTAATTTAATTCTTAAAAGAAAGAATTAAAGATGAATAATTGAAAGGTGAAATTAGGATTTAATTAGGTTTGGGCATTAAGCCCAAAAGGTGGATTTTAATGGGCCAAGTTGGCCGGCCCATTGAAGCCCACAAGGGGGCTGTCGACCAGCCCATTTGCCGGCCCAAGATAGGCCCAAGAAGAAGGCCCATTAGCCTTGCATGTCCTCCAACACTTGTTCTCTCCTCTTTGCCACTTGTTCTCCTCATGAGAACACTTGTCCCTCATGCAAGATAAGAATGCATGCACTATAAAAGCGACCAAAAAGAGAAAGAGAAAGGGAGAGAGAGAGTGGCATTCGGCCAAGCCAAGTGAGAGAGAGTGAGTTGCGAGAGAGAAGAGGGAGGCCGAGAGAGGAGGAGAAGGAACCGTCGCCGTCCGTCCGCTCGTGCTGTTCGTGAGGTCTAGAGGCAAGTTGGGAATCCACTTTCTACTCTTGCACCAATGTTTTCGCATGAACAGTTTGGAGTAAGAAACTTGTTTGAGCTTGCATGTGTGTTTAGAGTCCGATTTTGGCTTCGATTTCTTCATCAAAGTTGTAGCTAACATCTTGAACTATAACATACTGAAATTTCGTGGAAAATGATGGAGTTTTGAGGGGTCAAACCCTTATTCCTACGGAGATGCTAGATCTGGAATAATTTCGTATGAACTGTTTGAGTCAGAATGTTGTGAGAGCTTGCATGCATGTTTAGAGTTCGATTTTGGCTGTGATATCTTCATGAAAGTTGTAGCTAACATATTGATCTACAACATACTGAAATTTCGTGAAAAATGATGGATATTTGAGGGGTTAAAACCTTGTTATACGGAGACCCCAGATCTGTGATGTTTTCACTGACTTCTTGTTGGATTCTTGGTTGCATGTTGGTTTGTGATGAAAATATGACTTCGATGTCTTCATGAAAGTTGTAGGTAACATCTTAAACTACAACATACTCAAATTTGAAGAGAAATGAACAAGTATAGCCTAGTAAATCGGCTAGATCTTGGAGACAATGATTCTGGTGAAGTATTCCGAGACACCCGAGACTTCATGGACTTAAATGGTGACAATAATTTGGTTATTTGACTTATATCTCTTCATGAAACTTGTAAAGGACACCTTGGTACATAACATACTCAAATTTCAGAGGAAACGAAAGAGATTTGATGGGTGAAATCTACAAATTTCGGAGAAGTGTGTTCTGGACGTCGCGGTAGTGGTTCCAGAAGTTTCGTACGGTTGTAGAAATTAATATAAAACTAATTTGGCTTAGATTTCTAAATGAAAAAGGTACGAAAATGTGTTGGCTATCATCCTGTAAAATTTCGTAATTTTTGAAGGCCATATGAGTATTTTAATCGAATTAATTTGGAAACTGTGCAAGTCTGGCCATTATTCGAATATAAGGTGCTATTTTGTGGACATTGTGAAATTATGAGAAATTCAATTTGGCCATGAATTTTGTATGAAATTGTGATCCTATTGATTGGTTTAGTGATTGTTTGAATATCATGATTTTGGGAAAATCATAGATATTAAATTAAATATTTATTTATGAAAATAAATAAATATAATAATAAAATAAAATAATCAAATAATAAAATAATAATAAAATAATAAAGTAATAATAAAATAAAATAAAATAGACTTTTATTTGGCCATGGATTCAACTTCATTTGTGTGGCACTTGTGTGATGAGATCTTTGTACATGTATTAAGTTGAAATGCATATGTGATTAAGCTTTGGCATGAGTATGACATGTGAATTGAAATGCAAGTGTGATTTGTTTGATGACATGCCAATTGCCATGTTAAATTGAGATCGAAATAATGGTAAATGTGGAAAATGATAAGTGAGGAAGTGGTTGTGGTGGATGATGATGCTTGGTGGCCTAGTGGCGTAATTCCAGAGATTCCCCAGGAGTGTCGGGATGCCCGGTGGTATACGGTACGTAATTCCAGGGGAGGCCTAGTGGTATGTCGGTACATAATTCCGGAAGCCCTGTTGGAGGTCTTTGCCCGAAGGAAATGCCTCGCGATGTCAGGATTTGGGTGCGAGATGCCTGGCTAGAAGGGTAAAGGCCAGATGTCCGGTTGTATCTTGGATACATGCCCGGAGGTTTTTCTCGCATGGGATGCGAGTGTAAAATATGGGATGAAATTGATGAATCGAGGAAGGGTGATGTGGTGATCAAATTTAAAGATAAAGATGAAAATTAACTCATGGCATGATATGATATGATATGCATGATGATGGTGATGATATGTGATGTGATATGATGATCACCCATGGTATGATATGCATTATGATATGCATGATGATGGCGATGATATGTGATATGATATGATGATCACCCATGGTATGATATGCATGATGATATGCATGATGATGGTGATGATATGTGATATGATATGATGATCATCTATGGTATGATATGCATGATGAAATGCATGATGATGATGATGATGATATGTGATGTGATATAATGATCACCCATGGTATGATATGCATGATGATATGCATGATAATATGCATGATGATATGCGATGTGATATGATGATCACCCATGGTATGATATGCATGATGATATGCATGATGATGATGATAATATGTGATGTGATGATGTCATGATAAGGATGACATGTATGATATAATGATGCCATGATGATGATTATGATGATGACATATGATGATATGATATGCATGGCTGCAAGGTAAGTTACGCCTGCAATGCATGTATGATTTGTATGATGCATTGAGTTGTTATTGGATTTCCTTTACCTGCTGAGTGGTTGTACTCACCCCTTTTGGGGACCAACATTTCAGATTAGTAGATGGTTTGAACGGTTGGATGTGACCGTGAGGAGGAGGATAGCAAGGGAAGGAGCTTTTGGACGCCGACACTGATCAATGGACTTAAAGTGTATGACTGTTTGAGGAAACATCGGTCATCTTTTGGAGTGTAGCCTAGTATAGAAAACTATGGCATTTTGATGTACCGACTAAAGATGTCCATCGGCTCTATGTAAATAAACGTGTTCAGTTTTTACTTATAAATGTTTAGTAGGTGTGCATCGATTTTTGAATGTATGGAAGGGAATTGTTGGAGGTGCTTCCGTATTTAAATTGCGCAAGGGACCGATCTAAAAGATGTAAACCCCCAGGTTGTATGGACCTGCTGCAATTGAAATAGTATCAGAGTGACATGGTATCAAGAAATTAAGTGGTAAGCAAACTGTGGCGACCCAAATCGGATTGGGGGCCGTCGAGGGGTGTCACAGTAATCCTCTTAGGCTGTCCAAAAAACTCACGAGCTACCATCTAAGGACTTGAAATGTTATCTTACAATGGGGTGAGACGACATCTCAGCGAGTATTACCCTCTAAGACCTAACTAGGAAGAAAATACACCATAAGACTGCCTAAGCACAAACATGAGTCGAAAGTCTTACCTTTACCTCTGTTCCTTCCTACAAGTTAGTATCATTGACATTTTCAACCAATCAGTTCAACACATCAAGATAGATTGAATAACCGATCAATCAACTTAGTCAATTGATCATGTCATTGAGACCATTCCCTGGTCACCTTAATCAATATTATCTATAAAGTGCGATCATAATCAGAACTGCTTATTCTAAACTGATAGTAGATAGTATAGCTCACTAGAAGTTGTCGCAAATATTTTATTGTAAACTATATATGCTCGCCAGAAGCTGCCGTAATAGATAATATAGCTTGCTAAAAGCTACCTCAAATACTGATATAGTATACTAAATATGCTCGCCAGAAATTGTCGCAAATGCCGATATAGTATACTAAATATGCTCACCGAAAGCTGCCTCAAATATCGATATAGTATACTAAACAAATCACAATTTTGATACTTCCCGTTAAAAATAATCGTGTGTGGATACACGGTCGGCCTTAATCAAAATTACTATATTTTCCCCCTGGAAAATCCCACTAAATTCAACAGTCCACAAGTCTATTTTTGGTATTGTAAACCGACGCCTGGTGATTTTCCAATTAATTACTGAAATTAAATAAATTTATGAATAAATTCCTAAAATCACAAATCACTCAAAATCTGCACAAATTAGAACTCAATTAAATAAATAGATTACACCATTGCAATCAACATAAAATTCCGATCACCAGTTATCTTGATCTAATTTCCGGAAAATAAATAAATAAATAATTAATTAATTATAAAAATTAATTATTAAATGCAAATAAATAGAACTTAGGCCCGTAAAGTCTAATTAAAAGTCGAGACGGATCTGTAAAATGTCCGAGTCGCTCTAGGTATATACTAGAATTTGTCTAAGCCATAACTACTCTACTCTAACCACCTAACATGCAATAAAAATTAATTAAATTACTAATATAATCTAACTATCCACCTAAACCATGCTTAGTCTAAAATAATCACCCTTAAACATCATTAACTTACTAAGTAAGGATTAGTAAGTTAAACTCACTTGTTAAGTGATCTGCTCGAATTAAATCGACAAGGATGCTGCGGGGGACGAGAAACTCCAAAGAGGGATTGCCTTTCAGGGTCGGGAAATGGGCCAAAGCGAGTTGAATAGCGGCCTAGAGACCCACACATTCTAGTATTGAACTTGGGCTGAGAAAGATGGCTGAGCTACGAGAATCGACGAAGACGATCACGGCGAGGCTGCTGCGGCCTAAGCGGGTTCTCACAATGGCAAGACGGCGGCGCACGGCGGTCGACGGCGCTGGACGGAGCTTGGACGACTTGCTGGACATGGAAGTTGGGCGAGATGGCACGGTTGGGACGGTAGTGAGGCGCGACGAGCAGGCGTGATGCAAGCAACAGCGGTGCGGCTCCTGGGCGTGACGGTGGCATGAGCGGCATCCGACGGGGCTTTGACGGCTGGCTAGCTTGCTAGTCCATTCCTTTGGCTTTGTTGGAGAGTTTTGGTGGCTTGAATGGGGAGGGCTGAGGTCGACGGAAGCTAGGGAGAGGAAGGAGGGGACAAGCTTGGCTTGGAGAGAGCCACCGTGTCTTCATCCTATCCTCTTTGGTCCCCTTGAACGGTCCTACTTGGCAATTGGCTCCCTCAACCCAATTTGTAGCCTCAAGCTTCCTCAACAAGCTAAGGAAATGGTCCAAAAAGTCATGGACCATGGGACATACGAATTTCACAAGTTTTCCCTCAATTTATACCCAAATGCTTCTTGAATAAATTCAATCTAGCCTTTGAAAATCCAATCGTTGAGTCATCGATCAAATTGATATTTTTCCCCGCCAATAGAACCCACCTGCATCCTAATTTTGCGATAAAAAACGGTTCCCTGATTTTTCCAGTAAAAAACGGCCCTATGACGACTTTTTCACCAAAAATCTCGGTTTGTAGAAAATTTTTCAAAGATTGAGTCGATGTTCCTAAAATGACTTGTGACATGACAGAACTTTTAATTTTTGAAATTGGACTCAAATTTGTGGTTAATTTCATTCTGGCGTGTTTTTAGCGTGACCTAGGCTTTCAGGTAGTTTTTAGAAATTTTTAGTGCAAATGACTCGAGGTCGATTTTCTTCGAGCCAGAATGAACCTCTTTAACATATTGACGATTGTCAGTTGTCGTGAAAATTCAAGGATTCAAATACAGACATAGGGTACCAAAACGATAGAAAAATCAATCTAATGCTAGTCGACAAGAATTTTGTAATTTAGGGCGCGTTTGGCTGCCACTTGTTTCTGTTCCCAAGAACAAAAATTTCTGTTTTTCTGTTCCTGGGAACAAAAAAGGAACAGAAACGCGTTTTTGTTCTAAAACTATTTTTTTGTTCCTAGAAACACATTTGAAACAGAAACAAGAAACAAAAAAAAGTTGTTTCTTGTTTCTTAAACAAAATTTAGAAACACTTTTCTTTTTTCCTCTCTTTTTCTTCTTTTTTTTTTTTCTTTTTTCTTTGGCCGGCAGCCTCGCCCAGCCACGATGAGGCTCGCCATAGTTGGGTGAGGCTTGGCCTTGCTTTGGTTGGGCGAGCTCGAGCTCGCCCAGATCCGGCGAGGCCGAGCTCGCCCAGCGGTCGGCGAGGCCGAGCCGGGCCACCGCCAGGTCATTCTTCATATGTACACATGGTCATTCTTCATATGTACTGAACCGTTTTAAAATCCAAAGGACAGAGCCTTCATGCATTATGATATTGAGATCCTAGCAAATTTTAAGAAAAAACAACTCCCTTAGTTATCAATTGATGAAAAACATGATAAAGAAAATGAGATTTAGATTTGTTAAGGGAAAATGGCAAGACAGACGTGGAAAGCCCATTCGAACTGATGTGAAAGCTCTTATGGTAGACTTAGCCTCACCTCCTACTAGAAGAAGAAGAACTCAGGTTGATCAAACTGGATCTCAATCACTCTTGTAGAGATTGATTGAAAAAACTTTTGGGGATTTTAATTTGACAGAAGACTAGGAGGATGATCTCGATACGCTGATTGATAGGATTATAGATAGCCTAGTAGACAAAGATTTTGATTTGACAAAGATCTAGAAGAGGATAAGACTGTAGATGACACTGAACTAGATAGGCCAGAGGTTGAGGAAAATTCCTAGCAATAGTAAGGAATCAATCTTCCAACGGTTATGTAAGGAAAATAATAGGAAGTGGCTGATACTATTGCATTGATCAGGGATGGGTTGCATGAAGCGGTGGCCGGTGTTAGTGACCTAATGCCTACTGTGATGGACAATGCCACATTATCCAAACATCCAGTAATCGAAGAAGTGCAGGAACAGTTACAGGAAGACCAAGTGTTGGCAAGCACCTCTGAATCCATAGGATAATGTGGAGGCACCCACAAAGCACGTTCAGCTTACTGTCCTTGTTGTAGATGAAAATGTTGTGTCTACAGAAAAAAGAAGTAGATGCAGTGGGAGAACCATATGCTAACAAGGATGCTCCAATTGAGGGGGAGCAAGTTCAGGCCGCAAGGGTTGAGGAAACATAACAAGGAGGAAAAGAAAGGGACCATGATCCATCTGTTGAGATCATTCCTTAACCAAAGGCTGCTGCAGATTCAAATGAAACTATTCTTATAACATTGAAGGAGCTTAAAGATGAGGTCCGAGAAATAAATTGTCGGATCAAGAGGCTCACGCAAGATGACAACAAAAGGCTCAAGAAGCTCGAGAGTATAATTGTCCATATGAGCCACTATGTCCTAGTATTCGTGCCTCTAGATGATCTCCCACCTTCAAGCCCTCTAGTTGAAGACCCAAATCAACCATCCACCTCAAAATAATCTGTTCAATTTCCGTTTCAAAATTTCTAAAATAGTTTCGTTTGTGTTAGCTTGTTTTCTGTTTGACTTATCGGTTTGCTTGAGGTTTGTTTCTAGATTTGCTATGACACTTTGCTACTAATGTTGAACGTATTTGTTTGCTATATTATGGTTTGCTGTTATATTGTTATTGTCACCTTTTACGCTATTGACAAAAAGGGAGAAAGTATGAACGCATGCAGCACTTCAAGGGATTTTGATGCGACTGCCATTAGGATATGACCTAGTAATTAATCTGGATCAAGATTTTTCACAAGGCTGATTAAATCTATCTTATCCCATATATTGTGTTGTTTAGAATATCTATAAGAACCCCAATTATCTTATCAATCATTCTTATAGATCAAGTTTGCGCTTTAAATTCAAATTCACTATTGATAAGAACTTTATCAAAAAAAATTATTTTGATATCTTATGTTGTGAAAAGTTCTATCATCATCAAAAATGGGGAAATTGTTGATGAAAATTCCCTTGATAGTTTTGATGATTAACAAAACTTTCTTTTAATTGCTCATTGGTTCTGATGATAAGCTTTTCCAAGTAGAAACTCTCATGAGTACTATCAGACATTACTCATGAAACTCAGAATCAGACTTTAAATTTTTGAAGTTATTTATATCTTTGATATTCGATTACAAGGATTTTTTTTTTTGAAGTCACTCCTCATGCAATGACAAAAAAATTAATGGATTTATTGTTATAATTAAGAAGATCTATCTAACAAGGAAAGAATATCAAATCCAATCTCTCAATATGGAATCTAGCAAGTCTTGGATAAATCAATCTACAAGAGGCAACATATTCTTTCCAATTGAAGCACTCTTCTTTTAGAAACTCTATCCGCTGTATGGGCAGCATAATCATTGAGAGACTTCAATCTCAGCAACCTTGAAGCTATCAGATGTACTGACAATGCTCAAGTCTTGCAGGTAGATTGGCTGAGAAATCCTCTAAGAAAATGCCCAATGGTTAGCTTGGATACAAAAGATTATATAAGAAGGTCGATATGCTAAGAGGAATATATAGTTGAAATTCTAAAGTTTATAATTTCTAAGTTTTAAGTGATCTTCAATAATAAACTTTCATTTTTGAGAGCTATACTATGTAATCTTTTAGAGGTTGAGTATGTGAGGAATTTGTCACATGTACTTGAGTAGTCATTACTAAGATCTTGTAACCTCTGATAGATTGATCTAATGAAATCCAGCCAATTGGTTGTCAGCGTGGGAGAGTGGATGTGGTTTGCCAAAATCGAACTATTATAATTCTTTGTTTGCGATTTTTGATCCCTTACTCTCTATATTTTATCTATATTAAGGGTTATTTACACACCGATAAGATCTAATAGTTTTTCATGTTGTGATAAAGTTGTTCTGTTGCAAAATTATTCAAATTTATCTTATTCCACTTATTCACCTGTTCAATCTCCTCTAGATGATCTATCTAGCTCTAACAGTGCTAGAGATTGACAATCTTACACACATTGTAAAACTTTGATTTTGTGAAGACATACATTCGTGTAATCCAAAGAGGCATGACAAAGCAAACTCCGATGTCTTGTAGAGGTCACCTTTTCTTTGTATATATACATAAAAATCTAATTCCGGATAATAGAGAGTAGAGTCATTTTATTACCATTGAAATTTCATAAAAATGTGCTTCACTCATGGACAAGCAATAACTAAAAAAAACACTTTTTATTAGTTGAGGAATGAAACCACAAAGGCATTACATAAAGTTCAATGACATTATTGCAATGAATAGGTCTTCTTGCAACCCTGAGTGCATGAATTCGCACAAGCTTCAACCTTCTTCATGTCCACCCCAACTTTCTTGGTGTCTACATGAGTTGAAATAAGAACAAAGAGATAAAACAAAAGTCACTCGCATGAAAATTGAAATTGATTTTTTTTTTAAAGAGCATTTATATTGAAGTCCAACGAAATGAAATGATTTAATACGCAAGAATCCTCTCATAATTTAAATATATCAATGAAATATTGATAAAGAAAACGAGATTCTATGATGACTTTCTTGTTTTTATGGATCTCATAAGAAGCTACATTTATTTTTAATCTTGATATGAAGATCATCACCTGGATGGTGGTCAAGGCAAGTAGACATGAAACAACCGGCATCACAGTGCTCTAATGCCGCGAACGTCAAGGACTCACTATAGTAAGGCCTGTTGCAGGACCGCACGCATTGCATCATGCACATATAGTTACCTCCACATGAGTTAATACACTGCGCTCTGCACAAAAAGTCACTATAGACACCAATAGACAACCACAATATCAAAGCTACCATGAGCATCATCGACCCCATTCTCTTGGATGTGATTACCGCCATGACTATTACCACCTAAATTGTACTTAGCCCCCCCTTTCTCTCTCTCTCACTCAATGAGTCTTGATAGCTTTGTGACCTAGTGTAGTGATGTTCTTAGATGAACCCAATGTGGCACCTTTATATACATAAAGATTTCTTCAAGTTGCTGAATGAGTCAATGACTAGAAAGGTATGTATAGGAGAAAGATTATCCTTTTCATTTAATGAGACTATGCTTGATATGTTATCTACTTGAATGTATGGATTTCTAACCAAATTTTTGGTCTTGTATAAAGATGGCAATAACTAGGGGTTGTTGACACTTAAATTTTTGCCTAAATTAGTTAATTAAAAATAGCATTACAGCTTAGGAATTAGTCGCATAATAATAATAATAATAATAATAATAATAATAATAATAATAATAATAATAATAATAATAATAATAATAATAATAATAATAATAATAATAATAATAATAATAATAATAATAATAAAATTAAAAACAAAAATAAAAACAGTTGGGTCGGGCCGGATCCGACCTTGGCCCGACCCGACCTGACCTACCCCTTTTCTTTTCTCTTCCCCCCCCCCCCCCCACGCTAGGCCTGGCCTAGCCCGTTCTCCTTTTCAACCTAGCCTGTGAACGAGGGTCTTCTCCCTTCAGTTGGTCTTCGAGTAGGACCTACAAAGGATAGAGTAGCAGAAGGAGCAGCGATGGAGGAGCTAGGGGAACACACGGCCGTAGCATGGCGACGCCTACGGTTGTAAAAACCCAAGAGAACCTGTTGCTATCTTAGCGGAAAATGCCGCTAACTTGTCCCAAGAACCAAAATAGCTGCAGGCGCATACACGAGCATGGAGAAGAGGCTGATTAACGGCAGTTTGAGGTAGAGATGGAGGGAAAAGGCAGCTGACTTCGATGGCCATTGTTGACACCTAAATTTTACCTAAATTAGTTAAAAATAGTATTATAGGTTAAAAAAAAAAAACAAAACGAAAACGAAAAAAATCGGGTTGGGCCGGACCTGGCTTTGGCCCGGCCAGCGCCCCTTTTCTTTTCTCTTCCCCCCTCCCGCACTGGGCCCGGCCCAGCTCGTTTTCCCTTTCAATCCAGCCTATGAATGAAGGTCTTCTTCAATGCGGTTGGTCTTTGCTGTAGCACCTGCACAACTAGAAGATAGAGAACAAAGCGAGCAGCAAACGCGGGAGCAGTAGAGGATCAGGTGGCAGACGGCCAGCGTGATCCATGGGTCGGGAGCGGCTCGGTCGGCAGCTGGCATGGCTGGTCTTCGCATGATAACCTGCAAAAGAAAAAAGGTGAAAGTGAGAGGAACAAGCACAAGGAGAATCAAAGGGAGAGGGCTTGAGCGAGAGAGGTGCTCAAGAGTGAGAGTTGGAGTACTTGAGAGAGGGTGGAGAGCCAAAGAAAGGCTCGACCGTGCACGGGATCCGGCTCCTCGACGGCCTTCTTCTGGAATTGTGAGAAACCAAGAGAGATGAGGAGGAGCTGAGAGGAACCAAAGAGAAACCGAGAGGGATTGAGAGCGAGAGAGGAGAGGACGATTCAAAGGGAGAGAGGAAGCTTGAAGGAAAGCTTCGCCATTGTCAATCGTCTACTTGAGAGCCACCGTCCGCCATCGCACCCCACCCGAACCTGGGCCTTTGTGTGTGCTCTCTTTCTCAGGTACACCAGGCCGGAGCTCATGACCGTTCAGTTCACGCGAGCTCCGGCCTGCATCGCCTTACTTTTGTTTCTGACGTCTTGTTTGTTATGTGTCGAAGATCCTGTTATGGTTCGAGTTTCGTTGAGCCAAAAACCCCTCGTTATAGTAGCGTACCTCATGTGTTTGACAAAATGTCCCAGAGAGAACTGAGAAGCAACCGGGTTGAATCTCGGTTTGGTTTGTGCTTGCTCTTATATACGTCGGGCCGTGCCCGCCTTTTATGTTTCCATTGTGATTTCATACGTTTTTCGTGGAGCAATCGTATATTCTTGAGCCGAGGGGGTTTTTGTGCTCGAAAATGGTTTAGCCGCCGGCGTTTCTGGCCGATGGTGGTTGTCGCCAGTTGGAGTGGACAACTGATAGACTGTGGCGGTTCGGTGGTGAAAGGGTCACTGGTTGCTATGCTGGTGTTATTGTCTAGGCGAAGTTCGGGGGAAGGCGTAGAAGGAACGTCCGGCGTGCAGAGAACGCACAAAGAAGAAGAAGACCAAAAGGCAGAAGAAAAATAAAAAGAAAAAAAAAGAAATAAAAAAACGGAGAAAAAGAAAAGAGAGAAAGTGACTTCGGGAATAGAAGTCGTTGAAAAGGGGAGGGACAGTGCAGTAGATAGGACAAAACAGGGAAAAGACAAAAAAAAATAATTAAAAAAAATCAAAAAATCGAAAGATAATAAAAACTCAGAAAACTTCCGAAAATATAAACAACTTTAAGAGAACATTAAATTTTTTTTTAAAAAATCAGAAAATATTAAAAATTCAACTTTAAAAAAAATGAAATTAAAAAAATTAAAAAAATTAAAAATTTCTAAAAATCCAAAAATGATGGGGTTTGGTTAGGAATTGCTACGTTTTGCATTCTTAATGTAATTAGGCATTTACTTGCTCATATTTTGATTATGTCGTATGTTTAAGTTGCCTTTGTAATTATGTTTAATTGCACATGTTTAATTTTATTGCAATTAAGATTTTAGTAAATATGATTGTTACTTTAATGATTGCGCACGCACATGATTACCTCGCATGTTAGTGGATAAGTATAAAATTAATCCAAATTGCATGACAAAAATTTTCTCATAAAATGAACAAGATTAGGTATCGAAAGGGCACTAATTAGTCAATTAGTATAATTAAGTCCCTGATTCTAGATTCTCCGGTTGTGTAGGAAGTGAGGTACACTCTCATGCCTCACTTGGTTTCTAGCCGACCCCAATAGTCTAGTGGCGACTCCTTTTGTGCAAAATTAATAAAATATATTCCAACATCATGCGAGATATGGGCTAGAGAGAGCCCATGCCTAATCATGGGCCTTAGGCCCGTCTTTTAGGCAATACCCCTAAATCTATTCCCTCCTCTGAGGGTAGGTCGCGACAGCGTGGCGACTTCGCTGGGGATTTGGTTTTAAACCTTAGAGGACTTAGGCCAAAATTAATCTTGTTCAAAAATATTTTTGTTTGGCAGCAAGGGTTCCAAGTATGCCCTTAACATTAAATGTGTTAAATGTTTTTGCAGAATTGGAGGTATAAGGGGAAGTGTTTGTTCACATTTGTCTTGCAGGGAGATGTATGAATGTATGATTTATTTTTTATGCACGGAGTGTTGTTTGCCTATAAATTGTTGTGCATGTATACTTTGCATTGCACTACACTTGGCACACACTACCTATCGCCGGACCTAAGATTCATAGGATTACTTAGGATGGTGTTGAGATGGATACCACTTCGACTACAACCGTGTAGTACGAGTTGCCCATCTCAACCCTGGACTTTCTTTCTTTACGTCGAAAGCACCCACCCCGGTCTACGAGCATGCGACAGGGGTCGGTTCTTTGACGAAGCCGAAGTAATGGGTAACCCGACCCAACCACGACCCTGTTGGTTCAATCCAGTGATCCTATGGCTTCATTTTGAGCTGTATAAAGTAGAAATTGAACCACATTTCATGTGTATGTCTATGTAATTTGAAAAAAAAAAAGAAAAGAAATAGAGACAAAGGTTGGCACCCATTGTAAGTATCATTTTCCTTTTTATTTGCCCACTTTGTATTGCATTTTCATCTTGAAATTCGCAGAAATCAATCGAATGCCCTCGGTGATGTAGGATTATGATTGAAAAATTGGCAATCACTTTTGATAAGTGAACATTTGAATGCAAATTCTAAACATTTTGATTTGACCCTGTTGAACACATGATTTTATTTAAATTCCTAGTTATGGGCTCAAAATCATATTTTAAAAAAAAAAACTTTTAAGTCATGATTTTATATTGGGGTACAAAAATTGAAATTGTATTTTTTTTTTATCTCTCTTATCCTCACATTTTGGACTAAAATGCAAATCATTTCGTGTACAAATTTCTTAAAATATGAGTCACTCATTTTTTTAGGAGTAAAATTACAAGTCAATCTTTCCCAAATCAATGACACTTTTGCATACGAAACTTTTGGAATAAAAGTGGACATTTGATTTATGGCCATGTATTGATAATTTTAATGATGTCTTCTCTTGTGATAAAATCTTGGCGAAATACTAAAATCCCGTAATAAGGATTGTGGGGCATGTATTGTCGCCTCGATTTTATTGTAAGAAGCGACCTCATTAAGATATCATTTTCTCTCATTCACATACTGACATTGTCATCTTTTTGCAGGTTATGTGTAATGCTCCATGACATTCTCATGTTTGATCACATAGAGAAGTGAATTCAAGAACTAGGACAAGAGTTGATTTTTACTTTCATTTGTGCAAGAGTTTCTTGTATTTTATTAATGTCTTTACTCTTGTTAAGAGTCGTGTTTTCCGTTTTAAGTTTTGATTGTGAATCCAATTAATACTTTTGTAAATCATGCGACTCATTTTTTTATGATGGAATTCAACTTCATGAAAATCATCCCTTTAAAAAAAAAATGGATTCATAAGGGTTTCAAGTGAATCTTTACATCTACATTCCAAAATGAATTTCAAGAAAACTTTGCTTAAGGCCCTCTCTTCACAAAATCACTTTCTCCGGTAGGACGATGAGTTTATTTGAGATCGATATTTGCTCATTCTAAAAGATAAAAGTGTAGACTCATAGAACTTGAGGAGTAAGCATGCGTCGAAGCATCCTCAGCGCCAATTTTCCATAGAGGCAAAACAAAGTTGAATTCCATTCTAGGAAGTTTTGTTATTCGCAAATTCCTTAGATGCCAAAACAACCCATCAATCTCGTTCATTTTGTATGATGAGACAAATGAAGGAAGTTGCCAAGCATCCAAAAAGGCGAAATCAAAGGAAGAGTAAATTGTATTGATTCCAGTTATTCATTTCTAATACTGTTTCTGACATCACTTTTTTTTCATTGTCAAGGAGACATCAAGAGTGCCAAGTTTTGGAACATTCCCAACAAATGAGATGGAGCATTATTAAGTCCTATTCATCTTAAATAAAGAATGATTCAAATGAAACAGAGGCGCAATATTATCCCTTCCTCCATGAGAGATACCTTGGGATGTTGATCGCTCGACTTTGAAAAGGATGTATCTCGTTTCTAAACTTGATTCTCTTCAGCATAAAAAATGACATGTCCTTTTATTTGATACTGGACGAGTTCGAACATAACAAAGGATTGTCAAATAAACAGTGGCAGAGCAACGTTTGATTTAAAAAAAAAAAAAAATCTCATCTACCCACCAATAAAGTGTGCTGGAACAACATTGTCAAATTCATTAAGAAGGATGTATCGTTCCTTAGTTGAACCTAACTAAGAATGGAGATAACTCATTTCATCTCTTTTCTTATAGGGTGATAAATAAAAAAAATAAAAAAAAAGGGTTGCACTTGACCATAGAAGCGGCACCTTCTACCAAGGAATCAGGAAAACATCAAACACTTAAAGGCAAATGCAAGGGAAGGGTATTGTTGAGTTACCAAATATCCATGAAGGTAAATCCAAGAGATGTTAGCGCCAAAAGGACGAAAGCGAGTCAAGGGTAATAATGTATTGTTTCCAACATTTCAATCCCTAAGGATCTTCGCACTAACATATTCTTTCACATTCTTTACAGGGTTACCGAGTCACCATGCCGCAGGTAAGTCCCTTCTTCTCATTTTTTTTCTTTTAAAAAAAAGAAAAAAAATAAAGAATTTCCATTACAAAAAAGAAGCTTTTGCGCTTTCCTAGAGACAAGCACTAAAATGAATAATTGAAAAAAGAAAAGAAAAGCTTTTTGCAAACTTTTCGAGCATCAATTTTATCTCAAAAATGTTTTCTTGTTTTATGGGTTATTCATTTTGAATCGAACTTTCCTATGGGGATTGATCTACTCAGATGATCTCGACAGAGTGAAATGAAGACGTTAATCATGCCAAACAAGAAGTGCTTAGGATGAAGAAAGGCAAGTCATTTCCAAACACGTCATTCAAACACTTTTGAGAGTTGAGTGAAAGGCGACATTCTCTTAGGACGAAAAATTCATTCGCATTGAGCGCAAAGATCGAAATGATAAAGGCATTTCCTTCATCAATCCAAAGTATTGCACTAATCTCTTGCTATCCCTTTAGGCAAAAAAAAAGAAAAAGAAAAAAGAGATGATACTTCAAAATACCATTGTCAAGAACAACTCTACATTGGGGTAGCATAGGGGGTTATGATCATGTCATAGAGCGAAAGATTGAGAAAGATTCTATTACTTTTACTTGCATCAATCTTTTGGTGATAGCTTAAGAGGAATTCTCATTAGAGCTTGACTCATCCCAAGGTGAAGAAGAGCATTTCCTTCTCTACCTAAACACTGATACCCATTGCTTTAACCAATTTGGGCATGATTATTCATTTCTAAACCCCGAGCGGTGATCATCTTCCTTCATTGGGGCAAATCATAAGAATTGACCAAATACAATTGACATTCACGAGAAAATGTGAAAAGTATCTTGAAAGTCATAAGAGCTACAAAAATTCAGAGAAGAAAAAAAAGGTTTGACAAACTAGGGGGCATGAAAAAGCAGTGTGTCTGGTAAAAGCAAGGTCGATGCTTGTCAAGAAAAAAAAAAAGAAAGCCAAAAGGCTGCGTTTTATGTGAAAAAAAAAGAAGAAAAAAAACGTCAAAGTCAAAGTGTCTACGTAAAAAAATCATCGCAAGTGCAAAGGAAATTAGAAAAAGGAGCAAAGCTCCATTGCAAAAATGATTAGTCAAGGGACTTTCGAGGTGCGCTGTGTTCAAAAGCCAAATACTTTCGAAAGATTGAGTGACTTGATCACGATGCCATGATGATCATCGACTCTTAAAAGCCCTTTCGAAAATTTTAAGTCTTTTGAACCTCTCCCGAACCAACATTACAACCCTCTTCCGAAGTCTCTTTTGATTGGGATGGTTTGAATGAAAATGTGAATACCACCAAGAAGCTACTGCTTGAAGGAGTGGAAGTAATTTTATCTTGTTTTATCTTTCAAGTTCTCGATTTGTGAACCGTTGAAGATAGTGACAAATGTTCCCTTATTGGCCTCAAAGCAATCATTCCTTTGTGTAAGCCCAAATCAGGCCTATATTGTGGTCCTTTCAAAAGACATTTTTGATCGATCAGATTGTGCTCATTGCGAATGTTTCTGAAAGCCTTCGACATAGGTTATGTGAGATACTCTCAACAATCAATAACTTCCCACGTGAATGGATGGGATCAAGTAGCCATTTTATCGAGAGTATGTGAGAAGCCCTTTCTGACTAAAAAGCTCAAGTTTGGCATGTTTAATGAGTCTTTTTCACGAATAGAAATCATTCTGGTAAGAACTTAACTCATAGAGAATTTGATGATTAACGATGCATTCCCGAACAATATGATAGTTTTGCGCCACTTGATGTTGATTGACATCGAATGTTTTTTTTTTAAAAAGCAGTCGGACTTAGCTTGATTAGCTTGTCCAATTGATGCTGCAATATTACCAATACATCTCTTGATGACGTCTCTAATGACATTTGCTCAAGTTGAGTTCGACAGGATTCCTCAGTAAAGCCATGTAGTTTCAAGGAGTTAGCGGGTGCTTCCCTAAAAATCAAAGATTCACGGTCAACCTAAAACCATGTCATCAAAAGGTTCATGGTCGGCCTTAAACCATGCCATCTCACACAGTTGGTGGGTCTATCTTTAAACCACATGGTTGGTGGGTCTATCCTTAAACCACAAGGCTCGTGGGTCTATCCTTAAACCACACAGTTCGTGGATCTATCCTTAAACCACAAGGTTTGTGGGTTTATCCTTAAACCACGGGGTTGGTGGCTTTTCCTAAACCACATGGTTTGTGGGTCTATCCTTAAACCATAAGGTTAGTGGGTCTATCCTTAAACCACAAGGTTGGTGGGTTTATCCTTAAACCACGGGGTTGGTGGCTTTCCTAAACCACATGGTTTGTGGGTTTATCCTTAAACCACAGGGTTGGTGGGTCTATCCTTAAACCACAAGGTTGGTGGGTTTATCCTTAAACCACGAGGTTGGTGGCTTTTCATAAACCACACGATTCGTGGATCTATCCTTAAATCATAGGGTTGGTGGGTTTATCCTTAAACCACGGGGTTGGTGGCTTTTATTAAACTACACGATTCATGGGTCTATCCTTAAACCACATGGTTGGTGGGTTTATTTTTAAACCACGAGGTTGGTGGCTTTTCCTAAACCATACGGTTTGTGGGTCTATCCTTAAACCACGAGATTGGTGACTTTTCCTAACCACATGGTTTGTGGGTCTATCCTTAAACCACACGGTTCGTGGGTCATCCTTAAACTGCGCTTTTAAAATGTTCATGAGTTTATCTTTAAACTACGACATTTTCAAAAGGTTCATGGTCAACTTTAAACCATGTCGTCTATAAAAGATCATTGGTTTTCCTTAAACTTCCAATTGGGTCGGAACCCGTTGTTACACTATGAGACCTCATTTATCATTCTTCTTATGACACGGCGTGCTTCTGTAGCCCGAGGTCTTCTTCTTTTTATGACACGGCATGCTTCTGTAGCTCGGGGTCTTTCCTTCTTCTTATGACATGTTGTGTTTATATACCCCGGGGTCTTTCTTTTTTCTTATGACACGGCGTGCTTTTGTAGCATGGGGTCTTTCTTTATTCTTATGACACGGCGTGCTTTTGTAGCCCGAGGTCTTCCTTTCTTCTTATAACATGACACGCTTTTGTAGCCCGAGGTCTTTCTTCCTCTTATTGACAAGACGTGCTTCTATAGTTATGAATTATTTCCGTCGACCTGATATGTGCTTATGGACTTAGGGTCTCTCTATCGCCAAAATAATTTAGGTGTATTTTATCTTCGAATGGAACCTCTTCGAGCTCCCATCCAAAGAGGAGCAGCTATTGACACCTAAATTTTACCTAAATTACTTAGTTAAAAATAGTATTAGAGGTTAAAAAAAAAAAAAACGAAACGAAAACGAAAAAAATCGGGTTGGGCCATACCTGGCTTTGGCTCGGCCCACGCTCCTTTTCTTTTTCTCTTCCCCCCTCCCATGCTAGGCTCGGCCCAGCCCGTTTTCCCTTTCAGTCCAACTTGTGAACGAAGGTCTTCTTCCATCCGGTTGGTCTTCGCTGCAGCACCTGCACAAGCAGAAGATAGAGAACAGAGCGAGCAATGAAAGCGGGAGCAATAGAGGAGCGAGTGGCAAACGGCCAGCGTGATTTGCGGGTCGGGAGCGGCCCGGTCGGCAGTTGGCATGGCTGGTCTTCGCATGATAACTTGCAAAAGAAAAAGGTGAAAGTGAGAGGAACAAGCACAAGGAGAATCAAAGAGAGAGGGCTTGAGCGAGAGAGGTGCTCGAGAGTGAGAGCTGGGGTACTTGAGAGAGGGTGGAGAGCCAAAGAGAGGCTCGGCCGTGCATGGGATCCGGCTCCCTGACGGCCTTCTTCTGAAACTATGAGAAACCAAGAGAGCTGAGGAGGAGTTGAGAGGAACCAGAGAGAAATTGAGAGGGATTGAGAGTGAGAGAGGAGAGGACGACCCGAAGGGAGAGAGGGAGCTCGAAGGAAAGCTTCACCATCGTTAGTCGTTCGCCCGAGAGCCGCCGTCCGCCACCGCGCCCCACCCGAACCAGGTAAGTCCCCTGGGCCTTTGTGTGTGCTCTCTTTCTTGGGTACACCAGGCCGGAGCTCGTGGCCGTTCAATTCACACGAGCTTCAACCTACATCGCCTTACTTTTGTTTCCAACGTCTTGTTTGTTGTGTGTCGAAGATCTCATTATGGTTCGAGCTTCGTTGAGCCAAAAACCCCTCGTTATAGTAGCGTATCTCATGTGTTTGACAAAATGTCCCAGAGAGAATTGAGAAGCAACCGGCTTGAATCTCGGTTTGGTTTGTGCTTGCTCTTATATACGTAGGACCGTGCCCGCCTTTTATGTTTCCATTGTGATTTCATACGATTTTCGTGGGGCAATCGTATATTCTTGAGCCGAGGGGGTTTTTGTGCTCGAAAATGGTTTAGTCGTCGGCGTTTGTGGCCGATGGTGGCCATCGCCGGTCGGAGTGGACAACTGATAGACTATGGCGATTCGGTGGTGAAAGGGTCGCTAGTTGCTATGCTGGTGTTATTGTCTGGGCGAAGTTTGGGGGAAGGCGTAGAAGGAACATCCAGCATGCAGAGAACGCACGAAGAAAGAAGAAGACCAAAAGGCAAAAGAAAAATAAAAGGAAAAGAAAAGAAATAAAAAGAAAAGGAGAAAAAGAAAAGAGAGAAAGTGACTTCGGGAATAGAAGTCGCTGAAAAGGGGAGGAACAGTGCAGTAGATAGGACAAAATAGGGAAAGGACAAAAAAATAATAATTAAAAAAATTTAAAAAATCAAAAAAATCGAAAAATCGAAAAGTAATAAAAATACTCAAAAAACTTCTGAAAATTCAAACAACTTTAAGAGAAAATTAAAAAAAATAAAAAAATCAGAAAAATATTAATAATTCGACTTTAAAAAAATTAAAATTAAAAAAAATTAAAATTTTGAAAATCCAAAAATGATGGGGTTTAGTTAGGAATTGCCACGTTTTGCATTCTTAGTCTAATTAGGCATTTACTTGCTCATATTTTGATTATGTCGTATGTTTAAGTTGCCTTTGTAATTATGTTTAATTGCACATGTTTAATTTTATTGCAATTAAGATTTTAGTAACTATGATTGTTACTTTAATGATTGTGTACCCGCATGATCACCTCGCATGTTAGTATATAAGTATAAAATTAATTCAAACCGTCTGACAAAAAATTTTACTTTTAAAATGAACAAGATTAGGTACCGAAATGGTACAATTAGTGTAATTAAGTCATCGATCTTAGATTCTCTAGGTGTGTAGGAAGTGAGGTATACTCTCATACTTCACTTGGTTTCTAGCTGACCTCAATAGGCTAGTGGCGACTTATTTTGTGCAAAATTCATAAAATACATCCCAACGTCATGCGAGGTATGAGCTTAGGAGAGCCCATATCTAATTATGGGGCTTAAGCCCGTCCTTTAAGTAATATCCCTAAACCTATTCCCTCTCCCGAGGGTAGGTCACGACAGCCATCTAGAGCCGCTTTGGAGGGATGCCAAAAGGGGGGAACCTATGGCAGAATTATAAGGTGAAGAGAGAGAGAGAGAGAGAGAGAGAGAGAGAGAGAGAGAGAGAGAGAGAGAGAGAGAGAGAGAGTGGCTAGAGGGGAGTAAGATAAAACACCAGGACAAAACAAAGCGAGGGAAAGAAATGAGAGAAGCTCGAGAGAGTAGAGGTGAGCCAAAGGGAGAGCGTGAGACTGAAGGACAGCTTCGCCATCGCCAGTCGTCTGCCCGAGAGCTGTCGTCCACCATAGTGCTCCCCTTCGAACCATGTAGGTCATTCTCGAGTACGTCTGCCCTTTTGTTGGTAGGGCGTCGGGTTGGAGCTCGTGGTCGACTAGTTCGCGCGAGCTTCAATCTCGATCCTTGCCCGAAATCCTGTTGTGCTCGTGTTCATTCCTCACATAGCTTATGTGTGCTTATTGTAGTGCTTTATGCAAATATTTGTTTGTGCTTGGTGTCATGGCCGAGACTTGTTATTTTTGTTTAAACTCAAGTTAAGGCTGATAAACTTGTCCCTGAGCCGATCTAGAATAGTGCTTGTGTATCGTGTGATGATCTTGTCCTGAACCCAAGCCCCGATCGAGTCTATGCTTACCTCTCTAGTTAGTGTGTCTTATGTGTTCAATGAAATGCCTTTATAAAAAAACCGAAGAGCAGTGTATGTTTTAACGCAAGACCAACTCGTTTTTGCTCCCATACCCACTAAGTCTTGCTTGCTTTGCTCATATTTGTGGTGTTTTCGTAGTGTTCGTGAGAAATATTCATACGTATTTGTCGTGAACAAAATTTTGGGTGCACCACCTAAAATTTGGCTATTGGATTATTAAGCCTAAACTTAGCTCTCCCAAGCTCATACCAATTCGCGACTTAAGTTTAAGTTTTTAGTATGCAATTGATTTTCTAATCAGGAATCGCCACTAATCTATTTTTTGGCGGGATCGATTAGAGACCCAAGTAAAGTAACGAGAGTTTCACTTTACTCCTACGAACCAGAGAATATAGGTATGGAGACTTTGTTACACTAAATTTCTTTAATGCCCTTTTAGTACCACTTCTTTTTAATTTTAAAAAATGTTTTTGTAGATAGTTTGGATTGATTTTAAATCTATTTCCTAACATGTGATGTGATCATGCGAGTGCACAAATCACCAATTTAACATCCAAGAAAACAATGAAATAATAAAAAAAAATGCGGGAACTTACCTTGTAGCAACGAAAGCATTTGTATGGTTAGATTAAAAATTCACATCATCAACCCTATATATGGTTTCTAATTAACACGCAATTTCTTTTATTTGTTTTTACTTAATTAATAAAAATCATGTAATATGCAATGCGATATTAACTAAATGACTTAATTCTAATGACATACAATTTCATTTCATGAATCTTATTCTAAATGACATGCACTGACATTTATTATTTTTATTTTTATTTTTTAAAAGTGCAATCTATCCTAGGATTAAAACTAATTTATCCTAAGTCATTTTTGTATTGGGTCAATACCCTGAAAAACCATAAACTGGTAGATCTGTGAGAAATTTACCAAAAACTATTTTTTTGATCATAAAAAACCTCAAACTAGTACACTTGTGACAAATTTACCTCGACTGATCATAAAAAAAACCATTAATTTGTACATTTATAACAAATTTACCCAACTAATTTATTCGATCATAAAAAAAAAAAACTATGACAAACGAAGTATAAAATCTCAAATTAGTATACCAATCAATTGTCATGTGTCATTTAACTTAATTAAAATTTAAGGAAAACTAGCAAATGGTAAATTTATCACAAGTATACCAGTTTGTGGTAAATTTGTCAAATGTATACTAGTTTAGGATTTTTGGTGATAAAAAAAAATAGTTTTGGTAAATTTATTACAAGTGTACCAGTTTATGGTTTTTTAGGATATTAACCCTTTTGTATTTTTCATGAAAATTCGGAATTAGAAAAAAATGTGAAAATTATTTAACTAGATTAAGATTCTATTTAATTTGCATTAGGAATTAGGTTGAGCCAAATCCTAATTTAAACTAAAATATTATCTTAACCCAAATAATCCTAAAATGCAATTTATCTAATATCTAAACTTATAATAAATTAAGAAAACTATTATCTAGAATTAAATTAAGTGCAATTTCACCATAATATGCAGCGACGTACAAAATATGCCATAAATCTACAAGATATATGCATGATTATTTTTTGTTGTGTTTTTGTTTTATTAATTTTGAAAAAAAAGTCAAATAATAAAACATGTAATTTAAGCTAATGAAACAAAAATCTAACATCCTAAATTCATGTCTTTTATTTTTATTTTTTTTCAAAAATTGATGATAAATAAAATGTTTAGTCTAAATATGCAAATGACCCTAAAGCATGTAATATTCTAACTTAAACATATTTCAAGATAATTAAAGCAATTAAGACAAAACAGATCATCCAAAATTATCGAAAATATCACGCATTATACAGATTATAGGTAATATTCCGTTAGTAAAATCGATAAATTAATCTTAAGCCTTAAAGATCAAAATATCAATTTTATTCCCACTTGATTAATTACTTTATTTAAAGCTTTATAGATGAAATAAAAAATCTAGGCGCGATTGCGAATCTGGTGATATGTTGAAATTTCCAATTATATATTAAAGACTAATTATACTATAAAAAACAAGATAAAGTAAAATAAAGTAAAATAAAATAAACTGAAAAAAAAAACTACCTAATGTGTTTTTTTTTTTTTTGTGTTTTTTCTTTTTTCCAAGCAAAGATGATGGTTGCTCCGGTGAGGGGATTCGCCGGCAACGGACTCCGGCAAGGGGATCAACGGCAAGCAGCACGTCCGGCGAGAGCAGCAAGGGTAGCTACCGGCGAAGGACTCCGGCGAAGCAGGGCGACCGCGAGGGGCGTCGCGGGGGAGGCTGCGACGTCGGAGCAGAGGAGGGTCGCGGACGACGGGCGCTGGTGCAGACGCGGGTGAGGTTTGCAGCGGCGGCGTGGGCGCGAGGCTGGCTGTCTGGCGGCGGTGCGGGCTCCGGTGGCGTCGGGTCGCGGCAGGGACAGCGGCGCGGCGGCGGCTGAGCGTTGGGCGGAGGCGAGCGGGGGCGGTGTGGTCTCCGGTGCTGCAGATCGGCGACGGCAGAGGCGGAGCTGGGGCGCTCGGAGGCTGCTGGTGTCGCGGCGATGGTCGGCGCGGCTCCGGCTGGGCTGGCGAAGAACGGACGCGCGGTGGCGAGCGGCCGAAGGCGTGGCTGATGCAGGCGCGGCGGCGATGTCGGGCTCCGGGCAGAAAGGCTGCAACCGGGGACGCAGCTGCAAACGTCGGCGTCGGTGCAGCGACGGCAAGGCAGAGAGGGAGGCGCGACGCGGAGGTGCGGTGGCCGGCGCGAGGGAATGCTGGTGCGGCGGCCGGTGCAGCTCAGTGGACGGCGCGGATGGGCAGCGGGCACGGTGGAGATGATGAACAGTTACTGCGTTTTGTTTTCCTTTCTTTCTTTTTTTTCACGTCACTTCCAACGCCCTTTCTCTCTGTTGCTTCAGCAAAAAAGACGGCTTTTTGCTGACTTTGACATTTTTTCAGAACAAAACAAAAGGAAAGAAAAAGCTTTCCCCCTCTTGTGTCTGATTTTTTTTTTCTCAAAATCGAGAAAAGCTCTCTTTTCTTCACGAATTTTTTTCGCACGAATCTTCTCTCCAAAATTTTTGTTCTGAATTTTCTTTCGAAAAAATCCCTCTTTCCAATTCCCCACAGGTCAACTCTTTTTATAGTAGTTCCGAATGGCTGCTTTCTATGGTAAATTTCAAACTTTCATCTTCTATTGCATTAAATCAATTATGCAAATCAGAGCATGATTTCACAATTAACTTAATTTTGCACCGATTCCTTCCATTTTATCAAAATTTTTGCTATTTGCTCACCTGATTTTTAATTACTTCTGCATTTATCAAAATATGAATATCCATTAGAATTTCAAATTTCCATGCATAATCAATCAAATCGATTTCACTCATTTTTTCTTTTTATTTGTTCTAATGCAAATTTTAGGGATTAAAATTAATCCCTAATTTTCTATAAACAAGTAATTAAGTCGTCAAAATTTATGTGTCAACAGTATTCGAGTCGATGATGTTTTTTGTCGCACCGAAAAATGGCTTTGTCGTCACCGGAATGGGTGTCAAACGGTGGTCATCGTCGGTCGGAACGAACTACCAGTGCCAGATGCTAGCTTGGCGACCCTCCAAACACCGATGAGGGTTTGCCGCGGTGTTGTTTTTAGTTCGGTGAAAATGGTGCAAATTGAGGAAGAAGCGTCGGGGAAGAAGAAGAACGTCCGAGGGGAAAAAAAAAAAAAGCAAGGAAAAAGGAAAAACCATAAAAGAAAAAAATAATTGAGAAAAGAAGGCAAAAATGACTTCGAGAAGGATGAGTCATAGAAGGGGAAGGCGCAGGGAAGGGATGAAGTAAAAAAAAAAAGAAAAAAAAGGAAAAAAGCAAAACAAATAATAAATAAATAGAAAACTATAAAAAGGTAAAAATGACTCCGGAAGGAGGAATGGCAGAAAGAGAAGCTGCTGTTCAGGGGATGGGATGAGGCCAACCTGGACTCAAGACGTTTGGGGGGGGGGGGGTGTCTCGTGTTTAGTTCGAGCTGAATTTTGTTGTTGGGCTTAGGTTAGCTTATTGGGTTTAAGGTTATTTTCGTGCCTAAGAAGGAGTTCATGGACATGTCGAGTAAGTGGGCTAATTTAGGAGCTGGGCTTATTTAGGACGTGCTGGAAGTTGTTTTAAATTGATCTTAGTATAAGTGGGCTTTAGTGTTTTCCTTTGATAAATTTGGGCTTGATCTTGGTCCTTTTTTCCGAATGGGTTTAAGTCATTGAACCCATTTCTTCAATTTGGCTTTTAGTGTTCATGGCCCAAACTCATGAATCCTTACCCGACCCACATTTGAATCGAGCTGAGGGCCCGGCCCGGGTTACCATTTTGGGAATATAAAAAAAAATGCAAACTATATATTTAAAAAAATTCGAATGCTTTTATTTTTTTTAAATAAAAAAAGAGATTAACTTTTTAAAAAAAATTATTAATAAATAAATAAATTTTAAATTTAAAAAATCCAAAATCCAAAAATGATGGGGTTTAGTTAGGAATTGCGATATCTTGTCTTCTTAGTGTAATTAGACCTTTATTTGCTCGTATTTTGATCATAGTGCATGTTTAATTTGCATATCTAATTATATTTAATTACACGTGTTTAATTTTACTACAATTACGATCTTAGTGGATATGATTATTACTTTAATGATTGTGCACCCGCATGATCATCTCACATGTTAGTGGATAGGTATAAAATCAATCCAAACTGCCTGACAAAAATATTTTCTATTATTATTTTTATTTTTATAATGAACAAAATTAGATACCAAAATGGCACTAATTGATTAATTAGTGTAATCAAGTCCCCAACCTTAAATTCTTTGGTTGCGTAGGAAGTGAGATATACTCACATATCTCATTTGGTTTCTAGCTGACCCTAATAGGCTAGTAACGACTCCTTTTTGCGAAATTCCTAAAAATATCTTAATTTCACATGGGGTATGGGCTGAGGAGAGCCAGTGCCTAATCATGGGCCTTAGGTCTGTTATTTAAGTAATACCTCTAAACATATTCCCTCCCCTTGAGGGGTAGGTTGCGACAGGGGTGATTATGGTTTGGCTTAAGTCGGTCCAGTACCTAACCTAGGGACCAACCTATACAATGTTGATACCCAATTTTTGGGACTAAAGACTAACTCTGTTGAGCCTGAGATTGAGGATCAAACCAATCCTATGGGTCCGATTTGATTCCAAGGTCTACCCAGAACCAATAGATTATTTTTGGTTTCATTTTTTGCATTCCCTAACATGACATACATATTATTTCAAATTACATATCCATTAATAATGCGATATTGAGTAATTAAATTTTAAAAACAATATATATATATATATATATATATATATATATATATATATCAAACAATATATAAGACAATGTAATAATAGAAATTTACACTTCCTAAAAGTAACAAACCATTAAAAAAAAAAAAAAGCACGTGAGACAATGGACTAGATGCAGGTAGTGAGGTGAGTGAATAAAGGCTAGCGAGGCAAGTGAAGAGAGGCAAGTCACAAAGTGTGAAGTGAATAAGGTGAGCAAAATCAAGGAGAGTGAAGAGGGTTTTTTTTTTTTTTTTTTTAGTCGAATTACGGATATGTTTCTCTCTACTTTCTAATTTGCATGAGAAAATGAATGGCGAAGATAACAAAGGAGGAGGCGATGGAATTTAGAGAAGACAAAAGCACATAATATATAATATATTATATGTATGTACAAGGTTAGTTCGAGTTGAACTAACCTTAAACTCACAGGACCAAAAACCAACCCGTATAATGCAGGATCTAGGGGTCCCAAGACTAAGGACTGACCTAGTCCCCCAAGAACTAGACTAGGAATGGTCGGGTTGGTCAATCTAGGGTCGGTCCAAGATTGACCCCAGATTGATGCTCGCCTTTAGTAATAAGTTGCTATGAATTGTGAGAATTTCTTATTATATCCAGGTACTTGTCAAATTCAATCTCATCAGTAAGTTTCTTTTTAAATGGCCCTACTTTTTTTAAAAATAAATTCAATTTAATCCTTGACAAATTAGCTTATTTTAGGCCCTAGTGGAGCTCCTCGGGGAAGTCCCCTAAGAGAGTAGAGAAAGGTTTATTGTTTTGCTTTTAAGTTCTTGCCACATCATGTTGTCCTCTAGACACTATATTATGTGTACCAAGGATTGAATTGAATTGTTTTACCAAACTAGGACTTTATTGATGGAGGCCCAGAAAATAAAGTTGCATTTGTTCCCTATTCTCTTGTTAAAAAAACAAAAAATCAATTTCAATTTTGATGTGGGTGACTTCTTTAATTTTTTTTAATTTTTTTAAATTTTAATTGTATTTTTTTTGGGACTCATGTAGACAGCAAGAAGTTGGAGTGGGTGTGAAGAAGGTCAAAGCTTGTGCGGATTCATGCTCTAAAGGTTGCCAAAAGACCCATTCATTGCACTAAAGTCATTGAACTTATGTGATGCCTTTGTGGTTTCATCCCTCAACTAATAAAAAGTGTCTTTTTAATTTTTGCTTGATCAAGAGTGAGGTATATTTCTATGAAATGTCAATTGTGATAAAAATGAGTCTACTCTCTATGATTTGATATCGTGACCTTCCTCGGGGGTGCACCACCTAGGGTTTAGTTAATAAATTATTAAGCCAAAACTTAACTCAAGCTCTTTTAAGCCCATATCAATTCGCAACTTATGGTTCAAGTTTTTAATATGCAAATAATTTTTTAATAAGGAGTTGTTACTAATCGGTTTATAGTTGATCGATTAAAAGCCCAAATAAAATAATGGAAAAATTACTTTACTTCTACGAAGTAGAGATTTTAGGTACAAGGACTTAACACATCAAATTTCTTTAATGCCATTTTGGTACGTTCTTTTTAAAAAATAAAATAAAATAAGCAAGTGACTTGGACTCATTTTATTACTACATAATATGCGAAGTAATCATGCGAGTGTGCAAACCACCAAAATAAACACCCAATAAAGTAATTAATTAAATGCAGGGAGAGTGTACTTGCCTTAGAGCAACGAAAACATTTAATAAAAAAAAATCACATCAACAATCTAGATATAATTTTTACTTAACACGCAATTCACTCAAAATTTCTTTTAGGATTTTCACTTATTTAAATGAAATTTAAACTACATGCAATTCAATGCAAGAATTCCAAATGCAATGATGTACAAAGTTTGTCTATACTAAAATGAGATGCAACATGTAATTAAATCAACCTAACATTCACACTATATGAGACACGATTTTAATTAAATGACCTAATTTGAATGACTAGAAATAATTAATGTGACTATTCTGACATGTCACACATTCTAATTTATTGCCACTAAACATGTAATTACTAAATTACATGTAGTTGACAAATCTAATTCTAAATGACATGTGCATGATTTTTTTTTTTTTGTCTTTTAATTAAAATTCATAATAGAAATACCCTATATTTAAACATGCAAACTATATTAAGAAAAAGAAATCCGATATATTCTAGGCATGCTTTTGTATTTTTATTATGAAAATTCGGAATAAATAAATTATTTAATTTAAATATGCAATCTAAACTAAAACATTCAATATTATCAACCAAAATCAATTAAATCCTATCTAATCCCCTCGGTTGCACCAACATGGACACGCGACACGACACGACACGACACGACACGCCGACATGTCATTTCTTAAAAAGTAGAGAATTTCGACACGTTCCAACACGTTATATATTAAATAAATATTTTAATATATAAAATGCATAAATAACTAAATAATAATAATAAAAAGAGCCTAGAATTAATCTATACTAAAAACATTAATCCTACATTTGTTAATATCATTCATTGTTTTAATTTGACAAATTCAACTATATTTCATTGTAATAATCCATAAAACTTAGAGGAAAAAACAAGTAATCCACGTTCCACTCTTCATTTAAGCTATTTATTTATTTATTATTTTTTCATATATTTATATTTAGACCCCAGAAGTATTGGAAATTTGTAAAAATAACCCCATGCGTGTCAGGGTCACGTGTCGGAATTTCCAACTCGAGTGTTGGAGCGTGTTGGAGGCAGTTGACTGCGTGTCGGAGCGTATCGAACACGTGTCAGAGTGTCGGACATGACACGAAGGGTCCTGGAAAGTGTCCGTGCAACCTAGCTGATCCCTTCTATTTTATTTTATGAACACAATCAAGTAAAGAGTATTGTTCAATCAATTAACATCCACCGATCCACGAAGCTTATCTTATCTGTTTAAGTTTTCACAACTCCATAATATATGACGGAATCATCCAATATTTGACCTTGTGTAACTCACTATAGGCTTGGGAAAGAAAGATAATATGTGTTTGAATGATATATATAGCAATAGAAGAAAGAAAAGGATTGAACAAAAGGACCCCTGAACATTTGGAGATCTTGAATGGAGCAATGTGAATGGTAACTCATTATTTCAATTAATCATATCTTTGGATAGAAGAAGATTATATAAATGCTCACTCGAAATCTCACTTATCAGATTCCATTGTGAAGTGTTAACAATTTATGGATTGATTTTCGCCTAAGCACTTTTATTTGCGAATCCCTCTGTGTAATCCAATAAATATAAAAATACGTTTTTTTTTTTTGGTACCTAATTGTATAAAGGCGGGCACAGATCTATGAATGGGAGAAAAATAGAATAAACTAGCAATTATATCCAAGTAGTTAAGAAGATTGATGGAAGGTTTTCTATTTAAATTTGGAAACAAGTAAATTAACGATCATATCCAAATAGTTATAGATAGAATGAAAGATATCTCATGAGGCGGGTATCGTTTCTCTAATTGCCGTCCAAGCACAAAGTTTCCTCACTTGAGTGATTTTTTTTTTTTTTTTTAATTTCGCAGATATCACACATTCACCCAAAACATAGCAAAAAATCCACAGAATAGGCAACAAATTTAATATATCAAATTTGCAAGATAATACTACCTGATTTGCAGATAACTTCCCAAATTTGAAAGGATGACGGATCGTGGCTTGGGATAATGGGACAAAAGCGATGGTGGCTGATGGGCTAGGATGTTGACAGCAGTGGTGTTCGATGGTGGCGATGGCGAGCCTCGCGGTGCACCGGGATCACCGGTGAGACAAAAAGAATCGTAAAACAGGGGGCTCCTCACTAGAGAAATCGCGATTGTCTGGTCTCTACCCAATGCCAATAGTTCGGCTTAATCAACGCCAGCCTACTCTGAACAAACTGTGAAAAGATAATCACACACAGCAAAAGAAACAAAACAGCAAGGCGTCGGCTCTGATGGACACGGGAGCAACATGTGTCTCGATGAACTTGGCGACGAATCCGGAACTTGATGGGTCAATGCGAGGCACGAAGGGGGCGTGGATAGAGTTTGCAATTAAGGGACCAATTTCTTCAAGAATTTGTGAATTTTGTGACTTATAATAGATAGTTATTCTTAAAGTACCCAAACTGTTATGCTAGCAAAACTCCACAACCATTCATAATTATTTGTGATTTGATTTTTTTATGATCTAGAGTAGACTGTTATTTTCAGAATTTAAAAACTGTTATACAATTTGTACACAGTGGAATAAATCTTCTTTGTTTCTAAATTTTATTCACTTGACCACCGTTTGACTTTTCTCTCACTTTGCTCAAGCTCAACTGTTTCTTTGAAGACTTCCACGACTACTCACATTTTTCTTCCGCTTGGCTCCATGTTGTGTGCGCCAGCAAGCATGATCAACTGAGTGTGATGGTCACAGGCAGCTCAAGGGCTGGGATGTCGATGGCGGCAGGCGGCTCACAGGCTGGGACGTTGATGGCGGCAGAGGCATTGGAAATAGCAGGCATGGCACAGCGAGGCTCCGCAGCTTGTGCGGCGGGGAGCTTGGGTCAAACCAGCATTGAACCTCGCTGATCAACCTGTAGTCGACCCAGAAGCTTGCTGGATTTTGGTTTGAGGCGTCGAGGGACTGCAAGATGGGAATAGCGACAGTTGCTTGCTGTTTGCACGCTTGCTGGACTTGCGTTACAGAAACGGGAGGTGCTGGCTTCGCTGGAATTGGCTCGCTGGCACACTGGGTTGGACCGTCGGTGATATAAAAACACCAGGAGGTTGACGGTGGTTCCCGCTGCAAGGACAGCCACGAGTTGGTTGAGGTGCAGGCGTCACGGGCAGGGACTCTCGACGAAGGGAAACAGCAGCGGCGTTGTCGTCAAGGACTGCCTCGATTGGAGGTGTGACGGCTGAGCATGTGGAGGACTCGTCGAGGGAGTGGCGCGGAGGAGGGCTTGCTCAAGAGCGTAAGAACGTCTCCTTCTGAACATGAGGTGGATACTATGGTTGAGTCTAAAATTACAAAAATGACATTTTTAAGTTCAGATTCATCATTTTCACGCAAAATAGAAAGTGAATTTTAGTAATAACGGTTGAATCTAAAATTTGCAATATACTTCTTCCAAGTTTAAATTCATCATTTTCACTTACCAATTGTAATACACTTTAGGAAATCCAATCATGCACCTTCTAAACATGCAAGAGATCATTATTATTTTTTTTTAATGATCACCATATCCACAACCTTATTGCACATCAAAATTATACACCTCAACCAACTAATCAAGTTAAAAATGTTAAGTAGACTGAGCTGACTTAACCTCTAGAAATTTCACTTACTTATCCCGAACAAACTTGAACAAGCAATGGCTGTGATCACCTCCTCACTCGTGAAACGATAGGACCAAAAGAAAAATCTGCTTCTGAGAATGTCCCTCTAAAGGTTCTAAGAGAGTTTGCTCGATGTAATCTGTTTAGATGCACGTTAGTACTTCCTTATTACGTGTGGCATGATTAAGCTTGTCATATGAACAGGTGTAAGGAAATTAAAATGTAGTGTTGATAATTAATCTAAATGGAATAATGATTTATGGATAGGTGTCGTGTTTAGGGTTAAAGCTTGAGTTTGAAGGTGGCATATGGCCATGCGCTTCTTCTCGAAATGCCATTATTTGTCATAACCAGGGAAATTTGTAAATAATTATAAGAAAATAATGATCTTCTATCTTCGTGGCCGTTACTCTAAATAATTGACTATTAATACTAATTAACTAAAGTTCAAATAAATAATACCACCCATCAAAAACTAAGACGATGGTTAATTAATTAACACTATTCTACTATTAATGTGTACATTGGCATTTATCAAATTGATTCAATACTTTGGACTTAGGATGATTACGTTTATGGAAAGATTAGCTTCAGTACCTCACAAAATTTATGGTTCGACTAAAATTTATGTGTCCACCATAATTTTAAGTTAAATAATACTTATCTTTGTAATCTAAGTATCATTATTGGATACAGAAATTTCCAAATGACACATAATTATGAATATGAAAATTCCGGATGTCACACAGCAATCAGGCGATGAAGAAGAAAAATAAAAAGAAAGAAGAGGATAAAAAAGAAAAAAAAAAAGGAAGAGGTGCTTTGTGAAAAAAAAGTGAGGTGAAAGAAGATATGAAAAATGTTTTCCCTACTTAAAAAGATGAAAAGATTTTCCTTTATTTTAGAAGACTTTTTCCGTTGATTGAAAACATTTTCACTGATTAGTTCATTGTCCGTGAACCAAAAGTATGAAAAATACGGAAAATATTTTTGTGAAAGTTATTTTTCATGAAACGAATGGAGTCTTATTCTTTATATTTTAGAGAGTGCTTGTTAGATTTGTTAAGTTTGGATAGTTTAACTATCAAGCATGTAGGATTACGATTTTGTTCCATCCTTACAATACCAACATAACTAAGGATACTATTTTTTATTATAGGATTAGATTTCCCAACTTATCTCTCATTTTGCTCGATTTTACCATATGCATATTTTGTTCCTCACATTAAGACTGACCTAAAAAAGCTGTGGGAATTTTCAGGGTCTTCCGAAGGCATTTGTAAGAAATGCAAGACTGAGGACACAGTGTCATGTGGCGATGATGGATCCACTTGGAAGAAAATGGTCGGTCGGCTTGCGCTATTTTCGTAATCACACTGGTATGTGTAGGTGGTCAAGTGCGGTCAGAGCGACCAGCGACAACCTAATGTTGGAGTACCTTCAAGGCAAGGGTAATTCCATGGAGTTGAAAATCATTAGCAGAGCAGGAAGAGAGGGGGAGAGGCGAGCTCATGGGAAACGGGCTAAAAAGAAGTAGATGCTTTCGGGCATAAATAACTTTTTTTTTTTTGAAATTTTTGTTGATGATGATGAGCAGAGATTTTTTTATGGGAATAAGTAGATATACGCATGTCCATCTCTCTTTTTGTGGTAAATATTGTTGCTTGGTTCATGTAAAATTTTAAAAGAGGTAGTCCTCATCCATAATATCCATGTTTTTTAAGTCTGGTTCTTGATGTACTAATGGATAGCTCTTGCACTTGTTTTGCCCTTATGTGATGACTAGGGTTTAGAGCTACTAAAATTTCGTTGAAACAGTTTTTGCACTAAATGACGTGAAAATAACTTGAGATGTTGGGTGCTAAACGAGATTGAGCTTCTTCGTCTCACTACTGGAAATTTTTGGAACCGTTAGTGTATAAATTCTAAGAAATATTGAGTAAATGTAGCATTTGTCTATGCAAAACCTGTTTATTTATTTTTTTGCAAAATCGAATTTAAACCAGCCAATGCCTGTTTATATCTGCTATCTATGACATTGGAAAAGCATTGTAACAAAAATAAAAAGAGTGATGTGGGTAAATAATTCCACAACCTCAGCATAACTGTGTTTTACTGCTAAAACTGTGAAATAAAGTAAAGTGTCCTTAGTAGGTTTGAGGTGTCGTAACTTTTAAACCTTTTAAGCGAGAGTTATAGGAATTTTTCAAGAACTTTAGCATAATCAACAATAACTACCATCACAACTTTTCGATTATAATGGGGACATGTAGATTATTTAGTTTTTTTTTTTTTTTGTGAGGGGGGACTTCTATGGATAACGATAACTTAGCAATGGTACTTCCATCACAATGATATTTTATCTTCTCTATCTTGTAGCTTGAGAATGGGCTAATTTAGGTTCACCCAGATCTACCTTAAATTTTTTTTGTCTCATAAAAAATCCCAATTCGAGGTCAAATCTCAATTCTATCTATTTTTTTTTTTTGTTTCATAAAAAACCACAAACTTTTATTGGAGCCCAAATTTGGTCCAATAAACCCTTCGTCCAAAATTATCTTGACAACCAAGAGATGGATAACCCTTGAGTGTGAGTTATTCAAGCTTCTCGAGCATGAGTTCTCCGACTGCAAGAAATAGAAGATTCTGAGCATGAAAAATTGAAGACCGAGAACGAAATTGAAGATCCTTGAACGTAATGGAAGGAAGACTTTCTTAAGAGTAATAACAATTAAAAAAATAAAAAATCGTAATTTTTACCTAAATTTTAGATTCAATATGACTTCATTTGAACTGATAGGGAAATGCGTCTCCAAAAGACATGTTCTTAGATATGAAATTTGCGAAAGAAAAGCTAAGGAAATGATGTCGAAATGCAACATCATTGAAAATGATATTGGACCGAAGGTTCACGGAGGCAAATGTGGGACTTGAGAAAGTTTATAGTTTTTCGTGAGACAATAAAATGTTCCTCAAGTTTGTGATTTTTTAACCGAAAAAAAAAAGGTTGAGAGTAAAGTTACGAGTTTTTTATGAGATGAATAAAAATTTTATGATAAAATTGCAACTGGAGATAAGATAGGGCTTTTTTTAAAGGGTGATAGCCTAATAAGTTATTCTGAAAAGAGCTGTATTAGGTAAGTGATGATTGTCCATAGTTAATCTGAAATGTTTTTCCAATTTTGTGTGATTTGCATTTCAAAAAATTTATATTAATGATAGTTTCACGAGGTTGTGAACAAACGATCTTACCAACTTTGAGTACGACAAAGAAAATACCATGATGCACGGGCATCCCTTTTCATTTTTTTTTTGATGACTCAGGAACCGCCGTCGGCTAGCAGCCTAGATGTAAATCCGGGGTGGACTGAGCCACCACTACAGACCTAGCCATGTTTGAGTTGTGCGAACGCGACGATTCGAATTCCTCCCCTTCGTGAGGGGAGAGAGCCCGAAGCCAGCTACACCACCGCGGACGGTGGTAAAGTTCACCTTCACAACTTATAGAAAAGAGATGTGATATGACGAGATTTTTTGTTTTTTTATTTTGTTTTTTTGAGATTTGCATAGGTGGATGTGATATAAATCTTAAGACGGGGAATCAATGGAAGGGTCTTGCGACGTAAAGGATTGCATTGGCTTTTGAGAAGGGGATGAGATATGACGGAGGAAATATTATCAGATCTTTAAACCATCTTAAGAAATTAATTAACACAAGCCATCAACATAGATATAGGATAGTTAAATTTCACAATCGGGGATCATGATAGATTTAGTTACTCTATAATATTCCTCCATCTCTTAATTATTAAAAATTTTCGATGGCATAATGTATGATGATTTTAAAGGAGAAGCAATTACTTGTAGATTAAGATATCAAAGGATGTATCATGATATCATAGGAAGAAAAGAAAATTTTGTACTGATTACCATTCATATTGCACTAGAGGTCAATTTTAGTAGAATATGCTAAAATTTTCCAATTAAAAGGCGAAAAAGTTATTTCTAACTCGTTGTACAGTTGTAAGCAAATAGTGTTTCCAAACAGAATATGAAGAATATTGGAGAAAATTGTACTGTATATTTCTTAATTTTTGTACATGCATTACAAGCCTATTTATAATACAAGAAGGTTGTACAATAAAAAAGAATATACGGAATAACATTTCTTATTCTATATTCCGGAATAACGTTTCTTATTTTATATTCCGAATATCTAATCTTACGGATTGACTATATCAATTAACCTGTGATTAGAATAATCAGAATCAAATCATATCTCATTCTCTAATACTCCCCCTCAAGTTGGTGAGTGCATGAATGTCAACAACTTGCGCTTGAAAGAAAGAAAGAGGTCAAGAGAAACTGCTTTCGTGAATAAGTTAGCAAGCTGGGAACGGCTAGGAACAAGTGTGCTGTCCTGAATTTTTTCACAAACAAGATGGCAATCAATCTCAATATGTTTGGTATGCTCATGGAAAACTGGATTAGTAGCAATGTGGATAGCCACTTGGTTGTCACAAGAAACCTCGGCAATAGACAACAGGACGGCAAGATCGGTGAGGAGCATGCGAAGCCATGTAATCTCACAAGCTGCAGATGCCATGGCTCTGTATTCAGCCTTGGCGGAAGACCGTGCAATAGTGTGTTGTTTCTTAGAACGCCAAGAAATAAGGCAAGAGCTAAGGAGCATACAGTAAGTAGATACTGAATGGCGTGAGGATGAACATGCAACCCAATCAGAATCAGTATATCCCTGTAATGCAAGGGATGAGTCAGTCGGAAAAAATATTCTAGAACCCGGATTAGATTCAAATACCGGACTATCTGAAGTGCAGCTTGCCAATGATCATCATGTGGACAATGCATAAATTGGCTAAGATTTTGAATAGGAGACAGAATATCCGGGCGAGTAGTACTGAGGTACAAAAGGCATCCAATTAAGCCATGATAAGGAGCCGGATTGGCTAGCTCAAGGGATTCACTGAATGGGACGCCCGACAATTAGACTGGTATCAGAAATAATGTTGAAGGCGTATTTCCTTTGACAGAGATGAATGCCTTTTTTTTTTTTTTTTTTCTATCGAGAAACTCCTATGCCCAGGAAATATTTAAGAGGACCTAAGTCCTTGATGCGAAAACAAGCATGTAAAAATTGCTTGAGTAGATGTATGCATACCTCATCATCCCCTGTGATCACCGAATCCTCAACATAAACAAGAACCGCAGTAATAAGGGAACCACGTGTAGCCGTGAATAAAGAGTAATCCACCTTAGACTAAGTGAAACCAAGATCAATTAAAGTAGATGAAAACTTGGCAAACCATTGGCGAGAGGCTTGTTTAAGTCCAAAAAGAGATTTTTTCAAATGACAAACCAAGTTCTCCCCATTAGAGTGAAGTCCTAGAGGTAGATTCATATAGACGAACAGTGGCTACAGCAATGAGAGTTCTTATTGTGGCCATTTTAGCAACAAGGAGAAAGGTGTCATGATAGTTGATCCCTTCGGTTTGAGTATAACCTTTTACAACCAAACAAACTTTAAATTGCTCAATGGTCCCATCATATTTGTACTTAATCTTGTAAACCCATTTGCAGTCAATTATTTTTTTACCACGAGAAAGAGGTACAATATCCCACGTGTGATTTTGTTCAAGAGCCTATAATTCTAAAGACATTGCCTCCCTCCATTTGGGAGATTGACACGTGGAGTCATAGGTGGTGGGTTCCTGCTCAATACTGATAGTGGCTAAAAAAAATGATGAGATGGAGAGAATTTGGAATATGATAAATAGTTGGAGAGGAGATAGGGCGTACCCATAGCAGGACTCTCAAGTGCTGAAGACAATTGGTCAGAAGCGGCAATGGCACAATGGTAATCTTGGAGGTAGGTGGGTATATTGCTTGTGCAGGATGGGCGTTGGGGCAGCGATGTCGGTTTGCTTAAAGAGTTGGGAATTTGATCATCATATTTGGTCACGGGTGTATCAAGGGATGGGACGGTCTGTTCAGATTAAGATAAGGCAGACGATGCGGGGTCAGGGTCGGACAAAGAGTCGTTGGGAATGGCTAGCGGTATAACAATGTTGAGTAGAGGTGAAGTAGGTTTATGTGTGGCACGAAAGGGAAAAATGTTTTCATAAGAGATAACGTCGCGGCTGGTGAAAATTGTATGGTCGTGGAGGTCATAGAGGCGATAGCCTTTATGGTTGGCTGGGTATCTAATGAAGACACAACGACGGGAGTGGGGATGGAATTTGTCGAAATGAAGGGGTCCAGAAGAAGCATAGCAAAGGGAACCAAATACTCGAATGTGGTCATAAGTGGGCGGTGTTTTGTGGAGGAGTTCGCATGGACTTTTATATTGAAGTAAATGTGTGGGTAGACAATTGATTAATTGTGTTGTAGTGAGAATGCAATCACCCCAAAAAGACAAAGGAATTCCCGAATGAAATTGAAGAGCACATACCACATTGAGTAAGTGGCGATGTTTGTTGTGGAGTATGAGTGCAACTACATTGGAGGTGAATGCCTCGTGAGTGAAAAAAAAAAATTGCATGTTGGAAGATAGAAATTCAAATCCATTGTCAGATTGAACGGTTTTGATGGCTATTTGATGATGGTTTTAATAAAAGTGTGAAATTTAATGAGTGCATCAATAGCATAGGACTTAAAAGTGAGAAGAAATAACGAGAAAAATCGTCTACAATGATAAAAAAAAAGTGACGATATATCTTACGAGTAAATTGAGAGTAAGGTCTCCAAATGTCAACATGAATAATATCAAAATGTTGCATACTAGAAATGGAACTTGAGCGAAAACTTAAATGAGTTTGTTTGGACAGATGACAAGCATCACATGGACAAGATTCTTTATTGGAAGCAAAATGAAGAGAACCTTGTAAGGTGTGGAGGATTGACTTAGACGGGTGGCCAAGATGGGCATGCCATAAACTGTGGGTAGATGGGTGGGTGGATAATGCACCGCGTTTGGGAGGGAGCTCCAAGTAGTAGAGACCACCACATTCAAGGCCCTGAGCAATGATGTTCTTTGTCGAGAAGTCCTGAAACAAGCAAGAAGAGGGAAAAAAAGTACCTGAGTAATTCAAGTGTTGAGTAATTTTTGAAATGGATAGAAGATTAAATTTAAAAGTTGGAGCAAAAAGAACATCGATAATGGTGAGGGTCGGTGTCAAAGATATCGAGCCTTGTGAGATGACAAGAACGCCAATCCCATTAGGTATGCCAACAATGTGAAGAGGTTACAAGTATATTTGGGCATATTGGAGTGATTTAGGGTTACGTGTAATGTGATTCGTGGTTCTGGTGTCAATAACTCAAGTACAATATTTTAATGAATTAGAAGTCAAGTCGAGAATAGTACGTTTGAGATTTGCCTCGGAAATGTTTACCTCTTGGAGCAATCACGTGATTTGTTTATATTGCTAACTGGTGAATGGTGGCGGAGACGTGGAAGAGGAGTTTTTGAGATTAGTGGCAAGCTTGCTATCCAAGGGCTTGGTGGGGAGTTGGTCCCGGCACCGTCCCTTATAATTAGTGGGAAATCCATGGAGGCGGAAGCAAACATCACGAGAATGGCCTGGTATATGGCAATGGGCACAACGTTCACGGGCACGTGATGGAGGGCCACGTTTTCCAAGGTGAGAAGAAGCGGTCTCGGTGTGCTTATGGGATGGAGCCACGTTTCCCATGGTGCCATATGTCAACAGTTTGTTTTCGGCGGAAGAACGAGTCGAGTGAATATGGCATTGAGATTCGTCTTGAGAATGAGTAAGCCTGCGCAGCAATGGGTAACGGATTCATCAGCAAAACTTGACCGACTACATTAGAATACCTCAAGTTTAAACCCATTAAAAATTGATAAAGATATTGATTCTCAAGTTGCGTCACAAACAATGTCCTCGCCTCGCAAGAGCAGTTCGGCAAGGGTTCCAAATTGTTTGGATCATCCCAATAACGCTGCAAATTATTGTAATACCTAGTGATGTCGTCTTCACTTGGTTCAAGAGTGCTTATTTTTTGCTCAAGGTGGAATATGCGAGGACCATTAGACGGTGAAAAGTGTTCACGCAGATCAGCCCATACTTCCGCAACAGATTTCGTGTACAACACGGTTGGGACAAGATCTTGGCGGATGGAATTCAGGATCCATGATAATATCATGTTGTTGATGCGAACCCATGGGGCACATGTGGCATAGGTTGATTCTGGTTTCGAAATATCTCCCGTGACGAAACCCATTTTGTTCTTTACGGATAGAAGAATGGTTATGACTTGTGACCAACTGTTATAATTATCACCCGTCAAAACCACGCTGACTAAATTTGAACCAGAACTACTGAAATTCGTCCTAATGGCCACCCTTCCAACATTGAAGGGGGAGGTGAGGGGTTCAAATTCCCACATTCTTTGAGGGGATGTGGTGGGTATGTGTAAGTTTCAAGAGTGGATTTTGACTCCCGCGCCCTGCAAGAGGCCCGATAAAAGTTTGAGAGTGAGTGTAAATTAGGAATAAAGTATGACTGATAAAAAAACAAAAAAATTGAACCGGGGCAGTTCGAGGCATAGAGGAAGAACAAACTGTCGGTCTGTTCATGAGCTGGTGTATGGCTGGAGAATTCCTCACTCCAAGAGCTTTATTCGGACATGATAACCAATCCAAAAGACAAAAGACGGTGCCTAGAAAAATCAATCTAAGCAACTGACGAAGGACGATTGGTCCAAAACAGAAGCAAACGGACGGCTACTGGTCACTGGCCAAAATCGAAGGCAAGAGACGGGCTGAATGATCACTGTGCTCTGATACCATGTTTTCGAACAGAATATGAAGAATATTGGAGAAAATTGTACTGTATATTTCTTAACTTTTGTACATGCATTACAAGTCTATTTATAATACAAGTAGATTGTACGATACAAAAAAAAAAAAAATGAAATTACGTTTTTCATTTTATATTTTGAATATCTCATTTTACGGATTGACTAGATCAATTAACCTGCGATTAGAATCATTAGAATCAAATCATATCTTATTTTCTAATAAATAGAAATACTGCCACTATAATTTCACACTTACTTTTTCAAGAAATGCTTTCTGAAAACATCATATTTGTCATGGAACAAAAGAACAGCTTTATCGTGATATCGATTATCTTGTGTCCTGAGGATTGTGCGAGATCAAATAGCTGACGATAGCAGCTAGAATATTCTGACTAACTTTTTTCTTGTTCGATTCGACAATTCATGCTATAGGTTGTCGGGCTTGTAAGCACAGCATCAAAAGTACATTTTATGGTGGTATGTTGCAAGATCTATGAATTATATAAATTAATAAAATTTCACTTGTTAATTACGTTAATTTAATAATAGGGATTACATAATTAACGGTTAAGATGAATTTGTTGTATATCCTCTTTCTTTTTTTTCTTTTTTTTTTCTTTTATAAATAGTTTGAAGCGATTCTCCCGGTCTTTTTGGCTTCCCTCATGAGCGTGGCTTCGAAATTGATTGACGCGGTCGGTCACGAACGGGGATTGGACAGCGAGCAGTCGCTCTCTCTCCGCCCTTCAATTTCGAGGAGGCAGACATGACCATTGATGAGCAGAGCAAAGCGTCGCCCTTCTCTCTTCGAGCTGTTGAACGGCCACATCACCCACAAGCTCGTAATCTCTCTCTCTCTTCTCCCTCTCTCTCTGAGCTATGATGTACCAAGCTTTTTCAACATCCAAATCGAGCTTCCCCTATATTCTTTTTATGATGGAGGTGACTTCCTTTCGGTGGGCGAGATGATTTCATTTTGGCACAGCGTTGCATTTGGCGTTCATGGATTGTGTGTCCCATCTTTACGAGAAAATCTTTTGCCGTGTCATTCGAACGCGAAATGCGACATTGTCGCGGTTTCTTTATTCCTTGTACGTCAGACCTGACATTTCTTATTAAGTGGGCAAGCTATGAAACATCACGTTTGTTCTGTCGCTTGCTGCTTCGGATTGATTCTCTGTTGTCTACTGCGTTAGTTCAGCCACGGGTGGCTTTGACTGCAGTTCTTTTGACAGTATTCAAGTTAATTGTTGGGGTGAAGGTTGTTAAGATCATATATCAACAGAAAGCAGATGATGCTGCTGAGGCTGCTGAAGTTAGAACAGAGGATGCTGCGAAGGCTGATAAAGCAAGAAGAAAAGAAGTCAGTGGAAATGAACGGCTAAGATAAGAGTAATGAAGTTTGTGATCAACGATGGAAAATCTGTAAGAGGATAAACAGGGATTGCGGATTACCTCTATGAAGATATATGGAGTCGTCAGTTAGTTATAACGTCAAAATAGAAGTTAGTTTGTTCTGTTAGTCTTCATCTTCCCAAATGAGGAAGGTATATAGCTTCGTAGAAATAGAGAGAGAGAAGAGTTGCAGAGAGATGTAGAGAAAGATAGATGAGAGAATAGAGATTTTTCCTTTCAATTGATGTAAACGATCTTGAAGTACATTGTGATCGAGTACAGAGGAGAATATACAGAGTTCTTCATTGATCAATCTCAATCACTACATCTATATCTTCCTCTTCCTGCATTCTTCAATTCTTCTGTACTAGAAGTTTCAGCATTGTTGATTCTTCTGTATGAATGCATCATCTTCTCATGGTATCAGAGCTGGACGATCATTTCAGCCAAAAAGGATCCATTCAGTAGCTACTTGTTTGATCGAGGAAGAAGGGTCTGAAGCTACACAGATTACTGTATCACAGTAACTCAGTTGGTTTTTTCATAAACGAAATTGCTATCCTAGTTGTTCCATAGTTGAAAGAATACAGCAATGGCAGTAAGAGCATCGAAGTATCCCTTCCCTATACATGTGAATATTTCTAACTTTGTCACCATAAAACTTGCCAAAGACAATTTTCTTTTATGGCAAGCTCAGATCTATAGGTTTCTGAAAAGCCAAGAACTCTTTGGCTTTGTTAATGGTGATATTACACCACCTACTCGAATGCTGCAGAATGTAATTGAAAGAGATGAAGCTGAGGCTGTAAATCCAGAATATACTGACTGGATGAAAACGGATCAGCTAGTATCCTCATGGATAAGCGGAGCTGTATCTGAGAATATACTTAGCTTAATAATTGGCTTAGAAACATCTTATGAAGTGTGGCAGACACTCTTGAATCGATTCACACAAAAATCAGCAGCAAGAGAGTTCGAGTTGAGGGGGAAACTCCAAGGCTATCAAAAACATGATCGAGATCTTCCAGTCTATCTTCGAGAATACAAGACAATATGTGATCAGTTAAATGCTATCGGGAAACCGGTGGATGATATAACCAAGCTGTTTGGTGTATTGGAAGGGTTAGGAGCTGAGTATGAAAATTTTCGAACAACAATATACTGTCTAAAACCTCAACCTGAGTATGATGAGGTAATTGCTCAATTAGAAAGGTTCGAGTCAAGAATGCAGAACTACTCTAGAACACAATTTAACCCCAATATGGCTTACTTTGGGCAAAGATTTTCTCAAACTCAGTTCAAAGAAACTACTGATGGAGGGTATATTCCTCAAAATTTAAGCTTTATTGCTCAAAGAGGTAGTTACAGAGGAGGTACCAGTAGAAGAGGACACATGGCATCAAAGACTAGGACATACCAATCTGCATATCTTGAAATATTTGCATAATCAAAAACTCATTCAATGTAGCAGTAAGATGTTGAGTGTTTGTAGTAGTTGTCAAACTGCTAAGAATGCAGCTTTACCATTTCCATCTTCTGAATCTGTAACTACCATGCCCCTACAGAAAATCCACTGTGATATATGGGGGCCATCACCTGTGACTTCATTTCAAAGTTTCAAATACTATGTTCTGTTTGTAGATAATTTCTCTCGATATAGTTGGATATATCCATTAAAATTGAAGTCAAACTTCTATAAGATCTTTGTTATGTTTCAAAAGCAAGTAGAAAACCAATTTGAGTAAAAAATCAAGGTCTTTCAATGTGATGGAGGAGGAGAATTTCTTAGCCACAAGTTTCAAGCTCATTTGCAAGATTGTGGTATAAAACAAAATCTCTCTTGTCCCTATACACCTGCACAGAACGGGATATCTGAGAGGAAGCATCGACACATTGTTGAATTAGGTCTTGCCATGTTATATCATGGCAGAGTTCCACTGAAGTATTGGGTTGATGCTTTTATTACAGCTAACTATGTCATCAATCTTCTTCCAACACCGAGATTGGACATGCAATCACCACACAGAAAACTATATCACCAAGAGCCAACCTATGATCATCTCAGAGTATTTGGTTGTGCCTATTATCCATGTTTACGACCCTATGCTCAGCATAAGTTTGATCGGAGATCTCTCACCTGTGTATTCATTAGTTATAGTGACCATCATAAAGGCTACAGATGTCTTGTGCCTTCAACAGGTCGAATATATATAAGTAGAAATGTAAAGTTTGATGAAAAGTTTTTCCCATTCACTAAGTTGTGCTTGACAAAGTATGCACCTCTTACAACATTAAACCAGATATGGGCAGAAGAAGTTCAGTTACCAGAATCAGCAAAAAGAGCAACAGTCTCTAACATACCTTATACTGGTTCTCCTACATGTGCAGCCCATCTGCAACTCGATAAAGACAATATTGTCATCAACTCTCAAAATACTCAACAGAATTTTATTCCCTATACTGATCAATCGAGACAGGTCATTTCCACAATGGTTACACATAATGCAGAAACTTCACCTGTACAGAACCAAGACATATCTAATGCTGATGTACCACTATCCAATAGTACAAGCAGTGGATTTGATCAAGCCACTTCTCACACAACTCAAGGGATTTCTTCTAATCATTCAATGCAGACACGATCAAAGTCTGGAATTGTCAAACCGAATCCCAGGTATGCATGCCTTGCTGTCTATAAGGTACCTTCTGAACCAAAGACAATTAAATCTGCATTAGCACATGAAGGTTGGCATAAAGCAATGACAGAAGAAATGGAGGCATTATATCAAAACAAAACCTGGGACTTAGTTCCTCGAGCTAAACATATGAATATAATTGGCTGCAAGTGGGTCTTCAAAACAAAACTGGCATCTGATGGTAGTCTTGATAGATTGAAAGCCCGTTTAGTTGCTAAGGGATTCCATCAAGAAGAGGGCATAGATTTCACAGAGACCTTTAGTCCGGTAATCAAGCATGCCACAATCAGAATTGTTCTGTCTATAGCAAAGATGAGACAGTGGCCTATACATCAACTTGATGTTAAAAACGCATTTTTACATGGCACTCTTAATGAAACAGTCTACATGGAGCAGCCTCCTGGTTTTCAAGATCCACAGAGACCTTATCATGTGTGTTTACTCAAGAAATCACTCTATGGTCTTCGACAAGCTCCTCGAGCATGGTTTGATAAGTTCAGTGATTTTCTACTCGAATATGGATTCTTTTGCAGCTCGACAGATCCATCTTTATTCATATATCATCATCAACAGCATACTATTCTTCTGCTTTTGTATGTTGATGACATTGTCTTAACTGGTAGTTCTTTTCAAATACTCTCTGTTCTTATTCAGTCTCTTAGCCTCAAATTTCACATGAAAGATCTTGGTCCTCTGCATTATTTTCTTGGCATCGAAGTCAAACAAAATTCAGATCATTTGTTTCTATGTCAAACAAAATATGCTAGTGATCTTCTCACTCGACCTTACATGTCTGAATGTAAACCAATTGCTACTCCTCTGTCCCTAAAGCCAATTATTATGCAGCACGACTTTGTTTCTCTGACCAATCCTATTGAATATTGTAGCTTGGTAGGTGCTCTTCAATATCTAACTTTGACTCGACCTGACATAGCTTATGCTACCAACTTACTGTGTCAGAAATTACAGACACCAACTGTGGCAGATCTTGCTCAACTTAAAAGGGTGTTGAGATACATCAAAGGCACCATCCATCTTGGTTTATTCATTCACTCACAGAGTTCTTCACATCTGTATGGTTTTTTCAGATGCAGATTGGGCAGGGTGTACAGAAACACGAAGATCAACTACAGGTTTTTGTACTTACATTGGTTCCAATCTTATCTCTTGGGCAGCCAAGAAGCAATCCACAGTCAGTAGGTCCTCTACAGAAGCTGAGTACCGAGCACTTGCTTCCACTTCTGCAGAACTCACTTGGATCAGCTTTGTCTTACGAGACATAGGCTGTGCTCTCCACTCTCCTACACATCTATTTTGTGACAATAAATCAGCTATAGCTCTCACTGCTAATCCTATATTACATGCTCGAACAAAGCATATTGAAGTCGACTTTCACTTTGTTAGAGAAAAAGTCTCTTCAGGATCCCTCACTGTTCGGTATGTCCCAAGCAATTTCCAAATTGTTGACATTTTCACCAAATCTCTCTCACACTTTACACATTGCCAACTCCGCACTAAATTGGGACTTGGTTTTCCACCTACTCTCAATTTGAGGGGGAATGTTAAGATCATATATCAACAGAGAGCAGATGATGTTGCTGAGGCTACTGAAGTTAGAACAGAGGATGCTGCGAAGGCTGATAAAGCAAGAAGAAAAGAAGTCAGTGGAAATGAACGGCTAAGATAAGACTAAGATAAGAGTAATGAAGTTTGTGATCAACGATGGAAAATCTGTCAAGAGGATAAACAGGGATTGCGGATTACCTCTACGAAGATATATGGAGTCGTCAGTTAGTTATAACGTCAAAACAGAAGTTGGTTTGTTCTGTTAGTCTTCATCTTCCCAAATGAGGAAGGTATATAGCTTCGTAGAAATAGAGAGAGAGGAGAGTTGCAGAGAGATGTAGAGAAAGATAGATGAGAGAATAGAGATTTTTCCTTTCAATTGATGTAAACAATCTTGAAGTACATTGTGATCGAGTACAGAGGAGAATATACAGAGTTCTTCATTGATCAATCTCAATCACTACATCTATATCTTCCTCTTCCTGCATTCTTCAATTCTTCTGTACTAGAAGTTTCAGCATTGTTGATTCTTCTGTATGAATGCATCATCTTCTCAAAGGTGAGTTGGATTTTATTATGCGGGGGGTCTCTACCCTGTTCTTGACTTTGATCGAGAAGAGTGGGAAATATGGGAGAGATTATTTCCCCTTTTCTAAGATCAAGTGAGAAATGCGCTATATATTAGCCCTGCCATGAACATTATCGCCACCCCTCTCTTCAATGCTTTGATCTTCATGTGGTGCTTGCTTCTCTTTGTGGTAATCTTGTTAATCTTGTCTTCTGGTGGGTGATCTGAGGTAGGAAAGAACCATATGTAGCTTAAGTGCGTGAAGAGTCAGATTTATTACTATTATCGACACCTCTCTCTTTGATGCTTTGATCTTCATGTGATTGCTCGCTTCTCTGTGTAGTCTCTTTAATCTTGTATTCTGGTGGGTATTTTTGAGGTAGGAAAGAACCATATGTAGATTAAGTGCGTGCAGGGTTAATGATTTATGAGATAAGTGCATTGGAAGTCCTAAAATTTATCATGAAAATGTAATTAAGTCATAAAAATTTCAAAAAGTGCAATTAAGTCTTAAAATTTGTCATAAAGTACAATTAAGTCTTAAAACTTTCAAAAAGTGTAACCAAGTCCTAAAACTTATCAAAATAGTTCAATCTAAGTCATTCCATTGATTACACTATTTGAAAATTTTAGGATCCAATTGCACTTTCGAGACAAGTTTTATGATTTTATTGAACATTTTAAAAGTTTTAGAATTTGATTGAACTTTTGTGATAAGTTTTAATACTTAATTATATATATATTTTTTGAAAGTTTTAGGATTTAATTGCATTTTCATGATAAGTTATAGGATTTCTAATGCGCTTATCCCAAGATTTATTACTATATTCCAGTCATTAAATGGTTAGCTAGCTATAAAGAAGACAACAAGATGTTATGAGTTGTCAAAGAGCTTACGAACGTACATCCTTCGTTTAATAGAATGGAGAATATCATCTTTATAAGGAGAGACTATTTTCCCTGATTTTGGGCTATACTTAAACGGGTGACCATAAAATATTTGATGTTCTGTCTTATTTGAAATTGCCATGCGAACGTATTTCATAAAGTTAACTTTGGTGAATGATATATATAATTCTTTTTTTTTTTTGGTCGAACACGTGCTCATACATTTCATTTCATCCGTCTAGTTGGCTACCTAGGAGAGATAAATTTTGTATCGTCATTAAATGAAGTTTTATTCCTAGGATAAAAATCTTGTATCATTATTAAATATATATTTTTTATTAGAAACTTATCTTGGGAATAGAAATAGAAGAATCAATTTTCGGCTAAAATTGATTATTGGAACAAAGTGGTTATTATTTGCACCCTTACTAACCATCCGTAGCAAAAGATAGAAGAACATCAAAATATAACCTCTGTTTTGTTTGTCCAACTATTTGGGTTGCTCTATGTTTCAAGATTTATCTCAAGGCTCATTTGATAAAAATTCTATTCTCAAGAATAATTTTTGTTTAAAAATAGTTTTTTCTATTCTATTTCTCATATGAGTTTTTGAGCATTCAAAAGTGTTTGGTAAACTCTAAAAAATTTATATTTATAGAATAAAAAAACAAAAATACCACAGCCCGCAGCGGCAGTGCTGGCTTTGCACTCTTACCCTATCCGGAAGGGGAGGAGTTCAAATCCCAGTCCTATCGTTGGGGATTCTTAAGTGTGGCACCCTGGTGATGAGTCTTGGGCTAGCGCTGCCCCTGGTTTACCTTGCCATTCCAGGGTCATAAATAAATAAATAAAAATAGAAATGCGTTTGGTACGAAACTCATATTTTTTAATGCCATAGAATTACTTTTACTTTTAAAATAATTTTATGACATTTTTTTTTCTTTTCTTTTTTACTTTTCTTCTTCTTCTTCCGCATCTATCTGGTCATCAGCTTAGGGGTTGGTCGGTGATTGGCCAGACAAGTTCCCCTTGGTGAGGCCAGTGACTACCTAGATGAGGAAGAAGAAGACAAGAAAAGAAAAAAAAAATAGCTTAATTCTAAAATTATTCCTTGAACAAAAAAGTAATTTGTTTATATTTTTTTAACTCTGTTCTAATTCTATTTATGGAAATAAATTTATTTAAAGGAGTAGAAAAATTAATTTACATTATCAAACGAATTTTTGTTTTTATTTGTTTTTGTTTTGAGAAATAAAAGAATAAAAATAGCTAAGAATTGGCCGATTACGAAAGAGGCCCTTAATGAAACAAAAGAGGTGTGAGAGTGAGCCGCTTAAATCAAGCGTAAAGGATGTAGCTTAATTCAACGTGAGAGGGCAGAAATTGGGGGACTTGACACCCCATCCGTTTCTGGTCAAGTCCGCAAACCCCAAATCTCGACTGACAATGGACACAAAGTCTTCCAAATCCTGCGAAACCCATGGCAGCAACGTTCAGCAGTTCAAGCAGTCGATTGGACGTATGACTGAAGTTGCATTGCATTCTATCTCAGAAAACGACGAAAGTAAAACGAAGGGTACACGCAACCCAATCGACACGGAATCCTTCAAGTATAGTAACTCACGGGACATTTTCTTTTAAACATGTACACGCACGTAAGCTTCTAACGAGTCCCTGAGGAGATGGTGGGAAGGGGATATTTTGAGTCCCAGACTCCACATTTCTTCAAGATTGTTCTATCCGATGCCCTTCAAAATGGAAGACTCGTAATCTCTCTCTCTCGCGCCCCTTTCGAAACGTGTCCCTGAAGGACTAGCACAGTAGCACTCACGTAAAATTTGCTGTTTTCTTTTCCATTATGCAACAGGGGATCCCAAAGAAGTTCGTGAGAAATTATGGGAGCAGTCTGTCGGACTTGGTCTTCCTCCATTTAGCCAGCGGTGATGTTTGGGAAGTGGAACTGCTGAGAGGAAACGACGGTGCTTTTCTCCGAAGAGGATGGCCAGACTTCGTGAAGCACTACGCCATCGAACACGGGCACTTCCTAGTGTTCAGATACGAAGGAGGCTCTGCGTTTCGCGTGGTCATATTCGACAAGAGTGCTACGGAGATTAAATACCCCCTCATTTCTGAAAATGATGATCCAAGAATGGAAGAAGATGTAGGGGACGCGTCGGTTGAAGTCTTTGAGGATCATTCCGATCAGTCACGCCGAAACCTAAGGCAAGAGTTACCTTCATCAACATTGTTATCTCCATTTTCGAAGAAGAAGAAGAAGAAGAAGAAGAAGAAAACAAACGAGCGCTTGAATAAGCAGGCAGTTGGAGGTAGCTCTTGACTTTGCGCTGTTTATCGGAACATTATGAAGCACTTTAAACATTGTTTTTTTTTAGTAAGGCTAGTTATATCTCAAAGATTAGTTTACTATATGTCGCGTTAGATTATTAGCGAGCGTTTAAGCAAGTGGACATGGAAAAAAATTATGTAATCTTATAGAAGTCTGTCAAAAAGTCTTATAGTAGATCGAGCATTTGGCGAATGTTGATTAGACCCATTTTAGTGGGCAGTTAATGTAGCAAAGGTTGACACAGAGCTAAGCCATAGCTACTGTAGGTTTTGTTATTCCTGCAACCAAACACTGCTTTATCCAATAAATCTCTGCCTGATCTTGAAGGTGTGTGTATTCATCCGTTTGAATTCAGGTGGTGGAAATAATAGTGCCTGTGATGCCAATGCAGGCCTTAAATGTGAGGCCTTAGAAAGAGCTACTTCTTTCCAGTCTCCAAATCCGTTCTTCATGGCTATCATGCAACCATCCTTCATTCGCCACTGTTTGGTAAGGAATCAAATCACTGAGCTGGAGCTAATACGAAAGAGTTAGAGTGATATTCAAATCATTGTTTAATTTTATTAGTAACGGTGTTTGTATTGAGATTATTTACTAAAACTTATAAGCTAATAAAAGACGCAGACAAATGGCGATGGAGTTTTATGAAAGTAAAATCATGGTTGGTTTAATTAAAAATACGTTGTGGGTTAGCTGGCAAGATTAAGTTTAGGCTACCAGAGTCTATCTCTAGCAACGTTGTCATGCTACTTAGCAATCAAAAATTGTTGGTGAGATGCTCTGTTGTTCAAATTGTTGAGTGGTCATAAGAACAATAAAGTCTATATGGATCATTCAATTACTGAATGATAATGCTATTAATTGTTGAAAGTGGTCCACTTATTCAAGCACTCGTACTATTTCATGTACTAAATTTTTCTAAATCAGCCTTAACAAATCAATTGCCATATTGTTCTGATGAAATATTTCAACTACGTGACATGTTGTAGAGTGCACCGGCTAGGTTTTTCATGAAGTACATTCCCAATTTCAGAAGCAAAGGAGACATAAATCTATACGTGTCGGATGAGAGATTTTGGTCGGTCCGGTACAAGTTTGGAATATACGGCAGAAGACGACAAATCAAATTCAACTGTGGTTGGAAACGTTTTGTGCAGGACAACAATCTCAAGTTGGGTGATGTTTGTGTGTTTGAAATAATGTGGAAGGTTCACCAAATTTCATTCAGAGTCCTCATCTTCAGAGCCAACGGAGATACAGTTGAATTCGGTAGGGGACATTTGCACGTTAAATTATGTTTTATTCGCTGACTTAGGATTTAGAGGGTGTTTATGCGAGTATCTACTTTGATTTGTGCCTTCTGTTTTAATAAGTTGCATTTGGTATTGGATTTAGTTCATTCTCACTTTTGCTTCCTTCTATTGTAAAGCTGTTCAAAAGTTTAGAAACCTTGAGCATTTTTTCCAACCAAGTTATCAAACTAATTTGTTCAAACCAATTCTTGAGCTTCCAAATTTTTTTTTCAATCAAAGTCTCTTCAGTTCCAAATGGACATGATCCATTATGGTCTTTATGATTTTGGATTTTGATGTGCATCCTTGGTTCTTCTTTCTGCCTTTATGGGTGATATCTGTTCAAACAGAAGAAGCTTCTCAACACAAGCTCGAAACAAGCTCCAGCAAATCTGATAAATCTCAGTATGGCCAGGCCAAAAATGAAGAATCCGCTTCTAATGATCAATCTGCAGGCAAAAGTTTCGAGGTTGAACCAGGTAAAATTAGCTTGAGATACAAATGGGAAGATCAGCATTAGCTGAAAATTACTTGTAGACAATCTAACATAATGATGATATGATGTAATATACAGCAATACAAATGTACACTCTTCTTGAAGCACGCAGTGCCAGCAATGTGGAAGACACCAGTGGAACAGTTTCTCCAAGTTGTATTACATCCATTGAAACTGCGAGCAAGTTTTGCACGAACCGACCATCCTTCCGAATAGTCATTTGCCCAAAACACTTGAACAGATGCACTCCGGTTAGTGGCAAAACCAGCTACATTTATTATATGTAGAAAGCATATGCAATGCATGAAAAAAAGAACAATTTCTTTGGAAACTTCCAGCAAGTTTCGCAAGAACTGACCATTCCAAGAATCCAAGTAGTCATTTGCCTGAAACAGTTGCGAGAAGTACTCTAGTTTACTTTGTCTTCTGGATGGACCAAAGTGATGATTCGACCTCCCACCCATTCGTTGATTCCAATTTTTTTAACATACAATCGATGGTCTGCGTGCAGAATGTGCCGGCTGGCTTTGTCAGGAGGTTCTCAGATCAGAGACACATAATAGGGACTCTAAGAGTTGGCCACAGAACATGGCCCATCAAGCTTTGTGTGTATCCTCATCCCAACTGCAACAGCTTCAACGGCAGAATCTCTGCAGGTTGGTTCAATTTCGCAAGGCACAATGCTCTTCGAGTAGGAGATATCTGCATATTTGAGCTCCTCATTTCGGACCTCATGGTTCTCAAAGTCTCCATCTTCAGGAAGGCGTCGATTGAATTACGATGATGACGACCGGTTTTCTCTCTTACGCGGCGTTCTGGAAATATAAACCATGATAATGTGTGTTAAGTTCTTCCATGTGCCAAAAATTCCAGTAGTTTGGGTTGGATAGTTTTGCACAGTTTAACCATGAAATCTATATTGAATGTAAGATTCCTAGGCCTGTGCAACGTAGTACTTGATCTTGCAATGTTTACAGATGGATTGCGTTTAAAATGTTTTGCCATAGTGCTCGGCAATATACTGCCTTCTCACTAGTTGTCAGATTATAATTTTAGATGTACGCGCACTGATTATACATGCATGATCCATAGATTTTGATATCTTGAACTATGGGGAAAAGGACATGTGCTGACTATTTTATAGCTAGCAAGACACCAGAATTATATACATAGGTAATGTCACATATTTTAGATTCAGTCAGATCAGAAGCTAATTTTGATAAAATAAAATCAAACAATCGGAAGTCGGACAAATATGGATCCTAAATGTAAATTCCATGTCAAATCTAAAGCCAAAACACAGCTACGGAAGCACCAATGAGTTTTCTAACTTTTTATTCATGAAATTACCCTTCTCGAGGTCCAATAGAGCATGAAGATGCCTAATGAAACCAGTACGAATGTTCAGCCTCATCAAAGTGAAAATCATTTGAATCGCACTACTCATAGATGTCCTTGGCTCATCTTCTATTTTATTTTTGCACCCCAAATAAACTTTACATATCCTAAAAACCAATGTGTGTGTGTATATATATATATATATATATATATATATATATATATATATATATATATATATTCAATCAAGGTTCAATCAAGGTGGCTAGTCTACTTGGCTAAGATTTATTTCCAATTAATTTAGAACCTTTTATTGATCTCAATAATTTTGAATCTTTCAATCACTCATCGATGACCAAGAATCTTGATTCCATGTGTAACTTCGACTTGTATGTCAGGCGGATTGGTCACTCCAACTTCATTTCAACTTGCATTCAGCTGTGCGACAGTGACGGGTTTGTTCAAAATGAGCAATAACTACAATTCAAACCCAGTAATTTGATCATGAGCGTGAAACTCCTATTGTGACTTCCAAAGGGTTGTGAATATTGTTCACGCCTTCTCACCCTTCTTAGTTAATAAAAAGGAAATGTATCATGCTTTTTATAAAACCACGAATTAATTAAACGATTTTGGCACAATCGGGCAAAGAACAAACAAAGTGCCACAACTTGATATGGGGGAACATATAAGTGCCGAAACTTCCAAATCTCCATTTAAGTGCCTTTTTTTCCTTAAAAACTGGATAGCTAAGTGCCAACTCCGATGAACTTGCCAGAAATAAGATATTATGTTAATTTATTAATAAAATTGGTCTACGTGGCTTGTCAAAAGCTCTACTAAGCAATTCATGTCTAAAATGATGTCATCCTCCTTGTTCACTTAAATGCCGATCACAGCTAAAAAATGATCACTTAAGTGTCAATTTATATTATAAGTGATCACCTAAGTGCCACTCGTGGTTAAAAGTGAACATTTAAGTTTGTCGTTTGAGCATAATGGAAGACTGTGTTGAGTCTAATTTGAGAGATAAGGACAATGGTACTTGATCATAGGAGTCTTGAGAGAGAGGCCATTCCCATTAGACATAGGATGCTTGAGTATAGAATTCTTGAGAGGACTGTACAAGATCATCCATGTCTACCGTATCTTGATCTTGTGATTGAGGTGAATTATTTGTGATTAATTAAGTTAATCAAGATTAATTAAAGCTAACCATGATTAATTATCTAATTATAATTAATTAAAATTATTTATTGTTAATTAAAATAATGAAAGTTAAGTAAGCTAATTATGATTAATTAAAAAAATCACAATTAATTAAAACTAAACTCAATTACTTAATATAATCACGGTTAATTATTCTAACCACGATTAATTAAGACTAACGGTAATTATTAAACTAATTACACTTAACTTTAATCTAAATCGTCCGTAAACATAATTAAAGCTAAACCATACTTATTTAGCACTAATCATCATTAGTCTACTACCCCTAAACACAATTAACTATCTAATTAAGAATTATGAGTTGATTCACAAATTTTCCAGCGGCGATGGTAGCGTGACAGCATCAAGGATGTGACGCTCACGGCTCAAATAGAGACTCAATGATGGCGGCAAAGCCCTTGAGACTCTTGACCACCAAGGGAAGGGGGGGTTTGGTGGAGGTGAGCTAGCGGCGTAAAGGGAGGGGTGGCTTGGCGGCACAACGACGATGGTGGATGACGCAAAGGACATGAACAGACGGGCGGCACAGTGGGTGGCTAGAACGAAAATTTGGAAAGGTGGTTAAGTGGCGTCTAAGGTGGTGATGCATGTGGTGGTGGACAGTGGTGGGGGTGGCGGATTTGCGGGTGGTGGTGGATGGTGGTCAGGGTGGGTGATGGTGGTGGAGGTGGGCGGCTTGAGGAGAATTGAAAGGGAAGAAGAAGAAGATTGGTGATAAGAGGAAAATGGAGAGCAAAAATGAAGGAGGGGAAGGAGCATGGGGTCTTCGGTTGAAGAAGGTGGAAACGGCGTGAGAGGAGGGAGGGAGGGAGAGAGAGAGAGAGAGAAGAAATAGAAAGAAACAAAAGATTTCCCCAAGATTTCTTTCAAAACCCCATGATTTTTCCTTTCAATCACCTCCTCAAAAACCCTCATGGCTTAGTCTTATGTCCCCACAATATCTTCTTATTTTTTTCTCTTTCCTTAAAGCCAAGATTTTGGCCTACAAATCACAGCTTTGCTACTAGGGGTTTGCATGAAAAAATTTCTGAAACAGAAATTGATTTCTCAATTTCCATTCCCCGGACAAGTTTCTGAGCAAAGAAACCTGTTTGATAACGACTCAAAATTTCTATTTTTGGAATAGAAATCCGTTTGATAACAAAATAAAATTTCTATTTCTAGAAATAAAAATTGATTAGATAACAATATAGGAAATTCTCAAATACAAAATAATAGTTGAAATAATACTAATAACATTACAAAAGTTGAAAATACAATTTCATGGAATTTCTGGCATATTATGGTCCCTTGCCATTTTATTGGCAATGGTTTAAACAGGGCACAATCACCAACATTAATCTTGCATCTGTCCTACAAAAGAGGAAAGCTCGAAGCTTCATTCATCCATATCAACAACTAAATATTGCAAAAGTGGAGATGCAGAAGAGCAGAACTGAGCATTTCACATGACCATTCTACAGAAGCATTAGCAGTTCTTCAAGGAGAGGAAATTAGAAACTTGCAATCCTACAAAAACAAAATCTGCTTTTTCTTGATCTCTTGAAAGGAAAATAAGAGAAAAACATTGAGCATCCAATGAAAGCAAACTACAACAGAAAAGGAAAATTATAAATGCATAAAAAGATAAAAAGACCAATCCAACAAAAGTTACAAAAAACTGTTAATCAGAGCCTCAACTAGTAAACATTTCTCTCATGCGTCAATTACTTTATGAATTGACCTGGCATGAGCATATAATAAGATACCAATTTGGGAAGCTACAAAGTTATTCAATTGCATCTTTTCCACTGAACTGCTAACCCCAAAGACAATTCCTTCAGCTCGCTAGACTTTAAATCCTTGACATTGAATATTCAACTAACACTATCTTAGCTAGAACAATCTTAGCAGCAAGACCGAAAGATGCATTCAGCATTGGCAAACAGAAGCTTGAAATCTAATCCTGAACTCACTGTTTCCAGCAACTCAAAATCTGATCCACATTGATTGACATTGGCATCATGATACAATCAGAGTTTTGACAACAAACTGACAAAAATTGCTCAACTACAACAGTGAAATTGTAAACGATTTTTTTTTTTTTTTTTCTGTTCAATTGGTGAGCAGCCATATGGCAATATAGCAATGATGTCCACCATAACAACATATACAGAGCATTTACCATCAAAACCCGAAACGTTCTATCTTGTGTTCTGCAAACGAACACTGAAATTTATAATAGTTTCCTAGTCCTGATCACCCGGATCCTATTTCACACCTCCCACTCCTTATTTACCACCTTAAAATGCACGAAAAGGATAAAAAAAACTAATCCCAAAATGATGAATTCACGATTTGGCAGTTCCTGCTTCTCATTGTTCCTTTCTCTTTTCTGGTTGTAAAAAGTCTCACTCTGTCCTCCACCTCCACTGAGAAATAGACCATCATAGTGTACGTAGTTCCTCCATGTACTAGCACAGAGGTGAGAAGGGAAGGATCGATTGAACCTTGTGAGGAATCGTGGGGGAAGTTCCAGAGAAGGCCACGATTGAACACGGATGCGAGTGGATTGAATAATGACGGAGATGGGCGACATCGATTGAAGTTGCGGAATTGAGAGCGGAAAGGGGATGCGGACGGAGGAGGCGGGTCCAACGGGACGATTGGAGAAAATTGGATGGTTTGAGGATGGTGACAACGAGATGAGCGACGATCTGACTGGCAAGAGGACGGCGATGGCGACTGGAGTTGTGGAATCGAGAGTGAAAAGGGGATGCGGATAGAGGAGGCAGGTCCGATGGGACGACCGGAGCAAATTGGACGGTCTGAGGACAGTGACGGCGAGATGAGCAACGATTTGACCGACAAGAGGACGTCGACGACATCAGAGTCGATGGCGAGGATGGATAGCTTCGGAGTTGATGGCACTAGGGTTTTTGGTTGAAGTGAAGAGAAGGAAGAAAAGCAAGGGTAAGAAGTGAGGAGAAGGAGTCGACGTCTGTGAACGAAGAAGGATGGAGAAAATGAAATAATTTATATTTTTATTTTAGAAATTTTTAGCTTCTAATTTCTCATCCAAATCAATTTCTGGAATATAAATCTGTTTTAGAAATAGAAAAATCAAATTGCGTTACCAAATGGATTTCTGTTCCAAACCTGTTTCGAGGAACAGAGAAATAGAGAAATCAAGAAACAGAAATTTTATCATGCACAGCCTAGATCTAGGTTCCTTTCAGATTTCCAATTTTTCGTCTATTAATTTATTTTCTGAAAAATTTCAAACTTGTTGATAATTCGATGAACAAATGAGGGAATGTCCAATAAATTAGTTTTGAAACCCTCAAAAGCTCGATATCCAAAATTTAAATTAAATTTCATGGTTGAAAATCGGTCAAATGCAACTTTAGCACGACCTAAACTATTGAGTGGCTTTTAGAGGTTTTTCGTGCAGTTGGCCCATGGTCGATAATTTTCGATTCACGCTGGTACCTCTTCGAATCATGGATGACCCTCGGCTGTAATATAATTGCGAGGGTTCAATTACGTACCATGAATACAATATTAATGGAAAATTAGTTTATCATTGTTTGATGTGAGTATTGTAATCGTGTGGAATTACCCGTGGACTGACTACGTACTTCCATCAAATTGATTTATATACGTTTGTTAATTGACTTATAATAGCATAGTATTGGCCCCTGTCGATCTTTATGGTTGCGTGGTCGATCCCTAACATAATTTTCTAATCTTTCGCATTTTAACCCTGTACGGCCTCATCCAATAGATTTGTTAACTTGTGAGTGATTAGTTCAAATTAAAATAACCATAAGTGCATCGATAAAATAATCATTTAATATATTTTGAAATACGGGTCAAATTTCGGGATATCACAAGTATTTTAGACCATACACATTTATTTTATTTTATTTTATTTTGAAGGAAGACTATAAAATGAATGTGTTCTATAACACATCTCCAACCCTAGCCTCCATATTATTTCTTGTTTTATTTTTTTTCTCATATTCTTCTTGGATATATAGATCTTGTGGCTCACCAAGTGGTTTTTTGAGTATTTAGATTGTACTCTTATACTCTCTGTTGAAGATAGTGAAACCCCTCTCTCTCCCCGTGATTTTCCCCTTTCTAGATTTTCCACGTAAATCTTGCGTCTCGTGTGATTTCAATTTTCTTTTCATCCTTTACTACTTGTGCTTCGATTGGTGCATCTTTTTGTGTATTTCTGCAACAACTAAGGACACCCAAAAGGTTCAAGCTAATAAATTGTGCCGGAAGATTTTGGCACGTGAACATCAAGAAGGTCTAGAATGGCTTGTTCTTCACAAGAGGTTGGAAAGCATTTGCTCAGGACAATTCATTGCAGTTCGGAGACTTCCTGGTCTTCAGGTTCAATGGAGTCTCCGAATTCTCCGTGAGGGCATACGGATTCGCTCAGGCCCTGTCGTTCGCTAGGAAGCGCAAATGCGGCGAGTCCACTCCGATAAATAAAAATAATCCTACAGGAAGCATGCGCGGCGAAGAGCATGACGGGTTGCACTCATTAGGATCAAATCTCAAGCATGAAGATTCCGATTCTGTAATGGAACCTGAAGAGGATGCAGAAGAGACTCCGTATCACATAAATGTGAATGGGGTGGTTCATGCTTGCTTCAAAGTGGTTCTCACATCGAATTCTCTCAGGAATCCCCGGTATTTGGTAGGTTCAGGACACTATTTAACTTTAATGAATTTTGATTGGCCATTCTTATAGACTATAGCATTCATTTTCCGGCCGCACAGGCCTTTTCTTTTATTTATTGTTTAATTAACAAAATAATTGTAGAAAATTGGGAATAGAAAAAAGCTTATTCACAAGAAGACCGATCGGATTGGCTAAATTAACCATCAGCAACAATTATCTCCATGGCCATCATCAAATTAAACCAAGATAGATTTTAGGAAGAAAAGGGCGTTTTCCGAATAAGCTGTTTTTCTTTTAGAAAGGGTCATATGTTTGCATCTTTACTAGATTCAAAGACTTTGGTTTATGTTATTGTGATTGCGGATGAAGATAAATTCCATGCGAACAATTATTTTTTGATTATGCAGCTATCATCTTAATTTCTCTTTAATTTTCTTCAGCGCATACCTTGCCAATTCGTTGAGAGTTACATCAAAACTGGGAAGCAAAACACGAAGCTTCAGTATGCAGATCGATCGTGGCCAGTGAGGTTGCCTGCGCATCCAATTTTCTAGGGAGGATTCTATGAAGGTTGGACCATCTTTTGCGAAGAGCAGTAATCTGCAGTCTGGAGATACTTGTTTGTTTGAGTTGATTGATGACGAAGAAACCGTGCTTAAGGTGTCCGTTCACACAAATATCAACTGAGTGAGGCTTTAGCAAATGGAAATGCTGAAGTAAGATTCGAGGAGATAGTTCAAATGAATGTTTTAGATTTTAGGACGCTCTTGATTTAGGCCATAACATTTCAAACTCATTTCAGACAGGTCTACCTTTCTTGTGTTCGGGATGTAAGTATGATGTCAAATGACTATGATAGAATTTCAGAGTACCTTTCTTTGGTGTCTAATTAAGAGAATTTCAGAGTATCTCTTGCACCAGCAATGAGATAAGATAGGCTGTAGCTCCCTGTTTTCTGTGAATATGTCGAACGCACTTCAGGGAAGATACAGATGATGGGTCACCAAACAGAGTACATAGTAAAGATCTCTTCAGGGGAAGAAGCAGTTTCGAGTAATTTTGCACAAATTCGCTTGAAGTTAGTTTCCGCAGTGGTCTATGTCTTTCCGTCTTCATTTTGGCAATGCATAGGATGAATCGGAGGATGTGTGTCAAATCCAAATAAAAATCAAAGATTCCTACAACTTCAGATCATAGTTACATGATCTGGAAGAAGAGCATCTCTCTTGATCAAGACAAGATTTGAATGCATGCATCTATCAGAGAACTAAGCAAAACCAAAACCGAGTACTTATATGACTCATGACCAATCTGAGGCAGCTATAGTTTGTGGCAATTTTGCATAAAAAAAGCTCTTGAAATGAGGGGAATCATCAGCTTGTACAGTGAAGTGCACCCGACCCCTTGTGTATATTTTTTTTTTTTTTTTGGTAAAGGGTAATGAACCCCTTGTGTATTTCATTGCACATAATCAATATAATTAAGCAGTCAGCAAGTATAGGAGTTTTTCCGATGTGGGTTACATTATTTGATATTATAATTTATTATTTTACGGAGTTAGTTTAATAAGATGAGATATAAAGATTCTTATCAGTCTATTATAGATTTGGCCAATATGGTCCAAGAAAAGCCCGACCTATAATGAGAGGGTCTATGCCTTAAAATTCTATAAATAATGCTCGGGTCTCTCATTTAACCCTTTCACGCAAATATCCTTACATAAGGAGTGATTGCTAAATGCTAAGGTTGTAATTGGTAGTTAGGATAAAATTTAAGATATGATTTATCATGTCCTACATTTGGTACTTGCTTAGGATATGATAAAATTAGATATAAGAATGATATAACCCATATATAATTATTTTATGGGAGGGGTGAGATAAATGTAGATATGATTTCTAAAATCTATTATATGAAAGTTAATTTCTCTTAATAACCAACTTCTTAGATTAATAAAATTAAAATTATATTTCATTATACATAATATTTGAATTCTTATATAAGAAATTAAAAAAAAATTATAACAATTTGGTTATTCTAGTTTAATATCATTTTTACTTATATATCTAAATTTAATTCCATCTTCTAATATAAAATTTGTATATAAATATATTTATATTTATTACATATTTGAGGTAATTTAGGTACGTTAGTAGAGTTTATTATTTAATAAAATTTTATTAGATAATGGTGGAAGGGAGAAAAGAAAAAAAGAAAAAAATTAACAAGAGAGGAAAAAGAAAGCAATAAAAATGAAGTAGGCAAGAGTGCTGTAAGAGATTTTTAGCATCTCTGCGCAACTTTTAGGTTTATTGACATCGATTTGCCGTTTATATGAAACAATATATATGACATGATGTAAACATGTTTAAATTTACCATTGTGATTCACCAAATAATGAATATGATATAGCAAAAGTTTTGGATTTTATATCCTATCATATTTAATCCTATTTTGATTAGAAATCTGGACAACCAAATGAATTATTAAGCTAGGGTTATATAGAGTAATAGAGAAGCGATTGAGCTTTGGATCATTGTAGCTCCATATTAAGAACGATAAATTCAAAATCAGGTGTGCAAATCTCTTTTACTCAATTATATGTGTCGTTGGTTCTAGTTATGGAGATCTTGACTGCTGTTTTCATGGCTTTCAATAAGAACAAGCAATTTGGGAAGTGATGATCATCATGCGACAGCAGCTTTAGGGGGTGGACCGTGGGCAATGGTTAATTTGCTTAGTATGAGGCTGAATTTTGGCTTTTGTTACTGAACACTCGAAGGCTGTGTGTGGTTTTTGGTAGAAGGATCGGGATAGGATAAGATAAAATGGGATGAAAAAATCTTTCCGGGTAGTAAAGGTGGACATATTTTATCCTATCAAGTGGTGGGTATACTTAAGATTGGAAAATAATAAATAAATTCAATTAAAAACTGAATACTGGAACACAAAGATTGTAATCCTTGAAAAAAATACAATATTTTGGAAGAAGGAATTAGGGCCGTCACTTCCTGTTATCAAGAGTTCTCACACAGTCACTCAAAGAAAGAAGGACGACTTCAGGAAATTCCAAACAACCTTTTCAAAGAGTGCGCATGAATTGCAACCGAAATACCCTAGGTTGAGGAATCATGGCGGTGGTGGCGAATTGGGGAGATGGAGATGTCGCTTAAGGACTGTGACTCACCGTAGATCTGAGACCGCAATAGAGAGACGAGGCAAGGGAATTTTGGGCGACCACTAGCTGCAAGGTCAATTGTCACGGTCGTCCAGCGCAATAAAATCAGAGTGATTGCCAAATGAGCACCGATAGTAATCTCGTCAAGAGATTCCAATCCGAGTTCGGCGACACAATCCAACCGCAGGTGTTTCCATGCCTCTGGTTTTGATGAGAAATCAACAGTCGTAATGCAATCCGATGAGTCAGAGCTATTCCGACGAGCTCTTCAACCGGTGCAACTCACTCGCCGGAGAGATCGCGCTGCGCCACCATGGCTATCACTGGTAACATCGATCATCACAAGATAAGATAATAGCTTGTTGTTGTCGTTCTTCTTAAATTTTTTTAATTTTTTCTTATCCAAATCAATATATCCCACCCCATAAGCCTAATTTCTTATTTGCCATTTTATTCGGACATATCTTGATTTATCTAGTTCAAAGGGCATTCTCAAACAGTAGATGAGATAATAAATTATCTTATCTGGACTCAACTTTGTGTCACCAAACGCAGTCCAAGTGCTTATCTATGTCTCAAGTTTGAGCCCTTAGGTGAAAGTCCAAATTTACATAGGAGATTTCTTTGACATATGGATTTAGAAATTAAAAAGGAAGTCCACAAGTGCACTAAGTTTCAGAGTAAAATAAATATATCGACTTTTCTAATTAAAGTTGGAGTCAAACTAAGTTTTGTTTTCTAATACTTAAAAGGGGCAAAAAAACAGATATAGTCCATTAACTTTGGCTCAATACATAATGTTATTTTGGAATTGCAATTTGCCAATCTATTTAAGTTTAAGCCATTAGATTCATGCTTAGTTTGGTCTATTTTTGCCAGCACTAAGCCTGAAAATATGCAATTGGGAAGACAAATAGGGTCTGAATATATTCGAACTTAGGACTCTGATACCATGTGAGATTTTGTGGGGTTACCGTCGACTGTCCTAAAATTTTAAGTAATTAAATGAAACCGTGGTTTAATAATTAAGAATTCCATCACACTGTTATAGTAAATTGACAAATAAGAGGAACCAGTGTATGAGTGACTTGGTTTATTGGGCTGTAAGACATGAGTAGGTCTTTAAAGGCTCAAAAATTGTAACAGGAGAAGAGCTCTGGAGGGGTGGGACTCTAGGCACATTGTTTTCAACGGTCAAATGTCCTCTTTGAACATTTGAACCTCATCCTTGACCAAATGAAGCGAGTAGGATCCAATGAGATTTCTTGACTTTAGCAGAATGTGAGCAATTTAATATCTTTGCCGGGCAAGTCTGGTCTCCTCGGATGAACGCCACTTGTCAGCGTCTCTCCATGTGTCCTCGGCTTGATGAGCCTCTTGGTTGGATTTTTGTTTTATATTTCCCTTGGCAGTTTCCAGCTCCGGCAAATCTTATCTCCAAATGACGTGGTGTGCAACCCAAAGTTAGTTCTGTCATTGCACATTGGTTCCCACCCCATTGGACCGTTCTGATGGACATTCTCTTTGCAAGTTCTTATGGCCATTAAATTTAAGGAAATCTGGTTTGGGTGCAATTCTGATTATCCGTATAAAAGAGTTGAGGATTGTCTGAAATCGATTAGACTTAAGGGACGCATGATTTTATAGACGTGCTGGAAAGCAGCAACTGAACTCCTGAAAGGAAAATTTTCCAGATAACCCCTGTGCTACTATACTTCAGGAACAATTCATCATGCCAATTCTGATTGAATTGCTGATAATTTTGATCTCAACCTTGGCCCTGCTATTGCCCATTTCCCTCTACCGATCATGCATGTCCAAAGACCGTTACAGTGTGCCCGAAGCTGAAGGCGGATGGCCCATCGTTGGCCACCTTCCTCTGTTCAGCAGCAAGGACTTGATGCACAAAAAGTTGGGTTCCATGGCCGATAAGTACGGACCAATTTTCACCGTAAGATTAGGTTCTCATCGAGCAATTGTCGTGAGCAGTTGGGAAGTGGCTAAGGAGTGTTTCACTGTTCACGACAAGGCCTTCGCCGATCGACCAATGATCACAGCTACAAAACTCATGTGTTACAACGGTGTCATGTTTGGGTTCGCTCCTTATGGGGAATGTTGGCGAGAGATGCGCAAGATCGCTACGATTGAGCTTCTCTCAAGGCACCGGCTTGACTCGCTGAAGCGCATACGTGCTTTCGAGGTCGAGACAGCGATAAAAGACTTGTTCAAGGCCTGGATCGAAAAGGGTAGGCCCAGAAGTGGGATCCTGATGGAAATAAAATCTTGGCTAGGAGATTTGATACTCAATATATCTGTGAAAATGGTAGGAGGGAAGAGATACTGTGGTTCGAGCGCTGACTGTGACGACACCGAGGCAAGGAGGTGCCAAAGGTCAATCAGGAAGTTTTTCGATCTATTTGGAGTCGTCATGCTGTCGGATGCAATCTCATCTCTAGGCTGGTTGGACTTAGGTGGTTATAAACGATCGATGAACGAGACCGCGAAAGAGTTGGATGTTTTGGCTCAGGGGTGGCTAGAGGAGCATAGAAGGAAGAGATTGTCCTGCCCCGGAGGCGATAGAGAGCAAGATTTCATGGATTTGATGCTGAACGTCATCGAAGGTGTGAAGTTTTCAGATTTTGACGCCGATACAGTTATTAAGGCAACTTGTTTGGTGAGTGATTCTACCTTATGATGTTTTTAAACTAGATTTCTGTGCATAAAAGTTGATCTGTAGTCACGCTAGCGCATTCACGAATGCTTCTCCCCAATCCATACTTGAAAACTTCAAGCATTTTCATGAATGCAATTTTGTTGGAGTTGTCATTTCATCCATAAGCAGCAAAAATATAGTACTTTTAGCATCCGCTTATAATTTAATGATAATAAACTAATTTCATGTTCACACGTTTTCTTAAATACAGTTTGATCACATCAAGATTTTGCACTAGATGTGGGCTGGCGATAGAGAAACATATAAATTTGTCTTACAATCTACTTTTGAAAATCATTAGTTTCGATCTAGTCGATATAAATATTTTATTGCTGACAGAAACTCCGCAGGATGTTATAAACATAGAGACATAAAGAGTGATACTAGATATATTAGGATCAGTTTACTAACATAATAAACTAAGATATACCGCTTTAAAAAAGAGGCTTGTATTTAATTTAAATCCAATAAAAGACTACATCATTTAATAATTGAGTTTTAGTATCTTTAAAAAAAAATGCAATTTTAGTATGTTTATCTAGGACAAATACTAGATACTCTTGAATGATTTTTTTTTTTCCTTTGGCTCGAGGAGCAATCGCAACCATAAGATTTAGGAAAAGACAATATCATGACCTTTCGGTACCCTTGTAAATGATTTTTCCTACCTACCACTATTTTGCTTACTTTTGTTTTACTAATGTTATAATGTAACCTATTTGCTATCCTGTAACTATATCTACCTACTCTTTAACATAGAGATAACATCTTGTTAGAGTTATATTTAAAAAGTTTGACATGAAAAAATTAGTAATGTGAAGCAACTGATATATTTTAGTTAATAAAAAATTTAAAAGATTAAATTTTTGAGTGAATGTAAATCCAATTGAATTTTATGATAAGCTTGGACTTAGATCCCCTTTTGGCAATCTACTTGATAAAAATATTGAATTTCTACCGCACACTCTTAACAGCTCCCTGGTCCACATATCAAGAGATTTTATACTCTCAGAAGTGGAGTAAAGTGATGAATTAGGCTTCAAACTAAAAGGATGAAAACACTAACCATTTTAGCAACCATTTGAGGTTAAATGAAAAATTCATAAACTTATCTTAAATCTCTTCTTACTCGAGATATTAACTGTGTGAAATGTTGATCCTTTGGATCTATTCGATTTAAGTTCATTTACAAGAAATTTGTCTAAATCATTCGAATAGAAGATATGATATATCAAAATCATATTAAATCTAATCCATGACACCGTCATCTGACATCTATCTTTTCCAATCCTGTCGTGTTAAAGCTCTTGAGTTAATGCCAATTCCTTTTGAATATAGAACATTATAATAGCAGGGACCGACACTTTGATAGTGGCGATTACATGGGCGCTATCACTACTAATGAACAATCCCCATGCATTGGAAAAAGCACAACAAGAGTTGGACGCCCATGTCGGCAAGAGAAGGCATGCGGAAGAGTCCGATGTGAAGAACTTGATCTACCTCCAAGCTATCGTCAAGGAAACACTGCGTTTGTATCCGCCGGTTCCGGTCAACGGTCTTAAAAGTTCCATGGAAGAATGCACCTTCTCTGTCGGCTTCCGCATTCCTGCAGGTATGTGGCCTTTGCTCGTCAGCAGAAATCGATAGCATATGGGACCTTGATATATAGTGCAGACTCTTTCACATTAAAAAACGTATTGTAAAATTGAAGTGATAAACCAGGCCTGAAATAATCATGCGGTCCACGGGGTGACGAATGGACTGCGTTGTTACACAGGATCATCATAGTCGGGTCTAGCAGAAGTAGTGTAGACCATATGCTATCACGATTTTGTCGAAAAGTTCTTGAGTTAGTGTTAAACAACCTTTCAAATATTCTTTTATACAATCCATATTCATCACTGTTGTTTTGGATAATTAGTTAATTTTTCAAATCACAAAGCTTGCGCCAACACGATGAATGTGAGTTGCGTAACAATGAGTTAACAGAGTCTTTGTACTAGTCAAAATCCAAAAACTTTTTATGTCTTTCTTCTTTAAAGTCGGAATTCGAATCTGTTAACTGATTCAGAGGGCAAGTCCACTTTTCAACTTGCCAAGATTACTATGTGCCTTTGACTTGCACCTTCGTTCCCTGATATCTATGTAAAATTTCCTTGTGCTTGCACTTTTTCTAGAAAAGCCCTTATTCTGCTTCACTGGATAGGTACGAGTTTGCTGTTGAGCGCCTGGAAAATACAGAGGGATGAGCGCGTATGGTCCAACCCGGACAGGTTCGAGCCCGAGAGGTTCCTCACGACGCATGAGAATGTGGATGTGAGAGGTCAGAACTTCGAGCTCATCCCCTTTGGCGCGGGGAGGAGGTCATGTGCTGGAACCTCGCTGGCTCTTCACACAATGCACTTGACCCTGGCTAGCTTGCTGCAAAGTTTCGAAATTGACACGGTCTCGGGCGAACCAGTGGACATGACCGAGAGCCCTGGCTTGTTGAATTTGAAGGCGAGCCCACTTGAAGTTGTGCTCGTTCCACGCCTTGATCAGAAGGTTTATGAAAGAGAGGAGTAAGAGAATTTGTAGTCTTTTGACTATAGTAAGTACTTTATTTTGTGAGGAGAGCCACGAAATCTATTTTCTGTTGCAAATCAGACTTGAATGTAAATGTTCCCACCTAAGGGGCTACTAAGGACTGCGATTAGGAATAAAACAAAGACCTATTATAATCGTTTTTAGTCATACTGTTAGTTTCCAATTTTTCATCACATCTATGAATTGTTTCAATATTGATGTCGCAGAGTATTCGTGAAAAACAATCATAGCGTCTCTTTCCAGTATGTAATAGATTTACTTATTTATTTTTCATGGTTATTGGATTAAGAAGAGAAAAATTAGCTGCCTTAAGGGCAAGCGAGCTTTTACTTTCTTTGGGTCGAAAGGCGAAGACAGTTTTAAAGTAATTTTCGGAACAAAATGCTTTAATTTAGTCAAAACTCAAGAATATTGTATAATTCATTCTTAATTAGCAAGATGCACGGCCAGTGTACGAGTGTAAGGCTCTGTTTTTTTTTTTTTAAATAAATAATATAAGTTGGTTGTTCATCTATTTTACATTTTTTTACTCTTGTCAATTTTCAGTCGGATACATTAAATGTTGATGGGTATTGTTCGTATTGCTTAACGACGTTCATGGCAATTGTTCTATTTTCTGTTCAATGTGTCCGAAGATCCATTCATCTGATAATTTTTACGGTCATATCAACAACATGAGGTCTCGATTAACTAGCATTGCCCCTTGTGACTTAATTGATTAAATTATTTTTATTTATATCTCATTTTCTTAATAAATAATTATTTGGAAACATGATTTTCCTCTTTAAGTTTTTTGACATCGGTAGCAATTTTGTTATTGATTTGCTAGTATCATGCATTTACAATCTTATTATTCATTTATGGTTTATTTTTCTTTTAATTATCAACTTTTCTTAGTAATCCATTGGCTTCCTTTGGTAGTTCACCTTTAGGAAGTCGTGACAGTATGTTGTACTTTTGGAGAAATTAACAATAGTCCTACAAAATCTTACGTGGCATAAGGTTCTAGAGGTCTTGTACAACCTATATGTAAGGAGTAGTATTAGATTATTTAAACAATGCTTTCATCTAACAACTTAAAATTTTAAAATAATTGGCAATATCCCCACAAAACTCACAAAAACAGGCTTCATCGTGTTTATCTAGGCACAATTTGAAAGGTGTTTTGACCGAAAAAATTGTGTGATTGATTTATCAAATTGAGAGATTGTTTCATGATAAATTGGCAAAGTTAAATACTTTGTGAATTATCGGATGTAATTGGTGGCTGAAAAATGTTGAAAGTATTTGAACGAATTGATTACATCCATTACATTACATAATTTATAGTGGAATCTTGAATTGCTTTCCCCAATCGATTTCCTTGCTCTGTTTATTATTACATCTGAACACTTATTTTTTGCAGCACCAAAAATCAAGAAAAAGACAAGGAGTTGTTTACTATATAAGTATGTCCACTGGACTTAAAATTCCACACAGCCAATCTTTTCCACCAGAAACTGCCCGGAAAGCAGCAAGTGGACTCCTAAAAGGACAACTTTCTAGATAAACTCTCTGCTGCTATACTTCCGGAATCATTCATCATGCCAATTCTCATTGAATTGCTGATAATTTTGATCTCAACCTTGGCCCTGCTACTGCCCATCTCTCTCTACCGATCATACACGTCCAAAGACCGTCACGATGTGCCTGAAGCCGAAGGTGCTTGGCCTATCGTTGGCCACCTTCCTCTGTTCTTCAGCAAGGACCTGATGCACAAAAAGTTGGGTTCCATGGCCAACAAGTACGGACCAATTTTCGCCATAAGATTAGGCTCTCATCGAGCAATTGTCGTGAGCAGCTGGGAAGTGGCTAAGGAGTTTTACACCATCCATGACAAGAACTTTGCCGATCGACCAATGGTTGCCGCCGCAAAACTCATGACCTACAACGGTGCCATGTTCGCGTTTGCTCCTTACGGGGAATACTGGCGAGAGATGCGCAAGATTGTGACCATCGGGCTCCTCTCGAACCACCGGCTCGACTCACTGAAGCACATACGAGCTTTCGAGGTCGAGACAGCGATAAAAGACTTGTTCAAGGCCTGGATCGAAAAGGGTAGGCCCAGAAGGGGGGTCCTTGTGGAAATGAAGTCTTGGCTAGGAGATTTGATGCTCAATATGTCAGTGAAAATGGTAGGAGGAAAAAGATACTGTGGTTCGAACGCTGACTGCGACGACACCGAGGCAAAGAGGTTTCAGAGGTCAATCAGGAGGTTTTTCTATCTATACGGAGTCGTCGTGTTGTCAGATGCGATCCCGGCTCTCGGCTGGTTGGACTTAGTTGGCTATAAACGATCGATGAACAAGACCGCAAAAGAGTTGGATGTTTTGGCTCAGGGGTGGCTCGAGGAGCATAGAAGGAAGAGGTTGTCCCAACCCGGAGGTGATGGAGAGCAAGATTTCATGGATTTGATGCTGAACGTCGTCGAAGGTGTGAAGTTTTCAGATTTTGATGCGGATACAGTTGTTAAGGCAACTTGTTTGGTGAGTAATTCTAGATCATGGTATCTTGAAACTCGAACGGTGCAGAAAAGCTGATCTGAGGTCATGCTAATGCATTCACCGATGCTTTATTTTTCCTGAATGCAATTTTGTTGGAGTTTTCATTTCATCCATAAGCAGCAGAAGTATAATACTTTTGGCAAAATCCACTTATAATTTAATGATAATAAACTCATTTCATGTTCACATGTTTTTCCAAATACAGTTTAATGATATCAAGATTTTGCAATAGATATGGACCGGCAATAGAGAGAAATTTAAACTTGTGTGAACTATCTACTTCTAGGACTTACAGAATCATTAATTTATATTTGCTTAGTATTAGGGGTGTATGCAAAGGAATTGAGAATCACCCGAAACATGACTAGACTGGATTGGGCCTAGCCTAGAATTGGCTATTCCCATGGCGACCGATCTAGTTCTTGGTTCCAATTTAATGGAGCCGGTGAGCACCGGTCCGGTTTCCAATCTAGGCGTGGAATTGCTCACCCACCTAGACTGGTATATATATAGAAAAAAAAGAAATTTCATCTCAACTACCGAATGATTTTGTAGTTTTTCAACCAAATATATATGTACATATATGTGTATTTGTAGTTATTTGATATTATTAACTAATTTTGTTTCTTGGGTGCATGATAAGATTAACTGCCTACTTTTTTTTTTTTTTTTGCATTCCGATAATCAATTTACTTGCTTTCTTAACCAAAACAAAATAAATAAATGAAGAGGAAGGAGATGATTGATTGGAGATATCCATAAATGTTGCGGCACTTTGTCATCATATAGGAAATTAAGAGACAACGGCTTATTTTAAGAGCATAAATAGAAACTAGGTGCACATAATATTAATTGATGAATACAATTTGTAAGGATTGAGGACTAGTTTCATAAACCCACCTGGGAACTGGACCATGGTTGGGTTCTTGAGTGAGTCCATGAAATCAATGGGTGGTTCTTGATTTCAATATTTTGAAATTGATCCTTAGTGGGCAGTTTTCATGGTGAAAATTGTCAACCCAACCGTGCTCACCCCTACCCAATATAAATTTTTAGTTGCTATAAGAAACTCCATAGGAAGTTGTAAAAATCAAGACATGAAGAGTGATGCTAAATATATTAAGATTAGTCTACTAACATAGTAAACTAAGATACATCATTGATTGCAAATGGGTCTTTAAATATCATTTAGTAACCTAGTTTTAGTATCTAGCAAAAAAAATGTAGTTTAGTATGTTTATCTAAAGCAAATGCGAGATGCTCCTAAACAGATTTTTTGTGCTCGAGGAGCGATCACAACCATTGGATTTAGAAAAAGACAATATTGTGACCTATTGGTACCCATCAATTTTCCTACCAAGCATTGTCTGGCTTACTTTTGTTGCATTAATGTCTCATATTTTGTCCTAATCTAGGACAAAAGTTTAGGACAAAATATGCATTGTAGGAAAATAGTCATAAGTGCTTGGTACCCATCAAATCTTCTGGACGAAAGCAAAATGTGACAATATTGACTGGCAATTACATTTCGCTTTCGTCCAGAAGATTTGATCACTTAACTTGAGAAAATAATCAAAATTTACGTCTTATCGTAATCGTATCTGTCTACTCTTCAACAGAAAGAGACGAACTCTTGGCAGCTCGAAAGATAGCGATGATTCTATCAGTATCACCATGAATTCTTCTCCGCTGGACGGAGGAGATTTAGTTGAAGATCAGCTAAAATATCCAAAGTAGAAAGAAAATGGCACAAAGGGCCAAACAACTCGGTACCTCTTAATTAGGAATCAATCGCCTAGGAAGATCAAAAGGTTTGGACTCTTTCTTTAGCTAACTAATAATCCCCGTTACTGAGTTTTGTTTTAAGAAAAAAAAAAAAACCCCACATAAGAGAATTGGCATGATGTAAAGCAATTAATATTATATAATTAACTCATAACTCATTGACTTTTAAGCTTTTGAGTGAATGCAGTCTAATTAGATATGATGACTGATTTGGATTTGGGCTTCCTAAAGGTATAAATTTATACTCTTGGAAGTGGGGTACGGTGATGAATTAGGCTTCAAACTAAAAGGACCAAAACACTTTCCATTTTACCAACCATTTGAGGGCAAATAAAAATTCAGAAACTTATTTTAAGTCTATCCTTTTTTGAGATGCTATCTATGTAAAATTTTGATAATTCGAATCTAGTTTGATTTAAGTTCGTTTACAAATACATTGTTTGAATTATCTGAATAGAAGATATGATATGTCAAAATCATATTAGATCTAATCCATATTACCGTCATCTGACATATTCCAACCTTTTTGTTAAAGAACTTGAGTTGATCCCATTTTCGTTTGGATATAGAACATGATAGTAGCTGCGACCGACACTTTGATAGTGAGCACCACGTGGGTGCTATCGCTGCTATTGAACAACCGTCACGCATTGAAAAAGGCGCAACAAGAGCTGGACACCCATGTCGGCAAGAGCAGGCATGCGGAAGAGTCCGATGTGAAGAACTTGACCTACCTCCAAGCCATCATCAAGGAAGCAATGCGTTTGTATCCACCTGTTCCGATCATCAATCTTAGAAGTTCCATAGAAGAGTGCACCTTCTCTGCTGGCTTCCGCATTCCTGCAGGTATGTGGCCCTTGCATGTCAGCTGAAATCGATGGCATCCACAACCTTAATTTATAGTAAGGTCTGTCTGGCATGAAATGAAATACTCTAAAATCTAAGTGATAAATCAGGCCAATTCGTGAAATAAACATGTGGTCCATATCTTTTTTCATTGGGTCAAGAATGGACCACATTGTTACATAGGATTCTGGTCGGGTCTAGTGAAATAAGTGTAGGATTCTGGTCGGGTCCAATCATGATTCTGTCCAAAAAGTTTTTGAATAAGTTTCAAATATACAGCTTGCAATATCTTCTTTTATAAAATCCATGTACATCACCATTGATTTAGGTAATTAGTAATTTTTTCAAATCACAACTACTCGTGCCAACTTGATGGATGTGAGTTGTGTAACATTGAGTCACATAGTCTTTATACTATGTCAAAATCCAAGAACTTTGTATCTTTATTGTCTTTAAACTCGGAATTTGAATCTGTCAATTGATTCAAAAAGGCAAGTCAAAATTTCTCCGTGAGTTTGACCTGCATTTTCATTCCTTAATTTCCTTGTGTTTGCACTTATTTTAAGAAGGGCCCTTATACAGTGTCATTGGTTAGGTACGCGTTTGTTGTTGAACTACTGTAAAATACAGAGGGATGAGCGCGTACGGTCCAACCCGGAGAAGTTCGAGCCCGAAAGGTTCCTCACGACGCATGAGAATGTGGACGTGAGAGGTCGGAACTTTGAGCTCATCCCCTTTGGTGCGGGGAGGAGGTCATGTGCCGGAACCTCGTTGGCTCTACACACGATGCACTTGACCCTGGCTAGCTTGCTGCAAAGTTTCGAAATCGACACGGTCTTGGGCGAACCAGTGGACATGACCGAAGGCCCTGGCTTGACGAATTTGAAGGCGAGCCCGCTTGAAGTTTTGCTTGTTCCACGCCTTGATCAGAAGGTTTATGAAAGAGACGAGTAAGAGAAAGTGGAGTCTCTTGACTATCGTTAGCACTTTATTATAAGGAGAGCCGCAAGCTCCGTTTTCTGTTGCAAATCAGACTTGAACGTAAATGTTCCCACCTAAGTTGCTACTAAGGACCGCAATTATGAACAAAACAAAGACTTTCAATTATATTACACTAGAATCCATCTACTTATTGTAATCGCTTTTCGTCATGTTGTTAGTTTCCAGCTTTTCGTCACATCTATGAATTGTTTCAATACTGGAGTTGGAGAGTATTTCGAGAAAAAACAATGATAGCATATCTTTTAATTACGTAATCGGTTTACTTATTTATTTTTCATAATTATTGGACCAGGAAGAGAAAAATTAGCTGCTTTCAGGGCAAGCGAGCTTTTACTTTGTTTGGGTCGAAATTCGGAGATAGTGTTAAAGTAATTTTCGAAAAAATAATGCTATAATTTTGTCGAAGCTCAAGAATATCGCATAATTCATTCTTAATTAGCAAGATGCATGTTCGTTGTACGAGCGTAAGGCTCTTTTTTTCTTTAATAATTACAAGTCGGTTGTTGATCTATTTTACATTTTTTGTTTCTTCTTGTTAATTTTAGTTGGATACTTTAAATGTTGATTGGTATTGTTCATATTGTTTTGGAAACTTAATCGAAATTGTTCAATTTTCTTAATCGAAATTGTTCAATTTTCTGTTCATTGAGTCCAAACATCCATTTATCTGATACTTTTTTGGTCATATCAACAACGTGAAGTCTCGGTTAATGAGCATTACCAGGTGTGACTTAATTGATCAGATGCTTCTTATTTATCTCATTTTCTTAGTAAAGAAATATTTGGAAACATGTTTTTCCTTTGTAAGTTTTGAAATCGGCAGCAATTTTCTTGTTGATTTGGTAGTATTATGCATTTACAATCTTATTATTCATTTATAGTTTGTTTTTCTTTTAATTACTAACTTTTCTTAGTAATCCATAAGATTTCTTTGGTAGTTCTCCTTTAAGAAAGTCACAACAGTGTATGCTGTACTTTTAGAGTAGTTGGCAGTAATCTTATAAAATCTCATATGATATTAGGTTTTAGAGGTCTTGTGGCTTTAGCCATGTAAAGGAAATAATGCTTTCGTTGAACAGATTAAATTTTTAGAACAATTAAAAATGTTGAGAAAACATTCCCTAAGTGATTTCAATTACTAATAAAACTTAGAGACTTTGTTTATGATAAAAAAGTATTTTCAAGTGGAAAGTTTGATGGGATGTGATCAAATGTTATCAATCAAAACCAGAGTCGTAGCTTAATTACTTCCTTCCTTATACATTCTATCAATTGGCTAGGAATGAGTCAAATATCCTTGTACAACGGCTAGTGGTGATTTGTTGGATTTCCTGCCATACTTATAAAGAGTTTCAAAAGGAAAATATTACTAATATCTTTCGGAGATTTAACTTTCCTAGAATTTCTTTCTAAAGGTGAAAAATCCTTTCCATATATAAATACTCGACTTTTTGAAACCCAAACTGTTGTATGGGTGACATAAATTATGAGAAGTATCAACCTCGGCGATCTTGAAACCATCAGATCTTTTCAAATAGATCTAGGCCAATGGGTAGATTGGCTGGATAAGTCCTCCTGGAGATATGTCCAACACTTAGCTTGGACTAAAAGGAGTATAAGAGGAGGTTTTGAAGCTGAAGGAAAATAATTCGCATTCACGAGATTTGAAACTTTTAATTTCGAGAGTTTGAAGAGTGTTTTTGTGATCTCATATATTCATTGCTAAGCAATACTGTGTAACCCTTAGAGATTGAGAGTGTAAGGAGTTGTTTATGCAAACTTGAATACTTATAACATATGACTTGTAATATCTGATCGATTCTTACTAGTTACTTTCACCAATAGGCTATAGCACGAGAGAGGATGTAGGCTTGCAAAAGTCAAACCACTATAAACTTTTATATGCAATTCTCTATCCCTTGCTCTTTTTATTAATTTTTCTAGAATTGTACACCGGTAAGATCTAACCACTTTATCATAAGTTGTCTTGCTGCAATATTTATTTAAATTCTTTGATTTCCACATAATCACTTATTTATCCCTCTCTAGGTGATAGTTAAATAACAAAAAATAGTCTCACCAAATCTCACAAAGGTGGGCTTCGTCATGTTTGCATCCAAGCGCAATTTGAAGGGTATTTCGAAAAAAAAAAATTGTGCAATTGATTTACCAAGTTAAGAGATTGTTTCATGATAAATTGTCAAGGCTAAGCACTAGGTGAATTATCGGATGTTATTGATGGCTAAGAAAGCCTAAGAGTGTTTGGGTGATTTGAGTGTGCTCATTACATTGCATGATTTATAGTGGAACCTTGTGCTAGTCTTTTGAATTAATTTCCTAGCTTTGTTTGTTATTGTATTTCATCCCTTATTTTTTGCAACACCAAAATTAGGAGTGAACATAGTTCCAAGGTAGAACTAGGAATTGGACAATTAGGTTTCAAGGTATGCCAAATAGTTTTTAAGTTTCAAAAATTTGGAAATCGATTCCGATGGATAGATTCCAAGTTTTAGGAATGTGGGACATATCTTTGCGTTTTTCTTGTTTTATGTCTTTATGCAATCCTGTGGTATTCTATGGTGAGCATGTATTTTGAAACCACTAGTATATAGACTTCAATTTTCAGCACATCCATAATCGAGATTTTTGTTTGTTAATGTTTAATATTTTTTGTGTGTCTAAATATAAGTTATAATCCACTGCAGTGTTTCAATTAAAAATACATGTAGAGGAACCTGGATATACCTTGAAACAAGTGATAGGATATGTTCCAAATTACAGACTATGCAGGGTAGGTTTTGGGTTTCATAAATTTGGGAACTGATTTCAATGGATAGGTTTCAAGTGGAACCTACACCAATCTTGGAACCACCCACCTCTACCACAAAAATTCAGATAAAGACCAGGAGTTAGAGCACTTCATTTAAAATATATTATGTCCATTGGACTCAAAATTCCACACAGCAATTTTTTCCACTAGAAACTACCAGGAAAGCGGCAACTCTACTCTTAAAAGGAAAATTTTCCAGATAAACTCTGCTGCTATACTTCAGGAATCGTTCATCATGCCAATTCTCATTGAATTGCTGATAATTTTGATCTCAACCTTGGCCCTGCTATTGCCCATCTTTCTCTACCGATCACACATATCCAAAGACCATCATGATGTGCCTGAAGCTGAAGGCGGCTGGCCTATAGTCGGCCACCTTCCTCTGTTCAGCAGCAAGGACCTGATGCACAAAAAGTTGGGCTCCATGGCCGACAAGTACGGACCAATTTTCACCATAAGATTAGGCTCTCATCGAGCAATCGTCGTGAGCAGTTGGGAAGTGGCTAAGGAGTGTTTCACTGTCCATGACAAGGCCTTCGCCGATCGACCAATGATCACCGCCACCAAACTCATGGGCTACAATGGTGCCATGTTCGGATTCGCTCCTTACGGGGAAAACTGGCGAGAGATGCGCAAGATAGCGACGATCGAGCTCCTTTCGAACCACCGGCTTGACTCGCTAAAGCACATACGAACTTTCGAGGTCGAGACAGCAATAAAAGACCTGTTCAAGGCCTGGATCGAAAAGGGTAGGCCCAGAAATGGGATCCCGGTGGAAATGAAGTCTTGGCTAGGAGATTTGATTCTCAATATATCGGTGAAAATGGTAGGAGGAAAGAGATACTGCGGTTCGAACGCTGACTGTGACGACGCCGAGGCAAAGAGGTGCCAAAGGTCAATCAGGAGGTTCTTTCATCTATTTGGAGTCGTCGTGTTGTCGGATGCGATCTCAGCTCTCGGCTGGTGGGACTTTGGTGGTTATAAACGATCGATGAACGAGACCGCAAAAGAGTTGGATGTTTTGGCTCAGGGTTGGCTAGAGGAGCACAGAAGGAAGAGATTGTCCCACCCCGGAGGCGATGGAGAGCAAGATTTCATGGATTTGATGCTGAAGGTCATCGAAGGTGTGAAGTTTTCAGATTTTGATGCCGATACAGTTGTTAAGGCAACTTGTTTGGTGAGTAATTCTTGCTTATAATGTTTTGAAACTAGAACTGTGCATAAAAGTTGCTCTGTGGTCGTGTTAATGCATTCGCTAATGCCTCTGATTTCATGAAAGCAATTTGTTGGGGTAGCAGAAAGTACAGTGCTTTTGGCAAAATCCATTTACAATTTAATGAAAATTAACTTATTTCTTGTCCATCTTATTTCCTGTCCACATTTTTTTCCAAATATAGTTTGATGCTATCTTATTTCCTGTCCACGTTTTTCCAGATATAGTTTGATCCTATGTTATTTCTGTCCACATGTTTTTCCAGTGTGATGGCATCAAGATTTTTCAATAGATCTGGACCGGTAATAGAGATACATTTAAACTTCCGGCACTTAGAGAATCATTAGGTTCGATCTAATCAATATAAATATTTAGTTGCTGTAAGAAACTTCGTAGCAAGCTGTAAGCACAGAGATGCTAGATATATTAGGATTAGTATGCTATTAAAATGGAAAGCTAAGAGATACTGCTGATTGCAAACGGGTCTTTAAACATCATTTGGTAATTCAGTCCTAGTATCTGGTAAAGAAAAATGCACCTTTTGAATATATTTATCTAAAGCAAATACCGGATGCTCATGAAAAGATATTTGTTTCTGTTGAAGGAGTGATTGGAACCATCGGATTTAGGAAAAGACAATATTGTGACTTATTGGTGCCCATCAATTTTCCTACCGAGTATAGTATTTCTTTCCTTTGCTGCACGAATGTCATATTTTGTCCTCACCATCGGTCCAGAAGAAAAGGTCACTTAACTCGAGAACATATTTAGCCAGTCAAAAGTTTGTCTCATCTGTAATAATATTCTATTGTTTTAACACAGAGACGAACTCTTGGCTGCTTTTGAAAGACACGTTGATTCTATCATTATCACCATGAGTTCTATTCCAGTAGATGGAGGGGATTAGTCAGAGATCAACAAAAATATCCAACGTATGAAGAAAATGGCACAAAGCGCCAAATAACTTCTTTTATCTCTTATCTTTACCAAAAAACAAAAAAAAAAAAATTCTTATCTCTTATATAAGAATCCATCGACTAGGAAGACCAAAAGGTTTGAACTCTTTCTTATGTTGAAAAAGTCTTACAAAAGAGAATTTGTTTGATGTGGAGCGGTTAATATTTTCTAAGTGACCTATAACTCATTAGCTTTAAGATTTTGAGTGATTTGAGTGAAAGTGGTTCAACTAATATAATGATGGGTTTGGATTTAAACTTTCTCATAACAATCTGTTCACTAAAGAAATCAAATCCACGTTTACAATAGTTCCCCATTCCACATACCATGAGATTTATATTCTTGGAAGTGGAGTAACGTTATGAATTAGGATTTAATCTAGAAGGACAAAAACATTTACCTCTTTAGAAATCATTTGAATAAAAAATTCACAAACTTAATTTAAGTTTGTCCTTCGAGATGCTATCTATGTGAAATTTCAATCCTTTGAACCTGGTTTGTTTTAAGCTCATTTACAAATACTTGTTTAAATCATCCAAATAGAAGATATGATAGATCAAAATCATACTAGATCTAATCTATATCAACAATCATCTGACATCTTCCAATCTTTGATGTTGAAGCACTTGAGTTAATCCCATTTCCTTTTGGTTATAGAACATGATAATAGCTGGGACCGACACTTTGATAGTGGGGCTCACGTGGGCGCTATCGCTGCTAGTGAACAATCGCCACGCATTGAAAAAAGCGCAACAAGAGCTGGACACCCATGTCGGCAAGAACAGGCGTGTGGAAGAGTCCGACGTGAAGAATTTGACCTACCTCCAAGCCATCGTCAAGGAAACGATGCGTTTCTATCCACCGGTTCCGATCAATGGTCTTAGAAGTTCCACGGAAGAGTGTACCTTCTCCTCCGGCTACCGCATTCCTGCAGGTACGAGGCCCTTGCATGCTGGTAGAAACCGATAGCATATAAGACCTTCATATATGGTTTGGCCTCTTTAGCATGAAAAAACATACTCTAAAGTTAAAACGATAAACCAGGCCAATTCATGAAATAAATATGCGGTCAATGTCTTTTTATAGCGTTATGAATGGATTGCGGTGTTACACAAGATAATGGTCAGGTTAAGCATAAGTCTAGAACATATCCCATCCTGATTATGTCGAAAAAATTTTTGGATTAATTTTAACTATTCAGCCTATGGTATCTTCTTTTATACAATTCATTTACATCACTATTGAGTTTGCTAATTAGTAAATTTTACAAATTCCAACTACTCACGCTAACATGATGGATATGAGTTTTATAATAATGAGTTGCGGTCTTTGTACAACTTCACAATACAAGAACCTTTTATCTCTTTCGTCTTTAAACTCGGAATTTGAAACCATCAATTGATTCAAAAGCGCAGGTCCGCTTCCCAACTTGGCAAAAGTTTCCCTGGGACTTTGACCTGCATCTTCATTACTTAATATCTGTCCAAAATTTCCCTGTCTTTGAAAAATTTTCTAAAAAAAAAGCCATTATACTGCGCCATTGCTAGGTACTCGTTTGCTGTTGAACTACTGGAAAATACAGAGGGATGAGCGCGTATGGTCCAACCCGGACAGGTTCGAGCCCGAGAGGTTCCTCACGACGCATGAGAATGTGGATGTGAGGGGTCAGAACTTCGAGCTCATCCCCTTCGGCGCGGGGAGGAGGTCATGTGCCGGAACCTCGCTGGCTCTTCACACAATGCATTTGACCCTTGCCAGCTTGTTGCAAAGTTTTGAAATCGACACGGTCTCGGGCACACCAGTGGACATGACCGAGAGCCCTGGCTTGACGAATTTGAAGGCGAGCCCGCTTGAAGTTGTGCTCATTCCACGCCTTGATCAGAAGGTTTATGAAAGAGACGAGTAAGAGAAAGTGGAGTCTCTTGACTATCGTTAGCACTTTATTATGAGGAGAGCCACAAGCTCCGTTTTCCCTTGAAAATCAGACTTGAATGTATATGTTTACACCTAAGTGGCTACTCAGGATTGCAATTAGGAACATAAAAAAGACTTCAATTATATTACATTTGAATCCATTTGCTTGATCGTTTTTAGTCATATTTTTAGTTTGCAAGTTTTCATCGCATCAATGGATTGTTTCAATATTGGTGTTGGAGAGTATTTCGGCAAAAACAATCATAGCATCCCTTTTGTGTATGAAATAGATTTACTATTTCATTTTATATAGTCATTGGACTAGGAAGAAAAACAATTAGCTGCCTTCAGGGCAAGCGAGCTATTACTTTTTTTGGGTCAAAAGTTGGAGATAGTGTTGAAGTAATTTCCAAAAGAACAATGCTATAATTTAGTCAAAACTAAAAAATATTGCATAATTCATTCTAAACTAGCAAAACGCATGCGCGTTGCACATGTGTAAGGCTCTGTTTCTTTAGTGAAAGTTGGTTGTTAGTTTATTTTACATTCTTCTTTTTAATTTTTAGTTGGACACATTAAATGTTGATGGACATTCTTCGTATTGCTTTACAAAGTTCATGGAAATTGTTCTATTTTCTGTTCAATGAGTCCAAACATCCATTTATCTGATATTTTTCAGTCATATCAACAACATAAAGCCTCAGGTAATTAGCATTCCCACCAAATGTAACTTAATTGTTCAGATACTTTTTATTTATCTCATTTTCTTAGTAAAGGAATATTTGGAAACATGCTTTTCCTTGACGAGTTTTTCGAAATCAGAAGTAATTTTTCTTGTTGATTTGCTAGTATTATGCATTTACAATCTTATTATTCATTTATGTTTTTTTTCTTTTAATTACTAAATTTTCTTAAATTTTATCAGCTTTTAATTATGTTTCTTAAATTCTATTTAAATTTGCCATCTCTTACATAAAATTCCTAATCCCAAATTCAAGCAATTTAGTGGCTTTCGATTAAGTTATCAATGAATTTTGGGTTACCGACTTTTATTTGAGTTGATTACCAATATTTCATAGATTAATTTTCAAATTTTATATTAGGTTGCTTAATTGAGAAAAAAAATTGCCATGTCACTCAGATAAAACATGGTTATTTTATATAACAATTAGTAATTTTAAGGCTTCTAAGAAAGGTAAATAATATCTAGAGAAAAGAAAGAATCTTTTTTTGGTGAAAGATAGAGAATTTTAGAAACATTGGCTGTAGATCACAATCAAACAAAAACTCATTTTACTATAGGAGGACAAGTAGTATAACTTGAAAAAGATTTGAACTTCAAGCATGATATATTTTTGTAAATGTAAATTTTCTTCTTTGTATAGAGTGACGGTACTTTGTTGCATGATCCATAAAACTCTACACTTTTATAGCTATGTTGTTACTTCTATGTATATGCAAAAATTATTTTGACATGTATATTAATAGACAGTGTAATTTTTTAATCACTTAATGTATCGAAAATTATACATTAGACACAATTGCGCAATGTCTCATTAATTATAGAGCAACAGTACTTTTTCACAAATTATAAATAGTGTAATTTGTATAGAGCAATGTTACTTTGTCGCATGATCCTTAAAACTCTACACTTTTATAGCTATGTTTTTACTTCTATCTATCTGCAAAATTATTATGGCATGTAAAATAATAGACACTGTACACTTTTTGATCACTTAATGTATCGAAAATTATACATTAGAGGCAATTGCACAATGTCTCATTAATATTAAGTCAATGTGGAGGCACGGATAGAGCCAAACTTTCACGAGTCGCGAGGATAAGAATTTATTTTTGCTGCAGCAAAATGCGCAGGGGTCTTTCTAGTTACCAATGAAAAGAGAGAGCTTGAGTCAACGCGAGAGGGGAAGAACTTGGGACTTGACACCTCCTCGGTTTCTGGTCAAGTCCGTGACCGCAAAACTAGTATGACAATGACAATGGGCGGAGTCTTTCAGATCCTGCAACACGCAGGGCATCAGTTTTGACGTTAAACAGCTGAAGCAGCCAATTGACTCATGGCTGATGTTGCCTTGCGCTTCACAGTATTTGTCTTTCCTTCTCTTGGAATACGACGAAATTATAAAGAAGGATACAAAACCTCCTTCATCATGCACTGCAACTCACCAGACCTTCTCTTTCAAACACACACATACGCGAACGTAAACTCTTAAGAGATGGTGGGAGGAAGACACTTTGAGTCCCAGACTCCGCATTTCTTCAAGATTATTCTTTCTGATGCCCTTCAAAATGGAAGACTCGTAATCTCTCTCTCTCTCTCTCTCTCTCTCTCTCTTAAAGGGTCTTTGCATGGAATGATCTTCATTTCTTCAACCATCGCACAATTTAAGTATGCAACATGACTTAGTCACCCAATTTCAGTTAAATATTTTGTCTTTTAGGGTTAGCACTTGTCACAGGAATTTTATGCTTCCATGCTCATCATGCAACAGGGAATTCCAAAGAAATTCGTGAGAAAATATGGGAGCAATCTGTCGGACTTGGTCTTCCTCCAGCTACCCAGTGGTCAGGCTTGGGAAGTGGAACTGGTGAGGAGAACCGACGGCGTTTGGCTCCGAAGGGGATGGCCAGACTTCGTGAAGCACTACGCCATCAAGCATGGTCATTTCCTAGTGTTCAGATACGAAGGAGGCTCTGCGTTTCGCGTGGTCATATTCGACTAGAGTTCTTCGGAGATTAAATACCCCATTATTACTGAATTGCCAAAAAGGGAAGAAAATGAAGGGGACACGTTAGTTGAGGTATTTGAGGATCATTTTGATCGGCCACTCCGAATCCAAAGTAAAGAGCTGCCTTCATTAACATTATTATCTCCACCTTCGAAGAAGAAAAAAACAAACGAGTGCTTGAATAAGCAGGCAGTTGGATGTAGCTCATGACTTTGCACTTTTTATTTGAACATTATGAAGCAATTTTAACATTTTTGTAGTAACAAAAGTTTTATCTTAATGCACGGGATTTACCTACTAAATGATCTGCTAGATGATTAGTCAGCGTTTAAGCAAGTGGAACATACACAACGTATGTTGTCTTATAGAAGTCTGTCAAAGGTTGTAGCAAAGGTTGACACAGAGCTACGCCATAGCTAATATAGTTCCAGTTATAACAGTATTTCAGGGTGACAAAGCAATTCCTGCAACCAAAAGGTGCTATAACTAACTCATCTCTAACCGATCCTTAATATGTTGTATTCATATGTTTGAAATTGCAGGTGGTGCAGGCAATATCGTCTGCGATGTCAATGCAGGCCTCAATTCTAGCTGCTGGAAAAGGGAACGTCCCTTCAGAGGCGGTGAAAAATCTGAGGCCTTAAAAAGAGCTGCTTCTTTCCAATCTCCAAATCCGTTCTTCCTGACTTTGATGCAACCATCTCTCATTCGCCACTCTCTGGTAAGGGGAATAAAATCAGTAGGTTCTAGCGAATGCCAAAGAGTCAAGAGCTATATTGGAATCATCATTTGATTTTAACAGTGGCATTAAGATTCTTTACTAATACGTATCAACTAATAAACGATGCAACAAATGCTGATGGAAAGTAAAATCATGGTTAGTTTGGTTAAAAATACGATGTGGTTTTGCCGTCATAAATGAGTTTAGGCGACTAAAGTCTTTCTCCACTGTTATTATGTTGCTCACCATTCAAAAGTTGTCAGTGAGATGCTCTGAGGTTAAAATTCTTGGGTGGTCTTGAGGAGAACAGTCAGGTCTATATTGGTCATTCGTTTGCTACATAATACTGCTATTGAGGAAAATGGCCTAACTTATTTAAGCACTCATACTATTTCTTGTACCAATTTTTAAAAATCAGCCTTAACATATCTAGCATTACTCAAAATATATGAAAAATTTCCATTGCCATATCCTTCATAGAAGTATTTCGACTTCTTTCCATGTTCCAGAATGCACCGGCTAAGTTTTTCATGAAGCATATTCCCTGTTATAGAAGCGGTGGAGACATAGATTTATATGTATCCGATGAGAGATTTTGGTTGGCCTGGTACAAGTTTGGAATATACGGCCGAAAAACACAAGTCAAAATCAACGGTGGCTGGAAACTTTTTGTGCAAGACAATAATCTCAAGGTGGGTGATGTTCGTGTGTTTGAACTGTCACGCCCCGAACCTCGAGCGCGCCAACATCCCACCATGGTCATGCAATTGCGACATTCCCAGGTAGTGTCGCCGACCCCATTAAATTTATTATTGCGCAAGCGGAACGTATTATAAACCCCTGACAATGAAATACGGGATAGAAAAGCAGAAAGCAAAATCACAACCAATCACTTACACAAACCAACAGAGTTACAGACCGACTCTTAAAAATGAACTGTCCTACGACCTACAAGTCGGACACGTTCTCCAATCTTATAGCTTCACATCTGCAACTCCTCAAGGCCAACCAAAGCTATCTGGCTGTTCCGTCCACTAGGGATCTGAAATTTTAATCCCACAACCGGGATGAGATAATGTCTCAGCAAGTTCAACCCCTTAAACCCCTATTAGAAAGAAAATACGCCCAAGGGTGGCCTAGCCACATCACACAGAGAACTTACCTCGCCTCAATTCCTTCCTGCAGGTTAGCACAATTCAAATCGCTCAATCACATATAGTAATAGAAACTTAAACAACCGAAACGTATTCACTTTCATATAACCAACAACCACGGGGGTTCTGATTATAAGACTAAATTGTTATGACACGTCCCATTCCATGCCGCACAATTCCGTCCCATAATCCGACCCATCAACAACACTCAACATGCATTCCAATTGTCATTCACTGCCAAACAAGGGCATAGCTTACTCGCAGTTCAGCTATCTACTGACATATAACCAGGCATTGCCTCCCCACCTTGGAGCGCGGCTTCGTCAGTACATCGACGGCATTCCCGAAGGAGCATGGGTCTAGTTGGCCTAGCCTCTACTGCGACCCGAGCCACGTCACTCTCTTGACGGCATTTCTAGAAGAACAAAGGTCCAGTCGGCCTAGCCACTACTGCGACCCAAGCCACGTCACTCTCTTGACGGCATTTCTAGCAGAATAAGGATCCAGTCCGCCTAGCCACTACTGCGACTCGAGCCTTTCAACTAGCACACGATAATTCAATACCGATCCCTGGATACTTACATTTCACTCACATAATCCAATTACGATATTAACCATTAACAATCCAACTTCAATGCCGAACTCGACACTTGGGATTTTCTAAATAAAATCCATACTTTTCACAATCCACACTCAATTTATAATATACAATCACCAATTTCAAAATCTGACTACACAGCAGCGACCGCACGAAATTCTGAAAATTTAGGGTCTTGATAAAATTTTCGGAATTTAATAAATAATTAAATAATAATATTTTAATAATTTCGAATAATAATATGTTATTAAATTATTTAATAATTTCGGAATATCTAAATAAATCAAAAGTAAATTCCTTTATGTCACATCAAAGCTTATATTAATATAAACACTCACTTAACCTTAAATTAAACACAATTTAAGTTAATCAAACACATTAATATAATCTACACTTAAATAAATTAAACTAACCACCTAATAACACTTAACATAAACTAAGCACCCTAAAGCATCATTAACCCTCTAATCAAGGTTTAGTGAGTTGGATTAGCGAGCCGAGCGGACCAAAACGACGGGGACGCCGAGGAGAACAACTTTCCTCAAAGCGGGCCGAGCATCCAAGCTCGGGAAGGCGGCCAATACGGGCCAAAACTCCGCTGCAATACCCATTTTTGCAGCCACTGATTTGGGGCAGGAGGAGGCGGATCCGGTGCCGGAATGGGCGGAGGAACGGCGGAGAAGAGGGGCGGCAGCTCGGGCGAAGCTCCGGCGAGGTTGACAATGGCTGGCGGCGGTCGATTCGTGGCTTGAGCTAGCCGAACAGCCCCCGAAACGCACGAGCAAAGGCTCACGGAGACGACTGGGTGTCGGGCGAACATGGGCAAGCGCGAGCAGCGGCGAAGCGTGAGACGGCGAGCGGTCCTACGGCGTGCGACGGCGACAGAGGACGACGGCGGCAAGGACTGGCTACTGCTTAGGCGTTCTCAGATCTGCCGGGGACGCGGGCTGAGGCGGAGTGGGGAGGGGAGCTGACCGGTAAACGAGCGCGGGTGGCACAGGGCGGCGGCGACGACGAGCGGATGGGCAAAGGCGTGAGGTCCGGCGGCTTCTCCGGCTTCGCTGGTTGCTGGGTTTCAAACGGCAAGAAGAAATCGGGGAGAGAGGGAGCCGACGGGAGGAGGAAGAAGAGAGGGAGGAGAGAGAAAGGAGGGGGCCCTTTTCTTTTTCTTTTTCTTTTTCTTTTTCTTTTTCTTTTTCTTTAATCCACAAAAAGGCCCACCATGACCTCATGCATGACATCGCACTCCACTATCTCCCACAACCTTATTCCAATAGGTCTATTTTATTTTTCCACCGGGGCATGAAACTTTGTACATCAATTCCTTCAATTCTCTCCCAATTGAATTAAATTGAAGTCCATAAAATTAATCCAATGTCACCACACTTCAATTAACATCTTCACTTGTCCATAGAACCAACTTAAGTCCTAATAGCAATACCAAAGGCGGGCCTACTAATTTCTCGAGCCAAATTAGTCATTCTCTGATTATTTTGCTGAAAAACTCGGCTTGCATTAACAGTTTTCCGAAGATTAATCAATGTTCCTAAAATGATTTGTGACACACCCAAACTTCCAATTTCTGAATTCGATCTCAATTTCACGGTTAATTTCACTTTGGCACGATACTAGCGCGGCCCAACCTACTGGGTAGCCTTTAGAAATTTTTATGCATTTGACCTGTGGTTGATCATCTCAAGCCACAATGTACATCTTTGAAACATTGACGATTTTCGGTTGTCAAGGTAATCTCAAGGTTTCAAATACGAACACAGGGTACCCAATCGACAGAAAAGTCGGTCTAGTGCTGATCGACAAGAATTGTGCGATCTGGTGGAATCACCCACACTCGATCGCATGCCTCTGTCGAGCCGACCTATCTCCGATCTCTAATCGATTTTAATTGTGCCGTAATGACCATTGCAGATTAGCTCGGTCGAAAGGTCGTTTCCTGGTCAAATTCTCGAGTCTGATGCATTAGAAACTCTTAACAGCTTTACCCGATAGATTAGTTTTTACATGAGTGGCCGACTCACGGAAAAGAACTATATGCGTGCCAACGAAATGCCCATCTCAATTTATTGAAAATAGAATTGGAAAATCGGGATGTCACAACTGACGAGGAAGGTTGGCCAAGTTTCATTCAGAGTTGTCATCTTCCGAGCCAACCATGATGCAATTGAACTCGGTAGGTGACAAACAATTTGCACATTAAATTTGTTTTATTGATCATCTAATGATTTAGAGGGTGTTTATGCAATTACCAAGTTGTGGAACTAATTTGTTTAGTCCAGCTTGGATAACTTTTTAACAAAACTCTCTTCAGCCCCAAATGGCCACGATCCATTATGGTCTTTATGATTTTTGGATTTTAATGTGCCACCCTTGTTTTCCTTTTTGCCTCTATGGGCGAGATCAGTTCAAACAAAAGAAGCTTCCCAACTCAAGCTCCAAAAAAGGTCGGGCGAACCTGTTGCATCCGAGTATGACCAGGCCAAAAACCAAGAACCCGCCTCTCATGATCAATCTGCAGACAAAAGTTTTGAGCTTGAACCAGGTAAAAAAGCTTAAGATCCAAATGTAGAAGATTAACATAGCAGAAAACAATATGTAGACTGTCTTCACTATGATGCTTTGGTCTAATATTCAGCCATGCAAATGATCACACTCCCCAAAGCATGCAGTGACGGCCATGGGGAAGGCACCGGCGGAAAATTTTCTCTTGCTGGTTTAACATCTATTGAAGCTGCAAGCAAGTTTCGCACGAACTTCCCATCTTTCCGAGTAGTCATTTGCCCGAAACACTTGCGCAGATCTACTCCGGTTAGTGACAATAGCAAGTACATTTGTTTTATTAGTAAACACATGCCATGTATATAAAAGAACAAGTTCTTTCGAAATTGCAAGCCAAGTTTCACCCGAACTGTCCATCATCCCAAAAAACTGAATAGTCATTTGCCCCAAACACTTGCGTAGATGTACTCCAGTTTATTTTGTTTACTAAGTGGACCAAATAGAGCTGATCTCATAGCCTTTCGTGGATTTCAATTTATCTAACACACAGATGGTCTCCTCCCAGATTGTACCGGCTGGCTTCGTTAGGAGGTACTTAGAACACAGCCACTTAAAGGGGACTCTGAGAGTTGGCCACAGGACATGGTCTGTCAAGCTTCGCATTTATCCCCAGCCCAACTCCAAAAGCTTCAAGGGTAAAATCTCTGCGGGGTGGTTCAATTTCGCAAGGGACAATGCTCTTCAAGTAGGAGATATCTGCATATTTGAGCTCCTCGATTCAGACCTCATAGTCCTCAAAGTCTCCATCTTCAGGTACAGCATCGATTAAGTTACACTGATGATGATGACTGGTCGACCCTCTCATGCAGCGTCCCGGGAATGTAAGTCTGCTGCTGTTTGGACATGGTAGTATACATACCATGAGAATATGCGTCTAAGTTCTTTCCATATGCCGATGGGTTGCACATTTTTTTACCATGAAATGTATCTTGAATGCTAAGTTCCTAGGCCTGTGCAACAGAGTGCTTGACCTGGCATTGTTTGCAGATGGATTGCATTTGAACTGCGTTGCCATAATGGTCGGCAAAATTCTGCCTGCTTACTAGTTGTGGGATAATTGTTTTAGATATACGTACATCGATTATATATGCATGATCTAGAGATTTCGATATGTTCAACTGTGAGGAAAAAGTATGTGCCAACTATTTCACGATTAGTAGATATCAGAAGTATTTACGTAAATAATGTCACATGCTTCAAATTCAGTCAAATCAAAAGCTATTAATAATTAAATAAAATAAAATAAAAATACAACAATCGAAACTTAGAATTGTCAAACCTAAAGCCCAAAAACACTTATAAAAGTACAATGAGTTTTGTTAACTTGATATTCCTAAAATTGCCCTTTCCAAGGTTTATTCGGTGGTCCACCTTTCTTTCTGACACCACCATAGAAAAAAGATGCCTAATGAAACAACAAGAACTTGTAACAACTGACCGTGCCATCTCCTCGTTAGGGTTCTCTTCTCTCCCTCTTATCTTCGCACAACTTTCTTCTTCAGTCTCGATGGAGGAGAAGATTGATCTCTCCCTCCCCTTCATTTTTCCTTTTTTTTTAGCTGATTTGGTTCTGTCTTTTTCTTTTCTTTTTTTCCTTTCTTGATTTTCCTCTTGTTTTGGGGTGCTTTTCTCTTCTGACTTAGTCTAGATCTAGACGTTTTTCTCTCCCATTATGAGAAGGTTTCTATCACAATCTAGTTTAGATTTGGGATTTTTTGAGTATATGATTTTGAGGTTTCGCTTTCCTCGGGTATTGTTGGTGAACAAGTCTAGTTTCAAAGGATATCAAAGGAGTTATGTAAAGGTTTTGCTCTCATAGGTGTCAAATCTATGAGCATTCAACCTTGTTACTCTGAACGGTGATGATGTTGGGAACGCTGAATTTAAGTGCACATAGCCAAAAAATAAAACCAAAATAACATATGAAAATCTCAGTGTGTGCACATTACTTAAGACAGATTCGGTGATCTTTAAGCTTGTAATAATGTGATACATCTTATTTGGAGTTTTTTTTTTTTTAAAGGATTTATATGGGATTTGTTTTGGTTTATAGTTGGACTACGTTTCTTAATTGTATATCCCTGAAATTAAATGAAATATTAAAAAAAAAAAAAAAAAAACAACAACAACAATGGGAATGCTAAGCCTCAACAAAGTGAGCACCGTGCGAATCGCTATTTTTGCACCCCATGTAAAAGTTGACATCCTACAGAAGCAATGCGATTTGCTCTTTCAATCGGGTGGCTAGCCGAATTGGCCTTTCTTGACCATAATAAGTTTGTAAATTTCGATAACTGATCGATTTCCAAAACTTTCGATTTCTCTCCACTGTGAGTTTGACTTGTGTGTCGGGCGAAATAATCACTTCAATTTCATTTTAACTCATATTCGGTCGTACGACAGCAATAGTTTGGCTCAGAAATTGTTCAATTCTCTCTTCGGGCAAAAAAGAGAAAATGATAAAAAAAAAAAAAACAAAAATTGATATCAAACTTGCAGTTTGCAACTCAGTAACCATTACCTACTCATTTTCATATCCATTTACAGTTTATCGCATCACTCAAAGCACTACTTTTACGTACTGATTCTCATTCTACTAGCATTATTCTTCTCTCAAATCAACCAAAATGACAAGAATTGGTTCTGTTGTATTGCAAACAAACAAAAATACCGACATCAACGGAAAAAAATTAGAAACAAAAAGATTCAATTGTTTTCGCTTCACAATCTTTGTATGTGTAGAATTATTGACCCAACAGCTTAAGGCAGGACCAGTAGTCTCCTAATGTTCTATACTATTCTTTTCTTTTCTTTTTTGGCGATTGTGCAATGAATCCTAACCAGGAGCATTTCTTGTACAAATAATTCATCCATTGAATCTCGGTTTTGGAGAGGGGTCCAACCTTCGACTGGCGTTGATGAAGGGTGTCAATTGCTGGAAATGAAATCTAACCCTCTTTGTTCTCATGCAGCCATCCTTGCTTCGACTCATATGTGTTTTGGTGAGAAATATAACCACATAAAGCTCTAGAAACATTGTCGTCCTATGAAATGTTGTGAAAGGTTCGGTGGGTTTAAAATTATTTTGTCTTTCAATGGCTGGGAAACGAAACCATTTTTTAAAGATTAAGAACTATATTTTCGTGAGAGTTTAGAGATAGTGGTCCATATGGGGAAATTACCAAAAAAATATTAGACATATTGTAATTGTGTCAATTCAATCTATTGAGCTAATTTTGGCTGGTTAGCCCTCACATGGATGCCGGCTAACGTTGATGTGGACAATCTTTATAATATTTTATTTTTTCGAATTATCTTTTGTTTCCTTTTCTTCCTTCCTTCATTCCTTCTTTGTTCCCCACTATGGCTAGAGAGTCACCTACTGGAGCTTGCCAGCCACTGGATGAGGGCCACGAAACCCTTGTCAACCATTGATGAGGGTCGTAGCCCTCTCTTGGCCTTGCCCAGATGTGGGCAAGGCCATAGTGGCCATGGGTGTAGGCAACCTCACCCGTGGCTAGCATGGTTGGCCTTTCCCCTACAAAACTAGGGTACTCATGATTTTCAGTAGCATAGAAGAAAATTGGAAGCAAACAATAGGCAAAGGAGGCATAGATTTTTGACCTTTGATTGTGCCCAAGTGCAAAAGTGTAGTGAAGTAAGGCAAGCTAGCCACGTGCCAATTTTTGGCTACCATGGCGTCACTAGCCACAGGCAAGGCCACCTTCACTTGCGATTGATGAGGCCGAGTGAAGGCTGCAACACTCGCTAGCCACAAGTGAGCTCTGACGTCCCTTACTAATTATAGTGGGACACAAAGAAGAATGGAAAGAAGAAAAAAAAAGGAAAAAGAAAAATAAAAGAAAAATAAATAAATAAATTGAAAAAAATTAAATACTATTAAAATTTGTATATATCAACATCAACCAAATGGCAAGCACTGGCTACGTCATTAATGTTATAAAAATTTGTTGTCCTATAAAATGTTGTAAAAAGTTTGTTGGGTCAAAACTATTTCGATTTCTCAATAGCTGGGAAGTCAAACCATTTTTTTAAGATTAAGAGCTATATTTTCGTCAGATTTTTTAGATAGTGGTCAATATCTATATAGCAATAATTATTGTAAGCTGTATACACACCAAAAGAGGTTATATTCATTCCACCCACTTAAGTCAAAAACCACAATTTAAATCAATGCATGACTCATACATTAAAAGGGACAAAACAACCACCCCAAAGATTCCAATATCATCACATGGATTAATATCTATGGACTTTAGATCAAGTAGTTTTCTCTTTGATGCTAACCTTTGTCCCCTTTATTGCTTGTGCGTCCAAGCGATGCCACAATTGGGAATCAGTTTGCAAGTCAGTAAACGCTTTTGTTTCTAGTCATGTATAGTGTTCTCAACTTTGTTCACCATGCGACAATCATAGAACCTTTAACAATTTTCCACAAGTTTTCCTTAAAAGTAAGTCTTTGTCATGTACTGTCTAATTGCCCTATAGAGATAAGATTTCTCTTAATTCGAGGAACAAATATGACATCCTGCACTACCATTGATAGCAGTTACTATTAGTAGTTTTTGTGGGAACTTTACCCTTCTCCATAATATTTATTCATCGTTAGCAAGATAAATTTTTCCAAACTTTGAACAACAAAATTGTGCAATAATTTTCTACATGAAGTAGAGTGAAAATAATTCACTTGAGTCTAAAATCCAGGATTCAATTAAACTGTTAACACTAAAAATCGAAGCATCATAAGCAAGGGTCTCTTCAAAAGTTGCATTTACAAATTTCTCCTCCACTTGATTTTGATATTGAATTTTCTTCTCTGGGATTCTACAATCTCCTCTCAAATGATTGTCGCGACCTACCTCTTAGGGGGGGGGGGGGGGGAATAGATTTAAGAATATTGCCTAAAGGACGGACCTAAGACCCATAATTAGGCACAGATTCTCCTAAGTCCATACCTCACGTGACATTGAAATATTCTTAAGAATTTCACCATAAAGAGTTGTCACTAGCCTATTGGGGTCAGCGAGAAACCAAGTGAGGCATGAGATACTTCTTACGTAACTAGAGAATCTAGGGTCATGGACTTGTTTATACTAATTAATCAATTAGTGCCATTTCGGTACCTAATCTTATTCATTTTTGTAAAAAAAAAAAATATTTTTGTTAAGTAGTTTGTATTAACTTTAGACCAGTCCACTAACATGTGAGGTGATCATGCAGATGCGCAATCATTAAAATAACAATTAGCAACCAAGGAAAGCATTAAATAAACTACAAGACAAAATGAGCACCTAATACTGATAAATAAGAAAAATACCATTCCTAACTAGGCCAATGGTAATCAACAATCGATATAATGAAAGCGCTCAATCAATTGATAATTCACCTAAAAATGACACTGACACCCTACCGTATATCCCTAGGAGTTTGTCCAATTTCAAACACGATTTTTTATCAAAGATTTTCACACATTTTAATTGAAAACAATTCAAAATCAAATTTTTATGTCTTTACAAATTTGTTGTTGCTGTTGTTATTTTTAATATTTTAATATTTGATTTAAAAAAATAAGTTTTTAATTTGGAAAATATTGACCTGGGCTGTTGTGGACTTTCAGGTCGAACCATGGACGCCAAAGGCCTAGAAAAGGAATGGGCTTACTGAAATCAAGCCCAATCCAGCCACTACAAGACCAACTCCAGGACCACTCAGCTGAAAGCAAACCCAATCAAGCTGAATTAAGGACAACACTGACTAGGGGTGATCGGGTCTAGGGTGGGTAGGGTCTAGACCTGGACCCTGTTCCCGACCCTGTTATAACCGGTTCTCTTTTTTTGGACCCTGTTCCCTACCCTATTTGCATTGGACCCTGTTCTCGGCTCATCCTGTTTTTCCGGTCCGGGAACAAGGTTAACCCTGTTTATATTGGAACCTGTTTTACAAAATTTTTCTGTCATCTCCAACTTTTTTTCCCTGGAGAAGAACTCCAACACGTAACTCACTGCCAAGAACACCACTAACTACTTCCATAATTTCCTTCTGCACACAGACAGAATAATTTAAAGAACAGAGAATTGACAGGAAATTTGTAGAGAAATCCCCAGACAAGGAGCCAAATCCAAGCCATCAAGAGAAAAGTTAGTCTATGGTTCAAAAGACTAAGAAGAAGTAAAATGACAAACCACTCATCCTACACACCTTTCTTCATACTGTGAACAAAATAGGGGAAATGCACAGAGAGAGTCAGAGTGGAGACCCTAAACACACTCGCAGAATAGCCTCTGCAATCAGCTATGCAAGATGGCCAAGCAATATATTGTGGTATAATCTGAAGAAAATGATGGCCAATATACCTTGAATGAGCCAATAGTAGCTGTTTCTGGAATTTTACCTCCGGCACGGTGAAAGACTCAATTCAAAGCTTCACTAAATATAAAAAAAAATAGCGTTTATAAGCAAAATGGATTAGCCTACAAAACCACAAGTAGTACACGACGTCTTTCCAAAAGCTCCATTACCATGGGAATCTGTAGATTGGTACGACAAATGTCGACCTGATGCTGGAGGGGATGGCCGTTTGGCTGCAAGAGGACCAAATTTGCATAAAAAAGACTTAGACAGGATTCTATGTCAAAAAGGCAAAAGAAAAACAAACTAGAAAGGAACTATTGCATTTTTTCTGAAACTAACCAGAAACATCTCCATCATTATGCTTCTCAGGTGGATAGACAGTGGCGTTGCTACTGATTTCCTTGTCAGAATACGACTCAAAGTCAATATCAAAAAATTTTCTCTTCTTGAAAGGATAGTTCCTCTGAGATCCTTGGCGTTTATAATAACTACTCTTATCTTTGTAATCAGCCTTGAAATTTACACTTGCCCCCATGAACTAAAATTACATTAACAGATCCAAAACCCCCTAATGGAAATACAAGATTGCACGCAGCAACAAACCTGTCACGAAACTACCGATTGGGTTTTGACGACTCGCATAAGGTAACATCAAAGAAAAATACCGATGGATGGTTAGAAAAATGTCAAGACTTGAAATTCAAGAATGGAAAAGCAGAATTACGAGTAATTCCCAGTTTGGAGAAAGGTACGAGGAGAGGGGAAAAGAAAACCGCTTAAACCATCACAAAACCCTCATGCAGAGCAAGGAATCGCCAACATTGGTTCTCCGACGGATCCGAAAGCCGCTCGAATCTTTGAACAAGGTGGAAACAAGGAGATCCAGAACACTCATCGAACGCTGTCACGTTTGTGTCCGAGGCCGACGGCGCCGGGGTGGCAAGGATGGTCGGGACCAGGTGGGCGAGCGAAGGCAGCGTTGGCAGTGGGATCGGTGGAGTGAGAGGTTGAGAGCGACGAGCGGCGTGAGAGTAAAGACTAAAGATAGAAAGAAACAACTAGGGTTTTGGTCTTTTGGAATTTTGGGGCCCAAAAACCGGTTCTCAAACCAGTTCCTGAACCGGTCCAGTCGATCCGGTTCCCGGGTGGGTATTCCCTCGGAACCCCCGGACTGGTTCAAACAAGGTCTGAACTTTGGGAACCGGTTCCTGGACCGATTTCAACCGGAACCGGTTCCCGACCCTGTTCCGGGTGGGCCGAACCAAGAACCAGGTTGACCCGGTCCGGTTGCACACTTCTAACATTGACTGCTCCTGTAATAAAAACTAAGCCCAAATTCACCGAAAAAAAAAAAAAAAAACAATCCGAGGCCAAGGCTCGCTAAAACCTAAATGAGCCCAAAGTCTACTTCTCTTGGATGCTCCCTCCTCACCGATTCTCCAATCCCAGAACTGCTCAAGATCACAGATCAAGATCATCCCATAAAGCGCTGGCACTTCAACCACAATCCGAACCCATTCTATCCCGAGTCCAATAATGATACACTTCACCATCAAGAGTCTTCGGTCCATTCCCTCACCAACCTTTTCCGACACAACACCGCAGAAGCACCGAACAAGACTCGAGAAGAAAAGAAGTAAAGCCTATTGAGCCATGGCGACAAAAACAACAAAAAAGAAACACAAACGTGAGTTGAGGTTAATGATGGATTACCGTCAAGTGATTCCCATCATTACACATTCGAAGCAAGTCGAAATCGGAGGTAAATCTACACGAACTTGGTTCGAACGCTTTGTCGAGCACGTGTGACGCACAGTGGATTGAAGAGAGCACGTTAAGCAAATTGCAAAACTCGATCCCGCATCCAGACTTCAAACATGCTCGTAATCAGAAATAAAGGCGCAGTAAAAGCCCCGCACGCATATGGATTAACAAAAAAGAACGAGTCTCATGGTCAAAACCAACAAACGGAATTCATGTTTCCTTCAGGCATTTTGACAAACAGTCGGCATATGCTACTGAGTGAGGGGTTCCCGGCCCAAACGAGGACTCGAACCTACGCCGGCGACCTCAACGCATGACATCCAGGGATACCGGCACAAATTTCAAGGGCGACGTGACCCGGAGCTCGCGCGAGCCGAACGGCCGCGAGCGTCGGCCCGACGTCGCCTAAAACGGGGCAGAAGCAGGGGACTTGCGGTATATAGGAAAAAAAACAGGGCAGTCGCAGCAGTGGCCCTACCCGGCTCGACGGCGACGTATGGAGGGCGAACTCGATAGGTCGGACTACGTCCGGTAGCCTCGCAGGCCTCCGAACCGGTATCCGCGGGAAGCCGACGCAACTCGACACAAATGACAAAGAAACGCTCGAGACCTACCGTAAGGAGAGGCGCGTGTCGGCAAGGGTCGACGCCCAAGTTCCAAGCACGATGGCTACCGGGGGAAGCCCTTCACTCACGGCCTCACCCTCTCTACTTCTCGCTCTCGCTCGAATCTCCCCCGAGGCTCTCTCCCTCTTCCCCTCTGTCCGGTTCTGTCCACTCTCCCTTCTCTGCGGTGCGTTCCTGGTGCCTTCTCTTCCCCTGCGGTGCCGTCTCCTTCTCCCTTCTGCTCTTCCTTTCGGCTCCGCTGCTGCTCTGCTCTGCTCTCTGCTCCCATCCTCTGCTGCTGCTCCAGTCTTTTCCTGTGCTGCTTTTCCTTTCCCTGCAGGTCTACGCGCGAAGGTGGCTGGAGGAGGGAGAAGGCTAGCGCGGGCCGGGCCGAAGGGGAAACGTCTTGGGCCGCGAGAGAAAAGGAAAATAGGAGAAAAGGGGCCCGGGCCCAGCACGGGGGGAAAGGCAAGAGAGACGGGCCGGGCCAAGGCCGGATCCGGCCCGACCCGACCCCTACGCGTTTTTTTTTTCTTTTTAAAAAAATAGGAGTCAACAATGATCTTTTACTTCGTTATTTCTATAAATAATTTCACCACAAGATCTCGACTTGCTTCTCCCTATAGATTTCGATCTACCATGGTTTTGATTTTGACCTAGTTGATTGATTCTCCCTTCACCTCAAATATTCAAGGTAGTGCCCAAAGATTCACCCAACTTTCTTGTGCAAATATCCTCACCAAGAATCAAATCTTAGATTTTCTAAAACTTCAACTTTTTCTTAACTAGACAAACTATTAATTATAGTCATAGTTGCACTCAAATTTTCAGGTAGAGAAGATAACAAAATCAAAGCTCTTATCTTATTGTTAAATTTGATTTTCTTCAAACTAAATTAAGTCATGATCACGTTGAATTGTTAATAAGATAAATCACAAAAGCACATTCGTCCATCTTTAGATTAAAAAAATGATGCACTAAACATACTTTATTTGATGCAAATGGCTTCTTGTATATGTTGGACAATGCCCTCATTGATACCAATGGATAGGTTTCAAGTGGAACCTACACCAATCTTGGAACTTCCCACCTCTACCAAAAATTCAGATAAAGACCAGGAGTAAGAGCACTTCATCTAGAATATATTATGTCCATTGGACTCAAAATTCCAGAGTAATTTTTTTCCACTAGAAACTACCAGGAAAGCGGCAACTCTACTCTTAAAAGGAAATTTTTCCAGATAAACTCTGCTGCTATACTTCAGGAATCGTTCATCATGCCGATTCTCATTGAATTGCTGATAATTTTGATCTCAACCTTGGCCCTGCTATTGCCCATCTTTCTCTACCGATCACACATATCCAAAGATCATCATGATGTGCCTGAAGCCGAAGGCGGCTGGCCTATAGTCGGCCACCTTCCTCTGTTCAGCAGCAAGGACCTGATGCACAAAAAGTTGGGCTCCATGGCCGACAAGTACGGACCAATTTTCACCATAAGATTAGGCTCTCATCGAGCAATCGTCGTGAGCAGTTGGGAAGTGGCTAAGGAGTGTTTCACTGTCCATGACAAAACCTTCGCCGATCGACCAATGATCACCGCCACCAAACTCATGGGCTACAATGGTGCCATGTTCGGATTCGCTCCTTACGGGGAATACTGGCGAGAGATGCGCAAGATAGCGACGATCGAGCTCCTTTCGAACCACCGGCTTGACTCACTAAAGCACATACGAGCTTTCGAGGTCGAGACAGCAATAAAAGACCTGTTCAAGGCCTGGATCGAAAAGGGTAGGCCCAGAAATGGGATCCTGGTGGAAATGAAGTCTTGGCTAGGAGATTTGATTCTCAATATATCGGTGAAAATGGTAGGAGGAAAGAGATACTGCGGTTCGAACGCTGACTGTGACGACGCCGAGGCAAAGAGGTGCCAAAGGTCAATCAGGAGGTTCTTTGATCTATTTGGAGTCGTCGTGTTGTCGGATGCGATCTCAGGTCTCGGCTGGTTGGACTGTGGTGGTTATAAACGATCGATGAACGAGACCGCAAAAGAGTTGGATGTTTTGGCTCAGGGGTGGCTAGAGGAGCACAGAAGGAAGAGATTGTCCCACCCCGGAGGCGATGGAGAGCAAGATTTCATGGATTTGATGCTGAAGGTCATCGAAGGAGTGAAGTTTTCAGATTTTGATGCCGATACAGTTGTTAAGGCAACTTGTTTGGTGAGTAATTCTTGCTTATAATGTTTTGAAACTAGAACTGTGCATAAAAGTCGCTCTGTGGTCGTGCTAATGCATTCGCTAATGCCTCTAATTTCATCAATGCAATTTGTTGGGGTAGCAGAAGTACAGTGCTTTTGGCAAAATCCACTCATAATTTAATGACAATAAAATTATTTCTTGTCCATCTTATTTGCTGTCCACATGTTTTTCGAAATACAGTTTGATCCTATCTTATTTCCTGTCCACATCTTTTTCCAAATACAGTTTGATGGCATCAAGATTTTTCAATAGATCTGGACCGGTAATAGAGATACATCTAAACTTCCGGTACTTAGAGAATCATTAGGTTCGGTCTAGTCAATATAAATTTTTAGTTGCCGTAAGAAACTTCGTAGCAAGCTGTAAGCACAAAGATGCTAGATATATTAAGGATTAGTCTACTATTAAAATGGTAAACTAAGAGATACTGCTGATTGCAAACGGGTCTTTAAACATCATTTGGTAATTCAGTCTTAGTATCTGGTAAAAAAAAATGTACCTTTTAAATATCTCATGAAAATATATATTTTTCTGCTGAAGGAGCGATTGCAAATATCCGATTTAGGAAAAGACAATATTGTGGCTTATTGGTGCCCATCAATTTTCCTACCGAGTATGGTATTGCTTACTTTTGCAGCAAGAATGTCATATTTTGTCCTCACCATTAGTCGAGGATAGACTGGCAGTTACATTTCGCTTTCATCCAGAAGAAAAGGTCACTTAACTCGAGAATATATTTAGCCAGTCAAAAGTTTCTCCTCTATAACAATATTTGTCTATTGTTTAACACAAAGAGACGAACTCTCGGCTGCTTTTGAAAGACACGTTGATTCTATCATTATCACCATGAATTCTATTCCAGTAGATGGAGGGGATTAGTCAGAGATCAACTAAAATATCCAACGTATGAAGAAAATGGCACAAAGCGCCAGATAACTTCTTATCTCTTATGTAAGAATCTATTGACTAGGAAGACCAAAAGGTTTGAACTCTTTCTTATGTTGAAAAAGTCTTACAAAAGAGAATTTGTATGATGTGAAGTGATTAATATTTTCTAAGTGATCCATAACTCATTAGCTTTAAGCTTTTGAGTGATTTGAGTGAAAGTGGTTCAACTAATATAATGATGGGTTTGAACTTAAACTCTCTCATAACAATTTGTTCCCCATTTCACAAATCACGAGATTTATACTCTTGGAAGTGGAGTAACGTGATGGATTAAGATTTAATCTAGAAGGACAAAAACATTTAGCCCTTTAGAAATCATTTGAATAAAATATTCACAAACTTAATTTAAGTTTGTCCTTCGAGATGCTATCTATGTGAAATTTTGATCCTTTGAACCTGGTTTGTTTTAAGCTCGTTTACAAATACTTGTTCAAATAGAAGATATGATGGATCAAAATCATACTAGATCTAATCTATATCACCAATCATCTGACATCTTCCAATCTTTGATGTTGAAGCACTTGAGTTAATCCCATTTCCTTTTGGTTATAGAACATGATAATAGCTGGGACCGACACCTTGATAGTGGTGCTCACGTGGGCGCTATCGCTGCTAGTGAACAATCGCCACGCATTGAAAAAAGCGCAACAAGAGCTGGACACCCATGTCGGCAAGAGCAGGCGTGTGGAAGAGTCCGACGTGAAGAATTTGACCTACCTCCAAGCCATCGTCAAGGAAACGATGCGTTTCTATCCACCGGTTCCGATCGTTGGTATTAGAAGTTCCATGGAAGAGTGCACCTTCTCCTCCGGCTACCACATTCCTGCAGGTATGAGGCCCTTGCATGCTGGTAGAAACCGATAGCATATAGGACCTTCATATATGGTTTGGCCTCTTCAGCATCAAAAAACATACTCTAAAGTTAAAGTGATAAACCAGGCCAATTCATGAAATAAGTATGTGGTCCATATCTTTTTATAGTGTCATGAATGGATTGCGGTGTCACACAAGATAAATGGTCAGGTTAAGCATAAGTCTAGAATATATCCTATCCTGATTTTGTCGAAAAAAATTTTGGATTAATTTTAACTATTCAGCCTGCGGTACCTTCTTTTATACAATTCATTTACATCACTATTGAGTTTGCTAATTAGTAAATTTTACAAATTCCAACTACTCGTGCTAACATGATGGATATGAGTTGTGTAACAATGAGTTGCGGTCTTTGTACAACTTCACAATACAAGAACCTTTTATCTCTTTCGTCTTTAAATTCAGAATTTGAATCCATCAATTGATTCAAAAGCGCAAGTCCCCTTCCCAACTTGGCAAAAGTTTCCCTGAGACTTTGACCTGCATCTTCATTCCTTAATATCTGTGCAAAATTTCCCTGTCTTTGCACATTTTTCTAAAAAAAAGGCCATTATACTGCGCCATTGGCTAGGTACTCGTTTGCTGTTGAATGCCTGGAAAATACAGAGGGATGAGCGCGTATGGTCCAACCCGGACAGGTTCGAGCCCGAGAGGTTCCTCACGACGCATGAGAATGTGGATGTGAGAGGTCAGAACTTCGAGCTCATCCCCTTCGGCGCGGGGAGGAGGTCATGTGCCGGAACCTCGCTGGCTCTTCACACAATGCATTTGACCCTTGCCAGCTTGTTGCAAAGTTTTGAAATCGACACGGTCTCGGGCAAACCAGTGGACATGACCGAGAGCCCTGGCTTGACGAATTTGAAGGCGAGCCCGCTTGAAGTTGTGCTCATTCCACGCCTTGATCAGAAGGTTTATGAAAGAGACGAGTAAGAGAAAGTGGAGTCTCTTGACTATCGTTAGCACTTTATTATGAGGAGAGCCACAGGCTCCGTTTTCCCTTGAAAATCATACTTGAATGTATATGTTTACACCTAAGTGGCTACAGAGGATTGCAATTAGGAACATAAAAAAGAATTCAATTATATTACATTTGAATCCATTTGCTTAATCGTTTTTAGTCATATTTTTAGTTTGCAAGTTTTCATCGCATCAATGGATTGTTTCAATATTGGTGTTGGAGAAGGTGTTGGAGAGTCTTTCGGCAAAAACAATCATAGCATCCCTTTTGTGTATGAAATAGATTTACTATTTCATTTTATATAGTCATTGGACTAGGAAGAAAAACAATTAGCTGCCTTCAGGGCAAGCGAGCTATTACTTTTTTTGGGTCAAAAGTTGGAGATAGTGTTGAAGTAATTTCCAAAAGAACAATGCTATAATTTAGTCAAAACTAAAAAATATCGCATAATTCATTCTAAACTAGCAAAACGCGTGCGCGTTGCAGATGTGTAAGGCTCTGTTTCTTTAGTGAAAGTTGGTTGTTAATCTATTTTACATTCTTCTTGTTAATTTTTAGTTGGATACATTAAATGTTGATGGGCACTGTTCGTATTGCTTTACAAAGTTCATGGAAATTGTTCTATTTTCTGTTCAATGATTCCGAACATCCATTTATGTGATAGTTTTCAGTCATATCAACAACATAAAGCCTCAGGTAATTAGCATTACCACCAAATGTAACTTAATTGTTCAGATACTTTTTATTTATCTCATTTTCTTAGTAAAGGAATATTTGGAAACATGCTTTTCCTTGACGAGTTTTTCGAAATCAGAAGCAATTTTCTTGTTGATTTGCCAGTATTATGCATTTACAATCTTATTATTCATTTATGGTTTTTTTTTCTTTTAATTACCAACTTTTCTTAAATTTTATCAGCTTTTAATTATGTTTCTTAAATTCTATTTAAATTTTCCATCTCTTACATAAGATTCCTAATCCCAAATTCAAGCAATTTAGTGGCTTTCGATTAAGTTATCAATGAATTATGGGTTACCGACTTTTATTTGAGTTTTTTTTTTTGGTAAAATATCAAGAAGCAAAGAGAGAGGTGTTCCACCACCAGCCCAACTTTTATTTGAGTTGATTACCAATATTTTATAAATTAATTTTCAAATTTTATATTAGGTTGCTTAATTGAGAAAAAAAAATTGCCATGTCACTCAGATAAAACATGGTTATTTTATATAACAATTAGTAATTTTAAGGCTTCTAAGAAAGGTAAATAATATCTGGAGAAAAGAAAGAATCCTTTTTTGGGGAAAGATAGAGAATTTTAGAAACATTGGCTATAGATCACAATCAAACAAAAACTCATTTTACTATAGGAGGACAAGTAGTATAACTTGAAAAAGATTTGAACTTCAAGCGTGATATATTTTCTCAAATGTAAATTTTCTTCTTTGTATAGAGCGACGGTACTTTGTTGCATGATCCATAAAACTCTACATTTTTATAGCTATGTTTTTACTTCTATCTATATGCAAAAATTATTTTGACATGTATATTAATAGACAGTGTACATTTTTTAATCACTTAATGTATCGAAAATTATACATTAGACGCAATTGCGCAATGTCTCATTAATTATAGAGCAACAGTACTTTGTCACAAATTATAAATAGTGTAATTTGTATAGAGCAACGTTACTTTGTCGCATGATCCTTAAAACTCTACACTTTTATAGTTATGTTTTTACTTCTATCTATCTGCAAAATTATTATGGCATGTAAAATAATAGACACTGTACACTTTTTGATCACTTAATGTATCGAAAATTATAGATTAGAGGCAATTGCACAATGTCTCATTAATATTAAGTCAATGTGGAGTTACGGACAGAGCCAAACTTTCACGAGTCGCGAGGATAAGAATTTATTTTTGCTGCAGCAAAATGCGCAGGGGTCTTTCAAGTTACCAGTGAAAAGAGAGAGCTTGAGTCAACGCGAGAGGGGAAGAACTTGGGACTTGACACCTCCTCGGTTTCTGGTCAAGTCCGTGACCGCAAAACTAGTATGACAATGGGCGGAGTCTTTCAGATCCTGCGACACGTAGGGCATCAGTTTTGACGTTAAACAGGTGAAGCAGCCAATTGACTCATGGCTGATGTTGCCTTGCGCTTCACAGTATTTGTCTTTCCTTCTCTTGGAATACGACGAAATTATAAAGAAGGATACAAAACCCCCTTCATCATGCACTGCAACTCACCAGACCTTCTCTTTCAAACACATACATACGCGAACGTAAACTCTTAAGAGATGGTGGGAGGAAGACACTTTGAGTCCCAGACTCCGCATTTCTTCAAGATTATTCTTTCTGATGCCCTTCAAAATGGAAGACTCGTAATCTCTCTCTCTCTCTCTCGCTCTCTCTCTCTTAAAGGGTCTTTGCATGGAATGATCTTCATTTCTTCAACCATCGCACAATTTAAGTATGCAACATGACTTAGTCACCCAATTTCAGTTAAATATTTTGTCTTTTAGGGTTAGCACTTGTCACAGGAATTTTATGCTTCCATGCTCATCATGCAACAGGGAATTCCAAAGAAATTCGTGAGAAAATATGGGAGCAATCTGTCGGACTTGGTCTTCCTCCAGCTACCCAGTGGTCAGGCTTGGGAAGTGGAACTGGTGAGGAGAACCGACGGCGTTTGGCTCCGAAGGGGATGGCCAGACTTCGTGAACCACTACGCCATCAAGCATGGTCATTTCCTAGTGTTCAGATACGAAGGAGGCTCTGCGTTTCGCGTGGTCATATTTGACAAGAGTGCTTCGGAGATTAAATACCCCATTATTACTGAATTGCCAAAAAGGGAAGAAAATGAAGAGGACACGTTAGTTGAGGTATTTGAGGATCATTTCGATAGGCCACTCCGAATCCAAAGTAAAGAGCTGCCTTCATCAACATTATTATCTCCACCTTCGAAGAAGAAAAAAACAAACGAGTGCTTGAATAAGCAGGAAGTTGGAGGTAGCTCATGACTTTGCACTTTTTATTTGAACATTATGAAGCAATTTTAACATTTTTGTAGTAACAAAAGTTTTATCTTAATGCACGGGATTTACTTACTAAATGGTGTGCTAGATGATTAGTCAGCGTTTAAGCAAGTGGAACATACACATCGTATGTTGTCTTATAGAAGTCTGTCAAAGGTTGTAGCAAAGGTTGACACAGATAGTTCCAGTTATAACAGGATTTTAGGGTGACAAAGCAATTCCTGCAACCAAAAGGCGCTATATCTAACTCATCTCTAACCGATCCTTAATATGTTGTATTCATATGTTTGAAATTGCAGGTGGTGCAAGCGATATCGTCTGCGATGTCAATGCAGGCCTCAATTCTAGCTGCTGGAAAAGGGAACGTTCCTTCAGGGGCGGTGAAAAATCTGAGGCCTTAAAAAGAGCTGCTTCTTTCCAATCTTCAAATCCGTTCTTCCTGACTTTGATGCAACCATCCCTCATTCGCCATTCTCTGGTAAGGGGAATAAAATCAGTAGGTTCTAGCTAATGCCAAAGAGTCAAGAGTTATATTTGAATCATCATTTGATTTTAACAGTGGCATTAAGATTCTTTACTAATACGTATCAACTAATAAACGATGCAACAAATGCTGATGGAAAGTAAAATCAGGGTTAGTTTGGTTAAAAATACCATGTGGTTTTGCCGTCATAAATGAGTTTAGGCGACTAAAGTCTTTCTCTACTGTTATTATGTTACTCACCATTCAAAAGTTGCAAGTGAGATGCTCTGAGGTTAAAATTCTTGGGTGGTCTAGAGGAGAACAGTCAGGTCTATATGGGTCATTCGTTAGCTACATAATACTGCTATTGAGGAAAATGACCTCACTTATTTAAGCACTTATACTATTTCTTGTACCAATTTTTAAAAATCAGCCTTAACATATCTAGCATTACTTAAAATATATGAAAAATTTCCATTGCCATATCCTTCGTAGAAGTATTTCGACTTCTTTCCATGTTCCAGAATGCACCGGCTAAGTTTTTCATGAAGCATATTCCCAGTTATAGAAGCGGTGGAGACATAGATTTATATGTATCCAATGAGAGATTTTGGTTGGCCCGGTACAAGTTTGGGATATACGGCCGAAAAACACAAGTCAAAATCAACAGTGGCTGGAAACTTTTTGTGCAAGACAATAATCTCAAGGTGGGCGATGCTTGTGTGTTCGAACTGACGAGGAAGGTTGGCCAAGTTTCATTCAGAGTTGTCATCTTCCGAGCCAACCATGATGCAATTGAACTTGGTAGGTGACAAACAATTTGCACATTAAATTTGTTTTATTGGTCATCTAGTGATTTAGAGGGTGTTTATGCAATGACCAAGTTGTGGAACTAATTTGTTTAGTCCAACCCTTGAGCTTGGATAACTTTTTAACGAAACTCTCTTCAGCCCCAAATGGCCACGATCCATTATGGTCTTTGGGATTTTTGGATTTTAATGTGCCACCCTTGTTTTCCTTTTTTGCCTCTATGGGCGAGATCAGTTCAAACAAAAGAAGCTTCCCAACTCAAGCTCCAAAAAAGCTCGGGCGAACCTGTTGCATCTGAGTATGGCCAGGCCAAAAACCATGAACCCGCCTCTCATGATCAATCTGCAGACAAAAGTTTTGAGCTTGAACCAGGTAAAAAAGCTTAAGATCCAAATGTACAAGATTAACATAGCAGAAAACAATATGTAGACTGTCTTCACTATGATGCTTTGGTCTACTATTCAGCCATGCAAATGATCACACTCCCCAAAGCATGCAGTGACGGCCACGGGGAAGGTACCGGCGGAAAATTTTCTCCTGCTGATTTAACATCTATTGAAGCTGCAAGCAAGTTTCGCACGAACTGCCCATCTTTCCGAGTAGTCATTTGCCCGAAACACTTGCGCAGATCTACTCCGGTTAGTGACAATATCAAGTACATTTGTTTTATTAGTAAACACATGCCATGTATATAAAAGAACAAGTTCTTTCGACTTTGCAAGCCAAGTTTCACCCAAACTGTCCATCATTCCAAAAAACTGAATAGTCATTCGCCCCATACACTTGCGTAGATGTACTCCAGTTTATTTTGTTTACTAAATGGACCAAATAGAGCCGATCTCATAGCCTTTCGTGGATTTCAATTTATCTAACACACAGATGGTCTGCTCCCAGATTTTACCGGCTGGCTTCGTTAGGAGGTACTTAGAACACAGCCACTTAAAGGGGACTCTGAGAGTTGGCCACAGGACATGGTCTGTCAAGCTTCGCATTTATCCCCAGCCCAACTCCAATAGCTTCAAGGGAAAAATCTCTGCGGGGTGGTTCAATTTCGCAAGGGACAATGCTCTTCAAGTAGGAGATATCTGCATATTTGAGCTCATCGATTCAGACCTCATAGTGCTCAAAGTCTCCATCTTCAGGTACAGCATCGATTAAGTTACACTGATGATGATGACTGGTCAACCCTCTCATGCAGCGTCTCGGGAATGTAAGCCAGCTGCTGTTTGGACATGGTAGTTTACATAGCATGAGAATATGCGTATAAGTTCTTTCCATATGCCGATGGATTGCACATTTTTAACCATGAAATGTATTTTGAATGCTAAGTTCCTAGGCCTGTGCAACAGAGTGCTTGATCTGGCATTGTTTGCAGATGGATTGCATTTGAACTGCGTTGCCTTAATGGTCAGCAAAATTCTGCCTGCTTACTACTTGTCGGATAATAGTTTTAGATATACGTACATCGATTATATATGCATGATCTAGAGATTTTGATATGTTCAGCCGTGAGGAAAAAGTATGTGCCAACCATTTCACGATTAGTGGATATCAGAAGTAATTGCGTATATAATGTCACATGCTTCAAATTCAGTCAGATCAAAAGCTATTAAAGATTAAAAAATAAAATGACAATACGACCATCGAAAGTTAGAACATAGTCCAACTATAAACCAAAAAAAATCCCATATAAATCCTAAATAAAACCAGCTCCAAATAAGAAGATGTATCACATTATTACAAGCTTAAAGGTTACATACTCAAAGAATAGATCTGTGACATTTTTTAATCAAAATTGGATCACCGAATTTGTCTTAAGTAATGAGCACACACCGAGACTTTCATATGTTATTTTGGTTTCATTTTTTGGTGATGTGTGCTTAAATTCAGCGTTTCCAACACCACCACCGTTCAGAGTAACAAGATTGAATGTGCACATATTTGACACCTATGAGAGCAAAACCTTCATGTAACTCCTTCGATATCCTTTGAAATTAGACTTGTTCACCAACAATACTCGAGAAAAGTGAAACCTCGAAATCATATACGCAAAAAATCCCAAATGTAAACTAGATTGTGATAGAAACCTTCTCATAATGGGAGAGAAAAACTTTTAGATCTAGACTAAATCAGAAGAGAAAAGCACCTCAAAACAAGAGAAAAAACAAGAAAGCAAAAAAAGAAAAGAAAAAGAGAGAACCAAATCAGCTAAAGAAAACGAATAATGAAGGGGAGGGAGAGATCTAGCTCAAATCATCTCCTCCATGGAGACTAAAGAAGAAAGTTGTGCGAAGATAAGAGGGAGAGTTGAGAACCCTAATGAGGAGATGGCACAGTTCAGTTGTTACGAGTTCTCGTTGTTTCATTAGGCATTTTTTTTCTATGGTGGTGTCAGAAAGAAAGGTGGACCACCGAATAGACCTTGGAAAGGGCAATTTTAGGAATATAAAGTTAACAAAACTCATTGCTATTTTTATATTTGTTTTTGGGCTTTAGGTTTGTTTCTTAATTGTATATCCCTGAAATTAAATGAAATATTTTTATATAAAAAAAAAACAACAACAACAACAATGAGAATGCTGAGCCTCAACAAAGTGAGCACCGTGCGAATCGCTATTTTTGCACCCCATGTAAAAGTTGACACCCTACGCAAGCAATGCATTTTGCTCTTTCAATCAAGTGGCTAGCCGAATTGGCCTCTCTTGACCACAATAAGTTTGAATATTTCGATAATTGATCGATTTCCAAAACTTTTGATTTCTCTCCGCTGTGAATTCGACTTGTGTGTCGGGCGAAATAATCACTTCAATTTCATTTTAACTCGTATCCGGTCGTACGACAGCAATAGTTTGGCTCATAAATTGTTCGATTCTCTCTTCGGGCAAAAAGGAGAAAATGGAGAAAATGATAAATAAATAAATAAAAATTGATATCAAACTTGCAGTCTGCAACTCACTAACCATCACCTACTCATTTTCATATCCATTTACAATTTATTGCATCACTTAAAACACTACTTTTACGTACTGATTATCGTTCTACTAGCATTATTCTTCTCTCAAATCAAGCAAAATGACAAGAATTGGTTCTGTTGTATTGCAAACAAACAGAAATACCGACATCAATGGAAAAAAATTAGAAACAAAAAGATTCGATTGTTTTCGCTTCACAATCTTTGTATGTGTAGAATTATTGACCGAACAGCTTAAGGCAGGACCAGTAGTGTCCTAATGTTCAATTCTATTATATTCTTTTTTGGCGATTGTCCGATGAATCCTAATCAAGAGCATTTCTTGTACAAATAATTCATCCATTGAATCTTGGTTTTGGTGAAGGGTCCAACCTTCGACTGGCGTTGAGGAAGGGCTTCAAGTGCTGGATAGAAATCCAACCCTTTTTGTCACGCCCCGAATCCCGAGCGCATGTCCATCCCTCTCTGGTCAATAAAATTTTGCGACTTCCCAGGACAAGTCGCCGACCCTTTTCATTTTTATTGCACATGTGGAAGCGAAAAGAAATCCCCTGACAGTAATCATATCGGAATAGAAAAGCAGGATACGAATTCACGAAACAAACATGCTTTTATGTATTCACATAATGTCAAGCACAAGGTCTATGACCAAAAGACTACAAAAGACTAGCCTTCCAAAAGAAGTGGTCCTAACTGACCTACGCTTTTGATCACCTTCTCTCAGCTTCAGGTCCTCCACTCGACGACCCTGAAAATGTTGTCCCACAACGGGGTGAGATAAAATCTTAGCGATTCTAAGCTCTAAATCCCAATTAGGAGGGAAATACGCCCATAAGCGTCCAAACCACACAACCACTCAATTGGCACAGAGGACTTACCTCGCCTCAGTTTCCTTCCCTGCACGTCAGTATAGTTCATATCGCAATGCATATAATCAATGCACATAACAAATGGAACACCTCATCAATTCAATTAATCACCGGGGTCCTGATTATAAGGCCAAACCGTTATGAAACGTCCTATTCCATGTCACACAGTTTTGATATCATAATCGGATGCATCAAACTCAACAATCATGTGTTTCAATTGTTAATTACACCCCTCAAGGGCACGGTCAACTCTATTGGCGGTCTTCTGGCATTGCCAGACGTCGTCTCACCTCCTTTGAGCACGGCTACATCTCTCAATTAGACGGCTTCCCCGAAGGGGCGTAGGTCCAAAATCTACTGCGACCCGAGTCCCAACGAATGGGTAACATCCGGCTTAATAGCCTAGGACAGTTTCTCTTAACCAACACACAACCAATCAATCTCGGCCCAGGACACTGTGCATTGCACTTAAATGTCTCAATTAAAATAATGAACCTGCCTATTTTCTTCGTATTAGAAATACACGATAAAATAGTCATGTGTGGGTACACAATCAATTCGAACCGAAAGACTGATACCTATCTTTTTCAAACCCCACTATTTGATATAGTATTTAAAATCCATTTTCGGTGTTAAAACCCGACACCTGGGATTTTCTGAATAAATATTGGAAATTCATAATTTTTGGAATTAAATACCAAAAATCCAATCAGCACTCAATTTGCATAATTTAACACTCAATTGCAAAATTTAACCACACCATTGCAATCAGCACGAAATTCTGGTCACCAGCTATCCCGGCCTAAATTCCAGAAAAATAATTAATAAATAATTAATTTCGAAAATTAATCAATTAATTCAATTTAATTTCTAAAAATACTAACCTTGGCCAAAATTATTAAATTAAATACCAATATGGACCCGAAAAAATTCCCGAACCCTTCTAGATAAATAGTACAATTTATTTAGGCCTTGGCTAAACCATGCTAACCACCTAACATGCTCAATTAAATAATTACATTTCTAAATTTAATCTAACTAACCACCTAATTCCTAATAAAATAAATCTAAATACCCCTTAAACGTCATTAGCCTACTAAGCAGAGTTTAGAGTATAAACTCATCGGTTAATTGCGGAAACCGGTCCACCGTGATGATGACGCGACGGCGGTCGAAATCGAAATTTTCGGCGGTGTCAACAAACTTGGGCCAGGCCTAAACTTGGCCCAACACAACTTAGCAAGGCTGAGTTTCGGTCTTGGGCTTTCTTCGCGGGCCCAAAATGGGCTAAAATCAACTGAACTTGGGCCTGAGCTTGGGCTTCAAAATCTGCTGGAGATGGGCTTGTGGATGAATTCGTGGGCTGATGATGCGGGCTGGATACGGGCCCAACTGCTGACCAAAATTCGCTGGCTTTGTGGACAATGATGCTGCCTTGCTTGGACTTTGCTGGCGCACGAGGAAAGTAGCTACTGGCGGTGAAGATGAAGACACGAGGCAGAAGGAGCTGGACGTTGGCCGAGTGGAGAGGGGATCGCATGATGAAGCTGCTGGATTAAATTTCGATGGACTCCTCTGTTCGTGCAAATAAGGGAGATTGGCGGTCATCATACCTGCTGGAGTTGACCCCGATGGATTGAAGACACGAGGAGGGGATGCGGATCTTCGGTGCAGCTGCTTCGGACGTGTGGCCGTAGATGGAGCAGCTTCGCTGGGTCTTCAATTCGGTTGAAGAAGACCACGCGGGCAGTTGGTTGGCGTCCACGAATTTGCCGGCAGCAGGGAGTTGGGCTGTGCGATGTAGACATGAGGTTTCGGTGGAGGTTTGGGTCAACACCGGCTTCAATTGTCGACTGAGGAAAGTGGAGACTCGGACGCGTGGGTGCTGGTCTTCGTGAGGGAGAGAGGGACGCTCGGTGAGTGGAGATGTGGGCGAGTGATTGTGGTTCGGTCGGTGGGGACAGCAAGAGAGGCAACGGGAACTTGGTGATTGATGAAAATTAAAGGGAAAATGAAAGCAAGGTAGGAGCCAACGGAGAAGGAGAGAGAAATGGTCAAGCAGGAAGAAGAGGATGAAGACCGAAGGGGAAAGGAGCATATGGGAGAAGCTTGAGGGAGAGGAAGCCAAAATATCCAATTAAATATCTCACATTCATCATTATTTGGTCCCACTAGGCCTTCAACATTATCTTTATAGTCTCCTAATACTTTCTACCTCAAATTTTCACTAATTAAACCCAAAAGATGCCAAAATGTAGCCTTCTCTCTTTGATTAGAATTTTACTCTTTGGTCTCCAATTTCTTTAACAATTTTCCCAAATTAAACGTCAAATTTTGATGTAGAAAAGCCCACATAATTTCTACAAGTCTCCTTCGTCATATAGCTCGGTTTACAAGTCGAAAATCTCTTCAATTCGACCAATCCGAATTTCTGTTATTTTTCCTCGACGTTCGAATCGATATTCCGTAAAAACCTCAGAATCTCTGAAAAATTCTTCGGAGAATGAGTCGACGATCTTCAAATGGCTCGTGACACCACAGAACTTTCAATTTCTGAAATCGGGTTTAAATTCGCGGTTAATTTCACTCCGGCGTGCTTTTAGCGAGACCTAGTCTATCGAGTAGCTTTTAAGAATTTTTAGTGCAATTGACCCGTGATCGATTTATCTCGAGTCACATTGTACATCTTCAACACATTGGCGACTCTCGATTTTCATGAAATCTCAAGGTATCAATTACGGGCACCGGGTACCAAAACGATAGAAAAATCGGTCTAGTGCCGATCGACGAGTATTTTGCAATTAGGTGGAATCACCCACACTCTGATCACACATCTTAGTCAAGTCAACCTATCTTCGCTCTTTAATCGATTTCGACAGTGCCGTAATGACCCTTGTAGATCAACACGATCGAGCAGTCAATTCCTGGTCGAATTTTCAAGTCTATTGCTTCCCCAGATAATCCAGTTATCTTATGAGTGATCAGCTCAAAGAATATCACTATCGGCGCGTCGACGAAAGGCCCGATTTATTTAATCGAAAACGAATTTTGAAAATTCAGGATGTCACACTCTTTGTTCTCATGCAACCATCCTTGCCTTGACCCATATTTATTTTGGTGAGAAATATAACCACATAAAGCTCTAGAAACATTGTTGTCCTATAAAATGTTGTGAAAGTTTCGGTGGGTTTAAAAATTATTTTGACTTTTCAGTGGCTGGGAAATGAAACCATTTTTTAAAGATTAAGAGCTATATTTTCGTGAGTGTAGTGATAGTGGTCGGAAATTACCAAAAAACTCTTAAACATATTATAATTGTGTCAATTTAGTTATAATTTTCTATGTTGGTGTCAATTTAATCAATTTAGCTAATTTTGGCTGGTTAGCACCATCATCATCATCATCATCATCATTGGGTGTAGGCGGCCTCACCCATGGCTAGCATGGTTGGCCTCGCCTACACAAAACTGGGGTACTCATGATTTTCAGTAGCATAGAAGAAAATTGGAAGCAAACAATAGGTGAAGGAGGCATAGATTTTCAACCTTTGATTGTGCCCAAGTGTAAAAGTGTAGTGAAGTAAGGCAAGCTGGCCACAAGCCAATTTTGGTTGCCATGGCGTCACTAGCCATAGGCAAGGCCACCTTCACTTGCGATCATTGAGGCCGAGTGAAGGCCACAATACTCACTAGTTGCAGGTGAGCTCCGACATCCCTTACTAATTATAGTGGGATACAAAGAAGAAGGGAAAGAAGAAAAGGAAAAGGAAAAGGAAAAATAAATAAATAAATAAATTGAAAAAATTAAATACTATTAAAAAATATATATATCAGCATCAGTTGAATGGCGAACACTGGCTAGCATCCACGTCATTAATGTTATAAAAATTTGTCATCCTATAAAATATTGTAAAAGGTTTGTTGGGTCGAAAACTATTTCAATTTCTCAATAGCTGGGAAGTCAAACCATTTTTCTTTTTAAAGATTAAGAGCTATATTTTCTCGAGATTTTTTAGATAGTGGTCAATATCTATATAGCAATAATTATTATATTATCATTATTTTTGGTAACTCAGGAAACCCTGTAAACCGATAGCCGACGAGCAAACCCTAGGGGAGCGACTGCAAAACCCACCACCACAATATTCCAGGAAAGAATCCCTAACGACGCATCTGAGATTCGAACTTCTCCCCTTTGTGAGGGGGAGAGAGCCCGAGCCAGCTGCGCCGCTGAGGGCGGTGGTTATATAGTAATAATTATTGTAAGCTGTATACTCACCAAAAGAGGTTATATTCATTCCACCCACTTAGTCAAAAACCACAATTTAAATCAATGCATGACTCATACATTAAAAGGGACAAAACAACCACCCCAAAGATTCCAGTATCATCACAAGGATTAATATCTATGGACTTTAGATTAAGTAGTTTTCTCTTCGATGCTAATACCTTCGTCCCCTTTATTGCTTGTGCGTCCAAGCGATGCCATAATTTGGAATCAATTTCCAAGTCAGTAAACGCTTTTGGATCTAGTCATGTATAGCGTTCTCAACTTTGTTCACCATGTGACAATCATAGAACCTTTAACAATTTTCCACAAGTTTTCCTTAAAAATAAGTCTTTATCATATACTGTCTAATTGCCCTATAGAGATAAGATTTCTCTTAATGCGAGGAACAAATATGACATCCTGCACTTCCATTGATAGTAGTTACTATTAGTAGTTTTTGTGGGAACTTCACCCTTCTCCATAGTATTTATTCATTGTTAGCAAGATAATTTTTTCCAAACTTTAAACAACAAAATTGTGCATTAATTCTCTACACGAAGTAGAGTGAAAATAATGCACCCAAGTCTAAAATCCAAGATTCAATTAAACTGTTAACACTAAAAGTCGAAGCATCATAAGCAAGGGTCTTTTCAAAAGTTGCATTCACAAATTTCTCCTCTTGATTTTCATACTGAATTTTCTTCTTTAGGTTTCTACAATCTCCTCTCAGATGATCTTTTATTTCGTAATTTCTATAAATAATTTCACCACAAGATCTCGACTTGCTTCTCCCTATAGATTTCGATCTACCTTGGTTCTAGTTTTGACCTTGTTGATTGTTTCTCCCTTTGCCTCAAATATTCAAGGTAGTGCCCGAAGATTTGCCCAACTTTCTTATGCAAATATCCTCATCAAGAATCAAATCTTAGATTTTCTAAAACTTCAACCTTTTCTAACTAGACAAACTATTAATTAGAGTCATGGTTGTACCCAAATTTTCAGGTAGAGAAGATAACAAAATCAAAGCTCCTATCTTATTGTTAAATTTGATTGGGAAAATCTCAAATAAGGACATAAAGTGGGTTCATTTTCTCAAAAAAGGACCCAAAGTGGACACTGTATCAAATAAGGACCTGAAGTGACTAATTTTGTCTCAAATAATGACCAAAACGTTCAATCTTATTTACAGCTTGGGGTAGTTTTGTCCAAGAAAATTTTTTCTTTAATTTTTTTTTTTTTTGTCTTTCTTCATCTTCCTCACACCTCCTCATTTGGTCTACATTGCCTCCTTCTTCAACACCATAATTAGGCCCCTACCAACGACCTCGTGAGCTTCATGTCATCACGTAGTTGGTCCTCGTGACAAGAAGTCAGATTGGAGTTCTTTTCTACTGGCCACCTTCTCGGATGCTAAAATCCTCAGTTCCTCAAGATGCATCAAATCTCGGCTCGCTTGTGCTTAGCCTAAAGCTTAGATTGACCTCCATCTGACGACGATGATGTTGGATTTTCTATTAGGGGCAGCGGTCGATGAGGTCAAGAGCTCGAATAGCACTTGTCAATGGTGGCAATGGGGCAACGAAGTACAATAATTTCTATAGTTAATGATGTCAGATAAGACTAATGACCAATTTCAAGATAGGGTATCAATTGAGGAGAAGAGCTGTGTCAATGAGATTGGCAAGAGTGTGAGTAGGTGACTAGGGATTATTGAAAGGAGCCATTGGTATTGCAAAGGGGAAGGGGGATCTTTGAAAGATTGAATTTATGCAAGAGAGGCAAACCCAAATTTGAAATTGATGAGGCAAACTCTTGCCGAGGTTGCAGTAGTCGCCAGCTGCAATAAAATTGTTCTTTGGTGTGAAATTGTTGATCACCAAGTGTTAATTGAATAGAGGCATAAGTTAGTCAAACAAGACAATTTGGCAATGCTTGGATATTGCTACTCTGTTGTTGGCAAGTAAGACCGAGAACAGCACAAAAAATTGCAGTTGTTGGGTTAGCGGAAGGCCAGGAATAAGTGGAGTTTGATGCACTCTCGAGGTGAGAGAAATATGTCGCCAAAGGGATTAGTTGCATAGCTTGGGAGTTGGACAAGAAGTTGAGTCTCAGCAAAAGTAGATTCATATTATGGCTTTGAGATCATAATTTGCAATAAATTTGGAATAAAAAGAACTTATTTTTGAAGGCTCATTTTAACTTCGTGGAATTGTCTACAAACCAGTGTGAGGAGTGAAATTTAAAATTTGCAACGAATTAGACTACGTAGTAATGGCTCGTTTTAAAGAAAACCCAATATTGGTCATACAACGAGATGACACAAAGAGCGATGGAGGGGCTGATAATGGAGGTGATGTAGAGAGTGAGAAAGATGAAGAAAGAAAAAAGAAGAAAGAGAGAGACAAAAAATAAACAACAATGTTCTTTGACAAAAGTACCCCTAGTTGTAAATAAAATTAAAAGTTCAGGCCCTTAATTGAGAGTAAGTTAGCTACTCCAGATCCTTATTTGAGAGAATATCCACTTTAGGTCATTTTTTGAGAAAATGGCTCCACTTCAGGTCCTTATTTGAGATTTTCCCAATTTGATTTTCTTCAAACTAAATTGAGTCATGATCACATTGAATTGTTACTATGATAAATCACAAAAGCACATTTGTCCATCTTTAGATTAAAAAAATGACGCAACAAACATACTTTGTTTGATGCAAATGGCTTCATGTATATGTTGGACAATGCCCTCATTGATACCAATGTTGTCTTCTCATTGGCAATAACAATATTTGTTCTACTGCAACATTGAGACAAATCACACCCAAAGCTTACTGATCTAACAATTTCCAATTTTTTTGCTTAATCAAATCATATTTTGCTCCTAACGATGGCTAATGCAAGTTCTTTTGATACATCAAATCCTCGATTTGCATCTTCTAGAAACTAAAGTCTTTGCCATCGAATCAATTGATCTTCACCTTTCTATGTCCACATTCCTTGCTTCTACTATTTGGCTCGAACCAAGCTCTGATATCAATTGTTGGGAGCACAACTCGTTGAAAAGGAAAACCAGAGAAGAAGACCTGAATTTTTTAAGTGGAAAACCCCTTCAAAATCAGAAAGGAAATCACAATACCACATTAGTCAATCTCTTTGTTACCTATACCAATATCAATTTCATAGTTACAAGTTGCAACTACAAATGACGTTGCCTTAATATATAGCAAAAGTTTAAGGCATATAAAGTTATGATGGAAATAACATGTAAGCCATTTGCAGCAATAATTTCTTCCATGCTTTATGTCATATGCTATAAAAAGCCTTTCTACTTTGATACTAATTTTCTCCATCTTCACCACTCCATCATGCAGATGGATTCCATCCATATGTATTCCCATAATCGTTGGCAAAAGAGTGTTTGTTTATTGGTGTGTGTATATAAATTTGATCATATATGTATGATCTAGAGATTTTGGTATCATTTTTAAAATAAGATCCACAAATATGAATGAACAAACTTTTATTTTAGTTAATATTCACGAACTTAGAATATGTAAGCTATTGGGCATATTGCAAACTTCGCCCCCTTGGGGCCACGTTTTCTCTGGGAATCAAATAAGCATAGAAAGTGCTGGCTATAATGGATGAAGGTTGGGCAGTCTCAATCCTCTATCTCCCACCGTTGGCACAGCAATGCTAAACAAAAATATGGTTAGACGATTTTACGACATTACGCTATAAATTAGTGTAAACAATGACGAAGCCGGCCTGCATTAATTTAAAAACTGTTATTACTATTGTTATTGTTATGTTTGGTTAATTAAGCTGATGGGCCTGACGAAGGAGAAATTAATTAGAACAAGTTTATAACAGATATCTTACGAGACGCACTTACAATCTGCTGATTGGGTAGCTCTGGTCGCGAGTAGAATAAATTCATTAATTTATTAGATGGTCATCTTGATTAATTAAGTTTACTATAATTTTGAAGTTGGAAATCCTTTTTCAAGGCTCTTCCTCTCGGGACACAGGGGATGAACCGGAGGACATGTACGTCATAGAAATTGAAGATTCCTAGGACTTCTTCAGGTCGAAAATGACATGATCCGGAAAAAGAGCATCTCTACATGATCACACCAGAACAATCTAACCTTAGGTTGACTTTGGGCTTTTGTCTCCACATGCTCCAAGCTTGCAATAAACGACAAGGATTTGAGCACTTCATTTAGAATATATGCAAGTCCATCGAACTTAAAACTCCAAACGCAGTTTCTTCCACTAGAAAATGCCAGGAAAGCAGCAAATGAACTCTTAAAAGGAAATTTTTTCCAGATAAACTCTGTCCTGCTATACTTCAGGAATCATTCGTCATGGCAATTCTGATTGAATTGGTGATAATTTTGATCTCAACCTTGGCCCTGCTAATGGCCATCTCCCACTACCGATCACACAAGTCCAGAGACCGTTGTGATGCGCCAGAAGCTGAGGGCGGCTGGCCTATTTTTGGCCACCTTCTTCTGTTCAGCAGCAAGGACCTGATGCACAAAAAGTTGAGTTCAATAGCCGACAAGTATGGGCCCATTTTCACCATAAGAATAGGCTCTCATCGACAAATCGTTGTGAGCAGTTGGGAAGTAGCTAAGGAGTGTTTCACCGTCCATGACAAGGCCTTCGCCGATCAGCCGTTGACCATCGCTGCGAGGCTCATGGGCTACAATGGTGCCATGTTCAGCATCAGTCCTTATGGAGAATACTGGCGACAGGTGCGCAAGATTGTGATGATTGAGCTTCTCTCAAACCACCGGCTTGACTAATTGAAGCACACACAAGCTCTCGAGGTCGAGACGGCGATAAAAGACTTAGTCAAGGTCTGGATCGACAAGGGTGGGCCCAGAAGTGGGGTCCTGGTGGAAATGAAGTCCTGGCTAGGAGATTTGATGGTCAATATAACTTTGAAAATGGTAGGAGGGAAGAGCTACGGCGGTTCGACCACTGACAACGACACCGAAGCAAGGAGGAGCAAAAGGTCAATCGGGAGGTTTTTTTTATCTGTTCATGGTCTTTTTGTTGTCTGATGCAGTCCCTGCTCTTGGCTGGTTGGACTTAGGTGGCCATGAACGATCGATGAAGGAGACAGCAAAAGAGCTAGATATTATACTTCAGGGGTGGCTAGAGGAGCATAGAAGGAAGAGGTTGTCCCGTCCCGAAGGTGGTAGAGAGCCAGATTTCATGGATTTGTTGCTGAACGTCATCGAAGGTGCAAACTTTTCAGATTTCGATGCCGACACAGTTATTTAAGCGACTCGCTTGGTGAGTACTTCTAGCTTATGATGTTTTGAAACTAGAACATGGGTAGAAGTCGATTTGAAGTCATGCTAATGCATTCACAATGCTTCTTCCCCATCAATACTTGAAAACTTTTAAGCATGCTCATGAATGCCGTTTTCATGGGAAAAGTGCCAAAAAAGTCCTAAACCTTTTGGGTTTGTGCCAACGTCCAGTCAACAAAATCCGGCCAAAATTGGTCGACATCCAGTCAGCAAAATCTGGCCAAAATTGGTCGACATCCAGTCAGCAAAATCTAGCCAAAATTGGCCAAAAATGACTGAATTAGCACAACGTAAAAATGTTTAGAACTAAATCGGCACCAAAAATAGGTTTAGAACCAAATTGGCACAAAGCCAAAAGGTTTAGGACTTTTTTGACAATTTTCCCCCGTTTTCATAGTCATTTCATCCATAAGCGGCAGAAGTATAGTACTTTCAGCAAAATCTACTTATAATTTAATGATAGTAAACGCATTTCATGTTCACATGTTTTTCCAAATTGTTGGCCAGCAACAGAGAAACTTTTAAACTTGTGCAAACTATCTCCTTCTTGGACTTAAAGAGCCATTAGTTTCGATCTGGTCATTATAAATTTTTAGTTGCTATAAGAAACTCCAAATGAAATTGTTAATTCAGACATGAAGAGTGATGCAAGATATAATAAGATAGGTCCACTAAATTAGTAAAGTAAAATACACTGCAGATTGCTAATAAGTCGTTAACAAGCGGCTTGTATTCTTTTAACATCCAATAAGAGTCTGAGCATCATTTACTTGTCTAGTTTTAGCATCCGGCAAATATCAGAGGCTCCCTGGTAGATTCTTTTGTGCTTGAGAAGTTGTTGCGACCATCAGATTGAGGAAAAGACAATATTGCGACCCACTGCTACTCGCATAAAAATCAAAATTGACTCTTAGAATATACAAAAAAATTTACTCCAGGAGTACATAAAGTTTTCCAACCTAGCATTATTTTGATTACTTATGTTGAATGTTATATTCTATACTCATGTTGAATCCAATATAGACTGGAAATATATTATTACATTTCGCTTTGATCTATAGTGTGGTATATAATACTTACTTATTTTTGTCATCAAAATAATAAATAAAAAGTCAAAATTCACGTCTTTCTTTAATTATATCTATCTACATCTTAACACACAGACAAACAATCATCTACCTTTTTTTTAGGTTTCTTCTATTCCCAAGAAATAAAAGATTTGAAAATTATTTTTTTAAATAGTCACTTTTATCGCGTATAAAAATAATTAAATGAATTTTTTTTATCAAATGCGAGAATATTTATAAATAAATCATTATTGATAGTAAAAATATTTTTATTGACTAGTTATTTCAAGTGATTCAGGTAACTATTTTAAGAAAGTAATTTTCTAAATTATTATTTTTCACCAAACAAATAAATGGTAAAAGATAAGCACTAAGTCCTTGATATCATCACAAACTCTATGTCATTGGGCAGGAGATTAGTCAGAGATCAACTAACTCAGAAATAACATGGCACTAAGAGCCAAAGGAACAAAGACATTTTGCCTCTTCAGTAAGAATTGATCGCCTACAAAGACCGAAAAATTTTGTTTTTCTTCATCTGTATGCATTAGACTCTTTGTTTTTCATACATCACCAGATTTATAATCTTGGAAGTGGGGCAAGGTAATTCGAACTAGGTTTTAAGCAAAAAACTCGAAAACACCCACCACTTTAGCAACCACGGGAGATTAAATCAAAGATTCGTTATTTTTCTTCTCTCCTTCTAGTTTTTTCTTTTCCCTAATGCAATCTGTGTGATATTCTCAAAGTGTGAATCTCGTTTGATTCAAGCTCATTTACAAATGCTGTGCCTAAATCAGTCGAATGGGTAATGTTGCGTATCAAATCATATCTGATGTAATTCCTATCATCATCATCTGACATCATCCACCATAACATATGTTAATCCCTTTTTTTTTTTTTTTTCGGGGGGGGGGGGGGGGGAGAGGGGAGGGAATAGAGCATGATATTCGGGGGGACCAACACTTTAACGACGACGCTCACGTGGGCACCATCCCTCCTAATGAACAACCGTGGTGCATTAAAAAAGGCGCAACAAGAGCTGGACACCCATGTCGGCAAGAGTAGGCTTGTGGAAGATTCTGATGTGGAGAAGCTGACTTACCTCCAAGCCATCCTTAAGGAGACAATGCGTTTGTGTTGGAGAAATCCTTCTGGAATATTTTGAAGCTGACAAAACGTTTCTATCAGTCTAGTCTGAAGTTTTGCAGACTCTTCTATTAAAGTCTGAAGACCTCCGGACTACCAGACTCAAGACTCAAAGTCTATTCTCATTGACAGTTTCTAATCAATTGAAGAAAGGCTATCCAGAACTACTTCATTAAGGATTTGGCCTTATCCATTGGAGAAGATCTCTTGGCTGGATATGACATAATGGATTACTTTATTCAAATCAAGAATGATTAAAGATTCGATGATTGGCGAAATATTCTTGGAAGGTTCTACTTATGGAAACCAAGATCCTAATTGTATGGGCGAGCAGGATTGATGGGCTATCGACATGTTCCTTTAATAGCTCGAATAATCTTCCTAATTGATTCTGTCCAACGGGAGGATTGGAAGAATTCCTTTGGTAAGTGCCAACGGGTATGATGGCACAAAAGAGTATAAAAGGAAGACGTTCCAGTTGTTCGAGAAAGTGCACAATAGAAGAATTCCAAAGTCTGAAGCTCTTTGATTCTTAGTCAATTCATTTGTTGAGCGAAATCTTGTACGCAAAAGAGAGTCTATATTTTGAGATACCTTGAGGAAGTGTGGTAGAATATCTACACTGTGGAATCAAGGGAAAGCAATGCTGTAATATCTCTTTTATTCATAGTGAAATCCAGCCGGTGGGCTGTTAGTGCAGAAGAGTGGACATAGGCTTGAAATAAGCCGAACCACTATAAACCTTGTGTTCAATTTTCTCTTCCCTACTTTCTGCTTTACTTTGTTCATAGTTTGTTTTGTTAACTAAAGGAAAGCTTCATTTCTATTGTTTGCCTAGTATTGCTTTCATATCTCGAGAAATTATTTAAACACCTATTCACCCCCCTCTAGGTGCTATTACTAGCTATATCAGTTTGTATCCTCCTGTGCCAATTATCCTTAGAAGTTCCGTGGTAGACTGCACCTTCTTTACTGGCTTCCGCATTCCTGCAGGTATGTGGCCCTTGCATTTCAACAGAAATCGATCACATATAAGACTTTGATTGATAGTATGGTCTCTCTGGCATGAAAAAATCGTACTTTGAAATCGACGTGATAAATCCAGCCAATTTATCAAATAAGTGCACAGTCCATGTCTTTCATCATTGATCAAGAATGGATCAAGTTGTTACCCAATATTATGATCGGTTCCATTGAAAGAAGTCCATACCATGTACTATCAACATCCTGTTGAAATGGTTTGGATTAGTTTTAAATATATAGCCTATAGAACTTTTTTAGTAGTGTCTACATTCATCGCCATTGATTTGGATAATTAGCTAACAATTCAAATTACAACTATCCAAGTCACCCTGATGGATGTAAGCTCTGTAACGGTGGATTACAGGGTCTCTGTGCTATGTTGAATTCCTAACTCTTTCTTTATCTCTTTGGTCCTTCATCTTGGAGCTTGAGCCTGGCCATTGATTCAAGAGGGCAACTCCACTTCCCAACTCGCCCAATCTTTATAGGACTTTGACTTACATCTTCATTTCTATGATCGGTACAAAATTTTCTTGTGGTTGCACTTTCTCGAAGAAAGCTGTTATACTCCGTCATCAGTTAGTACACGTTTGCTGTTGAACGTCTCGAAGATACAGAGGGACGAACGTGTATGGCCCAAGCCGGACGAGTTCGAGCCCGAGAGGTTCCTCGCTACCCATGAGAAGGTGGAAATGAGAGGTCAAAACTTCAACCTTATCCCCTTTGGCGCAGGGAGGAGGTCCTGTGCCGAAACCTCACTGGCTCTTCACTTGTTGCCCCTGGTGCTAGCTAGCTTGCTGCAAAGTTTTGAGATCGGCACGATCTCAGATGAAGCCATTGTTGGAATTATCTCAGCTGCTGTTTTTCAGTCATATTTCCTCTATTTTCCTCTATTTTTTTTTTATAAAAAAAAAACAGCCAAGTAAATTAAGTTATGCAGTTAGTGTTTTTGCTATTTTCTAGGAAGTTAATAGCACGTTTGTGTGCAGTTATGCGTTGCACGTATGTGAGCAGTTTCTACTTTGTATTTAGTTGTTGTACTCGACAGTTTTTTCCTTTGCACAATTTTCTCTCTCAAACAACATAAATTTTTCTGTTTTGATTGTTGTTTTTATGAGCTTTAACATTGGTATCAGAGCGTTTGTGGGATCTTAAGGGATTATGAAGTGAGGGTAAGTGAGTGAGGATTGCTTCCAATCTGCAAAGAAAAAACTGATGGAGGCAGGATCGAATGGATTCTCTACAATAGCTGCTCCAGTCTTTACTGGGGAAAATTATCAGGCTTGGCTATCAAGATGACGGCATTCTTGGAGGGTCATGATTTATGGGAGGCTATGGAGAATGATTATGAGGTTGCTCCACTTCCAGACAATCCGACCTTGAATTAAATAAAGTACCATAAAGAGAGAATCATAAGGAAGGCCAAGGCAAAGTCTTGCCTATATGCTGCGATTTCACCCACTATCTTCACAAGGATCATGAGATGTGATTCTGCAAAGGCAATATGGGATTTCTTGAAGGATGAATACGAGGGAGACGAGAAGATAAGAGGCATGAAGGTTCTGAATCTCTTGAGGGAGTTTGAGAGACAGCAGATGAAGGATTCATAGTCAGTGAAGGAGTACTTTGATAGGCTGGTTGGGATAGCTGAAAAAATCAGAGTTTTAGGGACTAACTTGAAGGATGAAAGGCTTGTTTATAAAATCCTGGTGTCTCTTCCAGAGAAGTTCAAAGCCACTATAGCTTCTCTGGAAAATACAAGAGATTTAGTTTATATAAAGCTTGCACAATTGTTAAATGCTCTGCAGGAACAGGAGCACAGAAGACTGATGAGAAGAGAAGAGATTGTAGAGGGCGTGCTGCAAGCTAAAGTGAAGTCAAATGATGGAGGCAAAGGGAAGAAATGGATGCAGTCTAGAGAAAATGCTGGTGACTCCACGTTTGTAGCAAAAGAAGGAAATTCTGGTGGGTCTAGCAAATGGAAGATGAACAAAAAGCCTTGTCAATACTGTGGTGGAACTAATCATCAATTTTTTAGATGTTAGAGAAAGCCTGATGCAGAAGATGTCACAAGTTGGGTCATATGGAAGCCATATATAAAGAAAAAAATTACCAACAAGCAGGAAAAGCACCGATAGTAGTGAATGAAATCGAGGAAGAGCACTTGTTTGTAACTTCTTTTTCTGAATCTTCTATTAGGAATGATGCATGGCTGGTGGATAGTGGCTGTACTAATCATATGACTGGTAATTCAAAGCTATTTAGGAGTCTAGACAGGTCAGTCAAGTCCAAAGTCAGAATTGGCAACGGACAGTACATTGAAGTGCAAATGAAGGGTATGGTGGCTATTGAAGGAAATCAGGAGGTGAAACTAATCAGTGATGTTCTTTTTGTGCCAAACATTGACCAAAATCTGTTAAGTGTTGGTCAATTAGTTGAGAAGGGCTATAGAAGTTCGAAAGGGAAGGAATGTCTTATTAATAATGCATATAGCAAAGAAGTACTAAGAATCCTAATGAGGGACAAGAGTTTCATGTTCAAGCCACAAGAGATGCAACAAATGGCTTTAAAATGCAAAGAAGAAAATGCAGAGCTATGGCATAAAAGACTTGGGCATGTTCACAAGAAGAGCATGTCGTTTATGCAGAGAAATAGCTTGGCAGATGACTTGCCAAGTTTGGAGGAGGAATTTCCACAGTGCAGAACTTGTCTTCTTGGCAAGCAAGCCAGATTTCCTTTCAAAGGAGGAGGCTGGAGAGCATGTGAGAAGCTGCAATTAGTCCACACAGATCTATGTGGACCTATGTCTGAGTCTTCTTTCAATGGTAGCAAGTATTTCATTACCTTCACTGATGATATAACTAGGATGAGTTGAATTTATTTTCTACGAGCCAAGTCTGAAGTTGCTAATATGTTTGTGAAGTTTAAAACCTTAGTTGAGAATCAGAGTTGGAAGAAAATTAAAATGCTCAGGTCTGATAATGGTTCTGAGTATACTGCTCACAAGTTTAAGTTGAATTGTTAGCAAGCAAGAATTGTGTAGCAGTTTACTGCTCCCTATTCATCTCAACAAAATGGGGTCAGTGAGAGGAAAAACAAAAGCATTATGAAGATGGCTAGATGTATGATGCAGGAGAAGAAGTTACCTAAGAAGTTCTGGGCTGAAGCAGCTAATGCTGCAGTGTTCCTGTTGAACAGATTGCCACAAAGGCCTTAGAGAGGTCAATACTTTTTGAAGTCTGGTATGGTGTTAAACCTTTTGTGAAAAATTTGAAGGTTTTTGTGTTTGTGTTATACTCATGTTCCTGAGGTCAAGACGGACAAGCTGGATAAGAAAGCAGAGCTTGGAATCTTCATTGGGTACAATCTCCAATCAAAGGCTTATATAATTTTTCACCCTATGATATGGAAGGTGACTGTAAGCAGAGATGTTGTTTTTCTAGAGGAAGATGAGTGGAATTGGATGGAAGGAAAGAGTGCAGAATAGCAACAGTTCGAAAAACAACCTGCAACATATGTAAATGTTGATGAAGTTATAGATGGATTGGAAGATAGCATGGATGATTTACCAGTGAGAGGCACAAGGTCACTTGCTGAAGTCTATGAAAGAAGCAATGTGGCAATACTCGAACCATCTAAATTTGTGAAAGTTAAGGAGGATTAGAGGTGGATTGCAGCAATGCAGGAGAAGATTGCAATAATCTAGAAAAACCACACATGGGAGCTTGTTAACAGACCATCTGATAAGAATGTGATTGGGGTTAAGTGGGTGTTTAGAACAAAACTTAATCCTGATGGTTCTGTCAATAAACACAAAGCTAGACTGGTGGTGAAAGGCTATGCACAAATATGGGGAGTAGACTATTCTGAAACATTTGCTCCTGTTGCGCGACTTGATACAATAAGGCTACTGTTAGCTATTGCAGCAAAAAAGGGGTGGCTTATATTTTAGTTAGATGTCAAGTCTGTATTCCTGAATGGAGAACTTGAGGAGGAGATTTTTGTTAAACAACCTAAAGGCTTCAGTATCAAAGGCCAAGAAAAGAGTGTATACAGGTTGAGGAAAGCTCTATATGGACTGAAGCAGGCTCCAAGAGCTTGGTATGGAAAGATAGATCGATATTTGCAGGATTTTGGCTTTGTAAAAAGCTTAAGTGAGTTCACTCTTTATGTCAAGAAGGTGAATCACAGTGTTGTAATTCTGTCACTTTATGTAGATGATTTATTAGTAACGGGGAATGATATGGAATTGATAGAGAAGGTGAAGCAATATCTATTTGCAGTTTTTGCGATGTCAGACTTGGGAAAGATGGCTTATTTTTTGGGTCTGGAAGTCAAACAGGCTTCATATGAGATCTTCATCTGTCAGAAAAGATACATGAAGGAAATTCTAAAGAAGTTTCAGATGGAAGATTGTCGAAGTGTAAGCACTCCTATGGTTGCTAAAGAGAAATTGCAGAAGAATGATAAAACAGATGCACTAGATGCTTCTATGTATAGAAGTCCGATTGGGTGTCTCATGTATCTTACAGCAACCAAACCAGATATTCTATTTACTGTAAGTGTTTTATCCAGGTTTATGAGTAGTCATAGTCAGTTACATTTGATTGTAGCAAAAATGGTCTTGAGATATCTCAAAGGAACATTGTTCTTTGGTGTGAAGTTTAAGAAATTTCAGAAGTTTAATTTACAAGGATTTTCTTATAGTGACTAGGCTGGTTCAGTGGATGACATGAAAAGTACGTCTGGGTATTGTTTCAGTTTTGGTTTTGCTTATTTCTCCTGGTATTCCAAAAAGCAAGAGATTGTAGCTCAGTCCACAACAGATGCTGAGTTTATAGCAGCTACTGCAGCTGCAAATCAAGTTTTGTGGCTGAAAAAGATAATGAAGGATCTGTGGTTGAATTCTGGTGATTGCATTGAAGTTAATGTGGATAATCAAGCTGCTTTAGCAATATCTCAAAATCCAGTTTTCCATGGCAAAACCAAGCATTTCAAAGTCAAATTTTTCTTTCTGCGTGAGGTGCAACAAAGTGGCGAAATTAAGTTGGTCTACTGCAGATATGAAGATTAGCTTGCAGATATGTTCACAAAACCACTTCAGGCTGGAAGATTTGAGCTATTAAGAGAGAAAATAGGAATCTGCAGCAGCAACTGATCCAAGGGGAGTTTTTGGAATTATCTCAGCTACTGTTTTTCAGTCATATTTCCTTTGTTTTCCTTTGTTTTCCTCTGTTTTTTATAATAAAAAAAGCCAAGTAAATTAAGTTATGCAGTTAATGTTTTTGCTATTTTCTAGGAAGTTAATAGCACGTTTGTGTGTAGTTATATGTTGCACGTATGTGAGCAGTTTCTACTTTGTATTTAGTTGTTGTACTCGACAGTTTTTTCCTTTGCACAAGACGTATGAAATGCTATGCTCTGTTTTTTTTTTTTTTTAATCTTTTCTCTCTCTCAAACAATAGAAATTTTTCTGTTTTGATTGTTGTTTTTATGAGCTTTAACAGCCATGGACATGACCGATAGCCCAGGCTTGTCTAATTTGAAGGCAACCCCGCTTGAGGTCATGCTCATCCCACGCCTTTATCAGAAGGTTTATGAAAGAGACGAGTAGGAGAATTTGTGATCCTTTTACTATTGCCAATACATTATTATGAAGAGACTCCGAATTACATGGATGCTCATGTTCGCTTCAAAGTGGTGTTCTGGAGCCGCTTTAACTATGGACTTTATTGAATATCGGTTAGATGTTTTTATATACTATATTTTATGCATTTCACGGGGACCTGGCTTTTTCTATTATCCTTTAATTGTTTCATTACCACAATAATGGTAGAAAATTAGTGAAAAAAAGTTATTCACATGAAGACCAATCGGACAACTAAATCAACAATCAAAAGCAATGATCTCGATGACCATCATCAAATTAATCCAGGCTGCGTTTCAGAAAAGTTGACCCATGCCAAACTGAGATAGGATAATTCCTGATTCTTTTTCTGATAGTTTCCCTAGTTTATTTAGGGTGGTGCAGCCACCTTATTCAATTAATAATGGAACACCGGTATAGGAGGCAATTGTTCAGCAATCCTCAAGCTTATTCGGCACTTTTCTTTAATAAGATCTTGCTAACGAATGTCCCGTGACATCTGTTAAAAGTGCTTAATTAGCAACTTTTCAATTTCAAGAGAATGACGACTTCAATACAAGAAAACAGTGTGAATGTTTCCTTAACTTCTTGCTTAAGAATTGCCCCAGGAACACTCGTTAAAAAGTCCTTTCAAATAAAGGCAAAGTTCCAAAGGACAAGTTGAGGATGCTATTATACGAGTATGCATTATTTTCTTGTAGAAAGGGTCTTGCTTGCATCTTCCCTGGTTTCAAAGACTTCAATTCCCGTTACTGTGGTTGTAGATGAAGATAAGTTCCACATGTTCAATTATCATTTGTAGCTATTATCCAACTTCCGCTTTAATTTTCTTCAGCGCATAGCATACCTTCACAATTTATTAAGAGTTACACCAAAACTGGGAAGCAAACCGTGAAACCTCAGTATGCATATCGATTGTGGCAGGGGGGATTGTGCGAGTATCCATATTCCCGGGGAGGATTCTATGGAAGTTGGACTGTTTTTGCAAAGAGCAATAATTTGCAGTCTGGAGATAACTATATGTTCCAGTGGATTGACAATGAAAATATAGTGTTTAAGGTATCCGTTGACACCAACATGGATTGGGCAAGGCTTTAGTAAATGAGATATGCGAAATGTGGTTCTTGAAGATAGTTCAAATGAATTGTTTTAGATTTTAATACACTCTTGATTTAGGCCATAACATTTCATACTCATTTCAGATGGGTTTACCCTTCTTTTGTTATGTATTTGTGTGCTTCAAGGTCTCAGACAGCTGACCTGCATTAGACTGGACAAGTCAGTTGGACAGAAAAGTTGAATTGAAGTGGAACAACTTTTGTTGTCGAACCTTTTCGCTGGTACTTGTGTCATCAAAGAGCTTGGGATATAACTGTGATGTCAAATGACTGATAAAGAATTTCAAATTACATTCTTGGGTGTCTAGTTACAAGAATTTCAGAGTACTTTTCTTTTGCTCTCTTACTGACAATGTAATAAGAGCGTGGTTTGTACGAGAGCTAATTTGCACACTGAAAGTTGGCTGTAGCTCTCTGTTTCGGGTGGAGTTTGGAATGCAGTTCAGGGAAGATATGAATGAGTTGCCAAACAGAGAACATACCGATGATCTCTCAAGGGGAAGAAGCAGTTCAAGTAGTTTCGCGTAAGTTCGCTTAAAGCTAGTTTCTGCAGTGTCCTACGTATGCTCTTCTTTTGTCCATTGGCAATATACAAGTTGGAAATCCTTTTACAGGCCCTTCATTCCATCAATCATAGGATGAAACGGAGGAGCTGTATGTCCATTTGAAACAAATATCAAAGAATCCTTGGACTTCAGGTCAAAATTACATGATCTCAAAGAAGAGCGTCTCTCCTTGATCATATCAGAAATGATTGTATGCAACTATCAGAGAACTAAACAGAACCAAAATCAAGTACTTATATTAGTATTAAACAATCTGAGGCAGCTACAGTTTCCAGTTAATCTGCATATAAAAATTCATTGATAGGACAGAAATCATCAGGTTGAATGATGAAGTACACCTGACAGCACAGATATTTTGTTGCATTTGATCAAGATGATGAGGCAAAAGTAGCAAAAAACAAGCAATTTAGGGACTTATGATCATCATGCCACAGAAAATCTACTTAATAGAGCAGTTATTTAGGTGGTGGTCAATGATTTATTTGCTTCAGAACAGTCTATTCTTAGGCTGATTCTTGGCTTTTGTCCCCACACACTCCAAGCCTCCAGAAAACAATAACGATCAGACCACTTCATTTAGAATATATACAAGTCCATTGCACTTGAAAAGTCCAAACACAATTTCTTCCGCTATAAACTGCCAGGAAAGCAGTAAATGAACCCTTAAAAGGAAAATTTTTTTTCCAGATAAACTGTCCTGCTATACTTCAGGAATCATTCCTCATGGCAATTCTAATTGAATTGCCGATAATTTTGATCTCAACCTTGGCCCTGCTAATGGTCATCCCCCTCTACCGATCACACAAGTCCAAAGATCATCATGATTTGCCTGAAGCAGAAGGAGGTTGGCCTATTTTCGGCCACCTTCTTCTGTTCAGCAGCAAGGTCCTGATGCACAAGAAGTTGGGTTCCTTGGCCTACAAGTATGGACCGATTTTCACCATAAGATTAGGCTCTCATTGAGCAATCGTTGTAAGCAGTTGGGAAGTGGCTACGGAGTTTTCCACCATCCACAACAAGGCCTTTGCCAATTGACCGTTGATCACTGCCACGAGGCTCATGGGCTGCAACAGTGCAATTTTTGGCTTCACTCCTTATGGGGAATACTGGCAAGAGATGCGCAAGATTGTGACAATCAAGCTTCTGTCAAACCACTGGCTTGACTCACTGAAGCACATACGAGTTCTCGAGGTTGAGATGGCAATAAAAGAATTGTTCGAGACTTGGATCAGACAGGGTAAGCCCAGTAGAGGGGGTCCTAGTGGAAATGAAGTCTTGGCCGGGAGACTTGATGCTCAATATATCTTTGAAAATGGTTGGGGAGAAGAGCTACTTTGGTTCCGATGCTGACTGCAACGACACTGAGGCAAAGAGGTGCAAAAGGTCAATCAGGGGTTTTTTGATCAGTTGAGGGTCTTCATGCTGTCTGTTGCGATCCCGGCTCTCAGCTGGTTGGATTTAGGTGGCTACGAACGATCAACGAAGGAGACAGAAAAAGAGTTGGATGTTTTGGCTTAGGGGTGGCTAGAGGAGCATAGAAGGAAGAGGTTGTCCTGCCCCAGAGGTGATAGAGAGCAAGATTTCTTGGATTTGATGCTGAATGTCATCGAGGGTGTGAAATTTTCGAATTTTGACGCTGACACAGTTATTTAGGCAACTTGTTTGGTGAGTAATTCTACCTTATAATGTTTGAAACTAGAACTGTGGACATAAAAGCTGATTTGAAGTAATGCTAATGCATTCACAATGCTTTTTCCCCATCAATACCTGAAAACTTCAAACATTTTCATGAATGCTATTCTGCTGCTGTCATTTTATCCATAAGCAGCTGAAGTAAAGCACTTTCAGCAAAATCCACATATAATTTAATGACAATAAACTTATTTCATCCTCACGTGTTTTCCCAAATATAGTTTGATCATATCTAGATTTTGCAAACGATGTTAGCAGAAAATGGAATTACTTTTACACTTGTATGGACTACCTACTTACAGGATCTAGAGAACCATTAGTTTCAATCTTGTCTTTATAATTTTTAGTTGCCGTAAGAAACTCTACAAGGTGTAAATTCAGAGGCATGAAGAGCGATGCTAAGTATACTAAGATAAGTCGACTGTTATACCTTTACACTCGCATGTTCTATATTGTATGCTCACCTTCAATCCAGGATAGACTGGCAATAGTTTATTACATTTCCCTTTGATCTGTGGCGGCGGTTTAGCAGTCAAAGTTTGCATCTTTTGTTTAACTATATTTGTCTACATCTTAACATTGAGAGACGACCGGCATTTGCTTTTGAGAGACAGCGTCAAATCATCATTGTCATCATAAAATCTTTACCATTGCACAGAGGAGATTGGTCAAAGATCAGCTAGCTCAAGATATATTAAAATATCAAAAGCAAAATAAAATGGCACTGAGCGCCAACGGAGCAATGACATTTTGCATCTTCAATAGGAAAACCGAAAATCATACGAGATAGTTTTTCATTTCTTATTTATAATACTCTTGGAAGTTGAGTAAGGTGAACAGAAGAGACAAACATGCTTATCACTTTAGCAACCACCGGAGATTAAATCAAAGATAAAAAAAAAATTACTTAAATCAAAGATTTGTTATGTTTCTCCTCTCTTTCTTCAAGCTTTCAAATGGGATCAGCGTGAATTTTTTTTATCATATTAATAAAGTTTGATGCAAGTTCATTTACAAATATTGTGTTTAAATCATTTGAATAGGAGATATGACATATCAAATCATATTTGATTCCATCCTTTATGTGAAAGCACTTGAGTTGGTCATACTTTTTTTTTTTTTTTAATATAGAAGATGATCATAGGGGGGACCGATACTATAACGACGGTGCTCATGTGGGCACTGTCGCCGCTAGTGAACGACCGCCGTGCATTGAAGAAGGCGCAACAAGAGCTGGACACCTATGTCGGCAAGAGCAGGCCCATGGAAGAGTCCAATGTGAAGAAGTCGACCTACCTCCAAGCCATCGTCAAGGAGACATTGCGTTTGTATCCCCTTGTGCCGATTGCTCTCAGAAGTTGCACGGAAGAGTGCACCTCCTCTGCCGGCTTCCGCATTCCCACTGGTACATGGCCCTCGCATTTCAGAGGAAACAGATCGCATATAGGACCTTGATTTACAGTATGATCTCTTTGGCACGAAGGAACATACTCTAGAATCGACATGATGAACCAGGCTGGTTTATGAAATAAGCATGGTCCATGTCTTTTATCATGGGTCAAAAATGTACCACGTTGTCACACAGTATCATGATCAGGTACAGCAAAAGAAACCTAGGCCATATAATATCAAGATTTTGTCAAAGGTTTAGATTAATTTAAAATATATAGCCTATGGAATCTCTTTATATATATATACACAACTACCCACGTCCCTAGGATGGATGTGGGTAGTATAACTATGCCGAATTCCAAACTTTTTCGTCTCTTTCATCTTTAATCTTGGAATTTGAACCTTTTTTATATTGATTCAAGAGGCTAAGTCCAATTCCCAACTTGCCAAAATTCCTCTAGGACTTCGACCTGCATCTTCACTCCTGAGATCTCCGTAAAAATTTCCTGTGTCTGCACATTTTCTACAAAAGCTATTATACTCGGTCGTTGGTTAGGCACGCGTTTGCCGTTCAACATCGCGAAAATACAGAGGGATGAGCGTGTCTGGTCCAACCCGAACGAGTTCCAGCCCGAGAGATTCCTCATGACACATGAGAATGTGGACATGAGAGGTCAGAACTTCGAGCTCATCCCCTTCAGCACGGGGAGGAGGTCCTGTGCCGGAACCTCACTGGCTCTTCACATGGTGCACTTGGTGCTGGCTAGCTTGCTGCAAAGTTTCGAAATCATCACAGTCTCGGACGAAGCAGGGACATGATGGAGAGCCCTGCCTTGTCGAATATGAAGACAACCCCACTTGAAATCATCATCATTCTACGCCTTGATCAGAAGGTTTATGAAAGAGACGAGCTGGAGAATTTGTGATCTTTATGGTTATCACATTGTCATGAGAGAGCCACAAGCTCTCTTGAAAATCAAACTTAAATGTTCGTGTTCCCACCTAAGAGGCTACTAAGAATTGCAGTTAGAAACAGAACAAAGACTCAATCACAGCAGTAAACTTGAAGCCAATTACTTGAATAATCGTTTTTGTTCATATTTTGTTAGTTCGCAAATTTTCATGGCATCGAGAACTGTATAAACATTTGTAGGAGGGTATTTCTAAAAGACAAACTATTACTTTTCTGGGGTTGTGAAGTTTCGGTATGCAGATCAATTGTGGCTGTGAGAATCGTGCGCCTACCTGATTTTCTCGGGAGGACTATAGATGTTGGATTGCGAAGAACAGTAGTTTGCAGTCTAGAGATACCTGTTTGTTCTGTTGGATTATAATGTCTCAGTTGCTGTTTTCTGTTTTTGTTTTTTTACTCTGTTTTCTGCTGTTTTCTGTTCTGTTTTCTGCTATGTTTTACTCTGTTTTTTATTAAAAAAAACAGCCAAGTTCAATTTAGTTATTTATTTAGTGTTTTTGCTATTTTCTAGGAAGTTAATAGCACGTTTGTGTGCAGTTATGTGTTGTACGTACGTGAGCAGTTTTTGCTTTGTTTAAGTTATTCTGTACTTGACAGTTTCCTTAAGCACAAGACGTATAAAGTGCTATGTTTTTTTTTTTTTTTTTTAATCTTTTCTCTCTCTCAAAAACAGAAATTTTGCTGTTTTGATTGTTGTTTTTATGAGTTTTAACATTGGTATCAGAGTGTTTGTGGGATCTTAAGGGACTGTGAAGTGAGGGTAATTGAGTGAAGTTTGCTACCGATTTGCAAAGAAAAAGCTAATGGAGGCAGGATCGAATGGATTCTCTGCAATGGCAACTCCAGTCTTTACTGGGGAAAATTATCAGGCTTGGGCTGTCAAGATGACGGCATTCTTGGAGGGTCATGATTTGTGGGAAGCTGTGGAGGATGATTATGAGGTTGCTCCACTTCTAGATAATCCGACCTTAAATCAGATGAAGTACCATAAAGAGAGAATCACAAGGAAGGTCAAGGCAAAGTCATGCCTGTACGCTGCTGTTTCACCCACTATCTTCACAAGGATTATGAGATGTGATTCTGCAAAGGCAATATGGGATTTCTTGAAGGATGAATACGAGGGAGATGAGAAGATAAGAGGCATGAAGGTGCTGAATCTCTTGAGGGAGTTTGCGAGACAACAAATGAAGGATTCAGAGTCAGTGAAGGAGTACTCTGATAGGTTGGTTGGGATAGTTGAAAAAATCAGAGTTTTAGGGACTGACTTGAAGGATGAAAGGCTTGTTCAGAAGATTCTGGTGTCTCTTCCAGAGAAGTTCGAAGCCACCATAGCATCTCTAGAAAATACAAGAGACTTACCTGATATACAGCTTGCAGAATTGTTAAATGCTCTGCAGGCGCAAGAGCACAGAAGACTGATGAGAAGAGAAGAGTTTGTAGAGGGTGCACTACAAGCTAGAGTGAAGTTAAATGATGGAGGCAAAGGGAAGAAATGGATTCAGTCTAGAGAAAATGTTGGTGACTCCAAGTTTGTAGCAAAAGAAGGAAATTCTGGTGGGTCTAGCAAATAGAAGATGAACAAAAAGCCTTGTCAATACTGTGGTGGAACTAATCATCAGTTTTTTAGATGTTGGAGAAAGCCTGATGCTAGATGCAGAAGATGTCATAAGTTGGGTCACATGGAAGCCATCTGCAAAGAAAAAAATTACCAGCAAGCAGGAAAAGCCCAAGTAGCAGTGAATGAAACTGAGGAAGAGCACTTGTTTGTAGCTTCTTTTTCTAAATCTTCTGTTGGAAATGATGCATGGCTGGTGGATAGTGGTTGTACCAATCATATGACTGGCAATTCGAAGCTGTTTAGGAGTCTAGACAGGTCAGTCAGGTCCAGAGTAAGAATTGGCAACGGACAGTATATCGAAGTGCAAGGGAAGGGTACAGTGGCTATTGAAGGAAATTAGGAGGTGAAGCTGATCAGTGATGTTCTCTTTGTGCTAAATATTGACCATAATCTGTTAAGTGTTGGTCAATTAGTTGAGAATGGCTATAAAGTGAAGTTCGAAGGGAAGAAATGTCTTATTAATAATGCAAATAGAAAAGAAGTGCTAAGAATTCCAATGGAGGACAACAGTTTCATGTTCAAGCCACAAGAGATGCAACAAATGGCTTTAAAGTGCAAAGAAGAAAATGCAGAGATATGGCATAAAAGACTTGGGCATGTTCACAAGAAGAGCATGTTGTTTATGCAAAAAAATAGCTTGGCAGATGACTTGCCAAGTTTGGAGGAGGAATTTCCACAGTGCAGAACTTGTCTTCGTGGCAAGTAAGCCAGATTTCCTTTCAAAGGAGGAGGCTGGAGAGCATGTGAGAAGCTGCAATTGGTCCACACAGATCTATGCGAACCTATGTCTGAGTCTTCTCTCAATGGTAGCAGGTATTTCATTACCTTCACTGATGATATGACTAGGATGAGTTGGATTTATTTTCTGTGAGCCAAGTCTGAAGTTGTTGATGTGTTTGTGAAGTTTAAAGCTTTAGTTGCGAATCAGAGTGGGAAGAAAATTAAAATGCTCAGGTCTGATAATGGTTCTGAGTATACTGCTCACAAGTTTAAGTTGAATTGTGAGCAAGCAGGAATTGTGCAGCAGTTCACTGCTCCCTATTCACCTTAACAGAATGGGGTCAGTGAGAGGAAAAATAGAAGTATTATGGAGATGGCCAGATGTATGATGCAGGAGAAGATGTTGCCTAAGAAGTTCTGGGCTGAAGCAGCCAATACTGCAGTGTTCCTGTTGAACAGATTGCCCATAAAGGCCTTAGAGAGGTCAACACCTTTTGAAGTCTGGTATGGTGTTAAACCTTCTGTGAAAAATTTGAAGGTTTTTGGGTGTTTTTGTTACACTCATGTTCCTGAGATCAAGAGGGACAAGCTGGATAAGAAGGCAGAGCTTGGAATCTTCATCAGGTACAGTCTCCAATCAAAGGCTTACATAATTTTTCACCCTATGACAGAGAAGGTGACTATAAGTAGAGATGTTGTTTTTCTAGAGGAAGATGAGTGGAATTGGATGGAAGGAAAGAGTGTAGAACAGCAACAGTTCAAAAAACAACCTGCAACAGATGTAGAGGTTGATGAAGTTATAGATGGATTGAAAGACAGTGTGGATGATTTACCAGTGAGAGGCACAAGGTCACTTGTTGAAATCTATGAAAGAAGCAATGTGGCAATGCTCGAACCATCTAACTTTGTGGAAGCTAAGGAGGATCAGAGGTGGATTGCAGCAATGCAGGAGGAGATTTCAATGATCCAGAAAAACCACACATGGGAGCTTGTTGACAGACCATCTGATAAGAATGTGATTGGGGTTAAGTGGGTGTTTAAAACAAAACTTAATCTTGATGGTTCTGTTAATAAATACAAAGCTAGACTGGTGGTGAAAGGCTATGCACAAATATGGGGAGTAGACTATTCTGAAATATTTGCTCCTGTTGCACGACTTGATACAATAAGGCTAATGTTAGCTATTGCAGCAAAGAAGGGGTGGCCTATATTTCAGTTAGATGTCAAGTCTGCATTTCTGAATGGAGAGCTTGATGAAGAAATTTTTGTTGAACAACCTGAAGGCTTTAGTATCAAAGGGCAAGAAGAGAGTGTATACAGGTTGAAGAAAGCTCTATATGGACTGAAGCAGGCTCCAAGAGCTTGGTATGGGAAGATAGATCGATATTTGCAAGATTTTGGTTTTGTGAAAAGCTTAAGTGAGTTCACTTTTTATGTCAAGAAGATGAATCACAATATTGTAATTCTGTCACTTTATGTAGATGATCTATTAGTGACAGGGAATGATATGGAATTGATAGAGAAGGTGAAACAAGATTTATTTGCAGTTTTTGAGATGTCAGACTTGGGAAAGATGGCTTATTTTTTGGGTTTGGAAGTCAAACAAGCTTCATATGAGATCTTCATCTGTCAAAAAAAAAAAATACATGAAGGAAATTATAAAGAAGTTTCAGATGGAAGATTGTCGAAGTGTAAGCACTCCTATGGTTGCTAAAGAGAAGCTGCAGAAGAATGATGGAACAGATACAGTAGATACTTATATGTATAGAAGTCTGATTAGGTGTCTCATGTATCTTACAGCAACCATACCAGATATTCTATTTGATGTGAGTGTTTTATCTAGGTTTATGAGTAGTCCTAGTCAGTTACATTTGATTGCAGCAAAAATGGTATTAGGATATCTCAAAGGAACATTGTTCTTTGGTGTGAAGTTTAAGAAAGGTCAGAAGTTTAATTTGCAAGGTTTTTCTGATAGTGACTGGGCTGGTTCAGTAGATGACATGAAGAGTACGTCTGGATATTGTTTCAGTTTTGGTTCTGCTTCTTTCTCTTGGCATTCCAAAAAGCAAGAGATTGTAGCTCAGTCCATAGCAGAGGCTGAGTTTATAGCAGCTACTACAGCTGCAAATCAAGTTTTGTGGCTGAAGAAGATAATGAAGGATTTGTGGTTGAATTCCAGTGATTGCATTGAAGTTAATGTGGATAATCAGGCTGCGTTAATAATATCTCAGAATCCAGTTTTTCATGGCAAAACCAAGCATTTTAAAGTCAAATTTTTCTTTCTGCGTGAAGTGCAACAAAGTGGCAAAGTTAAATTGGTCTATTGCAGATCTGAAGATCAGCTTGCAGATATGTTCACAAAACCACTTCAAGCTGGAAGATTTGAAGTATTAAGAAAGAAAATTGGAGTATGCAGCAGCAACTGATCCAATGAGGAGTTTGTTGGATTATAATGTCTCAGTTGCTGTTTTCTGTTTTTGTTTTTTACTCTGTTTTGTGCTATTTTCTGTTCTGTTTTCTGCTCTGTTTTACTCTATTTTTTATTAAAAAAAACAGCCAAGTTCAATTTAGTTATTTATTTAGTGTTTTTCTTATTTTCTAGGAAGTTAATAGCATGTTTGTGTGCAGTTATGTGTTGTACGTACGTGAGCAGTTTTTGCTTTGTTTAAGTTATTCTGTACTTGACAGTTTCCTTAAGCACAAGATTTGCTCTGTTTTTTTTTTTTTTTTATCTTTTCTCTATCTCAAAAACGGAAATTTTTCTGTTTTGATTGTTGTTTTTATGAGTTTTAACATGTTCGAGTTGATTGATGGCAAAGATATCGCGTTTAAGGTGTCCTCGACACAAATGCAGATTGAGTGAGGCCTTACTAAATGAGAAATGCTGAAATAAGATTCTTGGAGATAGTTCGAATAAGTGCTTTTGATTACAGTGCGTTCTTGATTAAGGCCTTTACATTTCGGTATCCATTTCAGCAGGGTGACTTTTCTTTTGTTTTAGGCTGAGTGTGTTTCAAAGCCTCACACAGTTGAGTTGTATTGGATTGGACGAGTCATTTGGACAGAAAAGTAGGATTGAAATGGAACAGTTTTTGTTGTCGGACCTCTTCACCTTTAATTGTTTCCTCAGAGAGATTGGGGTACGAGTGTAATGTCAAATGAGTATAAAATACAAGAATCTTCGAGTAGCTTTCTTTTGCACTTATATTGGCAATGTATCATGAACGCTGCAAGAGTAGGATGTAGCTCTGTTTTTGGTGGATATGTTCAACGCACGGGTTTGCTTAAAGGCTAGTTTCTGCAATGGTCCTCGTCTTTTTTGTGTGCTCATCGCAGCAATACACAAGTTGGAAATCCTTTTTCAGGCCCTTTATTTCGTCACACATAGGATGAACCAGAGGATGCGTATGTCACTTCTAAAATGAAAATTGAAAGATTCCTAGGACTTAAAGGTCAAAATTATATGATCTGGAAGAAGAGCATCACTACAGGACCATACCAGAATTGAATGTATCCGAGTATCAGTGTCTAACAAACATTACTGATATGCGAGGAATGATCAGGTTGAACAGCGAAGTAAACCTGACACCACGGTATTCCGTCGCGAGTGAACAAGATAATTTAGCAGAAGCCGCATAGAACAACCAAGTCAAAGTGATGATCATCACGCCACAGAAGATTTATTTAATAGCGGGCAGATATTTTGGTGGTGCTCGATAATTAAGTTGCTTAGGCTGACTTTTGGCTTCTGTCCCCACACGCTCCAAGCATCCAATAAAGAGATACGGATTCATTCAGAATATATACAACTACATTGGACTTTAAAATTTTGAGCACTCAATTTGATACATTAGAAACTGCAAGGAAAGCAGCAAATGAACTCTTAAAAGGAAACTTTTCCGGATAAACTCTCTGCTGCAACACTTCAGGAATCTTCATCATGGCAATCGTGATTGAGTTGCTGATAATTCTGATCTCGACCTCGGCCCTGCTGATGGCCATCTCTCTCTACCGCTCACACAAGTCCAAAGACCATGTGCCCGAAGCCAAAGGTGGTTGGCCTATTTTCGGCCACCTTCTTCTGTTCGGCAGTGAGCTGATGCACAAAAAGTTGGGTTCCATGGCCGAAAAGTACGGGCCAATTTTTGCCATAAGATTAGGTTCTCATCGAGCGATTGTTGTGAGCAGTTGGGAAGTAGCTAAGGAGTGTTTCACCGTCCATGACAAGGCCTTTGCCGATCGGCCAGTGATCACTGCCACGAGGCTCATGGGCTACAACGGTGCCATGTTAGGCTTTGGTCCTTATGGAGAATACTGGCGAGAGATGCGCAAGATTGTGATGACTGAGCTTCTCTCAAACCACCGGCTTGACTCACTGAAGCACATACGAGTTTTTGAAGTCGAGACAGCAATTAAAGACTTGTTTAAGGCCTGGATCGACAAGGGTAAGCCCAGAAGTGGGATCCTAGTGGAAATGAAGTCTTGGCTAGCAGACCTGATGCTCAACATATCAGTGAAAATGGTAGGAGGGAAGAGATACAGTGGTTCAAACGCGGACTGTGACGAGGCTGAGGCAAATAAGTGCAAAAGGTCGATCAGGAGGTTTTTTGATCTGTTCGGGGTCCTCGTGTTGTCAGATGCGATCCCAGCTCTTGGCTGGTTGGACTCAGGTGGCTATAGACGATCGATGGTCGAGACAGCGAAAGAGTTGGATGTTTTGGCTCAGGGGTGGCTAGAGGAGCACAGAAGGAAGAGATTGTCCTGCCCCAAAGACGACAGAGAGCAAGATTTCATGGATTGGATGATCAACGCCCTCGAAGGTCGGAATTTTCCAGATTTTGACGCGGATACAGTTATTAAGGCGACTTGTTTGGTGAGTAGTTCTAATTTATAGTCTTTGGAAATTTGAACTGTGTACATAAAAGTTGATCTGAAGTTATGCTAATGCATTCACTAAAGCTTCTGCCCCATCAATACTTGAAAACCTTAAGCATTTTCATGAATGCAATTTTGTTGGAGTCATTTCATCCATAAGCAGCAGAAATATAGTATTTTTAGTACAATCCACTGATAATTAAGTGATAATAAACTTTTTACTTGTTCACATGTTTTTCCAAATACAGTTTGATCATATCAAAAATTTGCAACTAGATGTTGGCCAGTGCTAGAGACATTTAAACTTGTGCGAACTACCCACATTTGGGAGTAAAAGGATCATTAGTTTCGATCCGGTCAATGTAAAGTTTTAGTTGCTGTAAGAAACTCCGCAGGAAGTTGTTAATTCGAAGACAGGAAGAGTGATGCAAGATGTAACAAGATCAGAGTACTGAATTAGTAAACAAGATACGGTCGATTGCAAATGGATCTTTCAACAAGCAACAAGCAGCTTGTGTTCCTTTTCTTTTCCTCTAACATCCACTAAAAGTCTAAGCGTCATGCAGTAATCTAGTTTTAGTATCCGGCGAACAGCCAGTTTCAATACGTTTATCTAGAGCAAGTACCAGATGCTCTAGGGCAGATTATTTTTGTGCTCAACGATATTGTGACCCATTATAAAAATCAAAATTGATCTTTGGACCAGACAAGAACCTAAAGTCCTTCCTACCTCGCATTATTTGGTTGACTAACAATGAACTGATGTTGACTTTTGGTACTCATCTAGAATCCATGCCAGACGGCCGATAGTTTTCTTTTTATTTCGCATTCATCCATCACATCTTGGTCAGCAAAGTAGTATAAAAAATTCTTTCTGTCCTCCAGTTAGGGGTAAACATGAGTCTAAGATCCTACTCTAAAACCTAAAAATCAAATTAGTAAAAACCTATCCAGTTTCAAGTTTCAAGATAAAATTTTGAACCTAAACATAACGTTCGGTGATTAGTGTATAATTTGAAGCCACTAGTCTAAGCTTTCATTCTATGACTAAAATTTTTTACTTTATTAATATTTCATATTCTTCGTATGTGTAATATAAATTGTAATCGGTGGACTGTAACAACAAGTGATGATAATTAAAAATGATAATTCATTACAATCATTCAATTAATCATATAAGTGGAATCCGGGTAAAACTCGGAATATGTGATAAGGTAGGTTATAGGTTCCAAATTATGTAGAGTAGTTTTAAGATTTCAAAAAATAAGAAACTTGTTATAATTAGTAAGTTTTAGGTTTTAGATGGAATATTTATGAAACTCGGAACTGTTCATCTCTATCCAGAATGACTCTTCCCTGTGATGATTCAATAGAGAAGATAAATAACGGTGGAAGTTTGCATCTTTTCTATAACTATTATATCTTTCTACAACTGTACACAAAGAGAGGGACACTTGTCAGCTTTTGGGAGATGGCGTTAATTCATTGTCATCATCATAATAAAATATCCAAAGCAGGAAGAAAATGGCACAAGGAGCCAAAGCAGTAGGTACTGCCGCTTCAGAAAGATTCTTTCTCGGTTTTTCTATGCGGGATACGTGAGACTGCTTGTTCACCTGATTAGCAATCATCGTTGGGAGGGATAGTTTGGAATTGGAGTAAGGTGAAATTGTACAGCGTGAATCTAGTTTGATTCAAGCTCATTTATAAATACTGTGTTTAAATGGTTTAAATGGTTTAAATAGGAAATATGACATCGAAATCCCACTTGATCCTAACCGTATCACCATCACCATCTGACATCTTTTCTCGTTGAATCACTTGGGTTAATAATCCCACATTTTCTTGGGCGTAGAACATGATAATGGCGGGGACTGATACTTCGACGGTGGCGATCACCTGGGCGCTATCGCTGCTAATGAACAACCGTCGTGCACTGAAGAAGGCGCAGCAAGAGCTGGACACCCATGTTGGCAGGAGTAGGCCCGTGGAAGAGTCCGATGTGAAAAACTTGACCTACCTCCAAGCCATCGCCAAGGAAGCACTGCGTTTATATCCACCAGTACCGGTGAACGGCCTTAGAAGCTCCATGGAAGAGTGCACCTTCTCGACTGGCTTTCGCATTCCTGCAGGTATGTGGCCCTTGCATTTGAACAAAAATCGATCTCAAATCGGACGTGGATACGTAGCATGACCCCTTTGGTATGGACAACATACTCTAAAATTGACCTGATAAGTTGAGTCAGTTCACTAAATAAGCATGAGGTCCATATCTTCATCATCGCATCAAGAATGAACAGCTTTGTTGCACTTATCACAATTCCGGATCAATGAAAAAAGTTTAGACCTTATACTATCAAGATTTTGTGGAAAAGAGTTGGATTAGTTTTAAATGTATAGTGCGTGGAGTCTTCTTTTATACGAGCTATACTCACCATCATTAATTTGTACAATTAGTTAATTTTTAAATTACAACTGCCCGCATTCCCCTTGTTAGCATGTTTAAATAATAAATTACATTTTCATCTAATAGATTAAGCTTTTACAATAGTTAGCAGTGGTTTTACCAACATTTCACATGATATAAGGGGTGCATAACAAACCAAAATTTCTGTTCCAAAAATAAATTTTCTATTTTAAACTTGTTTCTGGAATAAAAATTCGTTTGATAAACCTATTCCATTTTTCTATTTCTGAAATAGATTTTTGTTCCAAAAATAGGTTTGGAATAGAAATCATAAGTAAAAATTTTCTACTTCTCTATTTCTGAAACAGAAATGAGAAATAAAAATTCATCCCAATGTTTGTCAACCGGTCATTCATCCGTCACCGCCCGCCGCCCACGCGCGGTCACCAGTTGCCGGTCGCCGATCCACCGTCATTCAGAAAGAAAATTTTTTGTATCGTTATCAAACGAATTTCTATTTTTAGAATAGAAATTTTGTGTTGTTATCAAACGGTTATTTTTGCATAGAAACTCTTCTAGAAATAGAAATATAAAAATCTATTTCTATTTTATAACCTATTTTTGGAATATAATGGTTATCATTCACCCCCCATAGAGTCCAAAGCTTGAGTCTTTTCCGACTCCATTTGTTTTTTCAAAACTTAAGTTTTTTGAATAGTTGGCAATAATCCACCAAAATCTCACACGTTCGGATGTGAGTTGTAGAATGATGGTTTACCAAGTCTCCGTAAAAATGCCAATTTTGTATCTCTTTCGTATGGGATCTCGGAATTTGAGTCTGTCCATTGATTCAAAAGCGCAAGTCCACTTTTCCCATTTGCCAAACTTTCTTTAGCTTTAACTTGCATCATCATTCCTCAAGATCTGTGCAAAATCTTCTTGTGTTTGCACTTTTTTCTGCAAAAGCTCTTACACTGTTATTGGTTAGGTACACGTTTGCTGTTGAACATCTGGAAAATACAGAGGGACGAGCGCGTATGGTCCAATCCAGATGAGTTCCGGCCCGAGAGATTCCGCACGACACATGAGAATATGGACTTGATAGGTCAGAACTTCGAGCTCATTCCCTTCGGCGCGGGGAGGAGGTCCTGCGTCGGAACCTCGCTGGCCCTTCACATGTTGCACTTGGTGCTGGCTAGCTTACTGCAAAGTTTCGAAATAAGCACGGTCTCAGATGAAGCCGTGGACATGACGGAGAGCCCTGGGTTGGCGAATATGAAGGCGACCCCGCTTGAAGTCATGCTCATTCCACGCCTCGATCAGAAGGCTTATGCAAGGGACGAGCAGGAGAATTTGTGATCTTTATAGTAATCACATTATCATGATGAGAGCCACAAGCTCCATTTTATCTTGAAAATCAAACTTAAATACACGTGTCCCACCTAAAAGGCTACTACGAATGCAGTTAGGAACAAAACAAAGACTCAATTACAGTAACCTTGAAGCCAATTACTTGAATAATCGTTTCTGTTCATATTTTGTTAGTTTGCAAATTTTCATGGTATCAAGAATTTCCTTGTAGCTTTCATTTGCGCTTATACTGGCAATGTAATGAGTGCGGCTTGTCCGTGAGATCATTTCCATACTGACAGAGTAGGATGTATCTCTCTGTTTTTGGCGGATATGTCAACACGCTTCAGCGAAGATATGGTTGCTGAATCGCCAAACGGAGTACACACCAAAGATCTCTTTAGGGAAAGTAGTTTCGGACAGTTCCGTACATGTTCGCTCTCGAAGCCGCTGGAAGCTGGTTTTGTAAAGCTTTATTTTTTTGTGTCTATTGCGGCAATGCAATTTGGAAATCCTTTTCCATGCCCTTCATTTCGTCACACATAGGATGAACAGGAGTACGCACATGTCGCCTCGAAATAAAAATCGAAAGACTCCTAGGACTTAAAAGGTCAAATTTACACGATTTAGAAGAAGAGCATCTCTACAGGCTCATACCAGAGTTGAATGCGCGCGACTATTGGAGAACTGAACAGAGCCAAAACCAAGTACTTTTATGACTATCAAGCAATCTGAGGCAGCTACAGTTTCTGGTGAATTTTCATATATGAAGTTACTGATATGAGAGGAACCATCAGGTTGAACAGTGAAGTACACCCAACTCCTCAGTATTTCGTCGCAAGTGATCAGGATTATTAAGCAGAAGCAGCAAGAACAAGCAATTTACTTAAGTAGTGGGCAGTTAATTAGGTAATGGTCAATGACTAACTTGCTTCAGAGAAATCTACTCTTAGGCTGACTTTGGGCTTTTGTCCGCACACGCTCCAAGCTTCCACTAGACGACAAGGATTTGAGCACTTATTTTAGAACATGTGCAAGTCCCTGGGACTTGAAAAGTCCAAACACAATTTCTTTCACTATAAATGTCACCCCCTGAACCCCGAGAGCGCGAACATCCCTTGACAGTTGATTTAAAAATGCGACGTCCCAGAATGCGTTGCCAACTCATTCTTTTTATCTTTCGATTAAATGCTTGCGGAAGCAAATTAAATAAACACTTAGTCAATCAACAAAACAAGGATAGTAAAACACAACAGACGATTTCCAAAAGTCGCACATTTATTTATCTACTTGTTAACTCAAGAAGTTTAACATTGACATGCCTACAACAAAATGCAACTCCTACACAACCTATGAGAAAAAGAGTCTGAAAGGTCAGGGTTAACTCTAGCTTCATTAATTGCAAGGCCAGTCAAAAAGTGTCGTGTCTCGCGCCTACCATAGCCGCACTTAGCAGTTTCCCCACGGCCCTGAAAATAGTTAACAATACCGGGGTGAGATATATCTCAGCGAGTTAACAACCTAAACCTCAATTAGGACGTAAATTCACCTCGAAGGCAACCTAAACATGAAACGGCATACAATTTTACCTCCCCTTGGCATACCCCTGCATATTAGTACACTTCACATGGCAATATTAGTAAAACATATATAAATAATAATCATTGAGATAGCTAGTATAATCACCTAGAGAGGGGTGAATAGGTGCACAAACGAATTCTCGAGATACGGAAGCAATTCTAGGCAATAGATAGAAAGAAAAATACGATCAAAGTAAAGTAAAGGATAAGGAAGAGAGAAATGAACACAAGATTTATAGTGGTTCGGCTTATTCCAAGCCTACGTCCACTCTTCCGCACTGACAGCCCACTGGCTGGATTTCACTATGAACAAAAGAGAAGTTACAGCACAGCTTTTCTTTGATTCTACAGTGTAGATGTTCTATCACACTTCCTCAAGGTTTCTCACGAATATAGACTCTCTTTTGTTTACCCGATTTTGCTCAACAAATGAATTGACTAAGAACAAGGAGCTTCAGACTTTGGAATTTTTCTATCGTGCACTCCTCGAACAACTGGAACGTCTTCCTTATATACTCTTTCATGCCATCATACCCGTTGACACTTACCAAAGGAATTCCTCCAATCTACCCGTTGGACGGAATCAATTAGAAAGATCATTCGAGCTATTCAAGGAACATGTCGATAGCCCATCAATCCTGTTCGCCCATACAATCAGGATCTCGGTTTCCATAAGTAGAACCTTCCAAGTATTCTTTGCCAATCATCGGATCCTCAATCTTCAAATCAATTATACTCAAATAAAGGATTCCGTTATGTCATATCCAACCAAGAGATCTTCTCCAATCGATAAGGCCACATCCTTAATGAAACATCTAGTTCTGAATAGCCTTTCTTCAACGAATTAGAAACTGTCAATGAGGATAGACTTTGAGTCTTGAGTCTGGCTGTCCGGAGGTCTTCAGACTTTAAATAGCAGAGTTTGTAAGCCTTCAGACTAGACTGATGGAAACGTTTTGTCAACTTCAAAACATTTCGAGAGGATTTTGCCAACAATCATAACACAATCCATAATAGCCAAGCGCACTATCAAACATACGTGTTCCAATTGTTACAACCTTTCAAGCCATGGCCAACACAAGAGTCAATGTTCTTCTGGCATAACCGGGCATCGTTTCGCCCCATCAAGCATAGTCGTTTAGAACCCCGCCTAGACGACATTCCATAAAAGAGTATCGATCCAACCTCAACTGCAACCCGGCATTCTGACCCCCGCCAGACATCCGATAAAAATCAAGCATTGCCCCCAAACTCACTCCCGTTGAGTGACGGGTTCGATTAAATGACCACTCAAGCACATCATCAATCAAGCCAATTTTTATTGCCATTAATTAGCCAAGAACAAAAGAGGTCGTTTTCCAACAATTAACTTTGGCAATTTTTCATATTTAAAAATTCCAATAAAATATTTGTACGTGGTCACATATTTGAAATCAACCCATCAAACTTTACACACTTCTATTTTAAAACCCCTTATTTTATTTTATTTAGCATGTAAAATTTGACGTTCAAACTCAACAGCTCATATTTTTTTTTTCTATTTTCTTGCCTATAAAACCCTTCTTGAAAATAATAAATAAATTTACAATTGGGTAATTAATAACATAACATCACACATGCAAACAACCGAAATTACGCACAATCTCATCTAGAAAAACAAATATAAAATTCTACTTAACAACTAATTCATCATTAATTACAATAATCGCATTCAATTAAGCTAAATCGCGATTAATTAGGCTAATTACGATTGATTGTGCTAATTATAATTAATTAAACTAAACTCGATTATTTAGCCTAACTTTAATTTATTAAAAAATTAATCAATGTTAACTAAAATAATTACGATTAAATAAATAAATTACAATTAAATAAATCACGATTAATTAATCTAATCGTAATTACTTAACCTAATTGCGTGTAAAATTAATCTAAACAATCCTTAATCGCAATTAATGTCACGCCTTGATCCTCGGGCACGCACCTATCCCTCACCTTAGTCGATTAATGGTGACGTCCCAGGACACATCGCCAATCTCTTTCATTTTAATACGCATGTGGAAGCAAATAAAATAATCCCCAAACAATAAAACAATGGGATAGAAAAATAGGACTATATTTTTCACAACTGAAAAACTAAAACCAAACTTTTATACAAGCAAACCTCATAGTATATATTACAATACTATTAACAAGCTAGATTTATCACACATCAGATCCCAACTTAGAGTTTGCAAAACAGGGTGAGATCTCAGTCCTCATCGATGTCGTACTCCAGATCATTCTCAGGATCCTCCTCAGACTCCTCATTTGGTTCCTCATCAGGGTCCTCCTCTTTGGGTTCTTCCTCCTCAGGTTCCTCCTACTCCCAATTCTCTTCTGGGTTGTCACGCCTCAATCCTCAAGCACGCGTCCCTCATTGGTCGATTAAATAGCGACGTCCTAGGACACATTGCCGACTCATTTATTTTAAATGCACATGCAAAAGCAAATAAGAATCCCCATATAATAAAACAATGAGATAAGAAAGTAGAACCAATTTTTCATAACCAAAATAAACCTTTTATAAACAAGCGGGTTTATTTACAAACTAGGCTGTTTACAAAAGTATCGGCTTAACTAAAAAGGGGACTGTCCTAGCATCCACTAGCTAGATACGTTTGCCAATTCTTTGATCTCCACATTCTTAGGCTTCAGGGCTTCCGGTCCTTTACCAACACCATCTAAGGACCTTAAAATGGTTATATAATAACTAGTGAGACAATGTCTCAGCAAGTTCTACCCCCTAAAACCCAATTAGGTAGCCAATACACCCTAAGGGTTGCCAAAGCACAACACGGGGTAGACAACTTACCTTGGCCTCAATTCTATCCTATAAATCAATAGCATTTACAGATGCCTCAAATTACATCAATCAATCATTGAATCATGTCATCGCATCAATTCAAAACTCAGATCGAATTATCGATCAATCAACCTAGTCGATTTCATGTCATCGATTCATCCCATGGTCAATTCAATCAATACTATCTATAAAGTTTGACCATATCAAGATTGCTCACTCTAAGTTGATAAATAGATAGTATAGCTCGCATTAAGCTGATTAGGTTAAGGTATACTGCTCTTGCTAATTTGACATATTGCCCGCAGGTTGATATAGTATACCAGTATACTACTCTTGCTAAGCTGACATGTCGCTCACAGGCTGATATAGTATACCCCTAATGCTCACCCTAAGTAGATAAAGTGCACTGCTTGTGCTAAGTTGACATATCAGAGCCCTTAGGTTGATATAGTACACCAGTATAGTGCTCTTGCTAAACTGACATATCAGAGCCCATAGGATGATATAGTATATTATCCTGACCATTCAATCAATTCACCAATTTTTATCATTTTCAATAAAAATAGCCATGTGTGGGTACATGATTGGCCTTAGCCAAAATACAGTATTTTCACCCTTGAAAATATCACAATTTATACAGTCTACCAAATATTTTTGGCATTGTAAACTGACGCTCGGTTAATTTCCAATCAATTATCAAAATTGATTAATTTAAGAATAAATTCCTAAAAACACAATTAAATCAATTCAGCACAAATTATAGCTCAAATAAATAAATAGACTGCACCACAATGATTAGCATAAAATTTTAATTGTCGGCTATCCCAACCTAATTTCCGAAAATTAATTAATTAATTAATTAATTATGAAAAATATTAAATAAATGTAATAAATCCAATTTATGCTTGTAATGCCTAATTAGAAGCCGGGACAAGCCTAGAAAATTACCGAAACTCGTTCAATAAATATTAGGACCTATTTCCTTACTAACTATACTAACCATTTGCCTAACATGCATGGATAAGTCTCTAATTTAATTACTCTAATATAATCTATCCACCTAATTGCACTTAATTAGATCTAATCAACCTCTAAGCATCATTAACCTACTAAGTGAGGATTAGTGAGCAAAACTCACTTGTTTTAAGATCTGCTCAGATCAAATTGACAAGCACATGATGAAGCTCGTGTTAGAGAAAACTCTCTTACTTTGAAGTTGACAAAACGTTTCCATCAATCTAGTCTGAAGACTTCAAGACTCAATTATTAAAGTCTGATGAACTCCATACTCTGTCGTCAAAGTCTAAAGACTGCAAGACTCAAGACTTAAAGTCTACCCTCACTAGCAATTTCTTGACGAACGAAGAGAAGACTTATTCATATGCGAGTTTATCTTTAAGGGTTCGATTCATATGGTTTAAAGAAGCTCTTACAGCTGAAGATAGTACCTTGCGATCAATAATTCTTATTGGAATCAATTCGGATAATCAAGATCTTTTGAAAGGCGAAGTATACTATTCTTATTGGAATCAATTTGGATAATCAAGATCTTTTGAAAGGCGAAGTATACTTAGAAGGTTCTACTTATGGAAACCTAAATTCTGATTGTATGGGCGAGCAGGATTTGTGGGCTATCATCACATTCCTTAAACGACTCGAGATCTCCCTAATTGATTCTGTACAGCGGGTAGATTGGAATAACTCATTTGGAAAGTGCCAACGGATATAAAGGCATGAATGAGTATATAAGGAAGACGCTCAAGTTGTTTGAGTTTATACGTGAAAGAAAAATTCCAAAGTCTGAACCTCTTAGTTCTTTGCTTTCTCAATCGCTTAGTTTAAGTTGTACTCAAAATAAAAATTAAATACTTGTGAGACCTTGAGAAAGTGTAGTAAAGTCTTTACACTGAGGAATCAAGGACGTGAGACTATAAAAATCTCTTTTGATTCATAGTGAAATCCAGCCGGTGGGCTGTCAATGCAGGGCAATGGACGTAGACTTGGTCTAAGCCGAACTACTATAAACTTTGCTTTTCAATTCTCTTTCCCTATACTCCTTGCTTTAATTCGTAGCTTTATCTAACTGCTTATAATCTTATATATAATCTGTTATTCTTGAAAGACGAGTTAACTTGTTGAAAGTCTAATGAAAACTTGCTAGAACACCTATTCAATCCCTCTAGGTGTCCTTACTAGCCCTGTCAATTGGTATCAGAGGTTGTGTACTCATTTAATTGAAGTGTTTTTATTTATCAATTAAAGATCTATGGTTAGTATGTTGGCTCCAAGTTTGGTTGAAAGCCAAAACAACACCAGATCTCCTTACTTTGATGGAAATGAATACAACATATGGAAAAATAAGATGAAGGCATTCCTAAGATCGAAAGATCCTTTGGAATGAGATGTGGTAAAAAAAATGAATCATTCCAAAAGTTGTATCAATTTCAGAAAGAGGAAAGGAAGTTGCAGATGCTAGCGAGATGACATAAGAAAAAATAACCAAGAGACAAGCTCTTGATACTAAAGCAATTTATTCTTTATATTGTGTTTTATCTCCTACTGAGTATATTAGAATTTTTTCTTGTGAAACACCCAAAGAAGTCCGAGATAGGTTGCACATTACCTATGATGGCACTGACCGAGTGAAAGAAATAAGAATCTTGAACAGTATGAAGCTTTCAAGATGAAACTAGGAGAATCTATCACTGATGTGTTTAGTCGTTTTACAGAGATTGTAAATGGTCTGGAGTATCAGTGACAGCCAATATCAGGACCAATGAAAGTTAACAAATTGCTGCATAGACTCTCCAAAGACTGGAATCACGTGAAGACTTCAATAAGGGAAACTCAAACGATCATGGCGCTTTATGTAAACGAGCCGGTTGGCATACTTCAATCCTATGAAGTGAAGCAAATCAACAAGGAAGAAGATCCCAAGGGTAAGAAGTCAATTGCTTTAGAATCTAACAATGACTCTAATATTAGAGACTCTGAAGATGATATGGATGATAAAGAGTTAGCACTTATGATGATGAGGTTTGGGAAACTAAACAAAAAGGGAAGAAGAATCAATTAGAAGAAATAAAGCACTCAAAAGTTTCAAAACAAATCAACTGAGGATGATGAAGTAAACAAAGACGTAATCTGTTTTGAATGTAAGAAAAAGGGACACATCAAACCAACTGTCATCTATTGAAAAAAAGAAGAAGAGAAAATGTGAAAAATACAGAAAAACTCTCAAAGTATAGACAGGGAGTGATAGAATCAGATTCAGACTCAGATTATGCCAATATATGTCTAATGGCAAAATCAAATTCATACTCAGACTTAGAGACAGAATCAGACTCAGACTCAGATAGTGAAATCGAGGTAAGCAATTTAAAAATTCCTACTAAAGTCTCGAAATATATTGATGAACTTTGTCCCAGTCTCAAAACCTCTCTTAAGAGGATTTCCGAGCTAAAAAAGGAGAATTCCATGCTTAAGCAATAGGAAATTTCTTGGAAAGAAAAGTTTGAAAATCTAGACAAAAGCTTTGTGATTTTAAAAGAAAATACAAACTCTCTTTCAAAAGAAAATACATTTTTGAAACAAGACATTTCAAATATCTCAAAAAGATTTTCAATAGGATCTGAAAAGTTGGAAAAGATTCTCTCGGTACAAAGACCTTATTTCAACAAGTCATGATTGGGATTGACTCCGGAAACCATTCATTTAATTGATTTTCCAAAGGTAAAGGAAAGAATCAAACAAAGACCTACAAAAACTTTTTACATAAATCATTTTCAAAAAGTCTTTGTAAAACCTATTGGCTGATGTGCTCTCAAATGTTCAAAGTGCAATAGCTCAAAACATTTTGAGAAATATTGTTCTATGGTTTAGAGGCCTGTTAAGAAGGATTGGGGAGAGACTGTGTTTAAAACTAACTCCTTTGGACCAAAAAAGATTTGGGTACCAAAGAAAGCTTGAGTTTTTTTTGTAATTGCAGGTCACTATCAAGAAAAAAGATTAAATGGTATTTGGACAGTGGTTATTCAAGACAAATGACTGGAGATTCAAGTTATTTTATAAAACTTGTACAAATAAATGGTGGAAAAGTCTCTTTCAGTAAAAACATGAAAAGAAGAATTGTTGGGTGTGGAACTGTAAAAATTGAAAGTCTTACAATCAACAATGTTTCTTTGGTGGAATGACTAAATTACAATCTGCTCAACATTAGCCAATTGTACAACACTGGATTCAAAATCAACTTCCAAGAAGGAATATATTTGGGAACCAGTAAAAATATTTCTCAATCTTTTACTGGACAAAGACATGGGAACATTTATCTTCTAGAGATAAAACCATAAAGATCCCAATGTCTAATGTTGATTCAAGATGAAGCAAATCTTTGGCATTGAAAGCTTAGCCGTGTTAACATGAAGCAAATTGCCAAGATCTCATCTAAGAATCTTGTCCGTGGACTGCCCAACCTGAAATATCAAAAGTCTGACTTACGTACACCATGTGTGTTGTGAAAATAGGTTAGAAGCTCTTTTAAACCAATAAATCAGATTTCTACTAATCGCGTTTCTGCATATGGATCTCTTTGGATCAACCAAAACTCAAAATATTGATGGAAATATATATTGTTTAGTAATTGTAGATGATTATTCACGATTTACTTGGGTTTACTTTCTTGCAAGTAAGTCTGAAACATTTTCTTACTTTTCAAAGTTTGCAAAGAAAGTTCAAAATGAAAAAGGATATGCAATTCCAAGCATATAGATAGACCATGGAGATGAGTTTGAAAATCAAAACTTGGCCAAATTCTATGATGAATCTAGTTTTCAGCATGTTTTCTCTTCTTCATACACTTAGAACAAAATGGAGTTATGGAAAGAAAAGATAGATATTTGAAAGTAATATTTCTTCTCGTTTTTGGGCTGAAGCAGTTTCTACAGCTTGTTATATTATTAACAGAGTATTCTTAAAGCCTATTCTAGAGAAAACTCCCGATGAGTTATTCAAAGGAAAGAAGCCAATTATCTCTTATTTTCATGTGTTTGATTGCAAATGTTTTATTTTGAAAAATGCAAATGATTGAATTAATAAGTTTGAAGAGAAATCAAACGAAGTAATCTTTCTTGGCTACTCAACCTCAAGCAAAGCCTACAGAGTATTCAACAAGAAGACTTAGTCTGTGGAAGAATCTATGAACGTCAAATTTCAAGACTCTTTGCAGAATCAATTGATTCAAACTCAACCTGAAAAATCTGAACTTGCTTCAGACTTTACGAAGTCTACCTTCCTTGAAATAGCTCAGACTTCTGAAGATCAACAACAAACAAAAGGATCAACCGAATTAAAAGATCAGCAAACTGTTAGACTAACCAGTAACTAGAAGCATAAGTCTAGTCATCCCAAGGAATTCATCATTGGCAACATTGATGAAGGGATTTGCACCAGATGCAAAAGGTGAGAAGAGTCTAGTACTCTGACACTTATTTCTGAAATATAGTCCAAAAGCATAGAAGATGCCTTAGCTAACGAAAGTTAGATTGAAGCTATGCAAGAAGAACTCAGATAGTTTAGCAAAAATGATGTCTAGGAATTAACTCCTAAACTAAAAGGTAAATTCATTATTGGAGCTAAATGGGTTTTCATGAACAAGATTGACGAACAAGGAAAAGTGGTCAGAAATAAAGCAAGACTCGTGGCCAAAGGATATACGCAAGAAGAAGGAATAGACTATAAGGACACCTACGCCCCAGTAATTGACCAAATGAGGAAAGAAAGTTGACCAAAAGCTTTGCAGGAGCATTATTGGTTCACTTCTTTATTTTACTACTTCTAGACCTAACATTTTGTTTAGTGTTTACATCTATGCATGATTTCAATTAGATCCCAAAGAATCTCATCTAAGTGCTGCACGATGCATCATCAAATACGTTGCTTCTATTTCAAATTTAGGTCTGTGGTATCCAAAAGAATGAGACTTTAACCTCCTTAGATATTCAGATGCAGATTTAGCAGGTTGCAGAGTTGATAGAAAAAAATACTTCTAGCACGTGTCAATTGTTGGGAAACAGGACAATGTCTTGGTTCCCAAGGAAGCAAAGCACTATAGCTCTTTCAACAGCAAAAGCAAATTATGTGGCTCTTGGAAGTTGTTGTTTTCAAATCTTGTGGATAAAGCAACAACTGAGAGACTTTGGAATCAAAGACTCGTGCATCGAGATCAAATGTAACAACACAAGTACAATCAATCTTACAAAGAATCCAATTCTCCACTCAAGAACAAAACACATAGAGATTCCACATAATATCATTAGAGATCATGTATAGAATGGAGAAGTTATGATACAATTCATCGATTCAAAAAATCAACTAGCAAACATTTTTATAAAGCCTCTGGAGAAAAGTTTATTTGAGTCTATTTGCACCAGACTGAATATTTATCCAGTAAAGTTTGAAGGTGCTCAAACTCAGAGATAAAATCTGATAGTGTTCAGACTTAGAAAACCAAGAGTTACGACTGTAAATTATTTTGATTTCAGCATTTTAAATCTTTAAACGAGTATGGTTTTTTTAATCGCTAATTGATTGCTATATTTTTAGAAATTATCTTTTCTGAGACTTTGAATTTATGGCAGTTTTTCTTTATCAAAAAGGCAGTTATTCATTTTCAAAAAGGCAGTTTTATTTATTCCTTTATAATGATTCGTATACCCTGGTTCATTTGCTTTATATACTATTGTTTCTCTTCTTCGTTTTCACTCACAAACCCTAGAACACAGAACCTCACTTTCTTACTTTTTCTCACTAGTTTAATCCATAAAGTTCTCATCTTTTTCGCAAATCGAGTTCAAGAAATCTCTCAAAGACTATGACAATGTCTTCCCAAAGAAAGTCCTCTAGGATTGCAAGTAGGAGACCACAGCATGTGCATGAGGGTCCTACGCACTTTGATCTTATCGAGGAAGAAGACTCTTCAAGGCATCAGCAAAGTCAACAACAATATTCTCAACCACACCATTCTTCTCAAGCTAGAACTCAAGTGCCTTCACAACAACAAGCAGAGGAAGAAATCATCGAGAATGTAGAACCTGCAAGGACTCTAAAGCCTGCATTTCTTTTCAAACACTACACCGCTTTGAAGGAAGGTGGTTCTCCCATGACCTTTATTGATGAGTTTTTAAGCGAAAAATGGTACGGAAATGAAACTCATTTTTTAAGGACGATGGAGGGTTTGGGCATTGCTACTGCTGGTTCAGCAAAAAGGGCTTTTGTAAATTTCCCAAGTGATCCGTGGTTTAGATCATTTAATCAACCTAAAGGAAAAGATGATAATGAGAGGGTGTTCACACATTTTAAGCCTAGGATGGGTGTCATTGCGAACATTTGTGATACAAGAACAGATCTTTTTTCTTTCTAAGGAGCATAAGCAAGCTTATTCTAAATTGCTGAAGCGAGGGGTGATGAACCCTAGGAGTGTGGATTTTGATTTTCTCAATTCATTGAACGTGAAGTTACGGGAGAAGTTTTCATTGCTTCAACTCAAACAATTTTGCTCTAAAACAACTATTGCTCATCCGAAACTTACAGCTTATTTCTATTACAATCTATCCTTTTTAGATGCAAATAATTTTCCTTTAGTGTTAGAGACCAAGATTTTGTGGTGGATGTGGAAACTCCGGCTGATGTGATTGAGGTGGAAAAGGGAGTTTCCAACCAATCAGTGTGTCTACTGCTCGTGCTTCCTTAGTGCTTGTTCGAGATAGAATTGCTGAAGGCAGGATTTCTTACAACAAGATGAATGCTTTTAATATCTTACTTCACAAGATTGTTATTAACTGTCTCAGACCCAAATCCACATCAAAGACTGATGTCTCAAACTCTGAAGCAAAGCTGATGTACGCCATTCACATTGGTTTTAAGTTCTCTCTGTCTCACACTATCCTTGTGACATCCTGAAATTCGACCTTGTTTCGATAAAATGAATTGTGCATTTCGTCAACGTGCCTATGGTCCTTTTTCTCTGAGCTGATCACTCACGAGTTAGCTAACCTATTGGGTGAAGCCGTTAAGGGATATAACCGCAGTAAAATCCCTAAAAGCTACCTAATTTGTTGGATTGGACTAGAATCGCGCCCGGTCGATCTTAATCATGAAATTTAATTCGGTTTTGGGAATCGAATATTCGGACGTGTCACAATTCATTTTTAGGACCGTCTCATCGTCTATCAATTTATTGCCAAGTCCGAAATTTCAAGAAATAATTTATCGGAGGAAAAATCGAAGACCAAAAGAAAATAGAAAGGGAAAGGGGAAGAGAAAAAGAAAATAATATAATGTTATTATTTTAATTCTTTTTCTCTCTCTCCCTCTTTTCTCTCTTTTTCTCTCTCTTCTCTCTCCTCTCCCCTCCCCCTTCGTGCGGACGCCCCCTCCCCACCGACCGAATACCCTCTCCTCTTAGCTGTCTTCCTTTTTCTTTTCTCCTTTGACTAGTCAAAAAGTTATCTCTCTCTTATCTTCTCTTTCTCTCTCCTCTCTCCTTCTCTCTCTTTTCTCTCCTGTTCGTGCGAACCAAAGCCGAGGAAGAACAGAAGCAGCAACGCCGAGAGAAGAGAAAGACCGAAGGAGCTCGCCGTCGCTGCTTCGTTGCCACCCACCGCTCGCTACCATCCCGCCCGCCTTCACCTCTCCTGCGCCCCCCTCGGCCACCATCGACGCCCCTCTCTCTCTCTCTCTCTCTCGGTACTCTCTCTCTCCTCTGGTTCGAACGAGCTAGCAAGACAGAATAAGTAGCTCGCCATCGTCATCGCTTGCCGCCGTTCCGCCGTCTGCGCCCGCGCCCTCTCGTCCGGCGTTTGCCACGCGATCCGCCAGCCCTTGTTTCCTCGCGCTCAAGCCTCCCCCGTGCATCTCTGGCCCCTGTTCCGTCTCGTCCAGCCATCGTGAGTGGCCGAGCAAGCCGCCAGAGCCGCCGTGTGGCCTCACCGGACTGCCTCTTGCTTTCCCGACCCCTCTCCGCCTCTAACCATCTCTATTTTCCTCTGTTTCGCAGCTAATCCAGCAACCCACGAAATGTTCCAGTGGCTTTAGGCCCGCTTTTGGGCCGTTTCCGGGCTCCGAACCTGAGCCGTGCTTTGGGAAGAATCGTTCCTCGCGTCGCCCCCATCGGATTGATTCGATTTGCGCGCGATTTGGTGAGTAATCTCACTAATCGTGGATTAGTTGGCTAATTATGCTTAAGGTTGGTTTAGATTTAATTAATTATGTTTAGGTTGTTAGATTATGATAAATTAGCAATTATTAGTCAATTGTGATGCGATTTAGATAAATTGATTGTGCAATTAGCAAGTAAACGTGGTCTACTAATTATTGAAAGTGCCTCGGGATTTTTCCCAACCCTTAGTGGGCTCCAATTAGGATTTTCGGGCCTAAGTGGATTTTTTGTATTTAAATATTAATTTTCAGAATTAAATTAAATAATTATTTATTTTCCGAAAATTCAACTGAGATGGCCCGGGACCGGAATATTGTGTTGATGACCGTGGTGAAGTCCGTTTATTTAATCGGGCTTTATTTTGAGCTAAATTGAATTTTTAATATTAATTATTTAATTTTCGAAATTAATTATTTAATTAATTATTTTTCAGAAATTAAGATGTTGATGGCCGACGACCGAAATCTCGTGCTGATTATCGTGGTGCAGTCCGTTTATTTATTTGAGCTCTACGTTGTATGGAATTGAATAAATTGTGATATTTTAGGGATTTACCCTAAATTGATTGGAATCGATTGAGATTGAATTATTGATTGGTGATTGGCCAAGTATGTTATTTAGCATTTATAATGCTTTGTTGAGTTGATTTAATTATTTGATTGAGAAATTGTTGGGCATTGGTTGTCGGTATTGAAAGAAGATTGGTAATCACTTGAAAGAGGATACGTGGGCTCGGTGAATTGGAATGTCACCTGGAGAATGCACATGAGTTTAGTGGTTGAATATGTCACCTTGGCGAAAAGGTTGCTTGAGAGAATGCACGTGGCTCGGAGACTCGGTATGTCGTCCTAGAGAATGCACGTGGCTCGGTGACAGAGTTTGGCATCTAAAAGGACACGTGGGCTCGGTGAATTGATGCATTACTTTGGTGAGATAGCACCTAAGAACACGTGGGCCAAGGCATCGTAAAAAGGGCACGTGGGCTCGGTAAATTGATGCATCACTTTGGTGAGATAGCACCCAAGAGAATGCACGTGGGCCCGGGCATCGTAAAAAGGGCACGTGGGCTCGGTGAATTGATGCATCACTTTGGTGAGATAGCACCTAAGAGAATGCACGTGGGCCCAGGCATCTAAAAGGGCACATGGGCTCGGTGACTTGATGTATCACTTTGGCGAAGAGGTCGCCTGAGAGAATACACGTGGGCCCGAGGTTCGAGGCACATGGACTCGGAGACTTGGAATGTCGTCCTAGAGAATGCACGTGGCCTCGCTTTTAGATACTCCTCCGTGGAGAGTGATTTGTGTGACATGTAATTGACTAGTTCGATTTGTTTTGAGTAAATGGGTGCCTATTGTGAATTGTACTGACTTGCAGGTGAGATCTGATGCCAAGGTAAGTCCTCTGCCATGTGTGTGTTTAGGCAGCCTATAGTATAATACTTTATCTAATTGGGCTTAGTGGGGTAGAACTCGCTGAGACGTAGTCTCATCCCAGTTTGGGGAAAACCATTTCAGGACCTCGCTGAAGAGCTGAGTAGGAGGAATCCGAGAAGGAGGACTCGGAGGCGAATCTTAAGGAGAAAGATTTTTGGAGGAAGAAGGCAATCCTGAGAGAGGCCTTGAGTACGGCCCAGTTCGTCTAAGTTTCTGTCTTCTTTTGAGATCTCCATTTTGATGTGAATAGTTTTAAAGTGGTTTGTGTTTTGTATAAAAGTTTGGTTATAAATTTCAATATGAAAAATATGGCCCTACTTTTCTATCCCATCGTTTTATTGTCAGGGGATTTTAACTGCTTCCGCATGTGCTCAAAAAATTAAAGGGTCGGCGATACATTGTCCTGGGATATCGCATTATAAAATCGACCAAATAGAAGGATGTGCAAGTGCCCAAGGATCGGGGCGTGACAATCCTTATGCACATGTATAGGATAGTGGCAAAGGACAAGGGATAACTCCCTTATTCGGCTCTTATCACTAGTTTGTTCAGACATCTTAACGTTCAGCCTTCCAAAATTCTACATGTTTGAACCATTGATCCAATGGTAGTGGGACTAAAGATGGTTTCCAAGATGCGTCTGAAGGACCTAAACAAGGCTTTGGAGCGCTTTAAGGAGAAGACCCCTATCAAGGCATGACAAGACTTTGCGACTGGAAAAATGAAAGGCAAAGAGCCCATGACAGCACCATCCAAGAAAATGAGAGCACTCATTTTGGAAGATGAAGAAAATAAGGATGACATCATTATCTCTGCTCTTGCCTTGAAAAACTTACAGAGTGTTGTTACTGAGACAAAGTGACAACGCTAGTATGAACACCTAGAGGGGGGTGAATAGGTGTTAAAGAAATTTTTGTAAGACTTAACAACTTAATTCGACTTTTATTAAAACAGTAGACTGAAGATGTAAAAGACTGTAAATAGTTATATAAAGGTGCGAATTAAAGTGAAGAGTTTAAGGAAAGAGAATTGAAACACAAGGTCTATAGTGGTTCGACTTAGACCAAGCATGCGTCCACTCTCTTGCACTGACAGCCCACTGACTGGATTCCACTAAAAATCAAAAGAGATTTTACAGTCTCACGTCCTTGATTCCACAGTGTAGAGACTCACTACACTTCCTCAAGGTCTCACAAGTATTTGATCTCTCTTTTGAATACAGTTTGTGTTCAACAAATTGACACAGCAAAGAGCTAAGAGCTTCAAACTTTGGAATTTTTCTTTGATGCACACACTCGAATAACTTGAACGTTATTCTTATATACTCCTCTACGCCTTCATAACCGTTGGCACCTTCCAAAAGAGTTCTTCCAATCTATCCGTTGATAGAATTAATTAGGAAGATCTCGAGTTATTCAAGAAACAGCCCACTGATCTTGCTCGCCCATACAATCAGGATTTAGGTTTCCATAAGTAGAACCTTCCAATTGGTTGACGTGGTAATTTTCCGGTGCGTTGGATGCAAAACAGTGTCGTTTAGCACTCTAACGTGGCGAGAAAATGCCAAAACGACATCATTTTGTATCTGATGTGTAAATAATTCATATAAAAATTAATAAACTTAATTTTAAACTTAATTTTATTTAAAAAATTCTAAAAAATAAAAAAGTAAAAAACTTAAAAATTTTAAAATTTAAAATATAAAAAACTTAAAATTAAAAAAAGAACTTAAATTTTAAAAAACTTAAATTTTAAAAAAATAAAAAATTTATAAAACTTAAAATTTGAAAAACTTAAAATTTATAAAACTTAAAATTAAAAAAATAAAATTTAGAAAACTTAAAATTAAAAAAACTTAAAATTTAAATATGGAAGTTTTTTTTATATTTTTAAATTGTTTTTTTTTTAATTTTAAGTTTTTAAAATTTTACATTTTATTAATTTATGTTTTTTAATTTAATTTTTTAAAATTTAAAGTTTTTTTATTAATTTTAGGTTTTTTTTTATTTTTGAGAATATTTTAAATAAAATTAAGTTTAAATTTAATTTAATTAATTTTTATTTTAATTATTTACACATTAGATAGAAAACGACGTCGTTTTTGCATTTTCTCGCCACGTCAGCATGCAAAACAATGCCGTTTTGCACCCAACTTGCCGGAAAATTGCCACGTCAGCGATGTTGCCGAATTTTGGCCAAAGTGGCACTTAAGTGTTCCAATTTACTCCAAAACTGGCACTTAAGTATACATTTCCGAAGTTATGGCACTTAAGTGTCCCTCCGTGCCAAGTTATGGCACTTCAGGTGTCCCAAACTCTTAGTCCTGTAAAAGCAATTATCGTTACCAAAATCAATAACATAGCTTGAGTTACTTGCAAGCATCATCAGTCCAAAGAAGTCCAAGTCACAATCAAACCAAACAAAAGATAAGTCCAACTGTTGAAACAAAAAGTCATCAAATCTGCATCAAACCTCTCCCCCTTTTTGTCAACAGCAAAAGGTGGAGAACAAATGAAAAATAGTTGGTTGAAAATAGAGAAAATCAAGGCTATTTGGGAAGGCGAACAAGCTTGAATTCTCCCATGGAATGCACTATCTTCTCAAGCCTGTCAAACTCTACTTCAATGACTAAAAATCTTCACCATGCATAGTAGTCTACACTTGATTCTCAAATCCCATAGCATATTGCTGTTTCCTAACGTCCAATAGAATTTCCAGCAGTCTCGAAAAATCTGCTGTTTGAGCTGTTGCAGTACTAGGACCAGCTGAGTCAATTATAGGGATTTTGAGAATGGATGGAACTTCAGTAGATTGTCCTCCATGACTGTGAATGGAAGCTTCTGGAAAATGCGAGGCATACACATTCTCTGGGTCTACTGCAGAATGACTTACATCACTAGCAAATACAGGGGAAGAAATATATTTCAATCCAGCAGCTCCCCCTGATTTGTTGCCTTTAGGTGGAGTAGGTAAGATTTTTTCTTGATCAACTTCAGCTTCAGAGTGATGTGCATCAACAATTCCAGTTCCCGCCATCTCAGAATTACTGGACAAGGAGACAGCCAAAGTTGGCTCGAAAGAGTCTTCTTGGCCTTGATCTTTTTCTCCTTCTCTTTCTTCCTCTTTTTCTTCTTCTCTTCTTTCTTCCTCTGTTCTTCATCCTCCTTTTCTGTCTCTTCTCTCTCTTTTTCTCCTTCTTCTGGCTCTTCTCTTATCTCATAAAAGTTGACAAAACTCTTTAAGTTTCTTAAGGCTAAAAGAGTCATTTCATCATCATCTTCTTCATCTTGCAAGATGAGAACTCTTTTTTTCTTTAGTGGAGCAACCATGGGCTCCTTGCCTTTCCTCTTCACTGCAACAGAGTCTTGTTTTGCTTTGATAGGAGACTTCTCCTTCATACACTCCAAAACCTTGTTCAATTCTTTCAAATGCATATTTATGACCATTTTAAAACCAATCATCATTGGAGATATGGTTGTCAAACAAAATGGTGCAGAAATGTGAATTTTAAAGTGTCTAAAGAGACGTGTGATAAGAGCAGAATAAGAGAGATGTCCCTTATCCGTCACCACTGTTCAATATATGTGAAACAAGATGGTGTGAGGTAGAGAGAATTTAAATTCAGTATTGATGGCACACAACAATTTCGCTTCAGAACGAGAGACATCAATCTTGGATGTCGACTTAGGACGAATGCAGTTGATTACGATCTTGTGAAGCAATATGTTAGAGGCATTCATCCTTGTGTAGGAAATCTTGCCTTCAATATCCCTATCTTTCACCAACGATAGAGTAGCATGAGCAATAGATACGCTAATTGATTGGAAACTCGTTCTTTCCACCCCAATTATGTCAGCCAACGTATCCGTATCCACCAAAAATTCATTGTCCTTCACTGTGAAAGAAAAACTGTTTGCATCCAAGAAAGATAAGTTCGAGTAAAAGTACATAGTGAGTTTTGGATAAGTAGCAATAGATTCATAACAGAACCATTCCAATTGCAGTAAAGCAAGCTTCTCTCGTAGATTGACTTTTATCGAATCAAGGAAATCAAAGTCAATACTCCTAGAATTCATATCCCCTCTCTTCATAAGGTTCGAGTAAACCTTCTTGTGATTCTTTGATCTGAAAAGACTTGAACCATCACTAACAACATTTGCAACAACACCTGTTCTAGGCTGAAAGTGAGTAAACATTCGTTCATCGTCATCCAGTCCTTGCAGTTGATTTGCAATGCCATAGAATGGGTCACTCGGGAAGTTCGCAAAAGTTCTTTCAGCCGTTCCTTTCTCTACAACTCCTAACCTTTCCAACTCCCGTAAGAACAAGGTTTCATTCTTGTATCATCTATCTCTTAAAAATTCATCAATTAAAGACATCGACGTTCCTCCTTTCTTCAAATTAGAGTAAATTTTGAAAGCAACCTTGAGAGTTAGTGTTCTTACAGGTTCAGCCTCCTCTATAACTTCATTGTATGGTTGAGTTAGTGGAGAAGACCGACGTTTCTGAGAAGGTTTTTGCTGACTCGGACGCAGTGGTGGAGAAGAATCTTCTTCCTCGGTAAAGTTGAAATGCGTAGAACCCTCAAGCATATGTCGTGGTCCCCTACTTGCAATCCTTGAAGACTTTCTTGAAGATATTGTCGCTTCAAAAGAGAAATTCTCAATCTTGCTCGAAAAAGGTGAAAGCTTTTGGACAAATCGAGAGTCAAAGTGAAAGCAAATAGGAATTTTGTATTCTAGGGTTTTAGTGTAAAAACGAAAAAAGACGAATCTCAACAATACATAAAGCAAGTGAAGCGAGATAAATGAAACGTTGTAAAAGGAAAAATAAAAAATACCTTTTTGAAAATAACTTCCTTTTTAAAGATAATTGTCTTTTTGAAATCGATAACTGCCTTTTTGAAAAAGAAAAACTTGGAAAGATAATTTTAATCAATTAGCAATTAATAAGTAACCGTAACTTTTTCAAGTTTGAAATACTGGAATAGAAATAACTTACAGTCGTAACTCTTAGTCTTCTGAGTTTGAACACTTTTAGACTTTACCTTTGAGTCTTAAGCACATCCAGACTTTACTAGATAAGAGATATGATGTTTAGTTTGGTGCAAATAAACCCAAATAGGCTTTTCTCTAGAGGCTTTGTAAATATATATGCTAGTTGATTCTTTGAGTCTATGAATTGAATCATAGGGATATGTTCAGCACGAGTCCTAAAACATGTCAACAAAGTACAATTGAGTCCTAAAACTTACAAAAAGTGCAATCAAGTCCTAAAATTTATCAAGTTGGTTCAATTGAGTCCTAAAGTTAACACCGTCATATTTATTAATAGAAATTGCTGACGTGGTGCTGACGTTATATTTTAAATGAATTTTTTATTTTTCAAATGGCTTTTTGAAATTATTTTTTATTCAAAATATTTAAAAATTATATTAAGAACTAAAAAGGAAAATCTAAATTTATTTTAAAAAAACAAAACTGTTCAAAATAATTTTTTAAAAAAAAAGGCACCGGTGGACTTCCGCCACCGCCCATCGCTAGAGGGATGGCGACGGTCGCTAGCCTTAAACAGGTGGTTGGCCCTTGCCCAAGCGAGGCCTCGCCGACCACTAGTGAGGGCCAATCACCCCTGCCAAGTCGGGTGAGTACGCCCAAACCTGACCACGCCAGCCCTTGTGAGGGGCTGGCGGCCGTCGCCCGCCCTAGGTGAGTCTTCGCCAGCCCTCACGAGGGGCTAGTGACCGTCGCTCGCCCTAGGCCAGGCCTCGTTGGGCCTCGCCCAGGGCGGGCAACGGTCGCCCGCCCTTACTTGGGGCTAGTAAGGCCTCGCCCCAGCCGAGCGAGGGCCAGCCACCCCCGCCGAGGGTTGAAGACCGTCACCCGGCCCCTCCGGCGATGGGAGGCGGTGGCGGCAGCGTCGGGGGAGAGGAGAGCTGCTGATTTTTCTTTTTTTAAACAATCTTTAAAAATATATTTTTTTAATTTTTCTTTTTAGTTTTTAGTGAAAATAAGATAAAATAAATCAATCTAATTTTTAAGTTTTTTAATCTATTTTTTAAATGAATAAAAAATAATTTAAAAAATCCACGTGGAAAATAAAAAATTATTTAAAATGCCATGTCAGTATTTTTAACGAAAAAAGACTAACAATGTTAACTTTAGGACGCAATTGAATTAACTTAACAAGTTTTATGACTTGATTGCACTTTTTGTAAGTTTTAGAACTCAATTACACTTCCTTGACAAGTTTTAGGACTTCTGCTAAACATATCCCTTGAATCATAACTTCTCCATTTTAAACATGATTACTAATAAAGTGATGTCAAATCTCTATATGCTTTACTCTTAAAAGAAGAATTGGATTCTTTGAGAGGTTAATTGCGCTGGTGTTGTCATATTTGATCTTGGTGCAAGAGTCTTTAATTCCAAAGTCTCTCGGTTGTTGTTTTATCCATAAGATTAGCGAACAACTGTCAAGAGCCACATACTCAACTTCTACTGTTGAAAGAGCTACAGTGCTTTGCTTCCTTGAGAACGAATATACTATCCTGTTTCCCAACAATTGGCATGTACCAAAAGTACTCTTTCTATCAATTTTGCAACCTATTAAATTTGTATCTGAATATCCAAGGAGGGTAAAGTCTCCTTTTTTGGGATACCACATACCTAAATTTGAAGTAATTGCAATGTATTTGATGATGCGTTTTGCGGCGCTTAGATGAGATTTTTTTGGATCACATTGAAATCTAGCACAAATGCAAACACTAAACAGAATGTCAGGTCTAGAAGCAGTAAGATAAATAAGTGAACTAATAATACTCCTGTAAAGTTTATGGTCAACTTTCTTTCCTTCTTCATCTTTATCTAGCTTCGAAGAACTAGACATTGGTATTTTAGCTTTTCTGCAATTCTCCAATCCGAACTTTTTAACAAGTTCTTTCGCATATTTTTCTTAGTGAATGAAAATATCTTCCTTCAATTGTTTTACTTGTAGTACAAGAAAGAATGATAGTTCACCCATCATGCTTATCTCAAATTCATCCTGCATAAATTTAGAAAACTTCTTGCACAGATTTTCGTTAATTGATCCAAATATAATATCATCAACATAAATTTGAACAAGTAAAAAAAATTTACCTTGCTTTTTAATAAACAAAGTAATATCCACTTTTCTTTTGACAAAACCATTTTGCATTAAGAAATTACTTAACATGTCATATCAAGCTCGAGGTGCTTGTTTTAATCCATATAGAGCCTTTTTTAGTCTGAATACTAAGTCTAGTCTCTTTGGATGTTCAAATTTATGAGGTTGTTCCACATAAACTTCTTCTTGAATAAATCCATTTGTGAATGCACTCTTGATATCCATTTGGAATAACCTGAAATTTTTATAATAGGTAAAAACAAGTAATAATCTAATTACTTCTAACCTGGCTACTGATACGTAGGTCTTATCAATATATCCCTTCTTCTTGCGTATATCCTTTGATCATGAGTCTTGCTTTGTTCCTGATCACTTTTCCTTTTTCGTCCAAATTGTTCCTGAAAACCCATTTAGCTCCAATAATGGATTTCCCTTTTGGTTTAGGAGTAAATTCCCATACACCGTTAATGCTGAATTGTCTGAGTTCTTATTGCTTCGATCTAGCTTACGTTAGCTAAAACTTCTTTTATGCTTTTGGGTTCTATTTCAGAAATAAGTACCAGAGCGCTAGACTCTTCTTGCCTTTTAGATATGGTGCGAATCCCTTTTATTAATATTACCAATGATGAGTTCTTTAGGATGACTATACTTGTGCTTCTAGTTACTTGTTGGTCTGATAGTTTGTTGATCTTCTTCAGTTGATCTTTCAGCTTCCGTTCGTTGTTGATTTTCAAAGGTTTGAGTTGCTTCAAGACAGGTAGACTTTGTAGAGATTGGAGCAGGTTCAGATTCTTTAGAATGAATCTGAATCCGTTAGTTCTACAAAAAGTCTTGGAATTTGACATTCATAGATTCTTCCACGGACTGAGTCTTTTTGTTGAATACTTTGTAGGCTTTACTGGTAGTTGAATATCCAAGAAAGATTCATTTGTCTGATTTCTCTTCAAACTTATCAGTTTGATCATTTGCATTTTTCAAAACAAAACGTTTGCAACCAAATACATGAAAGTAAGAAACAATTGGCTTCTTTCCTTTGAACAACTCATAAGGAGTTTTATCTAGAATATGCCTTAAAAAAAACTCTGTTAATAATATAACATGCTATAGAAACTGCTTCAGCTCAAAAATGAGAGGAAATACTACTTTCTATTAAAAAAGTTCTTTTGCCATTTCCTACAAAGATCTATTCTTTCTTTCCACAACATTATTTTGTTCTGGTGTGTATGGAAAGGAGAAAACATGCTAAAAACCCGATTCATCATAAAAATTTGCAAAGTCTTGATTTTCAAACTCACCTCCATGGTTTGTGCATATGCTTGAAATAACATATCCATTCTCGTTCTGAACTTTCTTAGCAAACTTTGAAAAGTAAGAAAATGTTTCAAACTAACTTGCTAAAAAGCAAATCTAGGTGAATTGTGAGTAATAATTTACAATTACTAGATAATATCTCTTTCCGCCTATGCTTTTAGTTTTGGTTGGCCGAAAAAGATCCATATGCAGAAGCTGCAAAACATAATTAGTAGTAACCTGATTTATTGACTTAAAATAATTTCTAGCTTGTTTTCCCAATACACATAATGTGCAAAAGTCAAATTTTTGAAACTTTAGGTTGGGCAGCCCTCAAACAAGGTTTGAAGAAGAAATCTTTGCAATCTGCTTCATGTTGACATGACCAAGCTTTCGATGCCAAATATTTGCTTCATCTTGAATTGAGATTAGACATTGAGACTTTAGACATTGAGACTTTTCTAGTTTTATATCCAAAAGATAGATGTTCCCATGTCTTCGTCCAATAAAAGATTGTGAAAGATCTTTACTAGTTCCCAAGCATATTCCTTCTTGAAAATTAATTTCGAATCCAGTGTCACACAATTGACTAATGCTAAACAAATTGTAATTGAGTCATTCCACCAAGGAAACATTGTTAATTGTGAGACTTTCAATTTTTACAGTTACACAGCAAACAATTCCTCCCTTGCTATTTCCACCAAAAGAGACTCTTCCACCATTTATTTGCACAAGTTTTATAAAAACAACTTGAATCTCTAGTCATATGCCTTGAACAGCCACTATCCAAATACTATTTAGCCTTTTTCTTGATAATGATCTGCAATTAAAAAAGAAACTCAAGCTTTATTTGGTACCCATATTTTCTTAAGTCCAAAGGAGTTAGTGCAGTAAACAGTCTTTGCACATTCCTTCTTAACAAGTCTCCAAACCATGGGACATTCTTTCTCAAAGTGTTTTGAGTTGTTGCACTTAGAACATTTGAGAGCACTTCGCCCAACAGGTTTTACAAAGATTTTTTGGAAATGATTTATGTAAAAAGTTTTTATAGGCCTTTGTTTGATTCTTTCTTTCACTTTTGGAAAATCAATTAGAGGAATAGTATCAGAGGTCATTTCTAAGCCTGATTTGTTAAAGTAAGGTCTCTATACTGAAATAATATTTTCTAACTTCTCAAATCCTATTAAAAACATTTTTGAAATATTTGAAATGTCATTTTTTAAAAATGTATTTTCTTTTGAAAGAGAGTCTGCATTTTCTTTTAAAGTAACAAAAATTTTATCTAAATTTTCAAATTTTTCTTTCCATAAAATTTCTTGTTGCTTAAGTGTAGAATTCTCCATTTTTAGCTCAAAAATCCTTTTAAGAGAGGCTTTGAGATTAAGACATAGTTTATAAATATATTTTGAAACTTTAGTAGGGATTTTTAAATTACTTACCTCAATTTCACTGTCTGAGTCTGAGTCTTATCTATTTCGGAGTCTGAGTCTAATTTTAATTTTGCTATTAGACAAATATTGACATAATCTTTATCACTTTCTTCGCATTCAATATCATTCCATATCTCCGCCTTGAGAGCCTTCTTGTATTTCTCAACTTTTCCTTTCTTTTTCTTCAACGTGGGACAATTGGGTATGATGTGTCCATTTTTCTTGCATTCAAAACATATCACATCTTTATTGGCTTCATCATCATCAGTTGATTCGTTTTGAAACTTTTGAGTACTTTGTTTCTTCCAATTGAATTCCTTCCCTTTTTGTTCAGTTTCCTAATCTTTATCATAAGAGCTAACTCTTCATCATCCATATCATCTTCAAAATCTGTAACATCATAATCATCGTTAGATCTCAAAGCAATTGATTTCTTACCTTTGGGATCTTCTTCCAAGTTGATTTGCTCAACTTCATAGGACTGAAGTGTGCTAACTAATTCGTTTATAGAAAGTAGCATGATCCTTTGTGTTTCCGTTATTGAGGTCTTTACGTGATTCTAGTCTTTGGAAAGTCCACGCAACAACTTGTTAACCTTCATGGGTCCTAGGATTGGTTGTCCCTGATGCTCTAGACCATTTATAATTTTTATAAAATGACTAAACATGTTAATGATAGATTCTCCTGACTTCATCTTGAATGCTTCATACTGCCTAAGTAAAATATTGATCTTTGTTTCTTTCACTCAATTAGTTCCTTCATAGGTAATATTCAGCATGTCCTAGACTTCTTTGGCTGTTTCATAAGAAGATATTCTGTTATATTCAGTAGGAGATAATACACAATATAATGAGTAAATTGCTTTAGCATCAAGAGCTTGTCTCTTGATTAATTCTTCTTAAGTCATCTCAACAGCGTCTGCAACTTCTTTTCCCCTTTTTGAAACTGATATAGCTTTACGAATTATTCATTTTTCTACCACATCACATTCCAGCGGATCTTTCGATCTTAAGAATGCCTTCATCTTGTTCTTCCATATACCGTCATTTCCATTGAAATATGTTGGTCTTGTGTTGCTTTGGCCTTCAACCAAATCTGGTGCCAACATAGTAGCCATAGATTTTTAACTCGAAAGTAAAAACACTTCAAATAAATGAGCACATAGGCTCTGATACTAATTGATAAAGCTAGTATGAACACCTAAAGGGGGATGAATAGGTGTAAAGAAATTTTTGTAAGACTTAACAACTTAATTCGACTTTTATGAAAACAATGGACTGAAGATGTAAAAGACTGTAAACAGTTATATAAAACTGCGAATTAAAGTAAAGAGTTTAGGGAAAGAGAAATGAAACACAAGGTTTATAGTTGTTCGGCTTAGACCAAGCCTACGTCCACTCTCCCGCACTAACAGCCCATTGACTCAATTCCACTAAAAATCAAAAGAGATTTTACAGTCTCACGTCCTTGATTCCACAGTGTAGAGATTCTACTACACTTCCTCAATGTCTCACAAGTATTTTATCTCTCTTTTGAGTACAGTTTGTGCTCGACAAATTTGGAATTTTTCTTTCACGCACACACTCGAATAACTTGAGCGAGCGTCCTCCTTAATACTCCTCCATGCCTTCATAACTATTGACACATTCCAAATGAGTTCTTCTAATCTATTCGTTAGACAGAATCAAGTAGGAAGATCTCGAGTTATTTAAGGAATGTGATAATAGTTCACCGATCCTGCTCGCCCATACAATCAAGATTTAGGTTTCCATAAGTAGAACCTTCAAAGTATACTTCACCAATCAACAAATATAATTATTCAAATTGATTTCAATAAGGATAATTGATCACGAGATGCTATCTCCAGCTGTGAGATCTTTTTCAACGTACGAGCCAAATCCTTAAAGATATGCTTGTATCAGGATAAGCCTTCTTCATCGAATAAATCTTTTCTTCGACGATCTGAAAACTATCGGTAAAGGTAGACTTTAAATCTTAAGTCTGGAGGTCTTCAGACTTTGACGATAGAGTCTACAACTCTTCAGACTAAACTGATGAAAATGTTTTGTCAACTTCAAAACAGATAAGGAAGTTTTTTCCAACATAAAGGATTGAGAGAACCAAGACAGAGAAGAGACAGAGCAGTGAGATGTAGACAAAGAAGCGATGAGGGAAGAAGAAGAAGAAGGAAGATCAAAAGAAGAAGAGAAAGGAAAAGAACAAGCAAAAGAAGAGGATCATGGTGATTCTCGTGCAGAGGACGAAGGACGAGATCTTCGTGATATTAAAGAAGAGCAAGAGCAAGAAGAGTACTTTCCTCCACTTGAAGGCACTAAAATAGGGGGAGCTACTAATAAAAGAGATACTTCTTCACTTGCTTTTACTAGTGATGATGTTAGTTGTTCTCCCGCCGATCTAGAAGATGTGTATGCCTTTCAATTTCCTGAAGATCGTAATGAGGCTTCATCTCCAAGTTTGAATGTACATGTTGAAGTTCCATCATCAATTAATACTCCACAATATGATCGTACTGAAGCAAGTACTTAAATTGACAATACAGCAGACTTTAAAAGACTGCTTGAGTTTCTTCTGGACATTAAAGCTTAGGTTTATGGGTTGGGATGTGAATTTCATACCATGCAGAATGCTCATAGAGCCACTTCAGTTTCTTTGCATGACCAATTTCAAGCCCTTAATCTTCAAGTTCAAGCAAATGCAAAGGGTGAAGATCTAGAACAACTAAAGGAGGATTTGAGGAAGCTAGAGGAGACTGTCAAATTTATGGGGGATTTCCAGCTCGTTTGCATACCCAAACAACCTTGACTTTATCCAAACTCAGTTTATGTTCTCCACTTTTTGCTGTTGACAAAAAGGGGGAGAAAGATTGTTGCAAATTTGACTATTGGCTTTAACTTTTTGACTTATTTTTTGTTTGGTTGTGGATTGGACTTTTTGACTGTTTGAATTGATCTTTTGATGCTTATAGTAACTTAGGTTGTGATAATGATTATGGAAGGATAGTTATTTTGCAAGACTAACAAGTTTTCTGTGGTTCCAAAATCGTTAATATCCTTGTCCTAATCTACTCACTTGTTATGAGATATCTTGTTCTACTTAAGTTTTGTTTTGCAGGTCAAAAGCATTCAAATCTACATGAAAGTTTTGTCACTATCAAAAAGGGTAAGATTGTTGGAGAAAACTCTCTTATTTTGAAGTTGACAAAACGTTTACATTAGTTTAGTCTAAAAACTTCAAGACTCAATTATTAAAGTCTAATGAACTCCAGACTCTATCGTCAAAGTCTAAAGACTGCAAGACTCAAGACTTAAAGTCTACCCTCACTAGCAGTTTCTTAACCAATTAATAGAAGACTTATCCAGATGCGAGTTTATCTTTAAGGATTCGGTTCATACGGTTTAAAGAAGCTCTTATGGCTAGAGATAGCACCTTGTGATCAATTATTCTTATTGGAATCAATTTGAATAATCAAGATCTTTTGAAAGGAAAAGCATACTTAGAAGATTCTACTTATAAAAACCTAGATCCTAATTGTATGGGCAAGCAGGATTGGTGGGCTATCATTACATTCCTTAAATGACTCGAGATCTCCCAGATTGATTCTATGCAACGGGTAGATTGGAAGAACTCCTTTAGAAAGTGCCAACGAATATAGAAGCATGAAGGAATATATAAGGAAAATGCTCAAGTTATTCGAGTGTATGCATGAAAGAAAAATTCCAAAGTCTGAAACTCTTAGTTCTTTGCTTTCTCAATCACTGAGCTTAAGTTGTACTCAAAAAAGAGATTAAATACTTGTGAGACCTTGAGAAAGTGTAGTAGAATCTCTACACTGTGGAATCAAGAACGTGAGACTGTAAAAATCTATTTGGTTCATAGTGAAATCTAGCCAGTGGGCCGTCAGTGCGGGAGAGTAGACGTAGGCTTGATCTAAGCTGAACCACTATAAACTTTGTATTTCAATTCTCTTTCCCTATACTCCTTGCTTTAATTCATAGCTTTATCTAACTGCTTATAGTCTTCTACATATTCAATCTATTATTCTTGAAAGACGAGTTAACTTGTTGAAAGTCTAATGAAAACTTGCTAGAACACCTATTCACCCCCCTCAGGTGTCCTTAATAGCCTTATCAGCTCGATCCTCTCCAAAGCGGGTCCGCCAAACGGGGTCGGAAACGGGCCAAAACAGGCTTGCCAACCTCTTAAATCCTTGTTGTTTGGCCATTGATCAATGCTAAACAGGCTACAACAACAGCTGTTTGGGCACGGCTCGGGTTGGTTTCAGCCACCGTGAGTGGTGGTGAGGTTCCAGCTTCAAAGTTGAGGCTCACGGATTAATGGCTCGTTGGAGCGGGTTGCCGAACTTGCTAGAATGGCCTACTGACCTTGCTAAAATGAACTATTGGACAGGCTTCAAGAATGGGCCGATGTAGGCAGACAAGATGGCGGCTTCGATGCAACGGAGGCGGGCCCGATTGAGAAGCGAAAAATGAACCGCACGTGGGGAGGATAGCAACTAAATTTCAGAGGCTTGGTGGGGCAAGAGACGGGCAAGTAAATGAAGACAGAATGGAAGAAGCACTCCATCGAAAGGGACAGAGGCGCCATCGATGTTGGTGAGCAAGAGAGAGAAGAATAAAAAAGACAAATAAACCCAAAAGATAAAAGGGCAGAAAGTTGGTCGCTTGAGAAGGGAAATGAAAAGATAAGAACAACTAAAGTCAAAGGAAAAATGAAAGAAACGTAGGAGACTAAGGGGAGCAGCTAGCCTTACGAGTGGATGGGGAGGAGAGAGAGGAAAGGTCGACCAATAGAGAAAGAAAAGAAGGAAAACATGCGTGACAGGAGGGGGTTCGTGCGAAGAGAGAGAGAGATGGTCGAATGGGGAAAAAGAAATGTAAAAGAGATTGAAAGGGAGACATGCACATACATGGATAAGCAAAAAGAGGGGACTCATCTTTGACCAATAGTCAAAGAAATCAAGACACAAAGAAGACCGCCAAAGAGGATGGAATGTCGGTCTGCACAATTGAGGTATAGAATAAGACAATCCTTCTAACCCACAAATTTCTCTCAAATCCGAATTCTCCTTCATTTTTCTTGGAATCCGATTTTATGAACAAACTTTTTCGATTGGGGTCTGATTTATTGCAGAAAAGCCCACGAAATTTCCTTTCACCAATTTACTCACACCATATGCCAAAAGTCCATTCAAATTGGTCAATCCGGATTTCCATTAGTTTTCAAAATCATCCATTTGATTTTCCGTAAAAATCCTGAACTCGCCGGAAATTCCTCAAAAGGTGTGTCAACGTTCCTAGGATGACCCATGACACGATAAGACTTTCAATTTTTGAAATCGAATTCAAATTCGTGGTTATATTCAATCAAACACACTTTTAGCGTAACCTAGCCTACCGAGTAGATTTTAGAAATTTTTGGTGCAATTGACCCGAGGTCAAACACTCTTCGACACATTAACAACTCTCGCTGGTCATAAAAATCTCAAGGTTTTAAATACGGACACAGGGTACCCAAAATGAAAGAAAATCGGTCTAGTACCGATCGACGAGAATTTTGCAATCAAGTAGAATCACCAGCACTTTCATCACCATCTCAATCGAATCGATCTATCTCCGATCTTCGATCGATTTTTAATTGTGCCGTAATGACCCTTGCAAACTAGCAGGGTTGATCAGTCGATTTCTAGTCAAATTCTCAAGTCTATTGCATTTAATATCCCTTAATGGCTTCACCCGATAGGTCAATTATCCTATAAGTGGCTAACTCAAAGAAGAACGCTATAGTCGCGTTGACGAAAAGCCCATCTTATCCAATCAAAATCAGAATCTTAAAAATAGGATGTCACATGGGTATACCTCTTCTTGTTCAACCTCTCCTTCTGGCATGCTCCAACTGGAGTCTACTGTTGATTACTTGGGAGAGTCGGGGTCACTCTTGAGCTTAGGGTCTTTGGCATCAGTCACCGCTCTATCCTTGGGATCCGCAGCCCTTCTCTGAGTGCTTCCTCTAAAACAAATAGAGATACATCACCTTCTGGCATGGGACCCTCCCTTTGCCCATCATGGTATTCACGATACCACAACCAATACCCGTGGGGCATCAAGGCATCTTTACCCACATCAACGCAGACGGTCGACTTAACTAAAACGTACTCTAGTCCTTTCAAGTGATGGTGTATAGGGAAGTGAGTTTCTATCTTGGTGACTTCTTTAGGTATACCGAAATGCATGGGAGGATGAGAAGGTGGAGGTGCTACCATCTAAGGACCTGAAATCTTGTCCCACAACCGGAATGAGACTACGTCTCAGCAAGTTCTATCCCTTAAGACCCAATTAGGAAGCCAATACACCTTAGGGCTGCCTAAGTACAACACAAGCCAGAAGACTTACCTTGGCCTCAATTCTATTCCTGCAAGTCAGTATATATATCAAATATATACTATCACATCACTTCACTCAATCAAATCGAATTATTGATTAATCGACCTAGTCAATTACATGTCATTTTAGACCATTTCCTGGTCATACTAATCCATACTATTCATTTTTCCCAACGATATATATTTAGTCATCGAGCCACATACAATTCTCTAAGATGACATACTTAGTCACCGAGCCACATGCATTCTCTAAGGCGACATGTTTAATCACCGAGCCCCGTGCATTCTCTAAGGCAACATATTTAATCACTGAGCCACGTGCATTCTCAAAAGCGATATACCAAATCACTGAGCCACGTGCGTTCTCTAAGGTGACATATTAATCATCGAGCCACGTGCTATTCACAAGTGATTTATTTAATCAATGAGTCACGTGCATTCTCCAAGACAACAATTGGAATTGTGCTGACCTGGCTTATTGGAAAAAAAGGGTAATCAAGGAGGCACCCGGTATCGACCAGAGCATATTCTCACAAAAGAAAATCAACCATGATCAGCGTCATCGCTACATTGTATAAATATGTAGGTATGTGTATATACTTATATTCGAGTTAAATAAGAAGGCAAGGAGTTTTGTACTAAAGTTCCAATGCATGGTGTGATCAACTGGTCTTTATATTAAGTCATCGATGGTAAATTTAGAGGAAAAAAAACTGCTTCTTCAAATTGGGGTAAATATTTGACTTTGGATACGAACGTGTGAGGATGTTCGGTGTGTTTTTTGTCGATCGAAGTCATATACACACTACAGAGTATGGATGAAAAAAGAAATGTTTTATCTTTCGAAAAGTCAAGCCCGCAAAATAGAAGACCGGGTGATGTAATTTTGGACAATTTATTACATACTAGTGTCTAGTGATATTTTCATGAAAGATTTCGAGTATCTCTGGTTACACGTTAGGACTTATTGATTAGTCAAAGAAATATGAAATAAATAAATAAAAATGGAAGGTACAGAAGTTGAAAAATAACCAGGTATTGATTGATAATGCCAAAAATGTTTTGGTGGACTATGGAAAATAGCGGGAGTTACGGAAAGGAAAATATTATATTTTGGCTAAGGCCAACCGTGTGCCCACACACGATATTTTATCGGGTATGATAAAAGTGAGAAGAAATGATGTATGACGTGGCTCGGTGACCAGATAGATCACCTTGGTGTATAAGACACCTTAGAGAATGCACGTGAATCATTGATTATATACATCACCTGGAAAAATGCAAGTGGCTCGGTGTTTAGTACGTTACCTTGGCAAATAAGTCGCCTTAGAGAATATACGTGGCTTGGTGATTTGGTATATCACCTTAGAGAATGCACGTGGCTTGGTAATTGATACATTGCCTTGGTGAATAAGACACCTTAGAGAATGCATAGAGCTCGGTAATTAGTACGTCGCCTTAGTGTATAAGACACCTTAGAGAATGCACATGGCTCGGTGACTAAGTATGCTGCCTTGGTGAATAGGTCGCCTTAGAGAATGCACGTGGCTCGGTGACTAAGTATATTATACTAGATGTTGTATAGTATGGATGGAAATGACCAAGGAAGGGTCATGTTGACATGTAATCGACTAAGTCGATTAATCGATGTATCAATTTGTGATATTATAATTGAGTGCCTATTGAACTGTACTGTGGCATCCCAAAAATTCCAGGCAACCTCTAGATGTATTAAAGTCTATGAATAGGTGATGGAAGTATCATCAAGTTATTTTATAGCCATTTAATCCATAATTTGCAATAAGATTTATGGCCAAGCTTTTAATGGATAATTATTTGATAGGAAAGAAAATCTTATCATTGGCCATGTGTTTTATAAATTGGAATTTATGGATCTATTATTTCAAGTTTTATGGCCATATGAAATTGTAATTTAGTATTTATATAAGTGGGGATTTAAGGTAAATTATTTTTTTTTTAAAAATGACTTATTTAAGAAAATTGTGGGCCACTTAAGTTTGGACTTTAGGCCCAAGAATGTTGAGCCTAAAGTGGGCTAAAAGGCCAGCCCATGAAGCCCATTGGGTTGTCGACGCATGGAGGGGGGAGGAGGAGCCACGTGGCCTCCTCCAAGCATCTTCAACAAGGGAGACACTTGTCTCCTTCTTAGGGACAAGTGTCCCCCATGCAAAATAAGGATGCATGCAAGTATATAAACAACCAAAAAGAAAGAAAGAGAAGGGAAGTGACTGGTTTTGAGGGGGTGAGAGAGAGAGCTGTCGAGAGAGTGAGAGAGGAAAACCGAGAGAGGAAGAGGGAGGCAATGCGAAGAAGGAGGAGGATTCGTCCGCCCGTTCGTCCGCCGTTCGTTGCTGCTTTGTCATTGTTTGTTGCTGTTTTTGTGCTTGAATCTAAAGCAAGTTGGGATCTATATTCTGCTCTTGCATGTTGTGTCTTGCTTGTGTGTTTGAATGGTGGTGAATCTCGGACGTTTAGGGTGTGAACAACCGAAGCTTAAGTGTGTTCTGAAAATGTGTTCTGTTTTTTAGTGTGCCACCTGACCCAGAATTTTTTAGAGGCTTGCATGTGGGTTTCGAGTCGGATTTTGGCTTCGACTTCTTCACAAAAGTTGCAGACAACATCTCAAAGTATAATATAATAAAATTTGAGACAAAATGGTTGAGTTTTAAGGGGTGAAACCCATCTTCTACGAAAACGCTAGATCTGGAACTGTCTTGTTGACCTCTTAGTGGTTTTGTGTGCTGTATGTCACTTTTTATTGAGAATTTCACTTTGAATTCTCCATGCAAGTTGTAGAGAACATCCTGATGATTAACATAATCAAATTTGAGGTAAAAATAACAAGTGTAGACTAGTGAAACGATTTTCTTTGAAGACGGCAGATCTGGAAGCATGGTACTGGACTCCCGAGATTCCTGGACTAAATGGTGACTATCCTTTGAGAATCTCACCTATATCCCTTAATTAAAGTTGTATTGGACCTCTTGAGGCAAAACATATTAAAATTTCAGAGGAAATGAAGAAAGATAAGTAGGTGAAACTTTGATTTTTCGGAGACAGCTAAACTGGACTGTTTCGGTACTAGGTGCAGTAGCTTCGTCCGGCCATAGTTAATTATCTAGAGATAATTTGGCCTATATGTCTGCATGAAAAATTTACCTTAGGGTCTTGAATATAACCTGGTAAAATTTCAAAATTTTTGGAGGTCATTTGGGTATTTTAATCGAAATATTTCAAGAACTGCACAATCTGATTTTATCCGAATTTTGCATGTTGTATTGTGTGAGCTATATCTTTTTGTGTGAAGTTCTTTTGGGCACGTGTTCTTCATGAAATTGCTACCTTTATGTCTTGTGTATTACATGCTCTGATTGTATGATTTTTGAAGATCATATGGATATTTAATATATATGTTTTCCGAAATTGTGTAAGCCAGAATTTGATAAATTTCAAAAAGGACGTGATATATGGATTATTCTAAGTTGTATGGACCCCATGGATTGTATTGTCATAAGTGGTTGTATCTTGCTGCATGTATGATGACGATTAGAAATTCATATAAGAATCAAATGATGAAAATGATCTTGTTTGCCATCACATCATATGCCACGTTGAAATTGAGCTATAATTGAAAGTGAGAACTAAGATAAGTGAGAAGGCCATTGGAGGTGTGAGCCGACGATGCCCCGGGAATATCGGGATGCCTGGCTAGAAGGGTAAAGGCAGGATGCCCAGTTGTGTCATGATACATGCCTAGAGGTTTGTGCTGGATGCCCGGTTGTATCATGATGCATGCACGGAGGGTCCTCGGGAGTTTCGAGATGCCCGAAGAGTGGGGGAGCCGGAAGCCCGGCAGGTATTGTGCCGGGGGATGCCTCGTGATGCCAGTTGGGGTACAAGATGTCTAGTGGTATATGGTACGTAATTCTAGAGGGGGGGAATCCCGGTGGTATGTCGGTACGTAATTCCGGAAGCCCTAGCAGGTATTGTGTCGGGGATGCCTCGTGATGCCAGTTGGGGTACGAGATACCTGGCAGGTATTGTGCTGGAGGGTTCCTCGTGATGCTAGGTGGGGTGCGAGCGATAAATGTGGGACGCAAACATTGGTCCCGGGAAAGAGAAATGTGGCGGCCCAAAATAAAAGAATAAAATTGGGAAATTGAAATTGAAATACGCATGATATGGTACATGTGACATGATGATGATGAGTGCATGGATGCATGTGCACCTATGGCATGATGGAATATGTGACATGATGATGGTGAGTGCATGGATGTATGTGCACCTATGGCATGATGGTATATGTGACATGATGATGGTAAGTGCATGGATGTATGTGCACCTATGACATGATGGTGATGATTATATGAGGATGTATGTACATGCGGTATGATGACATGTGCATGGCTTCAAGGTAAGTTATGCATGGATGCATGAATGACATGTGTTATGCTGTGATTGTTATGATTGTATTGTGCGATGCATTGAGTGGTTTATTAGATCCTTTACCTACTAAGTGGTTGTACTCACCCCTTTTGTGGATTAACATTTAAGACAAGCTAAGATACCTCTGCTGCCACTACTACCGGTAGATGGATCAAGTGATTGGATATGATCGTGAGGACGAGGATAGCAAAGGAAAGGGAAATATGGTGGGACTTCATCAGCTCCTCTTCCCTGTTCTCTACACTTAACAGTGTTTAGACCATTCTTCTTCAAATGTGGGCGGAATTAGTAAAAGTCCACCTACGTGCCTAGAGAAATTAGTGCGTGATTTAAGTAGCTAACGTTCCTCACCAATCTTTCAACAAATGCGGCAGTCCTAGACCAGTTGCTAAACATCTTCTCTTTCAGCACAACAGAGCAATCTCGTCATACTCATCCCCCAACAACTTCCATAGCTAGAGCAGCATTGCTGCACAATAGATCTTATTAAGTTACAGCAAGACCAAACCAACTTCAAACCATACTCCATGTTTAAAAAAATTTTAGGGTGAACCTTTTGATTAAGAATGAGAAAGCTACAACAAACGATGATCGAAATGCTTCAGCAGTTGACCCCCATTTTCATGGAAAATGAAAATGAACAAGACTTAACCTACCATGCTATAATACATCATTCCACAAGCAACATAATCTAATGTTATCGGTATTATCTTTAGCTTGCTCATGCTTCAACGAATCTAACAATGCAGGGGAATAAACATCTAAACAACCAAAGAAACAACAAGAGCTTTCAAAACTCTCAAGCACTTTTTAATTGCAAAAAGAAGATTATAATCATCTCATACCATGTCATCCAAATAACAGAAACAGCTGTAGAGAAGCTTCATTTCAAGCAAAGAGAGAGGTAAACCTCGGAGCAGATCTGTCGGGCGTCGAGCAGAGGAGGACCCCCATTTTCATGGAAAATGAAAATGAACAAGACTTAACCTACCATGCTATAATACATCATTCCACAAGCAACATAATCTAATGTTATCGGTATTATCTTTAGCTTGCTCATGCTTCAACGAATCTAACAATGCAAGGGAATAAACATCTAAACAACCAAAGAAACAACAAGAGCTTTCAAAACTCTCAAGCACTTTTTAATTGCAAAAAGAAGATTATAATCATCTCATACCATGTCATCCAAATAACAGAAACAGCTGTAGAGAAGCTTCATTTCAAGCAAAGAGAGAGGTAAACCTCGGAGCAGATCTGTCGGGCGTCGAGCAGAGGAGGACCCCCATTTTCATGGAAAATGAAAATGAACAAGACTTAACCTACCATGCTATAATACATCATTCCACAAGCAACATAATCTAATGTTATCGGTATTATCTTTAGCTTGCTCATGCTTCAACGAATCTAACAATGCAAGGGAATAAACATCTAAACAACCAAAGAAACAACAAGAGCTTTCAAAACTCTCAAGCACTTTTTAATTGCAAAAAGAAGATTATAATCATCTCATACCATGTCATCCAAATAACAGAAACAGCTGTAGAGAAGCTTCATTTCAAGCAAAGAGAGAGGTAAACCTCAGAGCAGATCTGTCGGGCGTCGAGCATAGGAGGACCCAGCAGCAGGGGCAACAGTGGCTTCGCAAGGGAGGGCGGCGTAGGCAAGGCGCTGCAGCAGAGGGCTCAACAGGACATGGCGATGTCAGGTCGACGCAGAGCAGCATAGCAGTGGCTTCGACAAGTTGTTGGTATTGCGGCTGGTGAGGGCAGCAAGGATCGATGCGGCTTCAGCTAGCGTTAGCGAGCAGAGTAGGGGGCGTCGTTTGGGCGGCGGTAGATCGGCAGCAAGGGAGCTTAGGAAACAACGCGCAATGAGACAAGGTGGGCTTGCGGACGCGAGATTTGTGGGTCAGGGGCGTCGGCGAGGCAACAGTAGTAGGTGGAACGGCAAGATCGAACAGAGGCAGCGTCGGTGCTCAGGTGCGAGCTCAACGGGGGTTAGCGGCTCAGCGGAGCTTTAGATGACCGATGGAATGGCGGCGGTGGTGCGAGCGCGAGGGGTGCGACGAGAGCGGCAAAGGCAGCGTCAGTGCTCGGGTGCTTCACAATTTCGGGAGGTAAAGATAGAAAGGAGAAAGAAACATATTAGGGTTTGCTTTTGTGTGCGTTTTGGGGGCTTCAAACGGTTCCCAAACAGGTCCAGTCGATCCGGTTCCCAGGTGGGTAATCCCTCAGAACCGGTTCCTGGACCGGTTTCAATCGGAACCGGTTCCCGACCCTGTTTTCCGGGTGGGCCGATCTGGGAACCGGGTTGACCTGGACCGGTTGCACACCCCGACTTCCTGATACACCCTCACCATGAAGGACTAGAGCACGTCCTGGTTCAATCGACTATTTGGGTTGATGTGGGTAAGGACGCCCTGAGGCCCCACAAGTATCGATTGTGGTACCGTGAGTATCATGACGGGCGAAGGGAGGGTCCCATGCCAAAAACCGATGTGCCTATGTTTGTCCTGGAGGAAGTATTCGAGAAGGGAACAACTGATTATAAGGATGGGTCAATTGTGGATGCAAAGGATCTAAAGCTTGAGAGCATTCCTAAGCCACCAGTATACTCAGCAACAAGATCTAATTAGAGCATGCCAGAAGAAGATGAGATAATTAAGCAAGAGGAAGGACAAGAGGAGAATCAAGAGTGGGAATGGCCAGAGACGGGAGTGCCTAAGGAAGAAGAGCCCGAAGCGGAGGATTACCTGCTAAAAGATCCTGAAGAGGACGAACCTGAAGACGAGGAGCTTAAAGAAAATGAGCTTAGTGAAGAGGAATCTGAGGAGGATCGGGATGATGATCCCGAGTACAACCCAAATGAGGATTGAGATCCCATCCCATTTGTGAACTTTGTGTATATGTCGACAGGTGTGCAACTAGACCTCTATGAATAGTATTGTAAGATATATTATGAGGTGTGCCTATATAAAAGTGTGGTTGTGGTTTTTCAATTGTGAAAAATATAGCTCTACTTTTTTATCACATTGTTTTATTGTCTAGAGATTATTTTATACTTCCGCATGCGTATTAAAATAAAAAGGGTCAGCAATGCGTCCTAGGAAATCGCTATAAATCGATCAGGTGAGGAATGGGCACGCATTCGAGGATCAGGACGTGACAACAAGTCCATTGGACTTGTGAAGTCCAAACACAATTTCTTCCACTATAAACTGCTAGAAAAGCAGTGGATGAACTCTTGAAAGGAAAATTTTCCAAATAAACTATGTCCTGCTATACTTCAGGAATCATTCCTCGTGGCAATTCTGATTAAATTGCTGACAATTTTGATCTCAACCTTGGCCCTGCTAATGGTCATCCCCCTCTAAGATAGCTAGTATAATCACCTAGAGGGAGGTGAATAGGTGCACAAACAATTTACCGAGATACGGAAGCGATTCTTGGCAAACGATATAAAGGAAATTCTCTCTTGATTAACAAAATAAAATACGATCAAGGTAAAGAGAGTAAGGAAGAGAAAATTGAACACAGGATTTATAGTGGTTCGGCTTATTCCAAGCCTACGTCCACTCTTCCGCACTGACAGCCCACCGGCTGGATTTCACTATGATCAAAAGAGAAGTTACAACACAACTTTGCCTTGATTCCACAGTGTAGATGTTCTACCACACCTCCTCAAGGTTTCTCACAAATATAGACTCTCTTTTGTATACAAGTATTCGCTCAAAGTGATTATCTAAACAACAAGAAGCTTCAGACTTTGGAATTCTTCTATCGCACACACCTCGAACAACTAAGAACGTCTTCCTTATATACTCCTTTATGCCATCATACCCGTTGGCACTTACCAAAGGAATTCCTCCAATCTACCGGTTGGACGGAATCAATTTAGGAAGATTGTTCGAGCTATTAAAGGAACGTGTCGATAGCCCATCAATCCTGTTCGTCCATACAATCAGGATCTCGGTTTCCATAAGTAGAACCTTCCAAGAATATTTAGGCAATCATCGAATCTTCAATCATCGAATCAATCTCGATCACTCAAAGGATTCCGTTACGACTTTTCCAGCCACGAGATCTTCTCCAGTTGATAAGGTTGAATCCTTAACGAAACATCCAGTTCTGGATAACCTTTCTTCAACGGATTAGAGACTATCAATGAGGATAAACTTTGAGTCTTGAGTCTGGCTGTCCAGAGGTCTTTAGACTTTAAATATCAGAGTCTGCAAACCTTCAGACTAGACTGATGGAAACGTTTTGTCAGCTTCAAAACACTTCAAAAAGATTTCTCCAACAATCTCCCCATTTTTTATGGTGACAAAACTTTCCTGCAAATTTAGACAACTTTGACCTGCAAAACACTTCTCAAACACATATGCATATCTTAAATGGCTAAATGAATAACATTAGAATCTACAACCACAGAAAATAGGTTAGTCTAGTATACGATAAAGCCATCCATAAGATATCAATAGTAATTACTAGAAGCAGTCAAGTCCAAGTCTAGTTCAGTTCTCATCCAGACACAAAACAAAGTTAAACAGAGTTCAAACAAACAAACCACACGATTAAAAGTTTAACAACAATTGAAAATTTGATCAAATCTTGCATCTCTCCCCCTTTTTGTCAGCATTAAAAAGGTTGAGATGAAGATAGAATGAAGTCAAGATTGCTTGGGAACGCGGACAAGCTGGAAATCTCCCATAGACTGAATGATGCCTTCCAGCCTTTTCAAGTCTTCCTTCAGATGTGCAATCTCCTCACCCTTGGCATTGGCCTGAATCTGAACAGAGAGGGCTTGGATCTTATCATTCAATGAACATGAAGAAACTTGACCCGCATTCTTCAAGTTTTGAACCTCACATCCCAAGGCATAAATTTGACCTTGCATCTCCAAGAGAATATCCATGATTCTGCGAAAATCTGCTGCATTATCAGTCTGAGTACTTGCTTTGGCCCGATCTGATGGAGTAAATGCAGACGATGGTAGATCAGCATAATCTCGCAGGTTTGGCGATGAAACTTCATGACCTTCTTTTGGAAACTGAGAGGCATAAACATCCTCTGGGTCTGCAGTTGAGCGACTGACTCCTTCACTTGCATCAGGATATGAAGATTTCCTTCCTTTTTCTTGATCTCCCCCTTTTTCCATGCCTACAGGTGGAGAAGAGTGTTCCTCAGGTTCTCCTTCTTCTCTTCTTTCTTCTTCAGGTATTTCCTCCTCTGCTTCTTTTTCAGCTTCTCTTTCTTCTTCTTCCTTCTCCTCTGCTTCCTTCTCCTCTGCTTCTTTCATCATTTGTTCCGATTCTTTCTGTGGAACAAGACGACTTAAATTCTTCAAAGCCATTGGAGAGATGGTGATATCTTCCTCATCATCTTCATCCTCTACGAGGAGAGCTCTTCTTCTCTTGGATGGAGCAACCATGGGCTCCTTCCCTTTTCTTTTAGCTGCAGAAGAGATTTGATGAGTTTTGGTAAGAGTCTTCTCCTTGAATTTCTCCAACTCCTTGCTCAGTTCCTTCAGATGCATTTTGGTCACCATTTTCAGTCCTACCACCATATGATCGCATGGTCGAACACAAAAGATTTGCGGAGGCTGAATATTCAGATGTCTGAATAACTTCGTAACAAGGCTTGGATAAGGGAGTTGACCTCTGTCCTTCATCATTGCTCTATACATGTGAAACATAATAGTGTGAGGGAGAGAAAACTTTTTCCCAAAGAGGATGGCATACATCAGCTTTGCCTCTGAACTTGAAACATCAGTCTTGGAAGTTGATTTTGGTCGGAGGCAATTGATCACGATCTTGTGAAGCAAGATGTTGAATGCACTCATCCTTAAGTAGGTGATCTTCTCATCTATTCTCCTGTCCTTCACCAGTTCCAGTGTGGCCCGAGCGATGGAAACTTTGATTGGTTGATATCTTCCCCTTTCAACTCCTAACACATCTGCCAGTATATTCATATCCACAACATAGTCTTGGTCTTTGATGCTGAAAGAGAATCTATTCGCATCCAAAAAGCTAAGATTTAAATAGAAATATGCAGTTAATCCAGCATAGGCCTCTGTAGTGTCAGAGCAGAACTTTTCAAGTTGAAGATAACTGAACTTTTCTCTTAAGTTCACATTCACAGCATCCAGAAAATCAAAATCCACACTACTAGGGTTTATTACCCCACGCTTCAGCAATTTCGAGTACAGATCCTTTTGTTGCTTCGATCTAAACAAATCTCCACTTTTTCCTTGATTTTCAATTGCAATAGCCATTTTTGGTTGAAATTGGCTGTACAATTTGTCATCATTATTCCCATCTACAGGATTCGGCCCCCAGTCACGAGGATCACTTGGGATATTCACGAGGATCACTTGGGATATTCACAAGGGTTTCCTCAGCCACCCCTTTACGAGCAATTCCCAAGCTTTCCATTTTTCGCAGAAAGATATATTCGTTCTTATATCCTTTGTCTTTAATAAAATCATCAACATAGTTCAAAGGAGTACGAGTTTCTTTTAAGGCACGATATAGCTTGTAAATATAAGCGGGCTTTTGAACTCTTACAGGGTCTGCATCCTTGATGATTTCTTCCTGTTGTTGATGATCAACGCCTTGAGGACTAGATGGAGGAGAATGACGCTGCTAAGAATGTTATGGGCTCGGTTGCTGTTCTGGAGACACTTCTTCTTCAGTAAGATCGAAGTGCGTAGGCCCCTCACTCATTCGCCGTGGTCCCCTGCTTGCGATTCTCGAAGACTTTCTTGAAGATGACATCTTTCTCAGTTTTTGGAAGATTCCTTGCTTGGCTTTCCCAAGAAAGATGACAACTTTTTGAAGATTAAACAGAGAAGACAAAAGGGAATAGAGGATCGATGCTTTCTAGAGTTTTTGAGAGTGAAGTGAAGAGGAATCAACAGTGCACGATCGGTTAAAAGGAGAAATAAACGAACCGTCACAAAGGAAATAAAAAGATGCCTTTTCAAAATAACTGTCTTTTTCCGTGAAAATAGTCATTTTGAAAATAACTTCTTTTTGGAAAAGGAAACGATGCAAAAATTACGCCGATTAAAGATAGCAACAATTTAAACACAGTCTGACGATTGTACCTTTTCAAGATAAGATTAGAGAGAGAAAGACTTACAGTCTGACAGTCGTACCAAGACTATCTTACAGATAAAGTCTTGTATGTCTGAGTCTGAAAGTCTTTAGACTTTGATCTCCTCATACCTTAAAATGTTGAGTCTGGAACGGATGGTTTTGAACTGATTTTTCTCCAACGGCTTTGTGAATATATCCGCCAGTTGGTTCTTTGAGTCAACAAATTGAATTGAAACATCTCCATTTTGAACATGATCTCTAATAAAGTGATGTCGAATCTCTATATGCTTCGCTCTTGAGTGTAGAATTGGATTTTTGGTGAGATTGATAGCGCTAGTGTTGTCGCAATTAATCTCCGTGCATGAGTCTTTAATTCCAAAGTCTCTCAGCTGTTGTTTTATCCGCCAGTTGGTTCTTTGAGTCAACAAATTGAATTGAAACATCTCTATTTTGAACATGGTCTCTAATAAAGTGATGTCGAATCTCTATATGCTTCGCTCTTGAGTGTAGAATTGGATTTTTGGTGAGATTGATAGCGCTGGTGTTGTCGCAATTAATCTCCGTGCATGAGTCTTTAATTCCAAAGTCTCTCAGCTGTTGTTTTATCCACAGAATTTACGAACAACAACTTCCGAGAGCTACATACTCAACTTCTGTTGTTGAAATGGCCACAGTGCTTTGTTTCCTTGAAAACCAAGACATTGTCCTGTTTCCAAGCAACTGGCAAGTTCCCGAAGTGCTTTTTCTATCAACTCTGCAACCGGCAGATCTGCGTCTGAATATCCCATAAGATTAAGGTCTCCCTTCTTAAGATACCAAAGATCGATGCTTGAAGTTGATGAAATATATTTAATAATACGCTTCGCAGCATTCAAATGAGATTCTTTTGGATCTGATTGAAATCTGGCACAGATTCAAACACTAAACAAAATGTCAAGTCTAGAAGCAGTAAGATAAAGAAGAGATCCGATGATACTCCTGTACAGCTTTTGATCGACTTTCTTCCCTTCTTCATCTTTGTCTATTTTCAAGGAACTTGACATTGGTATGTCAGCCTTTTTGCAATTGTCCAGACCAAACTTTTTGACAAGATCATTTGCATACTTTTCTTGATGAATAAAAGTTCCTTCCTCCAATTGTTTTATTTGAAGTCCAAGAAAGAAGGTTAACTCACCCATCATGCTCATTTCAAATTCTTCCTGCATAGTCTTAGAAAATTTCTTGCATAGACTTTCATTAGAGGATCCAAAGATAATATCATCGACATATATTTGAACAAGCAGAAAACTTTTGCTTTCTCTTTTAATAAAAAGAGTTGTGTCCACAAATCCATTTTGAATTAAAAACTTACTTAATCTGTCATACCAAGCTCGAGGTGCTTGCTTTAAGCCATATAAGGCCTTTTTGAGTCTGAATACAAAGTCTGGTTTCCTTGGGTCTTCGAACCCTGGTGGTTGTTCCACATAGACTTCCTCATTGATGAATCCATTTAGGAAAGCACTTTTGATGTCCATTTGAAATAACCTAAAATTTTTATGACAAGCAAATGCAAGTAATAAACGAATTGCTTCTAACCTTGCTACCGGTGCATAAGTCTCGTCATAGTCAATCCCTTCTTCTTGTGTGTATCCATTGGCCACGAGTCTAGCCTTGTTTCTTACGACTTTACCTTTCTCGTCCATCTTGTTCCTGAAAACCTATTTAGCTCCAACAACTGATTTACCTTTAGGTTTTGAAGTTAATTCCCAGACATCATTAATTTTGAATTGTCTGAGTTCTTCTTGCATAGCTTCAATCCAGCTTTCATCGGATAAAGCTTCTTCTATGCTCTTGGGTTCTATTTCAGAAATAAGAGCCACGGCACTAGACTCTTCTCGCCTTTTGGATCTTGTGCGAATTCCTTCATAGATGTCGCCAATAATAAGATCTTTAGGATGACTGGACTTATGTTTCCAGTTGCTGGTTAATTTATCAAATTGATGATCACTTCCTTTACTTGAATCTTCAACAGTCACTTGTTGCTAATCCTTCAAAGTCTGAACTGCTTCTTGAGATTTAGACTTTTTAGAGTCTGGAGCAGATTCAGTCTCTTCGAGATGAGTCTGAATGAATTCACTTTGTGTAGAGTCTTGGAATTTGACATTCATTGATTCTTCCATAGTTTGAGTCTTCTTGTTGTAGACTCTGTACGCTTTGCTTGAGGTTGAATATCCAAGGAAGATGCATTCATCTGACTTTTCTTCAAACTTACCAACTCGATCAGTTGCATTTTTCAATATGAAACATTTGCATCCGAATACATGAAAATACGAAACAATTGGCTTCTTTTCTTTAAATAGTTCATAAGGGGTTTTTTCTAGAATAAGCCTTAGGAAGACTCTATTGATAATATAACATGATGTTGAAACTGCTTCAGCCCAAAAACGTAAAGAGATATTGCTTTCAATTAAAAGAGTTCTAGTCATTTCTTGAAGAGATCTATTCTTTCTTTCCACGACTCCGTTTTGCTCTGGAGTATATGGAGAGGAAAACAAATGTTGAAAACCAGATTCATCACAAAATTTTGTAAAGTCTTGATTTTCAAATTCACCTCCATGGTCTGTTTTTATACTTGAAATGACATACCCTTGTTCATTTTGAACCTTCTTAGCAAATTTTTCAAAGTAAGAGAAAGTTTCAAACTTACTTGCCAAGAAATATACCCAAGTAAATCGTGAGTAGTCATCCACAATTACTAGGCAATATTTCTTTCCTCCAATGTTCTGCGTTTTTGTTGGTCCGAAGAGATCCATATGCAAGAGCTGCAGTACACGGTTAGTGGAAACTTGATTTATTGGTTTAAAGGAATTTCTTACCTGTTTTCCCAATATACATGGTGTACATAGATCGGACTTTTGATATGATAAATTGGGTAGACCACGAACAAGCTTCTTTACTGAGATTTTGGCTATCTGCTTCATGTTGATATGCCCAAGCTTTTTGTGCCATAAGTTCGCTTAGTCTTGGATTGAGATTAGATATTGCGATTCATCTGGTTTCACGTCTAAGAGGTAGATATTCCCATGTCTTCGACCCATGAATGACTGAGTAGAGTCTTTACTGGTTCCTGAACAAATACCCTCTTGAAAGTTGATTCTAAAACCGGCATCACAAAGCTGACTGATACTAAGCAGATTGTAATTGAGCCCTTCAACTAAAGAAACATTGCTTATTGTGAGGTTCCCAATCTTTACAGTTCCAAATCCTACTATTTTTCCTTTGCTGTTTCCTCCAAATGAGACTTTTCCACCATTCATTTGAGCGAGCTTTATGAAGTAATTTGAATCCCCTGTCATGTGTCTTGAGCATCCATTATCCAGATACCATTTCACTTTTTTCTTGATAGTGACCTGCATTTAAAAAGAAACTCAAGCTTTCTTTGGTACCCATATTTTCTTGGGTCCTTTTGAGTTAGTCTGATATATGGTTTTTGCCCAGACTCTATTGACAGGTCTCCAAACCATAGGACATTCTTTCTCAAAATGATCTGTACTATTGCATTTTGAACATCTAAGAGCATTGCGACCTACTGGTTTTACAAAGTTCCTTTCAAAATGATTTTTGTAAGCATTTCTTGTGGGTCTTTGTTTGATTCTTTCTTTTACGTTAGGAAAATCAATTAAAGGAATGGTTTCAACGGTCATTCCCAAACCAGATTTATTGAAATAGGGTCTTTGGACAGAAAGTATTTTCTCCAGTTTTTCAGAACCTAGAGAAAATCTTTTGGAAATATTTGAAATATCTTTTTTTAAGAATGCATTTTCTTTGAAAAGATTATTTTCACTTTCTTTGAGAGAAGAAACGTTCTGGTCTAAGCATTTCACTTTTTTCTCCAAAGCATTCTCATGTTGTTTTAAAGCAGAATTTTCTTTTTTGAGTTTGGAAATTCTTTTAAGAGAAGTCTTAAGACTAAAACATAATTCATCAATGTATTTTGAAACTTTAATAGGGATTTTGAAGTTACTTACCTCGAATTCACTTTCTGAATCTGAATCAGTCTCGGAGTTTGATTCTGAATCCGATTGTGCCATTAGACATATGTTGGCATAATCATCATCACTATCTTCACACTCCGTATCACTCCAGGTTTCAGCTTTGAGAGCTTTTCGATATTTTTCAGTTTTTCCTTTCTTCTTTTTCAGAAGAGGACAGTTGGGTCTGATGTGTCCCTTTTTCTTGCATTCAAAGCAGACTACATCTTTGTTTGATTCATCATCTTCAGCAGACTTTGTCTGTTGTTTCTAAAAACTTTGTTTCCTTGAATTGAATCTTCTTCCTTTTCTGTTTAGCTTTCTGAATCTTCTTATCATAAGAGCAAGTTCTTCATCATCCATGTCGTCTTCAGAATCTGTTGCATCAGAATCATCATTAGATTTTAATGCAATAGATTTCTTACCTTTAGGGTCTTCGTCTTCATTGATTCGTTCCACTTCATAAGACTGAAGGGTCCCAACCAACTCATCGACAGACAGTGGCATGATTCTTTGGGTCTCTCTGATTGATGTCTTTATATGATTTCACTCCTTGGAGAGTCCACGCAATAGCTTGTTCACTTTCATGGGATCAGAAATTGGTTGGCCTTGATTTTCAAGACCATTCACGATATCTGTAAAATGACTAAACATGTCAGTTATAGATTCTCCTGGTTTCATTCTGAAGGCTTCGTATTGACCGAGAAGAATGTTGATTCTTGTCTCTTTCACTCGATCGGTTCCTTCATAAGTAATGTGTAATCTATCCCAAACTTCTTTGGCTGTATCACAAGATATTCTGTTATATTCAGTAGGTGATAAAGCACAATACAAAGAATAAATTGTTTTTGCATCAAGAGCTTGTCTCTTGATTATCTCTTCCTGAGTCATTTCACTAGACTCAACAGAGTCTTTTCCTCTTTCTAAGACAGGAGCAGCTTTGGGAACAATTCCTTTTTATACAACGTCCCATTCCAGAGGATCCTTTGATCTTAAGAACGCCTTCATCTTGTTTTTCCATATGTTGTAGTCCTTTCTATCAAAATAAGGTGGTCTGGTGTTGCCTTGCCCTTCTACCAGCCCTGGAGCCAACATACTAACCATGGATCTTTAACTCTGAAGTAAAATACTTCAAACAAAGTGAGTACACAGGCTCTGATACCAATTGAGATAGCTAGTATAATCACCTAGAGGGGGGTGAATAGGTGCACAAACAATTTATCGAGATACGGAAGCGATTCTTGGCAAACGATAGAAAGGAAATTCTCTCTTGATTAACAAAATAAAATACGATCAAGGTAAAGAGAGTAAGGAAGAGAAAATTGAACACAGGATTTATAGTGGTTCGGCTTATTCCAAGCCTACGTTCACTCTTCCGCACTGACAGCCCACCGGCTGGATTTCACTATGATCAAAAGAGAAGTTACAGCACAACGTTGCCTTGATTCCACAGTGTATATGTTCTACCACACCTCCTCAAGGTTTCTCACAAATATAGACTCTCTTTTGTATACAAGTATTCGCTCAAAGTGATTATCTAAACAACAAGAAACTTCAGACTTTGGAATTCTTCTATCGCACACACCTCGAACAACTAAGAACGTCTTCCTTATATACTTCTTTATGCCATCATACCCGTTGGCACTTACCAAAGGAATTCCTCCAATCTACCCGTTGGACAGAATCAATTTAGGAAGACTGGTCGAGCTGTTAAAGGAACGTGTCGATAGCCCATCAATCATGTTCACCCATACAATCAGGATCTCGGTTTCCATAAGTAGAACCTTCCAAGAATATTTAGGCAATCATCGAATCTTCAATCATCGAATCAATCTCGATCAATCAAATGATTCCATTACGACTTTTCCAGCCACGAGATCTTCTCCAGGTGATAAGTTTGAATCCTTAACGAAACATCCAGTTCTGGATAACCTTTCTTCAACGGATTAGAGACTGTCAATGAGGATAGACTTTGAGTCTTGAGTCTGGCTATCCGGAGGTCTTCAGACTTTAAATATCAAAGTCTGCAAACCTTTAGACTAGACTGATGGAAACGTTTTGTCAGCTTCAAAACACTTCAAGAAGATTTCTCCAACACCCTCTACCAATCACACGAGTCCAAAGATTGTCCTGATTTGCCCGAAGCCGAAGGCAGTGGCCTATTTTCGGCCACCTTCTTCTGTTCACAATAGGGACCTTGGCCGATGAGTATGGATCGATTTTCACCATAAGATTAGGCTCTCATCGAGCAATCACGGTAGGCAGTTGGGAAGTGGCTAAGGAGTTTTCCACCATCCACGACAAGGCCTTTGCCGATCGACCGTTGATCACTGCCAAGAGGCTCATGGGCTACAACGGTGCAATGTTTGGCTTCACTCCTTATGGGGAATACTGGCGAGAGATGCACAAGATTGTGATAATCGAGCTCCTGTCGAACCACCGGCTTGACTCACTGAAGCACATACAAGTTCTCGAGGTTGAGATGGCAATAAAAGAATTGTTCAAGGCTTGGATCCGACAGGGTAAGCCCAGAAGCAGGGTCCTAGTGGAAATGAAATCTTGGCTGGGATACTTGATGCTCAATTTATCCTTAAAAATGGCTGGGGGGAAAAGCTACTTTGGTTCGAACGCTGACTGCAATGACATTGAGGCAAAGAGGATCAAAAGGTCGATCAGGGGTTTTTTTTATCAGTTCAGGGTCTTCATGCTGTTTGATGCGATCCCGTCTCTCAGCTGGTTGGATTTAGGTGGCTATGAACGATCAATGAAGGAGACAGCAAAAGAGTTGGATGTTTTGGCTTAGGGGTGGCTAGAGGAGCATAGAAGGGAGAGGTTGTCCTGCCCCAAATGTGATAAAGAGCAAGATTTCGTGGATTTGATGCTGAATGTCATCAAAAGTGTGAAATTTTCTGATTTCGACGCCAACACAGTTATTAAGGCAACTTGTTTGGTGAGTAATTCTACCTTATAATGTTTGAAACTAGAACTGTGTACATCAAAGCTGATTTGAAGTAATGCTAATGCATTCACAATGCTTTTTCCGCATCAATAACTGAAAACTTCAAGCATTTTCATGAATGCCATTCTGCTGCAGTCATTTTATCTATAAGCAGCTGGAGTAAAGCACTTTTAGCAAAATCCACATGTAATTTAAGGGTTGTTTGGTTCAACTTTGGGGAAATTGCTTTGCATTTCTCCAAGTATATTTAGAAGAATGGGCATTTGGTGAATGCTGAAGTGTTTGGGAATTCTTTTTTGGTGTAGCATTTTGCAAAATAGCTTTGAGAAGAAAAGAAAAAGGAAAAAAAGAAAAGGAAAAAGGAGGAGGAGATGTTCTTGACGCAGAGGAGGGGAGCGAGTGGGGGAGGCAGCCGATGGCTGTGGTGGGGGAGGCGGCGGGTGGCTGTGGGGAGGCGGCCGGTGGCTGTAGTGGTGGGGAGGCGGCGGGTCGCGCGACCCATGCACCGCCGTCCTGTGGGTCGTGCGGCCTCAGGGCGACCGGATCTAGCCGGCTGAGCACCGCTCAGCCTGTCGTGCGGGTTGCGCGATGCCGCCTGAGGCTGTGACCCACGTGATGACAATGCATGGCGACCAGATCTGGGCGGCTGAGCACCGCTCAGCCCATGGCGTGGGTCGCGCGACGCCACCTGAGGCCGCGACCCACACGATGACGGTGCGTGGCGACCGGATCTGGGCGGCTGAGCACCGCTCAGCCCGTGGCGTGGGTCGTGCGACGCCACCTGAGGCCGTGACCCACGCGATGACGGTGCGTGGCGACCGGATCTAAGCGGCTGAGCACCGCTCAGCCCATGGCGTAGGTCGCGTGAAGCCGCCTGAGGCCGCGACCCACGCGACGGTGGTGCGTGGCGACTGGATCTGGGCGGCTGAGCACCGCTCAGCCCGTGGCGTAGGTCGCGCGACACCCCTGAGGCCGCGACCCATGCAACGGCGATGCGTGGCGACCGGTGCTCCGCCCGTCGTGTGGGTCGCGCGACCTAGGCGACGCCACTGAGGTCGCGACCCACGTGACGGTGGTGCGTGGCCACGGCGGTGTGTGGCGATGGTGGTGCGTGGCCACGATGGTGTGTGGCGACGTCCGTGCGTGCACGACCAGCTCCGACCAGTTGAGCTCCACCGGCTGGGCTTTGGTCTTGAAGAAACGAGGGAGACGAGGAAGACGATGAACAATAGATTTTGAGGGTAAAACAAGAAAACTCAATTATCGGTGAGGGCAATATTGAAAGAAAAAAAAATTCATTAAACCCCCTTCAGCATTTCGAAAATGCTGAATGCCCAAAGCAGGTCCCCACCTGCTTTGGGCTTTCAGCATTCCAGAGCATTCCAAATGCTAGCATTCCCCCAAGTCTACCTCCAAATGCTGAACCAAACGGCTGAAATTTTTCCCAAGGGGCTTTCGAGGCTGAAAGCCCCTTGGGAATGCTGAATCAAACAGCCCCTTAATGACAACTAACTTATTTTATCCTCACGTGTTCTCCCAAATATAATTTGATCATACCTAGATTTTGCAAAAGATGTTAGCAGAAAATGGAATTACCTTTACAGTTGTATGAACTACCTACTTACAGGATCTAGAGAACCATTAGTTTCGATCTTGTCTGTATAAATTTTTAGTTGCCGTAAGAAACTCTACTAGGTGTAAATTCAGGGGCATGAAGAGCGATGTTAAATATACTAAGATAAGTCGACTGTTGTACCTTTACACTCGCATGTTCTATATTGTATGCTCATCTTCAATCCAGGATATTTCCCTTTGATCTGTGGTGGCGGTTTAGCGGTCAAAGTTTGCATCTTTTCTATAACTATATTTGTCTACATCTTAACATTGACAGACGACGGAGCATTTGCTTTTGAGAGACAACGTCAATTCATCCTTGTCATCGTAAAATCTTTACCATTGGACAGAGGAGATTGGTCAAAGATCAGCTAGCTCAAGATATATTAAAATATCGAAAGCAAAAATAAGATGGCACTAAGCGCCAACGAAGCAATGACAATTTGCATCTTCAATAGGAAAACCAAAAACCCCGGTGTTTCGTCGCGAGTGAACAAGATAATTTAGCAGAAGCCGCATAGAACAACCAAGTCAAAGTGATGATCATGCGCCACAGATCTATTTAAAAACGAGCAGATATTTTGATGGTGCTCAGTGATTAAGTTGCTTAGGCTGACTTTTGGCTTCTGTCCCCACACACTCCAAGCTTCCAATAAGAGATAAGGATTCATTCAGAATATATCAAGCTCCATTGGACTTTAAAATTTTGAGCACTCAATTTGATACATTAGAAACTGCAAGGAAAGCAGCAAATGAACTCTTACAAAGGAAACTTTTCCGGATAAACTCTGTGCTGCAATACTTCAGCAATCTTCATCATGGCAATTCTGATTGAGTTGCTGATAGTTCTGATCTCAACCTGGGCACTGCTGATGGCCATCTCTCTCTACCGCTCACACAAGTCCAACGACCATGTGCCCGAAGCCAAAGGTGGTTGGCCCATTTTCGGTCACCTTCCTCTGTTCGGCAGTGGAGACCTGATGCACAAAAAGTTGGGTTCCATGGCCGAAAAGTACGGACCAATTTTTGCCATAAGATTAGGCTCTCACCGAGCGATCGTTGTGAGCAGTTGGGAAGTAGCTAAGGAGTGTCTCACCGTCCACGACAAGGCCTTTGCCGATCGGCCGGTGATCACTGCCACGAGGCTCATGGGCTACAATGGTGCCATGTTCGGCCTTGGTCCTTACGGAGAATACTGGCGAGAGATGCGCAAGATTGCGATGACTGAGCTTCTCTCAAACCACCGGCTTGACTCACTGAAGCATATACGAGTTTTTGAGGTCGAGATGGCAATTAAAGACTTGTTTAAGGCCTGGATCGAAAAGGGTAAGCCCAGAAGTGGGATCCTAGTGGAAATGAAGTCTTGGCTAGCAGACTTGATGCTCAACATATCAGTGAAAATGGTAGGAGGGAAGAGATACAGTGGTTCAAACGCGGACTGTGACGAGGCTGAGGCAAATAAGTGCAAAAGGTCGATCAGGAGGTTTTCTGATCTGTTCAGGGTCCTCGTGTTGTCAGATGCGATCCCAGCTCTTGGCTGGTTGGACTCAGGTGGCTATAGACGATCGATGGACGAGACAGCGAAAGAGTTGGATGTTTTGGCTCGGGGGTGGCTAGAGGAGCATAGAAGGAAGAGATTGTCCTGCCCCAAAGACGATGGAGAGCAAGATTTCATGGATTTGATGATCAGCGCCCTCGAAGGTCGGAATTTTCCAGATTTTGACGCAGATACAGTTATTAAGGCGACCTGTTTGGTGAGTAGTTCTAATTTATAGTGTTTGGAAACTTGAACTGCGTACATAAAAGTTGATCTGAGGTTATGCTAATGCATTCACTAAAGCTTCTGCCCCATCAATACTTGAAAACCTTAAGCATTTTCATGAATGCAATTTTGTTGGAGTCATTTCATTCATAAGCAGCAGAAGTATGGTATTTTTAGTACACTACATTGATAATTTAGCGATAATAAACTTTTTACTTGTTTACATGTTTTTCCAAATACAATTTGATCATATCAAAAATTTGCAACTAGATGTAGGCCTGTATTAGAGAAACATTTAAACTTGTGCAAACTACCCGCATTTGGGAGTAAAAGGATCATTAGTTTTGATCCGGTCGATGTAAATTTTTAGTTGCTGTAAGAAACTCCGCAGGAAATTGTTAATTCAAAGACAGGAAGAGTGATGCAAGATGTATTGAGATCAGTGTACTGAATTAGTAAACTAAGATATACGGCCAATTGCAAATGGATCTTTCAACAAGCAGCTTGTGTTCTTTTTCTTTTCCTCTAACATCCAATAAAAGTTCAAGCGTTATGCAGTAATCTAGTTTTAGTATCCGGCGAACAACCATTTTCAATACGCTTATCTAGAGCAAATACCAGATGCTCGTGGGCAGATTTTTTTTTGTGCTCTTGGAGCCATCTCGATCATCGGATTTGGAAAAAGACGATATTGTGACCCATTATAAAAGTTAAAACAGATTTTTGGACCATACAAAATGTTTTAACTTGGGAGCACCTACAGTTCTTCCTACCTCGCATTATTTTGTTTACTAACAGTGAACTGATGTTTGACTTTTTGTACTCATCAAGAATCCATGCCAGACGGCCGATAGTTTTCTTTTCATTTCGCATTCATCCAGCAGATCTTGGCCTGCAGAGTGGTATAAAAAATTCTTTCTGTCCTCAGATGAGGGGTAAACATGGTTCCAAGATCCTACCCTGAAACCTAAGAATCAAACTAGTAAAAATCTACATGGTCTCAAATTCCAAGATATGCAAAATAAGTTCTAGATTTCAAAAATCGGAGAATCTCCTTAAATGGGTAGGTTACTTGGAACCTAGAACCTATAACTTAGAACTTAAAACAAGTTTTTGTATATTTCTTTGTCTATGTTTTCGCACTATCTTGTGGTATTCAATAACGTTCGGTGATTAATGTATAATTTCAAACTACTAGTCTAAGCTTTCATTCTATGACTAAAATTTTTACTTTATTAATATTTCATATTCTTTGTATGTTTAATATAAGTTGTAATCAATAGACTACAATAGCAAGTGATGATCATTAAAAGTGATGATTTATTACAATTGTTCAATTAATCATATAGGTGGAATCTGGCTAAAACTTGGAATACGTGATAAGGTATGTTATAGGTTTCAAATTATGCAAAGTAGGTTTCGAGTTCCAAAAAATAAAAAAACTATTATAACAGATAATTTTTGGATTTTAGGTGAAATGTACATGGAACTTGGAACCGTTCATTCCTATTTTGAATGATCCTTCCTATAATGATTTGATAGAGAAAATAAATAACGGTGGAAGTTTGCATCTTTTCTATAACTATATCTTTGTACAACTGTACACAAAGAGAGGGACACTTGTCAGCTTTTGGAAGATGGCGTTAATTCATTGTCATCATCATAAGAAAATATCCAAAGCAGAAAGAAAATGGCACAAGGAGCCACAGCAGTACACTGCCGCTTCAGAAAGATTCTTTCTCGGTTTTTCTATGCGGTATACGTGAGACTGCTTGTTCACCTGATTAGTAATCATCGTTGGGAGGGATAGTTTGGAATTGGAGTAGCGTGAATCTAGTTTGATTCAATCTCATTTATAAATACTGTGTAAATGGTTTAAATGGTTTAAATAGGAAATATGACATCGAAATGCCATTTGATCCTAACCTTATCACCATCATCATCCGACATCTTCAACCCTTTCATGTTGAAGCACTTGAGTTAATCCCACATTTTCTTGGTTGTAGAACATGATAATAGCGGGGACCGATACTTTGACGGTGGCGATCACCTGGGCGCTATCGCTGCTAATGAACAGCCGTCGTGTATTGAAGAAGGCGCAACAAGAGCTGGACACCCATGTTGGCAAGACTAGGCCCGTGGAAGAGTCCGATGTGAAAAACTTGACCTACCTCCAAGCCATCGTCAAGGAAGCACTGCGTTTATATCCACCGGCACCGGTGAACGGCCTCAGAAGGTCCATGGAAGAGTGCACCTTCTCGACTGGCTTTCGCATTCCTGCAGGTATGTGGCCCTTGCATTTGAGCAGAAATCGGTCTCACATTGGACGTGGATATATAGCATGACCCCCTTGGTATGAATAACATACTCTAAAATTGACCTGATAAGTTGAGTCAGTTCACTAAATAAGCATGAGGTCCATATCTTCATCATCGCATCAAGAATGAACTGCGTCGTTGCACAATATCACAATTCCGGACCAACGAAAAAAGTTTAGATCTTTTACTATCTAGATTCTGTGGAAAAGAGTTGGATTAGTTTTAAATGTACAGTGCGCGGAGTCTTCTTTTATATAAGCTATACTCACCATCATTAATTTGCACAACTAGTTAATTTTTAAATTACAACTACCCGCATTCCCCTTGCTGGCATATTTAAATAATAAATCACATTTTCATCTAATAGATTAAGCTTTTACAATAGTTAGCATTCGTTTTACCAAAATCTCACATGATATAAGAGCTAGAGTCCTAAGTTTGAATCTTTTCCGGCTCCTTTTGCTTTGTCAAAACTTAAGTTTTTTGAATAGTTGGCGGTGATCCACCAAAATCTTACACTTGTGTTGGATGTGAATTGTATAATGATGGTTTATGAAGTCTCTGTAAAAATGCGAATTTTGTATCTCTTTCGTCTGTGAACTCGGAATTTGAGCCTGTCCATCGATTCAAGAGGGCAAGTCCACTTTTCCCATTTGCCAAACTTTCTATAACTTTAACTTGAATCATCATTCCTCAAGATCTGTGCAAAATTTTCTTGTGTTTGCACTTTTTTTCTGCAAAAGCTCTTACACTCTGTTATTGGTTAGGTACACGTTTGCTGTTGAACGTCTGGAAAATACAGAGGGACGAGCGCGTATGGTCCAATCCGGATGAATTCCGGCCCGAGAGGTTCCTCACGACACATGAGAATGTGGACTTGAGAGGTCAGAACTTCGAGCTTATTCCCTTCGGCGCGGGGAGGAGGTCCTGCGCCGGAACCTCGCTGGCCCTTCACATGATGCACTTGGTGCTGGCTAGCTTGCTGCAAAGTTTCGATATAAGCACGGTCTCTGATGAAGCGGTGGACATGACGGAGAGCCCTGGGTTGGCGAATATGAAGGCGACCCCGCTTGAAGTCATGCTGATTCCACGCCTCGATCAGAAGGCTTATGCAAGGGACGAGCAGGAGAAGTTGTGATCTTTATAGTAATCACGTTATCATGAGGAGAGCCACAAGCTCCATTTTATCTTGAAAATCAAACTTAAAAACACGTGTCCAACCTAAAAGGCTACTAAGAATGCAGTTAGGAACAAAACAAAGACTCAATTACAGTAACCTTGAAGCCATTTACTTGAATAATCGTTTCTGTTCATATTTTGTTAGTTTGGAAATTTTCATGGTATCAATGTAATGAGTGCGGCTTGTCCGAGAGATCATTTCCACACTGACAGAGTAGGATGTAGCTCTCTGTTTTTGGCGGATAAGTCAACACGCTTCAGCGAAGATATGGTTGCTGAATCGCCAAACAGAGTACACACCAAAGATCTCTTTAGGGGAAGAAGTAGTTTCGGACAGTTCCGTACATGTTCGCTCTCAAAGCCGCTGGAAGCTGGTTTTGTAAAGCTTTATTTTTTTGTGTCTATTGCGGCAATGCAATTTGGAAATCCTTTTCCATGCCCTTCATTTCGTCGCACATAGGATGAACAGGAGGACGCACATGTCGCCTCGAAATAAAAATCGAAAGACTCCTAGGAGTTAAAAGGTCAAATTTACACGATTTAGAAGAAGAGCATCTCTACAGGCTCATACCAGAGTTGAACGCATGCGACTATCGGAGAACTGAACAGAACCAAAACCAAGTACTTTTATGACTATCAAGCAATCTGAGGCAGCTACAGTTTCTGGCGAATTTTCATATATGAAGTTACTGATATGAGGGGAACCATCAGGTTGAACAGTGAAGTACACCCAACTCCTCAGTATTTCGTCGCAAGTGATCAGGATTATTAAGCAGAAGCAGCAAGAACAAGCAATTTACTCAAGTAGGGGGCAGTTAATTAGGTAATGGTCAATGACTAACTTGCTTCAGAGAAATCTACTCTTCGGCTGACTTTGGGCTTTTGTCCGCACACGCTCCAAGCTTCCACTAGACGACAAGGATTTGAGCACTTATTTTAGAATATGTGCAAGTACAACCCGAGAGTGCGAACGTCCCTTGACGGTCAATTTAAAAATGCGCAAACCTATTCTTTTTATCTTTCGATTAAACACATATGAAAACGAATTAAGTTAACAGTCAGTCAATCAACAAAATAGAGATTGTAAAACACAACAAACGATTTCCAAAAGTCGCACATTTATTTGTCCACTTGTTAACCTAAGGAGTTTAACATTTACATGCCTACAACAAAATGCAACTCCTACACAACCTATGAGCAAAAATGGTCTGAAAGGTCAGGGTTAATTATAGCTTCATTAACGGCAAGGCCAGTCAAAAAATGCCACATCTCGCGTCTACGATAGCTGCACTTAGCAATTTCCACACGATACGGCCCTAAAAATAGTTAACAACAACGGGGTGAGATATAAATCTCAACAAGTTAACAACGTAAACCTCGATTAGGACGCAAATTCGCCTCGGATGTAACCTAAACATGCAACAACATACAATCTTACATCGCCTTGGCATATCCCTGCATATTAGTACACCTCACATGGACATATTAGTACAACACACATAAATAATAATCATAACACAATCCATAATAGCCAAGCGCATGTTCTAATTATTACGACCTCTCGAACCAAGGCCAACACAAGAGTCGGCGGTCTTCCGGCATGACCCGACATCATTCCGCCCCATCAGGCATAGTATCATTTAAAAACCCCACCTAGATAGCATTCCATAAAGGAGTATTGGTCCGGCCTCAACCGCAACCTGGCATCTTGACCCTTACCAAGCATTCGATAAAAATCGGGCATCGCCCCCAAACTCCCGTTAAGTGACAGGTTTGATTGAATGATCACTCAAGCACATCATCAATCAAACCAATTTTTGTTGCCATTAATTAGCCAAGAACAAAAGATGTCGTTTTCCAACAATTAACTCTGGCAATTTTTCATATTTAAAAATCCCAATAAATTATTTGTACGTGGTCATGTATTTGAAATCAACCAGTCAAATTTTGCACACTTCTATTTTAAAGCCCCATTATTTTATTTTATTTAGCACGTAAAATTTGGCGTCCAAACCCAACACCTCATATTTATTTTTCTATTTTCTTGCCTATAAAACCCTTTTTTGAAAATAGTAAATAAAATTTACAATTGGGCAATTAATAACATAACATCACACGTGCAAACAACCCAAATTACCCACAATCTCATCTAGAAAAACAAACATAAAATTCTACTTAACGGGTAATTCATTATTAATTGTGAATAATTAAGCTAACCGTGATTAATTAAACTAATTAAGATTAATTAGGCTAATTACAATTAATTAAATTAAACTTGATTAATTAGCCTAAACTTTAATTAATTAAAAAATTAATCTATATTAACTAAAATAATTACGATTAAATAAATAAATCACAATTAATTTGTCAAGTCCTGACCCTCCAAGCACGCACCCATCCCTACTTGGTCGATATAATAGCGATGTCCCAGAATGCATTATCGACCCATTCGATCTTAATATGCATGCTGAAGCTTATAAATAATCTCCAAACAATAAAACAATGAGACAAGAAAGTAGAGCCATAAATTTTTCAAACCAAAACCAAACTTTTATAAACACACAAGTTTATTTTACAACATCAAGTTGCTTACAAAAATATCGGTTTAATCAAAAAGGGGCTGTCCTATGACTAGCGAGTCAGACAGGTTTGCCGATTCTATTTCCTTCACTTCCCCAAACTCCAGGACTTCTGGTCCTCCACCAACATCATCTAAGGACTTGAAAATAGTTATACAATAACTAGTGAAACAATGTCTCAGTGAATTTTACTCCCTAAGACCCAATTAGGAAGAAAATATACCTTAGGGCTGCCTAAGCACAATCATAAGTCAGAGGGTTTACCTTGGTCTCAGTTTCCTTCCTATAAGTCAATTCAAATAACGGATGCTGACAACCATATCATCTAATCATTCAGATCGAGTCATAGATCAATCGACTCAATCGATTATATGTCAACAAGACCACTCCCGGTCATTTCAATTATTCATTCTCGATTCTAAATCATGGCCCTATAGGCATAATTTTTAATTAGTGGAATCACAGCCCCACTCGACAAGTTTAGACTTTAGTGGCATCACGACCCCACTTTGCAATTTTAAACGTAGTGGCATCACAGCCCCTCCTAACAATTTTCTTAACTTTGTGGCATCACGACCCCAATTTTGTAAACTTAGTGGCATCACGGCCTCACCTGGCAATTTTCTAGACTTTATGGCATCATGGCCCCACCCGACAATTATCTATCCAACTCACAACCTCATACGGTTATTTTCCCTTCAAATAACGACATTTTCTAATTTTTGGATAAATCCTCATAACCACCATCACACTCAATTTTCACAAACCGGTACTCAATTAAATAAACAAAAACACCACAGTAATCAGCACGAAATTCCGATCGTCGGCTATCCTAACCTAATTTCCGGAAAATAAATAAATAAATAAATACCGAAAATAAAAAAAATAAATGTAATAAATCCAACTTAGGCCCGTTATAGCCTAATTGGAAGCCGAGATGAGATCGGAAAATTACCGAGACTCGTTCAATAAATACCAAAACCTATTTCCTTACTAACTACACTATCCATTTGCCTAACATGCATTAAAAAGTCTCTAATTTAATTACTTTAAGCTAATATATCAACCTAATTGCATTTAATTAAATATAATCAACCCCTAAGCATCATTAACCAACTAATAAGGGATTAGTGAGCAAAACTCACTTGATAAGAGCGAAGACCGAATCACCGTGACGGCGGCCGAAATCCAACTTTTCGGCTGCACTTAGGCCACGTCAGCGGATATTCGGACCGGGCCCAAAAGTCTTGCAAGCCCACAGAAATTTCTAGGCTTAGACTTGAGCTTGGGCTTGCTTCTTGGGCTTCAAATGAGCTGAAACAAAACTGAACTGGGCTTGCGAAGTGGGCTGCTGGGCTCACTTGGGCCGAGATGGGCTTGATGAAGTTCACTTGGGCTGCTGGAGTTGATGGGCCAAATACTTGGGCTGCTGCAATTTTTTTTTTGGCTTCAAATGGCCCAACTGCTGGGCCGAATGCTGCTGGAAATTGAAGATGGGCTGCGGCTTGAAGAAGATGCGTGGCCTGGAATTGCTGGGCCGAAGACGGGCTGGAATTCGGTGGTCTTCACATGGCAAAATGGAGGCAACGACGAGGAAGCGAGGGGAAGATCGGTGGGTTCTGCTGGCGATCAAAGATGAGGCGGGGCGATGGAGTTGCTTCGGCAACTTGTCTTCGTGCAGCTGGATGAAGAAGGCGTTGAAGGTCAACAAACCAACTGAGGAGATGCAGGGTTGACTGAGAGAAAACGTGGCAGCGGCTGGGTTGTTTTCGGTGAAGGAAGAAGCAAAATTGATGGAACCGAGGGAGAGAACGTGGGGTTGAGGGGTATGGTGATGGCGTTGGATGATGGTGGATGTTGAATGATGATGAGGCTGGTGGTAAGACATGTGAGGAAGAAATGAAAATGGGGCAGCTTGGGGTATTCGTGGCAGCTTGCAAAGAATTGGTGGAGGAGATGGTAGAGACGTGGGGCTTGAGGGCTGGCGCAAGAAAATTGAACCGAGAGAGAGATGGAGCGGCTTCGAGGAAAATGGAACAAAAGCCAAAGGAAGAAATCAGCGAAAATCTTGCTCGAGTGAAGAGGCGGTGGGGGAGAAGGCGTGCGTGAGGGGCCAGCTAAGAGGAGAATAAAAGTCAGCAATCCTAAGCCAACAAATTTAATGTTTGGTCCCCTTAAAAGGCTACACAAAAATATCTAATGTTCCCAATTCTTTCTTGCTCAAATTCCCACAAGAATATCCAACTTAAATGTCCAAAATGCAGCCTTCAAGCCTAGATCCGAATTTCACTCAATTTAGACTTCAATTTTATCCTCAAATTCTCTAAATTTGAAGTCCAAAATTGATGAAGAAAAGCCTACAGAATTTCCATACTTTCCTGTCTTCAAGTAGCTCGATCTGGAAATCCAAATTCTCTTCAATTTGGCTCATCCAAATTTCCATTAATTTTCCGCGACGTCCGAAACGGTATTCTGTAAAAATCTCGGAATCTCTAAAAATTTCTCGGAGGATAAGTCGACGTTCCTAAAATAGATGGTGACACCACTGAACTTTCAATCTCCGAAATCATGTTCGAATTCGTGGTTAATTTCAATCCGGCGCGTTTTTTGTGTGATCTAATATATTACTTTTAGGATTTTTTTTTTTTGTGCAATTGACCCATGATCGATTTATCTCGAGTCACATTGTACATTTTCGACACATTGGCGACCCTTGATTGTCTAGAAAGTCTCAAGGTTTCAATTACGAGCATCGAATATCAAAATGAGAGAAAAATTGGTCTAACGCCGATCGACGAGTATTTTGCAATCAGATAAAATCACCTACACTCTGATCACATATCTTAGTCAAATCAATATATCTCCTGTCTCTAATCAATTTCTGACAGTGTCGTAATAACCCTTGCAGACCAACACGATTGAGTAATCGATTTTTGATCGAATTCTCAAGTCTATTGTATTTAAATTCCTCAATTGCTTCTCTAGATAGTCTATTTATCTCATTAGTGATCACTTCAGAAAATAGCCCTATCAGCACGCACGTCAATGAAAGGCCCGATTTATTTAATCGAAAAAGAAATCTAAAAATTCAAGCTGTCATGTAATTAATCTAATCGTAATTACTTAACCTAATTATATTTAAAATTAATCTAAACAATTCTTAATTGCAATTAAGGTTAAATTAAAATTAACTAATACTAACTGTCATTAGTTATAAATTAATATATCCCTAAACGTAATTAACGCCCTAATCTATGATTAGGAGATTTCTGACTACGGCAAGCTCGCAGCGCACGACGCATCGAGAACGGGACGCTCGCGGCTCGAACGGAAACTCGATGGTGGCGGCCGTAGCTCCTCAAACCCACGCCAAGGGCGGCTTGGCTTGGTGGTGGCGGCGGCTCAAGACAATGACGACTGTGATGGCACGACGAACAACGTAAGGGACGCGGGCGGTGGCTTGCGGCGATGAGCGAGTGGTGGTGTCAAGCGAGCGACGGCGCGATGGCTCGTTGGGCGAGCGGTGAGTGGTGGTGGAGGTGGTGAAGATGAGGGTGAGGGGAAAGTGCGGTCGTGCTGGTGGCGGTGAGCAGGGCGGCAGCAAGGGAAAAGAAGAAGAAGGAGGAGGTTCGGCCGGGAGGGGGGAAGGAAAAGAAGAGAGTGGGAGAGAGAAGAAAAGACAAAAGAAGAGGGGCTACAGAAGATGGCGTCAGGCCGGCGAGAGAGAGAAAATGGGTGGATGGCAGAATTTGGCAGAAGGGGGAAGAAACGTGAGGGAGAGGAAAGAGAGAAAAAGATTAAAAAAAAAAGTGGGGCGGGGGGGGCGGCGGGGCGGGTGGGACGTCACAATAAACTGCCGGGAAAGCAGCAAATGAACTCTTGAAAGGAAAATTTTCCAGAAAAACTGTCCTGACTATACTTCAGGAATCCCTCATCATGGCAATTCTGATTGAATTGCTGATAATTTTGATCTCAACCTTGGCCCTGCTAATAGTCATCTCCCTCTACCGATCACACAAATCCAAAGATCGTCGCGATTTGCCCGAAGCCAAAGGCGGTTGGCCTATTTTCGGCCACCTTCTTCTGTTCGGCAGCAAGGACCTGATGCACAAAAAGTTGGGTTCCATGGCCGACAAGTATGGACCGATTTTCACCATAAGATTAGGCTTTCATCGAGCAATTATCGTGAGCAGTTGGGAAGTGGCTAAGGAGTTTTCCACCATCCACGACAAGGCCTTTGCCGATCGACCGTTGATCACTGCCACGAGGCTCATGGGCTACAACGGTGCAATGTTTGGCTTCACTCCTTACGGGGAATACTGGCGAGAGATGCGCAAGATTGTGACAATCGAGCTCCTGTCGAACCACCGGCTTGACTCACTGAAGCACATACGAGTTCTCGAGGTTGAGATGGCAATAAAAGAATTGTTCAAGGCTTGGATCAGACAGGGTAAGCCCAGAAGCGGGGTCCCAGTGGAAATGAAGTCTTGGCTGGGAGACTTGATGCTCAATATATCTTTGCATATGGTTGGGGGGAAGAGCTATGTTGGTTCGAACACTGACTGCAGCGACACCGAGGCAAAGAGATGCAAAAGGTCAATAAGGGGGTTTTTCGATCAGTTCAGGGTCTTCATGCTGTCTGATGCGATCCCGGCTCTCGGCTGGTTGGATATAGGTGGCTATGAACGATCGATGAAGGAGACAGCAAAAGAGTTGGATGTTTTGGCTCAGGGGTGGCTAGAGGAGCATAGAAGGAAGAAGTTGTCCCGCCCCAGAGGTGATAGAGAGCAAGATTTTATGGATTTGATGCTGAACGTCTGCGAGAGTGCAAAATTTTCAGATTTCGACACCGACACAGTTATTAAGGCGACTTGTTTGGTGAGTAAAGTAGAACTCTCTGCACAAACGCTGATTTGAAGTCATGCTAATGCATTCACAATGCTTCTTCCCCATCACTACCTGAAAACTTCAAGTATTTTCTTGAATGCCATATTGTTGGGAGTCATTGCATCCATAAGCAGCTGAAATATGGTACTTTTAGCAAAATCCACTTATAATTTAATGACAATAAACTTATCTGATGTTCACCTGGTTTCCCATATAAAGTTTGATCATATCAAGATTTTGCAGAAGATGTTGGCTAAAATGGAATTACCTTTACACTTGTATGGATGAACTACCTACTTATGGGATCTAGAGAACCATTAGTTCCGATCTTTCGTATAATTTTTAGTTGCCGTAAGAAACTCTGCAAGAAGTTGTAAATTCAGAGGCATGAAGAGTGATGCTAGATATACTCAGATAAGTCTACTAAATTAGCAAACTAACATGTACCGCAGATTGCCGATGGGTCTATAGACAAGCGGCTTCTATGCATTTTTTTCATTTCACGTCCAATAAAAGTCTAAAATCTTTTAGCTATCCAGCTTTAGTGTCCGGCATATAATGGATGCTCATTGGTAGATTCTTTTGTGCTGAGGAGCGGTGGAGGCCATCAGATTCAAGAAAAGACGATATTGCGACCTGTAGGTACCCATATAATAATCAAAATTAATACTCAGAATATACAGAGACTTTACTCAGGGAGTACCTAAATTTTTCCCACCTAGCATTATATTGATGACATCTGCCGTATGTTTTATGTTGTATGCTCATCTTGAATTCAGGATAGTCTGGCAATAGTTTATTACATTTCCCTTTGATCTGTAGTGGTGGTTTCATGGTCAAAGTTTGCATTTTTTATTATATCTACATCTGTCTTTGAGAGAGCGCGTCAATTCATCGTTATCATCATAGAATCTTTTCCATTGAACAAAAGAGATTGCTCAGAGATCAGCTAGCTCAAGATATTTTAAAATATCTAAAGCAAAAATAATACGGCACTAAGCGCCAATAGAGCAATGACATTTTGCATCTTCAATAGGAAAACCAAAAATTATGTGAGATAGTTCTTCATTTCATATTTATACTCTTAGAAGTGAAGTACGGTGATTCAACCTAGGCTTCAAACGGAAGAGATTAAATCAAAGATCCAAAAACTTACTTAAATCAAAGATTTGTTATGTTTCTTCTCTACTTCTCCGAGTTTTCTAATGGGATTGGTGTGAAATTTTGATCATATCAATCTAGTTTGATTCAAGTTCATTTACAAATATTGTGACTAAATCATTTGAATAGGAGATATGACATATCAATTTCATATTTGATTCCACCCTTCATGTCAAAGCACTTGAGTTGATCATACTTCTTCTTCTTTTTTCATTTGGCGGGGGGGGCATAGAACTTGATCGTAGGGGGGACCGATACTATGGCGACGGCCCTCACGTGGGCACTATCACTGCTGGTAAACGACCGCCGCACATTGAAGAAGGCCCAACAAGAGCTGGACACCCATGTCGGCAAGAGCAGGCCCGTCGAAGAGTCCGATGTGAAGAAGTTGACCTTCCTCCAAGCCATCGTCAAGGAGACAATGCGCTTGTATCCCCCTGTGCCGATTGCTGTCAGAAGTTCCATGGAAGAGTGCACCTTCTCCGGCGGCTTCCGCATTCCCACAGGTACGTGGCCCTCGCATTTCAGCAAAAACCAATCGCATATAGGACCTTGATTTCTATTATGCTATCTTTGGTACGAAGAAACATTGTCTATAATCGACGTGATGAACTGGGCCGATTCATAAAATAAGCATGCAGTCCATGTCTTTTATCATAGGATCAAGAATGGACCACGTTATTACACAGTATTATGATTTGGTCTAGCCCAAGAAATCTAGACCATAAACTATCAAGATTTTGCCAAAAGAGTTTGGATTAGTTTTAAATATGCAGCCTATGGAATCTTCTTTGATATAATATAGATTCATCATCATTTATTTGGATTGTTAGTTAACCTTTCAAATTACAACTACCCACGTCACCATCATGGATGAGAGCTGTGTAACTATGTCGAATTCCTAATTTTTTCGTCACTTCCATCTTTGATCATGGAATTTGAACCTTTTTATTGATTCAAGAGGCCAAGTCGACTTCCCAGCTTGCCAAAATTCCTCTGCGACTTTGACTTGCATCTTCATTCCTGAGATCTCTGTAAAATTTTCTTGTGTTTTCCCTGTTTCTAGAAAAGCTATTATACTCGGTCATTGGTTAGGTACGCGTTTGCTGTTCAACATCGCGAAAATACAGAGGGACGAGCGTGTCTGGTCCAACCCGGACAAGTTCCAGCCAGAGAGATTCCTCACAACACATGAGAATGTGGACATGAGAGGTCAGAACTTTGAGCTCATCCCCTTCGCCGTGGGGAGGAGGTCCTGCGCCGGAACCTCGCTGGCTCTTCACGTGGTGCACTTGGTGCTGGCTAGCTTGCTGCAAAGTTTTGAGATCGGCACGGTCTCAGACGAAGCTGTGGACATGACCGAGAGCCCTGGTTTGTCGAATATGAAGGCAACCCCGCTTGAAGTCATACTCATTCCACGCCTTGATCAGAAGGTTTATGAAAGGGACGAGCAGGAGAATTTGTGATCTTTGACTATAGTTATCGCATTATCATGAGGAGAGCCACAAGCTTCATTTTCTCTTGAAAATCAAACTTGACAGGACATGTTCCCACCTAGGAGGCTCCTAAGGATGCAAGTAAAAATAAAACAATGACTCAATTACAGTAAATTTGAAGCCAGTTACTTGAATAGCTCTCTTTTGCACTTACACCGGCAATGTAATAAGAGTGTGGCTTGTTCGAGAGATCATTTCCACACCGAGAGAGTAGGATGTAGCTCTCTGTTTTCAGCGGATATGTCGAACGCACTTCGGCGACGATATGAATGGTGAGTCGCCAAACAGGGTACACACCAAAGATCTTCAGGGGAAGAAGCAGTCTCCCTTAGTTCCGCACAGGTTCGCTGGAAGCTAGTTTCTGTAATGGTCTACGGTTTTTTTGTGTGTTCATTGCGGCAGTACGCAAGCTGGAAATCCACTTTTATGCCCTACATTTCGTCGCACGTAGGATGAACAGGAGGACGCGTATGTTGCCTCGAAATAAAAATCGAAAGATTCCTAGGACTTCAAGGTCAAATTTACACGATCCGGAAGAAGAGCATCTCTATGGGATCATACCAGAATTGAATGTATGCGACTATTAGAGAACTAAACAGAACCAAAAACAATTACTTATATGACTAACAAAAATTACTGATATGTGAGGAATCATCAGATTGAACAATGAAGTACACCCTACTCCATGGTAATTCGTCGCACACGAACAAAATAATTAAGCGAAAGCCGCATAGTGTTGGGGGAAAACCAAGGAGAATAATTCACCATGAACTAAGTCCAATCCAGGATCAATTTCTGGTTGGAAACTAAACCGACCGAAATCAACTTAACCCCATCAATAACTAGCTAATGCAACCTCGGAATAAGCAATATAATACCAAATTGATAAGAAAATAAAGCCAACAACTACATTAAGGATTTAACATGGAAATGCGAGAAAAATCACAGACGGCCCAAAAGCTTCTACTAATCACTAAGAATAATAGAATACATAAAGTGTTCTTCTTTAGTCACATGTTAGAGGCTCAGCATCAACATTACAAGTTTATTTTCTCACCACAAAGGTGGATACAAAGGAGAGCTGACCAATTTGTAGCACTTGATCTCACTTAAATTTGAGCCAATTCCCTTTTGCCTTTGCATTGGAGCCGCAAAGTTTCAACTCCATTTTCTTCTTTCTCCACGCTCTCTTCAGTGTTCCCTCTCTCTCTCTCATGGGCACACACGCCCGAAGATATATCTTTTTTTCTTTCATTTGCTTTTTTGCTTTTCTTCTTCTTTTTTTCTTTTATTTTAATGTTAGTTGGGCCCCACAAGAATCTCCCCCTCCACCTCATGTGAGAAGTTCGATCATTCCCGTTTTTCTTCTCCAAGAGTCAAGTTTTACTATGGGTATTGCATTGATCATCATATTGGATCCATTGTCGTCAGTGTCTACTTCTTAAGTATAAAGAGTTTCTCTTCTACCGGCTCTACGGCGCTTCTCAAGTCACAAAAGAGAGAGAGAGAGATAGAGAGTTTCTCTTCTAATTTTTTTCCAGATCCAATAATGCTTCACGTCAACATGCTTTAATCTTGAATGCAATATTGGATTTTTGATAAGATAAATAGTACTCATATTATCACAATACATAACAAACTTCTCTTATTCAAGCACAATTCTTATAGTAATAATATTTACATCCACGGGAGTTCTTTACCTTCCATGATAATAATGATACACTCCACTTCAGTTTTCAGTTGTAGATAAAGCAATACAATTTTGCAACTTCGATTGTCACGAAACAGCTCCTGTGGAAAGCGCATCATGTATTCTATATTTCTTTTTCTTTCTTTTGCTTTTGCTTGTTGACTTTTCTTCTTTTTTTCTTTTGTTTTAATGACAGTTGGGCCCCACAATAGGTGCAGCCAACACATAGGACAAGCAGTTCGAAGTGACGTTCATCACGTCATAGAAGATATATTTAATAGCGAACACTTATTTTGGTCATAATCAATGATCAAATTTTTTTTTTTTTAATCAATGATCAAGTTGCCTGGGCTGACTTTTGGCTTTTGTCCCCACACACTCCTAGCTTCCAATGAGAGGTAAGGATCTGAGCCCTTCATTCAGAATATATGCAAACTCCATTGGAGTTCAGAATTTAGAGAACTCAAATTGATTTATTAGAAACTGCAAGGAAAGCAGCAGACGAGCTCTTAAAAGGAAATTTTTCCAGATAAACTCTGTCCTGCTGTCCTTCCGGAATCATTCATCATGCCAATTCTGCTTGAGGTGCTGATAATTCTGATCTCAACCTTGGCCCTGCTGAAGGCTATCTCTCTCTACCGATCACACAAGTCCAAAGACCACCGCGATGTGCCTGAAGCCAAAGGTGGTTGGCCTATTTTCGGCCACCTTCCTCTGTTCGGCAGCAACGACCTGATGCACAAAAAGTTGGGATCCATGGCCGACAAGTGTGGACCAATTTTCGCCATAAGATTAGGCTCTCATCGAGCAATCGTTGTTAGCAGTTGGGAAGTGGCTAAGGAGTGCCTCACCGTCCACGACAAGGTCTTCGCCGATCGGCCAGTGATCACCGCCACAAGGCTCCTGGGCTACAACGGTGCCATGTTCGGTTTTGGTCCTTACGGAGAACACTGGCGAGAGATGCGCAGGATTGCGATGACTGAGCTCCTCTCGAACAACCGGCTTGACTCACTGAAGCACATACGAGTTTTTGAGGTTGAGACAGCAATTAAAGACTTGTTCAAGGCCTGGATCGAAAAGGGTAAGCCCAGAAGTGGGGTCTTGGTGGAAATAAAGTCTTGGCTTGCAGACCTGATGCTCAATATATCGGTGAAGATGGTAGGAGGGAAGAGATACAGTGGTTCAAACGCGGACTGTGATGACGCCGAGGCGGATAGGTGCAAAAGGTCAATCAGGAGGTTTTTTCATCTGTTCGGGGTCCTCGTGTTGTCAGATGCAATCCCAGCTCTCAGCTGGTTGGATTTAGGTGGCTATGAACGATCGATGAAGGAGACAGCAAAAGAGTTGGATGTCTTGGCTCAGGGGTGGCTAGAGGAGCATAGAAGGAAGAGGTTGTCCTGCCCCGAAGGTGATAGAGAGCAAGATTTCATGGATTTGATGATCAACGCCCTCGAAGGTCGGAATTTTTCAGATTTTGACGAGGATACAGATATAAAGGCAACTTGCTTGATGAGTAATTCTAGCTTATAGTGTTTGGAAACTCGAACTGCGTGCATAAAAGGTTGATCTGAAGTCATCTCAATGCATTCACTAAAGCTTCTGCCCCATCAATGCTTGAAAACCTTAAGCATTTTCATGAATGCAATTTTGTTGGAGTCATTTCATCCATAAGCAGCAGAAGTATAGTATTTTTAGCCAAATCCACTTATAAGTTAATGATAAACATATTACCTGTTCAAATGTTTTTCCAAATACAGTTTGATCATATCAAGAATTTGCACTAGACGTTGGCCTGTACTAGAGAAACATTTTGAACTTGTGCGAACTACTTACATATGGAAGTAAGAGAGTCTTAGTTTTGATCCGGGCAATGTCAATTTTTAGTTGCTTACAGCACGAATAGCGATGCAAGATATATTGACATCGGTCTACTAGATTAGTAAACTAAGATATACGGTCGTTGCAAATGGATCTTTCAACAAGCGGCTTGTATTCTTTTTCTTTTTCTCTAACATCCCATAAAAGTCCAAATATTATGTAGTAATCTATTCTTAGTCTCTGACGAGCAACCAGTTTCAGAACGTTCATCTAGAGCAAATACCAGATGCTCTTGGGCAGATCTTTTTTGTGCTCTATAATCATCGGATTTGGAAAAAGACTATTGTGACCCACTGGTACACATACAAAAATTAAAATTGATCTTTGGATTACACAAAATGTTTTAACTTGGGAGCACCTAAAGTTCTTCCTACCTTGCATTATTTTGTTTACTAAAGTTGTACTTGTTGGAAGTTTGTTTGTAAAACAAACTAAGTGTATGTTTCATTGTCTCACATAGAAAAAGTAGGAGGAAATTGGCTGATTAATAAGTGTGGGGTTTCGTTAGCATACCTAAAGAAATGATTGGGTATAGGCTAGATCCCACCATACTCGCGTGCGGGTGCGCGATTATTAGGCGCACTTAGCACGCGCTTTTGCATCAACAATTTAATTAGCACTAACCCCTATGTTATTTTTTTTTTCTTTCTTACGGTTATCTTATTAACTTTAATCAATTCAAAGGTTGCTTTTTGTTTATTGAGAATTTTCGGAAATTATTTTAAAAAATTAGAAATTTTATTTATTAAAAAATATTTTTTAATTATTTCGAATTTTTGTTTGTGTCTTTTTAAGACAACCTTTGAAAAAGATACTCGTTCAGTTTGCAACATTTTTCAAAAGTTTGCATTGGTTCTTTTTTTCAACTTTTTCCAAATGGACACCTTTGTTCATCTGGGCAATTTTTCGAAAGAATACATTTGTTCACTTTGCAATTTTTCACGAAAAGTTGCCTACGTTTTTAAGACCGACTTATATATACACGTCAGCTTTCCAGAAGAGTGTGTGTAATCATTTTTATCTTTTCGAGCATTTTTTCTGAAAAACAACAGCCATTTTTTCAATTGTTTCTTAGAAAGACCCTAACTCTGGAGAAATATTAGAATTGTTATATAGTATTCTCAATTTTTAAACTTTGTTGTACCCTGGAGGATATTTATCGGTGACAATTAACAACTTTGTGGAGCAGATAAATTTTTAAAGAAAGTGATATCACGTCTCAAAGTTCAACTTGATTACTCTAAATATTCTACTTCATTGTTCTACCCAATACGAAGCTATATTTTCCCAACAGCACTGATGTTGACATTTTGTGAACATCTAGAATCCTGGACAGATAGGCAATAGTTTTCTATTCATTTCCCATTCATCCAGCAGATCATGACCGGTAGTGGAATTTAAAAACGTCCTTCTGTCCCCGAATGACTCTTCCCCATAATGAATCAATAGAGAAATTAAATGACAGTCAAAGTTTGCATCTTTTCTATGTCTTTTTCCATCTGAACAAAAGAGAGAGACACTTGTCTACTCGGAAGATGGCGTTAATTCATTGTTATCATCGTAAGAAAATATCCAAAGCAGAAAGAAAATGGCCCAAAGAGCCAAAGCAGTAAGTACTGCCGCTTCAGAAAGAATCGTTCTGTTTTTCTTTGCGGCATACGTGGGAATGCTTGTTCACCTGATTAATAATCGTCATTGGGAGGGATAGTTTGGAATTGGAGTAAGGTTAAATTCGGAGAGTGTGAATCTAGTTTGATTCAAGCTTATTTATAAATAGTGTGTTTAAATGGTTTGAATCGGAAATATGACTTCGAAATTACATTTGATCCTAACAATATCACCATCATCATCTGACATCTTCCACCCTTCCGTGTCGAAGCACTTTGAGTTAATCCTGCATTTTCTTGGGCGTAGAACATGATACTCGGGGGGACCGATACTTTGACAGTGGCGATGACCTGGGCACTGTCGCTGCTAATGAACAACCGGGCCGCGTTGAAGAAGGCGCAACAAGAGCTGGACACCCACGTCGGCAAGAGTAGGCCCGTTGAAGAGTCCGATGTGAAGAACTTGACCTACCTCCAAGCCATCGTCAAGGAAGCAATGCGTTTGTATCCACCAGCGCCAATAAGCGGTCTTAGAAGGTCCATGGAAGAGTGCACCTTGTCCACTGGCTTCCGTGTTCCGGCAGGTACGTGGCCCTTGCATTTCAGCAGAAATCAATACTTTATAGGACGTAAATATATGGCATGGTCCCTTTGGCATGAAAAACATACTCTGAAATCGATGTGATAATTAACCGCGAGGTCCATATCTTCATCATGGAATGGACTGCACTGTTGCACGGAATTACGAGTCCGGACCAACAAAAAAAGTTTTAGACCTATCAAGATTTTGCAGAAAAGAGTTGGACTATTTTTAAATATACAGTCCGTGGAATCATTATTTTATACAAGCTATACTCATCCTCATTGATTTGTATAATTAGGTAAATATACAAATTACAACTACTAGCCTTCCTCTGATGGATGTGAGTTGTATAACGATGAATTACAAAGTCTCTGAGTCTTTGTAATATGTCAAAATGTGAATTTTGTCTCTTTCGTTTGCGATCTCGGAATTTGAGTCGGTCCATTGATTCAAGAGGGCAAGCCCACTTTTCCCATTTGCCAAACTTTCTGAGACTTTGACTTGTATCTTCACTCCTCAAGATTGTTGAAAATCTTCTTGTGTTCAAACTTTTTTTTCTGTAAAATCTCTTATACTCTGTGATTGGTTAGGTACGCGTTTGATGTTGAACGTCTCGAAAATACAGAGGGACGGGCGCATATGGTCCAACCCGGACGAGTTCCAGCCTGAGAGGTTCCTCACGACGCATGAGAACGTGGACTTGCGAGGTCAGAACTTCGAGTTCATCCCCTTCAGCGCGGGGAGGAGGTCCTGCGCTGGAATTTCGCTGGCTCTTCAGACGGTGCACTTGACACTGGCTAGCTTGCTGCAAAGTTTCGAGATCAGCACGGTCTCAGACGAAGCCGTGGACATGACCGAGAGCCCCGGCTTGTTAAATGAGAAGGCGAGCCCGCTTGAAGTTATGCTCATTCCACGCCTTGATAAAAAAGTATATGAAATAGGCGAGTAGGAGAGTACCTTATCTTCTGTATATGGTCAGTACTTTATTATGAAGAGAGCCACAAGATCCATTTTCCCTTGCAAATCAAATTTGAATGTATATGTTCCCTCCTAAGTGGCTACTAAAGATTGCAATTAGGAACCAATAAATAAATAAATACTTTGTGTGTGTTTATATATATATATATATATATATATATATATATATATATATATAATAAAAGTACTTTTATATGTAAGAAACGGGGAATCTAGGGTTCCTACTGTTGAAGTCTTCTTCTACTCTAACTGTCTATTTAGATTTTTTTTATACGTAGGGACAAATAAAATTGAGAATTAACTATTTATCAAATCTTTAAGAAACTACTTTCCCTTTTGTTTAACCGGTTTCTTAGATTAATTAGAATCAGAAAGTCTCATGTGGTGGGATTGGAGGGAAATGCCACTAAGGATGAACGGTTTCCAGGTGAATAAGTTCCAAACTTGGAACCTAAAATCTGTCATGTTAGAACTGGTTCCTAGTTTTTGAAACCTTAAATTTACACTGATTGTCTTAGAGCGGAACTTGTTTGTTTGGTCTAATTCACTACTTTGTTCTTTTATTTTTCTGTCATTTATTCAAAAAAAAAATAATAAAGACAAATAGCAATTATAACAAAATAATACAAGCAACAACATGGCTAAAAGTAATACATTGATATAAAACAAATAGAAATATAAAGTAAGAGGGAACTTAAGCTTATTTAAAAATAATAAATTGTTTTTTCCAACTTAAAAAATAGGTTTTAACCGATTCCTAAGTGGGTGGGTGGGGAGATAAAGTTCAATACCTAGAATTTGGAACCTATTCCATTGTATTAGTTCAGAAATTTTGAAATTCGGAATCGGACCCATTGCACAACCCTAAATCCCACCAAGTGAGATTTCTTACATACAAAGAAAGAAAGAACATAAGGAAACAAATAATTTTAGAGCAAATTTAGATAATCGCTAGCTAACGTGAATACATATATATATATATATATATATATATTGATAAATACCGACTAAGCTTCATCGTTGATGAATATCTCTTACCTTCGTGCAATTAAAAGAAGCATCTTCATGTTTATGTGTTAATTGATAACAAAATTCTACCCACCTATGGGTAGCGTAGTTGGTTGAGATCTCTCCTCCAGCAAAGGAGGTCAAGAGTTCGAAACCCTGCGTTGTTAGCAATTAAAGCAAAGGGCCCCAGCAGTGAGTTGCTGGGCCAGTTTTCCCTAAGGTATAGTCGCTGTTGAGCCTCCACCGCGAAGGCCCGTGAGACCCCAAATCGGCGTAAGTCGACAATGATAGGCTTCGGCGGATCCTCAATCAACGAAAAATGTTTTACAACCAAAGATTAAATTAAAAAAAAATGATTTCCCCTTAAAAGGAATTAGAAAACGTTTTCCAAACTGTTTTCCTAGTTTTATGGGTCCTTAGTTAATGAAAAGTTTATTCTTATAAAAATATTATAAAAAATCACATTTTTTATTATGATTTATTTTATTTTATTTTTTCTTCTTTTCTCTTTTTCTTCCTCTTTCTTCACCCTTCTTCCGCCGCCGACACCAACTTGCCAAGACATGGGCCAATGAGCCCGAACTCCGTTGAGGCCAAAAAGCTTGCATCCAGGCAAGTCCAAGCTTGGCCAAGGTTGGGAAGCTCGCAGCTTGCCCAATCCTAAAGAGGCTAGGGCTTGCTAGATCTAGGTGAGCTCAGGCATCGCCAAGGCCGGATTTCCAAATCTAGACAAAATTCAAGAGAAGACAAATCCTCCGCCTGCTCTCATTTGACCAAATTGTGATCTTTTTTTGCCAGAACGAATTACTTTCTTCGAACTCACCATTCTTTTTCACCCGTGGTCTTTTCTCAACTTTATTCCCTTTTTGAATTTGTGAGACCCCACTGTTGGTAATTTGTTTATAAAACAAATGAAGAGGTGCATTGTCCCACATTGAAAAGATGTGAGTACGCACGTGGACGAGATTTGGCATTAATCGACAATCATTAATTTTATTTGTTGAAAATTCGGATTTATTTTTATAAAAAAATTAACTATAAAGTCTTATTGAAACAGTGCAGCTATTTACAAAAAGTTACGATTATTTTTTATTATTTATTTATTTATTTTCGGAATTTTTTTATGTCTTTTCAACGTAACCTTTAAGATGTACTTGTTCATGAAAGATTGCCTTTGTTCTTTCGCAATCTTTTGAAGAGTTGCATCTATTTGAAAGACAAAGATAAATAACATTATTTTAAGATCAAACGATGATCTTTTTCATTTTTTTTCAAAAGAAACTACAGTCATTATTTCCAATTGTTTCCCATGAGAGACCCTGGAGAATTACTAGAAACATTTGAGACTTTGTTGTATCCTAAAGGAAATTTGCCGGTGACCATTAGCAACGTTGTGGGGAAAATAAATCCTTAAAGAAAGTGATATCACGCCTCAAAGTTTGACTTGAGTGCTTTAAAGATCCGACTTCATTGTTCTACCCAATTCGAAGCATATTTTTCCAACACCCACGGTTTTGTTGCTAGTCGTGAAGAGCTTAGCACAGGAGATCGTGAAGAGTTTAGGCGTGTGGAGATATACATATTTTTAATGGAAGAATAGAGAACAGACTGCGAATCTCTTGACCACAAACACACCGCTGGCTAGCCTTGGTCGTGGGTTGCGACTCACGATGGTATTAGTTGATTAACAAGTGTAATCAAGTTCTGATCCTTATTTCTTTGGTTGGACAAGAGTAAAATATTTTTTCCAATATTTTATTTGGGATTCTAATTGACCAACCCTAAATTACCATAAATTAATTAGTGGCAACTCCTAAATGAAACTGACTTGCAAGTTAAAAACTCAAGTTATAAGTCATGAATTGGTGAGTTTGGAAGAGTCCGAGCTAAGCCTAACACTTACCGAGCCATTAGCCTCTGCAACTGTGTGTAAGGGTTAGAAACGGAGGTCACGACAAGCACCACTACCATTGAGCAGGTCATCACCAATCCACCGCTCAATTGTAATTCGCAAAATGCTAAATTTAGCCAATATTCGAATTACGTAAAAATCTTGTCGAAATTGATTTTCGAATAGTATGCCTCCTTATTTGAAATATTGTGGATGCATTTGATTGACTTCATTGATATATTATTCTATACAAAATCTTGAGTAGCTTTTTAAATTAGGGATTATACCTTAATTTCTTAGCGTGACATAATCATCAATCCAATCTCGCACTCAAGATACAAAAATTGTCAATCCGATCTCAAGCTTGAGATATGATTCGTGATTTTGTAAAAAATTGTCCAATTTGATCTCATATCCAACATACGATTTGTCAATTTACTTTCAAAATTAAATGTATGTGGATAATATCTTAAATGATTTAATGCCGTGTTTGATGTGGATGTGATTTCTTTCTATTTTTTCTTAATTAATTTAGTTTCTATAAAGAAAAATCATAGATAACATTGTATGTTTAGGGATAAATTTCAATTTCTTTCCTAGGATAGATGTTTATTTGATTTTACTGTAGAAAGATTGGGTAATATTTGTTTTGAATTAGGATTTAGAAAGACTTATTCCCTACTTCAAATTAGATTTTATTCTAATCTTGATAGTTTATTTGTGAAATTTAATTAATTTCGAATTTTATAAAATATACAAAAAAAATTGTGCGTGTCATATAGTTTAAACTTGGAAGGTGGAGGTGGGGGTTCAAATCCCCACATTCTCAAGGGGGATTGGGATGGGGACAATTTTATTTCAGGAGTGGGTTTCGACTCTCACGCCCTGCAAAGAGGCAAGGCAAAAGTCTGAGGGTGAGTGTTAGAGTAGAATTAAAATAGGACCGACCTATATATATAGTTTAACTACATCATCCTTGCCATGTCCTTGCTCACATATCATCTAGTAAATTATATGTTAGGTTCAAGAAATTGTGTCTCATACTAGAATAGTTGCATATTAATTTTGCTCGTCATTAAAATTTGCATGTTAGGTCATTAAATTAAAAATTGCGTGTCACATTAGAATAGGCCTGCTTTGTACATCATCATACTAAAATAGTTCCATCATCATACTAAAATAGTTCCATGATAAATTTTTGTATGCCATCAGAATTAGATCAATTGCTTGTCATGTTAGAAGATTAGGACATTCATATGTCACATGTCATTTTAGATTAATAGCGTTCATTGTGTATAGCTTAGTTGTCATTAAATAAGAGAAAAATTAAAAAAAAAAAAGATTTGAGTGAAATGACGTGTTAATTATAAATCATAATTAAGATGTTGACGTGATTTTCTATTTAACATTGCAAATGCTTTGTTGCTTCAAGATAAGTAGTTCGTCCTTTTCTTCACAATTTATTTAATGCTTTGATTATTGAGTGTTAAATAATGGCTGTGTACCCATAATTAATCTAAAATTAATGCAAATTGCCTGCAAAATAAAAGATAAAATGTACCAAAAATGCGTTAAAGTAATTTATCGTAATCAAATTCCCAAACTTATTTAATATCTTATTTGTAGGAGTGAAGGAATTCTCCCGTTATTTTATTTGGGTTTCCAATCGACCCATAAAAAAAATTATATATATTAGTGGTGACTCCAAAATGAAATCAATTTACATGTTAAGAATCTAAACCCTAAGTCACGAATTAGTATGGACTTGGGGGAGTCCAAATTAAGTCTTGGCTTAATAATTTATTAGCCGAATCTTAGGTTGTTCCATCCACTTCGAAGAAGTTGCGATAATCAGTTTGCATATTAAGAACTTAAACCTTAAGTCGCGACTTAGTATGCACTTGGGAAACCCGAATTAAGTCTAAATTTAATAATTCATTAGCTAAATCGTAAAGGATTTCGGATTTCCTACCTTGGGGAGGTCACGACAAAGAGAATAAAGGATTCCTTTATAATAATAAAAAAGGCACCTCTTTTCAATATACAACCGATTTATATATTTATTTTACACGAGGCATTGGACTGGGAAGAGAAACATTAGCTGTTATCAGGGCAAGCGAACTATTTTACTTTTCTGAGGCCGTGAGTTTTCAGTATGCACATCGATTGTGGCTGTGAGATTCGTGCGCTATCCGATTTCCCAGGGAAGACCCTACGGAGGTTGGACCCTTTTTCCGAAGAATAATAATTTGCAGTCTGGAGATACCTGTTTGTTCGAGTTCATTGATGGCGAAGATATTGTGTTTAGGGTATCATCGACACAAACGCAGATTGAGCGAGGCTCTACCATATGATAAATGCTGAATTGAGGTCCTTGGAGATAGTTCAAATAATTGTTTTTTTTATTATGGTACGTTCTTGATTTAGGGGGAAAAGTGCCAAAAAAGTCCTAAACCTTTTGCATTTGTGCCGATTTAGTCCTAAACCTTTTTTTGGTGCCGATTCAGTCCTAAACCTTTTTAAGTTGTGCCAATTTAGTCCTTTCCAGCCAATTTTGGCCGGATTTTGCTGACTGGACGCCGGCCTGCTGACGTGGCGTGATCGGCACTGACGTGGACAGCTTTTAATAATATTTTAATATATTTTTATTTTTTAAAATATTTTTATTTTTTATTTTTTTATTTGTGTTTTTCCTCCAGCCGGTCGCCGAGGTCCGGCGACCGGCCAGAAGCGACCGCCGGCGAGGGCGAGGCTGACCTCGCCGGATCTGGCGAGGGCAAGCCTCGCCCATGGCCGCCTAGCCGGATCTGGCCATGGGCGAGGCTCGCCCTCGCCGGATCTGGCGAGGCGAGCCTCGCCCATGGCCAGCGAGGGCCGGCGAGGCTCGCCCTCGCCAGATCCGGCGAGGGCGAGCCTCGCCCACGCCAGATCCGGCGAGGGCGAGCCTCGCCCATGGCCGCCTCGCCGGATCTGGCCATGGGCGAGGCTCGCCCTCGCCGGATCTGGCGAGGCGAGCCTCGCCCATGGCCAGCGAGGGCCGGCGAGGGCGAGCCTCGCCCATGGCCGCCTCGCCCCCGCCGGCCCTCGCCCATGGCCTGATCTGGCGAGGCGGCCATGGGCGAGGCTCGCCGGCGGTCGCTTCTGGCCGGTCACCGGACCTCCGCGACCGGCCGGAGGAAAAAGACAAAAATTTAAAAAATTTAAAAAAATTTAATTTTTTTTTAAAATATTATAATATTATTAAAAGTTGTCCACGTCAGCGCCGATTACGCCACGTCAGCCGACCGGTGTCCAGTCAGCAAAATCCGGCCAAAATTGCCGGAAAGGACTAAATTGGCACAACTTAAAAAGGTTTAGGACTGAATCGGCATCAAAAAAAGGTTTAGGACTAAATCGGCACAAATGCAAAAGGTTTAGGACTTTTTTGGCACTTTTCCCTGATTTAGGCCTTTACATATCGCACCCATTTCAGCAGGGTAACTTTCTGTTGTTTTAGGCCACACGAGTTGAAAATCTTTGTTCATGCCCTTCATTTCGTCACACATAGGATGAACCAGAGGAAGGGAATGTCACTTCGAAATGAAAATCGATGATTTTCTAGGACTTAAGGTCAAAATTACGTGATCTGGAAGAAGAGCATCTCCACGTGATCATACCAGAATTGAATGTATGCGACTATCAGAGAACTAAATAGAACCAAAAACAAGTACTTATATGACTGACAAACATTACTGATACGTGAGGAATCCTCAGGTTGAACAATGAAGTACCACCGAATCCACAGTACTTTGTCGAGTGTGAACAAAATAATTTAGCAAACGCCACATAGAACAACCAAGTTGAAGATGATCATCACGCTACAGGAGATATATTTAATGATAAGTTGCTTAGGCTGACTTTTGGCTTCTGTCTTCCACACGCTTCAAGCTTCCAATAAGAGATGAGGATCTGAGCCCTTCATTCAGAATACATGCAACTCCATTGGACCTTAAAATTATGAGCACTCAATTTAATCCATTGAAAATTGCAAGGAAAACGACCTCCTAAAAGGAAACCTTTCCAGATAAATTCTGTGCTGCTATACTTCAGCAATCTTCGTCATGGCAATTCTGATTGAGTTGCTGATAATTCTGATCTCAACCTCGGCCCTGTTGATGGCCATCTCTCTCTACTGATCACACAAGTCCAAAGACCATCGCGATGTGCCCGAAGCCAAAGGTGGTTGGCCTATTTTCGACCACCTTCCTCTGTTCGGCGGTGGGGACCTGATGCATAAAAAGTTGGCTTCCATGACGATCGTCATCTAAAAGTAATAATGCAAGCCATTTGTGTATTATTCTTTTTGATAGAGAGAGGAGAGCCAAATGTTCTTATTTCTTAACATTATTTTTTATCTCTTAATCTAAGAGTTATCTACAGAAGTTATTTTATATCTTCTCCAAAAAGATAACTTTCCTTAAAATATAAATTCACACCTTTTCAAAAGGTGCCTCTTAGAAACACATCCCGTTAGAGCAAATGGTGCCCCTTGAACACACCCCGTTAATAGCAAATCAATGAAATATGACACCTCTTACTCAAGCATGATTGGCTTGATAACACTCTTTAAAAAATATAAGGCATTCAACATTCATCCATCTTAGAAATAATTCATACTGGCAAGAAAGCCATGTGGCTGTTTGCAGGAGTGTTTATCGAAATGATGGCCGATGAATTTCGGATGTTTGACAAGTTCAAATGCCATACCCAATGAAGCAGAACGATATCCCGGAGATTTTCGGAAGAGTCGTAGAGTTTCGACTATGTGTGTAAAATAATTGGATTCGAGATAGCATAATATTATAAGGTATTATGTAGACATTAACCATGTGTAAGGCATTTGAGTGTTTTGTGCATACTGTGGAAGTTGTTACATGTCTCGTGCATATTTGATATGGTATTTTTTGAAGTGTTTGGAATACGTGTATAATTTAATTGTCATTTTTAGTGACTTAGAAGGCACGTGACTATTATAATTGCCGTTATTTGTGACGTGAGAGGCACATGGATGTTTTAGAAGTCAGTATTTGGTACTCAAAGGTCATAGTGATATTTTAGAAACTAATATTTGACAAGTGAGAATAATTTTGGCTATTGATTGTACTATACGCAGGACATGTGTATTTTTATAATATTATTTAGGACCCGAGAAAATGCTATTGAAATTATTAATTGGCACGTTTAGAATTTTTTTAAGTATGAGATACCATGTAGATTCTTATAGGATGGATGTTCAGGTAGAGGAAGAGTTTTCTTTATGTTCATAATTAAGGTAAAGCAAAGGCTTTACTATTGATCTGCTATCGACAAATAGGCATTAAGTTCATATGCTTCCAAAACAAGGCATCTACTTATACAAGGTTTCGGCGATTTAGTTATTAAGTTTTCAACTCATTTGTTATCATTTCACTTTTTTCAAGCCTGTGAGTATAAGTTAGCCCTCGACCCATTTCGGTTTGCCAATATGGATGGGGGTGTTGATCCTCGATATAGAGGATGTGGAAGCCGACATCATATATTAGAGGCATATTATGACGATCTGGATTGACAAGAGTGTAGGATACCTAGTTCCTCATTTTTAGGAGGCTTGGTTCGTATGGATTGAGGAAGAGGTCTTCGGGCCCCTCCGTAGTTTCAATGGTCCATCAGGCGGTCCTAATGGTTTAGTGGCGAACCCTCTTGATGGAATCATGGACAATCCTAAACCTGAGCCGTGAGAAGGCAGCCTTTTGTTGAGAACCATTTTTGCCAGTTGCCCTCATAGAGCTGTTAGGACTAACCCCCATGCTATCTTTTTGGAGGATGTATCGAATTGGCCCAATGACAGGCTTGTAATTTAAATAATTTGATCTCATAAATCAGATAAATAAGATGTATATTTGCATATGCATTTTCTTTACTATCCCTTTATGTGATTGATGATTGGGTGTTGATGTTGTACATCTCCATTTGCATTTAATTGAAAGATAATAACCGATGGGATGAAGACACCTCTTGGGACGTCACATAATTAACCATTATTGGATGTCGTATTCCCTAGGCGAGGGATAAAGGTTTGGGAGCATAACAATATTCGACAACACTCTATAAATGCTTCTCAGTATCTAGCTACGTAATCTGTTGCTTTTAAGTCTAAAGTTCATATAGGATGAGATTTAGCAAGCATTATAGTGCTGAAAACATAAGCATTACTTAAAATAATGAAATAATGTGATACATTTTTCAACTCAGTGCATTCACGAGTAAAGTGACTCGACTTTCCACAATTATAGTAATTCATCTTGGCATTATCCTTCTTCCCACCACGCTTCTTGTGTCAAATGAGTTTAGCTCTCTTGGATGCCTAACCAATCTCATTCTCTTTGTTGTTGAATTTATAATTTCTCTTGCCCTTGAAACTCGAAAACTTTGCAAGAACTAGATTCAGCAATATAAGCATGGATAGAGTATCTCACAATCTCCAGGCATTTATCCCCTAATTCCAAATGGCACTATATCATCTAACTCTCATTGTGCATCATGTTGATTTTCATATGCTCCTAACTATCTAGAAAAAACCTTATAACAACATGAACTTACTATTCATCAATAAGGATATGACCTGGCGTTTTTAGCCCACGTATCATGTTTGATGTGACATCTTGATTTTCCAATCAAATTTCAATGAAATGAAATGGGTTTTTTATTGACGTGCCTATAGCCTTTTTTTTCTCTAAGCTGGCCACTCACGAGTTAACTAGCCTAGCCTATCAGGTGAAGCCGTTAAGGAATCTAAATGTAATAATCTTGAGAATTCAACCAAGAATCGACTGCTCGACTGTGCTAATCTACAATGGTCATTACGGCATCGTTAAAATTGATCAGAAACCGAAGATAAGTTGATTCGATCAAGATATGTGATTAGTGTGTGAGTGATTTCACTTAATTACAAAATTTCTATCGAACGGCACTAAACCGATTTTTTTATCATTTTTGTAGCCTATGTCCATATTTGAAATCTCGAGATTTTCACGACAACCGAGAGTCGCCAATGTGTCAAAGATGTGCGTTGTGGTTCGAAAACGGGTCAATTTTAATGCAATTCCTAAAAGCTACCCGATAGATTAGAATGCGCTAAAATCATGTCATATTGAAATTAACCGCGAAATTAAACTCGATTTCAAAAATTGAAAGTTCTATTGTGTCACAATTCATTTTTTGAATATCAACTCACTTTCCGAAAAAATTTCAAAGATTCCAATATTTTTACGAAAAATCGATTCAGACAATTCATAAAACGAACGGAAATTCGGCTCATTTGAAGGGAATTTTGACTTCTAAACCGAGCTACTAGGTGATGGGAATTTGTGGAAATGTGTGGGATTTTTTTTTGATGAAATTGGACTTCGAATTTGAGAAATTGAGGATGAAATTGAAGTCTAAACTAAGTGAAATTCGGAACAAAGGTTGAGGGGCTATATTTTGGCATCAAAATGGTTAATTTTGAGTTTAATTTGTTGGAAAGAATTAGGGGGGGCAAGCTTTTAATGGGATGGATAAATCTCTTGACTTTTAGCCCCCTAAACCATGACTTCCCAAGCACGTTTGACCGCTGCCTCTCCCTCCTTCGCTGTCTCCCCTCTCTCAACGCATCTGCTTCTCACTTTCTTTTGCATTGGACAAACCCAGCCTCTTTGCCAGTCGTTCTCCTTCAATCCTTGCTGCCTACTCCATCTTCGGTCTCGTTTGCTCTCCACCGAGATTCCCTTACCCACTCACACAATTCCACCTTCTCCAATTTCCCCTCAACACCACATGTTTCTTAGTCAAACTAGTGAAGCCTCTCTGTTTTGTTGACCATGAAACCCCCACATCTCGCCGTTCCCTTCCACCGAAGCATCACCGGGTCTTCTCTTCATACGGCCATGAAGACAACTTGCTTTGATTGTTGACCGCTAGCTCGCCCGTGGGGTCTCCTCGAAGTCGAGCTTAGTTGCCCTGGCCTGCTCGTCCAGCTTTCGTATTCAGATCGAACTCAGCTTTGATGAGCCGTTGTGAACCTGTTTCAGCCCAATTCAAGCTTCCCTCGGCCTTGCCATGAGTTCAAGTCTTAGCCGCCGTCACCATGAGCCGATTTTCATGCTAACCGATGAGTTGCGTTCTAATCCTTAATCAGTGGGCTAATGACACTTAGAGGTATGTAAGTTAGCTAATTGGTGGATTAATTAGGTTAATTAGGCTTAGGATGGCTTAGTTAGATTAAATATATAGTTAGTATTTAGTTCGTTTAATTAGTTTAGTTAGGTGGATTAGTTAGGAATTAGTTAGTTTATTTAAATTGGTGTACTTAGATTAAATTAAATAGGATGGTTAGATTTAATTGTTAGTTAGATTATTTAGCTTAGTTAGGTGAGGTTGATTTAATTAAATGCTTTAAATTTATTTATTTTGTAACGTATTTAATTTCTGGTAATTTATTTAATTATTAATTATTTTCCAGAAATTAGACCAGGATAGCCGGTGATCGGAATTGCGTGCTGATTGAAATGGTGTGGTTAATTTCTATAATTGAATGTTAAATTGTGCAAATTGGTGCCGATTGGAAATTTGAGTATTTAATTCCAAAATTTGTGAATTTCATTATTTATTCAGAAAACTCTGGGTGTCAGATTTTAACACCGAAAATGATTTTATATACTATATAAAATAGTGGGATTTTAAGTTGGAGTTTATGAATTTTCTGGGTTCAATTTGACCATGTACCCACACACGACTATTTTACTATGTATTTTTAATACGAAAAAAATAGGTCAGGATCACTATTTTAATTAAGGCATTTGAGTACAATACACGATGTCCTGGACTGGGAATAATTGGTCGTGTGTTGGTTAAGAGAACTAGTCTCAAACAATTACATCGGACGTTATTAAATCCCTTTTTGGGTTACCTATGCATTAGGGTACTGGGTTGCAATAAATTCTGGACCTATGCTCCTTTGGGAATGCTGTCTATAAGAGATAAAGCCGTGCTCAATGGGGAAGAGACAATACCTAGCTACACTAATAGACAGCTGAAGATGGGAGTCAATTGTGCCTTGAGGGGCTTAATTAACAATTGGAACTTATGATTGGTTGAATTTGATGCGTCTGATTATGAGATAAAACTGTGTGGCATGGTATGGGACGTGTCATAACGGTTTGACATTATAGTCAGAAGCCTTGTAATTAATTGAGTTAATGAGGTGTTCCAATTGTTATGTGCATTGATTATATGCCTTGTGATATGAACTGTGGTAACGTGCATGAAGGAACTGAGGCGAGGTGAGTCATATGTGCTAATTGTGTGGTTGTGTGATTAGAACGCTTCTAGGTATATTTCCTTCCTAATCGAGGCTTAGAGCGTGAACTCGCTGAGATTTAAATTTCACCCCGTCATGAGTTAAACTTTTCAGGGTCGTCAAGTGGAGGACTTAGAGCCGAGAGGAAGTGTAGTTCAGTTAGGACTGCTTCTTTTTGGAAAGCCAGTCTTTGTAGCCTTTTGGTCATAGATTTTGTACATAACTCTATGTGAATATAAAAGCATGTTTAGTTTGTGAATTTGTTGTCCTACTTTTCTATCCAGAGATGGTTACTGTCAGGAGATTTATTATTCGCTTCTACATGTGCAATAAAATGAAAAGGTCGGCGACTCGTCCTAGGAAGTCGCAAATTTTTATCGACTACATAAGGATGGGCACGCACTCGAGGATTAGGGCGTGACACTTGACATCTCCCAAAGATGTTGTCCCATTCTTTAATTTTGACGTTTTCGATATATGTCAAAACTTAATTATGAGTTTTCTCAATTTAATTGTAAACGTATTCTCAAATATATCTTTCAAATAAGCCCATATTGCTTAAGTTTTATCATAACTCTCATACTTATCATGAGATCATCTTGCATATAACTCAGTAACGTGATGCGAGCAATGTTGTTTTTCTTTTTCCAAGCCTGATAAACTTCTTGATCTCTTCCATATCAAATAGAAATTCCATGCTTAAGTTCATCCATGGCATGATTGAAGGTTTCTAAAACCTCTGACTCCTCAGGAATATACTAAAACTTTCAATGTCAAATACCACAATTTTCACTATTTAATTTCTTACCCTTATTAAGGTCAACCACAAAATTTTGAATGCCAAGGCAATGATCAATTAATACTACACATTGACATATTAAACGTAGAATCGATACTAATATACATATTTAATTTGTAGTAAAGACAAATTAAATTAATGATAATTCAACAAAAGACACTGAAATGATAGTTCATTATGTTCCCAATCAGTTTATGTGTATGATTGTCCTATTATCATTAATTTTGCTCAATTTGCATAAATTTTAAATTCTATATGAGAATTCCATCAAATTCTATCAACCTACAAACTCCCACTAGAAAAAATGATTATATGATCTCAAAAACTTACCACATTTTCTGCTAAATATCAAAAGGCATAACATGATGTAAATCAACATACAAGATACTTATACATCAAGCATAACTATATGCGGAATTCAAGATGTGATGAAAAAACAAAGATCTTCAGCCATTATCTCAATTTACTTGGAACTAGGAAATTGCAAGCACATCTAACTATATACATGTTATCATTGAACCAAGTTCTACACAGCCTGTATTTGGTTATTTATATGTAGGCTAGCTTTTATATTTCCAAAATTATAGGGAAATATAGCTAAGTAAAAACAAACTCGCAATAATACTCCAAAAAATACACGTATTTAAGGTTTCATATGCATTTTTATATATTTAAAAATTTCAAACATGCAAAATAACTATACTACAGTGTAGATAATTTCAACACAAACGCAACGACACCAACCATGCCCTAACTAGAGCTCTCACGTGTTCGCCACGACTTAATTCAGCTCTACTATATTGATTCGACTGGCCCAACCAATCTAACTAGATTGGATCCGACTAGCCGACCATTCAACTCGGTCCAATCGGTGCAACTGGTCAATCCAACCCGGTTGACCAATCAACCCAATCAGGTCGGAAGGTCGAGTTAGGTTAGTTAATAACATCATAAGGTTGGTTACTGACCAGGATGATGACATCACGATAACGTCAACTCCAAGCATTGCTTCATGCGAGTAATTCGCACGTGGCTGCCGAAACAACAACTTGTGGCCGCACGTGGAGGCACGTCTGGCATCGACCGACAGCATGCAACTCGCCTTTTTGATCATCTCGATCAGTTCTTTCACTCAATATTATCAAAAATAATTTTCACTTGAAAAATATTTCGAGAATCAACCAAAAGAAAATGGTCATCTTCATCCTCCAAACCCGTTCTTTGCATCAGTTCATATTGAATATTCATGTTGCAATTTCCAAGTAATAAACATGCAGATGATATGAAATTCAACCTAACGATCTCCATATCAAACAGCAAGCGAAAATACCACAAAGAAACAAGCAAAGATCCTAATGCAAGCTCTAATACCAATGTTTTAAAAAAAGTCAGCAAAAGAGTCGATTAACCTTTTTGATGCACAAAAAAAAGTGATTACCTAGGAATATATGTTAAACCACCACCATGCAATGGACAAATCTACGACTGCACGACGATCCAAATATAATAACAAAGAAAGTATTCACGTTTTACCGTGTTAATGCCAATCGTCTTCTAAAGTAATGATGGAAGACTTTTATGCGTTGTGCTTTTTTATGGAGAGAGAGGAAAGGCAAACGTTCTCTTTTCTAGACGTTCTTTTTTATCTCTTAATTGGATGGTTATCTACATAAGTTATTTTATATATTCTCTCTAGAGATAAGTTCCCTTAAAAGATAACCTCTCACACCGTTTTAAGACACACGTTCCATAAGAGCAAATTGTGTCCCTAGACCCACCCCATCTTAGGTGAACCAACAAAATATAACATTGCTTATCAAATCTTTAAACAAACACTCTTTTTTTTTTTGTTTAACCGGTTTCTAAGACAAATTAGAATTGGAAAGTCTCACTTGGTGGATTGGAGGGAAATCCCACTGAGTCTGATTTGTTCCAGAATCTAGAATCTAGAATCTAGGTATTAGAACTGGTTCTAGTTTATGGAAGTTGGGACCTACAATATTCGTCTTGGAACCAACCTTGTTTGTTTGGTCCGGTTCCATGGTTTACTTAGAAACCAGTTTCTTTCTTCTGTGTTTGCATCAAATTTTGAAAAAAGAAGACAAACAGCAATTATGACAAAATAGTATGAGCAACAAAATGGCTTAAGGCAATAACATCAATACAAAACAAATAAAAATATAAAGCAAGAGGAAACCTAAGCTCATTTAAGAATAAATCATCTTCTTCCGACTCCAAAAAATAAGTTCTCAATGTTCCTAAGTGGGAGGGTGGGTTCAATACTCAAAACTTGCAACCTACCCACACAGTTAGTTCCAAAACTTTGGAGTTGGGACCGAACCTATTTCTATGGGCAATCTGATCTGGTGCTAGGGTAGAATTAGACCAGTTGCGCATCCCTAAATCCCACAAAGTGAGATTTCTTAAATATGAAGAAAAGAAAAACAGCATAAAGAAACAAATAATTTTAGAGCAAAAATAATATCGTCACTAGCTAATATATATATATATATATATATATATATATATATATTGATAAATACCAACTAAGTTTTATCGTCGACGAATACCGATTACCTTCTTGCAATCAAAAGAAGTAGAGACTAATGAACATCTATCTATGTTTATATGTGTTAATCGATGACAAAATTCTAAAATAATAGCAAATTTTGAGTATACTAAATATGCACTTTCCTAATTTTTTTTCAATTCTTTCAAATAATATCAACTAAGTCTTATTTTTTGCCAAAGAACAATTATCCACTATTTCAAAGGTTGATGTTGAAGCCTTCATAAATTACTTATCGTTTGAAATCATCACTAAGACTTTTTTTTCTCTAGGAAATAGATCTCATTATACTAGATGACGTTATTATCTATTTGAACAATCCATTAATGGTTTAAAAGTTGCACTTAAATTTCATATAAATTTTTTATTGCTTGCTATTGTCACTTCTGATGTGTCTCTTTACAAAAATCGAAAGATCTAGCCATCTTTACAAAATGAAACGTGTGGCGTCGACAGCACCATTGGAAATTGTATCTAATGGTGCCGTTGTGCTAGCGCTTTTCCTTTTTTTCCTATAACATGCTTAATTATCCTTTGAATAGATATTACTTCCAACTAAACATAAGTTGCATTATTTCTTTCTCCTATTTAATTCCTTTGAAAACTTTCACCTCTACATGGGTTGTTCTAAATTAACTTTATAAAGCTTCATGATCAGGATACACATCCTTATTTTACTCATAAGCCGATTTATCCATCTACTCATAACTCGCTTGTGCACAAAATCTAATCTAATCGCTAATGCAAAAGCAATGTCAATGATATGATGCTAGAACTTTGAACCGCATAAAGTGATAGCATTTTATAGAATTCAACCAACAACAAAGTAGTTTTCAGATTTATTTGAATATTGTAAATGATATAAGAAAAACTCAATTTACACCCTCATGGTAAAATCAAGATTTATGTCATTAAATCACTTGCTATTTGACTGTTCATCACATGATGAAAGTTGTTTTTATAAATCAAAAACTCTCTCGATAGGTTTTTGGCACCATAAAAGGAAAGCAAATCAGAAGGTCTAAGTTGAATTTGAATGAAATAGAAAATCTGGGGATAATTTTATGTTCTTTTTTTCTTTTTTATTGATAACCCACGATCTTGTGTCAGGCGCTCAGTTTCCTTTTTTTTCTCTATTCGTAATCTTAACACAAGAACAATATCTTCCTGTTTCCCCAACAGCGATCGCCATTGGAACCACCTCGGCAAAGCAGAAGAACGATGGGCGACCGTCCTCCCGCGAAGACCTTTTCCTCTGACATGCCTCTCGAGTTCTTCAAAGTTTATCTCCCCTCCTTCAGTTCTCACCAACTGGTCTCTCTCTCTCTCTCTCTCTCTCTCTCTCTCTCTCTCTCTCTCTCGCATGCACATGCACATGCACGCTTTTTCACGACATGAATCGTGGGACTAACCTGATTATTCTTAAATGCCGGCTTTTATAGTATCAGAGAAAGATTATGTGTTCACAGTTCATGGATGCAACATTACAAGAGCTTGATGAAACCCTAGTGTGCTCTTTTGGCTTTGCCCTTGAACTGAATTGTGATAATCTATTTGTCTTGTTGAAACCTAGTGAACGGTATGTGAAGAGCTTTCTTGATTTCCTTATCAAGTGGGAGAGATTGTCCACGCCTTTTTCGAGTGAATTTGCATGGACGAAATATTCTAGATTAATTAATTGCCTATGAACATCACAGAATTTAATGTCATATGTGAGAATGTAAAATAATGTTCCGAGGACGTTATTTTGTGCGACATTCGGGATTTGATGTATTTTAAAGTAAGTTCATAATTATGTTGTAGTATTCATAATCAGGGCCAGTAACAAAATCTGAGAACCAAAAAATACATTGTATTTGGTGAAAAGTCTCTTACCTGGGTTCTGGGTTTCATATGTTTTCTCTCTATTATCTGTTAATTTGGTGTAAGGAATTAAATTTTTTCATTGCAGCTTATACCACCGGATTTTGTGAAGCATTTGAAGGGAGTCGTGCCAGAAAAGGCCTTTCTCAAGGATACTACAGGGAGATCATGGCCAATTGGAATAGCAGAAGTTGGAAATAAATTGTTCATTAAGAGTGGTTGGCGGGACTTCGTGATCGGTCATTCTCTAGATTTTGCGGATTTTCTAATTTTCAGATACAATGGGGACTCGGTGTTCCTTGTCAAAGTATTCAGTAAGAACGGGTGCAGGAAACAAGCCACCTTAGGAGTAAATAGACAGTCGACTGTTGTGAAGACGGAAGAGCTGGCAGAAGAAGCCAACGAGGCAGAACAGAAACAGGGGAGGCCCAGTCGAGCTTGTAAGCGGAAGTTTACGAACTTAAACATCAAGAGAATAAAATAATCTGGTACTTACTTGTTACTATTTTTTCTGTCAAAATTGTGTGGCCTCCTGTCCTTCGCATGCTCTGCTTTCTACAGTTTCTCACAGAGATTCTCAGTTCAAACAGGAACAAGATTCATCGGTGAAAACCAAACAGGAACAAGATTCATTGGCGAAAACGTTAGCAAGTCCGGCTTGGAGACATACATCATGATGAAGAATCTGCACTTTGTATCGTGCATCTCCAAATGTTCACTGAATGTCGTGGTTGGTCTTTCACGTTAGACTTATTCAATTTTCAGTGCTCTGTAATTTCAATGTCGTCCCCTGTTGTCTGCAACTCTGATTGTAGAATACTTCTTTAATAGATCTTGAGTTTCTTATAGGAACACCTCAAAACCTATGTTGCTAATTTTGGAGTTATGTCACAAATCGTACTAAACGTCTACGTAAATTCAACGTACCGTTGATATCAGCGTAATGGGCAACGTGTGAAAAAGTAGTAGGAGCTTCATAAAGCTTTGAGGTACCTTGGTTGGGCAATGGCTCGGCCAAATTGGATGTGTGTACCCGTTCTTACTGAATACTACACATCCAATCGGTCAAAATATTTGAGCAGTGAATTGATAAGTTGGAGTTTGCTTTTCTCCGAGGGATTTCAACAGCGCTAAATAGTTTAACAACTCAAAGTGGTCGACTCGCTATGAATCCTCCATCACTTAGAAGGGAAGATGAGCGATTACTTGGGAAGTTCAATTAATAATTCACGAAACCTAATGTAGTCATGCTCGACACATGTAGCAGCTCCAATTTTCCATACAGTTTGTCTGCTCATATTTAATGCAGCTTATCTCAGGTTCAATCCTAAGAACAAATCGAATAAAGCCAATGAGATGACTGTTCGGGATCAAAATGGGAGGACGTGGTCCATGCATATTAATGTCAGGAAAGATGGCCGGGATCTGACCTTTGGGTGGACCGCATTTAGGGAGGAACAATTTGAGAGTAGGTGATTGATGCGTGCTCAAGTTTGTCCTTGGAGAGGGGAACAGGTGCAGCAAAACGAATGTTGGAGTTCTCCCGCTGGGCCTCAAAATACAAAAAAAATCATAAGTACTTCGTCATGAAGGCTTCATTTGTGTGATGGGGAGTCAACATCGTAAAAACGATGATGTCTCTGATGCTCTTATGCTTAAATAATAATAAAATGTTGTCTTCCTCAAATCTAGGTACATAGAGTTTTTAACTAAGTGTAACATCTGATATTTTCTGAATAAAGCCTCGATGACTTTCATTGTTTTAGAGGCAAATTGCAGTAGCTGCTTAGTTATAATATATTGTTCCATTTGTTCTTTGGGGAATCCTGGAATTGTCCGGAAACCAAAATTTCTATTGTGCACCTTCATGACATTTATATGTTCCTTTTTCCCAGGTACAAATAATTTTACCAATGCATCCTTAAAAAATCTGCATTTGCAAATTTGATTCAAAGGCAAGGAAGTCGACTACAGTAAGTATAATTCTGGCTTACTGTTCAATGCTGTATGCTTATGATGGTCCAGATTCCAGAAATATACGTTGGGGATCATTTGCCCTTTGACTTGAGCAGTTGGTTAAAGAGGTGAGGGCGGAGGAATTGAACTGAATCATTGGAAAGTGTGAAAGTATCACTTTTTTGGAAGATGGACATCAGCACATGAAGTCTCAGGATTGTTTGTTGCAAGCCCTACTCCTGAACCTAAATTATGCATTTTGACACCACTTCAGATCCTGACAACCTTGACCTTATTCTTGGCCTTGCTAAATCCATCTCTGCCTAATAGCGACACAAGTCAATAGGGCAGTGCCGCATGCCCAAAAACAATGGCAGTTGACTTATTATTAAAGAAAGTTATATTTGTTTAATGGCGACGAGCTTACTGGCAAAGTACGATGTCTAGCGAGTAATGACCAATTTTCAATCGCTACAAAACTAGGTCTCAAAGAGTGCTCCACTGTCCCATTTTAAAGTTTTTCTTGGACAAAGCAAGAATGCTTGCATCAACCATTCTGGGAATGACTATGCCATGCTTGGCTGGCTTCGGTCCTTCTGGGGCTTACCGGCAAGAAGTGCGCAAAATTGTGATGATAGGACTTGTTTACAAAAGACTCACTTTATCATATCAAGCTGGCGCAACAGACGAGGGAAAAAAGGCGTAGAACTGCAAAAGGCTGATAAGGAACTCTTCAATTCAACCTGCAGATTGAACTTGACATTGGCTAGTTCGCCCCAGAGATTTGGAAGTTGGATTGGTAAAAGATGACGATGTGTGTGCATGACCGAGAGCAATGGCTCGACCAAATTTGAAGCCCACTTCATTTGAAGTGTTCCTAAAAGCTTATCGGGAGATCATTTGCATCTGGATTGATTCGAGGCATAATCATGTAAGGTTCTCTTTGGAATGATATAGGGTGTGTGCATCAATAGTTTATCCTGCTTGGTACAAAATAGTACAAATGAATAGTAGTACAGATTTAATTGCATTGCCCATCAATGTGCAGGACAAGGACGATGCCGGAGCAAAATTATGGGCACAAGCTGCCAAATTGCCGACATAATTTTCATTTAAGATCAACATACAGGGTATACCACGGAAAATGGATGCCAAATAAAAGGAAAATACTTATAGGTAATAGTGTAGTCGTTTTATAGATTGAGCACTGTACCGCTACGCCACCAAAACAACCTTTGCTGCTTCTGAATTCTGTTCATCTTGATAATAGATCTTGGCCATCCTAATTTTTGTCTCTCCTTCTAGTGGAATATTTTTCAAACGGAATAAGATGTATGGACATTTTTATACCACAAGACTTGGTTTCATATAGCACAGCGAATTCAGTCTGTTGAGGTCTTGATCACTGGATTGAGATGCTCAAGATGTCTCAGAATCAAGCTTCTTGCAGTTGCTAACTCAATCTGCTCGAGCAGACATGATTTTATGTGATCAAACATAACAACAGGTTGACTGTATGAGACCAGAATTCACAAATTTCTAGCCCGTGAAGTTCTTGGTAAATGAAAGACATTAACTTCGGAGGTTTGATATTTGAAGTTTGGTACAGCATGGAGAAAGTGAGGATGAGTGGTATATATTAAGCTTGAGCAATCAAAGGAAGCAAAAGCTACAAAAGTTCATTGGTCCCTGGAGTTTTTTGTTTTATCGATTGGTGTTTGATTGCCAGGGACCGACGCGTGATGAACGGTGACAGGAGATGATGACAAAATGATGGGAACATGCCACATCCTCTGGATATATGCTTCCTGAACAAGTCTTGGCTAGGAGAATTGATGCTCAATATATCATTGAAAATGGGAGGACGAAAGATATTCCGTGGTTCGAAATTGGACTGCAACGACACCGAGGCAAAGAGGTGCAAAAGGTCAATCAGGACGTTTCTAGATCTGTTCAGGGTCGTCTGTGCTGTCGGATGTGATCTCGTCTCTCAGCCAGTTGGACTTGGGTGGCTATAAACAATCGCTGAACGAGACTGCAAAATGTTCTGGCTCATGGTGGGGCTCCCACCTGGAGGCGAATTTGAGATTAGATATGTTAAAAAAAAAAGTTCAGAACTCCTAATATCACTAACAGCGATCAGGAGCAAAATTTCATGGATATGATGCTGAACGTCATCAAAGGTGTAAAGTTTTCAGATTTCGATTCGGATAAAGTTATTAAGGTGACTTGTTGGGTGAGTAAATCTAACTTATAATGTTTTCAAGCTAGAACTGTGTGCGTAAAAGTTGATCTGAAGTCATGTTACTGCATTCAGGAGTGCTTCTTCCCCATCAGTACTTGAAAACCGTAAGCATTTCCATGAATGCAATCTTGTTGGAGTCAATTTATTCATAAGCAGCAGTACAGTAGTTTTAGCAAAAGCCACTTCAATGATAATTAACTTATTTCATGTTCACATGATTTTTGCAAATACAGTTTGATCATGTCAAGAATTTGCAATCGTTGCTGGTGATAGAGAATCATTAGTTTTGATCTGGTCAGTATAGATGTTTAGTTGCTATAAGAAACCCTGCAGGAATTTGAAAATTGAGAGACATTAAGAGTAGTGAAGGTGATACTAACATTGGCTGCTAAATTAGTAAACTAAGATATACCAAATTGCAAATGGGTCTTTAGACAAGCGGCCTGTATCCTTTGTTTCATTTAACGTCCAATGAAAGTCTAAACATCATGTAGTAAGCTAGTTGTAGTATCTAGCAAAAAAAAAAAACAAGTTTTGGTACATTTCTTTAAACAAAGTCTAAGACTAAATTCACAAAATTGAAAAATTTAGAATTGAATTGGCATCCATACAATAAGTTTATAATTGATTGGATAACTTTCATCTACCTAAATGAAAGCATTTTATGGAATGCAACTACTAGCAAAGTAGCTTTATTATTTGAATGCACTTCTAAACAATTTACATCTCCTTGATTAAATCCGGATTTATATATGAAAACTACCGCCAGTAATTGCATACTATAAAACTCCCATTACATTAATGAAATGGTATTAATTCACATGCGATAGGCTGTTCATCACATGATAAAGATGCATGCTCAAAAATTTTAATCCTCTCTCGTCGGTTCTTGGGCACCAGAAAAGGAAAGTAGATATGGTTTAATATGGAATTGAATAGGGTAGGGAAATCTTGGGATTCTTTCTTCTTTTCTCTGCTGGTTTCTGTGAATAACCCACGGATCTTCTCAGACGTTTCAGCTTCCTTTGTCTCTCTCTTCGTAACCTCAACCCAAGAAGACCAAGATCTGCTGTTTTCCCACAGCGACCGCCATTGAAACCACATCGGGAAGCAGGAGAGCAATGGACCGCCGTCGTGCCGCCAAGACATCTTCCTCCGACGAGCCTCTCGAGTTCTTCAAAGTTTATCTCCCCTCCTTCAGTTCTCACCAACTGGTCATCTCTCTCTCTCTCTCTCTCTCTCTCTCTCTCTCTCTCTCTCTCTGTGCATGCACATGCACGTGCACGTTTGTTCACGAACGCTGGCTTTCTGCAACTTTCTTGTGTTTTCTTGAGTACCAGAGAAAGCTTATATGATCACAGTTCATGGATGCAATATTACTAGCTTGGTGAAACCCTAGTGTGATCCTTTGGCTTGCCTTTGAACTTAATTGTGATGATTCACTTATCTTGTTGAAACCTAGTGGATTGTGTGTGAGGTTTTTTCTTTACTGCCTCGTCGGGTGGGGAGAGATTACGCCTTCTGTGCGAATTTGGGTGGAAGAAATATTCTAGATTAAATTATTGCCTACGAACATGTCCCATGGACATTCTTTTGTGCGACATTCGGCATCTGATGAATTTCAAAGCAGTTCATAATTATTAACCGGCATTCATATTCAGGACTAGCAAGAAAATCTGAGAATAGATACTTGCATTGTGTGCACCACTGATGACAAGGCTCCTGCCTGAGTTCTGATTTTTTATATGTTTTTGCCTTTATAATCTGTTAATTTCAAATATAGAATTCAACTTTTCATGACAGCTTATACCACCGGATTTTGTCAAGAATTTTAAAGGAGTCGTGCCCAAAAAGGCGGTTCTCAAGAATACTACAGGGAGATCATGGCCAATTGGGATAGCAGGAGTTGGAAATACATTGTTCATTAAGAGTGGTTGGCGGGACTTCGTGATCGATCATCCTCTAGATTTTGCTGATTTTCTCATTTTCAGATACATTAGGGACTCGGTGTTCCTCGTCAAAGTATTTGGTAAGAATGGGTGCAGGAAAGAAATAACTAATGGAGTCTATAGACCATTAGCTGTTGTGAAGACGGAAGAGCTGGCAGATGAAGTAAAGGAGGCAGAACAGAACCAGATGAGGCCTGTTCAGGCTTGTAAGCGGAAGTTCGTGGACTTAAATATCGATAAAGTGGAAAATCATGGTACTTGCTTGTTACTTCTTCTTTGTTCTGGCACATTCGTGTTGCCTCCTGTCCTTCACATGCTCTCCTTTCTACAGTGCACAGAGATTCCAGGTTCAAAACGAAACTAGAGCTCGTTGGAGAAACTGTTAGCAAGTGCTCCGTGAAGACATATGCCATGCCGAAGAATCCGCACTTTGTATCACGCATCTCCAAATATGCACTTAAACTCTTGGTTAGTCCTTCACATTAGACTCATTTAATTTTCAGTGATCCATAATTTCAGTAATATCATTTCTGGTTTCTCTATATTTCTTGATTGTAGAATAATCTTGGAGTCATATCACATATAAAACCGTTTTAAAGGTCTTTGTATATTAATGGATTGTTGATAGCAGTATAATTAGTGATGCATGAAAAAATAGTTGGAGCTTCGTAAAGCTTTGAAGTAATTTGGGTTTAAATGACCTTGAACAAGCATAATCATGACCAAATCACTCAAGAATAGTAGTTTCCTTAGATTTGTGCAGTGAATTGATAAGTTTAACAGAGTATCAGAGTCTGCTTCTCTGTGAGGCGTTTCAGCAGCGCAAAATAGTTTTAATAGGTTGGAAGTGGTTGTCACAATGAATCCATCATCACTTAGAAAGGGAGATGAGCAATTACTTGGGAATCTAACTGATATAACACGAAACATAATGTAGTCATACTCTATACATGTGATTGAACATTTCACTGCTTCCAGTTTTTTACCAAACATTTAGCTGCTTCAATTATTCTTACATTTTGTCTGCTCATATTTAATGCAGTTTATCCCTACTTCATTCCTAAAGAGAAATCATATAAAGCTAAATCCGAATGAGAAGATGATTGTGCGGGATCAAAATGGGGGGACATGGCCTGTGCAGATTAATGAAAGGATAGCTGGCCGGTTCTATCTGTCCTCTGGGTGGACTGAGTTTAGGAAGGGGAACAATTTGAGAGTAGGCAATCAACTCGTGCTCGAGTTTGTCCTGGGAGAGGGGAATGCATGCAGTGAAACAATCGTAAGAGTTCTTCCACCGGGCCTCAAAATACAAAAGGATCCTAGATACTTTGTTGTGAAGGCTTGATTTGTGTGTAGTGGGGTCAACATCTTAAAAACGATGATGTCTTAGATGTTCTGGTGGTTAGAGAATAATTCTTTGTGTGGTTTTTGTTCTCAAATCTAGGTACATAGAGTTTTAACGTTTGTAATACTAGAGATTTTTTCAAATAAACTCTCAATGGCTTTTACTGTGGGAGCGGCAATTGCTTAAGCTCTTTAGTTGCAATCTGTTGTTGAGGAATCCTCGAATTGTTCTGAAACATAAATTTCTTCCGTGTACGTTTATGACAGTAGTATGTTCTTTTTTTCCTGGTACGTGACATATTATCAACAGATTTTTGAAAAATCTGCAACTGCAAATTTGAGATTCAAGGGCCAGGAAGTCGTCTACAAAAAGCACAATTCTGGTTTACTATTCATGGTTGTAGGCTTATGATGAATCCCTTTTCAGAAATATATATTGTGGATCGATTTTCCCTTTGTCTTGATCATTTGGTTAATGGGAGAAGGCAGAGGAATCGGATTGAATGAGAGGAAAGTGTGAAAGTTCCGTTGGTTTGGAAGAGGGACATTAGCACATGAAGTCTTAAGGATTGACTTATTGCAGAAATCCTACTTCTGAACCTAAATTATGCATTCTGGCACTGCTTCAGATCCTGGTTTCCTCGATCTCATGCTTGACCTAGGTCGATCCTTTCTCTGCCTAATGGTGATGCTAGTCAAGAAGGCGGTGCAACACGCCCGAAAATGAGTGCAGTTGGACTATAATTAAACAAAGTCGCATCTGTTCACTGGGAGTGAGCTTACCGTCAAAATGTAACGCATGATGTCTAATGAGTATTGACCAATTTTCTATCACTAAAAGACTAGATTTGCACAGAGTGCTTCTCTGTCCCAACATGAATTTTTTCCTGGACTGAGCAAGAATGCTTCCAGCGACACTTCTGCGAATGTCAATGTCTGATGAGTATCGACCAATTTTCAATTGCTGCAAGGCTAGGTCTGCACAGATTGCTTCACTGTCTCATTATGAAGATTTTCTTTGACAGAGTAAGGAATAGTTATATCAACACTTCTGGGAATGTCTATGCCATGTTTGGGTGGCTTCGGTCCTTACAGAGCCCTATTGGTGAGTAGTGTGCAAAATCGTGATGATCGAACTTTCTTTCAAATGACTCACTATATCATATCAAGCCGGTGCAACAGATGACGAAAAAAGGCATACAGTGCAACTGCAAAAGGGGTTGATCAGGAACTTCTTCAATTCGACCCGCAGATTGCACCGGACATTGGCTAGCATTGGTGAAAGATGACGATGTGAGCGTACAACTGAGAGCAATGGCTTGGCCAAATTGGAACAGATTTAGGAGATTGTTTGTATCTGGATGGATTCGAAACGTAATCATGCAGTCCTTGGAAGGATATGGGGATGGTGCATCAATAGTTATACGGAGCTCAATGCCGAATGCAAAAAGCGAATGGTAGTACAGATTTTAATTGCACTGCATGTCAATGTGCAGGACAAGGAGGACGATGCTAGAGTCGCCAAATTGCCCCGTATGGTTCTTCTTACGGTAAACATCCAGGATATTGCCTGAAAATTGGACGCCTAATAAAAGGCAACTACCAGTAAATGCCCCTTAATTCGTTCTATACATCGAACCCTCTTCTGCAACAAGACCAAAACCAAGTAAGGTGTGCTTCTTGACGATAAGTTTTTCCCAGCAAACTGTGTCTCGCTGGAACAGAAGATAATGTACAGACTTCTTTCCCCTCCTAGGCTAGGTCTCGCATAGCACATCAAATCCGATCTGTCTTGATCACCGAATTTAGGAGCTTGAGATGTTCAGGACGAAGCTTCTTGCAGTTGCTGACTCGATGTGCCCGAGCGGACACGGTTTGCCGAGGTTGGATGGAGCGACCGGCTGACCCTATAAGACCTGAATCCACAGACTCGTAGCCCGTGAAGTTCTCAGTGAACAAAAGACATTAACTTCGGAAGTTTGATGCTTCTAGTTTGAAACAGCCCTTAGAAAGTGAGGATGAGCAGGGGATGCAGTGCTGGTGCAGCAACAGTAGACAGAAATACAGTGCAAGTGAGATACTGCCCGTTTGGTTCAACTTTGGGAAAATGGCTTTGCATTTCCCAAGTATCCTTGAGAGAATGAGCATTTTGGGAAGGGAAGTGTGTTTGGAAACTAATTTTTTGTGTAAGTTTTGTAAAGCTATTTCAAAGTAAAAAGAAAAATGAAAAAAAGAAAAGGGAGGAGGAGATGCAGCTGGTGATCGTGGGGGTGCGGCTGGTAGTGGTGGCGCTGGTGGTGGCGGGGAGGCAGTGGCGGTGGCGGGGAGCAGCTCGCCTGAGGTCGCCTCGGCGACGCCTTGGGTGGCGCCGACCTCAGGCGACGCCCTCGGTCGCTGGACCCTTAGGCGACGCCGCCTGAGGTCCAGCGACCCAGGGCGTCGCCTGAGTTCGCAGGGCCACAGGCGGCGCCGCCTGAGGCCGAGCGACCCAAGCGCCGCCGCGACCTCAGGCGACGCCGCCTGAGGCCGCGCGACCCAGGCGACGCCGCCCTGGATCGCTCGACCTCAGGTGCGACCTAGGGCGTCGCCTGAGGTCACGGCGGCGCCTGGGTTGCTCGACCCAGGCTTTGCCCGAGGTCGCCCGACCTCAGGCCACCTCGCCTGAGGTTGCGCAACCTCAGGCGAGGCATCCCGGCAGCCTTCTTGCGGTTGAGCGCCGTCAACGACTCATTCGGCCGACTCTCAGGCGGGGGAAGAAGAACCGAACGGGGAAGGAGACGTCGGGGAAGAAGAATGAACAGTGACTCTCGGCCATTTTGGAAATGCCAAAGCTGAAAGTAGCGCTACCCTAGCATTGGGCTTTCAGCTTGTGAAATGCCCACATTCCACCAAGGAGCATTCAAAAGTTTTGCCAAATACAAAAATTTTCCCTCAAAGGGCTTTCGGGGCCCAAACTCCTTGGGAAAGTCAAACCAAACGGGACCTAAAGTGGCAAAAGTTACGAATGTGTATCTTTTTTAAAAAAATTGGACATTTAAGTGAAGAGTGCCCTAAATCTTACATGAACTCACCTATGTGACTAGCCAGAAAGTGAAAATGATGTCATCTTACCTTGGATTTGAATTTTAATATAAATATTAATTTAATTTAATTTAAAACTAAATAATTAGAGAGAGAGAAAGAGGAGATTGCATGATGTCGAGGGCTATGCAAGCCCTTGCCACCACCTCCCCATCGTTGCTCAGACCTTGGCCAACCCTCCCCACCATGGTGACCCTTCCCAACGATGGTGGAAGGCAACAATGAGAGCTTGCACAGCCTTTGCTGTTCCATAATCTCCTCCGTTTTTTTCTATAAATAATTTAGTTTTAAATTTAATTTAATTTAATTAATATTTATATTAAAATTCAAATCTGAGGCAAAACAATGTCATTTTTGGCTTACTAACCATGTCGGCGTGTAAAACGACATCATTTTCGACTTATCAAACTACGTTAGCATACAAAATAACGTCATTTTACACTTTTCTCGCTAGAAAAACACCACATTGGCATTTTGGCCAAAATCTTTTGCCATTAACATTTGACTAATTCATTTTGCTATAATTTTGACACTTTAGTATACATTTCTAAACTTTTGACACTTAAATATCCCCTATGCCAAGTTTTAATACTCTAAGTGTCCGCACCTGAGCAACATAACATAATAGAGCTGCAATAGACATCATCTTGTTTATTTGTTAGTGCAAATGGTGTGCTTATACAATTTCTCACAACACTTGGATAATACAGTAACTGTAATAACATATTGGTAGTGCTAATCCACAAAGACAAAGTGGTTTTTCTAATATAACATTGGATCAGCAAATTAATCATTGTGTTAATTTTTGTATTGTGAACTAGATAGTAAGGCTTTCGACTGAAAAAAAAAATAGATAGTAAAAGTAACATAATTATAAAAAAAAAAAGTGTATTGAAAGTTCTAATATTTATCGTGAAAATATAATTGAATCTTAAGACTCTAAAAAAATGTAATTAAGTTATAAAATTTTTCACGAAAGCACAATTAAGTTCTAAAACTTTTAAAAAGTGCAATTAAATCATAAAACTTGTCAAAATAGTTCAATTAAATCCTTAGGTTAATTACACTTTTTGAAAATTTTAAGAATTAATTGCACTTTTGTGACAAATTTTAGGGATCGATTGCACTCTTTAAAAAATTTTAAGACTTGTTTGTAAACAAATTTAAGACTTAATTATAATTTAAAAGTTTTAGAACTCAATAGCATTTTTTATAACAAATTTTAAGACTTTGACTATACTTATCTCAAAAGGAAAAAAAAACATTTATTTATTGATTTTTTCCCCCAAAAAATTGTATTCATTACTCAGGAGAATGTGGAAATATATAGTATTTATGACAAAATAAATTGAAAAAGAGCATGAACACTGAAAAACAAAACTAAATATAGAACACAAGAAGGATTAATGGAGCAATTGCAAAATTAAACGAAAACTTGTTCCACATGAATAGATCCGTCAAACAAAATTGGCGACTAATCATTGGATCTCATGTCTTTGTCAATGATAAACGTGCTCTGAAAATTACTTCTTCAATAATTATGACATTGCCAATTGATGGTGCATGCCTAGGTTAAGCTTTCTCTACCCCCATCATTGTACGGAAATAACCATAGTAAGTAAAATAAACACATATCTATCACATGGAGGAGCATATTTTCATAATTCAACGAAATGCCTGCAATCATCATTGAGACTGGAGGTAAAGAACTTGTACACGAACAGAGCGGAGGGGCATCGAATCTCCAAAAACATATTTATTAAACTCCAAAATCTAGATCAAGAGAAAAAAGTATCTAAATCTAAAACTAGATCAAGAGAATTAAAACTCTCAAATCGAAAATTAGACCAGGAGACAAAAACTCCCAAATTTAAAGGTGCGTTTGTTTCGCGGAATATATTTTCAGGGAAAACGTTTTCCTCATTTTCTGGCGTTTGGATCAGTCAGGAAATAAGTCAATGAAAAACGTTTTCCTAACAAAGCATAAATTCAGAAAAATGATTTCCCATTTAAAATGACCGGAAAACGTTTTCCGAATCTACCAAAACTTAGATTTGATGCTTGGTTTACAAACAATTATTATTATTATAAAAATATATATTAAAAAATTAAATTTGAATTTTTTTATTTTTTTAAAATTAATATTTAGAAAACATTTTTAAAATAAAAAAATAAAATACAAAAATCGAATTTACTTATTTTTCTTTTTCTTTTCTTCCTTTTTCTTTTTGCTTCTTCTTCACCAGTCACAAGCCACAAAGACAGCCAGTGAGCTCTGATTTCACCAAATCGAGCGATCACATAACCTTCGACAACAAGGCTTAAGGTTGCCCAAGATCGATTAGCCTCAAGCCTTGCTAAATCAAGTGAGCTCGTGGCCTCAAGCCTTGATAGATTGGGTGAGCTCACAACCTCTAGTGGCTAGCTGGTGAGCTCGCCACCTCTCGCTACAATTGGAGCTCACCCCTTGTAAGCCAACCAATAAAAAAAAAATAATTTTTTTTAATGATAAAGTGTGAAATTATTTTTTAATGGCATTCAAACGGCAAAAAATATTTTTAATTATACATTACCAAATAAAGGAAAATAAATCGTATTTTTGGAAAATATTTTTTCGGAAAAATATTTTTTTATATTAAGTTTTCCGTAAAATAGACACACTCTGAATTAGGAGAAAAAAAATAAAAATTAATAATAAATGCAAACAAAATCAACAAAAGAGAGAGGGGAGGGTTCTGTTCAACTTTCCTAAAACCTCCATTGCAAAATCCTGCAACTTGCGAGGGAAAACACCCACATAAAAACAAAAGGGACGCCCGTTCGTAGCGGAGCGAAGCGGCCGCCGCCGCCGCCGCCGCCGCCGCCGCCGCTTCCCGCCGTCACGAGCTTCCCCCACTCCAAGCTCTTTCCATCTCTCCGGCGAATTCCCCCCCGTCCTCCTCCGGGAACGCGGACCCGTTCACTTCTTTCTCATGCACTCCGCTATCCACACCGCGCCCCATCCACGCCACCCCCGTCTTCCTCCTCGCCGGCGCCATGAACCCCGAACGCCCGTTTCGAGAAGACCCAGAACCGCCGTCGTCGGCTCCCTGAGGACCCCGCTCCACTCCGGCCCGGAGGAGGATGAACTCCGCGGAGGCGGAGGCGGCTTCGGACCCACTTCTTCGCCCGCGGCGGCCGCGGCGGCGGCGGCGGCGAAGCTCCCCGTGGTGGTTAGGGAGTCCGGGAAGGTGTCGAGGTACGTATGGGATGGGGATTGCCTGCGGCTGGAGAGCGTCGACGGCGGGGCGGCGTCGCTCGGCCTCGGTTTCGACGGCGGGGCTCGGAAGCTGGGGAGGGCCTGCGGGGTGCTCGTGAGGGATTTCTTCATCCCGAAGCGAGTGGGCGCGGGGTACATGGACTATGTCAAGTGGAAGCTCTTGCACCGCGTCTTCAGCTCGGCTCTTCAGGTTCTTGCTACTCAGGTAATCCGGAAGCTTTTTCGATTTTCGTATGAAAATTTGTGAAAAAACACTAGCTTGGTGGGTTTCTTTGGCTCTGCTTATTTGTATTCTTGGATTATGAAGAATCATTGCTCGGGTGACCCGATTATGTATTTGAAATGCTTTTACGTGCTCGAAATGTACTGTGCGTATTTAGCGGAAGGTCGATGTTTCATTTGCAAGATGTTGCTTTCTGAGAAGTTAGTTTGATGATTGATTGTTTGGAATTTCAGGCGATGTTCCGAGCTATAGGGATTGGATACTCTCGATCACTGCCCTCGGCTGCTGCATTCAATTGGGTCTTGAAAGATGGACTCGGACGGCTGAGTAGGTGCATTTACACTGCTAGCCTGGCATCTGCTTTTGATACCAACTTGAAGGTTTCACTTTTAGTTTTAGCATCCTTCCGCTCTGCATTGTAGTGAAAACCTTTTTCCTTCTTCTTGTCGATAGTCATTTCTATTCATAGTTATAATGTTAACTTGTTACCTCACTGCTATATGGTGGCTAGATATGATAGTGACAAGTAGGGCGGAAATCTTGCATTTTGTGATTGCAGTAGTGTGTTAATACTCATGTCTTGATATATCTCTGATGATGAGTTATTTTATTTGAAGAGGGTTCGGTTCTCGACATCCGTTATCTTCAGTTTGAGTATTGGTGTGGAGCTGCTGACTCCTGTATTCCCGCAATACTTCCTGCTTCTTGCGTCCATAGCCAACATTGCAAAACAAATCAGCCTCGCATGCTATTTGGCCACTGGTGTAAGAATCTGCCCCTGTTCATTTATGATGTTCTAGATATTGAAAAGGATCCTCTATAATGTATCTTGTTGATATGATGCCTCGATGAACCGGCTGCATGTTTTTTATTTTAATTTTAAAATATAGTAAAAGTGTTTGTATATGTGTGTTAGATAATATTTTTCATGCTAAGCCAAATGTATGTCTGTGGGTGAAAAGTGCTTTCCCCACTGCATGGTGTTTAGGGCCTTGTGGAAAATTAATCATAAGTTGGATCAAGTCAAGTAGGTGAGAGATTGGAACTTGGGGTTTAGGGGCCAAAGCTTGCGTGTACTTTCTAGAATAGAAATGAAAAGATCTGTTAACACAGAAGTAGAGACAGCTCAAAAAGTTGTTGAATGAGATACATGAGTTCTAGCATTTTTAGTTCTCCGTTTTTTCGCACTTCCTGCTTTTACTTGCTTGAAGCGGTCATGTGAATATCTGTATCACAAGCATCACAGTTGGCTTAATGGAATGTGAACTGAACCTAATCTAGCTCCTTTGCAATGGTTTCTGGTTTGACACCGTGTGGACATCATATAACTTGTTGAGTTCCTTTCTTATGCCCTATCAACCGAAAGTGTTTCTTTGGGCTCTTGTTTGTTAGGTATGTCATGGCCTAATTATTTGCAACCATGAGATCCATCTTTGGTCTTAATTTATTTTTTCCTTAGTTTTTCCACCAATTTTATCCACTTCATGAACCTTTCTCTTGACGTCTTGGCATATATACGCCATCTTCACTTTTGAATTGAATGTTTTTGCTTTGTGGCTGTCATTTTCTTCGGAAGTCTGCTGTTCATCGAAGCTTTGCTGTAGCTGATAACCTTGGTGAAGTTTCTGCAAAAGCACAGGTCAGGCTCCAGTATATTCCTTTTTGCCATTGCTTGTGTTTCTGTGAAAAGAAGTTTTCATGATTTCCTCTCGGTTGCTTTCAGATTCAAACAGTGTGCTTTGATAATCTTGGCCTTATGCTTGCTGCACTTCTTAACATGTCATTCAAGAACAATCAAAGGTTCATATTTCCTGCCTTACCTTCTATTTTGGTTAGTATTTTGTACATAAGTCCCTCAAGTTTTGTGAGCCATAATTCATTTTATTGCGAGTTAGTGCTGCTGCAAGAACTTCTCAAACATTTCTTACTCCAGAAATGCAACTCTTTGGTGAAGTTATTTGTGTGCTTCACAGCGCTCTTAATATCACACGTGGAACTTGTATAGGATAGGGACAGTCATGGCTATTGCAACATGCACTATATGGTTTTAACCACATACTCAGGCTGCCAGCAGTTGAAGCCTAATTTGAATCTTAGCATCCTCATATTGCTTCTACTAGTTGTGTTCTGTTAACTTTCGTACCAATATTGGATTTAATTTGGGAATGTTTTAACCAAACTAGTAGGGTTTTTTTCTTGGCCAGATTCAAACCAGGAGTTTATGGTAATTGCATTTTGACGGTTCTAACCTTTATGTGTTAGATTACTTGCAGCTTTACCTTTTGTGGTATACCCTATCTTCGCAGCACTAGACCTTTTGGGAATATATCAGGGACTCAAGCATGTCCACCTGCAAACACTAACTAAGGTCAGTTTGTATCATCCTATAGCTTTTAGGATTTTTATTTCATTCATAGGCAATGGAAAAGAGAATTCCTTAGTACACACACAACATTTTGTGAGCACGACTTTTGAACTGTGGTCCTAAGTCCTAGACTTTTAGTGATATTAAGGAGCTGCTTTTTGTTTGTCAACCTCCTCTATATTGCGATAGTGAGATTCACTGTTCTTCATTTTCTCATGGTGCATAATGAATGACCATTTTTTAATTCAGAATATGTTTTGAAGTTAGTTGTCTAGCGAAAAAGTAAAAGCTCATCAGGGACCCCTGTTTATATGTTTTGGGAAAGTACTACATGTCTCTGTCCTTGTTTACCCTTGTTTACATACATTCTTCGTTAAAAAAGAACATATAGCCTTCAGACTTGTACGTAATTGGTGACAAAGAATGGTATCAAGTCTGGTCATACTTCTCTCTGTCTGTATTTCCAAAAAAACGCAATGATTATATCCAAACCTCATGACATCTAGGTTCCATCGTTTTTCTTTTGCATTATGAGCAGGAGGGAAACCTCATTAGAATCTACAACTAACTGACTAAGGGTTCCTTGTTTCTCTTCCTTCTTTCTCCTCTTTCACACAAATTCCTGGGGAAAATATTCAGGACAGGCTTGAGATCATCTTAAATACATGGATCGAGTCTGGGTACGTACCTTTGCCTGCTGAAGTAAGCAAAAAGGAGGGAATTGACATATTTAATACAAAAAGTGAGTATTGTGATTGCATTTTGACTGCCTCTTGACCAAATGAACTGTGTCAAGAGCTGGGCATTTGAACAGTGATTTCTTTTTTTCTTTTTTTTAATCAGGCAAAGACTTTTGGCCCATAAGAATAGGGATCTTCAGCACCAAGGTTCAGATTCCCAAGTTGTCATTGATGGCCATGAAATCTGTGAATAGCAAAGATTATTACTTCATCTGTTTGGAGACCTTTGGAGGATTGGCAAGAAATGCAGAAGTGAGTACTTGAAGGGAAAGTTGGTCAAATTACTTCCTCTGTTAACTCTCTATAGAATCTTTTGTGACTTATTTTGTCGAAATTCAGCGAAATATCCTGCTTTGTCTAAGAGAAGGAGCTGGCACTTCAGATGTTATCATGGGTCTTTTGCAGGTATTGCGATAAACTTCATCATTCTATATTTTACAACGGCATCTTTTTTACCATTCTTGGTTAACGTTCACTGGAGTTTTGTGGAAGTCAAACTGTACAATTCCTTTACCTATGAGGTTATGATTATCTTGTGTCTTTCATGATAATTGAAGGCATGTTACATCCGCAAGGCCCTAATTCCAAATAAGAACCAATGGGAGAAGATTTTAAGGGCCAGCGATGTCTCTGATTCTGGTTTCAAGGAGTGGTTTAGATTGGCCGAGGACAGCAAGCAGCGTGCTGAAAGAAGTGTTCGCACAGTGACTGACCAAATCGCAGCAATGGGTTGGGCTGCTAAGAATATTTTATTGAGCACAAGGGAGCAGGCTCGGTACAGCTTTATAGATGACTGAAGACGTCGGGTGGCACCTTACGGAGTTGCAGCCGGTGTCTCCCTCTGATAGAGATATTTTGGAAATGGGAAGCATAGGCTGTTTCTTTTCTGTTTTTTTTTTTTTTTTTTGGGTTGGGCCATGGCAGCATTGGCTGTTGGATTAGGGTTTTAGGTTATGAATGAAAAAATGTAAGATAAGGCCTCTCTCTCTCTCTCTCTCTGTTGTAGTGTTTCTTCATTGAGGCAAAGTGGTCATTGGGATGTTCATGTTCTCAATCAAATGTGCATATGTTGCAATAGTGAATTCTGGATGTGATGTTGCTCTTTTTGAGTATTGTCCTGTCCTCCAGTCACCCGGAAGAGAACAAGACAAAAGGAGAGACAATAAGTGAGAATCATGGGTATCAATGACTTTGGTTATACTGCTGGCCTAACTTGGACATGTCTTTTGCTTATACTAATGAATGATGCTATGCTAATTATATTAAAATCAGCCTACAAACTTGGACAAAATGGGTTAGCAAACCATTGACGAGTGTTTAGACAAAAAAAAAAAAAAAAAAAACTCTTGACGAGTGTGGAATGTAATCTATACTTCGTTACCTGCCTACTTGTACTTTGATATACCACTTTATAAATCAACTTGAGTATACTATTAAGCGAATCATGAGCTCGATAGGTATTCAATGAGACTTTCGTGCACGATTAACTCGAACCATTGTCCGGTAGTCGATGCCTATCAAGCTCCTACTGTTGTTGCTCAATGAAAAATTTTGCTTTAAAGAGTCGAGCAAAAACTACAACCAGGAATGGGGAAAACTTTATGATAAAACAAAATAGTTTCCAGAAATCATATTTTATGGAAATGATTAGTTTTTCTTTATTTGGTTATATGTAATCGAAAACATTTTTTGGTGTTTGGAACTTATTTGAATATGATTTAACTCTTATGACATTATCCAAGGCGACGAAAAATCAAATTTTTTTTTAATTTTATTTCTCTTTCTTTTTCTGATTCTTTCTACCTTTATTATGCCTTGATGAGGGCCATAGGTGAGCTCAAGCTCGCTAGTCTTGGCCAAGCTCGAGCTCGCTTAGATTAGCCTAGCCTCAAACTTGCTCACTCGCGTCATGGCTGATCATGAAGCTGCCGGCCACCACCGAGGCACATAGTTGGCGAATGAAAAAGGATCAAAAAGGAGAAAGGGAAAGATTAAAAAAAAAAAAAAGATAAAGGAAGAAACGAAAAAGAAAGAACAAAGGAGAAAAGTAAAAGAAAGAAGCAATTAAAAAAAGAATCTATAAGAACAAAAGTTTCATTAATCAATGACCCAAGCCCAAGTGTCAAGGACTCACGCACAACCTTTATTAACCCCAGCCTACAGGTTGGGAATAGAGTTCAAGCGTTGGAACTTGAGCACGGCCTTTATGGACTGGAGTTCAAGTGAAGGAGCCTTGATTACAAGCACCAGTGATTCGGGCATGGCCTTAATGGACTAGGGTGTGGCTGAGCATCAAGGTCTCGAGCCTGACCATCAACAACCTAGTCCTGAACTCTAGAAAGTAGGAATCAATGTTGAGATTTTTGTTCACAAGTATAGAGTTTCAGGTCCACTCGTCAGTACTTAATTATATTTAGAAAAAAATGCTTTCCAAATCTTTCAAAAGGAAAATCATTATCCCGTATTAAAGTTTTACTGGAAAACCCAACTGAATGCCGAAAAAATGAGAAAAATATTTTTGCAAAATAAACGGAACCTAACTTAAAACCTTTACAATCAAATCCCAAATGAAAAGGTCAAGATCATTCCTTCTAAAACACTCAAGATGATTCCGCAATTTCGACCGACAAGCAGCATATCTTGATTCCGTTCCCAGATCTTCTAGTTTAAAGCAATGAAGTCCCTGGGTCAGTCCAATGACTTTTTTCCTTCTTTATAATAAAATAAAGCAACGAGCGTTCATGGCTTCTTCCTGTCCTAATAATGTTTATCCATAAGATAGATTTTTCTGTTGTCGTATTCAGCCTCCCGAAAGGTGTTGGATTATGCTCTCTACATACTCCCATTTGTCAACCTTAATGTACCAGAATGTCTCTAACATCGCTTCTTCCAGTTGCCAACCCCTTTGACCTCTGTAGCTCCGCATCGTTCACGAGATCGATCTGCCCACACCATTAAGATAATTCGACGCCTACAGAAAGTCAAACCGTAACCCCCTCTCGCCCCTTCAAAATGTCCTGCGCAATGATGATTCTGGCAATTTAGAAATCAAACCGAGCAGCACGCAAGGTACTGCAATTCAGCGCGTTTGGTTGAACGAAGCAAGCGCGCACCAGGTTTCTTTCGGCTTCCTATGTTCTTTCGGTGCATGCACGATTGCCAGATTCAGGTAATGAGTCAACTGGGGAGGGTTGACCACTGAGAAAGGCTATAGTCTAGGGGTGAGCATGCTCCTAGGTAGAATTGGAAACTTGAGAAAGGTCCGATTCTAGATTCCAAGAAACAAAAAACCTATTCCTACGGCCAAGTTCTCGGTACCTGAAATCTAGAACAACTATTTATGTTTTACTTGTACTATGTCTTTGCATGTTCCTGTGACATTTCCTAATGTCCAATAACGAGTGTATGCTATGAAACCATTAATTTGAATTTTTATTTCCCATGATATTTATGACTAAGATTTTTACTTTATTAATATTTCATAATTTTCATGTGTTTAGATATGAATTATGATCAATGGATTATAGTAAACGTGGTCATTAGAGGTAATGAATTCAATTGCAATCATTCAATTAAGTATTTAAGTGAAACTTCTATAAACTCTGGAACTCGTAATATGGTAAGTTCAAAGAAACTGCAATGTAGGTTCCAAATGAAATCTAAACAGAACCCGGAACCACATACCCCTACTATGATCAAATTTTGTGGCCAAACGCTCATCCAAACAATCCAACCATGCAAAGAACATTACAATGGAATTGTCACAAATTACATCAACTGCGATAATCTCCTTTGTGAGAGGCATCAATCAATCAAATATACAAATGAACAAGCTGGTTTTAAATTGTGTCTTCTTGCTTTCTATGATTTTTTCTGGCTTATCCTACCCTGTGCGGAGAAACTCGGAGCATACGGTAAGGTGGCCGGCATGGCGGTCCCGTCGGACGTGTAGCGTTGCTGCACTCTCTGCATTGGCGGGGCGGCCTCCGACACCCTCCACATTTTCACCGACTTGTCCAAACTGCCGCTGTACACGATCCACCGCCTCTCGCCCGAAGGCTGAGCGTCGTGGTCCTTCTCCACGGCCAAGCACTTGACCGGCCCGCTATGCCCCGTCAGCACGGACAAGCACGTGTGGTGGCCGCCGTCGTCTCTCCTCCACACGCATATCCCCTTGTCGGCCGATCCACTCAGCACCAGCCTCCCGGCCGTGATCAAGCAGAGGACCGCCAGCTTGTGGCCTCTCAAGACGCCGCTGTGGGAGAGATGCTTTTCGCGGTCCCAATAATTGACGAGGCCGTCCGAGGAGCCGCTGTACACGACGGTCGCGTCCGAGTTTATGGCCAATGCCGTGACGGCGTACTCCTGCTTGAGCAACGTTTGCGAGAAGAAGTGCTTCGTCCCCTTCCCTTGGTACTCCCTCCGCCACACTTTGACGGTCCCGTCCGCAGAGCCGGTGAAGACCAAGCTGTCGAAGCCCGCGGCGATCGCGTTCACCGCATCATCGTGGGCTATGACCGACTCGAGACATTTGAAATCCGAGATTCTCCATACCTTAAAGGTCTTGTCCCAAGAAGAAGAGTACAACAGCAGCCTGTCCTCGCTCAAGCTGAGGGATGAGATCGCGTCGAAGTGCTTGATCCAAAGCGCATTGCGGTGCCGCCTCACCTCGACGTAGTTGCTCGGGTTCAGCGAGCATTTGATGTAGTCCTTCAAGGTCGGCAAATTGCCGACGCGCCTGTGGACGCTCGCGTTCTTGGACGAGGCCCTCCACACGCGGATCTTGCCGTCCTGGTGGCCGCTGAAGATCTTCTCCCCGGAGATGATGATCGCCTTCACCAGCCCGCTGTTCGACTTGAAACCCGAGAACTCTCTCTGGTTCTTCCAAACCCTGATGTTCTTGCTATCGGATCCGGTGTACAACAACTCCCCAGCCGCGGCCAGGGAGTATATGTGGCCCTCCTCGCGAACCAGGGACCCCATGAGGACGTTCGGCGAGTAGTCGAAGCTCTCATCCATCGCCGGGGCCGCATGGCACGACCAAGGGGACTTGGCGAATGGCGACGTGGCCGCCTCCGCGGGGGAAGAGTCCGCGACGGTCGGAGACTCGACATCGCACGGGCTCGTTGTGGACGAGTTACTGGCTCGAGCGCTGAAATCGTCGGGCTCTTCCGGGGCCTTCAGCCGGTCGAACCCTTTCCCATGCACGCTCTTCTCGTCGGAGAATATGCGGCCGCCTCGCAAGCTCTTCATCTACAAATCCTCAACCTGACGGAGCACGCCTTCTATCCTCTCATCGAAAACCCCACATGCGCGGCATGCAAAACACCAATGGCTCTACGATGAAAGAAGCGATCTTGCATGAAATGAAGAAGGTGTTGGAAGGAAAGAGAAGGGTCGGAGCCTCAAAAAACAGAACGTGAAGAAGAAGATCGATTTTTCTTCTCTTTAAAATCGGTTTTAGTGACGAATTCTCCGATTTCTTGCTTCTTCTTTTTATTAAATAAATAAAAATAATTTGTGTATAGAGGTGAAGGTGATCCGGTGTGAAAGGAATCAGGGGGAGGTTTTTCTTTAATTAGGACTTGAGTTTTTTCTGAACTCTAGTGTTTTTTGCTTGTCTGGATAAGCCTCGATTAGGCCCTTAATCCCCGGATCAAACGATGTTTTATTTATTATAATTTTTTTAATGATTATTGTCTTGTCTTTTGTCCAAGTGGGGGAGCTGTTTCGAGAACGGCTGGAGGAGAGAAACGCGCGGCGGATCGAACCATTTTCCCATCCTTACCGACGATTGATCATTGGAAATTTTCTGGCAAAAACGGCAGAGTTTGGACGTTTCTGACTCGGTCAATCTGCGTGCCTGAACGGCGTATTGCGAGGAGAAAGAGGCCTTGGATTTGTGTAACAACATTTATAAACTAGTATTATGGGAAGTGCTGTTGGTACGTAATTTATAGTTTTCGCAAAAGGGTTGGTGAAATCAAGACATGGGTCTTCTAAAATGTGACTATGGCGATAAGGAAGGGTGTTTTGTGTTAAACGAAAACGAGTTACATGTGCTTTCCACATTTGAAAAACTGGAAAAAAGAAAGAAACGATTAATTATTTAGAGTTGGACGATGAAGTGTCGTGAGAGTACTTCCTTTAACGGATGACGTTTCTAATAGAATATTTCGAATTAAACATGCCCGGGACGAAAGTTAAAAGAGAAAGTTCTCTCTTAATATTGAGTAAGTCTTACATAACCTATGAACTCACATAAATCGTGGATATTGTTCACGTAAAATTCATTTATGGGATTCACATGATCAATAGTTATGATAAATTCGATCCATGTGAATCTAAATTCAAGATAAGTGTGGTGAACACTTTAAAATTTATTGTAAAAATGTAATTAAGTTCTGAAACTTTTAGTTAATCTAATTAATTCTTCAAATTCGTCCAAAAAGTTCAACAAGGTACTTCTATTCTCTGTCAATTTTAATTAATCAAAAACATTGACGTATGGTTAATTTTTTTATATTTTTTAAAGATAGGCGGCAGTAATGTGTCGCCAAATTGGCACCGCATGGTGAATTGCTTACTCAACATAAAAGGAGGACTTTCTCTTTAATTTTGTCACGTGGTATGTTCAAGTCAAAGGATGAACTCCATTTGAATATTGCAGCAATATCCTTTTTGGGATATCATAATCCCATTCTCATCCCAAATTTTCAAGGTAATATCCAATGGTACTTGAGCTTCTGAGGGTTCATGAACACGACCCAGTTCTGATCAAATCCAGAACTTGAAAAAGGTCAAAACCTCAATCAAAGAAATCCAATTAGCCTCTCCTCTTCTCTCCTTGGAACTTGCGGGTCCCTTTTGTGCTTGTTCACCGCCACCACCACCCAAGGGTCACCGGCCCTCACCAAGGCCTTGACAATGTCGACGGTTCTCACTGGCAAAGAAAAAACCAGAAAGAAAAAGTCCTTGATTGTACTAATTGAACAAATTTTAATATCTAATTGCACTTAAACCATCTATTTTTCTATTTTTAATGCATTTATCTCATAGTTATTTTTGATGAGTTAATAGAATTTAAGTTAGGAAAATTTAGTAAACCTCCATCAATATCTGTACATTCTCACTTCCATCTATGCAACAAACATTTACAAGTTGATCATGTAATGACTAGATATGACGAGGGCCATGAGTGATCGATGTGGCAAGAGACCTAAACAAGGAGTGTCTCTTGACTTTTTAAGATGGTGAATAATGTAAGAATGAATCGAATTACGTATCGAATGGTGTCGTCAAATAGACTTTGCATCATGGAAGGCTTACTCAATTTTAAGGGAGGACTTTTATACTTGAATTCTGTCACGGGGTATGCTTAAGTCAAAAGATGAACTACATTTGAACGTTGCAGCTATATCCTTTTTGTGCCGTCATCATCTCACTCACATCCCAAATTTTCAAGGCAATATCCATATGTTACTCGAGCTTTTGAGGGTTCATGAAGATTACCCAGTTCTGATCAAATTTAGAACGTGAAAAAGGTCAAAACCTCAATCAAAGAAATCGAATTAGACTTTCTCTTCTCTTCTTCGATTTCTTAGGAGACAAGTGGGGAAATTGCAAACATTGTAAATGAGATCTCTCCTGGTGGGGATTGTACTTGGGTATCGAGCATAGCGTGAGGAGCATGAATGAGTGAAAGTATTATAGAATTTGAAGAACTTGCAGATCCTTCTCGTGCTTGCTCACCACCACCACATTAGAGGATTGCTGGCCCTCACCGAGGCCTCGACAATGTAATCCATCAAAATCCATATTATCTCACTTCCATGTTTAAGAGTATTTTTTGTGTAGAAAGTTCCAAATTCAAGATCTTCCACTACACGGATCTCTTGGAAAACGAAGTCATAGGCACGTAGGTTCAAAGCCAAACTGACTACTCCAGGAGCACTCATCCATAAACCGGTTACTGGTACAAATAACATAAAGAAATGTAGCCAACGTTTATTGGAAAAAGCAACCCCAAAGATTTGGGACCAAAAGCGATTAACGGTGACCATTGAATAAGTTTCTTCAGCTTGAGTTGGGTTAAAAGCACGGAATGTATTTGCACCATCACCATCTTCAAATAAAGTACTTTCTACAGTAGCACCATGAATAGCGCATAGGAGAGTAGCCCCCAATACACCGGCAACTCCCATCATATGAAATGGGTTCAATGTCCAATTATGAAACCCTTGGGGAAAAAAAAGGATGAAGCGAAATATAGTTGCTACACCAAAACTAGGCGCAAAGAACCAACCAGACTAACCTAGTGGATAAATCAGGAATACATAAACAAAAACAGCAATTGGACCAAAGAATGTGATTGCATTATAAGGTCGCAATTGAACAGATCGAACAAGTTCAAATTGACGTAATATGAAACCTATTAGTCCGAAAGTGCCTTGGAGAATCACAAAAGTCCACAGACCGCCTAATTGACACCAAAGAGTAAAATCTCCTTGTGCTTCAAGACCCCATAGTAACAACAAAGAATGTGCTAAACTATTAGCAAGAGTAGAAACTGCGGTAGCGGTTAAGAAGTTGCATCCTTCTAGATAGGAATTGGCCAATCCAGGGGAAAGCATGAAGTTACAAAGGTTGTACCTGTAAACCAACCACCTAAGGCGAAATAGGCACAAGGAAAAAGTAATAGACCGGACCAACCTACAAAAATGAAATGGTCTCTATGTAACCAGTCATCCATAATATCAAATAAATCATTTTCGTCTTTGGTAAATTTACCAAGGGCTATAGTCATAGTGATCCTCCTATTCAACTACTTCAACCATTTCCGAACACCTCATGGCATTTTCAGGGCGTTTGAGGATTCAATCATTTATTTATATACGATTTGAATTCTCGTACACGGCCCCCTCTTTAATTCTAATGGGCTTTGAAGGAAAAAAAAAAAAAAAAAGCCTTTCTTGGTCCATAACTTGAACTAGGTAAATCCATGAAATCAATTCGGCTATTCGTTCCTATTTTTAATAAGCACCTAAACCTTGAATTACCCTATGAATCATCAATATGAATCATTTTGAAAGAATTTTTCAAGGAGAAAGGGTTCCTTTCTATCGATATCAGTTGATCCATAGACTTCCTCCTCTTGGTTGATCAACTAATCTTATGCTTGGATCTTGTCCGTGAGTGAAAATCAATGTATTCATTTCTATTGCATTAAACTATTCTACTATTCTATATTTCATATTTCATTACCTTATTCTTTTGTATTCTTTCATTTTCTTTTAGGGGTTAATACCTTTGAAAAACCCCAAACTGGTATACTTATAACAAATTTACTCCAAACTATTTTTTTAATCATGAGAAACCCCAAACTAGTATACTTATAACAAATTTATTCCGACTGACCATAAAAAATCATAAACTGGTATATTTATGACAAATTTACTCAAAACTAATTTATTCAACCACAAAAACCCCAAATTAGTAAATTTGCAACAAATATACATCCGCTAAATTGGATTAATACCACAAAAAAAATCACGAAAATTGCAAACTATGACAAATGGAGCGTAAAATCCCAAATTAGTATATCAGTCAACTATCACGTGTCATTTAACTTAATAATTTGACTGTAAAATTTAACAAAAATTAACAAAGGGTAAATTTGTCACAAGTGTATTAGTTTGGGATAAATTTATCAAATGTATACCAGTTTGGGAAAATAGTTTAGGGTAAATTTGTCACAGGTGTACCAATTTGGGGTTTTTCAGGATATTAACCCTTTTTTTATTATCTTTTTTATTATATTTCCTTTTACTTCATATGAATAGAAAACTCCAGAGTATATCTTTGTTCGAAGCAAAAAATACAATTTGAATATTTTTCTATTATTTTGTTTATCTGTTAGAAAAAAAAATGAGAAGTTAATTTCCTATTTTTGTTAAAAAATACAATTAAAAAAAAAAAGAGACTCAAAATGAACATATCTTTCTTACATTCATTCTTCACCCTCTCATTGTCGGAAAAAATATATCGCATGTATCGATATCCAAATATTTGGATTTGGTACATGAAGATATGATCTAATAGATCTATCTTATCTATAGAAATGGATCTTGTGTTCTCTAGAATTAAAGAAAGATATTGAAAAAAAAAAAAGGCTCGTGTTGTGACTTTGAATAAACCTTTCTCTGTGAAGAAACAAAATATCAATTTATTCCTCTTCAATATCCTAGGAACAAGAAAATGGAATTGGAAATATTGACAGATTCTTGCTGAGTCCAAATAAATAGGAAATAAAAAATGATCCAATCTATTTCTCTATCGAATTTGAATATCAAAATAGTGGATATAGTCATGATTCAATGGGTTAGGTCTACTTACTTTTTATTTTGTTTGTTGATTTCTAATTTTTAGAATCGATTTGATTGGAATAATGGAAAATAGGAATATTTGGCAATTCAAGAGACAGCTTATGTCATGATTGTTCGTTATAATAAATATAAACAAGTGTTCCGCTTTATTTTATAACTATAAATAATGATAATTTATCGATAATGAGAACTTATCATAATAAAAATGATAGAGTTAGTTCCTTTTTTTATTACAAATATCAACAATATATCTATTTTACATTCATATATGAATAATAGTGATGGAGTTTTATGCAAAAAAAAAAAAAGCCCCTTATCGGATTTGAACCGATGACTTACTCCCTATAAATGTTTACTAGTTGATTAGGTAATGACTCGGTCCGACGAAGGGCAGACATTGATTGTCGCGTCAAGAGACCTGGTTGAGGATCACCTTTTGGCTTTCTAAAATGCCAAAGGAGACAAGAATGAACCAAATTAAATATTGACTAAAAAGAGAACATTATTGAGGTATACATAATCTATTAAATTAACTCATGAAGACTTATGTTAGAACATTAATAGGACGACTAACCTCTTGGAAATATGCCCACATGTAAATCAAAGGACAAAACCATGATGCTTAGTATTGATGAGCCAAAATGGACAATATTTCAAGTGAATTAATTTATGGATGTCACAAGTTAAATAAGAATTGATAACATAAACTTAATTCGTAATTTCATCTAAAAAAGACTAGTATTTTCTCAAATAATGTTTAGTAATTTCGTATGAAGATTTATAACCTGAAAACATTATTAAATTAACAGCCGGCAAGTTGTTATTATGAGAGTTGATAATTGCGAATAATTAAATGAATGCTGAAAATTGTTATGAAAGCTATCAAACTTACCATCAGTTCCTATCAAAAAGCTTTTTTCATTAGGGTTTCGCTCTTTTCCTTCTCTGTCGGCAACCCCTCGTCTCCCAAAAAATATCCTTCCTTTTTTCAAGCTTTCCCGGTCTTTCATTTTTCTTTTGCTTTTATTTCATTGTCTTTTCTTTTCTCTCCCAATCTATCTAGAAGTTTTTATATGTAAATGAATTTCTGCAACTGATCTTGGGTGAACATGGAGATCAATTCGACTATTCGTCTAGTGGACAGTTATCAAAAAAGATGTTCGTGACTTGGCTCCACAAATTATTCAAGATTAGGCCGCTCTCCTTTCCTAATTTTGGGGGTTTCACTCTCTTGATTTATATTTAGTTTTAGATCCGGATGTTCCTTACAATATTTTATTCGTGTTCTTTCAATATATTGATGTAAGTGTCTCTACACAACAATGGTGATGAGAATGTTGAACCTAGATACGTACTACATATGATTGCAAATAAAGTGGAGATCTAGTTGCTTGCTCATCCCTTAATCTAGACATTTACGGTGACAAATCTGCTCTTAAAAGGATCCAACTGGAAACTACGCTTTATTATTGGCATTCTCGCATTTGCTTCGTTTGGCAGTTATTTGGAATTTGCTAAACTTGAAAGCTTTTTACACGGCTGTTGACTGTTGCTTTCAGAAATAAATGAAATCTTTCATTGTTTAAAAAAAAATTGCAATTTATCAAATATAGGTTTTTAGCCAATAAGATTTATAAAAGTTTACTTTTACGCATAATTTATCCACCAAACTATAGAATCTTCCTCATTTGAAATCCACCCCCCATTTGAGCAAAAGAAAATTATTGCATAAATATAATATTTGTACCGAACTGAATCTGAATTGTTGATATTTCATATATATAATATTCATATGCGATCGCATATGAATTCCATATGAATTGTATTAGATATGTGCTGAATTATATTTTATTTGAATACATGTATTAAGTTCGCTTAATAATCCCTTCTCATTTAACTTTTTTTTTTGTGACCCGGGAACCGCCGTACAGCCAGCAGCCAGTGGCATAAACCCAGGGCGACCCGCATGGACCCACCTTCCATGGGCCGCAGGTGAGTCGCGCAATGGGGGCGAGAAGTTTCAAACCCCTTCCCTACCAGTTGATGGGCGAGGTGCGAACCATCTCATCCACCGTGAGGTGGGTCGTTTAACTTATTATTTTTTTTATCTCTTATAAATAGAGAAATCTTGCATGGACTTAGGTCAATGAATTGAGATTCATCTTGATCTTTGATCATATGGTTGACATGATCAGACCATTTGGATCTGAGTCGAGCAAGTATTTGTCCCAAAATAAGGGTGAGCATATCAAACCGAATCACCTGGACCAAATTGAACCAACGGGTTTGGGTGGTTCCTAGGGGTGGCGGTTCAATTTGATTCATGATTCCATTTTTATAGAATTTGTGATTTTTAGTTTGGTTCTCAATTTCAAAGGGAGCCAGGCCAAAAGACTATATATATATATTTTAATTTCTTAAAAACAATGACAAATCCTAAAATAGTAACAAGTTGAGTGCTTTTTGGAGAAAAGATTTACCTTCAAACTTTCAAAATTTAAAGAAAGAATCGCCAAATGACAGATTTCATTAAATTAGACTAATCGCTAATTTAGTTTCCCATTCCAAGACTGTCCAGTTCAATCCTCGATCTTCACTACATTTGGCAATTATGATAAAATTTGGGATAAGATATGATTTACCCAATTTTACGTTTGGTGCTCACTTAGGACGGGATAAAGTCAAATATAAGGGGGATATAGACATAATAAAATTATCCCATGGGGGAGATGGGATAAAGGTGGATAGAATTTCTAATATCTATACTAGAAAATTATTCCTCTCGAATAACAAACTTATTAAATTAATAAAATTGAAATTATATTTCAATATAAATAATATTTGAATTATAATTAAGAAATTACAAATAAAAAAGAAAATTTCATTTTTAATTAATCCTATTTTAATTTATATATTCAACTTTAATTTTATCTTATAATAAACATTGAATCTATAAATTAAATATTTATATTTATTATATATTTTAGATATTTTTGTATTTTATGTATGTTAGCATAGTTTACTATTTGATAAAATTTTATTAAAGAATGATGAAAAGGGAAAAAAAGAAATAATAAAAAAATAATATAAAAAGAGGAAAAATAAAATAAAAATAAATTAAGGAATAATGTTAGGAGAAATTTTCACTAGCTCCGTTTATGAACATTTATATTTAATTATAATGATATGCTATTTATATAAAAAAAAATATACATAATATGATATAATATATCTGAATTTAATATTATAATTCATCAAATAATGAAAATAATATAAACAAAATCATAGAATTTCATATCCTATTCTATCTCGATTAAAAACTCCAGACAGCCAAATGTGGCCATTGAGAACCGATCCTCTCAATCCGGACATTCTCGAGTAGGACCGGACAAAATTGGGAACGGATTACCTGCTCGAAAGATCCGCAGCACGTCGTCGTCACGGATAGAAGCCCGAAGAAGATAACGCTCGGTTCTGACGTTGGGCCCCACCGCCATTTGTCGATCGGGGAGAAAGCCACACGCAATCCCGTAAACTTTCCCGCTCGAGAATCTTAGGGCAGGCTCCTTTTCTCGAGAAAATCCTCACTCCTCCTCCGCTCGCTTTCCCGGGCCATGGTCACATGACCCCAACCACCGTCGTCCGCCTCCTCAGCGACCTTCCGCTCCGACCATGACGTTCCTCGGCGGCGCCATCCGCCGGCGGCTGCTGTCCCTCCTCGAGCCGTGGCTGCGGGAGCCGCCGGAGCTCGAGGTGAGCGTCGGGATCGCGCGGTCCCGGGCCGTCGCCAGGGGCCTCCGCCTCGACGCCTCCGCCCTGAACGAGCTCCTCGGCGGCTGCTCCTACAGCTTCGCCTTCAAGGAAGTCGCGGTCGAGGAGCTGACGTTCCACTTCTCGGCTTGGTCGGGCAGGGCGTTCGCGATCGACGTGCGAGGCGTCCGCGTGACGCTGTCGGCCGGGTTAGTCTCTTACTCTCGGGATCAGTGTAGATGATAATGCGGTTCCGTTCGTGTCCGCTCGACGGTGGACTGCCGGTCCGGCTTGTTGCTGATCGTTGCGTCACCTGATTTCTGCTGTTCGTTGACTTGTTTTTATGTTGTTTTGGCGAAAGCGAGTCGGAAGAGAGACGCAGAAGTGGCGTGGATGGGTCGAGCGACTCGACTTTGGATGACTTGGAGAAGACGCTTTGTGAAATTGATCCTGAGGTAATGTTCTTTGTTCATTTGGATGGACTGAATTCCCAAAAAAATCTAGAAATTTTCTGTCTGTAGTACATGCAAATGTCATTGACATGATAATACGCCAATCTAGTATCTACTGCCGCCATAGCGGTTGCGCTAGCAGACCTTTGTTCAAGCCAACTACAGCAGGAATGTGTATGCCGTAACGTAATGTCCAGAAGCTTCCTCTAATAGCATGATGAAGAATATTATCTTTCCAAATATGGATGACATATTATAATATGGTCAATCTATATAGGTAGTCCCATAATATGATGAATATTATTCAATTTGTAATACTTTTCGGTCTGCATTTCAATCAGGTTGGACAGTAATGAATATAATTAATTATAGTCATTTGTTTGAACCACGGATGTGCAACAGTGAGATCTTCCTACTGGAAGTCAGATATACTTTTTTATTTTATTTTATTTTATATGCTTACCTGATTAAGGTCTTGATATTCACGATAATTTCAGGGTGCTGCTTTGCATGATGCTCTGAAAAAAATATTCAGTGCCATCACTACGACAAGTAGGATCAAAATGTCGATGTTAAACCTCATATTGGCGCACTGTCAGCTTGGCATACATGATGTATGTCTTCAAGTGCAGTTTCCCATCATTAGTGACGCTGTATCGTGTTCCTTGGGAATGAAAGAATTCGTTGCAGTCTCTCATACTCATGAGCAAGGAAGTTTTGTTCGGGGCCTTGTTGGTTCTATCTTCACACCTTTGAAAGAGGGCTCTTTTACCATCAATTGCAGTAACTTTGAGATTGGGTTGAAGAGGAATGATCTTTCTAATAATGTTTTCACCTGTGAAGCTCTGTCTATATGTGCTAATTTGAATAAACTTCATGTGGTTCACCTCCGTCTTTGCATTCCAAAGTTAACTCTCTCTTTTTCTCCAGTTGATATTTCCTTTTTATTAGCGTTTAGTAAAGCATTTGCTACAAAGTTGATGCATCGTAGAGATGGTAAGCAACTCTGGAAACTGGCTGCTAGCAGAATCAGGAAAGGAAATTTTGCTCCAACTTTGTCTTTGCATAGGTTAATTAGTGTTCTCACTCTGTGGCTGCGTTGTATACGGGTCTATGAGCATCTATTGTTGTTACTAGGATATCCTGATACTGATTTATTAAAGGAATCATTGCAAAAGATGTCTATGGATGTAAAGTATAGGAGTAATGTACAGCAGCTCTGGCTAGAGATCTCAGACATTGAGAAAGAGCTTCCACCTTATGCTATAGCTCAAGCCAGGAGAGTGGTCCGATGTAGAATGTCAAAAGAGAAAACAGGGCAGAATGCTTTTGCAGAATCCTTTTTCACCCGCCGCTTTCAGAAGATACGTATAGTTCTTGCTTTTGTTTGGAAAGTGGTCTGTAGAGTGCTTCAAAGGGCCATGCTCCTTGTTTTACCAAGGAAAATGCCACTGCGAGAACCAAAGAGCACTACGTGTTCTGATACTTGTACAAGGAAGTGCTTTATATTCGGCATCGACAAAGTTGTAATTACTGTTTGGCAAATAAATCAAGTTCATGGTTCTCTTTCTGAAATGATGGTATCACATACTGCGATTCCTGACTCAAGTTTTCTCTCATTCAATTTATTGGTTGCTGCACTCTCATGGAAGTATGTTGAAGATATCTTTCAGCATTCTTCATTCATATACTGTGGAAAAGTGAGCATATCAGCCATACCTGGGGCAGATGTTCCTGCAAGGGGAGAGACTTCAAATTATGATAAGCGCCGCCGAAATAGGCATCGTGATGGGAGCCCTACTAGTGAGAAAATCATTCTTTGGAGTGAGCCAGCACAAATTAGTGCCTCTTCAGAAGCTAGTGAAGCCAAGATCGCTGGTCTAGCATCTGGTGACAGCACTAAGTTTCTGCAGAAATGTCTGCAAGAGATGTGGTTGAGTTGGCAGACCAATCATGGAAAGTCTGAAGAAAGTGCCATGGATCCTCATGAAAATCCTTTCCTTTTAAGCGAGGTCAGCAGCTTTTTGGCTTATCCAGGACATGAAAATAGAATTTCTGGATTTTGGAAATACAATTTGGCAGTTGGAAAGTTGAATTTATACTTGGATCACTCATCAGTAGTCTCGGTGGCTTTGCTTCTGAGGCATACACAGCTTGCTCTTTTCTGCGGAGAGGATGGTAGGGAAACTGAACTTCCTTATCATCCAAGTAACTCTTTGAGTCAACCAAATGGCAATTGGGATGGTGCATATAGAAAATTTTCTGGTCACATGAAGAAGTTGTTGCTAAAAATGCTTCCTGAGCAGCATGTTCAGGTTGGAGCATTCATTACTGGCCCCAATGTTCATGTTTCATTCAGAAAGGGCAACTCAAGGGTGGGTGATGACTCATTGAGGCACGCATTGAGTCAGAACCAGTATCACCTAGACATTGAGATTTGTGATATTGAGTTCGCTCTTTGTCCTAGTTCAGAATCTGATAAATCACTCAGATGCCAAGAACATGGTGCTGTTGAATCAGAGTGTGCTTTGATGATGGAGTCCCAAAATATTCATCTTCCAACAGTGGAACATGAGAGACTTGTGTCCTGCACGTATCTTTCGCAGCATCTGTTTTTCAGGGTTAATGGTTTAAATGCCTATGTAGAAAAATCGACAGAGAAGAAACGAAGCCACGCTTTTGTACTGAATCCACTAAATTTTCAGCTATCATCTTCTGGGTATGGATATGGTTTCTGCACTTTTTGTTCATATTTTGTCTCTGCTATATTTGTATTGGGAGATCTCTTGAGAGATGCCTTGCTGAGTGAATCTAACTTTCCCTTAAAAGAAAGGAAAAAAATTGAGGGAACAACTTGCTACTCTATCTACTGATGTATTTAGGCACTCATTTTGATAAATTTTGATCAGTGAGTGATTTCACTTTTAAAAGAGAGCATCCAGATTGCGTGTTCAGACTATCAACTGCCACCGGTTCTTTATGTGGTCTTTCTTTTCCGGAAAGTTGTTACATTTTCATTGCGGTTTATTTTGGTGTTGATGACTTATGATCTTACTTGTTTTAAGTTTGGCTTGTTTGATGTTGCAATTGCTGATTGCTTTTCTAGCCATTGCTATGCCAGATGACCTTCCAAACCTCCAAACCCGAGTCACATCGAGCTATTTTTTCAAAAGAATATTTTCTCTTGATGTAGCTCAAATATTGAACGTTTAGCAATGGTATCTGGTTTATAGTGGATGCTGTATCTATTTAAATCTATTTGATATTTAAAGTTTGGTCCAATGACCGAACATCAGCACTCTCTACACTACTCAGTTAAATATTGAGTTGCCATACCACATTCAGAATCTCCTCCGTGAGTGCAGTTCCTTCACTTCCCAAAACTTGAGTGTGGCAATGAGATCTGAAAAGAATAGAGACCCAACATTAGTGTTAACAACCACCATCAACATCCTGATTCAAGCAGAATGAGTTCTACCAGCGGTCTGCACTTCACAAAAACCACAGCCACACTCACTTGCGTGGGTCTGTACATGTGCCTTTCCAACCTCAGCAGTTCTAACAGCAATATTCCCTGCCTTCCATTGATCACAACATCGTTGGTGAATCAGACTACTTGTGGAGAAGCAAAACAGAGAACAGGTTTTGTTGATTTTGGCACATGTCAGCCTTGACGTTCTCTCTGGTGTCACCATCATGATTCATAGAAGAGCGCCACTTGAGAGTAGATATGAAGGGAGGAATCACATGGTTGATTGATTTAGACTTTCTTTTCTGGTGCTTTAAGACCTTGGTTAGTTTTCTGGAGGACAAAATGATAAATTTTAGTGGAAGCAGATTTTGTCACGTGGTTACTCTGTGATGGCAGATTTTGTCACGTGGTAGGGGTGGGGTTTTTTTTTTTTTTTTAGGGGGGGGTGTTGGAAGAACATTTCATTGAATACTGGCAAGTATCTCTGGTTAAGTGCTCAATATATTGCCACAGATGGAATCACATCTGCTGTGACATTCTGATCCTAGTCTTCTTGTCACTTGCATCTTCAGCCACTGGGTTTGAATGATATCTTGGAAGAATTTCTATGAACTTCTGACCTTCATCCTCATTTTTGGGCGAGATTTTGGTTGGACCTTTATCCACAGTTCCTTTAGAAGAAGTCTTTCCCTTGTATTAAACAGAGGAGGACTAGTTCCTAAAGATTAATTTTGAAATTCATCCGTGAATGTCTAGAACCCCAATCTGTAATGGGTTGATCTGACAGAAGTAAAACATAGTGAGTTCGCTTAGTGCATTGCAAATATTCCTTAGGCCTTGGACAAATACATTTTACCATCTTCACGGGGTAATGCACGATAGATATTTCAGCATGAAGTAGCAGAGCGACCGTTCTGTTCAATTTTGTCATTATCATATTTTTCTTCTTCTTCTGCAGTTTTGGAGTTTAGTTATGTGTTTCAAAGATGTACATAAATACTCTCATTTTTTTCCTCATTCGTGACAAGGTTACAACTACAACAAAACACTGCAGTGAACATTGAAAGGCGATAATCTTTTCCAAATCGATAGCAAGTCAACAGAACTGGAAAAAGGTTCTGATAAGTGGCTATTTTCTTCTGGAAATGTTTGTTTTGCAGGGAATACTTTCATTTATTTAGCAGAACTGTCATTACTCTCTCTGCGGCTTTGTGTGGGATGGCTTCTGGATTTCTGGCAACAGCATACATGGACGAGTTGTATGTTCTCTCTCAGGTGATTCTGATCCTCGGAGATCTATCTCTTATTCACAGCATATGCATGCACACGTTGTCTGCCGATGTTTCCCTATGATTCTGTGAATCCTTGACTTCCTTTCAGGTGACATAGTAAAAATTGAGACCATTCGAGTTGAGATGCGTGTAAAACAAATTTGAAGCAAGAAAATTTGTGTTTGGTTGATTGGAGCCTGTTTTGTTTGGACCGACTGATTTGCTTCTTTGGAAGCTGATGTGTCTCGATAAATCTGTCTTTGAATATGTTCTTTGTATATAATTAGGCTTTTCATGTCTGTTTATGTCAAGAGCAGCCTAATTGCAAATTACAAGTGATCTTTGTTATTCATGGACTTTAGAGACAAGCCCCTCTCACTGAGGCCTCAATAGTAGTCATTAATTACGCTAAATGACTGGATTATGGATGCTTAAGAACATAGGACTAAAGATTGGGAGCCAGAGAAAATGACTGAGTGTGGCTGGTTAACTTCTTACCTAGGGCTGGAGATTGGGAGCTTGAAGCTTTGTTGAAATCTTTTGAGTTTTATGTTAGCTGTGAGTGATGATGATAGGCTATGTGAATTTGCTGCTCCACGGAACTTTTTCTGTCCAATCCTGTTATTTCGATCTCTTTATAACTCCGTTGCAATTACAATAAAGCACATCTTCCTGTGGAAATCTTCACTTGGAAAGCTGCTTGGAGACATAATCTTAACTTTGGGATAATCTTCAGAAGAGAGGAAAAATACTGGCTAATAGGTTTTTTTGTGCTAGACTGAAGAAGAGAGTGGGAATCACTTACTTTTACATTGTAGCTGGACCAGAAACATTTGCACTATAGGGCTAAGTTTGGTGAGCTCAGGCACAGTGCAACACGAACTTTGAACTTGGAGAGGGACTATCAGCTCGTGCAGCAGATTAGTGAGATGATTCCTCTCCCTGTTTTTGGCTTACTCAAAGAGACAGGAACAAAACGACGTTTCGAGAAGTCAAATCCTCTTGATATTCTTTTAGGGATAATGGGCGATACGCTTTTCACTTTTGGTATAGCAGGAAACTTCAATTTCATTCATCTAGTTTGTTGGAAATGTTAGAAAGAGTCCTTGGTCCCTAATTTTGTGTATAGGTGGCTTCTTTCTGAAGCTGTATTGTGTAGGGATGGTACTAAAACAGAAAAATTTGTTGAAAGGAATTGATTATTAGCTAAAATTAGTCTTCACAATACTTGAACTGACAGCTCCATATCCGTGCAATATTTTTTGAAAGTCAGGCCAAAGCTTAGCACTTTTATCAAGGAAGAATTCGTTTCTCAGACCTTGCAAATTTAATGACTTGCCTATGTGTTGCATGCATCTGTTTACAAATTAGTAAATTTCCGAGTAAAAAGCTTTAAAACCTTTTTAAAAAAATTATTTAATGGAAGAGGCCCATCTTTTTAATCCATTTTGGTGGAATTATGGGAAATACTAGACATTACATTTATAGATAACTCATAACTGGCAATTATCGATTTTTTGTAAGTCTCTCTAATTGACAAACTACCTCATTAAATGGGTAAAATTTATGTAAGAAGGTTTAACTTTTTCTTTTGAAAATTTCATGACTATCTCATCATTAAACTTCCTTAATTGAGTGGACACTGTTATAGGGGGGAGGAACAAGCTTCTCTCTCTCACATCCACATATAAAACTTTCTTCTTATATGTTAATTTAGCTTGGTGTCTAGGAATTTTGTGATAATATTGTTAGTGAGTACTCCTAGGACACTTGTGAAGCATATTCATGCTTTGATTTTCAAACTAAAGCACCACATCAGAAACTATAAACTTTCTTGATTTGGTTATTTAACAAGTGCCCTAAGGGGACTCGTTCACCAAATCCTTTATATTTGAAAACTTTTTTCTCATTGGAAGAGATCTAAGGAAGCTGGTTGTTTTGGCATCACATCATTACAACCCTAAGCTTCAGATCTTTGTTGATACAGATGGGATCTTCCTTGATGCCCTTTTACTGCAGTCTTTTGTTTTTTTCCCGCAATACTTAAAGAAGCTTTGATGTCTGTGACCTTCGTAATCAAACATCTTTTAGCCCTCAGAGTGGCGTTCCTTCTTAAGAGTGTTTTTTGGCCCTTTGCAAATATGAGATGCAGTTGGTAAAAAGGGGTGGAGGAAGACAGAAAAAGGACTTGGAAGGAGATGGTAATGAAAAGATGTGGAGTTTTTAGATCTTTTAGAATACTTGATACAGAATCTAGCGGACTAGTTTACAATGATCCCCATTTCTAGCATTTCATTTTTGTATTTAGTGAAAGTCCTGTTAGAAGTTTCCAGTGTAGGATCCCCTTTGATGCTTTAACTTAAGCTCGCCTCACAGTAGAAGGCTTTCTGTGTTCAGTCAATCCACTCAGATTGAATCGGTCCCTTCATGTAGCTGGCCCAGTTTAGTGGGATAAGGCTTAGTTTGTTGTCCTTGTTGTTTCCTTTCGGTCTGTTCTCATGAGTTGAGTTCCTTGATTCATTTTTAACTTCAGCATTCCATCCCCTGGTGCTTCATGTTGGACGTCTTGAGACTGTCTACTCAAAATTTGCCATCAACCATTCTTCTAGGCCATTTAGGTAGAGATATTCATATGTCTACGAATGCTTGAGTTCTTTCTTGTTTGATAGGTTATCATGTTTGGCTTTTCATGGTCCTCTATTTTTTCTTTTTCAAGTATTCTAATGGGTTTTTACTGTTGATATGTCTTATTACTCTTTTCTGGATGTTCATTTCTTATCATTTATTAACTGATGTTCTTTCTCTTTATGTTCTAACTTTATGATAGTTGAAGATAAATGTTATGTACCTTGATTTGTTACTCTATTAGATAACTAGAATAGCTGTGGCATTCAACACAACAAATGTTTCTTGCAATTGAAATATCATAAGGGGCATGGTGACAGGGTGATGGGCATAGGATTGATTGTGTATTTGAGTGTTTCATGCAATGAAGGTTGAGTATTTTGGACCTCCATACGGATTTTGTTAGCTTCCAACGAGAGTGCATTTCCCTCTTCAATCGTTTGGCATATACTTGAATTCTTGAGAATAAATGCAGTATGTATTTGTCCTTTTGGGTCTCTAGATAGGCAAAAGATATACATATATATATTTCCACTAAAGAAAGTCATAATTTCCTAGGCGATTGTTTTACATTGACATGATACTACTATTTCAAGTTGTTCTTATACCTGTGTTGTTCCTCCCCCTTGTCCCCTTCAAAGTTGATCGTCACCATTAGTACTTCTAAACAACAAAAATTTCACTTCTGCTCCTCTCTTTTCATTTGTAGGTTAAATTGGGTTTCAATATAGTGAATTCTCTATGCATTTGTTCATCTAATCGTTTTTTTTTTTGGGTCAGGTTGTTGTAGATTTATTATCTGGAATTTCTTATACTTTATCCACTGCTTCTGCTCTGCCTCTTCAAGAGCTTCAACAGTTTATGAGGCAAGATCTGGGGGCTGATGGACGTAATTTTTATAAGAATAGTATAAAAGAATCAGCTTCAGTAAATAAATGTGTGTTATACATGCTTAGAAGCACCTTCCAGTTCAACTCCATGGATTTATTCATTCTGAAATCAAGAATATGCTATAGTATGGATAATCTTAGAACAACTTTTGATGCTATGAAGCTGGATGAACATACTACCTCTGATTCTGGCATCCGGATTCTTACCAAGCAAATATTTTTGGAGTTATTGTGTGAAGAAGGGAAAATGGAAGTTCTTCTCAATCTATCAGGGGTACATTTGGTCATTTTCAGGCATAACAGCCAAACAGAAACCACCATTGATGTCTCTCAGTTAAGGAATATGGTCCTACAGTCTGTTGATTGCTTATATGAAGCAGGTCTTTCGAACTTGCTGTTTACTTCATTGTTGAGTTCTCCCTGTGAAGACATAGTGAGCAATGAACTTCTTTCCATCTATGGAGACGGCTGGTCGACGATATCAAGGAATTTATCATTGATGGCTGAGTCGAGAAGATTAAGTCTGCGGTCATTTAGTCTTATTGAGAATTTGAAATCTCCTTTGCATTCCATTGCTCCTGAACCAGGTCACTCGGTAGTCATAAATATTCAAGTTAGTCAAATTTGGATGGGAAAATCCTCAATGAAGTGTTTCCTTCTTGGGGAACACAAGATGAGCGAGCTACTTTTTTCATTATCTATTGGGGGAACTTTTCAGAGAGTTTCATGTAAAATGCAGGTGCTAATTCACTTATTAGATAAATTCTGCCTCCTTTTGATGCCTCTAGTATCTGCTCTCTTTCTGGTAACTTAATGTGTCAAAAAGAAAAAAAAAATCAATTTTTTTATTCATCATCTTGAAAAACAAATTTTCTTTAATGCTTGGAAATGTTCTTTCTCATCCCCCTTTCATTCATGTTCATATGTAAGCTTCAGCCATACTCTGTCCAGAATGTAATTTATGATGGTAATGAGCAGGGTGGTCTTCTGGTGATTGAAACAACAGCTTTGGTTGTGTTCCTTGGTTATTATACTTCCTTTGTACATCATGTGGAAGATGTATTGCTTGGTGTCCAATCACATTATAAGAACATCGGAAAAAGTGAGCTGGGTGGAGACATTGTAACTTCTAATGAAAACAACATCATGGATAGTGATGAAGTCGTGTTCCATGCGTCAGCACGAACAAGATTGGCACTTCTGGAGCTGGAAGCCTTTTGCTTTGACATATCTCAGTTATCCTTTGTTCTTGCGGCTGAAGACAAATCTGGTATTTTCATCCTTTTGTTGCTCACTATCCCTTAGTCATGACACAGGTACATAATACTATAGTCATGTGATGCAGGTGTTATTCGGGAACTTGTGATTGAGGTTGATATAGGTTCGAACCTGGTAACAGAAAATATGAGAAAAGAACTTGTATTTGACTTCTCTCGTTTGTCAGTCCTTTCCCTAGTTCATGATCAAAATGTCGATGGTGAGAATTATGTCCCTCATTTTCCTTCTCTTTCAAGACAAATGTCATCCGGAAATCCTACCATAAAATATGGAGGTGAAGATGGTATTGCTTCAGTTGAAAATGCCACCTTGTCAGAAGACGTTCCATCTTCAAGTCATTCTGTTGCACATAACTCCTCAATGAGGGTCTTCCATTCAAGAGATAAGAAGTTCATTTTGAAGCATTTTGGTGCTTTGATACATGTGGAGAAGGCCTACTGTGGTCCTGGGGACTTAAATTATGCTTTGGTTGGTCGTGGTTCAATTTCAGGTTTTGACATGAACATTTCGTTGTCTGAAATACAGGTAAGTAATTAATTTTCATCAGATCTGTTTGTGCTCCAAAAGTTGCATTTCGAGCTGTTTAATTTTTAGAAGGAAAAAGATCTCAATATACTTAAGCTCTCTTATCTGTATGTCATTCCTACTTATCAGTGACTGGCTGTTTGATCTAATGGGATTTCTCTAATGCTCTAATGCAAGGTATGAACTCCAAATTCCAGATTCCCCTCCTCCCAAAAAGAATGTATTAGGCTAAATCTAGTAGTCATTGGAAAGATGTGGAAAATAACCGGTCCAATTTGAAGGCATTGGTTTTTTCAGTTTTAGAATTAGATTGTAAGTGGCAAGGAATCAAGTTCTATAGAAATCTTTCTTAGAAAGTTTTAGAAGGAAAGTGTAGATATGCTTTTTCAATGTGTTACATTAAACAATGATGAAAGGCAGACTGCTATCAGAAAATGGACTGAGGAAATTCTTGTCCGATCCAGTGTGTGTTGACTGTCATCTGCTGGAATGTGTGCTGCATGTCCTAAATCTGTTCTGTCACATAAATTCCGCTTTAGTTTTGGTTAATTTTTGCTAGTGACATGACAATTTCATAAAGCTAGCCATTTGTATTATAATGCATCAGCTTTCTTTTATTTGGAAGTATCACTCTGTTGCTGCCTTTGATTAGTTTTCATCCCCATCAGATTTTCTTATCGGTTGTTGGGGCCTTGCCTGGAGCAGCAACCAAGGGGACCACTGCTGGGTTACAATTGAGGCATTGGTCCAACAACCAGGGAGTGGATGAAATTTTTGAGAAAATCATACCAGATGGTAATTTGATTAGATGGTTCGGACTTCATATTGCAATGTTTTGATGATTAACTAGAAAGATCTACTATTATACAGGAGCAATTGTTGCTATTCAAGACATCGATGAACACATGTATTTCACCATTGAAGGTGAAACAACTAAGTGCAAATTAGTTGGTTCTATTCATTATTCTCTTGTCAGAGAACGGGCTCTTTTCAAAGTATGTGATATTTATCTTTTGAAGCTTTCATTGCAATTTTTGGTCTTGAGCTAGAGTTGTTTCACTGAAACAGAAAAAAAGTGTTCCATTAAGTCATCACGTACATTGGTATACAAAAAATGCTTTGGAAATTTTTTATGCATGGAAAATAGCAGTAATCATTTGGATCTAAAAGTATCTCCCTCTTACTCTTCAAAGAACATGATTTATCCAATTGGTGTATCTGCTTCTTTTGGTGCATTAGCTTTTCCCTGTTATCGATGCTAAGGTAACTGAAGTACCTATTCTTAACTCACATAGGTCAAGTACCACAGTCAAAGGAGGTGGAGGTCCTCTATACTGTGGTTCTCTTTAACATCACTGCACGTGAAGGATGAGACTGGGAACCCAGTCCAATTAGCTTATCGTCAAGGTTCCGGTTTTGTTGAAGTCTCCAGTAGTAATAATGGTAGCTGGGCACTTTGGAGAGCAGATCCCTGTAAGTCTGACAATTTTGAGGTTGATATTGAGAGGGAGCCTTACAATCAGTTGGTCAAACATACCTTTTACCTGGTAAACAAAAAAAATGACAGTCCCATTGCCTTTGTCAATGGGGTTCCTGAGTTTGTGGGAAAACCAGGAAATCCATTCAAGTTTAAAGTGCTTCAAGATACTGCTCCAACTGATGTCTCGGGGAGGGATCTGCATGACAATAAACACGTGCCTGAAAAGAGGAAATCTAGGCAGGGAGTACTTGTTCCTAGTATTGATGTTAAAGTTGACAAGGTTTCTGTGACAATTGTCCATGAACTTTTGGGCACAGTGGATAGTATTCCTCTCCTTCGAGGTCACATTGTTGATACCAAGGTCATTGTGCAAAGTCTGCCTGTTAAAGTCAGAATTATGTGCACATTTACAGCTTTGCTAGACTATTTTGATGCGCAGAAGAATGCATGGTAATTGTTTATGATGAAAATTTCTCTCTCTGTGCGTGCACACATGCAAGTTTGTCTATGCATGTCTGTAGTCTGTGCTTTTCCCTAAGTTCGTTTTATATGGTGTAGGAGAGAGTTTATGCACCCTGTTGAAGTATGTGTATACTACCGTTCTAGATTACAGATTCATGGATCGGATATTCTGAAGCATGGACTTCCCATCTCATTATTCTGCAAGATAAAAGAGGTTGTCAAGCATGATATCTTAATTGAAATTCTTTTTTGCAACGTACCACGGCATGCATCTGAAAGTCTGTATTTTCCTTGTTCACAGTTGGATTTGTCTTTAACTGAGCTCTCGTTGGATGTACTTCTCTTTGTGGTCGGAGAATTGAATATAGGCGGCCCATACACCGTTAGAACTTCCTTGGTTCTATCCAACCTCTGCAAGGTTTTTTCCTGTTTAAGCTAATATAAGTGACTAGGTGTTTCTTTGAAACAATTCACTCTGCTTCTTTACATTTGCAGATAATAATATGCATGCTTATTCGCCACAATTTGTGTATCTCAATTCTCAAGATATGGTATCATCTCATGCACCAACTGGAACACCTAAATGTGGGTGATGTGCATTGTTATTGGAGCATAAAACTGCTGCTACTGCTGTCGGTTAACAAAAACTTTTTCCAGAGGTGGAAGGAATAGTTCATTTTATGTGCATGATGGACCAGTATAAAACTTATTAACTTTCTGGTATAGAGTACAGTGGCATACAACATGAAGTTAGTATACTTGTCCAAATATGTCCTCTCATGGAAGTGGAATGCATAATATACTACATCGTATCCAATCATTTAGCCTCTCTCTCTCTCTCTCTCCCTCTCTCTATCTAATAAACTTTTTCACTCGCAACAGACTCACTTATCGTTAGTAATTAGGGGTAAAAATTTGACATGGTGTAATTTATTTTAGTCTGTCACAATAGTGATGCATGTTTTATTTGATACAAGAAAGGAACTGTAGATAAAATAAATTAAATTGCACTAAGTAATTATTTTGGATTGTCAATAATTTATTGGGAATATGTAATGCGATGTTAGCCAACTCATGCAATTTTTAATCCCTGGATTTGCTGATACACAAGTGAATTGTAGAGGAACTTGATTTCTGCATCCTTTTCTTTAAAATAAACATCCTGCAAGAATTCTATTGTAAATAAATTGAATTACAATAGTTGAAGTGATCTGAAAGCTGAAGCCAGTGGATTCTGAATCTTCGGAGTCATGCCTCACATATGAGATGCTTGAATCAAGTACCTAATCTAGGGATGAAATCTAAAAGTTAGTTTTTTTTGCTGTCTAAATAGATGGTCACTATAGTATTTGCATGCTTTGCCATGCACCAGGTGACAAAACCATCTAGGCTGAATTTCTATTTCCTGATATTCGCATGAGAACTTGTCCATACATGCATATGCTGATCAAATCTCCCTAATGTGCCTGATTTTATTGATTTGCTAAGACTGTTCAGATATAGTTGATCTGCATATGATGTTTATCATCCCTTCATATTACAACCAACCCCCCCCTCCCCCCAAAAAACAAAATGTTCTTGTGGAGTATCACATGCGCTATACAAATGAACCCGTAAAAGTTTTTTTTTTTTTTTTTTTTTGGTAAAGATGAACCCGTAAAAGTTGATCTCTTAATGTCTGAATAATTCCAGGTGGAAAACCAGACAGGTGCTAATGTTCTTTGTCAGTTCTATGGCAACCAGTCTTTAAAGATAGCTGGGAAGCAGTGTGCTTCTGTATACTTGAGGTGAGGTACATACTCTCTTATCCAGAGTCTGGGAATTTACTGTAGGATCTTCCTATGATCTTCTCTAAATGGTTTCTTGGTCTGACAATCTTAGCTTATAGTTTTTAAAAATTTTGACAAATGCATGGAGGATAACCATGAAGCAATGCTGTCACTTCTTACCAACATATTAATGTTTTTCTCCTGGTAGTCTTGATGAACTATCATTCATCTACTGCGGCATTAATTCCCAGCTAGTACATGAGTACTGGAAGATCAATTATGCTGGGAAAACGACTTATTAATCCCAATCTTAAGAACCATATGTGGATGCTGGCTAGGGTACAATACCATCACAAATCCATACTTAAAGCTATGATTGATGGAAGCTGTAACTGAGTTGTATTGTCAGTCATATACATGAGAAGATCGCATGTTCATGACCCCTAAAGAATGTACGAGTTGGAATGGAATAACTCTAGAATGAAAATCAGACTCCACGCGAAATAAACTGGGGTAGAACCTGACTTTGATGCTGTCTAGGATGTCCAATGGGAGACAATGTCAATATAAGGTCCGTATAGGTCCCCTAAACAAGCAAAGTGGGATTTACTTTAGCATTAAGAGGGAATAACCATTTTAAGAGGAAGTTCGGAATTCCAATGCTAATGTAGAAGCCTATTCTCACTTGAACAATTGCGTGAAAATGGCGTAAGAAATATCAGTTTTGTACCGTGTGAACCATAAAAAAAATTCATTTTAAATGAATGAGTGGCAGCATAAGCAAGAATTATTTTGTGACTAATTCAAAGGCCTTCAGAAGGTAGCATCTGTGATAGGGGGAGGGCTGAGGCAAAGATTTTGGCCTTGTATGCTTAATGCCAGTGTATGTCTCTGATAATTCTTAATCCCATGCGATTGAATTTGATTCCTTTAGGAATACTGACTACTTAACCAACCTCATCACATAATTATAAGTAAATTAGATGATTTAAAAGCTCCAAAAAGCACACGATCAAGCATTTGACTCAAAAAGTGCCAAAATTTCTTAGAATGGGAAGTTCTTCCTTTAGAATGAAGTTATTTTACTTGTGCTCTAAACTTTCTCAAGTACTAGTAGAATCAAGATGAATACATCATAAATAGATTAGATGATTTGGAAGCTCCAAAGAGTGCAAGATCAAGCATGTGACCCAAAAAGAGCCAAACTTTCTTGGAATGGGAAGCTCTTTCTTTAGAATGAAGTTGTTGTGAAACAAGGTTCTTTAAAACATCCCTCGATTGAGGGATTAGTTGTCTGTATGGGACTTCTGCCATCTGCATGTTCCTTCTTCTCATATGGCTCATATTGACTCAGGTGAGGAGTTAATGGATGACCAAAATTTTCACAACATTATAGTCAACTCAATATGTAAATACTTATATTATAAGTCATCACTGTGCTCACTTGCACACATTAGGTTCCTATAGTGGCCTCATCCATTTCTTTATAACTGGATTAAGTTGTTTGAAGCATAGACAAGAACATTTTTCGTCATTGTTTCCTATGAAGTGTCAATTTCTCTGGGAGGTCCATTGACTCATATCCTCCTTAGGATTCCCAAGTTATATTTGACGTCATTCCACCCTTTTTGACTTGCTCTATTACCCTGAAGTCACTTTTTCTCACAAGAGCTCATTACAGTTGTCTTTTTTGCAAGTCAAAACCACCTTATTCAACTGTGTTCTTAGCTTCAGTTGGGGAGCTCTTTCAACTTTCATGGTTAACATCACTAGCTCACTTTCTTTCCTTTTTGTATATGTCTACATCTCAAACAAGCGTTCTCATTTCAGCTACACTCCATTTGAACATTCTTACACTTAATAACTGAAAATTTGGTACATTAGAACCTAGCTCTTTACAAAGTGCATAGAGTTGCCCTTGAGCTCAATTGACATCATGTCATCGCACAATACGATATGCATTTTCAATTTTTCACATATTCTATTATATAGACCCAAGGTATGATACTTGATTTGGCAAATCTTCTAATTTTCATCACCGCTTCATCGGTACGCTGCTCTTTACTTAACTTGGATGTCGTGTACCCTTTTTCCTAGCAATAGCATGCATTGGGAAAGGTCATCTTGCATGTGCCTGGTAAGTATGCTAAGTCAAGTGAATTGATAGTCTTAAACCTCATAGTCCTATCTTTTTTCCTTTTTGGCTGTCAAAAGTTTTGTGGGCTTATTGTTGTAGGACAATGTTCCAAAACCATAACATGTCCTTTGTGGCTTCATTATACATCTAAGGTGCAACTTGTATAAGTCCCTTTGTGGAAGGGTGTTCTTACTAGGATTTAATTTCCTAAGAATGAGCATGATTCCCCTGGCATCCATGTAATAAAGAATAAACCTATATTACAGAGTCATGCCTTGCTTTGTTGGTTTCGTGTTTTTTCTTATCCTTTTAAGAAGATAAATTTGGTGATTAATTGCACAGACAATGCTAAAGATGTTAAAGATTTTCTGGAGACGTTATTACCAAGTGTTGTGGCAAGATTTCACTGAGTGTTTGAATGAACTAGCTAGCTTCCTTTAGTTTTTCATGAGTAAGTATATTAAGGGCACTGAAGGAATGATCAAAAAAGAACCAAAGGGGTGCTTCCCAATTCCAACATACAAGTTGGGAGATGTTTGTGTTAAAGAGCTGCCACAATGTTTTAAAGCATGAAATGCCTAGAGGTTAGTAATCCTACAGTTAAAAGCAGGAAAATATTTTTCTTTTTCCCATTGAAAAGATAAAACTTGGAAATATCAGCACAATCAGTGGTTGAATAGATCAAGACATTCAATTTTAGGGAAAAATGCTCTAAGCCTTGATGGATTGTTGATATGTTTGACCACTGAAGGAGGTCTAGCTCGTTATGCTCCTTTCAGTCTGTGGTATGTGCCAAAGTTTGCAGCTTTGTGGCTGACAATAAGAGGCTTAAACATAGATAATAGATGAATTAGAGATGAAGAAAATAATATATGAAATTTAGTGGATACGGAATAATAGTATTATTGTGTCTGGGAGCATTTAGTTACCATGGTATTTATCTTATCTGAAGTTGCCTATCAAAATCATCCACTACATGCAAATATATGCATACGAGTCAATACAAGCATATAACGATAACATTGACACCATTTTTTGTGTACTTTTGGAAGATGCCTTAATGATCAAGATCCAGATTGTGCAGCTGTTGTTTCAGTCCAACTCGCTTTAGGTTCATATACAACTTCTTCCATACATCTTTCATACTTGGAAACTCAAGCAATTGCCTGGAGGACACGGATTGTGTCACCACAAGGTTGGCCATCAAAATCTTCTTTTCTTACAGAATCATATATAGTCGAATCTCTTGTTTTGCAAATTCTAGCTTTTGATTGTCTACGTGTCACTCATCATGAATAATTAAATCTCTTGTTCGAGAGGAATTAGTAGTGTTGTTGCTGTATCGGTTAGCTAGTACAAGTGTGGTGTTGTGGCTGGAGCTTTGACCAGGGACTGGGAGTTTGCTGGTTCAAGTCCCTGGACCAGTTGAACCTGGTCAATGCCTGTATAGTCCAGTTTAAAAAAAAAAAAAAAAAAATCTATTCAACTGCAAGTTCCTAAATTTGGATTGGACATACAAACTAGCTTTCTTTGAGCATTGTTTATATAATTTGTAACTATATCTCATTGATTAATTTTTGATATGTGAATTAGCAAAATGACCAAACTAATTATCTTACAGTTCACTGGACTTGTAGGACAATGGACTTATCCCAATAAATAGTAGATCTCTTTGAACCATGGTCAAGTCAAATTAGCTTATGAAATTGCTGAAGAGTATGGGCGACAAAATCTACTAACTCATTAAATTCCGCATACTGTGATGGCAACCATGGAGTGCTTGAAGCTCTATCGGTCGAGGCTTTGACTCTAGGGCCTTAGGCCTTATCTTACTCTCAACGAAAAGTTATTATAGTTTAGTCCCAAACCCAGTGTTCAACATCTTATGGTACATACTCTTTGCATTAGACTCACTAGAATTAGAATAAAAAAGGGGCAGAATGTGGTTTTACATTTTCTTAAGAAAGCAGACTGGTAGATGGCTACATGCAAGATTATGGTTAGTTTATCAATAAAGTTTACTTGGCAGACATTTTATTGCACCCAATAATATGTATGTCTCCAAGAACTTTACAAATCATTAATCAGTAGTTATCATTCTCATTGTTTACCAGTACAGACCTAAACAGTGATTCAGATAATTAACTTATTGATGTGCTTATATCAGCAGAAGAAGGAGAACATACAAGTATAATTAAGTGCCAAAAGGTTTTATAAATTTCGAATAAATTGGTAAAGAGAAGTGACATCAATTTGTTAATGTTGAAATGGAGGTGGGTCATGCTTATTAAATTGGAATTGTTTATCTGAACTTATTGTAAAATAAAGTTGAGCAGGTATACTAATTTCCGCTGTTTGGAGATTAATGCAATTTGCCCTGTTCTGTTAATTAGTTAAGTTGACTTGTGAGGGCAGTACGCACTTTTTTTTTTTTTTTTTTCTAGAAAATGAAAGAACTGAGGTCCAGGTGTTCTTACGGTTGCTCATTGCAATGTGAATGTCCCACCTTTCCTAAGAAAATATCTTGTTTGAAGGGGAAATTGGAAAAAAGACAATTTTGTAGGGGACCTCGTTGTCTTACTTCAAAGTATTGAAGTTGGATTTCAGGAGCTCACCTTGATAATGCTGCATATCCAAATTTCTACAGAGTAATAAATTGATAAGATAAATGTATAAATTCTACTGGTGAAATAGCATTTGTTTCTTGGCTGTGAATTGCTTTTTGTGTATGCTTAGATTAACATATAGATGAGGTCACATGACATAGCATTTTTTTCTTGGCTGTGAATTGCTCTGTGTATGCTAAGATTAACATATAGATGAGGTTCAAATGACAACTTTTTAGGCATATATAATTTTGTTAAGAAAGTTATTGTCCTTGCTGACAAGTGTTTACGGCCTAAAGTTCATTTTGTATCATTCTTCTCTATAACCTTTGAACAGATTCCAGGACATATCCAGGACCATATATCATACTTGACGTTGTCCGTAAATTTGAGGTGATCACCAGAGCAGTCCTCATGCATTTTACTTTGCTTCTGAAAAATAGTCAAGCCTCTGTAACTTTGTTCTAGTCAATGTTCTGTTTGCTTGTAGGATGGCTTATCAATTGTGGTTTCTCCTTTAACAAGAATACAAAATGAAACTGACTTCTCCCTGGAGCTTCGATTTCAAAGGCCCGAACAGGAGAGAGATGGATCTGCATTGGTTTTGCTGAAGAAGGGGGAGACGATGGATGATTCTACTGCAATGTTTGATGCAACAGAGATGTCTGGGGGATCTAAAAAAGTGATAACATCGTTGAGTTTAGGTATGGTTTACTTACTCTAAATTTCTGAATTGATTTAAACCTCACTTTTTTCTACTTTAGGGCGTGCTTGTTTAAATAACATTCGTTAAATTCCTGGTTCCATTCTCATTTGAGAAATAGAAAATGTGTTTGGTGTGGACATGGTGATAGTTTTGACTTAAAAACCTGGTTTGAAAACCTTTGAAGGCTTTTTGGATAATTTTGTTGGATCATTCCTGACTGTTTTTAAAAGTTTAAATTGATAGATGAAGGTAACGTCTGTACATTTGTAAACTCCCCATCATGTGTGGACTGAGATTTTTGCCTAAAACTGAAGCGTGGATATATGTAATTGGGGATGCAAATAAAGGGTCTAATAAAATTGAACTTAGGATCTCCTGCTTTGTTACCACATATAACTTTGCGGGACCGTTGCCAAATGTTGAAAAAGGTTAAGAAGTGTTGATATCGAAACGTGTGAAAAGAAATAAAAGTAGTTTTTCAGTATTTCTTCTTCATCAGAAACAAGGTCATGCTGCCGAATGTAATCATGGATAAAGAATCTTAGCATCAATTAAAACTGCCAGACATTGCCTCAATTGAGGATGGTCAAGACCCATTGAGATTCATCCATCAGCAAAGCTTCTGGGAAGCCAAAAGCTTGAAAATTTGTTTGATCCCCCTTTCTTTTTGGTCGAAGGCTTAATTTCTTTTCGTTTACTTAAGCAGCAAGTGAAGCCACTCCTTTCTCCTTTTCTCTTAATGATGAAGAACTATTTTGAAAGCCCAGTGGAAGGTCAACAGTATGAAAATGGAGTATGTTCTGTAGATTTTGGCCAAAAATAATGTGTTTTCCAGTTAAGGAACTTTTTTTCGCAGATACAATTTCCATGGAGATACAAAATTTTGCAGTTGATAAAGTTTAAGGAAAATATGTGTCTTGTGAAAATAACACAAACTAGCGTGTTTTACCATTCCATTTCAATAGAGAGTTCTCATTTTCACATACCAAACACATTTCAATAAAATTGAAAGATGGAAAACTGTTTCACTTTTTTTTTTTTAGGTAAGGGAAAACTGTTTCACTTTTGTTTTCATTTTCAGTTAAAATAAAAACTGAACATTTCCATGAACCCAATGGGTCAGAAGGCATTTAGTTTCCTACTTGTTTCTCTCATTCTGATCCTTCTCCATTCTATTAAATATATTAATTGCCTCATCTGAGTCAATGAATATGTTTAAAGCTATATTATTTACTAAGTGGATCCTTTACTATGTTGTTTTGACTGCAGTGTTTTTAGCATCACAACAAGTCATATTTTGATATCGAATATTTAGCTTTGAGGACTTGTGTGAATCTTACAGTGAGCAGAACATAGCCTCAGCTGTTTGCATAGACAGCAAACTAAATCCTATTACCACACTTGTATAGATCCTCTCAAGCCTTGTCCCCTGTGACATATCCTTTTGTCTTTTTGATTTGTATATTTGCCAAAGACCCCGCCTTGTCCTCTAGGATGGATCATTTGTTTCTTCACATGTCTAAACAACCTAAATTGATTTCTCATCTTATTTTCGGTAAGGAACCATGCTGATTTTCTTTAGATATGTGATATCTAGCCCTCATCATTTTCTGTGGAAAGTACCAGAAACCCTACTGACCTTTTGCACCTATTCCATGTTGCAGCCTCTATTTCTAAAACTACTGTCTGGCATCTTTGGTCAAAATACAAAGCATAAATGACCAAATAGACCCTCCTTCAAAAAACCCCCAAAAAACCATAATTCCTGACGGGGTCAAAAACCATTACACCCAAACCCTAATATGTTTTAGGATTTGCGAAGAATATGAGCATTGCATAAATCTGTATATAGATTCTTCTCATGCTACTTGATCTTCGATGCATGGTCATTTTACAGTAGGCTACTAGAGGTTTTCCTTTGATGAATTGATTATTTAAAAAAGTGATCATCCAGCATTTGGCTAAGTGTTGGTATTGTGTATGCACCTTAGTATATTTTCTGTTACCACCTTATGTTATCATCTCTCCTCTCCCTTTCTTTGTTGAAAACTCTTATTCTTCAACCTCTGGAGTGTTCTGTCAATCATTTATTAATTGTTTAGTATCGTTGTTAAAATTATACATGTTGGAGCTAGAAATCTCTCTCTCTCTCTCTCTCTCTCTCTCTCTCTCTCTCTCTCTCTCTCTCTCTCGTATTTTTGTAAAGTTCATGCATTTTATTTTATTTTCATTTGTTTGTTTCAATTTGCAGGAAACTTCTTATTTTCTTTCAGACCAGAAATTGAAGGTCTTTTGAATCCTGAAGGGTCACCATCGGTGGAATGGTCAGATAATATTGAGGGTGGCAAAGCTAAACATCTCTCTGGAGTTTTTGATATATTGAGTTTTAGAGTGCGGAGGGCCTTCTCCAGTGGTTCAATAAAGTATTCCTTTAGCACAGCATGTTGTATAGTCAAATTGAATGGCTCAAATGTCACGAAGCTACATTTTCTGATTCAAAGCCATAGAAGAAGTGTGCCTGTTCAACAGCCGGATGAGTTTAAAGCCAAGACCTCTGGAAGTTCACATCTTACTTTACAAGTGCAAAGAGACATTGTTCTTCTCCCAACTGTCCAAGTTTCCAACTTATTGGGGTCAGATATAGATGTGTTTTTGACCTATACAGGTAAAGGCAGAAACAATTTTTTGTGCAGATGGATTTATCAGATACGCTAAATTTGAGTTCAATTCAGATTCAGGTGAATGTGTTGGACGCCACTTTGGGAATCAGGCAATCTTAGCCTGCGGTTCCACGGTCAATTTTTATGCTGATCCTTCTGAAGTATATTTCAACATAACTCTGACTGCATTTGGTTGGTGTTGCAACCCACTGAAAAGCAGCGACTGGGTGAAGAAATTACTTAAGCAAAAAAATCACAGCAGGTTCTTGGACATTGATTTGGATTTTGATGGTGGAAAGTACTTTGCATCTTTGAGATTGTCTCGTGGACACAGGGGAATGTTAGAGGTTTGCAAATAGATCTTCAACCTTCTGTTTTTTGAGCTGTTAGCCATAGATATTCAATTTTCTGGTTTTGGTACCACTAGCCTACCATGCTAAACAGTCAGTTCTCCAAGCAGGATCCTATGAAACTAACAATAGTGCACTTATGCAGGCTGTTATTTTCACACCACATTCCCTGAAGAATGAGACAGACTTTTGCCTATACATTTATGGACTTAAACAGAAACCTCTATGTAGGTAATTGCTGTAGCTCAGACAACTAATGAGCCCATCTTTATTGTCTCCTACATCGAGTTTGACTATTTCAAATTTCTTCCAGGGAAGAAGCAAGGAAGGTTGGTTTCAAAATTTCTCCTGACAGCGGACTAATTTTGCCTCCAAAGACAAGCGCATCGTGGTATTCCAAGTAAGATGGGCTATTAAATAGATCTTTTGATTGTTCTGATGCCTTCACATGTATCTGAATTGATGCTGTTGTTAGGTCTAGCAAGATTAGGGTAACATTGTTGGAACTTGATTCGCATGAGGCACTGTTGGATTTAGATGCTCTATCAGGCCTTTCAGAAGTAGGGGTGGAAATCGAGGCAGGGAATAAGGTTAAATATTTCGCAAAGTTTGGGGTACTTGTGCAGCCAACTTTGGGTAAAGTGGATGTTCCTGCTCGATTAATAACACTTGTCCCACGGTTTGTAGTAATGAATGATTCTCAGGAAAACATCATCGTGCGCCAATGCTATTTGCAGGTCTGTTCTGAATCTTTACCACTTTCTGTTCACATGCTTGTCTGATTATCTAACTTGCCTTAACACTTTTTTGCATGAAGGATGACATGGCAGGCATAATTACTGTTAAGAGCAAGGAAAGAGCAATGTTGCAGCTGCGTAATGGAATCAGTGAAAGACGTGAATTCACTTTGTTTGAAAACTTCATTAGAAAGCATCGAAATATTAACGATGATTCTATGACATATGTCCAGTTCCATTTGAATGACCCTGAATTTGGGTGGTCCGGACCTATTTGTGTAGCTTCTCTTGGATGCTTTTTTCTGAAGTTTAGAAGACAAGCAAATCAAGTGCCTGCGACAGACAACACTCCACAGTACGCTAATGTCCATGTGATAGAAGAAAGTTCTTCACTCGTTTTGCAGTTTTATAGACCTCCAATTGTGAGAATGCCTTACAGGATTGAAAATCATTTGCGTGATTCTTTGCTCACTTACTATCAGAAGGTTGGGCAGTCAACTTAAACTTTTTCTTGGTCACGAGCTGTATTTTTATCACGGAAAGTGTGATATATTTGAATTTAATTTCAATGATTTGGAACTTTTGCAGGAAACCTCAGAGCCTGAGGTTCTTCAACCTGAACACAGCATTGATTATGTCTGGGATGATTTGACCCTTCCACATAGACTCATTGTGCAGATAAATGGTAACTACTTTCTTTTCCTTGTTGGTATTCCAAAAATTGCCTGAAGTCAGAATGGTAGAGAAGAAACAAGCTTTAGAAGATGGTGGAGATTTTAATTAGTTGTCATCACATAAGAGCAGCTCATGCTGCATGCATGATATTTGATATATGAATGTCTGATGCCAATGATAAAAATAAGTCGGGTACCTTACTAGATCTAGAGTAGCTAAGATTAGTGCTAATAATTAAAGAAAAGGAGCTTTCTAATGCCAGGCATGAGAAAATACTTGCTCATGCTGATACTAGCTCTAGCTATTTCCCAACAATTTCTTGCATTATCCACTGTGAAAAATTTCAGAGACAGATCTATAATTAGTGCTGTATAGTGCCTACTTGCAAGCAACATCTACGTGGTCATGGACATCTATCGGTTTACTAAGCAAAAAATTATCATATACATCATTAGACTGACTAAGCTGGATTTATTATATTTAAACCATGGAATTTTCCCCCACCAGAGAATTTTCTACTTCTGCTCTATGCAGTAAGAAGTTGGTAGAACCTGATTACTTGCTGAACTATGTATTGTGTGGACAAAGAAAAGAACATAACGGAAGAGTCATCGACAACTTGGAATGTGCGTGTTGCCACAAGAGGCCATTGAAACTGTTTTACAAACACTAAGCTGTCTGGGACCTTGGAAATGTGATGCATTTGAGTCTGCTGGTTGTACTCTCTTTGTTCAAAGATGGTATCAATCTTCTTAGCGGCTGTCTTCTGATGAGTACATGAACGTCCGACCAAAAGCTTAATGTTGAGTGGAGGAAGAATAAAGGGATATAAAGCTAGTCAAACCTTGTAAACAAGCGATGTGGAATATACTTTAATACCACACTGCTTCTCATATGCAAATCAGACAAAGAACATGTGAAATTGGCAGATGGGAATTAGACAAACAAATATCACCTGCAAAATGAAATACTAATTGGGACACGAAGAATTAAGACCTGACTCTTATACTATGTTAGAATGTCCAACCCAAAAGCTTGAGCTATTGGGTGGAGGAAAACTACATGTGCATAAGGCCCAGTTAAATTTCATAAACATGCGATGTGCAAATATAATCTAACATGTATAAGTTCTCATGATCGTCGCATCTAAATTGTGTAAAGCTAAATATTTGGTGGCTTACTTGTATGCAATGTGAATTTAATTCCTTAGAACCTCTTACAACAATGATGATGGATGATGACAACTGAGCCTTGTCCCAAATACTGGGGCTTGCTTACCTTTTAGTACATAAATATTAGCGGCAATTGAGTTACTTTTATTTTGATTTGAGAGTGAATAGCTTGTGTGTTGCATAATAGACATGACGGAGACATGACGGAGATTGCACCAATGCAAATACATGCATGATGAATGGGATATGCTTGGAATCCAATGCAGTATATCAAGCCATTTGACGCTCTCTAGTTGAGAAACTGGAAATTCATGGTATCCAATAAGTTTGAGTTGCATTAATGACTTTTTCATTTGCTTTGTAGGTTTGCATCAAATACGTGAAATTAACTTGGATAAAGTTCGGGAGTGGAAGCCTTTCATTAAGGTCCAGAAGTATGAAAGGCTGTCATCTCGTTTACTTCACGACAAGAAATCACAAGATGATAAAAGTAAGTACGGAGGTTACAAGGACATGGTCAAGATTGGATATGAAGTATATGCAGATGGTTCTACCAGAGTTCTACGTGTTTGTGAGGCATCAAACAGTCAGAAGGGATATTTGCAATTCTATTCACGCGAGAAGATACGATTGAGAGTTCCTTGTTTCACGATCCATGTGCTTGAAACAAAGGTCTGAGATTTAAATCCCTATACAAATTGATTGACCAGGTTATCTCAAAGTAATGGGTGCTATTTTGTGATTCCTTAGGCCCTTTTGCCTGATATCCCTTAGGCAAACTCTGAAGTGGGATTAATGAGTCATCTCTAGTGTACTAAATTCTTTTATAGAAAAAGAAAAGGATTTTTTTTTTTTTTTGCTCTTTACAGAATAACAAAACAGGGTAAAATATACTTTTATGAATGTACTATTAATGACCCATTCTCTACTGGCTGTCAAATAGCTGGATTGATTTGATCTATGAATGAGCATTTTCTATATGATATTATTTTAATTCTCTTAGGAAATAATATTTGAAGGGGTTGAATTTGGTGCAATGTTAAGGCCTTAGGTCATAGGTACGGTCCCTGTGCGATGCAATAAGATATCAGATATGTATCTCTCTTCAAACATTTGTAAGGTTAGGAGGTTATATCTAAAGCAGGTCACATAGATTCTCCTACAGATCCTTTGGTTACTTATATATACCAAGCACTAGAAGTACACGGTTGAACTAAATAACTAGATCAAAATTTGGTGATTATTTCTCACCATTCTATGGTTTTCTTCATGTTGTCATCTTCTGGAGTGCATGCTATTTTATGATAGGTTGTGTTCTTAAGACTCTTTAACCTTTATAGAAGGTAATGTTCATCCTTAAGGTCCAGTATTATGTTATTGCAAGTTAAAAAGAAATGTCTGAGTTACTTTGAGCCTGCAAGCATTTTGAAGCTTGTGCTGGTTATTGCCCTATTAATCTCTTAGGAATAACTTATTAGACTCTCTTGGTCTTAGAGGAACTTTGCTGACTTGCCACAAGAAGAAAAAAGTTATTGACCTTTCTTTTGCTAAGATACCCGTGGTCTAAGAGGAGTCGTTATGAAACAGTGGTTAAGGCCATGTTAGAGTTTGTTAGTGTTAAATTATTACTCAGATTATAGAATCTTAAGTTGGAATAACCGTTCTTTATGCTTCACTGTTTAACAGTCACATCACTAAGCAAATTTGATAGTATTTCTTGAAACGACTTGTTTGCGAAGTAATCTGTGGTCACTAATACTGACTTCTTGTAAAATTGGGACAAGAAGAGAACTCCTATAAGACTATCAGAAACAATATATCCTGCTTGGTTCTAGATCAACCTGAAAAGAATGTTTCGCAATGTGATTGGTCTGGTCTTCCTCATGGTATTGGTAGTTCTGATTTTAGGCAACCAAACAGGACTATGGTTTCACTTTAAATTACTTCTGTTTGAGCGTGCTCATGCAAGGGGTATGGAAGTCTTGAAGTAACCACAGTGAACATAAATTGAAAAACCATCTTTTCAATGTTCTTCTTGAGGGTGTCCAAAGATCAGTAATTATTGACATATAGACCAGTAAATGGTTCTATTATGCACTTAAAGTGTGGTTACAAATTATTTTGACTGAGCTGTTAGAGCTCTGGCTGCAACTGCTTTTTCCTTCAGAAGTGACAATTTGGTTATTTGTTGTTGTGTATATTTGAAGGATGGAGGTGAGAGTGGAACGGCTGTTTGTACACCTGTTCTTAATGCAAGACTTGTGAAAATTAGCATGGATGCTGTGTTTACTGATCTTCATAGGTATATCCAGACCACTGTACAGGTAATATAACATTCTCATCAGTGTTTTCTCCCTTGCTACGATAATATCCACCAGGCTGTAGACACTGTCAGCTGATTCCTTTCCTTGTCAACACAGTCAGCAGATATGGAACCAAAGTGGTCAGGCGCACCCTTTGCGGCGATTCTTAGGAGACATCATGCAGGGTATGACGACACAGATGACTGCATGCTAAAATTTTTCCTCGTCCTGAGCTCCTCCACTTCAAACGTTAAACAAGTCAGATATTCATCCATCGTGCTGCAGGTAATACTTTCTCACAGCTACATTACTTTCCACTCACAGAACATTTTACCTATATGTCTTCTAATTTACAACAGTATATGCATAATTGAAATCATTTATGTATCTACTTCCTGAAGTATCTTGTTTGGCTTATGTTAGCAACTTTGCAGCATTCTGACATCACTGTGTTTGTATACAGCCAATTGATTTGAACATTGATGAGGAGACACTAATGAGAATTGCCCCTTTTTGGAGATCCTCTCTTAATGAATCAAAAAGTGCTTCTCAACAGTACTACTTTGATCATTTTGAAATCCACCCAATAAAGGTATCAGTCTTGTTTTTTAAATTAAATAGTCTAGCCTTAAAGCATCTGCATCTGCTTATAACGGTAGCTGCCTCTTTTGTACATCCATAGATTACTGCCAACTTTCTTCCTGGAGATTCATATTCAAGTTATGGTTCCAGTCAGGAGACTTTAAGATCGCTTATACACAGTGTGATAAAGGTGTGAGAACTTATCTTCCTGTAGTTTTTCATTTTACTCAACACATGTAAAGTGTTACAATGGGTTATATTTTTTAAGCTTTTATTCCTTACATATAATGTAGGTTCCTTCCATGAAAAATGTGGTTGTGGAGCTTAATGGTGTCTCGGTTACTCATGCCTTAATTACCATACGTGAATTGTGCATTAGATGTGCACAGCATTATTCATGGTGAGCCCCATCGTGCCCCTTACATTTGATCTTAATAGTTTCCCGAGTTGTAGCTTATAGATCATGCAGGTATGCTATGAGGGCTATCTACATAGCAAAAGGAAGCCCGCTACTTCCACCAGGTTTTGCATCAATGTTTGATGATTTGGCTTCATCATCCCTTGATGTCTTCTTTGATCCATCCCATGGTTTGATGAAGCTTCCAGGCCTCACATCAGGTGCTTCATTTTTACTTTCATTCCATCTGTCATTCTTTATCTGGATATTCCATTAGATCTATTACTGATGAAGATTTGAAGATTTCAAGCCTTCTTTAAGAGGATATGATTTTCTGGGAGGGAATCAGTCCAAAAGGGGTAAACGACCTAAAGTCACATAGGTAAAAGTTCTAAGACCCAAGTTATATGAAATTTTAAGTAATATGTGATATTATAAAGAAAAATAATGGCATAGAAGATTATTGTATCCCTCATTCGCAGGAGCTTGGTCGTGGTTGTTGATTGACATATGTTTGCTTCAGCTTGTGTCTTGTTAAGCTTGTAATGTTGCCTCTTCCCCTGTCATATAGAAAGTGATTGATGGACCATCTCAGCTTGCCCTCAGGGGTAACACTTGACTCTGCCTTCTGGTTTTCCTTGTGAGCCTGTACCTGACATGGCCTGGGCCTTGGATTAGCCCACTGCTACTGGGATTGGTTTTTGGTAATTAGGGTAGTTTTCCTGGCTCATCATCAATCAGTTGCTAAACACCTGGGGTTTGGATTAAATGCTGCAAATGGCATTGTTGTGCATACTTAGATTCTGGATGAGCTTGCCCGCCAGTTTTCCTCGGATCTTCCCATTCAATTTGATTAGTGAGGAGGATAATTTCTTCTCAGAATTTCAATTTGTGAAGCTGTGTCCTGAAATGTTCTAATTGATTCAGTTCCCTTAATCTGGTAAACATTTTTCACCATTACAAAAATTGCAGGAATGCTCATAGAATGTAGTTGCAAAGAATGAGCAGCAACGAATTGATTAATTTGCATTTGTAGATCAATTCTATTCATATTTCTAACTTTTTGGTGAACCGCAATGGTTTACTTCCTTTAGGAAACTGTTGCTGACTTTTTCAGTTGCTGTGTAATTTGCATTTTTAAATGGCATGTTGGTGAACTTCTTGAGCTGATTGACCACATGGTGCCCAAATGCCAGCTGTATTTATCTCCTTTAGGAGCCAAAGTTTCCCCGTGGTCTTATTGTTTCTAGGAAACCTTCTCCACAGATACCTTCAAATTGATAAGTAAAAGCATTGGTGGGAAAGGATTCTCAGGGACAAGGCGCTACTTTGGTGACTTAGGAAAGACTGTAAGCATTTACACTTATCTCCAAATTGAAGGTGTAATTTATCTATACTCACTGGATTTTTAATTGTGTGATGCTTCTTGCAGCTGAGAACAGCAGGATCAAATGTGCTATTTGCTGCGGTCACTGAAATATCAGATTCCATTCTTAGGGGAGCAGAAACAAGTGGATTTGATGGAATGGTACTATAATGTGAAGCATAATACCGACTTTTATTTTATTGCTGTGCTACAAATTTCCTGAGGTATGAGTAATCATCTTTGTCGGGACATTATGATGACATGACATCTATTTGTTGCTTTTCAGATTAAGGGTTTTCACCAAGGAATACTGAATCTGGCTATGGAGCCGTCAGTTTTGGGTAGCGCATTATTGGAAGGCGGCCCAGATAGAACAATAAAGCTTGATCAAAGTCCCGGGGTGGATGAGGTACACATCTTGGTCATTCATGGGGAGGGGCAGGGAGGGTGTATTAGTAGAGATAATTCCAGGACAGGTATTAGGGGGGTGTTAATCCATGTAAGAAGTTTCTTCTAGTAGATATAGCTAAAACCTTCAAAAAAAACCAAATTAGAGAAGGACTTAGTATGCTGTACCAACTACCAGCTAGTAGAGCCATCTCTATTTTCCTAACAAGCAAACTATCTTTCCTGCATCTGTAAGATGTCGGCTATAGCTGTAGTTATGGAAAGAGCTATTGTAGTGAGGAAATTTCTCTTACGAACATTAAGAGTTTTGCTCAAATGTGAATTTAGCTAGAAGTTGACAGAATCGATGTAGGAAAAGAGAAGATGGAAACTTCCTGGACTGCTTTTCCATCTACCTTTTCCCATTCTGTAGGAATGCTCCTTATGTATTGTTTGCTATTGCAAAATGACTGGTAGTGGTTATGTCAATTTTGCAGTTATATATAGAGGGATACCTGCAAGCTATGTTGGATACTATCTACAGACAAGAATATCTAAGAGTGAGAGTTATCGACAATCAGGTACGTGGAAAATGAAAGTTCCAGAATTTCATCGTTCTTGTCAGTTACGTATATTGGATGCTGAACACAAAAAGCATTTCTGTTTTTCATCCTTAATGGGAACTTTCCTTACAGTTATGCCAAGTATATCATGTTCTCAGACAAGCTCATTCATGCACATTATTTGCCTATTTTATTGAACTTTGACTATTCTATATTTGAAAGACTAATGTAAACCCTGCATCTCGGCATCGTTCCACTCATAATGATCTATCTCATCTTGAGGGTAAGTTTTTGGTGCCTTGATCTTGTGTAAAGTTGGTCTTTCCCCAATATACTTCTTATTCTTACCAAAAAAATAAAAATAAAAAAATAATGTAAACCCAAAATGCCTTTGTAATAAAGCTTTCAGAGTCTCGAAAGGTTTATTTGCATGGTGCACCTTCATTAAAATAGGAAGTAGAAATCATTTTTCCCTCTTACATTATATTTGGACCAATTGCTATGTCAGATGAGTGGCAACCAAAAGTTTGTTGGCTAAAGTGGTTTTCCCACTTATAGCACAGGATGCCTATATATACGGCTGCTTTATCTCGAGGATAGCACTCCCAGAGACTATTACCTCAGTGTTTGATAGTAGATATATGCGACTATTGGTTCTAGATGCTTTGAGTTGGCATTCATGTTTATGTATTTGTCCATAATTACAGGTTGTCCTAAAGAACCTGCCTCCTAGCAGCTCACTTGTAGAGGAGATCATGGACCGAGTGAGAGGGTTCCTTGTAAGCAAGGCGCTGTTAAAAGGAGATCCTTCCACTACTTCACGCCCTTTACGCCATCTCCGAGGACAAAGTGTAAGTTTTGGCATGCATTGATTTGTATATAATCTTTTTGAGAGTTCTGCATTTAGACATCTCCAGAAAAAAAGCTTCAGCTCAGAGAACTTAATTTCCAAAGAATTAGCCAATCGCCCAACCCAAATTGCAAGAACATTCGCTTTGCAATGCCTGCCCAATTTACATGGCACTATGACATCTGCAACTTAGGAAAACTAGTTGCCAGTACATTTTGAGTGTTCGGTCTCCTCCTTTGGCATGGTTCCACAAAAATAGTCTCCACCTTTAGCATGGCTCCAAGTCCATAGAATCGCTCGACTACTTTGTGGGCCAAACGTGTGTTCTGCAAATTTGAGAAGCAATTGCTCAGTTGGAGCAAAAGAAGGCCCAAATGACCGCGCAACGAGTTGGCTTGCTTAAATTGTTGGAGGTTCCATATTGTAGTTATATTTGTCGAATATAGATGAAATAAAGTTGACTCATTGCTTAGACCTCGGTGATCACTTTGTTATTTATCTGCAGCAATGGAAAATTGGACCAACGGTGTTGACATTGTGTGAGCACCTCTTCGTGAGCTTTGCAATCCGCGTGCTGAAAAACCAAGCCAGGAGACAGACGGCCAACATCAAGCTGAAAATGTTGAAACGACGTGATCAAGAAGACAATCTTCCCGCCAAAGACGCTGAGGAGCAGCTGAAGCCGAAGGTGCAGTTCACTTGGAGATGGGGCATAGGCAATTTTGTGGTGTCGGGAATTTTAGCCTATGTTGACGGTCGGCTTTGCCGGTGTATTCCAAATCCCATAGTTCGTAGGATTGTGAGCGGCTTTTTATTGAGTTTCCTCGACAAAGATGATACCAAATGAAGTGCTGAGTTGTGCGTGATGGACGCATGCTCAGCCGACATTTTCTTTGCAGATGATTAAGGCATATGTTGATTCCAAAAAATTGTAATAGCTTGCCTCAGGCCGCGTCCCATTCTCCAAATTATATGCGACGATCAAATCTCTCTCTCTCTCTCGGCTGCCGTCCATTGAATGTCGAAGTGTTTAGAACTTGTGCCCGATGACAATTAGTATGACCAACGCCTTTATCTCACTACATATCACCAACACCACAGCGTCACCATCGAGCGCGCACAGTTGTGTTTTTTTTTTTTTTTTTTTAGTGTGCACCGTTGTTACTAGCGCCATTTTAACACCACTGTTAGCAATACCACCACGACCTAGAAAGTATCGATACTCTTGGGGAGTCTTTGTATTGTGTTGAACATTTTGCAACATGTCTTTGATACTCGGCTAACAAATACTGAAAAATTCGACATCTGATCAATTCTCTCGACATTCTGACACACAAGTCGAAAATTTCAACATACGAGTTAGAAATTCTGACACGTAATTTAGATACATGTAAGGTTAATTTTAAAACATTTCAATAAATAATAGATCAAAATGTAAATATAGAAAAAATAATAAACAATAAAAATAATAAATTACGAAAGAAAAAAAAATCTAATGTTCTCTTCTTTTCTAACTTTCCATGATATATAACTCCAAGTTTATTTTTTCTTTCTTTTCTCTTCTAATATGCTCTGAGACACAAGTCTACTAGAATGTGGATTGTTTATATTTTTTCTTCAAGTTTTACAAATTATTAAATTGGAGTTTAATTTGTCAAATTGAAATAATGAAAATAATATTAACAAAAGGTGAATTAATTTTTTTAATGTAAATTCATTCCACGCTTTTTATTATTATTATTATTATTATTATTTGTAAATTTAAATCAAATTAATTTGATTAAAATAATCATAAAAATAATTTAATACGTCTCAGCATATCAAAATTCTCTATTTATTTTTTTTATAAACAAAGTATCAGCGTCTTTACCAAAAAAAAAAAAAAAAAAACAATGTATCAGCGTATCGTGTTGCGTGTCGATGTTAGTACTATTTACACCATGACAATCACCAACTCCGCCTACTTCCTCACCATCCAATGCCATCACAATGACCACCATGCTTAACTTCACTCATATCACCTCGAATTGCTATAGTTCACTGTTCTATCGCAAACCAAACCCACCTGAACAATAGTAATCCCCTTTGTTACACATCAACTGCTATTCTAATCATTCATTTGAACAGGGTGTCGAGTACATAACAAACAGCCGGATACAGTCAAATGCTGAAAAGGCAGGTATTCTGGCTTGATATGGTTATTAAACAACTTTAACATTTAAGAATTTGAAAAGAGGGGAACAGGGATGGTCAAGGAACAAGTATGACACAGCACGTCCGATCAAAAATCTCTCTGCTATGGCCTCAACACTTACGATAACTTCCAATAACCTATCATCACATGAGTTCTCCCTAGTTCTATTCCAACCAAAAAATACGAAAATACAAAATTGGAGCGCATATTCATTTCTTGCTTAACACACCGGAATTAGAAAGATACCGTAAGGCTTGGTTTGGGTTGTTCAAAACGGAGGATGACCTCGAAACCTGCATCTTCCTTTTCTTCAAGAACTCCAGGGAGCTCTGTAAGCACTGAGGAGGAGGTATCTCCTTTAAAATAATTGGTCCTGACCTGTGTAACGGAATTCAACAAATTTTATACAGCAACTTAAGAGGCAGCGCAATGCAGAAAGAAAGTTTGCCTGATAGATGAAGGTTTTACCCTGATCCTTTAACTTTCTTCTTTCGTGAAATAGGCTTGGTTTCAGCCCTTTCATCCTCTGAGTCTGACAAGAAAACTTGCCTGCAGATGAATGATATTCTAATAGGTCATACACAACGTCCAAAGATAGAGAACTTACAGTTAAAATTTAAGGAACATAAAGATATCATACTTCTCACGCGCAGCAAGCAGGTTGACAATCTCATTTGGAAGCATTCCTCTCCTTTCTGGAGACTCATTGCCATCCTCCTCAATTCCATTTTCTGCAATTTCTTGGCCATCCTTGGGCTTTTTAGAAGGTCGAGGTGTCTTCCTCTGAGCCCATAGTCTTCGGCGTTCTTTTCCTTCACGAGTAACTCTACGTGGAAAAAATCCATCATAGACGATGTGGTAAGTCTAAACATCCAGAGAAGAAAACGAAACCTAGTATATAGGCATATTTACTCGAATCACCACTCCTCTTTTAAGTAACTACAACACGTAGATGATTTTTCCAAGAGGAAACCAGTTCAAGACACATACAAGCGTTTCAAGTCACCATTTCCTCCAAGCATAGAACCATTGCGCAGTTTGTATCTAATGTGATCACTAATGTAAATTGAGGCATTTCAAGACATAGAAACCCCATTCATATCTTCAAAATAGAAAAAGCTAATATACGATATCTCTAATCCTCGTGCTAGAAATTCTGTGCCGCATGTACCTGGCCTTATTGTCTTTCTGGATCTTCCTTATCTCCTCATCCTGATGAAAGCCCTGGAAATAGAAAAAATGAAACAATGTCACATTGCTATTCGCAAATCAATTCAGCCCCAAATCAACCCAAAGAAATGGTCACCGTAAAGAAGTTCAAACCTGTTCAACCGTGAGCTCCTCCGGAGCATCGGAGTCATTCTCTTCCATCTCCGACATAAACCCCGAGAAAAGAAAAGAAAAAAAAAAAACCGACTCTCGCACAGGCTTCCTCTTGTCTCCCTTTAAATGAAAACAAGAATTTCTCCCAGACAAATGCCTCCTTGTCGTCACGATTCTGCAAGAATGGATTCAATCGGACTCGTCACCATAAAATAAAAAAAAATAAAAAAAGAGTCGAACTTTACATGGACAAGACCACCCCATGATCGAACAATGACGAGCAACACGCATCAGGACACCAATCTCGACGATTGACAAACTACAGCAATCGCAATTCAGGCTGAAAAGCTACTCCGATTACCTTTGTTTTTTTACTAATTAATCGGCAATTAATAAGAAGAAGATTGCATCGAGTACCTGACAATCACGAGGAGTTCGATGCTCGGAGATGAACGAGACGGCGATGATTCCGACGGATTCTCAAAGAGGCACCGGCCGGCATAGATTCTAGGGGTTAGGGTTTTCCTTCCTGGCTTCACCTCAGAACTTCAAGAGGGGCGAGCGCGGAGGGGAAACGCGCAGAAACGACGCCGTCGGCCGAGCCGATCGAGGCCTCTCGGCCCGCTAGGCCCGTTCAGGCCCACTAGGCCGGTGCGGGCTTGAACAAGCATTTTCCTGTTCGGGCTCGGGCCCTCCCACTTTGGGCCTGTCAGGCCCGCCCAACTCCATCCGTTTTATGTTTATGAAGAAAACCTCGTGCTTCTGTTTTCATGGGGAGCAACTAGCAAGCCAGCCGAGGCCTTATATATAGGCTTGGCACTCCACCCAGCTAGTCTCATGATCAGGTCTAGTTTTCTTCATTTTTTGGAACAACGTGTGATTGGGGTGCTTTGAAAAATGCAAAATGCGTGTAGTTTTAATGATTAAGTAATGAGAGAAACTAAGGGCAATATCCCTTATGCCTTCTTCTGACGAAAATCACATGTACCATCATAAACATAGAGAGAGAGAGAGAGAGAGAGAGAGATGGATGGATGGATGGATGTAGGGAGGTGTGTGACGGGGTGGCGATGGTCTACTCCCGAAAGCAAAGGTGATGAGGCGATGGAGGCCGATGGCTCGTCGCGCAAAGATGGTGTTGAAGACGGTTACACAAAGGTGACATAAGAGCATAGTTGGGGTGGCATTACAGCGCAATTGAGAACGAAGGATGAGATGAAAGAAAAAGGAGAGAACAAAACAAGATTTAAAAAAAAAAAAAAAATCGTAATGGAAGAGGGCTCCTTCAACGAGGATGTGAAAGCATCTAGCCTATCCGATTGGACATTGACAAAATCTATTAGTCAACTGTGAGTCAGCTTAGTGAAAGGATCCCCTCCTATCTAGGGGTCTCTTTTTTCCCTCTCATCTTCACACAACTTTCTTCTTTTAACCTCTATAGAAATGAGGGCTTGAGCTAGATTATTTATTTATTTGATTTTACGTTCTCTATTTCTTACTTTCCTCTAGTTTTGAGGAGTTTTTCTTTTCTAATCAAGTCTAGATTTAGAAGTTTCCCTCATTTTTGGGAAGATTTCTATAGCAGAGATTGAGGTTTTAATGTGTATGATTTAGGGTTTGGCTTCCCTAAGGTTTTATACACGATCAACCTTGTTATTTTAAATGGTAATAATGTTGAGAACACCAAATTTAGGCGCGCATTGCCAAAATGCAAATCCATAACAATAGATGGAGATTTTGGTGTGTGCTTATTACTAAAAACAAATAGTCACAAATTTATTCTTTTCTTTTTTCTTTTTTTTTGCTTGTGACCACTAACCTTGTTTCAATCATTCATTTTCTTATCTAGAATTTGTTTTGTTTTGGATTTATCTAGGATTTGTCTTAGTTTATGATCGGACTGCATTCTCTCCATTGTATATAAGTGGAAATGAATGAAATGTTTATCTAACACAAAAGAAAAAGGAAAAAGAAATTAAGGAAAGGATCACATTGAATTCAAATTAAAAAAATTTAAGATATTAAATTGAATAACAAATAATTCAGGGGGTCACATTCAATATTCCGTCAAAGTTCGGCGATAACCCATGACATGATTGCATTAGGAGAAACAAGGGTTCTAATCATCTTTTCAGTCGTTGTGCAGTCACGGACTATCCATAAATAGGCCACAAACCTAATCACGGACAGACACCACATGAAGCAAAAGACGTCCTTTAACGTTTGACGAGATGATTCTGTCTCAGCAATCATCATGACTAACACGAAACAGTCCAAACAATCTCTGCATTTGGCTTTCCGAACCCACGTCCACGCATCGTGTGTCACGCTTTCGCCCACCAGAAATTAAAAGTTTTCGATCGTCATAAGCAGAGTTGGTAGGCAAAATTGCCCCCCTTGTAACCATGAATTGGGGGAATGATCTCGATTTTGTCTCGCCATCTCATCTCCTCGTCTCCACGTTTTGCACACGGGCTGTGAACTGTGGGATTGATCTGGATTTCGTTCCACCATCTCATCTCCACGTCTCTACGTTTTGCACACAGGCTGTCAACATAGGAAGAACGCCAAGAGACCGAGCTTTATGGCCGAGACATCGCAAAGGAAAAAACACGACACTAAGACTTGGTCAAGGAACAAGACTAAGGTGGAACCCAGACCACAGGTCGGATGCAATCGGAGGCTCAAAGTCTTCGCCCAAACTATTGCAATGTTTGACCCTCAATTAATAAAATTGAAAAGTTTTTAGGATTAAAATCGTTACGGTATAGTAGATTTATGATTTTTCGGATAATATAATGTTTTATATAACAATCCACCCATGTCTTTGGTCTTGAAAAAAGGTACAAATTCGTCAACGGACGCGTAATGGGAGGGCAATCAATCAAAGGAGGTTGTGTGGCATCAATTTTAGAGAAAACGTGGCCATGCTTAGTTCCATTGCGTGGTCTTCGAGGAACTTTGAAAAGATTAGATCTTTGGTGGGCCTAGATTTTGAAAATGGGAAGGGGATGCGAATGATGATCCCATGAATTGCTCCTACTTTATTTTTCAAGATCTTCCCCTCTTCAAGGAGATACAGTTCCACGGAATTTGGACTGCATTTTCATGGTTGACTGGGGACTTGCAATGGACCGAGTCAAGTATGAAAGCGCAGGCCATTTCGACGAACATTGCTTACTGATTTCCTTGAAATTTCGTAAATTCCTTGAATCGCCACGCGATTCAGCATTCATATGTTTGGAAGATCTTCCGTATTAATTGGCTAATACATTTAGTAAATGGCGAATTTCAAGGAGTATAAGATAGGAAAGAAATCGAAGTCGTCGTCGATCCCCATTTAAGAAGAGGATTATGCCACTTTTATCCTAACAACAATAAAGAAAATGAAAATGTCATACAGATTATCAGTGATTACCGGCGTGTCTGCCTAACAATACAAAAAAAATCTAAGTTTGGTCACCGAGCTCAAACCTTGTCCAAAAGCTGGTGTCATGTACGTGATGCCGATTGAAATTGACTCTCGTATTTCTCATGGACCGACAAGTCAAAAACTGCTGCAATTTTCAACAAAAATATCTGTTTTTTTCCTAACAGCAGCCATGACGACGACAATAATAATAACAATAATTATAGTAACAGTAATAATAATGTCTGTAATTATATTAATTGACAGGGATGACACCGGCTTTGCATGTCTGTTGGCCATATCATTACCAAAAAGTTTGACCATGTTGTTCATTTTTCCTTGCACTCCTTGCCAACATAAATTATTCTGCTGAAAAATTGTCAAAGAATGCTGCTGGATCTAGTCGACCTTAGACAATTTTGTTTCTAGCTTCTTATCCCTTTTTTTTTTCCTTTCATTTTGTAAGAATAATTCTTTTGGATCAGTTTCGAGTTTGGCCTTTCCACATGCCTGTACAGTTTTCCTTCGCCGTCTTCGGCTTCAATTTCGCTCCTACCTAGATACCTCTAAGAGGCTTCGTTTCACATCTCTTCTAGAAGAAAGATTTTGAACTTCTTTTGCGTGTCCTAACAATGTTTGATATTCATATTCGAGCCAATGCCTTCTTTTCACCATGCGGCAAAATGAATTCAAATGTATGAGCTTATCTTTGATCTACAGAGGTGTATTCATACATCATTGTATCTAATTCTTGGTGATGAGCGTCGGTTTAATTAACCATATATTTGCTCGGTCATTTTTTTGAATATTCTTCGGACTTTTGAAAATGACGCGTTTACAAAACCTTATTAAAATTTTATTTTGTTTTTCTTCTTGCACATTACATGGGAAGGTATGATTTTCTTTTTTTCTTTTTGGTTTCTTTGAATGAATTCGAGAAACATCGATGGACAAAGGCTGCTTGCATGAACAATTCATTTTCTATCAATGCTAATCAAATATGTGACAATTTGAAAAGTCTTTTACATGGCATTGTTCTCAACATTATTTTGCAAAATTTTGAACCTGCCCACTTGCTTTGGAACTTCAGACGACTTCGTGTCAATGTGATGCATGGATCAAAAAAGATTAAAAGGCAAATACATTGGTCATAAAAGGTAAAATAGGATATTCAGATCTCAAAAACTTTTTGAATGAAAAAGAATACTTTATAGAATCTAAATTTCGATGAATTCATTGATCCATAACAAATAGGGAAGAATATTGCAAGATGTTTCGTTTTCAGAAATTACTACTTCAACTACCAAAATTAAAAAATGAATATATCAGTTATAAGGTTTAATCAATTTTCCTCCTTTTATTTTACTACCATATTGGTAATCAAAGTTAAGTTAACAGCCTACAAATTACTGGAAATATGATCTGATAGTACCTGATTTCACACACCCAATTCATTATATAACTGATTAAGTATAAGTCAATGATTTTAACACAAATGTGATAATAAACTATTTGGTCAAAACCACGTTTTCAATTTCATTTCACCAAAACAAACGTTGGAGAAGAAGACTCGAAAAAAGCAAAACAAAGTTTTCTTTTTCTTGTTCATAAGCAAAACAAATTGATTGGCTGGGAAAACAAATGCAACTCTTGTAGTCAACTTAAACCATTTTACTGTTTTTCTTTCAAAAGACCAAGTCTACGTTTAGTGTTCCAATTTTTTAATCAAGATAGGATTGGATGTGATAGAAAATAAAATCCAGAGAATTTTACTATATCATATTTACTGTTCGATAATTGACATATAAAGTCATATATATTCACATTATATTATATATTATTTGATATAAATGTCTATATGAATCACAAATTTAGAAACAAAAAAGGTAAAAATCTCTCGTAACACTCTTGTTTACTTTATTTATTTATTTATTTATTTATTTATTTCTTTCTTTCTTCCCCTCCCATCATTCTCTAATAAAATTTTATTAAATAGAAAATTGTGCTAATAAGATAGAATTAAATTCAAATATAAATAAAAATAAGATTAAATTAAAAAATATTTTTATTTTATTTTTTGTTATTTTGAATTTCTTATATTATAATTCAAATATTATTTATATTGAAATATAACTTTAATTTGATACTTTAAGAAATTTTTTGTTTGAAGAAAAAATTTCATATTATAGATATTAGAAATCTTATCCATTTTTATCCAACTTCCCTCATTAGATAATTTTATCATGTTTATATCTCATTTATATTCGACTTTATCCTACATTGAACATGCACCAAACGCAGGATAAATTTTATTCTATCTTGAATTTTATCATGACTACCAAATGTAGTTTTAAGGTTATAATCTCATATAATGGCTATAAACTTTAAAAGGTCAGTGAGTTACAAAAATAGAAGTTGATGAATAATGGAAGTTTGTAATTTGGGAAGAATCTAATCAATATTTCCATTTTTACCAATAATATTTAAAACTCACCAATATCATAGTTGGAAACTCACTGACCACCCCTACAAAGAAGAACTGAAATTAATTGTTTTAAAGTAGGTAGGTTCTGGCTTGGAACATATCCTATTATAACCAATTCCCAATTTTTGGATCTTGAAATTTGTATGGAGCCGATTCTAGAACTTATCCTGTTTTTTTTTTTTTTATCCGGTTTCAAGGTCCACCTAAGAACCCTTTTTTCCCCTTTTTTTGGTTCATTTTTAAAAGCAACATCATATAAGATCTTGAGTAATAAAACGATTCAAAGTAAAAGATCTACAACAACCCCTATCCGCCAAAAACAATAATTCATAAGATGAACATGTAGTCATATACAATTATAAACAATAAAAAGTTCAAACTCATAATATAAAATATAAATTATAAATCTCCATTTCCTATTCATCCAAAAAAAATTATGGGAAGAGGAAAGATTGGTGAGGAGATTCGAGAAAGGACGAATGAGTGCTGAGGTTAGAATTTAGGGGAAAAAGAAATTATGATTTTGGTTTTTTAGCTAAAAAAATCAATTTCAAAACCAATTGTAAAATAAGATAGTCCAGTCCGGTTCCTGAGTGGATATTTACTAGGAACTTGTCCTCAGACTGGTTCCCACGGGAATGAGTTCCTAGACCTATTTTTTAGGTGGTTCAATCCAATTTATGAGTAAAACCGATTTGGTTTCGCACCCTTACCTTTTCGCATTTCCCCAATATTCAAACTTAATGTTTCTAAAGTAATTTTGCTACGCCAAGCAATTACATATCAAGACCGTTGGACCCATATTGACTCTCACAAAAAATACAACCTAAGTTCTTATTTTCAATACCACCATTCTCCACGAGCTCTCGAGTTTGATTCAAGTTGTAAAAGAACTTCTGAACACCTCATGTTGCATTGGCTAGCTATGACACACTTCACATAAGGAGACTTTTTAGCAACTAATATCTTAATAGGGTTACAATGATAGATTTGTCAACTTGGACATTTTGGTCATGGATGGTGTGGAGTATTAATAACTCAAATCGAACATTCCATAAAAGGGCGTGAGATCATTATCTTTGATGTCCAAATGAAACCGCTAGAGTTGGGTATCTCTTTTCCCCCTAATCTTTAGCTTAAAAAAAGAGTTCCTACTTAGAAAAGAAGATTTTCACTTATTGATTTTGTACATCACATCAATTTTGTCGAATGAGATTTGAATAAGACAGCCATGTTAAATGTGGCTTGTCATATTCCTTCCCATTATATGATCCCAGATCCAATGCCAGCAAAAAAGGGGAATATAATGCTCCACACCCAAACAAAAACAATAGAAGAAGAAGGGAGGGCAAAAAGAAAAGTTTGTGTACGCGGTGTTTCTTCAACCTCCCCACCTCGGTCGAATCATGGAGGATCAAAAGATAGGTGGCGAGGCTGCTGTCCACGCACCACCTCCTCCACCTTTGTTTTTTTCTCCTCCCTCTCCCCGGTCAACCCATTTATAATTTCTCCAGCGCTCGCCCGTCGCTTTCAACACCCACCTTCACATTCACGCATTGCCCCTGCTCCACTCCCTCGTCGATGACCGAACCCTGTCGCTCACATGGACGATGATGTCCGTCTCGGACGTCTGTCCTTCTTCTTCTAGAAAAAGGTGGTTTTTTTAACGTTGGACTGCTCCAGGCTCTCGTGGGTGTGTCTTTGGAGAGAGAGAGAGAGAGAGAGAGAATCTTGTACTGAAGGCTTTTTCTTTTCTTGCTTTCCTTTCGGGTTTTTGAGCTTTTTGATCGAGCATGAGAAAGGGAGACCGAGCTGAGACCAGAGATTTCAAGAATTCAAATCTCAGATTTTTCAGATTTCAACCGCGGGGAGCAGCCAGCTACAAAGCTCCAGTCTTGAGCCTTTCCAATCTGAAGTAAGAAGCTTTAGAGGTATGTTCACAAAATCGTTCTCTTTTGCCTTATCTCTTTTGTTTTGAACAAGCTCAAGTTGACTGGTTCTATTTCCCTCCAAGATGGGAAATCATTCATTGCGTCCCTGATCGAATTAAAGGATAAAAATAGACACTCTCTCTCTCTCTCTCTCTCTCTCTCTCTCTCTCTCTGTGTTCTAGGAGCATTTATGGAGATAGATGGTTCCCAACGGTACAGAAGATTGAGCTTTTAATTTCTCGACAAATTGCAGCCATGTATCAACGGCTTTTGCTACGTCTTCCGTAGAAGATTCCTTGAATTTTCTCATCACTCTTTCGTGATCAAACAGTTCCCACCTTTTTGTTTTTTTATCTTTGGTTGCAGAAAGCTGATGATTACTCAAGATACCATCAACCCAGTTCAGCTCCAGTCCATTTCCAGTCGAGTATGGCTTTCCAACAAGCAATTCTTGCAATAATCACCACAGTCTCGATCATCTCTCTAGCAGAAGCTCGTAATCCCGCGAATTGCAACCGATCATGTGGAACTGGAACATCTGTCAAGCGTGTGAATTACCCATTTGGATTCTCCAGCGATTGCGAAATTCAGCTCGGCTGCGCTAACAACTCCGAGATCAGAGTCGAGGGCTTTCGAGTCCTGAACTTGACCACATATAGCATAATCGTCGACCTCCCAGCGAAATGCAACCGCCGAGTCGCATCAATTCACTCTCTTTTTGGCAAAAATTATGCACCCACTTGGACAAATGGATTTCTATTCCAGAAATGTGAAGAAGCCCATTTGAGTGGATGCCTCGTGCCGACAAGTTTTGTGAAAAACCGATTCCAGAACGAGACCTGCCGAGGAGAAAACATAACCTGTTACTCGAAAGAGAGTAAGGAGGGGGTTGATTTGATTGAGTATGGCAGTTTGAATCGGACGGGTTGTGAGTTTTTGTTCTCCTCCATTGCTGCTGTTGACTCGGAGAAGAACTCCTTCAAGTTTCAAGCTCTGGAGTTGGGATGGTGGCTCAATGGGTCATGTAATTGCACAAAAAATGCGACTTGCGTGAGAGTTTCTCTTGTTGATGGTGGTAAAGGGTTCAGATGTGAGTGTAATCATGGTTTTGAAGGTGATGGCTTCGTCCATGGTGAAGGTTGCCGGAGAGGTGAGTCAACAACTCATTGGAGCATGCATACATACATAGCCATTGTAGATAATACACCCTTTTTACTATTACAGAATACTTGCAAAGTAGGGTCATCTGGGACTGTGGTAATGCTAATTGTTATGTTTCTTGTTATTTTCTTCTCTTCAAACTCCAAAAGAGATTAAAAATTATTACATGATATGCTGATAGATTGCACGGGGCAAAAAAAGTTCAAATCGAGGGACCTATTCAGATGCATTGTAAATTGTCAAGTCTTAACTGCTAAGTTAGTTCATGTCTTTAAGTGTGAAAGACCCGAAAGTTGGCTGACCACGTGAAATCTCCCCTCTTGTTTATCAAACGGCCTTTTCTTTGTTTCATCTCTTGTTTTCTGCTTGGGGTCTAAGTTTCTTTTAACAAGGACAAATGGGAAGGCAGGAAAAAGAAAGATTCAACTGTCATCCAATAGGATACAGGGATGTCCTTTCTTTGGTCAATAAAAGGGCGAGATTGGTAAATAATAAAGAATGAGAATTGTCAATTAATCTAGATGATCTTTTTCTTTTCTACTTTTTTGAGTTTTCTTGTTAGGATGATTGTTCTCTTCTTTAATTTGAAAGCAGCCTCTGAATCTCTGAAGCTTCACTTTTGACTGGAACATGGGCTTTATTAGGGAAATGATTCTAAATCTTGGAGCTCTGACCTGTCTATATATTTGATCAACTTTTCCATTATGTGATTTTTGGGTTCTTTACATGATCGACATGATCAGCATTGACTTTGCATCTGCATTAACTAAGAACTGTGGGCAAGATAAAAGATGACTGCTAGATCATGGGGGCATAACTCAAGGATGTGAACGTGGTACTGCCTACTGGAAAAAAGATACTTCTTTTTTTTCCCTCAAATACATGGGGTGCAGGAGGTCACAAGACCAGACAAGAAGATCTACAATTTGAGCTGATCGATGGACCAACACTCTGCTATATGTTTATAGATGCGGAATGACCCTTTTTCCTATTATATGTCAGAAAACAGTCCATATATATATACATATTAAGGATTAGGCAGCATTGGCTGCAATTCCCTATATTTGCCATAACAAACAGTATGGCTTCCTGACTGAGGAAACCAGAGGAGCATTAGCTTATTAGAGTAAAAAGGGAAGGGAGAGAGAGTGATAAGGAGATTGGCACAGAATTAAAAATTTTGCTGACAAAGTAAACAGTTAAACCTTGAGTGGTTTCAGAGTAATCAGAGTAGTCACATTTTATTCCTTTCGGCCTAAGTTAAAAGAGCTTTTCATTTTCATCAAACATGATGAAGCAGTTAGCATGACTTGGCATATTATATCACTTGGTCAGTGGACTGGTCATTTCTGGCGAATCCTTTTCTTAAAATAAGAAACCAAGGAAACTCTACATTTGGCTCAATTCAATATTGGCTTCAGTTGCAAGCTTCTTCTAGACGTATACATGTTTTTTTATACTAATGTTGTGTGAAAAATATTGTCTAACTTGTACTCTTTCTTCAAAAGTGAAATTGATTTCTGGAATGATTAACATTGTCATTCTGCATTATGAAAGTGGAACGCTCAGTTTCATTCCTTTGTTATCTGTAGCTTCAAGTTGTGGCACTTCAAAGTACTTCTTCAGGCCCTGCGGAAGAAGTAGAAGAATTGGCATACTCATTGGAGGTGAGTAGTCTTCACCCCCTTATGGTTAGTGCTTCTATTATGTCACTTCAGACATCAGTTGATAGAGACAAATGAACAAAGAGTCTATGTTATCAATTAATCGAAGGAATATCTGGGGCAGAGCAAGGAAGGAAAGAAACTAGATATATGAAAAATAAGCCTATATTTCATCTGTTTGCCACACAGGATCATCTCTCTCTCTCCCTCTCTCTCTCTCTCTCTCTCTCTCTCTCTCTCTCTCTCTCTGGTTTTTCTGTGTTGTTGGGAGGATAGGTGTGGTGACAGTTCTTTATTGAGTAAAGATAAGTGTACTGATGTTGTCCACATTCATTTGGTGTTTTAGGGCTTACTGCTGGAGCTTCCCTTATGGCTACTCTTGCTGTTATCTGTTTCTTTGCCCATCGCCGGTCCACTACTCAGCGCAACCAGATAAGGGCGAAGCGCCTTCTCCGCGACGCAGCCGGCAACTCCAGTCTTCCCTTATACCAGTACAAAGACATCGAAAGATCCACCGATGGATTCTCTGAGGGACAGAGGCTGGGTACTGGGGCCTACGGCACAGTCTATGCTGGAAAGTTCCACAATAACGAGTTGGTCGCTATTAAGAAGATCCGGCATAGGGACACAGATAGCATTGACCAAGTCATGAATGAAATCAAGCTCCTATCGTCCGTGAGTCATCCCAATCTTGTCCGTCTCTTGGGTTGCTGCATTGAGCAGGGCGAACAGATCCTTGTTTACGAGTACATGCCAAATGGAACATTGTCTCAGCATTTACAAAGAGAGGGAGGGAAAGGACTTCCTTGGACGACAAGGCTCACCATTGCGGCTGAAACTGCTCGTGCCATTGCCTATCTCCATTCAGCTGTGAACCCACCCATCTATCATAGAGACATCAAGTCTAGCAACATACTCTTGGATTACCAATATAGATCCAAAGTAGCAGATTTTGGCCTTTCCAGGCTGGGAATGACGGAGACTGGGGATTCCCACATCTCTACTGCCCCACAAGGGACTCCGGGGTACCTTGATCCTCAATATCATCAAAATTTCCATCTGTCTGACAAGAGTGACGTCTACAGTTTTGGGGTGGTCCTTGTGGAAATCTTAACCGCACTAAAAGTGGTGGACTTCTCCCGACCCCACAGCGAGGTGAACTTGGCTGCACTGGCTGTTGATAGGATAGGCAGGGGTTGCGTGGATGATATCATTGACCCGTTCCTCGACCCACAACGGGATGCATGGACACTTTCCTCCATTCATAAGGTAGCCGAGCTGGCTTTTCGATGCCTCGCATTTCACAAGGACATGAGGCCTTCCATGACAGAAGTTGCTGAGGAACTTGAGCAGATAAGGCTCAGTGGGTGGGCGCCGCTAGAAGAACACTTATTCGCAGCGTCCTCGGTGGCATCCTCTTGTTCCTCACCGTTTAACGGGAGCGAGAGGTCCTTTGGTGGCATGTCGATGAAGAGAGGGCCCACGAGTCAACGTCTGGCTGTGACGTCGAGGGCGGCCGATTCTCTGGGCTCAGTGGAGGAGTTGAAGGACTCTTCCCCGGTTTCAATTCAGGATTCTTGGCTAAGTGAGCAGAGCTCGCCTTCGACAACCAGCTTGCTAAGTAACGTGGTTCGATGAACTCGTCTTTGACCACCAGCTTGTGGACTTGCTCTTCAATCAGTCTGTGAAAACTGTTCCAGGTTTAGTTTACAGGTTTTTGCCGCCCACTACTGCATTAGCTATCTAAAGAATGCCTTTTTTCCTTTATGTATCATTAGCCATACTGTTTCTTCCCAGTACTCACAAGATGTACATTACGTTCAGAGTAAACGGGCAACCTATGAGCTGTACTCGTTTTCGATTTAGTCATGTAAATCAAATGTCAAGTTGAAAGACGAGATGATGCTCTTATGATACGCCGAGCCACGGCTGCAAATATTCTTGGCTTGGTTGAGATACATTCGTCGTTGAGGGCATTCAGTTGCAATGTTCATTCCCGCTAGCAAGGGAGCTGCTCGACGAGACGTGGAGGGTTGATTTTCGTTCGCCAGAACTTTACTTTGCTCTAGACCCATCAAATAGGCGAGTCGGGTCGGGTCGGGTCGGGTTTGGGTCTGATCAAAAATGGGTCGACCCATATTTGACTTATTTAACCCGTTTTGACTCATGTTTATGTAGTATAAATCAATTGACCCATACTCAACTCATATTGCTAAAACCTTGCCGACAATTGGTCGCCAGCATTGGGCGGGGCTCTATCTTGCTGATATGGCGAGGCCGAGGCCCTGCCCGACATCGACGAGCTCGAGTCTCACCAAATTCGGCGAGGCTCGAGCCTCGCCAGTCATTGGCGACCTATCGGTGAGCTCAAGCCTCGCTTGGCCAGTTGCCGATCGAAGGCTAGTCGTCGGCTAAAGAAGGAAGAAAAAGAAAAAGGAAAAAAAAATTAAAATATGAAAAATAACTATAATCTCGATTTTTTTATAAAAAAAATATTTTTATAAAGTTAAAAAAGGCCATGGGTTTAAAGTGGATTTTCTAATAACCCATTTAAACCTTTTTTTTTTTGTGTTTTACTTTTTTTAGACCTATTTCTAATCCATATTTAACTTTCACTCAACTCATATATGACCCATTTAACTAAAAATGGGTCATAATGCTAGCTCTACTTTACTCTCAACTGTACATCGCTTTCCAATGGTATTCACTTTGGACAACAGAACATGAATAATTAACTTACTCAGACATTATTCTTCGTCCTGATGTTAGTATCGAACTTCATAACTTACTTCAAAAATGTAATTGAATATTAAAACATTCACAAAGTATAATCAAGTCATAAAAGTTATCAAATTGATCAAATCAAGTTTTTTATTACTTGCATTTTTTTTTTCAAATTTTAAGATTCAATTGTATTTTTGTAAGAAATTTTAGGATTTATTATATTATTTAAAAGTATTATAATTCAATCATTTTCTTATGACAAGTTGAACTTTCAATGCAAGAGGATGGCATGAGTCTTCCTTTATATTAGGAAAATATATATATATATATATATATATATATATATTTTTATATTAAGGAACCGCCAGAGCCTTCTTTCGTTTATACTATTCGGGGTCACACGACTTGCCGGTGCTGGGTGACACCATTGAGTCTCGCCGCAAGCCGCTATTTAGTATAATCCTTAAGGAAACTAGTATAAGACCTCGCCATCATGGCCCTCAAACCACCATAGCCCCAAACTTAAGAGTATTAACAACACAAAAATTTGAACCCATTCCCTTGGCGATAAGGTAGTAAAGTCCAACCAACTTCACTGCCCATCAATAAGTGAAAATAAGTTTTTTTGTTTTTTTGTAAAAGATAAGAATTGGTGAAAATAAGTTAATATCATAAAAAATCTTAAATTAATATATTTGGAAAAAAATTACCTTAAATTATTTTTTTAGTCACAAAAAATCTAAACTGATACATTTATGATAATTTTATTTGAATTTATTTTTTGATTACAAAAAACCTCAAACAAATATATTTATGATAAACTTACTAAATATTCGTTTCTATTAAATTAAGGTAAAATTAATTGTTAAAAATCATCTAACTTAACAATTTGACAATAAAGTCTAATAATAATTAATGGACAGTAAATTTATGATAAGTATTAATTTAGGGTTTTTGGAGATTAAAATATTAATTTGGCTATGGTAATAAGCCAAGAAACCCGGAAAAAATATGAAACAAATCGCCACCGTCGTGCTCTTCAGCCCGCCGAAAAACCCTAAACCCTAATCTGAAACACCGGGCATTTGCAGATCGGCGGGCGTGCGCAGGCAACCGATTCTCCCTCTTCCTCCGTTCAGCCCGTGACCAGCTCGAGAAGATGCCTGACAAGGCCAAAAGGCGCCGCCTTTCGTTGTCCTCCCGGCCGCAGACCTTCTCGCCCTTCGCTCGTTCGCTCGCTCTCGCCGCGTCCGCGAGCTCGAGCGGCAAGCAGGACGCTCCTGGTATGTTCACTCGCCAGCGTCGATTGGGTGATCAAGACTGCTTTTTCGCCCCCTGTTTCTCTTCTTTTGTTCCTGGTCTCAAGTTCGAGTTTTGATGTGTTTTTTCAATTGGGTAATCGCTTCTAGATGATGGGTTTGGCAAGAATGCTCGGAAGGAGAAGATTGAGCAGACCGAATCCTCCGACGAGGAGAGCGCGCATTCCCAGTCTTCTGACGATGATGATGATGATGGTGGTGAAATTGAAGTAAGAGCGTCGTTTGGATAGCTTTCGATTCAGCGGTGAAACTCGGCGTGTTGTCTATCTTGGTGATGAATTTTTTTTCTTTTTCTTTTTTTTGTGGGTTTTATCTGAAGGAGGAAGTTCAAGCTGATTTCGCTTTTTTCGACCCGAAACCGAGCGACTTTCACGGAGTGAAGATATTGCTACAAAACTACCTTGGTGACGAGGAATGGGACTTGAGTGGATTCGTAGACCTGATATTGGGACAGACGACGGTGGGGACTGTTGTTAAGATAGAGGGTGCTGAAGACGATGGGCTTTTCTCCGTTGTTTCCGCACTTAACCTGGATAGATATAAGGCAAGTCGATCTGTGTCCTGGAATTTTAATCCTTTTTGCTGTCAATTCGTCGCATGATTTGCATCTTAGCTGTAAGTGCCAACACCAACATCAATTTGCCCTCACTAAATGGCTTTTCGAAACATAGAGTAGACGTGACAAACAAACATGTGAAAGATATGAAGGTGTCTTCTCAATCTCCCCCCTGATGGCACTTGCTTGTTTTATTCTGTGCAGTCGTTTGCTGGCCAATGTCTGTGCATTGCTCATAAATTTGGTAACTATTGAGGAAATGAGATCTAATATATGCTATATTCGGTTGCCAGGATCATAAATGTATTATCGAGCTGAAGGAGTACCTCCTTAAAGTGTGCCCAGAGAATCCTGTGATAGGTGATCTCAGAGCACTTTTGAAGGAGCAAGCACAGCGTACTGGTCTTCTGGTGTCTCAGCACGTGATGAATTTTCCTCCCCAGCTTTTGCCACCACTCTATGATGCACTCTTTGATGAAGTCTCTTGGGCTATGGAAGATGAGGTCAGCTGAGAATATTGTATGAAGTCGGTGAGCTTGGTGAATATGTCTTCCTTACCTGCTATATAGCTAACAGTTTTCCATGATTAATATATCTCGTTTATCTTTTTGAAGCCCACTGAGGAGCTTAAGAACTCTTTCAAGTTCAGTAATTATCTACTAGTTAGCAAAATTTATAAGGTAAAAGTGCGGCTCTCTTGGTCTACTCATTTCTCTTCAATCTGTTGCTAGATTTGTGAATGCGGGCCATCCTGATCTGCTATGCTTTGCTTCATTTTGTCAAATGCAGCTGAAGAGCGGTTCCCGGAAAAGTAAACAAAGCAGCAATCATGACAAAGATGCAGATATTTTATTCAGTAAGCTTGAAGATGAAATTTTTTACAAGGTACAAATTTTCTCAACTCAGTGCCTTGGTTAAGTATGCTACTAGCTCTTGTTTTTGGCCAATTACTTCCTTAGTTGATTATTACTCCACTATCTGATGCAGCTCAGTTCATGGTCCTTCAATTTTCCTTTGCACACTCCGCCAGTTACAAATCATGAGGTAAGAAAGCCTTACTCTATCCAGATTTTTTTCACTGCATCACTGTGGGTTGTTGGGATAGGCAAGAATATAATGAATCATCAATTAGGGCTGCCAGTAAATTAAAAGTTGCTCCTGCAGCCTAGAGACTTGACCATCGGTGTTCATTGTCATTTTTATTGCTAATTGAGAAGTATTGTTTATTTGCAGTTGAAGAATTACCAGTTGACAGGGTTAGTCATGGCAGTAAAAGCAGAGAAAGTTACACAATTCCGGGAAGAGTTGAAATCTATGATCAATGAGTCTTGAGACTGCAAAAAGAATGGCATTTTACATTGCGGCAGGTTTCGTGATGCATCTAATCGTATCACAAATAAGATGTCGATAAGATCTCATTTCCACCACATGGGAAAAGATGCAGCTGGGCACAACAAATTGTTCACTTTCTGCAATCCAGGTGGATTGGATGGTTTTTCTCTGTGAGGTTGGATTCCCTTGTAACTTCATCTCGCTTCATATGCTTTTCACCTTTGGCTGAATGTGATTGCTTTTGCAATTGCTTCAGAATGGATCATAGGAGACTCTCTGTTGAAGGTCAATATGAAAACAATGCTCATACATATTCTTCTAGGCAAAGCAATTTGACAACAAATATGTTGTTCTCATTCTTCATCTCTGCAAAACATATATTTAAGGTTCCACAGCGATTTGCCCGAAACAAACCAAAAGTACTCTGGGCAGAAGAACTTAAATCAGTGGCTTCTTACTTTTTTATTTAGAGGAGTTGCATAGAATTTGCAAGGCAATGACATTGCTGACCAAAGTAAAGGAAGGCAACTTCTCGTGCAGGCGGCCATGGTCCGAGACTCCGAGTGCACGGTTTCTTGCGGTCAGACATGCAACGCAGTTTTCGTATACATGACATCACGTCTTCTGATAAACCTGTGAACTTGTTTACATACAGAAACCATGAGTGCAATTTCCAAGGCATTGACATTTCTGGAAGAGGCCGAGAGGGGCACTCTTTCATGCAATCTTCAACTTTGGTGGCGGCTTTTCGCCATCTTTGATTTGAGAAGTGAGCTGTTCTTACACTCCCGTCACCCCGTGGTAGCAACCCGACTTAATTTGGACTTTTTTTCATGCTAATAAAATTGAAATAAGTGTTGATAAATGGTTAATAATGTTTGGTAACAAGAAAAATCGTATGTGACAGTTTCTCTTTTTCCTGAGGAATCCTGTTGATAACATATCAACGTTTCTAGGACATTAACTATATTTTTTACTAGTTTCCATATAGCAACTTTTGCACAATTTAGCTGATTTCTATTATTTCTATTTGAATAATTTACTAACTCTGATATGAAATTACCAACCTAAATTAGAGTGATTTACTGATTTGATTTCTATTGGACTAGTTTTGCATTATTGACTCTCGGTTGAGTTACATGACAATATTTACTTGTTCTTATTTACTCACTTTTTTAAGGAGCTGCCAAACTTTATTTTGCCTTGTTTAATAATACCTTACATTTATTCTAATCTTTTAAGAGATAATCAACCTAAATTAGTGTAACTCGGTAATTTCTTTCTCGTTCAAATCCCACTTAGTATGGGGTTACTCACTCTTATTTGAGTTACTTATCAACCTTGCCATCAACAACCTCGACATCATCCGCCACTGCCCTTGACAGCAACTCATTAGATGGAGGTCGATCCAAGCCTTAGATCGAGCATGCCGACTGCTTCCTTGCCCAAGCCTATGGCGGCTTAGCCGGTGCAAACACCATCCTGTGGTTGATGTCAAAGAAGATGGAGCACATGGGCACCTTGCTGAGGGCACATTAACCTTCGTCGTTAGTCTTTGGTGACGTTGATGATGGGGCCAAGGAGCTTGCGAGTGTGGCTACCGGTGATGGCAACGGTGGGACTATTGGTGGTCAGGTTGGGCTACACTGGGCTGGCAATGAACCGGATGAATGCGTTTGGGCAGGCATACGTGAAATACTAGTACAACATGGGAAATTAGTTCTTCATCTACTGGATTTGTCCATTTGTGCTTGCGGTTTGGGCCGGTAGGTGTTCAGCTTTTAGGTAGATAATGAAATAAAAGTTAGGGGTGAGCATAATCCGGGTTGGGTCAGTCCATCCCCTAACTCTAGAATTAACTTACACAGTGTTGGTCTTCAATTTTTGAGATCGAGGACTTATTCTATTGAGCCTGGTACTGAGGACTAAATGGATTAATGGTTTCAGTATAATTCTAAGGTCAATCCTAGACCAATTGATAATTTTTTGTTTTCATTTTTTGTACTCCCGAAAAAGGTTAACTTACTATTTCAAATTACGTATCTATTGACAATACGGCGTTGTGCAATTAAACTATAAATACCAGTACATATTCAAAAAATTTATCAAAAAATTTAAGATGAGGCACTAACAGAAATTTCACACTTGTTAAAAGTAAGAAACCACACAAACGATTAGGACCGCTTGTAGAGATATGGGACAAGATGGGAAGTTGAGCGGCGAGCACAAGTGTTGAGCGGGGTGAGTGGCGAGTGGCGAAAGTTTTTTCTCAAAGAAGACATAAAAGACTAGTATTGGAGGGGATGCCATGAGGAGCCATTTAATGCTATTTACATCGTTTTGGATGCCGTGAGAAGCCATTTAATGCTATTAACGCCATTTGACTTAGAGTTTTCTCTTTAAAATATAAATAATATATAAATAATATATTAGATATATAAATATATAATATATTATAGATATATTATATATAATATATACAATCAGGATTGATCTAAATTAGATCAATCCTAAACTCCCATGATCAATGACCAATCTGCACAGTACTAGTCTAGAGATCTCATGATCAAAGACCAACTTAGTCATCCTAGGAACCGAATCAAGATCGGGAGGATCGAGTTGATTTAGGGTCGGTCCAGGATTAACCATGGACCAATGCTTACCCCTAATAAAAGCTTGCAAAGAACAAATAAGCAAAGGGGTTTGTCTTTTTGGTTGATCATTGCTCCTTGATTTATTTTCACCTTGTTGGAGGATAATCGAATTCAAAGGGACAAATCCCAACTGCCAATAACATGCGTAGGTTTTGACGTTTGGAGTCTAAAGCAATGAGAATGATAATTGTGCAAAATTGGGGATTATGCTTTGCAATTCGTGATGGCAAAAGCAACTCTAGCACATTTCGTTGGCAACCACCCTTGGGGAGAGAGCCTGAAGAAGATGAAGAAAGACAAAAAATAAGAAAAATGAAAAATTGCCATAGACAAAATTTCCTCTTCGCTAATCACCCGTCAGTTAGTTGGGGCCCTTATTCTATTATTTTACTTCAAAATAAATAAATAAAATAATAGAAATTCATTTGGCAAATTTTTATTTCTAAGAAAAAAAATAAGTTTTTCTATTCCAAGGAATAGCTTAAGAACAAAATCAAGAAGTAGAAAATAGTTGATTCATATTTCGAAAATAATTCTAGAATCAAGTCAAATTTAAAGGCTTTTTAACAGCCGTATAACGTATGACATTAATATAAAATGGTTTTGTTCATATAACGATCATATAACGACTTTTTAACGGTCGTATAACAGTTTTATAACATTTCATTTATGTCTACATAAATTCTGCATTATTTTATAATACTTATATAACGTTATCTGACACAAAGTTTACTTTGGGTATTTATTTGAAAAAATAGATTCACTTCGGGTTCTTAACTTTGGATCTTTATTTGAGAAAATAGATTCACTTCGAGTCTTTATTTGGAATTTTTCTGAGGAAGAATTTGTAAATTTGACTTTCCACGAGATTAACATTCGACATTAGAGAAAGATTTGAAGGCCAAGACTTTCCTAATTTATTTCAATTGATGACGAGATTGTCTAGGTATCGGCAACTGCTTAGAGAAAGAGATAAATGGCCACATGAAAACTTTTTCACAAATTGTGGCTTTAATGAAAAAAAAAATGAGTTAGGGGATGAATTTGATCAAGATAAAAATATTGAAATAGTTGTATATGAATTTGACCAAGAAAATGAGGGAAAGGCACCAGCTTTTGCTCTATTAAAATCTCGGTTTAGTTGTTTCACATTGCTGAGATTGGCTTGCGTTCTTCACGTTCAAAGACAAACGATTCATGATTTTCGTCTTAGAATTTGGTTTCATCCCCCCCCCCCCCCCCCTCCCCCCGACTCCCTTTCTTCGGTGGGGAGGAGGGGAGGCAGGGTTAGTTTTTCTTTTTCATTTTAATCTCATCCAAATTTTATTTTGGACCAACATGCATCATCTAATTTAGACTCTTATTTGAAACACAATATATTTTAGGTTTTCTTTTAAATAAATGATTCTATTTCCGGCTCTCATTTAGAATTTTTTTCCTAAAATCACCAACCTAGGAAGGAGGACAAAATGACATACAAAAGGACAAGCTGACGGCACACCCTTGGCTGGGGTCGGTCAAGCAGCAATAGCAGAGGTCGTGTGCACCCTTCACGCACGGCGCCTTTTGACATTGCGGAAGGTGCACTTTGCTTACGTCCTCGATACGAGGAGCGAAGGCTTTACGGTCCTCTGTCGTGCCAAGCGAACCCTCGTCGGTGCCAAAAACCTTAACACGCATCGCCGTGGTGCCTATTGGCATAAAAAAAATACACGTATATCACTATCAATGTTGATGAATGCTTTAAGTATGCGAGGGAAATAGAAGGTTAAAAATGTTGAAATATAATATGCAAAAATAATGGGATCTTGCAACTTACGTTAATGCAAAAAACACTAGAGAAATAAACAATGAATAATAATGATTCCGTGATTGATGAAATATTCATAATGTGGTTTGACTTATTTTTTAGAAAATAAATTTGAATTATACATATGAAATCCGTGAAAGATTTATGTGACTATACGATCATTATGCGGGTACATTTAAATTATGGTTTTGTTTATAGAGTAGAAACGTATGGTTAATATTCAATGGAGACTGGCCTTGGATATGGTGGTGTTCAATTTGTTTCGCAATACAGGATATAATCACGATATGAAGAGATATACATGGGTGCATCAATGCTATCGAGACAAACGACTTGAAGCAAACGAGGATTTAGCCATCTAGTTTGCTTACCTTGATGAAGAACCATGAGAAGAACGAAGAAAACGCAAGAGAACAGAACAAATTGACGTGTTGTGTGTTTCCCAAACGCCATTTGTGAAGATTTTTTAGATGGTCATTGGATTTCAAGGGTGACGGCTACATATATAATGCTCACTCTAGAAACTTCCGTACATTCACTTATACAATACATATATTTATTTAATGACCTTTCCTTATATTCATGTATGCAATCTATATATAGTAATTATTTGACTCACTTCCTTATATTCTTGTCTGCAATCTAGATATAGTTTTGACTCTTCTACTTGCCGTAGTCAGGCTATGTAACCATTATTATCAACCAATAAAGGATCTACAAATGTCGAAATTATTGCTAGGCATAATTAGAGATGTCTCTAGGATAACTTCTTTTGTTGGATATATTTTGATAATTCTATTAATTCCTTGTGTCTCTCAAGATTGCACATATATTGATTGTGCATATTTTAATTGATATGTTATCTTAGACTGTCTTCTAATAATGTTTATAAATAGGCTTGTGTATTCTTCTTTAATGGTTCTATTTGGTAACACTTCAAATAGTACCCAATTCTATTCTTTTGCTCACCAAAATAAATATAAAAAAAATAGAAATCCGTATGGCAAATTTTTATTTTCGAGAACAAAAATAAGTTTTTATGTTCCTAGGATTAGCTTAGGAACAGAATCAACAAGTATAAAATAGTTGATTCCTATTTCAAAAATAATTTTAAAATCAAGCCAAATTTAATGGCTTTTTAACGACCGTATAACAGTTTTTGTATGCCATTATATAAAATGGCTTTGTTCATATAACGACTTTTTAACAGCCGGTTTTATAACGTTTCATTTATTTCTACATAAATTCTACATTATTTTATAATAGTTATGTAACGGTATCTTTTTTTTTAATTACTAATTTATTTATAATTGTTTCTTAATAGCTCTCTCTTTATTTTTACCTGTAAATTGTTACTCTGAACGTAATTAAAAGTGATACCGATATATCCGGAACATCCTTATTTCTCCTTTCCTATTTCCTTATGTATTTTTCCTTTCATTTTCTTCTATTATTTAGTGCGGAATAAAGAAGAAGATCTATTGTATCTTGGGAAGATAGCTGCTGAAGTCTCATGCGTCGAGTTTTGTACTCCGAGAGGTCAAATTATCTTTAAAGATAGTGCTTGCACGCCTCAAACAATTATTTTTTTTCTAATCTTTTTAAACGTATTTTCAATGGTTATTGTTATAACTCATGTTATCTATCATATTTTCAACAAGTTACCCCTCTTATCAACCAATAAAGGATTTGCAATGTCAAATGGCCCAAATGGGAGGCAATTACTAATATACCTAAGTTTCTCTCGATTTATCTAATTTATTTAGTTTTTGGGCAAAACTCTTTTCCATGATTGGAAGAGATTCATTCTTTGTATATTCTTTGTTTGTGAATACGAGGAGGGAGGAAAATTGAGAATTGAGTGTAGAAATATTTAAGATATTGGAATTATAGCACAATGAGAAGAAGTAGGAACAAATGAATCTTTGAGATTTAGACCTTGCCCTATGTTTTTATTAAAAATTGTTTTTATTTGGCATACCAATCTACTACCTTTTTTACCTTTTACCAAAAAAATATCTACTGCCTAGTTCGGTATATAACTGGGCTAAGATGGAAAAACAATATTGTATTCTCGATTTTATAGAACAATACCTAAAGTATCGGTTGTTGAATTTGCTAGACTTTATTGATACAATAATGACTCTATTTATTAGGGTCTATATGGTAACATTTATGCTTCTCCAAATTTTTGTTCCAAATTTTTGTTATTTTGTTCCCCAGAACAAAAATCCTTTTGGTAAAACTTTTGTTTCCGGGAATAATTTCTCTATTTTTTTTGTTCTTGGGATCAGTTTTGGAATAAAAACAAGAAACAAAAAAAAAAGTAGCTTCTTGTTCTCGGGAACAATTTCTAGAAATAAGCCAATTTTCTTCTTTATTTTTCTTTTGTTCCTCTCTCTTGCCGCAGCCACCTCCAACCACCTGGAGCCACCACCGGCCGCCACCGACCACCGCCGTCGATGGGCGGCGGTGGCGAACGATCGGCAATCAGCAATCTATGAGCAAATTTAAAAAACGAATAAATACAAAAAAGAAATTATTTTGTACCAAATGCATTTCTATTCTTTTTCTATTTCTAAAGTAAAAAATTTGTATAGTTACCAAACACCTTGGGCGCACATGACAAAATTTCTATTTCTCGATTTCTTTGTTTCTCTGTTCCCCGGAACAGGTTTGGAATATAAATTCGTTTGGTAACGTAATTTGATTTCTCTATTTCTGAAATAGATTTCTATTCCAGAAATAGAGAAATTGAAGAAATCAGAAGCTAAAATTTTTAACTTCTCAGTTTCTGAAATAAAAATCAGAAACTAAAATCAAACTATATAAAAGAACCTTGCGCTTTCTTTCTAACTTAATTCACTCATAACCACAACTTCACAAATTATTGCTAATTTTCTTTTTCTTATTTTGCTTGCGTTTTTTTTTTTTTTTTTGCATTTTTTTCAATTTTTGTTTTTATAACTTCTTCTTTAGGATGAAAGGCAATCGAATGGGTCCCCAATTTTCAAAAACGACCAAAGTTCTTAAATGCTTACTTAAAAACAATAGGGTTTTTTCCTCCTAGAAAAGGCACGCGCATGGCCAGTTGAAGAAAAAGTTCTTACATAATAGATGAATAAAAAACGTGCCTAGAAATTTAACCTTATTCTTTTACGGATTCAAAATTCTTGCAAAGTCAAAATAATTAGATTGTTACACAATCTTGAATTTTAATTCGAAGGCAATAGATTCAAGAGAATTTCTCTCTTTGCTATGTAAGGGCCATTAAAGGTTCATTGAGCAACAATAAAGAAATTAGGGATGAGCAACTGGACTGATTCTATTCGAGAATCAAAATAAACCGACCTTCCCCCAATTGGTTTCTAACCATAAACGTTACTTTAAGGTAGAATTCTTATATATTCTTTTACACCATTAATTTTATTTTGTTGATAATCTTGTATAATGATAATTTTTGATAAAATGACAAGGCTGTATAAGCGCCATTGATAGCACCCATATTCATGCTTCCATAGTACTTGTCTGAATCTATGCAGGGTGAGCTTGCAAACGATACATTGATCGAGGAGGGAAACCAAATAAATACGCTTAGGAAAATAATTACTAATAAAATGGCAATGGATAATAATATGCCGGAAATTCCATGAAATTGTATTTTCAACTTTTGTAATATATTAGTATTATTTCGACTATTATTTTGTATTTAAGGATTTCCTATGTTATTTTAGTATTATTTCGACTATTATTTTGTATTTGAGGATTTCCTATGTTGTTATCTAATTAATTTCTATTCCTAGAAATAGAAATTTTGTTCTATTATCAAACGGATTTCTGTTTCAGAAATAGGATTTTTGAGTTGTTATTAAACGGGTTTCTTTGCTCAGAAACTTGTCTGAGGAATAGAAATTAAGAAATTGATTTCTAGCCAGAAATTAATTTCTATTTCAGAAATTTTGTCATGCGCAGCCCTTATTTTACTCAGAAATTTTTCTCCGGAATAGAAATAGAAAATAATTATTTCTAAAAAAAAAAAAAAAACTCTTCCACAACCTTAGCTAGAAATAAATGCTTCTTTTCACTCTCAAAGAAAAAATTTGCAAATTTGGCTTTCCAAATATTATCATTCAACATAAGAAAAAATTTGAAAGTCAAGGGACTTGACCATCGATGTTCATTGTCATCTCTTATTATTATGCTTGTCAACAGTTTGATTTCCAAAATACCCGACCATAACTGAACTGTAAAGGATGTTCATTTACTTTGACCCAAATTGAACCGAAACCCTAATATGACTTGAACTAAAAAAGCTGTTTCCGAAGTTTTTTACCATAACTTTCTTTTTCTTGATCACAAGCATTTTGCTAAGGCAAAAAAGCACAACATTTCAGAGAGTGCATTAAAAGTCGTAAAACTCATTTACATAATGTAATTTAATTCCCATATACGACATCACGAGTCTTCCAACAGGTCTGTAAATTTTTGTATATATGGAAAAATTAAGTTCACGGCATGGTCAAATTTGCTTGTATGGATTTGCAGAATATATGAATCGAGAAGGCATACACGAGCTAAAGACTGTTCCTAGAACTTCTCAAGAGAACGGTGTAGTTGAAAGAATGAACAGGACTATTCTAGAACGTGCGAGATGCATGAGACTACACGCGGGTCTCCCACTACACTTATGGGCTGCCACAATTGATGCAGCTATTGATCTTATCAACACAAGTCCATCTAGTGTGTTGGATGGAGAAATACCACAAGAGCGGTGGTCAGGTAAAAAGATTAATTATTCACATCTAAAGGTGTTTTGTTGTATTGCATATGCTTTGATTGACAGGGAGGATAGGAAAAAGCTTGATGCTAAGTCCCAGAAGTGCGTCTTTATTGGATATGGTGGCGACGAGTATGGCTATAGGCTTTGGGATTATGAGAATAAAAAAGTCATCCGCAGTCACAATGTGGTACTCCATGAAGAAAAGATGTACAAGGATCGTCAGACAGAGACAGAGCATGAGACGGTAGTACAACCAGAATATGTTGAATTAAACACAATGCCCGTGAAGATGTTTCCGGTAGATCAAAGTTCACCTGAAAGAGATGTTCAAGATGAGCCTATTATCAGTGAAAAGGTAGTTCAAGAAGAACGCAGTGATTCGGAGCAAATGAATGACCCTGAAGTACTTGTCTTGAGAAGATCTACATGTGTGAGAAAGCCAAAGGTAATTTTTGATCTATCAGCTAATACTGTTCTGAGCCATGTCTTATATACAGATTCGGGAGAACTAGAGACTTACGATGAGGCAAAGGCAAACACATCTCACTTGCAGTGAAAGTGTGCTATGAAAGATGAGATGAGCTCGTTACTTCAGAACAAAACTTGGGAGTTGACCAAGTTATCCACAGGTAAAAAAACTTTATTAAACAAATAGATGTACAGGGTTAAGAATGAAGCAGATTGTAGTATTAGATACAAGGCGAGACTTGTAGTCAAGGGCTTTTCTAAAAAAGAAGGGATCGACTACTCCGAGATATTTTCACATGTAGTGAAAATGACATCAATTAGAGTGCTGCTGAGTATAGTTGTAGTGGAGGATCTTCATCTTGAGCAGTTAGACATAAAAACAACGTTTTTACATGGTGACTTAGATGAAGAATTATACATGGTACAACATAAAGGTTTTGAAGTCAAAGGTAAGGAGTACATAGTATGTCGCTTAAAGAAAAGCTTGTATTGCTTGAAACAAGCTCCGCAGCAATGGTACCTAAAATTTGATTGTTTCATGCAAGAAAAAGGATTTGCACACTGTGAGTCTGGTCATTGTGTTTATTTTCGCAAGTATGATGATGGTGACATTGTGTATCTCTCTTTATATGTGGATGACATGCTAGTGGCTAGTTCCAATATGAAGAGAATCGTAGAAGTGAAGAAGATGTTATCATCACAGTTTGCTATAAAAGACTTGGGAGAGGCCAAGAATATTTTAGGCATGAAAATCATCAGGGATGGGAAAAATAAGAAATTATGGTTGTCGTAGAAAGACTATGTGAACAAGGTGTTAAAGAGATTTAACATGGACAAAGCAAAACCGGTTGCGACTCCTCTAGCGAGTCACTTTAAACTTTCCAAGGATATGTGTCCAAACGCTCAGGCTTTGAAAGATGAGATGGTAGTAGTTCCATATGCATCAGCAGTGGGGAGTTTGATGTATGCCATGGTGAGCACGAGACCAAACATTGCACAAGCAGTGGGAATTGTGAGTCGATATATGCAGAACTCAGGTAGAGAGCATTGGAATGCAGTTAAATGGATATTGAGATATCTAGCAGGTACTTCCAATTACTCACTTTGTTATGATGGTACATCTCTAGAGTTGTAGGGTTATGTAGATGCAAATCATTCGGGTGATTGAGATAGTGGTAAGAGTGCTACTGGATATGTCTTTACAGTTGCAGGTACAGCAGTGAGTTGGGTGTCTCAACTACAAAAAGTAGTGGCTTTATCGACAACAAAGGCAGAATACGTGGCGATCACAGAAGCTTCCAAGGAAATCATGTGGTTACAAGATTATATGGAGGAGTTACATCGAAAACAGCCAGTCAATACAATGTGGAGTGATAGTCAAAGTGCAGTGCACTTAGCAAAGAATGCAGCTTATCACTCAAGAACTAGACATATCAAGAAGCGTTATCATTTTATCAGGTCAGCATTGAAAGATAATGAGTTAAAGCTACAGAAGATTAATGGCTCGAAGAATCCAGCTGACATGATGACCAAGGTAGTAGATAGAGAGAAGCATATTTTCTGTACTACTACCATTGGTATTACTCCATGTTGATTGATGAGAAGTATCGCAGAGGTACAAGTTTTTTTTCAACTGCTATTTCTTGAAGAAGATGGATGCAAAGTTGCTTGGTGCTTAGATATATTTGTCTTCAAGTGGAAGATTGTTATAGATGAAGTCAAATATTTGTTTTTAGGAGCTTTTTTGTCTTTTCTATTAGATTTTCTTTTAGATTAAAAGTGGTATCTTTATATTAGCGATGGCAAAACCCTAGTTGTCAAGATGCTAAAAAAGAAAATAGAGAGGCAAGAAAAAGAGAGAAGAAAAAAATGAGTATTTTCTTGATAAGGGTTCTCAATCTCTTTGTGCTCTAATCTTGAGAGAAAATCATCGTTGTATTCCAACTTTTTCTGAAGTCTAGTGGATTCGCAGAGTGCCTCTGCGCGGAGACGTAGCCTAGGTTTTGGTGAACTTCGATAACAAATTTTCTGGTATGTTCATCTGATTCTGCTCTTTTATTACTATATTCTGTCTGGTGAATTATTTGCAAACGTTATTTTTCTAGAATCGACGTGCGATTTCATAACACTTCTCCCAATATTGAAAGTACTAATGTCCCCCGGTAATAAGTGTAGAAGCAGCTACCACGTAAAAGTATAGCGACCCCATTGCAGACGAGATAACTATTGGGTTTTCTCACGTGTTGTGACCACAACAAAGTAGATCCTCTCCCAAACTACAAATCAATTTCCCCATGTGTTTATAAAGGGGCATTACATGCTTTGTGTCACGTATAGACAAATGTCTTCACCCCAAATACATAACTTCTCCAATGTATTTGTGAACGGGTTTGTCAATTGAGAAGAGAGGATCGACATCAAGTAAGTCAATTGTGAGCGAGCATGAGCGAGCGTGAGAGAGAGTGACTTAGATGGGCGTGGGACGTTTTAAGAAATGCCACGGTGGTCGCAAAACCTGAGGCGTTAGTGTAATTACGTCCCTGTGCTTTAAGATTTGGGCGCTTGATCATGACTGTTCCCTTCAAGTTTCGCCTTAACTTTTGCACCGTTTATTGTAGCGTGCGCCAGCACTGGAGAAGACATTCTTTTCCCCGTTTCGTTTTCTGTTTTTTCCTAAATCTGGAACACGAATGCCAAAGGGTAGTTTTATTCGAGAACATCTTGCGGAGTTAAATTTCTGTCAATGGCGTTTTTATTCGGTAACGATCAAGTATAACTTTCAACGCAGCGGCATTTCTGTGTTTGGCCTAATAAGGAGGACAAAATGTCATACAATAGGGGAACCTGGCGGCACATCCTTGGCTGGGGTCGGTCATGCAGCAATAGCAGAGGTCGGGTACACCCTTCAAGCACGGCGCCTTTTGACATTGCGGATGTTCCACTCTCCTTACGTAACGAGAAGCGAAGGTTTCACTGTCCTCTGTGGTGCCAAGCGAACCCTCGTCGGTGCCAAAAACCTTAACACGCATCGCCGTGGTGCCTATTGGCATAAAAAAATACACGTATATCAAAGTATGCGAGGGATATAGAAGGTTAAAAATCAATGGGATATTGTAACTTACATTAATGCGGAAAACACTAGAGAAATAAATAAGGAATAATAAGGATACCGGAAATTTGCGCGGTTGATGAAATAATCATAATGTGGTTTGACGTATTTTTTAGAAAATAAATTTGAATTATACATATGAAATCCGTGAAAGATTTATGTGACTATACCATCGTTAGTCGGGTACATTTAAATTATGGTTTTGTTTATAAAGTAGAAACGTATGGTTAATATTCAATGGAGACTGGCCTTGGATATGGTGGTGTTCAATTTGTTTCGCAATACAGGATATAATCACGATATGAAGAGATATACATGGGTGCATCAATGCTATCAAGAACGAGGATTTAGCCATCTAGTTTGCTTACCTTGATGAAGAACCATGAGAAGAACGAAGAAAACGCAAGAGAACAGAACAAATTGACGTGTTGTGTGTTTCCCAAACGCCATTTGTGAAGATTTTTTAGATGGTCATTGGATTTCAAGGGTGACGGCTATATATATAATACTCACTCTAGAAACTTCCGTACATTCACTTATACAATACATATATTTATTTAATGACCTTTCCTTATATTCATGTATGCAATCTATATATAGTAATTATTTGACTCACTTCCTTATATTCTTGTCTGCAATCTAGATATAGTTTTGACTCTTCTACTTGCCGTAGTCAGGCTATGTAACCATTATTATCAACCAATAAAGGATCTACAAATGTCAAAATAATTGCTAGGTATAATTAGAGATGTCTCTAGGATAACTTCTTTGGTTGGATATATTTTGATAATTCTATTGATTCCTTGTATCTCTCAAGATTGCACATATATTGATTGTGCATATTTTAATTGATATGTTATCTTAGACTGTTTTCTAATAATGTTTATAAATAGGCTTGTGTATTCTTCTTTAATGGTTCTATTTGGTAACACTTCAAATAGTACCCAATTCTATTCTTTTGCTCTCCAAAATAAATAAATAAATAAATAGAAATCCGTTTGGCAAATTTTTATTATCGAGAACAAAAATAAGTTTTTATGTTCCTAGGATTAGCTTAGGAACAGAATCAACAAGTATAAAATAGTTGATTCCTATTTCAAAAATAATTCTAAAATCAAGCCAAATTTAATGGCTTTTTAACCGTGGTTTTATAATGTTTCATTTATTTCTACATAAATTCTGCATTATTTTATAACAGTTACATAACGGTTACCCTCTTTTTTAATTACTAATTTATTTATAATTGTTTCTTAATAGTTCTCTATTTCTTTTTACCTATAAATTGTTACTCCAAATGTAATTGAAAGTGATACTGATATATCCGGAACATCCTTATTTCTCCTTTCCTATTTCCTTATGTATTTTTCTTTTCATTGCTGGTTATACACAAAAAGGTTTCTTCTATTATTTGGTGTGGAATAAAGAAGAAGATCTATTGTATCTTGGGAAGATAGCCACCGAAGTCTCATGCGTCGAGTTTTGTACTCCGAGAGGTCAAATTATCTTTAAAGATAGTGCTTGCACGCCTCAAACAAGTTTTTTTTTCTAATCTTTTTAAACGTATTTTCAATGGTTATTGTTATATCTCATGTTATCGATCATATTTTCAACAAGTTACCCTCTTATCAACCAATAAAGGATTTGCAATGTCAAATGGCCCAAATGGGAGGCAATTACTAATATACCTAAGTTTCTCTTGATTTATCTAATTTATTTAGTTCTTGGGCAAAACTCTTTTCCATGATTGGAAGAGATTCATTCTTTGTATATTCTTTGTTTGTGAATACGAGGAGGGAGGAAAATTGAGAATTGAGTGTAGAAATATTTAAGATATTGGAATTATAGCACAATGAGAAGAAGTAGGAACAAATGAATCTTTGAGATTTAGACCTTGCCCTGCGTTTTTATTAAAAATTGTTTTTATTTGGCATACCAATCTACCGCCTAGTTCGGTATATAACTGGGCTAAGATGGAAAAACAATATTGCATTCTCGATTTTATAGAACAATACCTAAAGTATCGGTTGTTGAATTTGCTAGACTTTATTAATACAATAATGACTCAGTTTATTAGCTTATTGCTCGATTCAAGAATGCTAGAAATAAATGCTTCTTTTCACTCTCAAAGAAAAAAATTGCAAATTTGGCTTTCCAAATATTAACATTCAACATAAGAGAAAAATTTGAAAGTCAAGGGACTTGACCATCGATGTTTATTGTCATCTCTTATTATTATGCCTGTCAACAGTTTGATTTCCAAAATACCCGACCATAACCGAACCGTAAAAGCTGTTCACAAAGTTTTTTACCATAACTTTCCTTTTTTTTATCACAAGCATTTTGTTAAGGCAGAAAAGCACAACATTTTAGAGAGTGCATTAAAAGTCGTAAAACTCATTTACAAAATGTAATTTAATTCCCATATACGACATCACGAGTCTTCCAACAGGTCTGTAAATTTTGGTATATGTGGAGAATTCGGTGCACGGCATGGTCAATTTTGCTCTGTCGTTATCATTTCGGTTTAATTCAGTGCTTCAATAATTAATTAGTAGTTTGGAATGTGATTAAAACTGCGAGACGAACTTGGCCAAAGAAAAAATTATAACGAAATTAAATAGAATGAAGTCCAGCAAAGGAAAATAGTAGTTTGGGTTAATGGTTTCTTTATTCAGCAACGATGAGTGCATATTCTCGGGCAGTGACAACTCTGACGGTGGCCGAGGAGGGCATTCTTCCATACAATACTCCATGGAATTGGCGCATGGCTTCGTGGGGTCGGTCACGCAATAATAGCAGTCGACCTCCCAACCGGGGCAAAACTTAAGTTGGCATGGAGGCGGCAATTCACCATCTTTGATCTGAGAAGAAGAGAGCAGTTTCGATTCCCTCATCATACCACCACACGACTCGTCGTCGGCCGTGAGCTGCCGGCATGGCGCATTGGTCGCCCTACTTGTTTGCATTGGATAAAATGATACAGTTATGATCAACTTGGATGAGAAGAAAACAAAGCAAGAATGACATATCAAAGATATAGCTGGGAACCTTTTCATGTTAATGGTTTACTTACATTGATCAAGAGCCAAAAGAACAATAAAGAAAATGCAACTGAAGCAAACAAATCGACTAGCTGTGTGTTTATACCCAATTGCCATTTTTTATGAAGAAATCTTGTAGAGGCTTATTAGTATCTCAATGATTATGGGTTTATGGGTTTATATAACATTGTTATGGATGAACTCCCATGCATGCATTTTTTAATAAATTCCAAAAACCATCTTTGACTTTTGTCCTTACCTTAATTTTGGCCTCATTTAATATTTTAAGTAAATAATCTTCCATATATGTTATAAACTTCCTTTTACATACTTATATAATCTGATATTTATTTGATGACTTTCCTAATATTCGTTTGTGCATATCAAAATATATTTTCAAGCTTATTTAAGACTTTAAATGAGGTACGGATATCTGGAGTACCAAAACTTGGCTCGGATGGACATTTAAGTGCCAAAAATTTGAAAATATACACTTAATTACCAAAATCGGAGTAAAATGGATCACTTAAGTGCCACTCCGGCCAAATTACTGATGTGACAATTTTCCTGCGAGATAAGTGCAAAACAGCGTCGTTTTGCACGCTGACGTGGCGAAAAATGCAAAAACAATGTCATTTTGTGTCTGATGTATAAATAATTAATATAAAAATTAATTTAATATTCTAAAAATTTTAAAATTTAAAATTTAAAAAAATTAGAAAAAAGAAGGGGGGGCAAAGGGAGGCGGCTGAGGGCTGAGCCCTCGTTGCTGTCGCCACCGGGAAGGGCCGGTGACGGAGGCGGGAGGGTTGCACCCATATTGATTGTGCATCTTTTGATTGATATGTTATCTTAAATAGTCTTCTAATAATGTTTATAAATAAGCTTGTGTATTCTTCTTTAATGCACATCAAATTATATATAATTTACACAATTTCTCTCTTCCACTTTATTATTCTTAACTCTTATATTCATTTATGCAGATCTATATATAATTTTGACTATGGCGCTTGTCGTAATCAAGCCTATGACTTTAAATAGCCTTTCGAATTCGATATTTCCTAATGCAAGGTTACCACTCTTATCAAGCAAGAAAGGATCTACAATGTCAAATGTTTCAAATGGGAAGCAGTCACTAACATAACAAAGTTTCCCTCGATTCATTTGATTTATTTAGTTTTTGCCAGCAATCTTTCCCGTGATTGGAATAGATTCACTCTTTATGTATACTCTTTGTTTGTGAAAATGAGGAGGGTGGGAAAATGAGAATTCAATGCGGTAAAAATATAAGGTATTGAAACTTTTGTGATTTTTTTGTTTGTGATAAAAATTTCAAATCTTAACAATTTTGCACGCCCACCTTTTATGTTCTTTCCCTCTCCATGTTTTAAAACAAAGGGAAAGGCACTGAAAATGCGGGCAGTGCCTGGGCCATAAATTATTCAACTACTAAATCAAGGTATAAATCTTTTCAAATTGCAATTGGCAATGACTTTCTTCGCAACCATAAATTTCTAGGAAGTAGCCTTAGAAGATGCCATGTAGGAAAAATCAAAAGAATTATAATTTTAAGGATTTAGTTACATTCTTTTTTTCCAAAAGCTTTGCTTGGTAATTAGTAACTCGTTATTTTCTTCTTGACTATAGGTCAAGTAAAAGTACGTATCACGATATCATATAATCATATGAAGTAAACTTTTATCTTGATTGATTACATACCCTGTTGAAAAAGTTCGGCTTCTATTAATCAAAACCAGAATAACAGAAATAATCAGATTAATGCTTGTCAAAATAATCAAAATGGGATCGATAATTTTGCAAATCAATTAATCGAGGACAGATCCACATGTTGAAAATATAAGGCCGATCAATGTAGTTGGGGTACCGAATGCGGGAAATAGCCCTTATAGACATTACATGCCGATTGACGTAGATAATCCGGCAATACCAATATCGCCACCTAGGGGGGCACGATGGCCAATTGATTCTTCCATTCAATGCAGAACCGTTTGTTGAAGAGATTCGACAATAATTGCGTATGAACAGAGGTATGATTAGGCTTATTTACGCAAAATCGCATCCTGAACAGGTGGATAATCCGTCTTTTCCTAAAGGTTTTGGAAATCCATGACTTCGCTATTTTCATTGGCGAAAATGAACACGACTTCTCTTGTGTGTTTACTACTTATGGGTTGGTCACCAGGCGAGAGGGTGTCGAGTAAGTCGGTCGTGCCTCAATTTGCACTTGTTTCCTGTAGCGTGCGCCCAACGCTGGAGAAGGCATTTCTTTTTCCCGTTTTGTTTTTCCTGTCGTCTGACACGAAATGCCGAAGTGGTAAGTTCAATTCGAGAACATCTAGCGGAGTCAAGTTTGGATAAATATCTTCTTTATTCCGGAGCGATTAAGTGAGGGCAGTGCCATTTTCTTTGGCCTACGGGGAGATAGGGGGGCAAAATGTCTCACAACCGAACTGGGTGATAGCACATCCTTTGCTGGGGTCGGTCATGCAGCAGTAGCACATGGCGTTCGAGTCCCAGCAACCCATCTTTAGGCACGAGGATAAGTCTAGTTTGATCCCGTATTTGATGTGAGAAGCGAGGGGTTCCCGGTCCTCTGTCGTGCCTCGCAAATTCTCGCCAGTGCCAAGGCCCTTCAAACGTGTCGCGGCGCTGCCTGTTGGAATCGAGAAAGGCATGTATGTCGTCATCGATGTTAATGAATGCCTTTAGGTACGTGAGGGAGCTAGAAGGTCCAAAAGAAAAAAGAGGAATTGGAAGATCTCATTGCGAAGGTAGGAGCTGATGAAAGAATTATAATGTGATCTGACTCATTTTTCAGAAGATAAATTTAAATTATACATATGAAATCAAGAGATATGGGTGTGCATCATTGATATCGAGATAAATAAATCGAAGCAAAAAGACGATTTAGCCTTCTAGTTTACTCTTACCTGGATGGAGAGCCATGAGAACAACAAAGAAAACGCAAGTAGGCAGAACAAATCGACCTATTGTGTGCTTCCCAAATGCCATTTGTAATGATTTTTCGGGTGATCATTGCATTTCAAGAATGATGGCTTTATATATAATACTTATTTTGTAAACTTTCTTATATTCACTTATAGAATTCTGATATTTATTTGATGACCTTCCCTGTATTCATGTATGCAATCTAAATATAATGTTTATTTGATTCACTTCCTTATATTCATGTATGCAATTTAGATGTAATTTTGACTCTTCTGCTTACCGTAATCAGGCAAGGTTACCCTTTTTATTTAACCAATAAAGGATCTACAAATGTCAAATGGCCTAAATGGGAAGCAATGACTAACATAAGAAAGATTCCCTTGATTTTTTTTCTATTGATGATAATTTCCTATATTAAGAGATATTTTACTAATTTCTCTTGTAATTTTGTATGTGTATCTCCCTTTGATTATGTAAATCTTAATTAATATGTTAACTTAGATAGTCTATCCAATGGAACTTATACATAAGTTCATCTATTCATCTTCAACACAACCAAATATACAGAAAATAGAAAATTTCACGATCTGTATTCCGCTTCATTATACTTAACTCTTTTTTTGGCCAACAATCATTCCATGATTGGAAGATATTTACTCTCTCTATATTCATTTTTTGTATTAAAAAAATGAGGGAGGAAAAATTAGAATATATATAAGGAATTGAAAATTATTCTGAAAACATTTCATATTTTACTAATTTTCCACACCCACCTAAAATCTTCTTTCCCTCTCCAAGTTTCCAGTTCAAGTGAAAGAAATCGAAAACTCTCTGTATATTTGGTTGTGGATACAACGTCAAATACTCGCCCGCATCGACACCCTACGAAGCATTCCAATACTCGATACTCACACGTAACGGATGAGAAGATGGCATCAAATGCACAGGTCGATGGAGAACTCTTGCCTCCACCCAACCGCCCCGCTTCGCTCGCCAACATCGACATCCTACTGGAAGTTCTCTTCCAAGAAATTTAAGTTACAGAACATGAGGCTACTTAGGGCGCGTTTGATTGTGTTTCTGTTTAAAAATTATTCCAGGGAACATAAATAGAAAAAAGTGTTTCTGTTCCGGGGAACAATTTTTGAACAAAACAATGCGTTTGGTAAACTTGTTCTGAGAATAAAAAATAAACAAAAACATGTTTGGTAAATTTGGATAATTTTTTTATTTCTTTTATTTTTTCTATTTTTTTATTATTTTTCCTTTTTTCTTTTTTTCTTTTTCATTTTTTTTTCTTATTTTGGCCGGTCGCCGGCGAGGGTTGGCCTCGCCAGATCAAGGCGAGGCCGAGCTCGCCCAGCGGCGGGCGAGGTGCGGCCTCGCCGGGCCACCGCCAGGCGACGCCGACTCGCCCAGCGGCCGGCGAGCCTCGGTCTCGCCGGATCTGGGCGAGATCGAGCTCGCCCAGGCCGGCGCGAGGTCGGCCTTGCCGGGCCACCGCCAGGCGACGCCGACTCGCCCAGATCCGGCGAGGCTGAGCTCGCCTAGCGGCCAGCGAGCCTCGGCCTCGCCGGATCTGGGCGAGATCGAGCTCGCCCAGGCCAGCGCGAGGTTGGCCTCGCCTTGATCCGACGAGGTGCGACCTCGCCGGGCCATCGCCAGGCGAGGCCGAGGCTCACCGGCCGCTGGGCGAGCTCGGCCTCGCCGGATCTAGGCGAGATCGAGGTCGCCCAGGCCGGCGCGAGGTCGGCCTTGCCATGGCTGGGCAAGCTCGAGCTCGCCCAGATCCGGCGAGGCCGAGGCTCGCCGGCCGCTGGGCGAGGTCGGCCTCGTCGGATCTGGGCGAGATCGAGCTCGCCCAGCCATGGCAAGGCCGACCCTCGCCCAGCTACGGCGAGCCTCGGCCTCGCCGGGGGCTGACGAGCCTCGCCATGGCTGGGCGAGGCCACCGGCCCTCGTCGGCCGGTCGCCGGCCATGGCCGAGGCCGGCAACCGGCCAAAAGAAAAAAGAACAAGAAAATAAGAAAAAAAAAATGTTTCCCAAAAGTGTTTCAGAAACAAGAAACACAAAATTTGTGTTTCTTATTTCTGTTTATTTTTTATTCCCAGGAACAAAAAAATAGAAAAAGTGTTTAAAAACAAAAAAAAGAAACACAAACAAACGGGGCCTTATTTTCTCTGAGTTTCAAACAAGAGCTTTCGTTCGTCTCCGGCAAATTGGAAGATTCTTAAAATATCACACAAATTTCGTGTAATCAGTTCACTGTTTTCATTGCAAACATATACAGAAAGCTGGAAAGATCCTGTACCAATAAATCTAGTCATTCGTCTATTTTTCTCGACGAATACACATCTTAAAATCTTAAGAGGTTAGATGATGACGAATTCCAGTTCAGATAATGTCGTAGCAAAGAAATAGTCCCAACGGCCACCCCTGGCTTCATCTTCCCGGTCAAACTCACCTCTGTAGAACTGTTGCAGAATCTCCTGCATTAACATAAAAGCTTTTTCATGATACCCTTGAAGAGATTCATTCGCCTTTTTGAGCATTTTGCTGAGCATTTCTAAATAACAGGAATTATATGTAAAACTCGATAAAACTATTCATCCTTGAATCTGCACAGTCAAATGATGAATTTCTAAACAGATTCGCACCTGCAAGTTGCGCATAATGCCTATCCAATATCTACTTGCTAAATAGAACCCAAATGCTACTTAAAAAGATAGATCACTCTTTCAGCCATTTTATAGAGGAGATGCATTCCTATCAAGAGATAGAAAGATAAGGGCACGTTTGATAACCATTCTATACCCAGGAACAATCCTCCTCTAGCCGGTCGCCGGTCCTTGGCAATTGCTGGCGAGCGGCTAGAGGAGGAAGAAGAAGAGAAGGAAAAGAAGAACACGGCTTGATTCTAGAATTGTTCGCAGGAACAAAGAAGTAACTTTTTTCTATTTCTTGATTCTATTTGAAATCTAATTCTGGGAACAAATCTGTTCTCAGGAGTGTGTTCCCGGAATAGAAAAATTAACTGACATTATCAAAAAGATTTTTGTTCTCTTTTAGTTTTGGGGAACAAAAGAACAAAAATAGCCAAGAATTAGCCAGTTCCCAAACATACCCTAAGCTGCATCACAGCTCTTGAAGACTAGCACCAGGAGATTCATCTCTATACATCAGTAACCAAACAGCAAAATCATGCCCAGAAAGAGTGTGCAACTGGATTACATAATCATGCAATGAAAATGAATCGGATGCTACCAATGAGGTAGAAACAGTACCTTCTAGAGACATGATACCAACAACTTGATTCATTGCTTCTCGACCAAATGAATACTCATCCTATCCATGACTCCTCGGATCAACAACCTGATGTACCTTTCTTGCTTCAGCACTGGAATATTGTCCGACAACACGAGCATGAGGTATGGATGCTTCACCACGGGCCAGGGCATCCACATTCTCAAGCAGGTATTGCCTAGGAAGCCTGCCCACCACATTGCCCTCTTCATTCCCCTTTCTGTCAAGGAATGCAAAGTGCGGGATACCCTCAACTCCAAACTCATCGAGCTCTTGTTCCCACTTAGTGTTGTCAACGTTTAGCATGACAAAATTAACCTTGTCCCTGAACGAAGAAAATTGTCATGTGAGTTGCCAGAAACTTCACAAATACAAGTTCCATTTATTGAAAATGGAAAGCTCAATCTTCGACTAAAGCTGTGTCTTTGCAATCTTTACAGGATGTTCCCCTTCTCACTTTCTACTGAGAAAGATCTGGCTCAAAAAATGACCTTATATGTCGACAAATAAAGTAAAGTCTACAAATAAAAAAGTAAAGACAATTACTTGTACTGCTGCTCAACTTTGTAGATATCAGGAGCTAATTCTCGACAAACTTCGCACCAGTCAGCATAGAACTCCACCACAGTGGGCTTCCCATTGGCGAGAGCCTAGAAATCAAACATCGAAGAGATACGTATATTAACATGAGAGAGAAGCAGAATGAACATTACAATAGAAACTAAATCAGTAAGTTAACTTCATCATTTACCATAGAAAAGGCAGGCAAGTTATTTAAACTGACAGACTAGTAAATTATGACTATATTGGGTTCTCTTATAAAATAACACACAAATTGGCACTTGCAAAATACTGCAACCAGTATATAGTACTGAAGTTGTTGACAAATTAGATTCATTGCAAGGCCTCTGCGTGCATACAGAAACATCTATATGACGATTTAAGCTTCCCCTTCTTCGTTCTTTTTTCAGAGAAAATCATTAGTATGCATACCTCTTCATAAGGCAATGCAGCTACGGTGAGGTCTTTCAAAGAAACACCAAAATCCAACCGCGCAGATAAGAAAAGTCCAACTGCGGCTAGAGCAGAAACTACAGCTATTTGCTTATTAAAAGACTTGTTGGGTACATCTGGAAGCCCAACGTTTGGGGAGGGACTTGTGGATTGGTCGGCAGCACTGTCATTCTCTGAAGAAGGCTCAAGAACCAACTTTTCCTGCACAGCGCATACAAACGAGAGAAGTAGAATTTTAGCTCAACAGAACAGCTCAAAATGCCAACACGAGGATCAGAATAGATATCCCACAAGGATATGAAAATGCACGCTCAAATCTCTATCAATGGCAGTGCAAAGAACCGAAACACACACAAACACGCTCACACAGAGCACGAACATATGCAAATTGTCCCTGAAACTGTATCCAACTAAGTTCGTTGTCGGGAAATTCGAAGCTCGAATCAGACAAATCGAGCAGAAATTAGAACCGTCAAACAATTCTCCCGTCAAATTGCAACACGATCCCCTACAATCTAGAACGCACAGGGCACAGGATAATTCGACCGACTCCATGAGCAGCAAGAACCAATATAAGTGCGCAGAAAAGCGTACCGACGTGGAACTCTCGGTAGGATTCGGATTCGCCTCACACGCGACGATCCGAAGCCGGGGACTCCTGGCGCGAAATCGGACGGCGGATGGTGTCGCGCCGAGCGACAAGGATCGAGGGGCTGCTTCGAAGTAGGGCCTGAACCGGTGGAGCGCGAGCGGGTTGGAAGCTACCCGCGACATGGAAGCTTTTGCCGCAACTGGGTCGTCCTCCTTGCGTCCAAAACTCGATCTTGATGGCGATAATGGCTAGCTTGCCTGATTCGGGAAGTGGGATTTTTTCAGAGAAGGGTGATGAAGCAGAGCTTTGGAGAAGACGACAAAGCCACGGGGCAGAGGGAGAGAAGTACGGGGAAAGATAAATTGAGTGCCGCCAGAAATAACAAGTGATTATCTTGACGCCACAGCTGAACCTTTGTCCGAAGCATTGAGACGAGTGGAGAGAGAAAGAGAAAGAGCGATGTCGTTGACCGTTCCTTTGTAATTTCATTCGTGATTGGAGGAAAACGTTTTGTATAAGGCCAATTACAAAGCCTGGTGAAGGTGATGAGCTGCTGTGGGTGGGGAGTGGTTCAGGCAAAGTTACTCTTGATGGAGGATGTTTGTTTGGATTGCTAAAAGCAAAACGAAAGCATAGTTTTGTCACATGGTTGGCCAATGGGAGTGTTAGAACCGAACCCAACTCAATTGAAATTCCGTGCATTTTCAATTTGGTTTGATTCAATTTTCGGTTTGGATGATAGAAAAATAACTATTCTTTTCCCAATTTATGTTATTTCGGTTTAATTCGGTTAGGTTAACCAAGCCAAATATTGAAAAGTAATTCCTAAAAGTTTAAATTTTTGGTTTTTTGTCAAGGGGTTCAGTGACAATTCGACCGAGAATTGAATTTTGTAACGAGAATGAAGAACGATAAATTCAAAGAAAAAGAACTACAAGTAGTGGACATTGAATATATATTGATAAACTTAAAATGCATGGAGGATTTGTTCTTGATGAGTGTTGATTCTTTTACAACTACACAATGCATTTTATAATCTACTAAACATGATTGCTCATAAGCAATTAACACTCAAAATGCAGTTACAACTGAAGTTCCACAATTTTAGGCTCCACGATACCTCATTCGTAAGTAGTTACAACTCTTTAAGTGCCACCGAGCTCAAAACTGTTAATTAACATCTTGTCTTCAATCAGCAGCTTTACTTTATCTCCTTTCTTCATTTCTCTGCATCCAACACTTGAGCCAAATCTCCTATAACATTGGCCAAATACTGGTTTTATCATCATATCAATATGTTTGTTGACCATCATCATCGTGCATTGATGGCTGATTGTTTGCAGTCATCGATGAGTTCTATCATTGTCATTAAATGTATTGATCTCATCGTTGAGCTCTAATTACAAGGATTATTGACGTCTTGATCTCGAGATATCTCACACTACAACTATGCATGGTTTTATTTAAAAGTTAGCCTAACAGCTCACGTTTTAGAGAAAATATTGGTCACACAAATTGTGCCAACGCAACAAATTGAAAGCTTATCCATTGAATGACAGGCATCCATAAAATGCTCACTTGTCAAAGTTTTCCATCTCTTTACCCTTTCTCTCTTTCTCCCACAGCTTTCTTTGTTCTTTTTGCAGGCCACGGACGACCCTCTCCCTTAACCCCACCATCTCTTCCCTCCGGCCCTCTCCCTCACACAAGGCATGATAGCGTTATTCGCTTGCCCTTTCGTTCACCTTAGCCCGACCTCTACATCTCCCCCACTGGCAATGGCACCACCATTGAAATTGTTTGTCGCCGCCGTAATACAAGCCCAAGTCCCCAATGCACTCACAACCCTGCGCCCTTGCATCCTCAAGATCCTCTATGCTTCGAGTCATTGCCTCCCTCAATAGCTTCCGAATCTAAAGCCCTCACTTGATCCAATGCAAGCAACCCCCCCTTACCCTGGCAATGAGAGTCGAGCCCTTGCCAAATTCCCTCGTTAGATTAAGTGAGGTCAACCCTGGCTTGTGGTCAGTCACCGGCCATGGCCAAGTACTATTGTAGGTCGAAGGGAAATTAAGTGCGAGTTTGTGAGAGGAGAGAGACAAAAGAGAGAAAAATCTGACAACTAGATTTGTGAGAGACACGTGTCACTCAATGAATGGGTTTCCAATTTGTTGAGTTAGCACATCTTGTACCTAATATTTTCTCCACGTTTTATCATTTGTGGGACACTTACGATATAGTTGTTCAAGTGGAGGGCATCTAGTGAGAGACTCGAAGAAATAGATCATGAACCCTATGTTTGGTTTTGCAGGTTGTAGGAAAACGAAGGGTGAAGAAAGCGAAGGAAGGGAAAAAATGGACTTAATCTTTTAATTAACTCCTTTTTCATCTAAGATTTTAGGAAAACATAAGGGCCATAGTGGAAAAAGAAGCCACAGGTTCACTCCCCTTTAGTTCTTTTCAATTTGAGGGAAATAAAAGTGTGGGTCACACGATCTCGTTCAAACCCATTTCCTTCCAGTTCCATCCTCCTTTTTTCCAACCAGAAAAAAGCAATAATTCCCTAAATTTGCGGTTCCCTTCGCTTTCTCAAAAATAAATATTTTTTTATCCTTTAAAATAATTAATTAATAAAAAATATTAATGTCTAAATATTTATTTGCCCGCATAAAATATTCCATCTAATTATTTGTTAGCACCATACATAATTATTTAAAAAATACTTTTAAATTATTTATTTTTCATGAAATAAATGCAACTTTATTTTTTGTATTTTGCTCGAATCTTCATCAATCAATTGCTTAAGACATAGTTAGCAAAGACCCATGAGGGGACCATGAACAATAAATTGCCAAATGTTCCATTTTGTCATTGCCAAAGCCAAATGTACATTACTTCGATCATAGGAACCAAGCGAATAACATAAACATTATATCACAACCAAAAATCAAAGCCATTATCCTCGTTATTATTATACACTAACGAAGCTAAAATCAATCATATCCAACGCAACAGTCTGAAATTTAGAAGCCGATAATTAGCCGAATTCTCTACGACCTCTGACCCTACGACCTCTGACCCTCCGGCCCCAAGATCCCGTTCACCACCGACGTCGCCACCAGCACCCCGACCGCCTCCGCCACGGCCACTGCCCCCGCCTGCGCCAACCCTCCGAAGCTCACCTCCTCCTCTATCTCCCTCTCGGCCGTCTCGATCCCCTTCTCCACCGCCACGACCCCCTTCTCCGCCGTCTCGATCCCCTTCTCCGCCGCCTCGAAGCCCTCTTTCACGATCTCCTCCGCCTCCTCCTCCGCCTTCCTGAGCTTCTTCCGCAGCCCGAAGAGCGGGATGTCCACTGCAGCCGAGGGTCGCGGCGCGACGGTCAACACCGTCGACGCCGTCAGGAGGAACGCCATCTGCCGCCGGCTGGCCTGGAGGGGCGCGGGGAGAGGGCGGGATTTGGCGTGGGGGGAGCGTTGTCCGCTGCGGACCTGGTGGAGTGAGAGAGCCTGGACGGGAGCTGACGCTGCGGAAGCCATTGGAGGGCCGGTTGAGAGCTTAACTGGTGTATGGTGTGGGGAAGAACTGGCGACAGCTTGAGATTAGAGAGAGAGACAAGAACGTGTGGTGGAGGTTCATTATTTCCCCAAGTTCTTCCATACTATTACCAACACCCGTTGATCGCACGTCCACAAAGTGGTGATGGACAGGGATTTTTCTTTTTTCTTTTATTTTTATTTTTATTTTTGACAATAAAATGCTTTCCAAGGTAAATTTTAGGATATGTTCATTAGAAGTTCTTAAACATAGCAGAAAAGTACAATTAAATTTTAAAATTTATCACAAGTGCATTATCAAATCCTAAAACTGAAAAAAAAAAAAAAAAGAAAGTTCTATGACTTGCTGCAAAAGTGAGATCAAGTCCGAAAAATTTCAAAGGTAATAAAATAATTTGATTGAATTAATTTGATAAGTTTTAGAATTTATTTGCATTTTTTTGAAATTTTAAAATTTAATTGCATTTTTGTGATAAGTTTTAGGACTTCATTGAATATTTTAAAACTTAATTATATTTTCTAATAAGTTTTAGGATTTTCTAATACACTTACTCTATATTTTAGGAAAAAAAAAACCCAAGTTAATACACCCATAATAAATTTACCCCAAAAGTAATTTTTTTACCATCAAGAACTCTAAACTAGCACACTTATGATAAATGTACAATATATTAGTCTTTATTAAATTTTATTATCAAATTACTAAGTTGAATGACACGCGACAACTGACAAATGTACCGATACCATTTGTCACAAGTAATTTTTGCAGTATTAACTTAATTTAAAAAAGGGTAAATTTGTTGTATCTATTATAGATTTTTAGTGGTCAAAAATTTAAGTTTTGGATAAATGATTCACACGTGTACCAATTCAAAGTTTTTGATTATAAAAAAAAATAGTTATGGAATAAATTTGTCACAAGCATATTAATTATGGGGTTTTTTTTTAATATTAACCCTAATACAAAATAGATTAAGGTTTATAGGAGAATTCACTTACAACTTTCATTTCTATTTTTTGCATTTAACTTTCATTTAGCATAGTCATAGGAAGCCTTTCCAAATATATTATTAGTAATATTGAAATTTGAGTATAACTTTTTATTTATCATTTTATCAAAATTTTAATGGAAAATTCCTAATAAAAACCTAAAGAGTCATCATTTTTTTAAATAAAAGTCTGAAACGGATATTATTTCAAATAAGAGCATGAAGTTGATTTTGTTTCAAATAAAAGTTTGAAATAGCTATGTCAATTTCAAAGAATAGTTTGACTTTCTTATTAGTTAAGGGCATTTTCATCCTTTACCTTTGTTGATTTTTTTTCTATTTTTCCTTTTTTGGTTGTCTCTTTCTTCTTCATTGGTGGTCAGTCTCAAGCGATGGCCAACCATTGACAATACTCGAAGAGGACTAAGCAAGGGCCGCCCTCATCAGCTACAAGCGAGGGACGGCCTTGCCAAATTTGGGTGAGGGTCATCTCGCCAACAACTAGCGAGGAATGGCCTCGCCCATGGCTGGGGAGGGTTGCCGGGCTCTCATAGGAAAGAAAAAAAAAGAAAATGAAAATTATCTTTTGACAGACATATCATTCACCGATGAGATCAAGCCCTTATTTGAAATTGTTATAACCACCTTAGATTCTTATTCGAAATTGATATGGTCACTTCAGGTTATTATTTAAAAAAAAATGATGACATTTCATATTCTTCTTTGGAACTTTCTCATATTGTAATATATTTTTTTGTGTTCAATTCTCTCTCTATGGAACACGAATGAACACAATCAGAGAATAAAAAATAAAAACCAATATGAGGGCACTCATATCGAGATGCAAATCGGTTGTATCGTTAGTTTATTCATCCGTTGATCTCTCAAGCTAGATCGTCATACATATCCCTCTTATTGTGCACCCACATTGTACCAAATGGACAGCGATGGATAAGTCTCGATGAAGTCATCGAGACGGCACTGAGATGCAACGGCCAACAAAGAGAAAGGGAGTGATGTAGGGTTTGGGTGAAGTTGCAAATGGTGAAAGCAAATCTAGTCGTGGATGAGGGCAATGGAGATAGTGACGAGACAAGGAGAGGACGGTGATGAGCTGTGGAGGAGATGGTGGCGGCGATGGTGGTGAGGACGAGATAGGCAAAGATAGTGGCTGATCAAAAGAGTTGCGTGATGTGTATTTCATTCTATTTGGCAAATTATTTCGGAATCATTTCCAAATTTTGATTGGCCTATAACAATTTAAAACGGGTTGAAGACCACTATTTAACTCGTATTTAGCAGGTCGGGTTGTAGAAGGGTTAGCTAAAATTTGAAGGATGAATTGTTATAGGGTTTAGAGCTGCAAAATTTAACTAGAAATGGACTTCAATGGGTTTCGACAATATTCACCTCCAACCATGTTGACATTTAAAAGTGTGGTTGACGACGAGATTAGACGCCCCGAATGCGCCAACGCCACCTTTAGAAGCCGTGAGGTCGTAATTATATGGGAAAAAAAAAGTGTTCCTATTCATTTTATTTATTTAATTATTTTTGTCGATCTTTTAGATAAGATTTCGAATGGAAAAATATTCCATATTTAACAATTATGTTTGTATTGCCTATATCAATTTTGAGATGGTCTATTTTGTGAAATTACCAATTGTAGACATCCAAGTTGTGCAATGGATGATTGTAAATCATCCACGCATCCTAAAATTCCAGACCACGTAAAATTTGTCACCGGCAGCACAAGTGCTTTTTGATGTTGACCAATGGTTTCGAATAAGAGAAGAAGTTTTGTCATTCACACTCTTCAAATTCTTATTTATTTCCAAAATTTGCCCGATATCTATTATCCTTTCGAGACATATATAATTATTAATTAATAGGAAATTTGACCCAACTTGACCTTTTTATTTCTCCTTCATATTAGATTCAATTGTTATGATTATTAGCCCGCTAGAGAACTTGAAATTTTGTCATAGTTTGGGCCCAAAGGGCAAGTCCTTATCACTTCTATTTTACATTCTAGTGAAGTATGGAAAATCTTTCATCTTATTTGTCTGTCGAAATCAGTAGCTTTAACATAAATATGCACAATACAACTTGATCATATGTTTTCGTTTCTTATTCATGACTCAATCTCATGTTAAATGAGAGATAGCTATTAAAAAAGTGGTGCTTTTGTGCCAAATTGTAATATTATCTTTAAGTCCTATTAGCGAAAAATATATCATTTAAAAAATATTTCCTTAAAAATAATCGTATGCATTACTTGAAACAACTAGTGGACAAAAAATATTTTCATTGTTGACAATAATTAATATCTGAATCTTTTTGTTGACAATAAAATTATTATTAATTTATTTATTTTTGTGAGCAATTATTTTTAGAAAAATTATTTTTAAAATTATTTACTTTCCGTGAAATAAAGAAAGCATTAATCCTATGCTTCAACGGGTTGAATTTTGAGGAAAAGGAATTAGATTGTAGAGGATCGGGACAAATTAATGCAAGTTGTAAAAGCACGAGGATTGAAATGAAAAAAAAAAAATCAGGGGCAAACACAAAGTGTGAGTTTTTTTTTTCTTTTTGTTTTAGGGATAATATGAATGATCTCTCAACTTTGACTCAATATGTAATATAATCTACAACCTATTAATTTATTCAATGTAATTAATGAACTTAGCTAGGAAAATATAATAAAAAAGTTATAAATTTATTGTATTTATGCTAACTCAATTATAACATTTCAATTGATTCATTATTCCTAACATTAATATCAATTAAATCCATCCGGCCTATTTAAGTCAGAAATAACTGGCATAGACATTAGTCATTCTATATAGCATGATCAATATTGATGTGGATAAAATTTACAATTTTTTATATTTTCATTTCATTATGGCCGACAAGGGTGAGGCCTCCTAGGCCATCGCTCGGGTACTAGGTATCTTTGTTTCCTAACTTGGTTCCTCGATTCACCAAAGTCCGTACCATTCCCTACTGACCAGCTCCTCTTCCCGATCCCTGGAAACCCTAACTTACAAAAAGGTACAGCCCCCTTCGTTGGAAGACGATCCCATCTTCCCCCCGGGTAGCTTTCGTCTTCTTCCATGTTGTATCATTCCTTAGTTTGGCCTGGCAGCCTCTAGCAAAGGGCCGCCTCCCTGGATATGAATAGGGCTTGACTCTCGTGACTTAGGCAATGATTAGTCTTGTTGGTGCCCGACCTCATGGAAGCCAAACACACAAAATAGAAAAAGAGTTAAAAAAATATATAATAAAAATAAAAAATGCCAATCTCAGCATCAATTATATTATGTAGGATAACTAACATCTACATAAGTAATTTCTGAATTAAATTAGCTTGATGGACTTAATTTATAACAATACAAATATAATTAGGACTAAATTATTCAAATTAAAAGATTTAAGACATCAATATAATATGTCTGGGATCTTCTAGATAATTTTATTTTTAATTTTATAATTTAATATATAATATGATCTGTGAATTTTTAATTTATTTAAAGTAATTTTTAAACCTTTCGTACGTAATTTATTCATATGAAAATGTTCATCAAATAAGGAAGTAAAATATTGAACATTTTTCTTATAGTCTAGGAACCGAAATGAACATTATTAAATGTCCACAAATCATATTGGACAAATTAAGAAATTCAAGAATAACATTATACATTGAATTAAAGTTTATATATCATATCTAGTAAATTAAATATTTGAGGGTGACAATACACGTCGTGCCGAAGTGTAGGGACATTTGTGTAATTACATTTATTTTCGGGGAAAACGGAATCATCATGACGCCCCAACATTTCAACGAATTTGCGCCGGAAAGGGGTTTTAGAAGAGGGGGGAGGGGGGGCGCTCATAAGTTCAGAACCGAAACCCCAAAAATCCATCGAAATTTCTGACCCCCTTTCTCTTTCATCTCTTCCTCACCAAAATCAAGCGCAGAGCGAGAGAGAGAGAGAGAGAGAGAGAGAGAGAGAGAGCGTCAGCAATGGTCGAAGAAGGAGCGGCCTCCAGCAAATCGGAGACCCTCCCGCCGCCCTCCTCCCACCAGGCCTCCGACGAGGCTACCGTCGAGGGGTCCAACAACCCCCTCCTCGGCGGCGCCACGGCGGAGGACTCCGTCTGCAACAGCAACAGCAGCTACAACAAGCCCGAGAGCAGCTCCGTCCTCACCTCCGACGGCGACGGCGGCGGCGGCGGCTGCGGCGGCGACGGCGACGGGGGAGGAGAAGGGGGAGGGGGAGACGGGTCGCTAGGGTTCGCGGACGAGCTGATGGAGGGCGGGTCCCGAGCTCTCAAGGATGGCAACTACGTCGAGGCCGCCGAGTGCTTCAGCCGTGCCCTAGAGATCAGGTTCGCTTTTTATTTCTTTTTTTTCCCTCCATTTTTTTGGCGCATTTTTCGTGGCTTTTTTGCTTGGTAGCTGCTCGTGTTCTGTCATTTGGGTTTTCTGTGTTTCGATTCACTTCGCTCCGTGACGCTGGTCGAGCACTGCTGCTTTGTAGGCGATTTGGCGAGTATTGATGTATGTTCTCGTTAGCTAGAGCTGCTGTTCTGTTCTGAAACCCAGGCCGAAAAGCTTTTCTTTTGTGTGGTTTTTATATCCTTTTCTGTTACTCTTACGTTTATGTAGATGTTCAGGAACTGAATTTGGGCATGCCCTTTATCGTCTGGTCTTAGAAGTAGTTCGGTGAAGATTTGGTTTGTATGCACCGTTCGCCCTGTCTTTGGATTTGCGCATCGGCTTGTATTGTCTCGTGAATTATGGATGATTATGGATGCGGACCTTTGGGCCCTATCTAGAATGGTAGCTACTTTTAGAATTTCTCTCTGCTATGTGAAGGTGTGGCGTATAGTGTTCGAGTTCTGCCTTGATTATATGGACTCGGGACAAAAGAATGGGAGACCTAATTGTAATGTGTAGCACAAGTAACTGCCTTTGGTGACTTGTGTAGGATCTATTTAAAACTTGTGAGTATGGGTCACTCTGATCACGATGATTGTATACCTGTCAATGTGTATCTCTTTTGGCATCGAGGATTGACTATATCTTCAGTTTTGGGGGCCTGTAGCTTGTTGATTCATTGCTTCATCTTTTTGTTTTCTGCCCTTCATGTGAATACTCTGTCATCAACTTTTTATGAAAAAAATTAGGGTGGCACATCATGGAGAACTCGCCCTGGAGTGTGTCAGTTCATACTACAAGTATGGATGTGCGCTTCTATATAAGGCTCAAGAGGAGGCCGATCCATTGGGTGCTGTGCCCAAAAAGGACGCCCAAAGTCAAGTATCTGGTAAAGATGGAGAAAGAAGTAACTTACGTGGTGAATCGTCTGTAGCTTCTGTTTCTAGTAATATTGATCAGGATGGAAGTTCACGTCATCAGGATGGAGCAACAGATGATGGTACGTGCCATGTGTCTTGCTCATGAATTATCATTTTCCAAGCATCATTTACCTAAGGGATCTTTAGACTAGGGTAGTTTCACAAAGCATCACGTCTCTTCGGCAGCATCTATGAATGAAAAATCAGTAGCTCTCTCAGGCAGTTGGATGTTCATCAGGAATAATAGTACTATTGGATTATGATACCTTGTTTTTTGTGCTACCCAATGATGGATCTTTGGAAATATCTTGCTTGTTGGTTACATGCCTAACCAGTGTTTAGAGCTTCCCGTAAGAAAATATCTGTGGTTCAAGCAAGTGAATGCAGGGTTTTATGGTTACTTTGTCAGAAAAGGTCAAGTGGAAAACCTGAGTGTTGCAGCCTTGCAGATCTTCCTTTAAAACTTACAACATGGCCCCGAGTGCAAGCTAGATAATGCTCAATGTATTGTTAACCATTATTCCAATACTCAGTACTCATGATGGGTGCCTACTGGAGTCCTTGCACTCGTAGTGTGATAAATTTTATCCTCTGCTAGGAGCATAACTATCATGAAAAGCATCTGATATTTGTGGTTTATCTTCTTAAAGGATGAAACGGTATATATTTCAACCAAGACATCTTTAGGCAGTTTATGATGTTTGGAAAGTTATTTGTTAGATAAGGACTCTGGCGCTATCATTGGCCTAGTAGGAAAAAAATCTTGAAAAAGATGATTGTGTTCTAACTTTCCTCCTGGAATACAGGAGGCAAATGATATGACTTGTTTTTCAGGCCTGCCTTGCCGGTACTTTGCATTTATTAAGAAAATTTTGAAAATTTTTCTTTGCATCGATCATATCGCGTGATGACACCTGGAGAAATCAGTCAATAAGAAGGGAGATTTTTTAAACTTAAAAGCTGGTTGAATGTGTGTCAGGTGAGCGATATGATTGGCCAGTGATTCAGTGTTAGCCTTGTAATTGATTCATAATATGTTTATGCCAGCCATGCTGGTGGTGTATTCCTCAATAAATACTTTGAAGCATCTCTTATCTGCTAGATCTTCTCTTGACCTTGTCCTCTGAAGTTAGGCACGATCCTTATTTTGCCGAATAAATAGGGAGACTGCACTTCCTTTTCTTCAGAGTGCATGATATTGGTTATTTTCTGCACGCACTCAACAGTAGAGAGGCAGTCATCACTGAAAATCAGTAGTTGTCATTTGGGCTTTTATCTCATACTGTTCAGATGAGTAATTTGATGGAAGTTGTGCTGGCTGAACAGGATATATGAAGGAAGTGTAGTGGGACACTGTAACATTTATCGGTTGTGCTTTTCCTTAGGATGATAAGACAGAATGAGAAGCATTTCTTTCTATTCCTACTGATTTCCAGATATGGTTAAGGCCCACCATTCATGTTGCCCATATAATAGGTTCTGGAGGGAAGGACCAAGAAGAAGATGATGATGAGGATTCTGATGCTGAGGATCTGGCTGAAGCAGATGAAGATGAGTCTGATCTGGACTTGGCATGGAAGATGCTGGATATTGCAAGGGCAATCCTTGAAAAACATTCTGTTGAAACAGTTGAGAAGGTGGACATATTGTCAGCTCTGGCGGAAGTTGCATTGGAAAGAGGTGGGTCATGTTTTATTTTTGGTTGTGTAATTTGCTATTAATATAAACAAGGTGATTGACTAGTCATCGCTTCTGGCTACCATGCAGAGGACATTGAAACTTCTCTCAGTGACTATCAAAAAGCTCTGTCCATGTTGGAGAAACTGGTTGAACCAGATAGTCGACAGATAGCAGAACTGTATCCTACTTTAGATTATTGTGCTAAGCATGGAAGATTTTTTTCATAATGTTTCTACTTTTTCTGTCAGTTATTTCTGAATTCAGAATGTCAGCTGTTAACGATTGAGCCTTTATCGGCAATTTCTTAACCTTATGATGTTAGAAACTTTCGGATATGCTTGTGTTTGGAGATTGGCTCTAAGACAGGTGAAGCCATTCCGTACTGCCAGAAGGCAATATCTATCTGCAAATCGCGGGTTCATCGTCTTATGGATGAAGTGAAGGTTTCTTCTGAATCAGCAGTATCAGCTGTTGCTTCATCAGATGGAGATGTCAACCCATCGTCCAGTGATTCACCTTCAGATAAGGCTTCAGCTGATAAGGAAGCTGAGATCAAAACATTAAATGGCCTCTCAAGTGAGCTGGAAAAGAAGGCAAGCTTATTTATTTATTTATTTTAGGAATTTCATATATTAAATTCTTTTTTCCTGTATTCTGGTGTAAAGTATGCTTCTTGACTTGCAGTTGGAAGATCTGCAACAGCTTGCTGCAAATCCGATGTCAATTCTCACTGAAATTCTTGGAATGGCATCTGCCAAGGCGAAGGAGATTGAGAAGAGGGCGTCCTCAGCTGCTATGAGCTCTTCTCGTATAGGAACAGTCAACAGCAATGGGGATTTTGACTCCCCGACAGCATCCACTGCTCACACGAACGGTGCTGCTGGAGTCACTCATCTTGGTGTGGTTGGAAGAGGTGTCAAGCGAGTGTCAATGACAGCACAGTCTGGCCCAACAAAGAAACCTGCAGTTGATTCGTCTGAGGAGAAACGAGATAGTAATGATTCCTGAAGTTGTTTGATTCCCAATGTGACATAGTCCATGCTCAACCCTGCATAGCCTAGCATATATCTGGAGGTTCTATTACGGGATGCTTATTATAAATTGCGAACCTTGGTTAACTACTGTACTTCATACTTAATTGACTGCATCTAGGTTCTGTCTGTTGTTAGGATCCTTGTTTTTTTACAACTCACATATTGGAGTCATTTGGATATTTCGAAGGAAATTCATGCGGTAAGGCAATTGTCCCATGAAATCAGTTTTCCAACTTCATGATCAGATAAACACCCCTGGAAGGTATTTGAGTGGGCATTTAATTTCCTCTGGTAAATTTTGAGTTTGTTCATGTCTATTTCAGTTGTTTGGTTGTTTAACGGCAGTGGCCTGTACGCGCTTGGTCAGGAGGGAGGGTGTGGTTGGTATTGATTCTTGTTTAGTGAAAGCATGAAGCCTAGTGTCCTGCCAGATGGGTTTCTCCTTTTTGCTTTACTCAGAATGCTAGACGATATATAATCTGCTATGCTTTGTCTTCGTCTTTGGTTCCTCCGGTGGAGTATTCCGTGTGCGTGATCGTTTATATCGGTGGATATTCATTCCATTGGACTCCCAATTAAAATTATCATCGTTTCTGGTAATCTAGTTTTTATGTAACTTGATATTGTCTGTAGTTTGTCTGCTGAGACAAATTAAAACAGTGTACAAATCATGCTGTCGAATTTTTCTTGTGTAAGTTGAACACTCCGTCTTTACGGAGTCAATTAGAAAGTGATTGCGAGTTGGAACTTTCAAATTCATCGAGGCATGTAATATTTACGATGTGCCGGAAGGGCTGTGCTACTGCTCGATGTGGTGCAGATTCTCGAAGGGTAACGAAAGGCATACAACACTTGCCAGCGACAAGGGCAAAGGGCAAGCAGATGCCGTTTTGCCTAGTCGCTGAGGAGGGGCCTTCGATTTTGATGTAGCGAGCGAACCTTTTTGCCCAAGCGAACACATGATAACGGGAAATGATGTAACGTAAAGCAACGCCCTTTTGTCGGCACGATTGTGTCCGTGAGGGATCGTCTAGTCCTACGCCAAGGGAAAAAGAACAGACGGAAACTTGTCAAGAACGACGAGTAGGTCCCTTCTGCAAAAATTAATTGGCCGTTGTGCTCCTCGACAGCGTAGATTTGTCGGTCTGTTTCCCGTACTACGCGAGTTTAAAATAATAAGAACGATGACAAGAATGATGGCCAAGCTGATGACGTTCTTACAATGAAATTGCATCATGTCGACAGCCACAGCCACCGCATGTTACTGTCCATTTTCGATGGAGTTTAAGAGAACTTATACCTAATTCATGACTTTGAGCGGCCGGACCAAGGACGTTAATCGAATGGATAAAGCAAGGTGGGTCACGAATGCTGCATTGTGTGCACGAAAAAACCAGAAGATGTGAACAAAGAGAATTTGCTGTTCAATAAAAGACACGACAGATCGATATTTCTTATGACGCGATATTTGCTATATATAGCTGTACCGGGGAAATGAATGTTGTGAATTTCAACATAGGAAGTGTCTTGTGACATTGTATAGGAGCGTCGATACAATGTGCTACAAGGTCGACTGCAAGAAGTGCGGGAAGTACACATGGGGTGGCTGCGGCAAGCATCTAACCACCCTCTATAACAGCATCGAGAAGGGCAAGCACTGCATGTGCACCTCGTGGCCCGGCGTCGTTATGCCCTCGTCAACGTCGGAGCAAGCATCAGCTTCGTCTGCTGCTGGTACAGCTCCATACACATGATCTTCCGTAGAAATCACATAGATCGGGGTGAAAAGAAATCGGAATTTTGCTTCCTCAAAAGACGTTGGCTTAGCCCAAACCGGGGTAGTCAATCGATGTTGATTTCACATAGGTGCACTAGTTTCTACCCCAGTTTGCTTCACCAGAGGCCGATTACAATCGAATGGCATGCTTTATTCTCTTGGACATCCTTACTTTTCATTTCGACTGCAAATGTTCAAGATGTCATATCGTTTTTCAATCTTTATCCTCATTTTTTTCTAGCACATGGGAGAATCTGTCTCATGTCACCATGTTCCTTTCGCTTTACTTTGTGCAGGTAAGTAAGATGGGAGATCTTCAAGATGCACGAGGTCCCCCAACGTTCTTAGATCTTGGTGGGGGCTAATGAAATCAGAAGCACTAAATAAAGAGGAGAGAGAAAACCCTAGTAGCGTGGACACGATCGTGTCCCTTGTTTTTATGCAACATCATAATTTTTCCAATGCTTGGCTTGGAAGACTGGCGTGTCGGTAGATAAACAGAGATTGGGAATAAATGATGGCGGAGGGTTCGGGCGTGGTCAACGTAAATTGACCAATGATGCTCGAATCAGTGTGGTGTCGTGCTGCTGCTCACGAGCATGTAAAATATTCAAAAGTTGAAACCCCGTGCAGAGTGCATCGTGCTATAATCTATATGCGTAAACGCCCCCCACTCGATCATCGGTTTCTGGTGCTTTCTTCTTGGACGGTTTCCGGTGGTTCTCGTGCTCTTTTTCAGCCTTCTTTTCTAAAACCCACTTGACCTTGTCTTAAGATAACCCACGACAGCCCGCCCCCACAGAGAGAGAAGAGAGAGAGGTTTTGAAATTTAGGCGCTAAGAAAGTTGGCCTAAGATTCGAGCAGAGAACATGGCCATGACATAAAATATAGCAGCAAATCACGTTCGTGTTTCTAGGCCTTTTGGCTTGGAACCTTTGGCCTCTTGCTGTCTTCTCTCCAATGTCATGTTCTTGGAAGGGAAGAAGAACCCTACGTGCGCATAACCCACAAGGGCTTTGCTCCAAAACCTCCAGCTTATCCAATGATTAGCCGCCAAAGCACGTGAACTCGAGCAAAACCGAAAGGCCCTCCTCCTCCTCTCGCGCAAATTACACACATCCCTGATCTTTCGTGACGTCCGGATCGTGCTCCAACGATCTGGCCATGTCCGGCTTCCGTCGAGTGGGGTTCCCTTTTCTTTTTCCCCAAATCATCGTCCCGGTCATTATCATTAGCCCATGTATAAGCACAGGTCATGCTTAATCATGCGCTAATCATGGTTTTTGAAGGACCCTTTTGGTACTGTCCTGCAGAGCCTTCGGCAGGCCTACTCAGCAACCACGTTGTGGGCGCGTTCTGGTTCTTGCTCAGATTCTCCCGTCATCAACTCATTAATACGACCATAAATGCAGGAGCCATAAAGGGGCGCTAGTGCTGGTAGGTGGAATGGAATTTAAATGGGGCGATTCGGGTTCTGGATTAGGACCGCGGGTGAGACAAACGTTCAAAAGTAAGACTGGAGCTCGAATTTATTGCTGTCAGGGTGTGCCTTTTCCAGTTTCATTTAGATTTCATTTGAAATCTACTCTTTAGGAACATTTAAGATCAATAACCTATAACCTGAAATATATATCATGTCATAAATTTCAGGATCAAATTCGAGATTTATCAGACTCTAATTATATTATTAATTGAATGATTACGATGAATTGTCATATTTAATAACCACTATTTGTTACTACAATTCACTTACTATAACTATGAAATATTAATAAAATAAAAGCTTAAATCATAAAATAAAAATTCAGACTAATAATTTCAAATTATGCACTTACTATCAGACGCCATGAAACATCACAGGATCGCATAAAAATATAAATCAAGAAAAACAAAAAAAACTTGTTCCAAATTTTAGATTGTAAACCTAGAGCTTAGGACTTATCTATCGATATTAGTTAATTTAGAATTGACACTATATACCTTAGAACCTGAAATCAAATAGGCTCCAATCGGTTGAGTTTTTCGATTCTAGGTTCTAGGTTCCATCTTGATATCATGCTCATCCCTAACTACTAGAGATGTGAAAAAGATTGGCAGGGGCATTCATGATGTCGTCGAGCTGTCTATCTTGTATGGGGTCATGAGGTGCCTGTGAGCAAAGCATAATTCATATCCTCCTACGACGTCCACGTGCGAATCGGAACGCACGTTAGGAGTCCAACTAAGAACTCCAATGTCCACCACACGGAGAGAAAAAAGAGAGGAAGCTGGCCTTCGGGAAAACCCCGTCTTGTCTTGTACTGTCTCGCTAGCTGGAGCGACAATCTCTCGCTCTATTTATTGACAAGGACCTAACCAATTTTTTCAAAAGGAAGAGAGCGCTTTATGCAATAAGAATTTACACGAGGTATAGAGGCAGGCAGACAGACTGGCTTTACATCATCATCCATCTTCAAATCAAAGTTTTGATGGAGGATCTTGCGGTATGAGACTAGGATAGGCCAATTATCTCGACCGTGCCCGTGAAATTAGGACCAAGGCCTGCTTAACGCTTGACAAGGCATGTCGAACCGAGGCTTCATAAACTCCAAATTAGATATCGATACCGTCATTGTGAGATCTGAGTCTTATAATTGAGCTCATAGCAAACACGCATGTTGGAATTGTTGAGTTGCGTAACCTCTCGAACTAGACAAAGATGAGAAGTTGGATGAATGAGTACGGGGAGAGCTCTACAAAGTCCAAAGTGATGTACCCTTAGGTGAATTTGAAAATGTTTGAATTACCACTTTTTTTTTATTTTTTTTTCAAGAATAGACTTGTTCAGCACATCGTTTATGGGTCACGTACAAAGTTTGGTGCCCATCACTTCTATTTTTTTTTTTTAAAAAGGACCGCCTTTTAAAAACAAAAAACAAGACAATAACTTTCACGGACACGAGAAAACTAGGGAAATAATTATGTAATAAAACCCTTTTTCTATTTTTGTTTTTCACATCAGGCAAAACAAAATTTGTATTCACGATCAAAAGATGTAGGAGAGGGACATGACCTATGGGGGGGTCTTGAGACAAGCAAAGCGCATTAAATCACCTCGATAAGCACGTCCCTAGATTAGTGCAGCCAAGCATCGGCCAGAAATTAAAAAAAAAAAAATGACGTGGGTATCTATTTTACTAAAGCAAAATGTACTAACGCCCCTCTCAAGTTCCCGATCGGTATACTGAACATCGAAAGTTCTTCTTGTCCATTGAAATCTCGCATTTTTTCGAGCATTAAACAAGTGTCAAATCTAATAGGTGAGCAATGTGCGCAGCCGTGCATGTCACATGCCAATTTGCTTTTAGGAACGGATCTTCAAAGAGAGTAAATTTTGTTCATCGATAGTAAAACATTAAAGGCCCACGGGTTACGGCGTTTTATGTAGAAATTGCGGAAACCTTCGAGAAACCACTCTCCATCGGAAACCCTAGATTCATCACTGATCTGCTGAGGTGTTGGTAAGCTAATGGATAATGATGATGATGATGCTTGGTAAATGCTTTCTATAGTCTTAGGATTAAATAAAATCCTAAAGAGGGACTTGCCATTCTAGTCCTCTTTCTCTCTCTCTCCTCTTCCCTTTCCCTTCCTGGCTTTTTGACCTTTCAGAAAAATAGAGAGGAGGGAGTGGGGAAGTAGGTGAGATTCTGCCCTCTTGACTCCTGTTTTTCTCCATTCTCCAAAGCAAATAAAGACTTTTTTCTCAAAAGAAAAACCAAAAGAAATCATCACCCCTCACCCGATCCCCTTTTTAGGTAATTAAAAAAAACCGAATTTCGTTTTAACTTAAATTCCCCCCCGTTTTGTCCGTTCCCTGTTCCTGGATTCCACTCCCTACCGGGCTACCCCGCTCCCTCTCTCTCTCTCTCTTCCCCCGCCTCTGTTTTTCTTTCTTTAATGATTTTCTCCGCTCTGCTTTTCACGGTCGCCCCTGGAAGCGAGCAAAACGGGAGAGGAACTTCACGCCAAAGCTTCGACATTTGCGGGCGTCGCCGCTTCAGATTCGCTCAGATGCTGCTGCTGCTGATGGGTCTGTGAAAAGGAAGCATTCCCCTCAGGTTGGTCGCAGATCGAGATTTTTGCCGAGAAAGAAACAGGAAACAACAAGAGAAATGGCTGCTGAGAAGACCAGCTCCAAAGGCCAAGCATGGTATGCGCCCCCTCCCCCCGCTCCGTCTTCCTGCAGATTTTCTCTTCCGTTTTCCGGGAAAACAGCGCCGACCTTCTTCTGGGTTTTTCTTCTTTTTTCTCTTTCTTACCCTCCCCTCCTCCCCTGCCCTGTTTCGTCGCAGGTTCTGCACCACTGGGTTGCCCAGCGACATTGTGGTCGAAGTCGATGACATGACGTTCCATCTGCACAAGGTTAGCGTCGCTCGCGTGGTGGCTCCCGCTGTTTTCTTGCGGTCTTTTTCAGTGCGAAAACGCCTTAACGCGAGACGTCTTGTTTCGTTTTCCAGTTCCCGCTGATGTCGAAAAGCAGAAAGCTCCACCAGCTGATTACAGAGCAGGAGGCGAATCCGACCTCCTCCGCCGCCGCCGCCTCCTCCTCCTCCCCTGCAGTCCAGGCCTCGGAGGCCTCGGACCCCCGCGAGGAAGGCGGCGGCGGCGGCGGCGATGGTGGGGACGAGATTGAGGAGGTCCACTGCCACATAGCTCTGCAGGGCTTCCCCGGCGGGTCCGAGACGTTCGAGATGGCGGCCAAGTTCTGCTACGGCGTCAAGATCGACCTCTCCGCCCTCAACGTCGCGCCCCTCCGGTGCGCCGGCGAGTTCCTCGAGATGACCGAGGGCTACTCCGAGGACAACCTCATCTCCAGGACGGAGAAGTTCCTGTCCCAGTCCGTGCTCAAGAGCTTGAAGGACTCGATCCGGGCGCTGCGGTCGTGCGAGCGGGTGACGCCGCTGGCGGAGTCGCTGGAGATCCCCCAGCGGTGCGTCGAGGCAGTCGTCGCCAAGGCCGCCTCCGCCGATCCCTCCCTGTTCGGCTGGCCCGTCGGTGACGGAGCCGCCCACCCGGGCCGCGGCGGCGGCGCGGCGAGTCAGATACTGTGGAACGGGATCGAGACGAAGGGGAGGAAGAGGGAGTCGAGAGGGAGCAATGTGAAGTCGTGGCTGGAGGATCTGTCGCTGCTGAGCTTGCCCCTGTTCAGGCGCTTGATCTCCGCCATGAGAGACGCAGATTTGAGCTCCGAAATCGTCGAGACCTGCTTGATACACTACGCCAAGCGATACATCCCGGGCGTCTCGCGATCCAGCCGGAAGCCGCCACTGCCGTCGTCGTCGTCGTCCTCTTCCTCGGTCCCTTCGGAGAGCGAACAGAGAGAGCTCCTGGAGACGATAATCGCGAACCTGCCGCCGGGGAAGACGGCCTCGCGGTCCTCGGCGGCGGCGACGACGACGACGAGATTCCTCTTCGGCCTCCTGCGGACGGCGATCATCCTCAACGCGTCGGAGGATTGCCGGGCGTCGCTGGAGAGGAAGGTCGGCCTGCAGCTCGAGGAAGCCACGCTCGACGACCTCCTGATCCCGAGCTATTCCTACCTCAACGAGACTCTCTACGACGTGGACTGCGTCGAGAGGATCCTCGGCCACTTCCTGGACGCCGCCGGAGTCGACGGCCGCCTCGAGAGGTCGCCAATTCTGATGCTGGTCGGGAAGCTGATCGACGGGTACCTCTCGGAGATCGCCTCCGATGCGAACCTGAAGCCGGAGAAGTTCTACAGCTTCGCGATCTCGCTCCCCGAGCAGGCCAGGCTCTTCGACGACGGCCTTTACCGCGCCGTCGACGTTTATCTCAAGGTACTTCGAGTTCGGCTAGGCGCCGGGCGATCAGACTTGTGTAGCTAATTTCACCATTGTAGCAGGAACATTGTTTGAATGGAGCTTTGTTGTGTTCAGGCGCATCCGTGGATACCGGAGGCGGAGCGGGAGAAGATCTGCGGCCTGATGGATTGCCAGAAGCTAACGCTCGAGGCGTGCACGCACGCCGCGCAGAACGAGCGGTTGCCGCTGCGTGTGGTGGTGCAGGTAGGTTGGCCGGCGGCCGAGGCTCCGTTTAATCTGTCCATTTCTCGATCATCGTCGATAGTTCGATGCTATGAATCATTCGAATCGAGTCGGTACTCAATTCAGTAGTCGTCGAGCAGGTGTTGTTCTTCGAGCAGCTCCAGCTCCGCCACGCGATCGCGGGGACGCTGCTCGCGGCGGAGACGGGGGCGGTGATGGAGCCGGGCCGGCAGTCGGCATCGAGACGTGGTGATGAAGACGAAGATGAAGACGAAGAAGAGGATGCGGAGGTGGTGGAGCAGGAGTCAGAGGGAGAGGAAGCCGTGGCGGCAGCAGCGACGGCGGTGGGACAGGGGAGTGTGAGCGCGACGTGGAGGGCGGCGGTGAGGGAGAACCAGGTACTGAGGCTGGACATGGACAGCATGCGGACGAGGGTCCACCAGCTGGAGAGGGAGTGCTCGACGATGAAGAAGGCGATCGAGAAGATCGACGGCAGTGACGATGGCAGCGGTGGCGGCGGCGGCGGCGGTGGCCGTGCCAACGGAGGGTGGAAAGGGTCGTTGACGAGGAAGTTCGGGTGCAAGTTCAAGACCCAGGTGTGCGACTCGCATGAGCCGACGGTGGTCGATACGAGGAAGGGGAGGCACCGGAATCGCCACTGACGGCGGACCTCCTCCGTGCCGGGTCCGAACCTCCCCCAAGCGGCGTCGTAGTAGTCCGATCATCATGTATGTTGCATCTTTAGGGCATGGAGAAATTGCGACGCGCATCAAAGGTCATGTGAGGTTAAACGCCGATTTGGTTCGACGGAATTTGTATGTCAATTCGACGGAATTTGTATGTCAATTCGTTCTTTCGGAATGCCAAATAATTCGAGGTGAGCGAAACGAAAAATTAAAAGTCGTTTTGATGTTGTGACGGGTTTCGCTTTTGTCGGAGCAAAGCGAAGACAGTGTTCCTAAAGACTTAGAACAGTGGCTTTAAAGCACCTTTGAGATTCGGATTCATTTGCCAAAATTGGGCAAACTTAGAAATTGCAAGTCGCGATCTTTCCAATTCCTAGCTACAGAAAGAATAAATAGCGACACAAATGATTTTTGGACTTTGCTCAAAGTGCAATGTTGCCCATGAAATTTGATCCAATGTATAATATCGTCTCTAAATTTAATTTATTTAACGCAATTCTTAAATGTAGATCCCAGCAGCACAAATGATTTGTGAGCTTTGCTCAAAGTGCAATGTCATCCTTGAAATTTGATTTAATGTGTAATGTTGTCTTTAAATTTTTAATTTGTTTAATTCAATTCTTAAATTAATGGTAAATGTTCAACGTAGACCTTATATTATATGAAGATTGTCTAGAGTTCAAATACCACATTGAATATATTGAAAATTCAAGGGCAAAATTCTATAATGAATCAAATTTATGGACCATATTGAACAAATTAAAAATTCAATAACGATATTGCATATTATATCAAAATTCGAGAATTACTTGTATTATTTTTCCATTGAGAGAACTTTTGCGTACTGAACATGATCTCCATGCGACAAAGCATATTGCCAGCCAAGATCTTGGCAGACCCCACTCTTTATTCATAAATTTTTCCTTCCACCGAGCCCTAGTTCCCATCAAGATGAGCTAATTTCAACATTTTCCGTCCCTAGCCCTATTGAACCATTCCCTTTGTTTCCGGATTGGCTTTCGACCGGTATTACCCAAAAAAGGATAAAATAACCAAACACTCACTCCCCTCATGTAGTTAGCACGCGGTGGATGTGGAGGCGGTGGCGTTTTGTAAGACCTAAACGATCCCCTTTTCATTCGACCATCCCAATTCGTCCAAACACGAGAAAAATCTTCATGCATTGGAGCCTTTCGTCTTTCGCTAATATCGAGGCGTGACTTAATTCGAAACGAAGTTAATCGAATCATTATAGAATGCTCTAATGATATTACTTTAAAAAGAAAAATTGATGATGGTACAATGATTCGGACGACGTGCCAAATTCAATGCGTCTTTTGAGGCGATGGCCAATTGGGTTGACATCCGAACCACGCTTTTTTTGCTTAGTCGAAGATGGCGATGGAGAATATATGGGGATCAAAGTGGATCGAAAAGATGAACAGATGGGGCTCACTGGTGCCCTTTTTTGAAATCGGGCAACTTTAGAGGGGGGGGCACATTTCTCGAGGGGGTCTGGGGGAATTATGGAAGTTGTCGGGTGATTCTGTGAACGCAGGCATCATGATTGCGATGAAAGGTAATTTCGGATGTCAAAAATTTGGAAGAGCTTTAGGGCATTATTGGGGCCAAATAATGTGGCGGAATAATTCCGGTTTTATAATGAGTTAGTGAGACTAATAATTGTAATTCTAGGTCCGACCAATAGGGTCGTCAAAGCGTCTAAAGTGGAGTTGTCCAATGGGTGGTGAAGGACACTCCTTGGGGCTGCCTGTACTGACATGTCATCTATCTATTAGGTAAAACCACAGTGACCAAGTCCCACTCGAAAAAGAGAGTTCTAGTTCTTGTGCTGGTGGTATGAGATTAGTATTATCATCTATGATGAGCTCACATGATCGGACCCGATCGTGGACATAGTGTGTGGTTTTCGCATTAGATAGTGACCTTTTTGGGATCTTTATGATGTATTGATCATATCATTTTAAATGGATTCGTACGTTTGAAGATGGATTGAATAGTTATTGCTCAACATGTACTTTCGCTATTAGACAATTAAAGAATCATTAAGTCAGTTTTCGCTCTTTTTCCTTGGGAAAATTAAATGAAAAGGAAGGTATTTATACAATAGATTAACGAACACTTTGATTTTCTTGAAACATTTTACTTTGATTCCCATCACCCTTCATCCCATTTGATCTCTCAATATTGTGGTGTTGCATTGAAGAGCATCCCGAGCTACCATAAAAGTTGTAAGCTTCGAGATGGTCGCTACTCTAATTTTGTTCGAAATGACTTTTGAGATCCTCTATATTTAGGGAGGTAAATTAGTATATATTGAATCTAACTTATATACACGTCGTGCACTCGACTCACACACATATCTACTTTTTACCAACTAAAATCCACCCAATTTCATTGAAAAGTAGACATTGCCCTTGACCGTTGATTGCCATTTAAAGTGGGGCCTCCAAATTTAATTATTTTCCTTTTTATATTTTATTCGTTTCTGTTTGAGATGTAGTTGTCATAATTAAGCATTTCACATATTTTATTTTTTTGCTTATTATGGGTATCCCATGTATATAAAATAAATTATTTATTTATTTATTTTAGATTATACTTCCATAGAAATAATTTTAGTCGAAAAGAGAATTTTTCAAGAAATTTAATTTTAATTTATGTGGTGGAGCAAATTTGTTCAAGTAGGATCTAGAAAATTTTTTAACAGACAATTTTTTTAACATTATCGCATATTTATAAACTTTTACTTTTGTTGTTATCACAATCAAACCCTTTCTTATCTTAATACATTTTCAGAAAAAAACTTCATTGATGATATTAACTTTTGATGATTCAAATTGATCGAATTTCGTTGGCATTGTTAAAGAAAAATTTCTAATTTATGCAATGTTTTGATTTGAATTCATATTTTTTAAGTTTCACGTTGGAGAATGTAACTCATGATTTTTTTTTTTTGGAAAATCCTTAGAAAGGTTTTTTTTTTTTTTTACACCAGATTATCCCATCATACGTAATGCATCTATAGCAGTGGATAAAAAGGGTTTGATGGTGATATACTGATATGCACAACTAAAGTGAAAGTTTATAAAAAAAGTGATTGTGTTAAAAAAAAGTGTCTATGTCAAAGTCTTCTAGATTCCACTTGACAATTAATCTATAAATATCTTTATCGACATAGAAATGAAAATTTTTCTATTTGATAATAAAATCTGACAATAATAAAGAAAATATAGTGCATTTAGTGCATAGGATATCCACTATTAACAACAACGATTAGGTCTTACATGAAAAAAGAATAACTTGAAAAAAGGAAAGTAGATAAATTTGAAGCCATGATTTCAAACTGCAATCGAATGATTAGGGGCGACTTTGCATCTTCTTGGGTGAAAATTGACTGGGTTTAGTCGTATGGAAATATCTAAAAAAAAAAGAAGAAAAAAATCTTCTTTTTTGTTAGTGGAGCAGATGGAGACAGAGAGGAACTGGTGTAGTTTTGAATATGGCTGTTGCTTTCGTGCCTCTCGCTTTGTTGGGCATGAAAGTGGGGAGCAGAAAATTCAAAGCTTTTAAGATGTGAATTCTTTCGAGGGGTCGCAGTTGGATGGCGCTGCTTTCCATTACTTTTTTTTCACCATCTGGTCCCCCAAAGCTTTTGAGTGGGAGTAGGGAAGAAGACGAAGACCATGAAAAGCAAGAAGAAGAAGAAGAAGAAGTGGAAGAAGATCAAGAACGATGATTAGGGTGCCCCGCTTTCCTCTTTTGTCGCCATGCAAAGGGATGCGAGATCGAGAACTCGGTCAGGTGGGAAGCGAAGTGGAGGTCGAGTTGCCCTTCTTGCTTTCGTGCTTCCTCGTCATGATTACAGATATTATCCTTTTTGTTCCGACGGTGTGTGCTTCTGTTGGCTGCGTTGGAGTGCCGTCGAAGGAACGTTTTCCATGGGGACACAGAACGTGGAGTGGACCAGACGACGATGATGGGGATGGTGCGCCTTGGTTTCATCGTATGTCTGGCCATGTTTGGTCATTTATGGGCCTGTGGCTGGAGCTGAAATTCTTTGTTTTTCTTCTTGTTTTGAGTTCGGTAGCAAGCGCGTGGTCCTTCATAGCATGACCTTACGCGTCGCCCTTGATGGATCATAAAAAAAAAAAAAAAAAAAAACGTCTGAAATATGAGTAGGAGTGTCAACAGTTCGGATTTTTAGAAGATGCTAAGAAGATGTTTTAGTGAAAAAGGCGAGAGAAATAACTTGTAATATTAAGAAAAAGGGGAATTTTCCATTCGGTTTGATTAACCAAAATTATTTAAACTGAAATAAAAAAAATGGTTATTTTATTATTATCCAGACTAGAATTGAAACCAGACCAAAAATGCACAAAACTCCGGTTCAATTTGGTTTGGTTTTCCAATTCAATCTAACATCCTTAGATACAAGGCTCGGCTTATGGATCCCTTTTTTTTTTTTTCTTCTGTTTTTGAAGCGTGAATGAAAACAATGGAGATATACCTCAATAAATGATTGAGTCGCCTTATTCTATTTTGCCATTTCGGCCAAGATTTCTTCTTTCAGATCGATAATCATTTTAGTTGTAAAAGGATATTGTTTTGGTGTCTGCATCATAATTATGTGTTTGGTAGTTGGTTAGTCATATGAGATGGACAAGTTCTTGCAATTATTGCTTGTAATCTGCCATAGAGAATGAATCATCAATAGGAGTAATAAGCCTCATCTTATTTATTTAATGCAGGTTATTATCAAGGTCTTGGCTGAAGAAAACTTGTGCTGTCCATCTTAATCATCCAAAAATTAGTCTCTCTTAATTATATATTTTCATTTAATTCAAATTGACTAAAGGTAAGCCCAATTAGGTGAAAAAAATTATTTATATATTAGGAATAAGTGTCTTAAAATTTTTAAAATTTGTTACGAGAATATAATTGAGTTCTAAAACATAAGTCTTAAAACTTGTCAAAATTGATGCAACCGCATCCTCATGATAACTTTGCCTAACTTGACTAACGAAAAATGTTGACATTATTTTTTTTTCCCTGATATGTGGCGATGCCGTGGCTACAACATTAGATATAAAGCCGAAACTTGTTTTGGTCTAAATCTAATTTTTAATGTATATTTTTATTTAAATTATATTAAAAAAGCAAACTGATAAAAAACACAAAAAAAGTAAAGAAAACTCAAGCAAGGCCAGCGATGGTGGGGGAATGGTGAGAAGATCTAGTTGAGGGCTACCATTGGTGGCCTTGGCTTGATTTGAATGAGGGTCTCCGACACTTGGTTAGGACCTGACGACCCTTGCCGGTCCTTTTCAGTGATGGTGGGGTGGCATAGAGTGCTGCAAGTTCTCACTTGCATTTCCCTTTTTCTTTTGGTATTTTTTGACATTTTCTTTTTTTATTTATATAACTCAAATAAAATTTATACTAAAAATTATATTTGGACCAAAAAGATGTCGTTATAGCCACATCATTGCCACATAGATTAGAGAAAATAATGATAAAAAAAACCATGTTGGCATTTTTCATTTATGAAGTTGAATGGAACTAATAAAAGGACTTATATGCACCGATTTGACATGTTGACGTTTTGATTGGTAGATCTTTAATGTTATATAAAGACAAATGTGTTGAAGACCTAAAACTTACCATTCTAATTGATAGACCGCAAATACGAATATTGTTCACATGCAAATCTTAACAAAAAAATATTTAAGGTGATGGTAAAGAGAGCTCTTTTCGTCTTTTATCTATACAATTTATCATCCAAAAACCTCTTCATTAACTAAATCCAAATCTCCAAAAGAATTGGTTCCTTGACCTGGCCACGGGTTGCAGCCAAACTCCTTCTGGACCCGGCTCACCTGCCTCTGAAGTCGGAATGCCTCCGGTGTCAGCCATCGCTTATGACTTATATTGTAGTTCCTCGTCCTGTAGTTGGTCCGAAAGTCCAAAAAATAAAATGACAGGAGTTGGGCTAGCCCAACAGGCCCTAATAAGTGGTTTTACGAGAATAAGTGTACTAAAAGACCTAAAATTTGAGGTTTGGTTTGGTAGATTGCAAATATGCATATCGCTCACATGCAAAGATTAACAAAAGGAAATTAACATGCGATGGTAAAGAGAGCTTTTTCTTCATCTTTTATCGAGACTCTATACAATTTATCATCCAAACACCTCTTCATCAACTAAATCCAAGTCTCCAAAAGAATTGGTTCCTTGACCCAGCCATGGGTTGCAATCAAACTCCTTTTGGACCCGGCTTTCCTGCCTCTAAAGCCAGAATGCCTCTGATTTCGCTACCGCTCATGACTTATATCGTAGTTACTAGTTAGTAGTCTTGCCGTTGGTCTGTAAGTTCATCTCTTGCCTGCATAGGCTCCACAAGCTTTGGTGCAATGCGTGGAACTATTCATATCATTTGTAACCCACCGTTCAGATAGAAGACCAAAAACATGACATTTTCTTCATAAAAATAAAACGAGAGGAGTTGGGCGGGCCCGACAGGCCCAAAGTGGGAGGGCTCCAGCCCAAACCTATGGGCCCGTTCAGGCCCATTGGGCCAAGAGGCCTCGATCCGGCTCGCCCGCGACGCCGTTCCCCGCGTCTTCCCCACCTCCGCTTGCGCTGCGAATGCGAAAGCGGAAACGGGCCAAACCCTAACCCTAGAACCCTTCGCCTCGCGACCCTATAAAAACCCCACGGCGTCTCCAATCTCTCGCCCGTCGCCGAGCTTCGAACTCCTTGAGCGGCTCTCAGGTATCGCTTATTGCCCCCTCTTCGCTAGGTTTGCAGATTGATTAATTCGAAGCATAGAGGGATCCGAAGTAGCTTTCTTTCCAGCTTGAAAAATTGTGAATGATTGCTCCGGTTTTGCCCATCTTCGAGCTCGGTGTTCCGATGCATCGTGTTGTTCATCATTGTTCAATCATGGGTCGGTCTTGTTCTTGTAAAGTTCGAATCTTTTTTGGGTTTTTTGAGATGGGAGTTTCTCAGTGATGTACAAATATATGATGACGAGTCCGATTGAATCCATTCTTTTAAAATCGTGACGACAAACGAGGCATTTGTCTGAGAGGAACTCCTTCGATTCCCGAATCGCAGATTGTTTTGTTTTATTTGCTTTGTACTTTTTATTTTTATTTTTTTTTGGGGAAAATCTTGGGTGTGTATGGTTGAGATTTGGGCATAGTGATGATGACAAGAAAAATCATCTGATGAATATTTGATGATTTTCTAACCTCCTACTCATACTGAATGTCTGCATCGAACAATTGCCGCTTGAGTCCTATGAAAATTTGAGAAAAAAAGGATTTTTTTTTTTTGGTATTTGTGTCTTGTTGCTGTTGCTCTGTTTTTCTGGTTTGGTGGGTCTTTTGTTTTCGGTTTGTTTCAGTTTCTGCAATGCTCTTGTTGATTGTTCTTCAGGTTTTGTTGAGAGAGGAGGATGATTGCGGCCGTGATGATAAAACCATCTTACTCTCTCAATACTGCTTTGAGGAACACCCTGTGATTGTGTTTCAAGCACTTTTGAGCTGCTCTCTTCCTCTCTCTCTTTCTCCCTCTCTGTTTCTTTGTCATCAGCTCAAACACTTGTGTTTTGATTAGAAACCTGACCAAATTTTCCAGTTAGGTTTGTTTTTAATTTGTTTTGATTTCTTCACATGGGAAACATGGTATTATCAAATCACTGGGTGCAGTGAAAATGAACAAACTGCTACATTCACTTTGTTTTCTATCAGGTAATGTCATCCATTGATGCAAATTCAAGACCACCGTCTTCCCCATCTCCTCTCTTTTATTGACAATGCAGATGTTTTTTTATCAGGTAATGTGTTTTTCTGCCTGCTTGCTTGCTTATGGATGGTTTTAATTTCTGCAGTGGGAGGATCTGCTTTTTAAGATAGCAAATGACGAGCTTTTTCTTGTGGTTGAGTACTCATGCTCTGCATTGAGTATAATGATTCAACACTTTGAATAGGAAGATCTGATGCTTCTCTTGGCTTATATTTTTCTTGTCAAATTAGTTTTGTTTTTTGTTATCAATTTTAAACGGAAGCCAGTGATGACAAATTGGATTAAATTCCTGAAGGCAGGTTTTTATGGGCTTGGCTTTTGGTGTTGAAATTTCTGAACTAGGACGGTCTGAGGCTTCTTCTGTGTATACCTGTGTGTTTGTATATGTTCATTGTTTCCTCCATTTCTGAATCAGTAGATGGTATTGATCAGTACCATACAAATGGCGAATGAGTCAAACGATTGTCTTGTTTTGTTTGGTCATTTATTTATTTATTTTTTTTATCTCTGTTCATCGTGTTTCAGAAAGCAAAAACGTTGTGGATGATGAGATATAAATATTACAGTTATCCCTGGCTGATGCATCGGGTGCTGAAATTTGTAAATCTGACACAACCACAGTACTTTTGTTTGCTTGCTTGAAAGATTGGAGGGAATTTTTGCTGTTCCTTCTCAATTCTGCTCATGTGATCACACTTTAGTGTAAAAGCAGCCCTGATGTAGAAGGGCTAGAACTTCAGGCCATGTTTTCAGGGAAGGAAATGGGAAATAGATGGAATTGCTATTCCTTTACTTATTTATGATGCATTTGTAGGAATAAGCATTTCATCAAAGGGAATGAGTAGGCGTTTCTTCCTTCCCAGGTTGGAAGGAACGCTTGCTTCTTTCCACTTTAATTTTTTCTTTCGTACACCTACCCTTGTTTTTCTCTCTCAACTTATTTTGGGAACAAAGTTAATATTTTTAGACGCTAGTTCTGTTATACTGTAACGACATTTTTGTCTTATCCAAACAGAGGTTGGATTACTAATTTCACTCTGTTTTTTCAATGGTTTCCCTGTACCAATATGAGCCTATATTCTGAGATTGCACGGTTTTGGCGACTTGGGTGTTGTTAGATTATGCAGGTTCAACATGGATACTAACCTAACTGATGCCGGAGCACTGGTTGGCTGAACTGTGTCCTAGGTGCACCATGTCTTTTGTGAAGAACATAGAGATTTGAGTATTTGTCGTATGATGCACCGATAATTGCAGGATGCATGAAGTTTTTGACTGATACATTTCACTAAATTATATGCTCACTGTTGTGAAACCTTATGCTAGACTCAGTCTATGTAGATCAGCTCAATGATAGCCTTCGATGTATAGATATCAAGCTAGGTCTTAAGATTTCAATTTGTTTATGTAGGTTTCAAGCACCTTTGAGCTGCTCTCTGGTTTTTTCTTATAAGCTCAAAAAACTTCTGTACCAGACCAAATTTTCCAGCTAGGTTTGTTTAATTGACACATTTGAAGTGAAAATGATTAAACTGCTATTCACTTTGATTCTTTTTGTACTTGAATTGGAAATGATTTTTGTTTTGTACAAGAGAGTTGAATTGAAATTGTCAGCCAACATTTTTATCCATCCACATGCTATTGCAAACCATTTCCTTGTTAATGCTTGTCCTGCAATCGATGCTTGTCTGGATGCAACTCCCAGTTCTGAAGTATGAATGATGAGTATGACACTTTGGATTCATTGGAAGGATTATTGGCTGCTGTGTTGTGAACTTTTGAGTGGGCGTCTACTAATAGCTTTAATGGTTCGGTCCTGCCTTCCAAGCATGGATGATTTGCCATTTAGTTAATGAATGTAGCAGATTTGGGTTTTCATGGTGAAGTGTTTGGTTCTCCATTGAATCTGGCTGCAAAGAAAACTTAAAATCATTCAGGCTAGTAGTCACTGTAGATTGTCTCATGTAAACTATGCTACATCTTCTGCCAATAGAAAACTCTGGATCAATGTTTTCGAAAAAGCAGTCAAGTAAACTGTTTGAGGTATAGGTTTTCAGGGATTGTAGTGATATTCTTTTATGGAATCGGGAGATAGATCTTGAAAACAATACTAATAAGACTGATGGTGTGGGATCTACAGTTTTCAGGCCCCTGAAATCTCTTAATTGGCTTCAGCTGCCTCTCAGTCACCCGTGGCCAAGGGTGAGTGACCCACGAACCAAGCGAGCTCGGTTTGAAAGCTAGACCCTAGATGAGACCGTGTGTTGTTGTTTCACGTTTTGAAGACCAAAAGAATATAATTTGCACTACGCATTTTCAACCTATTGTGGACACTCAGACGAAGAAGAAGAGAAGAATCGATCCATGGCAATGGTGACAGCTTTTGAAATCGCTGCTGCTGATGGAGTTTGCAAAGATCACCTTTTTATAATAGCCTCCCTGGGATGAATGAATTACCTTTTGATATTGCCTAGAGAAGATACTTGAGAGTGTCAACTTTAATCTTCAAAGCGTGCAAATTTTTCAAGTCAGTACGAGCCTGTGGAAAGAACAAAACTGGCAAGATAAAGGGAAAGAAAACCACAGACGGTTGTACAAGCTTCCATATTTCGAGTGTAGATTCCTTTTCGAATGGATGAATAAAATTGTGTTGACAAGACATCTCGATGTAAAATATCGTCTAGAACGCTTTGCTGCCATTCACTTCTAGGTGATTCTACCGGCAGGGTCCTTTTCCATGACTCCGGATCACTCCTACTACGTTCTTTTCATTATCGCATAGGAAAGTCATGCTCGTTGTTCGTTCTTGTGATTGGGTCTCCGTGATTAGCTCTCCGTTGAGGAAAAGCGACTCGCGAGTCACATGGTTGCATAGTAGGCCCAGAGACTCGCTTTCTCGTCGGTTGACTTTGGATCCAAGAGCACCGGCGAGGGCAGCCACCAGCTTTCTTCCCCTCTGCTTCCCAATCACAGACCCACACCCCCCCCCAACCCCAAACACCCATGTGACCTTCAAATCGCTTGCGGCGGTCACCCTCCCCGAGCTGCTGTCTTCGCAAGGTGGTCTCGAGCCAGTGTGGCTGCCGCTGTGCCTTGCAAAGTCTCCCTGTGCTGTCATTTCTCTCACTGTTTCAATCGTTGGCACGATGCCTACTTCCACCGTAGAAGTCACGTTAACACTAAATGTCCGAAATAAATGATCGGACAAATGCAAGAAACCGACAGCCATTCTGGGGCCAAAACTAAGCAAATTTAGATAGACATTTCCGCTTTTCGTGCCGAAAAGTACGAGGACCACTAACGTGAGCTTGCCTTTTACTTCGCGCCCCTTGTAATTATCCTGCCATTTAATGAGTTATATCAAAGGATAGAAGAAGAGCTCGTCCTGCTAAAAACTCCACACCACCGCCATGTAATATAATAAAAAACCAACAGCCAGTGGTGGAGTTCATAGAGATCTACAGATTCCTCCGCGCGTTCAAGATCAGAATCTTGGTCTTCTTCCATCCGCGTTCTCACTGACGACAACTCCATACACATAGATAAAACCATCTCGTGTGCTCGCTACACGCCCTCCTCGTTCAGTCCCACAGAGAGAGAGAGATGGGGAACTGGCTGGGGAAGAAAGCGCAGGTGCACCCTCGAGCGCAGCCGAGCCCCGGCGTCCGAGTTAAGGTGCGAATGACCCGGACTCAGCTCAGGGAGCTGATGTCCCGAGTCGATCCGAGCCGACGCGACATGGAGCTCGGCCCCTTGATCCTGCGAGAGTGCTTGGAAGGCAGACTGCCCGCCCCTGTCATCATCCCCGGCGGTGAATGCAAACAGCAGCTATGTACCATCTCCGAAGAAACTTGAAAGTCGAGAATCCGGCGATGCCGAATAAAAGGAGAAGGTGAAGTACATACGAAGAGATACTTTGTAGAGAGCATCTAGGACTTTTTTTTTTTCCCGTCTTTATGATTCGAAGTAGCTGTGCTCGTAGCTCAAATGTTTTTCGCTGTGTAAAGGATGGTGGATGCTGCGTATTGATACTTTGATGGACTAGACCCTGATATCTTTCATTCAATTATCAACGCCAGAGCACGTCTGTATATAAAAGTGCTCTTGTTTTGTCTACATAGATTGGTTTGCCGTGAGCGCCTTTTCAAACCCTAGTATTCAAGTTCTTAGGACCCTTTTATCGGCTTCCATAGAATCCATACTCTCCGAGTCCTATTTAGACTCACTCGATATGGTTTCGAGCTCATCAAAGATTACAAACTTTGCATGATCGTCGGTCTTCCGTTTGCGGATGCATGGTGCAGGGTGCTCCATGGAGTAAATTTATGGGGACTGCGATATTATCTTACGAAGTTACGATGGCTTTCGATTGAAGAGGCTCGAGAGTAACAATTTCGATCCATTCAATTAATAAACCAAAAATTAGATGTAAAGTATGCTAAAAACTTGCTCTTTTAGTTTGATGGGCATGAGAAAGTTTGATTATTCTAAGAAATAGAACATCTAAAAAAAGAAGACAAAAGGAAGCGAAGCAGGCTAAAGAACACTCCTGAGGTGAAAATGAGAGGTGAGCATGGGCTTGGAGGCACGCTGGACACCCACGCCCAATTGGCCCGAAAGGAGAAGCTGGTGGGCCGAGGCAAGACAAACCCGCTTAGGCCTGGTCGGCTTTATGCAATATATTTGGACGTTGTGTGCCGAAAATCTTAAAATTTGTTATGAAAATGTAATTAAGTTTTAAAAGTTTTAAAAAATTTAATTAAATTATAAAACTTGGATGAAAGTGCAATTGAGTTATAAAACTTTCAAATAGTGTAATCAAATCTTAAAAAAATTGTTAATTTGGTACAAACAAGTTATTTCACTAATTCCATCTAACTTAATAAACGAAAAATGCTAATAAGTTCAAAAATTTAATTGCACTTTCAAATTTTTAGGATTCAATTGCACTTTTGTGACAAGTTTGTTATCCATTTGGTACCCATGGTTGGAGTTCTTGTTTCTATTTTGGTGTGTAGTTTGAGATTTCAATTTGTTTATGTAGATTTCAACTTTCAAGCACCTTTGAGCTTCTCTATCTCTCCCTCTCTCTCTTTGGTTCTTTCTCATAAGCTCAAAAAACTCATGTACCTGACCAAATTTTCCAGCTAGGTTTGTCAATTTGTTCTTGATTTCTTCACGTGGGAAACATAGCATTGATGATTGACATTTGAAGTGAGAATGATCAAATTGCTGGTTACTTTGGTTCGTTTTGTACTTGAATTGAAAATCATTTTTTGTTTTGCTCAAAAGAGTTGAAATAAAAATGTTAGCCTACTTTCTTATTCATCTGCATGTTGTCGCAAACCAGATCCCTGTTAGTGCTTGTCTCGCAATCAATACGAAGTCTCGATACAACCTAGTTCTGAAATACGAACCTTTTAGTATTGCACATTGGATTTAGGATCATAGGCTGCTTCGTGTTGCAAAATTTTGGGGAGAAGTGCCCAAAAAGTCATAAACCTTTTGTCTTTGAGTAGATTTAGTCCTAAACCTTTTTTTTTAGTCCTAAACCTTTTTTTTTTTGTACCGATTTAGTCCTAAATCTTTTTACGTTATGCCAATTTAGTCATTTTCGGCCAATTTTAGCCGGATTTTATTGATTAGACGTCGGCCTGTTGATGTGGCCTGATTGGCGCTGATGTGGACAACTTTTAATTCTAGTTGGTCGCCGAGCTCTGGCAACCAGCTAGAGGCGACGGCCGGCGAGGTCGAGGTCGACGTCGCCGGCCACCTCGCCAGTGACCGTAAGGGCAGCCTCGCGCAGGGCGGCCAGGCTCGATCTCGCCAGATCTGGCGAGGGCGAGCCTTGCCCGCCCGGCGCGAGGCCGCCACAAGGCCTAGGCAGCGAGGGCGAGGAGGTGGCCTCGCTGCAGTTGCGTCGTCTGCTGCTCGCGTGCCTATCCGTGTGTCTTCGCCTCTCGTGCTCGTCACCTGCACCTTGCTTGCCATCCATCGAAGCTAATCCAGCAACCTGCCGTCGCCCTCGAGTTGGTGGGGCTCACCCTCGCCGGCCATGGGCGGGGACGATGCGACTGCAGCGAGGCCGCCTCCTTGTCCTTGCCGTCGCCGGCCATGGGTGAGGCCTCTCTTGTAGCCACTAGCGAGGTGGTCGGCAAAGTCGACCTCGACCTCACCGGCCGTTGCCTCTATCGGGTCGCCGAGCTCTGGCGACCGGTTGGAGGAAGAAAAAAAGAAAAAGAAAAGTAGAAAAATAGAAAAAAAATATTAAAATATTATTAAAAGTTGTCTATGTTAGCGTCAATCAGGCCACGTCAGCCGGCAGGCGTCCAGTCAGTAAAATCCGGTCAAAATTGACCGGAAATGACTGAATTGGGACAACGTAAAAATGTTTAGGACTAAATCGGCGCCAAAAAAAGGTTTAAGACTAAATCGGCACAAAGACAAAATGTTTAGGACTTTTTGGACACTTCTCCCTCCCCAAAATTTTGAGTGGGCGTCTTCTACTAATAGCCTTAATGGTTCGCTCCTGCCTTCTAAGCATTGATAATTTGCCGTTTAGTTCATCAACGTAGCAGATATGGGTTTTCATAATGAATTGTTTGGTTCTCCATTGAAGCAGGCTAAAAATGACAAACTACTGGCCCATGCTGACAAGAGCTCATTTTCTTTATTAGAAAATCTCTCTTTCTTCTTCAATTGAATTGCCTGCTACACCCCTTTGGTTCCAAACCAGATCCTTGTTAGTGCTTGTCTCGCAATCAATACGAAGTCTTGAAACTACCCAGTTCTGAAATATGAACCTTTCAGTATCGCACATTAGATTTAGGATCACAAGCTGCTCCGTGTTGCAAAATTTTGAGTGGGCGTCTTCTACTAATAGCCTTAATGGTTCGCTCCTGCCTTCTAAGCGTTGATAATTTGCCGTTTAGTTCATCAATGTAGCAGATATGGGTTTTCATAATGAATTGTTTGGTTCTCCATTGAAGAAGGCTGAAATGAAAACTTAAAATGATTCGGGCTAGTGGTCATCGTGAATTGTCTGAAGTTAAATTGTGCTAGATCTTTTGCCAATAGAAAACTCAGGATCAATTTTTTCGAAAAAGCGGTGAAGCAAACTGTTTGAGTTATAGATTTTCAAAGATGGTATTGATATTCTTTCGTGAAATCGAGAGAGAGATCTTGAAGACAATGCTAATGAGACTGATTGTGGAGGATCAACAGTTTTCAAGCCCCTGAAATTTCTAATTTGGCTTTAGCTGCATTATATCTTCTTCTTCATCTTATATTGGTAATGTCAATCGATGGGCTTTGAGCTGTCCTGTTTAAATTAAACATACAGCTTCAGCAAGCAACCTACTCATCAAAAAGCACCTCTTGGTCACCTGTGGCCAGGGGTGAGCGACCCCATGAACCGAGTGAGCTTGGTTCGGAAGCTCGATCATAGATGAGACCAGGTTTGTGTCGTGTTTTACATTATGAGGATTCTACTCATTATGGATGGGAGAAGTACACTATTAGTGCCATAAGTTGTGTATGGCGCTCACTTTGGTACCAAAAGTTTCAATTGGATCACTTAAGTACCAAATTGAAGGAAAAACGATCACTTTGGTGCCACTGGTGAGAGATTCTAGCCAAAATGATTACATGCCTTTTATATTTTAACAAAAAAAATCAACATGGATTGAGAAACGATGTCGTTTTTCGTTCTCCTTAAGAAAATGACGTCGTTTTTCCGTCCTAAGTGGATGGTCTCACAAAAATGACGGCGCACAACTCATTTTGGGATTTTTTATTTATTTATTTGGAGATTGAAATTAGGGTTTCGATCCTCGTCGGCAGCCGACCTAGCTCGCTCGACCGCCGTTGCTCGGCCGTCGACCTAGCTCTCTTGGCCGCTGTCGCTCGACGACGTGAGGTTCGCAATTGAGCGAGATCATGGCCTTCAACTTGGCTGCCGAGTGGCCAAGTCGGGGTCGGGGTCGGGGTCGGGGTTGGAGCTATGGCCGCCGAGTGCAGGGGCTGTCAAGGACAGTGACTAGCCCATCGCCGACAATGTCGCTGTGGTCGAGGTCAACGCCAGCAATGGTACGGTGGCTGGGGTCATCGAGGGTGGGGGAGCAGAAGATGTTAGAGTAGCTGTAAATGTTGGGGTCGACCCGGTTGGCGGTGAAGTTGTTGGGGGTGGGAGAGGATGCCTTGCTTTAGGGCCTGGAGGGCAACATAGGCATTGCGGAGGCGCGGGTTCTCGAAGGAGACAGAGGGGTCGACGGTGACTTGCTCATCGCGGTCGCCGAACTCGTTGAGGTAGTGGAGGAGGTGGTGGTGTTTGGCAGCACCATGGGCGGCAGTAGAGAGGACGACAAGGGAGGAGAAGAGAACGAAGAGGGCGGTGGTGGTTGAGATTATCCAGCAGATTTAGGGTTTAGGGTTTTGAATTGGGGGAGAGACACTTAACGACGTCGTTTTGTGGTTTACATGCTGACTGTATTCTTCGGCGAGCCACATCAGCGTAAAAATTTAATAAAAAAATGCTACGTTGGATTTCCGGTCAATCTGATCGGAGTTGGCACTAAAATGATCATTTTTCAAAATTTTTGGCACTTACGTGATTCGACGAAAACTTTTGGCACCAAAGTGAGCGATGTACATGTGGCATCCCAAAATTCATGGCAACCTCCAAATACATTACAACCTATGGAAAGGTGATGGATGTGTCATTGATTCATTTTGTGATCATTAGACCAAAGAATTGTAATAGATTAAGATTGAGTACTTTAATGGAAATATATCTTATGTTCATGAGTAAATCAAGATTGGTGCTATAGGACAATTTGATAAGAAGGATTTTGTTCTTGACTATGCACCTTATAGATTTGATTCTTATGATTTAATGTTACAGAGTTTTATGGCCATATGAAATTGTAATTTCATATTTATATAAGTGGGGATTTAAGGTAAATTATTAAAAGTAAACATGGACTTATTTAAGAATATTTTGGGCCATTTAAGTTTGGACTTTAGGCCTAAGAGTGTTGAGCCTAAAGTGGGCCAAAAGGCCAGCCCATGAAGCCCATTGGGCTGTTGACCGAATGGAGGGGGGGAGGGGGGGGGGGGAGGGAGGAGCCGGATGGTTTTCTCCAAGTGGCTTCAACAAGGGAGACACTTCTCTCCTTCTTGGAGACAAGTGTCCCTCCATGCAAAAATGGAAGCATGCAAGGATTTTATTCAACCAAAAGGAAAAGGGGAAGGGGGTGGTCAAAGCTAGGTGCCGAGAGAGAGAGAGAGAGAGAGAGAGAGAGAGAGAGAGAAAGGAAGAGAGAAAAGGGGAGACCGTGCGTGCGAGAGGGAAGGAGGAGGTCCATTCGCTGCCGTTCATTCGTTGCCAAGCCCGCCGTTTGTCGCTATGTTTTGTGCTTGGATTTGAGGCAAGTAGAGTTCTAAAATCTACCCTTTGCTTGTGATATGTGTTAAACTTTAGTTGTGGTGAAGTGATGAGATTTCGAAGCTTTGGGGAGAAATTTGTTGGCCTAGTATGCTGTTTTCTGGAAAAATCAGTTCAACCCTTCATGAGTTTGTGAGCTGCATGCGACTTTTTAGTTGGAATCTCGCTTCGATCTCTTAATGAAAGTTGTAGAGAATATCTTAAGGAATAACATACAAAAATTTGAGGTAAAACGGACAATTATTGGTTAGTGAAACGATTTTATTTTGGAGAAATTAGATCTGGAATTTGTTGTGCTGACCTTTAGTGATTTCGTGGACTGTAAAGTAGCTTTTTTGTGAAAATCTCACTTTGATATCTTAATTAAAGTTGCAGAGAACTTCTTGAGGTAAAACATATAAAAAATTTAGAGGAAATGAACAAAAATAGGTCGGTGAAATCGTTGTCCTTTGAAGACACTGGATCTGGGAAAATGCTACCTCGACCTAGCATGATTCCGTGATTTTTATAAAATCATCCGATTAAAATTTGATCGTGTGTCCTGAATGAAAGTTGTAGGTAATATTCTGAGGAATAACATATTGAAAATTTAGAAGAAACGGACATATGTAGGTCGGTGAAATGAGTTTCCTTTGAAAGAAGATAATCTGGAAAAACGACACCGAGAACAGAAGGAATTAATCGTCTATATCTATTAATATAGAACGAGTTGGATTTCAATTTCTTCAAGAGATATTTACCTTTATGGCTTTTCTATAACATATCAAAATTTAAGAAATTTTAGAGTTCATTTGGATATTTAACTTAAATTACTTCCGAAACTGTGCAAACTGAAATGTTGAAATTTCGAAAACTATGATGCATGGACTGTACTGTTTTGTGTGAGATTCTTTTGGTGTGGTGTTTTAATGAGATATCTGCGTTTAGGTTTTTCCTATAATGTGTCAAGTTTTTAGAATTTATTAATACCATTTACTAATTTTCCTAGAGTTTTAACTAAAGGAATGTATTATGTTTTATCCGAGAATTGATGCGTTTTCAAAAAAAAAAGAAAAGTAAATGAACTTTTTCATGTGATGTAATACTTTGAGTGGTTGACTTTGCTGCATATGTGGTGATATATGACATATTATTATATGGCATTAAAAGCTGGTTGAGACCCATGATATTGCTGCATCAAATGTCATGTTGAAATTGAGATACATGTCTAAATATAAATTGAGATAATAATGAAATTGTTAGAGGTGTGAGCCGACGATGCCCCGGGTGTGCTGGATACCTGAAGTGTGTGTGCTGGATACCCGGAGTGTGTGTGCTGGATGCCCTGGGAGTGTTGGGATGCTCGGAGGTGTGTGTCGGAAGCCTTGGAGGTGTGTGCCGGGGGGATTCCTCGTGATGCTAGTTGGGTACGAGATGTCTGGAGTGTGTAGGCGGGAGGCTCCTCGCAATGCCAGATTGGATGCGAGCAATAAATGAGGGATGCAAGCACTAGTCCTTGAAAAGAAAAATGATGAGATCCTTGTGAAAGATAAAATTGAGAATTGAATCATGCACATGCACATGGCATGGTGATATATGCATGACTGCTTGATGATATATGTACAAGTGCATGATGGTATATGCACGTTGCATGGTGATATATGCATGACTACTTGATGATATATGTACAAGTGCATAGTGGTATATGCATGTTGCATAGTGATATATGTATGGTTGCTTGATGGTATATGTACAAGTGTATGGTGGCATATGCACGTTGTATGGTGATATATGCATGGCTGTATGGTGAGGTATGTTCAAATGCATGGATGATATGTGCTTTATTCGTGATACCTTGATTGTTCTGTCTGACGCATCATGTAGTTTGGTGGATCTTTACCGTTGAGTGGTTGTACTCAGCCTGTTTGGGGACTAACATTTCAGACTAGATAAGATACCGCTGCTGCTACTGCCATCGGTAAATGGATCAAGTGGTTGGATATGATTGCGAGGAGGAGAATAGCAAAGGAAGAAACTTTTGGACGCTGACACTGATCGATGGACTTTAAGTATACGACTGTTGGAGGAGATGTCGGTCATCTTTTGAAGTATGGTGGAGTATAGAAGACTATGGCATTTTGATATACCGATGAATGATGTCCATCTGGTTTAAGTAAATAAAAGTGTTCGGCTTTTACCTAAAAATGTTTAGTAGGTATGTATCATTTTCTGAATATAAAGAAGGGAGTTGATGGATGTGCTTCCGCCATATACATTATGCAGGAACCGATATAAAAGATGTAAACCCCTAGAATCAATAGACCTTCAGGTCAAGCAAGAGAATGAAAATCGAATTGTGGCGATCCTTACGGTTCGGGGGCCGTCGAGGGGTGCCACAGTACACAACTTATGACACTGATAGTGTACTTCTCCCCATTATGGACACTTAAGGGATTGCGAACAAAAAAGAAGAGAAGAATGGTGATTAACTTTTGAAATTGCCACTGTTAATAGAGTTGCTAAGACCGCTTTTTTATATGTTGTAGCTTCCTTTGGATGCATGAATTACCTTTTAATATTGCGTAGAAAAGATAGAAGGGAGAAGCAAGCACGTGGGGCTTGAATTTGCAGCATTTGACCCAAAAAAGGAAAAAGAGACCTGATCTTGGGACCGTGCAAATACAAAATGCATACCCCAATGCACGTGCAAGTTTTCTAACTTTAAGCTCCATTCATTTTACGCAAAATATAGCATTTCAAGAAATCATTTTTTAGGAAAATCACTGTATTTTCCAATGTTTTACTGAAATCTAAAAATGAGTTAGAAAATATATTTCGCTGTTCGATAAGGAAAATCTTTTTCTTCATGCACCAATCTCAATAATTCTTTTATTATTATATTTTTATTTGATTTTTAAAAAAATTTTTAAACTCTTTTTCTTTCTTTTTCCTTTTCTTTTTCATTGGCAGCCAATGGTTGGCAATCGGTCATAGGTGAGTTAGAGCCTTGCCAGACGAGGCCAAGCTCACCCAATGTCAACGAGCTCAAGCCCTGCCTAGGTTGCCTAATCTAGCGAGGCTCGAGCTCACTTGAGGCTAGTCAAGTGAGCTCGGGCCTTGCTAGATCTGGCCACATGGGTGAGGCTTAAGCCTCACCCAGATGGCTAGATAGAGATTTTTTCTATCCCTTATTCCCAACTCCCTTGGCTGAGCATTTTATTCTACTTATGATGAAGTTGAAAATATTACCTTTTAGATCGGGAGAAGCTCCATTCGTAGATGAAGAAGAATGGAATCTCTTTCTCTACTCATGGACTCACTTAATCCATTAAGAAAAATGGCTTAAATTAGACTGTGAGAATCGATACATGGGAGGAAAAGAAAACAAGGCAAAGATGAAAGATGACACCTAGAAGTTCCAATCATCATCCGAAGATAATTTTAGAGAAAAACATCCCCACGCATCTATCCAATTCTATCAAAAAATAATGGGTGAGCCTAGGGTGACGAACATGGCTCAAGAATTTTTATACACAACCCTTCTCTTCTTCACTCAAAGAGGCAATGTACCTAGTACTTGATTCATAAAGAATGACTCTTTTGGCTAGAAGTTATATTGACTTTATAATGAGCATGAAGTTGCCGAAGACATCTAAAAGACAAGGTTCACACCCTGCCGGTAGAACTTGTACGTGGGGCATCATAAACTGGCAGAGAGCGGGGGGAGGATCTCTTCTTAGTGGGCCCGCTTCACTAGTTTAGTAGGCACATGAATTAGATTAGGATAGCTAGTAGTTTCAGAGGAAAGAATCGTAAAAGAAGACTAGTTAGCAGTGGAGCCTTGGTTTGCTCCATGGTTACCTTGAACCTAGCCCGAAATCTGCTCTCTACGTTCTCTTATAAAATTTTTAGTTTGTGGTTGAGGGTGGTAACTTTTCCCTAATATGAAATAGGTTGCATCTATGAATTATCAAAAAGAATCCCTCTCTCTTAATGACTCTTCTTAGGGAGTAGAATATGTTGTCTAGGAGCTCAGAGAAAGGTAGCGAAGTAGAAATTTTGAAACGGTTGAATTTAGTAACGAATCCTACTAACAGTAGAAAGAGAGCTACGACTTTTCTTCCTATTTCTATATAACACATAATTCGTGAAAGAAAGGAAAAATAGGGAATCCTACTCAATCTTGCTGAGAATGACACAAACTACCGGCCTATGTTGACAAGAGCTCCTTTTCTTTATTAGAAAATCTCTCTTTCTTCTTCAATTGAATTGCCCGCTACACTCCTTTTGCAACTTTCTTTCCTTGCTATAAAGCTTGAAGATGGAGATCAACTAAAGGTTGCAAGTAAGTAAGAAGCAAGTAGATATCTATTAGCCGCAATAGGTTGAGTTTGTTAAAGGGTAGCCAAAAAGAAGCTAAAGCCAACGCTTTAACGGAAGTGGATTGCATGTAGATGATGAATTCGGGGATAAAGATGTTCAAAGAAATTATCCCCCCTTCTTTCTTCATTCGTCTTAGAGGTAGTTATTGTCCCAAGCTCATAGCTGTTCCTTAGCTTTCGAAGAAGCTAAGCTGTCTAATATTCCAATCTGGTTAGGTTAGCATTCCAAGTTAGTTGAACTCCTTTTTGGTTGAGATTCAGGGAAGATGACTTAGGCTTGATTGAGGTTATCTTCTTTCCTTTTCACCATCCAATCATCTTATTGAAAGAAAATAAGAAACTTGACCTTAAGTTGACAAGACAATGATTGATTTCTTTATGTCATAACCTTGACTTTTTTATTTTACTTCAACTTCAATCAGACGATCTTAAAAAAAGAACAAAAAAAATCAAATCTTCCAATCACTTATACCAAAGTTGGTTTCTCTGGCTGGCGGCAATCGGCCAATGAAAAAGAAAAAGAAAAATATAATTTTAAAAATTTTAAAAATAAAAGGAAAAAGTATTTTATGAAAGAAAGTGAGGTGAAAGAAAGTGAACTTTTCAAAAATGGAAATCATTTTTCCCTATCTTAGAACGCTTTTTTCCCTTTATGGAAGATATTTTCTCAAGTTAAGTCATTTTCGAACATCGAAAAATTTGGAAAAGGTTTCTTTAAAAATTATTTTTCGTGAATAAATGGAAAGTGCAAATCTTTCCAAGTCATAAGGAGCGTGTGGAAAGAACAAAATTCGAAAGATAAGAGGGAAGAAAAATCATAAGAGCGTGACGGGAGAATTGTGCAGGCTTCATTTTTTTAAAGTATATGTTCTTGTCATATGGATGAATATGATAAAAACATGTTGATGAGAGACCTCGATATAAGATATTGTCTAGTAACACACTTGGTTTACCGTTCCATTTCTTCATGATTCCTCCACTGGTGGAGTCCTTTCCATGGCTCCGGATCATTCTTTCAAGGTCAGTTCATAACCAATCATAGAGGGAAAGTCATGCTTGTGATTCGTTCTTGCGATCGGGTCCCGGCGATGCTCTTCCACTGAAGAACAGCGACTTGCGTGTTGCACGGACGCAAAGTAGGGCCAAAGATTTGCCTAGTCCCCAGTTGACTTTGGATCCGAGTGGCGCTGGTGACACGGCTGCCACCGCGTCACGGTTGCCGCTGCTTCGCAGTCACAGACCCTCGCCCGCTGTGGTCGCCCTCCGCCTGCGGCCGTCTTCGCGAGGAGGTCCTGGGCCGGTGAAGCGGTTCCTGCGTGCCTTGCAAAGTCTCTGTTTGCTGACACAGATATGCCCACGACACCGCAGGAGTCACCTCAACCCTACGTGTGCAAGTAAAGAAAGTAAAGCGTGCTCTCTCTAGATAGGCCGAACACGCAAGAAATCCGCCGGCCAACTTGGCATTTCGAACGGTCAAATCCAACGGAAGGAGGCGCGACAACCGTCATGGGCCAGAAACTAAGATCTAGATTAAAAATCACGATATTCGGCCGAAGAGTACAAGGGCCATTGTCGTGATTTCGTCGTTTCCTTTGCGCCCATTGTAAATATCCTGCTGTTAAATAAGTTAAATCAAAGAGAAGAAGTAGTCGTTCTGCTAAAAGTCCCCTTCCTCGCGCGTTCACGATCAGAATCTTGGTCTTCTTCCATCCGCGTTCTCACTGACGACAACTCCATAACGGAGATGGGGAACTGGCTGGGGAAGAAAGCGCAGGTGCACCCTCGGGCGCAGCCGAGGCCCCACGTCCGAGTCAAGGTGCGAATGACCCGGACCCAGCTGAGGGAGCTGATGTCCCGAGTCGATCCGAGCCGAGGCCACAGGGAGCTTGGCCCCTTGATCCTGCGAGAGTGCTTGGAAGGCAGACTGCCCGCCCCTGTCGTCGTTGCCGGCGACGGGCAAACGGGAAAAACAGTTGAGTACCATCACTGAAGAAACTTGAGGCTTGAAAATCCGGCCTCCTGAATAAAAAAACAGAAGGTGAAGTATACAAAGAGATACTATGTAGTGAATATCTAGGACTTCCTTTTCCTTCTTTATAGTTTGTAGTAGATGCTGTACTCGTAGGTCGAATGTTTTTGGCTGTGTAAAGGATGGTGGATGCTGCGTGTTGAAACTTTGATGAACTAGACCCTGATATCTTTCATTCAATTATCAAAGCCAGAGCATGCCGGTAAATAATTGATTGAGTCTTGCCCCTTACTCTTCATCGAAGTAATATCAACGCAATCCAAATCCTAAAATTTGAGTTCCTAGGTTATCGGCTTCCACACTTGGGAGTCCTACTTAGACGCATGCAATACGGTTTCGAGATCAACAAATTGCCATTTTTGCACAATTGTCAGCCTTCCGTTTGACATGGAGAAAACTTCTAGGGACTGTGGTACTACTTTCGGATGTCATGATCGCTCCTAATCGAAGAGGCTCAAGAATAACAGGTTTAATTCTATTCACTCAATTGGCAAACCGGAAATTAGATGCAAAGTACGCTAGGAATTTGCTCTTTTAGGTTGAAGGACATGAGAAGATTTGATCATTCTAAGAAATAGAGCGAAGACAGATCGAAAGAAAGAAGAAAAAAAAAAGTGAAGCAGGCTAAAGAACGTTCCTAAGGTGAAAATTAAAGGTTAACATGGGCTGGGAGGCACGCAGGACACACCTGCGCCTGATCGGCCCGAAAGGAGAAATGGGCGGGCTTGGGCAAGCCATCTACTTCTTACTTGCATATGGCCCAACTTGGCTCACCCAAGCTCGCTTAGGTCCGGTCAGCTTTCTACGATATATTTGTGGATAAGTTTACAATTCTAATGTTCTAAATTTTCAAAAAGTACAATTAAATTCTAAAATTTATTACAAAAGTGTGATTAAGTCCTAAAAATTTCTATCAACTCCTAAAATTTGTTAAGTCGGTGTGATAAACTTATTCTATTAACTCCGTCACATTTGACAAATGAAAAATGCTAACAATTTCTAAAACTAGATTACACAAACTTGACAAGTTTTAGGATTTAATTACATTTTAAAAAAAATTTAGGATTTAATTGCACTTTCGTGAATAAATTTACTGTTCATTTGGTGTCAATGGTTGGAGTTCTTGTTTCTATTTTGACATTCAAAAATGTCTTTACCAGCTCGTTGCCTTCCATTTCTTCGCATGCCTTACAATGGCAGATGTTGGCTAAGCTAAGACATCATCGACTGCGCGAGATTGACCTGCTTTTGTGCCATTTTACCCAACCAAATGTCCGATTTATGTTCCTCGCTCTCCAACGCACGACCTTCGGTTGTTCTCGCCTCAAACACTCCCTCTCCCACCGCCGCACGATATCTTCTTATTTGGCTTCAGCTGCACTGTTCATCTTCTTCCTCATCTTACATGAGTGATGTCCAATTGATGGGTTTTCAAGCTATCCTGTTTAAATTAAACGTACAGCTTCAGCAAGTGACCTACTAATTGAACAAGCAACCTCTCAGTCACTAGTGGCCAAGGGTGAGTGATGGATTTATGAGGTGGGCTTAAGGCCCATCCGCTCAAATTGGGCCCAAAAGGCCCGGCCCACGGGAATAGGGCCCGTGGAGGGGGAAGGTATAAAAGGGAGGAGAGAGAGAGAAGAAAATGTTGAGGAACAGAACGTACGTCTTTTCTCTTCTCACGCTCTCTCTCTCCCAAAAAGAAAAGGCAGTAAGCATACGGCGCGCTTTCCTTCCCTTCAAGTCGTCATCGGATCGAACGGGGCCAGAATTTCTTCCTCTTCTTCGGCATTGGTGTTTAATCTGTGGCTAACAAGGTACGCTCGAATCCGTGGTGTGCTTTACGATCGGTGATGCGTGTTTTCCCGGGTTTCGTCTTCCGCATTGATTTAGGGGTTCGATTTAGTGTCGAATCCGGTTTTCGGGGATCAGTCATTCCCAACATTGGTATCAGAGCCCTGTTTCACGTCTTTCCCGATCAATTCTGATGTTTTTGATTGATTTTTCGTGAAATCCCTTCGGCCGTACGGAACCGGGCGAAAATCCCGACACCCGAGCGCTTTTCGGCCTTTTTTCAGAGTTTTCGCAAGTCGAAATCAAATTCTGAAGGCACTGGGAGAAGCGCGATGTCGAGACGAGTCCGGCAATGTGTCGATCGCCGCCGGAAGCCGCCGCACGCACCCACACGCGCGGCCGGAAGGCGCTGCGCATGGGCGCGACGCGCCTGGAAGCGCTGGCTTCGCCAGCGCGTGCGCCACACGTGCCGGTGGCGAACCGACACGTGCGCGCCGGTCCGCGGACCGACGCGTGCTGACGTCACCCGCTGACGTCATCGTGACGTCACCAACGGTTGATAACCGTCGGGGATGACGTCATTGATGACGTCAGCGTCGACGACGATTGGCTGGCCGGTCACCGGCCGGCGACCCTGACCCGCCGACGACCTGACCCGACTCGCGAACGAGGCATGCGCCCAGCACGTACCAGATGACGTCTGCGTGATGTCATCCCTCGCACGCGCGAGGCACGTGCGGTCGGTCCGTGCGAGCGGTCCGACCGGCCCGTCCGGTCCGACCGGTTCGACCGTCGCGACCGGTTCGACCCGCGCGCCCGTTGACCCGTTGACCGTTGACCGACGACCGTTGACCGACCGTTGACCGTTGACTTTGACCGTTGACCGTTGACCCAAAAAAAAAAAAGGAATTTGTTTCTTTTTCAATTATATCTGTGTGGGTTGTAGGTAATCCATTTTTATTCTGCATTTGTTGCATGAATGATGGAAATTTATGTATTTTTCGTTTTGTTTATTATGGATTATAAGTGATCCATTTTAGTTCTGTATTTATTGCAGAAACTATGATGCGTAATGCACGGATACCTGCAATCCCGAGAACGGACGAAGGAAGAGGTAGACTGAAAAGGCTGATGAAAGAGTTAGCTGATTTTCGGTGGCTTGATGGTGATTTAGTATCACATATGGTCAAGGTCAATCAGATGATACAGGAAATCATCAATAATGGTTATCTTATGTCGGATTTTGAGAAGGTGCCGGCTTTGTTGAACACTCTTCCACCTGAATGGCAAGCAGTGTTAGATCGGCTATGGGAGGTCAACGTGGTCCCGGGTTATAGGAGGTTGGTGGAAGCTTTTGTAAGAGAGTACTATAGGATTGAGTTGGCCAAAACTTCAACCCTTAGATTGTGCGCTACGTGGCGAATAGTGAATGCGCCTTGGTGGCGACATAAGAGCTCTCCAAAAGTTTTTCCATGGTTGGCAAATGTACCTTCAGTTTTCTCAGATGTTTTGGCTGATAGATTAGAAGGGACATTCTCTAATTATTTCTTAGATTAATTATGAGATGTTTTATGGATGTAAATATCTCTTTCCAAGTTGATATTTTTTCTTTGTATATATTGCTCAGTGTAATGCATAGTTGTATTATGTGAAAGCATTGTTATTATATTGAATGTTAGATAATATTTGCTTTCTGTTACTGCTGATTGCTGTGGGTAGTTAGCTGTGGGTAGTTATAGAAGTTTTTGTAACTTCATAGAATTGATTTTGCATATGACAATCATATTAATGATAGTTTTAAGTTAGGATTTTTGGAGGATGATTGGAAACGTAGTGACCTTTTGATTCTGAAGCCTTACTTGAAATTATTCATTAATATGATGGGTCTATGCAAATAAAGATGCATAATTGATAGGCATTAATTATTCGTGCATGTATGTCTGATGTGTTCAGAACGATAGTTCAGCAACTAAGAATGTAATTGCTGATATGAACAGCTACAATTGTGAAATATTGAATATGAAGATTCAATATGTGCTGGAAAAGCAAGAAGCACTAGAAGCTCTTGACCATGTTATGGAAGATCTTGACAATGCTGTGCGCCACCTTGAGCTGGTAGAGGATCGCTTAATGGCATGTGAGCTGAGAATAGATATTTGCAATGCTGATTCTAGCTCATAAAGAGTTTTGAGCTCTAAGCGCAAGCGTATTGATTCGTTCAATATGTGGGAATACAAAGGATCAAGTCCTTATTGTAAGAAATCAAGAATTAACCAACAAGAGAGAGGAAAGCGTCCTCAAGTGAAGAAAATGTCAAGGGTGTGATGTTACAGTTGTGACAAGAGAGGTCACTATGCTCGCGACTGTCGTGAGCCAAAGAAGCTATACACCTCTTGTACATTTGAGAACTTTTGATTATGTGTCAAGTTCTGAATTATTGGCTGAATTCAATCCTTTGTGGACTGTAGATTCAGGAGCAACAGACGATCTAGCGAAGGATAAAGGATCCTTCATGGAATTCCGACGAATACCAACTGGAACTGAGTGGATCTATGTGGAAAACAACTCCAGAGCTGAAGTTAAATAGGGATTGGCACCTGCCAACTGAACATGTGTGGTGGACGCAACTTGTTCCTACATGATGTTCTATATGCTCCGGAGATTCGTCGAAATTTAAATGTCTGTTTTGATGTTGGTTAAGCTTGGTTTTAGAATGAACTTCCATAATAAAGGTGTAGATTTGTATTTAGGTACAAACTACTATGGTTGTGGTCACTTTCTAAATGGTTTTATTGTACTAAATGTTGACTGTGATGATGTCAATATGTTATTCCCTTGTTTCACGTCTTCTATTTTATATGATAATGATGTGAATATAGTGGCATGCTAGACTTGGTCATATGGGCCAACAACATATGAAAAGACTAGCCAAAAAGGGCTTATTGGGCAATATTGAAAAAGTTGATTTGTCCATATGTGAGCATTGCCTAGTAGGGAAAATGACAAAGAGACCATTTGGAAAAATGTAAAAGAGCTTAATTTCCTCGGCATTTAATCCATTTGGACATCTGTGGTTCAATGAATGTGAGAGGAAGGCATGAGACTGTTTACTTCATCACTTTTAATAGATGATTATACTCGATTCGGATGTGTCTATTTGATTTCTCATAAATCTGAAGCATAAGTTGTTTCAAAAGGTTTATGAACTTGGTTGAAAATCAATTAGACAAGAAAATAAAAGTATTGAGATCCGATCGAGGTCGAGAATATTTATCTGATGAGTTCAGAAAATTATGTGATGAAAAAGGAATAGAAAGACAGTTGTCTATTCCATATACTCCTCAACAAAATGGTGTTGCAGAGAGAAGAAACAGAACCCTACTAGAAATGGTTAGGTCCATGATGGCGTATGCTAACTTACATATCACTTTTATGGAGTGATGCGTTGTTAACTGCTGCCTAAATACTTAACCGGGTGCCTTCCAAATCAGTTAGTTCCACTCCATATGAGTTATGGATAGGTAGAAAACCGGACTTAAGTTTACTTAAGCCATGGGGTTATGCTGTCTATACTCATATGTTCTCTTACGAGTTTGGGAAATTGAGTCCCATATAAAAGTAGAGTATTTTAATGAAATACTCCGAACACTCAAAAGGGTATGTGTTCGTAGGTGAGCAGGAAAGTGGGAGAATAACTGAATTTGAATCATAGGATGTCACATTCTTAGTGGATGAATTTCCTAAGAAGGGCGAAATAGGGGAAGATTACTTCCTATTTGAAACCTTGGATTAAGATTATGATATTAGTGGTGTTCATCCAAGTGGGAGTAATATGAGATGTGATGAATTGAATTTAACTCATTCTCAATTGCAACCACCTGATGTGACGACATCATCATTACCTAATCCAAGTGGGAGCATAATGGGGAATGATGTGCTGAGTGTATAATCTCCCATACGGTGAACAAGTCGCCAAAGTATTCCCCGTCGACGTTTTGACATTGAAGGGGAAACTTTTATGGTTGCTCCACAAGATGAGTATGAGCCAAGAAATATTAATGAAGCTCTGAATTGCCCTAGTAAGGAAAAATGGATTTATGCAATGAAATCGGAGATGGAGTCAATGAAATCAAACCAAGTCTGGGAACTGGTTGATCTTTCAAAAGGACGCAAAGCCATTGGGAACAAGTGGGTTCTCAAAATAAAGCGAAAGGCTGATGGCTCGATTGAAAGGCATAAGGCTCGCCTTGTGGCGAAGGGGTATAATCAATAGGAAGGAATTGATTATGAAGATATTTTTTCTCCTATAGTAAGATTTGCCTTGATTCGCATAGTTCTGGCAATAGTGTTTAGTATGGATCTTGAGTTACATCAAATGGATGTAAAAACTGCTTTCCTCAATGGAAAATTAGAGGATGAAATATATATGGAACAACCTGTTGGTTTCATAGTGAAAGGCTAAGAAGAAAAGGTATGTCGACTTTGGGGGTCGATATATGGCCTTAAGTAGTCGTTAAGACAATGATATATACGTTTTCATAATGCCATAATGGCATATGACTTTACAATGATAGATGAGGATCATTGTGTATATATCAAAAGATCCAAGGATCAATTTGTGATCATATCATTATATGTTGATGATATACTAATTGCCGGAAGCAATATGGAGCTAGTCAATACTGTCAAAAGTTGGTTGTCTTCCAAATTTTGAATTGAATGATATGGGATTGTAAACCCATTGACACTCCTATTACAAAAGGTGAAGGATTGAGCCATAGACTGTGTCCAAGGACTCCACAAGAGAAGGAACAAATGAAACATGTTCCTTATGCTAGTGCTGTTAGAAGCTTGTTGTACGCTATGATGCGTACAAGACCTGACATATGTTTTGCAGTTGGAATGGTGAGTAGATACTAATCCAATCCAGGTCAAGCACGTTGGAAAGCCGTTAAATGAATACTGAGGTATCTAAAGTGGACTGCTGATTATATGTTGAGTTATTATGGAAAGGATCTGCGACTCTAAGGCTATTCTGATGTTGATTGGGGAGGAGATTTAAATGAAAGGAAATCTACCTCTAGGTTTGTTCTCTTACCAAATAATGGCACAATGTGTTGGAGCAGTAAGAAACAAAAGTATATAGCCTTGTCCACGATGGAATTGAGTTCGTGGCATTATCAGCAGCAGTATAAGAAGATGTTTGGCTTAAGAGATTTTTTGGATCATTTAGGTGTTATTGGAAGTGCTGCAGATTTGTTATTAGTTAACTATGATAATCAAGCAGCAAAAGTGTACACCAAAGATCCAAAATATCATGGCAAGACCAAACATATAGATACCAAGTATAATTTTGTCATGGATATGATTGCACGAAAAGATATGAACTTAGAGTACATACTACGCATAGAATGGTAGCAGATCCTATGACAAAGCCAGTACCTAGAAATGTGTCTTTGTGGCCATGTGAAATCTCTAGGACTGCGTAGAGACTAATGTACTAAATATTGTAATTTCCCTAAGAGTTCATATTTGATGAATTTGTGTTTTCATCATTAATGCCTATGAATCTTTGTTTGATCTTTATGCATCTTAATGCTCAGTGCATTACTTTAAGTTAGAAGAAGTATGTCGGACAGATGAGATTAGCCCACTCACACGGGTAATCGCCTCTATTTACTGTGTGATAAATAGAGATGAGACTGTTTTTAAGCTTATTATCTAGGTGATAATTGAGAGCTCAAGCTTAAAACACGTATGTCGCCTTAACTAGGTGTTAAGATGATGACATAATACTTACTATGTCCGAAAGTAAAATACCCCACATATTTTACTTTATCTGTCTATGATGCTAGATGTGAGTTCTGATGAATTTAGTGAATGAGTAGATACGTGAACTCAAGTTAGACATTGGGTATGTCTGAACTATCATCTGTACGGTATTAAAAAGTGTAGACATACGCTCCATGGGAAAGGAGTTAATACTGTAATACGTATTTCATACTACGTATGCATGAGACGACCAATAAGAGTGGCAAAAGTTTGATCTCAACTTTTATGTCGTGTGAAACTCTTGAGGAAGAGAGTTCCTCAAATTTCTTAGTCCCCTCATGACTCTTACTTATTCTCAAGATTTCTATTTAGTGTTTGCTATCTTAGGATGTTGCCAATGATCATGAGTTTGATTCGATCTAATGGGGCATTTCTAGAAAAGCAAGCTGGACTGAAATTGAGAGTTTGAAGGAAAGAGGAAGATCGATTTTGGAGAATCACATTATAGTTTTGTATTCACCGGTTAACCAATTATGACTGTCTTTGTGATAATCATAATTGTGAATACAATATGTATATCATTATTTAAAAGAGATCAAGAGAGATATAAATGTGATCGATCGATCTAGGGTACTGCATACTAAATCTACTCGGAGTGTGATGCCCATTATGATCTGCTATATATTCCTAACAGATGTATGGCAACGAGCTCTCAAAGTATGCTAGTCGCACGGATTATTCACCGGTATGAATGTTGAAGAGAGGAAAAGAGGATTATGTTCGGCCCACCATGTTAAGTGAGAGTCTATGATGGATTTTTCTCTGATGGGGCTGAGTAGGGCATGTCCGCCCATGTTGGTTTTGGACCACCATGTGCGAGTGGGAGATGATGGATTTATGAGGTGGGCTTAAGGCCCATCCGCTCAAATTGGGCCCAAAAGGCCCGGCCCACGGGAATAGGGCCCGTGGAGGGGGAAGGTATAAAAGGGAGGAGAGAGAGAGAAGAAAATGTTGAGGAACAGAACGTACGTCTTTTCTCTTCTCACGCTCTCTCTCTCCCAAAAAGAAAAGGCAGTAAGCATACGGCGCGATTTCCTTCCCTTCAAGTCGTCATCGGATTGAACGGGGCCAGAATTTCTTCCTCTTCTTCGGCATTGGTGTTTAATCTGTGGCTAACAAGGTACGCTCGAATCCGTGGTGTGCTTTACGATCGGTGATGCGTGTTTTCCCGGACTTTGTCTTTCGCATTGATTTAGGGGTTCGATTTAGTGTCGAATCCGGTTTTCGGGGATTAGTCATTCCCAACAGACCCAGCCAACCGAGTGAGCTGGGTTTGAAGGCCAGACCACGAATGAGACTGTGCTTGTGTCGGCGTTTCACATTTTGTAGACGTAAAGGATAATTTGCACTCCACGGATTCAACCTGTTATGGATACTTAAGGGAATACAGACGAAGAAGAAGAGAAGGACCGATTCGTGGCAATGGTGACAAACTTTCGAAGTTGCAGCTGCTGATGGAGTTTGCAAAGACCGCCTTTTTAAAATAGCCTCCCTGGGATGAATGAATTACCTTTTGATATTGCCTAGAGAAGATACTGGATCTTGGGAGGTGTCATCTAAGGCTGTGGACATACAAATTGCATACCCTAAAGCACTCGAGAGTGTCAACTTTAATCTCCAAAGCGTGCAAATTTTTCAAGTCAGTACGAGCCTGTGGAAAGAACAAAACTGGCAAGATAAAGTGAAAGAAAATCATGGACAGTTGTACAAGCTACCATATTTAAAGTATGGATTCCTTTTCAAATGGATGAATAAGATAGTGTTGATAATACATCTCGATATAAAATATCGTCTAGAACGCTTTGCTGCCATTCCCTTCTTGGTGATTCTACCGGCAGGGTCCTTTTCATGACTCCGGATCACCCCTACTACGTTCTTTCATTATCGCATTGGAAAGCCATGCTCGTTGTTCGTTCTTGTGACTGGGTCTCCGTGATTACTTCTCCGTTGAGGAACAGCGACTCGCGAGTCACGTGGTTGCATAGTCGGCCAAGAGACTCGCTTGGTCGTCGGTTGTCTTTGATCCGAGTCACGTGGTTGCATAGTCAGCCCAGAGACTCGCTTAGTCGTCGGTTGACTTTGGATCAAAGAGCGCCGGTGAGGGCAGCCACCAGCTTTCTTTTCCACTGCTTCCCAATCACAGACCTCCCCCCAACCCCCAAACGCCCATGCCGCTTTCAAATCGCTTGCGGCTGCCACCCTCTCCGAGCCGCTGTCTTTGCAAGGTGGTCTCGGGCCAATATTTTCTCCGGGGCGGTGTGGTGGTCGCAGTGCCTTGCAAAGTCTCCCTGTGCTGTAATTTCTCTCGCTGTTTCAATCGTTGGCACGATGCCTACTTGCACCGTAAAAGTCACGTTAACACTAAATGTCCGAAATAAATGATCGGAGAAACGCAAGAATGCGACAGCCATTCTGGGGCCAAAACTAGGCAAATCTAGATAGACATTTTCCGCTTTTAGGCCGGAAAGTACGAGGACCATTAACGTGAGCTTGCCGTTTCCTTCGCGTCCACTGTAATTATCCTGCTATTTAATGAGTTATATCAAAGGAGAGAAGAACTCGTCCTGCTAAAAGCTCCCCACCACCGCCATGTAATATAATAAAAAACCAACAGCCAGTGGTGGAGTTCAAAGAGATCTACAGATTCCTCCGCGCGTTCAAGATCAGAATCTTGGTCTTCTTCCATCCGCGTTCTCACTGACGACAGCTCCGTACACATAGATAAAACCATCTCGTGTGCTCGCCACACGCCCTCCTCGTTCAGTCCCACAGAGAGAGAGATGGGGAACTGGCTGGGGAAGAAAGCGCAGGTGCACCCTCGAGCGCAGCCGAGCCCCGGCGTCCGAGTTAAGGTGCGAATGACCCGGACTCAGCTCAGGAAGCTGATGTCCCAAGTCGATCCGAGCCGAGGCGACGCAGAGCTCAGCCCCTTGATCCTGCTAGAGTGCTTGGAAGGCAGACTTCCCGCCCCTGTCATCATCCCCGGCGGTGAATGCAAACAGCAGCTATGTACCATCTCCGAAGAAACTTGAAAGTCGAGAATCCGGCGATGCCGAATAAAAAGAGAAGGTGAAGTACATACTAAGAGATACTTTGTAGAGAGCATCTAGGAATTTTTTTTCCCGTCTTTATGATTCGTAGTAGCTCTGCTCGAAGCTCAAATGTTTTTCGCTGTGTAAAGGATGGTGGATGCTGCGTATTGATTCTTTGATGGACTAGACCCTGATATCTTTCATTCAATTATCAACGCCAGAGCATGTCTGTGGATGAAAGAGCACTTGTTTTGTCTACACAGATTGAATCGCCATGAGCGCCTTTTCGAACCTTAATATTCGAGTTCTTAGGACCCTTTTATCCGCTTTCACACTCTCCGAGTCCTATTTAGACTCGTGCGATACGGTTTTGAGCTCATCAAAGATTTCAAACTTTGCATGATCATCGGTCTTCCGTTTTGCGGATGCATGGTGAAGGGTGCTCCATGGAGAAAGCTTATAGGGATTACGATATTATCTTTCGAAGTTATGATGGCTTTTGATTGAAAAGGCTCGAGAATAACAATTTCAATCCATTCAATTGCTAAACCGAAAATTAGATGCAAAGTATGCTAGAAACTTGCTCTTTTAGTTTGATGGACATGAGAAAGTTTGATTATTCTAAGAAATAGAACATCTAAAAAAGGAAGACAAAAGGAAGCGAAGCAGGCTAAAGAACATTCCTGAGGTGAAAATGAGAGGTGAGCATGGGCTTGGAGCCTGGAGGCACGCTGGACACCCACGCCCGATTGGCCGGAACGGAGAAGCTGGTGGGCCGAGGCAGGACATTCCCTTCTTACGTGCACTCTGCCCAACTTGGCCCCACCAAGCCCGCTTAGGCCTGGTCGGCTTTATGCAATATATTTCGATAGTGTGCTGGAAATCGTAAAATTTATTATGAAAGACTAATGTGCAATTGAGTTTTAAAATTTTTAAAAAGTGTAATTAAATTATGAAACTTGGGATGAAAATGTAATTGAGTTGTAAAACTTTCAAATAGTGTAATCAAATATTAAAACTTGTCAAGTTGGTGCAAACAAGTTATTTCACTAACTCCATCTAACTTAATAAATGAAAAATGCTAATAAGTTTTAATTGCACTTTTGTGACAAGTTTGCTATCAATTTGGTACCCATGGTTGGAGTTCTTGTTTATGTTTCGATGTGTAGTTTGAGATTTCAATTTGTTTATGTAGGTTTCAAGTGTTAAAGAAATAAAACAGACAGTAAAAGTACATATGAATGAAGAAGTTGGTGATAGTAGAAAAGCTTAACCTGAGGAAGTTACTAAGGCAATTCAAGAGGAAGTTACTGAGGTAGAGGAAGCTGAAGCAGAGGAAGGTCGCAAACTTCTAAACGAAGCTCAAAGTAAGATGAGCTGGCGATCTTGAGCTGAATTGATGAGCTAGCGATCCATGACATCAAAACCTGAAACATAGAAGCTGATCAAGCTAACTAAAGGAGCTGCACAACTAGAGGAAATGCACGTGTTTCTCATATTAGTTATTATGTTATAATAGTTCTATAACAGAAGTTGTTAAACAAGTGTTGAGTATAAAAGGGCAAGTGAAGGAGAGAAGAGTTAAGTGTGTTAGTTCATTGTTTCTACTTCTGATTTTCCTCCATTCATCTTTAGATCTCTCTCTTCCACTTCTGTATTCGATAATAGTTAAAGTCATGTAAAAGATGAACCAGAAGTTTTGAAGAAGAATATCAGAGCTGAGGTATTTCAATTGATTGTTCAGGATCTACAATTCTTTCATACACAAGTTATGTTCTATCTTCCATTTCTTCTCATGGTATCATAGCACAATCCTGGGAATGATAGATCTGATGTGTTCTTACTACAAGATATTATAAAGATCTTGTTGTTTCTTAGTTAGCTTACCTTCAAAGTTTACTAGATTGTTTCTTCGAATCTTCAAAGTTTCTGAACATATAAGAATGGCGACTAGAGTGCAGAAGTACCCTTTTCCTATCCATGTGAATATAGCTAACTTTGTCCCCATCAAGTTGAATGAAGAAAACTTCCTGTTATGGCAAGCCCAATTCAACATATTTCTGAAAAGCCAAGATTTGATTGGTTTTATTAATGGTGAAACATTACCTCCTACTCAAGTGATACAGACTGAGGTAGGAGAAGTGATGAATCCTGATCACCTGGATTGGATGAAAACTGATAAGCTTATATCATCCTGGATAAGTGGTGCGGTATCAGAAAATATTCTAAGTTTGATAATTGGCTTAGAAACCTCATTCGAAGTATGGCAGGCTCTCATAAATAGATTTACACAGAAGTCTGTTGCAAAGGAATTTGAGTTAAGAGGAAAATTATAGGCTTGCAGGAAAAGAAACAGATCATCAAGTGAATACCTTCGAGAATTCAAAACCATCTGTGATAAATTAAATGCAATTGGAAAGCCTGTTGATGATATAACTAGAATGTTTGGCATACTTGAAGGGTTAGGTTCTGAATATGAAACCTTCAAGACAACCATGTATTGCCTTAAACCCCAGCCAGAGTATGACGAGGTTATCTCACAACTTGAGAGATTTGAAACCAGATTGCAAACATATTATGTGAACGAGTACAATACTAACCTGGCCTATTATGGGCAAAGAAGAACTGGAACAAGTCTGTAGAAAGTCAATCCCAGAAATCAAAGAGAAAATATTTGGGAGGAATTTAGCTATGGCAGAGGCCAGTCTCTCAATAGAAGGGAATATGGAAATAATTTTACAGAAGCAGGAAGGAATCAACAAAATAGAATGAATAACCTGAATTCAACTCAGCAAGGTTAGGTTAATAAGGATAACTGGTCTAACTATGGACAAGGATTTAGACCGCATTCAAACCCTTCACAGAGGTATCAAAGTGTTAGGTCTTATCCACCAAAGTTCAAATGGTGATAGACAAACACAGATTACAAAGCCTATAAGTAATGGCCCTCTACAATGCTAGATCTGTAAGAAATCAGGTCATACAACACTCAAATGTTGGTATAGATTTGATAACTCGTACCAGGCAGATGAAATACCAACTGCATTGGTAGTTGTGCACATTGAGGAACCCTATGGTTCATAATGGTATCTAGATACAAGGGCTACTTCACATATTACCTCAGAACCTGGTATGATTTGAAACTACAATGCATATAATGGTAATGACATTGTCATGATAGGAGATGGATCTCATTTGTCAATCTCATGCATTGGTAATGGAATATTGAATACAGAAAATAGCAAATTATCACTGAATGATGTATTAATGGTTCCTGCAATAAAAAAGAATCTTCTATCTGTATCAAAACTAACAAATGCTTATCCTTGCTCTTTTATTTTTGATAAACATGGGGTATATATGAAGGACAATTACAATCATACAACAATAAAGCTAGGAAGGAAGGTCAAGGGGCTATACCAGGTGGAACCTAAAGTTGCAGCAGTCTTCTTCACCTAGACTCAACAGGAAGTAGGAGAAGATGTCTGGCATCAAAGACTTTCTCACACTAATCTAAAAACAGTGAAGATTTTACAGAAACAACATCTCATTCAGTATAGTTCTAAAGCTCAGAATATATGTAGAAGCTATCAAGTTGCTAAGAGCTCAACACTATCTTTTTCTTTCTCAGACCATATTTCTAATGTTCCATTAGAAAGAATACATTGCGATGTATGGGGACCATCACCAATTCAATATGTTCAGAAATTCTCCTACTATGTCATTTTTGTGGATGATTTTTCTCGATATAGCTAGATATATCCAATGAGACAAAAGTCAGAAGTTTATGATGTGTTCATTATGTTTTAAAGATTTATAGAAAATCATCTTGATCACAAGATCAAAGTCTTCCAGAGTGATGGAGGAGGAGAGTTCACTAGTAATAAATTTCAGAACTATCTACAAAAGTGTGGAATTAAATAGAATATATCTTGTCCTCATACACCATAGCAAAATGGTGTCTTTGAGAGGAAATATCGACATGTGATTGAATTGGGACTAGCAATGATGTATCATGCTAAAGTACCACTGAGATACTGGGTAGATGCATTCAAAACAGTAGTTTATGTTATCAATCTCCTTCCTATAACAAAACTGCATATGCATTCACCCCATTATAAGCTCTACAATAAGACACCAGATTATTCTCATCTTCGAGTTTTTGGATCAGCCTGTTATCCATGTCTCAGGCACTACACACAACATAAATTTGATCCAAGATCTCTTACATGTATCTTTCTTGGATATAGTGAGAAGCATAAAGGATACATGTGTCTCTTGCCTACTAATGGGAGAGTCTACATCAGTAGACATGTAATATTTGATGAGAAAGTCTTCCCTTTTACTCATACAGTAACTACTAAGTATCAGCAGGGATCTGAACTATACAAATAGTGGATAAGAGGAGTATTATCTTCTATTTCCAACTCTACTAAGCAGGCTCAGTCACAAAACAATATATTGAGGGGATATTTGCAGCATATCAGATTAACTCAAATAACTCCAGAAATGCAGGACAATGAGATCAGTACAATTAATCCTATAGATATATCACAGATGCATATAGTACCTGATGCTGAGATGCAGATTGATGTTAATAATGCTCCTAGTGATATTGAATCTCATCAGAGATCTCCAAGCATTGAGGAACAAATGCCTACAAATCAAGAGCCTATTTCAACATCAAATGCTAATACAGGACAAATACAAATCAGTTCTAAAACAGGAAATATACAAGGTACTTCTTCAACTCATCTTATGCAGACTAGACTTCGATCTGGAATTGTTAAAGCAAATCCTAAATATGCATGTCTAGTTGAGTATCAGCTTCTCGTAGAACCAAAATCAGTAAAGTCTGCCTTAGCAGATAGAGGATGGCACCAAGCAATGAAAGAAGAAATGGATGCCTTATATAAAAAAAAAAAAAAAAACCTGGGAATTGGTTCCTAGAAATGATCAAATGAATGTAATTGGTTGCAAATGGGTGTTTAAGACAAAACTTGCACCTGATGGGAGCTTAGATAGACTCAAAGCTAGACTTGTAGCTAAAGGCTTCCATCAAGAAGAAGGTCTTGATTTCACAGAAACCTTCAGCCCTGTAGTGAAGCATGCAATAATTCGAATAATCCTATCAGTAGCTATGATGAAACAGTGGAAAATTTATCAATTAGATGTCAAAAATGCCTTCTTACATGGAACCTTAAGTGAAACAGTGTATATGGAGCAGTCTCCAGGGTTTAAAGAATCACAAAAGCCTCACCATGTTTGTCTTCTTCGAAAGTCACTTTATGGACTTCGACAAGCTCCTCGAGCTTGGTTTGATAGATTTAGCAGCTTTCTGCTAGAATATAGATTTTTCTGCAACTCCACTGATCCTTCCCTATTCATCCTGCATACTGAAATAGAAACTATTCTCTTATTACTGTATGTAGATGATATCATTCTAACTGGAAGCTCCTCTCAAATGCTTTCTAGTCTCATTACTTCTTTGAGTATTCATTTTCATATGATGGATCTAGGCTCCTTACACTATTTCCTTGGCATTGAAGCTAAACGAACCACTGATTATCTATTTCTTTGCCAAACTAAATATGCCTTAGACCTCCTCACCCAAGCTCATATGCTAGAATCCAAACCAATTTCAACTCCTCTTTCATTAAAACCACCTATTTTGATCAATGATTCTATACCTTTGAACAATCCTACTAAGTACAGAAGCCTAGTTGGAGGTCTGCAATACCTCACGTTAACCAGACTAGACATTGCTTATGCCACAAATATACTCTGCCAGAAAATGCAGCAACCCACAATTGCAGACTTCAACAAATTAAAAAGGGTCTTGCGATATATAAAAGGTACTATAAAGCTTGGCTTATTCGTTCATTCTCAAAGTACCATGCATCTCTATGGTTGCTCAGATGCAGACTGGGCAGGGTGTGCAGAAACCAAAAGATCAACAACTGGTTTTTGCACATATCTTGGATCCAATCTTATATCCTCGGCAGCAAAGAAACAGCCTACAGAGAGCAGATCCTCCACTGAAGCTGAATACCGTGCTCTTGCATCAACCACTGTTGATCTCACTTGGATCAGTTTTGTATTATGAGATATAGGTTGTTCTCTTACTCCTCCTATTCATATGTACTGTGACAATAAATCAGCAATCTCTCTTACTCTGAATCCTGTCTTACACGCTTGAACCAAACATATTGAAGTGGACTTCCACTTCGTTTGAGAAAAGGTATCCTCAGGATCATTACATGTTAGATACATTCCAAGTTATTGCCAATTAGCTGATAATTTTACAAAATCACTGTCAAGGAGAGCACATTCTTATATGTGAATCAAATTGGGAATCTGTGCTCTATCCATTCCCAATTTGAGGGGGGATGTTAAAGAAATAAAACAGACAGTAAAAGTACAGATGAATGAAGAAGCTGGTGATAGTAGAAAAGCTGAACCTGAGGAAGTTACTAAGGCAAGTCAAGAGGAAGTTACTGAGGCAGAAGAAGCTGAAGCAGAGGAAGGTCGGAAGCTGAAGCAGAGGAAGGTCGCAAACTTCTAAACAAAGCTCAAAGTAAGATGAGCTGGCAATCTTGAGCTGAATTAATGAGTTGGCGATCCATGACATCAAAACCTAAAACACAGAAGCTGATCAAGCTAACTGAAGGAGCTGCACAACTAGAGGAAATGCACCTGTTTCTCATATTAGTTATTCTGTTATAACAGTTCTATAACAGAAGTTGTTAAACAAGTGTTGAGTATAAAAGGGCAAGTGAAGGAGAGAAGAGTTAAGTGTGTTAGTTCATTGTTTCTACTTCTGATTTTCCTCCATTCATCTTTAGATCTCTCTCTTCTACTTCTGTATTCGATAATAGTTGAAGTTATGTAAAAGATGAACCAGAAGTTTTGAAGAAGAATATCAGAGCTGAGGTATTTCAATTGATTGTTCAGGATCTACAATTCTTTCATACACAAGTTATGTTCTATCTTCCATTTCTTCTCATCAAGCACCTTTGAGCTTCTCTCTTTCTCTCTCTCTCTCTGGTTCTTTCTCATAAGCTCAAAAAACTCATGTACCTGGCCAAAATTTCCAGCTAGGTTTGTCAATTCGTTCTTGATTTCTTCACGTGGGAAACATAACATTGATGATTAACATTTGAAGTGAGAATGATCAAACTGCTGGTTCCTTCGGTTTGTTTTGTACTTGAATTGAAAAGTTTTTTTTTTTTTTTTTGCTCAAAAGAGTTGAAATGAAAATGTTAGCCTACTTTCTTATTCATCTGCAGGCTGTCGCAAACTAGATCCCTGTCAGTGCTTGTCTCACAATCAATACGAAGTCTCGATACAACTCCCAGTTCTAAAATACGAACCTTTCAGTATCGCACATTGGATTTAGGATCGCAGGCTGCTCCGTGTTGCAAACTTTTGAGTGGGCATCTTCTACTAATAGCCTTAATGGTTCGTTCCTGCCTTTTAAGCGTTGATAATTTGCCGTTTAGTTCATCAACGTAGCGGATATGGGTTTTCATAATGAATTGTTTGGTTCTCCATTGAAGCAGGTTGAAATGAAAACTTAAAATGATTAAGGCTAGGAGTCGCCGTGAATTTTCTGAAGTCAACTATGCTAGATCTTCTGCCAATAGAAAACTCAGGATCAATTTTTTCGAAAAAGTGGTCAAGCAAACCGTTTGAGGTATAGATTTTCAAAGATGGTATTGATATTCTTTCGTGGAATCGAGAGAGAGATCTTGAAGACAATAATGAGACTGATCGTGCAAGATTAGCGGTTTTCAAGCCCCTGAAATTTCTAATTTGGCTTCAGCTGCATTATATCTTATTCTTCATCTTATATAAGTAATGTCAAATCAATGGGTTTTGAGCTGTCCTATTTAAATTAAACATACAGCTTCAACAAGTGACCTACTCATCGAAAAGCACCTCTTGGTCACCTATGGTCAGGGGTGAGTGACCCCATGAACCGAGTGAGCTTGATTCGGAAGCTAGACTGTAGATGGAGGTTGGGATACTTGGAGTGCCATAACTTGGCACGGAGGGACACTTAAGTGCTAATATCAGAGTAAAATGGAACACTTAAGTGCCACTCCGGCGAAAATCCGGCCAAATGGCTGACGTGGCAATTTTCTGACGGGTTTGGTCCAAAACGGCGTCGTTTTGCACGCTGACGTGGCGGAGAAAATGCAAAAACGATGCCGTTTCGTATCTACGTGTAAATAATAATATAAAAATTAATTAAATTAGATTTAAACTTAATTTTATTTAAAATATTAAAAAATTAAAAAATTAAAAAAATTAAAAAAAGAGGGTTGGGGGGGGGGGGGGGGGGGGGAGGTCGAACGGGGCGGCTGAGGGCTGAGCCCTCGTCGTTGCCGACTCCAGGAAGGGCCGACGACGGTGGGGAGAGGGTCGACCAGGGTTGCCGGCCCCCGGTTGACTGACAGCGAGGGCTGCGAGCCCTTGTCGGATCGCGGCGAGGGTCGCGACCCTCGTCCCAGATCTAGGCGAGGGCTTGCGGGCCCTCGCCGCCGGTCATCCAGCCTCGTCGGCCCCTGGCCAGGGCCCAGCGACCCCGACCGACTCTCCCCACTCCGTCGTCGACCCTTCTCGGCGGCGGCGGGGAGGCGGTGAGGGCCCGCGACCCTCGCCCCACGTGAGCCCTCCCCAAATCTGGGGCAAGGGTCGCGGCCCTCGCCTAAATCCGACGAGGGCTCGCGGGCCCTCACTGCCTCCCCGCCACCGCCGGGAAGGGCCGGCAACAGTGTGGGGAGGGTCAGCCGGGGTCACTGGGCCCTGGCCAGGGGCCGGCGGCGGCGAGGGCTCAGCCCTCAGCCGCCCCGTTCGACCTCCCCCTTTTTAAAAAAAAAAATATTTTTAAATATTCTTAAAGTTTCTTAATTTTTAATTTTTTTGAATATTTTAAATAAAATTAAGTTTAAATCTATTTTAATTAATTTTTATATTATTATTTACACGAAACGGCGTCGTTTTTGCATTCTCTTTGCTACGTTAGCGTGCAAATGACGCCGTTTTGGACCAAACTCGCCGGAAAGTTGCCACGTCAGCCATTTGGCCGGATTTTCACCGGAGTGGCACTTTAGTGTTCCATTTAACTTCGAAACTGACAATCAAGTGTACCATTTTGAAGTTATGGCACTTAAGTGTCCCTCTGTGCCAAGTTATGGCACTTGGGCTGTTATTCTGCCACTGTAGATGAGACCGTGTTTGTGTCGTGTTTTACATTTTGAGGATTCTACCCATTATGGACACTCAAGGGAATACAAACAAAAAAGAAGAGAAGAATGGTGATTAACTTTTGAAATTGCCGCTGCTAATAGAGTTGCGAAGACCGCCTTTTTATATGTCGTAGCCTCCCTTGGATGCATGCATTGCCTTTTGATGTTGCGTAGAAAAGATAAAAGGGAGAAGTGAGCGTGTAGGGCTTGAATTTGCAACATTTGACCCAAAAAAGGAAAGAGAGACCTGATCTTGGGGTCATGCACATACAAAATGCATACCCCAATGCACGTGCAAGTTTTCTAACTTTAAGCTCCACTTATTTGACGGAAAATATAGCATTTCAAGAAATCATTTTTTAAGAAAATCAACATATTTTCTAATGTTTAACTGAAATTTAAAAATGAATTAGAAAATATATTTTGCTGTTCGATAAGGAAATCTTTTCCTTCATGCACCAATCTCAATAATTCTTTTATTATTATAATTTTATTTGATTTTTTAAATTATTTTTCTTTCTTTTTCCTTTCCTTTTTCATTGGCGGCCAATGGCTGGTGACTGATCATAAGTGAGCTAAAGCCTTGCAAGATTAGACAAGGTTGACCTCATCCAATGTCAGCAAGCTCGAGCCCTACCCAAGTCGCTTGGTTTGGCGAGGCTCGAGCTTTGCTTGAGGTCGATTGAGTGAGCTCGAGCCTTGCCTAGGTGGCTAGATTTGGCGGGACTCAAGCTCGCCAGTGTTGGGTGAACTCAGCCTTGCTTGATTAGGTGAGGTGGAGCCTCCCCAGACTGTGGTGAGGCTCCAGCTCATTTGTAGCTGGTAATCCTCTTTCGGAATTTGTAGGAGATGGTATAGATGCTCTTGTTCTTTCTACGACAATTGTGGGAGCCAAGGAGAGGGTTTTGGAGAAAGATAGGTAAGTAGTAAGCCGCAAAGGAATTCTTTTTTTCTATTGATTCAGAGAGGGAAAGAGAATGTTTAATGTAGCAATGTTGAATGAATGGCAAGTTTGTTTGCCCAGAGCAGGTAAGCCTAAAGTTCATCCCGATGTTAGATTTTCAACATTTGAACCAATGTTTCTATTGGTGACCCATTCCAATGAGGGTGTCTTTATTGAAGAAGAAGGGACAGAGTCTCAACTACCACACTACTATATACCACTAGCACTTTGCGAGTGGATTAGTTGAGTGACTAGACTGAGGCTCTCTTTGATATCTTAACTCTCTCCTTCTTGCTTGGAGATTCCTTTCCTTTTGGTTGAAGAAAGTTTGCTTTATATAAACAAAATATAAGTCAAAGGGGAGGGTAAGACAGGGTTTAGCTAATGGAGAGGCAAGCAACCCTCGGGGAGAAGAAGAATAGTGGTAGAAACCAATTTCCCTTAGCACGCTCCAAAGCAAAGAAGCTTCGCCGATAGTAGCCTCAGAAATTGGTCGAGTACCTTCCTTCCGGCAAAGCTCACCAATCATACCCGATATTCAGAGTGTCGGAGCTAGAAAGCGACAGCCATAAAGTGGAGAATTTCCATCCATGCGTTGTCTCATTCGCTACCTCAAGTTAACATTATGCAATTAGTCTAGGTTCAATTCTATATGAACATTCCACATAAAAGCGAAAAAATAATAAATAAACCACTCGCTGGGAACCAAAATATCTAATTAGCAAAGACTAGGCGAGTACCCTTTTTTTATCGTCACAGGTTGGTTGACCCATGAGGGGCTTTTCCTTGCATTTTCGAGCGACATGGAACTTAACAAAGAGCCCATGAATGATAGCTCAAATGGAGAGAATAAACAGACTCCTCGAGGGCTACTTAAGGCACTTTATTTAGGGCAAACCAGAAGGATTGACACTGTTGGATGTTGCTCAATACTCCTATAACTTAACAACAAAAAAGCTTGCGTCAAACTTAAGCCCCTTCAACTTAGCCATGTGGCAACAACCTCTAACGCCCCACAAAAGAAAAGTAGCTTACTAAAACAAGTAAGTTCAAAATCCCTGACCTCCACCTTTTAGTAAACCCCTTTACCCTCCCCTCTCTCCTTCTCGTTTTAGGAAACCATTCTCTATTTTATGAAAAGTGGAGTGGGAGCCTCTACTTGCAGGTGAAGGGCGCTGGAAAGCAAGAGAGTGAAAGTTGTTCTCATCTCAACGAAAGCTGAGATTAATTACATCCCACTACCGGAGAGAGTGTCTTTTCAAAGTCACCTAAGCCGCCTTCTCACACTAATTAACAGCCTTAGAGACCCTTCCTCGTCAAGAATATATACGAGACTAGATCCGAGTAGTGGAGTTTACGCCCCCTTCAAACTTATGTACTACATAGAGATTCTTTTTATCCCTTATTCCCAGCTTCCTAGGCTGAGCATTCTATCCTACTTATGATGAAGTTGAAAATATTACCTTTCAGATCGAGAGAAGCTCAATTAGTAGATGAAGAAGAATGGAATCTCTTTCTTTACTCATGGACTCACTCAATCTATTAAGAAACCTGTTGAAATTAGACTCTGAGAACTGATGCATGGGAGGAAAAGAAAACAAGGCAAAGATGAAAGATGACACCCAGAAGTTCCAATCATCATCCGAAGATAGCTTCAGAGTAAAACATCCCCACGCATCTATCCAATTCTATCGAAAAATAATGGGCGAGCCTAGGGTGACGAACATGGCTAAAGACTTTTTATACATGGGCCTTCTCTTCTTCACTCAAAGAGGCAATGTACCCGGTACTTGATTCATAAATAATGAATCTTTTGGTTATAAGTTATATGGACTTTATAATGAGCATGAAGTTGCCGAAGACATCTAATAGACAAGGTTCACACCTTGCCGATAGATCCTGTACGTGGGGCATCATAAACTGGTAGAGAGCGGGGGGAGGATCTCTTCTTAGCGGGCTGCTTCACTAGTTAAGTAGGCGCATGAATTAGATTAAGATAGCCAGTAGTTTCAAAGGAAGGAGTCGGAAAAGAAGACTCATCTAAAAGACAAGGTTCACACCCTGCCGGTAGATCCTGTACGTGGGGCATCATAAACTGGTAGAGAGCAGGGGGAGGATCTCTTCTTAGTGGGCTGCTTCACTAGTTAAGTAGGCGCATGAATTAGATTAAGATAGCTAGTAGTTTCAAAGGAAGGAGTCGGAAAAGAAGACTCATCTAAAAGACAAGGTTCACACCCTACCGGTAGATCCTGTACGTGGGGGCATCATAAACTGGTAGAGAGCAGGGGGAGGATCTCTTCTTAGCGGGCTGCTTCACTAGTTAAGTAGGCGCATGAATTAGATTAAGATAGCTAGTAGTTTCAAAGGAAGGAGTCAGAAAAGAAGACCGGTTAGCAGTAGAGCCTTGGTTCACTCCTTGGTTACCTTGAACCTAGCCCGAAATCCACTCTATACGTTCTCTTATAAATTTTTTAGTTTGTGATCAAGGGCGGTAACTTTTCCCTAATACGAGATAGGTTACAGCTATGAATTATCAAAAAGAGTCCATCTCTCTTAATGATTCTTCTTAGGGAGAAGAATATGTTGTGTAGGAGCTCAAAGAAAGGTAATGAAGTAAAAATTTTGAAATAGTTGAATTTAGTAACGAATCCTGCTAACAGCATATAGAGAGCTACGCCTTTTCTTCCTATTTCTATATAAAACATAATTCGTGAAAGAAAGGAAAAACATGGAATCCTACTCAATCTTGCTAAGAACGACACAAACTATCGGCCTATGCTGACAAGAGCTCATTTTCTTTATTAGAAAATATTTCTTTCTTCTTCGATTGAATTGCCCGCTACACCCCTTCTGCAACTTTCTTTCCTTGCTATAAAGCTTGAAGATGGAGATCAACTAAAGGTTGCAAGTAAGTAAGAAGCAAGCAGATATCTATTAGCCGCAATAGTTTGAGTCTGTTAAAGGGTGACCAAAAAGAAGTTAAAGACAACGCTCTTACGGAAGTGGATTGCTTACAGATGATGAATTTGGGGATAAAGATGTTCAAAGAAATTATCCCCCCCTTCTTTCTTCATTCGTCTTAGAGGTAGTTATCATCCCAAGCCCATAGTTGTTCCTTAGCTTTTGAAGAAGCAAAGCTATCCAGTATTCCAATCTGGTTAGGTTTGTATTCCAAGTTAGTTGAACTCCTTTTTGGTGGAGATTCAGACTGAGGGAAGATGACTTGGCCCGATCGAGGTTATCTTCTTTCTTGTTTTTCACTATCCAATCATCTTATTGAAAGAAAATAAGAAAGTTGACCTTAAGTTGACAAGACAATGATTAATTTCTTTCTTTCATTCAATTTTACTTCAACTTCAGTCAGAACAGTCTTAAAAAAAAAAAAATTCAGATCTTCCAATCACTTATGTCAAAGTTGGTTTCTCTGGCCGATGGCGATCAACCAATGAAAAAGAAAAAGAAAAAAAAAGAAAAAGGATTTTAAAAAATTTAAAAATAAAAGGAAAATATATTTGACAAAAGAAAGTGAGGTGAAAGAAGGTGTGGAAAATATTTTCAACTTCCTAAAAGTGGAAATCATTTTCCCTTATCTTGGAAGACATTTTTTCCCTTTATGAAAAATATTTTCTTCAATCAATTTATTTTCCGTGAAACGAATATCGAAAAATTCAAAAAACGTTTCTTTGAAAATTACTTTCCGTGAAATAAATGAAAAATCTTCAAAGCGTGCAAATCTTTCCAAGTCATAGGAGCGTGTGGAAAGAACAAAATTCGAAAGATAAGAGGGAAGAAAAATCAGAAGAGCGTGACGGGTGAATTGTGCAGGCTTCCATTTTTTTAAAGTATATGTTCTTGTCATATGGATGAATATAATAAAAACATGTTGACGAGAGACCACGATATAAAGTATTGTCTAGTAACACACTTGGTTTACCGTTCCATTTCTTCATGATTCCCCTACTGGTGGAGTCCTTTCCGTGGCTCCGGATCATTCTTTCAAGGTCAGTTCATAACCAATCATAGGGGGAAAGTCATGCTTGTGATTCGTTCTTGCGATCGGGTCCCGGCGATGCTTTTCCACTGAAGAACAGCGACTTGCGTGTTGCACGGACGCAAAGTAGGCCCAGAGATTTGCCTAGTCCCCAGTTGACTTTGGATCCGAAAGCGCTGGTGACACGGCAGCCACCGCGTCACGGCTGCCGCTGCTTCGCAGTCACAGACCCTCGCTCGCGGTGGTCACCCTCCGCCTGCGGCCGTCTTCGCGAGGAGGTCCTGGGCCGGTGAAGCGGTTCTGCGTGCCCTGCAAAGTCTCTGTTTGCTGTCGTTTCTCTTGCCGTTTAAATTGCTGACACAGATATGCCCACATGGCACCGCAGAAGTCACCTCAACCCTACGTGTGCAAGTAAAGAAAGTAAAGCGTGCTCTCTCTAGATAGGCCGAACACGCAAGAAATCTGCCGGCCAACACGGCATTTCGAACGGTGAAATCCAACGGTAGGAGGCGAGACAACCGTCATGGGGCAGAAACTGAGTAAGATCTAGATTAAAAATCACGATATTCGGCCGAAGAGTACAAGGACCATCGTCGTGATTTCGTCGTTTCCTTTAAGCCCATTGTAAATATCCTGCTGTTTAATAAGTTAAATCAAAGAGAAGAAGAAGTCGTTCTGCTAGAAGCCCTCCTTCCTCGCGCGTGCAAGATCAGAATCTTGGTCTTCTTCCATCCGCGTTCGCACTGACGACAATTCCATAACGGAGATGGGGAACTGGCTGGGGAAGAAAGCGCAGGTGCACCCCCGGGCGCAGCCGAGGCCCCACGTCCGAGTCAAGGTGCGCATGACCCGGACCCAGCTGAGGAAGCTGATGTCCCGAGTCGATCCGAGCCGAGGCTACAGGGAGCTTGGCCCCTTGATCCTGCGAGAGTGCTTGGAAGGCAGACTGCTCGCCCCTGTCGTCCTTGCCGGCGACAGGGCAAACGGGAAAAACAGTTGAGTACCATCACTGAAGAAACTTGAGGCTTGAAAATCCGGCCTCCTGAATAAAAAAACAGAAGGTGACGTATATACAAAGAGATACTATGTAGTGAGCATCTAGGACTTCTTTTTCCTTCTTTATAGTTTGTAGTAGATGCTGTACTCGTAGCTCAAATGTTTTTGGTTGTGTAAAGGATGGTGGATGCTGCGTGTTGAAACTTTGATGAACTAGACCCTGATATCTTTCATTCAATTATCAAAGCCAGAGCATGTCTGTAGATAATTGAGTCAGTCTCGTCCCCTTACTCTATTCTCGTCGAAGCGATATCAACGCAATCCAAATAGCTTCGACGCAATCCAAATCCTAATATTTGAGTTCCTAGGTTATCGGCTTCCACACTTGGGAGTCCTACATAGACGCACGCAATACGGTTTTGAGATCAACAAATTGCCATTTTTGCACAATTGTCAGCCTTCCTTTTGCGGTGGAGAAAGCCTCAAGGGACTTTGGTGCTACTTTCTATGTCATTATTGCTCCTAATCGAAGAGGCTTGAGAATAACAAGTTTAGTTCTATTCACTCAATTAGCAAACCGAAAATTGGATGCAAAGTACGCTAGGAATTTGCTCTTTTAGGTTGAAGGACATGAGAACATTTGATCATTCTAAGAAATAGAGCGAAGAAAAGAAAGAAGAAAAAAAAGAAGTGAAGCAGGCTAAAGAACGTTCCTAAGGTGAAAATGAGAGGTTAACATGGGCCGGGAGGCACGCAGGACACACCTGCGCCTGATCGGCCCGAAAGGAGAAATGGGCGGGCTTGGGCAAGCCATCCACTTCTTATTTGCATATGTTCCAACTTGGCCCACCCAAGCTCGCTTAGGCCCGGTCAGCTTTCTACGATATATTTGGGGATAAGTTTACAATTCTAATGTTCTAAATTTTCAAAAATTACAATTAAATTCTAAAATTTATTACAAAAGTGTGATTAAGTCTTAAAAATTTCTATCAACTCCTAAAATTTGTTAAGTCGGTGCGATAAACTTATTCTATTAACTCCATCAAATTTGACAAATGAAAAATGCTAACAAGTTCTAAAACTGGATTACACAAATTTAACAGGTTTTAAGATTTAATTACATTTTTAAAAAAAAATTTGGATTTACTTTCGTGAATAAATTTACTGTTCATTTGGTGTCAATGGTTGGAGTTCTTGTTTCTATTTTGACATTCAAAAATGTCATTACCAGCTCGTTGCCTTCCATTTCTTCGCATGCCTTACAATGGTAGATGTTAGCTAAGCTAAAACATCAGCGAGTGCACGAGATTGACCTGCTTTTGTGCCATTTTACCCGACCAAATGTCCGATTCATGTTCTTCGCTCTCCAACGCACGACCTTCGGTTGTTCTCGCCTCAAACACTCCCTCTCCCACCGCTGCACGATAAGTGATGTCCAATTGATGGGTTTCTCAAGCTGTCCTGTTGAAATTAAACGTACAGCTTCAGCAAGTGACCTACTCATCGAACAAGCAACCTCTCGGTCACCGGTGGCCAAGGGCGAGCGACCCCACGAACCGAGTGAGCTCGGTTTGAAAGCCAAGCCACGAATGAGACTGTGCTTGTGTCCGTGTTTTACATTTTGTAGACGTAGAGGATAATTTGCACTCCGCGGATTCAACCAGTTATGGATACTCAAGGGAATACAGACTAAGAAGAAGAGAAGGACCAATTCGTGGCAATGGTGACAAACTTTCGAAATTGCAGCTGCTGATGGAGTTGCTAAGACCACCATTTTATGTGTTGTAGCCTCCCTTGGATGAATGCATTACCTCTTGATGTTGCCTAGAAAAGATAGAAAGGAGAAGCGAGCGCGTGGCGCTCGTTTCTGACCACTTCCAATTTGGAGCTTGTGACACGTAAAAAAGGAAGGAAAGACCTGATCTTGGGAGGCGTCATCTAAGGATATGCACAATACAAAACGCATACCCCAGTGCACCGGCAAGTTTCAACTTTAAACTTCCAAGAGTGCAAATTTGTCAAAGTCATTACGAGCAGGCGAAGAAGAACAAAACCCGAAAGATAAGAGGGAAGAAAATCAAAGGAGCGTGACGGGAGAATTGTGCAGATTTCCATATTTTAAAGTAGATGTTCTTATCACACAAATGAATAATAATGATAATAATATATTGACAACACTGCTTGGATCCTTGGTGTTTGGTTATAGAGTAACCTCACCTAGCAGGAAGAGCTAGAAAGCTCCGAATTGAGGCTGCCCCCACTTGCTTAGTAACTCAAGTGGGCCAACAGAACTGCGTTCCTTATTTTAACGTGTCGATACATGCACGCTCTGTCCCCTTAAGTTCTCCTCTATATAGGAGGAGGGAATATCCTCTAGCTATTTTACTTCCTGAAAGTGTCGAGGTCCAGATTGAATCGGGATGAAACATTTTAAAAGCTTGCTTATTCCGACACATTACCATATTTTAGAGTATATGTTCTTGTCATATGGATGAATAATAATAATAATATGTTGACAAAACACCTCGATATAAAATATTGTCTAGTAACAGTATAACGCACTTGGTTTACCATTTCATTTCTTCATGATTCCTCTGCTGGTGGAATATGGCTTTGGATCATTCTTTCAATGTTATTTTATAATCAAGTTGGGAAAGTCATGCTTGCAATTCATTCTCGTGATTGGGTCTCGGCGATACTTTTCCATTGAAGAATGATGACTCGTGAGCCGCATAGACACAAAGTAGGCCCGAAGACTTGCTAACTCATCGGCCCTGCCAGGGACGGCAGCAAACTCAGCATTTCGAACGGTCAAATCTAACGGAAGGAGGAGAAGACTGTCGTGATTTCGTCGTGATTTCGTCTCTTCCTCTGCACCCACTGTAATTGTCCTGATATTTAATAAATTGAATCAAAGAAGAGAAGAACAACTCGTCCTGCTAAAAGCCCCCACCATGTAATATAATAAGAAACCAACCAGTGGTCGAGTTAAATACATCCATAGATTCCTAGCGCGTTCAAGATCAGAATCTTGTCTCCTTCCATCCGCGTTCTCACCGACGACAACTCACAACTCCACATACACAGATAAAAACATCTCGTGTGCTCGCCACACGCCCCCCCTCATTCGGTCTCACACACACACAGGGAGAGAGAGAGAGAGAGAGAGAGAGAGAGAGAGAGAGATGGGGAACTGGCTGGGAAAGAAAGTGCAGGGGCACCCTCGAGCGCAGCCGAGCCCCGGCGTCCGAGTCAAGGTGCGGATGACCCCGACCCAGCTCAAGGAGCTGATGTCCCAAGTTGATCTGAGCCAAGGTGACACAGAGCTCGGCCCCTTGATCATGCGAGAGTGCTTGGAAGGTAGACTGCCTGCCCCTGTCATCATCCCCAGCAGCGACGGCGGCGAACGTGAAAAACAGTTGAGTACCATCGTCGAAGAAACTTGAAAGTGGAAAATCCGGCCTGCCGAATAAAAAAAGGTTAAGTACATGTTAAGAGATACTTTTGTAGTGAGCATGTAGGACTTTTTTTTTCCTTCTTTATTATACTTGTGGCCGCTCATATGTTTTTGGCTGAGCAAAGGACGGTGTACGCTGCATATTGAAACTTTGACGAACTAGACCTTGATATCTTTCATTCAATTATCAACGCCAGAGCATGTCTGTAGATAAAAGTTGCACTCGTTTTGCCTACCTGAAAGGCCATACGATCTCCCCCTTTACAAGCATCGCACGCAGCTGATGTTGGATCTGATTGAATCTTGACTGATCTCTCCGCCCTTACTCTATTCCCATCAAAGGGCAAGATGCGATCTGAACCCTAATATTCGAGTTCCTAGGACCCTTGTCCTACTTAGACGCGTGAGATACTGTTTTGAGATCAACAGAGAATGGGATTTTTGCACGATTGCTGCCCATCCGTTTGTGGATGCATGGTGAAGCGTGCTCCAAGGAGCAAGCTTTTAGGAATTGCGATATTATCTTTTAAAGTCACAATCACTTTTGATTAAAAAGGCTCGAGAATAGCAGGTCCGATCCTCTTAATTGACAAACCGAGAATTAGATGTAAAGTATACTAGAAACTTGCTCTTTTAGGTTGATGGACAAGAAGAAATTTGATTTTTTCTAACACGAAGTTACATCGAAAGAAAGAAGAAAAAGAAAGTGAAGCAGGCTAAAGAACATCCCTAAGGTGAAAATTACAGGTGAACATGGGCTTGGAGGCACAAGGGCACACCCACGCCTGATTGGCCTGAAAGGAGAAACGGGCGGGCTTGGGCAAGCCATCCCTTTCTAATGTGTATTAGGCCCAACTTGGCCCGCCCAAGCCCAATTAGGCCGGTTAGCTTTGTGCATTATATTACGGAGATACGTATATTGGAAATCTTAAAATATGTCACAAAATGCAATAAAATTATAAAACTTTCAAAAAGTGCAATCACATTCTAAAGAGATAATGGCATGAATGGTCTTTGAATTTTGGGTCAATATGTAATGTGAATTTTTAATTTGTTCAATATATCCTTGAATTTTAGCTTAATGCACAATATGGTCTATAAACTTTTAATTTATTCAATATAATTGCTAATTTTTTTTTTTGTATATGTTCAATGTAATCCTTAAATTATATGAAAATATTCAATGTTATCTCTAAACTTGATTTGATGGATGGACAATATTAAATATTTTAATATAATTCATAGACTATATTGTTTATAGACTACATTGAATATGTACCAAAAGTCAAAGGGCTAGATCAAACAAATACGAGGTTAGAGAAAATATTACATATTATAGTAAAGTTCAAGGACCACGTTAAACAAATTAAAAATTTAGGAATCACGTGGCACATTGAGCCATAGTCGAAAGATTATTTGTGTCATTTTCCCAATTTTAAAACTTATTACTAATGTGCAATTAAGTCGTAAAATTTTCAAATAATATGATTAAATTGTAAAACTCGTTAAGCTGATGCAGCTAAGTCCTTCCATTAAGTTTGTTCAACTTGACAAATAGAAAATGCCAAGCAAAGCCAAGACATGTCGACAGGTTTACTATTGGTTTGGTGTCCATGGTTGGAGTCCATAGTTTTCGTTTCGGCTTTAACAAATGTCATTACCAGCTCGTCGTCACTTCCCATTTCTTTGCATGCCTTACAACGTCAGATGTTAGCTAACGCTAAGACATGATCAACCGCACGAGATCGAGCTGCTTTCGTGCCAAATTGCCCGACCATATGCCCAATTCATGTTCCTCGCTCTCCAACGTGCGACCGTTGGTTGTTCCCGCCTCAAGCACTCCCTCTTCCATCCCCGCGCGATACATGGCAACCTCAGTTTCAAGTCGGTCGCGGCCCCGACTCTCCACGACCGACTGGAAAGATGCTCTTCCGTGCGCGAGCTCAAGACCATCCATGCCCAGATGATTTTCCGGGGCTTGGCCAATGAAATTCTCTTGCTCGGGAAGCTGGTTTCCTTCTGCGCCGTCGACGGTGCCAGCAATCTCACATATGCTCAGTACCTGTTTGACCAAATGCGAGAGTCTAATAGGTTCATGTATAATAGCTTAATAAGGGGGAGTGTTATGAAATACATGAATATTTATTATAATCATCTTATCTAATGTACTTATTATGGTACATCTGTATCATACATTCTAAGTACATCTCTCTATACGATGAATGTTCATCTCCCTATCTAATACACATATCATTCGATACATTGATATTAATGATAAGTATATTCTTGTTTTCTTAATATGAGCTTAATTTTTGTTGTAGACATAACAGTGATATAACAGTCAGATAACAGTTATACACTGGAAATAAAATTATCTCCTCTTACTTTCTCTATGATCTCTAGTGTTTGATTTTCTCTACTTAATCTCTCTATTCGTTGTATTATATATTTGCAACGCAATATTTTACAATATTTTCTAAATTTTCGGCATTTATTTCACAAAAAATAAGTTGGTCAAAGAAAATATTTTCTATCAATGGAAAAAAAATTCTTCTAAAATAATGGAAAATGTTTTCTGCTTTCTCCCTCTTTCTTTCACTCCTAAATCAAGCATTTTTTTTCACCAAACACCTTTTCGTCCAGTCACTTAACGCAAGTTGGCAACAGGCCATAGGCAAGCTCGAGCCTCGCCACGTGCAAGCAAGGCTTGAGCGAGCTAAGGGCTTGCCAGAGAGGCTAGTTGGGTAGACCTTGACAGGCTTGTCAACCTCTAGGAAACCTTAGGCTTGCCAGTATTTGGCCAGCTAGAGCCTTGCTTACCTATGGTGACTCGAGCTTGCTTCTAGCTAGTCACCAAACAAAAAGAAAAAAAGAAAAAAATGATTAAAATTTGATTTGAAAATAATAAAAAAAATTAGTGAAAGGGGTGCATATAGGAAAATATTTTCCTTACCAAATAGTCTAAAATATTTTTCACTACATTTTCAGGTCTCTTCTGAACACTAGAAAATATTGTCATTTTTCTAGGAAATAGCTTCCTAAAAAACATTTTCCAAAAATTTCATTTTTTCATAAAATGAATGAAACCTTAGGTTAAATGAGTTTTCTAAAAAGCAAATAGTATTTGGTAAATTGTAATTTTATAATGCATTAAGAAACAACTTTGACTTAAATGTCGTTTGCCAAAAACTATATTTTATAAAGAATTTTTGCTAATGTTTTTAAAAAAGTTTCAAACTAATCCTAATGAAGCCCAACCGCTGGCGGGCCAAAACAATCACTAGCCAGCTGTTGGCGGCCAATTTGAATAACCTAGTTTGAGGTCACTTGACCTCAAGCAAGGTGGCCGAAGGTTGCCCTATCTTAGGTGAGACCGCTTGAGATCATGGGAAACTAGGCAACTTCGCCTGAGGTTGTATGACACTAGGCAACCATTGCTGGGGTTGCCTAACCCCTTGGGTAGCAAACACCGACCTCGGTTCGGCTCCTCCGTGCAAACCGTGAAGAAAATGAACAGTGAACATAAAAAACAACTAATGCCAAGATTTGCATTCCGAAAATGCTACTTTCTAAAGGATCTCCAAATCTATATTAGGCCAAAGGCCTTTGGAAATATAATTGCATTTCCTCAAATTTGAGCGAAAAACAAACCAAAAGATTATATGTATTTGACCGATGGACTTTAGAGTCCCAAACACTATCGTTACCATCGATTTCGTTCGTACTAATTTGTCAACACAAGGATCCCTAAATTAAGGAATGCCATAAGCTTCACCCAATAGATTCCGATCTACACTTGAATTTCCCATGGTCCAGGGACGTTGATGGTGCCCGCCCACCAAACTTCCTTCACCGCCACCACCATCATCACCAGTGCGCTTACAGAAATGCATGAACCACATCTTATGCCAAGACGTCCGATTCCACTCGACCTCACGCATCGATCGCCTCACCGCATTATTCATTCGTAGCCAGGAGAGGAGCAGTCAAATCCGTCCCATCCCCTGTCACCCTCCAAGCGAGCAGAAGCCAAACACAAATCTCAGATGAGAAAACGACATTCGTCGGTCGGTCTTGTCCCTATCCCTCCGCTCCTGAACCAAACCCCGTACCGGCTCCAGGCTAGCGAACGAAATAAAAAATTTCGATTGCGAGAGATTGCGTGGGGGCGATCTTGGAGCCGCTATTTAAAGAACCGACACCCCCGACGTTGGATCTGTGCAGTGCATCTGTAACCATCGCATTAATGCAGATTCAACATCTGTCGCATAATGCATACCCCAGTGCACGGGCAAATTTCAACTTTAATCTTCCAAGTGTGCAAATTTTTTAAAGTCATTACGAGCCTGCGGAAAGAAGAACAAAACTCGAAAGATAAGAGGGAAGAAAATCAAAGGAGCGTGATGGGAGAATTGTGCAGATTTCCATATTTTAAAGTAGACGTTCTTATCATACAGATGAATAATAATGATAAAAATATGTTGACAAGACTGCTTGGATCCTTAGTGTCTGATTATAGAGTAACCTCACCTTGCATCAAGAGCTTGAAAGCTCTGAGGTGAGGCTGCCCCACTTGCCCAGTAACCCAAGTGGGTCAATAGAATTGCATTTCTTATTTTAACATATTGATGTCCACATGCCCAATCCTCTTAAGTTCTCCTCTATAAAGGAGGAGGGGATATCCTCTTGATATTTTACATCCCGGAAGTCTCAAGGTCTAGATTGAATCGGGATGAAACCTTTTAAAAACTTGCTTAGTTTCAATAGAATTCCATATTTTAAAGAATATGTTCTTGTCATATAGATGAATAATAATAATATAAAATATTGTCTAGTAACAGTGTAACACACATGGTTTACCATTTCATTTCTTCATGATTCCTCTGCTGGTGGAATCCTTTCCATGGCTTTGGATCATTCTTTCAATGTTATTTTATAATCAAATTGGGAAAGTCATGCTTGCAATTCATTCTCGTGATTGGGTCTCGGCGATACTTTTCCATTGAAGAATAATGACTCGTGAGACGCATAGACACAAATTTGGCCCAGAGACTTGCTCAGTCATCGGCCCTGCCAGGGACGGCAGCCAACTGCGTCTTGGTCGTCGCTGCTTCACAGTCACAGACCCCACACCCCACCCCCAAAAACAGCCGTGCGGCTTTCAAATCGCTCGTGGTGGTCGCGCTCCTCACGTGGCCGTCTTCGCAAAGTGGTCTCAGCCCAGTCTAGCGATTGCCGTGCCTTGCAAAGTCTCTCTTTGCTCTCATTTCTCTTGCTGTTTAAATTGCCGACATAATCCCTACTGGCACCGTAGAAGTCACGTTAACACTATATGTCCAAATAAATGATCGGCCAAATGCAAGAATCCGGCGGCCAACTCAGCATTCCGAGCGGTCAAATCTAACGGAAGGAGGAGAAGGTTATCGTGATTTTGTCTAGATAGAAAGATTTCGATTTTCGGCCAAGAGTACAAGGACCATTCTCGTGATTTCGTCACTTCCTTTGCGCCCTCTGTAATTATCCTGATATTTAATAAGTTGAATCAAACAAGAGAAGAAACTCGTCCTGCTAAAAGCCCCCTCCGTGTGATTTTATAAGAAACCAACCAGTGGTCGAGTTAAATACATCCATAGATTCCTAGCGCGTTCAAGATCAGAATCCTAATCTTCTTGCACCCGCGTTCTCACTGACCGACAACTCCATACGCACACATAAAACCATCTCGTGAGCTCACGACAGGCCCCCCCTCTTTCTCAGAGAGAAAGAGAGAGAGATGGGGAACTGGCTGGGGAAGAAAGTGCAGGGGCACCCTCGAGCGCAGCCGAGCCCCGGCATCCAAGTCAAGGTGCGGATGACCCGGACCCAGCTCAAGGAGCTGATGTCCCGAGTTGATCCGAGCCAAGGCGACGCAGAGCTTGGCCCCTTGATTATGCAAGAGTGCTTGGAAGGTAGACTGCCTGCCCCTGTCATCGTCCCCAGCAGTGACGGCGGCGAACGTGAAAAACAGTTGAGTACCATCGTCGAAGAAACTTGAAAGTGGAATATCCGGCCTGCCGAATAAAAAAAGGTTAAGTATATGTGAAGAGATACTTTGTAGAGAGCATCTAGGACCTTTTTTTCCTTCTTTATTATACTTGTAGCCACACAAATGTTTTTGGCTGAGCAAAGGATGGTGTACGCTAAACATTGAAACTTTGATGAACTAGACCTTGATATCTTTCATTCAGTTATCAACGCCAGAGCATATATGCAATCGTTTTGTCTATCTGAAAGGCCCATACGATCCTTCCCCCCCCCCCCCCCCCCCTCTCTTTTACAAGCATCACACGCAGCTGATGTTGGATCTGACTGAATCTTGATTGAGTCTCTCTGCCCTTACTCTATTCCCATCAAAGGGCAAGATGAGATCTGAACAATAGAGATTGCGATTTTTGCACAATTGTTGCATGATTGTTGCCCTTTCGTTTGTGGATACATGGTGAAGTGTGCTCCAAGGAGAAAGCTTCTAGGGACTGCGATATTATCCTTTGAAGTCACAATCACTTGATTGAAGAGACTCAAGAATAGCAGGTCCGATCCACTCAATTGACAAATTGAGAATCAGATGTAATGTATTATTATTGCTTATATAATCAACTAATTCTCACAAACTTCTAGTTGCACTAAGAGAGAAGGAATAAAAAAACATTTAACTTCATTCAATTTAAAAAAAAAAAAAAAAACTGTCAAGTACAAGCTAAATAAGAACCTTTTTTTGGAACCACACACAAAAGTGCAAAACAGACTTGTTTCACTTCCTAGAAAATAGCTAACAAACCAACTGCCTAATAAACAAACTTGATTGAATAATAAATAAAAAAATCTAAAACGACATAACATTAGCAGCAAAACTAAGACACAGCTCCAACAAACTCCTCTTTGGATCAGTTGCTGCTGCAAACTTATATTTTCTTTCTTAACAGCTCAAATCTTCTAGCCCGAAGTGGCTTTGTGAACATGTCTTCAAATTGATCTTTAGATCTGCAATAGACCAACTTAACTTCACCACTTTGTTGCACTTCACGCAGAAAGAAGAATTTGACTTTAAAATACTTGGTTTTGCTATGGAAAACTGGATTCTGTAATATTACTAATGCAGTTTGATTGTCCACATTAACTTCAATGGAATCACAAGAATTTAACCACAAATCCTTCATTATCTTCTTTAGGCACAAAGCTTGATTTGCAGCTGCAGTAGCTGCTATAAACTCAGCCTCTGTAGTGGACTGAGCTACAATCTTCTATTTTTTAGAACATCAGGAGAAACAAGCAGAATCAAGAGTGAAGCAGTATCCAAATGTACTTTTTATGCCATCTACTAAACCAACCCAGTCACTATCAAAAAAGCCCTGCAACTTAAACTTCTGACCTTTCCTAAACTTCACACCAAAGGAAAACGTTCCTTTGAGGTATCTCAAAACCCTTTTTGTAGAAACCAAATATAACTAGCTAGGACTACTTATAAACTGGGATGGAACACTCACATCAAATAGAATATATGGTCTAGTTGCTATAGGATACATGAGACATCCAATCAAGCTTCTATACGTAGAAGCATCTACTGCATCTGTTCCATCATTCTTCTGCAGCTTCTCCATAGCAGCAATAAAAGTGCTTACACTCCTACAATCTTTCATTTGAAATTTCTTCAGAATTTCCTTCATGTTTTTTTTTTTTTTTTGGCAGATGAAGATCTTATGTGAAGCTTGTTTGACTTCCAGACCTAGGAAATAAGCCATCTTTCCCAAGTCTGACATCTCAAAACCTGCAAATAGACCTTGCTTGACCCTCTTTATTAGTTCCACATCATTCCATGCCGCCAATAAATCATCTACATAGAGTGACAGAATTACAACACTGTGATTCACCATCTTGACATAAAGAGTGAACTCACTCAAGCTTCTTACAAAGCCAAAATCCTACAAATATCGGTCTATCTTCCCATACCAAGCTCTTAGAGCCTGCTTCAGTCCATATAAAGCTTTCCTCAATCTGTATACATTCTCTTATTGCCCTTTGATATTGAAGTCTTAGGGTTGTTCAACAAAAATCTCCTCCTTGAGCTCTCCATTGAGAAATGCAGACTTGACATTTAGCTGAAATATAGGCCACCCCTTCTTTGCTACAAGAGCTAATAGTAGCCTGATTGTATCAAGCCTTGCAACATGAGTGAATGTCTCAAAATAGTCTACTCCCCATATTTGAGCATAGCCTTTCACAACCAGTCTGGCTTTGTGTTTATTGACAAAACCATCAGGATTAAGTTTTGTTCTGAACACCCACTTAACCCCAATTACATTCTTATCAAATGGTCTGTCAACAAGCTCCCATGTATGGTTTTTCTGAATCATTGCACACTCCTCCTACATTGCTACAATCCACCTTTGATCATCCTTAGCTTCCACAAAGTTAGATGGTTCAAGCATTGCCATATTGCTTCTTTCATAAATTTCAGCAAATGACCTTATGCCTCTGAATGGCAGATCATTCATATTATCTTCCAATCCATCCACAACTTCATCAACCTCTACAATTGTTGCAGGTTGTTATTTTGCAGATTGCTGTCATCCTGCATTCTTTTCTTCCATCCAATTCCACTCATCTTGTTCTAGAAAAATAACATCTCTGCTCATAGTCACCTTCCCTATCATAGTCTGAAAAATCTTGTAAGCCTTTGATTAGAGAATGTACCCAATGAAGACTCCAAGCTTAGCTCTTTTATCCAGCTTGTCCCTCTTGACCTGAGGAACATGAGTATAGCACAAACACCCAAAAACCTTCAAATTCTTCACAGGAGGTTTAACAACATACCAGACTTCAAAAGGTGTTGATCTATCTAAGGCCTTTGTGGGCAATTTGTTCAACAAACTGTAGTATTAACTGCCTCAGCCCAGAACTTCTTAGGTAACATTTTCTCCTGCATCATACATCTGGCCATCTCCATAATGCTTCTGTTTTTCCTCTCACTAACCCCATTCTGTTAAGGTGAATAGGGAGCAGTGAACTGCTACACAATGCCTACTTGCTCACAATTTAACTTAAACTTGTGAGCAGTATACTCAGAACCATTATCAGACTTGAGCATTTGAATTTTCTTCCCACTTTGATTCTCAACTAAAGCTTTGAATTTCACAAACACATCAACAACTTTAGACTTGGTAAATCCAACTCAACTTAGTCATGTCATTTGTGAAAGTAATGAAATACCTGCTACCACTAAGAGATGACTCAAACATAGGTTTACATAAGTCTGAGTGGACTAATTGCAGCTTCTCATATGCTCTCCAGCCTCCTCCTTTGAAAGGAAATATGGCTTGCTTGCCAAGAAGACAAGTTATGCACTGTGGAAATTCCTCCCCCAAACTCGACAAGTCATCTGCCAAGCTATTCCTCTGCATAAACAACATGTTCTTCCTATGAACATGCCCAAGCCTTTTATGCCATAGCTCTACATTTTCTTCTTTGCACTTTAAAGCCATTCATTGCATCTCTTGTGGCTTGAACATGAAGCTCTTGTCCCTTATTGGCATTCACATCACTTCTTTGCTATCTACATTATCAATAAGTCATTCCTTCCTTTCAAACTTCACCTTATAGCCCTTCTCAACTAATTGACCAACACTCAACATATTCTGGTCAACTTTTGGTACAAATAGAACATCACTGATTAGCTTCCCTCCTGATTTTCTTTAATAGCCACTGTACCATTCCCTTGCACTTCGATATACCGTCCATTGTCAATTCTGACTCTGGATTTGACTGATATGTCTAGACTCCTAAACAGCTTCAAATTGCCAGTCATATGATTGGTACAACCACTATCTACCAGCCATGCATCATTCTCATCAAAAGAGCTAGAATAGGAAGCTACAAACAAGCATTCTTCCTCAATCCCATTCACTGCTATATGTGATTCTCCTACTTGCTGGTGATTGTTCTCTTTGCAGATAGCTTCCATCTGACCAACCTTGTGACATCTTCTTCACTTAGCATTAGGCTTCCTCCAACATCTAAAGGATTGATGATTAGTTCCACCACAATGTTGACAAGGCTTCTTATTCTTCTTCCACTTGCCAGGCCCACTAGAACTTCCTTTTTTTTGTTGCAAACTTGGAGTCACCTGCATTTCCTTTGGACTAATTTCATTTCTTCCCTTTGCCTCCATCATTGGACTTCACTTTAGCTTGCAGTGCACCCTCTATAGGCTCTTCTCTTCTCATCAGTCTTCTATGCTCCCGTGCCTGCAAGGCACTTAACAATTCTGCAAGCTTTATGTTAGCTAAGTCTCTTGTATTTTCCAGAGAAGCTATGGTGGCTTCAAATTTCTCTAGAAGAGACACTAGGATCTTTTGAACCAGCCTTTCATCATTCAAGTCAGTCCCTAAGACTATGATTTTTTCAGCTATCTCAATCAACCTATTAGAATTTTCCTTCATTGACTCTGAATCCTTCATCTACCGTCCCTCAAACTCCCTTAAGAGATTTAGCACCTTCATGCTCCTTATCTTCTCATCTCCCTTGTATTCATCCTTCAAGAAATCTCATATTGCCTTTGCATAATCACATATCATGATCCTTGTGAAGATAGGGGGTGAGACAGCAACGTACAAACAAGACTTTGCCTTGGCCTTCTTTGTGATTCTCTCTTTATGGCACTTTATCTAATTCAAGGTCGGACTGTTTGGAAGTGGAGCAACCTCATAATCATTCTCCACAGCCTCCCATAAATCATGACCCTCCAAGAATGCTGCCATCTTGACAGCCCAAGCTTGATAATTTTCTCTAGTAAAGACTAGAGTAGCCATTGTAGAGAATCCACTTGATCCTACCTCCATTAGTTTTTTCTTTGCAGATCGAAAGCAGTCTTCACTCACTTACCCTCACTTCACAGTCCCTTAAGATCCCACATAGGCTTTAATACCAATGTTATTGCTGATATAATCAACTAATTCTCACGAACTTCTAGTTGCACTAAGAGAGAAGGAATGAAAAAACATTGAACTTCATTCAATTTAAAAAAAAAAAAATTGTTAAGTACAAGCTAAATAAGAACCTTTTTTGGAACCGCACACAAACGTGCAAAATGAGCTTGTTCCACTTCCTAGAAAATAGCTAACAAACCAACCGCCTAACAAACAAACTTGACTGAATAATTAAAAAAACAAAAAACTAAAACGATAGAACATCAGCAACAGCATTGAGACACAGCTCCAACAAGTATGTTAGAAACTTGCTCTTTTAGGTTGATGGACAAGAAGAAACTTGATTTTTCTAACATGATGGTAGAATGAAACAAAGAAGAAAAAGAAAGTGAAGCAAGCTAAAGAACATTCCTAAGGTGAAAATTACAAGTGAACATGGGCTTAGAGGCACAGAGGGCATACCCACGCCTGATCGGCCCGAAAGGAGAAATGGGCAGGTCTGGGCAAGCCATCCCTTTCTTACATGCATTCAACCCAACTTGGCCCACCCAAGCCCGCTTAGGCCAGCTAGCTTTATGCATTATATTTGGAGATATATGTATTGGAAATCCTAAAATCTATCACAAAAGTGCAATAGAATTATGAAACTTTTAAAAAGTGCAATCACATTCTAAAGGGATAATGGCATAAATGGTCTTTGAATTTTGGGCTAATGTGTAATCTAACCTTTTAATTTGTTAATATGATTCATGAATTGTAGCTCAATGCGCAATATAATCTCTAAACTTTTAATTTATTCAATATAGTCCCTAAATTTTTTGTATATGTTCAATATAATCCCTAAAATATATAAAAAATATATGAAAATATTCAATATTATCTCTGAACTTAAATTAATGAGAGATATTATTGAACATTTTAATATAGTTCATGAATTACATTGAATATGTACCAAAAGTCCAAGGATCAAATTAAACAAATACAAGCTTAGGGAATACATTGTACAATAGACTAAAGTTCAAAGACCACATTAAACAAATTAAAAATTTATGAATCACATAGCACATTGAGTCATAATTGAAAAGCTATTTTTGTCATTTTCCCAATTTTAAAACTTATCATAAATATGTAATTAAATTATAAACTTTTAAAGTGTGATTAAATTATAAAACTTGTTAAGCTGATGCAGCTAAGTCTTTCCATGAAATCCGTTCAACTTGACAAATAAAAAATGCCAAGCGAAGCCAAGACATTGTCGACAAGTTTACTATTGATTTGGCGTCCATGGTTGGAGTTCATAGTTTTCGTTTCGGCTTTAACAGATGTCATTACCAGCTCCTCGTCACCTCCCATTTCTTTGCATGCCTTACAACGTCAGATGTTAGCTAAAGCTAAGAAATCATCAACCGCACGACATCGAGCTGCATTCGTGCCAAATTTCCCTGACCAAATGCCCAATTCATGTTCCTCGCTCTCCAACGCGCGATCGTTGGTTGTTCCCGCCTCAAGCACTCCCTCTCCCATCGCCGCGCGATCCACGGCAACCTCGGCTTCAAGTCGGTCGCGGCCCGGACTCTCCACGACCGACTGGAAAGATGCTCTTCCGTGAGCGAGCTCAAGACCATCCATGCCCAGATAATTTTCCGGGGCCTGGCCCATGAAATTCTCTTGCTCGGGAAGCTGGTTTCCTTCTGCGCCCTCGACGGTGCCGGCGATCTCGCGTATGCTCGGTACCTGTTCGACAAAATGCGAGAGCCCAATAGGTTCATGTATAATAGCTTGATAAGGGGTTACTCGAACAGCGAGGACCCTTTGGAGGCCGTTCTTTTGTACCGCCGAATGATCGGTTCGGGCATTTCGCCGAACGAATTCACCTTCCCTTTTCTTCTCAAGGCTTGTGCGGGTGAGTCGTTGTACTGGGTTTCGGTTCTTGTTCACGGCCAGGCTATTAAGTTGGGATTTGGGCTTCAAGTCTGTGTGCAGAACGCTCTGATGACGGGGTACGTATCTTGCGGATTGGTGGGGGATGCCAGGAAACTGTTTGATGAAATAGCTGACAGGACATTGGTGTCTTGGAATTTGATGATTGGTGGATATTCTAAGATTGGTTGCTCCAGGGAAGCATTTAGATTGTTTGAAGAGATGAGGAAATTGAGGTTGCAGATAGATGAGTTCACACTGGCTAGTCTAATTTCAGTTTGTTCACAAACTGGTCAGTTAGGTTTGGGAAAGTATGTGCATCTCTACATCGAGATTACTGGTGTTGAAGTTGATATCATTGTGAGCAATTCTCTATTGGACATGTATGCAAAGTGCAGGGATTTGCATTCGGCTGAAGCAGTTTTCAGAAAAGTACCCAACAAGGATGTTGTTTCCTGGACTACCATGGTGAATGCCTATGCAAACCAGGGTTCCCTCACGTTGGCCCAACAGTGTTTTGATCAGATGCCAAAGAAGAATGTGGTCTCTTGGAACTCACTAATCTCATCTTATGTTCAATTTGGTCGATCCAAAGAAGCTTTGAACCTCTTCCGCAGGATGTGTGACTCAAGAGTCATCCCAGATGAAACTACGCTTATTGCAGTTCTTTCAGCATGTAGTCACATTGGTGATGCAGCCACAGGAGAAGAAATATACATTTACATATCCAAATCTGGTATTAGACCCAGCGTTACCCTTTATAACGCCTTGATGACCATGTTTGGAAAATGCGGTGCAGTTCAAATTGCTGTTGATATCTTTAAAAAGATGAAGCCAAGGAACTTGGTGTCATGGAATGTAGCAATTGGCGCCCTTGCGTTGCATGGATGTGGGGCTGAAGCAATCAAGCTCTTTGAGGACATGGAAGCTTCCAGAATCTTCCCCAACGAGATCACCTTCACGGGACTTCTCTCTGCTTGCAGTCATAGTGGTCTTATCGAAATGGGAAGATATTACTTTCAAAGGATGAGCTCTGCTTATGGCATATCACCTGAAATAGAGCATTATGCTTGCCTAATTGATCTACTTGGGCGTGGAGGTTTCTTAGAAGAAGCGCTTGGGCTGATTGGAAAGATGCCGATGAGACCTGATATCGTGATATGGGGAGCACTATTAGCCGCATGTAGGACTCATCATTACGGGCACATTGGGAAATTCATTCTGAAGCAGCTTTTGGAGCTCTTGCCTCATAGTTCAGGGCTTTGCGTGCTTTTGTCAAACCTTTATGCTGAAGCCAGAAGATGGGACATTGCGAGGAAGATAAGGAAGATCTTGAACGAAAGCGGTATTGCTAAATGCAGGGCCGTTAGCTTCATTGAGATTGATGGTAACGTCTACGAATTCATGGTTGATGACAAGAGAGGTGAAATGTCAAGCAGCCTGTACTTGGTGCTGGACCAATTAACTGATCATTTAAAATTCGAGGGCTGCCCATGCAACCTCTCTGGTGCATTCTGGGAGGCAGAGGATGTACAGTGATCTCCCCATTCTTTTGTTGTATCAAGAAATTTCTGCAAGAAAGGATTGCAGATCTCAATTATGTGACTGGGTTTTTGAGTTATTTGCTTTAATGAACACCACCTAAATACATCTTCAGGTTCCGGTCGATGTTAGGATGATCTTTGGTTAAACTTAAGTTCTTTTGTTAAACCAAATTGGAAAAAGAAACAAAAGGAATGCAGAGAGTGAATTGCACTGAGGGAAGCAAAAAGCTGACTCGATACCATATTCCTAATGCCTTTTTGATGTCCAAGGAACTTTCTGAGAAAATTCTTATAATGTGCCCACCTTTATAGAGTTTATTATAGCCAGTCCTTTATACGCGCAAGAGATGACGTGGGTCTATAATCACATCAACAAGATAATAAAAAAGCTGGAAAAAATAATTCGAGAGGAATTTGTGCCATAGAGTTCACGATCAATGCTGCGATACCATGTCAGATAACTCAATCTTCACAAAACTTACACCAACGGACACCTAACTATCGAGCAGAACTTGTTTCTTTGGGTTCAAGAAATTTTTTTCTGAATTTTTTATGTTCATTTCACGAAAAATGAACTAGTTTTAGAAATCATTTTCCACCAACAAAAAAATATCTTCCAAAAAAAAGAAAAATGTTTTCCACTTTTCCAATTGGGGAAAAACATATTCCTTATTCACTCTCTCTTCTCATAACCTATTAGCCCCTTTCTTTTTTGTTTTCTTTTTTAATAATTTGAAATTGAAATTTTTTTCCTTTTCCTTTTTCTTTTTTTTTTTCTTTTTTTTTTCCACCTTCTTTGGCTGGTTGCCGACATGTCTGGCATGGCTACGGCCACAGGCAAGCTCGAGGCTTGTCAACGGTGTCACCGATCTTGGGCCTCACCTAGCTTGCCAATCTCTAAAGAGCGGCAAGCTCAAGGCTTGCTAACCTCTGGCGAGCTTGAGCTCACCGCTCGCCACTCTCCAAATCAATGAACCAGCGACGAGCTTGCGGCTCGGCCTCGCGCTTAGACCCTAGCACTTGTTGATCTCTGGCGAGTAGCCAGGCCAGAGGCCGGCAAGCTCGGGCTCGTTGCTCACCACTCGCAAGATCGGCAAGCTAGCAAAAGTTGGCCTTCAGCTGATCACTAGCTATCGTGTGGCCGGCGAATGACCAAAAAAGATGATGAAAAGAAAGAAAAAAATATAAAAAATAAAAAATCAATTGAAAAAAGAAAATCGATTTTTTAAAAATATTTTTTTTTAAAATTGATTAAAAAAATAATAAAATAATTCAAAAAAATACGTAGAGAAAAATATTTTCCTTACAGAACATCAAAAAATACTTTCCATTTTATTTTTAGGTTTCAAACAAACACGGGAAAATACTGACTTTTTTCTTTTTTTTTTTGGAAATGACTTCCTCAAAAATATTTTCTAGAAATGTTGCATTTTCCATGAAATGAATGGAGTTTTAGATTTCATTCATTTCACAGAAAATAACTTCCTTAAAAACATTCTCTGAATTTTTCGGCGTTTATTTCACGAAAAATAAGTTGGTCAAAGAAAATATTTTCTATCAATGGAAAAAAGTCTTTTAAAATAGTGGAAAATGTTTTCCACTTTCTCCCTCTTTATTTCACTTCTAAACCAAGCATTTTTGTCACCAAACACCTTTCCGGCTAGTCGATTACCACAATAGTGGTTGGCAATTGGCCACAGGCAAGCTCGAGCCTTGCCACGTGCCAGCAAGGCTTGAATGAGCTTGGGCCTTGCTAGAGAGGCAAGTTGGGTAGACCTCAATGGGCTCGTCAACCCCTAGGTGAACTTAGCCTTGCCAATATTTGGCAAGCTTGAGCCTTGCTGAGCTATGGCGAGTCTCAAGCTTGCTTATGGCCAGTTACCTGCCAAAATAAAAATAAAAATAAAAAGAAAGAAAAGAAAACTAGAAAAATGATTAAAATTTGATTTAAAAATAAAAAATAAGTGAAAGGATGTGTGGAGGAAAATATTTTCTTTATCAAACGGTTAAATATTTTTCACTTCATTTTCAGGTTTCATCTAAACACTTGAAAATATTATTATTTTCCTAGAAAATAATTTCCTAGATTACATTTTCGAGAAATGCCATATTTTTCTTAAAACGAATGAAAACTTAGGTTAAATGGGTTTTCTGAAATGCAAATAGTATTTGATAAATTGTTATTTTATAGTGCATTGAGAAACAACTTTGACTTAAATGTCGTTTGCCAAAAATCATATTTCATAAAGAATTTTTGCTAATGTTTTTTAAAAAAGTTCCAAACTAATTCCGGTAAAGCACAACTGTTGGCAGGCCAAAACAATTGCTAGCTAGTTGTTGGCAGCCAATTTGGACAACCTCGTTACAGGGTGGTAGAAGGTTGCTCTACCTTAGGCGAGACTGCTTGAGATCATGGGAAACTAGGCAACATCGCTTGGGGTCATACGACACTAGGCAACAATTGCTGGGGTTGCCTAATCCCTTGTGCAGCAAACGCCGGCCTCCGTTTGGTTCCTCCATGCAAACCATGGAGAAAGTGAACAATGAATATAAACAACAACTAATGCCAAGATTTGTATTCCAAATTTGCTACTTTCTAAAGGATCTCCAAATCTATATCAGGCCAAAGGCCTTTGGAAATACAATTGCATTTCCTCAAAGTTGAGTGAAAAAAAAAATCAAAAGGTTATTTGTATTTGATCAATAGATTTTACAGTATCATTATCATCGATTTCGTTCGTACTAATCTGCCAACACAAGGGTCCCTTAATTAAGGGATGCCATAAACTTCACTCAATAGAATCCGATCTACACTCGAATTTCCCATGGTCAAGGGACGTTGATGGTGCCCGCCCACCAAACTTCCTTCACCGCCACCACCATCACCACCACCAGTGCGCTTACAGAAATGCATGAACCACATCTTATGCCAAGACGTCCGATTCCGCTCGACCTCACGAATCGATCGCCTCACCGCATTATTCATTCGTAGCCAGGAGAGGAGCAGTCAGATGCGTCCCATCCCCTGCCACCCTCCAAGCGAGCAGAAGCCAAACACGAATCTCAGATGAGGAAACGACATTCGTCGGTCGGTCTTGTCCCTATCCCTCCGCTCCTGAACCAAGCCCCGTACCGGCTCCAGGCTAGCGAACAAAATACAAAATCTCGATTGCGAGAGATTGCGTGGGGGCGATCTTGGAGCCGCTATTTAAAGAACCGACACCCCCGACGTTGGATCCGTGCAGTGCATCTGTAACCATCGCATAATGCAGATTCAACATCAGTCGAGAAGAACCGAGAGAGAGGGGGGACAGGCAGACCGGCAGGACCAGATCATCGTCCGCCCCATGCGGTGTTGGACATGGTGGGTGGTGGGGGGTGTCGCCTCGATTCCCGAGAAGCCTCTCCCTCACTTCCGCGCCCCTCGTGTGCCACGCCACACGTCCCAGCTGAACCTCCACGGGTGGCACGCGCCTTGGTTTGCATTTGACAAAATGACAATCGTACTCGTTGAATTTTTATAATTTTCGAATTTTCAATTTATTCAATATAATTCAAACTTTAACACAAGGTGGAATGTGAACATTGAATTTTTAATCTATTCAATATGATTATGAAAATGTTACATATTTTACTTTAGGGATTACATTGAACATATAAAAAAAAATATTTAAGGATCATATCATACATTAGGTAAAAGTTCAAATATCATACTGTACATTAAGCTAAAGTTTAAAAATCGCAATTATATGTAATTTTTCATGTCTATTGATATTCAAATGTGGTGAAAGATTCAAGAATTTTCAATTTGAAAAAAGCCAAACACGGGTGAACCATAGAATTTAAGTTAATATAAAGTAAAAGCCAATCTACTTAGACCCTTAATTTCTCGCATAATCCTCTATTATTACTTGCAGGGATAAGACCGGAGATCCAGTCAAAAGTTACTCAAACAAAGCGTTGCTATTTGCCTTTCTTGACAAAAAGACAAATGGTAAAACTCCCCATTATCCTCTTCATATATATTTCACTAAAATTTCGTGGTTTTAGTTTGCATCTTTCGATTAATTAAACTCGTCCCCCTCATTTAGGTATCGGTGTCAAATCTCCAAACCCTCATTCATAACATCGCACTACACTATTCGGTACAGTGCATCCATTAGTATCTTAACCTAACTTAACTATTGACGCATGCCACCTCTTCATACAATGCCCAATCTCTCAATATCTTAACCTAACTATTGATGCATGCCACATTTTCATACAATGCCTAATCTCTCGCCTCACCCATCACTCACCTAGAGAACTCATGTCGAGATCCTCATGGGTGCGAAACGACCTTTAGACATGTCGAGGTCATCACCCCATGGCAACCTCGATGGGAAATCCATCTAGAGATGTCATGGACAAACTTAGATTAAGGTCATTCACGGGGGCGCCGACCTCGATCTTTTGCTGTCTCATATCAAGGTTGCCACAAATGTGATCAACGGCTTCGACTTAAGGTCGTCTAAGATGGCCAACACGAGCTTGATCCGAGACCCTTGTAGCCATCCCCAAAAGGAGAGACGACGACGCTCTTGTGGTGATACCCCGCAATCGCAAATGGCGCGAAGGCCGCGACCACGACACACCGACATTAGAGCTACAAAGCTCACGTGCTGACCTGAGATCTTACTGGATTCGTGCATGTCCCTACCTCGTCACATCGTCAGAAAATGCGGGGCTGTTGTTGAAACATCGAATCCGCTCCACGCTCATGTAAGAACACACAACCTGTCACGTCCCATCTCCAGGCTGGCTGGCTGGAAGAAAGAGACCGCTTCCTCCCTCGATCTCCGATCTGAAAGAGACCGCTCTCTTCCTGCAGACTGCAAAGTGAAATCTCGCACCTTATATATACTCCGCCAAAAAGCTCCAGTCCATCTCCACCACTTGCTTGACCTACCTCGAGCTCGACCCTCGGTGTCTCTTTCGAACGCTCGACTTTCACAAGAGCCGAAGAAAGTGTTCTTTTTCAAGAAGAAGGAAGAGGCGAGAGAAGAGATGGGCATTTGCCATTCGAGCGAGCCCGCAAGTACCGCCGCGGACACCGCGAAGCTGATCCTCCAGGACGGCCGCCTCCAGGAATTCGCCCACCCCGTCCGGGTCTCCCGCGTGCTGCAGAGCTGCGACCCCGCGTGCTTCATCTGCGACTCCGACGACGTGGGCTTCGACGGCGTCGTCTCCGCCGTCGACGGCGACGAGGAGCTCCGGCCCGGGCAGCTCTACTTCGCCCTCCCGCTAAGCAGGCTGAGGCGGCCGCTGGAGGCGAAGGAGATGGCCGCATTGGCCGTCAAGGCCAGCTTGGCCATAAAGGGGAAGGGCCGCGGGCAGAAATGCGGGAGGGCGAGGGCGGCGGCGGCGGCGTTCTCCGGCGGGAAGGAGGGGAGACGCCCGGCGGAGGTGGGCGGTCGTGGTGGTGGTGGTGATGGTGGGTCCGGGTCGGCGAAACGACGGGGTGGCGGTGGTTGTGGAAGGCGGAGGAGGAAGAGCGTGGCGATTTTGAGTGCAATTCCTGAGTAGGGGCACCTTGGGAAATTCGCAAGGGTCATTTTGCTGTTGTAAATATACTTTACTTTCATTTTGTTCACCACGGTTGGGAAAAAAGAGAAGAAAAAGATTATATAAATCCCATTTTCCATTTCTGGGGATATAAGAGGATCCCCATATTCAATTTCTGCAGTGATGATAGCCACAACAATATAATTTATTTATACCCTTAAAAATCAAGGGAATTCACAATAGGGGGAAACTCAATTGGAGAAATTTTGGACCTATAGAGGTATTGATCTACGAAAACACCTCAATGTAAATCTCAGTAATAACTCTAACGTGTTATGTGATTTTGCAAATATAGTTATTAACATCTCATTCATATATAATCAATGATTTATACTTTTTTAACTGAAGAAACAAGTCGTGTTACTTACATTTATTGAAGAAGCAAGCCATGCTAGCATAGTCACACGACATGTCGATTCATTCGATGAAAGCTTCACATTGAGGCGAATTAGAAAAGTCGAGGTACTTGATCAAGGAAAAAGAAACGAGCCAAAATAATATATCTTGATCTAATCAAAATCAAAAAATCAAAATGCTAAAGCACTGAAAGATGATGTTTCAGGCCACGGTCCACAGCCCCAACTTACGTCTTCGTGATCGCCTGATTGCGTCAGCCACCCTCCTCCGCCCACCGCCGCCGCAAGCGCCGACAAGAGAGAGAAGGAAAACGGCATCCTTGCCAAATCAAGTCAAAGGCCGCTGGCCGTCCATGGATGCTGACCCAAAAGCCGCCGTTTTTCCCGTCTTCCTTCCTTTTCTCCGCGTTACCCAGAATTCGTCCGACAATGACGATGCGGATGTTGTTCTTCTGGTGTAGTGTCTATAGCTGCTCCGCTCGCTCGCTCGCTCGTTGTCCGACGTTCTTGATGGAAATAAGAACTTTTAGAATGGATGGTTAGGCAAGCGACGAGCTTTCTTTCTAGTGATTGAGTACTTATGCTCTGTTTTTTTTCTTTTTTCCTTAGTACGATGATACAACGCTTTGAGATAATAGAAGCCGGTGATGACGAACTGGAATTAAAATTCTGAAGGCAAAGTTTTTATTTTATTTTATGGGCTTGGCTTTTGGTGTTGAGATTTCTGAACTAGGACGGTCTGAGGCATTTTCTGTGATTGTATCCCTGAATTGAGAGCCGAACAATGTCTTGTATTGTTGGGTCTCGTTTTCGTTTTGCGTTTCTTCATGTCTGTTCATCGTAGTTTCGGAAAGCAAAAACGTCGCGCTTTATGAGACGTGAAAAATTCACAGTTATCCCTGGCTGATGCATCGGATGCTGAAATATGCAAATCTGACACGACTGCTCTGCTGTTGCTTCTGTTTTGTGAACGTGTAGCCGGTGTTTCGTTTGACTGCTTGCTTGCTTGGGTGATTCGGAGTGGGAACGTTTGCGTTTTCTTCTTGATTCTCTGCTTGTGCGATCGCAGATTACCAGCCATGTTTTTAGGGAAGGAAATGGGAAATGGAAGAAATCGTTATTCCTGCTCTTATTCCATTCCCAGTGCTCGGTATTATTTTCATCGATAGGAATAAGCATTTCGAAGGGAATGCATATTTCAATCGAGTAGGCACCGATTCCTCTTCGCACGGGAAGAATGCTTGTTCCATTCCACTTCCACTTTGATTTGTGTACGTAGCCTTGTTTCAGGGGACAAATTTAACATTTTAGACACTGGTCCTGTCAGATTGCGGCAACATTCCATTGTCATAACCAAACAGAGAAGTTGGATTACTTTGTTATTCCGTTTCTTCATACCATTTCCTAGGTGAGCAGCATACATCCGAGATTGCATGTTTTGGTCGCTCGATTGTTGCTGGATAATAATTGGTGCCGCAGCACTTGGGTGGCTGAACTGTGTCCTAGGTGCACCGTGTTTATGTGAATAACATGATCATTGAAATTTGTGGTAAGACAGCTCCGATTACTGCAGGATGCCAGAAGTTTTCCAATGAATAGTTTCCCAACAAGCTTATCCTCGCCGTTGCGAAATCTTATGCTAGACTGGTCTATGTAGATCAACTCAATGAAAAGCCTTTGATGTGTTGGTTCCATGTGAGGATTGATTATGGCAAGGTTGGCTCCGACAGTCATCGAATTAGCGGCGGGAAGTCGTGCATTGTGTCTAGTCTTTGCATGAGGACAAGGTTTTAGAACCACATTGGATCGAGCCCAAGGCCAATGCGGGACTACCGGCGGAGTTTTGCATTTGATGCGATGTGGTTTGCTTACCAAGAGGCATACATATGGTTTGGTTTGATCTTTTGCTCGCGTAAGCAGGTTTTCCAGGAAGTCATCTTGAGCTGTAGTGGTCGTGTTCAGTTCGCAGATTTATGTTTGTAGACTGCAAGAATAGGATTGACGATCGTTTGATTCCTCTCCTAGAACCACGTCAAATGCTTAGGGCCCGTTTGATTTGACTTTTGGGGAATGCATTTGTCAAAATGCAAATACCTTTGAATAAAGGGAATTTTCCGAAATACAAATATCGTTTGGTAAAATTTGGATTGAGATACAACTTTGCCAAAATACAGTTTGGCAAAATTTGCATTTGTAAATAATTTTTATTAAATTAAAAAAACAAAAAAATCTATTTTCTTTTTTGAAGATCCGGCCACCGAACTGCTGGATGGCCAGATCTGGCTGCCTGAGATCGCGCGACCCAGGCAACATGGCCAGATCTAGCCGCCTGGGTCGCGTGACCGTAGGCGACGGTCGCACGACCCAAGCAACCATCGCCTGCGGTCATTAGATTCAAACGACGGCCGCCTGGGTCGCACGACCCAAGCATCACCTGAGGTCCGATGACGATCGCTGGGGTCAGACGACCCTTGGCCGGCGGTCGCCGGCGCGGGCAACCCCTTAGCTGGCAATTGTCACTCCACCGATGAGATGAACAATGCCGGAAGTTACATTCCGAAAATGCAATTTCCCAATGGACCTCTACCTCTCCATTCCCCCAAAGCCCCTTGGAGATGCAATTGTATCTCCCCAAAGTGCTCAAAAAATTTAAACCAAACGCCTTCCCTATTACCCAAACTCCTTTAGAGCTCAAAAGCCCCTTCTACATGCTGAACCAAATAGGCCTTTAATCTCATTCTCAATACTTAGGTATGTACGGCCATGCAAGACGCCGGTTAACGACGGTATGCGGCCGACTCCATGTGTTGATCTAAACCGATCATGTAAAACTAGAGTTTATCATGGCACGTGTAAGATTTTCTCACAAAAGGTAAAAACCGATAGTAAGAACAGTTCAGGAATCCTTGTCCAATGCATAAATCAAAGCACGACGTGCGATTAGACGAAGGAAAAACTGCAAAATTAGCTTCACAACTGAAGAAATGATCACAATGTGATCGAATTATTGAATTAATGACTACTTTTCTGAATTCATGAGTTATAACCACGATCATATAGATTTATGCTCACATTACAATGCAGGCGTTAGGATTTTCATCACTAAAACAATAACCAAATTCATCTATCTTCTTGCCACTTCATCATCTCCTGCGTCACGAGTAAATCAGTGAGATTTTACCTACGTGTACCTTGAAGAAAAGGCGGAAAAAAAAAAAAGCAGCTTCGGCCTGTTGGGGAGAACCCGAGTACAACAATTCACCACGGCCAAACTCAATCCAGGATCAATTTCTCCCCCGAAGCTAAATCAATTAAAATTTTCTTAACCCCCAGCAACAACCAGCAATATATAGCCTCACAAAATGCAAATATAACGCCGAAATGATAAGTAGACAAAGCAAATAACGACACCAAAGATTTAACGTGGAAAACCCGATGCGGGAAAAACCACGGACCGACCAAAAACATCCACTAATCACCAAGAATAGCAGGATACACAAAGTACTCTTCTCTAGTCACACACTAGAGTCTCAACATCAACATTACAATCATCTTCTTCTCACCACATAGGTAGACAAACAAGTTTGGAGCAAGAAAACCTTAACCGCAACTGGAGAATTTGGAGACGATTCTCGACGAACAAAAACCATCAACTCGTAGCCCTCGGTCTCACGAACAACATACTGAAATTTGATCCGATTCCGACAATATTTGGCCTTCGAATCAAAGCAGCAAAGTTGCAGCACTCTTCCTCTCTTCTCTTTCTCCTTTGCTGCAGTTTTCTTTTCTGGTTTTTCTCTCTCCTCTCTTTGGACGCACACAGCGCACGACCCCAACTTCCACTTCTTTTGTTCTTTTCTTTTCTTTTTTTTATTTATTTAATGCTGGCTGGGCCCCACATGAAGGTGGACCCAGCCAACAAATCTCCCCCTCCACCTCATGTGGAAAGATTCGCCATGCCCGCTTTTCTTCTACAAGCATCAAGCTTCATCACGGGCAAGGCTTTGGTCATCATGTCGGACATATTGTTGTCAGTATGAACTTTCTCAAGTAGGAAGAGCTTCTCTTCTAGCTTTTCTCGGATCCAATGATACTTCACATCAACATGCTTCGATCTTGAATGAAACACTGGATTCTTGCTAAGATGGATGGCACTCATGCTATCGCAATATAGAACAAACTTCTCTTGCTTCAAGCCCAACTCTTGTAGGAATTTTTGCATCCACAAAAGTTCTTTACCTCCTTCGGTAATAGCAATATACTCTGCTTCAGTTGTAGACAAAGCGGTACATTTTTGCAATCTCGATTGCCATGAAACAGCTCCCCCTGCAAAGATTATTATAAAAACCCGACGTGGATTTTCGGGAATCAACATCACCGGCATAGTCCGCATCCGAGAAGCCACTCAACTCAGGCTTTGCATTTCCATAGCACAAGCAAAGTGTAGAAGTGCCTCTAAGATATCTCAAAATCCATTTAACAGCAGTCCAATGCTCCTTACCTGGATTAGAGAGAAATCTACTCACAACACCAACTGCATGAGCAATATCCGGTCTTGTACAAACCATGGCGTACATCAAACTACCCACGGCTGATGCATAAGGAATTTTCATCATCTCAACCTTCTCTTTCTCACTTGAAGAACACTCATTACTACTCAACTTGAAATGGCCTGCAAGTGGAGTACTCACCGGTTTACATGTGCTCATGTTGAATCTTTCAAGCACCTTCTCAATATACTTCTCTTGAGATAACCACAGTTTCTTATTCTTCCTATCACGAGTAATTCTCATGCCTAAGATTTGCTTAGCCAGGCCTAGGTCTTTCATTGCAAAAGCTTTACTCAACTCATTTTTCAAACTCTTGATTTTCTTGGCATCATGCCCAACAATCAACATATCATCCACATAAAGTAGGAGAATAAGAAAATCATTATCTGAGAATCTTTTCATAAAGACACAAGAATCGGAGTTTGTCTTACCGTATCCTTGTTCTTCCATGAATGACTCAAACTTCATATACCATTGCCTAGGCGCTTTGTCACGTCCCGATCCTCGAGCACGCACACATCCTTCTACTTGGTCGATTTTAAAATGCGATATCCCAGGACTATGTATCGCCGACCCTTTCATAATTAAGCACATGCGGAAGCAGTTATAAATCCCCAGACAATAAAACAATGGGATAGAAAAGCAAGCTATATTTTTCATATTGAAATCTATAACCAAACTTTTATACATGGCATTAAACATAGCACTTCACAAAATATTCACCACCTATTAGCCTCACTCTATCTACACATATACAAAGGGTTTGCAAAAGATGGGATTTCAATCCTCATCTGGGTCATACTCGGGATCATCCTGATCCTCCTCTGACTCCTCTTCGCTTAGATCATTCTCCTCCAACTCATCATTCCCTTCTTCAACTTCATCCTCGGCTTCCGACGCCGGCTCATCTTCAGGCATCTCCTCAGCTGCTCCCCAATTTTCTTCTTCCACCGGAGTTTCCACTTCCTGCTGCTGGTCCTGCACATCCACTACCGATCCATCCGCTCGATCGGCTGTTCCTTCTCCAAATGCCTTTTCCATCACATCAAACGGCACATCTTCTTCTGGGATAGGACCTTCTCTGCGCCCATCAAAGTAGTCACGGTACCAAGACCGATACCTGTGGGGCCTCTGGTCTTCCTCACCCACATTTACCCAGATGGTCGACTGGACTAAAACATACACCAATCCTTCCGGGTGAGGGTGAACGTGGAAATGGGTCTCAAACTCAGAAATTTGCTCCGGAACACCATAATGCATACGAGGACGAGGAGGTGGAGGTCCTGCCATTCTAAGGGCCTGAAATGATATCCCACAACTGGGATGAGACTACGTCTCAGCGAGTTCTACCCCACTAAGACTCAATTAGGGAACCAATACACCACATGGTTGCCTAAACACAACACGAGTCAGAGGACTTACCTTGGCCTCAGATCCCACCTGCATGTTAGCACAGATCAAATAGACACTTCAACAATCACATCACAGATTAAAACATCGATTAAACCGTCCTAGTCGATTACAAGCCAACAAGACCACTCACAGTCATTCCCATCAGTCAATCAATTCACAACATTCAACCCAGGCAATGAATCACATCAAGTCACACTCAGATCGAATCATCGATCAATCGACCTAGTCGATTACATATCATCACGACCCATGCTTGGTCGGTACATTCAATACTATCTATAAGTCCGACCATAGTCCAGGACTGCTCACTCTAAGCTGATATATAGATAGTATAGCTCGCACTAAGCTGATAGGGTTAAGGTATACTGCTCTCGCTAAGCTGACATATCACCCGTAGGCTGATATAGTATACCGGTATACTGCTCTCGCTAAGCTGACATATCGCCCGCAGGCTGATATAGTATACCCCCGATGCTCACACTAAGCTGATAAAGTGTACTGCTCGCACTAAGCTGACATATCGCCCGTAGGCTGATATAGTACACCAGTATACTGCTCTCGCTAAGCTGACATATCAGAGCCCGTAGGATGATATAGTATACTATCCAACCATTCAATCCATTCCATCTTTTATCCTTCTCGATAAAATAGCCGTGTATGGGGACACGGTCGGCCTTAGCCAAAATATTATAATTTCCTTTTTCATAATTCCCACCATTCTCTACAGCCCACCAAAACACTTTTGGTGCTGTCAACCGACACCCGGTTATTTTCCAATCAATAATCAAAGATTATTCCATTAAAGGATAATTCTCAATCAATTCCAAATCAGTTTAGGGTAAATCCCTAAAACATCATAATTTATTCAATTCCATACAACGTGGAGCTCAAACAAATAAACAGACTGCGCCACGACGATCAGCACGAGATTTCGGTCGTCGGCCATCGAAATCTTAATTTCCGAAAAATAAATAAATAATTAATTAATTTCGAAAATTAATTATTAAATATTAAAAATTCCATTTAGCTCAAAATAAGGTCCATTTAAATAAACAAACTTCACCACGATCATCAGCATAATTTTCCGGTCACGGATCATCTCAGTTGAATTTTCGGAAAATAAATAATTATTTAATTAATTTCGAAAATGAATTAATATTAAAAAATTCAATTTAGCTTAAAATAAAGTCCGATTAAATAAACGGACTTCGCCACGATCATCAGCATAATATTCTGGTCGCTAGCCATCCCAATTGAATTTTTGTAAAATAAACAATTAATTCATTAAATTCCGAAAAATAATATTTAAATGCGAAAAAATTGCACTTAGGCCCGAATCATCAAATTGAAACCCGATTAGGGGTCCAAAAATTCCCGAGATGCCTTCAATAAATAGTAGACACCGTCTACTTGCTAATTGCACAATCAATTTATCAAATTCACATCACCATTGACTAATAAATACTAATCAATACTAATCTAACAACCTAAACCTAATTAATCAAGACTAACCAACCCTTAAGCGTAATTAGCTCACTAAGCAAGGATTAGTGAGATTACTCACCGGAATCGCGCGCAAAACGTATCAATCCGACGGGGACGACACGAGGAACGATTCCTCCCAAAGCGACTCACGGATCCGGGGCCCGGAAATGGCCCGAAATCAGCCACGAACCGGCTGGAAACCCACACGACGGGGTTGCTGGTTCGCTGCAAAACACGGAGAAATAGAGAGGGATGGGGCGGCAAGAGGTTGGGGAAGATGGGCGAAGCTCCGGGAAGGCTACACGGCGGCCGATCGGAGCTGGGCGGCGGTCCGGTGGTGGCTGAACAGAGGCCGAACAGAAGTTGCAGGGGTCGGGTTGCAGAGGAAAACAGCGCACACGGCCAGGCGGAGCACGCGGCGTCGCGCGGGCGGCGGCGCGGCAGCTCCGGCGCGACGGTGTCCGAGCGGCTGGCCGCTGCTCCTTCGGCGGAACTGCTCGATGCTTCCGTCGGGCTTCACACAAAACAGAGAGGGGGAGAAGGAGAGAAGAAGGGCGGCAACGCTGGCTGAGGGGGCGGCCGAGAGAGACAAAGGCGAGGCGCGGACGGCACGGTGCGAGCGGCGCGCGAGTGGCGGAGCGCGGGCGGCGACGGCGGGCTTCTTCGGTTCCAGGCGTGCTGTCTCTGCTTCTGTCTTCTGCTTGAACCGTGAGGAGGAAGAAGTCTCGAGAGAGAGAGAAGGAGAGATGAGAGAGAAGAAGAGAGGATAAGTCTTGAAAAGTCAAAAAGAAAAAGAGAGAAGAAGAAAAATTGAAAACGGCAAGGAGGGGAGTCGGTGGGGTTCTCGCACGTGGGGGGAGAGAGAGAGAGAGAGAGAGAGAGAGAGAGAGAAAAAGAAAGAAAGAAAGGAAAAAGGGGGAGAGAAAAGGTGCTTGGATGCTTGGCCAAAAAGGGAAAGAATTGGGAGGAAATTTTTAAAGAAAAGAATTTCCTCAATTAAGAAATTCTTATCCCAAATTCTTTTTGAATTTCTCTCAATTAACTCTCGCAAAATCAATTGATATTTCCATTATCAAATTGATTATTTTCTTCATCCAAAATTCCCCCACACTCCTCGATTTCACCATCAAAATTAATCCGCGACTTCAATTGGATGAAAACGGCCATAACCTGACTTTTTCCCAAAAGTCTTGGTTGTCAGAAAATCTTCTGAGACTGAGTCATGGATCCTAAAATTTATTGTGACATGACCAAACTTTCAATTTCTGAAATCGAACTTGAATCAACGGTTAATTTCCATTTGGCGCGTTTTTAGCGTAACCTAGGTTACTGGGTGGTTTTCAGAACTTTTCAAGGCAAATAACCCGTGGTCGATTTTCTTCGAACCACTATGAACCCATTCGACTCAATGTCGACTCTCAATTGTCGTGAAAATCTCGAGGATTCAATTACGGACACAGGGTACCAAAACGATATTAAAATCAAATTAGTGTCAGTCGATGAGAATTTTCCAATTTAGTGGAGTCACCCACGATCGGTCATACATCTCAGTCGAACAAACCTATCTCTGATCTTAAATCGATTTTTAACTGTGCCGCAATGGCCTCTGAAGATGAACACGGTCGAGAAGCCGATTCTTGATCGAACTCTCAAGTTTATTGCCTTAAATTTTCTTAATTACTTACCCAGACAGCCTAGTTATCTCAAGAGTGATCAGCTCCGAGAACAGCCCTATAAACGCATCAACGAAATGCCCGATTAATTCAGTAGAAAACAGGTTGAGAAATTCAGGATGTCACAACTCTTCCCCTCTTATAAAAATTTCGTCCTCGAAATTTAAACCTTGAAAGTCTTTAAGCAAAAAGGTGGGGGTACAATTCTCTTATTGACTCCTCAGTCTCTCATGTTGCTCATTCTGTACTGTGGTGTTGCCAGACCACTTTGACCAACAGGATGGTCTTTGAACGCAGGACTTGCTCTTTGCGATCGACAATCTGAAATGGGCTTTCAACGTATGACACAGGGTCATCCACGTCCAATTCTTCGGAATTGAGCACGTGGGTCGGGTCAGGGTTGTACTTCTCCAACATCGACACGTGAAAGACGTCATGCAATTGCGCCAACCTTGACGGCAATGCAAAACGACACGCTAAGGTCCTGATTCTTTCAAGAATCTCTAATGGACCTACGTACCTCGGACTCAGATTGCCTTTCTTTCCAAAGCGCGAAGCTCTCCTCATTAGTGACACCTTCAGACAGACGTGGTCACTAACTTGGAATTCCAAAGACCTTCGACGTTGATCTGCATAACTTTTCTGTCTGTTCTGTGCTGTCTTAATCTGTCTCTGATCACTGCCACGGCATCCGCTGACTGGTGACTGACTCTGAGCCTGTTATCTTTCTTTTCCCAACTTCATCTCAACACACTGGTGTTCTGCATGCTCTGTTGCACGACGCTTCAAGTAGAGCCATTTGGGTACTCTGCTGATAACTCTTACGATATGCTTCAGATAAAACATCTTCCCTAAACTCTACATTGACAAGTACAACTAAACGTCCACGGAACCTTAGTGCTTCATCGTTAACAGTCTAAAAGTCGGCTTTTCTTTAAGCTTTTGGAAATTACACTCACATTGATCTGTCCACACGAACTTCTCTTCTTCTTCCAGGAATTGAGTTGTCAACGCTGAGAACCCTTCCATGAACCTTTTGTCATACTCTGCTAAACCCAGAAAACTTCTGATCTCCGTCACGGCTATTGGTCTTGGCCAATCATTTATTGCTTCTATCTTATTTGGGTTCATGAAGGTTCCTTTTCTTAAATTCACACGACCTAAGAACGCAATACGAGTCAACTAAACTCACATTTGCTAATCTTAGCATACAATCGATGGGTTCTTAAGGTCTTGCACATTAATCTTAGATGCTCTCATGCTCTTCATCACTTCTTGTATACACCAAAGTATCGTCCAAGAACACGTTCACAAACTAATTTGGATGCTCACTGAACATCAAGGCATTCCTTAAGTTAAACCCTTTCATAGAGAACATCAAAGTTATACATAACCAAAATATTCAAACATCACTTTAGTCAGTGATTCTCCTCATTACAACTTCATTATCACGAACTGAAATTTTATAAACTTGACCAAAATTCCGATGTGCTACTTCGATAAGGTCACTCCAAAAAAACGTTCTCCCTCTTATCAGTGCATAGTCGGTTCGTGCCTGTCTCCTTTGCCATTCTAGTGGTGATTTATCTGCGGTGCTTTCCCTTTGTCCAATCCTCCGGGGATGGCGTACACTGTACCTTGAACTGGTGGTCTTAGTTGACCTCCTTGCGGCGCGTTCTGAGGTGCATACCCTCTAATCTGTCCCAAAGGTGGCGGTGGTGGCAACTGCGGTTGTCCTCGTGGGCGCCTCGAACAATCTCTAGCCAGGTGACCCTGCTGGCCGCACTCAAAACAGGCGCCCGTTCTTCGAGGACACCGATTTACAGGATGTCGTCTTCCACAAAGGCGACACATCTCGATCACATTTGACACCGGCTTGCCAATTCCACCTCTCCTATTGGGTGGGACTTGAAATCTATTTCCAGACATGGGCCTCTTCCCATGGTAAATGCTTTCTCGTTGAGAGTTAAACGTCGATCCAAATGAGGCAGCTCTATCATTCTGATCTCTCTCAATCATCTGAGCCCTCTCATAAAGGTCATTATAATTTTTTAAATTCAACAAAATCAATGGGCTTCTCAACTCCGGCTTGAGTCCATCTCTAAATCTTCTCACTCGGTTTATTGGATTCTCAACTAATTCAGGGGCATATTGCGACAGTTCAGCAAACTTCGCTTCATATTGATCCACAGTCATAGAACCTTGGCGAAGGCGCTGGAACTCAGCCATCTTTATCTCTCTAGCAGTCTCTGAAAAGTATTTCCCGTTGAAGGCCTCAACAAAGGCATTCCATTCTGGGGTTACACCTTCGGGGAATATCGCTCCTTGAGTGGTTCTCCACCAAGTGCTTGCAATTCCTTCTAATTGATAGACTGCGAGGACCACTTTCTCAGTCTCGGAGCACATCAATAGAGCAAAGGCTTTCTCCAGTCCTTGGATCCACAGAGCAGCTGCTTCGGGGTCTCCTACCCCAGAAAACTTCGGTGGCTTCAATTTCAAAAACTGCTCAACTAGGCTAGGCATTGGTCTCCCAGGCGGGACTCCAGCAGGTACGGCGGCAGGTGCAGCTGCAGCAACAGCATTGGCAGCAGCAATGGTAGCGGCTGCAACAGCGGCAGTAAAGGCAGCTGTTTGGTCTCGGGCCTGTTGCCCCATCATCTCATGCATAGCATCCAACGCTTGCGTGATTCCAACTGATCCCTGATCAACTGGGGCTGCTACCCCAGCACCAACAGGTGGTGCTACTCCACTCGCGCTAGCCTCAGCTGGCGCTCTACCTCGGACACCTCGGGCACCAACTCTTGTCGGCGTCCTAGTCCGAGTCACTGAGGACGAGGTCCTCTGCCTAGGAGTTCTCGGCTCCTGATCGCTCATGGTGTCACTTTAATCTACTGACACCTGCTTCCAATTCAACACCGAATTAGAAACAGAGCGATTCAAACAACAAGCAATTTTAGCACTCAGCTAACACAGACATGCACCAGCATGAATTTAAAGGCCTTTCCTATTAACTATCCCATGGTCAACGCTCCTTATCACTCCAATGTTGACCTACGCTCTGATACCACTTAAACTGGATGTCACGTCCCGATCCTCGAGCACGCACACATCCTTCTACTTGGTCGATTTTAAAATGCGATATCCCAAGACTATGTATCGCCGACCCTTTCATAATTAAGCACATGCGGAAGCAGTTATAAATCCCCAGACAATAAAACAATGGGATAGAAAAGCAGGCTATATTTTTCATATTGAAATCTATAACCAAACTTTTATACATGGCATTAAACATAGCACTTCACAAAATATTCACCACCTATTAGCCTCACTCTATCTACACATATACAAAGGGTTTGCAAAAGATGGGATTTCAATCCTCATCTGGGTCATACTCGGGATCATCCTGATCCTCCTCTGACTCCTCTTCGCTTAGATCATTCTCCTCCAACTCATCATTCCCTTCTTCAACTTCATCCTCGGCTTCCGACGCCGGCTCATCTTCAGGCATCTCCTCAGCTGCTCCCCAATCTTCTTCTTCCACCGGAGTTTCCACTTCCTGCTGCTGGTCCTGCACATCCACTACCGATCCATCCGCTCGATCGGCTGTTCCTTCTCCAAATGCCTTTTCCATCACATCAAACGGCACATCTTCTTCTGGGATAGGACCTTCTCTGCGCCCATCAAAGTAGTCACGGTACCAAGACCGATACCTGTGGGGCCTCTGGTCTTCCTCACCCACATTTACCCAGATGGTCGACTGGACTAAAACATACACCAATCCTTCCGGGTGAGGGTGAACGTGGAAATGGGTCTCAAACTCAGAAATTTGCTCCGGAACACCATAATGCATACGAGGACGAGGAGGTGGAGGTCCTGCCATTCTAAGGGCCTGAAATGATATCCCACAACTGGGATGAGACTACGTCTCAGCGAGTTCTACCCCACTAAGACTCAATTAGGGAACCAATACACCACATGGTTGCCTAAACACAACACGAGTCAGAGGACTTACCTTGGCCTCAGATCCCACCTGCATGTTAGCACAGATCAAATAGACACTTCAACAATCACATCACAGATTAAAACATCGATTAAACCGTCCTAGTCGATTACAAGCCAACAAGACCACTCACAGTCATTCCCATCAGTCAATCAATTCACAACATTCAACCCAGGCAATGAATCACATCAAGTCACACTCAGATCGAATCATCGATCAATCGACCTAGTCGATTACATATCATCACGACCCATGCTTGGTCGGTACATTCAATACTATCTATAAGTCCGACCATAGTCCAGGACTGCTCACTCTAAGCTGATATATAGATAGTATAGCTCGCACTAAGCTGATAGGGTTAAGGTATACTGCTCTCGCTAAGCTGACATATCACCCGTAGGCTGATATAGTATACCGGTATACTGCTCTCGCTAAGCTGACATATCGCCCGCAGGCTGATATAGTATACCCCCGATGCTCACACTAAGCTGATAAAGTGTACTGCTCGCACTAAGCTGACATATCGCCCGTAGGCTGATATAGTACACCAGTATACTGCTCTCGCTAAGCTGACATATCAGAGCCCGTAGGATGATATAGTATACTATCCAACCATTCAATCCATTCCATCTTTTATCCTTCTCGATAAAATAGCCGTGTATGGGGACACGGTCGGCCTTAGCCAAAATATTATAATTTCCTTTTTCATAATTCCCACCATTCTCTACAGCCCACCAAAACACTTTTGGTGCTGTCAACCGACACCCGGTTATTTTCCAATCAATAATCAAAGATTATTCCATTAAAGGATAATTCTCAATCAATTCCAAATCAGTTTAGGGTAAATCCCTAAAACATCATAATTTATTCAATTCCATACAACGTGGAGCTCAAACAAATAAACAGACTGCGCCACGACGATCAGCACGAGATTTCGGTCGTCGGCCATCGAAATCTTAATTTCCGAAAAATAAATAAATAATTAATTAATTTCGAAAATTAATTATTAAATATTAAAAATTCCATTTAGCTCAAAATAAGGTCCATTTAAATAAACAAACTTCACCACGATCATCAGCATAATTTTCCGGTCACGGATCATCTCAGTTGAATTTTCGGAAAATAAATAATTATTTAATTAATTTCGAAAATGAATTAATATTAAAAAATTCAATTTAGCTTAAAATAAAGTCCGATTAAATAAACGGACTTCGCCACGATCATCAGCATAATATTCTGGTCGCTAGCCATCCCAATTGAATTTTTGTAAAATAAACAATTAATTCATTAAATTCCGAAAAATAATATTTAAATGCGAAAAAATTGCACTTAGGCCCGAATCATCAAATTGAAACCCGATTAGGGGTCCAAAAATTCCCGAGATGCCTTCAATAAATAGTAGACACCGTCTACTTGCTAATTGCACAATCAATTTATCAAATTCACATCACCATTGACTAATAAATACTAATCAATACTAATCTAACAACCTAAACCTAATTAATCAAGACTAACCAACCCTTAAGCGTAATTAGCTCACTAAGCAAGGATTAGTGAGATTACTCACCGGAATCGCGCGCAAAACGTATCAATCCGACGGGGACGACACGAGGAACGATTCCTCCCAAAGCGACTCACGGATCCGGGGCCCGGAAATGGCCCGAAATCAGCCACGAACCGGCTGGAAACCCACACGACGGGGTTGCTGGTTCGCTGCAAAACACGGAGAAATAGAGAGGGATGGGGCGGCAAGAGGTTGGGGAAGATGGGCGAAGCTCCGGGAAGGCTACACGGCGGCCGATCGGAGCTGGGCGGCGGTCCGGTGGTGGCTGAACAGAGGCCGAACAGAAGTTGCAGGGGTCGGGTTGCAGAGGAAAACAGCGCACACGGCCAGGCGGAGCACGCGGCGTCGCGCGGGCGGCGGCGCGGCAGCTCCGGCGCGACGGTGTCCGAGCGGCTGGCCGCTGCTCCTTCGGCGGAACTGCTCGATGCTTCCGTCGGGCTTCACACAAAACAGAGAGGGGGAGAAGGAGAGAAGAAGGGCGGCAACGCTGGCTGAGGGGGCGGCCGAGAGAGACAAAGGCGAGGCGCGGACGGCACGGTGCGAGCGGCGCGCGAGTGGCGGAGCGCGGGCGGCGACGGCGGGCTTCTTCGGTTCCAGGCGTGCTGTCTCTGCTTCTGTCTTCTGCTTGAACCGTGAGGAGGAAGAAGTCTCGAGAGAGAGAGAAGGAGAGATGAGAGAGAAGAAGAGAGGATAAGTCTTGAAAAGTCAAAAAGAAAAAGAGAGAAGAAGAAAAATTGAAAACGGCAAGGAGGGGAGTCGGTGGGGTTCTCGCACGTGGGGGGAGAGAGAGAGAGAGAGAGAGAGAGAGAGAGAGAGAAAAAGAAAGAAAGAAAGGAAAAAGGGGGAGAGAAAAGGTGCTTGGATGCTTGGCCAAAAAGGGAAAGAATTGGGAGGAAATTTTTAAAGAAAAGAATTTCCTCAATTAAGAAATTCTTATCCCAAATTCTTTTTGAATTTCTCTCAATTAACTCTCGCAAAATCAATTGATATTTCCATTATCAAATTGATTATTTTCTTCATCCAAAATTCCCCCACACTCCTCGATTTCACCATCAAAATTAATCCGCGACTTCAATTGGATGAAAACGGCCATAACCTGACTTTTTCCCAAAAGTCTTGGTTGTCAGAAAATCTTCTGAGACTGAGTCATGGATCCTAAAATTTATTGTGACATGACCAAACTTTCAATTTCTGAAATCGAACTTGAATCAACGGTTAATTTCCATTTGGCGCGTTTTTAGCGTAACCTAGGTTACTGGGTGGTTTTCAGAACTTTTCAAGGCAAATAACCCGTGGTCGATTTTCTTCGAACCACTATGAACCCATTCGACTCAATGTCGACTCTCAATTGTCGTGAAAATCTCGAGGATTCAATTACGGACACAGGGTACCAAAACGATATTAAAATCAAATTAGTGTCAGTCGATGAGAATTTTCCAATTTAGTGGAGTCACCCACGATCGGTCATACATCTCAGTCGAACAAACCTATCTCTGATCTTAAATCGATTTTTAACTGTGCCGCAATGGCCTCTGAAGATGAACACGGTCGAGAAGCCGATTCTTGATCGAACTCTCAAGTTTATTGCCTTAAATTTTCTTAATTACTTACCCAGACAGCCTAGTTATCTCAAGAGTGATCAGCTCCGAGAACAGCCCTATAAACGCATCAACGAAATGCCCGATTAATTCAGTAGAAAACAGGTTGAGAAATTCAGGATGTCACAACTCTTCCCCTCTTATAAAAATTTCGTCCTCGAAATTTAAACCTTGAAAGTCTTTAAGCAAAAAGGTGGGGGTACAATTCTCTTATTGACTCCTCAGTCTCTCATGTTGCTCATTCTGTACTGTGGTGTTGCCAGACCACTTTGACCAACAGGATGGTCTTTGAACGCAGGACTTGCTCTTTGCGATCGACAATCTGAAATGGGCTTTCAACGTATGACACAGGGTCATCCACGTCCAATTCTTCGGAATTGAGCACGTGGGTCGGGTCAGGGTTGTACTTCTCCAACATCGACACGTGAAAGACGTCATGCAATTGCGCCAACCTTGACGGCAATGCAAAACGACACGCTAAGGTCCTGATTCTTTCAAGAATCTCTAATGGACCTACGTACCTCGGACTCAGATTGCCTTTCTTTCCAAAGCGCGAAGCTCTCCTCATTAGTGACACCTTCAGACAGACGTGGTCACTAACTTGGAATTCCAAAGACCTTCGACGTTGATCTGCATAACTTTTCTGTCTGTTCTGTGCTGTCTTAATCTGTCTCTGATCACTGCCACGGCATCCGCTGACTGGTGACTGACTCTGAGCCTGTTATCTTTCTTTTCCCAACTTCATCTCAACACACTGGTGTTCTGCATGCTCTGTTGCACGACGCTTCAAGTAGAGCCATTTGGGTACTCTGCTGATAACTCTTACGATATGCTTCAGATAAAACATCTTCCCTAAACTCTACATTGACAAGTACAACTAAACGTCCACGGAACCTTAGTGCTTCATCGTTAACAGTCTAAAAGTCGGCTTTTCTTTAAGCTTTTGGAAATTACACTCACATTGATCTGTCCACACGAACTTCTCTTCTTCTTCCAGGAATTGAGTTGTCAACGCTGAGAACCCTTCCATGAACCTTTTGTCATACTCTGCTAAACCCAGAAAACTTCTGATCTCCGTCACGGCTATTGGTCTTGGCCAATCATTTATTGCTTCTATCTTATTTGGGTTCATGAAGGTTCCTTTTCTTAAATTCACACGACCTAAGAACGCAATACGAGTCAACTAAACTCACATTTGCTAATCTTAGCATACAATCGATGGGTTCTTAAGGTCTTGCACATTAATCTTAGATGCTCTCATGCTCTTCATCACTTCTTGTATACACCAAAGTATCGTCCAAGAACACGTTCACAAACTAATTTGGATGCTCACTGAACATCAAGGCATTCCTTAAGTTAAACCCTTTCATAGAGAACATCAAAGTTATACATAACCAAAATATTCAAACATCACTTTAGTCAGTGATTCTCCTCATTACAACTTCATTATCACGAACTGAAATTTTATAAACTTGACCAAAATTCCGATGTGCTACTTCGATAAGGTCACTCCAAAAAAACGTTCTCCCTCTTATCAGTGCATAGTCGGTTCGTGCCTGTCTCCTTTGCCATTCTAGTGGTGATTTATCTGCGGTGCTTTCCCTTTGTCCAATCCTCCGGGGATGGCGTACACTGTACCTTGAACTGGTGGTCTTAGTTGACCTCCTTGCGGCGCGTTCTGAGGTGCATACCCTCTAATCTGTCCCAAAGGTGGCGGTGGTGGCAACTGCGGTTGTCCTCGTGGGCGCCTCGAACAATCTCTAGCCAGGTGACCCTGCTGGCCGCACTCAAAACAGGCGCCCGTTCTTCGAGGACACCGATTTACAGGATGTCGTCTTCCACAAAGGCGACACATCTCGATCACATTTGACACCGGCTTGCCAATTCCACCTCTCCTATTGGGTGGGACTTGAAATCTATTTCCAGACATGGGCCTCTTCCCATGGTAAATGCTTTCTCGTTGAGAGTTAAACGTCGATCCAAATGAGGCAGCTCTATCATTCTGATCTCTCTCAATCATCTGAGCCCTCTCATAAAGGTCATTATAATTTTTTAAATTCAACAAAATCAATGGGCTTCTCAACTCCGGCTTGAGTCCATCTCTAAATCTTCTCACTCGGTTTATTGGATTCTCAACTAATTCAGGGGCATATTGCGACAGTTCAGCAAACTTCGCTTCATATTGATCCACAGTCATAGAACCTTGGCGAAGGCGCTGGAACTCAGCCATCTTTATCTCTCTAGCAGTCTCTGAAAAGTATTTCCCGTTGAAGGCCTCAACAAAGGCATTCCATTCTGGGGTTACACCTTCGGGGAATATCGCTCCTTGAGTGGTTCTCCACCAAGTGCTTGCAATTCCTTCTAATTGATAGACTGCGAGGACCACTTTCTCAGTCTCGGAGCACATCAATAGAGCAAAGGCTTTCTCCAGTCCTTGGATCCACAGAGCAGCTGCTTCGGGGTCTCCTACCCCAGAAAACTTCGGTGGCTTCAATTTCAAAAACTGCTCAACTAGGCTAGGCATTGGTCTCCCAGGCGGGACTCCAGCAGGTACGGCGGCAGGTGCAGCTGCAGCAACAGCATTGGCAGCAGCAATGGTAGCGGCTGCAACAGCGGCAGTAAAGGCAGCTGTTTGGTCTCGGGCCTGTTGCCCCATCATCTCATGCATAGCATCCAACGCTTGCGTGATTCCAACTGATCCCTGATCAACTGGGGCTGCTACCCCAGCACCAACAGGTGGTGCTACTCCACTCGCGCTAGCCTCAGCTGGCGCTCTACCTCGGACACCTCGGGCACCAACTCTTGTCGGCGTCCTAGTCCGAGTCACTGAGGACGAGGTCCTCTGCCTAGGAGTTCTCGGCTCCTGATCGCTCATGGTGTCACTTTAATCTACTGACACCTGCTTCCAATTCAACACCGAATTAGAAACAGAGCGATTCAAACAACAAGCAATTTTAGCACTCAGCTAACACAGACATGCACCAGCATGAATTTAAAGGCCTTTCCTATTAACTATCCCATGGTCAACGCTCCTTATCACTCCAATGTTGACCTACGCTCTGATACCACTTAAACTGGATGTCACGTCCCGATCCTCGAGCACGCACACATCCTTCTACTTGGTCGATTTTAAAATGCGATATCCCAAGACTATGTATCGCCGACCCTTTCATAATTAAGCACATGCGGAAGCAGTTATAAATCCCCAGACAATAAAACAATGGGATAGAAAAGCAGGCTATATTTTTCATATTGAAATCTATAACCAAACTTTTATACATGGCATTAAACATAGCACTTCACAAAATATTCACCACCTATTAGCCTCACTCTATCTACACATATACAAAGGGTTTGCAAAAGATGGGATTTCAATCCTCATCTGGGTCATACTCGGGATCATCCTGATCCTCCTCTGACTCCTCTTCGCTTAGATCATTCTCCTCCAACTCATCATTCCCTTCTTCAACTTCATCCTCGGCTTCCGACGCCGGCTCATCTTCAGGCATCTCCTCAGCTGCTCCCCAATCTTCTTCTTCCACCGGAGTTTCCACTTCCTGCTGCTGGTCCTGCACATCCACTACCGATCCATCCGCTCGATCGGCTGTTCCTTCTCCAAATGCCTTTTCCATCACATCAAACGGCACATCTTCTTCTGGGATAGGACCTTCTCTGCGCCCATCAAAGTAGTCACGGTACCAAGACCGATACCTGTGGGGCCTCTGGTCTTCCTCACCCACATTTACCCAGATGGTCGACTGGACTAAAACATACACCAATCCTTCCGGGTGAGGGTGAACGTGGAAATGGGTCTCAAACTCAGAAATTTGCTCCGGAACACCATAATGCATACGAGGACGAGGAGGTGGAGGTCCTGCCATTCTAAGGGCCTGAAATGATATCCCACAACTGGGATGAGACTACGTCTCAGCGAGTTCTACCCCACTAAGACTCAATTAGGGAACCAATACACCACATGGTTGCCTAAACACAACACGAGTCAGAGGACTTACCTTGGCCTCAGATCCCACCTGCATGTTAGCACAGATCAAATAGACACTTCAACAATCACATCACAGATTAAAACATCGATTAAACCGTCCTAGTCGATTACAAGCCAACAAGACCACTCACAGTCATTCCCATCAGTCAATCAATTCACAACATTCAACCCAGGCAATGAATCACATCAAGTCACACTCAGATCGAATCATCGATCAATCGACCTAGTCGATTACATATCATCACGACCCATGCTTGGTCGGTACATTCAATACTATCTATAAGTCCGACCATAGTCCAGGACTGCTCACTCTAAGCTGATATATAGATAGTATAGCTCGCACTAAGCTGATAGGGTTAAGGTATACTGCTCTCGCTAAGCTGACATATCACCCGTAGGCTGATATAGTATACCGGTATACTGCTCTCGCTAAGCTGACATATCGCCCGCAGGCTGATATAGTATACCCCCGATGCTCACACTAAGCTGATAAAGTGTACTGCTCGCACTAAGCTGACATATCGCCCGTAGGCTGATATAGTACACCAGTATACTGCTCTCGCTAAGCTGACATATCAGAGCCCGTAGGATGATATAGTATACTATCCAACCATTCAATCCATTCCATCTTTTATCCTTCTCGATAAAATAGCCGTGTATGGGGACACGGTCGGCCTTAGCCAAAATATTATAATTTCCTTTTTCATAATTCCCACCATTCTCTACAGCCCACCAAAACACTTTTGGTGCTGTCAACCGACACCCGGTTATTTTCCAATCAATAATCAAAGATTATTCCATTAAAGGATAATTCTCAATCAATTCCAAATCAGTTTAGGGTAAATCCCTAAAACATCATAATTTATTCAATTCCATACAACGTGGAGCTCAAACAAATAAACAGACTGCGCCACGACGATCAGCACGAGATTTCGGTCGTCGGCCATCGAAATCTTAATTTCCGAAAAATAAATAAATAATTAATTAATTTCGAAAATTAATTATTAAATATTAAAAATTCCATTTAGCTCAAAATAAGGTCCATTTAAATAAACAAACTTCACCACGATCATCAGCATAATTTTCCGGTCACGGATCATCTCAGTTGAATTTTCGGAAAATAAATAATTATTTAATTAATTTCGAAAATGAATTAATATTAAAAAATTCAATTTAGCTTAAAATAAAGTCCGATTAAATAAACGGACTTCGCCACGATCATCAGCATAATATTCTGGTCGCTAGCCATCCCAATTGAATTTTTGTAAAATAAACAATTAATTCATTAAATTCCGAAAAATAATATTTAAATGCGAAAAAATTGCACTTAGGCCCGAATCATCAAATTGAAACCCGATTAGGGGTCCAAAAATTCCCGAGATGCCTTCAATAAATAGTAGACACCGTCTACTTGCTAATTGCACAATCAATTTATCAAATTCACATCACCATTGACTAATAAATACTAATCAATACTAATCTAACAACCTAAACCTAATTAATCAAGACTAACCAACCCTTAAGCGTAATTAGCTCACTAAGCAAGGATTAGTGAGATTACTCACCGGAATCGCGCGCAAAACGTATCACTCTGCTTCTGTCTTCTGCTTGAACCGTGAGGAGGAAGAAGTCTCGAGAGAGAGAGAAGGAGAGATGAGAGAGAAGAAGAGAGGATAAGTCTTGAAAAGTCAAAAAGAAAAAGAGAGAAGAAGAAAAATTGAAAACGGCAAGGAGGGGAGTCGGTGGGGTTCTCGCACGTGGGGGGAGAGAGAGAGAGAGAGAGAGAGAGAGAGAGAGAGAAAGAAAAAGAAAGAAAGAAAGGAAAAAGGGGGAGAGAAAAGGTGCTTGGATGCTTGGCCAAAAAGGGAAAGAATTGGGAGGAAATTTTTAAAGAAAAGAATTTCCTCAATTAAGAAATTCTTATCCCAAATTCTTTTTGAATTTCTCTCAATTAACTCTCGCAAAATCAATTGATATTTCCATTATCAAATTGATTATTTTCTTCATCCAAAATTCCCCCACACTCCTCGATTTCACCATCAAAATTAATCCGCGACTTCAATTGGATGAAAACGGCCATAACCTGACTTTTTCCCAAAAGTCTTGGTTGTCAGAAAATCTTCTGAGACTGAATCGTGGATCCTAAAATTTATTGTGACATGACCAAACTTTCAATTTCTGAAATCGAACTTGAATCAACGGTTAATTTCCATTTGGCGCGTTTTTAGCGTAACCTAGGTTACTGGGTGGTTTTCAGAACTTTTCAAGGCAAATAACCCGTGGTCGATTTTCTTCGAACCACTATGAACCCATTCGACTCAATGTCGACTCTCAATTGTCGTGAAAATCTCGAGGATTCAATTACGGACACAGGGTACCAAAACGATATTAAAATCAAATTAGTGTCAGTCGATGAGAATTTTCCAATTTAGTGGAGTCACCCACGATCGGTCATACATCTCAGTCGAATAAACCTATCTCTGATCTTAAATCGATTTTTAACTGTGCCGCAATGGCCTCTGAAGATGAACACGGTCGAGAAGCCGATTCTTGATCGAACTCTCAAGTTTATTGCCTTAAATTTTCTTAATTACTTACCCAGACAGCCTAGTTATCTCAAGAGTGATCAGCTTCGAGAACAGCCCTATAAACGCATCAACGAAATGCCCGATTAATTCAGTAGAAAACAGGTTGAGAAATTCAGGATGTCACACGCTTGCTTGAGATCATATAAGCTTTTCCTCAATCTACATACAAGGTGCTCCTTGCCTTCAACTTCAAAGCCCTCCAGTTGCTTCATATATATCTCCTCTTCTAGGTCTCCGTGAAGAAAAGCCGTCTTTACATCAAGTTGTTCAATTTCTAAATTCAAACTGGCGGCCAACCCAAGAACAACTCGAATAGAAGACATCTTTACAACCGGTGAAAAAATCTCTTCAAAGTCTATACCCTTCTTTTGACGAAAGCCCTTCACAACAAGTCTAGCCTTGTATCGTGGTTGTAAACTATTTTCTTCCGTCTTCAACTTATACACCCACTTATTTGTGAGTGTTCTCTTACCCTGAGGCAACCTCACCAATTCAAATGTGTGGTTCTCATGCAAGGATTTAAGCTCCTCTTGCATGGCTTCATGCCACTCATTCTTTCTTTCACATGATATAGCCTCTTCATAAGTTTCTGGCTCCCCTGCATCAGTGAGTAACACATACTCATGTGGCAAATATTTTTGAGAAGGCCTACGCTCTCTTTCAGATCTTCTAACTTGAGGTAGGATAGATTGCTCTTCCTCAACTATTTCACCTATATCAGCTGAAGAATCAACATTATGTGAGGACTCACCATCTTCATGACTTCCTTGCACTTCTCCCCCATAATTTCTATCAACATTAGAAGGATTTGGACTGAAACTAACTGAACGTTGACCTGTATTCTTTGGTCTCTCCACCTTGTCAATGTCTTCAATAGTTTGATACTCACAAAACACCACATCTCGACTTCTAATGACTTTCTTTGCAACTGGATCTCATAACCTGTAGCCAAATTCTTCATGTCCATAACCTAAGAAGATACACTGTTTAGACTTGTCATCAAGCTTGGATCTTTCATCTCTTGGAACATGCACAAATGCCCGACAACCGAACACTTTTAGATGGCTGTAGGAAACATCTTTGCCACTCCAAACTCTTTGCGGAACATCTCCCTTAAGAGGAACTGATGGAGAAAGATTTATCAAGTCTACTGCTGTTCTCATCGCTTCACCCCAAAATGACTTAGGCAACTTCGCATGAGAAAGCATACACCGAATCCGATCATTAATTGTCCGGTTCATTCTCTCTGCCACTCCATTATGCTGTGGTGTTTTTGGAACAGTCTTCTCAAGCTTGATACCATAATCCCTGCAATAGTGTTCAAATGGGCCTCTATATTCACCACCGTTGTCAGCCCGAACACATTTCAGCTTCTTCCCGGTTTCTCTTTCCACATTGACATGAAATTGCTTGAAAGCCTCAAGCACCTGATCTTTAGATTTCAAAGCAATAGCCCACACTTTTCTAGAACAGTCATCAATAAATGTCACAAAGTATAATGCACCTCCAAGAGTTCTAGCATCCATGCAACAAACATCAGTGTGAACTAAATCAAGTACATTTAATTTCCTGTGTGGAAAGGAACTCTGAAATGAGAATCTATGTTGCTTACCAGTCAGACAATGAGTGCATTCCTTTAGATTTTTCTCTTTCAAAGGTAAAAGGTTCTTTCTAGCAAGAGTTTCAAGTCCTTTCTTGCTAAGATGACCCAACCTCATATGCCTTAAATCAACCAAGGAATCCTCCACTGCATTTACCTCTTCTTCAATCAAGTCAGCTTGCATGGTGTAGAGAGAGCCTGTCTTCTTACCTTTTGCCACTACCATGGAACCTTTAGTCAACTTCCATTTGCCATCAAAGAATGAATTACAATAACCATCATCATCCAAGGCACCCATAGAGATTAAATGAAGTCGAATATCCGGAACATGTCTCACATTTTTCAAAAGCAAATTACATCCGACATCGGTTTTCAAATAAACATCTCCCATGCCAATAACCTTGGAAACATCATTGTTTCCCATCCTTATGCAACCAAAGTCGCTGCTGCGATAAGAAGCAAAGTAATCACGCCGTGAGGTGACATGAAAAGAAGCTGCGGAATCAACAACCCACATAGAGTCTTGGCATGTAAAATTCACATATCCGTCATCACATACAAACACAATATCACCATCGGATGCAACCGCCATTGTAGCTTGTTTCTCTTCTTTCTTTTGATCTCTATTTCTATCATGGAATCTATCTCTCTTTGGCAACCAACACTCTTTTGCATAATGTCCCATTTTGCCGCAATTATAACACTTGACACTCCTCCTCGGTCTTGATTTCGACATTCCTCTTGACTTGCCTCGGGTATCATTTCTTTGAAACCTTCTTGATTGACTTCTCCCCCTGTTTCTATAACAAGAGCATCCGATGTAGAGGCATAATTCAAGCCTTTTCTTCTTGTCTCTTCATTGAACAAGCTTTCTTTAACCATGCTCATAGAAAGCACACCAAAAGGAGCCGAGTTATTTAATGCCACAACCAAGGTGTCCCAACTATCAGGAAGAGTACCAAGTAATAAGCATGACTGCAATTCATCACCAAGATCAATCTCAAGATTTGTCAATTGATTTACAACATCTTGAAATTCACTCAAGTGTTCCGCCATGTTACTCCCCTCCTTGTATCTCAAATTCACAAGTCGCTTAACTAGAAGGGCTTTATTTTGTGGAGTTTTTCTCTCATAAAGATCTTGTAATTTCTTCCACAAAGTGTCTGCCCTCGTTTCTTGAGCAACATGATGAAAAACACTATCATCAATCCATTGTCGGATAAACCCAACTGTTTTCCGATTCATTCTCTCCCATTCTTTGTCTTCCTTATCTCCTTTGGCTTCATTACCCTCAATAGGATCAAATAAATCTTTGCAATATAACACATCTTCCATCCGAGGCTTCCAAATAGAATAATTCGAGGCATTTAACTTAAACATGGTGCTGCTGGTTTCTTCCATTTAACACTAAAATTCAATCGTGCTCTGATACCACTTGTTGGGGAGAACCCGAGTACAACAATTCACCACGGCCAAACTCAATCCAAGATCAATTTCTCCCCCGAAGCTAAATCAATTAAAATTTTCTTAACCCCCAACAACAACCGGCAATATATAGCCTCACAAAATGCAAATATAACGCCGAAATGATAAGTAGACAAAGCAAATAACGACACCAAAGATTTAACGTGGAAAACCCGATGCGGAAAAAACCACGGACCGCCCAAAAACATCCACTAACCACCAAGAATAGCAGGATACACAAAGTACTCTTCTCTAGTCACACACTAGAGTCTCAACATCAACATTACAATCATCTTCTTCTCACCACATAGGTAGACAAACAAGTTTGGAGCAAGAAAACCTTAACCGCAACTGGAGAATTTGGAGACGATTCTCGACGAACAAAAACCATCAACTCGTAGCCCTCGGTCTCACGAACAACATACTGAAATTTGATCCGATTCCAACAATATTTGGCCTTCGAATCAAAGCCGCAAAGTTGCAGCACTCTTCCTCTCTTCTCTTTCTCCTTTGCTGCAGTTTTCTTTTCTGGTTTTTCTCTCTCCTCTTTTTGGACGCACACAGCGCACGACCCCAACTTCCACTTCTTTTGTTCTTTTCTTTTCTTTTTTTTTTATTTATTTAATGCTGGCTGGGCCCCACATGAAGGTGGACCCAGCCAACACGGCCTACCAGTTTCACTTGGACGGTCCGAAGCTTTCTCGTTTGAACGGCTGCTCGAGGCGGACGAGGATGAATGATCTCCCGCGTCACAAGTCGGTCCATGAGATTTTACCTACTTATTTACCTTTAAAAGGGGCGGAAAAAGAAATAAGAGGCGACTTTGACCAACCCGGTTGCGCTTGGACAGCTCGAGGCCGAAGCGACCCGAGTTTTCCCCGACCCTTTCAGGCTCCGATGACCGCTCCGGCCGAATCAACTCATACCAAAACAAAGAGGCGTAAGAAAAAGTGACTTTGGCCGACCTTCCTTGCTAGAGCGGTGCGAGGCAGCCGGAGGTGGCGGCTTCTCCTTCTGAGACTTCTTCTTCGACATCTGACTTATTATCCCTTTGTTCTTTTTGTCGGATTCCATTGCAGCACCTCGAGAGGCCTAGCGACCCTTGATGCTGTCGAGCTATTGCTGGCGATGTATGAAGTCGAGTGCGCTCTGGCGGCAAAGCAATTTATAAAGCCCTGCATGGAGAGATATCCTCGTGAGAAAAGACAGGCATTTTGCAGAAAATAATGTGTTCGCTATAATATTCGTGTGTAAATTGCTTTTCGTGCGTTTGTACGATGGAGTATACGCCTCGAAGGCGTAGAGAGAGATTCCCATGTTGCGTATATTCGATTGGATATATGCGACGATAAATATACTGTAGTGAATATTTCTGAGGATATTAGCCATATCTCGATCATATATGTTTAGTGAGCGCGAACTCGTGATATTATTTTCTATTCTTCCTAATCCTTATGTGTCTCAGCTATGGCTTGTCACGTAAATTTGCGAAGGTTAAACGAAAAACCAATGAAGATTTTTCATGTAGGCTATTCTTTGTCGGGGTGGTGTTATTTTTCACCAATTTCAGAGCAATTTCTCCTCTTTTAAATTTTTCACACTAATCCTTATGTGTATCAACTGTTAGACTGCATCTTAATAAAAACTGACGATTCTAATTTATCAGTCAAAAACAAATACGTGCATAATTAGGAATAATGTTGTAAAATGTAAATGATCAACATACCTCTAGTCATTAATGAAAATTTTCAAATGCAGAAAATCCCAAAGATGGATGTGCGGAGTGTGATCAATATGCAAATATGGAAATACCATATCTCTGTGTTTCATTATTTTAAATGTGATCCAATTTTGTGTTTCATAATTAATTCCAATTTATTACCTAATTTACGTCAGTAACGTAAGAAATGGAATAAAAATGTTTTCAAACCCTATCGCTACAAAAAATACATCGTTGCGTTTGAGGGGTATTCATTGGTAAAACATGACATACATATTTAGTATTTCCATATTCGCATATTGATCACGCTCTGCATATCCATTCAACGTTTTGGGATTTTCCACATTTATAGATTTTCATCAATGGCTAGAGATATGTCAATTCTTTATGTTTCGGCAAAATGTTTCTGATTATGCACGCATTTATTTGTGAATAATAAATCGAGAATGTTAGTTTTAATTTAGATTTAGTCTAACATTGGTAAGCTATCTAAAATTAGTAATTTGCATTATAAACATTTAGAAGATTTTAGCAAAATTCTAAGATATAAGAATCTCGAGTAAAAATCATGATTTAGAAGAAAATGGATGCTGATTTTTCGAGTGCACGCAATGATTCCTATACATAAGAATATACGGTTTTTTTTTTTTTTGAATTAGTATAAAGATACATGCAGATACAAAGCACGAATCCCAATAATAAGTACACCTCACAAGGGATGTTTCGATTTCCAATATATTGATTACCCGAACCTATACTTCCACTTTTGTTTCGTCCGTAATGAGTTTTTTTTTTTTTTTTTGGTGGTTTACTATGAGATAACACTCGAGGAAAAGTGGGAATGAGGAAACCCCAAAGTAAAGGGAGGAGGCTCATTGGGTAACTCGAGGGGATGAACTTGACACGCAAAATTCAATTGTTTGTAACATCCAGCAAAGGATGCATTGGCTATGCAAGTATACATAAGTAAATGTAAAAATACTGTGTTGATTTGAGAATAAAGGGTTTCGGTTTTTGAGCATGCCTTCACCAAACAATTGGCAAATAATATCTTCTTGCACTAGCCATCTTTGGTCAAATGCGAGGTTATAGGAAGGAAAGAGCCTGATCGACCGAAGGAAATCTTTGGAGGATTCATAGAGCCCAACACCTCCAAGAAAAGGGAACCCAACCCTTGAAAACACGGCGAAACTAGGCCATAAATCGCTCGACCATCTCGCACCGTTTTGACGTGACGCTACTTTTCCCCCTCGATTTGGGTCTCGGCACGTGCACGTTCTAAAGAAAACACGGCCATTAGCAATGGCCTATAATTTCTTTTTAGATTAATACCATGAAAAATTCCAAATAAATATATAAATGACAAATTTATCATTTATTAATTTCCATTAAATTTCACTGTTAAATTGCTAAATTTTGTGACATCTGGTAATTGACAAGCATATCAACTTATGATTTTACCATCCGTTTATTTAAGAAGTATTTATACTCTCCGGAGCTTTTGTCTCGTGTCTGACACTTCAACACATGTTTGGTACGCTCCGACATATTGTGACACTCTCCAAAACGCAATCAACAATTATCAAAAAATCTTACAGATAATTAACTCTTCCCAACACGCTCCAATACATGAGTATAGAATTTCAACATGTGATTTCGACATGCACAAGGTCAATTTAAAATTTTCACAATACTTAAGGGGTGAAAATGTAAATATATGAAAAAAAAAAAAAAAGATAAGGAGTAGGCTAGCATCGCTATCGCTACCGCTGCCTTCATTGAAGGGGACCGGCGACCTTGCCGGCCTTAGGTAGCGAAGAGGGGCTAGTGTTGGCCATCATCGGCCAGGGGAGGGCCCGCAAAGCTCACCTAGATCTAGGCAACGCTACACCCTTGCTCGGGCCTAGCAAGGGTCGCTAGCCCTCACCTAGGGCCGACAAGGCCTCGCCTAGGTATGGGGAGGCTTGTTGGTGACGAGCGAAGGTTGGTGTTGCCGAAATCTGGGCAAGCTTTGCCTAGGCCTTACCTAGGCTGAAGAGGGCCACCCACCCCCCCCCCCCCTCCCACTCTTGCTGCGGGCCACCCCCCACCATTGCTTAAGGTTGGCGTCATCACCAGCCCCCTCCAATGGTGGCAATGGCAGTGGTAGTGGTAGCGGCCATAGCCAGCCCAGCTAGGCAACCAACCCTGTCATTTGTTTTTCCTTTTTCCATTTTTTTAGAATTATTTTAGCTTTTTTAAAAGTTTTTTTTACTATTCTTTAAATAAGATTTAAAGAAAAAAAGATATAAAAAAAATACCACCTATGATAAATAAATTAATTTAAAAATACTACTTCAGGATTTTTCATTAAACAAATTGACATTGTTAATGTAATAACTCAATTATACCAATTTAATAAGTTTTAAGACTTAATTACACTTTCGGGACACATTTTAGAACTTGTAGTGCACATATCCTTAAAATTAATAGTGAAACATGGACTACTTTTTTTTTTCTTCCAAAGTTTAAGGACTATTGCAATGGGATATAGTTGAATTCGTCAAATTAAAACCATGAATGATATTAAGAAATTTTAGATTAATGTTTTTAGTGTAAATGAATTATATGCTCTTTTTGTTATTTATTTATTTATTTATGCATTAATATATAACGTGTCAAAACATATCGAAATTCTCCATCTTTTGAGAAATAACGTGTCGGTATGTTGTGCCACATGTCACATATTCATGTCGATGCTATATAACCATTTGTTATGGATGTACTAATTTGTATTTTTTCATTATCACAAACAATATCGATTTGAGGTAAATTTATTACACATATACCAATTTATTATTTTTCACGTTCAAAAAATTAGTTTCTAATAAATTTATGATAGGTGTATCGGTTTAAGATTTTTTGTGGTATTAACTCTTTTCTTTTTTCCCGATAGGTGATTATTTACATAGAGAAGGCGCGATATTGGCCGCGTCAATATTTAACTTCACGGGCTCCTAAGAACATGACGATGATGATGAATCTTGGTCTCACTCGGGCCCAACAAGGTCAAGGGAAAGCCCAATCTCGCTTCATCGCCATAGAAGAAGACCTCGATTCTCTTCCTCCTCATCTTGCAGATCGCTTGGTTCGCCCATGTCGGCCTTCCCAAATTCTCCCACGAGGCGATTCCTGGTAGCAAACCCTGCTCCGCATCATCACTAGGTTCTTCGTTCACGTGAAGAAGCTGCTCTCGTCGAACTAAGCAAAGAACCCATAGAGAGAGAGAGAAAGAGAGAAAGAGAGAGAGAGAGATGGCGTTCAGGGGGAAGGAGATGATGAAGAAGGTGCTGAAGCGGGTGGGCGAGAACAACCTGGCGCCCGGCGTCAAGGAGACCCTGGAGAAGTGCATCCCCAAGTCCAAAGTCATCATGGGTCGCGCCCACCGCGGCATCTTCGCCGGCCGCCACATCCGCTTCGGCAACCAGGTCAGCGAGGACGGCGGCAACAAGTACGTAGTAATCTCCACCCCTCCTCCGCGGCTCGTTCTTTTGTTTCGAGTCAATCTGCTATTTTTCCCGAAATGGGGTTGCTCGGAATCGGGTCTGGTTTGTGTGTTGTGGCGGCGGACGCTTGTTGGTGCAGATTCGACCGGGGGTTTTGCATCGGCCGAGCTTTGCTGGGTCGTTAAATTTAGCTCGCGATGTGATTGCGTTAAGGTTAATTTGGCTCGCGTTTCGTTTTGGGCTGTGGAGTGAGTCGTGTTATTTTCCAACCACGACGTGTTATTTGAAAGTCGCTTGAGCGTCGCAATGGTTCCATCTTCTGTAGTTTGAGATGAATTGCTATGCGGTCGCATCCGTTGCAGTGTTAAATCGCAGGCATTTCGTTGGACAGGATTTTGAATGTGAGAAAAAATGTTTCCTTTCCTTTCAATGTGGGTGGAAAGATCTGACATGACCGGTATTAATCTCATAGCTGGGTCTGGTGTAGCTCATGTTTGATTCCGGGCTTCTAACGAGAGATCTGATATGAACAATGTTAAAGATCCAAGTTTGTGGCTCCGATCTTTCGATTTTTGTTTGCTCTTTCTGCCTAAGCATTTGAATTATCGACAATCTTAGTTGTTGTTTGTTGAATTGCTCTTGCTGTTGTCATTTCTGCATGTAATGGGTGAACACCATGAGCTCACTCTTTGAAGGTGAAGGAGATGTCATTAGATTACACCGTCGCAGAAATCCTTTGGGCTCTGTCTACCTTCATTTTTCCTTGTCAAATTCTTGTTAGATCAGTTCTTGGTAACAGCTGGCTCTCGCAGATTTCCTGATTGGTTTCTGCTAATTAGTAGTCTCTCTTTTTGGCCAAAGAAAAGATTAGCAGTTGGCTGACATGTTAATTGCTTCTCAATGTGGAATCGTTAAGGTCTTTTTCCTTTTTTGCTTGAGGTACTTTTGTGACCTTTTTATTGTCCATGATAGCTCAGTCTGAAGATAGCAGGACATTGCATTTGTTTATCTCCACAATGGCTGTTTTCTCTGCTCATTATCAGTGAAGGGCTTGCGCCCTCAGAGATTTAGTTTGTTTAATCCACATCAACCTTAGATTGGGCACCACAATCCCATCTATATGGGGTTAATATGTACTACACTTTGCCACTCCACTCAAGAAAAATCCATAAACATTATCAGATATTTCGTGTAAACAATGTTCGGTTGCTCCAACCAAATCCGTGATGATGACAGGGGGTGATGACTAGCATGAATATAAGAAGTTGTTGGTCCAGGACTCTCTTGTTTTTCTTTTCCCTTTGAGGATGTAGATTTTAACATACTATCAAGTGTTACCCATTGAAAATTTGGTAATGATTGACTGATCCTGTTGATTCCTGCTAGTAAAAGAACTGGTAGACTTGGATTTTGTAAGTCTCAAATATAGTGATCTCTGTTGAGTTGAATTGAAGTGAAAAATATCGAATTTTCTGATAAGAGCTTCTCTGTGACGGTTGTTCCAGGTCAAGGAGGAGCTGGAAGCCAAATGTGCAGGAGAAGCGTCTGTTCAGTTACATTCTCGACCGCCATATTCGTGTCAAAGTGACGACCCATGCTCTCCGTTGCATCGATAAGGCAGGTGGTATCGATGAGTATCTGCTGAAGACACCTTATCACAAGATGGACACAGAAATGGGTCTGTATTGGAAATCGAAGATTGAGAAGCTTTATGAAGAGCTCGGGAAAATGGAGGTGGTTTTCTTTTCTCCTGAGGACGAAACCAAGTTCGAGCAAGGTTTTAAACAGCTGAAGCTTGAAGAGAGGGCGGCCCGTAGAGACTTCAGAAGGCAGATGTACGGTACATCGGGCAAAGAGAAGCTGGCTGGGGAAGGTCAAGCAAGCGATCAAGCAACTCAAGAGGAGTTGCCGAGGATTGGCGACGGACACTGGCACGCGGATGATCACGATCAAGCACACAACCAGCAGTTGGTTGCTTACTCTTAATTTTGTTCGCAGTTGAACAATTGTAAGATTTTTGCTAGTCGTTGCGCCGGTTGGAGTTCTTTTTGTCACTGATAATAAGATTTGAACTTGGAGGATGGTAGTATACCCATAAGGCATTAGGGTTGGAGCCTTTTGTGCATTAGTGGTATTATTTGTATGATCTTTGCGCAATAGTTTGCCAAATGGATCACAGCAAAATTTACTGCGCACTCCTTGGGATAATTATATTTGTGCCCCCTGGTTTTTTGCAGCAGCGGCAATTTGCTCCCTAAAAATCTCAATTTTTGCAATATCCACCCTGACGTTTCGAAATCTATTTCAATGTACCCATGGATGTTGGCACGTGTTTCCTTTGGAATTAATTACATTAGTTCCCAATCGCCTCTTGATGAATCGAAATTTTTCTCAAATCTTTTGAAGTCTATTGCAATATTTCTCTCGCAGTAATTGTGATATATATAAAGATCAATCAGAACTACAAAAAAAATTGATTAACAACTTGAGCTTAGAAATGGGCTATTGGTCACCACTGGTGTGATCTTTTCTTCCGTCTAAGCAAGAAGGTGCAGAAGAAGAAGAGTAGGAATGGAGACAATGAAGAAATGAGGAGGTTTCCTGGTGTAAGGGAGCCAGCAAATATTAACACAGGCAAGATGGTCGGTTTCTCAATGTCAATGCTGCCATTGCCGTTAGTGGAAGCTGAGGTTGTCACAGCTGAGATTAGAAACCGAAGTTCAGACAAAAGTGAGGAAGGGTCGGTGTGCACTCAGGGGACGCTCGGCATTGTTATCGGTTGAAGTGCTCGTGCAGTCGTTGTCTCGCTTTCTCTTTCTAATCGCTGCTCAGATTGCGTTCTTCATTGCGCCAGAACCTACTCGCCTTTCCATGCCCTGATACATCATCTGTCTCCTAATTATACTCGAGGCTAATGCATTGATTCTCATAATCTCGAGTGATACAGACAGATTTATTGTATGGGTAAGGCTAGAGTACTTTGTTGGTACGTTCCACAATTCCCAGATTGTTTTCCAGCCTTGTGTCCTTGTACGGGTGCTGGAGGATATGTCATGCGTGGTCAGGACTGGAGAAAATCGCGGGTCTCAAGCACTTGAATCAAACTTCGAACCCATCAAAGCCCGAGACACCTCCTTGTCCAATCAATCGAATTGAACTGATCGAAACAATCAGATCATCGCACCTTGTCTTTGAACCATTAGCTTGGAAGGTCAAAGATGATCGGCAAATTTAATCAATGATTCGAATCAGAGTGTATTTCTGCGCCGGTGTTTTAGTGCAACTAGTTATTGAAGAACTAAAAGGGAAGCGCAACCAGGACTTGATCGTAACGACACGTTGCAGAGTGCATGTTCTGGTACAGCATGAGGAAGTCAAAAGAGGGAGGTGCTCTCTCTTTCTGTGTGTCGTCAAGCTTTGTAAATTGTAGGAACTCAACCAACACCGTCCATGTCCTCTGCTGCGGCCTCATCGTCCTCTGCATCGAGCAACGTTTCCATCTCTAAAAATATGCAGGGGGCGACAATCTTGACAAGGCTCGTACAAAGCTTTGTGATTCTCTGTTGCCCGGTGGAAGGGCTTTGATTTGAATGAGACCATCGCATCGCACCTATGAACGAGTTGGTCAAGCAGGAGTGGCGAGACATAGTCGAGGTTGCACGACCTCAAGCTAGCCACCTCAAGCTAGCCACCATGACACAGCGGCAAGTCAGATCTCAAGACCCAAGAACCACTGGAGAAAATTAGTGCATTAAGAAACTGCTAGTGTCATTGGAGCACTTTCGAACATTATTTATATGAATTAGCGAATATGAATCCTTGTATATCTTGAGTAATCTAATTTTTTGGGGCATTATAGAAGTTGGCATTACGGCAGATTGCATTCCAAGAAAAATATGTAGGAGATTTCTGTTCCATCTTGTCATGTCCTGCCTCATAGACTGTACAAAGCAACCCAGTCATTCCACCCTGGGAAAACAAGAGACTCAAATGATTAATCACGTTGGTCACGTTTACTCCGAGAAAAGCCTAATCACTTCGCCAACTCTTTCGTTATCAGATAGCGGAAACTAAAATTGTGCGGAATCCACTCGATGGTCTTGCGCAATTTGGTGAGCTGACACCTCTTGAAGGTCTTCCTATAGGACTCGGGCAAACACAGCTGAATCATTTCCACAACTCCAGCTGGGCTCAGCCCTGAATCCTTCACGAATGACTCCACGACCTTTGGTAAGAGGATCTTCTGGTCCTTGCGAACACCGAAAGTCGCGCGTATGTACTCTTCCTTCGCAGTTTCCAACTCTTGAAACACTCTTTTGGGATTGTATAATCGGACCTATGAAATTTCAAAAAGAAAGAAAGAACGAGGATGGTCAAGTGTGTTAAATACCCTGAATGATTCAGATATGATATTTACGAACAGACAAGAATCTGCAATCCAGGTGAGCATCCAAAAATGAATTTTAGACAATGGCAAGAGAGATAAGTACTGCAGGGTCGGAGTGACTTCCACAGCAGAGCGCAAAGTGCAAGAGGGGTTCGGATTGCTTGACTGCATAGGCTTGCCTTGGGTCGCCACTTTTGAACTTGGACCTCGTAGACAGTAATAAGCGGAGCCACTGCATGAAACGCAAACTTGTATCAGATCCACGACAGATGTTAACATTCAAGAATCCTCCTTTACTGCAGAACCACGAAAAGACCATAGAGCTCGATATTGTCGATTGACTAAAGACTAATCTAAGTATAGACAGTGGAAACAATATGTTTTGACCTTGCACGACAGAAAATAAATTCTCTCATCACCTAAACCGAAAGACTAGTTTCACCATTCACTCTATTATGCTAAAATAAACGAAAAGTCCTAGATTTACCTGTCCAGGTCGAGCCAACCGGCATCCGAGGATTGAGCTCTGTATCGTGCCAGCGCTGATGGTGTGCCCACCAACATTGTAGGCTGCCTGCATTTGGACAAGCTTTTGTAAATTCCACAACATGAATTTTTCAATCTTTTGTTTCGTAAAGACAGAGTCTAAAGACCGAATGGAGGACCTTCAATAGTAGCAACATTCTCTTTAAGTTGTTCTGGGGGATTCCATAAGCCAGAAAAGCCTGTTTCAGAAACAAAAAGCTACTTACAAAACACGAATCATACAGGACAAACAAAAGCTGGAAGTAACAGTTGTACCAATGAGAACTTACATGCATCACCAATGCATTGTGGATATTGATCCAGAATGCTAGCTTCTCCTCATGCTTTAACTTCCTTGGATCTACTTCTTCTAAGCGAGAGATAAGCGACCTGTTGAAGTATTTGGCTCAGCAATGACACAAGATCAGAACAGGACCAAAAGCTTTCATCACAATTTTTTTGCTGTCATCAAATCTAAGGGGCAAAGTAGTTAACTTTCTGAGACAGAACCAAAGGCTTTCATCACAATTTTGTTGCAGGCATCGAATCTACAGGCAAAGTAGTTAACTTTCTCCACATTTCAGTACGGTTAATAAGTACTATTGAACTTATTCTAGGATGTGTTTTGCAGGACAAAAGATATGCCAAATTTCAATTGGTTTTTTAGAGTATTGATTGGCAGTGAACAGTCCGCTCGCAAAATGAAACCCATATGCCAAGAAGCTGACCTAAAATTCTGCAAAGAGTCTTGGATGTCACCCAATTTCTGGCTATCCCGATGCAGCCATCCCACTTCGACCATGGTGCTATACGGTCCGCTAAAATCCTTGAGTCCATCCACGTGGAAAGGATTATCTAAGCACACATCGAAGGAAGAGCTGTTTCCAAACCCGGGACTCCATGCATCCAACTGATCTCGTGGAGAAAAAGCGCTGGCCAATGACAAAGATGAGCTAGGAGACGAGAGGCCATTATGCATCAGGGGCGAGTCTGCGAGTTTGCAATAAATGCCTGAGATGCACCTGACCATGTCCTCAGAGAGCTTGTTCGGTGTTTCTGGAACATGGTCGGAAATCCTGGCACCGAGATGTTCCGCCAAACTAATTATCCTGAGGGGAGTTTTCTGAGCATACTGCGGAGAAGATTATAGAAGTCAGAATTTAGACATTGTTTTGCAGCAAAAGCATTTCAAGTACAGTGGTCTTCTAGCAAAACGAAAAGGTAAAGTTGGTCTAAAAGGAGCTTAATCAACTGTACAGAAACAGAGATGCTTTGAAACTTGCCTCCATCATTGACACTGGTTGAGACTGACAGGGACGCAGAGCTTTAGCTGCGGACTCCACCGGAGAAGAAGTTTGAGCTGACCGTTCTAAGAGCGAGGAGCAGCAACGATGGATGGAATCAAATGTTTTCTCTTCACCATCCTTTGACGGCCTAGTGATCAACTTGCAACTGGATTGGACTGCCACGTTCTTCCCTCGCAGTGCCACGGTGTTATGCCTAGGAAGTTCTAGGAAACTCCCTCTTGGGGTATCTAGTGGTGTTTCTATCCTTTTCTCCTTGTTAGAGGGCGGCAAGGGCGGGGTTTGTTGATCAAAAGCCTTTCGGTACAAGGAGAGGAGGTATTGTTCCAAGTACATCACTTCATACTCTAGAATCGCGATTTCCTTGATCAATTCCGCCACCGGCTGGACCCCAAACAAAAACCAAACATCAGATAAATTTGCCCAGAAAACCAAACACGCTCAACAAGGTCAAGATTTGTCAAACCAAATCTGCAAAGGTAGTCTTGCGTAATGATTATCACTACTGTAGGCAAAAAGAATTAATGGATAACAAATCTCACATAAATTTGAAGTATTCTGAGAAAAGTTGGTGCTCTACTCATATTGGATTCTAAACAGAGTCAGCCATTAAATATCCACCATCTGGTGACGTTCAAAAAAAGAACCAGAACTAGTTACCCTGGGCATCGAGGTGTGACTTGTATCGCCGTAGGAGGACGAACTCTTCAAACCCAGTGCCTTCTCCAGAGCGTGGCGCTCCTTGAGCTGGTCCTTTAGTCTTTTCTCAAGCTGCAAAATCTGCATAAAAGACAGTGAAGGAGTAGTAAGTGACAAGAGAACGTAATGTCACTGCTCGAGCGGCCACAGCAACACGATTTCCAGTTCAGACCTCTCGCTTTAGAGAACCATGGACTTTAATGCCGGTGGTGGAAGTCTTCGCCTTGCTTTCGATTGTGTCTGTCATGTAACCCACGTCCTGGTACAGAGAGTTTCAAATTACAAGGGCTAATAAATCGTCCATATCTTCGCAAATATAGCACCCACACTCTTGGCGATCGAAGGAGAGTTATAGAATGATTGTTCGGCAGGACATAGACACGGTAAGAAACTACTTCAATCCCAAAAAGAGAGAACGGGAAGGAAAAAGCTTCAATATACCCAAAAAAAAAAAAAAAAGGACCCCCACTGGAAAGAGAAAATCTGCAGGAGGAACATCTTACCAGCTTTACACGGTGTGAATCTTCAGCTACACTACTTTCTTCCACCTCTCTTTTCTTGCCAGGAAAGCTGTCATTCCAGAGCATCAAAAGCACAGAGAATTAGTTCTCGTAGACTGAAGAAAGCTAAAACAGAAAGCTGAGACATTGCTAAACATGCCAACGCCAATCAAAAGAAACCTTAAATCTTCTTCTTCAAGGTACGTGTTTTATCATCATTCTTGATTTCACCATCTTCGGATGGTACAGAGCACTTTGACAAGATCAAACTTCTCTTTTATTTATGAAACTATCTCGGAAGATAATTCATTAAATGAAACCCATCGACCAACGTAAGAAAAACCAGCAAGGGAATTGTCCAACGGGCTACAAATTGGGGATAAAAACAAAACAAAACAAAAATGAATGGTTACCTCTTCGAACGCTTGTGTGTCGGAGTCATCTTCAGCACCAAAGTTTAAATTCTACAGCAGTCCAAATTCTCTCAAGTCCCAACTGAGAGAAATCATCCTTAAAATAAGATTTGCTTCACTAAAGCCCGCTCAAAAAGCCATCTTCAAAGAAAAAAGAAGGGGTGAAAAACAGAGGATGCAGAAGCAGAGAAGTGAGAGAAGAAAAAAACAACACAGCCCACTTACAAAGCACAGACAGTCAATGCAAGAGGGGACAGAGATGGGGCCTTAGCGAGAGCGGAACCATAGCAACGTATCCAAAGATTACTCAAACGCTGTCTGAGCACATTCGTTAGACTCCAAAACAGTCAGTTGTCTTCTTGTCTTGTAAAAACACCAAAGCTTCCCAGAGGAACCCACAAAAATGATCAACGCAAGCAAGAACCCGAAGAAGAAGAAGAAGAAGAAGAAGAGTCCCTTTTCAGCTAACAGAGCTTCAGCTCTGTCTAATGTGTAAAATATTGGCTCTTACAACTAACATAGAAAATATATAGAAGAGCTTTGTGGGTATTGACTGGTGATCCCTGTCTTTTAAAAAGCGAGCTCCTGTTTCATTAAACAAAAAATGAAATTAAAAAGGGAAGAAGTCAGTGTCAGAATGGCTTATGGCATCAAACTGAGCAGCTCAGTTCGGGTCCAAGTCTGCATATTGCGAAAGGACAGTTAGTGTTTCCACTTTCGTAGAGTCAAGCTAGCAGCAGGCCTATCACGGTCGATGTGTCCACAAACGGACAAATTTAACCCAACCTTAGAAATAAAGCAAGACATACCATCAGGCCATGTTGATGTCAGCCTTGACAGGGAGACCCATTTAGTTTTACTCTCTTCATTTGTCTGATAAGAATAACAATGTTCGCCAACGGAATCTGGATAAATTTAGTCCACATATCGATCACCTAATTCTCTCTAAAATTACCTTTTTGGCGCTCATGATAGACGAAATACAGATCTCAATGATTTCGTGAAACAATGATATCAAGTATCAATGTGCAAAGCTTTTCCCGTATCATATGTGCTGTGACATAATATATGTTCTGCTTCACATTTGGTAACTTAAATATTTGAGACAACCAATCGCATATTTTAAAGATCTCCATTATCCAATCAACCTGCATGAAAAGGAGTGTGCTGAGGTATTTAAGCACGTCCCTCCGTCATATTTTATGAGCCATGAACGGTCAACTGCCGAACAGCACCAATCAACATCTTAATAACACAAACCAGCTTGGAAATTCCTTAGCTTTGTTTGGATTCAAATGGGAGTTGGTCACCTTCCCTATAAACTTTGTGTTGTTGTCTTGTGTATAAATATATATATATATATATATATATATATATATATATATATCTGGTTACATGGTCTGTCTTCTTTCTTCTTCTTCTTCTTCTTCTTCTTGTTTTTTTCCTTTAAATTAAAAACCAATATATTGGGGCCCTTTTGTTCTTTGCAAAGCATGTGATGGTGGATTTCTGTCATCACCGGAGACTCAAAGCAAGCAATCGTTGTGTAATAATAGATGGGAAACGGCCACCAAATCATATATGCCAAATTATCATTAGGTTTAAAAGACCATGATCATTTTACTCTTTTCCTACCTCTGTATCATATAGAACTCCTTTTGCTTTTTCTCAGATTAAGTATGAATGCCCCATGATTGAGAAAGACATGCTCAGGAAAATTTTGAAAAGGTAGTCCAGTCCAAGAATTACTCAAAGGGCAACGAAACAAAGTGACCAAGAGAGGAAGAAATGCTCAGAAAAACAGAGCTGAGCATCGAACGGTAAACCTCACCCTTGAATCGCATCATGAGTGCAGAGAAAAATGAATGAGAAAATGCATGCATGCGCCTCAAAAGGAACGAAAGCCTGGGACGCTTGGAAAGGGTACGAGCTTTCCTTTTGTGCGGTTTCGTTCGTCTAATCTTCCACTTTAACTCTCTTCGCACAGAGATCACAAGGCGACACCGAAACGAGACAAGGGCACATTGTCCTCAAGCGCCGAACGACTAACGTTTGTCCCAGAATCAACCCCAATTGAAATTAAAAATAAAACCAAAAGGTAAATTGCCCTTTCCCACGATCGACGAGGAAGGAAAAGAGCGTCGATGGCTCGTAGAAGCTGCCTTGTCAGGTCTCTCTTTTGTCGCCATTATCAGCATCTTCTGCAACCAAAGAAAAAAAGGAAAAAATGACACCTTCTATTGCAGTAGATGGCCAGAGAGAGAGAGAGAGAGAGAGAGATTGGAAATTTGTTTAATGGAATCTTTCTGGAGGGTAATTGTTTAGTGGGAACCTTTTTATGTTGAGATTGCGGGGAAACTTTTCTTTCTTGGATACAGGACCACTGCAGCAGCCTCTAAATCTTATTTCATTTTCGTTCTTTTTTTCTTGATTTTTTGACCGATGAACGCGGTTAACAAATATACGAACTTTCAATTACACGACTCACCTCAAAAGAATGAGAAAGATTGCTCAGCAGGACAACCCTTCAGCATTGTTGTAGAAGATTTCTGCTCGTGATAAACTCATAAAATGTTCAACATAAGACATAACTACTTGAACCCTCAAGAAAGCTAGGTCTTTATTATCGAATTTGTCAATTTAAAAAAAAAAAAGTGCCTGATATGTTCAAATTGTAAGCCTGCCATAATAACATTAACAAAGCGGTTGAGGTCCATTTTGAGCGATTTACTTTGCTCACTGCTACTGCAGATGGTGTTTTCTAATGTGGCCATCACCGTAGGCGGTGGTTTTCTGATTGCCTGACTTCCTCAGGACCAGGTCATGCAAAAGAAACTTTTCGTGAATTTCTCTGATCTTGCAAGAATTATCCCTTCTCTTTATTGAAGATGCCGAATTAAGCAGTGACATGAAACTAAGTAATGCCAAAGTAATCGCCTTCATCGTGCATCTAACTAAACTGGAAAGTCAAATCTTGCATAGTGTTTTGTCCAAATTATTTGAACCATCATGTGGCGATCAGATTCTCTTCAAGTCCAGGAGACAGTGCCAACAGTATCATTTCGAAAATCTCCTCAACCCAGGAGCAGAAGTCGCCAGTCCCAATGATTAAACAATTCAACACCTTCCAATGTCATCCTAAGCAGAGAGGCAATCTTCTCGATGCATCGACCCAGAAGACACCAAATAAGTACTTTTTAAATACTGCTTACTTAATTCAAGGATCGATTTTTAAAATGAATGTGACAGACATGCTTCATAGATCCATGAAAAGGGCGAGCTTCATTGAATGATATTCTTTAGCAATGATTCTCATTAAATGAAAATGCTCATCACGAAGGCCTAGTATACACGGAGTACCACACAATTAAAAATACTTATCCAACTGCAACAATTTTTCTAGAGACAACCCTCGTTTAGGTACCCATTTCTTTGTCTCATTCAAATCTGGGGAGTGTTGACTTAATTTTTGAATATTCAGAGTTTCCTTCATTTAGCTAAAAAGAAAAAAGAAGAAACTAATGTCTAGGGTTCCTTTTTCTACGAAGGGTGCCACAGATTTGAAGGGTTTCTGACGTGTTTATGATCTCCACGATGTTGTTAGGTGATGAAGTAAGACTTTCTGTTGCTTTTTCCTTCCTTAACTTAGTTATAATATATGGAAAAAATCTTCTGTTGGGATCCTCTGATCAGTTGTTAAAAACACGTTTTTCAAGAGATTGAAGAAAAACAAATTTCCAACAGAACATGATAAAAGAAGGCAAATTGCACAAGTGATTAAGTTACATGGAACTTATTAGAAGGGATTTCTCGCCATTAGTTACTTGAGGAATTGAGATGTGCTTCTCAGTTTCGATGTGGTTCTAGTGAATCCTAGAAATTCATGAAGCCAATGAAGGAAAGACCCTTCTCAAAATGGGCTACATCTCTTTTTGTTTATTAGCAACATGAAAAGCTTGCACAAAGGGTGAAATAAAGGGGTAAAAAGGAGTAGTATTTCTTTACCCCCATTTCTCCAAAATTTATTATGTTGATTTGTGGATAGAATATAAATCGTAGAGGTCACCCCAATCAATTTATCCCACCTTTTGAAGGAACTTATCTAAACTATCCCAACCCAAACTCTGATACCTGGTCCCCCTTCTCCTTACATCGCCTCCACCTTTGAGGTTGATGAAACAATCCATAATTCCTTACGAGCTTGATATATGCAAGTGTTGTTAATGCCTAAGGTAATTTCCGCATAGAAGGAACTTAGATGTACAAATTGAAAAGATTCAAAATAGTTGGAATGACCTACATGAACAAGTCCAGAAGATGGGAAGTTTATAATGGCTTGGAGGTACCGAGGCAAATGGTCTACAAGATCTCGATTACCATCATACTCAAAATACCTAATGAGGCACAGTTGAATATAATCGAAATCTGATATCACCAAAAGCCTGATATTAGCAAGAATTTAATATCATCGGAAGTTAGATATAACCAGGGGCTGCTGATATAAGCACAGCAACTACACTGCTTGGGACAACAACCTTTCTCGCGTGCTTTGAGGATAATATCCCGAGATCAGTTCTCCTATTTTTTGACAACTTATGATACGGTATAGGTTCCCATTTTAGAAGAAAGTGATTGATTAATCTCAAAGATTATTTATGCAGAAGATGTCAATTACACATGATATCTTGGTTTATTGACAATCATCCTAAGACAATTTACTTTCCATAGTCGAAACACCCCATTTTTGGAAACCAAAGATTAATTATTTATGCTACCAAATCATTGGGAACTTAGATTAATTGACTTTAATAGCTAAATTGATTTGCTCAACAATTGTCCAACGAATAGCTTGGAGACTGATCCTAGGGAAGATTGTCCGATAGGAAGATTGGATATTAAGGAGTATAAAATGAGATTAACAAAATGCTGAAAAAAAAAAGGATCTAGAGTGCAAATATACAAATACAGAGAAAGTTTTACATTCTTACATTGTTTTTTCGAGCATAGTGAAAATATAATCTCTTGAGAAGTATTGTTAGTATTATAGTTTGTATTTAGGTGTGAGATAGTGAAATCCATCTACATGCTTATATAAGGGGCACACTCTACTATAACTACTCAAAGATTGAAAGTGGAATTTAGTTAGTAGGTTGTTAGTTTGGAACAATGGACGTAAACTTACATCAAGCTAAACTAGTATAAAACTTTGTGTGCAACATTTTCCATCTCTCTGCTTATAGTCATTATTACCTAATAGAAGTGAACTGCCCTAACTGATATAACATGTTCCTGCATCAATTCCTATCTCTTTACCCGATTTACGCTTATATCAAATTTGACATTTATAATTCTACAATATTCAGTCAAGTTTCTAGAAATCACCTATTGACCCCCTTTAGGTGATACTGTTAGCCAACGTCACATAACATATAAAATTAGAAGTCAAAGTGGTCTCAATCACTCAGCCCAAAAAAGGTTGTGATGATTGTGGATGGTGATATGTCAATACCTACTGATTTTAAACGATCTCAATCCTTTTTGAATATATGTTGACCACTTATGGATATATCATAAGTCTCAATTTGATAATGTAATGCCCTTTTTGTATGTATTAATGTAATATAGATAGGACGCGGGCTTTTTCTATTTGATTGACTTGGTCTACCTTTACGAGGAGAGATAACTTCAAAGTCAAGATATTGCGGCTAAGATGACGGCTATAGATGACGGACGACGGAGGTGAAACTTATAGATAGCCTTGAACACCATAGCCCTATTCCATCATTGAGGAGGAAATATAGTTAAAATGGTGACCTAAGACGTGTACGGGTCGGGTCAAGGTAGACCAGCTCCACTTGGCCTTGAGGAATTCTACCTGAGCATCCCCAAGTGCAATATGGAAGCCAAGCTCGAGCCTTGTGAGGAGCCCACATTGTCCCGATTTAGTAAAAGCCATGATCCACATAAAAACTAGGGAAAATAGTAAATAAGAACTTGAAATGCCTTCACTTTTTCAAATAAAAGTTCAAAATGAATCTTATTTTAAATAAGGGCCTGAAGTGCGATAATTATCTCAAATAAAAGTTTGAAGTGGATCTTATTTCAAATAAAAACCTGAAATGATTATGTCTATTTCAAATAAGAGCTTGATTTTCCGGCTAATAAGGGCATTTCCATCATTTACCTACTTTTCCTTTTTATTGGTTTGTCTTCCTTCTTCACTGGTGGCCGGCTAGCCATCGGCTATTCCCAGAGAGATCTGGGTGAGGGTGACCTTCGTTGGATTGCCAACCCTAGACAAAGTCGACCCTCGCCCTTAGGTGTGGTCGCCCTCATTGGCCCTAGGCAGGCCCTCGCTAGCAGCCAGGGAGGGCTTGTAAGCCCTTGCTGATCCTTAGTAGCGGCTGACAAGGGTTGCCAAGCGCTCCTGAGCCCTTACCAATGATTGACAGTCTCAGGCAAGGCCAATTTCTCGCCAGTTTTGGTGAGGGTGGCCTTGCTCGCAGTCGGCAAGCTCTTGCTAACCCTTACTAGTGGTTGACGATGAGAGTTGCCAAGCCCTTGCTAGCCCTTAACAATAGCCGCTAGCCCCTACCCACGGCTATTGGCCCTCGTTGAAAAGAAAAAAAAAAACAAAAAAGAGAAAAAGAAAGGAAAATAATAAAAATAATTTAAAATTAAAATTGTATTCGGAAGAAAACGCTCTTTGAACGGTTGGAATATCTAGCCAAATGACGACTGGTAAGTTAAGTCTTTATTTGAAATAACCATGGTTATCTTAGAGTCTTATTTGACACAAGATCCACTTCGGGCCCTCATTTGAGAAAATGAATGGACTCCAATTCCTTATTTAGAATGTTCCCCAAAAACAATGTGCATTTACCGTAAAAAAGAAGAAGAAGAAATAGACAAAAAAGAGATAAATGGTGTGTTTGTTTCATGAAAAATGAATGATTTACAAAATATTTTTCTTTAAAATGATATCTTGTGTTACATATAAAAATGAACGAATGAAAAATATTTTAATGGTTCAAGAAAATATTTAAACACAAATTATTATCAATAATAAAGTCATTTTTATTTACCAATTATTTCAAGCAATATAAGTAATATTTTTAGGAAAATGTTTCATAAATCATTCATTTTTCAAGAAATGAATAGAGCTAAATAGAGATTATAATTTGTTATGATGATCTAAATATTTGAGAAATCACATCATTGTCCTCGCAGTTCATGGACGTTTTACTTTTAATCTTTATATTTTAGTTCAAATTTTAGCCTTCGTACTATTCTACGGAGACAATATAAGTTGTGGTGTCAAACTTTCCATTCAAAATTTGTCAGAAATTGCTAAGTCAACACCGAGCTATTGACATGTGCCGTGCCTACGTGTCCAAGCTGCTAAAACGGATCAAGAATTAACAAATTAAGTCCTACGCTTTGTTTCATTGACAAAACTAATCCTAATTTTCAATGAAAACTTAATTACTTTCGTTACATTTCCATTCGGAGTATATGGCAAACTACTAATTGGCGGTTCCTACTTTTATAAGTGAACCCAATCTTATTGATAACCCCATAAGATTAATTTCACTATATTAAACAACAACATCCTCACTTCGGTTCAAATCCATATAGACGTATTTAGGACTACTTCTAGAAAAAAGTGAATAACTTTTAAATATTCTAAACACACTTTTCACTCACTATTGATAACCACATTTTAGACCGTTCATGGGAGTAAACCACATGCGAAGAGAATAAAGTTGCATGCATTTAGGCCAAAAGATCTTGTTTCTCATACTATATATATATGAAGTGAACCAAGATGGCTCACTTAACCAACATGAAACAAGTCAGTTCATTTCAATATTTTGCAATCAAGGACAAAACTTTTATGTAATTGCAAATGAGTGCTTAAAGAAAAATTTTCATGTTTTGAATTATGGCGAACAGGGACCTCAATTTTATTGAAACTTTGAAACAAGTTTGACATTCTTGGGCAATAAATTCTAGAACTTAGATGCGAATAAGTCGGCACACTAATCAGGTTCCTTGAACGATCAAAAGTGCATCAATTTCAACAAAACTGATGTCAAAAGAAGATGAGATCATCACCTTCAACTTTCATGTTTTGAAAATTTTCAAATAAGGACACTAACTTCATCAGAATTACAAAAAGCACCTTTAGGTATCCAAGAAATACTTCTAAACCTTGAATGTTAGATAGCTTAGTTAAATTTTTCTTCAATTACTACTTATAAAACCATCATGACTAACTTTAAGGACTTAATAAGTCTCACTAAGAATGTTGACATTAATTAGCTGTACTTAGATTCTCATCAATCAACGGGTATGGGGACTAATATTGTTGCAAAAAGAAATACATGGACTAAATTTGAAAACTTTACAAGGCACACGGACTGAAAATGTACTTTTAGAGGCTTGCAATCGAGATGTGGTTTGCTAGTTGCTAGTGTTGACTCGACAATTTCATCATGTTTTGAATGGATATTTGGTTAAAAGAGCTGAATTGTCAGCGGAGAAAAATATGAGGACTACAATTATAACAAAACCGAATATTAAGGAGCAAAAGTGAAAGCTCCTAATTACATGAGGACCAAAAAAAAATTGTGATTTTCTCTAAAATTACTTTGACAGAGACAGTATGTAGCTGCGGAATCGGGAGAGAAAGGGCAGACTATTCCCAAGACATGAGGACAGGTCAGTTACTGCCAATCAGATCCGGCGAAAAGGGAATCATATCCTTTTCCTTAGTCCCACGTTTTGTTGTCTCTGTCCCCAGTGTGTGGTCCACCGCTCTGGTCATGCAGACCGCCAATTCAATTTGGACAATTCAACGGTATATATTCCAGGCAAAGGAATGAGGTCTTGTCATCAAAAGTGGGGAAAACGAAATAGAAATTCCCAGCTTGCTTAACTCAAAATATTATCTAAATCTTTCAAGTTAGGAAAAATTTAATAATAATGTATTTGCATATATTTTTAACAATTTGTGATAGTAGCAAACTTTGGAAAAATATTGAGAAGGTTAAAATAAAACAAATCCTAATAGACCCTCAGTTTTTTCCCCCTATTTTGTGGTCTCCCAACCTTAAATACATGAGTCACATGGCCTCAAATTTAAGTTGCAACCTCGAATTTCAGATGCATGCCACTAACTGCTAGTGGTCGCAGGGGTTGTGAAGGTGCCCGACAGCTATCTGGTCATTATATCGGTGGTAGTGGCAGTCGATGGTGGTATTGGTGTTTGAAGTTGTGGCTTGGGTATTTGAGTATGGTAGCAAAATTGGCAGCCGAGTCAAGTGGTGGCGTTTGTGTCGACGATTATGGTAGTGGTTTTATTTGTGTTGGCGATTATGGTGGTGTGTGGCGTGGTAGTGATATTGGTCAAGTTCAACGGCATTGAAGGCGAGATGACACTAGTAACAACGATTTTGAGGTGGGTGACAATGTGTACAATCAGTAGCAACTTAGGCTGCGTTTGTTTTTTTTTTTTGTTTTTTTTTTTCTGTTTCTAAACACTTTTTCTGTTTTTTTGTTCCTAGGAACAAAAAATGAACAGAAATGCGTTTGCTTGCGTTTTTGTTCCAAAATTATTTTTTTGTTCCCAGAAACACATCTGGAACAGAAACAAGAAACAAAAAAAAGTTTTTTGTTTCTGGAACAAAATTTAAAAACACTTTCCATTTTCTTCTCTCTTTTTTCTTCTTCTTTTCTTCTTTTTTTTTCTTTCTTTTTTCTTTGAGGCCAGTGACCGGCGACCTCGCCGGGCCATCGCTAGGTCGACGTCGCTTGGTGGTGGCCTGGCGAGGCCAAGCTCGCCCAGCCAAGGCGAGGCCGAGCCTCGCCCAGCTACAGCGATGCTCGGCCTCGCTGGGGGCCAGCGAGCCTCGCCGTGACTGGGCAAGGCCGCCGGCCCTCATCGGCCAGTCACCGGCCATGGCCGAGGCTGGCGACCGGCCAAAAGAAGAAAAAAGGAAAAAACAAAAAGCAAAAAGAAAAATAAAGAAAAATAAAATAGAAAAAATAAAATAAAATAAAAATATTAAAAAATGAAATAAATAAATAAAATTATACAAATTTACTAAATGCGTTTCTGTTCATTTTTTATTTCTTGAACAAATTTACCAAATGAGTTTTTTTGTTCAAAAATTATTCCCCGGAACAGAAACATTTTTTCTATTTATGTTTCCTGAAACAGTTTTTAAACAGAAATGTTACCAAACGCGCTCATAATAACATTAATAAAAAAAAGAGATTTAAGATTGAATGTCAGGTAAAAGTTCAAATACATATCATGCAGTTATCTAGAAATCTATATATTAGATGATTTATACGCATAGTTTGTGGGTCTCAATTATTTAAATAGAATTTTTATTGCGAACATCATAAGTGAAGGAAATTTTCTCTCATGAGGTATCTATCACCTTGGGTAATGTGATAAATTGGTTAGTGAAGTAGTAAGTATTTACAACCATCATGTGATCAATGACGGCGTCTTGTGGAGAAACTTTTCGTCACTGTCAATCATTTTAGAATAATTCATTTAAATAAATGACGACATCTTGTGGAAAATCTTTTTGTCGCTGTCAACCTTTTCAAAATAATTCATTTAAATACAACCATCATATTTACCATGTTGTCCGTCGATGATCAGTTTAATAATCCTATTAAGTGCTGAAAATTAAGAATTCAACACCTAATGAGATTATACTTGTTTAATAACCTTAACTAATTTAGGCTCCATTTGGATCATGGTAAATGAATAATTAAAAAAAATTAAAGAAGATCACTTATATTGCTTATGAAAATAACTTAATGAAAACTACCTTCACGTTAATGAAAATATTTATACATAAATTTTTAATAATTTAAAAATATTTTTATTGATTAATTATTTCAAATGACTATTTTTAGAAAATATTTTGTAAATTATTCATTTTTTTTCAGAAACAAAAGGAACTTAGGCTTGAATAAGCTCTCTTAAGTGAAAAATTCACCTAATGTGATAACTAAGGGAGGGAATTCTTTTTTAAAAAAATAATGATAATAAAAATCTTACCCATTACGAATCTACTATTGATGATGACTGTCTTGGGAAAGAAGTCAATGATATTGAGCCATCAACTTTCAATTATTATCAAATAACTTTTTTATCAATTTGCATCATTTAAGATTATCAACACAAAAAATTTAGAACTCACATTTCCAACACTTTATGGATTCCAAAAATTAGAAAATTTATTTCGACAGATAAATTTTAAGAACTTGGAACCACTCACCCCCAATACTTGTTGTGTTGTAATTGTGTAGCAAAACGTTGTCATTCATGTGTTTGGTTACTCGGATTTACAAATCGCAACACTTTAAATTGATTGTAGTCAGTTTTCTAAGAGTTGTTATAGTTTGTAACAAAGCCGAAATGCAATACTCATTTTCAAAGCTTAAACTTTTTTCAAAGGAAATTATACTGGTCAGTTTTATAGAATACTAATTCGATAATAACTTTGAAACATCAATGTGAGATTTTATGTTTATCTAGACTATCGAAATATTCCCATTAAACTTTTTGTCCCAATATTATTTAACAAGGAACTTCACATGAAACTGGGCTCGTGCATCTTTTACCGACATGTACCTTTCAAAAGAAATCGTTCTCCAAGTAAAGAATTCTTCACAAGTAATCATGAGTTTGACTGGTTTTACCTATCAGTCGTTAATTCCTCCAGGAGTGGAGGAAAACATGCATGGAGAGACGTTGGGAGTGGAAAGTGGTCTCGAGATGCTTTTGAATTAACACCGACGACACTAAATTTGCGTTGTCTTGTCATAAACTGATGATTACGTCCTAGACAAAACAAAAAACAAGCCATCATTATCCACAATCGCAACCCCCATTTTTGAATGCATTTCGAAGGTTGAATTTCGAAAACCTCACGGCGGCCGTTGGAGCAGGAACAGTGGCGCTGATGGCAAAGCTAGAACTTGGGCCAAAGATTGGAACTCATGGCCCAATAAAGCCCAAAATCAAAATCTTATATGGGCTGCTGTCGTGTATCATCCGTCGGTCAACGGGCCCATCTTCAAGGGGGGGACTGATGGTCATCGCCTTCCCTCCTTGTTAGACGGCGGTGAGGGCCGGAGAAAATAGGCATTTGGACTCTATTCGGCGGTGATAGAGAGAGCCATTTGTGAAATCGAGTGGCGTGACATGGAGGAGGTGGTTGATCTGCTGATCGATCGAGAACTGGAAGCAATCAGGATTTTTCATTGTGGAAGATTAGCTGAAAATCTGGAGGATGAGCAGGAGGGGAATAAGAAGTCACCGTGGGACACGAGCAAGCGATCGACCTCACTGGCGACCATGCTCTAGGAATTCCGTGGATACTCTTTGGGCCGGGCCACTTCTGTGTGCTGATGGGCTTCTACGGAGTCTGCCCAAGCCCATGCCAAAAACACAATGCGGGCCTCCATTTTCACGCGGCTTTTGTTCCCCAATTGATTTAAGAACATGCCAACGCATGCTGACCGAGGAGGTCTCATGCAGGAACCTCATTATCTGATGTTTGATTACAGATGGTACATGGATCTTAAAGATTTTTGTACAATCTCAGCATCAGAGTGGATTTTCTTGGGATGCTTTCAAGTGCTTAAAAAACCAAAGAATATATGCAGTGTGTGGAAAATATGAGGTTTTTGAAGCTTCACAGGTCAATGTGCTCAGGCCCATCATCTGTTGTTTAGCAATACTTCTGTTCCTCTGGGTCTCTTCCCTCCCAAAGGAACTTATCTCCCAGAAGAACAAACTTGAAAGACGGGCAATGTATCATGTGCTTTGACAGTGTCTGTTTATTTTGAGGATTAAGCCAATGAAAACCAGCAAAACAGTACGAAGAAACAAAAATCATTCATGGTGTCAAGTTTGGCTGCACCACTTGAAAATGACATTATCCTGCAAAGTTGTCATCCTGATAGACATGGAAGCCGGCTCCAAATGAAAAGAAAATAAATTCAAGCCACCACCTCCACGAGAACAGAAATGACCAAAAGAGCAGACTCAGAAGTCTATGCAAGGACATAAATTCAACAAACAGGGGGAAGAAAAAAGGAATGCCTCCCTCTGAGCAGTGAGTGTTGTCAAGGAATGCCTCCCTCTGATGGTCAAAGCAGGAAGCCATTTAAATTAAGAAGAAAGAAGTAGAATCGAAGAAGTTAGAAAACAAGAAGACTATGATAGAAATGGCTGTGTGGTTCATATTCTTCCCTATTCAACCAAGGCATTCTTCCAGCGAAAGTACATCATATCATCAAAAGAATGCTACAACATGATCTTCTTCTTGTCCATGTTTATCTAGCATTTAAATCAAATTCACTGACTTCACGCCAATCGCTCTGCATAGCCGTTTCACCATTGTCGGTCTCTTCATCATTTAAGAAATCTTCAGATGGTTCCTTCTCGTCTCTCTGTCCGTTATTTGCCCACCCATTGATCATCTCATCCGGGTTAACACCCTTTTCCTGCTCCTCCAAGTCGTGATTCATAGGAATATCATTGTCTTGAGATCCGCGAGCATTTGCCCTAATAGGGCCTTGAGCCATCATTTCAGCATGAGCCTGTGACCCAACTCTAGCTTGCTCTGCCTGTGCCATCGCCGCCATGCGCAACTGAACCTCCCTCCCAGCTTTCTCTCTCGACTCAATTTCAGCCCTCAATTCCAGCATTGCCCCTTTTTCCTCTTGAAACAGCAACTGCTCAATCATCAACCTCTCCTCAGAACGGAAATCTCCTAAAGCTCGTTTGTGAGTTATTATGTTGAACGCAAGGGCCTGTTTCTCAAATGTCGAAGCAAACTCGGCCACTTTGGCCGCAATGCTATGATCCCACTGCTGTGAACGAGAAGGAATCTGACCTGTCGTGTCAGAATCAAGGATTCTATCGTCTTCCTCAGCCTCATAATCTGCTATCACATGGTAAGGCAGCAACCTGCACCACAGAAAAAGGGTTATTGACCAAGCCTGAAATCTAAAGCAGCTCCTGGTAATCAGACGCCAGTACGAGAAATTACAAAAACAACAGTATTGCTCAAGGGACACCATCTTCGAGTGTCACTATCTAAGGCCTATGGCTGCATTCCCTTAAGGAAGAATATGCAAGCCCATCCTAATACCCTAGCTGCCTGAACAGCAAACTCTGCTGCACTGCTCCTCACACTGTCCATATAGACACTGCCCTCCAAAGATAGCAACATAAGACTCCTCCTTTATCCTAACCATCTAAGTTCCTAACACAAGAAACCTGAAAACTATGGCCCATAAAAAGAGAGCAGACCAGACCAGAAGCAAGACAAGGATTCATATCTAAATCAAAACACTTGCTCTTGCTAAGCAACCATCACTAGATCCACCCCTTTTCATGCCGACACAAACCACTCAAACCAGTGTATTTTTCCCTAATAATCCACTAAAGACAGTAAATGGGCAGATTAATTAAACTATAGATTTCTAGTTGAATATCAAATGTCACTCATGTGTAAGAAGAACCTGCTCTGATTGAAGTCAAATTAATCTACAACATGCAGTAATATTTACAGTCAGAGCAAATTCCTGCATAAATCATTATCACAGCTAATTAATCTCTCGTGCAAGGTGCTATTTTTACTGCATCATAGTCAAATGTACTTTCCTCACTTGGACAGTCTCCATTTCTTCTCATCAACTTTCACGGCCAAAAGAACTACGTCAAAAGACTAAAACAAGAGAACATCTTGGCTAGCGAGAGAGAGAGAAGACAACCTGTTGCAGGCATCTTCGAGAGAAGAGAAGGGGCGCTTGAGATCTGGGTGACAAATACGCCAGGCGTCCTGGTACGCCATCTGCAATTCCACCTGATTTCCCGGTCGAATCACTTTCTGCTGCTGCTGCTGCTGCTGCTGCAATTGCTGCTTTTGCTGCTGCTGCAATTGCTGGTTCTGCTGCTGCTTCTGTTGCTGCTGTTGCTGTTGCTGCTGCTTCTGCTGCTGCTGTTGCTGCTGCTGTTGCTGCTGCTGTTGCTGTTGCTGCTGCTGCTGCTGTTGGTGCTGCTGTTGGTGCTGCAAATTAGGGGCGGAGACAGTAGGGTTCTGCTGATTTTGGCGGTGGGAGAGCCCTGGAGGGCGGAGGTGCACGTCAATGTTGGACGGGAACCGTGACATGGCGGCTGCCTGCTGCTGCTGCTTCTGCAGCTGCTGGAGGAGCAAGAACTGCTGCTGCTGCCGTTGCTGCTGCTGTTGCATCAGCAGTTGCTGCTGCTGCTGCTGCTGCGCCTGCGCCGGTGATTTCCTCTCCTCCATCTCTCTCTAGAATATAAGGATTCGGACTCAAAACGTGAAAAGTTCCTTCAAAGTACACAGAGGCATGAAGCGAATTACTACTTCGAATAAGATCTATTAAAGACCAATCCAAACAATCCAGTCAACCAAATTGCCTTGCCACTACCCAAAGTTGCATACCCCGGTACAATTGCCATACACACATTGAAGACAAAATAAAAATAACACAGAACAAAAGACTTAGTCAACAGTAAAGGTAATGCAAATTCCAAGTTGAAGGAAGGAGCAAAGATAGACGAATATCGGGAACTCAAATAGCAGCAGCAAGAATCACAAACACAGGATCACCAAAGGAGTAGAATGGATATCGAAATTCGTGCAAGAAGAATTCTTCAATCTCTCTCTTTTGCAGCCGATTCGAATCACTGAAAAGACAATCGAACCCACTAACAGAAGAAACCATATCAATAAGTGTACGCAAAGATGATCACTGGAGCTGAAGCAAGAGAGAGAGGAGGAGAAAAACAGAACAAGCAAAGGAGAAATTGGCAAAAACCCAGCAGCCCTCTTCAACGAGCGAACAGGAAAAGCGAAACGAGGAGGAGGAAGAGTTGATGGAAACCTAGAGAGAAGATCACCGGCGAGGTCCGCCGCGGAGGGTGGCGCGTCGTGCGCGAGGCCGCCGGAGGCGTGACTGAGAGTCCGAGAGGGAGCGTTGCGAGGCGAGAGAGAGAGAGAGGCGACGCGCGAGTGAAGGAAGACCCAAAAAGAAAAAAGAAAAAAAGGCAATTAGTGTTTTAACTTTTTTTAGTTTTGTCATCGGTCCGGACCTGGTCAATGAGTCCACATTTAAAATTGGGAATTTACTGACAAAAAAAAATTGGGGAATTTGATCAAAAAGAAGAATTTAGATATGCCCTTAGGCGTGAGCATACATAACATAAAAATGAGACTTGAAAGTGATGGATAATTAGCTAAAGTAGAGACTACTGAAAGGAAACTAATTGCAAAAGAAGAGAAATCGGCCACATTAAAATTACCTTCCGAAGAGATCCACGGATACCCATCATTCCAATTTTAAGGAAGGATACCGCCTGGAACCGGTCAGTTCGATTCGATTTTCGGCTCAATCTGATTCTTTTGCTCACCTTAATGTAAATCAAGTGTGGCGTGTAGTATTGGCTTCAATGAAAAGAGTTGATGAAACCTCTTTTCATGGAAGCATTAAACTTCCCGGCCTTTTAAGATAATTACAACTTGCTAAATTAGGAGCCCTGATGCTTGTATGCAAAGCAGAAGTCCCTACCGAAGACAAACCTTTGTTCAATGATTCTAAAGAAATGTTTATATAATTGTCCTTAATTTATTAAGAAAATAACAATCTATTTTGTGTTTTAAAAAAATAATAAATAATTAGAAATTATTGTAAAATCCACTCTTTTTAAAATTTGTAATTTACAACGTATTATTATTCTCATAGTAACTTAAAGATTATTGTTCTAACAAAGTCCATGATTCTAATTCAAGAAAAGGGTTGACTAATGTAGATAAGAGAGAACCATTCCTGGAATCAAGCAGTGTGACATGGAGGGAGGTGATTGATCGGTTGATCGATTGAACGGGAAAGGGTTGACTAATGTGGATGAGAGAGAACCATTTGTGAAATCAGGCAGTGTGACATGGAGGGAGGTGACTGATCGGTCGATCGATTGAACAGGAAGCTACTAGTGTTTTTCGCTATAGCAGAAATTCTGGAGAGACGAGTGAGAGGGGAAGAAGACCAAGAAGTCATCCTTGGACGTGGGCCACTTTCGCGTGTGGATGAGCTTCTACGGAGTCTGCAAAAACGCATGGCCCTAAACACGATGCGAGCCTCCATTTTCACGCAGCTTTTGTTCCCCAATCAATTTAAGAATTTGCCAAGACACGCCAATGTTCGAACTTGAGTAAAAAGGCTGGCCTGTCACATCTCTCCCTGTCGCTCGCTTGTCGTTGCATGCCTTCCCCTCGCTTTGCTCACACTCGATATGGTGTGTTTCTCTCTCTATGTCGCTCAATTGGAGGGAAAAATTACGGTTTGTAAGAGAAAATCACGGCTTGAGAGAGGAAAAATTGGGGTTGAAAGGGTAAAATTGGGGTTGTTGATGCAAGCATGGCTAAGCCGTGTGATGGTAAAATTGGAGTTGTTGATTTATGTGTTGTCATTGTTGTTGTCCATGGCTGAGTGATTGTTGTCATTCATGTTGGGACCTCCATCGTTGTTGCCTATGTGGGGGTGTCTATCCAATATGTTGTGTCCTTGTATTTGGACTGATTTTGGGAAAGTTTAACTTTGTTTTGTCTTAATCAAGCGAGAAGAAGACCAACTTCACAAGTTGCTTAGGTTACTGAAATCAATGTACCACATTGAATAAGAGGGGCTCTTGACGAAAAGATATGACAATATGGTTATGAGCTTTATACAGACTTCACTACTAGAATGATTTTTTTAATGTAAGTTTTGTGATTACACTATGAATTTTATTTATGATATTTGACTTTGCTGACAATATGAGTATGTTGTTCTAGTTTATGAGAAATTAGAGGTTCTCAACTCTCAAGGTGGCTTAAGTCAAGGTTCAGTGGTTGCACCCATAAGAAAAATCCAACCAAAGACGCAAGAGACACTATAAAAAAAGAGTTGACTAATGTTCATATTAGTGATTTCCTACCAAATTAATGGAAAAAATTAAATTAAAAAATTTTCAAAATGTTTAAGACTAAAACGAGTACAATTAAAAGGTTTAAAAAAAAAATAGGATGCCATACAATAAATTCAAGACTTTATGGATAATTATCCTGCAGATTCACTTAGTCTCAATTTGATACTGTAAGGAATGTCTTAATGTAAAATATATAGGATGATGTTTTTCTTATATGATTGACGTGATCTACTTTTAAGAGGAGAGATGTCTTCAGAATCAAGATACCACGGCAAAGATGACAACTAAAATACGAATATGAATGATGACTAAGATGGAGGTGACCCATAAATAGCCTTGGACACCATAACTCTAGTCCATCGTGGGGGAGGAAACATAGCTAAAAAGGTTTAAAATGGTGCCCTAGGCACTTTGTCACACGGTTAAAGGAAAGCAAAAATCCACAGAAAAATAACTTGCATTTACCTATTTTTTTTTTAAATGATGAGTTAAAGAGAGATTATAAGTTGTTGTTGGAATTTAAATATTGAAGAAATTATATAAGCTAGGAGATTTCCGTTTTGATCCATATACTTTAATTTGCATTTGTTTTAGCGAAAAATGAATGTATTGCTTACAAAAATAAATAAACGAAAAATATTTTTATTATATGTCAAAATATTTATATATAAATATTTATTAATAATAAAAATAAATTTTATTGATTAATTATTTCAAGTGATTATATTTTTCAAAAAAATATTTTCACTCGAAATATCTTGACAAGTGAGTTATCCGCAAAAGGGATCTCATCCTTTTCCTTAGTGCCAATTTTTTTTTTTTTTTTTTTTGTCTCTGTCCCCTCTCTCTGGTCCACTGCTTTAATTATGCAGACCGCCAATTCAATTTGGACAATTCAACTGAACATAGTGGAGGCAAAGGTATGAGGCGTTGTCATCAAAAGTTGGGAAAACGAATTAAAAATTCACAGCTCCGACGACTCAAATATTATCTAAATCTTTAAAGTTAGGGAAAAATTATTAATATTTTACTAGATATGTTTTCAAATATTTTCGCTGTGTCACATGAAATAGAAGTCAATTTGTGACAGCCGCAAACTTTGTAAAAACATTGAATAATTTAAAATAAAATAGATCCTAGTAGACCCTCGATTTTACTGACTCGTCAACTTTGCGGTTAAAGGGGATCTCCCAATCCTTGAAATTTTCTTCTTCTTCTTTTGCCAATATTAAATTTTGAAATTGGATGATAGCCAAGATGGATAAAGTTTAAAAACTTTAGCTATATGCTCTACCCTCACATGTGTGCAGTCACTCATTAAAGATTCACATTTTGTAAAAGACAACTTTCGCACACCTCAATTAATTCACCTATTTTAAAAGGCACATTCACCAAACCTAATATGGTGCATTCAAGATTTTACTTATGAAGTGCTCCTAAAAAGGCTTGAATCCAAGGCCATAAAGAAAGGAGTAAATGTCCTTACCATCTAAACCAACACCTTATTTGTAAGCTTGTAATAGTTACTCCCAGGAGAGTGCACACATATGTTGATGCCAATTCATCAAGATCGTGTTGACAGTGAGTCTTGTTCTTCAAAGCCAAATGCCCAGTTAAAATTTTCAATTTCCCATACACTTCCAAAGAAAAAAAAGCTAATCTAAGTTCAGCTTTTGAAGTTTTTGGCAACTCATTTGATGTCAAATGCCCGAAATTATCATACTTCTCAAATTGCCTTTAAGGGAGGCCGTCATGTTATTTTGATGTGACAACATATGTTGTTTTGAGGTCTCACGACCTCAAGTACACGAGAGATTCCATTTTCTCAAATGTCGTGGCGTGGGCATTAGAGAATGGTAGCAACAGTGGCAGCTAGGTCAAGCGGTGGTATTTGTGTTGGCGATTATGGTAGTGGTGTGGGTTAGGTTGGACGGCGGTGAAGGCGAGATGGCACTAGAGAAGGAGGGAGGGAAGGGGCGTAGGGGTGGCCGATGGTGGTCTTGGCGTTTGAGGTCGGCTTGGTGGTCCTGGTGTGGAGATTAGAGTGTGGTAGTAGCTGTGGTGGTCGAGTCAAGTGATGTTATTTGGGTTGGCGATTATGGTGGCATGGTGGCGTGGTAGTGGTATCGGTCAAGTTCAATGGCACTACAGACGAGAGGGCACTATAGAGAGAGATTATGACGTGAAAGACACGTGGAAGACAATGTTTTATAATCAGTAGCAATTCAATAACATCAGTAAAAATAGGTCTAAGATGTTTTCGATCGGAAGTTTAGGATTAAACGTAATGTAGAAGTTCAAATACATGCCATTATCCAGAAATCTATATATTAGATGATTTTGAAAAATTAGGCAAATACTTTGTGGGTCTCATTTATTTAAATGGAATTTTTATTTGCCAACATCATGGATAAAATTTTCTCTCAAGAGGCATCTCACGCTGCTGGTAAATAGGTAATTACAACCATCATATCATCATGAGAAAAGATTGTGAAGAAACTTTCAACAATGACAAACTTTTCAGAATAATCCATTTAAATACCTAACGTTGTCTATCGATAATAGTTTGATAACCCTAGTGCTGAAAATTGAAAGTTCAGCATTTAATGAGGATATACTTTTTTAATAACCTTAACTAATTGAGGCTTCATTTTTTTTTTTGGTTGGTCTCAGTGTATTCTCTACACTATTACTCACTCTCATACTTATGCTCTACTTTCTTTTTGGGTTGTAACGCATGAGAGTTAAAATCTACACTTAAAACTAAATCATTCCAATCTTAACTTATTCCTAAAATGGTTGGGATTCAAACTCCCCATCTCTCTCTTCCTTTGTGAGGAGGGTAGTTTTACACAAAATGAATAATGTGAAAAATTTCTTTCTAAAAATGACCATTTATATCATTTATAAAAAAAATAAACAAAAATATTTCTACTATTCACGAGAGATTTATACATTATATGTTGTCGATAATGAAAATATTTTTCATTGGCTAATAATTTTAACCGATATAAATGGTCATTTTTAGCAAACTTTCTTCAAATCATTCATTTTTTGCAAAATAAATGAAGCCTTGGGCTTTAAAAAAAAATCTTTTAAGTTAAAAATTTACTTAATGTGATAAGTAAGGGTGGGGATCCTTTTAACAGGAAAAAAAAACAATTGATGATAATGAAAACCTTGCTAATTGCAAATCTACCAATAATGATCGTTGTATTTTAGTGGGCAAGAGGTCAATAATATTGAGCTATCAATTTTCAATTACTATCAAATAAATTTTACTTTTTTTTTTGCAACATTTAAGATTATCGTCACATGAAATTCAAAACTTACATTTTCCACACTAATTTTTTTAGTTTTATCGAAACTTTTCTAGGTAAATTCTAGTATCTCGAGCCTTACTCATCCAACTAAACTTTGGGCACATTGTTTACATTTCTAATTGGGAAAAAAAAACATTTGGCTTTCCTATCGATTATTTTTCAAAAGTTAAGACATAATTGTGTCAGTCACTAGATTTAAATTAAGTGAAAACTAAAAGATAGAGATCAATCTAGACGCAACTCTAAATTACTTTAAATTTCTAATTATCTTGGACAGTGCAATGTGAATAAACAATTTCAATAATATGAAGTTGTCCTGGTTTTGCCAACTATTTCAATGAATGTGCTAATGATGGGTTAATTAGGATATGTTTGGTAATATTATTGGGTCCATGAACAAATTCTATTCAGAATAGTTATTTCCATTTCTATTTTCGGAAGCAAAGAAGTAGATTTTTTTTTTTTTTACTTCTTATTTTTGTTCCAAATTTATTCTCCAGCTACTTTTTAATTCCGAATAATAGAAAAATTAGTTGATGTTATCAATGGATTTTTGTTATTTTTCTGTTCCAATAAATAAAATAATAGAAAAATAGAAAAATAGATGATTGCTGAACATATGGATGCATGAACCTCAACAAATGTAGATGAAATCAACTATGTTCGATTTAAGCTTACGACATTTATCAACAATAATATAAACAGAAGAATAATACTAGGTAAACTACAATTTTATATACAAAATCAATATTTATATGCAAATGATGCTACAAACTCTTATCGGTTATAAATCACGTGTACATATTTAATCTCGCAACTATAACCTGGTATATCACTTTGTGAGCTTGCAATATAAAGTGTGTTTGGTTTAGTATTCCCAAGGGACTTTCAGCCTTTAAAGCCTATTGAGGAAATACTGGATTGTTTGGCAACCATTTTGAAATATTTTTCAAGTAAAAGTCAGTATTGGAAAGGTTAAAAGCTCAATGTTAGTAGGGCTAAATGCTAAAACTTATTTTTTTTCTTCCAAAACTATCATCACTTATTTTTCAAATTTCAAATTTTGCCATTGTTATTATTTTTTAAAATACCAAAATAATGCTAAAAAAATTAAATATATTTGGTCTTTTAGAAAAATTATTTACATATTTTATTTTTTAGCATATATATTTGATTTTTTTTAGTATTATTGTCAAAATTTATATTAAAAAAGTTGCATGTATTATTTTTTTTTCAATTTTAAACAAATAAAAATTAAAATATTCTGACAAAGGGTTTGGTCTTTTAAAAAAAATTATATATATGTATTTGAATTTTTAGCATTATTTTGAAATTTATATTTAAAAAGTTGTATACATTATTTTTTCAATTTAAAAAAATAAAAATTTAAAAATTTCGACAAAGGATTGGTTTTTTTTTAATTATATATATATGCATTTGTTTTTTTAGCATTATTGTGAAAATTTATATTTAAAAAGTTGCATACATATTTTTTTTTTCAATTTTAAGCAAATAAAAATTAAACAATTCCAATGAAGGGTTTGGTCTTTTTTTTTTAATTATATATGTGTTCGATTTTTTTTTTTTTTAGGATTGTTGTCAAAATTTATATTTAAAAAGTTGCATACATTATTTTATTCAATTTAAACAAATAAAATTAAAAAAATAATATTAATCACTCAAAGAGTTTTTCAAATATATTTTCTACCAAATAGCATTTCTCTCAATGTTGTTTCTCAAAACATAGCTTACTAAACATCTTTTGCATTTACCTAGAATCTTTTAGGCTAAATTACTTTGTATTTTCCTAATGAGCTTTCAAAATGCTGAACCAAATCTACTGATAGTTGTACTTGTACTACAGTTGTGTTGTGTCGAACTGTATAGTGAAATGGTGTCGCTTGTGTGTTTGGTTTCGTGGATTAACAAATAGCAAAACTTTTTAGAGCCGTGTTGGGGGCGGCTTTCTAAGAGCTGTTACAAGCTACTGCAGCCGCGAAGACAACGCAATTAGTGGGTGTACGTTAAAGACTGCGTAAAAGTCAAAATGCAACATCTCTTTTCAAAGCTTAGGGCGCGTTTGGCAACGATTCTGTTCCCGGGAGCTGATTCTGACTAGAAATGATTATTTTTGATTCTATTCCCGGGAACTGATTCTGAGTAAAAAAGCGCATTTGGTAACTGTTTAAAATTTTTGATTCTAGAATAAAATTGCGTTTGGTACCGTATTAATTTATTATGTTCCAAATTAATATCTTTTGAGTTTTAAATAATTTTTAAATAATTTCTTTACTTTTTTCTTTTTTTTTTCTTTTTTTCCCTTTTTTTCTATTCTTCTTCATTTGGCTGGTCGCCGACCCTCGGCGAGGTCGGCCTTCGTTGGCCGAGCCTCGCCGGCAGCTGAGCGAGGCTCGCCCAGCCCCGCCGAGGCTCGGCCTCGCTGGTGGCCAGGCCGGCCTCGCCCAGCCCCAGCGAGGCCAGCTTGGCCACCAGTGGGGCTAGGCGAGCCTCGCCGATGGCCAGGCAAGCCTCCCCGGCAGCTGGGCGAGGCTCGACCTCGCCCAGCTGCCGGCGAGGCTCGCCCAACCCCGCCGGTGGCCAGGCCCAGCCTCGCCGGTGGCTGGGCTTGCCTCTGGCGACCTCGCCGGACTGGCGGCGAACCGGCGACCGGCGGGCGGCGGCGGGCGGTGGCGGACGGCGGCGGGCGATGGCGGATGGCAACCAAGGGTTTTATGTTTTGATTCTTTTTCTGATTCTCGAACGTAGAATCAAATTTTTTTTGATTCTCAAATCTTGTCCAAAATTGTTCCCGGGAACAAATTTGTTCCCGAGAACAAAAAATTAACCAAACGCGATTCTCGTCCTAAACTGATTCTGGGAACAAAAAATCAGAATCTAGCACTGTTTGGCACGTTGCCAAACCGGCCCTTAGACTCTTTCTAGATAAAATTATACCGATCAGCTTCTCAGAGCACTAAATCGACAATAACTTCAAAATGTCACTGTGAGATCTTATGTTCATCAAGGACATCGAAATACTCTCATTAAACTTTTTGTCCCAATATCATTTTACCGGGAACTGCGCATGAAACTGCGCTCACGGCGAACGCATCCCTTGTTTGCCGACACATACCTTTTAAAAAAAAAAAAACCATTCTTCAAGTAAAGGATATCTTCATAAGCAATCATGGGCTTTCGCTTTTCCCTACCAGTCCTTAAATCCTGTGTGGGGCAGAGGAAAACATGCATGGTGGAGACGTTTCGAGAGTGAACACTGATCTCGTGATGCTTTCGAAATAGCACCGACGACACTAAAAACAGGTTGTCCTGTCATAAACCGATGATTACACCCAAGATCAGGAACATTAAAAGCTGGAACTTGGGCCAGAGACTGGGAACTTTGGGCCCAATGGACCCCTAAAATGAAGACTTCATCCGTGCCTCGGTCAAAGGGCCCATCTTCAAGGGGGGACTGAAATTCGCCGCCGCCCACAGGAACCGGTGAAAAGCTCTGGTTCCTGTCTGCAACCTTCCTCGAGCCCAAGGCGACACACGGCAAATCAGTGATTATTATAAGGAACGCACCGGGGCCCGATCCCCAAGTCTCCATCTCATGTCGAAACGAAGGGGGGAGAGAGAAAAGATCGGATGGGGAGGAAGGATCAGATTTGAGCAACCACCAGGCACAGCACAGCACAGCACACCAGCGAGACGATACGAGACGAGACGAGACCAGACCAACCCCCGTTGCTGCAACTTTCCTTCCCATTCATAAATCTTGAAATTTTATTTCAAGAATTCCTTCTTTGACTAGGCTACTAGCCTCATTAGATCTCGCCATCACCTTTTTGGAGAGATTTCAGCAATAAATCTGTATCCCCCCTTTTGTTTTTCGATAATTTTTTTTCCATCTTTTCGGTATTCCGAAAATAGCCCCCTTTTTTTTTTCTTTAATGAACCTAAGACTCGGTACAGGGTAACATCATTACCCAGCAATCCCCAGCATCGCAACCCAACAACACACCCCACCTTTTATATGTTCCTCTGTCTTTATTCCAATCACCATTGCTAACCCTCTAGTGCTCGATTGAGGGGTATATCGCACGATTAGAGGGGCAGCAGCAGGTACACAACACAGACAGACACATAGGTTTTTGCTTTTGCCCCTTTGCCCTCTTTTCTCTGTCTAAGGAACTGACAGAACCCACGATTTTTCCCTAACCCCTCCTTTTTTTTTTTTTTTCTTCTTTGGTCTTATAAGCCTACGAGACAAACAACAACATCATCAACAATGGCAAATGGTGGTGGTCTTCGTGCAACACACCCCCACCCATCTTCCCTTCCCTAGAGGTAAAAAACAGACATCATCAGACATGCAGGCCACATAAACCACATTACATTCGTTCATGTCTGTCAATATTCGTGGCGTGTAATCTCAATATTTTGGGCTGTGCCATCTCCCTTTTTATCTTTCTGTAACTCCATCGTGGTGCTGTGACCTAGCTCTAGCTGCCCCCCCCAAATTGTTGCATGCGCTAGGGAAAATTAAAGAAAAAAAAATCCAAAGCGTGCAATTTCATGTCCAATTCGTGGGTTCGAGGCCTTAATTCCTAGTTTCGGTTCGTGGGTTCTTCGAAAGTTTGGGTTTTTTCTCGAGGGATGTGGACCGTCTTGCTAGGATGAACTTGAAGCATGTGATTACTGTTGACGATCGACTCGCAGATGCAGATACAGTGTATCCTTTCGAGCACTTTCATCCTCAATTAACTTTTGCCAGATGTTTAGGGTTTCGAAAAGCATTGTTCTTTCTTCTGATCAAGGGTTACCCGCTAATTTCTCCAAGCGGAGGCTGTCACATTGGTTCGATTACGATTTCTGCATGTTGGGCAAGTTTTGATTTTGTATTTCCGTTTTGCCCACCAATTTTTTTTCTTTTCTTTTGCCGGGGAAACATGTGTAACGGTTTTGTCTGTGATGTTACACGAGGATGTGACTTGGGACGTTGATAACTCCAGTTGTGTCACCTGGGTATTAGTGAAGTTGCAGAAACTTTAATGCTTTTTCATTAAGGTTTAATTTTGATGTTGAGTTTAGAGTTTTATAGTTGGCAATCACACAAATGGGGTTACTTTGATTGCCAATATGGCAATTCGATGAAGTTTTGTGCTTTGATTCGATTTTTCTTTATGGTGTCTTCAGTTAAGAGAGACATTGTTGTGTTATATATGGTTGTCTGGTTCACTAGATTTCTTTATTTCCTTTGGTAAGTCTTGATGGTAAGTGCTTTATTGCTAACAAAACTAGCCGACCGATTCTAAAATGTCGGTGATCCGCCAATTCCCGCAATGTATATTACTCTCTTTGCTTAACATTTATGGAATTTCCATATGATTTCTGCGACATAGTTGATGATTTCATATGGTTTCCTTGGAGGAAACGAGTTGATCATATTTATCTTGTAAGTGATCTGTAAAAGAGTTGCCATCCTGTTGTTGCCCATTCTAACAACTAAACTGCATTATAAAAATAAATGCAGAGTTAAAGATTTAAGATTGCATGATCTTTGCATTGGTTTTTGTGTGACCTAAATCAGGAGGAGGCAGCAGTTCTGATTGAGGATTTTTCTAATAGAATTTTTAAAATGCGTAGAAAGTGAACGCTTTTGACCATCTAGTAATTGTTAGGTACATGGACAGACGTGTGGATTCATTCATTCCTCTTTGGTATGAAGCAACTGATTTTTAGACCTGGTGGTAGTTTCAGTTGATTAACAAGGAATTTTGTTATGTTGTAACGAAACTATTCTGATAAGGCATATTGATTGAGGTGGTCCAACCCGAAACTTCCAGCTTGTTTGTTGCATTAGGGACAGAGAATCTCTCTGTGACTTTTGGTCTGAGAAGAAAGTAACTGCCATTCTAACTCCATTATAGAATATACAATTGGTTCTTTGCATGTTGATGATTCTAGGAAATGGGTTGTTCAAATGAAGTTCCTCATGAAGTAGCAAATTCAAGCATTTATTTATTTATTAATTTTTTTTTCCATTTTAAATTCTTCAACTTATTCTCTGCATTGCAATCTGTCTAAAATCTGTGAGTGCTCCAAGCACGATGTTTCTTATTTCAGTTTTCACTTTAGAAAAAGAAAGATATATAGCTGAATTGTGTGCATAAGTGAGAGATCGCAGAACTTGGCATGAAAAGGATATGCAGTTTGTCCTTGGTATGTTGATTTAGCTTGGAATGCTGTCTGTACGGTGATATAATATGTATTAATAACTTAGGTCACTGATTTTCTGTGAAAATCTTTGTCGTTAATTTATTAAAGTGTTTGTCTTGAATCTGCAGAAGATACCTGGCTTTGTGCAATGAGTTGACTGGCGTTTCAGCTGTTCTTAAGAATTTTTCTTCCTCTTCTTGTATATGTGGATGATGGCGTTGGCACATCCTCAGGGAAATGTTCAATGATTTTGAACAGCATCCTTTAGCCTCGAAAATATTGTCTTTCCTGTTTTCTGGAAGCTGCCCTACTTAGGCGACCTGTGGGTTGATAGCTTTCAACTGTTACACTACATTCGTTGTGGATTATGGAGTGTCTCCCTCGTGCAAAACAATATGCTGGAAAAACAGATTGCTCTCAACAGATTTCAGAGACAAATGCTGTCCATGATGGAGAATCTGTACACCTTGAATCTGAGAAACGAGTTCAAACTTCAGATAGCAGAGTAGATACCGTATTCTTTACTGTGGATGGGAAAGGAAATGATGTGCAAGTTGACGGTGAAGAAGCAGTCCACCATACACGTGATCTTGAGGACCAGTTGGGTGGAGCTTCACATTCTGATTGCTCAATGGATGACCCAAAAGCATCTAGTGGTTCTCTTGATTTTGAAGAAAGTAACATAAATGAACAGACCTATTGCACCGAATCTTTATTGGCATCTGAGAATTCTCAAATAATCGTGGATACTATTGAAAGTGAACTGCCAAGCAATAACAGGGATGGAGAATCATCAGTTTCTGAGCCTAAGTGGCTAGAGGGAGATGAATCTTTAGCATTATGGGTGAAGGTAATAGTCAGATTATTTTTCTCAATGGCTGGAGTTTTCCTTATTTTGAAATTCCTTTACAATAATGACATAAACCAGTACTAGAAGGGCAATGCACGTAAATCAAGTATTTTGGATGAGCCAGTTAAGTAGTTTCTTCATACTTTAAAGCATTACTGCATTTTGGCCTTACAGTAAAGTCCATTGGCTTGCGGTTCATTCTAATGGTCCATCGACCATGTTTACCAGAAGTTCTCTGTTGATTCGAATTTCTTTTTACCAAATTTGGGTCTCTCCAGATTTAGGGTTCGGCAATTTTATTGTTGGCTTTTTTGTGATTATATAAGAATCATATTTCTTGATTGACCCTAAATTTTGGCAGTGGTGTTCCACATATATTATTGCAAAATCTCACTTTGACACTTTTTTATAGTTTGGCTTCACTGGCTTTGAGATTTTATATTAGTTAAATTTTTGGTGAGATTTGCTGGGTCAGCCTAGACAAATATTTAAGTGGATTAACTCAATCTGGTTGCTAGTATACTTGTTGTGTAGCTAGTCCTTTTATGACATACTTCAACTATTGACCCCATGTCACCTGGATATTGCATGGATATGTCTTAAGATGCACTGAAACTATGTAAAAGAGAGACCTCTTGTAGCACTTATTGGGTTCCTAAGAGTAGCAAGCATTTTTCCTTCTGCCTTCCGGTAGAACTTAAAAGGTCTGTCCTCAGGGTCACAGGTTCAGGGTATGGTGATGGGGAGAGGAGAGGAGAGTGTCAGTTCTTACAAGTTATAAGGTTTACTATTAACAAGATGAGCCCTGATTTTTTTCTTTTGTATCTCTTTCTTCATTTCCGTGTTTCTCTAAGTATAGTGGAGAGGTAAGTGGCAGGCAGGGATAAAATGCGAAAGGGCTGACTGGCCATTATCAACTTTGAAAGCAAAGCCAACTCATGAGAGGAAGAAGTACTTTGTCATATTTTTCCCACACACAAGAAATTATTCATGGGCAGATATGCTTCTCGTTCGTCCTATTTATGAATTTCCAGAGCCCATTGCTCATAGGACATATAAAGCTGGAATAAAAACAGTCAAAGATTTGACAGTTGCACGCCGTTTTATAATGCGGAAGCTAGCTGTTGGCATGTTAAATATTGTCGATCAGTTGCACCTACAGGTAATGGAGTCCTATTCCAACTTCTCGCTAATGGGATTGGTGAATTTTGTTCGATTTCTCCATCTTATAGTACACATACATGTTTTTAATCAATATTCAAATTTTAAACTCATTTAGGCCTTGATAGAGGCTGCAAGGGATGTACTTGTCTGGAAGGAGTTTGCTACGGAAGCATCTCATTGCACTGGCTATACCGATCTTGGAAGGATGCTCTTGAAGCTGCACACTGTAACTTTCTTTTCTGATAACGATTCAGAATCAGGATCTTGGAATTTAATAAGTTTTTTAGTGGCATTCTTTATAGTTCTACGCACAGACATACACAGTTGAATCTATGTGCTATTTACATACATCCATATGTAATCAGTCTTAATAATGTCATTCATTTCATTTCTTTTCACATTTTTCCAAAAAAAAACTCTATGCAAGAACGATAGGCATGTAGGAAACTTAGCTTGATGTAATTGGTGTCATGATGCTTCCCATCTAAACATCTTGCTAATGGTTAGCTAAAATTTTGGTTAAATAGGAGGACCATTAATAGCATTTATCAAGATAAGGGCAATTTATGTTGATATTTTCTGTAGGGACCCCCTTATTCTCTGAAAACCTTCAGAACATGCACTTTGCACTTTTTTTTAAAATGCTTTTTCAGATAGTTTTTAAGCTTGTCAATATTTTTTGAATTGGGTCCTTGGGTTACTTTGTAGTTATTACATGGGTGGCCTGGTATGGACTCCAAAAGATTTCCTAAGAGATGATGCAGATTAGGGTAAAGGGTTAATTCCAATTGCAAAGAAGCTTGGTAATGCAGATGTTCAAAATGCAAGTCCGATGCAGTAGATATAAAATCTAATATGGAAGTAAAGATATAAGGCCTAGATCTGTCATCAGAATTACTTTTTATGATTGAAATATCAAGATATGCTGCTTCTTTGCAAGTCATGGTTGGTGAGCTAACGCTAATTTATGCTGCAGATGATATTGCAGCGCTACATAAGTTCTGAATGGCTACAGCAAGCATTTACTAGTTGGGAACAGAGGTGTCAGAAGGCAGACAGCGCTGAAACTATTGAATTGTTGACGGAGGTAATTTTTATGCTTCATCTATCTTCCTTGTCGTGCTTGGATGATATATCAAGTGCCCCTTTGAGATTCATTGAGAAAGGAAGCTTACCAACCATCCAACTGCTTTTCCTTATATTTCTCTTTGCTTGATTTCTGACTAGTTGCCTTATCTTTTATTGTTTATGGATCATGAACATATATTTATTGAGAGAATAAAAAGTTAGAATACAATGATAGTATCTAGTGGGGAAAATCTTGGTTTTGCTGTTTCTCAATGTAGTAATGGTTCAATTACTATTTTATCTTCCTTATGACTTATAAATGCCTTTAATCTTGCACTTTCCTGTTTAGTTCTCTTTGGCAAATTGTTGAAATGGGAAACTCAGTGCGGAAGATTTTCATAGAAAGATTGTTGTTGGAATGGCATCTGGCCTTTTGAAAGTGGACATTGCAGCATGTTAGAGCATCCATAATTGATTTCGTTTGACATCATTTGAAATGACACTACACTTAATGCAACCCTATGTAGTGATTTTTTGATGGGGGTGATTCACCAGTCTACGCTTGAACAGAATGTGAGTATGGGTTTACCAGTCTATTCTATTATCTGACATCTTAATATACTGAGGTGGAGCACCAATATTTCTCTTTCAAATGTCAAAGTATATATGTTAATAGATTATCTGCTCATGAACTTGGACTCATGTTGTTGTATGTTACAGGAATTGTTTGATTCTGTCTTGTGGAAGGAGGTAAACTCCTTGGAGGCTCCAATGCAGCCCCTGCTGAATTCTCAGTGGAGAACCTGGAAGCATGATGTTACGAAACTGTTCTCAACGTCTCATCCTGAATTTACTGGTGCAAACATTGACAGCCGAGAGAATGGTGATCCCATAGTCCCCAATCTCCAGATGAATAGGAAGAGGCCCAAACTTGAAGTTCGTCGTGCAGATGTGCATGCTTCTCAGATAGAAAGCAAAGGATCTGATGAGGCTGCAACTGTTGAGATTGATTCTGAATTTTTCAACTCTCGAGACACTGTAAATGGTTCTGCTTTAATGTCTGAACCTCGTCAGCATGAACCTCCAGGTATAGGTGGCGAAGCGATGGCTTCACCAGTTAGTGTGGCTGAATGGGACAAAATTGTTGTGGAGGGAAAACATGGTGACTCAATCCAAGCCAACAATATTGGATTGAATCTTGCAAAACCTGTGGAAACGACACCTGTAAACGAAACGGTCAGTAAAAAGGCCTTATTTACTGGTGGTAAGAGTCGGCAGTGTGTAGCTTTTATTGAATCCAAAGGAAGGCAATGCGTTAGGTCAGCCAACGAAGGTGATGTTTACTGCTGTGTGCATTTGGCCTCTCGGTTTTTGGGCAGTTCCGCTAGAGCAGAAAGGACGCCTCCTGCTGAAACACCGCCCTGTCAAGGTACCACAGTATTAGGCACAAAATGCAAGCACCGTTCTCTTCCGGGCTCCACATTCTGTAAGAAGCACAGGCCTCAAACTGACCATACTAAAAGCTCAGTTGTGTCAGAAAATTCACACAAGAGAAAGCATGAAGAGAGTATCTGGAGGTCAGAAAATGTGCATTCTAAAGGTGTGGAAGCAGGGAGAGTTCAAAGTCTGGTCCGAGCTGATCCTGTCACAGTTTCACTGTCAACAGTTAAAGGCTTTGGTGAGATGCCAGAGCATTCTGGTAGAAATTTAAATGGCATGGAGGTGGCCCCCCACTGTATTGGCTTGTTATCGCCTGATAAGACTGAGCAATGCATGGATAATCCAAGTCGTTATTCATTGTACTGTGACAAGCACCTTCCGAGCTGGCTTAAACGAGCGAGGAATGGTAAGAGTAGGATAATTTCAAAAGAAGTGTTTTTAGAGCTTTTAGAAGATTGCTCCTCTGAGGAACAAAAGATCCATTTACATCAGGCGTGTGAGCTATTCTTTAGGCTGTTTAAAAGCATTTTGTCTCTTCGGAACCCAGTTCCCATGGAAGTGCAGCTCCAGTGGGCCCTATCTGAAGCTTCCAAAGATCTTCGTGTCGGGGAATTTCTCATGAAGTTGGTCTGCTCTGAAAAAGAAAGACTAACGAGAATTTGGGGCTGTGGTGCCACTGAAGATGGACAAGATATTCTGCCGGAAATGGAAGAAGAGGCTATGTTACCGTTGACAGATGATGGTAGCAACAATGACGAAAAGGTGATCAAGTGCAAGATTTGCTCGGAAGAATTTGTCAGTGATCAAGTCCTTGGTAGCCATTGGATGGACAGACATAAGAAGGAAGCACAGTGGCTGTTTAGAGGCTATGCTTGTGCCATTTGCCTTGATTCTTATACCAACAAGAAGGTTTTAGAAACACATGTGCAGGAGAGACACCATGTGCAATTTGTGGAGCAGTGCAAGCTTCTTCAGTGTATTCCTTGTGGAAGCCATTTTGGAAATGTGGAAGAGCTATGGTCACATGTTCTCTCTGTTCACCCTTCAGAATTCAGATCGTCAAAGGTTGCTCGAAAACCTAATCCCTCAGCAGTGAAGGATTTACCTTTGAAACCCGAGCCTGCAACCTTAGCCCCTATAGACAATAACACTGTAAAAGCAAGTGGTGTGCGAAAGTTCGTTTGCAGGTTCTGCGGGTTAAAATTTAATTTGCTTCCAGATCTTGGCCGTCATCATCAAGCTGCTCATATGGGGCCAAGTTTAGCCAGTTCTCGGCCTTCAAAGAAAGGTGTACGTTACTATGCTTATCAGATGAAATCGGGGAGACTTAGTCGCCCAAGATTTAAAAAAGCTTTGGGTGCGGCATCTTATAGGATCAGAAATAGGGCTAGCTTGAAAAAGCGTATCCAGGCGTCGAAATCACTTAGCTCCATGGTAACAAATTTGCAGCCTCACGTGACAGAAGTAGCCAGATATACCAGGTTGGCAGAATCTGAATGCTCAAGAATTGCACAAGTGCTGTTCTCTCATATTCAGAAAACTAAATGTCGGCCAAGCAATTTGGATGTTTTATCTATTGCTCGCTCTGCTTGCTGCAAATACAGCATTAAAGCCTCGTTCGAACAGATGTATGGAGTATTGCCTGAACGCTTTTACTTGAAGGCAGCCAAACTATGCAGTGAGAACAATATTCACGTTAGCTGGCACTTAGATGATTTTGTTTGTCCTAATGGATGTAAACCAGAGGAAGATCCCCATGTGTTGTCTCCATTGATCCCTCTTTCAAAGGGTAATGTCGATCATAGTTCTCAACATTTAGCAGAGCATCTGGATGACGAGTGGGAAGTGGATGAGAGCCACTATGTCATTGACTCGCAACAGTTAAAATCTAGGACACCGCAAAATGCCATTGTCTTGTGTGAAGACATAAGCTTTGGGCGTGAATCAGTTCCAATAGCTTGTGTGGTGGATGAATGGCTTTTGGATTCTCTTGATGTTGTTGGAGCTGAAGGCCAAAATGCCATATGTTCCATGCCTTGGGAGAGCTTTACTTATGTCACGAAGCCAGTAGTTGACCAATCTGCTGCCTTTGAAACAGAGGTAGGTTTTTAAGTGTTACAAAAGGTAGTATGTACTGATCAAGGACGAGCTTATGACAATTCAATGTCCTTTCCTTTGTCTTCTTTTCTGAATTTGCAGAGTTTGCAATTTGGGTGTACTTGCAAGAATTTTTCATGCAGACAAGAAGCATGTGATCATGTATACCTTTTCGATAATGACAATGAAGATGCAAAAGACATTTATGGAAGGTCCATGCGTGGAAGATTCCCCTATGATGAGTTTGGTCGCATCATACTGGAGGTACCTGCTGAGTTTTACAGTCTGCTGGGTCTTTTGTTACTTCTGCTATCTAATCACTCATAGAAATACTTGAAGGTGCTGTCAGCTGCATAAGATGAAAGTGCTTTTTAATGAAGTTGCTGATTGTTTATCATTTGGAAATGCTTAAGTGGACTCATATATGCTGGTTGTAGCTTGTGCAGCACGAAAAAGTTGCATATCTAATCTGTAGGCAGAATTATTCACTTAATGCTTAAATCACTTCTTTCATAATCCTCTCTTGATACATCGTAAATTTGAATCAGAGATTGGCATTATAAAATTTCTGGCAAGTATTGAACTTTGGAGTTTTCATTCTCTGGTCTCGCTGTTCCTCTTTATTTTTTTGGGTATAATTCTGAAGTCCCACCTATGTTACCTTTATTCTTTCAAATTTTGTGGTCAGGCCTAACCTTTTGATTTATTGCAGCTCCCTTTGTAAGACATTGTTTCTGTCAAAGTTTAATGTGCCCTATTTGCCTGCATTGTGCATAAATAATACGCACATAAATTTTGTTGGCAAAAAGTTATGGCTAAGATTGTTAATAATAATAAAAATTTAACAGAACCAAAATAGTTACCTTCATTATTAATGAATAAAGTATATTGCAGTATTCACTTGCGGCAAATTGAAGCTACTTTACTTTCACTTCTATTTCAACTCAACTGAGTTTCAGAATATACTTTCAACTCAACGATAGTTAAAGACACTCTGTCTGAGAAAAGCTCCTGTGGCATTTTTAATACTTCTCAGACACAGCATTATGACAAAACATGTCGACTCTTTCTGAGCAAAGTCTTTGCTGGAATTCAGAAGACTTCACAGGTTTGGAGGTGCTAAAATTGAAAGAATGGTTGACATTTTACAGATTTGATAAATTAGAATTTTAGTTGCAATTGGGCCCCTGATTTTTCACTCTTGATTTCCTTTGTTTGCACTATCTCCATGTAACCCATGGCTAGAGTCTAGTGGCTGTGTATGGCTTGGTGATTTATTGTCTTTGAGCCCCATGTCATACATATTGCAAACCTATGCAGGAGAGCTACCTTGTATATGAGTGCAATCGCATGTGCCACTGCAGCAAGACCTGTCACAATAGAGTTTTGCAGAGAGGAGTTCGGCTAAAATTGGAAGTCTTCAGAACAGAGAAAAAGGTAATTCTGATGTTCTTGCCTGGAGGAGTCAATTGGTTTGCTGATTATGTCTGATTTGCAGGGTTGGGCAGTCCGGGCAGGTGAAGCAATCTCGCGAGGCACATTTGTATGTGAGCATATTGGGGAAGTTTTAGACGACTTAGAGGCGGATAATCGGCGGAAGAGGTACCTTCTTCCCAGTCCTATCCAGTTTTGATGGTTCATGTTGGGTTGTAAAATATGTATGACTGGCAATTTTTATGCTTCAGGTATGATGGCAAAGAAGGTGGCAGTTATCTCTTTGACATTAATTCCCATTTTAAGGATATGAGCAGATTAACCGAAGAAGAGGTCAAGTATGTGATTGATGCGACGAAGTATGGAAATGTTTCTCGCTTCATAAATCACAGGTAGGTTGCACATGTTATGATATTGACTCTTCCAATTATCTTTGTACTTTTGTCAATAAATGATGTGTTATGATGTACACTGATTTACTGATGTAAATCTACGAATATCTTGACCTAAAGTGATTAAATGAATATTTAAATGAAATTGTGGGAGTCATAATGGAAAGAATATAGACATCCTTGATGTCCTCTGCCAATTATTTGCACGTCCTAGTATTTTTATTGGTTGCCTCAAAGGTACAGAAGGAGGTAGGTTTTGAGGTTCAGCTATATGGCTCTGAGATAAAGGAGATAAGAAGGGAAGATGCACTTCTTAAGAACAATATAGACAAGTCAGAAGACTACAATTGCAGTGACCATCTCCTGTCACATGCAGCTTTATTGATTAACATGTTGATTTTGTAGCTGTTCGCCTAATCTATTGAATCATCGAGTTCTCGTGGAAAGCATGGAAAGCCATCGTGCACATATCGGGTTTTATGCAAGCCGAGACGTAAGTGCTCTCTGGGATCCTCTTCTTTCAGATGTTTTTAGCTTTTTTGCAATTGAGATTGCCAAGTTACCACTTTGTCCTCTTACTGTACCTGTATACTTATCCAATTTGATGACAAAAAGAACCACATTCCAAGAGGGTGCTCTAGACTCTACTCTTTCATTCCTAGCAGCAGATAGGCCATCATTCTCAGAATTGGTTCGTTTTGTATGCCAGAGAGTCTTTCTTAAAGTGGGGATTCTCTTTTTTATTATTGCCATCATTAATTATTATTATTATTATTTTTTTGCTTCTATTCTCTAGGCCTGATATACTGAACATTGCCTTTTTCATATTTTTTTTCGATGAGCAGATAGCTTCAGGTGAGGAATTAACCTATGACTATCGTTATGAAGTTCTTCCTGGAGAGGGTGCTCCTTGCCACTGTGAAGCATCCAACTGCCGCGGCCGTCTATACTGACGTCATGTTCTCACCGTCTCACTGGCATGACGAAGTTTTGTCTCAGAAAAATATATCTAGCATCGAATCCGCACAGTTTGCAGTTTTCAGATAGGGCCAGGTCATCAGTTATTAGGTTGTGCTGGTATAGTTGTAGACAGTAACTTTTTTCTATTTCTTTTTCTTCTCTTTGAATTCGCGAAAGTGAGGACACTCCTTTTTCCTTGTCAGGCCAAATATAGTTTTCTTCATATGTTGACGTCGATGCCTGTTTTGAATCAGTAAGAAAGTCGCTTTTTTTCTTGCTCCTTTGACTTCGGCCATGTGCTTAGAAATCGACAGTGTTTAGATGAGAATGTGGAAGTTACTATCGTTATTATTATTGGTGTTGTCAATGTTCTTTGCAGTCGACATGATTTAATACTCAGAGCTCGACTCTCCTTCACTCGATTGTGCATGACTTGACACTCGACTTGAGTTTGATTTCTCACGCTCGGCTTGGATCACTAAAGTTTGCCCTAATCTTGAGTTCGGATTAAAGTCGAGTTTTGAGCTTGAATTCTAGACATTTCGAGTTTGAGCCTGCGCCAGATTGGAGTTTATAGTTGAGCAACTCGAACTCGAGAACAGTCAAGTAGGAGGTTATTGAGATCAAGCAATCTATCGGTTGATGTCGAGTAACTCACGAGTAGTTCTCAACTTGTATTATACAAGTTGTATACACTTTCCAATAGCTATACATACCATTAATTTTGCAGACTAAAAAACTACACTCAAACAAGAATAGAGATCCACGGAGAGATCTATCAGTTGAGGGGTGTGATGGCCTCGGCCAGGGCCTTGGTCGCCACATCGGCCAAGGCCTCGTTCAATCTGGCAGAACTCTATATACCTCCTCTTCCTTGCGATCTGCACTAAACCTGGCTTCTCTCAATTCATTCAATGCATTTCTTCCCTCTTCACCGTCTTTCGCTCCTCTCATGCTTCTGGAAAACACGATGATCCCAAAAGGCAAACCGGCGCACCTGTGTGCAACAGATCTCGGAACCCTTTCTACTTGAGGCGAGAAGACGACATCGTGCTCCAGATTCCTCATAAAGAAACGCCAGGCTTCTTCTCAGGAAAGGCTCTAGCTTGATCAGCTCATGGCGTTACATTTGATCACAAACATTCAATGACCGAGTCATTAGGATTATCTTACTTCCGTCCACACCAAGGGAATTTCCCATGTCTTATCGATAATAGGAGCACCACCCATCATCCGGTATAAGGACACGCTTTTGCCTCTTCGATAGACGTTGAAGTTCCGCAGCCTTTTTAATAGGATCATTTCTGTAATGACCCGATCTTGCAATGGATGGGAGTGCGGCTCCACCTCGAAGATGATGAAGGGGACAAGAATAAATTGAATCTCACATCGCCTAGAGATGTGAGATAATGTGCCTTATAAGGTGTGATATCAGTCTTAACTTGCAATGAGGCCTTTTTTTTTAGCGAAACCTGGAAGAACAAAACTATGAGAGTGATGGTAGTATGGCTGCAACCCAAAGTAGATAATATCATTGCGAGTGAAGCCAAAAGTTAGTCCTTACAAATGGTATTGGCTGCAACCCAAAGTAGACAATATCATTGCGAGTGAAGCCAAAAGTTAGTCCTTACAAATGATATCAGAGCCCATACTCCAATTAAAAATGTGTGGTTTGAGGATGAAGCAAGCAGAAGGCTCTCCAATTAGAAATGTGTGGTTTGAGGATGAAGCAAGCAGAAGCCGGTGGACCTATAATGACCCAATCTTGTGAAGGACAAGAGTGCAATTGGTGGACCCATAATGACCCAATCTTGTGAGGGATGAGAGTGCGGCTCTGCCTTGAGGATGGTGAAGGGGGCAGGAATTAACCAAATCCTACATCGCATGGGAATAGTGAGGCGATGTGCATGAATCAAATCCTACATCACATAGGGACGGTGAGGTGATGGGGCAGGAATGAACCAAATCATACATTGCATAGGGATGGTGAGGGGATGTGCATGAACCAAATCCTACTTCGCCTAAAGACGGTGAGTTGATGTGCCTTATAAAGTGTGACACCAGTCTTAACTTGTGATGGGGCCTTTTCAAGTGAAGCCCAGAAGAACAAAACTGGTGATGTTAGTGCAAATGCAACCCAAACCAAATAATGTCATTGTGAGTGCAAACAATACCATTACAAGTGGGGCCACAGGCCATCACTGCCGTCCATTAGAATATGATTCTAGGGAAAACTCTCTTTAATGTAGCAAATTTGTCTTGTCATGTGATGATGAGATATCACACATCTAACTGATCACGTCTCTCCATTTTTTATTCTTTTCAGAGACACGTATCAAATATGACGAGACTCAATTGGATTGCCCATTTTCTTTGCTTTTCAGAGACATATCAAATATAACGAGACTCAATTGGATGGTTGACGACATGTGGACACGCTATGCGAAAGTTTCAATTTAATAGACTGTGGTAAATGTCTGAAAAGTTAATTCCGACTCCCCAATTAACTACAGAGGAAGCTTTTGCTCTGGCTACGCATCCTTTTCATCTAAAACTAGGGACTAAACTGCGCGAACTCCATGCTAGAAAGCTGTCCTTTTTAGTGTTCATGCTGCACTTAGTTGTGGACATGGAGGAAACTCTGTTTTGGCTAGAACAAGAGAACTTTAATTAGCTCTGTACATCTCCAACCTGACTGGCAAACGGGTAATTGAGTGTGTGGAAATTACAAGAACCAATCTCTCCTCTAGCTATGATGTCCTCACCCTCGCGCAATTTCGACGTTCCTACTTAAGACAGGACTTTGATTAGAACTGCTAGTATTTGAAAAAGAAAGATTAGATTCAATTTTTGGTCCTTTTGAATGTAACTGTCACGTAGTCAAATCCTCCAATGTTGTGCATGAACATAGAGGGTAATGAGTTGATCAAGAACTAAATTTGAATACTCCACAAACTGACAAAAAAAGGAAAAGAAAATAAGAACACTTCAGTCTCCCGCCGAGAAGGAGAGACCCTTCTCAAGGCTTGGTCGGCCGAGTCCGAAGAACCACATCGTCAAACATCCACTTTAGAGCCACGCACAGAGAAACAGGAAGTTGAAGACAACCTCGACAAACGATTAAGAACCGTCGCCATTGCTCTTCCTCTTCTCCTTGCCCTTGTCCTCCTTCCTGTCGTCGACGCCGGCCCGGTGGTGGTGCTCCACCACTTCTTGGTTCTCTGAGCCAATGTCTCCTCCTTCCGGCTAAACCTGTAGCTCCTCAGAAACCTCTGCCGGGACGCGTTCCGGTCGACGATGGGGTCATCGCCGATGACGGACTTGCCCCTCGTGCTCGTGCTGATCGACCTCAAGAACAAGGCGGACTCGGCCCACTGATAGTGCTCGACCGAGGTCTTGCTTGTCATCGGTGGGTTTTGCACCTCCATGCAGTCGATGCGGCTCGTGTTCATCATCATCGTCTTCGAACACTGGCGACTTGATATGTCTCGGTTCTGTCACTCAATCTTTCGCTCTTTTCTTTTGTTTCTCCCTCTTCTTTGCTTTACTTTGGTTCGACGAATTTAATGTGTTCCGAAAAGCAAGCGATCAAAGGATAAAATAGACAGCACAAGAAAATTAATCAGACGCCAGATAATTTGATTGTAGAAACTTATATTCATGGAGGAGAAGAGTAACGAATTTTACTATAAATCAAGGGAGATTACACTTGAGTCATTCAAACCGGTGGTGTTTCTCAAGCTCCAATTATACCCAGTAACACATGCAACGTTTAGCTCCAAAATTTCTTGCGAAATAATCTCTCAATTTTACGAAGAAATTCATATATCTTACCACAAGATTTCACGGCTATAAACACTAGTCTTCCTTGGATGTAATTTCACGAACAAAACAACAAGTCCACTTTCAAGCTTTCGAGAATGGCGCTTCAAATTTCTCTACGTATTGATCAACATCCATTCAAAGTGCCCACAACCAAATATATTTATAGCCAAGAAAAGAAAACAACTTCAGAATCTAACGTCAACATGGATTAGGAACTCTTGGGATCCGGTCAACCCATCCAAATTTTGTTCTTTCCTCTTTTGACTTTTCTTTGGCCAAGTATCTCGCGGTGAAAGTCCGACATTGGACTTTCCTTTTCTGTCCTCTTCTATGGTCAAAGTCCAATGCTTCTTTGGGCTAAACTGTGTAACCGACTTTGCCACGGATGTAATTTTCATATAAAGAGATTCGCTTCCTTTGAACTTTATATATAATTCAATTCAGATCAAGTTCGTTCAACAGCTTAAACTCGAAATATATTTTAACATGATGAATGTAGGAGGAAGAGACTCTTGATATTTGATCTTGATGTGAAATGAGTGTGGAGAAGTGTGCTAATATATATAGCGAACCGAGAGTTAGTCATTTAAGGAAATTTCCTTTTATAATGACTATGTCTTGTCTGAAATATTTCCTTTTCTTTCTTGCTTACTATTTTGTACGCAGTGTTTTTTTTTTTTTTTTTACTGACTAACTTTTACCTCCCCGACTATGTCGGGTAAACTAACCCATATATATATATATATATATTTTTATTTGGAAAAAGTCACAAAACCCGTAACTATACCACTTGGCACATACACAAGGAGCCCGTCAAAGATGTGATTTTCAAAAATCCTATCTTAGGTTGTACAAAATATTTGATTGGATATTCCAACAATTAGGAGGATATTAAGAGGATTTTAAATATCCTTTATCCTAACTCATCCCAATTCAAATATAGGACAGACGAAACGCAATCTTATGGGTTAAGTTACCAATGATTCCGCATACCAAGAGGTTTTGCCATTTATTGAGGAAGGATAAACATGCAATTCTAAATATGGAAAGGTTAGTCTTCCATCGAAAACATATCTTCTGAAGTCTCCAGGCATCCCATCCTTATATAAACCCAAGAAGCTACAAGCTCTCAACCTCGGCCTCTCCTCAGTTCGCTCGACGAGAACATGAAGGATCAAGCTCTCCCTGTGCCGGTTTTCGACGGCCAGAACTACGACTTCTGGAGCATCAAGATGACGACCTACTTCAAGTCTCAAGATCTATGGGAGACCGTCAAGTATGGAGTAAGCAACGCTTCGTCGAGAGAAGAAGTGCGAGAGGACGCGAGAGCCCTCTTCACCATCCAGCAAGCCCTCACTGACCGAGTCTTCCCGAGGATCTACGAGGCGAGGAGCGCGAAGGAGGCGTGGGACATCTTGAAGATGGAGTTCCGTGGGGGCCGAGAGGCGCGCGCGGCCAAGCTCCGGTTCTACCAGGCAGAGTTCGACGGCGGCGCTAGGAAAAACGAGGGGTTTGAGACCAGTCAGGAGTACTACTCGAGGCTGAGGTTGGTAGCGAGTAGGATTAGATATTATGGCGGGTCTTTGCACGAGGAAGATGTGTTCAGGAAGCTACTGCAAGGACTCCCGGAGGCGCCCAGGCATTTCGTGAATAAGTTGGTGGCGGAGAGGGCTATCACCGTCCCCTTGGCGCGGGAACTGATCGGGTGTTTGGAGGCTTTCGAGATGAGGCCGAGCCAAGGGGGATGGAGTGGAGAGGATTTGGAAAAGGAACGTCGTCGGCTGCTCAATCAACGCCGTCTCCATCTACAAAAACAACAGGAAGGGAAGGAAAAAGGGATTACTGTGATGCAACCGTGACCAACTATACATCGCTCAGGATTATGCATATATCTCCTTTGATAGAGCATATTATTGATTGATTATATTTAATATTAGGCTTCTCATGTCACTTTAGATAATCATCTCATATATCATATTCATTGTAATGTGTTGAGGTATAGAGAAATTCCAGATTCCTATCTTTTGCATATTATTTTACTAAGTGTTACATAAACTATGTAGCAACTTGCCCAATCTAGTGGAATCATCAAGTTCTTGTCTTGAGCATTTAGTGTCATCTTTTGTTTTCCCACACCGCCACTCATGTTGTAGTCTCTGCTTGCCGACTTTCCATGCTGCGACAATTCAGATAAAGGAAATCATCAGCGAGGACCTGGATCGAGTTGCGACTAGTTTGTCAGTTTTAGACTCGTGGTAATTCGTGGCAGTTCTTGCTTCATCTTTTTCATTCGATAGTGTCTACTAATACGCTGTTGTTTCTGAAGCATTTGCCTTCTGGTATGAGCCAGTGGATTGTGCCTGTTCTTTCTACTGCAGTCGTTGATCAATTTAAACTGGAAATACCAACTTTTCCATGAGTTTTACGACCTGCTTTTGGAGCTTTCATTTGAATACTCTATGTTGCCTACGTCGGTAAAGGTTTTCAAGAAGATAGGATTTGAAACCATTCCTGTTCCCAAGTTCGAATCTCTGAGTCAAGTGACTTTTAATTGAAAATCCAGGAAAAAGTCAAGAATTTGACATTAAAGAATAGCCTCTAGATGATAATTTTCTGATCTGAGACGCAGTCTGCTAAGTGTTCTAGTGAAATCATCAAATTTTGGTCGTGAACATGGAGTTTCACAATACCATTGATTCTTGTGGTACTCTGCTTGCTGAATTTCCTCCCTAAGACAATTCAGATAAAGGAAATAACCGATCAGGTGCCCTCCTGAAATTTCGTAATCCTCTGGACACTGTACGTATTGTTTGGAACACCATTGCACAGTCTGGCTCATTCAATCGAGTGGTAACAGAATTTCAAAACTCCGAATACCTCCTCTTCCATATGATCTGCACTAAACCTTGCTTCTCTTAGTTCAGTCGGTGCATTTCTGCACTCTTCAATGTCATCTGTTCCTCTCATGCTTCCAGAACGAACGAGGATCCCAAGAGGCATACCAGCGCACTTCTTTGCAAGAGATCTTGCCACCCTTTCTACTTGAGGAGAGAAGAACATTCAGATTACTCACGAACAAACGCCAGGCTTCTTCCTCAGAAAGGGTCTCCAGCTTGCTCAGTTCATTGCATTTCATTTGATTACATACATTCAACGGCCGAGTCATTAGGATTGTCTTACTGCCAAGAGGAATGCCCACGTCCTCTATATTATAGGAGGTGCCACACCTCATCCATTGTAAGGACATGCCTTCGCCTCTTCAGTAGTCATGAAAGTCCCGCAGCCTGTTTTATAGGATTGTTAATATTTGACAGCATATGGTTTAGACGTTCCCATATCTTATCTCGCGAAGGATGAACACTACATTCTTGTGTAACTCCAAAAATCTTCCCGCCCTGCCTTCCTTTAGCATAAGATTATGGACATGGGTGACAACGTTTGTTTTCCCGTAAACACTATTTTTTACACTTTGTCGTCCTTCAAGTAAGATAATATCTTGTTCAGCTCTTTCCGAAAAGCGTCCCCTAATAAGTCAACTGTCGGCAGCTAATATTCTTTAGTATCTTGGGCAGCTGGTGTAACTTTGGCAGAAAATTTGCCTTGCTTTCTGCGTTCATGCACCTCTTTGGTCGATTGTTTCATGCTGTTCATCAACTTAAAACGTGAGAACCATCTTCATTCTGAAACTTCTCGTTGTAGGGATAAGACTTGACTTTTATCCTGTCCACATTTGTGAGCCAGCTTTCGACTTCATCTTCCTTTTCCCATCTGAGTTTAGATTCTTCAAATTTTAAGTTGAAATTACATCAGCTTCCACATTAAGTTTTCCAGTTCACTTATAAGTGCTTGCATCTTTTTGTCAATATTACTGTCATTTATGATGACTTGAGCAATGCTGATCATGATTGAGAGGTCCATTAGATAGTAAGGAGGACAAGCTTGCAAATCAATCTGAAAAAGGAAAGACCAATGCCTTAAGAATAAAGAATGCGAGTTTTTTTCCCAAGCATAGAAACAACTTCAGCCATTTGCGTTTGGAGAGAAAGGAGGAATGAACAAAGTTGTGGTTAGATGAAAAGTAAAGTTGAAGCTAAAACCAAAACCAGAAATTGATTGAAACATCCTCTTACATATTAGCAAAGTAATGATCTTCATCCAAATTTAATATTAGAATTTGACCTGCATCCTCCTTGTGAGTTATGATCAGATGCACATAGGAAATACTGAAGATTTTCAAAAGATGCAAAAGGAGTCACAGAACCATAGCATGAATTTCATTTTGACATCCATCTAAAGATGCTGCTAACCTTCACTGATTGTAGCTGAACCTTGAGTATTGAGCCAAATTAGCAAAAACTGGAGAATGCAACGGAAGCAGATAACGCACGCAATAGTTCCCAGAAATTTACTAGCAGAGGAAGTCAGTTCTCTCCACCTCCTTCAGGCTCCACATGAATATGCAATGGGGAGATTACATCCTGAAAGGAAGAATTGTATCTGACCGATCTACATGTTGTTCAACAGCTCGGCTGGATTATTTTCTTCAAAAAAAGAAAACGAAAACCTTTGTGAATGTTTGCACGTACTCCGTGACTTCTGATTCTAGGAAAAGCTCTTTTAATGTAGACTCTAACTGTGATGGGGAAATTACTGTCAGGAATGCTAAACTCACATATGCTTTTGAATTGACAAGGTTAAATTCTGAATCCTGAAATTACTAGGGAGGAAGTTTTGCTTTGGCTACACATCCTTTTGTCCTAAAAATTGGGGACTAAACTGAGAGAACTCCATACTAGAAAGCTGTCCTTGGTGTTCATGCTGCAGTTAATGGTAGACACAGAGGAAGCTCTGTTTTGGCTAGAACAAGAGGATATCACCAATCTGACCGGCAAAAGGGTTATTGCATGTATGGAAGTCATAAGAACCGATCTCTCCTCTCACTATGATGTCCTCACGCTTTGTGCAAGTTTGACACTCCTACAGAAGATAGGACCTCCATCAGGACTTCAATATCGCAATAGAGAGTTCACAATCACCATTAAATAAGCAATTCATTCACGGGTATACTTCCCATACAATTTTCTTAATACTATACTAGAGGATCTAATAATATTCGCAAAGGAAAGACTAGATTCGACTTTAGTGCTTTGAATCTAACTGTCATGTAATCAAATACCCCAACGCTGTAGATTGCAAGAACTTAAACAGTCATAAGATGATTTAAAAACTAAATCTGGACTTCACATCTTCATCATATTCCTAACATAATCATGCCGTAGAATGACGTTCTCCAAATCAAATCGAATTCGATCAAGAGAAGCAAAACCAGGGAATATCACGGGACCGACATTAATTTTCTGTCGCAAATAATGAGGAAAGGGAAGCAACAAGATCCAATTAGCAAGAACGCTTTGATTTGTCACAGTGTTCACAGGAGGAGCAGTATTATTTCAGATACATTCATCTTGATACTCCACAGCCTGACAAACAAAAGGGAAAAAAAAGAAAATAAAATCGCTTCAATCTCCGACTGAGAAAGGAGAGATCCTTCTCAAGCCTTGGCCGGCCCAGTCCGAAGAACCACATCGTCGACGTCCACTTTGGCGACGCACAGGAACAGAAAGTTGAAGACAGCCTCAAGAAACGAGCAAGAGCCGTCGCCATTGCCCTTCCTCTTCTTGTCTTCGCCCTCGTTCTTGCCCTCCTTCTTCGGCGTCGACCGCGCGGTGACGCCGCCCCGCTTCGCCTTGAACCACTTCTTGGTTCTCTGAGCCACCGTCTCCTCCTCCTGGCTGAACTTGTAGCTCCTCAGAAACCTCTGCCGGCGCGCGTACCCCTCGTCCACGGGGGCGCTGCCGCCGCCGCCACCGCCGCCGACGGCCCCGTCCCTCGAGCTCTCGCTGATCATCTTCAAGTACACCGCGTCGGACTCGGCCCATCGGCGGCGCTTGCTCAAGGCCTGGCTTATCTTCACCGGGTTTTGCACGTCTATGCAGTCGATGCAGTTCGTGTTCATCATCATCATCATCGCCTCCGCAACACCCGGCAACCTAGTTTACCTCGGCTCGTCACTCGATCTTTCGCTCTTTCCTCGCTTTCCTATCTCTTCTCGGCTTTGCTTTGGGTTCGGCAAATCTCAGGAATGTGAGAGGAAGTGGTTCTTGATTGTCTGATCTCGTTGAGCTGGGAGTGGTGCAGTGTGCATGTATATATGGCGTACCAGGAGTCCGGCGTTTAAGGAAATTTCCTTTTTCTAAGGTAAGGCGATGTCTCCTTGTCTTGTTTGCAAGATTTCTTCTTCTTTCCTCTTTTGTGTCGTATCAACGGTTTGTTTACTCTGGACTAAATTTCGCCCCTAATAATTATAAATTAAATTGCGATTCTTCAATTTGTTTTTTCATATTAAATACTTTCCATGTATACTGAATAGTCTTGATCCTTGATAACTGCATATAAAGATACTCGTGCCAAGATCAAAGTTGCTTGTGTTTGAATTTTTTCCTCCACCAGCTGTGTTGGATGAAAATTGTCCATATTTTAAATTTAGAAGAGCAATACGTACTAAAGAAAATTGGTGAACGTTATTTTAAAAAATTGCAAAAAAAAAAAAAAAAAAAAAGACAAGAAAATGACTCTATGATTTAGAAATAAAGAAAAGCGATTAGATTTATCTGTTAGGTTTTTAGCATGAATCTTGTTCATCTGTGCGTCATTCACTTAGCAACATAAAAAGTTATAGAGTTCCTACTACCTAGAATAGAACGAGTAATTAATACTTATTAGCATTCCTTATGAAGAAAATTGAGTCAATAAATAGATCAGGTAGTTTTTCTTTTGACCCATTATTTATAATGTAATCAACAATAACATTGTTTCTAAGGTAATGTGTTTTAGACATTAGACATTATTTCACAACCATATTCGGAATACGTGTGAGAGACCTTAGTGGTAAGGAGAGCAAGTCACCTACCAATTGATGATTGAATGTAAACAAGGATATATTAAATTCACCCATAAATTCACATACACGCACGCAAATGTATTTGCCTGAAGTTCCAACCACATTATTTTCTTGATTAGGAAATAACATCAATGGACGTCACCAAAAAAATAAAATATCTCCATGTGTACAAGGGTCAATACCACCAAAGTCACAAACTGACTTGTGCTATTTACCCCAAATTAATTTTATGTCACGAAAAAATCTTAAATTGGCACATCCATGGCAAGTTTGTCAACGTATTAAGGCAAAATTGGGGAAAATGCGAGGGAGCTCTTAGGGCTAAATTAGCAGATTTCGCAATCTCAATATTTTCTTTGGATTTGGCTTCTTCAAAACAACTTTGTTTATGAGACCAACTTATGTTGAATTTTCACATTGAATTTAGGTCACACACCAATCATTTGTGTTGTTTATTATATGCGTTTTTACATCAACAATTTAATGGGATAATAAATAGATGTTAATGGATGATAAATTTGTCACATATGTATTAATTTATGATCTTTTATGATATATAAATTAGTTGAGAGAAATACAATATGAATATACCGTTTTGAGACTTTTTATAATGCAAAAAATAATATTAATTAAAGGTGACACAAGTGTAATGGTATAGAATTTTAGTATATTAATTCCATTTATCATTTAGGATACAGCTTTTGATCAATTTTTCCTGGTCAGCACAAGAATTGTTGCTCAATCATTGTAATAATTTCTCGGAGTCTGACAAAAAAATTATTGTTCTTGGAGAAAATTTCGCGGTAATACTCTTGCTTCTCTTTGAAATTTGAACGAAGAAGAGGAAACCCTAAAGAAAGCAACGAGAGGGGACCTAAAAAGATATCCTCGAAAGGTGACAGTCTGACAGACATTCTGCATAAAGCGCGCGTAAATCCAAGTCTCTTTTTTGTTCTGTCTCAGAGAATCTTTGGCTCTTGCGCCGCTCGTCTCGTCTCGTCCTCCAAGTTCACTGTTGAGTGCATATTTTATGAAGTTTCGGTTCTTGTCTTCACCCCGTAGTTATAATTCTTAAATTACAAGTCACGCAAGAAACCATGCATGACTTTCGGTTCTCGATGCAGCAGAACAGAAGAAGCGCGAGAAAAGTTGGCTGAACACCAATCTGATTTCTCCATTGGACTTGGTTTTGAGCTGCAATTAGGAAATATTTTGACTGATGGGGTTTGGTGAAGTTCTAAGCAAGCATCCACGCTTTGTCTTTAGCATTCGTTCTAACCAGCTGAAAAAAAATTCGGTGTAGGGACCAGGGAGACTTTATGAAACACTATTCTGAAACTTTTACTAAAAAAATCACTACTTGGTCTTATAAGCTAAGGCTATATAATATTACATTGCAGAGACTCATGTCGAAGCCTGCGTCTTAGGGCAAGGCCTGTTTTCTAATAAAAGTTCAATCCGTCCAGACAGTTTGTGGCGATGTGAGGATTGATTGTAGTATGAGTTATTGGCGCATTTTCTCTTTACTATCTTTTAAACAAACTCTTTTTCGCCATTAAAGAGCTTCAACCTTAAAAACATATTAATACTACCATGTTTTATGCTGAAGGGATAAGTCAAGTGGTAAAAACTGAAATTTCATGACCAGTACAAAGAAGCGAACTCGTTACCTTCCGGATTGCTACACCAATATAATATATACACACACACACACATATGAGAAGCAACTTGTGGTTGTACGAAATGTTTTCATAATTTATAAAGTTCAGATAATTCTTCTATTTTGATGAGAAAGTATAAGTAATTTTTCTAAGACAAAGCCATAATTTTTTTAACCATAAGAATGGACTCATTTTTCATTCCTCTCTCTTCCTTTTTTTGTCTTTTTTTTTTTTTTTGAGGAAGTGGATGCATTTTCTTTGAAACAGATCCTTTGACTCTTGCCAAGACCACCTTCGACAGATCCGGGTCCAATCAAGTCGGAGTTCAATACGCAAAGCTTGACTAGAAACCATCTAAAGATGCTTTTTTTTTGGTAGGTCATGATGTACAATTAGCTTGTGTATGTAGAATGAGAGGCTCGTCATGTCCAGTGAAGATTGGTTGGGTGGATTGTTATCAAAATCAAGGTGCAAGACACCCATAGACTTGGATTTTGATTAGTGACTAGGAATACCTATATTCAGTGTATCAGTAACAAGTTGACTCATATGGTAAAAGAATTTGCTTCTCATGTGATTGTGTTTTCAAGCCTTACTAGTAGCTCTATAGGAGTAAAACCATAAATGCACCAGATTGATGTGGTGGGTGAGCCTTTAAATTACCCAGGGAGATGGACAAATCAAGGTACACAAAAGCTTACTCGGGTATCACTTAACTGTAATCGCTAAAAGGGGAGAAGAGAACTAGTAGGCTTTGGGAACTTGAATAATTGCAGGTACAGGGTGACGGTGGTCCAGCTAGGGCTAACAACAATAAGAGGTCTGGCCCAAGCTTTTCAAATGGCCTCTCTGTCCAAGTTTTTGGAATAGAATTACAAATGAGACATGGTGTATTTGGTTGGACTTTTAGGGAAAATCTTTAGGAAAATGCAAAGGGCTTTAAGTTAAATGAGTTTTTTAAAATATAAATTGCATTTGGTAAATTGTAATCTAAAAGTCCATTATGAAGTATCTTTAAGTAAAATAGTGTTTGGATGACTTATATTTACAAAAAACCTTTATTATTAATATATATATATATAGCCATCGGCGATCCATATCGCCGGCGGTGGCTGTCGTTTGAGGTTGCTAGACCTCAGGTAGCGGCCCCTAGAAACCACCGGTGAGGGTTGCTTGGGGCTGGGCGATGGCCAACGGGGGTCATGTAACCCTCGCGTAAGGTTGGGGGGCCTCGATGAGGGCCACACTTGGGTCGTGTGACCTCTCCTGGGGTCATGCGACCCTCGCTTGAGCCGCACGACCCTCGCTTGAGGTCGTGTGGCCTTGGCGAGATTGCAGTGACCCAAATTGCATGGCCCCTCGCAAAGTTCATCGCGACCCCTCGGTGGCGTGACCGATGCCGACCTCTGTCTAGCCCTTTGCCGGCCCATCGCAGGCCTATACAACCCCGCCGACTGCCCTCAACAAAAAAGATGAACAATCCATATTTGCATGCTCATAAGGCTGAAAGCTGAAGGTACCCCAAGACTAGCTTTGGGATTTTAACCTTTAGAGGGCTAACTTTTCCCTAATGGGGTTTGTAAAATTTTTTCCAAACACCCAATATTTGACAAAAAGGAATTTGGGTGTTCAAAGCACAGTCATAATCTATGTTGAATGAGTTTCATCTTTTACATAAAAGAGTATATTATACTTTTAAAAAAGGGATCACAATTTTTTATTCTACATTATATCCTCAGTTTATTATTTTGTAAATATTCTATCCATGAATAAATGCATTTTTATTTCCTAAATCTCACAAATTTATATTTAAAATCTGAATAGCTTTTATCTTATGAACAACCTTACAAAAACTTTCAAATCTTAAAGAATCTCTCTAACCATATACATATGTATGTACGTATGTACCTATCTACGACTTTTTCAGTAATTTTTTTTTTCATTAATTACTAATTTACACATTTCATAAAATGGAAATTTTGTGAAATCTTTTACATGGGAATTGTTCATGCTTCAATTTTGATAGCATTTGCAATGAAATGAATGATACACTGGATGTGACGTGACCTTTCGATGGGTTCAATTCTGTGCCGCGTTTGATATACTTGCAACAAACGATGTCCATCATTGAGGATCACTAGTATTGGGTCTTTTTCTATTTTCCTTTTTCGCCTATCTTGATATTTTCAAAATTTACGATGTGGCGTTTGGACATGTTGTCGTTTGAATGTGCTTCCAAATAGTCCGAGTCTAGAGGCCTTTCATTCAAATTGTATAGATTATCTCACTTTGTAATCCTTCAAGTTTGTCTGGAGAAGAAAGGACCAAATTAGGCTGATTGGCCATTGCTGCTAGCCATCTGTATAATCAGCATCTACATCAATAGATAAATAAATACGTCAATGTATTAATGGAAATTACAAGAAGATGTTGCCACTGAAAGGAACATTCTCATCCTCCCTAGACAAAGGGAATACAGACATTGAATCAGTCCATTTCTCAGCCACTTCAGACGGCTCTTCCTTTGTAAATTCAAATTCAAATTTTTATTTTTGTTTCCAATATATGGTTTCCAATAAAATAAAGAGAAAAAATAGAGATCATTGGATCGCTGACTTTTTCACCCAAATTTTCTGTCTTATCTCCGGCTCCTTGCCGTCCCAACTTGGACATCTCCTCTGCGTTATACTACTTTCGGTCCCTATCAAAGACACTTTCATCAGAAAGGCACCATCCAGGAGACATGATTTTCATTTTATTTTCCATTAGTTTAGAGAACTTGTCATTTTTGGGACTATATTATATGAATATTTTACAACTAATCATATTGTTTACTAGGAAGAGGAGCATAAATCAGAGCCAAAGACAAATTGAAAAGCTAGATTCTATTGCAATGCCAACTTTGTTGTACTCTTGAGAGCTCCACGCTAACAACAATCTCTAGCTTTTTGTCTCAATAATTGTTGCTCTTGACGTCAACAGAGCTTCTTTAATCTTAATCAGTGCACATTGGAGTGCCTTGGGGGCTTAATTTTCAGAGCTCCTAACAATGGCAGCCCTCCTTTTCTCCTCCAAAACTCTACCTTTTCTTCTCTTCACCTTCTTCTCTTGTGCCCAAGTTCTAGCTCAGTCACCCGGTAAAGGAGCGAATTACTCTTGTTCCTCGGACTCGCTGCAATCGTGCGATACGTATGTCGCGTACTTTGCCCAGCCGCCGGACTTCATGGATGTGGGGAACATCTCTGACCTTTTTCTTGTGAGCCGTCGATCGATCATCCAAGCGAGTAACCTCGCGACGGAGTATAATGGGCTGGTCCAAGGGCAACTCTTGCTGGTACCGATCAAGTGCGGATGCAACGGGACTAGCTACTTCTCTAATGTCACGTATGAAATCATGAAAGGCGACAGCTACTACTTGGTTTCGACCCACGCGTTTGAGAATCTCACCGATTGGCAGACTGTAGAGGCTGCGAATCCGTCCCTGAACCCGAACACGCTTGAGGTCGGGACGCGAGTCGTATTCCCTTTGTTTTGCAGGTGCCCTTCAAAGGCACAATCGGAGGCAGGACTCAATTTGTTCATTACTTATGTCTGGCAGACTAATGACCAAGTCTCAACCGTGGCTAGTAAGTTCAATGCAACCCCAGGTGCTATCATAGCAGAGAACAACGAGAACAATTTCACCTCGGTTATAGACCATCCGGTCTTGATCCCGGTCTCGCAATTGCCGATTCTCACACAGAATTACAGCTCCATCCCTAGCAAACGCGGCACAAACCATCGATGGCACCTTGTGATCATGACCAGTTCGGTCTGCGCTGCTCTGGTTTTCCTCTTGGCAATCTCTCTGGTCTATATGCACGGCAAGCCCAAAAAGGCCTTGGACCGAAATGGCTCGTCACTAGAGACATCTGATCTAATTCCAGCGAAGGAATTTGCTAGGTCCGAGAGCTTCGAGCTGAAGGCTGTGCAAGATAAGTTGCTGTCCGGTGTTTCGGGCTATTTGGGCAAGCCAATAATGTACGATGTGAGATCGATTATGGAGGCAACAGCAGACCTCAGCGAACATTGGAAGATCGGGAAATCGGTCTTCCAGGCCAACATTAATGGCGAAATTCTAGCAATTAAAAAAATCAAGGGCGAATCTTCAGAAGAAATGAAAATTCTGCAGAGGTTGTATCACGCCAATCTGGTGAAACTAATGGGTGTGGCATCTGATATTGATGGTCCTCGCTTCTTGGTGTATGAGTATGTCCATAATGGATCGCTCAAAAAGTGGCTGCACAAGCAATGCACATCCTCATCAGGGTCAATAGTCCTCATGTGGATCCAGCGGCTGCGAATCGCCCTTGACGTTGCAAACGGCCTGCAATATCTGCATGAGCACGCCCAGCCGAGCATCGTCCATGGGGACATTAGGACGAGCAACATACTCTTGGACTCGAGGTTCAAGGCCAAAATATCAAACTTCTCGATGGCGAAGCCGGCCACAAGCCCAGCAGAGCTAAAGGTGGACATCTTCGCGTTCGGGGTCTTGCTGCTCGAGCTGCTTTCGGGGAAGAAGGCGATGGGGATGAAGGAGAGCGGCAAGATCGGGATGCTGTGGAGAGAGATAAGGGAGGTTTTGGATGATGATGGTGATGGAGGAGGGAAGAGAGAGGAGAAACTCAGGAAGTGGATGGATCCGAACATGGATGGGTTCTTTCCCATGGATGGTGCTCTGAGCTTGGCTTGTTTGGCCAGGACATGCACAATAGAGGCACCGAGTTTGAGGCCGAGCATGGCCGAGATCGTGTTCAATCTCTCTGTGCTCACTCACTCGTGTGCCGAGAACTTGGAAGGGTCTTGGGCTTCTCCTAGGCAGGAAGCCGAAGAGGCTGTTCAGATCATCAGTCCAGTCAAAGCTCGTTGATTTCGGGATCGTAATCTGATGGGACTGTATAAGTTCCTGAATGTACATATAGCTCTTTTCATAGCCTAAAGCAGATGTTCTGTGAATCTTTTTAGCTTGTTTTTGTTTGTTTTTACAATGAAAGCTTACGTGTATAACCCACTTTTCATGCTGTCGATCTTTTGTCCCAGCCTAATGATGATCGCTTCTTTCCTTCTGCGTTTTGAGAAGAGAACAAAATGAAAATACAATCCATCAAAACAAAACAGTTTGAACTAGTCGTCCGGCGAGTGTTTTGCTCATCTGTTGAAAGCTATACCACAGACCGTCCATTTCAAGAATACGCCCAAAGCTTATCTGATGCATTCTGAATGATATTGTCTGCTGGACACATGCTGCTTCATTACTAACTGGTATCAGTAACGACGCTTATGAGCGCGTTCGCTTTGGCTAAAGGTTGGTTCACGGACATCTAACTGCTCGGGAAGTTGTCTTCTTTCTTCTTCTTTTGTCGGAGGGGGAACCCCGAAATCGATCTCGATCTCTCTATTCCGCTCATTTGCTAGTGCTTCTTTAGGACTTCATCATTTGATTTTGCTGCCGATGCAGCCGTATCTTCCCTCTCCAGTGCAGGTCATAATGAAGCCGGCGCGACTCGGCAACCGGCTGAAATTCCCTCCGATTAAAAGAAAAAGCAGCACGTAATGCAACATCTAGCATGAAATTCATGATCGCCGGATTATAGATGAATATATGCAGTGTCATATCACATAAATGACGCATAACTTAACGACATTAAAATAAATATAGATAAATGAAGAAACCCCTTAAGACAGTTTCCTTCCATTGGCCGTGATCTTCACCCTGTGCTTCAAGAACATAATGGTTTGTGCACTCATGTTTACTTGTCCTTGGCCCATTTGCCCATCTGTCTAGTAAAGGTGGTTTCTCCGGATCTTCCAATTTAACGTATTTTAATAAAATTTTGTGAATTTTTTTTCCCAAGGAACACATATTTTAAAAATAATCTCTACTTATTTTTATAACAAAATATATATTCACAAATTCCTAGCGTTGTAAAAATTTTGTTGTCCATGATCATGATTTAATTCATTGACCATTATTTAAATGGGTAAAATCACGATCTTCCCAACACTGGAACAAATAATGATGATACAAAGGATTACTTTTAAAAATTTTTTAAAAATATTTTACAAATCATTTATTTTTTACAAAATAAATGGAAGTTTTAGTGCCAAAGATTCCATTACGGTTGTGAGAACAATCTATTCCCACTTTCAATGCCAATATTGAGGCCACATGAGCTGCATTACTGAATCAATCCAGGTAGCTCATTTTAAAAGAAGAGGACATCACAGTTTTGGCTCCTGTGATTTTGGTAAATTTCATTTTTGTTTGTTATACTTTCTCCGGTTATAATTCTAATCCCCATATTGTTGTCCAATGACAAATTAAGTCCTTCCATCAAATTGCTGTTCACAGATACGTCCGAATTTTTTAAGTCAGCACCAGCAACTGACACGTGATGCCCATAAATACAAGGTTCTTGTTAGATTTTTGTGGAAGCGTGCGCGCGCAAGTGTGTATGAAATATGGCAAGGGAGTGAGAAATAAATGAAAGCACAAAGTAAATTTTCTTCAAGGACTCGTGTAGTACAAAAGATAATGGAGTGGCTGTCTCTTAGTTTCTAGTTTTTGGTTCTCTCAGCTCACTTTCTCTCATTTTGTTCTAGTGGTCGTATATCTAGCAAGGATGAGAACTCTTAGTTTTTTTTTTTTTTTTAACAATATTTATAGGCAAGTTTCACCGACTACAAGCTTCAACTGACTTCGACATTTTACAAGTAACCACTCTTTTTGACTTAATTCAGCCAACTTCCAGCTAGCTTTTCTTCCTTCACACGTACACTTGCTGCCCACGTACTCTTGCTACCCACGTAGTACCAAAAACTTCTTCAACATATGAGAGTCTTCAACTTTGACTTGGACAAATTGTTGACACCACTTTTTCCTTCTCTATTAAGTATGCTTAATTCTTAAGCATGTGTACTTTGGTGTAGTCTAGAGCTTTCCAAAAATAGATCACTTTTTAAAAGTTTTAAAACAAATTGTTCTTCATGAAGAAGAATTGGAATGTCCCTGCTGCAATCCTTCAAACTGTCTTGAATGACTTGGCAGCAACTTTGGATGAAGAGGGATGGCACAGTCCAAAGAACTCTTGAGGTGAGAGTTTCCCCGGACTTGTGGATGCATTTGGGCATTGGGCCCATTTTCTCTCCTTCAAGACTTTGAAGCATATCTCATTATATTTGATCTACAGTTGATTGGAGTGAACAGATTAATGGCCCAATCCACTTTAGTCAATGTGGAGATCATCCATTTGAAAATTTGTGCTTCTCGCATTGTGGCATCGGGTTGAACATGATTTTACATGTATGGTAGAACTGAAAAGCTGCAATGACCTTCATGCTAGTCCCTAAACCGGTGAGGCCGCCAATCAGCCCAAGGGGAGTCTAAACACAATTATGTTTTGAACTAAGCTTAGGTGGTGGCAATGGTACGGGAGGTGATGAAGTTTGGGGCACTGAGAGCAGCTGTCACGCCGGAACTGTTACCGTACTATAAGGATAAATCATGGGTCTTTTTCAGTGATTCTATTAGCTTTTAGTGTAATTCTAGTATCCAAACCAAATTGAGCAAATGTTTTGACGATATTGAGAATATCATCTCCTCTAACGACCGTGTACATCAACAGATACTTAACACCAGCGTCGTTTCGGCCCTTGGTGGGACAAGCACAGCTGAGAGGAACCCTAACGTTTTGACCGATTCGCAAATTCTCCAACGATAGGTTGTTCAGACTCTCCATGGCTTCACATGTTGAGAGGCCTTCGAGGACATTGTTGGTGATGCTTGAATAAGAATCTCCGCTTTGGACCGCGTAGGATGAGTTCACCTCGTAATCCTGACCAGTGCAGGAGCAAGTCACGGGAACAATTAACGTCTTTCTGGGGTCGAAACTCATCATTGATGAGACCGAGTTTACCGACGCGATCTGACCAGGATCAGAAGCCAAGAGCTGAGCGATGGAGTAAATGATGTCGTACGGAGGATGCGACCAGAAGATGAGGTAAGCTTGGCAACTTGACGTGAGGCCATTATAAAATGCAATTGCTTAAAGGCGGAAGAAGAATTGTTACTGTTACATGCCACCGAAGGGTCACCAAGATAAGGCTGTTGCCCTAAAACCAAACCAGGACACATTGCGCAGGGTACTGAAACTATAGAGAACGAAGAGAGAAGCTCATTATGGTCAAGTCGGGAGGTGCTTCTGGAGTTACATTTCGAAGATTGAATCAGCTGCCATTTAGACTCCAGTCATTTTGCAGAAAATAATTTTCGAGAAAATGTTTTTCGGATTTTTCGGCATTCATTTCACAGAAAATGAATTCCTTAGGGAAAATGTTTTCTATAAAAAGAAAAAAGTCTTTTAAATTAGAGAAAAATGTTTTTCACTTTTAAAAAGTGAAAAATATTTTCCTCACTTGATCTCTCTTATCTCACATCTCTACAAATTCTCACTTCCTCCTCTCCTTTCTTTTTCTTCTTTTCTTTTTCTTTTCTATTTCTTTTCTTTGTTTTCCATATTCTTCTTTCTTGGCTAGTCGTCAGCTGCGCCAAGCAAACCTCGAGCTTGTCAATCTCAAGCTCGTGCTTGTCGATCTGGCAAGTTTCGAGCTTGACGCTCGCGCTCACCAATATGGTAAGCGGTGAGTCTTGTGCTCGTTGGCGAGCTCGAGGCTCGCCAATGGCCGGTCACGAGCCATCACCATGGTCAGCGACTAGCTAAGAAAGAAGGAGATGGAAAACAAAGAAAAAAAGAAAAGAAAAGAAAATTAATAATAAATTTTAAAAATTAAAAGCAATTAAAAATCAGTTTTTAAAAAATATGAAAAATCCATTTAAAAAAATGTAATAAATGAAAAAGAGCATATAAAGAAAAAGATTTTCCTTACCAAATAGTGAAAAATATTTTTCATTTCATTTTCAAGTTTCATTCGAACATCAGAAAATAATTAAATTTTCCTAGAAAATGACTTCCTAGAAAATATTTTCTAGAAATGCCACATTTTCTGCGAAATGAGCGGAGTCTTAGTCATGTTTGAATCACATCGAAGGCGTGCTCAAATTAAGTGGCATTATTGCAGGGAAAATTCTGGTTTAAATTTTGCGATCGAAGGTGTTTTCAAGGAACATGCCAGTAGGACAATTGGGAAGATTCACACGGCAGACAAGATTATGATGAAGATGCTTTTGCTTGCTGAAACTATGGTCTCCTTCGGGGGTGTAATTGATTTTAGATAGATTTTAAGGTTAGAAAACTACAGAATGATCATTATAATATATAAGGACCATGACGTGGCTTATTTCAATTTGGGACACCTGTTGGCTAAAAACATTTCAGTCTTGATCTTGGGCGTGTCGAAGGATTAAATTATTGTACCTGGGAAGGTTCCTATGTATCTCCATTGTTCCAAGACCTTTTCAACAGCAAATTGAGGGGATCTTCTTCTTTATTGATTTAGTCCTGTCACTTCCACTGCAACCCCTCAAAAAACGACGAATATGTCTTCCATCATCCCTTCTTTTTCGCTTGAATTTGACAGCGAACAGGGCATCTCAAAGCTAGTGTGAAAACGCGGTTTACCACAGTTCCGTTTGATTGTGCTTTTGGCCTTAGATGTGGGTGTATTTCGTGTCCAACGCAAGTACCATTAATAATGTCACTAAGTTCCTTTAAGTCACTTCAAAATTGAAATCTTTTCCATAGACCTGTAAAATTTGAGCGTGTTCATGAAGAAGATGCCCAAGGGGTCATCGGAAAAGCAACAAAGCTCTTTAAAGCAACGATCCATTCCCCGGGCTTTTTGAATTGGTCCACAAGATCCTAACATCTCTTGTACGTGAAAGGTAAAAGAAGCGGCTGTAAATGCGTGAACGTCAAAGTTGGGGAGAAAGAATGTATCCACATGAGCTCTTGGATAAGATTCTTCTCACCATGTCGGGCGAGTGCACGGCAAAAGAACCAGAAAGAAGCAAAATTACTTTGCATCTTTTTTCATTCTATATCAAACTAACGGAAGCATGGAGTATTCACAGAGAAGAAAGATGATTTCCATCTAGGGTTTGTCCTAGCTTGAAAAAGATCCGAGGTTGAAGTCTTCATGAGAGAGCAAGATTCAATGGGCCACTTTAGGTTTTGTCTGAATGGAATAAAACATCAGGAAAATCTTGCACGATCTCATGGCAGGGCACAAGCTGGCAAAGTATGGACTTTCAAATCAATGAGTAAAATTATCTTGTCGGTAACTTTAACACGAAAACGGACGGGCACTGTCAGGTGGAGTACTAAAGCTAACCTAGTAAACCCTTTTGGTTGGAAAAAGCATATCCTAATAAACCTGTGGACAATTTAACACCCATCATCTTTTTTTAATTAGAAGGGTTTAATTAAGTGCTGAACTGAATATAAAATCCAAAGCTACTCCGGGTGCCGATCGAAGTTTATGACCTTGGAGCTTGGAAGCTTTGAAACGCAAACTCAATCCCGAGATTAAAAATGAAAAAGGGGTCGACTAAGACTAACCTCGATGAACCTTGTCTAACAAGGACTCTTACCACCATCAACTATGCATTCATGATTTAATATGATGAGTATTATTCAATTGCCTTGTTGAAGGATAGTCTGTGCAAAAAGGTTTGCAATGTGTAAAGCAAGCGAGGCTCTGAGTCTTCACCTTCCTCCTAATAGTGAAAATAGATTGTCACGTAAGATGATTACTGTAATTTATGCTATTTATTACTTGATGGGCTCTAACTCATACGCTTAAGCTTTTTTGGCATAAAATTGAATCGAGCTAGGTTTTTATAAATGTGTAGATGGGCTAACATCATGTTATTACTCTCCTTGATTTGCAACAATCCATGATGTCGTGTTAGGTAATGCAATTAGACAGAAATAAAATGGATGAGGATTAACTATTTTTGGATCATGCCTTTGTTTATTATTGTGTATTTAAGTGGCCTTAGGTGTTCTGAAATAGATGCGCAATTTCATAAAAAAAAAATTAAAAATTTTGTTCAATGATTGAAGAAATTACGGATGAACGAAGGAGGTAGTAGCGAAAAGAAGGGATCGATCTTGTGAAAAATGCTTTAAAGAAACCCTTCCATTTTTTTTTCTTCTTTTCGAAAATGAAAACTGTTCCCACTTGGTTTTATTTGTTAAATGTTGAATCCTCTCCCTTCAAGCTTCTCATTTTAAGGAAGTATTGAGCATGCAACAGAAGCCCAATCATTAGAAGGAAGCACAAGTACAAATTCGTCAATATATATAGTTAGACAATTCTTCACTCAAAAAACTAAATCACCGAATTATAAGCTATCACATATCAACTATTAGACATCCTACAAATTCTCTGATTTCAGACTTTTCTCAAATGTACCTTAATAGAGAGTTCCCTTATATTGGCAGAATTTCAATAGAACTAAGCGTGGAGATTGATTGATCCAAGCGGTTACATGTTTTTCCCTATATATCTCATTGCCTGTTTATCTATTTATTTTTGTTGGAAGGGTAAGATGAGGAGGATGAAAGTGAGACAAACATAGATTAGGAAGTCTAAAAAAGGAGAGAAAAAAAAGTGGATGGTTATTTATAATATGAGTGGATATAAGAAAAATTAACAGAAAGGTAATTCGGGAAATTAAAAATGAGACCGTAGTATGCTTTCACATAGAAATATAGATATCATCACCATCTACACAAATTAAGAAACTGGAACGACCATGCATGGATACATGAAACTTCTTCTTTTTATTAAATCACGTTGCTGGAAGATTCCCAGCTGATGGAGGATGCCAACAACCCAGAGAGATACTGCACGATCTCGTCCATGTCGGGACGATCGACCGCGTTCTTCTTCAGGCAACATCGGATGATCCCGATCATGAAAGCCGCCAGATTCGAAGGATAACGTCCTCCCAAGGAAGGATCAATCAAGCCCGCCAACCTTTCAGTCATGGTATCCTCTGGGACAACCTCGTCTAGGGCTTCGTACAGATTCAAGCTCTCCTCTTTAGTCAGGGACTCCGCCTCTTTCCCCGTGATGATCTCCATCGCGAGGACCCCGAAGGCGTACACGTCAAGCGCAGTGGAGACCAGACCATTCTCCAAGTACTCCGGGGCCATGTAACCTTTCGTCCCGATGATGTGGCTTGTCAAGTCAAACCGGCCCTCGTTGCCTTCTGCCGACCTCGCCATGCCCAAATTCGTTATCTTGGCCCGGAAATCGCAATCGAGAAGGATGTTGCCGCTCGTGATGTTCTTGTGAATATGAGGAGGGCTGGTGAAGCCGTGGAGATGGTTCAGTCCAGTGGCCACATCAAGTGCAATTTGAACTCTTTGAGTCCAACTCAAGACGGTTTTACTATCACCTTCTGTGCTGTAAATCCAGTCACTTAAGGGTCCATGAGAAGCAAAGTCATAGACGAAGTACCAGTCGCCGTTGTTGAAGCAGATCCCTGAAAGGCGAACGATGTTGAAGTGGTTGATCTTCTTGAAAAGGTTGATTTCCTTGATCGCATCGCCATTCACTTTCTTGATAGCAACGAAGCAACCGTCGATCTCCCCCCGGTGGACCGACCCTTTAATCCAGCAGCTAGGACTAAAATCATTGGTCGCCAGTTGCAGTTCTTCGAAACTGTACACTTTGATGGACTGAGCTATGCCATGTATGGTCTGCATCAGTCCCTGAGACTCTTCCTGTCCCTTCACGATGCGCGTCTTGGGGTCATCAGGGACAATAATTGCGGCATGTTGCACACTTTTGCGGCGAAAAGACAGACAGAAAATAATGCCACTGCCGATTGCCAATGCACAAGCAGCTCCGATGAGTAAACCAGCAATTGCAAATACCCATTTGTTTCTCAAACTACTAGTCGATGGCAAAGCAGGTGGACTTGGCGACTGTGGTGGAGGTGTCGTATGTTGGCCTGGTGAGGGAGGAGGTACTATTGTTTGATTACTCAAAGGCGGGCTTCGAACGGGAACTAGCAGAGTGGTGAAGGGATAGATCGTTGAGACTTGCTCGGAAAGACCGTTTGCTTCCAACGTCCATGCGGTGTTAGTACCGAACCGGCCGCTGATTGTTCCAACGTAGTTACCCTCGGCAACGACATAGCTCAACAGATACTTAATTCCGAGGTCAGTTTGGTTCTTGGTAGGACAAGCACATCGGATCGGAATGGTGAGGTCTCCGCTGTATAAGTCCACGGTTTGGATGTCGTTTTGATCCTTGATGGCGCGGCACGTCGTGAGGCCTTGGTAAATGTCATTGACAATCACGTAATAATTGTCTCCCCGCCTAATCGAGTACGTGGCATTTGCCTGATAGTGCGGACCCGAGCAGGAGCAATTCACGGGGACTATCACCATATTGTTGGTCGGGAACGTCGCATTCGGGCCGACGGAGTTTATGGCAGAGAGCTGAGATGGGTCGGAGGCCAGGAGCTTGGCGATCGACCGGACGGTGTCATAGGGTGGATTGGATCGGTAAATGAGGTAGGTTCGGCAAGTCCTGTTCAGGCCATTGCATGTGTAGCCCAGACGAGGAGAGGAAGAGTCGTTGGTCTTGGAACAATTCATGATGGTGCGCCGGCTGATGTAAGGTTGCTGTGTGTGGGCGAAAGATGAGAAATGCAAGATGGAGAGAGCAATAACTAAAGAGAGAGAGAGGAAATTCATCTCCATGTTGTGATGAATTCAGGTTTGGCTTCGATGTTTCAGTAGTGGAATATCGGTTGGCGTGTGAAGGAGAAGGAGAGGTGAATGCTTCTCGTGCAAGGGTTTATGGGTTTAAATAACGGGTAAAATGCATATGGAAGGGCAATTTCTTGGAAGGTCACAGCTCAGGGGCAGGCAAGGACCTCCACAGGAAGATTACCTCCTCCGCCAGGTTGACTTGATGTCCATTTATTGTCCTTTTTTATGGAATGATTCACCAGATCCATCATTGTCGTACGTTGAATTAGTCCTAGCATAATATAAGCTGTGGGATGTCACTATTGCTTAGGTAGGCACTCGTTCAAACGCATATACGTAGCTCTAAAAGTGACATATAACAGCCTATGGGCTTGTTGATCGTGACTCGAAATGAAATTGGCTGTTTAAGTCTTCGGTTTTGAGCTCGGCCCATAAAATTTCCATGGACATCCTAACTTGGAAACCTTAGAGGTTTACGATGGAAGCGGAGAGACTGAACGGGAGGTAGATGACTTGGGCGTATTTTGTAGTTAAAGATTTTAGACCGACTTCGTAGTTATATCCCAGAAGTTTTACATAGGATGGAAGAGACATTGTTTAATGATCATTAGTCAACACTTATCTCAAAAAAGTCGTCATCTTATGTGGTAACTCATAATATTCATTTTGAAAACTTGACCCACGGGAAATACTTTATGAATGATATTAAACAAATCCTTTAGTAGATGCATTGTCTAAGACTCATACTCGATCTAACGAGAATGGTTAGTGATTATTGAGGAGATAGGATTTGGATAAGCTGCAGCTCCTTGCACACTTAGAGGATTGCAAATAAGGAAAGAATAAATTGGACTACTAATACGGATCAACATTGACGATAATGCTTATCTTTAACTAAAGGAGTTTGTAACACTTTAATTCTCACATCAAATTAGATACGCTACGTAAAGTGATCCATAGATTAATACTTACTTACATATGATTATCACCCTAAATAATTATTCAAATGACTCCTTTTTGGACCCGGTCTTTACGCCCCTCGATTTTGATTTTTGCAAAATCTCTTCGGATGGAGACTAGAGGCCACAATAAGAATCTCTTTCACTCTCTTTCGTTTCTCCCTCTTTTCTTACTGTGGGAGAGGCAGGTTCTCGCCATCTCTTGTGCCATCTATCATCTCTGTTCATTAGACCGTCGGACATATGTCTCTGTGTCGATTTGTAATCCAAAACAGCAACATAACTCACTCCCCACGCAGACTTTCCATCTCCTCTTTTGACTCGTCCAAGCACAACCCCATCATTTCCTCCACCATGGTTACCTTCCGCCACGGCAATACAACCGATATCATCGGGACGAGCACCCTCGCTGTCTTCGCCCTCTTCATCGGGTCAACATTCCCTTCCTGCACACCCTTGACCACCGAGGCCGCGACGCAGGCGGGGAAGATAGATGAAGGAGAGACCGCCTCTTATCGACCACAATCTGAGATTGTCCGAGCTTAGCAATGGATAGACGGGTCTGTTCTGTTTGATTTTTGTTCTTGTCTATAGCAGTTCCCAGTGAAGAAACGTAACAAGTGACGTGTCTAACCATTTCACGGACCCAAAAATTGGTTCGGAACGCTGGTCAAAGACGAGAAATTTTCCAGCAATGGGACAAGCCTACTAGTACTGGCCTAGTGGCTAATTTGGCGAACGTACATCGCTTGACTTTGACTCCCGGGTCTCGAGCAGCATTACCCGTCGATCACTCTAGAATTATGAGCGCTTAATGGGGGAAAATGATTGCACTTGGCGCCCACTAAAATTGACTATCAGCACATGACGATGACAACTTCTGTCCAGCGTTGTATTTTCATATAATTCCTACGCGACTTGACTTCGAGAGTCCACGAGCCACCTCCCTGGGTCTTGGCGTCGCATGTGCTCAGACAAACAAGTAGTATTAGTCGCCGGAAAGAGTGCATCCGCGAGCATCGTATGCATCTAGATAGATGGACATAGGCGTGCGGTTGGACTTCGGAGGTAACTAGGAAAGATGGATATTTATCTAATCAATCATTCTAAAGCTTATCTATCTACCTTGTACTCTCTTATTTGACAATATTGATGCAAATTCTGAATCCTAAACCCTAAATTATATGTACAGTGCACACCCTCTAATACATTGTCACAGTTCATTAGGTAGGGGACATATGAATGTGGGAAAAATTATAAAGAAAATTCTAAACTTGTTGCATTTATGAAAATATAATCACAAACCTTTCAAGTTGATAAATTTACATCTAAATATTTTAACGATTTGTTAATGTAGTCTATCTGACTAATTTAATTAAAAATCGCTAACGTAGATGCCAGTTGTCTTGCGTGACATAGCCACGCGACAATCAACATTAACGTGTATATTTTTTTCTTTTATAATTTTTTTTATTTTCCTTTTTATTTTCTTTTTTTCTTCGCGGGCCACAAGGCGAGGGTTGCGACTAGCGTAGTGAGGGTCAATGGCCTTTGATTGTGACCAATGGGATGATCCTCGCCAAACTTGGTAGGGAAAAAGAAAAGAAAAATCTAAATGAAAAAAATAAAAATAAAAATAAAAATATTATAAAAATTATCTTAATCAGTATGGAACATCCTATGTGGCACGTAAAAATGTGGCCGAAATAACTAAATTGACAACTTGTTTGAATGTTTAAAAGTAAATTAGCCAAATTGAAAATTTTATAATTAAATTAGCATAAATACAATGGATTTAGGACTTTTTTTGGTATTTTTTTTTCTATAAGCTTGAGCAATTCCCGAGTTTGAGGAAGATAATTTTTATTTCAAAAATCTTGCTTAATTTTCTCTTAATTGTGAATTTGATTCTAACTATGATCATCTTCATCCCTTCACTTGTTGTAGTGTAACAGATTGTTATATGCAATTTATCACTTAGGAGCCATGCAAGATAAAAGTCTATTATATGATTTGAAATGAGAGAAAGAAGTGAGGAATCTTCTTTTCAATTCTGAAACTGCTTTTCTTTTGATCACATCCTTTTAGTTACTAGTAGTAATTGCCTCTCAATTAGTCTCTTTTTAGTGGGCAAGACACCTTAACATCTTTTACATTCAATTAACAACAATTGATATAGAAAAAGAAGAAGAAGAAGGAAACCCAATTTAACTATATTCTCTCTCTTCTTTGTCTCTTTATGTGTGTTATAAATTAAATTTACATGTGGATGATGTTAAACTGCCTCACCTAAAAGAAAAATAATAAAAGAAATAAAAAGATGTGTTATAGAAAAGCGATGACACAATGAAGCAACCTCATTATTGAAGATGCCGATCGACAAGTCTTTACAGATGCTTCTCGATCTCGAACTCCTTAAGTAACTTTCTTGCTTCTGTTTCCCTATGAAATCAAACTCCAAATATTAAACAAATCAAGAACCAATAAGCGAATGAATCAAATTACCCCGTAAAAACTTAATAGGCCTCTTGAACAATCTCTCTTTTCCAATACGTATCCTCTTCACTTTTGAGGGCCCCCCAAACTTTTCCCATCCCTGAATCTAGTCCTTTTCGGGTCAACTCACTCGCTTTTACTTTCACGTCCCTTCAAGTCCCTTTTTGCTCAATGACCCGCTGGAACTTCGTCAAAACAGTAGTTTCATGATCACATTAACTTTCCTGTCAAATCTTTTACAGCAAATCAAGGAGAAACTTTTGTTGAGATTTCACTTGATATCAGCTATTCATCAATGCTCCGGTGGAAAGTAACCGGGAGTAAAGCTGAGGGACCTAATCTTGACAAATGGTGAAATCCTTCTGGGGAACAAAGCTCTAACCCTAATGAAATGGTCTAGGCCTTCTGGAGCTCTGAGCTTCGAATAAGTCCAAGGACAGTGACAAAAGCCCAAGTAAATCAAGAGAGAGCGACATATGGGTGGACATCATATGGGCCGAATCTTCCCACGCTCACGTGACCACCTCACATTCTATCTCCATATACTTTTCTTTATGAATAATTCGCGGGCACAAGCACAGAGATCCGACTAACTCAAGGCTACGGTACACCTTGAGCCTCGTAACTTTTGAGTCCAAGCATGTGTAGATGGCTCTGGCATAGAGCACTTTGGTGTGCAGTAGGTGACTTCTAGTTATTAAACTGATCTAACCAACTGCGCCAACCTAAGTAAATTACCTTCTCCTTATTTTTTTTTACATGGTTTATCACATTTTTCTTGTAAAGGTTCTTATTTTGCTCCATTCTAGTTGGGAGAAAGTTTCCTTCGATCACGCATTTGATTGACTGATTTTAAATACGGTCATCACCAATGTTTAATTTCAATTAAATTGGTAGGCGGGTGATGTTCGTAACTTACAATTCACAAGTCAAACACATGATCATAAAAGATTTTCTTCAATCAAAGAGGGTAGAAAATATTGTCCTCCTCTTGGAATTGTCTTGGTCTTTGGTCTTTGCTGTGATTATATTCAACTCCCAGACAGCAATTCTCCAATTGGGCAATTACGGCTATGGGCCTCTCCTACTTAGGCCTCTTCGTCTTGTCTTGTTGTATCTAGACTTGTTAAAAGCTTGAGGTAGACAGGCCATGCGGTCCGATTCGGACTATTAACTTTTGAACAAAAATGACGCTCTTGATGAAAAACTTCAAAAGTACTTGAAGTACTCAAGGGACTAGTATGAGTGATTGCGCCGTATTCTTCATACATTCGAACAGACTTTACTAATCTCTCCATGGATGTATTTTGACTGGCCGAATTTATATGCGTACTAATCTACTTTTGCATTTATCAATCGGTCAATGATCACAGATCATCACTATACGATAATGGTAAATAGTATAGACAACGTCTAGTACGAATATAAAGCTTCCCAAACAATGACTGCTGCATTGTTGGATTGCGATGGAATCCATCGACAAGGCCTTCTCTTTACGTAAATGAGATTTCCGACATCGCACTAAACTTCTTATTTGACGAGGAGTGCAATTTACATTACGTGTGCAAATGCTCGATAGCATGTGAGGGGGACCGATGGGTTTCAGAGTTGATGCACTTTTGTCCATTGACATGTATTAGTAAATAACCGTATGTCATGCATTATATGTTAGTTGTTGCGTGCATCTTGTTTATGTGCGGATAAAAGAGTCTCCATTTGTTTCGAAAAAATAAATGACTTGAAAAATAATTAATGGATGGACAATATTTTCCATGATCAATAACAATTCATATCTACACATTTTTGTGCCCAATGAAAATATTGTTTGTTCAATCATTTTTGTAAGCGATACAAGTTATTGTTTATAGAAAAATATTTCTTCTGACATTTATTTTTCGTGAAATAAATAGGGTCTTAATAATATGAATAGTAAATGGTCATGTTGACGAATGGCCGAAGACACATTTTAAGCATACTACCACGAATCATTCAAGGGCACCGATTGTGCAAAACACAAGGATAATCAGAGCATTGAAAGCTTGTAAACATTCTTAATTGGTTGTTTAACAAAGGCTCTTTGCACCATTGTTAACGTTATTCATTTACAAAGCAAATAGATATATGCTTACTCTTACAAAAAAAAAAAAGCAAATAGATATAAGCACATACTGGGAGTACTATATGGATTATATGCACAAACACAACAAATAGATAGCAAATACGAGAGAGAGAAATCGAGGCACAAAGTTTATCCCGATTCATCCTTGAACAAGGGTTTCATCCAGTAGATGATTCTATTATAATTAATACTTCCTCACCTTTGTTTTACACCTTTCAATTACAAGAAAAAGAGATTATATATATTAAGTAGCTATTAATGACTTCAATCTCAAATTACTGATAAATTATAGGGCTAAACTATAAAAGTCCTCTAGTGTCTCAAGGTGGCCACCTCCTAAGATCTTTGCCGATGTGGTCCTCATGCCTTCCTATCAATGAGGAGTATGAATCACACCCGATAAGTTAGTATATTGAGAGAGTCTAGTGGGAGATGTCTAGAACATCCACAAAGATTACGTTATGGACTCAAAGGATGCTTTTGGGAAAGACTTTTCCAAAGCCCCTTGGACCAAATAGAGGGTGTTCGACAAAAAAATTTGAAACCCCTTTTCCCAAACGTAAGCTTTCAAGGCTAAAAGCCCAAGGTAGCTTATGAATTGTCTTGGGCTTTCTTAGCATGCTGAGCATTGGGTTAGGAAAAAAAAAATTCTTTTGAAATTATCCTCGCTAACTTTTTATTTTTTGGGTTTTGCCCTTGATGACTGTTCATCTCATTCTTCTCCATTGAATAAGATTGGCATGACTATGTGTGGTTGCTAGCCAAGGGCAATGTTAAATTAATGTTTTGAGTTTGAATTCAAATAATGATTTGTTAAATCGAATTTATTGATAAAGATTTCCCAAGTAACAGAAAAGTTTCGCTGGACTCTTGAAGATTTACAAAAGAAGAAATAATAGAATAAAGAAAAAAAAAGGGGAGCAAAGTTTCCTCTTTTATTTATGAAAACCTATAGAAGCCGACAGATGATTTCCTACGAAAGAAGCCTCTGCAGCATCTCTCTCCCACGTGAAGCTAAAAGGAGGTGGGCCCAAGATCAAACTTTTGACCTTTGGGCACACATATAAATATAAAGCAATGTGTCTAGGAGGCGAGCGGCTGAAACCCTACGTGAGAAAATAGGAGCCGCACAACGTTAAGCTAAAGAGGAGCCACCCATGTGATCAAGAAAGAAGAACGCAAAATTGTACATACTCGAACCAAGCATAAGTAGCTCGTTATACTTTGAGCTTGAATGCGCGGTAATTTTGTATAGTGAGTTTATGTCCAAGTGAATTGTTTATTTATAAACACTTTGAGTTTGTGGTTAGATCTAGGTGTGGAAAATACTCGAGTGTGTGAGCGATTGTAAACTCTAATTCTCCGATTGTAGTGGATTATTTGTTGCTGGCTCCCCGTGGACGTAAGTACCGATACTCGGACCGAACCACTTAAATTTCTAGTATCCTTATTATTTCTCGTTTATTTCTCTAGTGATTTCATGTTGACGTAAATTGCAAGATCTCATCGTTTCCGCATATTATATTCCAACAATTGGTATCGGAGCTTGGGATTAGATTTTTTTATTGTGATTTGGAGCTTTTGCTTGTCTAATTATTATCTAGAAATTATGTTATTGCAATTATGTCTAAGAAGAAATTTGAAATTGAGAAATTTAACGGGAGCAACAACTTTGTATTATGGAGCATCAAGATGCGGGCATTATCAACAACTCAAGGTTTGGCAAAGGCACTGGATGGTGAAGATGAGTTGCCTATTATAATGGAAGTCTTAGAGAGGGTAGAGCTAATGGAAAGAGCAAATATGACAATTCTGTTAAATTTGTCGGATGAGATTTTAATAGAGATTGTTGAGGAGAAAGATGCCACAGGATTATGGGCAAAACTTCAAGCACTCTGTGAAGAAAAATTTGAACAATCGCTTGTTATGTTGAGGAAGATGTTTCAATTTAGATATACTGAAGGTATGTTTATCAGAACCTACCTAGATAAATTTAATGAACTCATGATGGATCTGAAGAATGTCGGTAAAATATTTGATGATGAAGAACATGGCATGGTGCTGTTAGCCTCTTTACCAATGTCATGGGAGCACTTTACTGATTCACTATTGCAGTGGTATACTACAATTATCTCAGAAGAGGTGAAGTTCGCCTTATTCTCTAAAGAGTGGCAGGAAAAGTTGCGTGATGACGGTTTGGCGCAAGGAGTAGCGCAAGCATTGACGATTCGGGGTAGAGAACTATATCGAGAGTCTAGTAGCAGCAGAGGTAAAAGCAGATCAAAATCACGCCATAAAAAGTCCAAGGGACAAGAAGTTCTTTGAGTGTCACGAGAAGGGGCACATTGGGAGAGATTGTCTAAAGTAGAGGAATAAAGTTGATAGGCAGAATGCCACAAGCAGTGTGGCAAACGTTGCCGAGGGGGAAGCAATAGTGATGCAGAAGCTGTTTTATGTGTTACTACTACTTCGTCAAGAGACGAATGGGTGTTATATTCAAGGTGTTTTTATCATATAACGTCTTATAAGAACTGGTTTACTACTTTCCCGACTGCAGATAGTGATAGAGTTTTTTTAGGGAATAACACAATTTGTAAGGCTGTGGGGATAGGGACAATTCGAATTTGGATGCACGATGGGGTGGTGTGCATATTGACAGATGTGAGGCATGTATCGGAGCTTAAGAAGAACCTTATTTCTTTAGGGACACTTGATGATATTGGGTGTAGGTATACTGCTGAAGGTGGAGTACTGAAGATCTCTCGTGACGCCATGATAGTGATGAAGGGGAAGAAAATGAATACTCTCTATCATCTACTGGGAGAGACCGTGATCAGAATCGCTACAATTTCATCATGTGAATCAAACTCTAACTTGACTCAATTATGGCATATACGTTTAGGGCACATGAGCAAGGCAGGTATGACGATACTGAGTTAAAGGGGGTTGTTGAAGGGTCAAAAGATAGGGAAGTTAGACTTATGTAGGTGCGTTTGGCATTTGAAAGCCACTTTGAACCCCAAAAGCTCATTAGGCTAATTTGTGGGTGTTTGGTAAAAAGTTTCAAACCCCATTTGGGGAATGCCAAGTGTTCCCAAGGCTGAAAGCCCAAGGTAGGTGGGGGGCTGCCTTGGGCTTTCAGTCTTCTCGGCATGCTGAGCGTTGAGCTTAAATAAAAAAATTTCTTCCCAAATTGTCCTCGTTGATTTTTCATTTTTCTGGTTTTGCCCTAATTGTTCATCTTCTTCTATCTTCTTCTTCGTGAGTGATTACTGACGAAGGGCATCATCGACGACCATTGCGCTTGCCACACCAACCTGCTGCGCCACGACCTCCGCTACGGCTGCGCGACCCTTTGGCGAGGGTTGCGTGACTCCGATCGAGAGATCATCGCGGAGGTCGCGATTGCGACCCATTTAGTCGCAGATCTGGTTACTAGCCACGACCTTCGTGCTGTGACCAGATGGGTCGCCGACCGCGACCTTCAAGCGACCTTCACGGAGGTTGCAACGTAGATTTGGTAGTGACCAGATCTACGTCTCTGGCACGGGCGACCTTCGTGGAGGTCGCGACCTTTGCGCGACCCATCTGGTCACAGATTTGGTAACGACCAGATGTGGTCGCCAGCCGCAACCTTCATGCGTGACCTTCACATTGCAACTAAATGGGTCGCCGACTGCGACCTTCACGCGACTTCCACAGAGGTCGCGACACAGATCTGGTCACTGGTCGTGACCTTCAGGTGACCTCTGCCTTCGCGCGCGACCCGTTTGGTCGTAGATGTGGTAACCGTAACCCTCGCCAGATGGCCTGCATTGGATCGCCCGTCCTTCACCGGACCGCTTGCTCCTCGCCTAAGACTACTTGTTCTTGATTGGCCAACTCTTCTTTGTTCCAAACACTATTTTACTCAAAGTTACTTCACAAAGAACTTTTACAATACAATTTACCAAACACATCTTGCATTTTGGAAAATATCTTTCACCCAACGGCCTTTGCATTCCCCCAAAGACTTTCTCCAAAAGTCTTTCTAAACGCACCCTGTGAGCATCGTATCTTTGGGAAGCAGCACCAAGTTAAGTTTATTACAGCTGTTCATTCGACCAAACGAGCAATTGAATATATTCATTCAGACGTCTAGGGCTCGTCTTCGGTTCCTTCGAAATGAGGTGCTCGATATATGCTAACATTTATCGACGACTATTCGAGGAAAGTAGAGATATACTTTCTGAAGCACAAATATGATGTGTTTGATCGGTTCAAGAAATTTAAGGCATTGAGTGAGAAGCAGTCAGATAAACAAATCAAGTGCTTGAGAACCGATAATGGCATGGAGTTCTATGGTAAAGATTTTACCGAGTTCTACGAAAAAAAAGGTATTGTGAGACACCGCATAGTTTCTAGAAGACCATAGCAGAATGGTGTGGCAGGACAGAAGAATAGAACTTTGCTTGAGCAAGCTCGATGCATGCTTTCGCATGCAAGACTTGGTAAGGAATTTTGGACTGAAGCAGTGAACATGACATGTTACCTAGTTAATCGATCTCTATCATTTGCTATCGAGTGGAAGACTCTTAAGGAAGTATGGTCGGAGAAACTTGTTGATTATTTCATATTACGTATATTCGGATGTCCTGCGTATGCTCATGTGAGTGATGGTAAGCTTAAGTCGAAGGCGAAGAAATGCATATTTCTGGGTTATGCACATTGGGTGAAAGGCTATCGGTTGTGGTACATCGATCCCAAATCACTCAATTTTCTAATCAGTAGAGATGTGATCTTCGACGAGACCGCAATGCTTTAGCAGAGGAGTTCTGAAACAAAACTAGTAGAGAAGATAGATCATGGTGTCATTAGTGAGGTGGAGCTTTAGGTGGAGACTTTGGAGACCTCGAAGGTAATAGATTTGTGATTGCAGATAAAGTCGCAATTCTTGAAGTTAGTGATAATGGAGAATCAGCACAATTGCAGCACACTAAAGCTGTAGATAAACAAAGAATGCAAATTATATCACCGGTACGTTATGGTTATACAGATATTGCTTATGTATTGATTGTTGGTGATGAGGTGGAGACAGATGAGTTTTCGTCTTACTTTGAGGTGATGGCTAGTTCAAAGTCGTCGCAATGGTTAAGGGCTATGAGTGAAGAGATGGAATCACTCAATCGAAATCAGATATGGGAGCTGGTCAAAGTACTAAAGAGCTAAAAGATTGTCGGAAGTAAATGGGTCTTTAAATGGAAAGAGAACATTCCTAGTGTGGAGGTAATGACGTATAATGTGAGACTTATGGCGAAGGGATATACACAGCATGAGGGGATTGACTACAATGAAGTGTTCTCTCTTGTGGTAAGACATACTTCTATTCGTGTTTTACTTGCCTTAGTTGTTTCGCGAGATCTCAAGTAAAAGTAGCTAGATGTGAAAATTACATTTCTTCACGGTGAACTGGAGGAGCAGATTTACATGAGGCAACCAAAGGGATTTGCTATTCTGGGTAAGAAATATCATGTTTACTTGTTGAAAAAATCTTTGAATGAGCTGAAATAATCTCCTAAGCAATAGTATAAACGTTTTGATACTTTCATGCCTAGTCAAGACTACACAAAAAGTTAGATGGATAGCTATGTTTACTTTAGAAGATTGAAAAAATGGTTCTTTGATTTATCTACTTTTATATGTTGATGATATACTGATAGTAGCTAAGAATATGTTTGATATTGATGTGCTGAAAAGGCGGTTAAATGTTGAATTTGAGATAACAGATTTAGATGCCGCAAAGAAAATTTTGGGTATGGAGATTTTGCTTGACAGAACTGCAGGAGTTTTACGTCTATCTCAAAAGAAATATATTGAAAAGATCGTGGCACGTTTTAATATGCAGTCGGCAAAATCTGTAAGTACACCTTTAGCAAAGCACTTTAAACTTTCTAAATAAATTATTACCGTAGACTGAGGAGTAGGAGGAGTATATGTTCCATATTCCTTATTCTAGTACCGTTGGTTGTATTATGTATGCTATGGTGTGTACTAGACCTGATATTTCATAAGCTATGAGCATGGTTAGTCGCTATATGAAGCGTCCTAGTAAAGCTCATTAGGAAGCTGTGAAGTGGATTCTTAGATATTTGAAAGGGATAATAGATGTGAGTATAGTGTATTGGAGAGATAGCAATGACAGTGAGACCATTGGTTTTATGGATTCGGATCACACCGGCGACATGGATAATCATAGGTCTTTAGGAGGGTATGTGTTTACGCTAGTGAGTGGTGCAATTAGTTGAAAGCATCCATACAGGATCACATTACCTTGTCTTCGACTGAGGCAAAGTATATGACACTAACCTTTGTAGCGAAAGAGGTGATATGGTTACAAAGTTTGCTCTTGGACTTTAGGTGCAGAAAATTGTGGATATACACTGTGATAACCAATGTGCGATATATTTGACATATAATTCAGTTTATCACGAGTGAATGAAATATACAACATCAGGTACCACTTCATCTGAGATGTCTTAGCTAAGGGTAATGTTATTATAAAAAAGATTGCTCCAACGGATAACCCAGTAGATATGATGACTAAGTTTGTTCCTTTGGGGAAGCCCAAGCTCTGCTTAAGCTCTATTGGCGTCTGTGGAGAGTAAGCGTCCGTCGGAGAGTTAGAAGAGCAGCATTGACAATGAGCACTATAAATTGTTTTCAAATATTAAGCCAAGGTAGAGAATTGTTAAATTAATGTCTCGAGTTTGAATTCGAATAACTATTTGTTAAACCGAATTTGTTGATAAAGATTTCCCAAGTAATAGAAAAGCTTTGCTGGACTCTTGAAGATTTACAAAAGAAGAAATAATAGTATAAAGTAAAAAAAGGGGAGCAAAGTTTCTTCTTTTATTTACGGAACCCTGCAGAAGCCGAAAGATGATTTCCTTGTGGGGCCCAAAAGTCAAGACTTTGACTTTTAGGCACTCACAATGTAAACTCTATGAAAGAAGCCTCTACATTGTCTCTCTCCCATGTGAAGCCAAAAGGAGGTGAGCCTAAAGTTTGGGCACACATATAAATATAAAGCAACGTGTCTGGGAGGTGAGCAGCTAAAACCCTACGCGAGAAAATAGGAGCCACACAACATCAAGCTAAAGAGGAGCCACCCACGCGATCAAGAAATAAGAACGCAAATCCGTACATACGCGAACTAGGTGTATGTAGCGCGTTATACTTTGAGCTTGAACGCGCGGTAATTTTGTGTAATGAGTTTATGTCCAAGTGAGTTGTTTATTTATAAATATTTTAGGTATTGGGTTAAATCTAGGTGTGAGAAACACTCGAGCGTGTGAACGATTGTAAACTTTAATTCTTCAATTATAGTGGATTATTTGTTACTGGCTCTCCCCATGGATGTAGGTACCGATACTCGGACCGAATAACGTAAATTTCTAGCGTCCTTATTATTTATTGTTTATTTCTCTAGAGATTTTGCGTTGACGTAAATTGCAAGATCCTATCACTTCTGTATATTATATTCCAACAGGCAGGTAGTCCAGCGATAGTTGGTCTCCACGACCATTGCGTGACCAGATCGCGATCTAGGTTGCCGCAACCGTCGTCGAAGGGTTGCTTGATCCAGATCGAGCGGCCTTGGTGACCTTTGCGGGGAGGTCATGACGTGGTGGGTTGCACTATCCTCTGGCAAGAGTCGTGCGACCTTCGCCGAATTGTTTGCCCTTCATCAGACCACCTACCCTTCGCCAACAATTACATACTCTTCGTCAATGACCACCTACCCTAGGCCAACCAACTCTTTTTTATTATTTTTTTCTTTTTTAATAACAAAACTTTGCAAATATAATTTCTCCAAACACTATTGTACTCAAATGTATTTCATATTAAATTTTTACAATATAATTTATCAAATACAATTTGTATTTGAAAATTTATTTAACTCCACGGTTTTTGCATTTCCTCAAAGACTTTCCTCAAAAGTCTTCTCAAATGCGCCCAAAGTGATCCCTTGATAATGGCTGTCAATTTCGGTCGCTTTCTTTTCAGCATCCAGCGTGCTATTCATTCGATGCCTCCGGTAATGTTTTCACTTTGTCTGATGAAAGAACCAACTCTCCGAATTTTACTTTTGTCTTTTTGGCAAGGAAAGGGAGAGAAGCTTCCGCGTAAGAGCTCACAAAGAGAAATTCCCAACATCTGTGGGTGAAATCATGATCTCAAAGGTCATGGTTTTGCCAGAGAAAATCTCGGATAAGGACGACACGGGAGAGAAAACAGCTGCGAGATCGACTTTACCTTTAACATGTGGCTGACTGTCTCCTGCCTTCATAGGGGGATTGAGTGCCTTGAGAACTCTTTGTTGCCCATTTATACTTGGGTGAGAAGCTCTTGAACATTGTTTTGCCACACGGTTGTCGCGACCTATTTTTCGGTGTGAACCACCTAGGGTTTTGGCTAATGGATTGTTAAGTCTAGAATTAATTTGGGTTCTCCCAAGCCCATACCAATTCGCGACTTAGGTTCAAATTCTTAACATGCAATTGATTTTCAATTAGGAGTCGTCACTAATTTATTTTTGGTGGGTCGATTAGAAACCCAAGTAAAGTAACAGGAGTTTTACTTTACTTCTATGAACCGGAGATTTATGAGTTCGATGACTTGATTACGCTAGATTTCTCTAACGCCCTTTCGGTACCTTTCTCTTTTATTTAAAAAAATGTTTGGCAAACAGCTTGAATTGATTTTAAATCTATTTTCCTAATATGTGAGGCGATCATGCAGATGCGCAAACCACCAATTTAACATCCAAGAAAAGCAATGAATAAATTACAAGACTTACCTCATAGCAACGAAAGCATCTGCAATGTTAAATTAAAATCCACATCAACAACCTTGGATATGGTTTCTAATTAACACACAATTTCTTTTCCTTTTTTTTTGTTTTCACTTAATTAATGAAAATCATGTAATATGCAATGCGATATTAACTAAATGACCTAATCCTAATGACATGTAATTTCTAATTAAATGGGCCTAGCAAAATACTAAATGACATGCATCTCAATGAATCTAACCCTAATGACGTGCACATGACATTTTTTCCTTTTCCTAAAAGAATGCATTTTATCCTAAATAATAAAACTAATTTAACCTATGACATTTTTTGTATTTTTCATGAAATTCGAAATTAAAATTCCTATTCTAAATATGCAAACCCTAAAACAAGTAATATCCTAACATGCATCTAATCTAACCCGATGAAAATTCATGATAAATAGAATGCTTTGCCTAAATATGCAAATAACCCTGTGATATTCTATCTCAAACATATCCTAAGATAAATAAAAACGATCAAATCCATTCAAAATTACCTCAAAAGGGACATCACATATCGCTCAAATCCAAGGATAATATTTCGCTAGTAAAATCGATACTTTGATCTTAAGCCTTAAAGATCAAAACATCAATTTTATTCCCGCTTAATTAATTATTTCATCTAAAGCCTTATAGATTAAATAAAAAACCCTTGCGCGGTTGCGAATCGGGTGATACATTGAGATTTTCAATTATGCATAGATAGGTATTTCAACTAAAGAAAACAACATATAAAGAGATAATAATAAAATAAATAAATAAAAAACCTAAACTTGCCTAATAAAGTAAAGTAAAAATACATAATTTAATTTTTTTCTTTTTTCTTTTTTTTTTTAAATAAAAACAGAAAAAGCTTGGCCGGTTCGGAGGTTCGGCGAGGGAGAGCTCGTCGGCTAGGGTTCCGGCGAGGGAGGCAGGGGTGGCATGTCGGCGGCGCGGCACCGGGGCTTCGGGATCGGCATGGAGCTGGGTGCGAGCGTCGCAGGCGGTGGATTCGGCGGAGGCGAGGCGTCACGGGCGAAGCTTGGAAGTCGGCGCTTAGATCTGGACCGGCTACCGTCGGGGGGGCCACGAGCAGCGAACGAGGAGGCAAGGGCGGCGAGCCGGCTCGGAATCTACTGGGTCACGAGTTGCAGGTGAACCGAGGGCGAGATCAGCGGCGGAGCAGCAGATCCGGGAGCTGGGGCGCTGCAAATCGGCGACGGCAGAGACAGCGTCGGGGCGACGCGAGCTTCGGGCGTCGGGGCTGCAGAAGGTGAGCGGCGGCGGCGGAGAGTCGGTTCGGCGCGACCTTCGGGCGTCGGGGTCTGATCTGCGCGTGGTTAGGAGCAGAGCAAAGGCGGCGTCGGATCTGGGTCTTCGTCGAGATGGGCGGGACAGACCTGCAGAGGTGACGGGGGACGCGGTGGCGCGTCGGGGCAGCGCGCGGGTCGTCGGGGCTCGCGGACGGAGGCGGCGTCGGGACAGCGACGACGCGGGCAGTCGGCGCCGGCGCCGGCATAGACCCCCTCCCCCACGAGGAAGATGAACAGTCGCGGGGGGGGGGGGAACTTTTTTTTTTTACCTTTTCTTTTACTCTTTTTTTTTTTACTTTTCCTCTCTCTTCACTCACTTTTCACTTTCTGCTCTTTTTTTGTGCCTTTTCACTCGACGGAAGGGATCCCTTTTGCTCCAAATTTTTTCGAAATTCCTCCCCTCTATGTCCGTACGTGCGCAACGCCTTTTATAGGGAAAAATTTTAGATCTTTGAAGCGTATTTTATTTCCAATTTCACTCATGCATAATTCTCTGAATATATCATTGCACCACATGTGATATTCTCTTTTGTATTTTTCACATATTCTATCAAAAAATATTCCCTTTTGCTCGAAAATACATCCTTTGGTGTATATTGCTTAAAAATATGAAAAGCTTGAACGGAATATGTGAAAAATCTTCCCTTCACCGGCAGCCTAAAATAAGATAAAACAAAATGAAAATAAAATGCTTCTAAACTATATGCCATGTGTTTTTTTATTATTTTTATATTAATCCAAAAATTGTGTAAAAATTTAGGTGTTAAGAACGGTAGACATTGTTATGAAAACTATAGTGGGGTATCAAGGGAGGAAGATCCCGGGATTTGTGACCCTCCGGCATGTGCCAAATGGCGACTGGTAAATCGGCCTGCTAATATTTTACGTACGTGAAAAAAAAATTGGACAAGAGAATACACTATGTGGTAACGACGATGGAAGAGGTGCATCACGGTGATGCCTGAATGGCGTGGGGAGAGAGAGAGGGGGGCTTCCACGAAATTGGTGGAGAAGGGCAAAAATGAAATAGGAAAGAAAAGGCGAAAGAAGAAAAGTAAAATGATGAACAAACCAGAGGCGGCCGCCAGCCGATGGCGGCTTAAATTTATCTGGGTTAGCATCTTAAAATTATCCAACTTAAAGTGATTGACAACTCACCACATTTCCCTTTTTCTTTTTTCTCTTTTTCTTTTTGTACCTTTTTTTTTTTCCCTTTCTCTTCGGCCATCTCTCTCTCTCGCGTTGGATGCGTGCCTTCGTTCAGCAAGAGAGGTATCTAGTTTCCCCTTCATTTACGATAATACATTGTCTTAAAACCACTAATGGTGGGCTTAGAGCTTTTTCTTCAATAGGAAAGCTGAACTATTTTCATTTGCTAACCCATCTGCAAATGAGTTTTTTTTTTTTTGGTGACTCGGGAATCGTATTACAGCTAGCAACTGACAGCCGGCAGTGTAAACCCGGGCAACCCGAGGGGACCCACCTCCTCAAACCGCGGGTGAGTTGCACAAGTGACCGTGGGGATTTGAACTCGCTTCCTTCCGGTCGAGGGATTGAGCGCAAATCACGCAACCACCAATGGGGTGGGTACCCATCTGCAAATGAGTTCTTAAGAGGAAAAAAGCATAAAAAAAAAAAAATCGCAAATCTATTACGTTTATACCAATTGACTCTTAAACATTTTAATTGTGTTAGATGAATTATAAATATTTTCATCCAATTGAGTCCATTGGGCTGATTTTGATTGAAAATGAATGCTGGTCATTTTACATGACTTGATAAGCGCTGACGTTAATGTTTTTAAAAATATTTTAACATTTTTTAATCTTTAATATTTTTTGGCTTTTTCCTTTTTTTTTCTTTTCTTATTTTATTTTATTTTATTGAGGGCCGACTAGGGTTAGGGTTGCCAGTTCACCCTCGCTAGCTCTGGGCGAGGGTTCGCAACGCCACTAGCAACTATTGTTAGCCCTCAATAAAATAAATAAATAAATAACAGAAAAAAATTAAAAAATTATATAAAATTGTCATCATCTGTTCGGCGACGTCATGGGACAAGCGTTATTCACATAACTTATTTCTTACCAAAATTAAGTAGATGGATTCAATTGACAAAATATAAAAAGATTTATGACTCAATTAGCACAATTGAAAAGTTTTAAGACTAAATTAGTATACGTGCAATAAGTTTATGATTTTTTGGGCGTTTTTCCCATTCTTAAGCTATAACTTTTGTATATACTTGATTTTCGTATTTTATTCTTGTTTGAGTCGAGAGCGGGTCACAATTCTTGCACACGACAATGTAATAGAAATGGATGATGGGAATATTAAAAAAATAATAATAATCATAGCATACTCTGACAATGTAATAAATAATTATTGTACAAACAGTATTGTACACCATTGATTTGAGGGAATGGGTAATTATAATCATCAAATTAAGGGTGAATAAGGCCGTTTGTGTAAAATTTCATTTGCACCGGCGGTGTATAATATATTTATCCATATTAAGATCACCTGAAGGATCCGGTCAAAATTCAAATCTGATATGAGTTGGAGAGCATAATTAAACAAAAACAAGAGCCTATGGATCAAAAACCTAGTTTTCGTTTTTCTATTTCCATTTAAGCATCTAAATTGTTAAATTGGTTGTAATGTAGACCTTGATACAAATGATCCATAAAATTTAGGCTAATGTGCAATGCCATCTCTCAATTTTTAATTTGTTCGATACAACCCCGTAATTTTAGCTCAATGTGCAATGTGATTTCGGAATATGAACTTTTGATACATGTTCAATTTAGTTTTTTTGTGTATATTTAATGTTGTCATCCCATTCACTCAAGTTCAAGAACAACATATAGTTTAGGGACTAAATTGAACATGTATAAAAAACTTAAAGAGATATTGAATAAATTAAAAGTTTATGGACTACATCGCACGTTGTGTTGAAGTTTAGGAACCATTTGTGTAATTATCTCTTTTTGTAACTTGGGCTTTTATAGATATATAAGAACATAATTTGCTATCTGAAATGTGTTGTGGGATTAAAGTCTATGAAATAGTAGGTTCGATTAGCACATCATGAGCGTGTATAAACAAAACTTTAGACATTATAAATCTTTTTCACTTTTAGGAACAATGAAGCAAATACTCTTACTTCAAATTAGTTTGGAGTAAATTTGTTATAGGTATATCAATTCGGATTTTCGATGGTCAAAAATTAATTTAATGTAAGTTTGTCACAAGTTTACTAATTTGAAGTTTTTCATAATATTAACCATATGTTTTTTGGTGCAATTATAGATAGAATACATATGCAACTAGCGTCGAGATTCTTTTGGTTTTATTGGCGAGTATGAGAACGTACATAGTAGGAATCAATTATTATATGGGGAATATTGGTTAAGCGGTTGACCTCATAGTCCAGGATGGTTCAACCAAAAAGTTAACTTTGAAAGCGACAAATTTAAAAAAAAAAAAAACTAAAAACCATAGATGTAGATATTATCTTATAAACTCCCATGCCACACAGTACTTGCAAGCATTATACAGACTTCAATATAAAGAACTGAAACGACACCATTTAAAAGATCAGCACCCGCATTCCCCATTCGAGCAATGCATTGGACCTCAAATTTGACTCCTCGTCCGTGCATCTATCCAACCCTTTTTTTCACGCATTCTCCTCTCTATATCTCCCTCTCTCTCTCTTCTTTTCTTTTTTGTTTTCTGTTTCGCTTCAAACTCAAGAACACGCTTCATCATGTTACTTCCCTCCGAAGCTACGCCATCATCTGGTTGAACTCCTGAAAGTCAAGAACTCCATTCCCATCAGTGTCGTAGACCCTTATCATGTTCTCGCACTCCTCGTACGACTTTGCGTCCCCTAGACGCCGCAGCATCGTCTGCAACCCTCTGGGGGTGATGCTCCCGGACCCCTTCTCGTCCTCGAACATCTCGAAGGCCCGCCTCAGATCATCATCGCCGTCCGTCTTCATCAGCTTCAAGAAGTCATTGAAGTCGATCAAGAGGTCCCCGTCAGTGTCGAGCTCCTCGATGACGCTCTGGGCGTCCTCCTGCGACATATACTCGCCGACGGACGCAAAGTACGCCCGGAGCTCGAGGGCGGAGATTTTGCCGTCCCCATCGGTGTCGAAGCGGCAGAAGACTTCCTGGAGCTCTTGCTCTCTGTTGGGGGAGATGGTACGTTTGAGGTTAGGAGCGGGGAGAGTGGAGGTTGGAGAAGACGGAGTGCTCAAGTTGGAGGAAGATGACTTGGATTGAGAACTCCGTCGTGGGAAGGTCAGCCGAAGGCTCTTGTTGAGCCACTTGAATGGTTTTGGCGACGGTGCCGATCCGTCGTTAGCCATGACCGAACGGGGCCAAACGGAGACTTTTCTTGATCCTTGAAAAAAGAAGAGTCGTACAGCTGTGAGAGAGAGGTTGCCTTGGAATGATCGTGGAAAAGGTTTGGCACGAAGCAGGCAATGTATGAAGTTGCTGTGAAGTTGCAGGGAGGGATGGGGGAGAAGATAAAGAGCGGGTCTCGGTATCAGAAAATTAATTATTCGTATAAGGAAACTGCATGGCAACTTCGTAACGGGTCCCAACACACAAGAAAAATGTCCTCAAAATTCTTTAATAGTGGCGGATCGCATGGTACACTCTTCCTTTTTTCTTTAGGTTAATTAATCTCCCAGCATTACATCGCACACAAATTAAAAAGAGCTCGAGCGTGCACTGGCGGTGTTAAAAAAAGTTTCAAGAAGCGGCCATATACATCATGATTTGATAAAGTTTGTAACCAATATCTGTAAAATCGCTTACTTGAAATTTTCGTTATACTGGCCGTGCATGCGCCATTTTTCTTTTGGGTATGCCTCCGTTTGCCGTTGTCGTGACCTCCCTTTCGGTGCCCTCATTGCGTAGGCACCAGCGGAGGCTAATGGCTCATTAAGTCTATTAGGCTTAATCCGGGCTTTCCCAAGCCCATCAATTCACAACTTATGGTCCGAGTTTTTTTAACCTATAAGTTGATTTTAAATAGGAATCACTACTAATTAATTTAAAATGGGTCGATTAGAAACTCAAGAAAAATATTGTGAGAAATATTTCACTCTTACCCAACCAGAGAAACTAGAATCGAGAACTTGATTATACTAATTAGTCACTAATGCTCTTCCAGTACCTAATCTTGTTTAAATCCTTAGACTTTTTGGATTTTCAAGGATTTTTCCATGCATTTGTGGAGAAAAACACATTTTTTTTCTATTTTTTTAACATAAAAAGCATTTATGGATTTTTGATCCTTTTTTTCAAAATATAAATTATTTTTGACATTTTCTGATTTTTTTGAGAAAAAGTAAAATATTTTTGGATTTTTTTTAAAAATAGATTATATTTATTATTATTATTTTATTATAATAATATAATATTATATAAAAACGACCCGGGTCAGATTCCCAGGTTGGGATCGACTTGGATTGTTAAAACCAGTGGCCCGAGTTGGGCCTAAAGTACGAGCTTGGCTTGGTATGCCCTTTTTTAAAAAACAAGCCTAAATAAATCAAGCCCATTTTCATTAAAGGAAAAGCCTAGCCCAGGAATTCGCTAGCCTAGACCTAGCCCATGCATTTGGCCCGAATCATCCAAAACCCTACTCGGTTGAAGTCTTGCACTTGATTTGGCTCTTAACTTGGGACGAAGCTGCCACTAGCTTCCTCCTTCTCCGCCTCGAGCCCCGATGGATATGGCAGGGACGTCACTGGGCAGCGCTAATGACAAAGACGGCGCGATAGAGCAGCAGTAGCAAGTTGCTCGATTGTGCCAAGCTACCACGGTGGTGGCGGAGGAGGAAGTTCGAACTTGTCACGGTGTGACCACAGTGAGCAGCGTTGGTGCCGCGAGACCTACATACATGTGTCATGATCCGTGAATCCTCCCGTACTCGTGACATTTGTGAGCGGTACTTAGGGTTATCAAGTGAAGAGTAAGGAGGTAGAGATGACGAACACAACTGGTCTATGGGAGTGACGCTAGGACGATTGGTACTAGGAGTTCTAGGATAGAAGAATTATATTACTTAGGAGCTCTGAATGTGAGGTTGGCCTCCCATGCACAAACTAGTCAAGAGCTGATGCCGTTTTCCTGACAAGACCATGGCAGGTCGAAACCAGTTGTTGAGCCTAAAGAGATCTACTATCTCACTCGATGAATTAAACGCCCGAGCGAAGCTGAGCATGGTATGATCTCGTAGAGAGAAGCTATTCACTGTATTATTCGCTAGAACAGTTGTAGAAGGAAGGTTGGCCTAGCGAATTCCTCTCACCAAGCGCTGCACAAGTTATTCTGCGGCCAAGGAAACTTTGGCCCATGAAACATGATATCAGAGCAGGAATCCCTTCAGTAAGTGGGTGAGTCGGAGAATCGGACTCCGCGCTCCAATGTGGGTTAAACTGAGAAGTACTAGCAGTCTACTTGGTCTTACAAGGGCGGAGAGTGATTCGACGGGGCAAAAAGTACTCGGACAAAGCATGGCTCTCTAAAGCTCCTAGGATGACAATGGGGGTACTAGGAAGAGTTGATTCCTCGCCGAGCGGACAAAGAGTTAGAGAAGAACCTAATTCTCGCTGAATAGGGATATCATTTCTGGATCGATCGGTGAATTTCAAGAAGAGGTTTACTGCCACATTTTCAACAAGGAAAGAACCTCCATTGGGTTTGTTGGGGTCAAGATGCTAGTAGGCAAAAATGGTGCTGCCAAAAGATGCGGTTGGCGAAAAATGCGACACTTGCCAAAGAAAGTGCAGGTGACCGAGAAGGGCCCGAATAGTTGAGATCAAAAGAGGCTACCAATGGAGCAAAACCTGTTTTGTTGGGCGAGCGTGACCATTCGATATGAAATCCCAAAAGTGGCGCATCATTGGTTAAGGGACGCAAGGAAGCGACAAAACAAATCACAACAAGGGCGTTGCGAAATTGAGTGGGGGAGAATGTCACGGTCTGTGAATCATCCCGTACTTGTGACACTTGTGAGCAGTGCTTAGGGTTATCAAGTGAAGAGTGAGGAGGCAGATGGGACGAACACAACTGTTCCATGGAAGTAGCGTCAGGACAGTTGGTGCTAAGACTTCTAGGATATAATAATTATATCACTTAGGAGCTCTGAAGACGAGGTTGGCCTCCCATGCACAAACTGGTTGGGAGCTGATGCTGCTCTCATTGATTAGGCCATGGCAGGCCAAAACCAGTTGTTGAGCCTAAAGAGATATGCTATCTCACTCGATAGACTAGATGCTTGAGCGAAGCTAGGTGTGGTATAATCTCGTGCAAAGAAGCTATTCACTATATTGTTCATTGGAACAACTATAGAAGGAAGGCTGGCCTGGCAAATTCCACTTACCAGGCACCGCACAGGTCGTTCCGCAACCAAGGATACTGTTGGCTCGTGACTCATGGCAACGGGTGGCGGTAAAGATGACAATTGGTAATGGTAGCTTGCGTTGATCTCCAAGCATGTGAATGGTAGCAAATTGCAAGACTATGGCAAGGTAGGCGATGTCGGGAGGTAGCACAACAACAGTAGCAAGTTACTTGTTAAGGGTGACATCGGGGGGTTGAACGGCGACAACGTCAAGCGAGGCGTTGCGTGCTATGGCGAGGCTTGATCCCACGAACCCTCCTCCCTCAAATCTAGCCCTCTGAACCTCCACTTTCCCCAAATCTCGCACTAGAACCACCTCTCCTTCTCCGACCGACCTCCCCTCCTTAGATCTCTGGTTGGCTCGTTCTCAGACCTCCCCTAATGTCTCTCGAGGAAAGCTCTCGGAGCTAGTTGCCTTGGATCTCTCCTCCTTTTTTCTAGCTTCCGTTGGAAGCCCTATTTATAGGCCAGGGGGGGAGGTCGATGGAGGCTTCGACAACTGGCCTTGGCACGCTGAGCGGCCTTGGTGCGGCTGAACCGAAGTCTCCTTAGCTGCCCACCTGCGTACCTTGCTTCACATTGAACACGTCCCCATTTGCTATCGGCCTACTCTCCTCTTTCTATCGTAGGTCGTCCTCTTTACACGTCTCCTCTTTACGTGTCGCCAGCCTCTGCACGTGATGCTTAAAGGCAAAGGAGGGAAGAACGGAGGAAGAAGAAGACAGAAGGAGGGGAGCTGGGCCGAGTCGCAAGGGGGTTGGGCCAGGTCACAGAGGGGCTAGATGGGTCCCAGCCCACGCGGAAGAAGAAGGAGGGCTGGGCGTGAAGGCCCAACCTGCGTGGCCCTCTCTTTTAAAAAAATTATATTTAATAAATTATCCGAAAAAGTGAAAAAAAAAAGGAAATAAAGCTTAATGGATGCCAATAAAAATTAAGGCCTAATTGATGCAAAAAAAAATATTTTTGTTAAGGTCGAATTGGTCCCTGATTTTCTTATGCAATTTAATTTAAAATATCTAGCTAAAATTTAGATGTCAACAGTCGTCTTGTCTTGTAAATAAATTCTTGTGAAGGCTTAAATCCGTGAACCACATACAATCGTCGCCTTTTGAACTTGCAACACCTATAATTGACTAAATCCATGAATAACACACGTTGACGTCGCCACCAGCGAACTCGCCGCCGTCGCCATGCTCAAGCTTGATATCACCCCTTGTCAAGCCAGTCTACCAACATCGTTGTCTCTGCTTTACCTTCTCCCCGGCATTCCCTTACGTCTAATCTGATCATCCTCTCTCTTTTTTCTCGTCTCAACAGCCAGTCTCAACGGCTCCTCTGTGGCCATCACGCACTCATCGAGTCTCGTGTTCATGGGACGAGGCCCAAGGGGGAGATGTTTCTCTTGGGGGCGGCGATAGCGGTGGGGTTGAGGCAAGGCCAACAACTACAAAGTTGGTTGAGGTCATGGCGGCGAGTTAGAGACTGAGGACGGTAAGGGTAGAGAGAGAAAGGAGAGAAGGGGAAAATTTTTACGGTTGATCGAGGGATTTAATCTTGTGCGGCTCTGCACAAACTGAGTGTTCACATGTTACCATCTCATGTTTGGACATTAAAAAATCAGACTAGTAAGAGATAGAATATCTACGTCCCGTATCCATGGCCATCAAATGAGTGGATGAGATCGAGTTTGGGTCTAGTAAAAAATGATCCGACCTACATCAATTCATTTAACCCTTTTTTAATCCATTTATACGCAATACAAATTCAGCAACCCACACCCAACCCAACTTGTAACCAATCCATTCCCCTCTCAATCCACATTACTAAAACATATAGATATTTAAAAACAAGAACTTTTATACCATATACATAGTGTGCAAAAGATAACATTCTCAGTAGTTTCATAAAGTTCAAAATAAGATTTTCAACTTGTTTGCGCTTTTTTCTTTGTTGCAATTTTACGTGTTTCATAATGAAGTATCTGACCTTTCTTAAAATCAATAAATCAACAAATATTGACACTTAAAATCATATTTTTTTCGTGATTTTCTAAAGCTTTTAATTTTGGGAAAAAAAAAATCCTACGTTAAAGATAAAACTAGAAACTAAGTTACCCCACCCGAAGACCTATATTTATTTTTATGGCCATCTCGATCTCGACGAACTTGTCAGCCAAGGGGGGCTTAGGGGTTCCCCATGACGCTTAAATCTAGATGCCTATCAAGCAACCTCACCTTGATTTTGCTTATCTATAGTTAAGGCCTACCAATGTCCAAGTTAATCAATTTTATAATCTCCAAGGTTTTCTCTAATAATCATTTTAAATTATACTTTCCACCGCTTGCCTAAGTCATAATACCTACATACATTCAGCTTCTTAGCCACATAACCACATAACTAATTCCTTTCATTCAGAACCTTCAAACTTCTCCAGTCAATGTGCCGTAAACACATATGCAATAATTCAAACTCTTGAAAAGATGCATCCAAAGTCTCTACGGTGAAATCCGTCACTCTATCCTCTTGAAGCTCATAGAAGCCACTGTGCTTCATTCCTCTTATACTATCACCCAATTGAATCTAGGATACTCATAAAAGTCAAGTGCTTCTTCAATTCTAAAACTTGTCTCACTCCAATCAATATCCTCACGATATCGGCATACAGTATGATTTTAACATCACCAACACTTACAACACCACACTCATCATTGTTTCCAAATTGCACTTTACCACTACCACGCATCTATAAGTAATAAACTGGGTCATAATCAAAGTCAATATTAACCGAACTCAATTGATTAACAACATTGCATTCATTGACATTATTAACGACAGATGCACCTTCGCCCATCTTTAAGTGAAACAGATGTTGCATCATGTAGACCCTCTTGATTGCAAAGGGCTTCTTGTACATATTCAACTAGGCATTCATCAATCTCGTAGTGGTCTTCTCTTTCACGATATTGAATGTGATGTTATGAGCCACATTAACTAAATAGCGCCAATGCTTTTCTATTCAATGAATCCCAATTAGTTTGGTTCATTGACTCTGGATTCTTTCAAGATAGGGGTAAGTGTAGATTCCTTTGATAAAGATAATTTAATCTACATCTTCCAGAAAACAAAATCTCTTTTATCATATATGTCGATTTCCATTTTTCCATTTTTTGTTGTTATCGATTTGCTTCAAGTCAATCAAGCCTAAGTCTAATACCAATTGTTACAAAAAACCAAGCAAGTAATAAAATAAACAAATCAATGAAATAAATCAGACACTAAATTTATGTATTTCAATCGGTGGGACCCACTTAGCACAAGATTCTATTATAGGTTAAGTAATACTTTGAGATTACAACTATACTTGAATTACTCAAACATTCTTAGTGTTTCTCAACCCACTATTACACCAACTCACACAATGTTTATCCCTAATAGTTACTTGTAAAATAATCTTTCTATCTCACAAAGGAATTATACAAAATCTTTACACAAGATTAATTGGCTTCAAACTGGATGTAAGTCATCAGAAGGCTGAACAATTGATCTTCACGAGCAAAAGCTTCTCCTTTTACCTTTAGAGTATAAATCACGGAAAAAAAAAGAAAAAAGAAAAAGAAAACCACCTCTTGGATGCAATTCACAGAGAAGACCATTTTCTTATATATAAACAAGAATTGAATTCAAAATAAGAAATCTACTCAAATATGGAACTCAACTCCAAATAGGAAATCTACTTAAACTGAGTTTAAATCTACTCAAGACATAATCTCAATAGTTTCACGGTTCAACTTGTGTTCTGCCAGCTATCCTAAAGCCCACAGTATACTGACATATGCCATTTTATTTGCACTTCCTTTAAGTGAGTGCCGGTTGAATTTAAAAATGACAACTTGAAGACAAGTTAACAATGAAGTTCTGGATCTCAATATGTAGACACGACAAACGCCTCAGATACATGATAGTTGTTGACCTAAAAAAATAGACATGATGTTAGTTTAACTTTTTCTTTTTGTCAGTTCCTTACTTGGCATTTGAGACAGGTTCAAATTATTCATGTTCCTTTATATATATAAGGTTTCGGTGTAAGTGCTTTGTCAATCTTACTTCTTTATCTTTCTATTCCATTGGCGTTTGGCTCTTCGTCTTACAGGTCCCACGGGGTTCATAATCCTCATCGCTTATGGAAGATAAAATGACCGAAGTACCTGGCGTTTTCTAACTCTCTTTGAGCCACATTTTCCTCCATCTTTAGTTCCCCAACCAGCATTTTTGATCGGTAGATTATAAAAATATACCTCACTCACATTTTTTTTAGTTGAATTTGCATGTAGTGATGCAATGTTTGTGACCGATCATATAGATAGCTTGTTGGAGGAAACCAAAAATGGAGAAAAAGAATAGTTAATCCTCTGTGCCGCAATTCAGTTATCGTGATTTTTTTTTTTTTTGGATAGTCAAAATTGGATTGATTGAATTTTTTTTTTTTTTTATCGATTTGGTGGCGATCCATCATATATAAAACAAGAATTCCAAAGTCCTAGATAGCTCCACCTAGGAATATTCCTAACCTCAAATTGTAGTTGAGTGGTAGATTGGAATTATGTTTTCCTAGGTAGCAATCAAGTCGACCTCGCGAGCAACTTCATGGAAATTTCCTGCACGGATCTTAAATTATTGCATAACTGTCCGACCCTCTCGTGCTTTAGTGATTTCACCTACTCACTCCCATATATATTCGGTTCTGTAAAAAATAATTTACTTCCATGTGGAACGTGTTAGACCCCTCGGTTTGTTCATCATGTCACCAGGTCCTTCCAGACATCCATCATTTGTATGGTCTGTCCGGTCATCAACAGATTCTACGTCCTTCTGTAGGCGAAAAGGTTCTTCAATGACACAGGCTCCTGATGTTAACATCGTATGCTTTTGATATTGCGTATGTATAAGGTATTTCATTCACACACTCAATTGCACAAATTAGTCCAGTTGAAATGTCTTGCCGTCCTCAAAACATCATAGAGTTTTTTGGAACACGTTCTTTTCCTTGCTCTTGGCAATAGCCGCCATAGATGCATATTCCATTGTTGAATGTACCATGCGAATTTGTTTCTTAGAGTATAACCTATCGCACTACTTCAACAACAAAGAACCCAACTCATGGTAATATTGGCAAGCATGTAGAAAATCTTCCAAAGTCGATCTTCAATCCATCTGCATACCATGACACCTTCGAATTGTTTAAGAAAATTACAAGTGAAAACGGAAATAGGCTGCGAGGCGCGTATAAAGACTTTTCTAAAGGTGTTATGGCCCTCGCTATGGTGGGAAAAGTACAAAAAGCAAGACATTCTCAGACATCGTATGCGTTTGATATTGCGAACAATGTGTGAAAAGTTTGACAACTTGTATGCATAATCTAAAATAGGGATTTTAATAGTCTTATCATTCAAGTTTTGCATCCTTTCAAGTTTCAACATATGACTTCTTCAAATGTGATCAACGTAATCGTCATGTGAAAAGATGACTATTCCCAAGTCGCAATTCTCTGCTAAGTGGCCATTGATGATTGATGTGAAATCATACTCTTTCCATACATAAAAAAGTCATCGATGATCAGCTAATATCATCACTCCAACATCCCGAATAACTTCTGTTCAGATTGATATTCTCACAGTTACTCCAACACAACCGCATGTGGCGAGAAAAAAAGCTTTTTCTCCATTCATGAACGGCAGCGAAAGGTTTACCTTCGACCAAATCGTTGAAGGATCTGGTCAATGACACCGCAGCAAACCCCCTCCATCGATTAGATCACCACAGAATTAAAGAATCGAAGCCTTTGAGAAATGGGTCTTGAAAAAGGCTTCTTCCATCATAGGGTTCGTTATGCATTCTTGTCAAGTGGAAGTGAGTCCTTTTGCCTAACGCGGAGTCGCTTTTCCACTAACTCCACTACTCTGACAAAGCAAAGTGCGTATTCCTTACGCTGGTTATATTGATTGAGCATCGATCATTGTTTGAGTGGAAACTCTTTTTCATTTTTAGGCTGTCCGTCTTTTTCTTTTTCCTATTAGGTGAGGTAAGATAAGGCTTCCTTCGATTGCTCTAATGAAGCAACCCCTCCATCCATGAACCTAGAAGAAATTTGAAATACTCAAATGAAGAAATGGCAACATGTGGAACTCAACCCCATCGCCAACAATAATAACACCATCGGTGCCTTACCGGGAGATATTCACTAAATACTTCTATTAGTAATTATCGGTTCCTAGATGATATACATCTTTGTATTGACTTTCCTCTTGATTATAGGGGTGTGCTTCGGATCCAATTCAACCCTAGAATCGGTTGGAACCGGCCTAGTTCAATGTTAAAGAGTACAAAACTCTGTTGGAATTCAGTTGAGGATAGTGTTCAGTAGGATAAAGTTATAATATTGGAATTTACTTAGCATGATGATCTGAGAGCTACAACTAGAGCTGCAACTAAGATATTCTTTGAAATTTAATCGGCAATGAGATATCTAAGAACTACAACTATCATATAGGAATTAAAGGAAATTAAAAGATAATGAGATTTTTGTGTTTGTGCCAAGGGGGTCTACAAATAGTATGATGTGGCTATTAAAAGCCTACAATCGACTGCTACAAATGGAGTTTACAAATAGAGGTTTAAAAAAAGTTACTACGACTCCACGATTCAGCGTTTACTAGGACTTCACTACTCGATAGTTACATCAACTCAATTACTAGGCAATTACATTGATATTTAGCTTGACGATTTCATCAACTTCACGATCTTGATGGTTATTTCATTCCATTACGTTGACGGTCACTTCTTTGACAAATGCATCCGAGGTTGTCGACTAGATTATTTGTCAATTTCCTCAAGTTGTCAACTATGCTGTTCATGATTAACGAAACTTTGTTATCATTGACTAAGTTTCTCACATGTCGATAATAATCAAAAGTTTGTCATTTTTTTGTAAAGACACAACTAAATTACGGTGCATCATCTACAGATTGCCTATTGACCTCTCATCTATTTTGAAGGTGATTCGTGATCTCAAAGATGAGATTAAATCAATTAACTCCTCATTTACAATCACCATTGTGCTTATTGTAATTTGTAAAAGCTATTGTTACTTCTTTTATTTATTTTGTCCTGTCCTTTCGCTCTTTGGACTTAGTTGAGCTTTGGTTTGAGAGAGTTTGGCAAGCCCATCGATGCAGGCCTTTTAACAGGACTGGACTTGGAATGATATTGATAAAGAGGACGTTCGAAACTATTGTCCTCGCGGGATGTCAATGGACAATTCCAACGATATGAGAAGAAGATATCAAATGCGTTTTGATTTCTCCACGTTAGAAAGTCCCACACACCTCTCCCGCCTTTCGACGGCGATATCACCGTTTTTTGTATATCGATGGCGAGAACACGGCCACCATTACCACCACGGAAATCACCGCAATCGCCGCCAAGGGACTTCTCTCTCTCTCTCTCTCTCTCTCTCCACCGTTGCATGGTCTATCTCAAGCTTTGACTGGGCAGCGTTGAGATTTAAGGAGGAGACTGGATCCGCTGGTTTCCTCCTTGAACGAAGGAGATGAAGGCGGTGAGGGTGATTCACGGAGCGGGAGAAGCAGGACGGTGTCGGGAAGGGATGTACTCGAGTCGAGTCGAGTCGAGTCAAGCCTCTGTAGCACCGAGCTCGAGCTCAACGCAGCTTACGGTCTTGGCGCATTGAAACTCGATTCAAGCTCAATCAAACATTCAAAACTCTGCTTCAAGCTCGAATAGAAACCCGAGAAACTTGACCATGACTTGAATATTATACATTTTTTAAAACATAATAGAAGTTCGATGAGGCACGCGAGCTTGTCGACCTGCAAATGGTGAGCTCGAGCTCGAGCTCGACCTAGTGAGATGCTAAAGTAGCTCTCAGTCAGACTAGGCTCATTATCAAGCGAGTTGTTCCCGAGTAATCGTAAAGTAGAGCCCGAATTACTTACAAATAACCTGACTACTTTTCATGCTTGTAGCAGGAATAGCATCCGAATGTTGATTTGGATGGAGGAACCTGAAAGGCATTGATCCAGTGATGGCGGGGACGTCACCGCGATGGTGGCGATGGCGGTGGTGGATGCAGTGTAATGACTGAGCTGAGGGTCGAAGCGAGAGAGATAATCATTTTTCTTTGCATATTTTACGTAAACTACCACATGACAATTTATGACATAAAACATAATTAAGTCGAGCAAGCTCAACTATACCCGACTGTAAACCATAAGTGAAATTCCATGTTCCAATTATATTAAACCATCCAATTGTTAATTAACGGATATACACAATGTTGAGAAGACATTTCCTAAGAGATTTTGAAGATTGACAAAACTTATCCAAAGTAAAGACTTTGATTCTAATGATAAAATTTTTCAAGTGAAAAGTCTAATAGGAAATGATCAGACGATATCAATCAAAATCAGAGTCGTGGCTTAATTATTTTCTTCCTTATGTGTTATGTCAAACGGCTAGGAAGAAGACAATATTGTCGTTTAATGGGTACTAGCGATTGGTTGAATTTCTTGTCATATTTATAGATTGTTCCAAAAGGAAAGTCTTCAAATTTTTAAGGGAGATTCAACCTTCTTGGAATGATCTTCTTGAGATGTTTTACTCTTTCTAAAGTGAAGGTACTTGACTTATGGAAACCCAAGCTGCTACATGGGCGGCAAAATCTATTCGAAGCCTCATCCTCAGTGATCTTGACAGTATCAAACCTTCTTGACGAGATCCAAGCCAACTTGTAAATTGGATGGATTATCCTCCTTGAGATATATCCAACGGTCAATTTGGACTAGGAGGAGTATAAGGGGATATCTCAAAGGTGAGAGAACAATCGCTTTCAAGAGTATCGAAGCTTGCAATTCCAAAGTCTGAAAAGTGTCCCGTGATCAAATTTATTCATATCTGTAAGCACAATTGTGTAATCATTTAGAGGTCGAGAGTGTGTGAGGAGCGATACACACAAGCTTGAAACTAGATAGCTCAAATTTTGTAACATTTGATTGGTTTTTCTTAGTAGAATCTAGCCAATAGGCTGTAACGTGAGAAAGTGGACGTAAGCTTACCAAAGTTGAATCACTATAACATTTTGTATGCAATTCTCTATCCCTTACTCTCCATAATTTTTGTAATAAAATTGTACACCAATAAAATTTGATCAACTCTTTCCATTACTAGTGGTGTTTCGTTGCAAATTTTTTTAAAACACTTTCAAATCCACAAAATCACTTGTTCACCCCCCTCTAAATGATAGTTTTAGCCATAATAATTGGTATCAAAGCTTGGTTACTCTTGATCGAAGTGTTTTTATTACTTCTGAGTTAAACAATCTTTCGATGGCTAGTAACATTGCATCAGGCTTGATGAAAGGTTACAATGATACAAGGCCTATGTACTTCAATGGAAAAGATTACGATAAGATGAAAGTGTTCATCAGATCCCAGGATACCTTAGAGTGGGACATTGTTCTAAAAGGCATGAGACCAGAACCTTCCTCATCCAAAGAAGAAGGCAAAAAAGCAAAAACTTCAGTCCTATCTAATGCAGACATCACCGAAAGAGAAGCATTGGATGCTAAAGTTGTTTATTCATTATATCGTGTATTATCTGCATTTGAATATAACCAAATTTCCTCATGTGAATTTGCAAAAGAAATTTGGGATAGGTTGCAGGTAATGGATGAAGGAACTGATTGGGTTAAGGAGGCAAAGATCAACAGTCTTCTCCAGTAATACGAAGCTTTCAAAATGAAACCTGAAGAATCCATTACTGACAAGTTCAACAAACTTACTGACATTGTTAATGGATTGGCATACCAAAGGCAACTTGTATCAGACCCAATGAAAGTGAACAAGATTCTTTGAAAATTGTCAAAGGAGTGGAACAACATTAAGACGTCTATTGAAAGACTCAAAGAATATCACCTTTCTTTATTAACAAACTTGTGGGAACACTCCAATTCTATGAAGAAGAATGTCTGAACGATGAAGACACTAGAGGTAAGAAAGCAATAGCTTTGAAATCTAATTTTGACTCAGATGACTCAGATTTAGATGATGACGACGAAAACAACGAGGAAATTGCGCTTATGGTGAAAAAGCTTCAAAGGATGGCTTAAAAAGGAAGGAAGTTAAAAGGAAAAAAAAAAAAAAAAAACCCATCATCTAAGCAAAAGAGAAACTCGACGATAGCGAGGAAAATAGAGATGTTGTTTGTTTCAAATGCAAGAAGCGAGGACACATTTAGCGCAATTGTCCTATTCTGAAGAAAAGTAAGAGCAAGTACGAAAAGATAAAGAAGCACTAAAAGCTGAGACTTGGAGTGACACTGAGTACGACGAAAGTGATAAAGATTATGCTAATATTTATCTCATGGCAAAGTTTGACTCTAAAGAAGAATTTGAGGTAAATAATTTTGATATTCCAATTGAAGTATCTAATTGTATAGATAAATTATTTACTAATTACAAGGGTACGCTTAGAAAATTCTCCGAATTGAAGAAGGAAAACTCAAAATTGAGATAAGGGATTCTTTCCAAAAAGAAAAGATTGAGTGTCTTGAAAAAGATCTTCTTTAGGCAAAAGAAAACAATGATTCTATTTTAAAAGAAAATGATCTTCTAAAAAAGGAAATTTTGGATGTTACAAAAAGGGTTTTAGTTGGTTTAAAAACTTTAGAGTATATTTTGTCCATTCAAATCCTATATTACAACAAATCAGGATTTAGATGTAAAAATAAAAAGGATTTGGAAAATAATTTTCCAACCCACAAAGAAAGGAAGAAGCAAAAGCCTCCAAGAGTTTCCTATGAAAATCATTTTAGAAAACAATTTGTAAAACCTATTAGTCAAAACCTTCTTAAGTGTTTAATCTATGGTAGCCATGATCACTTTTAAAATGACTATTGAAAAGATTGGCAGCCGATTTGAGAAATATGGGTACAAAAGAAGACCTTAACTTGTTTTGATTCTTGTAGATACCAAAGAAGAAAAGAAACAAGTGGTAACTAGATAGTGGTTGTTCAAGATATATGATTGGTGATACAGGCAAATTTGTTAAACTCACAAAAATTGATGGAGGAAGTGTTTCTTTTGCAAGGATCAACAAGGGAAAGATTATTGGCAAATGAATAGTTGAGATTGGCAACTTGCCTATAAGAGATGTATATCTTGTCAAAAGTCTAAACTACTGGACATAACAACTAAAGACGTACAATGCTTAATCTCAATTAAGGAAGAATGAGACCTCTAGCACAGAAAGCTTAGCCACATAAGTACCAAACAAATCTTGAAATTATCCTCAAAGAGACTTGTACGAAGATTGCTAGATCTAAAGTTTGAAAGATCTAAAGTCTGGTCAATATGTGCATTAGGAAAACATATAAGAAGCTCTTCCAAACCCATAAATTATGTTAGTACTAACTAAGCTTTGCAGCTTCTCCACGTGGACATTTTTGGACCAACAAGAACGCAAAGTCTAGGAGGTAAAAGGCACTATCTAATAATAGTTGATGATTACACAAGGTACACGTGGGTTTTCTTTTTAGCAGACAAGCATGAAACATTTTCTCATTTTTCAAAATTTGCAACAAAGATTCAAAATTAAAAATGATATTTTATTTCTTGCATCAAAACAAATCATGGGGGAGAGTTTGAAAATCAAAGTTTCACAAAATTTTGTGAAGAAAGTGGTTTGAGCATCAATTTCCGACTCTCTATACACTTGAGCAAAACAGTGTAGTAGAGGAAAAATATATCATTGCAAGAAATTGCAAGAACTCTTATTGTTCAAAGTAAAATTGCATCACATTTTTGGGTAGAAGCTGTCTTAACAGCATGTTACATTATCAATCGAGTTTTTCTAAGAACCTCTTTAAAAAAAAAAAAAAACTATGAGCTTTCCAAAGGTAGGAAGCCAAACATCTCTTATTTTCTGAGTTTTTGGATGTAAATGTTTTACATTGAGAAATGTTAATGATTGAATTGGTAAGTTTGACGGAAGATTAGATGAAAGCATATTTCTAGGGTACTTAACTATAAGCAAGGCCTTCATAGCCGACAACAAAACATCTCGCACGGTGGAAGAGTCTATAAATGTGAAGTTTGATGAAAACCCTCAAACTTAAGAAGATTCTAATCAAGGAGTGCAACAATTTGAAGCAATTCAAAAACAAGAAGAAGAAAAAAAAAACAAATTCAGATGAATAGCCTCAAAAGCCAGAAAAGTCTGAAAAGCGAGTCAGTGAGAAACCTATAATATCTTATGACAGATTCAATAGAAATTGGAAGCATAAGTCAAGCCATCCAAAGGATCTAATCATCAAAGATATCAATGACAAGATTAGAACAAGATCAACACTAAAAGATGCCGTCAGTCCTTTGGCACTCATTTTGAAGATTGAACCTTGAAGTACAGAGGAATCCCTATCATATGAAAATTAGATCCAAGCAATGCAAGAGGAACTTCAACAATTATGGATAAATGAAGTGTGAGAATTGGTTCCTAGACCAAAAGACCATTCAGTGATAGGAACAAAATGGGTGTACAAGAGCAAGTTAAATGATCAAGAAAAAGTCATGAGAAACAAAGCAAGATTGGTCGCCAAAGGCTACTCACAAGAAGAAGGAATCAATTACAACGAAACTTTCCCACCAATAGCGAGGTTAGAAGCAATTAGACTTTTACTTGCTTACGCTTGTTTCCATAGTTTCAAACTTTTCCGGATGGACATGAAGAGTACTTTCCTGAATGGGTTCATCAAAGAAAAGGTGTTCGTGGAACTACTTCTAGGTTTTGAAAAACCAAGAAAATCTAATCACGTTTACAAATTAAAGAAGGCCATGTATGATTTAAAGCAAGCTCTTCGAGCGTGGTATGAAAGGTTAACAATTTTTTTGCTTCAAAATGGTTTTAAGAAAGGTAATATTGATACTACTTTATTTATAAGGAAAGAAGATAAGGAAACATTGCCGGTACAAATCTATGTTAACGATATTATCTTTGGTTTTCCTAATGAAACTCTTTGCAAGAATTTTGCCTAGTTAATGCAGGACGAGTTTGAGATGAGCATAATGGGAAAATTAAAAAAAAAAAAAAATCTCAGATTACAAATCAAACAAATGGAAGAAGAAACTTTCATCTTTCAAGAAAAATATACAAAAGAGTTGGTGAAGAAGTTTCACATGGAAAACTCAAAGAGAACTAAGACTCTCATGTCTTATTCCTCAAAGCTCGACAAGGATGAAAATGGCACAAAGGTTCATCAGAAGCTATACAAAAGCATGATCGGCTCCTTATTTTATCTCACAACATTAAAATCTGATATCCTTTGTAGTGTATGCATGTATGTCATATTTCAATTACATCCTAGAGCATCTTTCTGTAGTTACAAGATATATTAAGTATATTAACACTTACCCATCTCTAGGACTCTAGTATCTTAATAGATTAGAATTTTTGTTATTTGGGTATTTCGATGCCGATTTTGTAGGATGTAAGATTGATAAGAAAAATACTTTAGAAACTTGTTAGTCGTTGGGCAGCATACTTGTATCTTGGTTCTCTAAAAAGCAATCAACAATAGTCTTATCAATTGTTGAAGCTAAGTACGTTGCATTGAGAAGTTGTTGCACTCAAATCATTTGGATGATGCAATAGTTGAAGAACTAAGGAGAGAATTCAAATACTACAATCAAGTGTGATAGTACAAGTGTCATCAACTTGACGAGAAATGCAGTCTTACATTCCAAGGCCAAACATATTGAAATCAAGCACGATTTCATACGTGATCACGTCAACAAATGTGAAGTAAATATTTAGTTTATTGACTCTCAAAATCAATTAGCTAATATCTTTACAAAGTCACTTGAAAAGAAAGCTTTCGATTTTATTCATGATAAACTAGAAATTATTGATCCTGTTGCTTCAAGCGTTTAAGATAGGTTTAATCAAAAGAAACAACATCAAATGATGTTGAGGAGATCAACCATTGCAATTTCAAATTTTGGTCGTAAGAGGTTTTTTTGGAAGAATATCAAGTATGATTTAATTTCTTTGTTTAAATAATTCTATTTTAGAAATTAATTGTAGTATATTTTTTGAATTATTTCTTAAATTCGTTTTACAGTTTTCCTTAAAAATCGATCTTTTTCTTTAATTCTTTTTTTGAACCACCTATCCTTAATGTCGCGGCTCTTCATCTTCTAGAAAAAAAAAATCTTTATTTATTCTTGTTCTTCTTCATCCTTCCCTCTTAAAGAACTCCCTCGGCAAACAACACTCTTTGCAACTTCTTTCTTCTTGCAAAAAGATCCAAACTTTCCCTCTTTTTTGCAACCATGACCCCAAAATATGCACCCATGTTGAAGCCCAGACCTTTTAGTCCAAGGAGATTGCGTTACTGGAATGCAGTCCAAAGTAAGAGGAAGCCCTGAGTTCTTCGACTGGTCCAATTCCTCCGATAGCACTGAAGGTACGATTGAGAAGGAAACTTTCTCTGAGTTTTTGCAGTTGAGGTCAATTATTGCTATTCTTAAGGATTTAAGAAATTACGAAAATGCTATTTTTCATCTACTGGCTAAACATGGTTTTCAAAGCAAGGAAGCTTTGGAGTTATGTTTATAAATCCCATTAGAAGCATGCCTCCGGTTAGCACGAGTGATTCTAGTGTGTTAGATCTAGGAAAGGGAAAAAAAAATGGTGGAGACATCTGTTCCTAAGGGAAAAGCTAATGATGATGGATGAAGAAGAGATAATGATGAGAAAATGTATGCTAATTATAGATGAAGAATTACTGGATATGTTTTTACCAAAAAAAAACAAAAAAGAATTACTAGATATGTTCCTGATGCGAATGAAAATGATAAGTTGATTAAGTTTGAAGAGTACCAATAATACTTTAGGATTATGATGAATAGAGGAGTTATTCATTAGAGAGTTGTCGATTTTGAAACGTCTAATATTCATATTGAGCAATTTTTTTATGATCATTTCCTGATTGAATTTTATGTGACTAATACCCTATTTATTCTACTTTAACCATATATTTTTACTGAACTCTCTTGTTATACTCAGTTGATACCATTGAATTTATAACTTTTGAAAAGCCTTACTTGATCCAAGTATATGAATTAGTAAAGATCTTAGGAGTGAGGTACTCTAAGTTTGAAGTTATAGATATTGACCATGATGTTGCATACAAACTTTTCTTTGGTATTCTTGATTTCACTAAAGATGACAAGTCTCACATCTCTTACCATCTTTTCCTTTGAGACAAATCATTCTTCATAAAATTATTATCAATTGTTTGAGACCTAAATGATCATTAAAGACTGATGTATCTTAGTATGAAGCTAAGTTGATTTGACCAATCATGAATGGGCATTCATTTTCTATAGCACATCTTGTATTACTGTATATGTATCGAATTGTTGTGAAGAACAAGGGAAGTTGCCTCACTGCTCCCTAATCATGAAGATATTTCATCATATGGAGATGAAAGTTCCCAAGAAGCTAAGAAGGGTACAATTATTGCTGATGAAAGTAGAGGAACATACGATGCGAAAGATGAGTTTCAAGCTGACTAATGAAAGTTGAAAAAATACCAAAGGAAAACTTCTGAAGGTTCATGTGGATACAAATGTACCAAATCCCTCTTCTCATCCCCTTAAGAGAAGAAAAACTATTACGCAAAGGCAAAGTTCTCAAGCCTTTTTACAAATTCTTAATGAAGAATTGCAAGAGGAATCAAAGATTGACACTAGTGATTTGGATGACATCATAGATGCTTATCAACTTGATTTCGATAAGGATGAAGATATTGAAGCTAAGGAGGAGATAGGTATGTTGACACCTAAATTTTTTGCCAAAAAAATCATTTTCGAAAAATGGAAACTTATTTTTCCACAAAAATATTTCATGTTAAATTTTTGCATATAAATTATCTAGGCATTTAATATAGTGTTTTAAATGGAAGATGTTTTTCCCTTTAAAAAAATTAGAAATTTAAAAAAAAAAAAGAGAAGATAAAAAAAAAAAAAAAGTTGGAGCTGATAATCTGAATGTGACTAGCCAAGCTTAGGAGGTCAGATTGTAATTAAAATAGCAAATTGGGACGAAAATACAATTTCCAAAAGTTGAGGGATCAATTCGCAAATTTTGCAAATTTTTTCCTGAACCCTTAAATCATCATCTTGGCCTCCAGTTGAGTTAAAATTGAACTTGGGTTAGGTATAATTAACCGAATCGGGCAAAAATGACCAAATTACATTGAATTTGGCATTTTTGAGTAAGAAAATGACCAACTTTGAGGGACTCTCTTACAAAATTGGGTGGAGACAATTGCGAAAAATAGTCAAGATCTTAAACTACTATACATGGGTTTGCTAATTGATCAAAAACCACAGTCAAATTGATGGATTAAAGCATCAAAATCAGTTGCCAAATCTCAATTCACAAGTTGGTCTCAATTTGGAGCTGCTGAGTAAACAACTTAGTGGCCCCACCATATCCTCCTCAGCTGCCCAACTAGCCTGCTCTTTGCACGTGATGGAAGACTATTATTGGTAGTGCAAGTGGACAAAAATTGGTTAGGGATGAGCTGCTGAAAGCACGGGAAAATTGTAGCAAAATTAAGACACTCAACAGTTGCCGAAGTTGGAGATTTTGGCTAAATCAGAAAGTTGTTGAAGTGGCCTTGTTGATAGACTTGGTAGGTGGACAAAACACTTACCAAAAATCCCTTAATTCAGGGGATAAAATCTATGAAGCAATCCCTTTGAAGGAAAAAAAGGGAAGAGACACAAAAGAGAGGACGGAGCTCACGGTCGTCCCCCAATGAGGCGCTCAGAAGCAACTCCAGAAAAAGCAAAACCCAGAAATTCCAAACCGACATTGGTAAAGAAAAGTGAAGTTTTCACATACCTGAGGCCAAAATTAGCCAAAAACTTCAACTAGAGAGTGAAACTTCACTCAAACATCTTTTCATCCATATGTCGCACGTGATCAAGAATGTCTCATAAAGCCCCTCGAAAAACACCCTCCTAGCGGGCTAAGAAACACTGAAATTTTTTTAGTGTTGAGCCTGATTGGTCACGAATGAGGAAAGAGAGTGTTTTTGATAAAGTTTAGAGGGGATAAGTACACTAATGGTGCCATAAGTTGTGTACGGCGCTCACTTTGGTGCCAAAAGTTTCCGTCAGATCACTTAAATGCCAAATCGGAGGAAAAACGCTCACTTTGGTGCCACCGGCGAAAGATTCCGGCCTCCAGCGAAAGATTCCGGCCAAAATGATTTTTAAAAAAAAAATCGATAAGCCTTTAAATGACGTCGTTTTCGGTCCTCCTTAAGAAAACGACGTCGTTTTGCCGTCCTACGTGGATGGCTTCATGGAAACGACGCCGTTTAGCTCACATAGGGAAGAAATGAGGGTTTCGACGGGGTCGAAGCCGTGGCTGTCGTCGGAGTTGGGGTCGGAGTCGGGGTCGAAGCTGCGGCCGTCGAGTGGCCATCATTGAGGTCGGGGTCGGGGTCGAGGTCGAAGCTACGGCCGTCGAGTGGCCATCGTCGGGGTCGGGGTCGGGGTTTAAGCCACGGCCGTCGAGTGGCCATCGTCGCGGTCGGGGTCAAGGTCGGGGTCGGAGCTCCGGCCGCTGAGTGGCCATCATCGGGGTCGGGGTCGGGGTTGAGGTCGGAGCCGCTGCCGTTGAGTGGCCATCGTCGGGGTTGGGGTCGAGGTCGGGGTCGAAGTCGTGGCCACCGAGCGCAAGGACCATCGAGGACGGCGACGGCTAGAGATTAGGGTTTTGAATTGGGGGAGACACCAAACGGCGTCGTTTTGGTATTTGGATGCTGACTCAACTCTCTAACGAGCCACGTCGGCGTCAAAAATTAATAAAAAAAAGGCCACGTCGGATTTCCGACCAATTTCGTCGGAGTTGGCACCAAAGTGAGCGTTTTTGAAATTTTTTTGCACTTAAGTGATCTGACGGAAACTTTTGGCACTAAAGTGAACGCCGTACACAACTTATGGCACCATTAGTATACTTATGCCAGTTTAGAGACAAATGTGGAAAATCTTTACTTTTACCCCAAACTATAATACATATAGTTTTGTTTGGTATTAAGGTTTCCAACAAAAGAGATCCTGAAGTCTAACTTTAGAGGTCAATGAAAACTTTCGTTGTCAGTTCTTGTTTCTATAAATCTTAGTTCCAATTTGAAGGAGCCAACTTCCACGTGCTCTCTAAGGAGAATTTCTTGGTTTCCTTGACCAAGAACCACTTGCAAAAGAAACTAGGAAGCAAGGTAAGTATTTTAGATGTATTTTTGTTCGAGTTTGAACGTGTTTTAATAGTGAAAAATTAAGAGAAAAACTAGCCCGGAAAACTGATTTCTGAGACTAAAATTTTTCTTGGTGTTTGAAGCCTCTTCAAGAGCCATACATGTTTGACTTGTTACTCCCCTTTGCATATGTTTTCTATCTTCACAAGCTTGATGAATGTTGTATGGGAGTACAAATGATGCTAAGGTCAGTTTGGTTTAGTCTTTAAATCCCCGTGTGAACTATGAGATTGTTTAAAACTTTGGCCAAAAACCAAACATATCCACATTGATTCATGGCTGGTCAATGTGGACTTTGCATGTGTGCTTCTTGGAAATGTCGTTTTGATGTGTTCGGTTGGTCATTCTCTATAATGTTTGTTGTATTTAAAAGCTCATATTACCTACTTTTACTCGGATCAAGTAATGTTTCCCTTAGATCTCATATGTGATGAGTGTTGGGGCTTGAATATGGGTATGCAACCTATTTGCTTGACTTGGGTTCAAATCCAGATTTCAAAATCAGCTCAACCCATATATTTGAGACCGATTTCAACTTAGTTATTTTGTGTTTTAAGCTGTAATTTCTATCTAATCTTGCTCCTTGCATGTGGTAGTATAATCTTGATACTTTAATTCCACGTGAGATTGCTTATGGGTTGAGATTGAAGGCCGCAAACATGGCTCGAGGAAGCTAGTTTTAGGAGATTTGATGCACGCTAAGTGTTTGTCGAAATGTGCAAACTAAACTTCGATCTTGAAACGGTCAATTTGAGCTCGGTTCTTGCTATATTCATGTACGGGGCAATTCTATATTAGTATAAATCATCATATACCAGTTTAGGGAATTATTTTTAAATAAAAATTAAAAAAAATGAAGAAAAATGAAAATTTAAAAAAAAAATTGTAAAAATGATGGATGGTATCAAGTTATGATAGAAATGACATCTATGAATTTTTCCTAATTTAATGCTATTTTGGTATTTTATAACCATTTTTGTAAATAATCCATTTTGCGTAGATTAAAATTATTTAGAGTATGGGGCTTCGACCCCTTGGTCTTTTCTCGGTAGCTTGCTTGGTGCCGTTGATGCTTGTCTTTGTACCATCCTAGTTCTCTCGTTCCGCTTTTAAGTGGGTAGTAGAGATTTGCTAGGTTTGGTTTTGCCTCGGCCCGGGTTGTGGGTGTTTCTTCTTTCTTTGTTTTCCCTTCGACTCCCTTCCTCTGTTCCTGCTGCGCGGTCAGAGTGTAAGTTGGCGCCTTTCCTTGTTTGTCCAAAGTCATTAATATATTCTTACCTTTCACCAAAAAAAAAAATTATTTAGAGTAATTTCATGCATAAAGAGTAATTTCATGTATATTTGAATTCTCATTTTGCTCACGAGGGTTCTGTCCTGGGGTGTGATAACAAAGCCATGTAATATTATTTGCCCAACTTGTATCGAGTTTTCCTTTTCCGCATTTATTTTCAAGTCATTTCAATTTCTTGGATGTTTACTTATGCACTACTTTTCATTAATTTAAGTGTAAATTTCTCTTCTAAATTATGTTAGGATTAGTCTAGACATTAAGGAAAACAAACCTACAAAAACATTTGCATGGACCCTTAGCGGTTTTATAAAAATTATAATTGGTAATCAAGATTGTGTGGCAATTTAGATAAACAACCTTCCAAGTTAGTGATATCGCAAAGGCACTAATAGAAACATTGGCGTAAACAAGTCCCCGATCCTAGAAATCTCTAGTTGTGTAGGAATCAAGACAACACTCCCGCGTCTTGATTGGTTTCTAGTTGACCCCAATAGGCTAGTGGCAACTTCTAGAAATACATAGGTTGTTAAGAAGTAAAATTCAAAATTCAATATCGCACAAGGGATGAGCTTGGGAGAGCCCACGCTTAATTTAGGACCATTGGTCCGCCTTTTTAGACAAATACCCCTAAACCCTCTTCCTTTTTCCCCAGATGGAAAAAGAGACGTTATGACAAGGGATAGGAGCAATTGCTGATTAAGTAGAACATACCAATGTTGACAAAGAACAAGAGAATGCTGATGTTTGTGAACATGCCAATTCTACAAATGTTCCTATGAGACAACCAATTCTAGTTCATGAAGTTGATTTGACCTGATAGAGGATTGGGACACTCCTCCGAATCGTGAACCTGCTAAAGATCAGACAACTGCTAAGATTCAAAGCATCTCTACGCATTAGGGCTAGCACATTATTGAGGATCGAGCTGCAGGGGAAAAGGACATTGCTGTAATTAATCATTCTCATGGTGGAGCACCAATTCTAGGGGAGCTTGATTAAGCGAATCCACTGTTAATCTCAAGGAACCTCTATTTAAAATTATCCCAATAGACTCCACATATGCTATTGATAAGACTCTTTGTTTGCAGAAATTCCTCAAGGAGGAATTGATGGTATTGGTGATGTTCCAAAGGGTCTAGAAATTCTTGTTGTGGAGACAAGAGTTATTGCTGACATTCCAGCCATTCTAGAAGTTTGTGAAGACATTCTTATAGCTGTTGAACCTGTTAAACTCATTGCTATTGGATTTTCTTCAATTCCCATTGAAACTATTGACTTGATTGGTGAGCAAATCCAACTTACAATTGTTTCTTCTACTGATCAAGTTATGCAGGATAAGGAAGAAGGCATTGCAAGCATTGAGGAGGAGTTTTAAGTTAATAAACAACGATAAAAAGATACCAACATGATTATGAAACTAGGAGTATAAGTAAATCTTGCCAACATTCCTGTTGTTTACAGTACTGAAGATAAATTGTTTTTGCAGACTCTACTCAACATAAAGGAGTGCAAAGATCACATGGAGAAAGAATTGAATGACCCAAACGTTTTTCTCATAACTAAGGTTGAAAATTTGGACACCAGAATGAGAAACATGGATCGCAATCTCAACAATATGCAATATTATATTATTGTTCAATTGCCTCCAGAACACAGACTTCCATCTCCAACTTTCATTTCAGACCCTGACCCAAATCAATCATCCTCCTCTAAATAACTTTATGTGATTGCGTTATTTCTTAAAGTTTGGATTGTCTTTTATTTGGTATGTAATGTTTGCGAACTGCTTTTGTGTTTGAACTTTGGACTAAACTTTGTACTTTGGTTTGCGTTATAATATTATGAATTATCTTGTATCTTTTTTACTGTTGATAAAAAGGGAGAGAAGATATGGATTGCCAAATTTAGAGCGTGAAAAATTTTCATTGCACTAATATTATTTCTATAGGTTTTCTAAGTCTCTGAGCACTGCAAAAGCTAATTGGATTGGTTAAAATTTTTCTTATCCCTTATCTTTTGAAAAAAATTCAAAGCATTAGGTATAAAAGTTTCACTAAAATTCTTTAAATGCATATACTTTTATAGTTTGATTGCTCTTCATTCCAAATTTAGCTTTAATCAAGAAGCTTTTTAATCTCAATATTTTATCTTCTTAAAAGTTCTGCTTGGATAAGTTTTGTCATCATCAAAAAATGAGATACTGTTGAGAAGACATTCCCTAAGAGATTTTGAAGATTGGCAAAACTTATATAGAGTAAAGATTTTGATTTTAGTAATAAATATTTTCATGTGGAAAGTCTGATAAAATATGATTAAATGATATCAATCAAAACTAGAGTCATGACTAAATTATTTCCTTCCTTATGTGTTCTATCAAATGGCTAGGAAATAGACAATATTATTGTGTAATGGCTAGTAGTGATTGGTTGAATTTCTTGCCATATTTATAAATTGTTCCAAAGGGAAGTCTTCAAATTATTTATGACCTTCCTAGAATGATCTTCTTGAGACGTTTTACTCTTTCTAAAATGAAGGCACTCGACTTATGGAAATCTGAACTGCTATACGGACAGCATAATCTATGGAAAGCCTCATTCTCGATCTTGATGTCATCGGACCTTCTTGATAAGATCCAGGCCAATGGGTAAATTGGATGGATTATCCTCCTGAAGATATGTCCAACGATCAGCTTGAAATAGGAAGAGTATAAGAGGAGGTCTCAAAGCTGAGAGCCATCGCTTTCAAGAGAATCGAAGCTTGCAGTTCCAAAGTCTAAAGAGTGTTCTGTAATCAAACTTATTCGTCTTTGTGAGCACAATATTGTATTTATTTAGGGGTCGAGAGCGTGTGAAGAGTAATACATACCAGCTTGAGATTAGATGGCTTAGATCTCACCTCTTATTGGTTCTTCTTAGTAAAATCCAGTCAATAAGTTGTAGCATGGGAGAGTGGACGTAGGCTTGTAAAAGTCGAACCAATATAATATTTTGTATGTAAATTATCTATCTCCTACTTTCTTTATTTTTTGTGATAGAATTATATACCGATAAGATATGACCAATTCTTTTCATCTCCAGCGGTGTTTCGTCGCAAAATTTCTTAAAACACTTTTAATTCTACACAATCATTTATTCACCCCCCTCCCCCCTCTAGGTGATAATTTTAACACTCAAACCATGTGATAATTTATCAACTGATTTTTTCTCATCTAACTCTTGTAATTTTGCTATAGGCTTGGGATTTCACTAGCTATGGTAAGACGATTTCATAGTTGAAATCTATGCAAATTTTTTGCAATCAATAATTTGGAGAAAAAGGTTTGACCGTACTATTAAAAATTGATGTAGTATGATTACTGATTTTTCTATCTTATCAAACTAGTTATATATGTGAAATTATTTCAGAATATCAAATTAAGTACCACAAAATCTAGATAACAAATGTGCAAAAGGGAAAACAAGCTTGGCGGCTAGTTCAACAACCAAATTCTCTACTTAGCATAATCCTTAAAGGTTTATACTTTCACTCTCGGGATTTCTGGAATGCTACTAAAGGTGTTAAACCCTCTTGGGGTTGGCAAAGTATTTTGCTAGGTCGGGACTCTATTGCCGACAAGGTCTTATGGTCTGTTGGGGATGGCACATAAATCAACATACGAGAGGACAAGTGGCTAGCTAGGGGTGTAATAGGGGGCCCTGCTCCTAGAGATGAACCACAGCGAGTTGCATACTTTATAAACTTAGAACAGCAAGCATGGAACACTACTCTCTTAAACCAGAGTTTTGATAGCAACTTAGTCAATGAAATTATATCTCTTTCTATCCGACCACAGCACACGAAAGACAAACTTGTCTGGACAGGAAAACAAAATGGACAATTTACGGTAAAGAGTTGTTACAATCACATCAGAGCTCAGCAAACATGTCACAACAACAACCAAGCCTCTTCATCATATCAGCCGCCTCGCAAGTTATGGAATGCCATATGGAAAATCACTACTATGCCTAAATTAAGACCTTTTCTGTGGTCAATTTGCAACAATGCCCTGCTGACTAGAAAAAACCTATATCGTCGACACATTATCTTAGACCCTACTTGTTGTATGTGCACTACACAGGTACCTGAAACACCAGAGCATTTATTTTTGTTATGCCCATGGACTTTAAATGTATGGTTACACTCAGAAATCGACCTCAAGCATCATCCTACAGGAGTGAATCGCATAGAAAGTTGGCTGGTTTCTGTTATTGAGAAACAGAACAACTTACCTGAGCTTGAAACAGTTGCGGCTCTTCTCTGGCATATCTAGAAAGCCAAAAACAACTTCTTGTTTCGACAGCAACGCCCTAACGTTGACCACGTTGTGCAATCTGCGTTAGTAGACGCACAATTCGGTTGGAGATTAGGTCAGCAGGGTCAGCAGAGGCAACGACACATGAGAAATCAACCTGATTCGAATCAGCAATGGCATCCACCAGCCAAAGGCTCTATCAAAGTTAATATTGATGCGGCTTACCTATCTCAGTGTCATGATGCATCGATCGCTTGTGTGTGCCGAGATTCCTTTGGTATTTTGCTTGATAGCTTCGCGCAAACAGTGTATGCATCTTTGGCACTGTAGGCTGAGGTGATCGGATTAAACCAAACCTTGCACTTCTTGCTCAAACGAGGGCGAGGATCCGATCATCTTGAAGTGGAATCTGACTGCTCGACTCTTGTAGACGCCATCAACGATCCGCCATCAACGATCCTGCCCTGACGTCGTGGGAGCACAGAGGCATTATTCAAGAGATAAGGGATACGAAGCTTCGGTGCCCTAATCTCTCCATCGTTCATTGCAATAGGGCAAGGAATTCTGTGGCGGACCGGGCTGCAAAGGCCCATCGGGCTTCGTTGCTTTCCTCAGATTGGGTGCAGCATCCTCCTTCCTTTTTACAAGATCTTTTGTTTTGTGATATGCCTTTATATGTATCTTCAACTCTCCGTTTATAATATATTATTGTTTTAGACCCAAAAAAAAAAAAAGTGCAAAAGGGACATTAATATCCCTAGTAATTTTTTTTTTTTTTTTTGAGATAAGATATTCTTAATAAGTTGACTTCCATCAACAGCTTCGACCTGAAGTCGACGATGCACGAGACACCCTGCAGACAGTAATTAATGAGGGAGGTTGACTTAATCTTAAAAGCCTTGGATTTCTCCAAGATTGAGTTATCACGCGCGACATTAACTTATCTGAGATTAATTGCCATTTCCAAGACAACAGAAGCTTCGGATCCCCGCAAATCTCTGACTCTGATGCATCAGAAAAACAAAAGAAGAAACAGAAAAAACTCTCGTGAGCTGTATTCCTAATGACGTATAGACCTTTAAACGGGTGCAGTGATCTAATATGAATTGATCAATTTAATTCATGTTGATCTATATTCATGTATGTAAAATTAATAATCCATATATGATTTCGACTTATATTGCTAAAATATTTTCATATTTAATCAAATTTAAGAAAATTTATACTCAAATTAAAGTTAGAGCATGGAATGAGTAAGCATGAAATCGAATAAACGCAATAGAAATAATTATAAAAGTGGGTTGAAAAATGAATAATTCATTTTGACAAGTTGAATTACATATAATATAAAAAGGAGCTTGTAATTTAGTATTAACTAAGTTTAAAACTTACCTGAATGATGGTTGTTTTAAGTGTTACTTTCGGTGTTTTGTCTACATGGAACTGGATCCCAGTCGTTAATACCGTAGAACAGTTCTTGGGAAGCAAGGAAATGTTTCTTATGATTGTGAACGTGGGTACTAATCAAATTAAACCAGCTAATTTGGGCTTAAGGCAGCATCTGAAGAGGAAAAGAAAAACAAACAATTGCAATTCTAGATTTTGGTAAATGAATAGCCATATCGACACCAGTTGCCATGACGGCAACCTCATCATGAGAAAATGATGAAATAAAATCTAATACATCTTATGATAGGTTGACCCATTTTCATCAAAAGAAATTATAGCTCGTGCAAATACAATGACCCGACGCAAATTGTTGCGTTCTCCACTCTAGAATCACCACTAGCTTGAGTAAGTGAGCTCCATATATGGCTCTGTGTCATATTAAGATGACGAATCAAGTTAATCTATCATAAAAAAAATTCATTATTTTCTTATATTTTTTAAGCAAGAAGGATGGACTTCATTACCTTAATCTCGCCGAAGTTTGCGAATCGTTCGTCAACTAAATGTGAAAACCCAAGATTGATCTACACGTAAATCGATATACAATCTTTTCTTCTTTATGCTTTGGCGAGAAGGTGCCAAATGTAGACTAATCACTTTAGTTTGAACGCAGAATCATGTTGTCGTGCCTTTAATCCTGCCACGCCGCTTTCCTTGACCGTAGGGGCAATCAACAAGAGGGATCATGGCATTCCAAATTTCGATTTTTTACGCACTAGGACCATCGAACTTTGGTTACATTTTTCATTTTCCCTTTCCCTTTTCGGCTTTTCTTTCTTGCTCTTTTAGAATTTCACATATCAAGTCATATCCCGTAAATTAAGCAGAGGAAATTGTTCAATCTTGCCGAGACAACATTTAAGTCACATCAAAGGCAACCTGTTATGTGGCCCCAACATCCTTAGACGAGACACTATTATAGTATTATTGATGGTGAATTTTGCTCGTTAGTTAGGGAACGTGCGTCTTGACTTATTGGGTATCAACTGCCAATTTGACAAGACAAAACGTCCTGAACTTTCGCTACCCGAGAGTGGGACTAAAGATTTCAAATTGGTCTAACAAGTCAGTAATCTTTGACCTATAGTCTATCCTTTCTTCTGGGCATTCTTTTCCTAACTCAGTATTTCAAGTTTCAAAGGCACAACACAACGTGTAGTGTATTTGCACACCTTTTGTTAAATTTATGACAAAGTTTTCCCTCTATAGAAAAAAAAAAAAAAAGCAATTTTATATGCATCGTGAGCTTTTTACTAAGAATTTTAAAGAAGTTCGTCGGTCATTTCACTGTACTAGGTGCAATTTTAGAATTGCTAGATATTATGGATGCCCATGTTTTGATACAAACTCAATGATCTCGACATATAATTAACCTTTATTGCACGTAATCATCGAATTCGTTGTCGGTACCTTTTCTTTGAAAAAAAGCACCACTATTTGGGGCAATCTTCCGTCATGACTGAGGAAATACCGGACCTTCACACGGGTTCGACAGGGAGCCATAAATTACGGCGAGATCTCACTGGAAAGGTGGAAGTAAGTAAGTCGTCGAATATAGCAATCGCCGATTCTAGAAACGGCACTGCATTTGACCAACATAAGGTAAAGTCTAAAGTATCCACATCCGACCTCCGAAAATTGAATAGATTTCGGGGTTACCAATTTATGGAATAGAAAAAGAAGGGAATAAAACTCTTTGAAAGATGCACTTATGTATAGGTGGAATATCATATCGGATCGGGCACTTGATACTAACATACCTATGGAATTGAGATCATAAGCAGCTATCAAAGCAAAAGGACAGACGATCTTCTTCATGAGTTTTGACCTAAGTACCATGTGACATGTTGTATTGGGTCATCATCGAGTTTAAGGATGTACAATACAAACGTATCTCATCAAATTAAGAGAAGCGAAAGATCTGCCTCACTCTTTCAGGTCTTCGATTCTCCAAATTGTGAGCCAAAACGAGAGAAATATCAAAAGTAATAAAAAAGAAGTATCAAATTTCAGACACTAAAGAGGAGATTAGAGAAAAAACTAGTTAGTCCATTGGAGTGAAAGAGTAAACAAGAGGACTCCCCCTCCATCGCGTACCGTTCTTTTCTTTTAAGACTCGATCGCGAACCGTGCCTCCAGCAGATCGTAGGGAGCCCACAACGCATCCAACGGGCACGGCCGGTTTGCATCGAGGCGGACCCACGGCTTGCCCTTCCCGCTCCAATGGAGGAGGCTCACCGGACCGGGGTGCAGGTCCCGACACAGCCCTCTGAAGTTGTCCCCTCCGAGCCCATGTTGGTTCCACCGGTGATCGACCGGTGCGATGCGACCAGCGAAGACGAGCAAGAAGGGCGGCAACGACCCCAGCTCGTATATTCTCATCCTCTTCTGAAGCTCCATCCACTCCACGATCTTGGTTGTGTAGTCGCCTTCACGCCATTTCTCTCGGTCAATCACCATGACCCCGGTATTGAAGTAGCAGGCTCTCCTTCCTTCGAACGTGAGGGACAGGCTAGGGTTTGCCCAGAAGGTGGGAGTGAAGTAGGAGGTGAAGTTGGCGTTGCAGTACTCCGGCGCGGCGAGGACGGCGTCGCCATCGAGCGGGATGGCAGCGAGCTTCGCAACGTCGTCGACGAGGATTAGGTCGGAGTCCAGGTAGACCACCTTGCGAACGCACGGCGGGAGGAGGTCCGCAAGGTAGTTGCGGGCATAGTTGAGCGGGCGGTCGAGGGCGGAGCGTATGGAGGTGGAGATCAGGCCGGCGACAGCGGCATCGTCGAACGTGTAGACACCGAAGCAGAGGTACGGGAAGGAGGCAGTGACTGCACGGCGGAGGTAGTCGAGGTCGGCCGCGGCGGCGGAGGCGGCGACGGCGAAGTGGAAGCACAGGTTCTCGGGGCACGAGGAGTGCTGGAGGGCGGAGAGGATAGCGGCCATGGAACCGCGGAGGTAGGCGGCATCAAGGGTCATGGCTACATGGACGGCACCGGGGGAGCAGATGTCGGCAGAAGTGAGGGAGGGGCAATCGCGGGAGTTGTAGAACTTGGGGGCTTCTTTGAACCGCCGATGGGCGGCGGCGGAGGCGGCATTGGTGGTCGGTGCTATGTAGAGGAGGTGGAATAGGAGGAGGGGGAGCAGGAGGAGGAGGGGCGGAGCAGTGAGCTTAGGCATCGCGTCTTCACATCTCTCCTTCGTACGATGGATTGTTCATACCCTGAGGAGCAAATTTTGAGCAAGTGATATGAGAGAGAGAGAGAGAGAGAGAGAGAGAGAGAGAGAGACAGGCAGACAGATTAGTGCTAATTTGGTAATATGGTAATCTTGGATTTGATTTTGATTATTTATGTAGTTTGTAAGGACAGTGGTAGGCAAAATTGGAAGAGGAGATCTGGTGGGGACGGGCGAATTAAAGTAAAGGCCATGACATTACTAGGGTTTCCACAAGGGGACATGACTGGTCGTTTAGATCCCCATGACGGGTGCCTAGTCTTGGGGACATCCACGATCTACAGTTGTTGGCCATAAATACTTGATGCTCGTTGTAGAAAGTCTGTGCTGCAAGCTGCTAGCTGATTTCTGATTATTGTTTTACCAATTTTGATTTTGGAAAAGGATCTCTTGAGATTCATTAGTGTGGGCACGGTATAAAAGGCTAATTTTGCACCTAGATTCCCAGTTTGTTTTGGCTAATTTGCAATTGTGGTCGCTCTTGAGCATGGTGAGTTATTCTCTTAGAGCGGTCAAATCGTGATTTCGATTGCGTGATATGTTAAAGTTTGAAATTTTTATATAAACAGTGCATTTTAATTAGAATCCTATCAATTTTTAGAGTCGTTGACATGACGAGTACATAGCCCAATTTTTGAATACTAAGTCATTTCCCATGATTCCCAGGTCATCCTTTTTCCAAGAAAAGATTGATCTAGTTCTAGTCAAACTATAGAATTGATTGCAAAAAGTTAAAGAATTTGGTGCTTTGAGTGACTACAGTCAATACAAAAAGTTGCTCAAGTTTAATATAGAAATTTACCTTATTTCTCTATATGATTTGTGCATTTCAGGCAATATATATATAAAGACACACACATATTTTATTTCCTCAATCTTTCTTGAATTGACATTCTAATATTAAAATAAACTCTCACACTCTTATTTTAAATCATCATTTATTTTCATTCTCTCAACTTGCGAAATTCCTACTATAAGAACTCTCGTATTCTTTATGGTCAAGATGGGGTTGGAGATACATACCTCGCAACATGATGTGAATATGTATCAAGCAACTCAAATAATTATGGGAAGAAAAAGTTCATCCCATGAATCTTATTTTACTTGTAAACAAGATATTTTGTGCCTCTTTCCAATGAAGAAATTTAGCTTCGTCTTCGCAATTTTAGATCGAAAAACAGATATCTAAAATCCTATAGTTATTCGATGTACTTGGTACAATAGAACCGCTACCCTAGATTGAGATCACACAATCTTAACATGTCCTCAACTTTGAATGGGAAAAAAGACATGAAAAGGCTTACTTTTCTAAAGGGTGTCATTGAAATTTCAAATGTCATTGCAGTCTTGGTGGGGATGGGGGGAAACTTCACTTGTCACAACAGCACACGCACTTCGCTCGGATTTGCCCAGCCACTCTTCGCTATTCCTTAGAATCTCTCAATGTCGATCCAATCTCCGGAAAAATCCAATTCGTGTGGGTAATCCTATGAATGCGTGTCTAGTACGCATCTGTACTTTTCCCGAAAATTGGCTATACTTAGAAAAAAAAAATTAACCTTCAAGAGACACAAATCACGACAAATTGTATGAATAGAAACAATTATACATACTCTATACTGTAGTAGAAAAAGTACAGTACCGCCCATGAATTGAGTTGGCGGGGACGAAATTGAACGAGGAGATGGTTGCCACGCATACCCTTTACGAAAAGCGTGAAGGAACACATGCATTGGGGCCGATCTCTGTTCATTGAAGGCCACAAAAATTAGGTGGATTTTGAATGCCGAAAGAGACGGCAGAAATCGGAAGCTAGTAGAAGGCTGCTTCGCGAGGACGCTTAATCCCTTTCGACCATGTGATCATACACGTTAAAGTCCCGTCGCTCAAGGCCATGATTAGCCTCGACTTGGCCCCCGCTCCCACGGCAATCACGGCAGGATTTGATTGACTTTATTCTCTAGGCATATGGGTGTTTAATGTAATTTTTGGAGGCAACAAATATCTCGGAAAGAAACGGTGGCGCGTGATTTGATCGTATCGTACAGTCTCACATTATATGGCAAAATGCCAAGGCTCGAGTTCTATGGTGTTCGCTCAAATCATGTGCAAGCTTTTATAAGACTTGTCAATGAAATGATTTTCGAATTAATTATTTTTTTAGAAAGTATGATATTCTAATGTGTGATGAGATGTTACATTTAGTGTCTTCTTATATTGATGGTCTGCTGAAAAGTTTGTGATTGTCAAATCAAACAATTAATAATTGCATGATTTATCGTTTTAATGACAAGGATGGTCTCCGGTACTTTCGTTGGTAGTTTTTGGCAATATCTTGTAAATGGATACGATATATGCTTTTTCTTGTTAATAGCTGTACTTGTTTCCTATCATAAATTACTTCAGGACCACATAAAGGTACAAAGCAAAGGACTCAAAATTAAATGCCTCAACAGTATAATTAGATGGCATGTCCAACCCTCAAATACAATGGATCATAAATTTCTGTTTTTCTAATCTCGACCTTACCACTTTCAATGCAATTTCCATGCTAGAGCATCGCGCAACGCCATGTGCTGCATGTGCAAGAATTCAATTGCAACAATAATTAGATTCAGCCCTCTGCCAAATCAAGAGAATTTCGATCTGTCCTTTCTCACTTCATTGAGAGGAAGGGAGAGATTGGTAAAGAGGCCAATGAATTGTGTCGGCAACGGAGAAGACGGCCTCTCTTTTCACATGTTCCTCGGGTTCTCTGTGGGCCATTCATGTGCTAAGCAGACAACTCATTAGCTTTGGCTAAATCTAATAGCTTTTCGTTGACCAAAGTTTTAACAAATGATTAGGGCACACGATGATGGTAAATTTTACAGAAATTTCACTAATTTAATAAGCGCGTTTGAGTTCCGTGATAACCCCATTAATGATGCCATGTGACCTCATGGAGAAAATACTATATGTTATTAGCGATATGTACACTTGTTAGCACGGATCAAGTATAATAGCCAATAATATTCTCGGATCAATCACAGAATTGAATGGATTATTACCATTGAATTGCTATAGAGTATAGAATTATGATATCTCAAATCTTATATGTTGCCGACAGATGAAGTGGGGTCGAGGGAGGTCGAGAAAGTCGAATCTTGTTAACGAAATGATTGGCTAAAACCTTGTCGTTTTGCCACGACACTTGCTTTTTGTGCACATGCAAGGTGTGATCAGCAAACTTCGCAGCTGATCCTGAGGATGGACCAGATGGAAATCGTTTTGTCCGTTTACCAAGAAGTCGGTGGAAGTCATTGGCCGATGCAACTGATGAATTGCTGCTACGTCGTTCATCAGACATCTCATGTCCAGCTTGTCTTCCATGCGATCGCTACTATCCCATGTCAGGTCCTGGGCAGCATACCTGCATGCATTCATCATTCAATGTTTACGCAGGACGTTGCCAAATATAGTTGAATTTTCACGCGCCATACGCAGTTTCAGGACCCGCATCGGAGCCCGACTCGTCTTCATCATGCATCGATACATTCATCTCGCGATTCTCAGGATATAGTATTGAGTAATGCTAAGATTAGAATATGATTTTATGGATACGTTTATAAACACTTAATTTAACAATGTTGCATAGCAAGAATATTATGGGGGTATTAATCTTTTTCTAGACTTAATCGTATCCACAAACATCTTCAATTAGAGGCACCACATAACATACGTGATTTGAGGTTTGCATCTAGCTAATAGATTCGAAGTGACTTCATTTTTAGAATTGAGGAACTTGATCCTTACGGCAAATGACTCAAACCTAGAATATAGAAAACCATAAAGCCTCCTTTGCTTCCGCTGAAAAAGAGCTTATGAGTAGATTCTCATTTCAAGAAAATGCGAAGGAAGAAAAGCTTTTGCACAAGTCACTGGCGCTGCCCAACCATTGCTGTGACGAGCGCCTCCATTTGCCGATGAAATGCCGACCTTCTCATCTGCTTGACTAATCTGGCACCCCCTCTCAGTGAAGGTTGTGACTTATGACCATAAATAGGCTTCGATGGAGGTCTCTCACCTTGCACAACCTAGATCTTTGGTAACGCAAGGCTGTTAACCTCCATGGCCGCTGCAGTGCGGCTCATTGACCCCATCGATTGGCTCAAATTTGAGAGAGAGATGCGTACTTCGTAAATAGGTCGACCTTGTATTAGGTTCTTTTGAAACCCTAATGATATGTGGACTTAGGTTAGGCACCCCAATTCCATGTTCTCGAAGCTATACTGTTCTATGATTAATCCAAATCCAAATTTTTGTTTCTTTCCAAACATGAAAAGTCCATAAAATTAGAATCTCATTCAGTAAGTAATCCAACTTCGCGGCAAACCAAACAAAGTCTAATATGTTGAAGGTGCCATCTAGTACAGATTGTCGCTTAGGATTGCACCTTCTAGGTATTACAGGACACATCTACTCTCATGAACTATGATACATCAGAAATTTTTTTCAACCTTTTGTATGAAACGTAAGCAAGCTCAAAACTCCAATATTAATACGATAGTCTCCTAATTTCTTGGCACAAAAATTCAATCGAGAATAACATTTCCTTTAAACTAATCAACTTGGACTTAAGAGTGGAGAGGAAGATTGATAATCCACTGTATCTTATGAAAATGCTTCTCTTATTCAATGGGCAATGAAATGGAAACAAGAAAATGACACTGAATTTTTATTTTTTTTCAGCTTTGTATTCTCCCTGTTCAACGCTTGTGGTTTGAGAATGGAGATTAGTTCTTCGTCTTGGGCTCCACCCAATATGCAGGATGACCTGATGAGTAGGTTCACCATGGGCTGTAGATGTGGCCCATGGGCTGGACTGAAGGCCCAAGTTGCTTCAAAAGGAATTTCTTTAGCGTAAGAACATTGGTTTAAAATTACACCTAGAGAGTCACATGCTAAAATATGTTTCCAATTAAAAACAAGAGTTCCTTTACTTTCCATGACAACAAGAATTACAAGCAGATATTAGACGAAAGTGTTTCTTGACCTTGAAACATGAGTAAACTCATGTCTTAACTTTTATTCACGTAGAAGATTTCTTCTATTCGTGAGCCCAACACATTTCTAAGAATAACAGAGCAATCTTTTCACTTTCACTGGAAAAAGATGACAATATTTTCACGAATAAAACTGGGCTTCTTCTTTTTTTTCTTTTTTTCAGTCGGGGCTTCTTTTTCTTTACAAGGATAGATTCTCAACAATCATCTTTGGTCAAAATAGAAATCTTATTCGTGTAATGGTGGATTTCATTAGTGACGATGTACAAGATATCACGTAAAAGGAGCAGGTTTAGATGTTTACTTCATGGACAATATCAACTGTGAGGGTGATATGATTGATTGGAGTGTTAAGGGATTTTGATTCGGGAATGAGAGACCTTCAGGCCATGACCCACCAATTGTATGCACAAGTGCAAAGTCTACACTTTCTCGATCTGTGTAAGTTATATAATGTGCTTTTCGACGTATTTAAGTAATAGTCTTTGTGTCATACTTACTGAAAAAAGATAAGAGAGAATAGAAGTTCCTAGGGTTCCTTTTGCCTTTGTTAATATTGAATGTCTCACCTTGCTAATGTGCCTGTCCCTCCAGTTCCCAAAAAGAAAAACAAAACAAAACAAAAGGAAGAAAATCATGTCCCATCTTCAATTAATGAAGGTGCCGCATCAAAATTTGAGAATATGCTGTGGCATCTGAAGAATGTGATTTCGTGCCAAATGAAGTAGGCGAGATAAAAGGCCACTAGAGATCCAACATCTAGCAGACGTAAAGGTGGTCAAAAGACCGGGCGAGATAGTGATGAGAAGGATTACGGATAATAATTGGAGTGGTGCTGGAGATGCTCCTAAGATGAATCCAGGCTCTCTTTTTTTCACACTTTTGTTGCTTTTTTCTTAAACAGGAGTGGGATTCTCCTGATCGATTGAACCGCTTTAGCCCTTTAATATGGTCATCCCTCAAAATCTTGATGATCAATGGGGATAAATTGATTCAATTCTCCTCTCATAAATCAAGATAAGCGATCCATGCATATTTTCTTGTACTATCTGGAGGTCCATAGAATATGCTACGAATTCTAGATAACTAGTTAAGTCCAGACCTTTGATCTATACAGATAATTTTGATTCAAACCAGTTTGCACATAATTGATAAGGTTCAAATGAACGACTTCTAATTGGCGAGCCGAAAATCTCAAGATGCTCTAAACAGCTGTGTCTGCTATGAGGATTGACATTGCTTATTTATTGGAAGAAACCATATTTATATTCCCTTCACGAACGCACAGTGAACTATACGAAGGATTGTGACGCGTTTTCCAGAGAAAAGAATGATCTTTTATCGGCAATTTCAAGTCAAATTTGGAGACTACAAGCGGAGACCTACGTAGGGTCAACTTGTAGTCAATTCCATAGTAGACCATTCCTCTCCATGCGCGTCCGCAAAATAAAATTAACAGAGGCCGCGCACATTAGGGAGTACCCTGCATTGACTGTAATCGTTCAAAAGAGACATGAATTGATGTAATTGATGCTTTCAAAGTCGTCGGTCCACCAAATGATGCTGGAAAAAATTTGTTTTTTTTTTCCTAAATTTCATGCTGCTGTATATTCTTACTTCTTCATGCTAGTTGCTTGACTTATGACTGTTAATTATTTATTTATTTTATTGACGTTTTGGATTGTGGGGATTTTCTAAATTTCATGCTGCCATTCATTTTTCAACTAATTGTGTAGTAAAAGTCCTTAAAACTAAACCAGAGGGTTTTAAAAGGAACCTTCAACTGCTCCTTGTTTAGGGAAAAAGAAAAAGAGAAAAATGACAGTGATGACAGTGATCCCTTAATAATAGGAACATCTTTTTATTTTATACAAAAGTGTAGATCACTGAAAAAGGCAAATATTATGCGAAATTACGAATGATGTTAGAAGAGGAAACAATTAATGAAGAAAGTATAAATAAGATTTGGTTATTTTAAGAAGAGTTGAGGTTATTATTGCACATTGAAGATGAATCGATTTAAATTCTTAATGCAAAAGAGAAACATGGGATCACTGTCGGGCGTTTATCAAATGATGATTTTTGCTGCGCACTTATATGGGACTTCATGAGTTTTTTTCCCCACAAAATTCTAAAGTTGAAAGTTGTTTTAACTTTGCTAACATAGATTGTATGAGATTTTATGGAACTATTGATAAGTGTTCTAAAATACTAAATAATTAGATACGTAGATAGTTTACTACTTAAGTATGATTTTTTATTTTTTCTAGAAAGTGCTCCCAAGGACTTGTTAAGCAATCAAATAAAAATTATTGTTTTTTTTCAATATATTGATTGTTCTCGTGATATAAAAATCAATTTTTTTTTTAAATGAAATGTTCCCTTACCTTTAACAAATGATTTGAGAGCACTCGTGAACTAGACCCAATTAAATGCTATAACACTACCTCTCAGTTAGGTTTTGTCTTATTAAATTGTGAATGATGCAAATTCAAAGCCTCTTATTTTGATACTGCGAAAGATCCTAAGAGATTACTTGAGATTATTACTAGGTGAAAACATGATTTTATATTTCAATATCACTACCAAATAGATAGATACATGGGCAACATTTTCCTATCATGCTAAGGAAATAATAAAGACCAATAAATTTTCACGGGGCTTTAAGTTGAGTTGTGTGTTATCATCATCACAAGGGGTGTTGACGGTTCGGGATTTTTGATTCCTAGCCCGACCCGAACGTGATTGTTGTATGTTTATTGCCACCCGAATCACATGAAATTCACTATCTATAACTCCTTTATCCTCTCCTCCCATCTTTACGGTATGCACTCTTTGAAACCAAAGGAACTTTTCACACTGACCTTCTTCATTTGCTTTTTCTTCACAAACAACAACAAGCCTTGTCCTCTTGTCATGCTTCAGTCGAGACGTCGCCGTGGTCGTCCCTCGCTCCCATTGTGATCGGGCTGTTGAGGAGGACAAAGTCGAGAGCCATGTTCTCGACGATGGAGCTGTAAATGACAACGCGAAAGTGTGTGGTTTGATGTGTTTTTGTTTGGTTCGTTCAGGTACCCGAACTGTTGGGAATTACTGATTTCCTAAAACGGATTCGACACGGAATCGAATTCCTAAAACGAATGGGAAAGACGACCCAAAAACAAACATGTATCACCAATTAAAGACATACCACAGAATCGAGCGTTTTTTATTATTCTCAAATTAAACACCAATGTTGGAGTTTGAGGAAGAATCTTGATCTCATTCTACCAAGGAGCGTGATGTTGCTATTAGGAGGAGAAAAACAGTCCCTCAAAAGGTACGTCCTTTTTATTCATTTCTCTCAAAGCATCTCCTTCAAGGACACAACCCTCAATGTAACTTCTTATCCAAAAGACGCAATCCCTCGACGTAACCCCTCAACGCACCCTTTCATCCATGAGCGCTAATATTGCGAGCCGGGTTCTTAAGCTCAACATAGGCGGCGAGCTAACTTAGGCCCATCTACATAAATAAAACCATCACGAACCTAACTGAACCTGTCATGATTCCCGTTTGTTTACCTATTATCCGAACTGATAAGAGATTCTACTAGAAAAATCTCAGATTTTCGGGTCCGGTTGTTTTTAAATACCCGTATGCATCACCACTAGATTTTTTTCTGGATTGGATTCAAGTGGAGGCTGTCGGCTTTACTTAATTGTCTAATAGCTCCTTCTTCCTCCCGGAGTCCACTCAATTGACTGCCAATTATTGATTACGCACTGTACATTACTCTAAAGCAGACCATGGATTTGCCTCCACACATTACCCATGGGGGATATTTAAAGAACGCAACGCGAGCCACCCAGAAAACGTGCATCTAACGAACGACGAGGGCGGCAAGTGGTCGGTCCAGGACGGTCGGTCTCGGTGTTCTTGTCTTTTCCCTCCCAAGTTTAAGAAACATAAATTAAGGCAATTATAACGATTAGTGACGAGCTACTACTAATGGCAAGTGGTCGGTCTATGACGGTCGGTCTCGGTGTTCTTGTCTTTTCCCTACTAAGTTTAAGAAACATAAATTAAGGCAATTATAACGATTAGTGACGAGCTACTACTAATGGCTCGAATTTTCGAAATTATTCGACTATTCAGGTAAATCCAGATATCTTACCCATGTTTTGATGCTGAAATCATTTGGATTTCATGAATACTAGCATGGGTGCATATGTATTGCGTGGAGGACATGTTCCTCATTTTTCTTACCTAAACATGAGTAGGGTACACAAAAAAAGTTGTGTTAGTTACCAATTGTGTTTAAAATGTGACTTTAATAGAAGATTTTAAGCGTAAAGCTTAGCCTAAGTACTAAGGTTAGTTTCGAATTCAGGTCCCGTTTGCGCATTTTCTTCATTAGTTTCATGTCCATATATTTGTATCCTTGATTTAGAGTGATTGCTCCACCATTATATACATGCATCCTTTTTATTTGAACTTAACATGGACTTGCATAACATTCACAATGAAGCACCTTGGACTGTAGATTCCAATAATTGGGCCTAAGATATCAGTTGGTACGAACAAAAATTTGACGTGTGAATGCCCCTAAGAACTTCAGTGAGGAAGATCACAACTGGACCTTGAGTGGGGAGATTTCTCTTACGGGATTGTCGCATTGAAGTTTTCCACATTAAAAATTGTTGTCGTCCCCAATTAGCCACATTCAAAGTCCGAGAGACCTGATTAGAAAAAGTTATAAGGGTTTAAAAATTTGATTATGCAAACCAAAAGTTTGGGGACTCGATTAGGGAAAAGAAAGTATAATTCTACCATTGAAACTCTACCGTATGGCATCCAATTTACTCAAAAAGACCCATCACATATTCAGTGACCCTCAAGAGAGCCTAGTATGGGGATGGCTTAAAGTGAAGAGTTGCCAATGTTTGATTTTTTTTAGTGTAAAAATGTTGATACTGAAAAAAATAAAATAAAATAATTCCCTTTTGACAATAAGGGATGAGATTTGTGGGTACCTATAAGTAAAAACATAGAACGTAATCTTATAGCACGTATGGTAAAACTTCTATACTGAGAAATAATTTCTTTTTAGAAATAGGTATTTTCTACTTTTACTTCAAGAAATAATTTTTGAGTAAAATAAGACATTTAGTAACTATATAAAATTTCTATTCTTAAAAGAAGAATAAAAATGTGTTTGATACGATTTATAAATTTTTATATTTATTCGATTTTTTTTCTTGCTCACAGATTGCCAACCGCCACCCGCCATTGCACGATCGCCACTTGCCACCGCATGACAACCGATCGCCAACTATCGTTGCTGACCGCCGCCGTAGGATTGTCGCCCACAGCCCACCAACCGTCGCCGCTGATCGATAGCCGGGGAAACATTAGTGGGTGCCCTACTGAAAGGATTATTGGGTGGGCCCTCATAAGGTGGAAAGACTCTCTTGGAAATGGAATACCGCATGGCATTCAAATTTACTCAAAAAGATCCATCATTCCCGGTTGTCCGGCGAACTCCCATCGATTTCCCATGATTGAATGCTTCCCCCACCCAGGAAAAAAAATCCCATCATAAGACCAACCTTAGCCGGCCGCTCGTGCGACGGGGGACAGTAAATGCGCGTACGCACGCTGCGAACGTGCGGCCACTGGAACCGCCACACGTGTCGTTTACCAGCCACTTTTACCAACGCTTCATGCCGACCAGTCGTTCACGTCCCCAGCACCTCCCCCACCGGACGCAAGGCATCTCTAAATTTAAGCCCCCCAAAACCCACCCCTTCTTCTCCACGGTTCCCTTTCGCCTTCTCTCTCTAAAAATCAAGAACCTAAATTTGGAACATCTCTCCACGAGAATTTGATAATTCATCTTCCTTTCTTTTCGGGCCGTTTTCGTCGGGATCGAAGGCATTGATGAGACGACGGCGATAGGCGACGGGCGACGGCGGCGATGTCGGTGGCGGCGGCGGCCGCGGCGATGGCGGTGGCGGCGAACTGGGTGACGTACTACCTGGCCGAGCACCCGGCGATCGTCAACTTCCGGTGGAGCCACACCCACTCGTGGGGCTCCACCTGGTCCTTCCTCGCCTCCTCCGTCTCCCTCTACCTTGCCCTCTCCCTCCTCCTCCACCTCCTCCTCCTCCTCCGGCGCCGCCGCCGGCCCGTCCCGGTCGGCCCCGCCCCGGCCCTCCACAGCCTCCTCATGGCCCTCCTCTCCGCCACCATCTTCGCCGGGGCCCTCCTCTCCTCGGCCGCCGAGATCCGCGACACCCGGTGGCTCTGGCGCCGGTCCCGGACGACGCCGTTCCAGTGGTTCCTCTGCTTCCCGCTCGGCACCCGCCCCTCCGGCCGCGTCTTCTTCTGGTCCTACGTCTTCTACCTCTCCCGCTTCCTCCACATGCTCCGCACCTTCCTCACCATCCTCCGCCGCCGCCGCCTCTCCTTCGCGCAGCTCTTCAACAACGCCGCCCTCACCTGCGTCGCCTTCCTCTGGCTCGAGTTCTCGCAGTCGTTCCAGGTCCTCGCCATCCTCTCCGCCACGCTCGTCTACGCAGCCGTGTACGGGTACCGCTTCTGGACAGCCATCGGGCTACCCGTCGCGTGCTTCCCATTCGTCGCGCACTGCCAGGTCGCGCTCCTCGGATGCAACCTCGTGTGCCACGTCGGCGTGCTGACGCTGCACCTGGTCAAGGGCGGGTGCAACGGGATCGGCGCGTGGGTGTTCAACTCGGTGCTGAACTGCGCGGTCTTGATGCTGTTCCTGAAATTCTACGTGAAGATGCATCTGGGCAAGAAGAGGGGGGCGGTTGTCGTCGTCGGCGGCGGCGGCTGCGCCGACAGCATCGGCGCCGGGGGTGCCGGTGAGGCCTGCGATCGGGATCGTGAACCGTCTTCTTCCTTATGCGGTGGGTTTGATGTAATTAAAGAGGCAGAGGAGGAGAGCATCGTCAGAGAGAAGGAATTATAGGGATTGAATGGTGGGTGGTTGCTGGTGGTGCTGGTGGTGGTGACTTTTCTTGTAGCCCTCAAATTTTGGGAAGCAAAAAACGTTTGCCGGGGACCCCTCTCTCTCCATCTCACCTTCTTTGGGTTTCTCTCTTTCTTTCTTTTCATTTTTGTAGAAATTGATATATTTATATGTACTACAATAAAATGGTTCAAAAGTTTTACCGATGTTGCAGAATGCTAGTGTAGTAATTAGGGTAGTCAGGCGATTCTGCTGATATTGTTTAGAAGAGGATTTAGCAGAGTTTTGTAGGGTCATTATTTGACCTTTCTGCTCCTTAGAGTTGAGAGCGATTCTGAAAGTTCATGTTGGTAAGAGTATTATACAGATTACAAATCAATTTCTCGATTATATCTTCACAGAGACTTCAGCGGCATATTTAGACGAATCATTCTCCGCCGATTGCGAAATATTAAAGGAATATGTAGTGCCCGTCGTGGTCAATTTGCACCAGCATAAAGAGGTGGTTGAAAGCTACTCTTTGTTGTTATTCATTGAGAAAGAAGCCCCGGTTAAATTAAAGCGGAGTCGACTGCCGATCAAAATTGACCCGGCTCGAATCAAATGGTCCCTCCTAATACCAGGAAAAGCGGGATCATTCCAATCCACCACAACATCGCTTGATAGAAAACATGCATGGAGACAAGAACAGTCGGTAGGTCTTTGTTACCATCAGTCAACTTTTCTTCTCCTTCTGTCTTGTCTAGGAAGAGAGCTTTTATCAGCCTTCCACTAGGGGATCACCCAAAACGGGATAAAAGAATATCCTCCCCGCCAGAAACCAAGCTCAAACTAGCATGGCATCAGATATTTTTAGCGTTCCCCCTTGCATACGGCTGCGAGGCGTACGACGGTGATGATTGACAGACGTCCAAGAAAGGTCAAAACCCCTCGCACCGACTGTCTTTCTGTCGAGAACTGCGCGCAAGTGATGAGCTTCGATTTCTGAGATAAGAGTTCAAGTTCCGATCCTGCTTAGTATATTGGGAGAGATTCGACCTCGTTGTCCTCCGTTATGCAAAGTCAAAAGAACCTTTTTTCACGTCCGGCTTTTGACGTCTCTTTTACGCACGTCCGAAACAGATGAGCAGCGCTTGTTTGCTGTCGGAAGAGCTCGCCATTCTAACCTAGACGAGGTTGTCTGATAATCGCATCTATATGCTACCGTGCAGTCCTGATCAATGCGAGGATGAATCTTTGAGATCGTTGTTTATAGTCAGGGGCTGCGCACCAGGAGATCTGTGTGTCAACTAGGGAATGGTTTAGCTATGGCCGGCCGCAATTATTTTTTGTTGTGTCGTGCGTTATTTATCATGCAATGCTTTCTCATGACATGTCGGGCTAAGCATCCGCAGGTCATGTTGTGTTTACTTATTAATCATGCTGTGTATTGATATTTGTTTGATCTGTCACGCCGAGTTTCCTTATCATATTGTTTTACTTAATTTATTATCTTGTCAAATGCATGCTTTGTCATTTTGTGCTTTAATTCACATCGTTTAATCATGTCTGGGGCACTATTCCATGTCATCAACTTTACTGCTTGTACATCATTACGACACTTGGCTCATCTTTATTTCACATCACTTGGACATGTTGGTTGTTTTTAAATTCGTGCCATTGCATCTTTTCAAAAGTACACTAATGCCCGCTGCCCGATGGAGTCCAATCCTCCTCGTTCTTTGCGTGGCGATGCTATCACTTGAGCAGGGATAATGACATTTTTGACAATCGAAAAAGATTTAATCAGAATTGTGTCATCGAAAGGGAAACATAGAGTGGCTAAGAGCCTATTTGGTAATCGGACAAATAATAACTAAATCTATTTTTTGTTTGTTTTCCGAAATAAATAAAAAAGATTCAATTAATAGCTATTTTGTTATAAATCAAAAAGTAGAAAAAAGTCTATTTTCTTTTTTCCTTTTCTAGTTCTCCTTCTTCCTTTGGGCGACGACTTTGTTGGAGCATCTCTACCCTTGTCGGTGGCTAAACGAGGCTTGGCCTTACCAAGTCATTGAGAAGGCTCATCTAACGATATTCTGAGGAGGTCGTCGGCCAAAAGAAGAAGGGGAAAAAGAAAAGGAAAAAAGAGAAATATATAATAAAATTATTTTAAAAAATAAAAAATTATAAATCACAAAAGAATTTGAAGTCTTAACAAACACATTTCTATCCCAATAATAGAAACTTTTGGATAATTATCAAATGTTTTCAAATACTCAAAAACTCATCTAGGGAATAGAATTTAAAAAAAAAAATCATTTCTAAGCAAGAATTGTTTCTGGGACTATAATAGTTACCAAACATGCACCAATAAATAAAATCCTTGTTGGAACAATTCTATGGAAGCTCAAATTTATCTCAAGATGAACTAGAATTCCGCCCTAATAAGCAAGGGACAAAATAGTAACTTGCATCAAATTGATTCTTTAAGTCTCTTACACCTTCTCAATTTAAAGTTGAATGTATCTTATTTTGGATAATTAAGCTTCATTTTCCTAAATAGATAGATTTTTTTTAGATTTTTAATTTTGTTCTTAACTTTTCGACCCAAAAAAAAAAAAAGGTTCTTAACTTTAGGGTTCATTTTTTTTAAAAGAAAATTGGGAAATCGTTTTTCAACATTATGATATTTGGATGACGGAAGATTAATTAATTATACAAAAAATAACAATTATATATTAAGGGAAAACAACTTTCTCTTCTAGCAAGGAAAAATATTTTTTCCTTATTAGAAAATGTCGCGAGTAATAAAGGTAGAATAGTTTCCTAATTTTTAAGTAGGGTGCATACATACATACATACATACATACATACATACATACATACATACATACATATACAGATATAGATACATATATATACACATATATACACACATATATATACACATATATACACATATATACACACATATATATGTATATATGTATATATATATATATAATCCGATCAATTCATTGTTGATTATCTGAAAAGAGAATTACTTCTTTCACATGGTATCAGAGCAACACACGAGAGAGAGAGAGCTACTAACTCACCAGGCTGCCGAGCTACTAACTCACCAGGCTGCCCTATCTTGGTGATTTCTCGACACCGTTAAAACCCATGACACTACATATACGAGTGTCGGCCTTGGCAACTCTCGATGCAATCATCACCAAGCCTCGGTGGCTAGATCTAGCGACCATATAGCTTGTTTTGGCATCGCCGGACCTAGTCCCAGGTCAAATCCGATGACATTCAAGTCACTTGGTGTTGCCTAGCTTAGATCCGGCGACATAGGAGTGAGTCGGTATTGTCCAGCCCTTACGTTGTTGTCACCCAACGTTGTTCGAATCTGTGGCTGGGTTCTCCAGCCCCTGCATTGCTATCGCCCAACATCGTTCGGATCTGTAGCTCGATTTTGTAGTTGACCTTCAACCATGTTTGTCGACGAACTCCAGTTGGTTGCTTGAAGTTCTTTGACCCAGCAGTTGTCCATACGATTTTTGGCGACCTCCACGACCTTTCATTGCTACAACTATCCTCTACTAGTTGTTGTTATCTACAACAGATCACAAAACCATCCTCGTCACTCAGATTTTGTGGCTCTAGAGAAGAGAAGAGTTGTTGTTCCTTATCCAGAAAGGGACATATTCCCCTTTTCCACTGAATTTTTGCTGCTGACCTAAATCTTTGTCACTTTTTGTGACAATGAATAGAAGGAAATAGTGAGAATAAGCTTACTGGCGATTTGGTGATTGTGCGCTTACTCTGATATTGATGAAATAATTTCATGAAGTGTTGGTAAACTGCTACAATTGCTTGTGATTGGATCAAGTTTTCTTTTTTTGGCTAGTATCGTGTCATTGATTCAATTCGTGGGTATAAGTATTGGTTACTATGGAGTTCAAGAGGATCTAAGAGTGATATTATATCTCAAGTCATTGGGGCTTGAGAATTCATCTCTTTATCAACATATTACATCTTAGACTTCTCTTTCTACAGTGGATGAAGTCTTCTCACAAGCTCTCTATTCTACAAATACTAAGAAGACTTCCACCTCACTGAGTGTAGAGATGAGTGCTATGCTTTCCTATGATCATAGTGGATGTGGAGGTTGCAATCGTGGACACAATTTGGTTCATAGTGGAGGTTGTGGTGGTCGTAATGGAAGAGTTGGTAGTCGTGGTATCATTAGTTCTAAGAATAGTTGTGGCTCGTGCTATTGCCATTATTGTTAAAAAGTTGGACATATAGGGGCTGCATGGAAACACTTATGTTCTTTTTTTGTTCCAGGGAATAGAAATAAAAAAATATATATATTTCTGTTCCGGGGAACAGTTTTTGAACAAAAAAACGTGTTTGGTAACGTTTGTTCTGGGAATAAAAAATGAATAGAAACACATTTTGTAAATTTTATTCTTTTTTTGTTTCTTTTAATTTTTTAATATTTTTATTTTATTTTTCCTTTCTTTTTATTTTTTCTTCTTTCAGCCAATCGCTGGCCTCCAGCAGCCTCGCCCAGCCACGGCGAGGCTCGCCGGCCCTTGGCAAGGCCAAGCCTTGCCGTGGTTGGGCGAGGCTGAGCCTTGCCAGGGGCCGGCAACGCTCCTGCGAGGTCGTCGGCCCTCGACGGCGTCGCTGGCCCTCGACAGCTGGTTGCCGGCCATGGCCGAGGCCGGCGACCGGCCAAAAAAATAAGAAGAAAAGAAGAAGAAAGAAGAAGAGAGAGAAGAAGAAGAAGAAGAAAAGAGAAGTGTTTCTTCAAAATCGTTTATGGAACAAGAAGTAAGTTTTTTTTGTTTCTTTTTTTTGTTCCAATTTTGTTATGGGAACAAAAAAACAAAAAAAGAACAGAAACGCAACCAAATGCGTTTCTATTCTTTTTTTGTTCCCAAGAACAAAAAAACAAAAAAAGTGTTCAGAAACAGAAATAAGAAGTGTTTCCATGCAGGCCCATAGAAGCTCATTGTTATATGCTTCACCCAAAGTTTAGACCACCTTTTGCTGCATATGTAGAAATTGAGAATTCTCCTATTCCTCCCTTAACAGCTCCATTAAGCTCAATCCTTTATAGAATTCAGGTGATTCAATTACATTGACACATAATGAATATGATGCATTGCTTCGCTCTCAACAAGTGATAGGATCTTTAGTTCCAACTGCAACTTTGACACAAATCTTCAAAGGTAATTCATCTTGTTTGTTGTTTGTAACGTCTGATTCATGGGTTATAGATTATGGAGCTACCAATCACATGATTGGTAACTCTAAACTACTGTCTTACTTTCACTCCACATTTCCTTTATTATGAAACTCAATTACAATAGCAAATGGCTCTTGATCTTAGGTTACTGGTATGGGAGTTACTCATTTGAGTCCCTCTCTTTCTTTGTCCTCTGTTCTTCACTTGTCAAGATCTCTTTATAATTTGATTTATGTTAGCTTGTTAACTAAAGAACTCAATTGTTCTATAATCTTTTCCTCTTCTCATTGCATCTTTCAAGATTCAAGAACTAGACAGATAATTAGTTGGGGACATGAATCAAATAGCATGTACTATCTTGACAAGAAGGTGCTAGCTACCGCAACTATGAAGCATACATCTAGTGATTTATATTAGATGCATTGCCGTACTAGCCATCCACCACCAAACATAGTTGGGCGTCTATTTCCTGAGTCAGCGTATGAGAGTTCTTTTCAATGTGAAGCTTGTTAGATTGATAAATGTCATAGAGCCTCTTTTCCTTCCCGTATTTAGAGTTGTGTTTCTAATCCATTTGAGCTAGCTCACTCAGATGTATGAAATTCGTGTCATGTGTTTGATGTCTCTAGATTCAGATATTTTATTACATTCATGGATGATTTTTCCCAAATGACTTGGTTATTCTTAACAAAAGATCATGGAGATTTTTCATTACTTTCAGTTATTCTATTTGAAATGTTGAATCAATATAATATCTCTATCAAATGTTACGGTCAAATAATGCTAGAGAATATCTGAGTGCAACTTTTGGTTTCCAACCATTCCTTGAGTCTCATGGTAGTATCCATCAAACTTTCTACTCATACACTCCATAGTAAAATGGTGTAGCATAACGTAAGAATCGGCATCTTCTTGATGTTGCTTGTTTCCTCATGTTTCATATGCATCTACCTAAAAATATTTGGGGTCATGCTATTCTTACAACATGTTATTTGATTAATAGGCTTCGAACCTCCATTCTTCAGGGGAAGTCATCGTTCTCTATGTTGCATTTAAATCGCCTTCTCTTTCCTTTACCTCTTTGTGTCTTTGGATGTGCCTGTATTGTGCATTATTTTACTCCACGTCTTGATAAGTTGAATCCTCGTATTGAAAAGTGTGTCTTTGTTGGATGCTTTCGAACTTAGAAGGGATACAAATGTTGCAGTCCTACTTGCCGTTGTATGTTTGTGCCTGCAGATGTGACATTCTTTGAAGATCAACCATATTTTTCTTCACTAGCAATTCCAACAAGATGGTGGTGTTCTACCGACACTTTCGCTGCTTTCCCCATCCCTAACTATATCTACAGAATTTCCATTTGCTGAACACACCTATCATCGATGTAGTGTTCCAATTGTGCTCATACAATCTTCATTAGTGCCTGATTCATCTATCTCCCCATCAATTACAGTACCAACCTCTGATTTTGATCCACCTATTACTTATCAAAAAGGTACACGTTCCTATGTCGGTTGTCTTATAGATTGCTATGCTCCTTACGTTGGTCTTTCCGATTGTGTTCTAAAGCGTTATCATATTTTTAATTTTCTATCCTTCGTTCTCTACCTTTGTCTCGTCATTGTCTTATGTTTCTGTGCCTAATAGTTTTGTTGAAGCTCTTACTCATCCGGGTTGGCATCATGCCATGGAAGATTAAATGCGGCCATTAATTGAGAATCGAACTTAGCAGCTTACTTCATTACCTACCGATAAGAAACTTGTTGTTTGTCATTGGGTTTTCACTATTAAGGTTTACTTGGATGGCACTTTTGATTGACTAAAAGCATAGTTGGTTGCAAAAGGGTATACTTAGACTTATGGTGTCAACTATGATGACACATTTTCTCTAGTGGCCAAATTCCATCCATTTTTATATTTATTTCATTGGTTGCACAGTTTGGATGGCTACTTCATCAATTAGATATGAAGAATGCCTTTTTACATGGTGATCTGGTTGAGAAGGTTTACATAGAGCAACCACCTAAGTTTGATGCTCGGGGGAGAATGCACTCTGTTGTTTACGAAAGACTTTGTATGAACTCAAACAATCTCCTCGTGTTTGGTTTGATAGATTTAGTGATGTGGTCATCAAATTTGGATTAAAACAGTGTCAAGTAGATCATTCGATTTTCAACTCTATTTCTTTAGCTAGTTGTATCCTTCTAGTTGTATATGTGTATGATATTATAATTACAAGTAGTGATTCAAGTGGCATTCAAAAACTTGAGCAATTTTCGCATAAGAAATCTAGTACTAAAGATTTGGGACATCTTCGATATTTTCTTAGTGTTGAAGTAGTTTACTCAAATGCCGGTATCAATTTATCGCAACAAAAGTATGTTCTTGATATTCTCAATAAGGTTGGACTTCTTGGAGCAAAATCTAAAACTTGATGTGGAACATAGAGAACTATTAAATGATCCAGCGAGGTATAGGAGATTGGTTGGTAAGTTTATCTCTTATCGTCACAAGACTTGATATATCCTTCGCTATTAGTGTAGTATCTCAATTCATGAGTTCTCCTCGTACCACTCATTGGGATGCTATGCTTCGAATAATCAAATATTTGAAGAAAGCATCAAGTAAAGGACTATAGTTTAAGAATTATGGGTATCTAAACACTACAAGCTTTTCTGATGTCGACTAGGTTGGATGTCCTATGGATAGGAGATCTACTTCAAGCTATTGAGTGTTTCTTGGAAGTAATTTAGTTACGTGGAAGAGCAAGAAATAGTATTTAGGTTCTCGATCAAGCGCCGTAGCTGAATATCGTGCTATGGCATATGTAACAAGTGAATTACTATGGTTAAGGATGTTACCTATAGAGATCAGTATGTCACTGTCGAGTCCATTAGTGCTTTATAATGATAATCAATATGTTATTCACATTACATCTAATCCTGTCTTCTATGAGCAAACTAAGCACATTGAGGTTGATTGTCATTTTGTACAAGAGAAAATTCAAAAGGGAGAGATTATTCTTCAACACATAAAGACTGAGGATCAACTCGCAGACATCTTTACTAAATCTCTGCAGGCAAATAGAGTGAGCTTCTTATGTGACAAATTGAGATTATTTGATATCTATATCCCAACTTGAGGGCGAGAATTAGAAAATATTTTGAGTAATAAGGGTAGAATAATTTCCTAAATATATGAGTAAGATTAAGCACATATGAGCATATATATATTTGTAACCCGATCAATTCATTATTGATTATTGAGAAAATAATTACTTCTTTCACATTCCATGTTTTACGGTCGGAAAAAGGAAAAGAGCTCGAATTGCAAGCACCATTATCTCGTTAGACCAGATCTCGGCATTCGACGATCCTTGAAGCTTCTAGCCTCGACCTAGTTACCTGTGATTACAACCTCTTCACACTCAAGTGACTAGGTAAAATTTATCCCTCTCTATAATACCCGATTTTGCTGGGGAAGAAACCCGTGATGGCATATTTTACATTAAGACATAATCAATTATATTCAAGTTTGTGTCACTGATTGCACTTGTTCTTGATTGATTTCGTGTAGATTTTGCCCTCAAGCTTGGTTCAATAACACTTAGGTCTGTCCTGCATTCCATGCATGTAAACTGTTCAATAATATGCCTCTTAGACACACACGAAATAGATCATATTTTTGTTCAATCTAAAAATGCGTGGATGTATGCTTATCATTTTCTTAGCGCAATGGTTCAATTCTGGTTATATTTCATTGTCATTAAACTTGAATCTGAAAGCATTTAGTCTGCTCGATGGTGAAGGGTTTGATAATGGGTATAGGTGGATTAGTGCTGATGATTTGGAAGGTGGATACTTGATGGTGTTTTGGGCGTTCTCCATATTATGAAGAAGACGATGGACTACGATAGTAAAAAAATAGGAGAAAAGAAAGAAAAAAGTGGAAAACGAATGAAAACAATGGGGCTGAATTGGGGTCATAATTCGATTTAGATGAGTTTAGGGTTTAATCTGATGTGGTGGATTGGGCTTCGTCTGGTCTTGTTTTGAAGGGGGCCGGACATAAAGGCCCCAGCCAGGTGATACCTCTATTTGTACTTGGGCCAAGGGCCCAGCCTGAGTCCCCATTTTCGTAATTATTGAAAAAATTGAAGAAATTAGAAAGTACCTTAGAAGTAGGTCTTGATTAGGTTGGTAAATCTTAGTAATAGATATGGCTTAGTTTCGGTTGAATAACAAAATCTTTAGTTTAGAGATTTTATTGAGTACCTTTGATTTAGCTTAGGTTTAGGTAGATTGATCTCTTAAACAAGAAATTGGACTTAACTCGAACTTAGCTTATGGAGGTTACTGTCTTGATACATGTTAATATGTTATTGAGGAGTGAGGTGTCATCCCATGCCTCGTTTGGCTCCTAATTAGTCTTAATAGGCTAGTGTGCAACTCTGTTTAAGTTAGACTTCTTTAAATTATTTATTCAATTGTAGTTTTCCAATGTCAATCGAAATAAGAATTCAAAACAACTCAAATGATTTTAGAACTATTAGTTTGCTTTTGGCATCATTCCTAAATTCGTCAAATCTCGAAAATACTCTCGTATAAGAGGATCGTAATATAAAAAATGTTTTTTAAATTATTTATTTTTGCGAAATAAATAGTCAGTAAATTTGATTTTGTCACTTTTCTTATCACACTAGAACATCCATGGAGCATGAAGAGGCGAGTAGGGGATATCACCCCACGCCCTCAATAGAAAAGGGAAATAGAGCGGACATGTTGTAGGAAATACTTCTATGTTGAATTCAAGCTAATCAAAATCTTTTAAATTAATTTTTCTTGTGATATATATATTTTTTTAATTTTATGGATAAACACAATACATTGAATCTTTCATAACTTCAAGATTTTACCACAACCCAATGCGACATATCATATAATAAGTCAAGAAAATTATATAAGCTGAAAATACATTTTTATGATTCTCTTTATATTTTTTTATCTCATTTAATAGTTAAAATTGATCCTACTCCTTAACTAATACAAAAGCCTCGAGATTAAGAAATTCTGCGTTTTCATCTTTTAAACCTAAATGGTCTTGATACTTTTTATCACATTATGATTGAACATTAAACTTACATAAATTTCTTTTTTTTTTTCTTTTAGTCTTACTCAATATAATTATTACCAAAATTTAGGGTTAGAAAATAACTCAATCGTTGGGCCTCACTTGCTCCTCATCTCTCCGCCTCCACCAGGGTTCCCCTTCCTCCGCCGCCGCCGCCTCTCCGCCTCCATAGTTCGTCGTCGTCGTCCTCCTCCGCCTCTCCGCCGCCTCCAGAGCTTGTCCGTCTCCCCCGCCGCCTTCTTGCTCCCTCATTGGTTGGTAGCGTCGAGCTCCGTCGACTGGCCGAGGCCGAGTATTTTCGTTCGATTCGGTGGTTGATTCGCAAAGCTTGCACTCGGTCCTCCCTCTCTCTTTGTAAGTCGGGTCCTTCGCTTGCGATTCCATAACTTTGTCGAGCGTCCTTCTCTCGAGAATATGTGATGTGGGCATTTCGATTTCTGCGGTTTAGGTGGGTTGAGCTTGGGATTTTGAATGACACACCGTAATAATCTGAAAGATGAAGAAGCTGTTGCCGTTCTGAACGGTATCTTCATAATTCGTAGCCAATGGACTTCGTCCGATTTTTCCATTAATTTGATTTGGGTATTTTTTTTTGTTTCGCACTTCGGATCGATTTCCCACTTCTTGGAAGTGTTCGTGTCAAAATTCTTAAAGTTCAACTCGGGTATACAATTTATTGTACGAAATCTTCGACTGCTTGGGATTTGTTCGAAAGTTGTGATCTGAAGTGAATCATTATTGTATTCTTGCATACGAGTTCATTCGGTTGAAATCCATTCTACCTGTTCGATGAAATGCCTAGATCAATAGACATTTCATTCATTATTTTACCTCACGCGATTACATTATTATATTTTCAGGGACCTTGTTTTTTTCAGGCTTGATCCGAGAATACCTGGTCTCTAGCGTGTCTGATTACTTATCTTTTCACGTTCTAGTAGTGGTAGCTATAGATTTGGTAGTACTTGCAGTTCCATGACAATGTGCGGGTCCTCCACTCGTTTGATTTGATGGAATAACTCTTCTTGGCAGTCTAGAAGATAAGTTAAGCTGAAGAGGGGTTTTGGGGGGAGAGAACAAGATGCCTCTGTATGACTGTGTGCTTTTGCTGAAACCCCATGTCAAGAAGGAAGCTTTGATGGATATGGTGGCTCGGATAGGAAGAGACGTCTATAAGAAAAATGGGGTTGTCACTGAGGTAAAATCATTCGGGACGGTCCAGTTGGGTTATGGTATCAAGAAGCTTGATGGGCGATTCTTTCAGGTGATTCTTCTGTTGAAATTTGCGCCCTTCTGCTTGCTTGTTCTGAGCTTTCCATCTACAGATAATTCTCTTGTTGGCTTGTTAATTCATGTTGTGCTTGTGATATGCAATTAGATTTGATTCATCTTCTTTGTTTAAATTCCTGGTTTATGTAACTTGGAAGCTACAAATGAGCTATCTGGTTTGACAGAATGACGGAGAGTACTCTCTAGAACAAGATGACGTAACAGAATATGACAGAAGATGATGCAGAAATGCTGACTCTATTAGGTTTCACAACTGGAATGCTTAATGCGACCATGTATTTGGCTGCCTCTTTCCCTCATGTTCAAAGTAGCAAGCTGCAGGAGAAATTGATTATGTTGGCACATATGTCGAGCAAAATTATCCTAGCTTATGAGAAAATCTCATAATGTGATAATGTCTTCGGCTGGCTCCTTGCCTTATGTTAGGAGTGGAAGCCCTAGGAGATGGTAATTATACAGGCAGATATGTTGGAACAAATATTAACTAGCTTATGAGGAAATCCCATACTGGATTGGAGTTGTATATTCGGTTTTGCACTGATGCTGTTACCATCCTAGCTTCTTGCTGTTAATACTTACCATGGTCATTTTTTCATCTAAGTTAATCAATGGCTACTGTAGCAGTTGATGGAAGATTTAATTTTGCAATGTTGGTCTGGCAGGAAAATCGCACCAGAGTTCACTCTACTATTCACTCACTTTCAAAGTGGCTATTCATTTTCAAACTTTCATTCACATTGGTTTTGCTTTCAATCGAATAACTTTGGCGATTGACCTGCGAAAAACTCATTGGAAACCTGATTTGACAGCTGGTTTTGATAATTTCAATCTGATTTTAATATCAATTTGACGTGGCAGTATGAGTTCAATATTAAAGTCTAGTGACCAAAATGAAATTTATCTAAAGTTGAGTGAGTTGCAATGCAAAATTATCTACAGTTGACTGACCTACAATGGAAGTCTAATAAAGACACATGTGCCTTCCGTGTCAATATTACAATGATGCCAGGTCAAACTTCTAATGGGATTTTGAACAGCTAGTCAACAGAGTGACATTATGGAGAACAAAACCAAAGTTGAGATCTATATGCTGAACTTGAAAGTTGAGTGATCTATTTGAAAGTTAAAAGTTGAGTGATGTATAGTGTAATTTACCCTTGTCCGGGCAGTAATATGTACTGTTTGGATGGGCTCTCTATCTGCTACTCTTCCTGATGAAGCAGTAAAAGATGATATTTAGTTGGTTGCACTTTTACCTTGTGGAGGAAAGAGGATTCTAGGTCTCTTGCTATTTCTCTCATGTTGATTTCTTTGATCTAGACACTGATATCACTTTTATGTTTCTGTTGCACATCATGCAGGGTCAGATGATGCAGTTGACCATGATGGCTTCACCAATGATGAACAAAGAGCTGCATTACTTGAATAGGGAAGATAGATTATTGCGCTGGCTTCTTGTGAAGCACCGAGACACAAAATATGGGCTGGAATTTCTTACTGAAGAAGATGAGAAGCGTGAACTGAGCAGATTTCCTCGTAGTTCTATATTTGATGATGAGGATGCAGATAAGGATGTAGATGATGATGAGGACGATGACGATGAATATGAGGTGGATGGAGGGGAAAGGAAAGAACAATAAAGAGCAAATCGTCATTTCTGGGGTCATGAATTTTGTCGATTTGATGCGTATTCAGGTCTTGCTTCAGTGTTAGCAGATGCTCATGCTCGTGTTTAGTATCTCTCAAATGCAAAATGTGATTCATTTTATGTGATTCTGCCATCCACCTGTTGAAAGTAGCTGTGAGAATGAAGGTTTTAGTTCATTTTTGCAGGTTTCTTTTGTCAGTGAGTGGTTTGAAGTACCATACTTTAATTAGTACCATATACAGAAATGAGGGAGACTATTGCATGACTGCATGTTGGATTTGTGTCTCACGAGCTGGTCAATCTCAAGATCTTCATCTGATTATCAGTAACTTCTGAAGTTTGGCATTTCTTGTTTTGATTTATCTTTTCTTTAGTTCTCGTTTAGTATGTAAAGATAATCCAATCAGAGAGCTGTTTCAACAGCATGACCTATGTGGTAGATGATAGTTAACAGCTGGTGTGGGTTTTGTTCAATATGACGCCCGGAGGAAGAAATTCTATATCTTTCAAGTGTTACTAACGCAGTGCACTCCAGCAGTGTTGGGTGAGTGATGCTGCTGAGCTTAGAATGACATGGCATTTGGGTACTGAACGTTATGGTGCCTCTGGAATTCTTTCCATTTTAATCCATGAAATTGTAGGAAATTCTGAATAAATATAGCAGATGCAACTGACTTCCTTCGGTCCCCACACGATAACGAGAGTAATGCATGGTTAAGCGGATAACGAGAGGAACAATCGGTCCATGCATTTCTGACATCTTTTTGTAGTTAATACTTTCACTGAAGAATCTAAACAATTAAGCTAGCGTTTCTTCATTGAGAGATGACACTCAAGTACCTTTCGGCTCTCAAATCACTTAATTTTCCTTCATCCAAATACACTGATAAATAACATGATCAATGAGAGTAAAATAAGGATAAGGTATTTTGTGCAGCGGTTGTGCGACTTCATAGTTAAACTTGAAGAACTAAACCGGAAAGAGCCAAGAGATTTTACAACAGCCGTACAGCAATTTACAACAGCCGTACAGCTTATCCTGTCGTTGTAGAATATGCTAGTTTTGCTACATAGATGGTTTTCCACAATGAACTAACTGCCAAGATATGCATCTCAGCAACCCCAATTCTTCGGCATCCTCAGATTACTCGACACTACATGACTAGAATGTGGTGTGAGACTCCGCAGTGAATGGTTTCCCTCCATATATATATTTACTGGCGAATGATAGAATTTTGTTAATGTCATATTTAGAAGGAATTGGAAAACCACATTACTGTAACGCTTGAATCAATTTTCTCTTTCAGTGACTTAAACAAACAAATCAGCAATCGCATCAGCTAGATTAACAGAACGAAGCCAAACAGGTAAAAGTTCTCCCGGAGACAGGCATCCTCATTTTGAAGCACACCAATGTAGAACTGCTTCATAATCTCTATAATCGCCACATTTGCATGAATTGGTTGAAGCCACATTAGCCAGATCAACTTCAATCACAAGGAGAAAAGCGAGATGATCTTTGCAACATAATGTTAATCTAAGACAGTGAACTGCATTAACCGTTAACTTTCTAAGCATAAGAAAAGAACTAACGACTGGGTTGTCCAATTATCCTCTGCAATATCACTGTCCTCGCCCTGTGTATCTCGTGGCTACTCTTATCAGCTTGTGTACTGAGATCCTCCATAGTTTTCATGAAAACTCCCGCCCTTTTCTTGATCTCCCGCATTCCAAGCTTCACGGCTTCTTCCTGTTCTTCTCCAAGAATGAAGCCGGCATTTTGCAAGATTGACTCAATATCAGTTCCCAGCTTCCTCACAAGCAACCGAATTGTTACCAAGTCGTTGATTGAGATCCTAGTTCCTGCATTCATTAGGTCTATCAACTCCTTTTTCCCTTTTCGTTCCCTGCGGTATTTTTTCCACCAAGAATCGCACCACTTGCCAGCTGTCGCTATTGGAGCTGGCAGACCAGCAGCTAGAGCAATCACAACAGGTTTCCAAGCTTTCGCAACCGCAACAACCGACAAGATCAAAGCGGACATGAAGACGGTCACAAATATGGCAATGGTCACCCTTCTCCAAGTTTGTGCAGATTTAAGTTCTTTGTCCAGCTTCTCACGAGCCTGTAACTTCTGCAACATCTCTGCCTGCTGCTCCCACACTGAGTTAAAGAGCATGGAGAACTCGTACGTGAATGGGCCGCCTGCTTCTCTGAGTCTCTGGAGATCCTGCAATGTCTTGACATACTTCTCCCCTCCCACATTCTCTTCTCTCTCTTCCTCGTAGTGCATAATTGCAAGCTGAATCCGCGACTGGTTATCACGGGCCAGCCCAAGGCATGTCCCGAGGGAAGTGTAGAAACCTAATATCCGTAGGCAATGATTGAAGTAATAATCCACTAAATGGATCAGCTCTTTGTCATTCCATGTGGATTCAAGAATGATCTTAGCTACTTCATGGTCCATCTCAAGACGGTCAGTGGCCATCTCTCCTAGAGAGTAAAATGTTAGGGACTGATCTTCAGCACGAAGTGCTAGTGTCCTAATTACTCTATCAGCTCGTAAGGTCTTGTCCAAATCTTGCAAGATTGAGTCGACTCTACAGGCAGCTTCATAAGAGGTCAGGTCAGACTGTTATCTAGGATCGCTGTCTTCCATTGATGAAGAGTCTAATTCCTTATTCTTACTAAATTTCCCACCCACAGTTTGCCATTAAAAATCCAAAACCAAACCCTTTTTCCAATTTTGCTCGTCAAGCACAGTGCTTGAATTATAACTAAAAATGGATTTGCCAGAAAAAAATGTAGCAGGACTCACAGACTCCTCACAGATCAGCCAAACCCCCTTCTCTTTTTGGCTCTTCTTTTTGTGAGCTTACCTCAGTTTCAGCTGATACCGCATAGGAAAGACGATCTTATTTTCACTTTAACTCCTCCAGAAGGACCAAACCGAGCTCAATCACCGTGTAGGCACCAAGAGTGAACTGCAGAAGCTGAGATCTACTCCAGAAGGGGGACTTGGAATTGTAAAAGGAACCAAGAAGTTGGGAGTGCTACAAAAGGCTGATCTCGAGGCGGCCTGATCGGAGGATTGAAGGCTGCGTGGGGGAGTTGGGAAGAAGGGAAAGTCCAGTAGAGGACCTCAGGAGTCAGGATCAGTCTTCCAAGCGGGGACGTTGACTCATTCTCCCATTTTTATTTATCCTCTGTTTTGAACGTAAGTCTTTGTTTTCCGTAGTTTCATTAATATTCTGGGGTCCTTTCCGGATACCAGATCTTCCTTCTTCTTCTTTTTTCCCTTTCTCCGAGTTAGATTTTATGAAATATGAAGTGATACGTTACACCTTTATTACTTATTTTAATGCGATTTTTTTTCATCATCATCATTCAGGGGGTGCTGATGATTATTTTATAATTAAAATGGAGGTGGTTATCATTTTTGATGGCCTTGAAAGCGATGATCGCCAATCTATTAGTGGGAAAAAAACAAAATAATTTCGTGACAATCTTTAATGTATTATGATAATAATAATAATCTATTATGAATCATAAAAAATCAAATTGCAAATGATTATAAATTGTTATGGGATCAATTTCTTTAAAAACTAAAAATTTGTAGTTCACAATAGATATTTTCACAGTAGCCCAAAAACCGTTTATATGCTAGCAAAATCCAGGAGAAAATTGGCAATGTCAATAGGTGATGCTGGCTTGGCAATGCTAAAGGTGCATTTGCTTCGATTATATCAAAGAAAATTGACCCATTAATAAATATTTTTGAAAAAAAGTCAAATTCTAAGGAAAAGGATTTCATTTTTTTTTATTTTATATTTGGCCGTATCTTACGAACAATATGTGAAAGTCATTCGTCTTTGTTACATTAAAAATATGTAACGCACATTTGAAAATAAAAATAAAAAATCTCAACAACAATCCCAAGGGCCTAGGCTTGAGCTCTGGGCTCTCAAATGTGGCCTTGAGGGACTCGGGTCCATCTACCGGGGTCTAAAAAACCCAACTGCCAGGAACGTCGGTACATGTGTTTGGGTCCCGATCCTTGATTAGGGGGACTTTGCCCTAGTCGTCGAGGACCTACGCTAGGCCTCGTAAGAGCGAGAGACGAACTAATGCTCATCCAATCGACTCATCGATGCTCTCTGTTTTGCTCCTAGTTTGCCGCATTATAAGAAGAAACGAACTGATGCTCATCCAATCGAAACGCGCCAAGTCTAAATATGAATGCAAACTGCAAAAAGAAAATAAACCATAATTGCTCCAATGCTAACCCTAGTTCTAAACCAAGGACTCAAAATCCTTCCCGAGAGAAGTTCTCCCTCGTCGTCATCCTCTTCCCTCCTTCAAAATGGAACCGTTAGGGGACTTCGAACCCCTTCCATTAAATTAAACATAAGAAAAAGGCAAGAACTTTGTTGTCAAATAGATCATTATTCTTTTTAATCTAATGTCTCTACAAGCGACAAGGTCGTTGTAAACTTGTAAACTCGTAGTATAGTGGTGAGTATCCCCGCCTGTCACCCGACAGATCTTCAGAAACGACACTCCTATTTTTGGCCTTCTCTTTGTTTTTGTTTTTGCTTTTGTTTTTTTTGTTTTTTTTTACTTTGTTCCATTGCCTTTTTTTGAACCTCCCAGACCTTGATATCTGAGATAATTGATATTTGCATCTCTTTTGTTCTATTCTCATCTCAGCCACTATTCATATTCTAATCTGATACGGATTGTTTTTTATTGGTCATTGAAACCAAATCCATTATTTTCCCTCAAGGCGCATTAATATTAAGCTATTTTTTGACTTGTTTTTTTTTTTTTTGTCCAGAAAAGGGGCATGTTTTGTTTAAACATATGTAGTAGTATTTGGTCGACCTAATTTGTTACTCAAGCTTAACTCGGCTCATGGTGCAATTAGTTGAATATACTTGATAGCTACTTCAATTGGACACTAAGCTTCAAGCTCAACTGATTTAACTATCACACCTTGATCCACAAGAATGAGAGTATGACATGGCTGTCCTTCCATCAAAGGACGTAGCCTCAATATAATCAAAATTCAACTTGAAATCAACCTGTAGACATCCACACACACACACAAGACAAAGAGGGCATTTGGTTACAATATCAAAGTTTTCTATAAACCACCAAACCTACCTCTATCAGAAACTAACTCACAAACTTATTTGTTTTTTGGTAAAATTTTCTTTAAAAGTGGTGGTTCGATAGGCTCAGCCCATTGGGTCATGATGGGCCCGAGTGGCACCGGCCCATTATCCTCCCCCTATCGGGAGCGGGAGGTTTTTGCTACTCTGTGAAGCCAGCATCATGCGGACCCCTCCACTCTAGGACCCGCAAGGCCCAAGCCTTCGCTCGGACCACATGGATCAACTCTCGGCTTGGAATGGGCGGGCCAGAATATTGCCACAACAAGCCCGGCTCGCAAGACCGAAACCCAAGTTCCACCACATTGCTGCCCCCACTTGGGTCACAAGCCCGCGCAACTAAGCTTGGCACTAACTCACAAACTTATTAATTGTTACAACTTATACTAAAATGTCTCCACCACAAAATGAAACTTATCAATTGTATACAACTTATACCAAAAAGTCTCCACCACAAAATGTCCTCCTTGATAACGGATGCCGTTGAAAAACCTGAAAAACAAGTACATGAGAGGAGGCTACCACGACTCATTGAGTAATACACTTCTTCTAAGTGGATCGAGAAATCACAATGCACATTTAAAACACAACCATGACTCACTTTAACATAATATTTATTCATAACACAAATATCGAAAGTACCAATAGTCCAGTTCATTGATCAATTTCATAAAATATGTATCAATAGTCTATTCCATTGATTAATCTCATTAAATCACACGTCGATGGCCCATTCGATTGACTAAACTCAAATCACATGTCAATGTTTCGCTTTGTTGACCAACTCATGCTCAGATGTCTATCTATGATCACGCATAACGCCCGTAACAAGACGACCAAGATTCCCCCTTTGTTAGATCTCTACATATTATTAATCGGTCGCTCAGCTCACATGGATATTATAGACAAGTATGCACATACTACACACCTCTTAGAGTTTACAGAAACATCGAGCATCAACCATCAATCATAAATATCCAGTAATCCACTATCAGAAGGAGAATTATCTCACAACTCAGGTATTTGATATAGAAATATCAAAGCATTCTTAAAAAACCACAAACGTTTCAAGATTTTTTCATAAAAGGTTTCCACAAACCATTTCTAGGCAATCATTCAAATCAAAGTCAAAGGATACTTCTCTCTTTCAAATAAATGACAGTAAAAACTCGATCTTGTTTTATGTAACAAAATATGCTATTTATTAATTCATAGCATATATAATCTGTAACGTTTTTCGAAACATGAGTTTAAAATACAAAGAAGATATAATGCCACTCACCTGGGAAAAGCCAAAAATCAACGACGGTACCTGCTCGAGTCCATGCATCCGAATTCTTCACAACTAATCGAAAAACAACATCAAAAGATCGCTTAAAAAAAATATTCTAATGAATAACTTGATTATACTATACCTATTTGTCGATAAAAAGATATCTACACACTAACAAAAAGCTTGCCTCTAATGCCAACCCATTGTTGTCCCTGGACATGACCAACGGGCTAAACTTCGTCACACCATAACTTCCTTCACAAAATTCCGTTTTGAGTCATCTTGCGGTCCTTAGAAAGCTCTCTTGATGCACCACAACAACTCAACTCAGCCGCCCCAAAACCTCACTGAAATTGGGTAAAATTCAAGCTCAAATTTATTGTAAGGTATTGTTTCAAGAACGCGTGTCAAACTTTAAAATTCCATTTTGGGCAAACCGTAAGCTCAAATCAAGATTTGTAAAATATTATAGCTTTACAACATCCTAAGTTAACATATCTACAAAAATACGCAACTCAACGACTCAAAAATTGAACTTCGCCATACGAATCTCCAATAATTCTAAATTTCAAGCCCTAATTGCAACAATTCGTTCCAATAGACGATTAGAGGCTTCAATCACTTACCAGTTTTGCAAAACAAAGTTGAGTCGGCTTGATGAGTCGTCTAAGTCATGAGCGTGCCAAAATTTTTCGCTTTTTCCCTTGAGCGCGCCAAAATTTTCCCATTTTTCCCTTTCTTCTTTCTCCTTTCTCTTCTTTCTCTCTTCTCTCTTTTTTCTTTCTTTTCCCTGAGTGGCCTCTCAGTCTTCTCTCCCTCTCTCTCTCTCTCTCTCTCTCCCCCCCCCTTAAAAGTGGCCGAAGCTCCACTGTTCTCTCTTTCTTTCTCTTGACTTTTCAACTTCTCTCCTTTTTTCCTCTTTTTGGGCCCACCGGCAATAGATCTTACATTGAGTGCTCAAGTTACTTGGACTCGAAGGTTATTGAGCAGAGTTTGAACAAGGCTTCAAAAGCTTTGTGATAAATTCGATGTTGTTCATCGACCGGACACCTATGGTCATTATTCTTGCCAGAGAAATGTTTGCATATATAGGGATCATGCTGTCACAAAACTTGCATGTTGTGCATAGCATAGATTAAGCAAAAAATAACTATCTATGCCAATAAAACATAAATTATAAGAAAAGATCCTGAAATAAACCTAAAGCATTGAAATAATGTTATGTGTGCTAAGATGGATTTACAAAATTGAAATGCCAAGTGAAGTCCCCTACACCTCCAAGAACATCTGTACCAATTGATAGATCTTGTTCAGAGGATCATCATTAAGCTCAATTACATAAGATTCTCCCTGTTTAGTACACATGGAGGATCCACATACATGTTTACTTGCAACCAGACCAAAGACAAATCAGTCATTTGTAGGCCCATTTTGATTTAGTCGATCAACATTATTAAACCTCCCTGCAAACCACGATGACACTATAGATATTTTATTATTGGTTCGTCTTGCGAAGTTACGGAGACAATTTTGTGAAGATCTATTGTCCTTATACAACCGAACAATACTTTTGTTGCAACAGTTCACAAGTTCCCGATCCTATTTAAGGGTTAGCCCGAGAGTTTATCACGAGCATTAATCACATTAACAAAGTACATAGGGTATAAATTCATAGCCTGCGCGTCACTAGACCCAAGAGATAAGGCACCTTGTTTCGCGGTTGTGCAACTTGATAGTTAAACATGAAGAACTTACCTTTGAGCTAAAACCACTATGTTCAATTGTTTTTTCAAATATTTAGTGTGATCACTTGTCTATTTATCTTATTGGTTTTGAGCAAATCCTAAATAATAAAAAGTTGATCGTGCAATGACTGAAAGTGCTAGTACGAACACCTAGAGGGGGGTGAATAGGTATTTAAAATAAACCTTGGCAAATAAATGCAGAATAAAATAAATTTCAAGCAAATTCTAAATAAAGATTAGAGTCTGATAGGCGAGTCACCAGATTTTTGGTAGATGTTTAGAATCTGTTATGTGATGGAACAGACTTCTGAAATAACCCGTAGGTATGCAATAGACTTAAATAAGAAAAGTTAATGAAAGACAATGTTGTACATGAAATTTATGGTGGTTCGGCTTAGATCAAGCCTACGTCCACTCTCCCACGCTAATAGCTTTCTGGCTGGATTCCACTATGTGATCAATAAGAGATTACAACTTTGAGTGCAAACACTCAGTGGTAGATCATACTATCTCACTAAGTCACTCTTTTGGTATTTCTTTCATGATCACAAATGTTTAAGCTCACAAAAGACAAGTGTATGATCAAAGGTCGCTCAGACTTTGGAACTATAAATTCTACGCTCCATCTCTTACTTGCTTATCAGTCCTTGGTCTCCTTAAATACTCCTCTACTTCCAAACTATATGTTGGACAATATATCGAGGATCGTTTTCTAATCTACCCATTGGACAGATCTTTATTTAGAAGATTTAGTAACCGTTGAGTAACAGAAGTAGAATCCCAAATTGATTTTGATCGTCCATACAAACAGAATCTTGATTTCCATAAGTAGAGTTTCTCCATTTAGAAAGTTCTTGTTTTCAAGATCCAATTGTCAATCAATTAGATTGAGTCAATCAAATCTATCTTGGTATGAAATCCAAACTAGATCGCTAGCCGTTATATGTTTGGGGCTTGTATTACATTCTGTCGAGTTGTCTCGTTCTGAACATGCTTCGTTCTGAATCTACTATGTTCTGAATTTGTGTTTCATTCTAGACCTTATCACACTATGGACTTGTGTTTTTTTTTTTTTTTTTTAATGTAATGTCTGAGAGTGTTCTGTTGAAAGTAAAGTTTGAGTGTCTTCCATCTGAAGTAGAGTCTGAGTGTCTTCTGTCTAAAATAGACTTTACAATCTAGACGTAAGTCTGAATATATTCTGCTTCTGAATATATTTAGCTTTAAGGTTTGGACACCGTCTGAATAAGTTTAGCTTCAGCATAAAATCTATCTTCCGGTTCTTCCAAGTATAGACCTTGACACTATCCTTTATATGTTCTATTATTTGCATAGTTTGTTACTCAACCATTAAACACATTAGTAGCATTGGATTTATTTTATTATCTTCAAAACATCATAAGGGATTTCCCTAACAATGACTACCTTGCTTGGTGCCAAGAAGAAACACATTGACCGTGCCTACGAAGAGTATTTGACAAAGCTAATAGTACTATAAAATAGCCGTTGACATCACGCCTAAGATTGGAAATGAGCTAATCAAAGTATGAAAAATACTCCTAGTCATACAATGTGTAGTTAAAGTAAGTTAAAGTATAATTTTCTAATGAATTTATTGCGTCTTGATTTTTATGGTTGCATGTCGAAGGTCTCAAAGGAGGAGAAGATTTCTTATGTTATTGCCCCTCACAAGGAATTTCTCCTCAAATTTCCCACATTTCTTGTTTGTCACATTTCCCCAAATTGCTCGATTCTTCTTCCTCCAAGTGAATCGCATTTCCCCTAGCTTTTTGCATTTATTGTTCGTAATGACCCGATTTCCCCAAATTTTCCGCATTTATTGTTCATTGCAATTCCCCAAATTCCTTGATTCTTGTTCCTCCAAAGAAATTTGGGCAAATCTAGCATTGGGCCAACAAATATGGGCGAATCTAGCACATGGACCAAAGAAATTTGATCAAATCCAGCACTGAACCAACAAATTTCAAGCTAGGAATTTTCATGAATTAAGGAATGGATCAGTACTATATTAAAGCACAAAAACAACTTACCAAATCTAGCCATGGTTGCATTAGTGCTTTGGGGATATTTGGAAAACAAGAAACGTAGCCATCTTCAAGCAAAAGCCACCAAACCCCTAGTTGTTGTGGAAAGAGCTCTCATCACTTTGAACAGCTTTAAAAAATGGAATTTTTCAACAAACAAAGCTGAAGTCAAAAAGGGTAACATGAAAAAAAAATCGGTACAGATGATTTCATTTTCTCTATATTTGTAGTATTCATACAAATATGTGAAAGTCATTTGCCGACATTCGTAACATGAAAAAAAGAAAAATGAAACACTCATTCGAAAGAAAAAAAATCTCAACAACAATCCAAATCTCGAATTCCGACGCCGAGGGCCCAGGCTTGAGCTCTGGGCTCTTGAATGCAGCCGTGAGGTCATCGAGGGCATGGGAACCGCGTTCGGGCCCATGGAGGTCTCTCTGGAGGGAGCCCGCCTAAATGTTGGGGCGTCGGGTCTGAGCATCAAGATTTTGTTGTATTTTGAAAAATGACTTCTCATTGTTTAAAAAGGAAATCATTATTCTAAACTTAAGTATAGATTTTCCATTAATTCATTTTTTAAAAGATCTAAATGCTAGCAAATGAGAAACACATTTTCTACCATTAAATTTGCCACATAATAAAAGAATTTTTAATGTTATCAATGAAAGTAGTGGATCAAATTAGTATTGGCCCGCAGAAGCAATGTAAATCATACATTTTATATGTTCGTTTGATAACATAAGATAATATGCATTGAAAACATTTCCATCTAAATAATTCATGAAGAAGTAACATTTGACAAATTTGCTCTTGGAAAAATTTGGCTTGTAGTTTTTTTATATGATGAGATAGAGAGAAATATACTAGGGGTTAACATGCTTTCAAGGTAGAATCAATGATTTAGAACCAAACCAGTATGGAGAAGTTGACTGGTGACGATTGGTTTGGTTCAAAGTGTGCAAGGTAGGTTTTGGATTCCAAAATTGGGAAATTAGTTTTGATGGGCATGTTCCAACTAAAACTTGAGATAAGTTTTTGTGTTTTTTTCCCCTCTATCTTCTACTCTATGGCGTTTGATGATGAGCAGTGAAACTTGGGACTTGAAATTTAAAACAAATCTTTGCTTTTTTTCCTATGTTTCCATGCAATCCCGTGGTATTCCATGATATCCAATAATTGGTGTATAATTTAAAATTACTAGTCTAACTTTTCATTTTCGATGATATTCATGATTGAGACTTTTATTTTGTTAATATTTCATATTCTATGTGTGTCTAAGTATTAGTTGTGGTCAATGGATTGTAGCAGCAAATAGTGGTCATTAAAGGTGATGATTCACTATAATCATTTAATTAAGAATACTAGTGAAATCTAGATAGACCCCATAATCTATGACAATATAGGTTTCGGGTTTCAAATTATGTGAGATAGACTCTAGATTCTAAAAATTTGGGAACTGATTCCAACTAGTAGATCTTAAATTTCAAATGGTACCGCTAACCCCTAAAACTCCATTAAGTCAGCTTATGCTACAATGTTTTGGTCCACTCTCATGCGCGTAATGAAAGGCGGTCGAGTGACAATCGCCAAACAATGATTGGACATATTAGCACTCCTGAACAAGTGAATAGCTTTACTTTGAAACTTCATCGTCTTCCGTTGTTGTTCATTTGGTTTCCACCAGATCAACCTGTCGGGCACCGAAGACTTTGAGGATTCGAGCTTTGCTATCATTTGATTCGAGATTAATGGGTTTATCGGATTCCCGAAAACCGGATTCGACACTAAATCGAACCCCCTAAAACAAATGCGGAAGACGAGCCCGAGAAATTCACATGTATCACCAATCCTAAAGCATACCACAGAATCGAGCGTACCTTGTTAACCACAGATTAAACACCAATGCTAAAGATCGAAGAATAAATCCTTAACTTTTAATGCTATTAACTTTTGTGTAAAATGACTAAATTTATATGTGAACAATAGTCCAAAAGCCATCCAAAAATGTCGTCAAATTTTATAGAAAATGCTTTTTAGCAACCGTAGTCAATGATGTAAAAGTTCACGAATAGAATTTTGAGTTTATTTTATTTCTTCTTGCACATGTCATGCTCTAGCTGGATGAACTCTTTTTAGCCATAACTTTCATTGATGGATCACACAAATATTAACATCACTCGTATTTGATTTTTGATTAAATTTGCATATTGATAATGTCCATAACCCGTGACCTATTAATTGAAAGTATGATTGGAGGAAGCTCGGCGCATGTTGCGTACGCGCCATTTCAGCCGAAGGCGCGTGCGAGGCACGTGCGAAAGCCTGGCGTGTGCCGCGCACGTGTGCGGCACGTGCCAATCGGTTTGCCCGATCGGCTTGATCGGGCGGTCCGGTCCGACCGGCCCGACCCGCTGCCCGTTGAATCCGATGTTGACTGTTGACTTTAACCGTTAACTTTGACTGTTGACCCAAAAAGAAAAAAAAATCTGTTTCTATTTTCAATTATGTCTATGTGGGTTATAAATAATCCATTTTTTATTCTGCATTTGTTGCATGAATCATGGAAAATTATGTATTTTTCCTTATGTTCACTATGGATTATAAGTGATCCATTTTTAGTTCTGCATTTGTTGCAGGAACTATGATGCGTTATGCACGGATACCTGCAATCCCGAGAACGGACGAAGGAAGTGTAAGACTTAAAAGACTGATGATAGAGTTAGCTAATTATCGTGGGCATGACGATGATTTAGTATCACATGTGGTCAAGATCAATCAGATGATATAAGAAATCATTTGGAATGGTTAACTTATGCCGGATTTTGAGTATGTGCCGGCTTTGATGAACACTTTTCCACCTGAATGGCAAGCAGTGTTACATCGCTTATGGGAGGTCAACGTGGTCCCGGGTTATAGGAGACTAGTAGTAGATTTTGTAAGAGAGTACTATAGGATTGAGTTAACCAAAATTTCAACCCTTAGATTAAGCGCCACATGGCGCAGAGTAAATGCGCCTTGGAGGCAACATGAAAGCTCCAAAAGTTTTTCCATGGTTGGTAAATGTGGCTTCAAATTTCTTAGATATTTTGACTGATAGATTAGTAGGTGCTTTCCCTATTTATTTCTTAGATTAGTTTGAGATGTTTGTGGGTGTAAGTATCTCTTTCTATGTTGATATTTTTCTTTGTATATGTTACTTAGTGTAGTGGATAGTTGTATTATGTGAAAGCATTATCATTCTATTGGATGTCAAATATTATTTGATTTCTGTTATTGTTGATTGATATGGGTAGTTCATAGAAGTTTTTGTAACTTCATAGAATTTATTTTGCATAAGACAATTATATTAATGATAGTTTTAAGTTAGGTTTTTTAGAGGATGATTGGAAACATAATAACCTTTTGATTTTGAAACCTTATTTGAAATTGTTCATTGATATGATGGGTCTATGCAAAGTGGATATATGTCTGTGCGCCACCTTGAGCTAGTAGAGGACTCCCTATCGGCAAGATATGCTCGGTCCTATCACCTTTGATATATCCTCCCCTGACTTGTGCAACACAAGTAGCATTATCTTCATAAATTATAGTGGGAGAATTTGTAATCGGTATTAAGCAACAAGAATTATGAATATGTGTTATAACGAATCTTAACCAAACACACTCTCTTCCAGCTTCATATAAAGCAATAATCTTATAGTGGTTAGAAGATGTAGCTACTAGCAATTGCTTCGTAGAACGCCAAGAAATAGCGATGCTGTTATAACAAAATAAATTCCTAGTTTGAGAGCGAGCCTTATGTGAATCGGGTCTATATCAAGCATCGGCATATCTAACTAAACCAGAGTTAGTGGAATCATTGGAATAATATAATCCCAAATCTATGGTTCCTCAGAGATAACGGAAAATATGTTTAACTCCATTCCAATGTCTCTGAGTTGGCTTAGAACTAAAACATGCCAATAAATTTACCGCAAAAGCGATATCAGGTCTCGTACATTGTGCCAAGTACATCAAAACCCTAATTGCATTGAGATATGGTACTTCAGGACCAAGTATCTCTTCATCAGATTCTCTAGGACGAAATGGGTCTTTTTGGGGATTTAGAGACCTTACAACCATATAAGTGCTTAATGGGTGAGATTTGTCCATGTTGAAACGTTTAAGCAATCTTTCAACATGTGCTGATTGATGGACGATTATTCCATTTGCTTTATGCTCAAGCTCTAGACCAAGACAAAGTTTGGTTTTACCCAAATCTTTAACTTCAAACTCTCTTTTCAAATATTCAGCAGTTTCAGCTAACTCTTCTAGAGTTCTAATTAAATTTATATCGTCGACATAAACTGCTATAATAGCAAATCCGATTTCTGATTTCTTAATAAATACGCATGGGTAGATAGGATCATTCTTGTACATTTCCTTAATTATGTACTCACTTAGGTGTTGATACCACATGCAACCAGATTGCTTTAACCCGTACAAGGATATTTGCAATTTTATTGAGAATAAATTGCGGGGAGTGCATGCTTCAAGCATTTTGAATCCCTCGGGAATTTTCATATAAATATCAGAGTCTAATGAACCATGCCGTCACTACGTCCATAAGACGTATTTTCAATATTGCTAGGCTAATGAGAAAAGGAAATGTAATCATATACATCACATGTGAATATGTCTCATTATAATCAATCACAGGTCTCTGAGAGAATCCTTGGGCAACGAGTCGGGCTTTATACCTGACAACCTCGTTTTTTGTCATTTCGTTTTCGGATAAATACCCATTTATATCAACGGGCTTTACATTATCGGGGATATGAGTTATAGGTCCAAAAACCTCTCGTTTAGTTAGGGAAGCTAACTCAGCTTTAATTGTTTCTTCCCACTTAGGCCAATTTTGCTTTTGACAACATTTAATAATAGATTGCGGCTCACAATCATCATCCATAATTTATGAGCAACTGAGAATGCAAAAGCATCATCAATGATGATTTCATTTCGATCCCAAATTTCATTACAATATGTAATGGAATTCTCAGTATTCCCGGGGCTAGCGCTCCTTTCATGGGTTTGCGCCTCTTCAGGGGCAATAAGCTCTTTAGGAGCAAGCACAACGCCAAGCTCTTTTGGAGCAGATTCCTGATTCTTTTCCATTCGTTTTTGAAGAATAATATCTTTTGATCCTATCGGTATACCACACTTCAAGTGCGCAAGTAAACGTGCAAATGTGACATTGCGCGTAGATAATAAGCAAACATGGGACCGTCTACAAGATGCGTCCACTAATACTATAAAATATCAAAATGGTCCACTTGGTGGTTGTATTGGTCCACAAATATCACCCTGAATTCTTTGCAAGAATAAAGGAGATTCAAAATTAACTTTTGTTATAAAAGGTTTGATAATGAGCTTTCCTTGTGAGCAAGCCTCACAATTATAATCTTTGGACAACAATACATTTATATCTTTTAAAGGGTGCCCTTTTGTATTTTGAATTATCCTACGCATCATTGAAGAGCTAGGATGACCAAGGCGATCATGCCACAGTTCAAACTGATCAAGGCTTACCAATCTCCAAGATGTAATGGCGTAGGTTTCAACAGCTTTAATCATGACACAATACAAACCCATAGAAGAAGCTTCTAGCTTCTCATGGATGGTCTTCAAGCTCATCTTATAAGAGGAAATGTCAATATATTCCTTATCTTGCTCATAAATAGTCTCAATATGGTACTCATTACGGCGTACATCTTTGAAATTGAGCAGATTCCTTTTTGATTGAATGCTTAGAAACACATTCTTAATATGCAGGATTGTGCCATTTGGCAAAATAATTGTAGCATTCCCAAAACCATCAATAATCGAAACATGACCTGATATTATATGAATTTATACTTTACGTAATGTCATACTCGAGAAAAAGTGTTTACTACAAAATATAGTATGTGTTGTTGCACTATCAAACAAACAAACATCTTCATTTTTCTCGGTATTTTCCATTTGGATTTATATTGACAACTTCAGGTGTCAAGTATCATAAAATTTGCATATAATCCTTGCAAAATCAAATCCTTAAATTAATTAAAAGGATTTCCAAATATCCACCGCTTCTTCAGGAGTAGAAGGATACTTTTAGATTTGAATTTTGGCTTCGGGCCAAGAAAAATAAAAATGAAAAATTGATAAAAGAAGATGAAGTATAAGTTGATTAATGAAAAGAATACCCACCTTGCAAAAATTACTTACTCAATCGGTAGATCCTCGTGCTTGCAAAAATTACTTACTCAGTTGGTAGATCTTCATGCTTGCAAAACTTACTTACTCAGTTGGTAGATCTTTGTGCTTGCAAAAGTTACTTAGTCGGTAGATCCTTGTGCTGATAACATGTTCTAAAATATTGTGTTGCGAATATATAATAGAGAAGAGATTAAGAAGAGAAAGCAAGTGAATACTAAAGATAGTAGAGAAAACCAGATATTTTACTGTATTGTGATTATTATTCTGATAGTTGTTCTATTCTATTGTACATCAAAATTAAACTCCTATTTATAGAAGAACAAGAATGTACTTATCATTAATATCAATGTATCGAATGATACATGTACTTGATTAGCAAGATGAACATTCATTGTATAGGGAGATGTACTTAGAATATATGATACAAATGTACCATAATAAGTACATTAGATAAGATGAATATAATGAATATTCATTCATGTATTCTATTCATTCATGTATTCCATAACAAAAAGGTTTTTATAATAGGTTTTGTCCTATTTAGGATAAGTTTGGGTCATTAGAACCCCGTTTTCCGAATATAATAATATTAAATATTAAAAATATATTTAAAAAATTCGAAAAAAATAAAAAATTTCGAAGAATAATAAAAATTCAAAAAAATTCCGAAAATTCAAAAACTTAGAAAACATTAAAAAATTCGACCTTTTTTTAAAATTAATTAAATTAATTAAAAATTGCAAAAATCCAGTTTTTTTGGGGAAAATTCGAATTTTTTTTAAATAGAAAAATAAGAAAAATTATATATATTTTTAATTTCCTTGAAAATGTTAAAATTAATCTCTTGATTTATTTTCTCTAAAAAAATGGAAGTATTTCAATTTAGAATTTTGCTCAAGAAGTTCTAGTTGTCCTTAAAGATGAACACTTTGATTGTGCAATTTTGGTATTTTGATTTTGGCTTCCATTTAGTCAAGTTAGGATTAGTATTTATCTTTTCTTTGATGTCAAATTTTTGCTCTCTCATGCAATTTATTTAAACGCTTTCCTTAGTTGCTAATTATTATTTTAATGATTGCGCACCGGCATTAGATAGATGTAAAATAAATCCAAACTACCTGACAAAATTTTTTTCTTTTAAAATGAACAATATTGGGTACCGAAGGACACTACTAATTGGTCAATTAGTACAATTAAGTCATTGATCCTAGATTCTCTGGTTGCGTAGGAAGTGAGGTACACTCTCAATACCTCACTTGGTTTTTAGCCGACCCCAATAGATTAGTGACAATTCTTTATTGCGAATTTCTTAAGAACACATCAATGTCGCATGTGATATGGGCTTGGGAGAACCTGTGCCTAATCATGGGCATGGGAGAACCCGTGCCTAATCATGGGCATGGGAGAACCCGTGCCTAACCATGGGCTTGGGAGAACCCGTGCCTAATCATGGGCTTTAGGTCTGTCCTTAGGCAATATCCCTAAACCCGTTCCACCCCTTGAGGGGTAGGTCGCGACAACTATCGATGTTGATTACATAATTACGTCGTGATTCAGTTTTATCATGTTCAAATTTAGTTTTCTTACATTTATTTGAATCTAAGTTACTATTATTGCACATGATCTAAGCTCCAACAATATTCTTACATGACATTTTTTGCTTGTCAATCATGTGACCTTAACGATGTTGTATATTAAATCGATTACACATAAAAAGTTTCAGTCTATAATTGACACAAATAGTAGTAGCAGACCGACTACATAACATTAGATTGGCAATGCAAAATCTAATTTCAAGAGATCAATAGCATAACTGCAGCAAATGTCAAACTTTAGGACCGTGAACGAAATTTCTCGATGTTAAAAAAATAATTTTCCTTCTCTTGTCGCTGCCACGGAAAAAATCTTTTAGCACCGCCACTGCAAAAAAGGATCGTGGTTTTCTTCCATCACAAATTTGATTGGCGAGTTATCAAAATCTAAAGAATCATCCTAGAGCCCAATTCAAGGACAACAGTTGATCTACTAGTTGGCAAGATTACAGAGTCGTCGAGGCCAGATTGGGTGGTGAAAACCAACACAGCCCGTGAAGGCAAAACGTGTGACAATTGATAAGCCAAGGCAGCGTTCTTTTAGAGACCATATTTAGTTATTCACTTAAGTTTATCTACGGGGCTTCAATTTGTACTTTTTAGGAGATAAAAGTGGGTGTTAGGAGGCCGGGACTTGCATATGAGATGTGTTAGAAATTAAACCAAGTCAATAAATATCGTCAATCGACTACGAGTTGCTGATGACAATGGAGAAGTTACTGATATTAATGGTTGTCAATGCCGATATTCTAGAATTTGATACCGATGATTTTGTTTGGTGAATTGATATCGATGACTGTCCGATGCTTGAGTTAATTAGATCCTTTATTGTAGCATTATTTTTGAGAAGTCTGTTCTTATTTCTCTTTCATGACTATTCATGTTTCTAAGTGTAATCAATGTTTTATAAGTTCTTAGGATTTTATCACCTCAGAACATTAGTTATATTTATGAGCCATTTAGTTTATGAGTTATGTGTGAAGCGTATAAAAGTCAGAGTCCTGCAATTGTTTTCGATAAGGTGAAAAAAAAGGTGAAATAAACAAAAAGGATATCCGTCTCCTTCTCTTTTTTGTGTTGTGTTAGTGAGTGTTTCAGCTTTAAATTATCCCATCAAGATGTAGCCTGTATTTGTCTTTTACAAAAACTCGAAATTTTCTAGTTTTGATGCCATATGAAATTATGAGAAAGGAGGAGCACCATTAGCTATTATAGAAGTTTAGATAATTAGATGGATGCATAATTCAGTACTTGATTGATATAACGTCTCTTTCACGACCCATGTTCCTTTTCAACAGCTATATTACTTGCATAGCTTGGGCTCAATGGAACGAGAGTTGTCTATAAAAGTGGAGGATGGTGGAATGAACAACTCAATCGCGGAGGAGGTAAAGAAGGATGAAACGGATTCTAAAGAAGAAATTGTTAGCTGGGTTTACTCCTATGTGGAGGAAGCCCAATGAGTTGCAATCCCAAAAAGGGCTTGAGCCCATATAATAAGTTATATGAGGAAATAGAGTTTCTCACTATCTATATAAAGAGGTAGCAACAGAAAAGGAAATAGTAACAAGAGAAAAAGAGAAAACAGAAAATCTGAGGTTTGGGGCAATATCTGATTTACATCAAGCTAGCGTTGGAGGTCGATTCATTGTCCGATTGAGTTGAAATTTTGTCAGCATGTTCGTGGCACAATTTAATTGAATCTGAATGGTTTGATTTTTGTTTGAAGCTCCATACATTAGGTTTTTCGTGAATTGATCAAAACCTGCGTTTTTGGTCAGATTTATCCTTGATCTCTTGTGAAGTTCATGTGTATTGCCAAGAATTATGTTCTTGAGGTGTTTGCTGCTATGTACCTCTAGTATTTGCTAGAGAAGAATAATTTTATTGATAGTGAAGATTTTTAGGTGGATTCCGGTCCCGTGATTTTTTATCTCCTCACATCGAGGAGGTTTTCCACGTAAAAAAATTGTCTTGTGTTCGCGTGCTTGGTATTTATTTTACTCTACTATATCGATTCCTATTAGGTTTATACAAGATGTAAGATTATTTTATTCCACTGCGTTGATTCGATATTGTTCGAATTATTACCGTTCTCCCATCAGAAATCTGGAGAGGTCGACAGGAGATAATGAATAAAGCATTGGCGGCCTCCGCGGGGGGAGAAGATCCGGCAAAAGCTTATGAATATGCTCGAATACTGGTGCGTGTCATCGAAGGCGGCAAGGTTGACGATTTCCTTTCCATGATCAATGATTTAAATGATCAATTGTTGCGGGACACCGATTGGTCTGCCGTTTTAAATTTTCGATTGGATTGGAACGGATCACTGCTCCACGTGGCAGCAGTAAACAAGAAGGACAACATCCTAAGGCTTCTGGTTGATTATGTTGGTGACCACCTCATAACCGCCCAAGATGATTTAGGATATACCCCACTCCACAGGGTCGCTCAGGTGGGGGGATCTACTGGAGCTACACAAATGTTGATTCGCCGGGCAAGAGACCTCCCCAACGTCGAGGACAAGATGTGACATCCCCATTTTCCAATTCTATTTTCAATAAATTGAGACGGGCATTTCGTTGGCATGCATATAATTCTTTTCCTTGAGTCAGCCACTCATGTGAAAACTAGTCTATAAGGTGAAGCTGTTAAGAATTTCTAATGCATCAGACTTGAGAATTTGACCAGGAAGCGACCTTTCAACCGAGCTAATCTACAAGGGTCATTACGGCACAATTAAAAATCGATTAGAGATCGGAGATAGGTCGACTTGACAGAGGCATGTGATCAGGTGTGAGTGATTCCACCAGATCGCACAATTCTTGTCGATCGACACTGGATCGACTTTTCTATCGATTGGGTACTTTATGCTCGTATTTGAAACCTTGAGATTTCCCCGACAATTGAAAGTCGCCAATGTTTCAAAGATGTACATTGTGGCTTGAGATGATCAACCACAGGTCAAATGCATAAAAATTTATAAATTCTACCCAGTAGGTTGGGCCGCGCTAATATCGTGCCAAAGTGAAATTAACCGTGAAATTGAGATCGAATTCAGAAATTAGAAGTCAAGGTGTGTCACAAATCATTTTAGGATCATTAACTCTTCTTCAGAAGATTTTTCATGTAATTAGAATTTTTCAGAAATTAAATCAGAGAATGGCTATTTTGGCTCAATAAATTAGTAAGCCTGCCTTTGGTCTTGCTTTTAGGACTTAAGTTGGTTCTATGGGGAAGTGAAGATGTGAATTGAAGTGTGGTGACAATGGATTAATTTTATGGACTTTAATTGGACTCAATTGGAAGAGAATCGAGTGGAATTGAAGAAATTGTTGCACAAAGTTTTATGCCCGGTGGAAAATGAAATTGGACCCATTGAAATAGTTTGTAGAGGAAATGAGTTAGTGGATGATGACATCATGGAGTGATATTATGGTGGGTGGCCAATTGGTGGAGATCTTGACAAGTGGAGGGGTGGATTTAATCCCCAAAAAGTGAAGGGCCCCACCACTTCATCTTCAAGCTTGGGAAGAGAGAGAAAGAGGGGGGAGAGGGAAAGCTGCGATTGGTTCAGCTAGCCCGATGCCGCCCCCTTCGCCCGCTCGCATGCCCGTTCGCCGGAGCTCGCCGTCGCGGTCGCCGTTCGCCCACACGCCCGTTGCCGTGCTCGCTCGTCGTCGCATCGCCTTCGCCGCCTCCAGCCTTCGTCCGCGCCAGCCCGCGATCCAGCAGCTCGAGCCTTCGCCGGAGCTCCCTCTGCCGTCGTCGACCTCCCCTTCAGCCCGTCCAAGCCACCACCGGTCCTTCTCCATTGTCACCCGCGTCTGAACCGCCGCCGAGCAGCCTCCGTCGGCCTCAACCAGCAGCCAAGAAAATGGGTATGGCAGCCAGTGTTTGGCTCGTTTTGGCCGCCTTCCCGAGCCCGGATGTTTGGCTCGCCTTGAGGAAAGTCAATCCTCGCGTCGTCCTCGTCGTTTTGGTCCGCTCAGCTTGCTAATCCAGTGAGTTTAGCTCACTAAACCTCGCTTAGAGGGTTAATTATTCTTAGGGAGGTTTAGTTTATGTTAAGTATTATTAGGTTGTTAGTTTAGGTTATTTAAGAGTAGATTAGATTAAGGTGGTGTTTTAATTTAAAGTGTGCTTAATTAAGGGTAAGTAGGTTTATTTAAAATAAGCATTGATTTGACATAAATGAATTTACTTTTGATTTATTTAAATGTCCCGAAATTATTAAATAATTTAATAATATATTATTATTTGAAATTATTAAAATATTATTATTTAATTATTTTCGGAATAAATTTAATTATTTATTAAATTCCGAAAATTTTGTCAAGACCCTAAATTCTTAGAATTTCGTACCAGCCGCTGCTGTGTAGTCAGATTTTGAAATTGATGGTTGGATATTATAAATTGAGTGTGGATCGTGAAAAATATGGATATTATTATTTAATTAATTTTCGGAATAAATTTAATTATTTAATAAATTCTAAAAATTATTTTAGAACCTTATTTTCTAAGAATTTCGTGCTGATCGCTGCTGTGCATTTAGAAATTGAATTTGATCAATGGATGTGGCAAATTGAGTGTTGATTGTGATAAATACGGATTTTATTCATAAAAACCCAAGTGTCGGGTTTTGATGCAAAAATTGAATTTTAATGATTATATTAAATAGTGGGGTTTGAAAAAGTGAGATATTGGCTTTTTGATTCGAAATTAGCGTGTCCCCACGCACGTGAGTAATTTCTGGAATATTTTTAATATGAAGAAAAATGGCCGGGATCACTGTTTTAAGTGGAAGCATTGAGTGAAATATAAAGTGTCCTGGGGCCGAGTATCCTTTGGCTATGTGATAACTAAGAGGAATCGTCCTAGGCTATTAAGCCAGACTTGCCCCTATATGGGATGCCCACGCGAGGATGCCGGTCGCAGTAGAGGCTGGGTCGACTGGATCGATGCTCCTTCGGGAATGCCGTCGACGTTGTGATGAAGCTGCGCTCCAATGGGGGAGGTGATGCCTAGCATTAATATTAGAAGATAGCTGAACTGCGAGTATGCTATGCCCTTATGTGGCAGTGAATAATAATTGGAATGTGTGCTAAGTGCGACTGTGATTTATATGAAAGTAATGGCATTCCAATTTTTTGAATTATTATTACTACCTGTGATTGAGTGATTTGAATTGTGCTAACCTGCATAAAGGAACTAAGGCGATGTAAGTTCTCTGTGTGATGTGGCTAGGCCACCCGAGACATATTTTCTTTCTAATAGGGGTTTAGGGGATTGAACTTATTGAGACATTGTCTCATCCCGGTTTGGGGATTAAAATTTCAGGTCCCTAGATGGCGGTCGTGGAGGACCCGAAGCCCTAAGTCTGGAAAGGTGGAGACTGAAGTATCGGTGAACGTGTCCTGCTAGTTGGTTTTATGATAGTTCCCCTTTTGTCGAGCTGATCTATTTTGTAGACAGTCCAGAGTTGTATTTAAACCTATGTGTTTGTAAATGAATGTTTTGTATTGTGATTGATTGCCTGCTTTTCTATCCCAAGTTAAATGTTGTCAGGGGATTTGTTTCGCTTCCGCATGCGTAATAAAATGAATGGGTCGGCGATGTATCCTATGATGTCGCATAATTGATCGACCGTAGTGGGATGTGCATGCGCTCGGGGTTCGGGGTGTGACACAATAACCTCTTGAGGAGGAAGAACAAACGTGGACAGACTGCTTTGCACTTGGCCGTGCTCTATCCACATGCCAACTGGTGCGCTATTTGTTGAGCGAAGATATGGAGCCTATGTACTGGAAGGACGCGAGTGCGAAATCTCCCCTGTACGTAGCCCTCTACATTGATGACTCCGCAATACATGAGGCTTTATTTTCACTCTCGTTGGAACCATCAAGGCTAGAAGGCTTGCCGCCCATTCTTGGTGCTGTTATACATGGACGACGCAGTACGTACCTAAATCTGCTTATGTGGAAATACATTTATCTATTTCTAGACTGACTTGTCCCAAATCTGTGCAATAACTTTTTGCTCTTACCAAAACCCCTTACCGGTTTTTACTTAAAATTTCCCTAGCCTGCTTGTTAAAGTAGTTGGATACCCATCAGTTTAGCCGCATAAATAATTGCTCATTTGCAGTTTTTGAAACTCATTAGATTTAATTTCAATAAAACTAATGCCTCTTTTGTTGAACAAAAGTCATGGTATAAGAGGCAAATGTCACGGTCCGTGAATCCTCCCGTACTCGTGACACTTGTGAGTGGCGCTTGGGGTTATCTGGTGAAGGGTGAGAGGCAGAAGGGTAGAACACAACTAGTCTGTGGGAGTGGCGTCAGGATGGTTGGTGCTAGGAGTTCTAGGATAGAAGGATTACATTACTTAAGAGCTCTGAAGACGGGGTAGGCCTCCCGTGCACAAACTGGTCGGGAGCTGATGCCGCTCTCCTGACGAGGCCATGGCAGGCCGAAACTAGTTGTTGTGCCTAAAGAGAACTGCTGCCTTACTCGATGGACCAGACGCCCGAGCGAAGCTGGGCGTGGTAGGATCTCGCACGAAGAATCATTCACCGTATCGTTCGTGGAACAGCTAAAGAAAGGGCTAGCCTGGCGAATTCCGCTCGCTAGGCGCCCGCGGGTCGTTTCCGAGGCCAAGGAAACTCTCAGCCCGTGACAAGTGGTATCAGAGCAGGAATCCCTCCAGTAAGCAAGTGAGCAAGTCGGAGAATCGGACTCCTCGCTCATGTGCGGGTCAAGCAGATAAGTCCTAGTGGATGGGTGCTAGGACGAGTCGGCTTCTCGTCGAGCGGAATGCGAAGTTAGAGAAGAACCGAACCCTCGCTGAATAGGGATAAAGTTCCTGGATCGATCGGTGAATATGAAGAAGAGGTCTACTGCTGCGTTTTCAACAAGAAAAGAACCTCCATTGGTCTGCTGGGGTCAAGATGCTGATTAGGCTTAAATGGTGCTACCAAAAGATGCGGTTGGCGAAAAATGCCACACTTGCCAGAAAGCGCAGGTGACTGAAGGGCCGAGCAGCTGAGATCAAAAGAGGCCACCAATGGAGCAAAACCTGCTTTGTTGGGCGAGTGTGACCGTTCGATGTGAATTCCTAAAAGTGGCACATCAATGGTTAATTTACGTAAGGAAGCGGCAGAGTAGAGATCGCAACGAGGACGTTGCGAATTGAGTAGGGGAGAATGTCACGGTCCGTGAATCCTCCCGTACTCGTGACACTTGTGAGTGGCGCTTGGGGTTATCTGGTGAAGGGTGAGAGGCAGAAGGGTAGAACACAACTGGTCCGTGGGAGTGGCGTCAGGACGGTTGGTGCTAGGAGTTCTAGGATAGAAGGATTACATTACTTAGGAGCTCTGAAGACGGGGTAGGCCTCCCGTGCACAAACTGGTCGGGAGCTGATGCCGCTCTTCTGACGAGGCCATGGCAGGCCGAAACCAGTTGTTGTGCCTAAAGAGAACTGCTGCCTTACTCGATGGACCAGACGCCCGAGCGAAGCTGGGCGTGGTAGGATCTCGCACGAAGAATCATTCACCGTATCGTTCGTGGAACAGCTAAAGAAAGGGCTGGCCTGGCGAATTTCGCTCGCTAGGCGCCTGCGGGTCGTTTCCGAGGCCAAGGAAACTCTCGGCCCGTGACACAAACATAAATCCTAATTTGAAGCAAAATAAATGGAAAGTGGAAGAAAAACACTCTTTGTGAGGAAAATAATCAATCCCTTACCAATTAGAGCCCTATAAATCACTTTTAGAGACAATTCTTAAACAAAAAATCATTATATATTTATGCAGATGTTACAACAGTATAGATTAATTTGCAAAGTTCACTGAACTTTTAGTATTATGGATGTAATTTTTCTGGCGATGAAATGAGACTCGTTTTGTTTTGTGTTGTGTCATCATAGCTTAAATATGTGGTTGTTATAGCTAGGATATGTATGACTCCATGCAATGCACATACAAGATAGAACATATAATGTGATTTATTGAGTAAAAATATCTTTCCCGGAATCACTAAAATTTTACAAAATATATTTGGTCCATTCACATGTGATTGAGTAGCACAATCCCCAAGGATGAGGTTATCTCTAAATCAGTCTCGCCTGTCTTTGAAGTCCAATGGCCACCCACAATCCTCAAACACCGTTGGAATATTCTCAAACAATTGAAGCACCTCTCTCACATTATTGAACCTCTTTACTAGCACCTCCAAATTTTCATAGTTGGGGCCAAATTTTTTTTTGTTTTGGTGGAGCCTTTCCTTTCTGTAATTTGTGATTTATAAGCTTTACTATCTTAGAAATAGATTCTGGTCACAAATTTTACTTAGATTTTACTCACAAGTTTTGGTAAAAACATAATCTCTTAATTGAGCTGAATAAGTGCTGTATACCTTTATGAAGAAGATGATGTTCAATCTAGAGAGGGTGGAACAATTTTAAGGGGGATTTCGGTACGGCGCTATGGAGGCTATTGCAATGTTCTCGACAATTAAATAAGTCTGCTTGATACTTGCTAGAATTCGACGGACATAATATGAAAAGATCATTTTCCTTTTCTTGATCTTGCCCTAGCTTGCATTACGTCTGCTGACTCTATAGATACTTCAAGTCGTGGAAATGCCATATAAATTGCTATGTCATTTAGTAAGATTTTTATAGTGAAATCTTAAGTTCCTGTCGATGTCATTAACTAGTTTTGGTATTGCAATCTAATCTGTTATTGTCGACTATCAATACTAGTAGTGATTAAGGCATGTCAAAAATGTCCTTACTCCAAAATGGGTTTAAATATATCGAGACCAACCAAGCTCCAACCATCCTAATTTGGAGCTCTTGATCCCAGGTTTATTGAAGCTGATACTCAAGAAAACCATGAAGCTATTTGCAATGACCGACTCCAACGGGGCCAATGTATTCCATTTAGCAGCTCACATGAATCAGGCCTGGGTATTCAAATTCTTACGACCAGAAACTATATATTTGACCCGAGAAAGGGACATGAATGGAATCTCCCCGTCCATATTGCGAGCAAGATGGGTCATGTTGAACATATCGAGAAGATGAGGAAAGTAACACTTTCGTCAAATGGGCAAGGGCAAACCGTTCTTCATATTGCCGCAAAATATGGGAGAGTCTCTGTAGTGAGATACATACTCAGCAATCCAGATCTTGGGGTGCTGTTAAATGAACTAGATAATGATGGAAATACAGCGTTGCACTTGGCTGTGATGCATTCACAGCTCGCTGCTTCGATTCATCTTGTGCGGACTGACGGAATTCACCTCAGCGTTTACAACAACGAAGGCTTGTTCGCTGTTGACATTGCTCGACGACGCATGGCAAACGGGTATAAGGTTCGGCATGTAGGTAACATGAACAGTCACTATTTTATTTATCTACTTACTGGGGATTTCGTAGAATAATGCATTAGTTAAGGCAGATCTTGTTTTCAAATCATTATGTCTCCCAGCCAACTAGATAGTAGAAGTATTGATCAAATTTCTAGCATAGCCGAGACTCCTATTAGATAAATGTTTTGCAAGTCCCTAATTTAGTCTTGATAGGAGGTAATTAAAATTTGTGATCATGAATTTCTCTGCAGTTAGAAACAAGTAATGTGTCTTTCATAACACGGAGATAAAAATTTATATATCTCGTTTAATTGAGCCTCTGAATACAGTCATGAATAAAAAGGCAGGGTTTGTCAAAGTTGCATTCTGTTTTTCACAAAAAGCCAGGGGTCAATGTGGCAAATTTGAACGCTCCAAATGTAGCACAATCTCATAACATTATCATTTTGTCGACCTATGAAATGATTGCCGACATAAATTCCATTCACGCCTCTTTTTTCGTCTAAAATGAACTTGATAGTTTTGTGCTAATTCTTCAAAAAGAGCAGAAACTGCATCTTTAGAAGCAAACGTTTCCAGAGTTCATTCCCGTTATTAATATGGTATAAGTTTGTTCTTATTTTCCTTTTTACATGCTTCCGATCTCAGTACTCGGCATGGCCGTTGTTGGCTTGCTCGCTCGCGGGAAAAGGTCCACTTTTAAACGGAGAGTTACTCCTACTTATACCGGAAGCTCGAGATGAAGAGTTATTAGTAGTCCGCTCGCGCAAAAGCATGTGGAGCAGGGACATCGTCAAGGATTACATCAATTCCCGTATGGTGGTGGCAACGCTTGTGGCCACAGTGACTTTCGCAGCTGGTTTTGCAGTTCCTGGAGGATTTAACGGCTCGGACACAGCCTCCAAAGATGACCGGGGCATGGCTACGATGCTGGACAATCGAATGTTCCAGGCTTTCGCGATTTGCAACACCATCGCGATGTTCTGCTCAATGACGGCAGTCGTCAACCTTATCTGGGCGCAGATAGTTGATGTCAACGGTGCGGTAGTTGCATTCAAGCGCACAACGCTACCACTACAAATTGCACTCCCGGCGATGTCCACCGCTTTCTTAACTGGTGTCACCTTGACCGTTGGCAAACTCCCGTGGCTTGCTAACACCATATTTTATTTGGGACTCGTTTTCCTCCTCATTATCTCATTTGCTAAATTGTTAGAGAAGCCTCTCATTTTCAGCATCCTCGGTCATCCTTTCCGTCGACTAACATTCTGGGTTCTTGTCGCTTACATTTATGTGTGGGGAGTTGAGACGTACATTTATGATGACGATGTCGCGAAAGATAACAGAAGGGAGAAGAAGACCTTTGCTAGTCCGCCTGTGGATGTTGCCGGTGAATCGAGGACCGATGATTCGGCGAAAGCAAAATGTGAGGATGCGTTACATCCTCCAAGCCACTGATTTGAATTGATCATTCCATATTATCTGTAATATGTAGAAATAATATATGTTTTCCTTGGTGAGCGTGACTCACTCGACGGTTGCTTTCCTATATGTCAGATCAAAGGTGATTGTTAATGCATGTAAGCTAAACCATGTGTTTCTCTGATAACTTAACTTATTAGAATTGTTGGATATAATTCCATCAAATTTCATATGTTATTAAAGCAGATGTTCTAAGTTCAAACATTTTTAGGTCCTATTTGCTTCATCTATTATATGTTCTCATGTTTCAATCTTAGATCAATTCAAGTTTACGAGTGAAGATGAGTATACAAGTATTTGTATTAAAGTATTTGAATTAAACATTGCATTTGTCTAATAATTTTAATTTTTTGAACAATTAATTATAGTTCCCTGAAATTTCAAAGTGATACACACTTACTATAAATTATATAGATGAATGGCTCATTTCATCTGTTTCATCGCCCTGGAATCAAATTGCTGACTTTGAACATGTGGAAGCTCATGGGTTGGCCATGTCCGATTTACTTTGAACCAGTCCAATTTGCGGCACTCTCGAGTCACGAAATCCTAAGCACTCACTTACTTGTCTGGTGTGCAAAGAAAATAATTCTCATCTCCTACTCTCTGAGTCAAGAGTTGGGTGAAGAAAACCGGAAAAAAATAATTCTCTTCACTACTCACAAAAAAATAGAATCAAACACAAAATAGAATCAAACACCAAACTCATTTCCATTTACACCCCCTTTCATTTCCCCACTTCTCCCTCCTAGGCACCCAATTTCTGTGCATGCAAATGAGGTTTGGTGTTTGATTCGTGGCGGGGTATAATCTAGTGAGCAGCAGGCGTAGAAGTCTAGTCAAGGGACGAGATAAAAAAGGAATTGCAATACGCAACTCAAGGAGAATTGTGGAAAAGTCTGGATATGTGATTTTCCTCCTCCGATCTCTGATTTTATTTCAAAGCTGGTTGGTATTGACACGTGGAATATAACTCTAAAGTGATTCTGGACCTATTTATTCGACAGTGAACGTAGATAATTACAAAAAATAAAATGGGTTTTGATTGTACGAATGTCTATTGAGTTATAAACTTTTAAAATTAGTCGATTTAATTTGAAACATCTTGACGATTTGCCAATATAATAATTTCGACTAATTTTGACTGAAAATGATTGACGTAGACGCTAGCCATCCTATGGCACATGACTGGGGTAAGTACACTATCAGTGCCAAAACTTTCACTTTGGTGTCAAAAGTTTATTTTAGATCACTTAATTGCCAACAAATTTGAAAACGATCATTTTAGTACTAACGTCGATGAAATTGGCCGAAAATCTGACATGTCGCTTTTTTATTAATTTTTAAAGCCGACATAGCTCGTCGGAGAGTACAGTTAGCATCCAAATAACAAAACGACGCCGTTTAGCATCTTTCCCCCAACTTCAAAACCCTAAGCCCCCAAATTAAGAGAGAGAGAGAGAGAGAGAGAGAGAGAGAGAGAGAGAGAGAGAGAGAGAGAGAGAGAGAAGGCATGTCGTCTTCTTCTTCTTTGAAGACCAACACCAGCAGTGGCACCAGACGGCAACAGCGGTAGCACCAGTAGCACACTAGCAACGCACCAGCAAAGGCACCAACAACAGCAGCGCACCAACAGCACCTTCAACCCCTCTTCTTTCTCCTCCTCCTGCGCCCTCACCTCCTATTCTTCTTGCCACTTCTTGCTTGAGCAACAATCCCAATCTCTCCTTGCTCGCCTGGTTGAGCAACTACAATGGTGGCCGAGCGATGGCGAGTGAACGATGATGGCCGAGAGGTGGAAACCCTAATTTCAACCCCTATATGAGCTATACGGCGTCATTTTCTATAAGGATGTTCACATATAATGGCAAAACGACGTTGTTTCAAAACCACTGCAACTTTTTTTATTGAATATAAAAGCCACGTAATTGATCTAGCCAGAATCTCTGATCGATGGTACCAAAGTGATCGTTTTTTCTCTGATTTGGCACTCAAGTTTGAACTTGTGTACAAGATCCAACTTAATTTGAAGATATAGGAAAACCGAATTTATTAGGAAAAAAATACCAATATCACATTTGGTATTTGAATTATAATTTATCTTGAAGAGAATATTCATGTTATATATACTGAGAAGAGTTTTTTGTGCAATCCCCCAAAAGTCAACCCCCCACAGTAACCCTCTTTTTCTCTCTCCCGCACCCTATTTCCATATATATGGATCTTCACTTCCAAATCCGATCGAGATGCTGATAAATAGTGTTCGATTTTTTTTTGGGGTGGGGGGGGGGGGGGGGTGTTGTGAAATGCGTGCTCTCTTGTTCTTTTCGCTAAGATGCTGACGAGTGACAACAGAGAAAAGAATATGCCCCCGTATCGATGAACTCTCGGTAGCTAAGGAAGATATAATTAAGACGCAATCAAGACGACAAATATGAAAGCGAGGTGAGAAATAAAATTAAGGCGAAAAGGTAAAACAGACAAAGGCGTGAAATACTGCAGCATCTTGGCGTAAAGAAGAAAGAAGAGAGAAGTTGGCACCCAATTGAGGCATTTTGTCCGTGAGGACATGAGTGTTTCAAGACTTGAGGTAATTTTCCATGAGATTATTTGCTCTTCCCTGAATACGTATTGAGACTTGGACCGAATCACGTAAATCTTATTAGTTTCCGCGTTATATCACAGCAACAACAAATGGTTTGAAAAGTGACGTCAAAGTGTTTATGCTACAAATCTTGGGGTGGAGCAAATTGTGCTAAAGTGATTTGAAAAAGTTATGCCATGATTTTTACAAGATGTTTGACAAGTATCTTTAATTACAACATTCAGAATTTCCACCGCCTCAACTGTTGTCTCACCGGGGTTCAAATCCCCACCTTCTCAGAGAGGATGAGGTGGGGACGAATAAGTTTCAGGAGTGGATTTCGATTCTCACGCTCTGCAAGAAGCAAGGCAAAAGTCTGAGCGTAAGTGTTAGAATAAGAATAGCGTAGGACTGACAAAAAAAAAAAAAACACTGTTGTCTCACCCACTTTGAAGGAGTCGCATGTATTATTGAACACTAATTATAACACTTCACGCCAAAATATAGTTACAGTTCAGTCACGATTATAATTTTTCTTAAAGAGATGGGAGAACGTAAACATAAACCGTGATGGGAGACAGAAAGATTGAGCCAACATGCAACATCAACTCAATTGAAAGCATCAGGGTTTTGCAAGAGATGGGCGTCGATGGCCATGAACATTCCCATGGCCTTCTCTTTGCCGGCCTTGATCTGCTTCTCCGTGATCTCGGCCCCGTCCTTGGCATAGTACTTGCTCGTGCTCTTGCACATGCATCCTTGGCTAGCTGCAAGGCAAGGAAAACCACAATCAACTCCTAAACGTTGGTCTCATTTAAACTGTCGGTGAATGTCTTGAGACCCATGTTGATGCGGTGCGATTAAAATGTACAAAGTGGGTGAAATTAAAAGATGCGCGAGGACTAGCCTTCACAGAAAGCGACATACTTGATGATTGAAATGCCCTCTAAATGATTCTCAATCGCCTATTTAGTAATCTAAATCGCCATCACAATAGTCTAAATCATGCGATAGAGAAAGAGTACTAAAGACATGGATCTCAAGCCCAAATGATACTCATTAGCATGCGAGTGATCGTTTGAATTTTGATGCTCTTGAGGGTGGGAAGTCACTAAATTATTAACTTTTTTCCAACACCGGTCGGGTTCCATGGGATTGTTTCCGCTATTAGAGATAAAAAGTTAGCATGCAAGTAATTTAAAAGCACAGTATAAATTCGGTTCTCCCAATCAACGAGTATAAACGAGAATATGGGGGCGAAAAAATTGTTACAAGAACTAAAACGTGGACTTTTCGAGAAGCTCCAATAACAGAAATGTCGCATATTCGGCAAGATGCAAGTACGTCCATCCATTGAGACTTAGTTTTTGGAGAAATGCACAAACAGATATTGAATGAATAAAAACATTTAGAAAAATGTCATAAATAGCTTTTTTAGCTCAGTTAAATAGAGCTTACTTTAGTAAGCGAGAGGTCTTGACTTTGAATCTCAACGAGATCCTTTGTATTATGACTCGTAATATTTTTTTTCCACATCCAATCTACTTCGTAACAATTTTTTTGATAAAACAAACTTCAACCGAGCCAAAAAAAAATTAGTCACTTAATACATGATAGAGCCAACATATACATACTATATATGTGTGTGTTTTTTCTTAGTGCAAATGGTTATACGAGCACCCAATTAGTAGGGGGGAGGTTGAGTTCGACTCTCAACGAGACAATTTGTCATTCAAAATTTTTCATAACAATTTTTTTTAGAAACAAAAAATTCGATTGAGCCAAAAAATTTGTCACTTAATACATCATAAAGCCAACATATACATGTAATTCATTTTTCTTGGTACAAATGGGGATACGAGCACCCATTTAGTAAACAGGAGGTCTTGAGTTCAACTCTCAAATAATTTTTCTTTTTTGTAAATTCAAACTTCTTCATAACAATTTTTTTATTAATAAAAAGATCAATCGAGCCAAAAAAAGTTGTCACTTAACACATCATAGAGCCAACATATACATACAATATATTATGTTCCGTTTTCTCGATAAAAATGGGAAACGAGCACTCATTTAGCAACCCAAAGTTTTAAGTCCGACTCTCAACGGGAGCATTTGTCTTGTGACTTATAGTCTTTCTTTCTTCTACATTCAAACTTTTTCATATCAAATTTCTTGATAAACATTCAAACTTTTGTCTTCTTGATGCTGTTGTAATCAGGGAGACGGAACTCTAGTACGAATGGAACTCATTGCGGTGATGCTAAAGGGAAGTTGATGCTGACGAATCCCACTCGAATATCCGGACAATGGAAAAGCTTAGAGCTGGGGAAATGGAATGGGTCGGGGATTAGATTTGGCTGAGGTTACCAAGGGTTGGTTCTTGGTTATTGCCCCGGAATAGACTTACCCAGGCCATGCTCAACTCTCACCCTTTGAAAAGGGAAATCTAGAAAAAGCATAAAGGAAAATGTCACAAATAGTCCCTAAACTTTCATCTAATGTTTAATTTCATCCTTAAGCTTTCAATTTGGTTCATAAACTTTCATCTAATGTTCAATTTCATCCCTGAGCTTTCGATTTACTCAATTTTATCCTTGAATCTAATGTTCCATCTAGTCCCTAACTATTTGAAAATTGACCAATTTCCCCATTTTTTATACCAAACTGTTTTTTTATAAATAAAAAATATCAAACTAGGTTTTTTTTTTTTTTAAAAAAAATACCACATTTATGCAAAGTAATAAATGTCAATATTTCTTTCATTTCTCCATATTAAAAACAAATGGAAAAAAGGACGGTAATAATAAACAAAGGTGAATTTTGCATTTTGATTTCTTTTTTGTATATGCAAATTACTCGAATAATGTACAAAAGCCCATCAATAGATTTTTCCCATTTCGGCGAAGTCCATTAAAAAAAATCGATTGATGGGCGTTTGTACATTATTCGAGTAATTTGCATATACAAAAAAGAAATCAAAATGCAAGATTCACGTTTGTTTATTATTACCGTCCCTTTTTCCATTTTTTTTAATATGGAGAAATGAAAAAAATATTGACCTTTATTACTTTGCGTAAATGTGATATTTTTTCAACAAAAAAAAAAAACCCCAGTTTGGTATTTTTTTTATTTATAAAAAAACAGTTTGGTATTAGAAAAAAGGAAAATTTGTTAATTTTCAAATAATTAGGGACTAGATGGAATATTAGATGAAAGTTAGAGGATCAAATTGAGCAAATCGAAAGCTCGAGGATTAAATTGAACATTAGATGAAAGTTTATGGATAAAATGGAGCAAATCAAAAGTTCGGGGATGAAATTGAACATTAAATGAAAGTTCATGGATCATTTATGACATTTTGATTAATACTCTTTATTGTTCAAGTAAAAAGACATTTTCTATCGGGTAAAACTTATGCTTCTCACGTTCAATGCTTTTCTTGCGTCTGAAGTTATTTCTTACCACATAATTGTCGACAACCTCATTTGACCAATAAATGCAGTACATCTATATAGTATCTGGAGAGGAGCTGTTTCTGCTGGCTAAGGATTACATCAAGTGTCTTTTTGGAGGATGTCAGAGTGTTAGGTCAACCCGTGCAATGCCCCAGCGAGGAAGATTTTACAAGAAGCTAACGGAGAAGAGTATTGGTTAGTGTTGAAAAATGAGATGCTTTTTCTAGAACTAGCTAGTTTCTTCTATTGTAATCTAGAAACTCCTAAATTAAGGTTTCGGGTGGTCTGAAAATGTCCACGTTAGGCCTGTTTGGATGAATGGCCGTGGACAGTCGTAAAGCAAAAATCTCTCTGACAAAAGCAGAGATCTTTCCTTGAAGAATACGGTGGCTGTCTCTATACTAGTAAAGCAAGAACTAGTTTGTGTAAGATGGCGGAAGCATCGGATAAACTCCACCCACGTGAACATCCCATCCTGCAATTATGTAACGCCACATTTCTACCAACTAAATAAACGATATTCTTGTCTAATAAATCTCGTCTGTATTCCTCAAAGTATTCATCCTTGTCCATTCCTCTACATCAACTATACCATACACATACGTTTACACATACAAACAAAAAAAATATCGTTGACATCAAAGTCATGCTTCGGCACGATCTCTTAATTCCAACAGTGAGAGAAGGCGATACTTAATACCCGGACCTAGTGGGATGGTCCTGAAAAGTAGAGGCGCGGGGAAAGAATATAGACAAGGTTTGTCTTCCAGTTATGATGATGACCTCTGAACAATTCATCTTCGTCTTCCCCAGTCATTTTAGATGGAACGGCGATAGCATTCCACGGTTCTAGTTTTGCAGTGATCCAAAGCTTGATCTTTGTAGACGATGAGAAAGCTGTCTTGTGTAGTTGCTACACCATCTGTCGTGGAAATTTTCGTGCAAAATTTCACGAGAACAAGGTAAACAGATGCATGAAGGATTGAAGTCTATGTCATTCTGTTTTGTTGCAATATGAATGACCTGAGTTCAAGTTGATTCAAAGCGTTAGAGCGATTGGGACTTGATAGGCTGCTTCATCCGGTGAGGACTTCTTCGTTCCAACTTTCTCTCCCTTTTGATTCGTTTTCATTTCTTCTTAATAGGCAGAATTTTTGTAACATTTCATATGATATGCAGATACACATTACTTGTGTATATCTCAAAAATTCCCACTTTTAGACACTGCTATTGGCTGGCTTCTAAAAAATGCCCTTCTATTAATCTTCCGAGCGTTAAAAACTACAAAATACAAACTAAAAAAGTCAGATTGTGAGAGCGACTTCTGTTTGCTCTTTCTTTTGTTTTGCATTGCATATTGGTCCTTCACCTATTTTTGTATGCTGATAGCTAATTATAAACACCAAGTTGCTTCAAAGGTCAAAGTTGAAACAAGCATATACTGAAATGTAGAGGCAAAAGAAATTATGCAAGTTCTCAAAACTCTGGTGGTTGACCGCGGGGACATCGCCCGATCCCAGTATGTTGAGCTTTTTGATGGCGATGATTTGGCCGCTGGCCAGGCTCTCGAACCAGCCCTTCCTGATGCGATAATTTTCGCTGCAGTCATTGGTAGCCTTGGCGATGTCATTGAATGTGAACTTCCCTTGCCTTCCCCATATGATCAACTCAGATTTCTCTTACTTCACAAGACTCTTGATCTCGTCATCGAATTCTTTGTTTTGCCACCGAAGTGCCAGAATCACACAATTGAAGTCACCAGAAGTAGTAAGCAGCAGACGCCCAGGGTCACACCAATCAGAACCTTTTCCCTATGGTTGGTCAATTTATCGCTCGTCCCACAAGGAGATGATTTGGTCGCATTTCCACACAAACCCCGATTTGAGATTAAAGCACTTCCCCGTGCTTGTTGGGAGAGGCGACCACTAAGAACCGCACTAATTGGCTCGTTGTACGATAAGTCTATTGAACTTCAACTCCTCATGCTGGTGAGAGGAGCTGGGATCGTACCACAATCTGTTAGCAAAAGATTGAGATTTTCCAATTCAGTGAGCTTTGCTAAATTGGAAGGAATTGATCCTGCTAAAGAATGGTGGCTCAGGTCCAGTAGATTCTGTAGCGTGAACAAGTTCTCCAACTCTGGCGATATGACATCCAACAGATTGTAACTTCTCCAGCTCAGTAAATTCTTGCAATTCGCTAGCTCTTCCAGTATGCTACTGCTCAATGCCTTCTCCCCGACAAATCAAGATATTCTAACTTCGATAAGTTTCCTAACAAGGTGGGAATATCTCCGGCCAAATGGTTGTAGCTAAAGTTCAGCCTAATCAATGCCCCTAGACTTACCAAATCATCGGGAATTTTCCTGGTCGATTCATTGCCATATGGAGTCAGATCGCGCAATTGAGACAATTTCCCAAGCTCCGGCGAGATGCGGCTGAGGATTTTGTTACCATCTATATGCAAATTCGTGACATTCGAGCACTCTCCCCATTCTGCGGAGAGATTCCCGACAAATCGGTTGTTGCTGGGGACCTCAGGCTTATAAAGTCCGGATTCAGATAAACTCCAAATGCACTCATGACATCTGCAGTGAACCGATTGCTGTCCGGACGGATTCTCGTTAGCCCCGGACAATTCCTAAGCAGTTGGGCAGCGGCTCGGTGAAGTTATTCCCATCGACCACGAGATATCAAAGAGCAAAGCCGCTGCATATATCTGGTGGCAGCTCTCTGGTGAACCAGTTGTTCGAAAAGCTAACGTTGCCCAGAGAATGGCTGTACTTGCCGAAATCACATGGTATGCCTCCCGAGAAATTGTTCATGAACAAAGAGATGGGCTGTAAGTGATGCTACGTCATGGTTTTTTCCTTCCCAGCCCTGATCTCCTCTTCTTCAACTTGAAGTGTCTCCTTGGTGGTACGCTTGCTCGTCAACTTGAACTTTCTTTCCTATTTTTATTTATGGACCAAATCATCTCTTCTTTTTTTCCTATAGTCCTATTATGAGAGCGGCCTGTATCGATAAGGATAATGAAATGTAACCATTCGTAATGGAATAATTTACAAAAGGCGGGTCTATTTGGACCCTCTCTTTAATTAGGTACATGCCTCTTTTATTCTTGATTGACCGAATAACCTTTTATGTTAGGAAACGAGATGGGTCATCTTTTCACCCTTTTTTTTTTATTTCGCATCCCTTTTCTACATCTTCTATATTATTTTTTTATCAACTAATTGAAACTTCCATTCATTCTTGAAAAAATCAATCAATTGTTAATTAAGCATACTTCTTTTTCCTTTCTTGTGTTTTGTTCCCCCTACCATTGCTCCTTCTCCCATCTTCTTTTTCAAGAATGAATGGAAATTTTAAACTTGATGATAAATAAAATAAAATAAAATAAAATAAAAACTCATCCAGATACAAGCAGACATAGGTTTATTCCCCTCCTTTCTTTTCGCATGGGCGCGGCCCGGCCCTTTTCCTTTCTCTTCCCCTTCCTCCCTCTCCTCCACGCTCGCTGCAAGAGCAGCGACGCTTGTTCGAGACAGAGGGGCAGGATGCAGAGCAGAGCAGAGCGTCCAGCGGGGTTCGATGCTCGGCATCCGGCCGACCGCGGCAGGCTGGCGGTGGCGGAGGCCATTGAAAGGAGGCCGAGAGAGTGAGAGAGGGACGGAGAGTGAAATCAGAGAGCGAGCCAGCCAGCCAGCCAGCCAGCCAGCCAGCCTCCCTCCCCGGCATCTCGACCGCGCCTGAGTCCCCACCGACGAACCCCTGCCGACGCCCTCGAGCCCGCTTCACCCTTTACCCCCCTCGCCCGTCACGCGGGAGACCCTGGTTCAATCCCCTGCAGCGGGGAGCTTCTCTGTTTGCCTTTTCTCTTGGATTTTTCCGTCTTGCTTGTCGTTCTCGCTGCAATGATTGGGTTCTCGGTTGGATGATTAAGCCACCATCGTTTCTCTGAGCTGAGATGTCGTGAACATGGTTTTATCTAGTATGCTTAGTCTCTCTTCTCTCCTCTCGCTCGCGCGGCAACCCAGCGCCGACCTCTCTCGGTACTTGCTCTCTCGCGTGTCTGATTACTTCATTTTCTTTTTCCGTTCTAGTATTGATGGCTATAGCTATAGATAGTTGAGAGCTGGCGTGGATCTTGTTCAATGTGACGCTCGGAGGAAGAAGTTATAGATCTTTCAAGTGTTACTAACGCATCGCACTCCAGCAGTGTCGCGTGAGTGATGCCGCTAAGCCTAGAATGACATGGTATTTTGTTACCGAACTTTATGGTGCCAGCGGAATGATTCCCATTTTAAACCAGGAAATTGTAGGAAATTCTGAATGAATATCGCGGATGCATCTGACTTTATTCAGTCGCCGCAATCTCATAGTTCACGGAATGCATGGTTTAGCAGATGACGAGAGGAACAATCAGTCCATCATTTCTGACATCTTTTTGTAGTTTCACTGAAGAATCTGAACAATTACGCTAGCGTTTCTTCATTGAGAGACGACACTCAAGTGCCTTTCAGGCTATGCACAGACTCTCAGATCACTTCATTTTCCTTCATCAAGCTACACTGGTAAATAACATGACCAATGATAGTAAAATAAGGATAACGTATTTTGTGCAGCGGCTATGTGGCTTCATAGTTGAACATGAAGAACTAACCGGAAACAGCCGTACAATTTATCCAGCCATTGTAGAATATGCTAGTTTTGCTACATAGATGGTTTTCCTCAATGAATTAACTGCCAAGATATGCATCTCAGCAACCCCAATATTTCGGCATCCTCAGATTACTTGACACTTCATGAGCAGAATGTGGTATGGTTTCCCTCCATATATCCTTAACGGCGAATGACAGAATTTTGTTAATTTGTCATATATAGAAGGAATTGGAAAACCACATTAATTTAACGCTTGAATCAATTCAGTGAATCAAGCAAACAAATCAGCAATCGCAATAGCTAGATTAACAGGACGAAGCCAAGCAGGTAAAAGTTCTCCCGGAGACAGGCATCTGCATTTTGAAGCACACCAATGTAGAACTCCTTCATTGTCTCTATAATCTCTATATTTGCATGAATTGGTTAAAGCCACGTTAGCCAGATCAACTTCAACCAAAAGGAAAAAAGCGAGATGATCTTCGCAACATAAAGATCATGTAAGACAGTGAACTGCAATTACCCTTAATTCTCTACGCATTAGAAAAAAACTAACGACTGGATTATATTATTATCTTATAAAATATCACTTTCCTCACGATCTGTGTATCACATCACCTACTCTCTGAGATATCATGTTCATTGCGAGCTCTATATGGCGCCTACTCTCATTAGCTTCCGTACTGAGATTCTCAATGGTTGCCATGAATTCTTCCAACTTTTTCTGAATCACCAACATTACAGGCTTCACCGCTTCTTCCTGTTCTTCTCCAAGAGTGAAGTTGGCATTAGTTTTCAGCTGATTCAAAAGCGACCAAATCCTCTTCAATTCCACAATCGAGATCAAGGTTCTCATATTCATCATGTCTATCAACTCCTTTTTCTTTTCAAGTTTCGCATGGCAATTTTTCCACCAAGTATCACACGACTTGCCAACTGTCCCTATTGAAGCTGCCAGACCAGCAGCTAGAGCAGTCACAAAAGGCGGCGCATTGATCGCGACCGAAACGACTGAGAAGATCAAAGTGGCCACGAAGGCTGTCAGAAATATGGCCTTGGTCACCCTTTTCCAAACTTTCGTAGATTTGAGTTTTTTGTCAAGCTTCTTCGCAAAAGCCTGCAACTCCTTGCACAACTTTTTCTGCTGGTTATACACCAAGTTAAAAGGCTTGGACAACTCGTTCATGAATAGGTCGCTTGCGTTTTTGAATTTCTGGAGCTCCTGCCTTGTCTTGACATACTTCTCCCCTCCCACATTCTCTCCTCCCTCTTCCTCAAAGTGCCTAAGTGCATGCTCAATACTCAAATAGTTTTCATGGGCCCCACTCACACATTGCTTGAGGGAAGTGTAGAATTCTAATATCTGTTTGCCTTGCTCAAACTAACAACCCACTAAATTTGACAGCTCTTTGTCATTCCTTATGTCTTTGTCCAATGTAAGAATGATCTTAGCTGATATAAGGTGCATCTCTCGAAGGTCAGTAATCACCTCTGTTAGATTGTTGATTGTCAGGGATTGAGCCTTAGCACCAGCTGCTAGTGTCCCAATTACTCTATCAGCTTGGTCATGTAACGTCTTCTCAAAATCTTGCAAGCTCGTGTCAACTCCATCAGCAGCTTCATAAGAGGTCAGGTCAGACCGGTATCTAAGATAGCTGTCTTCCATTGATGAAGAGTCTCCTAGCTTGTTTTTACTAAATTTCCCACCCATTCTTTGGGTCCAAAAATGTGAAAAATGGGGATTGCCAAAAAAACTCCAAAGCCAAACCCTTCTTCAAGTTTTGCTAAGCAAGCACAGTGCTTGAATTATATATATGAAAGGTGGGTACAGTGGAAAACTGCCCAAAATATCTGAGCTCAGATTCAACAGAAAAAAAGGCAGGACTCACACTCATCACAGATCAGCTAAAACCCCTTCTCTTTTTTTCTCTTCTTTCTGTGATCTTACCTCAGTTTCAGCTGATACCACAAAGAACAGATGATCTTGTTTCCACTGCAACTCCTTCAAAAGGACCAAACCAAAGCTCAATCGCGGTGCAGACACCAAGAGTCAACTGCAGACAAACAAGCAAAGGGGGGCTTAGAACTAGGGGCAAGCATGGTCCGGGTTGGTGGCACCAAGGACTGGACCGAACCCATTGGTTCCGTCCAGTTCCAGGGTCAACCCGGGACCAACCGATAATTTTTATCAAGGCCTAAACATAGCAAGAGGACTGAAGTAATCAACAAATTCATGAATCGAGGTCAAAGAGCAAAAGTACATAAAGCCAGGAAGGAGGAAGTGGACACTTTGTTCTGAAATTTAATTATTAGTCAGATTAAACTATAGCTATGCAGCATTCATAGTTACTCAGTAATGACAAGTTCACAAAGTTTAGAGAGTTTGCCCGTGTGTATCTATGATCAAGTGCTTTTTACCTTGCCACACGACTCCCAAGTCAAGGGAATTTGGCCTGATTCCTGTGCCAAATTAAGTCAATTCTTTGGGAAGGTCATAAGCATTACAGTGATGGAGCTCGCAGCCAATAAAGAAGCTGGTTTCTCAGAAAATCCACAGGACAATTTGAAGGAACAGCAAAAAAATCTGCAAGAAGTTCTTCATATGTCATTACAACCACTAACGTGCTTGCTTTTTTGTACATTACACATGATGACTATCCAGAAGAATTTTTACTTCGTGTTATAAAAAAGCTTCTTCTCTCTCATTAGCCCAGGAACTCCTTCCCGGACAACTCAGAGAAGCATAATGATTATAATGTGCCATATCACTTCTTTTCCTTTGTTTGGGAAATACTATCAGAATGTTCCATAGCTGCACTATGCTTTTTCAAGCAGCTCAAGGGTATGTAAAAATATTCTGTGGTCTCCTTCTGTTCTTGCGTTTTTCAGTCCGCATTTTTAAATCAAAAGAGGACATATTCGATGCGATAGCAACTGAAATCGGGGGATATCACCGAAATTCCCTTTCTTTGCCCAGCAAAAATTTTGGCATTTTTGACCTAGTTTCAGCTCATAAACTGCAAGCTCATGTCTTCATGGAGCTGGCAGTTCTAACATGCCACGACACTCCTTCCCAGATTGAAAAAACGTGACATCAAGACAGTTCGACTGCTACACTTCAGTTAAAATCGCGACGGACAATGAGCACGATTCGGTTCTCCTCGCACCCAGATTCCATTCCAATCAAAGCTAAAACCCATCTCCAGAATGGGAAAGAAAAAGCCCAGAAAAACACATCGGATGCAATCGCCCCCGTCGATCGAGCGTCCAGAAGGGGACGTCGCGGGGACTAAATAAAAATCCAAAACAAATCAAGAGGACACACGAGGTTGAAGCAGAACTCAACTCACCAGCCACAAAATAAAAACACATCGGATTGCACGGGTGCCGTTCGATCCGTGCTGGCGCTACAGGGACCATGCTTTCTCCTCCCCTCTCATGTCCGGTGGTCGCGAGGTGCTGGTTTTCTTCTTGGACAGGAAGCTGGAAAATGCAGCCAAAGCGGCAGCACTGCTGAAGGGTCTGCGAGTAGAAAGGTCACCAACTGTGGTTTAGGGCTAATAGGAAGCGGGTCACTTTCTCTCTCTCCTTAATCTCTTTGTGCTGCTTGATTGTTGACTCTAGGCCTTCAAGCTGGCTCCTCCGCGGCTTCGAGTTCGTTCCAAAGAACTGATGGGCAAGTGAAGCAAGCGGTAATCGAGAGGTTCCCTTGCTTCAATTCCGCAAGGTCAAGCTTCCCATACATTTCCTCAATAGTTTCCCACATCGCTTTTGCATACTCCGTCGGAGGAAGTCCGGCGGCGACCTCGACTGTCATGCAATTCCAAATCCACGTCCATACCGAATGGTTGCATCTCCGCCAATGACATTGCATGCCGCCATCGGCCAGAAAAGGGACGAATCCATCGAGGAATCCGTCCTTGTCTTTTGTGATAAGAGCTCGCCGGAAATCCCTCGCCCAAGTCGAAGCTGAAGCGTGATCAACCTCAATTTCGGTCCGTTGGCCGGTGAAGTATAAAGCAGATCGCTAGGTTCTGAACGGCTGGGTTCTGCATGTTGGATGTAGCGTTGAATTCCTTTTCGACGTGCTGATTCTGTTTCGTAGGTAATGATTTGCAGTAACGAACGAGAAAACGATCGAACGCAATTCAAAAAAAAAAAAAAAAATTGCAGAAGGTGGATCAAGAGCAAGGCTCTGATACCATGACGAGATGTAAAAGGGATGAAGGGGAATTTGTATTATTCACTTCTCATTACTTCAATGTACAATTATGTGGATGTATTTGTAATACAATAAATGAATCAAATAGAATTTACAAAATATTATCTTTTTTTAGAGTGAATCATATCTACGGTTTGCTGAATCAATCACGAGATTGGAATCTAGATTGAGAATCAATCTTCAGACTAAATCAGATCATTTCTCCAACATTATCCTGCCATTGTAGAATATGCTAGTTTTGCTACATAGATGGTTTTCCACAATGAATTAACTGCCAAGATATGCATCTCAGCAACTCCAATATTTCGGCATCCTCAGATTACTTGACACTTCATGAGCAGAATGTGGTACGAGACTCTGAAGTTTATGGCCTCCCTCCATACATTATTACTGGCGAATGACAGAATTTTGTTTAATATGTCATATTTAGAAGGAATTGGAAAACCACAATAACGCTTGAATCATTTTTTTCTCTTTCGGTGAATCAAGCAAACAAATCAGCAATCGCATTTGCTAGATTAACAGGACAAAGCCAAACAGGTAAAAGTTCTGCCGGAGACAGGCATCTACATTTTAAAGGACACCAATGTGGAACTGCTTCATAATCTCTATGATCCCTATATTTACATGAATTGGTTGAAGCCACATTGGCCAGATCAACTTCAGCCAAAAGGAGAAAAGTGAGATAATCTTTGCAGCATAAAGTTTATCTAAGACAGTGAACTGCATTGACCGTCGACTTTCTAAGCATAAGAAAAGAACTAACGACTGGATTGTCCCATTATCCTCTTCGATATCACTCTCCTCGCTGTCTGGATCTCGCGGCTACTCTTACTACCTCGTATACTGAGATCTTTAATGGTTTTCACGACCACTTCCACCATCTTCTTGATCTCCAATATTCCAAGCTCCACCGCTTCTTCCTGTTCTTCTCTAAGAGCGAAGTCGGCATTTTGCAAGATCGATGCAATCTCAGTTTCCACCTTACTCACAAGAGACCGAATCGTCTTCAAGTCCTCGATCGAGATCCTAGTTCCCACATTCATTAGGTCTATCAAATTCTTTTTCCCTTCTCGTTCCCTTTGGTGGGTTTTCCACCAAGAATCGCACCACTTGCCAACTGTTACTATTGGACCCGACAGAGCAGCAGCTAGAGTAACCACAACGTGTCGCCAAGCTTTATCAACCTTAACGACTGACAGGATGAAAGTGGACACGAAGACGATCACAAATATGGCAATGGTCACCCATCTCCAAGTTTGTGCAGATTTAACTTTCTTGTCAAGCTTTTTCTTGCAAGCCTCCAACTTCTGCAACATCTCTTCCTGCTGCTTACACATGGAGCGGAAGAGCTTCGAGAACTCTTCCGTGAATGGGTCACCTGCTTCTCTGAATCTCTGGAGCTGCTGCAATGTCCTGACATACCTATTCCCTGCCACATTCTCTGCTCTCTCTTCCTCAAAGTGCACAAGTGCAAGGTGAACACTCGACTGGCTATCACGGGCCCGGCTCAGGCAATTCTTCAGGGAAGTGTAGAAATCTAATATCTGTAGGCAATGATTGAAGTAATAATCCACTAAATGGATCAGCTCTCTGTCATTCCATATGTATTTAAGAATGATCTTAGCTGCTTCATGGTCCATCTCAAGATGGGCAGTGGCCATCTCTCCGAGAGAGTTGAATGTTAGGGACCGAGCTTCAGCACCAAGTGCTAGTGTCCTAATTACTCTAATCAGCTCGGTCACGTAAAGTCTTGTTCAAATCTTGCAAGCTCGGTTCAACTTTACAGGCAGCATCATAAGAGGTCAGGTCAGACCGTTATCTAGGATTGCTGTCGTCCATTGATGAAGAGTCTACTTCCTTATTCTCACTAAATTTCCCACCCACTGTTTGGATCCAAAAATGTGAGAAATAGGGATTGCCATAAAAACTCCAAAACCAAACCCTTTTTCAAAGTTTGCTAATCAAGCACAGTGCTTGAATTATAACTATAAATGGATTTGCCGGAAAAAATATAGCAGGACTCACAGACTACTCACAGATCAGCTAAACCCCCTCCTCTCTTTTGCTCTTCTTTTTGTGAGCTTACCTCAGTTTCAGCTGATACCGCATAGGAAAGACGATCTTATTTTCACTTCAACTCCTCCAGAAGGACCAAACCAAGCTCAATCACCGTGTAGGCACCGAGAGTGAAATGCAGAAGCTGAGATCTACTCCAGAAGGGGGACTTGGAATTATGAAAGGAACCGAGAAGTTGGGAGTGCTACAAAAGGCTGATCTCGAGGCGGCCTGATCGGAGGATTGAAGGCTGCGTAGGGGAGACGCGAAGAAGGAAAAGTCCAGGAGAGGACCTCAGGATCAGTCTTCCAAGCGAGGACGTTGACTCATTCTCCCATTTTTATTTATTATTATTATTTTTTTTTTTGTGATCCAGGAAAGCCCGAAGCAGACAACCGGCGGAAAGAACCTGGGGCTAACGCAAGCTAGCCACCACACTCACGCCAGCGGTTAAGTCACCCTGCAATGTAGTGGGGATTCGAACCCCTCCCATTCACAAGGAGGAGAGGACCCAAAGCCAACAACGCCACTCAGGTGGGTGGTCATTCTCCCATTTTTATTTATCCTCTGTTTTGAGCTTAGGTCTTTGTTTTCCGTAGTTTCACCTCTGAGGTCCCTTTCAGATACTAGATCTTTTTTTTTTTTTTTTCGGAGTTGGATTTTATGAAATATCATCTTTATTACATATTTAAACGTGATTTTTTTTCCATCATTATCATTTAGGAGATGCTGTTAGTGGGAAAAAAGAAAAATAATTATGTGACAGTCTTAAATGTATTGTGATAATAATAGTCTATTCTTAATTACAAAAAATCAATTTGTAAATAATTATAAATTATTGTGGGAGAAACTTCTTTAAGAATTTATAGCTCACAATAGATATTTTCATAATACCCTAAAAACTGTTATGCTAGCAAAATTTGGAAGAAAATTGATAATGGCAATAGGTGATGCTGGCTTGGCGATGCTAAAGGTACATTTGCTTTGATTGTATCAAAGAAAATTAACCCATTAATTACTATTTTTGAAAAAAGTCAAATTTTAAGGAAAAGGATTTCATTCTTTTTTTTTATATATATTTTGCCGTATCTTACGGACAATATATGAAAGCCATTCATCGTTTTTACATTAAAAATGTGAAACACACATTTGAAAAAAAAAAAAAAATCTCAACAACAATCCCAAGGGCCTAGGCTTGAGCTCTGGGGTCTCAAATGTGGTCTTGAGGGACTTAGGCCCATCTATCGGGGTCTAAGCCCAACTATCAGGAACGTCGGTACATGTGCTTGGATCTCGATCCTGGCTTAGGGGGGACTTTGCCCTAGTCATCGAAGACCTAGGCTAGGCCTCAAAAGAGCGAGAGGCGAGCGTAGTCAAGCATGAGAGCCACCAAGTGACCTCGGCCTAGACTGGGCTAGTGGGGTTGTGAAGGCCCTGGGCAAGGGCCTTTGCAGCTAGCAAAGGTCATTAGTGACCCGTGCTGGCACAACGGAAAAAAAAAAAAAAAAAAAAACCACAAAGGAGAAAAAGAAAAGAAAATTAAAAAATAAAAAGATCATTTTTTTTAAATTACAAAATTATCAATGTCAGTGCTGGCCATACAACGTTGGATAACTAGCATTTACGTTAGCGATTTTCGCGAAGATCGGTCGAAATGACTCAATTGACAAATTGTGAAAAAGTTTTGAATTAAATTAGTCAAACCAAAATGTTTAACAAATACAATAATTTTATGATATTTTCAATAATTTCTCCGTGAACTCGATAGAAGAAGTGATTGTATATTTGAACAATGTCAAGGAGAAAATTAGATAGTATGTTTTATTACTTTGTATAAATCGACACAAAAAATGAAAAAATGATAGTGTAAACTATATGTAAGTTTCTTGTCATTCAGACCTATAGAATCATTTAATTATGTCTGACGCTCAACTTGCCCATATAATAATTAATGTTAGGGACGTAATCCCGCATTATTTGGATGTGCTCAATTATCTTATAAACATGATTTTGCGGAAGGTGAAGCCGTCTGCACCTCTTCTTTGAATGTGACTCCAGCATCTATATAGAAATCACATTTGTCCCCGAAGCATGTGATCGTAGTCTCACCGATGCTCTCTCTTTTGCTCCTAGTTTGCCACATTATAAGAAAAAATGAACTAATGTGTCGCGACCTATTTTTTGGATGCACCACCTAAAACTAGGTTAATGGACTAATAAGTCTTTAAACTTAGCCCAGGCTCTCCAAAGCTCATACCAATTCGTGACTTAAGGTTCAAATGTTTAACATGCAAAAGATTTTTCACTAAGGCCCTGCATGGAAACGTTCCAAAAAAATGTTTTTGGAACACTTTTGTACTTTTTTTGTTCTCGAGAACAAAAAAGGAATAGAAACGCCTTCGGTTGTGTTTTTGTTCTTTTTTTGTTTTTTTGTTCCCAGAACAAAATTGGAGCAAAAAAAAGAAACACAAAAAAGTTGCTTCCGGGGAAAAGAAACACTTCTTCAAAGCCAAAAAGAAACACTTCTCTTCTCTTTTCTTCTTCTTTTCTTCTTCTTTTTTTCTTCTATTTTCTTTGGCCGATAGCCGGCCTCAGCCATGGCCGGCGACCGGCTGTCGAGGGCCGGCGACGCCGTCGAGGGTCGGCGACCTCGTCGGAGCGTCGCCGACCCCCGACAAGGCCGAGCCTCGCCCGCACCGGCGAGGCCGAGCTCGCCCAGCCAAGGCGAGGCTCGGCCTCGCTCGAGGGGAGATCTTCGGCTAGGGTTCCGGCGAGGGGGTGCGACGGCGGCGCGGCACTAGAGGCTTCGGGATCGACACGGGGCGACGCAGGCAAAGACTAGCAGACGGCGTCGCGAATGGCGTGGTGAGATCGGGACGGCATCAAGTTGCGGGCTTCGAGGCGCAGGTGCTCAGCTCCGACGGTAGGGCGGCGAGGGTCGGCCTTGCCCGCGCCGGTGACGCCGAGCCTCGCCTTGGTTGGGTGAGCTCGGGCTCGCCCAAATCCGGCGAGGCCGAGCCTCGCCATGGCTGGGCGAGCTCGGGCTAGCCCAGCCAAGGCGAGGCCGAGCCACGCCTAACCATGGCGAGGCTGCTGACTGAAAGAAGAAAGAAATAAAAATGAAAGGAAAAATGGAAAATAAAATTAAAAAATTAAAAGAATAAAAAAATAAAATTTACCAAACGTCTTTCTATTCATTATTTATTCCCGGAACAAACGTTACCAAACATGTTTTTTTGTTCAAAAACCGTTCCTCGGAACAGAAACACTTTTTCTTATTTCTGTTCCCGAGAACAGAAAATGAATAGAAACGTTTCCATGCGGGGCCTAAGAGTCACCACTAATCGGTTTATGGTAGGTCGATTAGATACCTAAGTAAAATAATGAGATAATTATTTTACTCCTACGAACCAGAGACTAAGGGTACGAGAACTTGGTTACACTTAATTTCTTTAATACTCTTTCGGTACCATTTCTTTTTAATTTTCAAAAATGTTTTTGCAGGCAGTTTGGATTTATTTTAACCTAAATCTATATCATGCAATGGAGTGATCACACAGATACTCAAATATTTAATAAATAAATTGCATCACACAAAGCAAACAATTTTTTTTTGGGTTTTCTTGAAAGTTAGAATTCTTTTATAAAAATGCATTTTTTTTTAACTAAATGACTTAATCTTATTAATATGCAATTTCTAATTAAATGGGCCTATTATGCAAAGTAGTTATTATGCACCTCATGACCTAACTTCAATAATGAACAAATTCTGATTAAATGATCCTATTATGTGAACTAATTTACATGCACCTAGTATTTTTGTATTTTTTTTATTGAAATTTAGAATTAATAAAAACCTTAATTAAACTATCTAAAAAGGGATAATTTTCTAATTTATTCTAGGGATTAATTTGACTTAAACCCTATCCTATCTTAGAAAACTATTGTTTGAAAAATAAGATAATTAAAATGTGCGAACATTATCTAAAAAATTAATTTTGGTCCAACCCTAACCTATTTCTAATAATGCAACCCTAAAAATGTAATCCTAAGAAAATTCTAATTTACTAAACCTACATGTCTGATTTACTAAACTTATATGCTTATGCAGAATTTTGATTTTTTTTAAAGATAAGTAATTATTAAATAAATATTAAATCTAAGCTATCAACAAAGTAAAAGATTAAAATAATCGAAAAAAATAACATGTTTTCTCACAGATCAAATTAACGATCATCTTAACCCTAATTATCACGACAAAGAGATCAAAATAATTAAAAATCTGATCTGAAGTCTTACGGATCAAATTAATAATTATAATGATTTAACAATTAAAATTCTACCAAAAAGCCCAAAAATTAATAAAATTAAAAAAATAATCCGATGTCTCTCGGATCAAATCAATCATTATAATAATCCCAGAAAAAATCCTTATGGATAATGCCTACAAAATGCACAAATATTAACATTGACAAACCACATTCTAACTTAAACAATAGTAATGAAACTTAAAATAAGTAAAATAAAATAAAATAAAAATAAAAATAAACTACCTAAGGACTCAACGCTTCTCGCTGCTGGTGGAGCGGCTATGACGTGGGCACTCGAGCTGTGACGCGGGCGCTCTGGCGGAGGGGCGGCAGGTGCCATGGACGGGCGGAGGCGCGGCTTGCTGAACGGCGAGGGCGCGGGATTGCGACGGCGCGAGGCCGGTGCAGGCGCAGGTGAGGAGCAGACGAACGGTGATGAGCGGCGTGGAGGTAGCGCGGGCTGCTGGCGCGGTAGCGTCGGGCTCCGAGGTCAGGTGCGGGGGCGACGCGGACAGCAGCACTGCGGAGAAGAGCTGCTGAGGCGGAAGGGTTCAGTCAGGTGAGTAGCAGTCGCCGGTGGTGCGGGTTGCTAAGGTGTAGAGACGGAGTCGAGTTCTGGTGCAGGGACAGCGGTGCGGCGTCGTAAGGAGACTCTGCAGGGACGTCGGGTTGCTAGCGTCGGATGAATAGAGGCGCGCAGTGATGGGCGCTGCAGATCGCGGGTGAAGCGCGGCGACGCGGGGCTTGATGAGGCAGCGACGATGCTCGTGGAGTTGCAAACAGGTTTGCGGAGCACTGCAGGGGCGTCGGCTGGGTGTTGGATCGCAATCGTCGGGTGCTCACGGTAGATGAGCGGGTGGAGGCGAGCTGAGACCCGGCGGGGCTGGACGTCGTGGCGAGACCGGTGCTGTAGGGCGAGCTTGTGGGCCGCTCCGGCATCTGGGGATGAGCTACGGTGGCGCGGGTGGTGGCTAGCGCAGGTGTTCACGGACAGAGGCCGGCAGCAGGTGGCGCGGGGGGTACAGGAGCAATGGCGTCCGACGTTGTGGCAGGTGAAGCGGCAGCAGTGGAGGCACGATGGGTAGCAGCAACGCCGACAATCCTTCGAGGAAGATGAACAGCAATTCCCTTTCTCTTTTCTTTCTTCTTTTTTATTTCCTCTCTCTCACGTCAGTTCCCACTTCTCCTCTTTTTGTCTCTTGTCTCTTGCTCACTTTGCTTTTTCCTTTTCTTTGTACTTCTGTAGGTTATCAGAAGAGAAAGAAAAAAGACTTTTCTTAGACGACAAAGGGTTTCCTCTTCTTCTTCTTTTCTTCTCACTTTCACGAATTCTCTCGCGTTTGCTCTTCTCGCGAATTTTTTCGCGAATTCTCCCCCTTTGTCATGAAAAAATAAGCTTCTCTTTTATAGTGATTCGAAATGGTCTCTTTACATGACATTTCCCGAGTTAGCATTTCTTGTTACATCAAATCAAATATGTATGATTTGGCAATCAGCTCAATTCTTGCCCATTTTTCACTTGATTTCAAAATTGTTGCTGCATTTAAAAAAATCCGGACATCCATCAAAATTCCATATTTCCTTGCATATTTCAATCAAATCAATTTCCCTCATTTTCATTTTTTTTATTTGTTCAAAATGCAATTTTATTTTTCCAAAATTAGGTGTCAACAGCTGCCTCTCTTTGAAGGTGAGTTCGTAGAGGTTGCATTCAAAGACAAATTGAGACCTAATTTTAATTATGCACATGCATTAAATGACTTTTTGTTGGAAAATGAATTCCTTTTTTGAATGCATTTATATGACGCATGGAAATGCTAATGCAAATGATAAAGGAACTTACTTGAAATTATTTACCTTCAAGGAGGGTAGAATGATTCAAGATAGATTGGGGTTACATGTCCAGAACTTGTACCATTCTACGGTCGCCCAAAATAGTAACATGGCTTCACAAAGAGACTGCTTTCCCAGGACCCGTACCATTCTACGGTCACCTAAACGATAACTCATTTTTCAGGACTCGTACCATTCTACGGTCACCTAGCATTGCAGCATAAATCATCTAACCATGTTCCGAACCATTCTTCAGTCATCTTGATCAGAATGAATCTGGAAAAATCTTAATGGGGCAACTCCATCGAGTGCTAGTGCTTGAAAAGGAATACATGTACAATGACAAGTATTTAAGGTATGGATGGAGATATACTTACCTGGTGGCATCTCTGATCCATAAAGATATGTCTCCCAAATTAATGAGGTGACTCAGGACTACAGAAGCACACCATGTCGAAAAAAGGGAACTTCGGGCTACAGAAGCACGCCGATTTAATAGAGGGACTTTGGGCTACAGAAGCACGCCATGTCATATCAAGGGACACCAGGCTATGGAAGCACATCAATAAATAGGAAACCGAGCTATGAAAGCACACCGGATCGATGAAAGAGACTCTGGGCTGCGAAAGCACGCCAAGTTAATATAAATGACACCGGGCTATGAAAGCACGCTGAGTCGATATAAGGGACTCTGGGCTATGAAAGCACCCCAGGTCAATATAAAGGACACCGGGCTACGAAAGGACGTCGGGTCAATGAAAGAGACTCTGGGCTACGAAAGCACGTCAGGTCAATATAAAGGACACCGGGCTACGAAAGCACGCCGGGTCGATGAAAGAGACTCTGGGCTATGAAAGCACGCCAGGTCAATATAAAGGACACCGGGCTACAGAAGCACATCAGGTCGATAAAAGGGACTCTGGGCTACGAAAGCACATCAGGTCAATATAAAGGACACCGGACTACGAAAGCACGCCGGGTCGATGAAAGGGACTCTAGGCTACGAAAGCATGCCAGGTCAATATAAAGGACACCGGGCTACAGAAGCACACCAGGTCGATAAAAGGGACTCTGGGCTACGGAAGCACATCGGGTCAATATAAAGGACACCGGACTACGAAAGCACGCCGGGTCGATGTAAAGGGACTCTGGGTTACGAAAGCATGCTAGGTTAATATAAAGGACACTGGGCTACAAAAGCACGCCGGGTCGATGTAAAGGGACTCTGGGCTACGAAAGAATGCCGTGTCAATATAAATGATAGCTTAACCGAGTCAAGTGTTGATGCACTTGGGAGAGAATACCTGCACAATAACAAGTATTTAGAGTATGGGTAGAAATATACTTACTTGGTGATATCTGAGATTCTTGGGGATATGTCTTCTGGGATTTAGATACCCTGTGGAGGTATCTCACCTCTTGTTAGAAATTTAGAATATCAAGGATGGACCTTGAATGTTCGTGATAGTTCCTCATCTCCTAATATCATGAGGCATTTTGAAAGGAACTTGAATGTCAGGAACTCTTGGGTCTTAGAGAAAACATTACCTGTCAAACATGATTAGAGCAAAAGTGCATTCACCAAAGAAATAAGCAATTAATGCTATTTTGGAATGCACACTTCAAAATTCACTGAAGTTTTTATCAATTCAATTGGGGTTCAGGCATAATGACCTTTGCATCACCCAAATTTCCACTAGAGAGAATTATCGTTCAAGACAATTTTCACTCATGACATGGATTTATTAAGAATATTAAATGAGAGACTTTCGGTTAGAAAGGACTTTCACTTACTCTCATTTAGAAGAGAATCACTCCATCTCACCATATTAACAGGGGTCCGAGTATTCTTGCAAGCGGTACGACCTTACCAATCTGAGAGGTCTTTAACATGGACCATATTGTGGGCTTGGTCAACGGCTTAACAATTAGACTCTTTGAGTCAAGGCTATTGAAAGTACAACTTCACAATCATCTTCGGGTTTACAAGTTAAGAACCCTACAAAATGAGAAAGAAATAATCATGCTGGCACTTCTTCGAGTGATGCTTATAAACATATGAACTCCTATGTTAATTCAAGTGCAATAATCTGAAGAGACTTTGTAAGGAACGTAACATAGTCTGGGTTCATGGGTTAAGAAACGAAAGGATCATTAAGCTCAAAAATGTGTATAAGGGTCAAAGTTGATGATCATCTAGGCATTGTCGCTGGTCTTCTCTTTCGCCAAGGATGCATCATTGATCTTGACTCTTTAAGTACTACTCCATTGGGATACAACCTTTTGCAACTGATAGTCACCTATCATGACTCTTTCATTTTCGTTTTCATTAACATTACTTTTACTAGGCACATCACTTTTTCATGCCCCTAATCTCATTCATTTTTTTTTTCACTTCTTTTCATGGGCATTGGCCTTACTTTTACCAAGTACACTGCTTTTTCATGCCCCTTAGTTCTATTTTGATTTCAATCCCTATGCACAATGCATGCATCAAGCAACACTTTGAATGACACTCGAACTTCCAAGAGTCTTCATTTGCCTTTTGCCTTGCCCCAGTGTGGAGGATGATCACTAACTAGATTTAAAGAAATGAAATTGTAGGCTCAAGTGGGCTATGCAAATGGTATAAGTATGTAGGATAGAGAAAGAAATGCTTTTCGTCATCCTAAGGCACTTAAATTAACACATGAATTCAATACAATAGCACGACTTGAAGATTGATGCAAGTGAGAGCAAGAAAATTTCAATTCATTTTCCTCACCTCATGATGCCATTTTATCTCACAGTTGCCCCGATGTGGAGTGATTCTTAACATGGTAATTTGAAAAGAATATCAATAAGTGTATGGGCTCAAAAGGGTTAAGTAATGGATTACCTGTAATGTTTGGGATAGAGAAATTAATTGTCTCTCATCACTTCGGTTGTCGTACCTTTTGCGAGAAAACTCTTTACCTTGTGTATATGAACCTTCCTACACTCATCTCACAAGTGTATGAGTAGGGGACTGTGTATAGGATAAAGTTTGCCTTTCACCATTTCGACTCGTCTCATTTAATATGCTCAATCAATGCCACATCATTCATTAAATTAGTCTATCTTGATGTTCTTTAGTGGAATTGGTGGATAAAACATGTACGAGTCATCATGCAAATTCCTTTAAAAAAAAAAAAAAAAAAGAGCTCAACAGCTTTAGGCATGAAAAATTGTCAACTCCAGAACAAACAATTTTCCACACTGCAAAATGGTTTTAAGCATTCATTCAAGGATTCATCTACAATGGGATTGCCTCGGCAGTTGATGTTTTTGGATTGTCCCTATCCACTTTTGCCCCTGTGTAAGAGAACGTGCATGAATAGGATACTATGCAACATCAAGGTGAATTCAAATTGCACATTCATTTTATCTTAGTCATGTCACTACTAGAATCTGTAGTGCTCCCAATTCGACATCTATTGAGTAATAGTTGAGCCAATTGATCTATCATTGCAACCTAATGTGCCTTTTTAGATGCCTTCTCATTAGACCGAAAGTAATGCTCTGAAACGTGAAGTAAATGAATCAGAAAATTAAACAATGCTAACGTAATGCATGCTTTTGGAAATGGCTTCAAAAGTAATTTTTTTTGGATTTTTTTGGATGAGGAAGCATGAAAAAGCCAAGTCCTTAGAATTCTCCTTTGATGATATTTTCTTTTCATTGTTGGATATTGTCACCAAATTGGTTTGGTATACCTCATCATGCCCTCAAAATAAAAAAGTTGTAATTTCATTGAAATTCATCAATCAATTACATTTATTGAATGGAAAAATGCAACACTCAAGAATTAAAAGAAAAGGAAACCGAAAACATCTCTCAGAAAACAATAAAAATTCCCATGCGGGGGAATGTGCAAAAGCAGTAAAAGAGTTACTCTTGTGGGCCAAGGCCCATCTCTTCAGGGGATCCTTCACCAATGGCTCCAATGATAAGGTCGTCGAATAAGCTTGCAACTCCTTCCAGCTCATCATCAGGGTTTTTCGTCTTCAGGAGTGTCGGATCATACATGCCACCCCATCCATCTAGGAATATCTCACTAAGATCAATGTAGTAGCTGGGAGGGGCCGAATACTTCACTAGATAATCAAACTTGTCACTAGGTTATCCTAGAGTGTCTATCACTTCCGCTTCATCCTGCGTCATTCTTGAGGACTGGGAATGTCTCGTGAATGCTCGAGGGTAGTGGGTTTTGCGTCCCTCGCCCTTGGTCAGGTGGCAAGTTTCGCCTTTCCTGTCTTTGTCCTTCAAAACTTCCCCCACCTCTTCTATGGTGCCCTAATTCAGTAGAATGAGACCTCTGAGAGGCTTCGACAAGGTTTCGAATGCCTTGACCTCTTCTTTCAATGCCATATGACATCATCTTGAAACCCCAAAAGTGGAAATGAATGATAGGATGATTTTCCCTAAGGCATATAAGACAAGACGAAGGACGAAACATTGTCGTGGACCGACAAAAATTGCAACAAAGTAAGTGAATTGCAAAGTGGGAGTCCAGACAACTTACTTTCACCGAAAAGGGATGACAATCACATAGACACACGCATGAAGTGTGAGACTCGATTTCTATCTAGACAGCTTAATAAAGTGGAGCTAAGAGGATGATCTGACCGTTGCAGTCTCGCATTAACGTGTCAGGTCCCCCTAACTCCGGCTCAATTGAATTGAATGTCCAATAGTCACGCAATCTCGCGGATATGTACAAACACATTCGATACCATGAAAAGACTTTCGGGGAAGAGAATGTCAACCTCTACATAGCAACCTCGCTTTGGAGGAAGTATCCTTGTCAACATCATCCTAGAAATCCTATCGCAGCCCAGGTCCGGCCACAGGTTGTGTGTGCCATAATGTAGTGCTAAAAACAATAAAACATGCACAACAATTTAAATGCAAACAACACTTCTAATCATGGAAAAATAAATTATTAATCCCACACTCTAACCTACAAAACAAAAGTTAGCATAGACTACTCCCCGTATACCTCCCATCTGCAAGAACATTTAACACCTTAGAAATATTAGGGACGTACCTGGGATCCTCATTGCCAAACAAAAATATTTTTAAAAGAAAAAGAAAAATTGTCCTAAGTCCACTAAGTGTTTTAACACAAGTCCCCAGCGGAGTCGCCAAGTTGTCGCGACCTATTTTTCGGATGCACCACCTAAAACTAAGGTAATGGACTACTAAGTCTTTAAACTTAGCTCGGACTCTCCCAAACCCATACCAATTCGCGACTTAAAGTTCAAATGTTTAACATGCAAAAGATTTTTCACTATGAGTCACCATTAATCGGTTTATAGTAATTTAATTAGATACCTAAGTAAAATAATGGGAGAATTATTTTACTCCTACGAACCAGAGATTAAGGGTACGGGAACTTGGTTACACTAGATTTCTCTAATGCCCTTTTGGTACCATTTCTTTTTAATTTTCAAAAATGTTTTTTGTAGGCAGTTTGGATTTATTTTAACCTAAATCTATATCATGAAATGGAGTGATCACACAGATACTCAAATATTTAATAAATAAATTGCATCACACAAAGCAAACAATTTTTTTTTGGGTTTTCTTGAAAATTAGAATTCTTTTATAAAAATGCATTTTTTTTAACTAAATGACTTAATCTTATTAATATGCAATTTCTAATTAAATGGGCCTATTATGCAAAGTAGTTATTATGCACCTCATGACCTAACTTCAATAATGAACAAATTCTGATTAAATGATCCTATTATGTGAACTAATTTACATGCACCTAGTATTTTTGTATTTTTTTTATTGAAATTTAGAATTAATAAAAACCTTAATTAAACTATCTAAAAAGGGATAATTTTCTAATTTATTCTAGGGATTAATTTGACTTAAACCCTATCCTATCTTAGAAAACTATTGTTTGAAAAATAAGATAATTAAAATGTGCGAACATTATCTAAAAAATTAATTTAGGTCCAACCCTAACCTATTTCTAATAATGCAACCCTAAAAATGTAATCCTAAGAAAATTCTAATTTACTAAACCTACATGTCTGATTTACTAAACTTATATGCTTATGCAGAATTTTGATTTTTTTTAAAGATAAGTAATTATTAAATAAATATTAAATCTAAGCTACCAACAAAGTAAAAGATTAAAATAATCGAAAAAAATAACATGTTTTCTCACAGATCAAATTAACGATCATCTTAACCCTAATTATCACGACAAAGAGATCAAAATAATTAAAAATCTGATCTAAAGTCTTACAGATCAAATTAATAATTATAATGATTTAACAATTAAAATTCTACCAAAAAGCCCAAAAATTAAAAAAATTAAAAAAATAATCCGATGTCTCTCGGATCAAATCAATCATTATAATAATCCCAGACAAAATCCTTGTGGATAATGCCTACAAAATGCACAAATATTAACATTGACAAACCACATTCTAACTTAAACAATAGTAATGAAACTTAAAATAAGTAAAATAAAATAAAATAAAAATAAACCACATAAGGACTCAATGCTTCTCGCTGCTGGTGGAGCGGCTATGACATGGGCACTCGAGCTGTGACGCAGGCGCTCTGGCGGAGGGGCGGCAGGTGCCACGGACGGGCGGAGGCGCGGCTTGCTGAACGGAGAGGGTGCGGGATCGCGGCGATGCGGGGCCGGTGCAGGCGCAGGTGAGGAGTGGACTCACGGTGATGAGCGGCACGGAGGTAGCGTGGGCTGCTGGCGCGGCAACATCGGGCTTCGAGGTCAGGTACGGGGGCGACGCGGACAACAGGACTACGGAGACGAGCTGCTGAGGCGGAAGGGTTCAATCAGGTGAGTAGCAGTCGGCGGTGGTGCGGGCTGCTGAGGTGTAGCGACGGAGTCGAGTTCTGGCGCAGGGACAGCGGTGCGGCGTCGTAAGGAGACTCTGCAGGGACATCGAGTTGCTGGTGTCGGATGAACAGAGGCGCGCAGTGATGGGCGTTGCAGATCGCGGGTGAAGCGCGGCGACGCGGGGCCTGATGAAGCGGCGGCGATGCTCGTGGAGTCACGGACAGGTGTGCGGAGCACTGCAGGGCGTCGGCTGGGTGTTGGATCGCAGTCGTCGGGTGCTCGCTGTAGATGAGCAGGTGGAGGCGAGCTGAGACCCGGCAGAACTGGACATAGCGGCAAGACCTGTGCTGTAGGGCAAGCTTGTGGGCCACTCCGGCGTCCGGGGATGAGCTACGGTGGGGCGGGTGGTGGCTAGCACAGGTGTTCACGGACAAAGGCCGGCAGCAGGTGGCGCGGGGGGTACAGGAGCAATGGCGTCCAGCGGCTGTGGCTGGCGAAGCGGCAGCGATGGAGGCGCGATGGGTAGCAGCAACGCCGACAGTCCTTCAAGGAAGATGAACAGCAATTCCCTTTCTCTTTTCTTTCATCTGTTTTTTTTTCCTCTCTCTCACGTCACTTCCCACTTCTCCCCTTTCTGTCTCTTGTCTCTTGCGCACTTTTATTTTTCCTTTTCTTTGTACTTCTGTAGGTTATCAGAAGAGAAGAAAAAAGACTTTTCTTCGACGACAAAGGGGTTTCCTCTTCTTCTTTTTTTTTCTTCTCACTTTCACGAATTCTCTCGCGTTTGCTCTTCTCACGAATTTTTTCGCGAATTCTCCCCCTTTGTCATGAAAAAATAAGCTTCTCTTTTATAGTGATTCGAAACGGTCTATTTACATGGCATTTCCTGAGTTACCATTTATTGTCACATTAAATCAAATCTATATGATTTGACAATCAACTCAATTCTCTCCAATTTTTCACTTGATTTCAAGATTGTCGCTGCATTTTCATTTTTTTTCTTTTTATTTGTTCAAAATGCAATTTTATTTTTCCAAAATTAGGTGTCAACATAATGTTCATCCAATCGAAACGCACCAAGTCTAAATATGAATGCAAACTGCAAAAAGAAAATAAACCATAATTCTCCAATGCTAACCCTAGTCCTACCCTAAGGTTTCAAAATCCTTCCCAAGAGAAGTTCTCCCTCATCGTCATCCTCTTCCCTCCTTCAAAATGGAATAAGGGACTTCGAACCCCTTCCATTAAATTTAACATAAGAAAAGGCAGGAACTTTATTGTCAAATGGATCAGTATTCTTTTTAATCTAATATGTCTCTACAAGTGACTAGGTCGTTGTAAACTTGTAGTATAGTGGTGAGTATCCTCCTTGTCACCCAAGAGATCTTCGGCAACGGCGCTCCTATTTTTGGCCTTTTTTTTGTTTTTTGTTTTACTTTGTTCCATTGCCTTTTTTTGAACCTCCTAGACCTTGATATATGAGATAATTGGTATTTACATATCTTTTTGTTCTATTCTCATCTTAGCCACTATTCATATTATAATATGATATGGATTGTTTTCTATTGGTCATTAAAACCAAATCCCTTATTTATCCTGAAGGCGAATTAATATTAAGCTATTTTTTGATCTTTTTTTTTTTTTTGTCCAGAAAGGGCATGTTTTGTTTAAACATATGTAGTAGAATCAGGTCAACCTAATTTGTTACTCGAGCTTGACTCAGCTCATGGTGCAATTAGTTGAATATGCTTGTTAGCTACTTGAGTTAGACACCTTAAGCTTCAAGCTCAACTTATTTAAGTATCACACCCTGATTCACTAGAAGAAGGGTATGACATGGCCGTCCTTCCATCAAAGGACACAACCTCGATATAACCAAAATTCAACCTAAAATGAAACCTATATACAGCCACACACACACACACACACAACTTATCAACTGTATACAACTTATACCCAAAAGTCTCCACCACAAAATGTCCTCCTTGATAACAGACGCCGTTGAAAAACCTCAAAAACAAGTAAATGAGAGGAGTAGGTTACCACGACTCATTGAGTAAAATATTTCTTCTAATTTGATAGAGAAATCACAATGCACATTTAAAACACAACCATGACTCACTTTAACATAATTTATATTCATAACACAAATATCGAAAACACCAATAGTCCAATTCATTAGTCAATTTCATAAAATGTGTATCTATAGTCTATTCCATTGATTAATTTCATCAAACCACACATTGATGGTCCATTTAATCGGCTAAACTCAAACCATATGTCAATGTTTCACTCTGTTGACCAACTCATGCTCAAATGTCTATCCATAATCATGCATAACACCTGTAACAAAACGATCAAGATTCCCCCTTGGTTAGATCTCCACATATTATTAATTGGTGGCTTAGCTCATAAGGATATCCTAGACTAGTATAAGCATACCCACACACCTCTTAGGGTTTATAGAAACACTGAGCATCAACCATCAATCATAAATATCCAGTAATCCACCATCAGAATGAGAATTATCTCACAACTCAAGCATTTGATATGTAAATATCAAAGCATTTTCCAAAAACCACAAACATTCAAGATTTTTTCATAAAGGTTTCCACAAATCATTTCCAGGCAATCATTTAAACCAAAGTCAAATGATACTTCTCTCTTTCAAATAATAAAATGACACTAAGTTTTAAATAACAAAAGATGTTATTTATTAACCCATAGCATATATAATCCTTAATGTTTTTTAAAACATGAGTTTAAAATACAAAGAATATATAATGTCACTCACTTGGGAAAAGCCAAAAACCAACTACGGTACTTGTTTGAGTCCACGCACCGAATTCTTAACAACTAATCAAAAAATGATAACAAAAGATCGCTTAAAAAGATATTATAATGAATGACTCAATTATACTATACCTATTTGTCAATAAAACAACACCTACATGCTAATGAAAAGCTTGCCTCTACGGCAACCTATTGTTGTCCACTGGGCATGACCCATGGGCTAAACTTCGTCATGTCATAACTTTCTCCACAAAATTTCATTTTGAGCCATCTTGCAGTCCTTAGAAACCTCTCTTGATGCACTACCCAACTCAACCGCCCTAAAACCTCACCAAAGATGGCTAAAATTCAGGCTCAAATCCATTGTAAGGTACTGTTTCAAGAACGCACGTCAAACTTTAAAATTCCATTTTGAGCAAACCGTAAACTCAAATCAAGATCTATAAAATATTATAACTTCACAACATTCTAAATTAACATTTCTACAAAAATACGCATCTCAACGACTCAAAAATCGAACTTCACCATACAAATCTCCAAGAATTCCAAATTTCAAGCCATAATTGAAACAATTCGTTACAATAGACAATTAGAGGCTTCAATCACTTACCATCATTGCAAAACAAAGTTGAGTCAGCTTGATGAGTCGTCCAAATCGTGAGTGTGCCAAAATTTTCCCCTTTTCCCCTTTCTTCTTTCTCCTTTCTCTTCTTTCTCTCTTCTATCTTTTTTCTTTCTTTTCCCTGGGTGGGCTCTCAGTCTCCTCTCTCTCTCTCTCTCTCTCTCTCTCTCTCTCTCTCCCCCCCCCCCCTTAAAAGTAGCCGAAGCTCCACTGTTCTCTCTTTCTTTCTCTCGACTTTTCAACTTCTCTCATTTTTCTTCTTTTTGGACCCACCAACAGCAGATCTTACATTGAGTGCTCAAGTTACTTGAACTCGAAGGTTATTGAGCAGAGTTTGAACAAGGCTTCAAAAGCTTTGTGATAAATTCGATGTTCTTCATTGACCGGACACCTATGGTCATTATTCTTGCTGGAGAAATGTTTGCATATATTGGGATCATGCTGTCACGAAAGTTGTATGTTGTGCATGGCACTGATTAAGCGAAAAATAATTATCTACTCCAATAAAACATAAATCATAAGAAAAGATCAAGAAACAAACGTAAAGCATTGAGATAATGTTATGTGTGCTAAGATGGATTTACAAAATTGAAATGCCAAGTGAAGTCCCACACACCTCCAAGAACATCCAAATCCATTAATATATCTCATTCAGAGGATCATCGTCAAGCTCAATTACATAAGATTCTCCCTGTTCACTACACATGGAGGATCCACATACACGTTTACTTGCAACCAAACCAAAGACAAATCAGTCATTTGGAGGTCCATTTCGATTTAGTCGATTAACATTATTAAATCTCCCTGCAAACCACGATCTACAGATGTTATATTATTGGTTCGTCTTGCGAAGTTACGGAGACAATTTCGTGAAGAACTATTGTCCTGATACAACCGAACAGTACTTTTGTTGCAACAGTTCACAAGTTCACGATCCAGTTTAAGAGTTAGCTTGAGAGTTTATCACGAACATTAATTGCATTAGCAAAGTAGATAGGGTATAAATCCATAGCCTGCGCATCACTAGACCCAAGAGATAAGGTATTTTGTGCTACGGTTGTGCAACTTGATAGTTAAACATGAAGAACTTACCTTTGAGCTAAAACCCACAATGTTCAATTGTTTTTTCAAATATTTTGTTTGTTCACTTGTCTATTTATCTTATTGGTTTTGAGCAAATCCTAAATAATAACGAGTTGATAGTGCAATGACTACCTTGTTTACATGGTGCCAAGAAGAAACACATTGATCATGCTAAAGAGTATGAGTTACAAAAAGTATTTGACAAAGCTAATCAGTACTATAAAATAGAGGTTGACATCACACCGAAGATGGCATATGAGCTAATCAAAGTATGAAAAATATTCCTAGTAATAGTGAAGTTAGAGTAAGTTAAAGTATAATTTTCTAATGAATTTATTGCATCTTGATTTTTATGGTTGCATGTGGAAGGTCTTAAAGGAGAAGATTTCTTATGTTATTGCCCCTTACAAAGAATTTCTCCCCAAATTTCCCGCATTTATTGTTTGTCACATTTCCCCAAATTGTTCAATTCTTATTCCTCCAAATGAATCGCATTTCCCCTAGCTTTTTGCATTTATTGTTCGTAATAACCCAATTTCCCCAAATTTTCCGCATTTATTATTCATTGCATTTCCCCAAATTCCTTGATTCTTGTTCCTCCAAAGAAATTTGGGCGAATCCAGTATTAGACCAACAAATATGGGCAAATCTTGCGCATGGACCAAAGAAATTTGATCGAATCCAGCGCTGAACCAGCAAATTTCAAGCTAGGAATCTTCATGAATTGAGGAATTGATCAATAATACATTAAAGCACAAAAACAACTTACAAAATCTAGCCATGGTTGCTTTAGTGCTTTGGGGATATCTGGAAAACAATAAACATAGGCATCTTCAACCAAAAGCCACCAAACCCCAATGTTGTTGCGGAAATAACTCCCATAACTTTAAACAGCTTTAAAAAATGGATTTTTTTTTTACAAACAAAGCTAAAGTCGAAAAGGGTAAAACATCAAACTATTGGAATTACAACCCCCATCCTGCCTAAAATTCTAGGAATTCGTTAATAATTCGAATAAATTTGTAGCCTAGGCCCAATACATTTTAAATTAAAATAGTTCGATAGGGTCCACTATTGTTTGCCCTACTTAAGTAGTAAAATGCTTCTATAAGTAAATACATGAACTAAATGCTATTAAAGGGTAAGTGGTCAAATATTCAAGGCCAGTTTGTACTTACGTTTGTACCGAATATTCAAGGCCAGTTGCACTTTCATAAGCGTTCTTGTACTTTCCATATATGTTTTTTTCTAAAACTTCAATATATACTTATGCATTATAAATTCGGGGAAATCTACATATTTGTCAGATGAGTGGTCCTGGGGTTGCAAAAAGTCAACTTCTGAACCATATGATAATTGTTGCACTAGGAGGGGCATACACCGCAAGCAAAGGAAGTAGTGGAGTGGGTCTCAGCGTTTCAGTCTAGAGGGATCCGGCGACAAATGAGACTGTTTTGGAAGAAGGACCCTCTCTCGTGCAAAATGACGCATGATTAGACGGCACCCATATTGTTCATAGATGAATTTGGTAAATGGAGATGTCGCATACGATCTTACATAGGACTTTATTAATAGTTTTGTGCTGAAGCAGCCTAGTAGAAGGATCTCGCTCAAATTTTGAATGAATAATTATAACAATCGAAATATTTTAAATTTGATGATAAATAAATAAATAAATAAAACTCATACAAATACTGGCAGACATAGATTTATGTGCCATAAAGGAGTTTGACGAGATAGACGAGTTAGATCATGCAACAATACATGTATTAATTAATTAAAAAAACTATAATTATAATTTTTATTTTTATTTAAAAAAATTGCGGGGCCGGGCCGATCCAGCCCCTTCTTGCCTTTCTTTATTGGGTTAATACTTTAAAAAACCCCAAACTGGTACACTTGTGACAAATTTACTCCAAACTATTTTTTTGACCATGAAAAACCCCAAAGTGGTAAACTTGTGATAAATTTATCCCGACTAACTATAAAAAAAAAAAAAAACCCTAAATTGATACATTTATGACAAATTTACCCCAAACTAATTTATTCGACTGCAAAAAACCCTAAACTGATAAATTTGTGATAAATATACCCTATGCTAAATTGGATTAATACCACAAAAAAATCATAAAAATTGTAAATTGTGACAAACGGAACGTAAAATCTTAAATTGGTATGTTGATTAACTGTCACGTGTTATTTAACTTAATAATTTGAGAATAAAATTTAACGAAAACTAACATAGGGTAAATTTGTCACAAGTATACCAGTTTGGAGTAAATTTGTCAAAAGTATATCAGTTTGGGATTTTTGGTGGTCAAAAAATTAGTTTTTGATAAATTTATTATAAGTATACTAGTTTAGGATTTTTTAGGGTATTACCCTTCTTTATTTCCCTTCCTTTCTTTTCGCATGGGCGCGGCCCGGCCCTTTTCCTTTCTCTTCCCCTTCCTCCCTCTCCTCCCCGATCGCTGCAAGAGCAGCGACGCTTGTTCGAGACAGAGGGGCAGGATGCAGAGCAGAGCAGAGCGTCCAGCGGGGTTCGATGCTCGGCATCCGGCCGACCGCTGCCGGCTGGCGGTGGCGGAGGCCATTGAAACGAGGCCCAGAGAGTGAGAGAGGGACGGAGAGTGAAATCAGAGAGCGAGCCAGCCAGCCAGCCAGCCAGCCAGCCAGCCTCCCTCCCCGGCATCTCGACCGCGCCTGAGTCCCCACCGACGAACCCTTGCCGACGCCCTCGAGCCCGCTTCACCCTTTACCCCCCTCGCTCGTCACGCGGGAGACCCTGGTTCAATCCCCCGCAGCGGGGAGCTTCTCTGTTTGCCTTTTCTCTTGGATTTTTCCGTCTTGCTTGTCGTTCTTGCTGCAATGATTGGGTTCTCGGTTGGATGATTAAGCCACCGTCGTTTCTCTGAGCTGAGATGTCTTGAACATGGTTTTATCTAGTATGCTTAGTCTCTCTTCTCTCCTCTCGCTCGCGCGGCAACCCAGCGCCGACCTCTCTCGGTACTTGCTCTCTAGCGTGTCTGATTACTTCATTTTCTTTTTCCGTTCTAGTATTGATGGCTATAGCTATAGATAGTTGAGAGCTGGTGTGGATCTTGTTCAATGTGACGCTCGGAGGAAGAAGTTATAGATCTTTCAAGTGTTACTAACGCATCGCACTCCAGCAGTGTCGCGTGAGTGATGCCGCTAAGCCTAGAATGACATGGTATTTTGTTACCGAACTCTATGGTGCCAGCGGAATGATTTCCATTTTAAACCAGGAAATTGTAGGAAATTCTGAATGAATATCGCGGATGCATCTGACTTTATTCAGTTGCCGCAATCTCAGAGTTCATGAAATGCATGGTTTAGCAGATGACGAGAGGAACAATCAGTCCATCATTTCTGACATCTTTTTGTAGTTGCACTGAAGAATCTGAACAATTACACTAGCGTTTCTTCATTGAGAGACGACACTCAAGTGCCTTTCAGGCTATGCACAGACTCTCAGATCACTTCATTCTCCTTCATCAATATACACTGGTAAATAACATGACCAAAGATAGTAAAATAAGGATAACGTATTTTGTGCAGCGGCTATGTGGCTTCATAGTTGAACATGAAGAACTAACCGGAAACAGCCGTACAATTTATCCAGCCATTGTAGAATATGCTAGTTTTGCTACATAGATGGTTTTCCTCAATGAATTAACTGCCAAGATATGCATCTCAGCAACCCCAATATTTCGGCATCCTCAGATTACTTGACACTTCATGAGCAGAATGTGGTATGGTTTCCCTCCATATATCCTTAATGGCGAATGACAGAATTTTGTTAATTTGTCATATATGGAAGGAATTGGAAAACCACATTAATTTAACGCTTCACCGCTGAGATTCTCAATGGTTGCCATGAATTCTTCCAACTTTTTTCTGAATCACCAACATTACAGGCTTCACCGCTTCTTCCCGTTCTTCTCCAAGAGTGAAGTTAGCATTAGTTTTCAGCTGATTCAAAAGCGACCAAATCCTCTTCAATTCCACAATCGAGATCAAGGTTCTCATATTCATCATGTCTATCAACTCCTTTTTCTTTTCAAGTTTCGCATGGCAATTTTTCCACCAAGTATCACACGACTTGCCAACTGTCCCTATTGGAGCTGCCAGACCAGCAGCTAGAGCAGTCACAAAAGGCGGCGCATTGATCGCGACCGCAACGACTGAGAAGATCAAAGTGGCCACAAAGGCTGTCAGAAATATGGCCTTGGTCACCCTTTTCCAAACTTTCGTAGATTTGAGTTTTTTGTCAAGCTTCTTCGCAAAAGCCTGCAACTTCTTGCACAACTTTTTCTGCTGGTTATACACCAAGTTAAAAGGCTTGGACAACTCGTTCATGAATAGGTCGCTTGCGTTTTTGAATTTCTGGAGCTCCTGCCTTGTCTTGACATACTTCTCCCCTCCCACATTCTCTCCTCCCTCTTCCTCAAAGTGCCTAAGTGCATGCTCAATACTCAAATAGTTTTCATGGGCCCCACTCACACATTGCTTGAGGGAAGTGTAGAATTCTAATATCTGTTTGCCTTGCTCAAACTAACAACCCACTAAATTTGACAGCTCTTTGTCATTCCTTATGTCTTTGTCCAATGTAAGAATGATCTTAGCAGATATAAGGTGCATCTCTCGAAGGTCAGTAATCACCTCTGTTAGATTGTTGATTGTCAGGGATTGAGCCTTAGCACCAGCTGCTAGTGTCCCAATTACTCTATCAGCTTGGTCATGTAAGGTCTTCTCAAAATCTTGCAAGCTCGTGTCAACTCCATCGGCAGCTTCATAAGAGGTCAGGTCAGACCGGTATCTAAGATAGCTGTCTTCCATTGATGAAGAGTCTCCTAGCTTGTTTTTACTAAATTTCCCACCCATTCTTTGGGTCCAAAAAAGTGAAAAATGGGGATTGCCAAAAAAACTCCTAAGCCAAACCCTTCTTCAAGTTTTGCTAAGCAAGCACAGTGCTTGAATTATATATATGAAAGTTGGGTACAGTGGAAAACTGCCCAAAATATCTGAGCTCAGATTCACCAGAAAAAAAGGCAGGACTCACACTCATCACAGATCAGCTAAACCCCCTTCTCTTTTTTTCTCTTCTTTCTGTGATCTTACCTCAGTTTCAGCTGATACCACAAAGAACAGATGATCTTGTTTCCACTGCAACTCCTTCAAAAGGACCAAACCAAAGTTCAATCACGGTGCAGACACCAAGAGTCAACTGCAGACAAACAAGCAAAGGAGGGCTTAGAACTAGGGGTAAGCATGGTCCGGGTTGGTGGCACCGAGGACTGGACCAAACCCATTGGTTCAGTCCGGTTCCAGGGTCAACCCGGGACCAATCGATAATTTTTATCAAGGCCTAAACATAGCAAGAGGACTGAAGTAATCAACAAATTCATGAATCGAGGTCAAAGAGCAAAAGTACACAAAGCCAGGAAGGAGGAAGTGGACACTTTGTTCTGAAATTTAATTATTAGTCAGATTAAACTATAGCTATGCAGCATTCATAGTTACTCAGTAATGACAAGTTCACAAAGTTTAGAGAGTTTGCCCGTGTGTATCTATGATCAAGTGCTTTTTACCTTGCCACACGACTCCCAAGTCAAGGGAATTTGGCCTGATTCCTGTGCCAAATTAAGTCAATTCTCTGGGAAGGTCATAAGCATTACAGTGATGGAGCTCGCAGCCAATAAAGAAGCCGGTTTCTCAGAAAATCCACAGGACAATTTGAAGGAACAGCAAAAAAATCTGCAAGAAGTTCTTCATATGTCATTACGACCGCTAATGTGCTTGCTTTTTTGTACATTACACATGATGACTATCCAGAAGAATTTTTACTTCGTGTTATAAAAAAGCTTCTTCTCTCTCATTAGCCCAGGAACTCCTTCCCGGACAACTCAGAGAAGCATAATGATTATAATGTGCCATATCACTTCTTTTCCTTTGTTCAGGAAATACTATCAGAATGTTCCATAGCTGTACTATGCTTTTTCAAGCAGCTCAAGGGTATGTAAAAATATTCTGTGGTCTCCTTCTGTTCTTGCGTTTTTCAGTCCGCATTTTTAAATCAAAAGAGGACATATTCGATGTGATAGCAACTGAAATCGGGGGATATCACCGAAATTCCCTTTCTTTGCCCAGCAAAAATTTTGGCATTTTTGACCTAGTTTCAGCTCATAAACTGCAAGCTCATGTCTTCATGGAGCTGGCAGTTCTAACGTGCCACGACCCTCCTTCCCAGATTGAAAAAACGTGACATCAAGACAGTTCGACTGCTACACTTCAGTTAAAATCGCGACGGACGATGAGCACGATTCGTTTCTCCTCGCACCCAGATTCCAATCAAAGCTAAAACCCATCTCCAAAATGGGAAAGAAAAAGCCCAGAAAAAACACATCGGATGCAATCGCCGCCGTCGATCGAGCGTCCAGAAGGGGACGTCGCGGGGACTAAATAAAAATCCAAAACAAATCAAGAGGACACACGAGGTTGAAGCAGAACTCAACTCACCAGCCACAAAATAAAAACACATCGGATTGCACGGGTGCCGTTCGATCCGTGCTGGCGCTACAGGGACCATGCTTTCTCCTCCCCTCTCATGTCCGGTGGTCGCGAGTTGCTGGTTTTCTTCTTGGACAGCAAGCTGGAAAATGCAGCCAAAGCGGCAGCACTGCTGAAGGGTCTGCGAGTAGAAAGGTCACCAACTGTGGTTTAGGGCTAATAGGAAGCGGCTCACTTTCTCTCTTTCCTTAATCTCTTTGTACTGCTTGATTGTTGACTCTAGGCCTTCAAGCTGCTCCTCCACAACTTCGAGTTCGTTCCAAAGAACTGATAGGCAAGTGAAGCAAGCGGTAATCGAGAGGTTCCCTTGCTTCAATTCCGCAAGGTCAAGCTTCCCATACATTTCCTCAATAGTTTCCCACATCGCTTTTGCATCCTCCGTCGGAGGAAGTCCGGCGGCGACCTCGACTGTCATGCAATTCCAAATCCACGTCCATACCAAATGGTTGCATCTCCGCCAATGACATTGCATGCCGTCATCGGCCAGAAATCCCTCGCCCAAGTCGAAGCTGAAGCGTAATCAACCTCAATTTCGGTCCGTTGGCCGGTGAAGTATAAAGCAGATCGCTAGGTTCTGAACGGCTGGGTTCTGCATGCTGGATGTAGCGTTGAATTCCTTTTCGACGTGCTGATTCTGTTTCGTAGGTAATGATTTGCAGTAACGAACCAGAAAACGATCAAACGCAATTCAAAAAAAAAAAATTGCAGAAGGTGGATCAAGAGCAAGGCTCTGATACCATGACAAGAGATGTAAAAGGGATGAAGGGGAATTTGTATTATGTATTTCTCATTACTTCAATGTACAAGTATGTGGCTGTATTTGTAATACAATAAATGAATTAAATAGAATTTACAAAATATTATCTTTTTTTTTAGAGTGAATCATGTCTACTGTTTGCTAAATCAATCACAAGATTGGAATCTAGATTGAGAATCAATCTTCAGGCTAAATCAGATCCTTTCTCCAACATTATCCTGCCATTGTAGAATATGCTCGTTTTGCTACATAGATGGTTTCCCACATTGAATTAACTGCCAAGATATGCATCTCAGCAACTCCAATATTTCGGCATCCTCAGATTACTTGACACTTTATGAGCAGAATGTGGTACGAGACTCTGAAGTTTATGGCCTCCCTCCATATATTATTACTGGCGGATGACAGAATTTTGTTTAATATGTCATATTTAGAAGGAATTGGAAAACCACAATAACGCTTGAATCATTTTTTTCTCTTTCAGTGAATCAAGCAAACAAATCAGCAATCGCATTTCTGAGATTAACAGGACAAAGCCAAACAGGTAAAAGTTCTGCCGGAGACAGGCATCTGCATTTTAAAGGACACCAATGTAGAACTGCTTCATAATCTCTATAATCCCTATATTTACATGAATTGGTTGAAGCCACATTGGCCAGATCAACTTCAGCCAAAAGAAGAAAAGCGAGATAATCTTTGCAGCATAAAGTTCATCTAAGACAGTGAACTGCATTGACCGTCAACTTTCTAAGCATAAGAAAAGAACTAACGACTGGATTGTCCCATTATCCTCTTCGATATCACTCTCCTCGCTGTCTGTATCTCGCGGCTACTCTTAGTAGCTCGTATACTGAGATCTTTAATGGTTTCCACCATTTTCTTGATCTCCAATATTCCAAGCTCCACCGCTTCTTCCTGTTCTTCTCCAAGAGCGACGTCGGCATATTGCAAGATCGACGCAATCTCAGTTTCCACCTTACTCACAAGAGACCGAATCGTCTTCAAGTCCTCGATCGAGATCCTAGTTCCCACATTCATTAGGTCTATCAAATTCTTTTTCCCTTTTCGTTCCCTTTGGTGGGTTTTCCACCAAGAATCGCACCACTTGCCAACTGTTACTATTGGACCCGACAGAGCAGCAGCTAGAGTAACCACAACGTGTAGCCAAGCTTTATCAACCTTAACGACTGACAGGATGAAAGTGGACACGAAGACGATCACAAATATGGCAATGGTCACCCATCTCCAAGTTTGTGCAGATTTAACTTTCTTGTCAAGCTTTTTCTTGCATGCCTCCAACTTCTGCAACATCTCTTCCTGCTGCTTACACATGGAGCGGAAGAGCTTCGAGAACTCTTCCGTGAATGGGTCACCTGCTTCTCTGAATCTCTGGAGCTGCTGCAATGTCCTGACATACCTATTCCCTGCCACATTCTCTGCTCTCTCTTCCTCAAAGTGCACAAGTGCAAGGTGAACACTCGACTGGCTATCACAGGCCCGGCTCAGGCAATTCTTCAGGGAAGTGTAGAAATCTAATATCTGTAGGCAATGATTGAAGTAATAATCCACTAAATGGATCAGCTCTCTGTCATTCCATATGTATTTAAGAATGATCTTAGCTGCTTCATGGTCCATCTCAAGATGGGCAGTGGCCATCTCTCCGCAAGAGTTGAATGTTAGGAACCGAGCTTCAGCACCAAGTGCTAGTGTCCTAATTACTCTATCAGCTCGGTCACGTAAAATCTTGTCCAAATCTTGCAAGCTCGGTTCAACTCTACAGGCAGCATCATAAGAGGTCAGGTCAGACCGTTATCTAGGATTGCTGTCTTCCATTGATGAAGAGTCTACTTCCTTATTCTCACTAAATTTCCCACCCACTATTTGGATCCAAAAATGTGAGAAATAGGGATTGCCATAAAAACTCCAAAACCAAACCCTTTGTCAAATTTTGCTAATCAAGCACAGTGCTTGAATTATAACTGTAAATGGATTTGCCAGAAAAAATATAGCAGGACTCACAGACTACTCACAGATCAGCTAAACCCCCTCCTCTCTTTTGCTCTTCTTTTTGTGAGCTTACCTCAGTTTCAGCTGGTACCACATAGGAAAGACGATCTTGTTTTCACTTCAACTCCTCCAGAAGGACCAAACCAAGCTCAATCACCGTGCGGACACCAAGAGTGAACTGCCGAAACTGGGATCTACTCCAAGACAAACAAGAAAAAAGGGGAATTGGAATTATGAAAGGAACCGAGAAGTTTGGGGTGCTGCAAAAGGCTGATCTCGAGGCAGCCTGATCGGAGGATTGAAGGCTGCGTAGGGAAGTTAGGAAGAAGGAAAAGTCCAGGAGATGAGGGGCTGAGCAATGCGGTCGGCATTGAACTCAGGATCAGTCTTCCAAGTGAGGAGGTAGACTCATTCTCCCATTTTTGTTTATCCTCTGTCCTTAGACCTTAAGTCTTTGTTTTCCGTAGTTTCACCAATATTCTGAGGTGCTTTTCGGATACCAGATCTTCTTTTTTCCTTCCTTTCTCGAAGTTGGATTTTATAAAAGATGAAGTGATACATTGCATCTTTATTACATATTCAAATGCGATTTTTTTTCGTCGTCATCATTTAGGGGCTGCTGATGATTATGTTATAATTAAAATGGAGGTGGTTACCATTTTTAATGGCCTAAAAAAAATGATTACGTGACAATTTTTAATGTATTGTAATAATAGCAGTGTATCATAAACCATAAAAAAATCAAATTGTAAATAATTATAAATTATTGTGAGACGTCTTCAAGAATTTGTGGCTTATAATAGATATTTTCATAATACCCCTAAAATTGTTATGTTAATAAATCCGGAGGAAAATTGGCAATGGGAATAAGTGATGGTAGCTTGGCCATACTAAAGGTACATTTGCTTCGATTGTATCAAAGAAAGTTAACATATTAATAAATATTTTTGAAAAAAGTTAAACTCTCATGAAAGGATTTCATTTTGTATTTTTTATTTTGCCATATCTTACGGACAATATATGAAAGTCATTCATCGTTTGTCACATTAAAAATATGAAACACACATTTGAAAAAAAAGAAAATTCTCAACAACGATCCCAAGGGCCTAGGCTTGAGCTCTGGGGTCTCAAATGGGGCCTTGAGGGACTCGAGCCCACCTACCGAGGTCCAAGCCCAACTATTAGGAACGTTGGTACATGTGCTTGAGTCCCTATCCTGGGTTAGGGGGACTTTGCCCTAGTCATTGAGGACCTAGGCTAATCCTCGTAAGAGTGAGAGGCGAGTGTACTCAAGCATGAGGACCACCAAGGGATCCCGGCCTAGACCGGGCTAGTGGGATCTGAAGGCCCTGGGCAAGGGCCTATGCAGCTGGCAAAGGTCACTAGTGACCCTCGTTGGCACAATGAAAAAAAAAAAAAAGAGGAAAAAGAAAAGAAATTTAAGAATAAAAATATCATTTTTTTTTAATTATAAAATTATCTACATCAGTACTGGTCATGCAATATTAAACAATATACGTCTATATCAGCGATTTGCGCCAAGATTGGTTGAAATGACTCAATTAACAAATTGTCAAAAGGTTTTGGATTAAATTAGTTGAACCAAAAGGTTTATAATTGGATTATCATAAATGCAATAGATTTATGACTTTTTCGATAATTTCTCTGTGAACTCAATAGAAGAAGTGAATGTATATTTGAACAATCTCGAGGAGAAAATTAGATAGTATGTTTTATTACTTTGTATAAATCGACATAAAAAATGAAAAAAAAAATGATAGTGTAAACTATATGTAAGTTTCTTGTCATTCAGATCTATAGAATCATTTAATTTTGTCTGATGCTCGACTTGCCCATATAACAATTAATGTTAGGGACGTAATCCCACATTATTTGGATGTGTACCATTATCTTATAAACATCATTTTGCGGAAGGTGAAGCCGTCTGCACCTCCTCTTTGAATGTGACTCCAGCATCTATATAGAAATCACATTTGTCCCCGAAGCATGTGATCGTAGTCTCACCGATGCTCTCTGTTTCGCTCCTAGTTTGCCACATTATAAGAAAAAACGATATAATGTTCATCCAATCGAACCGCACCAAGTCTAAATATGAATGCAAACTGCAAAAAGAAAATAAACCATAATTGCCCCAATGCTAACCCTAGTCCTACCCCAAGGATTCAAAATCCTTCCCAAGAGAAGTTCTCCCTCGTCGTCATCCTCTTCCCTCCTTCAAAATGGAATAAGGGACTTCAAACCCCTTCCATTAAATTTAACATAAGAAAAGGCAGGAACTTTGTTGTCAAATGGATCAGTATTCTTTTTAATCTAATGTCTCTACAAGTGACTAGGTCATTGTAAACTTGTAGTATAGTGGTGAGTATCCTCCATGTCACCCGAGAGATCTTCGGCAACGGCGCTCCTATTTTTGGCCTTCTTTTGTTTTTTGTTTTTTTTTTACTTTGTTCCATTGCCTTTTTTTGGACCTCTCAGACCTTGATATATGAGATAATTGATATTTGCATATATTTTTGTTCTATTCTCATCTCAGCCACTATTCATATTCTAATCTGATATGGATTGTTTTCTATTGGTCATTTAAACCAAATCCCTTTTTTTATCCTGAAGGCACATTAATATTAAGCTATTTTTCAATCTTTTTTTTTTTTTCAAGAAAGGGGCATGTTTTGCTTAAACATATGTAGTAGAATCAGGTCGACCTAATTTGTTACTCGAGCTTGACTCAGCTCATGGTGCAATTAGTTGAATATGCTTGTTAGCTACTTGAGTTAGACACCTTAAGCTTCAAGCTCAACTTACTTAAGTATCACACCCTGATTCACAAGAAAAAGGGTATGACATGGCCGTCCTTCAATCAAAGGACGCAACCTCGATATAACCAAAATTCAACCTAAAATGAAACCTATATACAGCCATACACACACACACACACACACACACACACATCCTATCAACTGTATACAACTTATACCAAAAAGTCTCCACCACAAAATGTCCTCCTTGATAACTGACGCTGTTGAAAAACCTCAAAAACAAGTAAATGAGAGGAGTAGGTTACCACAACTCATTGAGTAAAATATTTCTTCTAATTTGATCGAGAAATCACGATGCACATTTAAAACACAACCATGACTCACTTTAACATAATATATATTCATAACACAAATATCAAAAACACCAATAGTCCAATTCATTAGTCAATTTCATAAAATGTGTATCTATAGTCTATTCCATTGATTAATTTCATCAAACCAAACGTTGATGGTCCATTCAATCGGCTAAACTCAAACCACATGTCAATGTTTCACTCCGTTAACCAACTCATGCTCAAATGTCTATCCATAATCATGCATAACGCCTGTAACAAAGCGATCAAGATTCCCCCTTGGTTAGATCTCCACATATTATTAATTGGTGGCTTAGCTCACAAGGATATCCTAGACTAGTATAAGCATACCCACACACCTCTTAGGGTTTATAGAAACACTGAGCATCAACCATCAATCATAAATATCCAGTAATCCACCATTAGAATGAGAATTAATCAGAATGAGAATTATCTCACAACTCAAGCATTTGATATATAAATATCAAAGCATTTTTCAAAAACCACAAACATTTCAAGATTTTTTCATAAAGGTTTCCACAAATCATTTCCAGGCAATCATTTAAACCAAAGTCAAATGATACTTCTCTCTTTCAAATAATAAAATGGCACTAAGTTTTAAATAACAAAATTATTTATTAACTCATAGCATATATAATCCTTAATGTTTTTTAAAAAAAAAAGATTAAAATACAAAGAATATAAAATGTCACTTACTTGGGAAAAGCCAAAAACCAACTACGGTACTTGTTTGAGTCCACGCACCCGAATTCTTAACAACTAATCAAAAAATGATATCAAAAGATCACTTAAAAAGATATTGTAATGAATGACTCGATTATACTATATCTATTTTTCAATAAAACAACAACTACATGCTAATGAAAAGCTTGCCTCTAACGGCAACCTATTGTTGTTCACTGGGCATGACCCGTGGGCTAAATTTCGTCACGTCATAACTTCCTCCACAAAATTCCGTTTTGAGCCATCTTGCAGTCTTTAGAAAGCTCTCTTGATGCACTACCCAACTCAACCGCCCTAAAACCTCACCAAAGATGGCTAAAATTCAGGCTTCAATCTATTGTAAGGTACTGTTTCAAGAACGCATGTCAAACTTTAAAATTCCACTTTGAGCAAACCGTAAACTCAAATCAAGATCTGTAAAATATTATAACTTCACAATATCCTAAATTAACATTTCTACAAAAATACACAACTCAACAACTCAAAAATCGAACTTCACCATAAAATCTCCGAGAATTCCAAATTTCAAGCCATAATTGAAACAATTCGTTCCAATAGACGATTAGAGGCTTCAATCACTTACCATCATTGTAAAACAAAGTTGAGTCAGCTTGATGAGTCGTCAAAATCGTGAGAGCGCCAAAATTTTCCCCTTTCCCCCTTTCTTCTTTCTTCTTTCTCTTCTTTCTCTCTTCTGTCTTTTTTCTTTCTTTTCCCTGAGTGGGCTCTCAGTCTCCTCTCAGTCTCCTCTCTCTCTCTCTCCCCCCCCCCCCCTTAAAAGTAGCCAAAGCTCCACTGTTCTCTCTTTCTTTCTCTCAACTTTTCAACTTCTTTCACTTTTCTTCTTTTTGGGCCCACCAACGGCAAATCTTACATTGAGTGCTCAAGTTACTTGAACTCGAAGGTTATTGAGTAGAGTTTGAACAAGGCTTCAAAAGCTTTGTGATAAATTCGATGTTCTTCATTGACCGGACACCTATGGTCATTATTCTTGCTGGAGAAATGTTTGCATATATAGGGATCATGCTGTCACGAAAGTTGTATGTTGTGCACGGCACTGATTAAGCAAAAAATAATTATCTACTCCAATAAAACATAAATCATAAGAAAAGATCAAGAAATAAACCTAAAGCATTGAGATAATGTTATGTGTGCTAAGATGGATTTACAAAATTGAAATGCCAAGTGAAGTCCCACACACCCCCAAGAAAATCCAAACCCATTAATAGATCTCATTTAGAGGATCATCGTCAAGCTCAATTACATAAGATTCTCCCTGTTCACTACACATGGAGGATCCACATACACGTTTACTTGCAACTGAACCAAAGACAAATCAGTCATTTGGAGGCCCATTTCAATTTAGTCAATTAACATTATTAAATCTCCTTGCAAATCACGATCTACAAATATTATATTATTGGTTCGTCTTGCTAAGTTACGGAGACAATTTCGTGAAGAACTATTGTCCTGATACAATCGAATAGTACTTTTGTTGCAACAGTTCACAAGTTCACGATCCAATTTAAGAGTAGCTTGAGAGTTTATCACGAACATTAATTGCATTAGCAAAGTAGATAGGGTTAAATCCATAGCCTGCGCGTCACTTGACCCAAGAGATAAGGTATTTTGTGCTACGGTTGTGCAACTTGATAGTTAAACATGAAGAACTTACCTTTGAGCTAAAACCCACAATGTTCAATTGTTTTTTCAAATATTTTGTTTGTTCACTTGTCTATTTATCTTATTGGTTTTGAGCAAATCCTAAATAATAAAGAGTTGATAGTGCAATGACTACCTTGCTTACATGGAGCAAAGAAGAAACACATTGATCATGCTAAAGAGTAAGAGTTACAAAGAGTATTTGACAAAGCTAATCAGTACTATGAAATAGAGGTTGACATCACGCCTAAGATGGCATATGAGCTAAACAAAGTATGAAAAATATTCCTAGTCATACACTATGTAGTTAAAGTAAGTTAAATTATAATTTTCTAATGAATTTATCGCATTTTGATTTTTATTTTTGCATGTGGAAGGTCTTAAAGGAGAAGAAGATTTCTTATGTTATCGCCCCCTTACAAGGAATTTCTCCCCAAATTTCCCGCATTTCTTGTTTGTCACATTTCCCCAAATTGTTCAATTCTTGTTCCTCCAAGTGAATCGCATTTCCCCTAGCTTTTTGCATTTATTGTTCATAATAACCCAATTTCCCCAAATTCCTTGATTCTTGTTCCTCCAAAGAAATTTGGGCAAATCCAGTATTAGACCAGCAAATATGGGCAAATCTAGCGCATGGACCAAAGAAATTAATCCAGTGCTGAACCAGCAAATTTCAAGCTAGGAATTTTCGTGAATTGAGGAATGGATCAATAATACATTAAAGCACAAAAACAACTTACCAAATCTAGCCATGGTTGCTTTAGTACTTTGGGGATATCTGGAAACAATAAACATAGGCATCTTCAAGCAAAAGCCACCAAACCCCAACGTCGTTGCGGAAATAGCTCCCATAACTTTGAATAGCTTTAAAAAATGGAATTTTTTGACAAACATCAAACTATTGGAATTACAACCCACCAGGAATTCGTTAATAACTCGAATAAATTCGTAGCCTAGGCCCAGTACATTTTAAATTAAAATAGTTCGATAGGGTCCACTATTGTTTGCCCTACTTAAGTAGTAAAATGATTCTATAAGTAAATACAAGAACTAAATGCTATTAAAGGGTAAGTGGTCAAATATTCAAGGGTAGTTTGTACTTACGTTTGTACCGAATATTCAAGGCCTGTTGTACTTTCATAAGCGTTCTTGTACTTTCCATATATGTTTTTTTTCTAAAGCTTCAATATATACTTATGCATTATAAATTCGGGGAAATCTACATATTTCTCAGATGGGTGGTCCTGGGGTTGCAAAAAGTCAACTTCTGAACCATATGATAATTGTTGCACCAGGAGGGGCATACACCGCAAGCAAAGGAAGTAGTGGAGTAGGTCTCAGCGTTTCAGTCTAGAGGGATCCGCTGACAAATGAGACTGTTTTAGAAGAAGGACCCTCTCTCATGCAAAATGACGCATGATTAGACGGCACCCATATCGTTCATAGATGAATTTGGTAAATGGAGATGTCGCATACGATCTTACATAGGACTTTATTAATAGTTTTGTGCTGAAGCAGCCTAGTAGAAGGATCTCGCTCAAATTTTGCATGAATAATTATAACAATCGGAATATTTTAAATTTGATGATAAATAAATAAATAAAACTCATACAAATACTGGCAGACATAGATTTATGTGCCATAAAGGAGTTTGACGAGATAGACAAGTTAAATCGTGCAACAATACATGTATTAATTAATAATAAAAATCATTATTATTATTGTTATTGTTATTATTATCATTATTATTAGAAAAATTGCGGGCCGGGCCGATCCGGCCCCTTCTTGCCTTTCTTTATTCCCCTTCTTTCTTTTCGCTTGGGCCCGGCCCTGCCCGTTTCCTTTCACTCCCCCCTTCCTCCCTCTCCTCCACGCTCGCTGCAAGAGCAGCGACTCTTGTCCGAGACAGAGGGCAGGATGCAGAGCAGAGCAGAGCATCCACTGGGGTTCGGTGGTCGGGATCAGGCCGACCGCGGCAGGCTGGCGGTGGCGTAGGCCATGCGCGGCTGCCGGAGGCCAAGAGAGTGAGAGAGGGACGGAGAGTGAAATCCGAGAGCGAGTCAGCCAGCCAGCCAGCCAGCCAGCCAGCCTCCCCGGCATCTCGGCCGTGCCTAAGCCCTCGCCGACGGCCCCCTGCTGACACCCTCAAGCCCGCTTCACCCTTTATCCCCCTCGCCCGTCACATGGGAGACCCGGGTTCAATCCCCGCAGCGGGGCGCTTCTCTGTTTGCCTTTTCTCTTGGATTTTTCCGTCGTGCTTGTCGTTCTTGCTGCAATGATTGGGTTCTCGGTGGGATGATTAAGCCACCGTCGTTTGTCTGAGCTGAGATGTCGTGAACATGGTTTTATCTAGTATGCTTGGTCTCTGTTCTCTCCTCTCGCTCGCGCGGCAACCCAGCTCCGACCTCTCTCGGTACCTGCTCTCTAGCGTGTCTGATTACTTACTCCATTTTTTTCCCGTTCTAGTATCGATAGCTATAAATTGTTAACAGCTGGTGTGGATCTTGTTCAATGTGACGCCCAGAGGAAGAAATTCTAGGTCTTTCGAGTGTTACTAATGTATCGCACTCTAGCACTGTTTCGTGAGTGATGCCGCTGAGCTTAGAATGACATTAGTATTTTGTTACCGAACTTTATGGTGCATCTGGAATTCTTTCCATTGTAATCCATGAAATTGTAGGAAATTCTTAATGAATATAGCAGATGCAACTGATTTTATTCAGTCCCCGCAACTTTGTAGTTCATGGAATGCATGGTTTAGCAGATGACGAGAGGAACAATCAGTCCATGCATTTCTGACGATCTTTTTGTAGTTAATACTTTCAGTGAAGAATCTAAACGATTACAGTAGCATTTCTTCATTGAGAGATGACACACAAGTACCTTTCAGGCTATGCACAGACTCTCATATCACTTTATTTTCCTTCATCAAATTACACTGGCAACTGACATGACCGATGAGAGCAAAATAAGGATAACGTATTTTGTGCGGTGGTTGTGCGACTTCATAGTTAAACTTGAAGAACTAAACCGAAAAGAGCCAAGAGATTTTACAATGGCCGTACAACTTATCTTGCCATTGTAGAATATGCTAGTTTTGCTACATAGATGGTTTTCCACAATGAATTAACTGCCAAGATATGCATCTCAGCGACGCCAATTACTTGACACTTCATGAGCAGAATGGGGTATGAGACCCTGACGTTTATGGTTTCCCTCCATATATTATTACTGGCGAATGACAGAATTTTGTTAATATGTCATATTTAGAAGGAAATGGAAAGCCACATTAGTGTAACGCTTGAATCAATTTTTTCTCTTTCGGTGAATCAAGCAAACAAATCAGCAATCGCATTAGCTAGATTAACAGGACAAAGCCAAATGGGTAAAAGTTCTCTCGAAGACAGGCATCCACATTTTGAAGCACACCGATGTAGAACTGCTTTATAATCTCTATAATCTCTATATTTGCATGAATTGGTTGAAGCCACGTTAGCCAGATCAACTTCAACCAAAAGGAAAAAAGCGAGATGATCTTTACAACATAAATTTATCTAAGACAGTGAATTGCATTAACCTTTAACTTTCTAAGCATAAGAAAAGAGCTAACGAGTGGGTTGTCCAATTATCCTCTTCAATATCACTGTCCTTGTCCTCTGTATCTCGTGGCTACTCTTATCAGCTTGTGTACTGAGATCCTCGACAGTTTTCATGAAAACTTCCGCCCTTTTCCTGATCTCCAACATTCCAAGCTTCACCGCTTCTTCCTGTTCTTCTCCAAGAGTGAAGTCGGCCTTTTGCATGATCGACTCAATCTCAATTTCCAGCATACCCACAAGCGACCGAATCGTCTTCAAGTCCTCAATCGACATCTTAGTTCCCTCATTCATTAGGTCTATCAACAACTTTTTCCCTTTTAGTTCCCTTCGGTAGTTTTTCCACCGAGAATCGCACCACTTGCCAACTGTCCCTATTGGAGTTCGCAGAGCAGCAACGACTGACAAGATCAAAGCGGACACGAAGACGGTCCCAAATATGGCGTTGGTCACCCATCTCCAAGTTTGTGCAGATTTAACTTTCTTGTCAAGCTTCATCTTACAAGCCTCCAACTTCTGCGACATCTCTCCCTGCTGCTTATACACCGAGTGAAAGAGCTTAGAGAACTCTTCCGTGAATGGGTCGCCCGCTTCTCTGAATCTCTGGAGCTCCTGCAATGTCCTGAGATACCTCTTCCCTCCCACATTCTCTCCTCTCTTTTCCTCAAAGTGCACAAGTGCAAGTCGAATACTCGACTGGCTATCGTGGGCCCGCCTCAGGCAATTCTTCAGGGAAGTGTAGAAATCTAATATCTGTAGGCAATGATTGAAGTAATAATCCACTAAATGGATCAGCTCTTCGTCATTCCATATGGATTCAAGAATGATCTTAGCTACTTCATGGTCCATCTCAAGACGGCCAGTGGTCATCTCTCCTAGAGAGTTGAACGTTAGGGACTGAGCCTCGACAACAAGTGCTAGTGTCCTAATTGCTCTATCAGCTCGTTCGGGTTAAGGTCTTGTCCAAATCTTGCAAGCTCAGGTCGACTCTACAGGCAGCATCATAAGAGGTCAGGTCAGACTGTTATCTAGGATCGCTGTCTTCCACTGATAAAGAGTCTACTTCCGTATTCTTGCTAAATTTCCCAACAACTGTATGGATTCAAAAATGTGAGAAATGGGGAATGCCGACAAAACTTCAAAACCAAACGCTTTTTCAAATCTAATCAAGCACAGTGCTTGAATTATAACTGTAAATGGATTTGCCAGGAAAAGATATAGCAGGACTCACAGACTACTCACACGTTAGCTAAGCCCCTTTCTCTTTTTTGCTCTTCTTTTTGCGAGCTTACCTCAGTTTCAGCTGACACGCATAGGAAAGATGATATTGTTTTCACTTCAACTCCTCCAGAAGGACCAAACCAAGCTCAGTCACCGTGCAGACATCAAGAGTCAACTGCAGAAACTGAGATCTCCTCCAAGAAAAACAAGAAAAAGGGGGACTTGGAATTATGAAAGGAACCGAGAAACTGGGAGTGCTACAAAAGGCTGATCACGAGGCGGCCTGATTGGAGGATTGAAGGCTGCGTAGAGGAGTTGGGAAGAAGGAAAAGTCCAGGAGATGAGGGGCTGAGCAATGCGGTCGGCAGTGAACTCAGGATCAGTCTTCTAAGCGAGAAGTTGACTCATTCTCCCATTTTTGTATATCCTCTGTCCTTAGAGCTTAAGTCTTTGTTTTCCGTAGTTTCACCAATATTCTGAGGTGCTTTTCGGATACCAAAATCTTCTTTTTTTCTCTCGTTCTCAGAGTTAGATTTTATGAAATATGAAGTGGTATATTACATCTTTATTACATACTTAAATGTGATTCTTTCTTTCATCGTCATCATTTAGGGGGTGCTAATGATTCTTGAGGGAAAAGACCACCAAAAATCCCAAACTTTACTCAAAATGACAGTTTTACCCCCAAACTTTTTTTTATGATATGAAAAACCCAAACTTTACAAACCACAACACATTTACCCCACCAAGAGCATTTTCATCTTATTTTTTCTTTTTCTTTTTTTCTTCTTCTCTCTTTCCTCTGTCAGCCATGGTGGAGCCAGTGGAGGGAAGCCGAAGTCCGACAAGGGAATCTGAAGTCCGGCAAGGGCTACCCTCACCAGCGTTGGGCGAGAGTCACCCTCACTGACGTCAGGCGAGGATGGCCCTCGCCTAACCCAGCCAAGGGCCGCTGATGCCGAACATCGACGAGGGTGGCTTTAGCCAACCCAGGCGAGGGCAACCCTCGCCCAACCCAATCAAGGGCCACCCTCACTCGACGTCGGCAAGGACGGTCCTAGTTAGCTCAGGCGAGGGCAACCCTCACCTAATTCTGGCTTCCCTACGCCATAGTCGGTGGAGGGAAGAGAGAAGAAGAAAAAAAAAATAAAAAGTAAAAGACCAGTATGCCCTATAGTTTAGAGTAAAAGTGTCACACGGAAAGAAATTCAGGGTTTTTAATGTCTCGAAAAAAAGTTTGGGGCAAATATGTCACGGTTGACAAAGTTTGGAATTTTTCATGTCACAAAAAAAAGTTTGAGATAAATTTATCACTTTAAGCAAAGTTTAGGGTTTTTTGTGGTTTTTTCCCTAATTAAAATGGAGGTAATTATCACTTTCAATGGCCTCAAAAGCAATGATGGCCAATCTATTAGCCGGAAAAAAAAAATGATTATGTGACAATATTTAATACACCGTTATAATAACAGTCAATTGGTCACACCTCGATTCAAAAGAATAAAGGTATGACATGGCCGTCCTTTCACCAAAGGACACAATCTCAACATAACTAAAATCAACATATATATATATATATATATATATATATATATATATATATATATCCACGAAAAACTAACTCACAAACTTATGAATCATTTACAACTTATACCAAAGAGTTTCCACCACAAAATGTCATCTCCAATAATGGCTGCTCAGGCCTACTTACACTTCATTGAAAAACCTGAAAAACAAGTAAATGAGAAGAGTAGGCTACCACGACTCATTGAGTAATACATTTCTTCTAAGCAGATCGAGAAATCACAATGCACATTTAAAACACAACCATGACTCACTTTAACATAATATATATTCATAAGAGAAATACCAAAAACACCAATAGTCCAATCCATTGGTCAATCTCATAAAATGCGTATCAATGGTCTATTCCATTAATTAATTTCATCAAACAAAACGTCAATAGTCCATTCCATCGACCATACTCGAATAACATGTCAATAATTCACTTCATTGACCAACTCTTGCTCAAATGTCTATACATGACCACGCATAACACCCATAACAAGACGACCAAAATTCCCCCCTTGATTAGATTCCACGTATTATCAATCGATGGCTCAGCTTACAAGAATATTCTAAACTAAGTATATGCATATACACACACCCATTAAGGTTCATAGAAACATTGAGCATTAACCATCAATCACCAATATTCAATAATCCACCATCAGAATTAGAATTATCTCACAACTTAGGCATTTGATATATGAATATCAATGTGTTCTTCAAAAACCACAAATGTTTCAAGATTCTCTCATAAAAGGTTTCCACAAACCATTTCCAAGCAATCATTCAAACAAAAATCAAAGGATACTTCTCTCTTTCCAAATAACAAAATGACAGTAAAAACTCGATCATATTTTACATTAAAAAAATGCTATTTATCAACTCATAGCACATATAATCCATAATATTTTTTCAAAACATGAGTTTAAAATACAAAGAAAATATAATGTCACTCATTGGTGCTTACTCAAGCCGACGCCCTCGAATTATTAACAATTAATCAAAAAACAATATCAAAAGATTGTGTAAAAAGATATTCTAATGAACGACTCAATTATACTACACCTATTTGTTGATAAAATGATACTTACAAGCCAACGAAAAGCTTGCCTCTAGCGGCAACCTATTGTTGTCCATTAGGCACAACCCACACGCTAAACTTCATCGTGCCATAACTTCCTCCACAAAATTTTATTTTAAACCATGTTATAGTCCTTATCTCTTGATGCACTATAACAACCCCCACTTAGTCGCCCCAAAACCTCACAAAAATTGGCTAAAATTCAGGCTCAATTTAATAGTGAGGTACTGTTTCTAGAACATGCGTCAAAATTTAAAATTCCGTTTCGGTAAAATTGTAAGTTCAAATCAAGATCTGCAAGATATTATAGATTCATAACATCCTAAATTAACATTTCTACAAACATACAGAACTCAATGACGCAAAAATATAATTTTGCCGCACAATCTCCATGAATTTCGACTTTCAAGCCCTAATTGTGACAATTCATTCCAATGGACGATTAGCGACTTCAATCACTTATCGACATTGTAAAACAAAGTTGAGTTGGCTTGATGAGTCATCTAGATTGTGAGTGCACCAAAATTTTCCCCTTTTACTTTGAGCGCACCAAAATTTTCCCCTTTTTCATTTTCTTCTTTATGATTTCTCTTTTTTCTCTCTTCTCTCTTTCTTCTTTCTTTTCCTTGAGTGGTCTCTCTCTCTCTCTCTCTCTCTCTCTTCTCTCTCTCTCTCTCTCTTCCCCCCTTAAAAGTGACCGAAGCTCCACTATTCTCCCTTTGTTTCTTTTGACTTTTCTCATTTTTTCTTCCTTTTGGGCTCACCAGCAGTAGATCTCACATTGAGTGCTCAAGTTACTTGAACTCAAAGGTTGTTAAGCAAAGTTGAACGAGGCTTCCAAAAATTTGCAATAAATTCGATGTTGTTCATGGGCCGAACACCTATTGTCACGCACCGATCCTCGAGCACGTGCCCATCCCTCGGTGATCAATTAACTTGCAACGTCCTAGGATGCATTGCCAACCCATTCATTTTAACGTGCATGCAGAAGCGAATAAATAAATCCCCAAACAATAGAAAGATGGGATAGAAAAGCAATGCCACAAATTTCAAAAGCCACAACACACTTTTATATTTATAGCAAACTAAGTTATTCACAAGTCTATAGAAGGTGGAAGAGCTACAAGTCCTCTAAGCATCCGAACCCTCAACCGAAGACTCCAAGGTCTCTGGCTTCAGTGAACTCGGGTCTACCACTGCACCACCGGGAGGGTCAGCTGTACCATTGCCAAAAGCGATCTCCAACACTAACATAGGGATCTCAAATTCCAGTAGGGGACCTTCTCTGGGCCCATCTCACCCGTGACGATACCACGATCTCTATTGATGGGGTACCATTCGGGATAGTCTCGCATTGGCCCAAACAATGGATCTCACGACTTTGTACACCAGTCTCCTTGGACCCCAGGAAGAGGAATCAGAAATAATTGTTCAGTAATCTTCTTCAGCTGACCAAAATGCTCAGGGTGGACTGCCATATAAGGATCTAAAAATGTTATCCCACGACAGGGTGAGACGATATCTCAGCAAGTTCACCCCCTAAACTCTAGCTAGGAAGAAAAAACACCTAAAGGCTACCTAAGCACACACGAGATAGATGACTTACCTTTACCTCAGCTCCTTCCTACAAGTCGGTACAATTTATGATCTCAACCAATCCACCCAATTCAGATTGAACCATCAATCAATCAGACAATTAGCTCAATTTGATATCACGATACTATCTATCAAATCAATACCATATACCGATTCTCTAACACCACCACTATTCATAACAGTTGCAATATGTGGTCATAGCTCGCTAAAGCTGATATAAATAGATAGATAGCTCACTCAAGCTAATAAAATGACCTTAGCTCACTCAAACTGATATATATATATATATATATATATATATATATATATATATCGATTATGTTCACTCAAGCTGATAAAACGATCTTAACTCGCATAAGCTGACATGTAAAGAGGCTCTCACAAGCTAACAAGCAATATATGGTCTCCCACACTGATAAAACCCCAAGTTAAAAGTACCTAATAATAATAATTGTGTATAGATACACAATCGGTTTGAGCCAAAAACAACATATCTTTCTTTCATAAGATCCCACTAAATATAATAGTCCACAAACACATTTTTGGCGTTGTAAACCGATGCCCGATATTTTCTAATTAGATACTGAAATTACTCAATTTTGGAATAAATACCCAAAATTCTAATCATCACTTAATTTGCACAAATTAATACTCAATTAAATAAACCAAGCATACCATTACAATCAGCATTAAATTCTGGTAATCGGCTATCTTTATACAATTTCTGAAAATAATAAATAATTAAATAATTACCAAAATTAATTAAATAAATACAATTAAATACCATAAATGCAAACTTAGGCCGGAAAAACCTAATTAAATACTGAAACGGGCCTAGAAAAATTCCAAACCTATCTAGATAAATAATAAAACCTATCTAGTTGCTAATTAAGCCAATCTAACCACCGAACATGTAATAACGAGTAATTAAATTACTAATACGTTCTAACTAACCACATAAACCATACTTAGCCTAATCTAATCAACCTTTAAGCATAATTAACTCTCTAAGCAGATTTTAATGAGTAAACTCACTAGTTTTGAAATCTGATTAGTCTAAGATGACAGCAAGGCGGAGACGAGCAACAAACTCTAAAGTGACGGCACACTACAAGGTTTGAAAGTGGTCCTAAATGGGCCTCGAAGCCCACGGTGGCTTGCTGGCTTCGGCTTCTATTGATGGGCCGTGAGGGTTGCTTGGACGGCTGGCTTGGGCCGAAACGGCAAGGATGGGTGGGCGAGGCTGCTATGGGGTCGGGCGATGCTCAACGACGGTAGACAGCGGCTGGATAGCAACAAACGGCGAGCAGGCGAGTTCGGTTCTATGACCTGGGCACGAACGACGGCTTTGGACCAAGGGATGGTTACAAATGGCGTACAAGCTGGCATGGGCTCGTGGCTAGTGTGCAACTGGCCTAGCTGCTTTAAGTGGTGGTCGACGGCGAGGGAGGGCCTGCTGGCTAGTTTCCTCTGCAATTTTGACCTCACAAAACACTCTCTAATGGAGAAAGCAACTGAGGGAAGAAGATAGGGGACAACACAAGCTTGGAGAGGGCCACTTCTCTTCCATTCTATCTCTTTGCCCCCTAGACAAGGCCCCGCATGAATTAGCTGTCTTCCTCAGCCATTTGTAGCTATCAAAGCTTCCCTTAGAAGCCAAGGAAGTGGTCCAAAAGTTGAGGACCAAGGGGGCTACGAATTTGGACTTAATTTCCCACGAATTGGATTCAAATCCTCTCCAATTGTATCCAATTTTGCCCCCATAAATTCAACCAAGGTGTCCTCGACCAAATTGACATTTTTTTCTCACCAATAAAACCAACTTGCATCCCAAAAAAGCGATAAAAAAAAAAGGGTCCCCTAAATTTTCTAGTAAAAAACGGCCCTATTTTGAATTTCTGCCAAAAATCTCGATTTGCAGAAAAATCTTTGAATGATGAGTCGACGTTCCTAAAATGAATCGTGGCATGACAGAACTTTCAATTTCTGAAATCGGATTCAAATTTGCGGTTAATTTCAATTTGGCGCAATTTTAGCGTGACCTAACCCACTAGGTAGCTTTTAGAATTTTTTGGTGCGATTGACCTATGGTCGATCTATTTTGAGCTATAATGTACATCTTTGACATATTGACGACTCTCGATGGTCGTGAAAATTTTCAAATACAGGCACAGAGTACCAAAACGACAGAAAAATCGTTCTAGTACTGATCAATGAGAATTTTGCAATCTAGTGGAATCACCCCCACTTTAATCACCTATCTCAATCGAATCGACCTATCTCTGATCTCTAATCGGTTTTTAACTATGCCGTAATGATCTCTACATATAAGCATGATCAATTAATCGATTCTTGATCGAATTCTCAAGTCTCTTACATTAAAAGCTCCTAATGGCTTCCCCCGATAATCTAGTTATCTTGCGAGTGATTAACTTAGAAAATAGCATTATAGGCACAACGATGAAATGCCTAATTTATTTAACTGAAAAACAAAGCCTAGAATTCAAGATGTCACACCTATAGTCATTATTCTTGCCGAAGAAATGTATGTATATATAAGGATCACGTTATTAGGAAAGTCGCATGTTGTGCATGGCACAAATCAAGTAGAAAATAACTATCTACTCCAATAAAACATAAATCATAAGAAAGATCAGGAGCTAAACCTAAGGCATTGAGATAATGTTATACATGCTAAGATGAATTTACAAAATTGAATTGCCAAGTGAAGTCTTGCACACCTCCAAGAACATCCAAACCCATTAATGGATCTCGTTCAGAGGATCATCATCAAGCTCAATTACATAAGATTCTCATTGTTCAATTACATGGAGGATCACATACACATTCACTTGCAACCAAACCAAAGAGAAATCAATCATCCATAGGCCCATACCCATCAGAATTAAAGAGGGAGCCATGTACGAGAAGTCAAATCATATATAAATAAATGATCGAATCTTCAAACGCCCTAAAAATGCCTCAATTTAGTCAATTAACATTATTAAATCTCCCTACAAACCACATTGACACTATAAATATTCTATCATTGGTTCGTCTTGCAAAGTTATGGAGACAATTTCGTGAAGAACTATTGTCCTAATACAATCGAACAATACTTTTGTTGTAACAGTTCACAAGTTCCTGATCTTGTTTAAGAGTTAGCCTAATATTTTATCACGAACATTAATCGCATTGACAAGGTACATAGGGCATAAATCCATAGCTTGCATGTCACTAGACCTAAGAGCCCAAGAGATAAGGTACCTCGTGCTACGATTGTGCAACTTGATAGTTAAACATGAAGAACTTACCTTTGACCTAAAATCCACATTGTTCAAGTGTTTTTTCAAATATTTTGTGTGTTTCACTTGTCTATTTATCTTATTGGTTTTGAGCAAATCCTAAATAATAAAGAGTTGATCGTGCAATGACTACCTTGCTTACATAGTGCCAAGAAGAAACGCATTGATCGTGCTAAAGAGTATGAGTTACAAGGAGTATTTGACAAAGCTAATCAACACTATAAAACAACAGTTTATATCATGCCTAAGATGGCATATGAGCTAATCAAAGTATGAAAAATACTCCTTGTCATACATTGTGTGGTTAAACTAAGTTAAAGTATAATTTTCTAATGAATTTATCGCATCTTGATTTTTATGGTTGCATGTTGAAGGTCTTAAAGGAGGAGAAGATTTCTTATGTTATTGCCTCTTACAAGGAATTTCTCCCCAAATTTCCCGCATTTGTTGTTTGCCGCATTTCCCCAAATTGCTCGATTCTTGTTCCTCCAAATCAATCGCATTTCCCCTGGATTTTCGCATTTATTGTTCATAATAACCCAATTTCCCCAAATTTAATGCATTTATTGTTCATTGCATTTCCCCAAATTCCTTAATTATTGTTCCTCCAAAGAAATGTGGGCAAATCCAGCACTAGACCAGCAAATATGGGCGAATCTAGCACATGGACCAAAGAAATTTGATCAAATCCAGTATTGAACCAGCAAATTTCAAGATAGGAATTTTCATGAATTGAGGAATGGATCAGTAATATATTAAAGCACAAAAACAACTTACCAAGTCTAGCCATGGTTGCTTTAGTGCTTTGGGGATATTTGGAAAATGAGAAACGTAGGCATCTTCAAGCAAAAGGCATCAAACCCGAATGTTGTTGTGGAAATATCTCCGAAGTAGCAAGCCACCGGAGAAATTGATTATGTTGGCACATATGTCGAGCAAAATTATCCTAGCTTATTAGAAAATCTCATCATGTGGTATTGTCTTCGACTGGCTATTTGCCTTATATTAGTGGAAGCCATGGGAGATGGTAATTATACAGGCAGATATGTTGGAACAAATATTAACTGGCTTATGAGGAAATCCCATACTGGATTTGAGTTTTATGTTCGGTTTTGCACTGATGTTGTTACCATCCTAGCTTATTGCTGTTGATACTTACAATAGTCTCTTTTGATCTAAGTTAATCAAAGATTACTATAGCGACTGATGGAAGATTAAATTTTCAGATGTTGGCCTGACAGGAAATCACACCAGAGTTAACTCTCCTGTTTGCTAACTTTCAAACTGGCTATTCATTTTTCAACTTTTCATTCATTTTGGTTCTGCTTTCAATCAAGTAACTCTGGTGAATGACTGGCGATAGACTCGATGGAAACCTGATTTGACAGCTGGTTTGTATAATTTTAATCTGATTTTATTATTGATTTTATGGCAATATAAGTTCAATTATATTTTATAAAACTGAAGGAAAGTCGAGTGACCACAAAGAAATTTATTTAAAGTTGGGTGAGTTGCAATGCAAAAATATCTACAATGAAAGTCTAATAAGGACACATGTCTTCCGTGTCAATATTACAGTGGTACTAGGTCAAATTTCTGTTGAGATTTTGAACGGCTGGTCAACAGAGTGACCTTGTGGAGAGCAAAACCAAAGTTGTGATCTATGTGCTGAATTTGAAAGTTGAGTGAGATCTATTTGAAAGTCAAAGTTAAATGATGTCTAGTGTAATTTACCCTTGTTCTGCTCTAATGTGTGCTGTTTAGTTGGGCTCTGTGTCTGCTACTCTTCCTGATGAAGCAGTGAGATGATATTTGGTTGGTTGCACTTCTACCTTGTGAAGGAAATAGGACTGTAGGTTTCTTGCTATTTCTCTCGTGTTGGTTTCTTTGACCTGGACATGTATATAGCTTTTATGTTTCCCTTGCACTTCATGCATAGTCAGATGATGCAGTTGACCATGATGGCTACACCAATGATGAACAAAGAGCTGCATTACTTGAATAGAAAAAATAGATTATTGCGCTGGCTTCTTGTGAAGCATCAAGACACAAAACATGGGCTGGAATATCTTACTGGAGAAGATGTGAAGTGTGAACAAAGCAAAACTTCCTCGTAGCTCTACATTTGATGATGATGATGCAGATAAAGAAGTAGATGATGACGAGGATGATGACGACAATGACGAATATGAGGTGGACTGAGAGGAAAGGAAAGAACAAAAAAGGGCAAATCGTCATGTCTGGGGTCATGAATTTTGTTGATTTGATGGGTATTCGGGTCTTGCTTCAGTGTTAGTAAATGCTCATGCTTGTGTTTAGTATTTCTCAAATGCAAAATTTGATTCATTTAATGTGCTTCTGCCATCTACCTGTCGAAAGTAGCCGTATGGATGAAGGTTTTAGTTCATTTTTGCAGGTTTCTTTTGTCAGTGAGTGGTTTGAAGTACCATATTTAACTAATAACATATACTGAAATGAGAGAGACTATTGCATGACTGCATGTTGGATTTGTGTCTCATGAGCGGGTCAATCTCAAAATCTTCATCTGATTATCAGAACTTCTGAAGTTTGGCATTTCTTCTTTCGATGCCACTTTTGTCTTCGCTTCAGTTCTCATTTAGTATTTAAAGCCAATCCAACCAGAGAGAAGTTTCAACGGCATGACCTGTGGTAGATGATAGTTAACAGCTGGTGTGGATCTTGTTTAATGTGACACCCGGAGGAAGAAATTCTAGATCTTTCAAGTGTTACTAACACATCGCACTCCAGCATTGTTTCGTGAGTAATGCTGCTGAGCTTAGAATGACATGGCATTTTGTTAGCGAACTTTATGGTGCCTCTGGAATTCTTTCCATTTTAATCCATGAAATTGTAGGAAATTTTGAATAAATATAGCAGATGCAACTGATTTTATTCAGTCGCCGCAATTTTGTAGTTCATGGAATGCATGGTTTAGCAGATGACGAGAGGAACAATCAGTCCATGCATTTCTGACATCTTTTCGTAGTTAATACTTTCACTGAAGAATCTAAACAATTATGCTAGCGTTTCTTCATTGAGAGATGACACTCGAGTACCTTTCAGGCTATGCACAAACTCTCAAATCACTTAATTTTCCTACAACCAACTACCATGGTAAATAACATGACCAATGAGAGTAAGACCAATGAGAGTAAGATACGGATCAGGTATTTTGTGCGGCGGTTGTGCGACTTCATAGTCAAACTTGAAGAACTAAATCGGAAAGTGCCAGAAGATTTTACAACAGCCGTACGACTTATCCTGTCATTGTAGAAAATGCTAGTTTTGCTACATAGATGGTTTTCCTCAATGAATTAACTGCCAATAAATGCATCTCAGCAACTCCAATATTTCGGCGTCTTCAGATTACTTGACACTGCATGAGCAGAATGTGGTATAAGACTTTGAAGTTTATGGCTTCCCTCCATCTATTATTACTGGCGAATGATGGAATTTTGTTAATTTGTCATATATAGAAGGAATTGGAAAACCACATTAGCGTAACGCTTGAATCATTTTTTTCTCTTTCAGTGAATCAAGCAAAAACAAATCAGCAATCACATTAGCTAGATTAACAGGACGAAGCCAAATAGGTAAAAGTTCTCCCGGAGACAGGCATCTGCATTTTGAAGCACACCAAAGTAGAACTGCTTCATAATCTCTATAATCCCTATATTTGCATGAATTGATTGAAGCCACAAGGAGAAAAGCGAGATGATCTTTGCGACATAAAGTTCATCTAAGACAGTGAACTGCGTCAACCATTAACTCTCTAAGCATAAGAAATAACTAACGACTGGGTTGTCCCATTATCTTCTGCAATATCACTGTCCTCGCCATCCGTATCTCGCGGCTACTCTTATCAGCTTGTGTACTGAGATCCTCGATAGTTTTCATGAAAACTTCCGCCCTTTTCTTGATCTCCAACATTCCAAGCTTCACCGCTTCTTCCTGTTCTTCTCCCAGAGCCAAGTCAGCATTTTGCACGATCGACTCAATCTCAATTTCCAGCTTTTGCACAAGCGACTGAATCGTCTTCAAGTCCTCGATTGAGATATTAGTTCCCCCATACATTATGTCTATGAACACCTTTTTCCCTTTTAGTTCCCTTCGGTAGTTTTTCCACCAAGAATCGCACCACTTGCCGACTGACCCTATTGGAGCTGCCAGAGCAGCAGCTAGAGCAGTCACAACAGGCGGCGCAGCGATCGCGACCGTGACGACCGAGAGAATCAACGTGGACACGAAGGCGGTCACAAATATGGCACTGGTCACCCTTCTCCAAGTTTGTGCAGATTTAACTTTCTTGTCAAGCTTCTTCATACAAGCCTCCAACTTCGGCAACATCTCTTTCTGCTGCGTAAGCACAGAGTGAAAGGCCTTCCAGAACTCTTCCGTGAATGGGTCGCCAGATTCTCTGAATCTCTGGAGCGCCAGCAATGTCCCAGCATACCTCTCCCTTTCCACATTCTTTCCTCCCTCTTCCTCAAAGTGCACAAGTGCGAGTCGAATATTCAACTGGCTATCATGGGCCTGCCTCAGGCAATTGTCGAGGGAATTGTAGAAATCTAATATTTGTAGGCCATTGTTGAAGTAATAGTCCACTAAATCGGACAGCTCTTTGTCTTTCCATATGTCTTCTTTGGATGCAAGAAGGATGTTAGCTAGTACACGGTTCATCTCAAGAACGCCAGTGGTCGCCTCTCCTATAGATTTCAATGCTAGGGATTGAGCCTCAGCACTAGCTGCTAGTGTCCTAATAACTCTATCAGCTTGATCATGCAAGGTCTTGTCAAAATCTTGCAAGCTCCGGTCGGCTCTACAGGCGGCTTCATAAGAGGTCAGGTGAGATTGGTATCCAGGATTTCTGTCTTCCAATGATGAAGAGTCTTTACTAAACATCCCACCCATTGTTTGCGTCCAAAAATGTGAAAAATGGGGATTGCCCAAAAGCTCCAAAACCAAATCCTTCTTGAAGTTTTGCTAAGCAAGCACGGTGCTTGAATTATATCTATGAATGGTGGGCTACGGTGGAAAATTGCCCAAAATATCAGCGCTCAGATTTACCAGAAAAAAATGCAGGACTCACAGACTCAGCACAGATCAGCTAAACCCCCTTCTCTTTTTTGCTCTTCTTTTCGTTATCTTACCTCAGTGTCAGCTGATGCCGCAAAGAAAGGACCAAACCAAAGCTCGATCACCGTGCAGACACCGAGAGTCAACTGCAGCAGAAACTGAGATTTACTTCAAGAAAAACAAGAAAAGGGGGTTGTGGAGTTACGGAAGGAACAGAGAAGTTGGCCGTGCTTCAAGAGGCTGATCTTGAGGCGGCTTGATCGGAGGATTGAAGGCCGCGAGGGGGGCTTGGGAAGAGGAAAGTTCCAGGAAATGAGACGCGAAGCAATGCGGTCGGCAGTGACCTCAAGATCAGCCTTCCAAACGAGGAGGTTGACTGACTCTCCCATTTTTCATATGTCTTCTGTTTCTGGTCTTTGTTTTCAGTAGTTTCACACACCAATGCGGTGCCCTTTTCGTATATTCTTTTTCTTTCTCGGAATTGGATTTTATGAAATGTGAAGCGATATATACTGTATTTTTATTATGTATTTAATTGATTGTGTGGTAATTAAAAATGGAGGTGGTTATCATTTTTTAATGGCCTGGACAGTGGCAGCAATTAGTTGGTGTGGGGGAGAAATTGGCAATGGTGATGAGTGATGTTGGCTCGGCAACGCCAAAGGTATATTGGCTTCGTTTGTACTGGAGGAAGAAAACAAACGCGCTGGAATATACCTTTGAAAAAAGTCAAATTCTAAGGAAAAGGATTTCATTTTCTCTTTATTTGTCGTATTTTACGCACAATATATGAAAGTCATTCACCCACGTCTTTACATGATAAATATGAAACACACTTTTGAAAGAAAACATCATAACAACAATCTTAAGTCTTGAGTCCCAGCACCAACAATTGGGACTCGAGCCCAACCACTAAGGTCCCAAGCCTAGCCATTGGGAACCTAAGCCCATGTGCTTGGGTCTCATTCTTGGCCTAAGGGGACTTTGCCCTAGCCACTGAGGGCCTAGGCTAGGCCTCGGAAGAGTCGGGGCTAGCCATTCTCAAGCACGAGACCCGTGTCGAGCCCATCAAGGTCCCTTGACGAACACCAAGGGACCCCAACCTAGTTTGGGGTTTCAAGACTGAGCATTGGGATTTAGTTGTATTTTGAAAAAATGAGTTCCAATTTTTTATAAAAAAGGAAATTATTTTTCTGAATTTAAGTATAGATTTTCCATCAACTTGTTTTTTTTTAAGAGATTAATGCCGGTAAATGAGAACAAAATTTACTATCATTAAATTTTTAATAAGGAGAGAAACATAAGAAAAGGTAGGAAATTTGTAATGAGGAGAGAATTGTCATTTTTGGCTATGGCTTTTCTTCCATCTTGTACATATTTCTCAATACCTATAAGATTTGCTTATTGCCGCTTTAACTGGTATTCACATCCTATTCCTTTTCTCATTCCTTACATTTATACCAAACATTAGAGGCCAACTTGTACTTTTAGAAGCGTTGTTATACTTTCCATAAAACTTCAATGTATACCCATGCATTAGAGATTGAGGGAGATCTACATATTTGTCTTGGGAGTGATCCTAGCGCTGCAAAAAGTCAACTTCCGAAGCACATAATAAATGTTGCACCTTGAGAGGTGTGCACCACAAGCAAAGGAAGCAATGGAGTAGGTCTCGCTGTTGCAGTCCAGAGGGATTCGGTGATAAATGAGATGGTTTTGGAAGGAGGAGCATTGGTCGACCCTCTCTCGTGCAAAATGACACATAATTAAACGGCACCCATATTGTTCTTAGGTGAATTTGATGAAGGGAAATGTCGCTTATGATCTTACAGATGAACTCTATTAATAGTTTTGTATTCTGAGCTCAAATGTATGAATAATCATAACAGATAATTACAATATATAAATATTTGTGCATCTTCTAAACATGATGATAAACAAAATAAAATAATTGATCCAGGTACTCGCAAACATTATGTGCCACAAATGAGTTTGACAAGATAAACGAGTCAAATCCCAAAACAATACATTTATTAATTAAAAATATAAAATTATTATCATTATTATTATCATCATCATTATCATTTCTTTTTTCAAAAAAAAAATTGTCGGGCCGGGCCGATCGGGCCCCTTCTTACCTTTCTTTATTTCCCCTCCTCTCCTTTCGCGTGGGCCCGGCCCGGCCCGGCCCGGCCCTTTTCTTTTCTCCGCCTTCCTCCCTCTCCTCCACGTTCGCTGCAAGAGCAGCGGCGCTCGTCCGAGAGAGAGGGCAGGATGCAGAGCAGAACAGAGCAGAGCAGAGCGTCCAGCGGGATTCGGTGCTCGGAATCCGGCCGACCGCGGCAGGCTGGCGGTGGCGGAGGCCACGCGCGGCTGCCTGCCGGAGGCCATTGAAAGTGGGCCGAGAGAGTGAGAGAGGGACTGGTAGTGAAATCAGAGAGCGAGCGAGCGAGCCTCCCCAACAGCTCGACCGTGCCAGAGTCCCCGCCGACGACCCCCGACGCCCTCGAGCCCGCTTCACCCGGGTCCGACCTCTCTCGGTACCTGCTTTCTGGCGTTTCCGATGACTTACTCCATTCTTTTTTTTCCGTTCTAGTGTTGATAGCTATGGATTTAGTAGTACTTGCAGCTCATGGGCAGCATGCGGGTCATCCACTAGTTAGATTTGATGGAATGACTCTTCTTGACGGTCTAGAAGATAAGGTCAGCTGAAGAGGGGTTTTGGGGGGGAGAGAGAAAAGGATGTCTCTGTATGGCTGTGCGCTTTTGCTGAAGCCTCGTGTGGAGAAGGAAGCTTTGATGGAGTTGCTGGCTCGGATAGGAAGAGACGTCTATATGAAAAACGGGGCCCTCACTTAGATAAAATCATTAAGGACGGTCCAATTGGGTTATGGGATCTAGAAGCTTGATGGGAGGTTCTATCGGGTGATTCTTTCTGCTGAAGTTCGAGCCCTTTTGCTTGCTCGCTCTGTCTGTGTGTCTCTCTCTGTCTCTCTCACTTTCCATCGACAGATGATGTAAGAGAATATGACAGAAGATGATGCAGAAATGCAGAATCTATTGGGTTTCACGACTGGAATGCTTAACGCGGCCGTGTATTTGGCTGGCTCTTTGCCTTATGTTCGAAGTAGCAAGCTGCGGGAGAAATTGATTATGTTGGCACATATGTCGAGCAAAACTATCCTAGCTTATTTGAGAAAATCTCATAATGTGATAATGTCTTCGGCTGGCTTTTTGCCTTAAGTTAGAAGTGAAAGCCATAGGAGACAGTAATTATACAGGCAGATATGTTGGAACAAATATTAACTAGCTTATGACGATGTTCCATACTAGATTTGAGTTGTAGTTTTGCACTGATGCTGTTACCATCCTAGCTTATTGCCGTTAATACTTACTATGGTCTCTTTTGAATCTAAGTTGATCAACGGCTACTGTAGCAATTGATGGAAGATTTAATTTTGCAATGTTGGTCCGGCAGGAAAATCACACCGGAGTTCGCTCTACTGTTTACTTACTTTCGAACTGGCTATTCATTTTCAACTTTTCATTCACTCTGGTTTTGCTTTCGATCGAATAACATTGGTGATTGACCAGCGATGAACTCATTGGAAACCTGATTCGACGGCTAGTTTTTATAATTTTAATCCGATTTTAATATTGATTTGTCTTGGCAGTATAAGTTCAATACTATTTTACAATACTAAAGGAAAGTCGAGTGACCAAAATGAAATTTATTTAAAATTGAGTGAGTTGCAATGCAAAATTATCTACAATGAAAGTCTAATAAAGACACATGCCTTCCGTGTCAATATTACAATGATACTAGGTCAAATTTCTAATGAGATTTTGAACGGCTGGTCAACGGAGTGACCTTGCGGATAACGAAACCAAAGTTAAGTGATCCATGTGCTGAATTTGAAAGTTGAGTGATCTATTTGAAAGTTAAGTCAAATGATGTCTAGTGTAATTTACCCTTGTCCTGGCTCTAATCTGTACTGTTTGGATGGGCTCTCTATCTGCTAATCTTCATGATGAAGCAGTGAGATGATATTTGGTTGGCGGCACTTCTACCTTGTGAAGGAAACAGGATTGTAGGTTTCTTGCTATTTCTCTCGTGTTGCTTTCTTTGATCTAGACATATATAGAGCTTTTATGTTTGCCTTGCACTTCAGGCAGGGTCAGATGATGCAGTTGACCATGATGGCTATGCCAATGATGAACAAAGAGCTGCATTACTTGAATAGGGAAGATGGATTATTGCGCTGGCTTCTTGTGATGCATTGAGACACAAAATATGGGCTGGAATTTCTTACTGAAGAAGATGAGAAGCATGAACGGAGCAGATTTCCTCGCAGTTCTCTATTTGATGATGAGGATGCAGATAAAGATGTAGATGATGATGAGGATGATGACGACGATGATGAATATGAGGTGGACCGAGAGGAAAGGAAAGAAGAATAAAGAGCAAATTGTCATGCCTAAGGTTGTGAATTTTGTTGATTTGATGGGTATTCAGCTCTTGCTTCAGTGTTAGCAAGAGCTCATACTCGTGTTTAGTATCTATCAAATGCAAAATGTGATTCATTTTTTGTGATTCTGCCATCTACCTGTTGAAATTGGCTGTGAGAATGAAGGTTTTAGTTCATTTTTGCAGGTTTCTTTTGTCAGTGAGTGGTTTGAAGTACCATACTTTAACTGATAACATATACAGAAATGAGAGAGACTATTACATGACTGCATCTTGAATTTGTGTCTCGTGAGCGGGTCAATCTTGAGATCTTCATCTCATTATCAGAACTTCTGAAGTTTGGCATTTCTTGTTTCAATGCCACTTTTGTCTTCTCTTCAGTTCTCGTTTAATATGTAAAGCCAATCCAATCACAGAGCAGTTTCAACAGCATGACCTGTGGCAGATAATAATTAACAGCTGGTGTGGATATTGTTCAATGTGACACCCGGAGGAAGAAATTCTAGATCTTTCAAGTGTTACTAACGCATCGCACTCCAGCAATGTTTCGTGAGTGATGCTGCTGAGCTTAGAATGGCATGGTTTTTTGTTAACGAACTTTATGGTGCCTTTGGAATTCTTTCCATTTTAATCCATGAAATTGTAGGAAATTCTGAATGAATACCGTGGATGCAACTGAATTTATTCAATCCCCGCAATTTTGTACTCAACGGAATGCATGGTTTAGCAAATGACAAGAGGAGCAATCAGTTCATGCATTTCTGCCATCTTTGTGTAGTTAATACTTTCACCAAAAGATCTAGACAATTACACTAGGGTTTCTTCATCGAGAGATGACACTCTACTACCTGCACAGACTCTCGGATCACTTCATTTTCCTTCATCAAAATACAATGGTAAATAACATGACCAATGAGAGTAAAATAAGGATAACGTAATTAGTGCAGCAGTTGTGCAACTTCATAGTTAAACTTGAAGAACTAAACTAAAAAGAGCCAAGAGAATTTACAGCAGCCGTACAACTTATCCTGCCATTATAGATTATACTACTTTTGCTACATAGATGGTTTTCCACAATGAATTAACTGCTAAGATGTGCATCTCAGCAACCCCAATATTTCGGCATCCTCAGATTACTTGACACTTCATGAGCAGAATGTGGCATGAGACTCCAAAGTTTTTGGTTTCCCTCCATTTTTTATTACTGGTGATGACAGAATTTTGTCAATATGTCATATTCAGAAGGAATTGGAAAGCCACATTACTGTAATGCTTGAATCAATTTTTTCTCTTTCAATGAATCGAGCAAACAAATCAGCACTCGCATAGCTAGATTAACAGGACGAAGCCGAATAGGTAAAAGTTCTCTCGAAGACAGGCATCCGCATTTTGAAGCACACCAATGTAGAACTGCTTCATAATCTCTATATATTTGCATGAATTGGTTGAAGCCACATTAGCCAGATCAACTTCAACCAAAAGGAGAAAGGCGAGATGATATTTGCAACATAAAGTTCATCTAAGACAGTGAACTGCATTAACCGTTAACTTTCTAAGCATTAGAAAAGAATTAACGACTGGACTGTCCCATTATCTTCTGCAATATCACTGTCCTCGCCATCCGTATCTCGCGGCTACTCTTATCAGCTTGTGTACTGAGCTCCTCGATAGTTTTCATGAAAACTTCCGCCCTTTTCTTGATATCCAACATCCCAAGCTTCACCGCTTCTTCCTGTTCTTCTCCGAGAGCGAAGTCGGCCTTTTGCACGATCGACTCAATCTCAATTTCCAGCTTACCCACAAGCGACCGAATCGTCTTCAAGTCCTCAATCGAGATCTTAGTTCCCTCATTCATTAGGTCTACCAACAACTTTTTCCCTTTTAGTTCCCTTCGGTAGTTTTTCCACCAAGAATCGCACCACTTGCCGACTGTCCCTATTGGAGCTGCAAGAGCAGCAGCTAGAGCAATCACAACAGGTGGTGCAGCGATCGCGACCGCAACGACCGAGAGGATCAAAGTGGAGACGAAGGCGGTCATAAATATGGCATTGGTCACCCTTCTCCAAGTTTGTGCGGATTTAACTTTCTTGTCAAGCTTCTTCTTACAAGCCTCCAACTTCACCAACATCTCTTCCTGCTGCTTAAGCACAGAGTAAAAGAGCTTCGAGAACTCTTCCGTGAATGGGTCGCCCGCTTCTCTGAATCTCTGGAGCTCCAGCAATGTCCTGACATACCTCTCCCCTCCCACATTCTCTCCTCTCTCTTCCTCAAAGTGCACAAGTGCGAGTCGAATACTTGACTGGCTATCACGGGCCCGCCTCAGGCAATTCTCAAGGGAATTGTAGAAATCTAATATTCGTAGGCCATGGTTGAAGTAATACTCCACTAAATTGGACAGCTCTTTGTCTTTCCATATGTCTTCTTTGGATGCAAGAATGATGTTGGCTAGCGCACGGTTCATCTCAAGAACGCCAGTGGTCGTCTCTCCGATAGAGTTCAATGCTAGGGATTGAGCCTCAGCACTACCTGCTAGTGTCCTAATTACTCTATCAGCTTGGTCATGCAAGGTCCTGTCAAAATCTTGCAAGCTCCGGTCGGCTCTACAGGCCGCTTCATAAGAGGTCAGTTGAGACTGGTATCTAGGATTGCTGTCTTCCATAGATGAAGAGTCTATTTCCTTCTTCTTACTCCACACCCCACCCATTTTTGGGTCAAAAAATGTGAAATATGAGGATTGCCCAAAAACTCCAAAAGCAAACCCTTCTTAAAGTTTTGCTAAGCAAGCACAGTCCTTGAATTATATCTATGAATGGTGAGCTACAGTGGGAAATTGCCCAAAATATCTGTGCTCAGATCTACCAGAAAAAAAAAAAAAAAAGGCAGGACTCACAGACTACTCACAGATCAGCTAAACCCCCTTCTCTTTTTGGCTCCCTTTTGTGATCTTACCTCAGTTTCAGCTGATACCACAAAGAACAGATCATCTGGTTTCCACTTCAACTCCTCCAAAGGACCAAACCAGGCTCAATCACCGTGAAGACGCCAAGAGTCAACCGCAGAAACTGAGATCTACTTTAAGAAAAACAAGAAAAGGGGGGGGCGTGGAACTATGGAAAGGAACAGAGAAGTTGGGAGTGCTTCAAGAGGCTGATCTTGAAGCGGCTTGATCGGAGGATTGAAGGCTGCGAGGGGGGCCTGGAAGAGGAAAGGTCCAGGAAATGGGAGGCAGAGCAATGCGGCCGCCAGTGACCTCAAGAATAGTCTACCAAACGAAAAGGTTGACTGACTCTTGCCATTTTTTTATGTGTCCTCTGTTCCTGGTCTTTGTTTTCAGTACTTTCATCCACCAATCCAACCAAAGAATGGCCACAATTATTCCGGTGTCCGAATTATTGGGGCGTCCTTTTCGGACACCAGATTTTCCTTTTTTATTTCTTGGAATTGGATTTTATGAAATACGAAGTGATATATATCATATTTTCATTATGTATTTAAATGATTATGTTATAATTAAAATCGAGTGGTTATCATTTTTTTTTATGGCCTGGACAGTGATAGCCAATCTGTTGGCCGGGGGAAAATTGGCAATGGTGGTTGGTGACGTTAGCTTGGCAACGCCAAAGGTACATTGGCTTCGTTTGTACTGGAGGAAGAAAATGAACCTGCTGGAAAATATCTTTGAAAAACATTAACTTCTAAGGAAGAGGATTCCATTTTCTCTATATTTTGTCGTATTTTACACACAATATATGGAAATCATTCACTGGCGTTTGTTACAAGAGAAATATGAAACACACATTTGAAGAAAAAACAAATCTCAACAACAAACCTAAGTCTTGAGTCCCGGTCCTTGCCTAAGGGGACTTTGCCAAGTCGTCGATCTGGGGTGGGGGCAGGATCCTCAAGCACGAGAGCTGCGTTGGGCCCATCGAGGTCCCTTAACAAACATCGAGGGACCTCGGCTTAGATGTCAGGATTTTAGGACTGAGCATTGGGATTTAGTTATATTTTCAAAAATGAGTTTCGATTTTTATAAAAGAAAATTATTTTTCTAATTTAAGTATAGATTTTTCATTAATTTGTTTAAATTCAAACGCTAGCAAATGAGAAAAAGGCATCATACCATTATTTTTATTTTTTTTTGCAAAAAACAAAAAAAGGAATTTTAAGGGTTAACAAAAAGGTAGCACATTAAATTAATTTTGACTCGCTCCTTCACGGAATCCATTTAAATCATACATTTTATATGTTGGGTTGGTAGCATAGGATAATCCGCAACGAAAACATTTTCGTCCAACTAATTCACGAAAAAGTAAACATTTGACATCAGTATCAGAAGCCGACTAAAAAGAAAAATCGCTCATAGAAAAGTTTTGCTCGTAGTTTTGGACGTGATGAAATAGAGAGAAACGTACTCCATTACGTCACCTTGTGCTACAGTATTTACTATTTAGGTCCAATGTCGTGGGCATAATGATAAAAAATATTGGCACTTTTCAACAAGTGGACAGCTTCCTTTACAGCAAAACCCCGTCGTCTTCCGTCGACAAACATCGGGTTCCTGCCGGGTCAATTTCTAGAGTTCTAGAGACTTCGAAGATTTGAGTTTTTCCGTCGTTTGATTCGAGATCGACCGCAAAAAGGAATCAGAGTTACTTACGATTCAATTAATAAATTAGATATAGTACTCATTTCTCCGATGTTTTTGCATTATTTTTTTTTTCTCTGAAATTTTAGACTTGAAATTTCCCCGCATACAGATGGATGTGAAATTAAAAAGCAACACAATAGACCATACGGTAAACTGAAGAGAAAATTTCCAAAAAATGATCTTAAACCATTTGCACTTGTGTCAATCCTAAATCTTTTAATTTTATTAAACTATCTTTATATTTCACCGACTCTAAAACTTGTGACGCAGTAAGTTTCAAGTTCCAAAAAATGAAAAATCTATTCCAATAGGTGGGTTGTAAGTTGCAATTGAAATTTGTATGGATATGAAACCTAGAATTGTTTGCCCTTATCCTCTATATGGAAATCACATTTTTCCATCAAGCATGTGATTGTAGTTTGACGATGCTCTCGGTTTTGTGCCTAGTTTGCCGCTTTATAAGAAAAATAAAAAAGAACCAATAATTATCCAATCGAAACACGTCAAGTTTAAATATGAATGCAAAGTGCAAAATGAAAATAAACCATTGTTGCTCCAATCAAACCTTATTTTTGCCCGAAGGAATCCTTTCCAAGGGAAGTTCTCCCTCATTGTCATTCTCTTCCCTCTAAAATAGGAACGCGGAGGGAAGTCGGACCCCTTCTATTATTATTTTTATTTTAATTTTTCGACTGAGAGCAGCAACAAAGTCGTTGTAGTATAGTGGTAAGTATTCCCGCCTGTCACGCGGGTGACCCGGGTTCGATCCCCGGCAACGGCGTTCCTTTTTTGGCCTTTTCTTGATTTTCTTTGGCTTTGTTCCATTGCCTTTTCTGAACCTTCTAGATCATGATATTTGAAGATCAGATCTGTTCCGTTCTCACCTCAATTACTATTCGTATTGAAACCAGGTCTTTTTTTTCTTCTTCTTCTTCTTTTTTTCCCCTAAGGGCACATTAATATCAAGCTGTTCTTTTGTTTTGGCTTCTTTTTTTTTTGGGGCAGAAAGGAGCTCGAGTTGTTTCATATTTTTGTTAAATGTTTACTTTTACTTTTTTAATTGTTTTGCAATTTGACTCTCATTTGGCCTACGCAATAGATCAAGTCAACCTAGTTTGTTACTCAACCTCAATTCGGCTAGTTAGCTTACTTGAGTCACATGCTCTTAAGCTTGAGCTTGATTGATTTGTGCTAAGTTACTTGAACTCAAAGATGATCATGCGAGTTTCAAATAAGGCATCAAATGAATGGCGAGAAATTTGATATTGCCTATCGAACCAGATACCTATGGTTATTATTCTCGCTAGAGACATGTTTACATAGACAAAGATCACGTTGTCACCAAAGTCTTGTGTGGAAAATAACTATATGTTGAAATCATAAGAATAGCCCAAGAATTGAACCTAAAGTGTTGGAATAGTGTTAAGCATGCTAAGACAGATCTACAAAATTGATATATTGAGTGAAGCCTCGCACACCTCGAAGAACATCCGAACCCATTTGCAGATTTCGTTCAGAGGTATCATCATCTAGCTCCCATACATAAGATTATTCTTGTTCAATATACATGGAGGATCCACAAAGGCACATTTACTTGTAATCAAACCAAAGAGAAATCGGTCATTTGTAGGCCCATCTCAGTATAGTCAATTAACATTACTAAATCTCCTTGCAAATTGCGATGACAATCTAGATATTCAATTCTTGGTTTGTTTTAAAAAGTTACGGAGATAGTTTCTTGAAAAATTATTGTGTTTGATACAGCCGAATAGTCCTGTTATTACAACAGGTTCCAAGTCCCGCTTGAGAGGTGGCTTGAGAGTTTATCGCGAACATCAATCGCATCAAGAAAGTACATAGGACATAAATCCATAGCTCGCACGTCACTAGACTTGTTAAAGCCTGAGGGAAGAACCCAAAAAGCTGAAAACAGGAGTTCAAGACTTCATGTAAAGATCGACGCCGCGCACACGGTGTGCAGGAGAAACTGATTTCTAGGCAAAGGGAATGAAAAAATTGCCCAGAAACACAGAGCCGGTGAAGAACGTGCCAAACGAGGTCGTCCAAAGCTTCACATCACATGTATCTGTCAAGTATGGAAACTAGGACATGTCGACAAGACCAGAAAAGGTACATAAACAAACTATATATAGTATTCTGCTTTCATTAATACGCACACCACTAGCATCTCGGACCGGATCCAACAGCAACAATGAGCTATCCTCCGCAAAGTTCTAGGAACGGGATTCCTGCTAAAACCCACGGCTATCTTTTTAGAACAAATTAGTTTTATGCCCTTAACCCAAGTCAACGAAGTCTACGCTCCAATGGTCAAACTGAAGAAGTTGTGGCCCTGGAAACTTGCTGCCAGAATAAGCAGTACGCTCTAACTTTCACTGTAATCACCAAAGTCACCGAGTAAACAGGCAACCGCAAAAGAGGATTTACGAGATACCAACATTCACGGTTTCGAAAGTTCACTCTGTATCACCCTCTCTCGTGTAAATCAAGGGATTGGGTTTGGGAAAGACTAGCAGTAAGCCAGAGAGCGATATCGCGAGACGTGATGTTTGCTGGACATTTGAGACGAACTTACCACCCAGAATCTTCTTGTCCTCTATATCATGAGTTCCCAGCTAGATCTACTGTAAAGGATAACCCAAAACCTCCCTGAACAATCAATGGAGCTAGGAGATGTACATGCCACAGAGCTCCGCATCTCAGTTCGTAATGTCCTGTCGAACGATCACTACGGCGTTTTAATCCCAAAGTTGAGCTAATTGGGCCAAGTCCACTGTTGAAAACGTACCAACTTTCAAATAACAGGCTTCTTCTGTTTTATCTTTAAGATGCTTTGTTTAAGTTATTATTGATTGGACAAGAATGATGGATGACTGACCAAGGCCCATTCGTGACAAAGGCTGAAGTTTAGGTTATGTTAAATATTGTGTTGAATTGTGATTTTAAATTGTCTATAAATTAAGTTTTAAAATATTAAAATTCTAGATGACTTCGTTTTCTTTTTAACAAGTGTACTAAAAGTCTTAAATCTTATTTACGAAATATAAACCAATTTTAAATCTTTCAATCGATTTAATTAAATCCTTATTTTTTTTAATCCGTATCACTCGATATCTTCATAATATACAAATCTTGATACGTAACTTTATATTAATATTTTCATTGCTTATAGAAATCTATATAATGTTTTAAGCTCTATGAGAAATTAAAAAGTTGAGTTTATTTCGTTTTTGAAGTGCTAAACAAACATACACGTAGAACAAGCCAAATCTAGGCAAGGGCCAATGACGTTTGCTTGGATTTGGGCAAGGGCTTGCAAAGAAAAATTTAAAATGTGTTTCGATTTTTCATCATATTAAAGAATTAAATTAAATTTTTAAGCATTAAAGCCCTAAATGACTTTTTAGCTATAAAACTCAACATAACTTGAAAGATGATAGTGACATGTTTTCTTAAATTTGAGATGTTTGATAGTAACAAGTCATTTTCTTACATTTACCCAAATACAAGTAATGAAAGCAAAGTGTACAAGTCATCCTAAGATTTTAGGGTGTGTCTTATTCGTGCAAAATTTTATAATGAAGGAAAATATTTTTTTAATGAAAATCATTTTTAAGGAATGACTAGTTTTTAGTGGTTTGTTAAGGTACTTGAAAGTGAGATGGAAATTTTTTTTCAATGTTTAGATTTTACTTTCAAAGATTGTTCTCTCCATTATAGCCAACGCAAGCTCTAACATCCAAAGCTAGACTGGTTGTTGAGAATTCTATGGTATCTTTAATCGTCTCTTAGAAAAGGCATTTGATATGCCTCTAATAAGCTAGCCATTGGTACTTTGCATCTTCACAGAGAATTCAATTTCACTGGCGTTTATTAAATCTATCTCGAATGATTTTGACACCAAGCACATAGCTAGCTTCACCCATCTCCGTCACTGCGAAGTACACCTTTCCCATCCCCATTCAAGTAACCCAATAGTGGATTGGAGCTTAGCCCAATTCTTCACCTTTGAAGGTAGGTTCACGCCCATGAATGGAATTATATTTTGTTCCCATTGTACGATATTGAGATTATAGCAAAATCCTTATTTATGACATTACTAATGTATGAAGTATAGACTTTAAGTTATATTGTTATCAAAATAAAGCAACCTAAAGAAAGGATGTCAAAATGAAAACAAATGCAATAACTAGCGAACTTAATTTCTTAGTGATCATAAAACTTCACCTGAGAATGGTTTTCTTTTTTGTGTGAGTGTTTGTGGAAAAGAAGCTAAAGGAAGTGATTTCTTTCTTTTAGGATGGCGAAATTATTTTCTTCAACTCTACCTACGGTTGTTTTCTTTGATGTGAAATCTTTTTAGTAAAATATCTACTTTCAGCGAATCAATTGAGAAATAATTTCACGAAAATCATTCTCGTAAAAACAAAAACACCCTTACCTGCAAACTTGCAATCTTTCATGTTTATGATCTAACATATAATTTACAATTGGCTATGACTATATATTTTTAGTATTGAAAAATTCTCAAAATTTTGATATTTTCATATAGAATCACCCAATATATCTTTTTGGAAAATAGAAAAGTTTTGAGCTAACATTGGCCGAGCACAATCTACAAGTATAAAACTAGATAAATATTTGGAGTTTAGTGCCTAATTTATCACACTATCGAAAAGTAAAAAGCTAAGCACAGGTCCAAGGTAGATAATTAGGAATGAAATTGTGCGATCCGGTCCCAGGATAAAGGCATTGAACCGGACTGGCATACCAACCCTAGATCGAACCCGTTTTATTTTCAAATGGTTAGAATTACATGTTATTTTATGTGTTCATCTTTCAACAGTTGTTGCTTTGTCAAGTGGAGATTTTTGTTGTTACTTTAGCTTTCGTTTTGCTTGATCAAGGAATGAGCTGAATGATTCCCTATGGCTTTAGATTTCTGTTTGGATTTACCAATGTTTTACTTTTTCCCGTTTTGATGCTAAATATTGTGTGTTAATGAATATGTACTTAAAAGAGTAAGTTCACCCTTTCAAAAATAAATAACAATGAAAAAAGAAGAAGAAGACTCAGCCAGTTCCCTTACACTGATCTAAATCAAATTAAATTAGAAGTAGTTCCAAACTCTACGGGGTTGAGTTCAAGTTCCAAAATCTGATAATAGACCTTGTATAGATAGATTTCATGTTCCAAGGTTGGATTAATCCAGCTCTGAACCCGTTCATCCATACTTGTCAAGTTTAAATATGAATGCAAACCAATTATTCTCTTCCCCACTTTGATACGTAATTTCAGATCAATAATCTTTTGCCATAATTTCAAGTCACGAGTTTCATGATCCTTTAAACGTCGTTTCATGATCCTTTCAACATCCATCATTTCTTGTCATGCCCCTCCAATCAAATTAAACACAAGGACGGGACTTCATCGAAAGTTTCTCGAAAACGGGCATGGAGGTCGCTGTTGAGTGGGGAGCCGGCGGTTCGATCCCCGGCAACCGCGTCTCTTTCACTCTTTCGTTTTCAGTTTTCTTTGTTTGCTCTGGTTTCTTTCACTCCATTGCCTTTTTTATTTCCATTCGGACAGCACACCTTCCAGATCTTGATATCTCAGATTATTAACACTTGAATAACCCTATTGTTCCTCGTCTCATCTCATGCACTATTCATATTATAATCTCGTGTGGATCGTGCGATACATATTTTAATCTGGTTTGGATCGTTGCAATTATTGGTGTACATAAAAAGCATATCTTATCTTGGCAGAAAGGTGCATGAGTTCTTTAATTTGTGTTTAGAGTTCACTTTTACTTTATATCGTGCTGGTTTTTTTCCTGTTTTTCTAGAGTTTGAAACTTGACTTGCATTTGATGCCATACGCTGAAGTACTGGCGCAAATAGCATCGAGTTGTGGCGACCTAGTTTGCAACTCAAGTTTGTGCTTTCCAAGTTTGAGCTCAAACCCAAGCCATAGCTCGACCCAATTAAGTACTCGAGCTGCTCGAACATTGAAAACGATCGTGCTGATCTCTAATAATTTGTGAATCGAGCTCAAGTAACTGGCAGGGAATATGGGGTTGTGCGTCCACCAAATGCGGAATGACTTATAATCTCTTGCTGGAGAGACGTTTGCGTAGGCAGGGATCAGCTCCTCGTGCTCTCCCAAAAAGTGAGATGGTTCGCCCCGATCAATCAGAAAATGACCGACTCTAATTTGATCAAACAGCTGTCATATGAACCTTTCGGGAATAAACCTAGATATGTCAGGATACACTTTCAAAAATTGCAATCCCAAGTGAAGTCGCACGTACCAGAAGAACAACCGAATCTATTCTAGGATTTTGTACTGAGTATCAACTGGCACGATATATAGTATATCCTGCTTGTGCAGTATGCACAGGGGATCCACAAAAAAGACACATTTACTAGGAACTCAACAAATGGGAAATCGCCAATTCATAGCACGATCCAGGTTTAGTTAGTCGGTTCCACATAAAAAACTTGAGCGAACTGCATAATCGCTCCGAAGATGCGATAATGAGTTTATCTGGGAGATCAATAATTAAAAGTTTCATAAAGAATTACTATGCCTGAGGACCAAACAGTTCTTCACCTTCAACAGTACACAAGTTCCCACCTTACTAATAGGGCAGCAAGAGAGTTATACCATTAATCACATCAACAATCAAGACCAGGCATAATTTCACATCCAGAATGTCTCAGACTTGTTAAAGCCATGAGAGAAAGAACAGGAAGGATGATGCTCTAGACGCTGAAAACATAGTGTGGGGGTTTGCGAGAGAGATCATGCGTCGCAAAATCACGAAACTGGTTTCTGTAATTCTTAGTCTGCAAAGGGCAAACAGCCTTGGCAATGGAAGCAAGAACTATGTAACCCAGAAAGTCCTCACAGAGCCAAAGATGAAAATGCAAAACATGGTCACCTGAAGCTTCAGATCACATTAATCTCAAGTGTGGAAACTACGAGCTATTGACTGATGGTAAATAAGAAAAAATCAATTTACGATATGCAACATTGACAGTACTAAAAACGACTGGATGGGAATGTGCTACATTCTTCTGAGATCAAATTACACGATATAACATTGACAGCAATAAAGTTTCCTTTGTATCACTTCCTCCAGAGAAAAATCAGGGGTTTGGGTTTCGGAATGACTAGTGATAAGACCTCAAGCAACACTGAGAAGTGACTGCTGGACACTTAATATAAATCCACCACCCATTAGTATCATGTCCTCTAATTCATGAGTTCCCAGCAAGTTCTACTGTAATTGATAACCCAAAACCTCCCTGAACAATTAATTCTACCTTTTATGGAACAATTAGTTCTGCCTGTTAGCAATGTAATCTGCCAAAGCAATCAATGGAGCTGCCTTCGCTATATCAAATCCAAATAGCTGTTCTTGAGCATCTTTGTTCAGTTTGTTGGCCAACTCCCTAGATTTTTCAATGCCCATTAGCTTTGGATACGTAACTTTGTCAGCCACCAAATCCTTGCCAGCCGTTTTACCCAGTTCTTGAGAAGACTGGGTCAGATCCAGAATATCATCCACCACTTGAAATAACAACCCAATACACCTTGCAAAACTCCGCAACTTCTCAACTTCTTCATTAGACCCACCTCCCATAATTGCCCCAAGAACAACAGACGCTTCGAGCAACGCTGCAGTCTTGTGGAGATGAATAAACTCAAGGTGCTCCAATCCTACATTAGCGATTCCTTCAGAACTTATATCCACCACTTGGCCAGCAACGAGGCCTTCTGCTCCAATAGACCTCGCCAATTCAAAGATTGCTCTGACTATCCTTGTGGGCGAAACCCCCTTGGTTTCTACCGCAATATGCTCAAATGCATATGCCAGTAGGGCGTCTCCAGCCAAAACAGCAACATCTTCACCATAAACCTGCAAGAATAAGTTACATAACAGTAAGCTTCAAAGTTTAAGTTCTAACGAAACTTGCATGTCACTCCCAATAAAGCATAGTAAGTTTACTAGCACACTCATATTAGCCAACAAGCAGAAATTCAACTGGACTGATTCGCCAATCTCACTATTATTCATAATTCTAATTTCGCTGGTGAAACCAACTTCATGAACTTGTACTATATGAAATCCACATATCCAATGGCTATCACTACTACATGAATCAACCATCAAGAAAACTATGATCATGTTACTAATCTCAACATACACAAGTTGCCGAAAAGCGGCTAACATAAACCCCCACCTCCTGGGACAACACTTTGCAATAACGAAGCAAAGATCCACCTCGATTTCGCCAAATATAAGCACAATTAACATCCCATCAAGCATCAAATCATTATAAACAAGCGAGCAAACTAGGCACAGGACCTTGTGGTTGGTGGGCTTTCCGCGGCGCAAGTCGTCGTTGTCCATACAGGGAAGGTCATCGTGAATCAGAGACATGGTGTGGATCATCTCGACAGCGCAAGCCGACGGCATGGCCATCGACTCATGCCCTCCCACGAGCTCGCACGCCGCTATGCACAGCACCGGGCGGACCCTCTTCCCGCCGGCGAGCAACGAATACCTCATGGCCTCATGAATCTTCAGCGGCGGACGGAGCAAGACCGAGGAGTCGAGCGCCGCGTTCACGGAGCACCCCTTCTCGAGCATGTACTCCTTGAAATTGAACGGGGGCCGCCCTTCTTTGTCCTCGGTGGTGGCCTCCTCTTCCTTGGTGAGGATCGCGGAGACGGAGAAGCGCAATCTGGGGGAGGAACAAGAAATGGGTCTGGCGGGTCTCGGACAAATCCGCGGAAAGGTCGGAGCTTTCAGGGGATGGAGCAAATTGGATCTGCTCGCTTGGTTAAAGATCGAACAGGTGGTGCTCAAATTGACGCAGCTCATGTTTTCGATTCTTGAAAACGATGAATCCGATCCTGGGTCTCGAGAGCGAAAAGAAAGAGATGGGTGAGCAAGATTTGGGGAGGACTTCCGCGACGGGGCAGACGGTGCTTAAAGAGGACAACCCACCACGAGCTCCACTACCAGAGTTTTGGGCAATTCCACTTTCCTCACGTCCACCATTGACGCAGAACAGGGACCGAAAACAGCAAAAGAGCGACCTTTCTCGGCAAGATGGCTCGAGCCCAACCACCGAGATGTGCCCGTTTTCTTGGAAATTTGCAAGCCCGATGAGATGGAACGAGGCCGGCCGGGAGAAGGGAAGGTCCGGCGACGTGAGTGGACGGGGGGAAGGGAGTGTCCGCGGGCGCTACAGGGCCAACCAACCAACCACCAGACGACACGGATAAGATTGCGAGATTTGGGTAGGCATTCAGATGATGGGAATCCACGGGAGCCTTTTAAGGCCGGTCGAGTATTTTAAGGAAAAAAAAAAAGAGAAAGAAATTTTTGGGGACAAATTAGGTGCCTAGGGAACGTACGATGGAACTGATGTGTTCAGTGTAACGTCTTGTCGGACCACATGTTGCACGACATTCGGTAGGTCGATCCAGCGAGGGCGGCGTGATGAACGAGGTTCACGAATACGACAAGCGGGATCTCTGGAATTTGCATTTCTCGGCCGCCTGTTCGGGCTCCAATGTTCGATTGCTACATGAACACGTCGTCTCTCAATCCAAAGTCCTTTTCGAACGCATTCATTGGACACAAATTACGACACGACACGACACCATCGCCCTTGCAGTTAGGAGTGTCAGAAACCGAACCGAAAATCGAACTCGGTTCGGTTCGGATCCCATTCGGTTCGGTTCGGAAGATTTTATTAACGGTTCGGTTTTTTTGAAAAACCGAACCGAACCGAACCGTTGACACCCCTACTTACAGTATCAAAATTCGATTGGGTTTCTAACCTGTTTGAATTTTTTTATCGTTGCTTTCGAGTTTTGTTTCGATATTTTGACATCTTAATCAAAATTTGATCTGAGTTGGAGAAAATTGAGTCACTTACATGAGTCCACCTCGATAGAATTTATGATGCATGCTTGTCAGTGGATTTCAGGTACTGTCAGTTGTCGCATTCCATAAATTTTGCGGCCGCGTAACAACTTGAGTGTGGTGGACCTTTCCAGTCTATGCAAGCTCAAGTTGCAAATGAATCCATTAATTGGCTTTGCTAGGTGTTAAACATCGAGAGCGACCGAGTAGACTGGTGCATGCTTTTGGTTAGGCAAGTGAAAGGACTGTTATTGTCCAAATTGCAAAAAGGAAAGTGACTTGTCATTGCACGCTCAAATTAGGTAGTTTCCTTGTCGCACCTGGAGAGCGAAGTTGGTGATACCAAATAGGTTTCTTCAACAATCGGTGGTTTTCTATTTCCTGTGTAAGAAAAATGGTAATTTCAGTGTCTATGCCTGCCGAACATTTCATTGATGTTGAAAGGATTATTCACTAGTATAACACACCCCTGACCAAGCTAACAAAATCGAGTGAATGGTATTTTTCCATCTTCCGGTAGCTTTTCCTCTTTCGCTTGGGTGAATTTTCACAATCCAAGCCTTATCTTTTAGATTTGATTTCTTTGATTTCTTCTTTTATTTTATTTTTTTTAAGTGAAAGTGTTTTTTGTTGAGGTGTTCATGACATGTGAGGTCGGCAGTGAGGTCTGTGGCGAGGTCTGAAAAGAGACTTTGGCTTTTTTTAGCATTACTCTTAGAAGCGACTATTTCCACCTCTGTTTTTGCTCCAAACACTCCTTACTATAGTGATATTACCATACTACCCATTTTCCTTTGGTTTTCTTTTTTTAGGGATCCTTGCATAAAAACTTCTAAAACTTATCAGGAATGTACAATGAAATTCTAAAACTATCAAAAAATACAATCAATTTCTAAAATTTATTACAAAAGTACAATCAAATTCTAAAATGTCTAAAAATTGTAATTGAAATGTAAAACTTGTCAAATTCTTCCAAACAAGTCTTAAAATTTTTAAGACTTAATTTTACTTTGTAACAAGTTTTAAAACTTAATTGTATTTTTTTTTTAAGTTTAAAGACTTAATTGCGCATTTATGAAAATTTTTAAGACTTCCAATATACTTATCTTTTTTTTTCCTTTCATTTCTTGCGGGTCTCACGTTCATTTTCTTTTCTACATAGGCCAAGGAAGCTCCAAGCAACACCTTGACGGACTCTAAAATCTCGTTGACGAACTTCTTGTAGGAAAAATAGAGGGTAGTGTTGCTCGGATTCTCTTGGCAAATCCGGTAGGGACCTCCTCGGAGAGCTAGTTATAGGACACATTGAGGTATTAGAGGCCTTGGCGGCCGAAATTGATAAGGTCTAGGACCTCTATAAAACCAGCAAACTTCTCCTTTGCTAAACCCTCCGTCCGTCTACCCCCCTCTCACTCCCCTCGTCCTAGCCACCAGATAATAGGATGTTCTCGAACACCTCCGCATTTGATGCATGTCGCCTGTTAGGATTCATTGCACAATCACAAGAGAGAGAGAGAGTAAAAGTGAGAAAGAGAATTCAAGATATGAAGTTTTATCCTAATTCACCCTTAAATTAAGACTACGTCTATTTGAGAATTCCACAACAATTAACACATCGAACCTCTCTATTTCACCCCCCGCACACTCACCAAGAGTGGGACTTTCACGCCATCCTATCAATATTGAGTATGCATTATACCCCAACACTGCAGCTATCGTCGCCAAGAAGTCTCGGCCTCCCTTGCCTATAAATAAGGTGTGTAAAGGAATCGAAAACTGCCTAAACCGCTCGGAACTAGACCAAACCGAACTGCCCATGAAATTAACAGGCAGTTCCCGGCTCCAACTTTTTAGAATCGATCCTTAATTAGCGGTTCCGAAATCTAGGGTGGGAATCGCCTACCAGGACCATGTTCACCCCTAATTATAGAAGCGTAAATCTTCCAATCCTGCCCCACCTAGCTATGCCTTGAAGCTGAAATCAACTTCAATCGAAGCTAAAGGCAATCCGTTGAAGACAATTGTAGGGGAGAACCAGCTAATAGAAATCAAAGGCTTGTATGCGGAGAAATGCCCCGAGCAACAAAAGGCAAAACAAAGTGGAGGAAAACGAGAAGATCGCAAAGAAAGCGAATTTGTCAACTGAGAAACTGAACGAATTTACAAGGCAAAATATGAAGAAGAAGAAGGTGGATTCCTTCCCAAGCCTGTGGCTTGTGGGAGCGAGGGAGAGAGAGTTCTATGCACATTTTTACACATGGTGCTCAACCTAATATCGAATGAGACTAGGAGGATTGTCATCGTAGACATAGCGTGTAATGTGTTGAGGACCATAGTGAACACAAGGGGCTGGAGCTAAGAATTGGGGATGCATCAGTAGTCAAGGCACTCATTGAGGCATGTGGGTGCATAGTAGTGCTAGTTCATCAGCACGACGGGCTTCGGAATCTAGCCGGCGGCGAGCTCGTTGCAGGAGAAGTTGAGGGTGGCGTTGATTTTGCTGTCCAAGATTCTAGGGGAAGAGAAAAAAATGAGGAGAATGAGGAACGTGGGACCCGCAAGAAAAGAAAATGAAATGACAAACCAAAACAAAAGAAAACCAACTACAAGCGTACGATATAAAATGTATAGTACGGTAAAATCACAGTAATAAGGAGTTTCGAAACAAAAACTAGGGTAGAAATAGCACGGCCCACACTCTTATCACGAGAGACAAAAATACAAGTACATACGCTAGCGATTAGGCTGAAACGTGGAGGCTAAAGCACACGCCACTAATTAGGTTGAGTTGAGAAGAGGACAACCAAATGGTATCTAGGGCAAAAAAAAAAAGTGCCCACTTTGTCTTAAGAGTGCTTTCGTGGATGTGGATGCCACATCCACCACATTGGTTATTTGAAAAACGTAAGCCTTTTTTTCTCTCGGGACCAATTTAATTTCTAGAGTTAAACAATTTCAAATTTTTTATAAGTTCTATCTAGAAATTGGTACATATCAATTGGTATAGATTTTTTTTTTTAACCTAAAACCTATAATATCACAGATTCCAGAGTCAATTTTAAGGTCTAATAAGTTCCTTTCTTTTTTTATTTCATTTTCAATTAAACAAAATGAAAATGAACAAAACAACAAAAATGAAAGCTTCTCATTTATCAATAGCAACAATCCATAAAAGACAAATAGGTAAAATAAAATAAATAATAAAAATTTCAAATCACATAACATAAAACCTAAATTGTAAAACTTCATTCCTCAATCATCCGGGAAAAAATTGTTCCAAATTCTAACCACTTAAAATCAAAAGAAACGACAATCATAGTTAAGAACTTAATAATAGTTTTAAATTTAAAATTACTATTAATGAAACTAAAATAATTATTAGAAAGCCTCACTACATATATTCATTCCACTTCAACTGGTAAATTCTATTTACCAATGATCTACCCAAATCTAAAGAAGAAAAGATTAAATAAAGCATTCACTCATTAAATATATAAAAGGAATTACAAAATATAAAGACTCATATGAGAAGTGGAAAGGAAACATAACATAGAAAACAAAATGAGTCGGGAAAGATAATTAAGGATTTTAGAGTCTCAAGTTCGATTCTCCTAGGAACTAGGAACTAGTAGTTCCTAGAAGGATGGAATTGGAAATTCGACCATCTCTCTTTAGAACTCGAAACTGGACTAGTTCACACTAGTCCTATTCCCAATTCTATCCTAGAACCATGCTTATCCCTATTAATTCCCATGACTTTTGTATAATGGTTTCGTATTAGACCTTAAAATGTTAATGTTCGCTGACACCACCCCTAACCTCGCTATTTTATCATGCTATTCCATTCATGTCTACATATCAAATACCTGAGTCAAGTTCGACATCTCCTTTCCATATTAGACCCTAGAATGTTAATGTTCGTTAATACCATAACCTCTCTCTTTTATCATGCTATTCCATTCATGTCTACGTATCAAACACCCGAGTTTGGTTCACCGTCATGTTTCCATATTAGACCCTAAAATGTTAATGTTTGTTGACACCACCCCTAACCTAGCTCTTTTATCATGCTATTCCATTCATGTATGGGTTCGACGTTAGGCTTGGGCAAAGCATTCCTCAAACCTATCACGACTCAAAAAATATAAATGTTAATGTTTGTTGACACCACCCCTAACCTCGTTTTTTTATCATGCTATTCCATTCATGTCTACGTATTAAACACTTGAGTTAGGTTCACCATCATGTTTCCATATTAGACCCTAAAATATTAATGTTCGTTGACACCATAAACTCTCTCTTTTATCATGCTATTCCATTCATGTCTACGTATTAAACACTTGAGTTAGGTTCACCATCATGTTTCCATATTAGACCCTAAAATGTTAATGTTTGTTGACACCACCTCTAACCTAGCTCTTTTATCACGCTATTCCATTCATGTATGCATATCAAACACGTAAGTTAGGTTTAACATCAAGCTTGGGCAAAGCATTCCTCAAACCTATCACGACTCAAAAAATATAAATGTTAATGTTCGTTGACACCACCCCTAGCCTCGCTATTTTATCATGCTATTCCATTCATGTCTACATATCAAATGCTTGAGTCAGGTTTGACATCTCCTTTCCATATTAGACCCTAGAATGTTAATGTTCGTTGACACCATAACCTCTCTCTTTTATCATGCTATTTCATTCATGTCTCCATATCAAACACCTGAGTTAGGTTCACCATCATGTTTCCATATTAGACCCTAAAATGTTAATGTTTTTTTACACCACCCCTAACCTAGCTCTTTTATCACGATATTCCATTCATGTATGCGTATCAGACATCTGAGTCAGGTTCAACATCAGGCTTGAGCAAAGCATTCCTCAAACCTATCACTATTCAAAAAATATAAATGTTAATGTTTGTTGACACCACCCCTAACCTCGTTTTTTTATCATGCTATTCCATTCATGTCTACATATCAAATGCCTGAGTCAAGTTTGACATCTCCTTTCCATATTAGACCATAGAATGTTAATGTTCATTGACACCATAACCTCTCTCTTTTATCATGCTATTCCATTCATGTCTCCATATCGAACACCCGAGTTAGGTTCACCATCATGTTTCCATATTAGACGCTAAAATGTTAATGTTTGTTGACACCACCCCTAACCTAGCTCTTTTATCACGATATTCCATTCATGTATGCATATCAGACACCTGAGTCAGGTTTGACATCAGGCTTGAGCAAAGCATTCCCCAAACCTATCACGACTCAAAAAATTTAAGAAACCCTATCTTTGAAAAATGAAAAACAAGAACTCCAATGCACTAGTATCACAATCAAGGCTTTTCTAATCGAGGGCAAGCCTTTCTTATATTGGCCGTTCTTAAAGTCAAAATGGCAAATTGCATCCTCATGGCCAATCATATTATAGATCATTTAACTCGGCTAACTAGTCCCTCAAGTGAGACATGCAAATCACTTCAATCCAATAACTGGTTTCGGTATCAATGCCCAAGCAATTTCTACATGGTAGGCCAAGTCCCTCTTTAGGGATCTTCTAATATGATAATTATCCTATGCTTAGATTCCTAACACAAACCTTGGCCATACTCCCACGACCCAATTATATCAACATCTCTACATCTCTCACATTTCACCCTGATGTTGCGAAACCACTAATAATTCCATAAAATTAGAATTATTTTACATATTTTAGGCAACAAATGCAATATTTATAAGAAAATATGTGGATTCTCTTCTATTTACTCAATTTTTTCTTATTTATTGCAAATGATGAGACATGGAGAAAATAAGGAAAAAAATTATCAAGAAGAAGGAAATGAATTTTGTGATTCAAGAATTTAAATTCATAAACGTTGGAAGGTAGGGGCCAAATTACGGATTTTGTGATTTATTCCCTAATTTTACGCAAAAAAAGAAGCAATTGCCTATTAGGAATCTTGGCTATTTCTTATAAATAGGATAACATTAAGAGGTTGGGGGATAGTTAGGTTTTTTTTTTTAGATCGTTTTTTCTTGTTCTAGGAGTCAAAATACTTTTTTTTTTTTTGTTGGAAGTTTTTAAAATACTTTGAAGAGAAGACAAAAAGATGGAGATTGGGACACCTAGAGTGCCATAATTTGGCACGGAGGGACACTTAAGTGCCATAACTTTAAAATGGTACACTTAAGTGCCAATATCGGAGTAAAATTGAACACTAAAGTGCCACTCCGGCGAAAATCCGGCCAAATGGCTGATATGGCAATTTTCTGACGAGTTTGATCCAAAACGGCGTCGTTTTGCACACTGACATAGCAGAGAAAATGCAAAAACGAAGTCGTTTCGTGTCTACGTGTAAATAATAATATAAAAATTAATTAAATTAGATTTACAATTAATTTTATTTAAAATATTCAAAAAATTAAAAAAATAAAAAATTTAGAAAATTTTTAAAAAAATTAAGAAAAAAAAAAGGATAGGGTAGGGGGAGGTCGAACGGGCGGCTGAGGGCTGAGCCCTCGCCGCCGCTGCCTCCCCTTCGTCGCCGGCCGGTGACGGCGGGAGGCGGCGGCGGCGAGGGCTCAGCCCTCAGCCACCGGTTGGATCTCACCCCCCCCCCCCCCCTTTTTTAATTTTCTTAATTTTTTTGAATATTTTAAATAAAATTAAGTTTAAATTTAATTTAATTAATTTTTAAATTATTATTTACATGTCAGACGCGAAACGGCGTTATTTTTACATTTTCTCCACCACGTCAGCGTGCAAAACGACACCGTTTTGAACCAAACTCGCCAGAAAGTTGCCGCGTCAGCTATTTGGCTGGATTTTCGCCGGAATGGCACTTAAGTGTCCCATTTAACTTCGAAACTGGCACTCAAGTGTACCATTTTGAAGTCATGGCACTTAAGTGTCCCTCGGTGTCAAGTTATGGCACTTGGGCTGTACTTCTGCCCAAAAAGATGTTACATAATTCTTGTTATTTGATTCAAAATGTTGGATTTTACTTATATTTCATTTCTTCTTCTATTATGTTCTAATTTTCTTTTGTTAGGGCTACGATTTAGCCTAATCATGATGCTATGAATTTCATGCCTTTTATATTTTATAAGTAATTTCATTTATATGAGTTATATATTATTGTGTTTAATGCTTTAAAGTGACTGGCCACCATTTGAATGATCTTATGTACATGTTTGAGATTGAGAAGCAATAATAGCAATTGCTCCTTATAATATATAACCATGAATTAAATGTGAATACACAAACGGTAATAAGGTGATAAAAAAAATTCATTGTAAATTAGAGGTGTTCACAAATTTTAATGCACTTATGTTTATGTAAATTCACATAGAGATATAGTAGATTGATAAACTGAGTAGATTTACTATACCTAAAAATACAATTGAAAATAAATTAGAAGATTTCATTATCACATGTTTGATATTATTTTTATATGCATAAGGATCTAAAATTCATATCTTGTAATTATAGTGAAATAGGATGCTCTAATATATCTATTTGATTGATTTACTGCATTTAGTTCTGAAATTTTGCTTTTAAGATTGTCAATTTTAATTTATTCTCAATTCAATTTTGATCTGTTAGATAAATTTCAGAATTAATCAAATTTTAATATTTGATTGGTTTATTAATCATCAATATATGGGAGACAATATCATTTCTCATGATTATATTACTTGTTCGACACATTCATTTGTATTTAGAATTTTACGAACAATCACTCCTTTCAACTCACACGGGCATGAGAAAAATCAAACTATGACACTCCCTGACCCAATTCCGCAACATTTCATTGTAGACCATTATGTCACTTCATCACATTGTTCAGCCATCAGTGTCACTCCTTGGGATATGGCAAAAACTCACCAAACAAATGAGCTGCTCCGCTCCAAGGGTTGCTTTCTCCGATCAAAAGTGTTCTCGAATCTCTAGTCTCACCTGTGCTCTTCTTGATATCTATGGCAACTAGAGCCAACTGTGCTTCCTAGGCAGCACTTTTATTTGCCTCCTAGGCTTCTCCTAACCTTAGCAAACCAATAGAAGATTTTTTTCCCCTGGTTGGAAACATGGCACTGCAACATCCATTTACTCGAAAGGATGATGGATTGCATCGACTTTTGCTACAAAAATAAAAATATCTATGACATATATCAAGACAGACAAGGGCTTTATTTCTATTTCTGTATAGCATGTATGAATTCATCAACCCACTCCCAAGTCGCATAAAGCTTCATTTACGCTCAGGTTGAGCCACCGCATGAAAACTTCGAAACATACTTCTACCATACAGAGCCCAACCTCTATTCTCATAACAAAAGGAGTTTCAAAAGTATGTTAAAAGCTGCAAGGCTCGAGCACTTTTCAATCCACCAGCATCACAAAATGATTTCCCAGTAAGCTTTGTTTATTAACAACCTGTCCTTGATAATGGCAAAAAGGATCTAAAAGTTTGGAAGAATGGATAATGTATTCTTCCAATTGGAAACCAATGCAACCATCTAGAAATGAATAGTGTCACGTACAGAATTCCTACAACGGTGCAAATAGGAAAATCGCAAATTCATACCAAAGCACAGTACTATACGGTATTTTAAGGTTCAAAAATCGTATTTCATGTTAGCAGTAGCAATCATTAATAGTTGCGCCATAACTGATACTGAACATCTAACTCACAACTGTGAAGCCTATTAAAGCAAAGTTAGCACTGCAAAAAGTACACAAAAGTCTCTAACAAAGATCTAGAGGTGACCTCGCGCCAGACAACAAATATCCTGAGCCTCACCATGACCTGCAACTACTTTGCCGTGTGCTTCCTCAAGAATGAGATCTTCTAGGTGGTGGAGGTGAATGGTCACGACATCAAAGCACATTCAGAAGTGAAAAAATCAAACAAATAAGGTTGGAGGGGAAAAATTAATCAGGTTCTGCATTCAAGCAACCCGTAAAAGCTCTCATTTGCAGGGCTTTCGACTGTCATACATGGGACTCCTTTGGGGATCATCTCTAGAATTTAGAACAGCACCAGGGCCACAATCAGGGCTACACTTATCCCGACGAAATGGACTTGGTGGTCACCCACGGCCCCTTCCATAAGAAGATGCTTCACAATCTCTATCAGGATTGTAACCATTCCCTTCCTCATCCTCATCCTTAATTGCATATTCCACCATGATAAATAGATCCATCAATGTGCTACATTCGCAATGACAAAACCTTGATTAGTATAGACAAAGACCAGGTCATGTCCATAATGCCATCAATAAATTACACAACAATAGTCTCAGCTAGAACCCTTGGTTTGATTCATGACGGGCTCAACAAATGTGACGGCGCTCCAAATATTATACTGTCAGTCTGTCCAGCAAAGTTTGGTAGAAAATTTCATGAGAAACTATGATGCCCAATACAACCAAACAGTAATTCAAGGCCGGACTACTTCGGCTTGGGAAGCTATTCGACCAAAGAGAAACTTGGTCCCATGGTTCTCTTTTGTTTGAAACAAAAATCTTACTCCACAGTACCAGTTCCATCTCTAGCTCATCACTAGGAACGGCTACCTACCCAGGTTCTTTTACTCTCCTATGGTAGGATAGTGTATGGTTATTGTGTTTTTTGTAATTCAAGGTCGGACTCTATTGATCATCTTTTCTTTGGTTGTCGGATTACCGCTGGCCTCGCTTCATTTTGGGCTGCGAAATGCAACTTATTTGGCAAAATAGGTCATGGATGGACACTCTATACTGGGCCTTAGATTGTCTTTCAGGTAATGATTTTTCTCAATGTATTGCGAGATTTCTCTTGGAGCCCTTTGCCACCTAATCTGGAAGATGAGGAGCAACATTTTGTTTCGAGGCAAGCTCTTTTAGTGCTTGCTTTGAAAAATCATCTCTTCAAAGTCGTAAAGGACAATGCTCTCACCTTCAGCCAGGTTGCGGATACACCAAGAAATAGGAGAACTCAGCAAAGTTGGGGGCTAGATCCAACTATTTTCTCTTCAAAGGTTGCCGTCGCTTGACCTTCAATCACGTTGTGGACACACTGAAGAACAAGAGGATTTAAAAAAGTCGGGGACTTATTCCTGCCTTTTTCTTTTCAAAGGTGTCAGTTTCCTCCCTGTAATGCTGTGAGGGTTGCCGTTGTTTCATTGTCTGGTTTCCCTCCTTTTTTCCTCTTTCCTTTCTTGTTTGTTGCTGTTGTTTGGCTGTTTGGTTGCCGCTATTTGGCTGTTTGTGTTTCCCTTTTTTCTCGACACTCTTCCACTTGTTATGACATGTTTGTTATCATGAGTATAAGTTTTTGGTGCCGAGAACCTTGCTGTATAGTTTTTTGGTTAAAAATCAATACATATCTTACTTTACCCAAAAAAAAAAAAAATTACAACCAAACAGTAACTATGCTGCAACAGTTTACAAGTTTCCGATCCTTCTAAGAGGACAGCATGAGAGTTATTTTGAACATTAATTGCATTAATAAACAAGATTGAACATAACTTCATGGCTTGAATATCGCAAGACTTGTTAAAGCCAGAGAGAAGAACCAAAAGGATGAAGCTCTAGACACCCAAAACCTTAACTCAAGAGATTGGGAGAGATATCCTGCCTTGCAAAATCGCCTAACTGTTTGCCGTAATTCTTGATCACTGCACAAGGTATACAAAAGAAACTGATTCCTAGCCAATGGAAACAAGATCTATGTCATCCAGAAAGTCTTTACGTAGCCAAAAAATAAAATGCAAAACAAGGCCATCTGAAGCTTCATATATATATATATATGAGGTATGGAAACTACAAGCTTTTGACAAGGATCAGCATGCTAGAAAAGTACATAAACAAGTAGCAATAATCTGGTTTTATATATTCAAACGTGAAATTGGCACTTCTAACGAGATACAACAGAGCAACAATGTGCCCTCCTCAAGAGATTCCCCACAAAGAACTTAGTAACTCCAACCATCAACTGCAGTTCTCTTATTTGATCAAATAGTTTTATGCCCATAACCTAAATTGATGAAGTCCACATACCAATTGTTACGAGAAGTAAGCCTACTAACATGCTGTCAGAAACAGTATGTTCCATTCAACATTGTATTCATGGAAAGTCCCAAGTCACTGAGTAAACAAGCAACTGCAAAAGAGGATTTTCGAGATACAACATTGATAGTGTTGAGAGTTCACTTTGTATCACTTTCTCGAAAAAAAATCAAGGGATTTGGTTTGTGAAAGACTAGCAATAAGCCCACAAGCAACATTGAGAAACCTTTACTGGATCCTTGAGATGAACTTACCACCTGGTATCTTCGTGTTCTCTAATTCATGAGTTCCCAGCAGGATCATCTGTAAATAATAATCCAAAACATCACTGAACAATTAATTCCACCTTTATGGAACAATTAGTTCTGCCTTTTAGCAATGTAATCTGCCAAAGCCATCAATGGGGCTGCCTTTGCTATATCAAATCCGGATAGATATTCTCGAGCATCTTTGTTCAGTTTCTTGGCAAACTCCCTGGATTTTTCAACCCCAATTAGCTTTGGGTAGGTGAGTTTGTCGGCCAGCAAATCCTTGCCAGCCGTTTTACCCAGTTCTTGAGAAGACTTGGTCACATCCAGAATATCATCCACCACCTGAAATAACAACCCAATACACCTTGCGAAATTCTGCAACTTTTCAACTTCTTCATTCAACCCGCCTCCCATAATTGTCCCAAGAACAGCAGATGCTTCAAGCAAGGCGGCAGTTTTGTGGAGGTGAATAAACTCAAGCTGCTCCAATCCTACATCAGTCATTCCTTCGGATCTTATATCCACCACCTGGCCAGCGACTACACCTTCTGGTCCAATCAATCTCGCCAATTCAAAGATCGCTCTAACTATCCTTTTGGGTGGAACCCCCTTCGTTTCTACCACAATGTGCTCAAATGCATGTGCGAGTAGGGCGTCTCCAGCCAAAACGGCAACATCCTCACCAAAAACCTGAAAGATTAAGTTACACAACAGTAAGCTTCAAAGTGTAAACTTTTATAAAACTTGCAAGTCACTCCTTATAAAGCAGAGTAAGTTTGCAAGAACTTCAGATTAGCTAACTAGCAGAAATTCAACTGGGTTAATTCCTCAATCTCACTTATTTTCACCATTCTAATTTCGCCTATGAAACTAATTTCATTAGCTGCTGTACTATAAGGAATGCACGTAATCCAATGACTATCACTTCTACACAAATCAATTATCAAGATAGCAATAATTACATTAATCATATCTCGACATATACTTCTAACTAAAAGTTGCAGAAAAGCAGCCAACATCGACGGGAATAGTTAAGCCCTACCTCTCGGACAATACTTTGCAATAACGATGCAAATCTCCACTTCAATTTTGCCAAATATTAGCACAATTAATATCCTACCTCGCATTTCAACCAAAAAAAAAAAAAAAACCTACCTAGCATCATCATTACAAACAAGCGAGAAAATTAGCCATACAACCTTGTGGTTGGTGGGCTTCCCGCGGCGTAAGTCGTCATTGTCCATACAGGGAAGGTCATCATGAATCAAAGACATGGCATGGACCATCTCGACGGCACAAGCCGAGGGCATGGCCATTGATTCCTGCCCTCCCACAAGCTCGCATGCCGCTATGCACATAACCGGGCACACCCGCTTTCCGCCAGAGAGCAACGAATATCTCATGGCCTCATGAATCTTCAACGGCGGCCGGAGCAAGACCGAGGCATCGAGTGCTGTGTTCACACGATTCACCTTCTCGAGCATGTAGGCCTTGAAATTGAAAGGGGGTCTCTCCTCTTTATCCTCTGCGGTGGGCTCTTCTTCCTTGGTAAGGATTGCAGAGACCAAGAAGCGCGAGTTGGGAAAGGAATAAGAAATGGGTTCGGTGGTTCTTCGAGAAATCAAGGGAAAGGCTGAATTTTTCAGGGGATGAAGCAAATTGGATCTGCTTGCTTGGTTAAAGATCGAACAGATGGTGGTCAAATTGATGCAGTTCATGCTTTCGATAGTAAAGAACAAAGAATCTGATCTTGGGTGTTGAGCCTTCAGTCTTGAATCTTGAGTGGGGTCACCGTTGAACTTCTTCTGATGCTTTGGTTACAAGGTCCTTGGAGTCTAGGTTTATGGATGGATTCAGCAGTGAAAGCCCCTCAAACTCAATCAAAACTAATAGGACCTATCCTCCTAATAAGTGGAATGGGGCAAGCCAAAACCTACTCCCAACGAGCTGCATCTCAAGTCAAGCCCTGGAAGAAAGGAAATGAGAATACCGTCAACGCGAGAATTCCAGGTAAAAAGGAGAATTAGCCTTTCAAGACACCGACCCAGCATTCATCAAGAGATATGTCATCTCAATCTCAAGTCAAAGCTTTATCCTTCTCCCGCTTGTTTAGGGAACTACTACTCTTTTATGGGGTATTGGAGAACGAAAAGGCCCTTTACCTTTGCTGACGAACTGCCTTTTCGTTTAGTAGCAGAGAGTACAGAGAAAAGCTTGCTGCACGGACGAGGAAACTCTCAGGGGAGCCTGACTCGGAGTTGGTCTCGTCCATTACCATTAGTAGCGACAGGGATGGTAAACAGAGAGAGGGCAAAGAAGGAGATTAACAAGCAAGATTCAGGAGGACTCTGCAATGGGGTGGATGGTGCAATCCCACTTTTCTTCCCTCCACCATCGATGGCGAAAAGTGACCAAAACAGGAACTAGTGAGCTTAAGCTCACTGGGCAAAGGAGGTCTGTCTGTCTGGGCAGAGAGAAAGAGGGTACACTGCCGGATCGACCGACCGACCAACCACCGGACAACACCGGTAAAACTGTGAGTTGGGTAGGCATTCAGACAATGGGAATCTATGCTTCAATATGAGACCAGTGAATATTCTTAGGAAGAAATCGTTACTTGCCTTATAAGCACACGTGAACTGATCTGTTTTGACTCGAGATCTTGTCGGAGCACGGGTGCGGCGTTCTTGGGTTGATCCGGTGGGTGACGGGCGATGAACGAGGATCTACCATTCTCGGACGGGTGTCCTAATTGCGGTCGAGTTTTAAGTAAGTAAATCTCAGATGTCGGGCGAAAAACTCTACTCTTTATACATCAAGGCTCTTTGGATACCAAATAAGAAAAAAGAGTTTTAATAGTTAACTGCAAGACTTGAGAACTTTCGACCAATTTACGAAAAACACCACAAAAGGGCTTTTCAATAAGCTTAATTAACAATCTGTCCTGACGATTGGAAACGGGGTCTGGTAGCTTTAAAAATTAGATAATGTTTTATTCTGATCGGCGACTAATGTAATCATATAAAGATAAGTAGTGTCAACACATAGAATTCCTATTATTACACAAATAGAAAAATCGCAAGTTCATATCAGAGTATAGTGGTATGGGATGATTAAGGTTTGGAAATCGTATTGCATGTTAGCAGCAATGATTGCATCCTACACGATACTGAACATCTAATCCTTGGCGTGCCTGTGCCGAGTCATTCATCTACTTGAACTCCTCACCGTGGCATTTGTGCAGGTTGCCGCCATTCATGTTTCATGGGCCAATTTGTCCCCTAGTCTTTTGGGCCCTTAGTGGGTTACCGATTTAGGTTTGCTAGTAGGCCCATTTGTTAGATGCGATGTGATAATGACATGTGGAAAAAAGCAAATCAATGAAAAAAAAGTTTGAAAATTCGAATGTAGAAAGTCGATCGGAATGTACATCACATACACACTACAATTTGGTCGATCACATCACGTTAGCCATGTCGAAAATGCGTCAAATGCTTTTTTTTTTTACATTCGACTATTAATTTGGCATACAAACTTGATTAGTAATTAACGTCTCTTATTGGCATAAATATTCAAAATACAACTTCTCCTTGACCAAGCATTTATTTTGCTCGAAATCCACATGAAAGACACATTGCTAGTTGAACTCATTGGTTTGGCCATGACCAGGAATTATCCTAATTTGATCTTACAAAATGTTAGGCGGATTACCATTGCATTGGGGCCGCGATGATTTAGGCTCTCTCCCCCTCACGAATGGGAAGAGTTCAAATCCCTTCATAGTCGCTTAGAATCTTAAGTGGTACGCCGTAGGATCTTAAGTGGAACGTCGAGAGTGGTGGATCCTCCCGTTTACATATCAACTACCGGCTGTACGGGGTTTCTAGGTCACAAAAAAAAATATCAGGTGAATTTAATTTTTTCAGAGCTATTATTGAGCGCACCGAGTGAACTCATGTGAGGCAACCGTCAAAATCACTTGTGGTCCACTTGAAATCCTATTTAAATCAAGTATTATATCATATTGAGTCCATGTCAATCCATACATCTTATAACTTCTTATTATACTTTTTAGATATATAAATATACATACAAAAAAGTCATAGATCACGAAGCCAGACTTAGATACTCTTGAAGTATTTAAACATTATTAATCCAACACATCGCTTTCACTTTCGGAAACTCTCCAAAAAATGAACAAAACGTCTTTTACACTTGGCCAAATCCCTTAAGAACTCCAAAAGTCATATCAAATGCTGAATCGAATAGGATCGAAAGGAGCACATGCGATTGAAATTCTCTTAATTCTTAAGGAATCGATGGCAAAATTAGAATCTCAAACTCCACCGATCTAGTACATATCCTCGACCACCTCACCCCCACTGCTAACTAGCGTAGAGAGAAAGCTAGCTAGCAGGCGCGCATGGTACGACAGGATCACGCTCGATGTCCGAAATTAAGAACGCCGAAAGAGAAACCAGGCAGAGAGCGAAAAAGACAGCGCCTTTGAGCGAAGAATCCATCGCCCCAAAGCGGGTTCGTCGTCTTTCGTTTCGGCTTTCACGTAGAGAGCAAACGAACCCGTGTGCGTCCCTGCCTAACCTTGTCTCTTCCGAAATGTCCCTTTTATTCTCCGCATAAAGCCGATCGGCTTCGGCTCGAAAGCCGTGCCTTTTTGTGGATCGGAACCGACCCACGAGACCGAAGATATCATTTTTTTTCGTTCTTATCTCGGTCCGGCTCTCCGCCAGCTCTGTTTCCTTTTCCAGCAGGTTCGGGCCATTTCTGTGCCCATTACGATTCTTGATTTCGTTTCTTCGTGCTATCGAGTTGATCCAGCTTTCCTTGTTGGGTTGTTCTCCGCCTGTCGTGATCGTCGCTCGTTTTTGGGCTTGAGGTGTGCTTGTGCGAGTTCTCGAAATTGGGTGTGATCGGTTTTTTGCGATGTGATCTTGGGTCGTGAGGTTTCGAGGTTTCTTGCTGAAACTGATCGAACTAGATGCTTTGTCGGGTGGTTGCTTGTTGCTTCCTTTATCTCGCTCTAAAAAAAAAGGGTTTTGGCTCTAAAAATGGCTCGTTTGAGTATATTAATTCGCATATTGCTGATCAAGTGTTAAAGTTGTGGGCTTTATTCGCTTTTTTTGAAGCATGTTACCTTGTTAGTTTTCATGCACATTGGTGTTCTCATTATCATCAGAAATATTGGTAAATTTCGATAATTTTTACTGCTAAGGAGAAAGAAAGTTCAGGGAAAGTTTCTGCAACCCATAGATGGCACCGCCACTTTGGTGCCTTCTTTGGTTTACCATTATACAACTCTCATCATGCGAAAGCTCGAAATGATGGGATAATTTTGACTTTCATGTATGTGGAGGCCTTGGTGGGCTTAATTATGTGATATCAACTCATCAATGGATTTTTGCAATGCCTTTCTCTGTTATATATGGGTTTTCTTTGAGGATACTTACATTTATATCAAGCCTGTCTTCATGAGATGATCTCCAATTTTGGCTGGTAAATGCTTGCTGGGTGAGGGGTGGGCATTAAGGAATATGATGAGAGACTATAGAGCAAAAACCTTAAATTACTTACAGTATGTTAGGGAGTTGGTACTATTCAGATGGTTCAGTACTCTTTCTCAATCAAAATAGTTTGAGTCAGAATCAGGCCATATGAGTTCTTATCAATTCAATACACTCATAAAATTGATGGGATAGCAGTTTGACAACAAGAGGGCTAAAGCTGTGACCAGTGGAACCGGAAACGTGTCTCTTATGTTTTAATTGCAAAGTTGTGAACATACTGGCAACATCATGGTTGTTTGTATGTCCTAGTTTTCTTGCCATACTCAATTTATATTATAAGATATGGTGATTAACGTTTGTGGCTTTTCACATTTTAGGAACAATGATTAAGCTCTTCAAAGTAAAAGAAAAGCAGAGAGAAAATGCTGAAAATGCAAATGGAAGGGGACCTGTAAAGAAGCAAAGTGCTGGGGAGTTGCGCCTTCACAAAGGTTTCGTCTATGTTAACTAAGCTGCATCAAATTTTTTTTTGGTTGAAATTGCTTGTAGGAGCAACTTTTTATGGGTACAATGGAGTTGATATAATGTGAAAGGTATAAAGTGGGAAGAATATAAACTAGTTGTGAATTTTCTTTGTACTTTTTGTTCAAAAATTGTTTAGGTGCTCGAGAATACTGTGAATTTGCATGGCTGGTCAAACTATAGATTTGGCTGAAGGTTCAATATAGTTGTCCTGATATACACAGCCTCTCTCCTTCTTTACGCAGCATCAGTAGAATGATTTAACTTGCATATGACACATATCATTAAAAGCATTTCATTTAGCTTATGGTAGAAGTTATTTGAGTACCACGCTAAGTGGAAATATCATTGATGGGCTTTTTACTTTATCACCGTCTGAACAATTTGTGAATAATGAATACCATGGCATTGGAGTATAATTTCCCCCAAAAGTTTAATTTGAAGTTTGTGTTTATATGGAGTTGTCTGTGATTTTCTGTGACTTAACTTTAGGGATGATACCTAAAGAGGGCATATTTTCATGGAGGATGAACAGTAGATGCTGATGGGCATAAGATGTTCCTCTCCAATAAGAGCAGTATTCTTTATGACTTTGCTGTTGATAGTAGTCTATGCTGAATTGTCGTGCTTCGCTATCTTATTTCCTTTTTAAGTTGTGTGTCTTCCCTACTGATTGTGTCTGTGATGTGTGAATTCTTTTTTATTAAAGCATCTTCTTTTATCCATGTGTAATTCATGATGGCCCAAAGTTGATATTTTACTTTCTGTTGATCTCGAGAAAAGGAACCGACTAATGTATAGATACATATTGCTCTGCTTTAACTTAAAATAGAAAAAGGCTAGCTTAGTTTTCCTGTGATCCTTTAAAAGCCATTTTATTTCATCCCACTTGTGTTGTTGGGGTTTGGATATGAATTGGATAGTGTATGCTGAAAGAAGTTGTCTCTTTGTGCATGAGCATCTGAAATTCCTATAAGTGCATGAGTGTCTGAAATTCCTATAAGTGCATGGATTATGTTGTGTAAGCTGAACAAATTACGGAGAGCGTCTTATCATTACTACATGAGCTGTCGTTTGACCGATAGGTTCAATATCTTATTGAAGCTGCCATTGGGCGAAAGTGGACCTTGGTCCATGGCCAAACTAGTTCCTATTTTTGCACAGGGAACATGTTTAACCAATAGGTTGTATATCTGATCAGTGTAACCAATGGATCTGCTATTTTGTTTTTCGTTGGGTTGAGTGAACCTTGGTCCATGGCAGAACTAGTTCCTTATTGTGCACCCTGAACAGTGAATAAAGATTGGAAGCTCTTAGTACAAGTTAGTATAACAAAAGTCCTCCCATCTTGTTTCAGTCTACTTTGAAAAGAACAATTGGCATAGATAGATCTAGGAGTGGTGCTTCTTATGGAACTACTTGTGACAGTTCTTTCTTTCCTATGATTTTTTCTTTGATTTCTCTATCAATTTATTGGCATTTTACTGATAAGCTCATTGATCAATATCATATGGTATATCAAGCTCTCATTTCCTTTTATCTGCTTCAGAAGTATCTCGTTGATTATGATTTGTTCTTGCAGATATTACTGAGCTGAACCTACCAAACTCATGTGCAATAACATTTCCAAATGGAAAGGATGACTTGATGAACTTTGAGGTCTCAATTCGGCCTGATGAAGGATATTATGCGTAAGATGACCTCGCATTTTTCCTGGTGTTATGCTCACTAAACAAGTGCAGGATTTTTCTCATGAGGACATTCTCTTCGCTGGTTTCTGCAATTGCATTTTGAGGATCTTCTAATGAGGAACTATAAACTGTTCTTTTAACTTTCTTCTATTTGGTTTGTACAGAGGTGGCACCTTTGTGTTCACTTTTCAAGTTTCTCCAATCTACCCCCACGAGTCACCGAAAGTAAAGTGTAAAACCAAGGTAGTGCAGCTTGACATGTTATTTGCCGCAAAATTTGTTCACATCAATGTTTGTATGGGATGTTTTATTAACTCGATCGATCCTCCCTTGCAAACCTAACTTTTAGGTCTACCATCCGAATATTGATTTGGAAGGAAATGTTTGTCTGAACATCTTGCGTGAAGACTGGAAGCCTGTACTGAATATAAACACCGTCATATATGGATTGTTTCACCTTTTCACGGTATTAATTCTTCTCATGCACATGGAATCTGGGTTCCTGCCTCAAGATACTTGGTGTTTTAGTTTTCTTCACTGTTTCTGTTTTTTTTTCAATTAAATGTAGGAACCAAATTATGAGGATCCCCTCAATCACGATGCTGCAGCCGTATTGAGGGACAACCCGAGGGTCTTCGAGACTAATGTGAAAAGGTCTATGGCGGGTGGCTACGTGTGTCAAACTTTTTTCCCCAGGTGTATATAGCTTTGGTCAGATATTCACCGGCGTTAACTGTGAAACTATTGTATCAGAGTCTGAATGCCCGTCTTGCCATATAAATCATATGTGAATCCACCTTGCTGAGAAGAATTGGGATGGAAATTTCTTGGAACAAACAAGTGAATCTTAGCGGTTAGATATCTGTAGCTTGTGTGACCTGTGGTCCGTATATCAGTCATGCCGTTGGAATGATGCACATAAACAGTATGCATTATGCTGTAAGGAAAATGTCGAACCTCCTCTCTCTCTCTCTCTCTCTCTCTCTCTCTCTCTCTCTCTCTCTCTCTCTCTGTGGCCGAGTGTGGCAGCGGTGAAGCTCATGTTTGTTTTTTCTCCTGAGATCATCACGAATAAAAAAACAAAGAAAAAAGAAGAGGCAAATCATTTCTAATAGAAGCTTATTGTCTTCTGACATTTGGTAAGAGTTACTGGAAAGTTGCATAGATGTAGCAAATGAAATACCCCAAAAGTTACAGATGATGTTCAGCGCAGGATGAGGTTCACTCAGAAGCAGTCAAGAAAACATTTTCAGTTCATACTTCTTCATCCTTCATTCTCGATGGGTTTTACCTGTTGGCTTGATTTGGTCACAAGCTCTAAGCTCTAATGATAGCATATCAGGCAACTCATATACAAGCTCAAATCCTGTGAAGAATGGTCATTCTGAGACCGTGAAGAAGAAGATTTAAGAGACTTTCCGGAACAATCATGTACCAAAGCCCTCTTTCTCCTGTGTTTCTCTGCAGTAAAAGCATCAAAGCGTATTCCGGTAAAAAAAATTGCCAAAAGGCCAAAAATGAATCATGAATCTTGTCTCGTGCTATGGCTCCATTGCTATGAGTTCCAGGCACCCGATATGTCCACCTGAGAACCTCACCTCAACCGATTGTACTAAAGCTCATGCCACGCTAATTTCGTGACTGCGTTTCACTTCATCTCTTCCTCTTTTGAACTGGCAATCCTGGCATTGTCGCGGTCACGCCCAAAGGCCACATGTAAGGGAGTGTAGAGCAAGCAACAGAGACCGAATGGCACTGCCATCATCGACAGGAGCCCCTTGGACAAGGCAAAAGCCTCCCTCGTGGAACCCGCAATTGGATCGATGGACTTTGCATCATAGCCATATATCTTCTCTGACAAGATCCCAACCAGCGGGGCAGCGAAGGAGGAGAAGGAAACTTCAAAGGCCCGGTCAAATGCGTAGATCATAGTTCGGTGTTTGGCAGGAACCACCTCCGCAAACATGGGGGCATTGGCCGCCGTGAGACACCAGCTGATGGTTAAACCCATCAGGAGCAAGGTGACGGCGTAGCTGAACCAGCTGTCCGTGTTTTGTGGAATCACTCTGAGCAGGAACAGGGAGAAGGGGATTCCCATGAAGGAACTGAACTGCGCGCACATGACACGACCTGAATTAGGGAATACTGATGATAACCGATCACCTATGACACCACCGAGCAGTGACCCGATGGCGCACCCCACCGCGAATAGACTGAGCAGCGCTGCCGTGCTATTGTGATTGAAACCTGCAAAGTAAAATGATTGAACTATTGAAGGACACCCAACATGAGACCTGAGAACAAACATTTAATACAGATGGAAAATACTTGGTTGATTAGGAATATGCAGAAAACAACTGGATCATAATGCAGAGGACATGCGAATCAACGTCTTTGTCCGCTTCACTATTGTCCTGAACTTCCGCTGCATAGATTACTGGCAAGACTAATTTGTTGCAGGTCCTACACTAAAGATGGCACGACTCAAGCTGCATCAACTAAGCTAAAATTTATTATTCTTTTCATTAAGCACTGATTTTCTCAAAGATGAGATTCTCCACTTAAAGAAAGACTTCAATCCTTGATTCTAAAGAGGCATGGAGAAAATGCCGAATCAAGAACTCACCAATCAGTTCGAACCACATGGTAAAGAAAACCATTGCTGTCCATGGTAGCATCCCAACGATGCCCTGCAATACAATTATCTGAAATGTCCGTACTTTTATAACAGATTTCATGGCAGCGCAGGACTCCATCCAAACCGATTTCACATCTGAGCCCTTCCCTTTTAAGTCACCTCTGCAGAGAAAACGTAATGCTGATTAAAAACAAGATATTACCATCGACAATCAATGTCGAATGGTGTAAATATGGTTTGATATCCCAGGAAACAAAAATATGACCTCATAAGAGCTACTACAGAACAAATAGTACCCATATAGGCTCTTGCTAGAATCGGGGGCAAAGCTGCTCACTTTCTTTGGATCATCAACGAACAAGAAAACAAGCAACCCGATAAGAAAACTAAGGGTCGCCATTAAAATAAAGGCGCATCTCCATCCTGGTATGCCCCAGTAATTCTGACCAGCCATAATTGTTGCCAGAACTCCGCCTCCAATACCGCCAAATGAACCGATAAGACTTAGGAATCCGAAGCCTGCACCCCTCACACCATCTGTATAGCTATCTGCTATGAAAGACTGGAGAGCTGGTATCACGATTGCTAGTCCAAGCCCATTGACTGCCCTCCAGAACACGACTTGCATGAAATGCTCGCTCACACCTACTGCGGCAGTCGATAGTGCCCAACACAGAGTCCCGATTGTTAGAACTGTGGGCCGGTCATAATTGAGTGCTAGTATACCTGCCAAAGGTGAAGCTATCCCTTGCACGAAGTTCCTTATGAATGTGAGGTAACCGAGATCGACCGGCCCAATGCTAAAGGCTTCACTGACTTCTTTGTAGACTGATGGGAGCAAATTTTCGTCAGCGCGCTCCATTATTGAGGCCATGTTGATGAGAATGAGGGAAATGGAGAAGCCAAAGATCCTTCTTGTCCTGTTCCACAAGGATTGTAGCACAAACAAGATTGCAGATTAATATTGTAGGAAGATGTTGTATCACTGGGAAAATTCAAGTCAATAAAATGGGAAATAGTTTCGCAGGCATGGCATTAGCACACTGGTTATGGTTCATATCATGTGAGAACACATGAACCATGGTCCTGGAATAATTGTAAAAAGGCTATTGCTTCTAAAAAAATTTTAACTGATCGCTATGTAGACATTGTAGGGCCTATCGGACTAACCGAACCAGTGTAATTGTAAAAAAACTAAGACATTTAAGCTGTGAAGTTGACCTCAGGAAGGCCTAAAAGAGGAACCACCAGGTTGATATGATCATTCAGCATAATTAGGAAAGCAGCATAGTTTCACTCAACCTGAATGAACGCATCATTATAAAAATCTGCATTAACAACCAAGTGTCAACCTTTAACATTCCATGATGACCAGCTGACACAAGCAAAGAAGCGTCCTTGATCGAATACGTAGAGGAACTACATTCCACACACGTAGCTTAAGTCATTCTATTGAGTGTAGCTATTTCTCAATGTGGGAAGTTTGCATTAGCTTCTGATCTGTCTTCCATTGCAAGTTATGCATTACAGAAAGGAACTACGCATTCTGCACCCCCGCTAGGTGGTTATTGGCACAACAGTAGACTGTGTCGGATGTAATCAACTTCGATCCGTGTCATTTCCTGATCAGACAGATGCCCCTGGGGCTATCAGAAATCAAACGTTCTCTTGACGGCGAAAAATCAGTGACTTACACTGGACCTAAGATACTGTTCCCTGAAGCAGGATCCAATTAAATAAGACAAGACAATGGCAATCTCCTCGTAATAAAGTGTCCTGCTACTTCACTTGAAAAGTGTTTGTTGAAAGAGCAACGGGGGAGAACCCCTGGGCTTCCGAGAGCGCACTTTCATCGCCCATTCCTTGTTAATTTTATCACTTTTTCCTCAGCTGCAAATCCTCCTAACACTAACGCATCACGCTGAGCTAAAAATGCAAACCAACACGGTCTCATTAAAAGCCAAAGTGCAGAACCTCAACCAGAACTCACGGGGTCCTTCTGGTCAAAGTCAACCCCCATGACCACCTCTCCTCAATTTGTCCAATTACTTAATACGACCATAAACTTGAACCCAGAATTACTAAGGTCTTGAAGTTTACCGAGGCAAGATGGGATTTTCATTTGCCATTCATCTACGCCAAATGAAACAGTACTCCTATGCAGGAAAAGAACGAAAGAACCCAATCGCAGCAGTACTTTTTCTTAGAAAGAAAAGAAAAGAGAGAAAAACAGGGGAGGCTCACCTCATATCTTGCAAGAATATAGGCAAGAGATGTCCGGATCTATGATCAGAGCGAAACATGTGATTCCTTCGTCCCATCAGAGAACCCAAATCCTGGAACCTGTCAACGACCCGAGAAATTCGCCAGCTTCTTCTATCATCATCCTGGGACTCTCGAAATGGATATTATCGACCAGGATGAATGTTTCAAACGGACATATCATTCGTGGGTTGAACTGGAATCGGGAGGCGACAAAATCAAGAAGCTTCCCATGAAACGGTGTAGAGAATCGGGTCAAATGGAGGGTGGCCGTTTGGGATGTTGGGATTGGGACAAGTCGTAGTTTCTTCTTCTTCTTCTCTATGGCCACGAGGCTCTTCAGAAAAATCAGTTTCTTTGGGGGCCCTTTCTGAATCTCCGAAGTACAAGGAAAATTAGGACGTTGGTTTGACCTTACATAAGAACATAAAATTTATTTTTTTCTTTCCCTTTAAACTTTAGAATATTATAGGAATTTCAAAAAATCGTGAAGAACTTGTACATAAATCTACATGTCAAGTAAGATTAAAAATATTATTCAATTTAAGAATGTTGTGAACAAATCATACATAAATCTACATGTTAATATGTGAATACTATAAAAGTTTCGGATCCAAAAAAATCGAGATGCCTGAATTGCAAATTTTAGATTAAGCAAAAAGTAAAAATAGAATAGGTCATGGAATCTCACCAAGATGTATCATGTTATTATCTAAACTTTTATATAAAGTAAAGATGACATTTTACTTTTCAGGGATTTCAATTGTTTTTTCCTTCTCAAATATTCTTAATTACGTGTTCCAATATTAGAAGTCGGATGGGTTCTATGCAACAAAAACCTTCTTAAAGGGATTGCAAATAGTGAAGTATTATTCTTTTTCGATATTTATTACTACCATTTTCCTGTGATTTTGTATTGTTATAAATAATTTATTTCCATTTTTAAATGATTCAAAATATTTTTTAACCAAATCTTTTTGCTTAATTTAACAAATGCCAAAGTTCGCGCTATTCCTAGTCCTGATTACCCAATGTTTTAAAGCAAGTTTTATTCCGGGTATGAAATTGGAAGTGCTGCGGATTTTGATTCATGCCCTTTATTTTAAGAACTTTGAATCTCTGAAATTGGGAATAGTTCGAGGATTCACATCAATGCCTGAAAACCGTAAAAATATCTTGAATCATATAAGTATAGGAAAACGAAAAGTTGATGAAGGGGACCTCCAGGCCAATTTGCTTGAGGATAGGCAATATGAAAATAAAAATATTTAAAGGGGAATGAGCATAGAAAACGAAGATGGTGGAACGTGATAATGTTAAAGTAGTAAAAAATTGTGAAGCGTCGCAGCAACAAAGCATGATATGAGCTGCCCTCGAGAAACAGAACAAGAAGAACATGGACATCTTAGGCTATAATTTTTATTCCGCTTGCTTGTCCATCTCTAAGGTCCAAAGATAAATAAATAAATAAAAACATAGGTTTCATAGAGCAAGTAATAGTGAAATGGGCAAAACTCTCGATGAGCTGTTGATCGAGTGCAGGATTCTAAAGAAAAATGCCATCGGTGAATCGAATTTGTAAGCTGTATTTTCAAAGAGAATTAATTCAAAACGATTTGGTCCGACTAAACTTAACGCATAACTTATTCCATTTACGCCTCCCAAAAACAGTCTGTCGACGAATAACTTGCAACAGGAGCTAGGGAAGAAAAGGGAGAAAAAGGATATTATCATGATTTTAGTCAACGTTGATGAGTACGACGATTAATGATAAGATAACGTGGGTGACTGATAGAGCCAATCTTGACATTTGAGTCAAGTTGAATTTTTTTTGTACTTTCCGTCCAGGGGGAGTGGATGCGTGATGTGATTTTAGAATGCTAAAAAAGATCTAGATATTTTCACTACTTCTTCACAAATCTTGATAGTATCTTTTAATTAATAAACTAATGGTAAAAAATAATAATTTTCCTGTGTAGGCCGGCTTATTAGCAAGACTGCTATGCCCCCCAGAATTATTCTGGGAAGAACAATATAACTTTTTTAAGAAAAAGCAAGAATTGTACTGTTTCTGAACGTGGCTAAGTGTGGTTTCTCACGTTAGGTTTGTCCGCATAAGGACTAACTGCATATTTAATACAACAATTAAACTCCCACTTGCTAAATTTTGTCAGGACGAAAGAATCTCGGTTTTAAAAATAAAGCCAAATTTTAAAAATAATATAATAAACTAAAACAAGAGATGGGACAAATGGGGTTTCTCGAGGACATAAAACAATTTTAAGCTAAGCACGTGTACAAAAGAGAGAGAGAGAAAGAAAGAAAGAAAATTAGTGGAAGATGATCTTGGGCCACAATGTGGGCTCATTGAAATGGGCCTGTTAGGCCCAAGCCCATCTCTGGTGAACGCCAAGAGAACTTTCTTGGGATTCATTTGGGTCTGAGACCGGAAGAGTTTTTGAGTTCTCAAGAGAAGTAGCTAAGGAACTGATTGAAAACCATGACCCTTTTGATGCTGGTTGATAACTTTTCTGTATATTAGCTGTGATGCGAAAAAATGTTGAATCGAACGAAAAATTGGTGGAAGGTTTGGATAGCACAAGAACATTTGGCTGATGAGAGAGTAGATTAAGAATAAATGACCAAGAAATTAGAAAGTTTTAGGAATCGCTAATCATTAAAAATGCGACAATTATGATTTGGATACCATTCGGACCAATTCGCCCAGTCTAATTCACTTATAATCTAAATAATTACATGGTGTGGTGATCTCACCCAACATATATGGGGTTTTTTTTTTTTTTTTTGTGGTCAGGAACATATATGGGGTTTGAGATATCACAAATTTCTCTACTTAAAGAACCGACATTCTTGTCAATGTTTAGTTCATATTGGCTAACCCTATTCTGGTGTAGCATGGTTTGTTCATGCCTTCCCCCAACATCTTAGAAGTATGCTAGGAGTTGTACCCTATCCGAGCTTTCATGCCTTTGCGATCAATTGCTGTCCTTGTTGAATCCGCTATGAGACTAGTCCATCTGTGAACCGCATAACCATTAGAAAAAGTCTTGTTTTTATACAAGTTTTAATGACCCATTTGGATTCGTTCCACACTAGTTAAGCCTCCAAATGAAATATTATACGAAAAATATAAGGCTATAACCATTTGGGAGTGGTCATTCATTTATAAATCACTTAATATAACGAATCTTTGAATGCTTCATTTTTGAATTTAGCAATAGTCACGAGACCCGAGCGTCACTGTGTACACACATGACTTTTTCCTCAACACGCATCGAAAGCAATAAACCCCGAAAATCCGAATTAAAAAAAAAAAAAGATCACGATTAAAAAAAGAGGTACACACGAGTGCGAGAAAAAAGAAACTAACTATAATCCCGCGAAAATCGTCACTGAACATGTCATTCGGACCTCGGATTGGATCTTCCCCCGTCGCCGCTCGTATAAAGTCGTGCCCACGTGAGGCGCAGGGCGACCGGTCCTTGTCGGATCATCAGCACGCGATGGCTTGCGAAGAAAGCAACGTCCGATCGGCCCCTCTCCCCTCCCCTCCTTTTCAATGTGGACGCAGCATCCCCCACGGGAAAAGATTGCTGCGAGCTCGGAAAGCAGGACGAGGACCACAAAATCGTACGAATTGGTCAATTTTTTAGGTTTGCAACAGTCTTCCCTGAGTGGTTCCCCAGCTAAATCAATTCAAATTCCCCAACTTGGGAAATTAAAATATTAGGAGATGGCCGAATTTATGAGGAGAACGCCTTGGTCGACCCAAGTGGGCAAGAAAGGCAAAGGGGGAAAGTGACCAAGTTGCTCCATTTCCTTCTAGAGAGAATTGGGATAGAACAGGGAAGCATTCAATAAGCGGTGCGCTAGGTAGATTTTAGACGCGTGGTTCATAAGACGTCGACCCCACCTATTAAAATAAAAAAATGTTTTGAGTCCGTGTGGAAAATAGAGAGGGAGAGTCACCGCCGGGTCCTATTTGTCTCTCCGTTGCCGTCCTGCTCAATGAATTGATGCATTGAATATAAAAGCGAGGTTTGAGAAGAGGACGTCGGGGACCATTTTGCGGAAGAGAAAGGGATGGATGGAGGAATGAATAATTGAGTGATGTTCGGGATATTGAGATCCATGTATCGGATGGATTTAGGTAGGAATGATTATTTCAAATTATGAGATTCGTTTAAACACTGGATGGAAATTCATCGGGTTATTTAGTCAATCCTTTTTAATGTTATGAATTTTTAGTATCGCTAATGTAATTATCTGGGATTAGTCCCCCAACTTGGGATGAAGGCCCACGTGCTCTCTCCTACCCACGAAATCAATCCACGCTAACAATAAATACTGAAAATACGTGCATCAAAATGTCCATCCCCTGGTCCCTAAAGTAGAAAATAATACCACTTCTCTCTCTCTCTCTCTCTCTCTCTCTCCATGTGCACGAGCGCACGCGTGGGACAAGTCTCATGAAAAAATGAAAAAAATTGTCCAAAAAATCCTAATATAGATAAGCAATTTCAAGTTTCATCTAGATTACTCTTAGAACTTTACATTTACTTGTCAAAATAGATGTCTTAACTCGTGGAATTTGTAACCTATCCTATGTACCTAAAACTTGGAAGATACCATAATATAGGTTCTAGAGTTGGTTTTAGTAATGCTCTTAATTAAATAATTGTAGTGAATCATCACCATTTGCTATCATTCACTTATCATAATTTATAGGGATAATACATTGAAAAACTCCAAACTGGTACACTTATGATAAATTTACCAAAAACTATTTTTTTGACCATAAAAAACCCCAAACTGGTAAATTTGTGACAAATTTACCTCGACTGATTATAAAAAAGCCCTAAACTTATACATTTATGACAAATTTACCCCCAACTAATTTATTCGACTGCAAAAAACCCTAAATTGGTAAATTTGTGACAAATATACCCTATGCTAAATTGGATTAATACTACAAAAAAATCATAAAAATTGTAAACTGTGACAAACAGAATGTATAATCCTAAATTGGTATACTGGTTAACTGTCACATGTCATTTAACTTAATAATTTGAGAATAAAATTTAACGAAAACTAACATAGGGTAAATTTGTCACAAGTGTACCAGTTTGTGATAAATTTGTCAAAAGTATACCAGTTTTGGGTTTTTTGTGGTCAAAAAAATAGTTTTGGGTAAATTTGTCACAAGTGTACTAGTTTGGGGTTTTTTAAGGTATTATCCCTAATTTATATTTAGACACGCAAATATTATGATAAAACAAAAGTATCACTATTGGATAACGCCAATAATTGAAGCTTAGATTAGCAGTTTCATATTACACATAGAATGCCGCATGATTGGGCGAAAACATAGAACAAGAAAAGCACAAAGACTTATTCTAGGTTCCAAGTTCCTATTTTCACATTGAACCTGAAATCTACATATTGAAACAAATTTCCTAATTTTTGGAATTTGAAACCTATCCTACATATGCTAGAATCTGGAATCGAACTGGTTCTACCAATCCAGTTCTCAAGTTCTCGATACTACCTTGGAATCATGCTCACTCTTATCATGAATTCAGTCCTAAACTTTTTAATTTTGCCAATTTAGTTTTAAACCTTTTGACAACTTGCCCATTCGACTCTAAACATATAATTTAGTTCCAAACATTTTAAAGATTTACCAAACTAGTCCTAGCCTAAACCTTATAACAAATTACTAATTCAATCCTTCTAACTAACTGTAGCCGAATATCGCCAATATGGTAGTCTAATTAGTGCCAATCTTCCCACATGGTTGGTGGAGGTCACCGGGCCTCGGCCAATGGCTAGTGGCCCCCTCGAGCCCTATTTTTTTTTTTTGGTGAAAAAGATGAAAAAGAAAAGAAAAGAATAAAAAATATAATAAAAAATTAGATTTTTTTTTTTAAAATTAAAATTTCTTCTCGTTAGCCTCAATTATGTCACATAAGATAGCTAGTGCTAATTGGATCACCACGCCACTAACATATGACTAAAGTTAGCTGGAAGGATTAAATTGGCAATTCCTTAAAAGGTCTAGTTTGGCAAATTATTAAAAGGTTTATAATTGAATTGACAAATTATCCAAAGGTTTAGGATTAACATGGAAAAATTAAAAGATTGAGAATATAATTGGTTGTCATACAATAAGTGTAGAATTTTTGGATAAATTTCCCGATTTTGTATGATTTATTAAACATATGATATGCACTGAGTAACAACAGGACGTTAAAGAACGGGGAAAGCCTCTAGTTCTACAGAAGGAGAACAAGCTATTGGATGTGGATGGGACCTATATCTAAGTTTGGAAGATCTTTGTAGACAGAGAACAAACTGCAGAACAATGGTTCATTAAAACTTGGATGGACCCAATAGAAGGTGGATGATCTTTGGATGATAAGAATGTCAATTTGCTTGGAGGAACCATCTTACAATAGGTGACAAGAGTGTGAAATGAGATGTCATGAGAGGTCTAGAAGGACTGTTTATTGCAAAAGCAATTCATGGTACAGACGAAGTGGGACTGTGTTATATACGAGCCTCTATGATCCCCGTGGCAAAAGACCCAGCTCTTGATCAATTTGAATTGGACTCGGACGGGTGTTTTACAATTGTTTTAACTGTTGGATTCTGGATTTTATCAAACGTGTTTCGTCGTTTTTTGATACGCGTAAGAGATGACGTGCATAATGCAAAAGCGAAGTGTTTTGTTTTGGACCGACGTTTTGATGGTCAAAGAAGGTCGTGTTAATGACTCCTTGAGTGGACAAAGCTTCTAACAGATATTTCGAACATTTGTAACACGAGAAAAAGGTTGACAGAGTATGATGAAAGGTGCTTGAATCTATAGAAACATCTCTGAAGGTTCAAGTAGACGCAATACATTACGTGTAAGTTGTAATATATCAAGAATTACATAGTGAATCTGAGTCTTGATAGACTTGAAGTAAACTAAATGGAAAGATCAACCATCACAACGTGATTCACATTTTTTTCCCCTCTCCCTTATAATCTTTCAATTTATATTTACTATAAGTTCGTGATTCCACACCAGCGCACACGCTTCTACAACGCCGATGCACATTCTGCACACCATCCAGAACCTATTTGCGGAAAAACATTCAACTCTACTAGAGCGACCTAGTCACCCCACATTTAATTGCCGTGCCCAGTCCGTTTCAAGATGGCCGGCACAAATTTTCTTTTCACGCATGCGATCGCGATGTGTAAATAACCATTCACACGTCAAGCAAATGTAGTTGTGAAAACTAAAGCCTACACGTGCATTGGCATGTTATTCCTCTTCGTGAAGCATCTATTTATTTAATTAATTTTATCATCATGTCAAATGAATGAAAAAAAGAAGAAGAAGAAGGGGAAAACCCTTTTGAAAATTAAGAAATCCAGCATTGCGGCTTGGCCTGGCCATTTTTAAGTTTATTTCGCGTCCCTTTCCGTCTTAGCTGGATGCATGGCGTGCGTGCGTCGAGCTCGATCATGGGCCATTGCAATAACACAAAAGGGACTCTGGTGGCATTCCACATTCGCACATGCACTTGTCTTGTCGATGTTTTCTTCTCCCAACACGCCCAGCTAATCTCGCTAATTGCTGTCTTCTCATGATTAACAGTATCCAACAGCATGATCGTGTTTCGGTAGAAGCGCGATGCATCCGCGAATCAAAGGCTGGAAATCGGACAGCAATGGCCGGACGATTCGCTTGAGCTATATAACATTATCGAGGTACCGACATTAAAATCGTGGGAGAGCGTCAGAAAGGAAGAGAGAGAAGAGAGGCGGAGTGTAGCCTTAAGGCTATGATCGATCATGCCTTTGGGCTCACCTTGTAGTCTTTTTTATACGGTACAATGTTGAGGGGAAACTATCTATTCGATCCTAAAGTTTTTCAATTATTGTCAATTTAACTCTAAAATTTTGTGCAAAGTTCCAATATAGTCATCTTTGCTAATTTTTACTTAAAATTGTTTATGTGATAGTTGAGTCATTGTTGATCATCTTACGTGATATACTGCCATATGAGCAATGTTTATCAAAAATTGGTCAAAATTGGAAAGTTTATAACTGAATTGCATTCCGTATAATAGGTTTAGAACTAATTGGACAATTTCACTAAGTTGTCGAGATATTGCAGTGTACATTGGGTTTTTAAGCAAGCAATATCTATACTTTGGAAAATGATGAACTAATCCATACAATTGGGATGGAAGTGAAAATTAATCCCTTTTTGCAGGTATATTTCTAATCAAGTTAGTTGAGGATTTTCAAAATCGGACGCCGCATACTTGCTCGCCATTGGAAACCCTAGCAAAAGTTTGGCAGAGGAACTGTTAACTTTTCATTTTCTCACATTGACCAAGAACTTACCTATTAGTAAATAGTGTTTTCTTTACGTGATTTGTAAGCTTTCAAGAGGATAAGTGACTTCCAATCCCACGGGGATGGGCTCTTTCAATACGATGATGCGTAGTCTATAATTTTCGGTACAGTTGTACTGATATGAAAAATGACAATTTCATATAACTCTTTCCCCTTAGTTCATAATATGCATCTCATTCATCCAAGGATGAAACCCTAGACCATCTTCCTTCTCTCTCTTCCCCCACCCTCCTTCACCTAGGTTTTGGTAGAGCGGCCTACTCTCTCTCCCCCGCCGCCGAGGACCCTCCCCCTCCGCTACCTCTCACTGAAGGTCAAAGCTCGAAAGATGGGAGCTCGACCAGATGAGGCTTGTTTCATACGAGTTATGAGCTTGGCCTCACGCAACCTATCAAATAATCAATGACCGGCAACTCCCTCTCTTAGTAAGTAACTTCCTATGGTGGTCTTTAATTTTCCATACCAAACATATGGAGTATGCACGTGTGCATATGCAATTAGCATTTAGTAACTCTTCAGTAAATTCTGATCTTCGACATTTCGGAACTTGGCAATCCAGACAGGCCATAAAACTTACTTGTTAATCAAATGATAATAAGTTGGCTTGTTTTGGTTGATTTGTTTAACTTTACGATACACAAAGATATGAAATGGCTCGAGACATGCCTCAATTGATTTTTATACTTAGCCATATGACTTATCGTAAAAAAATGATAATATTTTACATTTTTTGGGCCGTAAAATCATTAGAAATATTTTACGTAATATAGGGTATTAGATATTTCTTCAGAATTTAGGGTTTACCTAATAAACGTAAAATCCAACTGTACGCCGTTCCATCAGGAAAAAAGCCACAAGAGACCGAGCGAGCGAATGCCGTGCAATTTCCCCTCAAAAAAGGCGCAGCCAGCAAAAAGCCAATCACCGCGCGAGCAGGGGAGGGGCCGCCGGTGGGGACCACGTTCACGTGCTGTGTCCCGGCTTCTCGAGACGTCTAAGGAATTAGTTCCTCAACCTACGTCTCGCTCGAAATAATAAATTATATATACCTCAAAATGCGACTTAAATTATTACTATCGCCAGAAAAAAGAAAAAAAGAAAAAAGAAATTTGCCATTAGGGATTTGAATAGTCCCTGTTTACTCGAATTCCTAGGCGGGCACGGTCCGATGCGCGTTGTCTATTAGCCATTGTATTTTTCGTTGCCGTTGGCCGTGGCGACTTGATTTATGGAATAATAATTTCCTATGCCGTGATAGAAAATTGAATTAGAAAATACTGGATAACGGCCCAAAGAGTAGGAGGAAAAAAGAAAAGAAAAAAAAATGGATAATGTCTTTTCTGGAAAAAGAATGGTCGCACGTGTGGAGCCGACTGGGACATGCGAGAGACGAAAGTACGGGCGGGGGTGGGGCCCGCCCTCCCCGGTTTGGCCGTATCCTGACCGTTCAAACTGAACATCACGTCAGACTGAGCGGAAAAAACCCCCAATTACCGGAGCGGGCAGAGCATCTTTCCTTTGCCCAAAAAGCATCGGCGCCTGGGGGGATCGCTCGGGTGCGTCGCGGATGCGGTGGGCGCGCGTGGGCCCCCGCCCCCCTTCGGCCTCTCGCCCGTCCGATTCTGCGGTGGGCGTCTACGCGATGGAGGGCTGCGATCGTGTTTCCTGATTACTCCCTGCACGAGAGAGAGGGAGAGAGAGAGAGCAAATAGACGAAATAAATCTATGTTTGCCTTAGGGCAAAGGCTCGCATGGGCTAATCTTTGTTAAGGATCTTGTGGATCCCACGTGAGATTTGTTCGATGAATTTGTCAGCGGGCATGAGCAATTTCCTACATTGGATTTCGTATGTAAACCCAACACGTGATTTTCTACGCGTGCCCAGATCAAACAAATCGCCGTGTTTAAGATGTTGTTTGATATGGTCTTTTTACGCGGCGGTTTCAACTCTAAGGAGAATTTCCAAAATCGTGAATTGCCAAGCCGCCCTCTTAGTTTTAGAGCATTACAGATTACAAACGCGTATCATTTGACTTATAAGTCAGCGCCGCATAATACGATCATAACGCGGTTACAATTTAACTGCTACTATACACGGCGACTTTTGAATAGATCAATAATATAAAGATGTAGAATATGATAAAGACCCTCTCCAATTTATAAAATGAAATTCTATTGTCCAAAAAAAAAAAAATGAAATTCTCATTTTTATTTTAGTCCTCTTTTTTCTTCCTCTTAAGCTTTCGAATCATCCAAATTTGTTGTCAATAATGGAGGGCGCCCATGCCTTGGAGGGGGTCCCTCCATTGGAGCAAGGAATCGTAGCGTTTGTTGGGGAATACATACAAGGGGCAGCCGCATCCGTTTGGAAGAGCTCTCTCCGCTTTGACCGGTCCGAACGCTTCGCGTGGCACTTGACCCACTTCATATCATATGCTTGGATTTCTTCCATACTTTCCAACCCTATATTTTCTCATTTCATTTCTATTTATAATATCCCTCATGTGCGAATTTTCATCCACCTTAGTGATCTTGCTTGTTTGGCGTGGAAAGCGTGGCCGAATTCCGACCATTCATAGAGATTGAGGATAGACTCATTAAACAAGTGGGTCAGATCGGATTTTGACCTAAATAGACCCATTTAATAAGTTTTGATTCATTTCCATACAATATAAATATAATAACTCATTTCCGATTTGACATATATTGCTGAGGCAGTTCCTTATTTAACTCAATCTACAAAAATTTGTAGCTAGATTGAGATGGAAGTGCGGAATGAATAAGCAAGAGGTCAATAAAGGTGCAAGAGATTCAAAGAGAAAGTTATAGAAATAGATTGAGTCTAAGTAAATTACAAAGTCATTTATGATCAATTTAATTAATATAATTAACTTATTTAACACATATATGGGTTAAGAAGTAAATTTATTACCTATTTTGATAGGTCTAATTAATAAGTTTGTAAGAAATTACTCATGATTGAATCTTTTGAAAGTCGTGCTAATGGGTCGACCCAAAAGCCCCTTTCTTTTGAGATGCAAAATTTTGATCACCGATTTGATACTTGATTGGCTTAGGGTTTCACTCGATCATATTTGGAATTTGCATAAATGGGGGAACATCTTCTAATCCAATAGTGTACGGCCTATTCCAAAAGGGATTTGAGAACTCGGAAATAGGGAGTTGATAGTAACAACACGATTAAACATGATATAACATGGAGATTCCCAAATAGATTTTTACATTTCAAAAATCAAGTATCTAAATATTGTCGGTAGGTGTCGTGGCATAAGATTGCTAATAGCAACTCTTTACGTTTCTAGTAATTTTGGAGTTGGTTCGAATTTATATTAACTATACGATCATGGAAAGGTTTGTTTATGTGCCACGGCCTCGTCAGAGCAACCGATCTCTTCACACGAGATATGTCGTAACCAAACATCACAGAACGAGCCGTTTTAAAATATGTTCTACGACTTGTATTAAATTCGTGATATCGCGAAAGACAGATGTCTCTTTATCATTATACCAACTATCTTTATGAATATAAAATTAGTATGTGAAGCGACGTGATGGACTTATAAGGAAAACTATTCAGCCGGAAGTATTGAATAAATATGGCCGCCGTGTGGGTATAAACATAGTTTTACCATCCAAATTTAAGCATATACTTCGGAATTATTTTATTGATGATCAACTGATAGTTCAATTCACAAGACTGGAGTCTCCCGGGGGGCACTGAAAGAAAGTCTATAAAGTGTGAACAGAGAGGAGAGAGAGAGAGAGAGAGAGAGAGAAGAATCTCAGCCCCCTCCTCATCCTGCCGCAGCATGAAAGACTAAAGAAAAGCAGAAAACCTGTCGAATAAATAAACAAAGAAAGCGTCGACCTCGTGAAAGAGGAACAGCAACCAGCCCAGAGAAGAGAGAGAGAGAGAAGCCAAGAGAGAGAAGACCCCCCACCCCCCAAATCACAGACTTTCTGGAGAGAGAGAGAGGAGGCTTGGTAGAGAGAGAAGAGGAGGAGCAGGGAAGAGGGTTTTACAGAGAGAGGTAGAGAATGGCCGGAGGGGCCTCCGGGAGGCTTCCGACGTGGAAGGAGAGGGAGAACAACAAGAGGAGGGAGAGGAGGAGGAGGGCCATAGCCGCGAAGATATACACGGGCCTCAGGGCTCAGGGCAACTACAAGCTCCCCAAGCACTGCGACAACAATGAGGTCTTGAAAGCTCTCTGCACCGAAGCCGGTTGGGTCGTTGAAGAAGATGGTACTACTTACCGAAAGGTAGTCCTTTTTTTTTTCCCTTTCCTTTGTTTCTTTCTTTCCCTTTTCTTGCATGATCTCCCCTGTTCTATTAGAATCGCTTCTTTTCAAGATCCATGGAAACCCTCTCGTCGCCGTCCTCCTCCCTTTTTTCCGGTTTTTTTTTTTTTTTTCAGTGGATGGTGGGTTTGGTGATTTTCAATCTGGAGATGGGTTGAGGCTCTTTGTCTGGTTTGCCTTTCTTGTTTAGGCGTTTGGATCTGGTGATGGGTTGGTTCCTTTTATGCCGTTCTGGTCGATTTCTGTCCGATGTGCAGCTAAAATTTGTTTGTCATATATAGGAAGTTTCAGATTTCTCATGGTGGATGGTGAAATCTGAAGATTTGGTTTTTTAAGGGCGAAATCAGCTTGTGGAATTTATTATGGACCAGAACTGTGAGCTTTTTCTTCTTGTTATGACCTGGGTAAATTGGGGGAGTTGAGTTGAGTTGAGTTGAGTTGTTCAGCTTGAGCTCTTCCCCTTTGTCCTCCTAAATTAAATGCTTAAGTCCCATTCTCATCAAGGGATCTCTTAAATTGATTCTCTTGTGTTGAGTTGACATCTTAATTGCGCGGTTGACCTTGTAATTGCTCTTTCTGTTTGTAGAATTACTGATTTCTTGTCCTTTAGTCGAAGAGATTTGAGTAGTGGGTTCTCATTTTTGCTCTTTCTGGGACTCTGCCATATTGCCATTTCTCCCAAAATAATATGTTTGGCAAGGACCATGATACTAGGCAATATTCTGCTCATTTTATTAGATTGCTTTTGGATTAGAGTGGTTTGTGTCCTGTCTGATTTTATTAACGATACTACTCGCCCAGGGAAGCAAGCCACCTCCGGGCGAGATCATGGGTGCTTCAGCGAACATCAGTGCATGCTCATCATATCAACCAAGTCCGCAGTCCTCGGCATTTCCGAGCCCTGTCCCATCCTACCACGCCAGCCCCACATCGTCGTCCTTTCCTAGCCCTACCCGGTTCGATGCCAATCCGTCGTCGTACCTCCTTCCATTCCTCCGTAACATCGCTTCCATCCCTACAAATCTCCCTTCCTTGAGAATTTCCAGCAGTGCCCCTGTGACGCCTCCTCTCTCTTCCCCGACTTCTCGGAACTCGAAGCGGAAACCTGACTGGGAATCCCTCTCCAATAGCTCAATACATAAGTCCTCCTTCCGCCACCCTCTGTTCGCCGCCTCTGCCCCCTCCAGCCCCACTCGTCGCCAAAACATGACGCCTCCAACAATCCCCGAGTGCGATGAGTCGGATGCCTCCACAGTGGACTCTGGCCGATGGGTGAGCTTCCACCAAAACATGGCGGTGGCTGCAGCAGCTCCGCCTTCGCCTACGTTTAATCTGGTCAAATCTTCGAGTCAACAGGGTCCTCTCAAGGATGGAGTCGAACAAAATGGCAGTTTGGCGTGGGTAGCATCGTCCGACAGGGCTTGGGGCTCTGAATTTGAGTTTGAGAATGGAAGAGTTAAGCCTTGGGAAGGTGAGAGGATTCATGAGATTGGGGTGGATGATCTGGAGCTCACACTAGGGAGCAGCAAGGCTCGTGCTTAAGCATTTCGCAAACTCTTGCCCATTGACAATCTCAATGATGTGGCTCATCTGATTCAGTGACTCTAGGCATTCCGGCTGCTTACTATGTCTCTTGCAACTGTATTGTGAGGTGCCGTTTTGAAGGGGAAACTCTAGCTCGATCTCATGTGTCCTGAACCCTTTTCCTTTAAAGATTATGTATAGTTAAATTTTTTCAGTTGGAGCATTCGCTGTGAAAGGTCCCTTTCCAATTCAATTATGAGAGAGCAAATGCTTGGTCTACCTCCTCGCAGGGACCTCTATTTACAATCATTCAAGTGATGGCAAGATTATGCAGAAGCTCAGTTCGAAGGTTACATTCTTTTTCTATGCTTATATACAGCCGATCTATTCTTTACTTATCATGCATCTCTTTGAGCTTGAAATACGGGAATTGTCCTCTTACAGTAAGGAACTACAATTTGTCCTTGACTTTGTGAAGAAAACAGAGCTTACCCTTGTTTTGATGGTGAACCAAAACCACTGCTCTTCTTTTGTTAGGTTCAACTAGTTGGCGAATAGAATCGCTTACTCCTGTCTGTCTGTCTGATTGGCAAGTGAAATTCATGTCATCTAATTGCTAGATTCGCGCATATCTGGCGTGCTAGTCTACAAAACCCAACAATGCCCGGACAAAACTTTCTGGGAATTATTGAGCCGGTTGGACATGGGAGGCCCTCATTATCTGGTTTTCTATCGTCCCCAGCTCGGCTTGGACCCGTTCTCAATCTTTCCCTTTCGATAGCACGCGTGAGGGCCAAAACCGCGACAAGAAAACTCAGCTCGAAAGGTCAGGGGAGAAGTTCAATGCGTGTCTGAGAACGAGTTCGAACCGATCTTCTTTCTCTGTGGTAGGGACGTTTGCTTTGTGTGTGCCTGAAAGTTTGGTTTCTTGCTCGCATTTTGTCAATCCTGCGTTGTCCCGCAACTCTTCTTTTCTTCCCCTTTGGTGGGTCAAAATGGGTATCTTCCCAATAGTCCCGGGTGGGTCTCTTCCCCCATGTGATGTGCCTGATCTTGGGGTTTCTATGGGGACCATATCTTGGTTTAATGTCGTGATGTGTCTCGGCATCGACCAACTAAATTTCTGAGAATCTCCCACGCTTGGGTTTTGTGCCGTGATTGAGCTCTTGTTGTTGTGATTGCTCGCTGGAATTGGGATGAGGGTTAAAATCTGACTTTAGTCCCTCTAATTTGCATTGTTTCTTAAAGTGTCAATTTTGTTTTTAATTGACACCATAAAATTTGTTTGATTCTTTATGACATGACCTTTATTTTTGCTTTGTCATTTTCGTTTTTATCGAAATATTGGCGTGACATTAGTAAATTCCGGCATGTGTGGCGCTTGGCACCAAATCGACCATACAACCATAAGAGGGGCCATGGGAACCACTGTTGAGCTACAGCGAGGGGCTACACGATCCTTTCTTGCCCTTTTTTCTCTATCGATTCATTATCGTGTGCTAAACATGCTCATAAACAACCAAAAAAAGACGGGATTATGAAACCATGGTAGCGTCGTGTTGCGGGAAAGAATAGATCACGGTCTTTCATGATGAATTTCTTTTTAAGTGGTTATGTATCGCGACATTCGTGATTATCAATTTGTATTGAAATTTCGATGAGAGTATATGCTATAGCAATGAGTTTGTAGGAGGGCCGCTGCGCGGACAAATTGAAAGAAGTGGACACCCTGAGCTATGCATGGCATGGTCGAGTTGGACAACAACAAAGAAGTCATTTATCAACAGAGTTTGATGAGAGGGAGCACTTGCTTTCTGTGACACAACCCTTGGTGGTTTGGATAAGAGGAAGGTCTTCAAGAATACTCACAAACTGGTCACCAACCCAGTAGAGTGCTAGGGATGGAAATGGGCCGAGGGGGATTTCTTTGGTCCAACTTGAGGCTTGGCCCTAACTGATAAGAAATCAGTCTGGACCAGATTCGATAGGTTTGATCTCCGAGGCTCAGTTCATTTCGTGGATCATGAATGATTTAAAAAATATTTTCTTAAAATTAATTATTTATATCATTTGCAAAAATTAGTTGATAAAAAATGTTCAGTATTGGCAAAACTTTTTTGATTAAATATTTTCGTGAATGATGATGACATTCTTCGTTTATTCATTTTTGTAAGGGATATAGGTGATTGGATATTTTCCCTTTTTTATCTTGAAAATATTATCCATCAATTATCATTCTTTGAAACTCTTACTTTATGGTTATGAAATGATTAACATGAAATGGCTTAAACTTACAGGGGCATATTAATACAATTTAGGACGCCCATTTAGAGTCAGATGAGGACTGTTTTTGAGGCTATTTTTAACCTCGAAAATCTACTTTTTGGCATGATTTTGGGCCTTTATTTATTTATTTATTTATTTTCCGAATTCGACCCTGAACATGAATCTGAGACACTGAAAGTCAAAGTCCATGAATGTCTTTGGACTCACTGGATTAGGAATTTTAGAAGTGGCGTCTCCCAATTCTTAGTCCAAGTTGGTGGGCTTGAAGAAACATCTTTTTCTTACCATGTCATGATTGTCAACAACGTTTGGGCCCTCATTCATCATGACAAGCCACGAAACCAAATCTAATACCACCTCTTCTCTTAGGTAGTCTTTCGTGAGTAAGAAGGTGGAAAGAGATGATAAGGTTTGGCAACCACATTATATTATCATAAGAGTTTTGCACACTCTATAAAATGTCTGATTTGAATTGATAACTATTTATAGAAGGATGAACTTGTCGTCGTAACCCCTCCACAGCTCAATCACGTACGAAGCCGGGGGATCACTGTGTACTCTTTCATCAGTAAAAGGGTGGAAAGAGATGATAAACTTTGGCAATCATGTTATCATAAAAGTTTGGCACATTCTATGAAATGTCCGATTTGAATTGATAACTATTGATAGAAGGACAAACCTGTCATCGTTACCCCTCCACAGCTAAACCACGTACCAAGCCGGGGGATCACTGTGGCCTGAGCGTCACCCGTATATTAATCTACATATTGTAAGATTGATGAGCAACTAGTATTAGATGGATGAATTGATTATAATACAATGACAGATTGTGTCTCCGCATGCTTAACTACAAGTCGATTCCTAGAGAATGCAGCTTTTCCTTAAAAAGATTTACCATCCCAATAATCAAGAGACGACGTTTGGGCCTTTCCATCATGCTATAGACGTAGAAAAGTCGCTGTAGCTTTTAAAGCATGTTTGATAAATTCTCCATAGACATGATAGCAACATAGGTGTAGAAACTCACAACGCTCTAAGGAAGTTGCACCACCCAAATTTCGAGATGCTCTGGCTTTAAAAAATACATCGCTAATGACGGGACACTTGCACAGAATCGAATCTTGTCCGATTGAGGTAGGATGAAAAGGCTGCTATGGTCTGGTGGGATTATGAGACTCGTATAGTAATGGCTCATCATAAAGTAATAATCTGATAAAAGATAGTCTCTAATTAAAAGGTATGGTTTTGCTTGATTAATTTGAATATAATTAGCTTGCACGGGAACCCTATTGCAATGTTCTTAAAAAGAGCCAAGTACGTATTTGCTATATTTTAATGATAGTGAGGTGAGGATACACACATTATATTTAAGCGATATAAGTGTAGGTGGATATTGTATCGCATGTTTCTTTTGTTATAGGTTAGGGAAAATATAAAGAGGCGAGAAAAAATTACCCGACACAGCAAGTAACAAGGTCAAATTATCTTCTCATGCTTTGGGATCAGGCAAGATTTATGTGCTCATAAGATTTCTTCCCTGATTGTTCCAGGGGACAAATGCTTAAATCAAATTATTTAGAGGTCTATGGAATACCCTACAAGTTTCATGAACTGATTAATTTTAAGTTTTCGAATTATATAGGCGACCCTAATCTAAAATATTTTGAACTCAATTGGCGGGATTTGGAAACTAGAAATTGATTACGTGGTGTCTTCAAGCTCTTCAAACAGAAAAAGAACTTAATGTCCCTATTAAAGCTACACCTACAAAGAAGATTGGGGCAACATTGTCCAATCCATGGACACATCTTCTTCAAAATACTTGCAGAAAAAGTTCTAAATTTATTGTGCGGATATTAATTCAGTCATAAATATTTCAATTTGACCAATTTAGTCATAAATCTTTTTATGATTAGTCAGTATAGTTCTTTTGGCCAATTTTGGCTAGAAAATGCTAATATGAACGCCAACAATTATGTGACACGGCTCGCATTAACTGAATAACTTTTTGTGATTTCTTTTTCTTTTTTTCCCTTCTTCCTTGGCCAGTTGTCAAGCCTTGGCAATGGCTAGCTAGGGTTGACCTTGCCAAATTTGGCAAGGTTGAAACTCAGGCAAGGTCAACCCTTGTCGACCATTGCTAAGGGCTAACAACCAGCCAAAGAAGAAGGGGAAAAAAAAGACAAAAAAAAAAAGTTCAAAAAAATATCTATAAAGAATTGTTTATGTCAGTGTAGCTTGTGTCATGTAGGACAATTGATGTCCATGTTAGTGATTTTTCATAATTAGTTAGAAGGACTACATTAGTAAATTGTTAAAAGGTTAAATATTAAATTGGTCAAATTGAAAATTTTAGAATTGAATTGATATATATCCAATAGGCTTTGTGACTTTTTTTTTGTAATCTTGCCCATCTTCTTTGCCAATTCATTCACAATCACACCAATCTTCCTAAAGAAAATTCCTTCGAAACAATCACTTGAATATCTTATGTCTCCAATAATCAGGTCGACGTACAAATCAAGCTTTTAGAATTGGTCGGTAAAAAGAACAGTTCTTAGATTGGAGACAAATGATCCATTAAAATAAATATACATGAATACATACTAGCTAGGATACACAGTTCTAAGAAGCATGAAATCAGAAGTTATATCTATGCAAGTGAACCAGATTAACTCATTTTTCCGGATGCTTCACCAATGACTTAATATGAAAACAGTAAACTCCTCTTTTGCGCGATGAAATAATATTAATCTCGATATTGCTGAAAGTCAAGCAATTAAGAGTTTTTCCCATCATGGATGTTAAGGTGCACATTTGAGCTTGTTAATGCCAAGAAAGTCCATATGTTGGTTCAAATTTCCCGCGCTTAACCTTTTAAGTGAATGCAGAATTCAACAGTCTCTCTCTTGGTAATCTTTCAGGTGTCAAACTTTGCTGCGTGCTATCAACAAGTACACCAAATCATGATCTTTCGTCTCTTCAAGAATTTCTCTGCTTATCTCATTGGGCGGAACACTTAGAAAATCTGGTTTGGTTTCAATGAGCACGTTTTCCTTCTTTTGAGGAGCATGATCGGCTACGTCCACCCCATGGGGCCAACCAATCTTTGAAAAGAAGAAGAAGAAGAAAAGACAAAAAAGGAAAAGAAAAGAAAAAAGAGGGTGAGGGTTCTTGATAGTGAAGAGAGAAAAAGGAGCGTTTGCACAAAAGGAAAAAGAAAGGAGGGAGAGAGACAGCGGTTTAGAGGAAAAAAGACACTTCAGATTTGCTGGAGAAATGTTGTCAAAATCAGTTGAAAATTTTAGCATGTTGCTCGTGAGATTAAGATCAAGAAGTTGACTGGTCTTGTTTGTTGAAATCATTGAAATATAAGGGTGACTGGTCTTTTTTTAAGATCAAGAAGTTGACTGGAGAAATGTTGTCAACGTTCTCTCACGTTTCAACGAAACATCGATTTAGACAGTTACGTAAGTAAAATGATTTGCCTTAATTTATAAATATTAAAGCATCGAAGGTGCGTGGTGTCTAAGGGCGCCGCCAAATGGAAGCAAGATTAGGTTTTTGATGATGAATGATCCTATCTTTTCTTGAGCAATGTCGCGGAATTGACAAAGGGTGCCACCAAATCGTCTGCTTGTCTATTTTTCCCCTCTCTTTAATCACTTTTCTTACCGGAGTCTTTTGAGTTCACGAACGAATATCATGAGAAAAGAACTCAACTCGAAACGAATACTCCGATGTTTAGTCTAATTCATGCGCAATATGTGGTCATTTTAGTTCAATTTGACTTGACTCGATTCTGAATTATAAAATGAATCTAGAATTCAAGCTTAGATTTGATCTCAACGGGCTTGAATACTTTTCCCTACATCATATTGTCGCGACCTAAATTTTCAGGGCAATCTTAAAGTTTAGGTTAATGGATTACTAAGTCTGAAGACTTGGCGCGGACCCTCCCAAGTCCTATCAATCGCGACTTGATAGAAATTAATCTATTTAAACATGCAATTTTATTCAATTTGGAGCCGCTACTTATCAATTAGGGTTGATTAGAAACCCAAATAAAGTATGAGAGAATACTTTATTTTTACGAACCAGAGATTCAATAAGTCTGGGGACATAATTACGCTAGATTAGTCTAACGCCCTTTCGGTACCTTTTATTTTAATTTCAAAAATATTTAGCAGACAATGTTAATTAATTTTAACCTAAACTACTAACATGCAAATGGTGGTCATGCGGGTGCACAATCAATAAAATAACATTCAATGAAAAATGCTAATAAAAATGCATGCCCTAAACATGATTTCTAAATGACAAGACACCTAATTTTTTTTTTAAAAAAATGTTAATTATATGCAATCTTAATTTAAATTTAATATGCATGGATTTATTTTAATGACATGCGAGATGCAATTCATATGGTATGACTTAAACTTATCACTATATGTATGCAATCTAATTTATATAATCCTAAATATGCATGTGTTACGTGATATGGGATGAATGACATGGTAAATCTATATACATGTTCTTTTTATGATTTTTTTTATGATTTTTTATACATATATGCAACCTACACTAAACAATGATGACATAAAATGAGATTAATTATGAACTAACTTATTAGCTAACTAAACGGCTTTTGTGTTTTCTTTCTTTCTCTTTTTTTTTTTTTAAATGACAATAATTCTTATTAAAGAAAGCGACATAATGATACAATGTTAATCTTAGGTCTTTTATTAAAAAAAACTACATGATGGGAATATTAAAACATTAATCCATGACCCACTAACTAGAGGGCAACATGTGGTGTGATTTATAAATAACATTTTTTATTCTCTTTTTTGTTTTATTAAAGAAAAATTAACCTAATCTTATATGAATCTAACAAAATAAAATGCATTGCTTTAAACATGAAATGTTTATGGACCTAAGTACTTAAATTCAAGATATGACACATGATATGATATGCGATGTGCAAATAACACACCAAAATATGTCCTATTAAAAAATTAATCAATATAAATCAATGACATTATTTCAATGATGCAAAGCAATTCATGAATTTGTCATAAAAAAAAGTCGAAATAATAAAAAATCTAACCCGACGTCTCGCGGCTCAATATTTTTGATTATCATGACTTAATATGACAAATTTTCCAATTGGATAATAAATCAAAACAAATCAAGTTAGAAAATAATAAGTAAATAAAAAAAAAACTATGAAACCAAATACCTAAAAATTTACCTAGTATAACTCACGGTGGACTTGAAGAAATGGCGAGGAAGCAGTAATGGCTGAACTGCGATGGTGGCTTGCCAAGGGTGATGGGTCCTGGTGACCGGAGCTGGGATCGTCATCGAAGCTCCGGCGAGAGTGGAACTCAACCAGACCAGCATTGAAATAGGGGAGGCAGCAGGTGGTAGTGCCATAGCAGCGGGCACAGAGCGGCTGCATAATCGTTGCACGGAGGAGGAGGCGTCGGACACCGGGTGGTCGCGGACGGAGGTGATGCAGGGGTATCGGGCACCGGGCGGAGGCGGAGCAGCGCGGGCTACTGGTGCGATTGTCGGGCAGAGGCGGAGCAGGGGTGTCGTTGCCGGTGTAGTGGGTTGCTCGGAAACGCGGCGTCAACAGAAGCGACGAGAGACGCGGCGACGGAACTTATAAGGGAGGCGGTGGTGCTAGGGCTCTTGGTTCCGGGTGGATCGCGGACAGGGCAAGGAGAGCTGCGACGTCATTGGTCGGCACAACAGTGGTTTCGTCGGATTGGTGGAACGGCTCCTCAGTAGCTAGCATGGCAAAGAAACTTCGGCGAGGGCTGTGCGGGGCGAAGTGGATGGCGGTGGTCGTCGGGACTTGCGGAGACCGGTGGCTACGTTGGCACGGGGAAGGCAGCTCGGCTGTGGCAATCGGACGGTGGTGAGAACGGTGGTGCTGGCACGACAGAGTGGAGATCTCGAACCAGCGGCGATGTGGGGTGAAGGCAGCAAGCTCACGGGGAGCGCAACGGGCTGCTGATGGTCGGCGCTCGGGAGGAGATGGTGCAGAGACTTCGGCAGAGGTCGCGGGCTAACGGAGGCGAGTCACGACGGCGAAGGGCGGAACTTCGGACAGCGCAGGGAGAGGCGGAATGGCGGAGCAGTGATGGTCGGCACGATGCGATGTTGTCGTGGGGGTTCGGTTGCTGTGGCCGGCGAAGACCACCCGTGAAGGAGATGAACAGTGCTTCCCCCTTTTCTTTTTCTTTTTGCTTTCACATCACTCACCTATCTCTCTCTCACGTCACTTTCTCTGACTCTTCTCTCTGCTTTCACCTCTTTTTTTTTTTTTTTTTTTTACTTTTTCCTTCTTTTCTCTCTCACCTGACACTCTCTCTCACTTGTCTCTCTCACTCTCTACCGAAAACTTCCCCCCCATTCACTTTCTGCCACTGTACTTCTTCTCTTTTTCTCTTCAATTTGCCATTTTTTGGACAAACAATGAAGAGAAGCTCCCCCCTGATTCCGAAACCTCGCATTCCTTTTTATAGAGGAAAGACTTGAAATTGTTGAAGATCCGGCGATATTCACTCAACTTCTTCAACAAAGAAATGGCTCCAAAAATCAAATGGTTAATTTTTTTAAAATTTTGAAATGAGAATACATTTTCAAAAACCGAATTTTATTTAATTTATTATTTTCTAAAATATTATGTGTCAACAGCTGCCCCTCTTTGAAGGGAAGCTCATAGAGGTTTCCTTCAAAGATATACGACACCTAAATTTAAACCATGCAGAATGAAATATGAAATAAATATGGAAATGTCAATGACTTTTTAAAAAAAAAAAATATAAATGATGCAATGTAAATGCAATGATTTGGTCAATAACATAGATCTCAATGTGTCCACGCTCAATGAAATGCAAATGCAAAGAAGAACACGTACTTGTCATACTTATATGGAGATTCATACAAGTATTATTATGTGTGAAATGATTTCTATGAGACCTAACAAACATCTGGAAATCTCTTCAAATAATTGAAAGGCTCAAAGTCTTCAGGGGATCTGGAACTCTCATCAGATCCCAAGCACCTGGAAATTGCATCAAGTACTTAAAATTTCAAAAATCTAATTCTTATGTCAGACAATTGAAAGCATTTACTAAATATCTGGAAATCACATCAGATGTTTGAAAAGACAAACACTTGGAAATCACATCAAGCGTTTAATAATTCAAATATTTGGGGTTCACAATATTTTACTAAACATCTGGAAATCACATCAGATATTTTGAAAAGATTTTATAAATGGGTACTTTGAATTCTCATCAAGCACCAAGATGATTGAACAAACTCAGGGTTTCAAAGACAATTTTTTGGTCTTTGAGGAAAAATTCAACGAAGGTCCATGCATGACGGCTTTATCAAGCTTCTACTGGAAAAATTATCACACTGACAATTTTCAATTATAGTGTGAATCTCTTGAACATGCTAAATGAGACACTTTCGATGTGAAAAGGCTTTTTCACTCGCTCTCATTTAGGAGGGGTTATTTGTCTTGATCATTGATGTGAGAATATATCACTCAATCTTATTATCATCTTGTTGACAATAGTTCGAATTTTCTTGCAATCAGTACGACATTACCAATCTGAGAGGTCTTTAACAAGGATTGTAATGTGGATTTGGTCAATGGCTTAGCAAAAGGATTCTTTGAGTCAAAGCAATTGAAAGAACAATTCTGTAATCATCTTTGGGTTTACAAGTCAAGAACCCTGCAAAATGAAAAAGAAATAATCTTGCTCGCACTTCTTCGAGCAATGCTCAAAACATGTGAATTCCTATGTTAATTCAAATGCCCTAATCTGAAGAGACTTTATAAGGGACGTAACATAGGCCGGGTTTATGGGTTGAGAAACGAAAGGATCGTTAGGCTCAAAGATGTGTGTAATGGGTAAGAGTTGGTGATCATCTTGACATAGCCACTAGTTTTCTTCGCCACTGATTGTCTTCTTGACAGATTTCTTTATTGGCTCAAGAGTTTATCACTGATGCCAATGATTATTCAACTGGAGATCTTTTCTCAACATTTTTTCTTTTATTTTCTTTGATGATGGGCATTGATCAAGCACACCACCTTTTTTTTTTCATGCCCCCCAATTCATCAGTCATTTCTCTCTTCTTTTCATGGGCATTGGCCTTGCTTTTACCAGGCACACTGTTTTTTCATGCCCCTTAGTTCTATTTTGATTTCAGTTCTTGCACACAATGCGTGTGTCAAGTGTACTTTAAATGACACTCGAACCTTCAAGGGTCTTTATCTGTCTCTTGCCTTGCCCCAATGTGGAGGATGATCACCAACTGGGTTTAAAGAAACGAAATTACAGGCTCAAGTGGGCTATGCAAAGGATATAAGTGTGTAAGATAGTGAAAGAAACGCTCTTCATCATCATAAGACAGTTAAATTACCACATGAATTTAATGTAATAGCATGACTTGAAGATTGATGCAAGTGATAACAAGAAAATTTCCATTCATTTCACTCTCCTTCAATGTCAACTTACCTCCATTTGCCCCGATGTGGGGTGGCTCTTGACAGGGGTAGTATGAAAGAAGTTCTTCAAGTATTTAGGCTCAAAGAAGGGTTAAACAAGGGTTCATTGTAGAGAAATGAACTGCCTCTCGTCATTTTAGTTGTCGTACTTCATGCAAGAAAACTCTTCATCTTGAAACACAAAATGTTTCCATACTCACCTCATAATGTATAGATAGGGGACTGTGCATGGGATTAGGCTTGCCTTTCACACCTCATTTAGCATGCTCAAGTAACTCGACATCTTTCATTGAATTATCCATTTTGATAAATTTCAAGTGAAATTGACAAATTGCATAATATCATGTGAAAGCATTCCATAATGACAAAAAGGCCATGCTCTATTCTTGCACACCAAATCATAAAGTCAAAACTATTAGGTGACCATGTCTTGCCCCTCTTTGCAAAAGAGCTCATAGAGGTTCCTTATGAAGATGAAAGACACCGTCGCTCATATCCATTCTTTGCCCTTGCAAAAATAAAACATGCAACATTATACACTAGAGATTTGACCAACTTTGAGTGAGGAAGAGGTTTTTATGAGCCCTTTTATTCATGGATAGTATTTCTTTACAGCATCAGAATTTACAGGATTCGTGAATTCACATCCATCTATTCTCCAAGATTAAAGCACCTCCAGGAAGTACTTTCTTCACGATGTATGGCCCACTATAATTTGGAGTGAACTTGCCACGAGGATCAAGAACAATTGGTAGCATCTTGCGTAGCACCAAATCATGGACCTTGAAACACCTTGGGTGAACCTTCCGATTAAAGGACTTGGCCACCCGCTGTTGATAACATTGACCATGACATATGGCCTCCAATCGCTTTTCATCAATCAAATTGAGTTGGTCATACCTCTGTTGTGCCCATTCTTAGACTGAGACAAAACTCTTAGTGAAGGGATTTCTATTTCAACTGGCAGGACTGCTTCCATGCCATACACCGGAGAAAAAGGAGTTGCCCCAGTAGAGGTACGAACTGAAGTCCTATACGCCATCAGAGCGTAAGGAAGTCTCTCATGCTAGTCACGATAATTATCAGCTGTCTTTACCAGAATTTTCTTGATGTTCTTATTCGCTGCTTCAACCGCACCATTCATCTGAGGGCGATAGGACGATGAATTTAAATGATGAATTTTGAACTCCTTGAACAAATCATTGACAAGTTTGTTGTTCAAGTTTGTCCCGTTATCTGTGATAATGGCTTCAGGCACGCCATAACGGGCAATAATATCCCGTCGCACAAACTTCACGACATTCTTTGCGGTGACAACTGCATAGGATGCTGCCTCTATCCATTTTGTGAAATAATCGATAGTGACAAGGATGAAATGATGACCATTCGAGGCTTTCGGATTAATTGGGCCGATTACATCGATGCCCCACATCGAAAAAGGCCATGATTCTGACAGTTGATGTAGCTCATTTGGAGGAACATTTATCTTGTCTCCATAAATTTGACAATGGTGACAACTCCGGACATGTTGAATGCAATTAGTCTCCAAGGTCAACCAGAAGTAACCTAGTCTCATAATCTTCTTTGCTAACATGTGGCCGCTCATGTGAAGACCACACACTCCTTCATGTATTTTTTCCATCAACCAAGTAGCTTCCTTAGCATTGACACATCTAAGTAGGACGGAGTCAAATGACCGTTTGTATAATGTATCCCCACTAATAAAGAATTTGGAGGCAAGCTTCATGAGATGCTTTTGGTCAGCTGGATTGCTACCTTCTAGGAACTCTCGTTTTTGAATATAGGTCATGATGTCATGGTACCATGGTTTTCCATTCGGTTCCTCTATCACTACCATGCAATAAGCTGGCTTCGACAAAATCTCTATTTTCAAAGGCTCAACCTCTAACCCATCATTGACTTGCAGCATAGAAGACAACGTCCCAAGCACATTTGCAAATTGATTGTGAGACCTTGGCAAGTACTCGAACGAAACTTCCTCGAATTTTCCCACCAGATTTTCTAAATACTTGTGGTATGGGAGCAACTTAGCCTCCTTGGTCTTCCATTCACCTACGGTTTGCATTATGATTAGTGTGGAGTCTCCGAACACTTTTAACTTGGCCACACCTATCCCAATTGCAGCCTGGAGTTCGATGATGCAAGCTTCATACTCAGCAACATTGTTAGTGCATGGGAATATCAATTTTGCAGCTACCGGATGGTGTTGTCCATCTGGGGATATCAGAACTGCCCCAGTACCAGAACCAGACAAGTTTATAGCTTCATCAAAGAACATCTTCTACAAGTCTTCATTTACATTCAAGACACGGTCATCAAGGAAACTATCATTGTCATTAGGAATTTCTAAACTCTCGACCAATAAGTCAGCGATCACTCGTTCCTTAACTGACTTTTGTGGCATTAATTGCACATCAAATTCGGAAATTAAAATTTGCCATTTGGCTAACTTACCCACCAAAGCTGGTCGATCAAGTAAGTACTTGATGGGGTCATTCTCAGTCACGAGGAAAGTCTGGTAGTGCAATGTGTATTGTCGCAATCTGTGCGATACCCACACCAAAGCCGCACAAGTCTTTTCAACATCAGGATACTTCAGCTTTGATTTGGTGAACTTCTTGCTCAAGTAATAAATAGCTCGTTCTTTTCTATCAACAGAACTTTCTTGAGCCAACATTGCACCTAGTGACTCACTATGAATGGTGAGGTAGAGAATTAAAGGATGCCCAGGTGATGGCGGGACAAGCATTGGTGGATTCATCAAGTAACACTTCAACTTGTCGAACGCTTCTAGACATTCATCATCCTAGTTGACTTGTGCATTCTTTTTTAGGAGCTTGAAGAATGGTTTGGCGGTTTCAGAAAGTTGGGAAATGAATTGAGCAATGTAATTCAATCTCCCCAAAAGGCTCCGGACTTCTTTTACTGTTGACGGCGGTCGCAATTCACAAATGGCCTTAGCTTTAGCTGGGTCGATTTCAATCCATTTACTACTCACAATGAATCCAAGTAATTTACCGGATGTTGCTTCGAATACGCACTTAGCGGGATTTAGTCGAAGCTTGAACTCACGGAGCTAATCAAACAGCTTCTTTAAGGTCTCGACGTGGCTTTTTCCAGGTCGAGTCTTTGCAATCATGTCATCAACATAGTCCTCAATTTCATGATGCATCATGTCATGAAACAGTGCTATCATGGCTCGCTGGTAAGTTGCCCTAGCATTTTTTAGTCCGAATGACATAACCTTATAATGAAAGGTTCCCCATGGGGTGATAAAGGACAGTCTTTTCCTTGTCTTCCTCCTTCATTCTTATCTGATTGTATCTGGAAAAACCATCCATAAATGAGAATAGTTCAAAACTAGCGGTACTATCCACAAGGACGTCTATGTGTGGTAACGGAAAATCATCTTTCGGACTAGCCTTGTTTAGATCCCGATAATCAACACAAACTCGAACCCTACCGTCCTTCTTCATTACCGGAACAATGTTGGCTACCCATTCGGAGTACTGTGAGACTTCAATGAATCCCACCTTCAACAGCTTCATCACTTCCTCCTCTATCTTCTTTGAGAGCTCAGGTTTAGTTCTCTGCAACTTTTGCTTCTTAGGTGGCATGTCCGGGTTAGTAGGTAGGCAATGCTCCACAATTGACAGGTCTAAACTAGGCATATCAGCATATGTCCATGCAAACATATCTTGTTAATCCTTCAGTAGCTGAGTTAGGTGTTCAGCCTCATCCTTGGGGAGACTTGCCCCAATTTTTACCTCTCTGGCTTCTTCAGTGTCACCTAAATTAATAGTGATTGTTTGCTCGGACGTGAGAGTCTTGGCTTTTTCATGTTGTTCCCAGCTACGTTGCATCTCAATGGAATCCTTAATCAAGTCTTCAGGATTACCATTATCAGTATTTGTTGCATTGGATTGGACCGTTCCTACACCTTTGTATGCTATATGATTGTCCTCTCGAACTTCGTTGATGGCAAACACTAAATTCTCTTCAAATAATTCGGCCATTCCTCTAAGTGTGTCGTCTTTCCCAGTGGATCGAATGGTGTCTGCAACTAGCTTGTCTGCCTCTCTCCATCCAATAAGAATAATATTAACGTCAACACCTGGAGGCTTGGAGTACTGAACACAGGTATTGATCGCCCTTTCTTCCTCATGCATCATCTTCGTAGGCCTAGGGACTGTGGACTTAATATGGGGTATAATGAAGCCAATTTGTCCTTGTCCTCTTCCTCTTCCTCTACAGGATCGTCCACCTCTACCATGATAGCCCAATCCAATAGTATATGAATTTTGTCCGACCTCAATTGGTTGGCGAGTGCCTTGACCATGTCGGCCTAAACCATTGCCTGGAACAAAACCACTCCCGACCATGGTCTTGTCTATCACGATCGCCGACTTTGATAACTTTGGAGTGGGTAGGGTAGTGCCTTCAGAGACATGAATGGTCGAAACCAACTCAAATGCTTGAAAACTGGATTCTTCTTTACAATCTGGTTCAATATAAGGGATAGCCGTCTCGTGATAAATCTTGAACTCATCCTCTCCTCGAACTGTAATAAGCTTCCCTTTTGTCACAAACTTCACTTTCTGATGAAGACTTGAAGAAACTGCCCCTGCTGCATGAAGCCATGGACGACCTAACAAAAAGTTGAAGGTTGTAGGTATGTCCAGGACCTGAAAAATTGCGTTAAATAACACTAGCCCTATTCGCAAGTCTAAATCAACTTCCCCAACTGCTTCTTTTTTGGTTCCATCAAACGCCCAAACAGAGGTTTTAGCCGCGTGAATTTTCCCCAAATCATACCCAAGACGTTTTAGAGTTGCAAGAGGGCATATGTTTAAAGCCGATCCATTATCAATGAGTACACGAGACACCAAAGTGTTTCGACACTTGGCTGAGATATAAAGGGCTTTGCCGTGTCCTCTTCCTTCATCTGAGATTTCATCATCTGAGAAAGTAATTTGGTCGTTTAACAAAATGGCCCCCATAAATTCCCCAACTTTTCTGGTTCAATGGACTCTGGGACATGTACTTCATTAAGGACTTTCATCAAGGCTTTTTGATGTTTCTCCGATGTCAAAAGTAGTAATATGGAGACTTGTGCCGGCATTTTACGAAGTTGGTCCACTACGCTATACTCGCTTGCCTTAATTACAGCTAAGAATTCTTTAGCCTCCTCATCAATAACTGACTTGACAGGTTGTGAGTTGGCTTGAGCGTAAGTGCGTCCCGATCGAGTGACCACATCTATCTCCGCATCATAACACCATGGTACCGCCTTATTACTTGTGTAAGCATAAGGTTGTGTAACATCAAGAATCAATTCTTCATCATCTGGTGGTGGCACATCGTTGATGATTAATCCATCTTCATCCGACACATCTTCCAACGGTGGCATGTCAAGAGTTGGGGGATCGTTAGCTCCAATGTTTAAACCAGTAAACTCATCTTCAAAATCAGAAACCTCCTCTTCCAGATCAATAATGATTGGAGTGATGGTCGAAACGGTATCAGCAGGATCCGCGTAGACAATCATCCCCTTCTTGGACAATGCCTCGACTCTTTGCACCTTCTGAGACATGGTAGGCTCTTCTACGTCTACGTAGTATCAAGCTCGGACTAAACCATTATAAACATCATCCACATGTACTCTCAAGCTCCTCTTTTGACCAGCATCAAAACTAGAAATGGCATTCATAGCTTCTGGGTGGTCAGGGAGTGGATTATTCTAGATGTTTGGTTGTGCATCACGGAATGAGACCACCTTAGCACCCAACAGATTTCGGATTTTGTGTCGCAGCGTATAGCAATCATCAATAGAATGTCCCACCTCCCCCATATGGTAAGCACATGTCTTGGAAGGATCATAGTTGGGGAAACGCTCGGGATTAGGTCGCTCAGGTTCCTTAGCGAGTAATCCTTTCTTCTGAAGGGTCGACAAGATCTTGGACAAGGGCTTAGGAAGTGACGTAAATTGACGCTTGGAAAAGTTTTTCTGCTGGCCAAAGAATGGTCGTGCTCCTCCCTGATGGGTGTTCGGGGTAGGGCGAGGTGGTTGCACATAAGCTGCATTAACCTCTGCTACAAGTTCCTTATCATTCTTGGTTGAGACTCTCCCATATGAGCTGGTTTGATCGGACGCCTATCCATCATGCAATGCTACTTCAATTTGCTCGCCAACATGGATTAACTGATTGAACGACTCAGTAGTCGATCCTAACATCCGATATCGATATTCAGGCGGGAGAGTCTTCATGAACAAATCCATCAACTCCTTTTCTGTCGGCTTCGGAGTAATCTGAGCAGCTATAGTCCTCCATCTCGTGACATACGCCTTGAGAGATTCCGTCCTCTTATTCTCAGTGCGAAGTAAGTCTTCTCGAGATGGAGTGACATCAATATTATACTTATATTGCTTAAAGAAGGCATTCATCAAATCCTCCCAAGTCTCCAGCACATTAATCTTTTTCATGATGTATCATTGTAGCGCCGATCCTGTCAGGCTTGCTTGAAATTGTTGAATCATCAAGGGGATATTATCAACATACTTGGTCATCTTGACCACATACGTCTGCAAATGGATCTTCGGGCAAGAGGTGCCATCATACTTTTCAAAGTCTGGCATTTTGAACTTCTTCGGCATCTTGACCTTTGCATAGTGGGACAAATTAGTTGGGCTTTGGATAAACGAACCCTATAGCTACTTGAGTTTCTCCTCGATTTTTGCCATGCGTTTTTCTTGTTCCGTTTTTGGTATAGCCGAGGGTATCACTTGTACCTCCTCATCAACAACAATTTGAGGCACGTCAGTAATTTTCTCCTTGGAAGCATCATTAGAGGTTGATGTCCCAATTGCGAACGTATTCTTGCCTTTATCTTTCGGATCGGCCACAGGAGCATGTTGTAGTAACACCACTTCAACCTGCAAAGTTGGTGGGCCAGTATTTGCTTGGAGAGAGTCGATCTGCTTAGAGAGCTGCTTAAGAACATTCAGGACTTGTTTCATCTTCGATTCGAGGACAGCGATGCGAGTTTGTTCAACAACACGTGTTTGTTCGATGTTATCAGCCATTGTTGCTCTGGAACGAGTACGGATTGGCGATCTTGGATTAGCCGTGTTGTCACATATCAATGTAAAATAATGCAGTAAGTATCATAACAAATAAGATTGGTTCATGACAACGGTCAATCGCTTATTTTATTAAGTGAAATCAAATTCTAAAGACATCAACTTAAAATGTTAAAATAACTCCCTAAGAAATTAAATTCCTAAAACATCAATCTAAGAAATTGAAATAACATCATAAAGCCAGAATTAAACTCCTAAATTTAGCGACTCTTTTCTATATACAATTGGGAGATCACAGTCTTTCGAAGCTTCTTGTTCTGTCGAATCAACTCAGAAATACGAGCTTATTTCCTTTCCACCGTTTCTTCAAGATTTTCAATTTGTGCTTTATGAGTGGGCTTCATGGTCACTTCAGGTATCACGGGAAGTAGAGCTTGAGGGATCTCGTGATGGTGGATATAATAATCTGAGGCATGAAAAATCCTCTCATTTCCTTTCAATCTTCTAGGCACCACAATCTTTTCTGGATGGCATTCCTTCCATGCATTTTCAAGATGCTCGATCTCATCGAGGTATTTGTGATCCTTGCGCACGAAGCGGGCTTGAAATAGATCCATTCGGAGAGGAGGTGGGATATCTTGGAGCGCTCGATACTGGCGGGCCACTCTATACGGATAGTAAGATGTTGCGCCAGTAATTCCCATCAGCGGAATTACATTATCAGTCTTGTGAGAGAAACGAGCCACGCTAACATGAAATCATTTAGCATACCATAGGAAGCCCTTGAGATCTGGATCTTTAAGAAAAGTCACCCAATGAGAATATGATTTTCCGGTATATTTTTTTTCTAAGATCGAAAATCTTTTTATTGGGTGATCAATTTCACCTTGATGCATGAAATGACCAAACTCCTTCATGTGAGAAAGAAACCAAATTTGTAAAAGCTCAGGAGGGGCATTCATGATTTTTTTTCTCCATTTTGTTTAAAACGGTTGAGGGACAAAAATGTCTCAGCCAAAATCATGTTTATAAAGTCCATGCTAGCGCATGCTTGTCTGACCACCCATGCAATCGAGGGATTAATAGCATTTTTTCAGTGAGGAAATATTATAAGTCCAAAGAATGCTAAGATGAATATCCTACCCTTTTGGCGCATTGAAGACTGATTTAAAAAATGATTAGCCAAAAAGGAGAAAGTGCATGCATTATAATTAGCTTTCCAAACTTTTTTAACCTCATCAGTTTTAATTCTTAGAAATTGAGATAAAATTGATGTGGGTTCCATACCAAGAGGTGGCCTAACAAGTTCAGTCTCAAGGGGCATTCTTATGATGACGCTATACTCTTCCAGTGTTGGAGTTAGCTCATTCTTACAAAAAATAAATGTAGCCATCTCGGGACACCAAAAGTGCGATATAGCTTGCAAAACACCACTATGGACTCCAATATCCAAAAGGGGGATGAGCCGTCCCAATATCGACTCCACATAATCTTAACCTTCTTTACTTAAATTGTTCCACCACCCTCTGAGCTCAATCTTGGGAGACATCGGATCTTCCCATTGCATATAAAATAAGACCGACAACGAAACCTAATGTCATGGACTAACGAAATTGCAAGTAAGTAAATTGCAGTAGTGAGAATTTAAACAACTTACTTTTACTGGGAAGAGATGACAATCACATAGACACACGCATGAAATGTGGGGCTCGATTTCTATCTAGATGGCTTTAACAAAATGGAGCTAAGAGGATGATCTGACCGTTGCAGTCTCGCATTAACGTGTCAGGTCCTCCTAACCCCGGCTCAGTCGAATGGAATGTCTAATATCATGCAGTCTCACGGATATAGACAAACACATTTGACACTATGAAGAACTTTCGGGGAAGAGAATGTCAACCTCTATATAGCAGTCTCACTTTAGAGGGAGTATCATTCTCAACACCATCCTAAGAATCCTATCGCAGCCTAGGTCCGGCAGCATGTTGTGTGTGCAATAGTGTAGTGCTAAAAACAATAAAACATACACAACAGTTTAATTGCAAACAACACTTCTATAGTTTAAATTCAACTATTCATCCTTAACTCCAACCTGCAAAACAAGGGTTAGCAAAGACTACTCCCTTTATACCTCCCATATGCAAAAACATTTAACACTTTATGTTAGGAGCGTACCTTGTTTCTATGCTGCCAAACAAAATATTTTTTTTTAAAAAAATAGGCCTATGTCCACTATGAGTTTTAACTCTGTCCCCAGCAGAGTCACCAAGCTGTCGTGACCTAAATTTTTAGGGCAATCCTAAAGTTTAGGTTAATGGATTATTAAGTCTGAAGACTTAGCGCGGACCCTCCCAAGTCCTACCAATCGCAACTTAATAGAAATTAATCTATTTAAATATGTAATTTTATTCAATTTGGAGCCGCTACTAATCAATTAGGGTTGATTAGAAACCCAAATAAAGTATGAGAGAATACTTTATTTTTATGAACCAGATATTCAATAAGTCCGGGGACATGATTACGCTAGATTAGTCTAACACCATTTCGGTACATTTTATTTTAATTTCAAAAATATTTAGCAGATAATGTTAATTAATTTTAACCTAAACTATTAACATGCAAATGGTGATCATGCGGGTGCACAATCAATAAAATAACATTCAATGAAAAATGTTAATAAAAATGCATGCCCTAAACATGATTTCTAAATGACAAGACACCTAATTTTTCTTTTTTCTTTTTTTAAAAAATGTTAATTATATGCAATTTTAATTTAAATTTAATATGCATGGATTTATTTTAATGACATGCGAGATGCAATTCATATGGTATGACTTAAACTTATCACTATATGTATGCAATCTAATTTATATAATCCTAAATATGCATGTGCTACGTGATATGGGATGAATGACGTGGTAAATCTATAAACATGTTCTTTTTATGATTTTTTTTAATGATTTTTTATACATATATGCAACCTACACTAAACAATAATGACATAAAATGAGATTAATTATGAACTAACTTATTAGCTAACTAAACGGCTTTTGTGTTTTCTTTCTTTCTCTTTTTTTTTAAATGACAATAATTCTTATTAAAGAAAGCAACATAATGATGCAATGTTAATCTTAGGTCTTTTATTAAAAAAAACTACATGATGGGAATATTAAAACATTAATCCATGACCCACTAACTAGAGGGCAACATGTGTTGTGATTTATAAATAACATTTTTTATTCTCTTTTTTGTTTTATTAAAGAAAAATTAACCTAATCTTATATGAATCTAACAAAATAAAATGCATTGCTTTAAACATGAAATGTTTATGGACCTAAGTACTTAAATTCAAGATATGACACATGATATGATATGCGATGTGCAAATAACACACCAAAATATGTCCTATTAAAAAATTCATCAATATAAATCAATGACATTATTTTAATGATGCAAAGCAATTCATGAATTTGTCATAAAAAAGTCGAAATAATAAAAAATCTAACCCCACGTCTCGTGGCTCAATATTTTTGATTATCATGACTTAATATGACAAATTTTCCAATTGGATAATAAATCAAAACAAATCAAGTTAGAAAATAATAAGTAAATAAAAAAAAAACTATGAAACCAAATACCTAAAAATTTACCTAGTATAACTCACGGTGGACTTGAAGAAATGGCGAGGAAGCAGTAATGGCTGAACTGCCAAGGGTGATGGGTCCTGGTGACCGGAGCTGGGGTGGTCGTCGGAGCTCCGGCAAGAGCGGAACTCAACCAGACCAGTAGCGAAACAGGGAGGCAGCAGGTGGTGGTGCCACAGCAGCAGGCACAGAGCGGCTGCAGAATCGTCGCACGGAGGAGGAGGCGTCGGACACTGGGCTGTCGCGGACGGAGGTGATGCAGGGGTGTCGGGCACCGGGCGGTGGCGGAGCAGCGTAGGCTACTGGTGCGATCGTCGGGCAGAGGCGGAGTAGGGCGTCGTTGCCGGTGCAGTGGGTTGCTCGGAAACGCAGCGTCAATAGAAGCGACGGGAGACGCGGCAATGGAACTTATAGGGGAGGCACCGGTGCTGGGGCTCCTGGTTTCGAGTGGATTGCGGACAGGGCAAGGAGAGCTGCGACGTCACTGGTTGGCACAACAGTGGGTTTGTCGGACTGGTGGAACGGCTCCTCAGTAGTTAGCACGGCAAAGAAACTTCGGCGCGGGCTGTGTGGGGCGAAGTGGACGGCGGTGGTTGTCGGGACTTGCGGATGGAGACCGGCGGCTACGTTGGCACGGGGAAGGCAGCTCGGCTATGGCAACCGGACGGTGGTGAGAATGGTGGTGCTGGCGCGACAGAGTGGAGATCTCGAACCAGCGGCAATGTGGGGCGAAGGCAGCAAGCTCACGGGGAGCGCAACGGGCTGCTGATGGTCGGCGCTCGGGAGGAGATGGTGCAGAGACTTCGTTAGAGGACGCGGGCTGACGGAGGCGAGTCACGACGGTGAAGGGCAGAAGTTCGGACAGCGCAGGGAGAGGCGGAATGGCCGAGCAGTGATGGTCGGCGCGATGCGGTGCTATCGAGGGGGTTCGGTTGCTGTGGCCGGCGAAGACCACCCGTGAAGGAGATGAACAGTGCTTCTCCATTTTCTTTTTCTTTTTGCTTTCACATCACTCACCTATCTCTCTCCCACGTCACTTTCTCTGACTCTTCTCTCTGCTTTCACCTCTTTTTTTACTTTTTCCTTCTTTTCTCTCTCACTTGTCTCTCTCACTCTCTACCGAAAACTTCCCCCCCATTCACTTTCTGCCACTGTACTTCTTCTCTTTTTCTCTTCAATTTGCCACTTTTTTGACGAACAATGAAGAGAAGCTCCCCCCTTAATTCCGAAACCTCGCATTCCTTTTTATAAAGGAAAGACTTGAAATTGTCGAAGATCCGGCGATATTTACTCAACTTATTCAACAAAGAAATGGCTCCAAAAATTAGACGGTTAATTTTTTTTTTTTTAAATTTTGAAATGAGAATACATTTTCAACAACAAAGATTTTCAAAAACCGAATTTTATTTAATTTATTATTTTCTAAAATGTTAGGTGTCAACACATATACTTAAATCTTATGAATTCTTCGTCTTGTGATATTACATGCTTTAAAAAGAATTCATAGAAGCTCAATTAAGCTTGCGAGACTTCAAAGTACGACGAGTCAGAGCTTGATCAGAAATCACGTGCCAAGTTCTCAAATAATTATTGAGTGGACCCCAATGGCTTGATTTCAACCACACGAAGTTGGATACTTCTCACCAGTTATAACCCCTCCCACCTAACGATGTGTCGCCGCCAAAACATCCTCTTGATTCACTCTCTCAGCTTCACTTCTTTTTACAAATTTCGACCTCTATTCCTCCGATTCATCAATGGAGAAGCCAAAAAAGCTCCGTGTGGCGCTCCTCTCGAGCCCCGGCCTGGGCCACCTCATCCCTGTCATCGAGCTCGGTAAGTGCCTCGTTGCTGACCACGGCTTCGAGGCAACCATCTTCGTCCTCCCCCTGCAGGCCTCCCATGCTGAGGCCGAGATCATCAAGTCTGCCATGACCCCCAGGCTCCTCGACATCGTGGCTCCCGCCCCCTGACCTGTCGGCTTCGGGGCTCAGCCCGGATGCATCCATGACCATGAGGCTCGTGGTCATGATGCGTGAGGCCCGGCCGGCATTCAGGTCTGCGCTCGAGGCGATGGGGGCCCGGCTCGATGTCCTCATTGTGGACATGTTTGGGGTGGAGTATCTGTGCATTGGCGACGAGTTGGGGATCCCCAAGTATGTCTTCGTGCCTTCCAATGCATGGTTTCTTGCGCTGTTCATATACTCGCCAGCGCTGGACAAGGAAGTGAAGGGAGAGTACGTGGACCGAACCGAACCGCTCGAGATCCCAGGTTGCAAGCCACTCCGACCAGAGGACGTGGTGGACTCCATGCTGGACCGGTCTGACCAGCAGTACCATGAATACGTGCAGCGGGCTGGCGGGATCCCGACGGGAGATGGAATCTTGTTGAATGTGTGGGAGGATTTGCAGGCCGAGACGCTCACTGCACTGAGGAATGAGGAGTTCTTGGGACGGGTTGTGAACGGTCCGGTATATACGGCTGGGCCGCTCACTAGACCGGTCAGACGGGCCGGTTTGGGGAAGGAGCTGCTGGAATGGCTGGATAAGCAGCTGAGCGAGTCGGTGATGTTCGTCTCGTTTGGAAGTGGAGGGACTATGTCGGCTGAGCAGCAAGTCGAGCTGGCTTGGGGATTGGAGCTAAGCCAACAAAGGTACGGTTTCAAGTATGTGTATAGCTAGAATAATAATTTTTCCTGGTTACTATGTTCATGGTATGGTGCACGGTTTTAAAAACCATTAACATAATTTATTAGTAAAATGGTTGTTGGAAATTTTCTCTTTCCTTTATTTAGTATCTGATTAAAGATAAAAGAAAATAGTCTTTTTCCGAATTAAAACAAAATCCATTAGCCAACATTAACTTATGAGGTAGTTTACGTTCATATGTAGAAATCAATAGCCAAATAAATGATACGTATTATAATAAGAATATTTTAATTAGGATCATTGTCAATATAAAGAATGCATTGCACGTTGTTTATTATTGATTGACATATGGAAGATTATGCATACATAATTAACTCATCACACAAATGTCATTCAATCCAATGTTGAACAGGTAATTTTTTCACAGAAGACCTACTAATAATCCAAGGAGGGACAAATTTGCAAATATAGATTAAGCTGTGTGTTCGTGTTATTTTGTTATATACTCAATAAATTCCTTCATCTTACGAATGTTTTATTTCAATAGGTTTATATGGGTACTTCGACAACCAACTGACAAAGCTCTTGATGGATCATTTTTTGATGTGGGAAAGGGTGATGCCGGCGATGAGGTTTTGAGCTTTTTGCCGAGTGGATTCACAGCACATACTCGTGGCATCGGATTTATACTCCCATCATGGGCCTCACAAGTGGAAATCTTGAACCATCCATCCGTGGGTGGCTTTCTATCTCATTGTGGATGGAACTCAACCCTAGAGAGCATAGTGAATGGAGTGCCCATGATTGCTTGGCCATTGTACGCCGAGCAAAGGCTAAACGCAACGCTTCTTACTGAGGAGATTGGTGTGGTAGTGAGGCCAAAGGTGCTGCCATCGAAGAAGATTGTGGGGAGGGAGGAGATAGAGAAGTTGGTGAGGACAATAATGGTGGAGAAAGAAGGGCATACATTAAGAGATAGAGTTAGAGATCTCAAGAGTAGTGCACAAAAGGCTATGGCAAGAGGTGGTAGTTCCTACGAGTCTCTTTGTAAGATGAAGGAAGATTGCCAAATGAGGATCCGCCAGATTAAGAAGGCTCATTAAGTGGTTGCTAATATGCATGAAATTAATATAATAGATTTAATAATGTTGATTCATAGCACAATACTTGAATTGGCAAATATCTTTATCTTGATGCGTGAATTAGTTGTACGTTGTACCTAAGATATGTTGGTGATAGACGAGAGGACTCGTCATTTTATAAGTTCTTTTCATGGACTTTGATGGAGATTTTGTGATTGACTAGGGTTGATGAACTCATTACCCGCGGAAACTAACGTTACCTTGTGATTTGACCTAGGTAAGGTAATGTTTGCATTGATTAGGAGACAAAGCTCTCTAAAACAAGAATGGCAAAGGTGGGGCCAAAGGAAGGAGTTATAAAAAGTGGGGATATAGCACTGAATAGAGAAAGGCTCCAAACGAAAAATAAAAGAGGGAGAGAGACAACGATTTAGAGGGGAAGAGACACTTTAGATTTTGTGGCGAAATCTTGTCAAAATCAGTTGAAATTTTAGTATGCTATTCGTGAGATTCAGATCTAGAAGTTGACCGGTCTTGTTTGTTGAAATCCTTCTTCAAATTGTCTCTCAACTTCACCGGTCATTGTTAAAGTTTTCTTGCTCCTCTATTAATTCACCTTTGTGGTGATGATATTTCACTGTATTATTGATGTGTTGAGCCTCTAGTAGTGTGGCTAGAAATGAACTATTGTGTGTCCTGTAACTCTTGAGGATTAGTGGAGGTTTTGAACGGCCTTTGTGATTTTGGGTTTTCCACATGAAAATTATGGGTGCTGATTTTATGATTTGTCTCTGATTTTCCAAGTTTGGTGTTGATATTGCTGGAATATTGTAACTGGTTGCTGTTGAGGGATTTTAGTCGGTTGAGTTTTGGGAAAGATATTGATCCTGGACAAGTTTTTTTTTTTTTTTTTTATCAGAAAAGATAATATATATTGATAAAGAGTCACGTGGGAAATACAAAGAAACCCTGAGCAAGGGCATCGTTACAGAGGATATCGAGCATGACTTGGGGAGGGGAGACAAACCAAGCGGAAGAGAGGGATCCGCAGCCATGGGCCTTCGCTGCCCAATCTGCTAGGGTATTAGCCTCCCGACGGTAGTGCTATACATGGATATGAGAGAATCGGCGAAGGAGATCAAAGCACTCGGCGAAGAGGGCGCGGCACTCCCACGTCGGCAGGCGACCCCGATTTAGGGTTTCAACGAGGGCGATGCTGTCGGACTCCACAAGCAGGTTAGAATCTGTTAACTCGTGCTGAATCAGATCGTTAAGAGACAAAATTAACGCCTAGATCTCAGTCTCGAGAGCAGAGGAGGCAGAGACAGAGCGAGTGATTCCACTAAGCAGTCTACCCAAGTGGTCACGGGTCATACTAGCAATCGATCCTCTGTTAGACGCCGTGGGAAAGGAGCCGTCCAGATTGATCTTCATTGTGCCCTGTGAGGGGGGTTGCCAAGACCGATTAGGGCTCAGCCAAGAGGAACGGCCTTTGGAATCCTTTTGATGGACTCGTTCTTGGAGAGAGGCCAGGGCAAAAGCAGAATCGATAATCTGATCTGGGGACATCCGAAAACGGCGAAAGATGAAGTTGTTCCGCACCTTCCAGATTTCCCAAAGAAGGCTTGCGACTTGCTCAAAATCTGGTAAGCCTCTGTTTTGATTGAGGAAATTTGCTAACCATGAGTCCATTCGGGTAGGGGTATAAGCAAAAATATTGAGTTGTACTTTTGAATGAGTCCAAATGCGTTGAGTCCAAGGGTAATGCAAGAAGAGGTGTTCGGTTGTTTCTGGGGAGGCAGACGAACAGAGACCACAGATTGGAGTTGGAATGATCCTTCTGCGGAATAGATTGTCCCTAGTCGGTAATGCATTTTGACATACTGACCATAAAAAATTACGAATCTTGGGTAGCGTTTGTGCTTTCCATATCTTTTGCCAAACAAGTTTGGGTGGTTGGTAGGAAGATGAAGCCTGAGAGTGTACCTGCTGGTGTGTAGATTGATGAATAACGTTGTAGCCACTCTTGACAGAATAGATGCCATCCTGTGTGCCTGTCCATATGAGTTTATCTGCTGTAGATTGTGGCCAAAGTTTTAACTGGAGTATCTGCTGTACAGTGGGGTCATCAAAGAAACGATTGAGCAGAGCGATATTCCATTCATTTGAAGAGGGGCATATCAGACCAGCAATGGTGTGGGGTTCATCGTGGAGAGCAGGACCACCTAGAATTCTAGCAGGTAACCATCTATCCTCACGGACTTTTATTGATTGGCCATTCCCGACTGACCATTGAAGGTGTGGACTAATAGAATCTCTTCCTAACAGGATGCTCAACCAACCCCAGGAAGGTCTATGACCTCTGTCAGCATGCCATAAGGATTTGGAAGGAAAGTACAAACCTTTAAAGACACGGCTCCACAAGGACGAAGGATCTTGAAACAATCTCCAGGCTTGTTTACCCAGGAGAGCCTTGTTAAAGGTCAGAAAATCTCGGAACCCCATACCTCCTGTATCTTTTTTGGCTTTTAAGAGATCCCATTGTTTCCAATGAATGCCAGATTTATTGTTGTTTGTTTGCCACCAAAACCAGGAAATTTTTTGTTCAATGGATCTGCAGATTGAGACCGGGATCTTATATATAGACATAGCGTACTGAGGTAGTGATTGAACAACTGATTTTAAAAGAACCTCCTTGCCCCCTTTTGAAATGAAAGATTCTTTCCATCCCTCTAGTTTTGCATTAACCCTGTCAAAGAGCCAAGCAAACATAGTCTTTTTTGAAGAACCCCAATCGGAAGGTAAACCTAGGTACTTACCAGATTTTTCCAAAATAGGAACCCGAAGTTTACTAGCCAGGTTAACTAGAAGAGGCTGAGGGCATGATTTCCCCATAAAAAGACCTGATTTGTTTCTGTTAATGGCTTGACCAGTGGCTAAGCAGTATTGATTGAGGATGTTACCGAGATTTTGACATTCGCTAGTTGTACCCTCCACAAAAAAAGATAGAATCATCAGCGAAAAGTAGATGAGATAAAACAGGACACCATCGATTGAGTCTTATACCCCTTAGAGAGCCCATGTCCACAGCTTGTAGGATAAGAGAGGAGAGCAGATTAGCCACCAGGATAAATAAATAGGGAGAGAGAGGATCGCCATGGCGTAGACCCCGAGTTGGTTGAAAAGTAGGTAGCAGTTTGCCGTTAAATTTAACACTAAAAGATGTTGAAGAGACGCAGTGCATAATCCAGGAGATCCATTTAGCGTGAAAACCCAACTGAGAAAGATAGGCAGCCAAGAAATCCCACTCCATCTTGTCATAGGCCTTTTTCATGTCCACTTTCAATATTCCCTGAAACTTTTTCTTGTTTTTGCGAATTCTGATTTGATGTAGAACCTCCTGAACAATGAGTATGCTGTCTTGTATTTGTCTGCCTGAGACGAAGGCACTCTGTTCTTGGGAGATTAGCTTAGGTAGGCAAGTTTTCAAGCGATTTGCTAAGATTTTTGATATGATTTTGTAACTAAAGTTACATAAACTAATTGGACGAAACTGATCTAACCTTTCAGGGTTTGGAGTCTTGGGAATTAGTGAGATGGAGGTCCTGTTGATTTTTGCGGGCAGCACTCCCGAACTGAAGAAAGTGTGGACCATACGATAAACGTCCTCCTGAATAATATCCCAGTGGTGGTGATAGAAGAGGCCATTCAAGCCATCAGGACTCGGGGCATTGGTTGCGCCCAGCTGAAAGGTAGCTTGTTTAACCTCTTCCTGAGTAAGTTCAGCAGTTAGTAAAGCATTCATGTCAGCTGTAACTACCGTAGGACATTGAGCAAGAATTGGATGAAAATCCCTAGGGCCTTCGGAAGTATACAGGTCCCTGGAAAAATCAAAAGTCATCTGTTTAAGCTGTTTGGGGTCTCGGATCTAGTTCTCATTACTGTCTTTCAGGGTACTGATGGTATTTCTTTTCCTGCGTTGGATAGTCGTAGCATGAAAAAATCTCGTGTTTTTATCCCCACACTGTAGCCATTTAATGCGAGACCGCATCGCCCAATAGTGCTCTTCTTGAGACCATATGTTCTGAATTTGTGTCTTCAGAGAGTTGATATGACTATTATTATAATTGACGACAGGTTGGTTGGTGCATTGCTGAAATTGCTGCTGAAGGATAGTAAGTTGACGATGGCCCGCTTTGAACTTATTACTACTCCACCGCAACAAGGCAGCCGATGTAGCCCGGAGTTTCTTGGAGATTGTGGCATTTTCGAGAGCGGAAGAAGACCGGGTGTTGGAAACCACCCTGTGGCAATCAGGATCTTGCAGCCAGAAAGATTCAAAGGTAAATAATATCTTCTTCTTGATTGCATTTAGATCAGTGGTAAGTAGAAGTGGACTGTGATCCGATGCAATAGCAGGTAAGGCTATAACTTCTGCATTGGCAAAGGTAACTCGCCAGTCAATTGTACATAATGCACGATCAAGTCTTTCTTTGATGATAGCATCACCACAACGCTGATTAACCCACGTATAGGCACATCCCTTTGACTCCATATCCAACAAAGCGCAATCATGTAGCATTTCTCTAAAGGAGTTTAAGCGATATTGATTTGCTAGTTTCTACCCAACTTTTTCCCAAGGATGTAAAACCTCATTGAAATCACCGATGCAGAGCCAAGGCAGAGTATGTAAGAGGCTGAGCCGCCTCAATTCAGCCCAGAAGGGGAGTCTTTGGCTATAGACAGCAGGAGCATGTAGGTAGGTAGTACACATAGGGGAAAGGTAGCGATCATCAGAACATATAACATCTATAAAATAGGAACTGTGAGCAGTAACTGAGAGGGAAACAGAGTCCCGCCAAAAAAGAACCATGCCTCTAGCCAAACCGATAGGATTAACTACAAATCTATTAGAATAATGCAGATGCCGTTGTATATTTATAATAACCTGTTCTTGTGACATCCAGTTTTTTTCGGGTTTTAATTTGACTGGATAAATAAGATCCCGTCTCATCGCTCGTCAATTTATTGACGAGTCCGAAATTTCAAGAAAGAAATTATCGGAGGAAAATTGAAGACCAAAAAGAAAATTGAAAGGAAAAGGAAAAGAGAAAAGGAAAATTGAAATAAAGAAATATGCATTTCCTTTTTTCTTTTTCTCTCTCTCCCTCTCTTTTCCTTTCTTTTCTTTCTTTTTCTTTCTTTTCTCTCTCTTCTCTCTCCTCTCCCCTCCCTAACGTGCGGACAGCTTTCTTTTTCCCCCACCACTCACTTTTCTCTCCCTTATCTCTTCTCTCTCTCTCTTCTCTCTTCTCTCTTCTCCCCCACGTGACCTTCTTCTTCTTCTTCGTTGCTCTTTGTGCGAACCACCCGAAACCAGCAAACCGAAGAAGAAGAAGCAGCTCGTCGGAGCCGTCGCCGCCCGCACCGCCTCCCGGACGCCCATCCCACCGCGCACGCCCCCGCGTCCACCGTTCGCTGCCGTCCTCCCCCGTGCGACCTCACCCCTGCTCCGCCTCTGTCCATCTCAATCCGACCACCTCCGGCCGCCGTTTGAGCTCGCCGGACCTCCACCGGCCCTCCCCGGAGTTCCGCCCGCTCCCCCGAACCCTTCTCTACCCCTAACCATCCCTATTTTCCTCTGTTTCGCAGCAAACCAGCAACCCACGAAATGGGTTTCCAGCTGGTTCGGGCTCGTTTTGGGCCATTTCCGGGCCCCGGATCCGTGAGCCGCTTTGGGAAGAATCATTCCTCGCGTCGCCGCCGTCGGATTGATCCGATTTGCGCGCGATTTGGTGAGTAATCTCACTAATCTTGGATTAGTTGGCTAATTATGCTTAAGGTTGGTTTAGATTTAATTAATTATGTTTATGTTGTTAGATTAGAATAAATTAGCAATTATTAGTTAATTGTGATGTGATTTAGATAAAGTGATTGTGCAATTAGTAAGTAGACGTGGTCTACTAATTATTGGAAGTGCCTCGGGATTTTTCCCGACCCTTAGTGGGCTCCAATTAGGCTTTTCGGGCCTAAGTGGATTTTTTTGTATTTAAATATTAATTTTCGGAATTAAATTAAATAATTATTTATTTTCCGAAAATTCAAGGGAGACGGTTCGGAACCGGAAAATTATGCTGATGATCATGGTGAAGTCCATTTATTTAATCGGGCTTTATTTTGAGCTAAATGGGATTTTTAATATTAATTATTTAATATTCGAAATTAATTAATTAATTAATTATTTTCCGAAAATTCAACTGAGATGGTCTGGAACCGGAATATTGTGCTGATGATCGTGGTGAAGTCCGTTTATGTAATCGGGCTTTATTTTGAGCTAAATTGAATTTTAAATAATAATTATTTAATTTTCGAAATTAATAAATAAATTAATTATTTTTCGGAAATTAAGATTTTGATGGCCGACGACCGAAATCTCGTGCTGATCGTTGTGGCGCAGCCCGTTTATTTATTTGAGCTCCACGTTGTATGGAATTGAATAAATTGAGTATTTTAGGGTTTACCCTAATTGGATTGGAATTGATTGAGATTGAATTGGCCAAGTATGTTATCTAGCATTGATAAGGCTTTGTTGAGTTGATTTAATTAATTAATTGAGAAATCGTTGGGTATTGGAATCTCACTTGGAAAATGCACGTGAGTTTAGTGGTTGATTATATTGAATTGTTTATGTTGGCTCTGTGATCAGTGTATCACCATGGCGAAAAAGACGCCCGAGAGCATATTGAATTGTTTATGTTGGCTCTGTGATCAGTGTATCACCATGGCGAAAAAGACGCCCGAGAGCATATTGAATTGTTTATGTTGGCTCTGTGATCAGTGTATCACCATGGCGAAAAAGACGCCCGAGAGCATAGTAAAGTGTTCACTGTACGTCACCTTGGCGAATCGACGCCCGAGAGCATTGATGGAGCTCTGTGACTAAGTACAGGCATCTAAAAGGGCACGTGGGCTCGGTGACTTGATGCATCACTTTGGCGAAAAGGGTCGCCTGAGAGAATGCACGTGGGCCCAAGGTTCGAGGCACGTGAACTTAGAGACTTGGAAGGTACTCCTGGAGAATGCACGTGGCCTAGCTTTTAAATATCCCACAGTGGGGATTGATTTGTTTGACATGTAATCGACTAGGTCGATGCTTTGATTTGATGTTGTGAATTGATTGACTGAATGGAAATGACCGTGAGTGGTCTGGTTGGAATATAATCGACTAGGTCGATTTGATCGATTGCTTCGATCGGTGATATGATTGCTTGGGTGCCTATTATGAATTGTACTGACTTGCAGGTGGGATCTGAGGCCAAGGTAAGTCCTCTGCCCTGTGCGTGTTTAGGCAGCCTTTAGTATAGTAGTTTACTAATCGGGCTTAGTGGGGTAGAATTCGCTGAGACGTAGTCTCATCCCAGTTTGGGGAAAAACATTTCAGGACCCGATAAGGAGCTGAGGAGGAGAAGTCTGGGAAGGAGATCTTGGAGGTGAAACTTGAAGAGAAGGATCTTGAAAGAAGAAGATAATATCGAGATGGGCCTTGAGTATGGCATGGATGGATTGAGATCCTACCTTCTTTTGAGATCTCTTTTTGATGTGAATAGTTTTGAAGTGGTTTGTGTTTTGTATAAAAGTTTGGTTATAAATTTCAATATGAAAAATATGGCCCTACTTTTCTATCCCATCGTTTTATTGTCTGGGGATTTTAATTGCTTCCGCATGTGCTTAATAAATGAAAGGGTCGGCGATACTAGTCCTGGGATATCGCATTATAAAATCGACCAAATAGAAGGATGTGCACGTGCCTGAGGATTGGGGCGTGACAGTTCTTGGTTTTGAGTCTCCATCAAAAAAATAATATCAGGCCGATCTTGAGCCACTAAGGCTCTCAGGGCTTGAACTGTCAGGGCATTGCCCAATCCCTGACAGTTCCAACTTAATATCCTCATTTGTCCATAGGTGGCTTTTTCGGGCAAGCCACCACAGCCCAATCCTCGGCCCTTGGGGCCTCTAGTATGGGTGTATCTAAGAGCAGACTCTCATCAAGAGTATCAAGTGGGATGGAACGAGAGTGATACGGCGAAAAACGCTTAGCCTTTTTTGTGGGATTTGGTTTTGTAATCAAGTGTGAGTGTTTTGATGTCTTAGAGGAAGAAGCCTCTGCTGTGGAATGTAAATAATCATATTGTTGTGCTGGTGCAGGGTGGGAAGGGAACAAGACCATAGGCTCTGGTGAGGAATGCAGCTTCTAAGTTGGTCGAGCCTCCATTGGAGGGGTTTGTTGATGGATCTCACAAGGAGCAGCAGAGAGTAGGAGTTGACCTGATGGAGGAGTTTCAGGTACGGTTTCTTCAAAAGTTTCTGGAGGAGTTGTAGAGTCGTAAAAAGCTTGCCAGAAAGGGCTGTGTTCCCTAACATCAGCCCGAAGCCATTGACCATAGTATAGTTGATCCCTGCTATCAAATTTAGCATCCTCATAGGGAATATCCTTGCAATATGATGCATAGTGACCAATAATTCCACAGGAATAGCAGTAGTGAGGTAAACGTTCGTAACGGAAGTCGAGCCATATGTTTTTCCCCGCTATTCGAATAAGTTTTCCAAGTTTTAGAGGCTCTGTGAGGCTGAGTTCCACTTTTGCTCGCACAACTCTGTTTGGCGACTTATCCTTAGATTCTATGCGGACCTCCAGAACCTTGCCCACTTCACTCACAGCCTTGCTAACAAGTTGAGGCGTACATCGCTCTAGAGGGAGGCCAAATACTTGGACCCAACATGCACAACATGTGAAGTCATAACAGTGAAATGGGGTATTCGGGGTCCAGGGCTTAAGGATGATCAGATTACTAGAAAATAGCCAGGGACCAGTATCTAGCACACGTTGTTTTTCTGCTACCGAGTTAAATTTGATAACATATAGACCTTCCTCCCGTTGTGAAACTTCAACATTCTCTGTGCGCCATATACGATTCATGGTATGCTGAAAAGCAGGGATATTGACAGTAGAAGTAGAGAGAATTTTCCCTATTAGACATAACTTACATTCCTCAAGCTTTGCTGCAGGGGCCTCGTCATCCCAGACTTCAATTGGCTTAGGAGTCCATAAACGACCTAATCGACTGCAAAGAGCGGCAAGTCGGGCTTCCTCTCCCTGAGACGAAGACGCGATCCGAAGAGAAACTCTACTGTAGGGTGGTATCAGCAAAGAACAGAGCATGAACCAAGTGAAAAGTCATCCATGCAAAGAGAGAATGGTAGATCGGGAACATGCATGGTGAAAAGTACAGAAATTTGAGAGAGACAACAGAAAAGAAACAAGTTTGAGAGAGCGATGAGACCAGAAACCAGAGGATGACTACAGAGAAGAATAAAGATGGAGAGGGCCCAGGTGGACAGAAGTCTACATCCACGAAAGTATGGATGGAAAACAAGTTCTGAGGAGGCCATCGTCCGAAATTCCTTCCATTAGCTGAAGTAAATTCTTAGCGAATTGTCATCGTCTCTCCCCAACACAGCATGGTAATGGAAGTGGGGCTTGAGGTCGGCCAACTTATCCAATTTATCAGCTTAATATTTGTTAAATCTCGAGTTATCTCGTGCAGGTTATCTGAGACTGAGACAAGCTTCTGGAGCATGTCAGTTCATCGTGTGACTCATGTCAGTTCATCACGTGACAGATTAATCCCAGCAATAGTTTCTACTGCGAAAACCTTTAACAGAACTCGGATCGCACGCCCGACTAGTTCTTTTCGGTGGAATACAAGCATGGTGCCGCGGTTGTAGCTCGTGCCAAATCTCCTAATTTGGTCAGCTTGTATCTCATGCGCCAGCAAGTTCTCACGGTTCCCTACCAAGTTCAGATTGTTATAATTAGGAAATTGTTCGTCCCTCGGCGGCATTTATAATGACCTTCGCTGGCGCTCACGGCTGTTGCTATGAGTAAAAGAGACCGCCCATTCGCAAATTTCACTCGCTAATGCCGCTGAAGGGAGAACTCTTGCCGGCAAGTTTTTGGATGTCTTTACCGGCATTCGCGATGATTGCCGGCGAGACTTTTCCCGACACGGCTTTCATCGGTTTTTGTTTTTTCCTCCCTTTGGATGACAAGAATTCTTCTGGCATTGACATCACTGGCAAATCACTTAGATAAGTGCCGGCAAAAGTTGTTCCTTTTGTAGTGATAATCCTGTGCCGATGTTCCTTGGGTCATCGCGATTGCTCGAGCGAAAATTGTCATCATAGTTCAGTTTAAAGAAAGAGATCGTCAGTGAAGGCGAGTGACATTGCAACTCGTTCTAAGGCTCAATTAGTGTTCAAAATCAAGTATTAAATACCCACACAAATATATCTATATATATATTTTGCTATAAGATGGAATCTAAATAATAGTTTTGATCGATACATTAATAGAGTGATACATTGGAGACATTGTGAATAGAGCACAGAATATAGGTATCTCGTGTTCATGAGTTTGACTTTGGACGGCTCCTTGTTGGGGTGGAGCGACTTCAAGTAGCATAGCCCGAGCTCGTGTGAACCTAGGCAACGGTTCCCTAGGTTGCACGACCTTGTCGGCCCTTGCAGCGAGATCTGGCCCTACTGGCCATCCTTGTGAAGAGAAAATGTATAGTTATAATAAAGGCGCAACTGGAAAATGAAAATATTTGATGAGGGCATTTTCGTAAAATAAAATTATTTAATTTTAGGAGTGGCCTTCCCCAAATGCTGAAAGTCATATTTGCCTCAGGCTTTCAACTTTGTCAAGGTCAATATTAAGCCAAAGGGGTAGGAAATTTTTTTGCCAAACACCCCATATTTGTCCTCCTAAAGCCCTTCGAGAAAGTGGCTTCCAAACGGAACCTTTGCCTCCTGCACGCTAACCAAAAGCTCCAAATCTGAATAGTCCATGTTGCAATGCAACGATGTTTGGAACCGCAGTTGAAGGACTCGTGGTTGGATCGATAATAATAATAACTGAAAAAAAAAATCGCAATAATTCAGGTTGAGATCTTTGTACATCACTTCGATAATGACGAAAGATAATAGGAAAACGATGCGTCTTGGAATCGCGCAATCACCCACTCTTCCCTGTGTCAAATACAAAGTATACAATAAAGCAGTCACAATCATCAATTTCGACATTCTCCCCCGTTTCAATGAAATATCGCTTTAGATAGTTCCGCAAGCAAAATAATGTCTTTATATATATTAAAGCATGAAAGGTGCCTGGTGTCTAAGGGCCCCGCAAAATGAAAGGAAGATTAGGTTTTGATAATGAATGATCTATATCTTTTCTTGAGCAACGTCATAGAATCAACTGAGCGAACAACCAAATCGCCTATTTGTCTTGTTATTCCCTCTCTTTAATCACTTTTCTTGCCGAAGTCTTTCGAGTTTACGAACGAATGTCGTGGGAAGAGAACTCAATTTGAAATGAATACTCCTGCGTTTAGTCCAATTCATGCACACCCATGGTCATTTTAGTTCAATTCAACTCGATTTGATTCCGATTGAATTATAAAATGTATCTGGAATTCAAGCTTGGACTTGGTCTCAACGCGCTTGGATACTTTTCCCTACATCATATACTTAAGTCTTATGAAATTTTTCGTTTACTCTTGTGATTTTATATGCTTTAAAAACAAGAAGCTCAACTAAGCTCGGGAGCCTATTGTGTAGGGCACGACGAGTCAGAGCTTGATCATATATCACGTACCACGTCACAAATAATTATTGAGCAGACCCCAATGGCTTGATTTCAACCACACATAGTTGGATACAACCAAGCAAAGCGTCGTCGGCAAAACATCCTCTTCATTCACACTCCGAAGATTTCGACCTCATTTCCTTCAATTCATCGATGGAGACGCAGAAAAAGCTCCGTGTGGTACTCCTCTCGAGCCCCGGCCTGGGCCACCTCATCCCTGTCATCGAGCTTGGCAAGTGCCTCGTTGCCGACCACGGCTTCGAGGCGACTGTCTTCGTCCTTCCCCTCCAGGCCTCCCGTGCTGAGGCTGAGATCATCGAGTCTGCCATGACCCCCAAGCTCCTCGACATCGTGGAGCTCCCACCCCCTGACCTCTCAGCTGCAGGCCTCGACCCGAATGCAGCCACGGCCACGAGGCTCGTGGTCATGATGCGAGAGGCCTGGGCGGCATTCAGGTCTGTGCTCGCGGCAATGGAGGCCCGGCCTGATGTCCTCATCGTGGACTTGCTTGGGGCGGAGTATCTGTGCCTTGCCGACGAGTTGGGGATCCCCAGGTACGTTTTCGTCCCTTCCAATGCATGGTTTCTTGCGTTGTTGTTACACTCGCCCACACTAGACAAGGAAACGAAGGGGGAGTACGTGGACCGAACCGAACCGCTCGAGATCCCAGGTTGCAAGCCGCTCCGACCAGAGGACGTGGTGGACACGATGCTGGACCGGTCTGACCAGCAGTACCACGAGTACGTGCAGGGGGCTGGCAAGATCCCAACGGGAGATGGAATCTTGTTGAATGTGTGGGAGGATTTGCAGGCCGAGACGCTGGCTGCGCTGAGGAATGAAGAGTTCTTGGGACGGGTTGTGAACGGTCCGGTATATACGGTTGGGCCGCTCACTAGACCGGTCAGACCGACCGGTTTGGGGAAGGAGCTGCTGGAATGGCTGAATAAGCAGCCGAGCGAGTCGGTGATGTTCGTCTCGTTCGGAAGTGGAGGGACAGTGTCGGCTGAGCAGCTGGTCGAGCTAGCTTGGGGATTGGAGCTGAGCCAACAAAGGTATGGTTTGAAATTTGTGTATCTCTAGAATAATAATTTTTCCAGGTTCGTAAGTTCATGGTATGACATATGGTTTTAAAAACCATTAACATGATGTTGCTATTTGTAATTTATTATTGGAACAGTTGTAGGAAATTTTCTCTTTCCTTTATTTAGTCTCTGATTAAGGATGAAAGATAATACAGTCTTTTTCCGAATCAAAACAAAATCCATTAGCCAACATTAGCTTAGAATGTTGAGGTACTTTGCGTTCTACGTAGAAATCAGTAGCCAAATATATGCTACACGTTATAATAAGGAAATTTTCATTAGGATCATCGTCAATATAAAGAATGTATTGTGCGTTGTTTATTACTGATTGACAAATGGAAGATTACTTGTACCGAATTAACTCATCACACAAATGTCATTCAATCCAATGTTAAACGGGTAATTTTTTCACAGAAGACCTAATAATAATCCAAGGAGGGACAAATTTGCAATTAGAGATTAAGCTATGTGTTAGTGTTATTTTGTTATATACTCAATAAATTCCTTCATCTTACGAATGTTTTATTTCAATAGGTTTATATGGGCACTTCGACAACCAATTGTCAAATCTCTTGATGGATCATTTTTTGATGTGGGAAAGGGTGATGCCGGCAATGAGGTTTTGAGCTTTTTGCCGAGTGGATTCACAGCACGTACCCATGGCATCGGATTTATACTCCCATCATGGGCCTCACAAGTGGAAATCTTGAGTCATCCATCCGTAGGTGGCTTCCTATCTCATTGTGGATGGAACTCGACCCTAGAGAGCATAGTGAATGGAGTGCCCATGATTGCCTGGCCACTATATGCCGAGCAAAGGCTAAATGCAACGCTTCTCACTGAGGAGATTGGGGTGGCGGTGCGGCCAAAGGTGTTGCCATCGAAGAAGATTGTGGGAAGGGAGGAGATAGAGAAGTTGGTGAGGACAGTAATGGTGGAGAAAGAAGGGCATACATTAAGAGTTAGAGTCAGAGATCTCAAGAGTAGCGCACAAAAGGCTGTGGCAAGAGGTGGTAGTTCCTACGAGTCTCTTTGTAAGATGAAGGAAGATTGCCAAATGGGGATCCACTATATTAAGAAGTCTCATTAAGTGGTTGCTTATATGTGTGAAATTAGTATAATGGATGTAATAATGCAGATTCATATTACAATACTTGAATTGGCAAATATCTTTATCTTAGTACGTGAATTAGTTGTATGTTGTACCTAAGATATCTTGGGGATAGAGGAGAGGGCTCATCACGTTTCAATTTCTTTTCATGGACTTCGATAGAGATTTTGTGATCGAGTAGGGTTGATGAACTCATCACCTGCGGAAACTAACGATCCTTGTGATTTGACCTAGGTGAAAAGCTCTCTAAAACAAGAATGGCAAAGGAAGGGATCAAAGGAGGGAGTTATAATAAGTGGAGATAGAGAATTGAATAGAGAAGGGTGGCTCCAAATCGGATGCCACCTCTAATCAAATCTAAAACAAAAACATGGCTCAAGACCAACAAAGAAATGAAAATTTCAAAGATTCTGCTCGTTTCTTAAAATTGACTATCAATAGGAAATACTTACCTCTATTTAGACAAGGAAAGTATTTGAACAAGAAGGCACATCCTTAAGCTAATTTTTCAGAGATTCTAGACTCAAGTTTATGATAAATTTAACTTTTAGCCCAAAAGGTGAGAACCAATACTTCGATTAATTTCTTGCTGAACTTATCCTCGATCACATTGATAATAAGAGGGACCAACCGAACGTGAATTTAGAGGTTAAACGAATAACGCCTGGCCGGTCACTAGCTATGGCAGTGGCTAGCGACCGACCAAAGAGAAAAAGAAAAAGATAAAAGATAAAAGGAAAAAAATAATAAAAAATAATAAAAGAATTAAAAAATTAAGAGAAATAAAAGAAAATCAAAGAACCCTACCAAACATATTTCTATCTTGAGAGTAGAAATTTTGGGAAGTTACTAAACGCGTTCTTTTGCTTAGAAATTGTTCCCAAGAACAAAATAAGAAAAAAAAAATCATTTTTCATCAAAAATTGTTTTCCGGAATAGAATCGTTATCAAACACGCCCTAAGAGGCCCGTCTTACTATTAATTGAGAATAGTCTTTTTCTGAATCAAAACAAAATCCATTAGCCAACATTAGCTTATAATATTGAGGTAGTTTGTGTGCATTTGTAGAAATGAACAGCGAAATAATTGCTACACATTGTAATAATAATATTTTTATTAAGATCATTGTCAATATAAAGAATGCATTGCGTGTTGTTTATTATTGATTGGCTATGAAGATTACGCATATAGAATTAACTAGTCACACAAATGTCATTCGATCCAACATTGAACGTGTAATTTTTTCATGAAGGACCTAATAATAATCCAGGAAGGACAAATTTGCAATTATAGATTAAGCTCGTGTTAGTGTTGTTTTGTTATATACTCAATAAATTCCTTCATCTTGCAAATGTATAATTTCAATAAGTTTATATGGGTACTCCGGCAACCAACTATCAAATCTCTTGATGAATCGTTTTTTTATGCGGGAAAGGGTGGTGCCGGCAATGAAGTTTTGAGATTTTTGCTTGGTGGATTCACAGCACGTACTCGTGACATTGGAATCATACTCCTATCATGGGCCTCACAAGTGGTTATCTTGAGCCATCCATCTGTGGGTGCCTTCCTATCTCTTTGCGGATGGAACTCGACTCTAGAGAGCATAGTGAATGGAGTGCCTATAATCACATGGCCACTATATGCTGAGCAAAGGCTAAATGCGACTCTCCTCACCGAGGAGATTGGGGTGGCGGTTCGGCCAAAGGAGTTGCCACTGAAGAAGATTGTGGGGAGGGAGGAGATAGAGAAGTTGGTGAGGATGGTAATGGTGGAGAAAGAAGGGCATGCGCTAAGAGCTCGAGTTAGAGATCTCAAGAGTAGCGCACTAAAAGCTGTGGCAAAAGGTGGTAGTTCCTACGAGTCTCTATGTAAGATGAAGGAAGATTGCCAAATTAGGATCCGACACATCAAGAAGGCTCATTAAGTGGCTACTAGCGTTTGAATAATAATATATGAAGGGAGCTGAAAAGTCTCTTCTCTCTCCTCTCTCTTATCCCATTGTCTCCTTCAACCTTGAGTCATGGGGAGGGTTTGACCTAGTCTCACCCTTCTCTCTCTCTCTCTCTCTCTCTCTCTCTCTCTCTCTCTCTCTCTCTCTCTCTCTCTCTCTCTCTTGTTGATTTTGTTTGCGTTTTATTATTTTTTTCTTGCTTTTTTTTTTTTCCTCTTTCAATTTAGATTTAGGAGCTCTCTTCTCAATGTCTAGTTTTCAATTAGAGTGTTTGAATTCTCCAAATCTAGTTTTAGATTTAGGTGCTATCCTTTCTCCATTTAGATCTAGTAGTTTAATAAATATACTTTTTGGGAATCCGATACTCCGTTGCTCTATTTGTGTATAGATTATTTGCCTCCAACTTCAATGATGATTATAAGAGTTGTGGCGTTTCATTGAATTATGAAGATTTGTTTTTCCACATATTAAATCTATGTTTATTTAACCTATTTTGGTTGTCTCCCTATGACGATGGTATTGAGGAAACCAAACCTAGACGCGCACTGTCAACTAGCAACGTTGTAATTATTAGAAAATGAATTTTCGGTGTGTGCTCATCACTGACAAATACACAAGATTCAATGATTGGCCGCCGATTTTGTTTGATAGATTCGTTTTGTTAGAACAAGTTTGTGCTTAACTTTGTCGGGGTTTCATTGATCCTACTTATTTTCTTGATTTGGCTTGACTTTGTTTTTCAGTATTATTGTTTTGTTTCGCTTTCCTTTTTGATTCTTTTGAGTAATGAATACACTTTTCTTTCGACTAGAAAAAAGTGGCTACTTGTACTCGTCACAGTAGTATATTGGAGATAATAATGTTGAGATGGAGGAGAGGACTTGTCATGTACAAGTTCTTTTCATGGACATTGATGGAGATTTTGCGAGCGAGTGGGGTTCATGATCATTACTCGCGAATACTATTGAGTTCTTGTGATTTGAGCTGGGTATGGTGCTGTTTGCATTGTTCACGAGACAAAGCTCTCTAAAACAAAGAATGGCAAAGGTGGGGATCAAGGGAGGGAATTATAATAAGGATGGAGCATTAAAAAGAGAAGGGCTCCAAACCGGATACCACCTCTAATAAGAAAAAAAAAAAAAATGAAAGGGAGTCACAAGCCCGTTGAAGAAATGAAAATTTCAATGATTGTGTTCGTTCTTCTAAATTGACTACTCATAAGAAATGCTTACCTCTATTTTGACAAGGAAAGTAATTGAATAAGGGTGAACATCCTTAAGCTAATATTTTAGAAAGTATAGACTAAGTTTCTGATAAACGTTAATTTTTAGCTAGCCCAGAAAGCCAGAACCAATACTTCAATAAATTTCTTGCTGAACTTATCCCAGATCCCATTGATAATAAGTGGGACCAACCGAATGTGATTGAGAAATTACTATTAAGTTAGCTTTTTGCAAGAAGGGGTTTTTGAAGGACAAATGTCAACCACTGGTGGTTTGCTCCAATAGTCACTCTTCTAACTTGGAATGGAGAGGTGGAGAGTTTAAATCTCCATATTTTCAAGAGGGATTGGGATGGGGACGATTTCATTTCAGGAGTGGATTTCGACTTTCACGCCGTGTAAGGAGGTATGGCAAAAGTCTGAGAGTGAGTGTTAGAGTAGGATTAGAGTAAGACCGATAAAAAAAAGGACAAATGCCCACTTAGAGTCATAATTTTGCAATTTAAACTTTCTCAATTTTTGTTTGGTTGACTATGTAAATAAATCTCAATTATGGTCCAAGTAATAAATGCCCAAATTTCCTTTGGGTAGAATTGCCTACTTGATAAGCGGTCCAATAAAGGTAGCTGAATCCTGACCCATAGGTTTGGTTGGGTGGACCAATCGATGGTAGTTGCCTTCTTTCCGCATTGTCAGCGACTTTCTTCACCTTTCCCACCTTTCCCTTTCGAATTTACAAAAGAAATTTAAAAAATGGAGTAATCCATAATAATAGGAGTCTTTTCCAAGTTCCAGATGCATCTCCGTTTATCTCAATTTAGGTCTCTCCGCACAATATTTTGATCAGCCTCTTCTTTGTCTCAACCAACTGCTACTTGCGAGCCCATATTCAAATTCGATCGGAGAAAGATAAAGTAAAAATAGGGGGCAGGTACGGTTGTTTTTTGGTAAAAAAAAAATTGAATCATTAGCCCTAGGACTTCATATGAATCTATCTCTCTGAATAGAATTTATCTTTCATGTCCGGATGATAAGAATTACTAAATTACTAGCTTTCCTTTCACCTTAATAACTTTCTTGCAAGCCTCTAAGAGGGCCCATGCAACCAACCAAGTGCTTGGTGTCAAGAGTTCCACACGTGAGACCCGCGCATGCCCTAGGAGCAAGAAGAACATAGGAAGAGGGATTAGATTGACTCGACGATAAACCATTCACACCTTCCTAGTTGGGGCTGCCAGGCGTTGGAAAAAGAAACTGCTCTACCATCGGGAAATCAACCACTAGTTACAAAGCTGAAGGTATCAAGAGATTTATAATAGTCAATGTAAAGTAATTAATCCCTATTTGTAAAGTACCCCTTCTCATATTTAGGGTTTGAGGGGAGAAATGGTTGATGAACCCTTACTTTCGCCATGCATTGGGTCCATTTGGGTAGGTATTAAGGAGGTCTTCGGAAGCCCTCTTTCCAGCTTCGAGAAGATTAGGCACCTGTCCTATTTAAATATTCCTGCTATCTAGTATTTTCTTAAAAAAGACCCCTACCTACCGTTCTATTCATGACATTTTAAAGAAGGCGCTGTTGACGCCTCAATTATAATTAGGATCATTTTATTTTATTAAGTTTTTATTTTATTTCGGATAAATAGGATAATTAATAAACAAAAAAAAAAAAAAAAAAGAGAGGAGCAAAAGCCCAGCCCTCTTTTCTTTTCCCTTCCTCTTCCCCCCCTCCGCGTGGCCCATGTGGCCCATTTTCCTTCACCCTTGGCCCGGCCCCTTTTCTCTCTTCTTCTTCCTCCTATCTTCTTCTTCCTCAGCCGCTTGCATCTCACGCGCGGTGGCCGGCGACGCGCGCAAAGGACGGCCTACGGCCGAGGAGTGTAGGGCGACGTCGGCCGGAGGGGATAAGATCGCGGGCGCCATTAATGCTGAGCGAGCCTCGCTGGAAAGCTCGATGGGACGCCGGTTCAGCCGAGCGGAACCGGCGGGCAAGCCGGAGGCCGGCAACCGAACCCCTCCGTCGACCGGAGTTCCTTCGCCTATAAATAGGTGGCCGCAAGCATCGTCGGAGGGCGTGGCGAGCTCGGAAATCCTTCACTGAGAGACATCAGGAGGGATCGAAGGGTGAGCGCAAGAGAGAGCTCGAGTCGCGAGCTCAGCCCACCCTCCACCGAGAGACTTCGGGGAGGGCAGGCGGCAAGTGACTTCGAGAAGGTCAGATCCGGCCGGTGGAGGCTCGGATCTGGCCTGAGTGAGGAGAAATCAAGGTCGAGGAGGGTCTGGTCGAGTTTTTGGCTGTTGTTGTTGCCGCCGGACGCCGTGCCGCAGCCGTTCGCCTCAGTCCCGACGCCGCACCAGATCGGGAAATCGAGTTGCCCAGCCACCACCATCCGGACGCCATCGCCACGAGCAGGTAGTACTACCGCCACCGCCGCCGTTGCCGTCGCCATAGTTTCCCCCTTCGTAGTCTAACTCTCGTCGCTGCCGTCGCCGTTGCCGCCGCTGTCGCCGTCGATATCGTCCCCGCTGTCGTGTCTCGGCGCCGCGATTCAGGAACCCTAGGGTTCCCGATTTTTCGGGTCGCGATCCCGGGTTGTCGGGTCGGACCCGGATCGGGAACCGGGTAGGGATTCCACGAATTGCGGGCGCGGCGGAAGACCGGGTCGCGATTCGGATCCGGGTCGGGTAGGGTTCGCAGGGAGCCGGGTCGCAGAACAGGTAGTGGACCCGGGTCGTCGGGCCGGGCCGGGGGTCTCCGAACGCCCGGCCACGGCGTCGTTTTTGATTAAAAAAAAAAAAGCTAAAAAATCCGAGTCGGGCCCGCGTTGCGGGCCCGTCTGCGTTTGGGTCGCTGGCCCGGGTCGGACCCAACCCGCGGATCCGACCCGGGTCGGTTTTATTTTATTATTTTAATATAAAATAATAAATATTCTATTTTCAAAAAAAATATATATAAGTATTTTATTTTCGAAAAAAATATTAAAAAATGTTTTAATTTCCAGAAAATCGAAAAATATTAAAAATTGTTGAAAAATGTTTTATTTTCTAAAAAAAATCGAGAAAAATAAAAAAAATAATTTATTTTCCAAAAATATTAAAAAAATATTAAAAAATATTTTATTTTTCGAAAAATAAAAAAAATCAAAAATATTTCATATTTTCCAAAAAATGCCAAAAATCCAAAAAAAGTCGAAAATTCATAAAAAAAGCCAAAAATTTAGAAAAAGCCAAAAAGACTTGTATTTTTCCAAAAAAATACCAAAAACCCCAAAAAATCCCTTTTGTGTCCAAAAAATTGGAAAACGACTCAAAAAATGTTTTTCCTCCCAAAAATGCATGGAAAATCTCTCAAAAAAATCCAAAAAGCCTTAGGGTTTAAACAAGATTAGGTACCGAAAGGGCATTAGTGATTAACTAGTGTAATCAAGTCCCCGATCCTAATTTCTCTGGTTGCGCAGGAGTGAGTATTTCTCCCGATACTTCACTTGGGTTTCTAATCAACCCACCCCAAATCGATTAGTGGCGACTCCATTTTAAAAATTGATTTATAGGTTAAAAACTCAAACTATTAAAGTCGTGAATTGGTGGACTTGGGAGAGTCCGGGCTTAATAAATTCAGCCGAGCCATTAGCCTCCTTAGGCGCTCGTACCCGATTGCGGGCGCCGAGAAAAAAGAGGTCGCGACAGGCGCATATTTTAAAAAGGTCTTAACTAAATGTGCAAGTTTTTTCCTACTGTACTTTCCCACTCTCGTCCTCTCTTTTCGTCATATATAATTTTTGTTGTTGTATTCATTTCTAACTATTTATATTGAGCAGTGTATTAAGTATTCCTTTTATCTATCCATCCATAAGGTAGATTGGTCGGTTCTCCCCCAATACGAAAATTGTTATGCATCATTCTTTTACTGACGACAACTTCGAATATATTATATATTAATTCTTTTTTTTTAAATTACAGAAAAGACCATAATCGATGAATAGCTATACAACTCAAATCTAACATAATTACTCTGATATAACAGACTCTTTAAGGTACTCGAAAATTTTTCAACTGTCTTCGTCCATCTTTGGTTATTGCTTCTGTGGACATAATAGCTAAATTATCTCAGGATGTTACATGAAGTAGATACTGTGTAATTGTTTGTTTTCCACAATTTTCTTTGACTCCTGTGTGTATATGCCAAATAATTAGAACATGATTCTTGGAGACTATAACATCACCCCAAACTCTCAAAGTCAGCATCAGAAGGTCGCAAATGAACAGATTGCTTATAATCTCCGGGAGGCATGTGCGTCTTGGACTTTTTATCATTGGATTGAAAAGAAAAATGAAAAAAAATTACAGTAATTCAGACTGAGACTACTGTATTTCAATTCATCGGTAAAAGATTATAATGGCACAATACCTCTTGAGATGGTAGAATCACTCACAACTCTTCCCTATATCATAAGAAGAATATACAGAGGTACTCCAATTATCAGTTTCGACACTCTTCGCATTTGACTGACTAAGAATCTTCAATATTAAAAAAGGGACGGGTATGGTGGTAAGCTCAAGCATAAATTTCATGAAAACATCTGTTTAGACAGTTCAGTAAGCGAAATGCTTAACCTTAATATGCATGTCAAACATGAAAGGTGCCTGGTGACTAAGGGCGCCACCAAGTGGAAGCAAAATTTGGTTGAGATATTAATGATCCCGTCCTTTCTGGACCAATGTCATTGAAAACGAGATTATTGCCTGTCTGTGCTGTAGTTGTGTAAGGAGAGTCAGAGATAAGAGGCTATGCCCCACATGAGAAAGGCGACGACTGACCGAATTCCTCTAGGTGGGCTCATCTCGATGCAAATGCAGCTGTTGTAGGATGGTAGTGAGTGGCCCGTTTCCCAGTCTCTTGCCCAAGGGAGCAAAAGCCACAGCTCAGCAAAATGTGAAAAGTAAAGGAGGAGAGAAAAGGAAAGGACAGTACAATGAGGAAAGGTTAGAAGGGGAATACCCTTCTCAAGAAGTTTTTGAGGCGTTCGTTCGGAAGGAAAGCGAAGGGAATGTGTTTGGTTGAGCGAGAGAGATCCTCATTCAACTTTGGTCCATGATGTGAACTTGTTCGTTTCCATCACGCTAGAACCCCCCATTTCGAGCTTCTTTTGAGGTAAGAATAGTAGAAATGTTTTAATTTTTATACAGTGTTCACTTGAATACCAAAACTTTTTTTTCTCCTCACTTAATTGACACAAATTTGAAAAACTGATCACTTTAGTGTTATTGGCAATTTGCCTTGCTAGAAAATTTGATGTTGCATTAAAATAATATTAAACTAGTCATCATGTCTGGTCGGGAAGTTGAGTGAGCAAATGAGATACTAAACTACGTCATTCACCCATCTAGACCTCACCTTCACCCCTAGAAGAAAACTCACTATCTCAACTGCTTCGCAGATTGCACCGTGAAGTTTAATAAGCTCGCTCATGGAAGATTAGGTTACTTGTCATCTGATTATTTGACCTAGTCATGGAGTTGATTGTGAGGTGTATTTCTAGATTTCCACTGCGTCTTCTTTCTATTGGGCCTCACGATTACTTCATTACTTCATTACAATGGTTAGAACGTCCAATAAAAAACATTAAACTATTTGATGAATGCGAGATTTAATATTTAATTTTTCCAATACTTCTCATAGTAGATTTTTTTGTTTAGTACTAAGCACATACATATTTAATTTGTGAGGTAAATAGAGCATGCATATATTTGAACTTGAGATATTCTACTCTCATATCTTGTGAGATTTTATGAGACTGTTTTAAAAATTTAAACTGTTAAATGAGTGCGTAATTTAATATTTAATTATTTTAACTACGATTATTTAGAATGTCCAGTGACTAAGCGAAATGCTTCCTCATCGGTTGTATGTCGTTTTCTCTCTCTTTTGTAACTTCTCTTTCCAGAATTTTTACAGTTCACGAGCAAATGATCTTATCCGGAGAAAATCTTGGCTGCACTTGTGATTGACAACTCAGCAAAAAAATAGTCCATTTATCGATTGACATGTGTCGCATGGGCCCACTCTGTTAGATTTGCCATAAATCTCTCTCACTTGCCTTCCGCCCTCTTTCATCTTCCTCCGTCTCATCTTTGCTCCGTCTCTTCCCTTTAGAAAATATTGGCTGAGATCTCGATGTTTATGGAAGTTGGTCTTTCCTTCATCAAGATCTCGACCTCGGTTGACCGGCCGGCAATGGAGCTGTCGATGGAGGCCAAGATCTTGGTGCGGGGAGGAAAGCGGCAACCTACTGGAGGTCCAGCATTTCGCCGCAAAGCTTGTTGGGCTTGGTGTCGATGAGGCTCAGCTCGTTGGCGAGATCCTGGGTGAGGATGGTCTCGGCGATGGCCATGCCGCGTTGCCGACCCCGACGATGGCGATCTTGGTGTGGTTCTTGGAGGGCGACGGCGGAGCTCGTGATTCCACCATGGGCTTTGCCGTGGACGGTGAGGGGTGCGACCACCGCCGACGGTTGGTCACCCAAGACCATCCCTAAGGGCAAAGCGTGAGTCGGGAGGAAGAGAGAGCTTGCTACGTCGGAAGGGATGGGGAGAGAGAGAGAGAGAGAGAGAGAGAGAGAGAGAGAGATAGAGAGAGAGAGAGAGGCAAGTGAGTGAGATTTATGACAAGTTTGACAGAATTGGGGCCACAGGACACGTGTCAATCAATAAATGGACTATTATTTTGCTGACTTGTCAATCATAAGTGCAGCCAACATTTTCTCACCGACCAAAAAAAAAACTCGACTCAAAGTGAATAGTCCCTCGTTTAGTGGAATCCACGCACGCGTACTGTCTAGTTTTACTTGATTTGACTCGTATTTTAAGAGGCCCGAAACTCAATTCAACTCGATTCGATTACAATCAGCTTATAAATAATTATGGAATTAAAATTGGATAGCTTGAACTATGTAATTTCATAGATTTCTTTGTTTCCTATGACGAAGTGATAGACTTTATAAAGAAGTTGTAGAAGCATTGATTAAGCTGGCGAGCCGATTGAGTTGAGTACCAATCGAGTTAGATGAATATGTGAATTAAGATGCCTTTATATTTAGCCAAGATTGGAAATATCTTATAGAGAAAGGAAATAGAAGTTTGGAAATATTCGAATTCAAGATTTTCAGCTTTGATATTATATAATATTTTGTAGAATCATTATCAATTATTTTATAAATTAAATAAATTAAACTGTTAAATAAAGACGCGATTTAATATTTAATTATTTTAATAGTTTCTAGAATTCTATAAATGCGAGGACTATGACCAACCCGACCAACCAATATTTTCAACCGTAATAAATGGGATACCCTACTATTTAAAGAAACCCCCCCTCCCCTCCCTTGCCAAGGTTGTAGCCAACGTATCTTCTTCATACACGTCGTCAGCTTTAATTCATTCCATGGATTTCGACCTCTTTTCCTCCAGTTCATCGATGGAGAAGCCCAAAAGGCTCCGTGCGGCGCTCCTCTCGAGCCCTGGCATGGGCCACCTCATCCCCGTCATGGAGCTCGGCAAGTGCCTTGTCGCCAACCATGGCTTCGAGGTCACCGTCTTTGTCATCCCCTCCCAGGCCTCCCGTGCCGAGGCAGAGATCATCGACTCTGCCATGACCCCCAAGCTCCTCGACATCGTGGAGATCCCTGCCCCCGACCTCACGGCTGCGGACCTTGGCCCGAATGCCTCCACGATCATGAGGCTTGCGGCCATGATGCGCGAGGTGCGGCCGGCGTTCAGGTCTGCGCTGGCAGCCATGGAGGCCACACCCGATGTCCTCATCGTGGACCTGTTCGGGACGGAGCATCTGTGCATGGGTGATGAGTTGAGGATCCCCAAGTACGTGTACGTCCCTTCCAACGCATGGTTTCTTGCGCTGCTCCTACACTCACCGGTGCTGGACAAGGAAGTCAAAGGAGAGTATGTGGACCAGACCGAACCACTCAAGATCCCGGGTTGCAAGCCGGTCCGACCAGAGGACGTGGTGGACCCGATGCTGGACCGATCCAACCAGCAGTACCGCGGGTACATCCGGCAGGCTGGCGAGATCCCGATGGGAGATGGAATCTTGTTGAATGTGTGGGAGGAGTTGCAGGCCGAGACGCTCGCTGCCTTGAGGAATGAGGAGTTTTTGGGCCGGGTTGTAAACGGTCCGGTATATACCATTGGGCCGCTCATTAGACCGGTCAGACCGGCCGGATTGGCGAAGGAGCTGCTGGAATGGCTGGATAAGCAGCCGAACGAGTCGGTGATGTTCGTCTCATTTGGCAGTGGAGGGACTATGTCGGCCGAGCAGTTGGTCGAGCTGGCTTGGGGATTGGAGCTGAGCCAACAAAGGTACGGTTTGAGATTTGGACAGCTTTGGGCACGGACACCGCCTAACAGAGCAAATTTTACATGCAATATAAGAGATATAGCAATATAATTTGTGAAGGTCGAACTTTATTCGACTCTTGTGGAAAAAAAAAGGGCCATTCTTTTCATAAATTCAATCGATAAGCCATTTTTGAATGATCCATTTAGTTTAAATCCTATCTTTATGATCATCTTCTGATTTTCTTTTTCCTCCTTTTAGGATCTTTTGCTTGGGATACCGACAGAGAAAAAAGAAAACTTTTGCTTAGGATAGTCACTTTTTCAGGTCACTATGTACATGCCATGTGGTTTTACTATTGAGAGGTCGGTTATAGGAATTTTTCCCCTTCCTCTAACCAATCTCTCGTTGAGGATGAAGGAAAATAGTCTTTTTTCTTAATCAAAACAAATGCATTATTATCAGTAGGAATTAGCCAAACATTATGATAATAACATTTTTGTTAGGACCACTGTCAGTGTAAAGATTGCAGCACACATTCTTTATAGCTTTAGATATGTGAAAGAATTTGTTATTCCGAACTAGTCCATGGTAGATATGTTATTCAATCCAATGATAATTTTTTTCACACTCGTGACAGACCTAACAATAATCCTTTTATAAAAAAGTGTGGCATGTATAAATTAAGCTTCATTTAGTGCTCTGTGGTTTCATATTCTATAATTTCCTCCATCTTACAAATGTATAATTTTGTAGGTTTATATGGGTACTCCGAAAACCAATTGCTAAATCTCTTGATGGATCGTTCTTTGATGTGGGCAAGGGATGTGGTGGCGATGAGCTTTTGAGCTTTTTGCCAGATGGATTCATGGAATGTACTCGAAATGTTGGATTGATAGTCCCATTGTGGGCCCCACAAGTGGACATCTTGAGCCATCCATCTGTGGGTGGCTTCCTATCTCATTGCGGATGGAACTCAACCCTAGAGAGCATAGTGAACGGAGTACCCATGATCGCTTGGCCACTGTATGCCGAGCAACGGCTAAATGCGACACTTCTCGCGGAGGAGATTGGGGTGGTGATTCGGCCAAAGGAGTTGCCGTCAAAGAAGGCTGTGAGGAGAGAGGAGATAGAGAAGTTGGTGAGGACAATAATGGTGGAGAAAGAAGGGCACATGATAAGAGCTCGAGTCAAAGAGCTCAAGAGCAGTGCAGAAAAGGCTATGACCAGAGGGGGTACTTCTTACGAGTCCCTACATAAAATGAAGGAAGATTGTAGAATGAGAATTCACCGGATTAAGAAAGCCCCCTAGGTAGTTGCATATATGCATAACGGCAGTAGAATGGTAATGATAATGCAGATTCACAGTACAATGCTTGAATTGGCAAAGATTTGGTTGAAGTGTATTGATGATGTAGGACTCCTCCCTGTTCATGTATTCAATACTGAGGAGGCATCGCTTTCATTGCTCTCCCAAAACAGTTCTTGCTTAAATGAGCGACATGGTGTATTCACATATTCAACACAAAAACCCTATCTCCTAACCATTTTCTGTACCCACCACCAACTATTCACTGGTGCAAGTGTCATCTCGCTGGGACCATAAAATCGCCCCTTAGGACATAGCATGACCGTCGGGTTGAGATCTGTTGTGCAATAGATAAGCTGCATTTTAATTTAACAGTGAAAGATTACAAGAGCACAATGCTTCCTTAGGACCATAGAATCGCCTCTTACACTTCAAGTGAGATATGGTCCCTAAGAGATACCATGTCTCTTGAGCTTTTCACCGTTGCATCGAAAAAGAAAATACCACCACCGTTTAGAGTGAGATATGTTGAATGACCGAGATTTATTACATTTCATTCTTAATTTGAAAAAATTATACGGGGAAGATGTCTCTTGAAGACTATAGAATCGCCTTTTGCTCTTTAGGCAAGTCTATAGTCCTGTGAGACAGGTGCTTTTTAAACTTTCTATCATTGGACCTTGAACCAAAAAAAAAAAAAAATTACACTATTTTAGGCTAAGATCTGTTGCATCTCAATCCAATAGCGAAAGATTATAGAGGCATGATATTTCTGGGGACTATAGAATCACGCATTAACTTTTTCACATATTATGAGCAGATTGCACAGAACTAGTCCCATCATAAGTTGACATTCTTCACATTTCACTGATTAAGAATCTTTTATCTTAAAAAGGGACAGACATCTTGATAAGTTTAAACAAAAAACACATTGTCATAAATAGTTCCGTGGGAGTGATGTTTAACTTTAATATATCGACCCTGAAAAGTGCCTGGGGATTAAGGGCGCCACCAAAAGGAGCAAAACATGATTAGGCGCGATGTCATGGAATCGACCAAGCCTTTCCACATCTAATGCTTGTTTTATTCCCTCGTCTGTAACTTCTCTTGCCGAAGTTTTTGTCAGTGTTAGGTGCACAAATATGACGAAATAGAGAGTAAGGTGAGAAAAAAAAATTGAGACACAAGATTTATCTCGGTTCACCTTTAAACTAAAGCTCCATGCAGCAGGGGATTTAACTATAATTAGCACCCCACCCTCATGTTACAACTCTCAATTATAAAAGAAAGAGATTTTATATAGGCGGCACAAGTCAGCAACTATTCATAGACCCAAATCCAAATTATTAATAAAATATAGGCTCAAACTATAAAAGCCATCCGGTGGTTCGAAGCTGTGACTTCTTATGGCTCCCATACCTTCTTGTCGATAAGGAGTATAAATCACACTCCAACATATTTTAAGGTTTACAAACAAATGACATGGGAAGTGAAATCTACTAAGAGCGAGTGTCCATGCATTGGTCTGGCAAACATTCATCTACCATCGGGAGTGCATCGAGTGTGTTCCAACGAGCAATCCGCTCGATGAAGGATGAGCGATTCCTCTTCCAAAGCAAAGAACACAGCGACATACATGGCGTTTGTGCACAATCTTTTGATGGTAATAAAAGTTGAACTTCTTTGCTGAAATGCCCCTTTTTACTAAGATATACACAGACATAAGAATTATTACCACATGCGTCTAGGACAATCCTTTCGGAGCCGCTATACATGGGACGAAGGCGCTTTATCCATAGAGGACCACAGACTCGTCCAAAGTCTCTTATTAGGGGATATTGTTGAGTCGATTTGATACATACGCTGTCAAGTTTGAGCTTGACTTGACTCATGCTTCAGGAGCTTCGAAACTCAACTCATCTCGAGCTCAATCGAGTATTGAGTTTCTTGCTTAATCTTGGCGCAAATGAGAAGTTCAGACACGACCTTGATTCACTCAACTCAATTAAAAATATTAAAATATTTAAATCTTAATCTAACAACTTAAACTTTTGAAACGGTTGGAAGTTGTCTTACATATTTTCATTTAAGAAGGTTTTGAGTTGAAATCTTTCCCCACCCATTATTTGCCTCTCTTATGATATATTTTCTTGCTTAGTTGTAGGTTAAAATATTTAGACATTAAATTATTTATTCATCCAAAAACTTAAAATTTAGAACAATTGATGGTTGTGCCTCAAATTTTCACAACTTATGAATGAATATCGAATTCAAGCTAGAGCTTGAGTTTGATAAGCTTGAATTTTTTTCCCTACACTTACATGTTTGTTGGTATACCGTGTAAATTTAAGAATTCTTTATTTACTCATATAAAATCATATGCTTTTGAAAAAAAAATCCTCAAAGTTTGATTAGGCTCACGAGCCTGTCAAGTTTGATTCTCAACTACTTAAAGACCTTCTCCCCCTGCGTTATAGTTGAGATATCTTCTTCTCACTCTCTCTCAGCTTCACTTCATTCCATAGATTTCGACCTCTTCTCAGCTCATCGACGGAGAAGCCGAAAAAGCTCCATGCGGCGCTCCTCTCGAGCCCAGACATGAGCCACGTCATCCCTGTCATCGAGCTCAGCAAATCGTCAACCATGGCTTCAAGGTGACCGTCTTCATCCTCCCCATGTAGGCCTCCTGCGCCGAGGCCAAGATCGAGTCTACCATGACCCCCAAGCTCCTCGACGTTGTGGATCTCCCTGCCCCCTGGCCTCTCAGCTGTGTGCCTCGGCTAGGATGCTGGCATGGTCATGAGGCCAGCGGTCATGATGCGCGAGGCCTAGCCATCATACAGGTCCACGCTAGCGGCGATGGAGGCCTGGCCTAATGTCCTCGTCGTGGACTTGTTCACGACGGCGCATCCGTGCATTGGCGACGAGTTGGGGATCCCGAAGTACATCTACGTCCCTTCCAACGCATGGTTTCTTGCGTTGCTCCTACATTCGCCGACGCTGGACAGGGATGTGAAGGGAGAATACGTGGACTGGACCGAATCCCTCGAGATCACGGGTTGGAAGCCAATCCAACCAGAGGACGTGGTGGACCCGATGCTCGATCTGAGCAATCTCAGGAAGAAATAATAAAAAAAAAAAGATAAAAAAAAGAAGACAAAGAAAAGACAAAGAAAATAATAAAAAATATATAAAAAAGATAAAAAAACATTGTCTATGTCGACACTAGTTGTATCATAAAGGATGGCCGGTGTCCAATGAAATAATAATAACCTTGATGATTGTTGAAAGTCAAGCAATTAAAGGGATTTTCCATCATGGTTGTTAAGGTGCATGCATGGACTTGTTAATGACAAGAAATTTCATGTGTTGGTCTATAATTTCTTGGTTTAAATTTGTAAGTGCACGCAAAATTCAACGGCCTCTCTCTTGGTAATCGTTCAGGTGTCAAATTTTGTTGTGTGCTTCCAAAATAAGTATATCAGATTATCTCTAGAGCTTCTCTGTTTATCTCATGGGGGGAACGCCTAGGCAATCTGGTGTCGTTTCAATGAGCATTTTCCTTCGCTTGACAAGCATGATTGACTGGGTGCAACTCATGGGCAACACATCTTTAAAGAAAAGAAAAAGAAGAGGCTGAACGTTCTTGATAGGGAAAAGACAGGAAAAGGATCGTTTTTACAAAAAGGAAAAGAAAAGACAGAGGCAGCGGGCCAGAGGAAAAGAAACACTTTAGATTTGATGGTGATATTTGTCCGAATCGGTTAAAATTTCAGCATGTGATTCATGAGATTAAGATCTATGAGTTAATTGATCTTGTTTGTTGAAATCTTATTTCGAATTGTCTCTCAACTTCTAGAGTTCTCTTGCTCATTCGTTTATTCACCTTTATGATAATAATATATTATTGTATCGTCGATGTGTTGAGCCTTAATAGTGTGATTATAGATGAATTATCGTATATCTTATTATACTTGATGATTAGTGAAAGTTTTGAATAATCTTGTGATTTTTATCGTATTGAATTTTTCACTTAAAAATTATTAATGTTGTTTTTTTGCTTCATCTTTAATTATGGATTTTTCATGTAAAACTTACACGTCAATCACATCTTCCCTCTCGCATAACCAGAAGTCTACAGATGCAGCCCAACCGTCAGTCTTCCACATTTCAATGATTGAGAATCTTAGATCTTAAAAACCAACAGGATATGGTGACAAGTTGCAGAAAACAAGTTAATTAACACATCAGTTTTGTTAGTTGCGTAAGCGAAATATCTATAAATACTGAAGCATGGGTGCGTGGTGACTAAGGACGCTATCAGATCGCCTGTCTGTCTTTTCTCCCTATATTATATGTTAAATCTTATGAATGATTCGCCTACTCCGGTCATATTATATGCTTTAAAAAAGATATCTTACAAGCTTAATTAAGCTCGCGACCATATCAAGTTGACTATGACAAATCAGAGCTTATCTGTAAATTTTGTACGTCGAGTCTCAAATAATTGTCGAGCGGACTCGGGTGGTTGTAACTATTTAATACCCCTTCCGCCAAACCTGTGTCGTCGGCAAAACACCCTCTTCGTACAACACCCTCGGCCTCGCTTCTTCACATAGATGTCGATCTCTTTTTCCTCCAACTCGTCCATGGAGACGCCGAAAAGGCTCCATGCGGCGCTCCTCTCGAGCCTCGGCATGGGCCACCTCGTCCCCATCATTGAGCTTGGCAAGCGCCTTGTCGCCGACCACGGCTTTGAGGTGACCGTCTTTGTCCTCCGCTCGCAGACCTCCCGCGCTGAGGCCGAGATCATTGAGTCCGCCATGACCCCCAAGCTTCTCGACATTGTGGAGCTCCCGCCCCCTGACCTCGCGGCCACGGGCCTCAGCCCCGACGAATCCGTGTTCGCGCGGCTCGCGGCCATGATGCGCGAGGCGCGGCACGTGTTCAGGTCTGCACTCCTGGCAATGGAGGCGCGGCCTGATGTCCTTATTGTGGACTTGTTCGGAACGGAGCATCTGTGCATTGGCGACGAGCTGGGAATCCCCAAGTACGTCTACGTCGCTACCAGTGCATGGTTTCTTGCGTTGCTCCTACACTCGCCAACGCTGGACAAGGAAGTCAAGGGAGAGTACGCGGACCGGACCGAACCGCTCGAGATCCCGGGTTGCAAGCCGGTCCGACCAGAGGACGTGTCGGACCCAATGCTGGACCGGTCCCAACTGCAGTACCGCGACTTCGTGCGGATTGCTGAAGAGATCCCGATGGGAGATGGAATCCTGTTGAATGTGTGGGAGGATTTGCAGGCCGGGACGCTCGCCGCACTGAGGAATGAGGAGTTCTTGGGCCGGGTCGTGAACAGTCCGGTCTATACAGTTGGGCCGCTCATTAGACCGGTCAGACCGGCCGGTTTGGAGAAGGAGCTGCAGGAATGGCTGGATAAGCAGCCGCGCGAGTCGGTGTTGTTCGTCTCGTTTGGGAGTGGAGGGACTTTGTCGGCTGAGCAGCTGGTCGAGCTGGCTTGGGGATTAGAGCTGAGCCGACAAAGGTACGGTCAGAAATTTTTCATGCAAAACGCGCTCCACGGGCATTAGGTGGAGTGGAGCACGTTGCACGCTTTAAGAAAAAGAAAAACATATTTTGTTTGTTTTATGTTTTTTATTTTCTTAATCAAATGCAGTGCCCGTTCTTTATTAGCATTTGATACGTGAAAGAAACCGTTATACGGCACTAACTCGGGGTAGATATATAATTCAACGACGAATGTGTACTTTTTTTTCACACTTGCGGAAAACCTAATAATAATCCAAAAAATTTATTAAAAAAAGTGTGGCGTGTATAAATTAACTTCGTTTTAGTGTTCTTTGGCTCTATATTTTATAAATTTCTTTCATCTTACAAACGTATAATTTTGTAGGTTTATATGGATACTCCGGAAACCAATAGCCAAATCTCTTGATGGATCATTCTTTGATGTGGGAAAGGGAGGTGGTGATGATGAGCTTTTGAGCTTTCTGCCGGATGGATTCGTGGCACATACTCGGGAAGTGGGATTAATACTCCCATTGTGGGGCCCACAAGTGGACATCCTGAGCCATCCATCTGTAGGCGGGTTCCTATCTCATTGCGGATGGAACTCGACCCTAGAGAGCATACTAAACGGAGTGCCCATGATTGCCTGGCCATTGTATGCTGAGCAAAGACAAAATGCAACATTCCTTGCGGAGGAGATTGGGGTGGCGATCAGGCCAAAGGAGCTGCCCTCGAAGAAGATTGTGGGGAGGGAGGAGATAGAGAAGTTGGTGAGGATGATATTGGTAGAGAAAGAAGGGCACGAGATGAGACCTAGAGTCAAAGAGCTCAAGAGCACAGCCGAAAAGGCTATGACCAAAGGAGGTACTTCCTATGAGTCCCTACGTAGGATGAAGGAAGATTGCGAAATAAGGATTCATCAGATTAATAAAGCTCATTAAGTCATTGCACATGTGTGTAACATCAGATGGAATAATAATGCAGATTGACAGGAGTTTGGACAATACTTGAACTAGCAACGATTTGCTTGAAGTGTATTGATGATGCAGAACTCCTATGTGTTCATGTATTCAATATGGAGGAGACATTACATTCATTACTCTCCAAAAACAGTTGTCATATTGACAAGCAATTAAGTGTATTCACAGATATTCAACACAAAAGAACCCCACCTCAATCATGGACAAATTGCTCACATAGAGAGGGGCATCGTCAGAAAAGATGGTGATCGAAGGAGGTATTAGGCTAGGTTGACTCTTATGTGGAGGAAACCCAATAAATTATAAGTTCAAAGGTTTAAGCCCATATGATAGCCTATAATGAGAAATATGATTTCTCATTATCTTTATGTAGTAAAAAAAATGTTTGTTGAGACATAATAGTAAAAGAGAAAAAAAAAATCCAAAAATCTAGGAATGGGGTAGTATCTGAGTATCAACAAGCTAATGTTGGATGTCAATTTATGGTTTGAATGAGCTAAAATTTTCTCAGCATGCTCATGACATATTCTTCTTGAATTTGATCGATTTGATTTTCACTTGAACCCCCTACATTAGATTTTTTGTGGGATGAACCAAACTTGCGTTTTAGGTTAGATTTAACTTTAATCTCTTGTGAAAAAATTCATGTATATGGCCAAAAATAGTGGCCTTGATGTTATTGCTGCTATGTACCTCTAGTTTAACTAGAGAAGAATTTTGCTTACCCAATTTTGTTAAAAGTGAAGATTTTGGATGGACTTGGATCCCATGGTTTTTTATTCCTTACATCAAGGAGGTTTTCCATGTAAAAAACAATGGCCTTGTGTTTGTGGGTGTTTGATATCAATAATGCTCCATCTTATCACTTCATGGTAGATTTGCACAAGGCGAAAATTGTTTTGTTCTACCGCACTAATCTGTTATTGATCATTTGTCACTATTCTCCCAATGGGAGGAAGACAAGGGCTTAGAGCGATTGGCTAAACCTGATCCTATGTTGAGCAACCATGAGCACCTCTATTAATGGGTGAGCAAGGGCTTGATGTTTGCAAAAAGGATCATTTTCTTAGGCCTGAACCCCAAGCCAAAACAGTTGCTCAAGTTTTCCAGCTATAATTATGATGAAAATAATTCTTCCTTTTGAAAATTAAATTCCTAACTCTATCCTTTATAATGTACAATCTTGTGATATGCCCATCTTATTTTTTTATTCCATTTCGTATAAGATTATCTTTTTCTGTCCCCTTTTAAGAGATAATTTTGATTTATTTACCCATTTTATGTCTTTTCCTCTAAAAAACGTTAAGAAATATAAAAAGCCGACATTGCCTAAGCAATTGGACGAGCCTCGGCCATTTGACCTCTTCTGTAGATTTCAAGCCTCACCACGCTTGGTGGGTTAACGTGTCTAATGAGCTTGGGGTGGTCAGGCCAACCTTGTTTGGGACGCGATGTCTATCGTCGTTTTAGTCGAGCACAAGTTGATGTACCTTAGGGTAGTTCAGTCTTTTCAAACGAAGTTCCTTTTGATTCTTATCAAGGCTATGCCATATCAAGTTGCTCCACCGTTTTCTTGTGTTGATAAAAAAAAATGTCCATAAGACTCACAATGATTTTTTGTGGCACAACCATCAAGTTCAAATCTTTTGAATGATTAAGATATGTTGCAATTCAATTGAACGTTGAAAGATTATAAGAGCACAATGCTTCCTTAGGATTATAGAATCGCCCCGTATTCTTCGAGTGAGTTATGGTCCTTAAGATACACCGTGTCTCGTAAGCTTTTCGTCATTAGAATGAAAAAGAAAAATATCACAACCATTTGAATTGTGATCTATAAACAACCTAGATTTATTACCTTTCAATCCCATGGTGAAAATTATACAGAGAAGATGACTCTTAAAGGCTAAAGAGTTGCCTTTAACTCTTCAGGCAAGCCCATGGTCTTGGGAGAAACGTGCCTCTTAAACTTTTTATCGTTGGATTTGGAAGCAAAAAAGAAATAACACTAGTTTAGGTTGAGATATGTCATATTTCAATCCAACAACAAAAAATTATGGAGACATGATATTTCCTGGAAACATAGAACCACGTGTTAATTTTTTTTTTTTTTTTTTTTTTTATATATTATGAGCAAATTACACAAAAGTAGTCCCATCATAAGTCTTGACATTGTTCACGTTTTATTGATGAAGATTCTTTATCTTAGAAAGGGACGTATATCTTGATAAGTTCAAAAAAAAAAAGAAAAAAAAAAAAGAACTGTCAAACATTTGTTTAGATAGTTCCGTGAGAGAAACATTTTACTTTAGTATGTTAATCATGAAAGGGGCCTGGCGAGTAAGGGTGCTATCAAATGGAGCAAAACATGATTATGACATCAGTGGTCCTCTCTTTTTCTTGAGCAATGTCATGGAATCGACCAAGCCTTTCCACATCTAATGCTTGTTTTGTTCCCTTTTCTGTAACTTTTCATGTTGAAGCTTTTGTCAAGATTATATACACAAATACAATGAAATAGAGGGTAATGTGAGAAAGAAAACTTGAGACACAAGATTTACTTTGTTCACCTATAAATTAAGACTACATATAGCAGATGATTTCACTATAATTAGCAACCCCGCGTCTCTATTTGATTTCAATTATAAGAGAAAAAATATTATATATAAGTGGCACAATTTAATAGATATTCATAGGTCTAAACCTAAACTACCAATAAAGCATGAGTCTAAATAATAAAAGCCTTTTGGCGACTTGGAGATATTGCCTCTACGACCCTCATGCCTTCTTGTCAAAGAGGGAGGATGAATCACACCCCCATAATTTTTAGAGTTCATGAACAAATGCCGTGGGAAGTGAAATTTACTAAGAGTGTCCGTGCATCGGTTCGTCGGACATTCATTTATCGTCGGGAGTGCACGGAGTGCGTTCCAACGAGGAATATACTCAATGATGAAGTATGAGCGATTCCTCTTCGGAAGCAGAGAACCCAATGACATACATGGTTGTGCATTAAGCTTTTGGTGGTAATAAATTTAGAACTTCTTTGCTGAATAGTCCTCAGAAATGCCCCTTTCCACTCAGGCAGACACACATAAATGAATTATTTACACACTTGCATCTAGTATAATCCTTTCGGACCTATTATAGATGCAACAACGGCGCTATATCCACAGAGGACCATAGACTTGCCCTGAGTCTCTCGTTACGGGATATTGTTGAGTAGAATTTACACATACAATGTCAAATTTGCGGGAAAAATTATCCAAAAAATCCTAAATCTATTGCATGTTAACCATCTTAGTCATAAATTGTTCATTTTTACTAATTGAATCCTAAATCTTTTGATATTTTACCAATTGAGTATATTCAGCTAATTTTGATCCAAAATTAATGACATAGTCACTAATAGTCCTATGTAGCAAGGTCATCAACTATCTGTGCTAATATGGAAATTTTTTTCATAAATTTTTTGGAAATTTTAATAATATTTTTGGTTTTTTATTTTCTTTTTTATTTTTTTATTTGGCCTAAGCAATAGCCAGGGCCAGTGGCCAACCTCCATCGACCATAGGTGAGGATCGAACGCCTCACCGGCATTGGGTGAGGGCATTGCGACCCTTTCCCAGGCTAGAGCAAAGGCATATGGTCTCGCCTAGATTCAGTGAGGGCTGCGACACCCTCACCAAATCTAGGCCAAACAAGGTGTTACGGTCCTTGTGGGGTCTAGGCGAGGGCCGTGACTCAAGGACTGCAACACTCTCACCTGATCTAGATTAGTTCACGATGCCTAAAGCCTGCAATACCCGTGAAACCCTCGACTAGTGATGGCTAGAGCATCTTGGCCCCTTGCCTATGGCGGTCAACTCGCACTAGCCCTCAAGCTAAAGAAAAAAAGGAAAAAAAGAAAAGAAAAACAAAAATATGTTAAAAATTATTAAAAATCTCTACATCACTGCCGATCGTGTCACGTAGGACTGTCGGTAACGACGTTGTCAACTTTTGACTAAGGTGAGTCTGGTGGACTCAATTAACAAAATATGAAAAGATTTAGAACTCAATTGGTAAAACATGAAAATGTTTATGACTCAATTGAAAAGTCTAGGCCTATATTGGCTAAAGTCCAATAAGTTTAGGACTTTCTAAAGAATTTTCCTCAAGTTTCAGCTTGACTTGACTCATGTTTTAGAGATTCGAAACACAAGTCATCTCGAGCTCAATTGAGTATTGAATTTCTTGCTTAATCTTGGTGCAAATGAAAAATTAAGATACACAACCTTGATCCAACTCAACTCAACTATAATTGTAAAAATATTTAATCTTGATTAAACAGTTTAAGGTTTTGAAATTATTAGTAGTCTAACAAATTTTCATATAAGAAGGTCTCGAATTTAAATCCTTTCAGACCCATTATCTACCTTAATATATATTTTCCTACTTAGTTTTAGGTTAAAGTCCAGCTTACGCCTTAGAGTAAGGGTCAAAATATTTAGAGAATAATTCACGCATTCATCAAAAAACTTAAACTTCAAAACAAATGACTTGCAGACCCATTATCATAAATTTTCATAACTTGAAAATGAATATCAAATTCAAGCTAGAGCTCCATTTTAGTAAGCTTGAATATTTTTGTTGGAGAAAACTTCCTTGAGTATTTTGAAGTTGACAAAACGTTTCCATCAGTCTAGTCTAAAGACTTGCAGACTCTTCCATCAAAGTCTGAAGATCTCCGGACTGCCAGACTCAAGACCCAAAGTTTATCCTTATGGACAGTTTCTAGACCGTCGAAGAAGGCTTATCCAGAACTAAATGTTTCGTTAAGGATTTGATTCTATCGACTGGAGATGATCTCTTAGCTGGATATAGTATGTCGGAATCCATTATTCAAATTGAGAATTGATTAAGAGATTTTGGATCCGTTGATTGGCGAAGTATACTTGGAAGGTTCTATTTATGGAAACTTAAATCTTGATTGTATGGGCAAGCATGATTGGTGGACTATTGTCATATTCTTTAAATAACTCGAAATCTTCCTAATTGATTTTGTCCAACGGGTAGATTGGAAGAACTCCTTTGGTAAGTGCCAACAGGTGTGATGACATGAAAGAGTATATAAGGAAGACGTTCTAGTTGTTCGAGTGTGTGCGCGATAGAAGAATTCAAAAGTCTAAAGCTCCTTGTTCTTAGTCAATTAAATTGTTGAGCGAAATCTTGTACTCAAAAGAGAGTTTATATCTTTGTGAGACCTTGAGGAAGTGTAGCAGAGTCTCTACACTGTGGAACCAAGGAAGAGCTTTATTGTAACAACTCTTTTAATTCATAATAAAATCCAGCCACTGGGCTGTTAGTGCGGAAGAGTAGACAAAGGCTTGGATTAAGCCGAACTACTATAAACCCTATATTCTTATTCTCTTCTCTACACTCTTTTACTTTGATCGTAATTCATTTTGTCTACAAGAGTCTAATTTCATTTTCATAATTTATTGTTGATTAGTGTTGCACACTTATCTCGGGAAATTTGTTTTTGCACCTATTCACCTCCCTCTAGATGCTCGTACTAGCTTTTACAATTGGTATCAAAGCATGTGTACTCACTTAAGTTGAAGTGTTTTACTTTAGAGTTAAAGATCCATGACTAGTACGTTGGCTCCAGGACTGGTTGAAGGGCAAAGCAATACTAGACCGCCTCATTTTGATGGAAAATAATACAACATATGGAAAAACAAGATGAAGGCATTCCTAAGATGAAAGGATCATCTGGAATGGGATGTTGTAGACAAAGGAATCATTCCTAAAGCTGCACCAATCTCAGAAAGAGGAAAAGAAGCTGTTGAGTCTAGTGAAATGACTCAAGAAGAGATAACCAAGAGACAAGCTCTTGATGCAAAAGTAATTTATTCTTTATATTGTGCATTATCTCTTACTGAATATAAGAGAATATCTTCTTGTGAAACAACTAAAGGAGTCTAGGATAGATTACACATCACCTATGAAGGAACTGATCGAGTGAAAGAAACCAGAATAAATATTCTGCTCGGTCAATATGAAGCATTCAAAATGAAATCAGGAGAATCTATCACTGACATGTTTAGTTGTTTTATAGAAATTGTGAATGGTCTTGAATATTAAGGTTAACCAATTTCTGGACCCATGAAGGTAAACAAGCTACTGCGTGGACTGTCCAAGGATTTGAATCACATAAATATCTCAATAAGGGAGACACAAAGAATCATGTCACTCTTTGTTGACGAATTGGTTGGGACTCTTCAGTCTTATAAAGTGGAACAAATCAACGAAGATGAAGATCCTAAAGGTAAGAAATCTATTACATTAAAATCTAATGATGATTTTGATATCACAGATTCTGAAGACGATATGGATGATGAAGAGCTTGCTCTCATATTAAGAAGATTCAGAAAACTAAACAGAAATGTGAGAAGATTCGATCCAAAGAAATAAAGTTTTCAAAGGCAACAGACAAAGTCAGTTGAGGATGATGAATCCAATAAAGATGTAGTCTGCTTTGAATGCAAGAAAAAGGGACACATTAGACATAATTGTCCAATTCTAAAGAAAAAGAAAGGAAAAGCTGAGAAATATTGAAAGGCACTTAAAGCAGAAACTTGGAGTGATACAGAATGTGAAGAAAGTGATGATGATTATGCCAATATCTGTCTCGTGGCAAAATCAGACTCAGATTCAGACTCCGAGACAAACTCAGATTCAGATAGTGAAATCGAGGTAAGTAATTTAAAAATCCCTACTAAAGTTTCTAGATACATTGATGAATTGTGTCTTAGTCTCAAAACCTCTCTCAAAAGGATTTCCAAACTTAAAAGAGAAAATTCTACATTGAAATAACAGGAAAATGTTTGGAAAGAAAATGTCAAAAGTTTAGACAAAAGTGTTACTACTTTGAAAGAAAATGCAGACAATCTTTCAAAAGAAAATGCATTCTTGAGAAATGATATCTCAAGTCTTTCTAAAAGATTTTCTATAGGATCTGAGAAACTTGAAAAAATTCTTTTAGCATAAAGACCTTATTTCAACAAATCAGGTTTAGGAATGACTACTGAAACCATTCATCTAATTGATTTTCCTAAAGTAAAGGAAAGAATTAAGTAAAGACCTACAAGAGATTCTTACAAAAATCATTTCCAAAAAGTTTTTGTAAAACCAGTAGGTCGCAGTGCTCTTAAATGTTCTAAGTGCAATAGCTCTTATCATTTTGAGAAAGAATGTCCTATGGTTTGGAAACCTGTTAAGAAGGTATGGGCAAAGACCGTATATTACACTAACACCAATAGACCCAGGAAAATATGGGTATCAAAGAAAACTTGAGTCTCTTTTCTAAATGCAGGTCACTATCAAGAAAAATGTTAAATGGTACTTGGATAGTGGATGCTCAAGACATATGACAAGAGATTCAAATTGCTTCATAAAACTTGTACAAGTTAGTGGTGGAAAGTTTCTTTTGGAGGAAATAGCAAAGGAAGAATTGTGGGATACGGAACTGTAAAGATTGGAAGCTTCACGATCAGTAATGTTTCCTTAGTAGAATGATTCAATCTTGCTGAGCATTAGTTAGCTGTGCGACACTAGTTTGAAAATCAACTTTTAAGAAGGAATATGTTTAGGAACTAGTAAAGATTCCTCTCAGTTTTTCACGGGGCAAAGACATGGGAATATCTACCTCTTGGATATCAAACCAAATGAAACCCGATGTCTAATCTCAATTCAAGAGGAAGCAAACTTATGGCATAGAAAATTTGGGCACATCAATATGAAGCAAATAGCCAAAATCTCAGCAAAAAAGCTTGTTCATAGACTACCAAAACTGACATACCAAAAGTCTGATCTATGCACACCATGTGTATTGGGAAAACAACTAAGAAATTCATTCAAATCAATAAATCAAGTATCCACTAATCGTGTACTGCAACTCTTGCACATGGATCTCTTTGGACCAATTAGAACCTAGAGCATTGGAGGTAAGAAATACTGCCTAGTAATTGTAGATGACTACTCACGATTCACTTGAGTATATTTTCTAGTAAGTAAGTCTGAAACCTTTTCCTATTTTATAAAGTTTGCTAAAAAGGTCCAAGATGAGAAACAATATGTTATTTCAAGTATACAGACAGACCATGGAGGCGAATGTGAAAATCAAGACTTTACAAAATTCTGTGATGAATCTAGTTTTCAGCATGTGTTCTCTTCTCCATATACTCCAAAATTCTTTTAATTGAAAGTAACATCTTTTCTCGTTTTTGGGCTGAAGCAGTTTTTACAGCGTACTATATTATTAATAAAGTCTTTCTAAGGCTTATTCTAGAGAAAATTCCCTATGAGTTATTCAAAGGAAAAAAGCCAATTGTTTCATATTTTCATGTATTTGGATGTAAATGTTTTATTTTAAAAAATGCAAATGATCAAGTTGGTAAGTTTAAAGAAAAATTAGATGAATGTATCTTCCTTGGATATTCTATTACAAGCAAAGCTTATAGAGTATACAACAAAAAGACTCAATCTGTGGAGGAATCGATGAATGTCAAATTCAAGACTTTATGCAAAATGAATCGATTCAGACTCAACTTGAAGAATTTGAACCTGCTCTAGACTCTACAAAGTCTAAATCTCCAGAAGCAGCTGAGACTTCAAAAGACCAGCAACAAATGATCATCGAAGATTCAAATGAGAAAAATGATCATCAATTTGACAAATCAACCAACAAGTAAAAGCTTAAGTCCAGTCATCCCAAAGATCTCATTATTGGTGATATTAATGAAGGAATTCGCACAAGATCCAAAAGGCGTGAAGAGTCTAGTGCTGTGGCTCTTATTTTTGAAATAGAACCTAAAAGCATAGAAGAAGCTCTAACTGATGAAAGCTGGATTGAAGCTATGCAAAAAGAACTCAGGCAATTCAATATCAATAATGTCTGGGAATTGACTCCTAAACCAAAAGGAAAATCCATCATTGAAGCTAAATGGGTTTTCAGGAACAAGATGAACGAGAAAGGAAAAGTCGTAAGAAACAAAGCAAGACTCGCGGCCAAGGGATATACATAAGAAAAAGGGATAGATTATGATGAGACTTACGTGCCAGTAGTAAGGTTAGAAGCAATTAGATTATTACTTACTTTTGCTTGTCATAAGAATTTCAGGTTATTCCAAATGGACGTCAAAAGTGCTTTCCTAAATGAATTTATCCAAGAGGAAGTCTATGTGGAACAACCACCCGGTTTTGAAGACCCAAGGAAATCAACTCTGTATTCAGACTGAAAAATGCTTTATATAGTTTAAAGCAAGCACCTCGAGCTTGGTACGACAGACTAAGTAAGTTTTTAATTCAAAATGACTTTGTCAAAGGTAAAGTAGATACTACATTATTTATCAAAAGAGAAAGCAAAAGTTTTTTATTTGTCCAAATTTATGTTGATGATATTATCTTTGGATCTTCTAATGAAAACCTGTGCAAGAAATTCTCTAAGTCTATGCAGGATGAATTTGAAATGAGCATGATGGGGAACTAACCTTCTTTCTCGGGCTTCAAGTAAAACAACTGAAGGAGGGAACCTTTATTCATCAAGAAAAATATGCTAAAGAACTTGTCAAAAAGTTTGGATTGGAGAATTGCAAAAAGATTGATATACCAATGTCAAGTTCTTCAAAGCTGGACAAAGATGAATGAGGAAAGAAAATTGACCGGAAGCTATACAGGAGCATTATTGGTTCACTTCTTTATCTTACTACTTCTAGACCTGACATTTTGTTTAGTGTTTGTATTTGTGCCAGATTTCAACCAGACCCTAAAGAATCTCATTTAAGTGCTGCAAAGCGTATTATCAAATACATTACCTCAACTTCAAATTTAGGTCTTTGGTATCCTAAAGAATGAGACTGCACTCTTCTTGGATACTCAGATGCTGATCTAGCAGGATGCAGAGTTGATAGAAAGAGCACCTCGGACACCTATCAACTACTTGGAAATAGGATAGTGTCTTGGTTTTCAAGGAAGCAAAATACCGTACCTCTTTCTACGGCAGAAGCAGAATATGTAGCTCTTGGAAGTTGTTGTTCACAAATTTTGTGAATAAAACAACAGTTAAGAGACTTTGGAATTGAAGATTCATGCACTGAGATCAAATGTGATAACACCAACGCAATAAATCTCACCAAGAATTTGATTCTTCACTCAAGAGTAAAACATATAGAGATTCGACATCATTTCATTAGAGATCATGTTTAAAATGGAGAAGTTTTGATTCAGTTTATTGATTCAAAGAATCAACTGGCGGATATATTCACAAAGCCTTTGGCGAAAAATCAATTTGAAGTCATTCGTTCCAGACTCAATATCTTAAAGTCTAAGGAAGTTCAGACCAAGGACTGAAAGTCTAAAGACACTCAGACTCAAACGATCAAGATTTACGACTGTAAGTTACTTTTATTTTAGAAAATTATCTCTCGGATCAAATCTCGAAAAGGTATGATCATCTATTAGTAATTGATTGGTGTTACTTCCCAGTTTCCGTGATTATTGCAATCTTTCCTTTTCGAAAAAGAAGTCATTTTTGAAATAATAGTTATCTAATTTTTGAAAAGTAAGTTATTATTATTATTTTTTAAAACATGCATTTTTATATTTCCTTTTTTGCGGCATTCCATATGCCTCACTTCGAATGTCTTATATACTGTCGGTTCTTCTTTGTTTTACTCACAAAAACCCTAAGGAGCACAGATCTTCCACTTCTGTCTTCTTCTCTTGTTTAATCCTAAAAAGATTTCATCTTTCTTATGAAACAAGCTTGGAATCTCTCAAAGACTGTGAAAAATATCGTCCCAAAGAAAGTCTTCGAAGATCGCGAACAGGGGACCACAGCAAATGCGTGAGGGACCTATGCATTTTGATCTCATCGAGGAAGAAGAATCTCCTCAACAGCGGCAGAGCCCACAACATTCTCAGCAGCGTCCATCTTCTCCGTCTAGACCTTAGAATATTGAACATCGAGAAGAGGAAGAAATCATCGAAGATGCATAACTTGTAAGAACTCAAAAGCCCGCTCTTACTTATAAGCTTTACCGTGCTTTGAAAAGGGGTGGTACTCCTTTGAACTACATTGATGAATTTTTGAAAGACAAAGGGTATCGAAATGAAACCTACTTTTTACGCACAATGAAACGATTGGGAATTGCCCTTGCAAGGTTAGTAGAAGAAGCATTTGCAAATATCCCAAGCGATCCACATGTTGGAGGGCTGAGTCAACCTGATGTGAACGATGATGATAGGATGTACTCTCAATTTAAACTTAGAATGGGTGTTGCGGCGAAAATCCGAAGCAAGAGGATAGATTTGTTTCATTCAGAGGAACACAAGCAACTGTACTCTAAGTTGCTAAAGCGTGGTGTGATTAACCCTAGAAGCATGGATTTTGATTTTCTTGATTCTCTAAATGTCAAGCTAAAAGAGAAATTCAATCTTCTTCAACTGGAATGGTTTTGTTCTGAATCGACAGAGGCTCATGCTGAAGTCACTGCTTACTTCTATTCGAATCTAAGTTTCTTGGATGCGAATAGATTCTCTTTTAGTGTTCGAGATCAAGACTATGTGGTTGATATGAATACTTTGACTGATGTGATTGGGGTTGAAAGAGGGAGATATCAACCAATCAGTGTGTCTATTGGTCGAGCGACGATAGAGCTTGTTCAGGATAGAACGACGGAAGGAAAGATTTCCTATTCGAGGATGAATGCATCCAACATCTTGCTTTACAAGATAGTGATCAACTGCCTCAGACCAAAATCAACTTCAAAGACCGATGTTTCAAACTCGGAGGCAAAGCTGATGTATGCCATCAATGCTGGCAAAAAGTTCTCTCTTCCACACACTATTATGTTCCATATGTACAGAACGATGGTGAAAGACAATGGTCAACTTCCTTACTCAGCACTTGTGACCAAGTTATTCAGACATTTGAACATTCAGCCTTCTCAGATTCTTTGTGTTCGAACATGCAATCAAATGGTAGTGGGATTGAAGATGGTCTCTAAAATGCGTCTGAAGGAACTTAACAAGGCTTTAGAGCAATTCAAGGTTAAAACCCCCGTCAAGACTCACCCAGTATCTTCGACTGTAAAGCGGAAAGGGAAGGAGCCCATGGTTGCTCCATCGAAGAAAAGAAGAGCACTCATCTTAGAAGATGAAGAGGATGAGGATGATATCACCATTTCTGCGCTTGCATTGAAGAACTTGAGTCGTTTTGCTTCAGAGACAAATGAGAGACAGGAACAAGACAAGGATGAGATCGAACAGAGAACTAGAGAGAGAGAAGAATTGGAGAAAGAAGCAGATGAGGAAAGGATTGAGGAAGAAGAAGAAGAGGTCAGAGAAGAACAAGAAGAAGTTGAGCATGAGGAGTACTTCTGAGAAAAGGGGTACATCCTCAATTGCTGCCACCAATGAAGGAGTAAGTCGTTCTCCATTAGTCTAATCTAAAGACTTGCAGACTCTTTCATCAAAGTCTAAAGACCTTCGGACTGCCAGACTCAAGACCCAAAGTCTATCCTCATTGACAGTTTCTAGACCGTCGAAGAAAGTTTATCAAGAACTGAATGTTTCGTTAAGGATTTGATTCTATCGACTGGAGAAGATCTCTTGGCTGGATATAACATGTTGAAATACATTATTCAAATTGAGAATTGATTTAGGGATTTTGGATCTGTTGATTGGCGAAGTATACTTGGAAGGTTCTATTTATGGAAACCTAAATTCTGATTGTATGGGCGAGCATGATTAGGGGGCTATTATCATATTCTTTAAATAACTCAAAATCTTCCTAATTGATTCTGTCCAACGGGTAGATTGGAAGAACTCCTTTAGTAAGTGCCAACGGGTGTGATGGCATGAAGGAGTATATAAGGAAAACGTTCCAGTTGTTCGAGTGTGTGCGCGATAAAAGAATTCCAAAGTCTGAAGCTCCTTGTTCTTAGTCAATTAAATTGTTGAGCGAAATCTTATACTCAAAAGAGAGTCTATATCTTTCTGAGACCTTGAGGAAGTGTAGCAGAGTCTTTACACTGTGGAATCAAGGAAGAGCTTTACTGTAACAACTCTTTTGATTTATAGTGAAATTTAGCCAGTGGGCTGTCAGTGCGGAAGAGTGGACGTAGGCTTAGATTAAGCCGAACCACTATAAACCATGTGTTCTTATTATATTCTCTACGCTCTTTTACTTTGATCGTAATTCATTTTGTCTACAAGAGTCTAATTTCCTTTTTATAATTTATTGTTAATTAGTGTTGCACACTTATCTCAGGAAATTTGTTTTTGCACCTATTCACCCATCTCTAGGTGTTTATACTAGCTTTTACAATTTTTGCCTACACTTAAGTGTTTATCGGTATACCAAGTAATTTTAAAAATTTCTTTATATACTCATAATATTATGTGCTTTTGGAAAAAAAAAAAGATCGTAATTGTTTGACTAGGCTCACGAGCTTGTCAAGTTTGACTCTTAGCATCTTTAAGACCCCCTCCTTGGTCCCCCTGTGTTATAGTTGAGATATCTTCTCCATACACACTCTCAGCTTCATTTCATTCCATAGATTTCGACCTCTTTTCCTCCAACTCGTTGATGGAGAAGTCGATAAAACTCCATGCGGCACTCCTCTCGACTCTTGGCATAGGCCACCTCATCCATATCATTGAGCTCGGCAAGTGCCTCATCGCCGACTATGGCTTCATCCTCCCCATGTAGTCCTCTTGCACCGAGGCTGAGATCATCTAGGTCGCCATGACCCCCAAGCTCCTCGACATCATGAAGCTCCTCTTGGAAATTTTCTATAATATGGGCTTATATTAATTAATTAATTTTCTATTTTAAATAATCAGGTTAATGATATTTCAATATTTGTTGAACCTTACAATGATCTGATTAAATTGGATATTGGCATCTATTGATAATGAGCCTAGGTGAACAGCAAAGTGTAGGCAATTGTGTTTAATTGAAGCCTGTAATGAGAAAGACTCAGTTGACATGCTATTGATTATGGTTTGCTAGGTCTCCTCTCTAGCCTATAAAAGTGTATGTTATACGTATCAGTTGCTTTCATTTTATTGAAAGTTGCTATATCGAAATATGTCATAGAAAGGAATATATGGTATTCCGATAGATTACTGATTATAAGATTGATATACTTTTCTTCAAGTAAAGTAATGGCTCAAACATGTATGTTTTATTCTGCTGTGCTGATCAATCTTGGTGTCTTACAGTCATATATGGATCTGATCCTTCTTGATTGATTAGTTGTTTATGTGAATAAATTTATACATGTGGTATTAGAGTTAATCATATACGATTGTAGAACCTAAAAAAAAAATTCATGGAAAAATTCAAAACTTTCTTCTTTGAGCCGAATATGGATGTTGGATCTTTTGATCGATTGATTTTGAAACCTAGGACTTTTGTTCTACATGTCGATATCTTTCTAACCATATATAATTTGTATAATTTCGTTGAGAATTGAGTGAGAATTTTAAATTTGGAATTCTAGGGTTTATACATAGAAAAAGTTCTAGAATTTTAAGTTACATTCTAGTGTTACCTTCGATTTTTATTCGACCGTAGCAATGGTTGGTTTAGAGATTACTATAGCTGATTGTTTGTTCCCCTTTGGACGAGCGGTTAGGGTTTTTGCCTTCTCTTCCTCCCGCCTTGTGTTTCGATGCGATTGTGTGTATGGGGTTTTTGTGCATTCGCATTAGGTTCTTGCACCTCCTTCCTTTTCCTTGATTGCCGCTTTGCCACTTTACTTGGTGGACCGAGATTACACATCAATTGATTTGCGTACGTAATGGGAGACGCTTATGGGGGTGCTTTTTGAGGTTTTTGCTGTTATAGAGTCGAGATTTGTGCCCTATTTTTTGTTGATTTTGGTTTTTTCTATATTAAGTAGTTAGTGAGCCGCTGAAGCTTTGGGGCTATGGCGCCCACTTGTAGAATTGAGTCTGTCTCGTTTCGATGCATACATGGAGGAGGCTCCGCAGGATGAATTGCGGACTAGTGAAGTTCATATATATATATATTTTAATTCAAGATTGGATTTTGGAGCTATTTTGAGATGGTAATTTTAGATCGTTGGTGATGATCTACTCTACTTGTGATATGGCAGAGCAGGGTCGTGATCTGTTCGCTCCAATTGTTTTGTCTTTTATCGGAGTCTCCTCTGTCGAGCTATCAAACCCTAAAACTTTATGACATATATCAAGCAAGCAAAGTATCCGTATGTTTCAGGCAAAGAAGCATCGATCCTCATGTCCTAATTTTGACTCTTGATTTTGGTTCCTTGGACCCTCGATAGCAGCAATATTTTAACCTTCTCATGGATGAGCACTATTGCTCACAATCCCTTTTGCTGATCTAAGGTCGGAAAATTACCCATATTAGACACCAGAAAGGATAAACCGGCATTAAACCTTATATAAATTTGTATGCTTTTAGATGAGAAGCATACGAATAAAAAAAAAAAAAAATAGCGTCAAACTCAGCCAATGAAAATTGATAGATCTTTGGGACTACGTAGTTCTCATCTGCCTAAGTATAGGCTAGGCTCATCGCTAATAGCAGACAGAAATCCATAGTTCAAGTTTGCATAAGTAAAAACCTGACGCGAAAATCCTCCGTTGAGTTGCCTTAGGTCTATTTTAGATAGCATGGCAATTGTAGATATTGCAGTAGCTACTGTTAATATATTGTTGTAATTGACCTTTACATAAGGAGATTGAACAATGCTTCAGCGTTACTACGTAAATGATTGATTTCTTTCGGACTAAGCTTCCTTTTCCTTTTGAATTTTGCTCGAGGAGGAAATCCTTGTTTGATGATGGCCTTTTTAAGTCTAGGGGTGCGTTTGGGAAGACTTTTGGGGAAAGTCTTTAGGAAAATGCAAAGACCTTTGGGTTAAAGGTGTTTTCCAAAATGCAACTGTGGTTGGTAAATTGTACTTTGAAAGCCATTTGTAAAGTATTTTGAGCAAAATGGTGTTTGAGGAATTACATTTACAAAGGATCTTTGTGGTAAAAAAAAATTATCAAAAGAAAAATTAAAAAAAATTGACCGACGAGGGTAGCGGATGCCGGTGACCTTCGGCGACTTCTGACGACCTCTAGTGACCTCGAATCTGGGGTGGCGAGGTCGCGCGACGCTGCCAGAGGTCCGACGACCTAGATCCGGGGTGTTGAGGTCATGGGAGGACCTCGCCGCCCTGGATCTGGGTCATGGCGGGGTCACGCGACCTTGTCGCCCCCGGATCTGGGGCAACAAGGTTGCGGGAGGTCATGCGACACCGCCACGACCTAGATTCGAGGGCAGCGAGGTCACACAACCCAAATGGGGGGCGGCAAGGTCCTCTCGCGACCCTGCCGCCCCAGATCTGGGTTGCGGCGACCCAAACCTCGTCGCGACCCAAATGGCGCGGCGGTCGTGCCACCCCCCAGCATCGGTCGTGCCACTCCTTGGCGTCGGTCATTTGGGCAACGGTCGCGGGCGACTACCTGCCCTTTGCCGGCGACCACTCACGGAAGAAGAAGATTACGATGAATAGTGTGAGGGCAAAACTGAACAAATGAAAAATCAATGAGGATAATTTGTGAAGAAATATTTTTTTTAGTCCCTCAAGCTCAGCATTTTTCGGTAAGCTGAAAGCCCAAGGTAGCCCCCAACCTGCCTTGGGCTTTTAGCCTTGTGAAGTTGGCATTTGGGGAATGCAAACCCAAAAACAAATGCTAAACACACTTGCATTTGCCCAAGGGATTTTGGACCCCCAAAGGGCTTTGGTAAGTGGTTCCCAAATGTGCCCTAGGTCGATTAGGGTTCCTGTTTAATGAAACATGACCATTTGTTAGTGCAAGGTTTTGTCAATTTTAGCTTTTAGCTCTTTTATTGCTTTTCTTATATTAAGATTAGGTCCTGCTGCTTTTTTGATAGTCACATTCCCTTATCAAATCAATGTTTCGGGATAACTTATATGATGTGATCATATTTCTTGATGGGGTCAAAGAATGAATCTTGTAAAATTGCCTAGATTATGTTGACCTTTGCGAGTTAGTTGTCATTTGGGCATGAAGATTTTTAAGGACTCTTCTCTGCCTTCAAATGTACGTTAGCATTTCTTCCCACCTAGAGTACAAATTAAAGTAGTGAGTTAAAAAAAAAATTAGCAAGTATACACAAGGAAGAAGCCGATTCTGGAAAATTGCTTAGATTTTGACTGAACAATTTCATCATGGTTGGAAATTCGCTGGCTTGGATTTAGCACTCTTTCTTGGCCAATGGATGTAGTCTGGTGACTGCAACTCATCAGATGTGCAAGACTCTAGAGAGCACTTGAAAATGCTAGGTAAATTAGTAGGATCTTAGTTTCTATCATTGTGGCGACCACAAAAACAAATGAAAGAAATGCCATGCTGTTGTTAATCTTTATTGATAAACCTCTGAATCATCAAACTGCTTTGAATCTGAATAAGGATCAATTTCATGATCATTGTCATCTTGATCTTAGTTTTGTGTGAAAAGCTAGATGTTTTGACTGGAAAATTGATACCAACAATGTGGTGGCCGGTTGTTTTGCAACCAGGCATCCTTGCATGTTGTGTGTGTGAGTGCATGTGTGGCTACTTTTTTCGGGTACACGTGTGCTTGTGTGTGTACACATGTTATGTGTCAGTGTGCTCGCATGCTCGTTTTAGTTTGTATATTCCTTTTACAAACTCAATTTGGGTTTATGTTTACATTAAAAAAATTATGGCAAAAATTGTTACTTGATAAATGCAATATGATATTGGGAAGCACATGAAAATTAATATTGTTTAATGAATTTTAGGCATAACTTTTTGGAGTTTCCTATTGATAAAAATTAATATATACAATTACTCGCCCAAAGGGGGTTATTATGTATATTAGTTTGGAAAATAGCATGAAAATTAATTCCCAAATTTAAAAAATGGGGATGTATAAAGGGGATAAATGTTTTGAAAATTATATGTAATTCCCCTCTATATTGATATTATGGAGATGTATGATTTAAAGAATTTATCTACCCAAAGGGGATGGATCATTGACAATTATATGTAATTCTCCTTGTTATTACTTTATAAACTTCATGCTGCGAAAAATAATGATTCATTATACATTTTGCCCCAAGGGGAGTTTATAATGTATTAATTATTTTTGCTGAATTGCTTACTACTCATAATTGATCTTATTGCATTATTGTGACAAACAATTACCTTTGTTGTAAACAATAATAATGCCACGATTGAAACATTAACTTGATAAAATATTAGATTGTTAAAGACTTGGTTAAAAAAAGAGACATTGTGATTGAGAATATTATAACTAAGTCCATGTTGGCTGATCCTCTAACAAAAGGCTTACGACCCATTTTGTTTAAAGAACATGTAAAAAAATATGGGCGTTTTAGATTCTTTTGATTTCTTTTGTTAGTGGGAGTTATATAATTTGTATATTGTGGATATTATAGTTATATGAGAACTGATAATGCTTTTATGATATCTATTAAAGCATTTATTTTCAATTATCATCATTGTTGATTCTATTGTTATCCTTTCTCCCATTGACTGAGAAATGTAATTATAAAACAATATCTTTAAAAAAAATTTAGTTTAAAGACGACTGGATATCACTGATTATGAGATCTCATATTGGATTGTGACATTGTCGTGTAATTTCATGTTGTTTAGAAATTGCGCTAATGCAATTTCATGTCGTTGAGAAATTGCATTGAGAACCAATAAGAAATAATGTATATTTTGATCACATGTTGGCACTATTTTTTACTATACTACTAGGCCCATGATCCATGAAAATATAATACTCATTATGTGATTATGGAAGGTCATGTGTAGTGGTATTTTCTTAACACATTGATCTCCAGAGTCCTATACTGAGATCATATAGGATTTGATTGATTTTGAGATGCCGTTATTGGAATATTATTTTTTAAAGTTGTGGCCACACAAAACAAAATTTTCAGTTATTAACCCAATGGTATCATTTTTAATATAAAATCATTTTCAAAATAAAATAAGTTAATTAATATAGCCCAAGTGGGAGAATGTTGGAAATTTTCTATAATATGGGCTTACATTAACTAATAAATTTTTTATTTTAAATAATTGGGTTAATGGATATTCCAATATTTGGTGAACCATCTATTGATAATTGGTTCAGGTGAGCAGTAAAGTGTAGGCAATTGTGTTTAACTGAAACATGTAATGGGAATAACCCAGTTGACACGCTGTTTATTATAGTTTGCTAGGTCCCCTCTTTAGCCTATAAAAGGGTATGTTATACCTATCAGTTATTTTAATCCCATTGAAAGCTGATATATTGGAATATGTCATAGAAATGAAGATCTAGTAATCTGATAGATCACTGATTATCAGATTGATCTACTTTTTTTTTTTTTTCAAGTGAAGCGATGGCTCAAACATGTATGTTTTATTTCACTGTGCTTATCAATCTCAGTGTTTTATAGTCATATATGGATCCAATCATTCTTGATTGATTAGTTGTTTATGTGAATAAATTTATACAACTCCTCCTCCCTGACCTCTTAGTCCCGTGCCTCACCTCAAAACTTGGACTTTCACTCAAACCCTCCCAACATATTTAAGACAAAAATAAACCTGCTTTTTAAAAGAAATGAATTTTCTAATCCTTTCTCAATGTGAAAATCTTGTCATTTGTTCATGGTATTTTCTATTCTTTTTCGTATGAGATTACTTTATTTTGTTTCTTTTTTTTAGCTATATGCCTTTTAATTTTATATCTATTCTCCATTTTATGTATTTTAAACTAAAACATTTTTAAGAGATGTAAACCCACCTAGCCTACATAATTGGGCTTGGTCTGCTCATCCTTTCTCATTCAGCGAGCTTGGTGGGTCGTGATTGACAAGGTGCTCAGGCCAAACCTGGTTTGGGATGGGGTGTCTCTAGCTGCTTTAGCTAGCACGAACCTATGTGTCTTAGGGTAGTCCCAGCGTTTTCCAATTAAGGCCCTGTTTGTTAACGTTCTTTATTTCTGTTTATGAACAAAATTTCTATTTTTTTGTTCCAGGGGAACAAAAAAAGAACAAAAACGCGTTTGTTGGCATTTTTGTTCCAAATATATATTTTTTTATTCCTAGGAACACATTTGGAACAGAAACGAGAAACAAGAAAAACATGTTTATTGTTTCTGGAACAATTTTTAAAAACAAAATTTCTCTCTCCTCTCCTTTTCTTCTCTTTTTTTTCTTCTTTTCTTTTTCTTTTTTCTTTGGCCGGTTGCCGGCCTCGGCCATGGCCGACGACCAGCCATCGAGGGCCGGTGACCTCGCTGGAACGTCGCCGGCCCCTGGCGAGGTGTGAAGGTGTGGCATCCCAGAAATTCAAAGCCAAGCCTTAAGGTGTGTTAAAGTCTTTAATTAGGTGGCAAAATTTCCATGGCTTATGTTTTAGCCATTAGTCTTTTAATTTGATGATTTGTGCTTATGATTGTGGAAATTTAAATTTAATAGATTAATAATCTATGCTTGGCCATATGATTTAAATTTCAATAATTAAAATGTCCCAAGACTTTGGCCAAGATAAAAATTTGGAATTCAAAAATATTTATTGGAGAATTTCAAAAAAAAAAAAAAGGAGAAAAAGGGGTTAATTCTTGGAATGGGCCTTGGACCCATTAGCCTAAAGCTTGGTGGGCCAAGCTAGTCGGCCCATTAGAGCCCAAGAAGAGAATTCGACCAGCCCAAGGGGAGTGGCCAGGTGGGCCTAAGCCCAAGCCCAAACCAAATAAAAAAAGAAGAAAAACCAATAAGACAAGTGGCAAATGGCAAGAGCATGCATTGGTCCATTTGAAAGGCTTGTAATCATTACAAATGATGGGATTAGGGGGAGTATAAGAGGGATGAGGAGAGAGAGAAGATGGCCGGTTAGCCATTGTGTTCGTCCAAAGAGAGTGCGAGAGAGAGAGAGAGAGATTTCGAGAGAAAGAGGGAGAGGCCGAGAGGAAGAGGAAGGAGGGAGCCGCCCGTTCGCCGTGTCCCGCCGCCGTTCGTCGTCGCTTGTCCATCTTAGAGGAAAGTGGAGTCCTTAACTTCTCTTGCATGTTTGTTTCGTTGGTTGCATGTTAGATTTTAGGTGTTTCAAGTGCGAACAACCGAGGTAAGGGTTAGTTGTTTTCAAACCGTGTGACTGTTCTTGTTCGGTTTGTGGAAGTCAGTAGCTTGTTTGAGCTTGCATGCATGTTTGGAGTCCGATTTTGGCTTCGATGTCTTCATGAAAGTTGTAGCTAACATCTTGTACTATAACATACTGAAATTTCGTGAAAAAATGATGGAGATTTGAGGGGTTAAAGCCTTGTTATACGGAGACCTCAGATCTGTGATGTTTTCACTGACCTCTTGTTGGATTCTTGGTTGCATGTTGGTTTGTGATGAAAATATGACTTCGGTGTCTCCATGAAAGTTGTAGGTAACACCTTAAACTACAACATACTCAAATTTGAAGCAAAAAGAACAAGTATAGCTTGGTGAATCGGCTAGATCTTGGAAACAATGGTTCTGGTGAAGTATTCCGAGACACCCGAGACTTCATGGACTTAAATGGTGACCATACTTTGGTTATTTGACCTAGATCTCTTGATGAAACTTGTAAAGGAAACCTTGATACATAACATACTCAAATTTCAGAGGAAACAAAAGAGAATAGAGGGGTGAAATCTAAAAATTTCGGAGAAGTGTATTCTGGACGACGCGGTAGTGGTTGCAGAAGTTTCGTGGGGTTGTATAAATTAATACAAAAATAATTTGGCTTAGAGTTCTGCATGAAAAGTGCACGAAAATGTCTTGGCTATCACCTTGTAAAATTTTGTAATTTTTGGAGGCCGAATGGATATTTTAATTGAATTTATTCGGAAACTGTGCATTTGGTTTAAATCCGAGAATCATAGGATGTTTTGGGAAAATTGTGGAATTTGATAAAAATTCATATTGGCTATGAATTTTGCAAGTAAATATCATCCTATGGGTCCGTTTAATAATTTCTTGGATTTTTGTAATTTTGGAAATTATTGATATTAAATAATAAATAAATAAATAAAATAATAATAAAATAATAAAAAATAATAATAAAATAAAATGGATTTTTATTTGGCCATGGATTCAATTCTATTTGTGTGGCATATGTGTGATGAGGTCTTTGCACATGTATTGGATTGAGATGTATATGTGATAAAGTTTTGGTATGCATATGACATGGTCCTTGTACATGTATTGAATTGAGATGTGTATGGGATAAAGTTTTGGCATGTGTATGACATATAAATTGAGATGCAAGTGTGAATTTCATGTCAAGTGTGAATTGTTTGATACCATGCCAATTGCCATGTTAAATTGAGATAAATAAATTGTATATGTGGATGATGGTAAATGAGGAAGTGGTTGTGGTGGAGGATGATGGCCGGAATGTATAGATACATTGCCGGAATTCCCTGGGAGATTCAGGATGCCCGGAATGTGAGGGGCCGGAAGCCCGGTGGCCATGGGATGGCTGAGTTTGCCGGGAGCCCTGTCGGAGGTTTCTGCCCGAAGGGTTGATGATGAAATTGATGATGAGATTGATAAGGGTGATGTGGTGATCAAAGTGGAAAGATAAAGATGAAAATTAAACCATGGCATGATGATATGCATGATGATATGCATTATGATGATGATGATGACGACATGTGATGTGATATGATGATCACCCATGATATGATATGCATGATGATATGCATGATGATGATGATGGTGATGATATGTGATGTGACATGATGATCACCCATGATATGATATGCATGATGATATGCATGATGATGATGATGATGATGACATGTGATGTGATATGATGATCACCCATGATATGATATGCATGATGATGATGATGATGATGACATGTGATGTGATATGATGATCACCCATGATATGATGTGCATGATGATATGTATGATGATGATGATAATGATGATATGTGATATGATGTGATGATGCATGATAAGTGTGTGCTTGGCTTCAAGGTAAGTAATGCCTGCAATGCATGTGTAATTTGCATGATGCATTGAGTTGTTATTGGATTTCCCTATCTGCTGAGTGGTTGTACTCACCCCTTTTGGGGATAACATTTCAGATTAGCCAATATGCTGCTTCCTGCCGTCACGCGTGGTGTGTTTTATGGTCTACCGTCCGATGTAGAGGTCGAGTGTGCGGAGATAGATTGTCCCTCTGTTCTCGGATTGACTTTTATTCGAGTACGCTGTCTAGTGATGTACGACATAGGCCTGGTTGGGGGCCCTGTCATTCAGGAGTTCATTTCTGTGCATGTTCGTCGGGATGGAGTTATGCGAGGGATGTTGCCGCAGCCACCGCCTAATGCACCGGGTTGGGTGTGAGACCTGCGCGCGATGTGTAGGAGCTGGATCTTTTTGATGTAGATAATTGACACTTTCGATGGGGGCTTGCGCTCGTATGATGTTGAGGGTCGAGAGTTTCTTTTTGAGGTTTTAGGCTAGACGTGGCTGAGTCCTAGCTTTTCCTTGTTTTGTACCGACCCAAAGGGAATCCCATCTTGCTCTATATATATATATATATATATATATATATATATATATATATATATATATATATATATATATATATATATATATATATATATATATATATGTGTGTGTGTGTGTGTGTGTGTGTAAGCAAAGTGTCGAAGCTGTTTATAAAATCCTGATGTTTAGCTGGTGTGTATTGATATCATGGATTGGTAGGGAGATAGATGGTGATGTTTAATTTGCTTCCGCTATGAGTCGCGTTGGGACCGATCATTTTTTTTTTAAAAAATGTGTCTGCAAATTAGGACGCTTGAAAGAAAGGTAATAAAGTGTAACATCAGAGCTTGTGACGATCGCCGAAGGGTTCGGGGTGCTACAGAAGGTTAGTACGAGCATCTAGAGGGGGTGAATAGGTGTAAAAATAATTTTCCCCGAGTGAAGTGTGCAACTCAAATCAGCAATAGATTATGAAAAGGAAATTAGAATTTCGTAAACAAATCAAGTTATGATCAAAGTAAAAGAGCGTAAGGAAGAGAATAAGAACACAATGTTTATAGTGGTTCGGCTTAATCTAAGCCTACGTCCACTCTCCGCTCTGACAGCCCACCGGCTAGATTTCACTATGAAAAAAAAGAGTTGTTACAATAAAGCTCTTCCTTGATTCCACAGTGTAGAGACTCTACTACACTTCCTCAAGGTCTCTCAAAGATATAGACTCTCTTTTGCGTACAAAATTTCGCTCAACAGTTTAATTGACTAAGAACAAGGAGTTTCTGACTTTGGAATTCTTCTATCGCACACACACTCAAACAGCTGTAACGTCTTCCTTATATACTCATTTATGCCATCATACCCGTTGACACTTACCAAAGGAATTCTTCCAATCTACCCGTTGGACAGAATCAATTGGTGGGTTATCGTCATATTTAAAGAATATGACGATAGCCCACCAATCCTGCTTACCCATACAATCATGATCTAGGTTTCCATAAGTAGAACCTTCCAAGTATACTTCGCCAATCAACAGATTCAAAATCCCTGAATCAATCTTGATTTAAATAATGAATTCCAACATGCTGTATTCAGCCAAGAGATCTTCTCCAGTCGATAGAATCAAATTGTTAACGAAACATTCAGTTCTTAATAAGCTTTCTTTTTCGGTTTAGAAACTGTCAATGAGGATAGACCTTGAGTCTTGAGTCTGGCAGTCTCCGGAGTCTTCAGACTTTGATGGAAGAGTCTGCAAGTCTTCAGACTAGATTGATGGAAACGTTTTGTCAGCTTCAAAACACTCAGGGAAGTTTTCTCCAACAATCTCCCCCTTTTTGATGGCGACAAAACTTTCCTACAGATTTGGATAACTTTGACCTACAAAACATTACTCAAGCAAATATGGATATCTCACAAAAGATAAATGGCTTAGTAAAGATAACATTAAAATATGCATCCACAGAAAGTAGGTTAGTTCTGTAAATGAGCAAAGCCATGAGATATCAACAGTGCTTAAGATAAACAAACGTTTAAATAGTCAAACCCAAATCCAGTCCAAATCCAAACAGCCAAACACAAAAGTCAAGTCAAGTCAAGACATCATAAAAATCAAGAGTTCAAAGTCAAATCTGCACCACATCTCTCCCCCTTTTTGTCATCATTAAAAAGGTAGAGATGAAAAGAAAATGGAATTAAGATTGCTTGGGAACACGGACAAGCTGAAAATTTCCCATTGACTGGACAATGTCTTCCAGCTTTTTCAAATCCTCCTTCAGTTGCGCCATATCTTCACCCTTAGCATTTGCTTGAACTTGAAGGGCAAGGGCATGGATTTGATCATTCAAAGAAACCGAAGAAGCTTGTCCTGCATTTTGCAAGTTCTGAATTTCGTATCCTAAAGCATAGATTTGATCTAGCATCTCCAAAAGAACATCAAGCATTCTGCGAAAGTCTGCTAAATTATTAGTCTGAGTATTGACATCTGCATGATCAGACGGCATATTAGCAGATGATGGCAAATCAGCATGATCACGCAAATTAGGCGATGAAACATCATGTCCCTCCTCAGGAAATTGAGAGGCATAGATGTCCTCTGGATCTACTGGAGAGCAGCTTACTCCTTCACCGGCGGCAGGAAATGAGGACATACCTCTTTTCTCAGGATCTCCCCATGTTTCCATGCCTTTAGGTGGAGAAAAATATTCCTTATGCTCTGCTCCTGCTTGTTCTCCTCTACCCTCTTCTTCTCCTTCCTCAATCCTTTCCTCCTCTGCTTCTTTCTCCAATTGTTCTCTCTCTCTAGTTCTCTGTTCTGTTTCATCCTTGTCTTGTTCCCGTCTCTTCGTTGATTCTAGAGTAGAACGACTTAAGTTCTTCAATGCCATTGCAGAAATGGTGATATCATCCTCATCCTGTTCATCCTCAATGATTAGTGCTCTTCTTTTCTTGGATGGAACAGCCATAGGCTCCTTCCTTTTTCATGTGGATATTAAGCCATATCGAGGAGGAGGTGCTAAAGACCCATTATCTATTCCTACTGGTTCGATCACTTGAGCGCGGGCCAAGCAATTTAGGCAAGCTGTTGGTGTCATGATTCGTGATCTTTGGCGTGGAGATGACCTTGGATTAGATCTTGAAGAATTTTGGAAATCTTGACGCAATTTGATTATCTGGTCAGAAAATATTTGACCAAGTCAAATAGGAATATTCTTCTTGTTTAGGAATATTCTAGCATAGGAATATTTTAGAATATGACACATTAGTTTTTTTTTTTAGGGTTGGTTTTAGGGTCTGTGTGGCAGCTAGAAGGCCTATATATAAGACTGACTGAATTTCTTTGGGGGACGGATATATTTTATTTTTAAGGACAAGAATTGAGAGGTTTTCTTCTACTGCTCTTTTGAGGACTTGACCTTATCAAGATTCTCTTTGGTGGTCGATTTGACTTATTGAGCGAGATAGCGAATTCTTTTGCTCGTGGCGTCTATAACGTTGGTTGGTTGACACGCGTTCGTCAACAGGTCACGTTCATACCAAGATTGCCAATCACAGGTTTGATTGGAGGTCGAGGTTTGCAATTCGCACCATCTGGGTCTTTGTAGAACGATCATTCCGCAATGATTCACATCAGTTTGGTATCAGAGCTTGCTTCTACAAGGTCTATTTATCTTTAATTTTCTATTGATATTCAGAAATTTGAGATTTATTAAGCTAGGGTTTCGGTTCTAGCTAATTTAGGGATACGATTGCTTTTGTGCTTCCATACGTAGTTGTTTGCTATTAGTTTTAAATTTTCTTTTCTAGCATCTTAAATTGTATCTGAGTTTGTCAAAAAAAAAAAAGAAGAGAAAGAATACGCACATAAAAAAAAGTGCGCAAGAGAAAAAAAAAACAGCTTCGGCAAAAAAAAAAATTAGCTGAACAAAAAAAAAATCAAGAAGGCGACTCGTTTGTTAGTAGACCGAATTGAAACAAAATCAGTAGTGATATGCGTTTCAATTGGAATTTCAAAAGTTATACTTGTTGGTTTGAAATTGTTACTTGCTGAAAGAAAATCAATAGTGATCTAATCTTGTTTGATTAGTTCGATTGATTGTCATGAGGGGGTTGAGAGACAGGTTTTGAGTCCGATAAAGAGCTTGTGAAAAAAGAATACGAGAGGAAAAAGGTAAGAGTGTGTAAGCTTAATTGAGGGTGGAAAAAGCCTACACTGAGTTAAACACGAATGGAGTGACAAACACCTTGAGAGAAACACGTGAGGGAGTGATTAGTGAGGATTTTTGTGACTAATGTTTACTTGCAAGTCTAAAGTATGTCATATGAAGAAAGTGTGAATCAAAAGGAGGTTGACTCCATACGAAGGGATGAAGTGCTCATGGAAAGCATCCAGCAATTGAAGGTCGTAGTGGAGGAGCTTAGTGGCCGAATGATGGGGAATGACATGAGGGTTGATGGTGACCGAGAGCTGCCCCAAGGAAGGCCGTAACATCAGCGAGACACCTCTAGAACACGACATAGAAGGCAGCGGCATTATAATGATGATGAGGCTGACATGGAGGATGATCGAGATGCTCGATTTGGAAGGTGGAATGGAGCCCGAGGGTTTAGACACTGAGAAGATAATGAACTTGGCATATCAAGATGAAGATTCATTCTTTCCAGGGGAAGAATGATCCTGATGCGTATCTAGAATGGGAGAAATGCATAGAGACGGTATTTGATTGCCAACGATACTTCAAGCTCAAAAAGGTAAAAATTGCAGCTGTTGAATTTACTGATTATGCTATAATTTGGTGGGATCAACTTGTGACTAGTAGGAGGCACAATGGTGAAAGACCGATAGAGATGTGGGATGAGATGAAAGGGGTGATGAGAAGGCATTTTGTACCTAGTCATTACCACCGAGATTTGTTTCAAAAGTCACAAAATCTCACACAAGGCAATAGGAGCGTGGAAGAGTATCACAAGGAGATGGAGATTGCCATAATCCGTGCTAATGTGGTGGAGGATCGTGAGGCCACAATGTCAAGATTTTTGAGTGGTTTGAGCCGAGACATAGCAAGGGTGGTGGAGTTGCAACATTATGTTGAATTGGAGGAATTGGTGGACAAAGCTATCAATGTTGAGCGGCAATTGAAGTTGGATCGAAATCAAAAGAGTGGAGGAGGTTCAAATTAGAATTGGAGATCCAATTGGAAAAGAGATGAGAAGCCAAATTAGAGAGGAAACAACACCAAAACTGAAACCTCAAAGGAGAAGGAGAGGGACGGTAAAGTTGGAACGAATCCGCCTTCAGGTAAAACCGAAAACCCTAACACTAGAACTCGTGAGATTAAATGTTTTAAGTGTTTGGGCAGGAGTCATATGGTGAATCAATGCCCTAATATGAGGGTGATGATTATGACTGGACATGGTGTTATTGAGTCCGAAAGTGAAAGGGAAGAAGAGAATGATGAGATGCCACCATTGGAGGATTGTAGTGATGGACAAATGGCTATAAAAGGAGACTTATTGGTGGTTATGCGTTCTCTGAGTGTGCAAGTAAAGGAGGAGGAGCATCACCAACAAAGAGATAACTTGTTTCATACAAGATGTGTGGTGAATGATAAGATCTGTAGTATGATAATTGATGGAGGTAGTTGTGCAAATGTAGCAAGTTGTATTATGGTGGATAAGTTGGGTTTGAGGACGACCAAGCACCCTAGGCCTTATAGACTTCAATGGTTGAATGATAGTGGAGAGATGAAAGTGTCGAAGTAAGTCCGAATCCTATTTGAGATAGGGAGATATAAGGACGAGGTAGAGTATGATGTTGTACCTATGCAAGCGGGTCATATCTTGCTTGGAAGACCATGGCAATATGATCGAAAGGTACATCATGATGGATATACTAATCGTTATTCATTGGTGATGAATCAAAAGACTTATATCTTGGTACCAATGACACCTAGTGAGGTGTATCAAGATCAGTTAAAGTTACAACGAGAAGTCGAGAGAGAGAGAGAGAGAGAGAGAGAGAGAGAGAGAGAGAGAGAGAGAGAGAGAGAGAGAGAGAGAGAGAGAGAGAATGTGAGAAATCCGAGAGCTTGCGTGGTGTGTCTGAGACGCAAGGAAAATGAGAGGCCGAGAAAAGAATTGTCGTAAAAACCGAGGGAAAAGAAGAGAGGAAAAAAAAGAGGCAAAATAATTTTTATGCAAAATCAAGTGAAGTGAGGAGAGCTTTAGTTCTAGATCGACCAATGCTTGTACTTGTGTACATGGAGGTTTTGTTTTCTACTAACGATCTTGACCCAAGTTTGCCTAGTCCTATTGTGTCTTTATTGCAGGAATTTGAAGATGTCTTTCCTAATGAACTTCCTCAAGGGATACCACCGATTCGAGGCATAGAACATCAAATTGACTTGATTCCTGGTGCGCCATTACCTAATCGACCCGCATATCGAAGTAATCTCGAGGAGACAAAGGAACTTCAGTGGCAAGTTAGTGAACTTTTGGAACGGGGGTATGTGAGAGAGAGTCTTAGCCCGTGCGCCGTCCCTGTTTTGTTGGTGCCAAAGAAGGATGGAACTTGGCGAATGCGTGTCGATTGCCGAGCAATCAATAATATTACGGCAAAGTATCGACATCCTATTCCTAGGTTAGATGACATGTTGGATGAGTTGCATGGTTCTTGCATTTTCACTAAGATCGATTTGAAAAGTGGTTATCATCAAATTAGGATGAAAAAAGGCAATGAATGGAAAACTGCATTTAAGACTAAGTATGGATTATATGAGTGGTTAGTAATGCCATTTGGATTAACTAATGCACCGAGCACGTTTATGTGACTTATGAATCATGTTTTGCATGCTTTTATTGGTCAATTTGTGATTGTCTATTTTGATGACATCTTGATTTATAGCCGAAGTCCTGATGACCATATTGAGCATGTGCGAACTGTCGTGCAGGTTTTAAGGGCCAAGCAATTATATGCTAATCTAAAGAAGTGCTCTTTTGTTACCAACAAATTAGTATTTCTAGGATTTGTTGTTAGTGCTGATGGTATACAGGTTGATGAAGAAAATGTCAAAGCAATCCGTGAATGGCCAACGCCTAAGACCATAGGAGAGGTGCGTAGCTTTCATGGATTGGTGAGTTTTTATCGACGATTTGTGAGAAATTTCAGCACCATTGCTGCACCTTTAACTGAGGTTATCAAGAAGCACGTGGGTTTCACGTGGGGAGAAGAGCAAGATAAAGCATTTAATCTTTTAAAAGATAAGTTGACTAATGCTCATTTGTTATCTTTGCCAAATTTCAGTGCTACTTTTGAGATAGAGTGCGATGCTTCTGGTATAGGAATTGGAGCTGTGTTGATGCAAGGAGGGCGTCCCATAGCTTATTTCAACGAAAAATTGAGTGGAGCAACATTGAACTATCCTACCTATGATAAAGAGATGTATGCTTTAGTGCGAACTTTGGAGACTTGGCAACATTATTTATGACCAAAGGAGTTTGTGATCCACACCGACCATGAGACCGTGAAGTATTTGAAAGGGCAGCAAGATTTGAATAAAAGACATGCCAAATGGATGGAGTTCATCAAGATTTTTCCATATGTGATCAAGTACAAGAAAGGTAAGGAGAATGTGATAGCCGATGCACTTTCTCGAAGGTATGCGATTCTAACTATTTTAGAAGCAAAGTGTCTAGGTTTTGAGCATATTAAGGGCTTATATACTGATGATGATGACTTTGGGAGAGTGTATGAAGCATGTGAACACACTACATTTGATAAATTTTATAGGCATGAAGGTTATTTTTTTCTTGAAAACAAACTATGTTTGCCTAAGTGTTCTTTGTGTGAATTGTTGGTGCGAGAAGCGCATAGTGGTGGTTTAATGGGGCATTTTGGCATTAATAAGACTTATGAAGTGCTGCGTGAACATTTTTATTGGCCACATATGAAGAGAGATGTCATACGTGTCTATGAGAGATGCATTGCTTGTAAGCAATCTAAGTCTACAACTAAACCGCATGACTTGTATACACCATTACCTATTCCAACACATCATTTGACTGATATTTCTATGGATTTTGTGTTAGGATTGCCTAGGTCTAAGAATGGTAGATTCTATTTATGTGGTTGTTGATTGGTTTTCAAAGATGGCTCATTTTATACCTTGTCATAAAACTGATGATGCATCTCATTTTGCTGATTTGTTCTTTAGGGAAGTTGTATGTTTGCATGGCATGCCTAGATTGATTGTTTCAGATCGATTCTAAATTTCTTAGCTACTTTTGGAAAACATTATGGAAAAAATTAGGAACACGGTTGTTATTTTCTACTACTTGTCATCCACAGACCGATGGTCAAACCGAGGTAATTAATAGAAATTTAGGGGTATTGTTGCGTGCTATTATTAAAAAGAACATAAAATCTTGGGAAGATTGTTTGCCATATGTTGAATTTGCATATAATAGGAGCATGCATTCTGCTACTAAATTTACATCATTTGAGGTTGTCTATGGTTTTAATCCATTAACTCCGTTAGGTTTAACCCTTTTACCTGTTGATGAGCGTGTGGATTTAGATGGAGCAAAGAACGCTGAATTTGTTAAGGCGTTACATGAGAAGACACACACAAATATTGAGCGTAAGACTGAGCAATATACAAGGCAAGCCAACAAAGGGCGCAAGGAAGTGGTGTTTGAACCCAACGATTGGGTTTGGGTTCATATGCGCAAAGAGAGATTTCCTAAGCAGCGACATTCTAAGTTATTACCGCGAGGGGATGGACCATTCATGGTTTTGGAAAAAGTTATCAATAATGTCTACAAGCTTGATCTTCTAGGTAAGTATGATGTTAGTGCCACATTTAATGTTTCTGACTTGACTCTTTTTTATGCTAGTGATGATTTGAGGGCAAATCCTTTGCACGGGGGAGGGAACGATGTGGACATTAAGCCATATCGAGGAGGATGTGCTAAGGACCCATTATCTATTCCTATTGGTTCGATCACTCGAGCGCGGGCCAAACAATTTAGGCAAGCTGTTGGTGTCATGGTTCGTGATCTTTGGCGTGGAGATGACCTTGGATCAGATCTTGAAGAATCTTGGAAATCTTGGCGCAATTTGATTATCCAGTCACCAAATATTTCACCAAGTCAAATAGGAATATTCTTCTTGGTTAGGAATATTTTAGAATAGGAATATTCTAGAATATGACGCATTAGTTTTTTTTTAGGGTTGGTTTTAGGGTTTGTGTGGCGGCTAGAAGGCCTATATATAAGACTGACTGAATTTCTTTGGGGGACGGATATATTTTATTTTTAAGGACAAGAATTGAGAGGTTTTCTTTTATTGCTCTTTTGAGGACCTGACCTTATCAAGATTCTCTTTGGCGGTTGATTTGACTTATCGAGTGAGATAGCGAATTCTTTTGCTCGTGGCGTCTATAACGTTGGTTGGTTGACACGCGTTCGTCAACAGGTCACGTTCATACTGAGGTTGCCAATCACAGGTTTGATTGGAGGTCGAGGTTTGTGATTCGCACCATCTAGGTCTTTGTAGAACGATCATTCCGTAACGATTCACATCACCTTTCCTCTTTGCAGCCGAAAAGACTGGATGAGTCTTGATAGGAGTTTTCTCCTTGAATTGCTCCATCGCCTTATTGAGTTCCTTCAGACACATTTTAGAGACCATTTTCAGTCCCGCCACCATTTGATCGCACGTTCGAACACAAAGAATTTGGGGAGGCTGAACGTTGAAATGTTTGAATAACTTGGTCACAAGTGTTGGGTAAGAAAGTTGACCCTTGTCCTGCACCATTGCTCTGTACATGTGGAACATAATAGTGTGTGGAAGAGAGAACTTTTTACCAGCATTAATGGCGTACATCAACTTTGCCTCCGAGTTTGAAACGTCGGTCTTTGAAGTTGATTTTGGTTTGAGACAGTTAATCACTATCTCGTGAAGCAAAATGTTGGACGCATTCATCCTCAAATAGGAAATCTTCCCTTCCGTTGTTTTATCCTGAACAAGCTTTATCATTGCACGAGCAATAGACACACTGATAGGTTAATATCTCCCTCTTTTAACCCCAATCACATTAGCAAGAGTATTCATGTCAACCACATAGTCCTAATCTCGAACACTGAAAGAGAACCTATTCGCATCCAAGAAACTAAGATTCGAATAGAAGTAAGCAGTAAGTTCAGCATGAGCCTATGTTGTTTCAGAACAAAACTGTTCGAGTTGTAGAAGATTGAATTTTTCTCGTAGATTAACATTCACAGAGTCAAGAAAATCAAAGTCCACCCTTCTAGGGTTTATCACGCCACACTTAAGCAACTTAGAGTACGGTTGCCTGTGTTCCTTCGAGCGAAACAAGTCTGTACTTTTGCTTCGGTTTTTTGCCGCAACACCCATTCTCGGTTTAAATTGACTGTACATCCTATCATCGTCATTCCCATCAGGCTGACTCAGCCCTCCAACACGTGGATCGCTTGGGATATTTGCCAAAGTGTCTTCCGTCGACCTCGCAGGGGCAATTCCCAATCGTTCCCTTGTGCGTAAAAAGAAAGTTTCATTTCTATACCCTTTGTCTTTCAGAAATTCATCAGTGTAGTTCAATAGAGTACCACTTCTTTTCAAAGCACAATAAAGCTTGTAGGTAAAAGCGGGCTTAAGAGTTCTTATGGGTTCTGTGTCTTCGATGATTTCTTCCTCTTCTCGATGTGCAACATCCTGAGGTCTAGATGGAGGAGATGAATGCTGTTGAGAATGTTGTGGGCTTTGCTGCTATCTAGGAGATTCTTCTTCCTTAGTGAGATCAAAGTGCGTAGGCCCCTCACATATTGGCTATGGTCCCCTATTTGCGATTATTGAAGACTTTATTTGAGATGACATCTTTCACAGTCTTTGAGAGATTACAAGCTTATTTCTCAAAAAAGATGAAAGCTTTTCGAGAATTAAACAAGAAAAGAAGACAGAAATGGAAGATTTGTGCTCTCTTAGGGTTTTTGTGAGTAACACGAAGAAGAACTAGTAGTATATAAGGCAGTCGAAACGAGGCATATGGAACGTCGTAAAAAAAAGAAATATAAAAATGCATTTTTTTAAAAATAACTGCCTTTTTAAAAATTAGATAACTGTCATTTTAAAAATAACTTCTTTTTCGAAAAGGAAGGATTGCAATAATCACGGAAACTGGGAAGTAACACTAATCAATTTCGGATAGATGATCATACCTTTTCAAGATTTGATCCGAGAGATACATTTCTAAAACAGAAATAACTTATAGTCTTAGATTTTGATTGTCTGAGTCTGAGAGTCTTTAGACTTTCAGTCCTGAGTCTGAACTTTCTCAGACTTTAAGATATTGAGTTTGGAACGAATAACTTCAAATTGATTTTTCTCCAAAGGCTTTGTAAATATATCCGCCAATTGATTCTTTGAATCAATAAACTGAATCGAAATTTCTCCATTTTGAACATGATCTCTAATGAAATGATGTCGAATCTCTATATGTTTTGCTCTTGAGTGAAGAATCGGATTCTTGGTGAGATTGATTGTGCTAGTGTTGTCACATTTGATCTCAGTGCATGAATCTTCAATTCCAAAGTCTCTTAGTTGTTGTTTTATCCACATAATTTGTGAACAACTTCCAAGAGCTACATATTCTGCTTCTGCCGTAGAAAGAGCTACTGTATTTTGTTTTCTTGAAAACCAAGATAATTTCCTGCTTCCAAGTAGTTGACAGGTGCCCAAGGTGCTTTTTCTATCAACTTTGCATCCAGCTAGGTCTGCATTTGAGTATTCAAGAAGAGTGAAGTCTCCTTCTTTAGGATACTAAAGACGCAAGTTTGAAGTTGAGGCAATGAATTTGATAATATGTTTTGCATCATTTAGATGAGATTCTTTAGGATCTGCTTGAAATCTGGCACACATACAAACACTAAACAAAATGTTAGGTCTAGAAGCAGTTAGATAAAGAAGTGAACCAATGATACTCCTGTATAGCTTCTGGTCAACTTTCTTTCCTTCTTCATCTTTGTCCATCTTTAAAGAACTTGACATTGGTATATCAGTCTTTTTGCAATTTTCTAGTCCAAACTTTTTGACAAGTTCTTTAGCATATTTTTCTTGATGAATAAAGATTCCTTCCTTCAATTGTTTCACTTGAAGCTCGAGAAAGAATGTTAGCTCACCCATTATGCTCATTTCAAACTCATCCTATATAGACTTAGAGAGTTTCTTGCACATATTTTCATTAGAAGATCCAAAAATAATATCATCAACATAAATTTGAACAAGTAGAAAACTTTTGCTTTCTCTTTTGATAAACAATGTAGTATCTACTTTACATTTGACAAAGCCATTTTGAATTAAAAACTTACTTGGTTTATTGTACCAAGCTCGAGGTACTAGCTTTAAACCATATAGAGCATTTTTCAGTCTGAATACAGAGTCTGGTTTCCTTGGGTCTTCAAAACCGGGTGCTTGTTCCACATAGACTTCCTCTTGGATTAATCCATTTAGGAAAGCACTTTTGACGTCCATTTGGAATAACCGGAAATTCTTGTGACAAGCAAAAGCAAGTAATAATCTAATTGCTTCTAACCTTGCTACTGGTGCTTAAATTTCATCATAGTCTATCCCTTCTTCTTGCGTATATCTCTTGGCCACGAGTCTAGCTTTGTTTCTTACGACTTTTCCTTTCTCGTTCATCTTGTTCCTGAAAACCCATTTAGCTCCAATGATGGATTTACCTTTCGGTTTAGGAGTCAATTCCCAGACATCATTGATGCTGAATTGCCTGAGTTCTTCTTGCATAGCTTCAATCCAGCTTTCATCAGTCAAAGCTTCTTCTATGCTTTTGGGTTCTATTTCAGAAATAAGAGCCACAGCACTAGACTCTTCACGCCTTTTGGATCTTGTGCGAATTCCTTCATTGATATTACCAATAATAAGATCTTGGGATGATTAGACTTATGCTTCCAGTTGCTGGTTGATTTGTGAGATTGTTGTTCTTTTTCCTCATTTGAATCTTCGTTGATCATCTGTTGCTTGTCTTCTAAAGTTTGAGCTGCTTCTGGAGATTTAGACTTTGTAGAGTCTGGAGCAAGTTCAGATTCTTCAAGATGAGTGTGAATCAATTGATTTTGCATAAAGTCTTGAAATTTGACATTCATCAATTCCTCCACAGATTGAGTTTTTTTGTTGTAAACTCTGTAAGCTTTGCTTGTGACAGAATATCCAAGGAAAATACATTCATCTAATTTTTCTTCAAACTTACCAACTCGATCATTTGCATTTTTCAATATAAAACATTTACATCCAAACACATGAAAATATAAAACAATGGGCTTCTTTCATTTGAATAACCCATAGGGAGTTTTCTCTAGAATAGGCCTTAAAAAGACTCTGTTAATGATATAACACGCTGTAGAAATTGCTTCAGCCAAACAACGAAAAGAGATGTTACTTTCAATTAGAAGAGTTCTAGTAATTTCCTAAAGCGACCTATTCTTTCTTTCTACGATTCCATTTTGCTCTGGAGTATATGGTGAAGAGAACACATGCTGAAAACCATATTCATCACAGAATTTTGTAAAGTCTTGATTTTCAAATTCACCTCCATGGTCTGTCTGTATACTTGAAATAACATACCCTTTCTCATTTTGGATCTTTTTAGAAAACTTTATAAAATAGGAAAATTTCAGACTTACTTACCAGGAAATATACCCAAGTGAATCGTGAATAATCATCTACAATTACTAAACAGTATTTCTTACCTCCAATGCTCTGAGTTCTGGTTGGTCCAAAGAGATTCATATGCAAGAGCTGCAGTACATGATTAGTGGATACTTGATTTTTTGGTTTGAATGAGTTTCTTACCTGTTTTCCCAACACGCATGGTGTGCATAGATCAGACTTTTGGCATGTCAAATTGGGTAGTCCACGAACAAACTTCTTTGTTGAGATTTTGGCTATTTGCTTCATGTTGATGTGCCCAAGTTTTCTACGCCATAAGTTTGCTTCTTCTTGAATTGAGATTAGACATTGAGTTTCATCTGGTTTGATATCCAAGAGGTAGATATTCCCATGTCTTCGACCTGTGAAAGACTGAGAGGAGTCTTTACTGGTTCCTGAACATATTCCTTCTTGAAAGTTGATTTTGAAACCGGTATCGCACAGCTAACTGATACTTAGCAGATTGTAGTTGAGTCATTCTACTAAGGAAACATTATTGATCGTGAGGCTTCCAATCTTTACAGCTCCGTATCCCATAATTTTTCCTTTGTTATTTCCTCCAAAAGAAACTTTTCCACCATTAACTTGAACGAGCTTTATGAAGCAATTTGAATCTCCTGTCATATGTCTTGAGCATCCACTATCCAGGTACCATTTGACCTTTTTTCTTGATAGTGACCTGCATTTGAAAAGAGACTCAAGCTTTCTTTGGTACCCATATTTTCTTGGGTCCATTATTGTTAGTGTAATATGCGGTCTTTGCCCATACCTTCTTAACAGGTTTCCAAACCATAGGACATTCTTTCTCAAAATGATTTGAGCTATTGCACTTAGAACATTTAAGAGCACTGCGACTTACTGGTTTTACAAAAAAAAAAATTGGAAATGATTTTTGTAAGAATCTCTTGTAGGTCTTTGCTTAATTCTTTCTTTTACTTTAGGAAAATCAATCAGAGGAATGGTTTCAGCAGTCAATTTTAAACCTGATTTGTTAAAGTAAGGTCTTTGTGCTGAATGAATTTTTTCAAGTTTCTCAGATTCTATAGAAAATCTTTTAGAGATACTTGAGATATCATTTTTCAAGAATGCTTTTTCTTTTGAAAGATTATTTGCATTTTTTTTTTCAAAGTAGTAACACTTTTGTCTAAACTTTTGACATTTTCTTTCCAAACATTTTCCTGTTGTTTCAATGCAGAATTTTCTCTTTTAAGTTCGGAAATCCTTTTGAGAGAAGTTTTGAGACTACAACACAATTCATCAATGTATCTAGAGACTTTAGTAGGGATTTTCAAATTACTTACCTCGATTTCACTGTTTGAATCTGAGTCTGTCTTGGAGTCTGAATCTGAGTCTGATCGTGCCATGAGACAAATATTGGCATAGTCATCATCACTTTCCTTACATTCAATATCACTCCAAGTTTCTGCTTTAAGTTCCTTTCAATATTTCTCAGCTTTTCCTTTCTTTTTCTTCAAAAGGGGACAATTGGGTCTGATGTGTCCCTTTTTCTTGCATTCAAAGCAGACTACATCTTTATTGGATTCATCATCATCAAGTGACTTAGTCTGTTGCTTTTGAAAGCTTTGTTTCTTTAGATTGAATCTTCTCCCATTTCTGTTTAGTTTTCTGAATCTTCTTATCATGAGAGTAAGCTCTTCATCATCCATATCGTCTTCAGAATCTGTGACATTAGAATCATCATTAGATTTTAATGCAATGGATTTCTTACCTTTAGGATCTTCATCTTCATTGATTTGCTCCACTTCATAAGATTGAAGAGTTCCAACCAATTTGTCAATAGATAATGGCATGATTCTTTGTGTCTCCCTTATTGAAGTCTTTATGTGATTCAAATCCTTGGACAGTCCACGCAGTAGCTTGTTTACGTTCATGGGTCCAGAAATTGGTTGGCCTTAATATTCAAGACCATTCACGATTTCTATAAAACAACTAAATATGTCAGTGATAGATTCTCCTGATTTCATTTTGAATGCTTCGTATTGACAGAGCGGAATGTTGATTTTGGTTTCTTTCACTCGATCAGTTCCTTCATAAGTGATGTGTAATCTATCCCAGACTTCTTTAGCTATTTCACAAGAAGATATTTTGTTATATTCAGTAGGAGATAATGCACAATATAAAGAATAAATTGCTTTTGCATCAAGAGATTGTCTATTGGTTATCTCTTTTTGAGTCATTTCACTAGACTCAATGGCTTCTTTTCCTCTTTCTGAGACTGGTGCAGTTTTAGGAATGATTCCTGTGTCTACTACATCCCATTCCAAAGGATCCTTTGATCTTGGGAATGCCTTCATCTTGTTTTTTCATATGTTGTATTCATTTCCATCAAAATAAGGCGGTCTGATATTGCTTTGCCTTTCAACCAGTCCTGCAGCCAACATATTAGCCATGGATCTTTAACTCTGAAGTAAAACACTTCAACTTAAGTGAGTACACATGCTCTGATATCAATTGTGAAGGCTAGTACGAGCACCTAGAGGGGGTGAATAGGCGTAAAAACAATTTTTCTCGAGTGAGGTGTGCAACTCAAATCAGCAATAGATTATGAAAAGGAAATTAGATTTTTGTAAACAAATCAAGTTACAATCAAAGTAAAAGAGCGTAAGGAAGAGAATAAAAACACAGGGTTTATAGTGGTTCGGATTAATCCAAACCTACGTCCACTCTTTCGCACTAACAGCCCATCGGCTAGATTTCACTATGAAACAAAAGAGTTGTTACAGTAAGCTCTTCCTTGATTCCACAGTGTAGAAACTCTACTACACTTCCTCAAGGTCTCTCAAAGATGTAGACTCTCTTTTGCGTACAAGATTTCGCTCAACAATTTAATTGACTAAGAACAATGAGCTTCAGACTTTGGAATTCTTCTATCATGCACACACTCGAACAACTGAAACGTCTTCATTATATACTCCTTTATGCCATCATACCCGTTGACACTTACCAAAGGAATTCTTCCAATCTACTCGTTGGACAGAATCAATTAGGAAGATTCCAAGCTATTTAAGGAATATGACGATAGCCTATCAATCCTACTCGCCCATACAATCAGGATCAAGGTTTCCATAAGTAGAACCTTCCAAGTATACTTCGCCAATCAACGGATCCAAAATCCCTGAATCAATCTTGATTTAAATAATGGATTCCAACATACTATATCTAGCCAAGAGATCTTCTCTAGTCGATAGAATCAAATCGTTAACAAAACATTCAGTTCTGGATAAGCCTTCTTCGACGGTCTAGAAATTGTCAATGAAGATAGACCTTGAGTCTTGAGTCTGGCAGTCCAAAGTCTTCAAACTTTGATCGAAGAGTTTGCAAGTCTTCAGATTAGACTCATGGAAACGTTTTATTAGCTTCAAAACACTCAATGAAGTTTTCTCCAACACAGGGCAAGGCTGGGCGAGCTTGGGCTTGCCGGATCTGGGCGAGGCTGCAGGCCCTCGTCGGCCATGGCTGAGGCTGACAACTGGCAAAAGGAAGAAAAAAAGAAAAAAATTAAAAAATTTTAAAAATTTAAATAAAAAAATTAAAAATTAAAAAATTAAAAAAATTAAAAAAAAAATTAAAAAATTAAAAGAAACAAAAAAAGAACACAAATTTACCAAACATGTTTCTGTTCATTTTTTTATTCCCGGAACAAGTTTACCAAATGCTTTCTTCTGTTTAAAAATTGTTCCCTAGAGCAGAAATGATTTTTTTCTATTTTTGTTCCCTGGAATAATTTTTGAACAGAAACGTTACCAAACGCCCCCTAAGTTTCCCTAATTTCCATGAGGAAGATGTCTTGAGATGACAAGATGAGTTTAGAACCCATATTTTTTCTCATATTCAATTATGTGGGTAATAAATGAGTTACCTAATAACTTAATGGGCTTATATAGATCATAAATGGGTCACTTGATAAGCTTTAGTTAAGTGAATTAAATCATTTTTAATTAACTTTTAATTATAGCTTTCATTAATTTTCTGAATTTTTAAATATTTTTTTTCTTTTTCTTTCTTTTTTCTATGAAATCCACAATCCACACAAGGGTCACCAACTGATCCTCGCAACACCAAGCAAGGGTCAGACCCTTGCCTATGACGAACACTCACCCTGTGGTCAGCATTGGTTGATGGACCCTTGCTAGACTTTGAATAAAACAAAAAGGAAAAGATAGAAAGAAAGGGAATAAAAAAGAAAATTTAAAAATTTAAATTCATTTTTTAAATATAAAAATTGTCCACTGGATTTATATTGCATAGAAGTTTGTGAGTAATATAAATTTTTTCAAGAAATAAGAATTTTTTTTTCTAGATTGGGTCATATATGGAAATGTTTTTGTAATATGGATTGCGTCAAATATGGATTGAGTTGGGTTGGGTATAGGTTTTTATATTTTTATTAAATGGAAACAAGTTAAAATGGGTTAAATGAGTCAATTTGGATTGAATCATTTTCGACTCGACCAATCAACCCACCCGTTTGATAGGTTTAGACTTGTGCCATATCAAACTACTTCAACATGTCCATGTGTCAAGAGGAAAATTATCCATAGATCACTTTAAAGAGGTTATGACTTGAAATGGACTAAACTTAACAGCTAAGATGGGGTGAATCGGTTGTTGTTTGAATTTTAAAACTTTTTCATGCAAAACATGCCTAGACCTTGAAATAGTTTTTGCAGACGAAATATGAAATGTAGAGCAAATATCTTATAATAAAAAAAATTCAAAGAGCATTAGGGATAGAACAAATTGTCAACCAAGGTTCTAGAAATATGTGGTCTAATGTGATTTTGGAGAAAAAAGTTGATGATAATTTATGGTATTTCTTAAAAGCAAAGGTGTATAGATTTTAGGGATAATATTATGAAAAACTTCAAACTGGTACATGCGTGACAAATTTTATAAAAACCAATTTTTTCATTATCAAAAATCACAAGCCAATACATATGTGATAAATTTACTTTGAACTAATTTTTTTACTATCAAAAGCCTTAAATTGATATATTATTATAATTTTCATTAAATTGGATTAATATAATGAAAAACTATAAACCAACATATATGTACGAAATGGAAGATAAAACCCCAAATTGATATGATCGTCAATTACCATATGTTATCTAATTTAGCAATTTAATAGTAAAATTTAACAAAAAATAACGGATGGTAAATTTTTCACAAATATATAGTTTGAAATTTTTTTGATTAAAAAAGTAATTCAAATAAATTTATCATAAATATACTAATTCGAAATTTTTTGTCGTATTAACCTTAAATTTTATTCAGGGATGCGATTAAGAACATTGGCTCTTGGTAGCTGAATGGCTAATAAATCCAAATGCCAATAAGACTTGGCAATCAATGAGAGGAAAGTGTGCAGCATCGTCGAAGACAGCAATCTCGATAATGCAAGCGGCCCCATTTGCGCCTACATGCATTGACTATGCTCTCCAACATTTTAATAGGGATGTTGCAAGTTGGAAATCAATCATATGGGACACCTTTTCAGGATTGACAAGAATTATTAGACATTTGAAATATCCCGCTCAAGATGGTCTGGAATCCACAGGTTTTTACATGCCAATTGCTCGTTCATCGGTTTAACGAATCATGTGATAGCAAATTGGCACAATATTTTCTCCAAAGTAGTTCGGCCAATAGTGATTAACTTTCCTTGAAATCCCCTCAATTCCCCACCAAAAGCAGCAACCCTGGGGCCTTTGAGTTTCGCCTTCGACTTCAATCCCATGTCGAAGGTGCCGGCATGAGGATGTGGATATGTATTTGTGTGCTGAGCCATTTTATTTTCGGCCGGCAATTATCTGAACGAAGGCTTCCATGAATTGATGGCAATGGAAGAATTTTCAAAAGAGCCTTAAGTTCGAGACAGTATTTTACTTGGCCAAATGGCTGATGTTGCCCTCAATCAATGGAGTTGACCTTCTGGACTGAGGGAAACGGTCTCTTTGGCGAATCGGAATTTTCTGGCATGTTGCATGTTCAAGGCCATTGATCGCTTCATCCGTCTCCTTGGTAGGACGGGAGGAAAATTGTCAAAAAAAAAAAAATTGTTGTACGAATATGATTTAACACTAAACATATTAATTTGACCAATTTAGCTTTATGTTTTTTTTTTTCAAAATTCGCCAATATTGACCGTACTACATAGCATGCTTAATGCTGATGTAAATAATTTCTATAATTTGTTTAAAAGTTTCTAAATATATGTATTTTATTTTATGCACTTTTTTTTTTCCAACTATAACCAACAATATTGGGTGAGAGCTTGTAGACCATTATCAATCTAGACAAGTGCCAACCCTATCCTCGTCTAGTGGTCAATGAGCACTAACTACAATGAAGTAAAAAATAATATATTAAAAAATACAAAAAATTATCCACATCATATGTCAATTGTGCCACGTAAACTAATCAATGTTTATATCAGCAATTTTCAGTCAAAATTGTATTGAAGAATTGTATTAATTTTCAAAAGATTTTAAAAATTTTAAATTGAATTCACATTCATATATTAGATTTAGAAGATTTATTTGTATTATCATCTCTGTCCATGGGAAGCCCAGCTTCCGACCTTGCAATTCACTTTAAATTCATTGAAAAGTGATGAACCCCCTGGTGAAAAAGGCCTTGATGGGAAGAGTCAAGTCGTGATCCGTTTTTTGTCCCTTTCCTTCTTATTTTCCTAACAATTGCAAAACATTATGACATGTTCAACCCAAACACAAGATTTTGGAGAAGTCTTCCTTCCTCATGAATTTGACTCACCGCACAGCAGGATAAAATTCGATACTACATGATATATACCCGGAGTTAATCGAAACCACCGAAAGAGAAGAACATCGTCTAGGAACGATGTGCTTGTGCTCTAATCTTCTATGAAACGAATTAGCGTTTGTCTATTCGGTACATATATAAATATAAATCCTATCAGAAAGTGCCGCAGGACACTTATTAACAATTATTGCATTTGATAAATATGTATTCTAAACAATTAAGTGAATTTGACTTATCATGGTGGAGATAAATGCACAAAAACGATACTATTTAAACAATGTTTTGAAAATTTTGGTTGAGATAATTGCTCTATCTATGTATGAAGAGCGTATATATAGAGCATATTACTAACTATTTTGGTCACGGATAGCAATTTCCCTCTATATGGTGCTACATGTTGATTTAAAATACTTTAATTTAGGGGTAAGCATAGTTCTAGGGTAGTACCATAAATTGCACAATTTTGAAAATGCTAGTATGAACACCTAGAGGGGAGTGAATAGGTGTAAAAACAGATTCTGCAAAATGCAGTGAAAACCTTTACTTTTAACCTGAGTTTGAATAACAACAAACTTTTGAAACTGAGTCTGAAGAGCAGTGGACTTTGAGTGAGATCAGACTTTAGCAGTTAAATAGAATTACAAACAAAATAAAGAAGTTGAAAGAAGAGAATAAGAACACAATATTTATAGTGGTTCGGCTTAATCCAAGTCTACGTCTACTCTCCCACGCTAATAGCTTTCTTAGCTGGATTCCACCATGCAATCAACAAGAGATTACAACTTTGAGTGCAAACACTTAATAGTAGATCACACTATCTTACTAAGTCACTCTTTTGATATTTCTCTCACGATTACAAACGTTTAAGCTTACCAAAGACAAGGGTATGAACAAAGATCACTCAGACTTTGGAATTATAAATTCTACGCTCCGTCTCTTACTTGCTCATTGGTTCTTCATCTCCTCAAATACTCCTCAACTTCCAAACTAGCCATTGGACAGTATCTTGAGGATCGTCTTCCAAAATACCCGTTGGACAGATCTGTATCTAGAAGATTTGATAGCCGTTGAGTGATAGAAGTAGAATCCCAAATTGATTCCGATCGCCCATACAAACAGAATCTTGGTTTCCATAAGTAGAGCTTCTCCGTATAGAAAGTTCTTGTCTTCAAGATTTAATTGTCAATCAATTAGATTGAGTCAATCAAATCAATCTTGATGTGGAATCCAAACTAGATCACTAGCCGTTATATAATTGGGCTTGCGTTACGTTTTGTCGAATCTGGATGTAAAGTTTGACTATAATAGACTTTACAATTTGAGTCTGAGCATATTATGCTTTTGAACAGATTTAGCTTTAAGGTCTGAACACAGTCTGAATAAGTTCAGCTTCAGTATATAGTCTGTAATTTGGTTCAGTTTCAACATAGAATCTGTCTTCTAGTTCTTCATTCACGTTCAATTTGGAATTTGTCAAAGTGAGCAGACTTCTGATGTAGAACAGACTTTGACACTAAAATCTGCTAATCTTCAAACTTTGACGCAGAAGTTTGAAAATCTTCATAATAGACTCTGGACAATATCCTTTACATATTCTATTATCTGCATAGTCTATTACTCAACCATCAAACATATTAGTAACCTTTGATTTATTTTGTCATTTTCAAAATATCATAAGAAATTTCCCTAACAAATTTGACCAGCACTCCAGATGAGCAAGTTTCAAGAACAAGTTTTTTTATTCTTCTTGTTCCATGTCTTCACACAATCCTTTAGTATTTCATGGCGTTCGATGATGAGTATGTGTCGCGAACTAATTTTCGCGAGTTCACCACCTAAAACTAGGTTAATGAATTACTAAGTCTTTAAGCTTAGCTCGGGCTCTCCCAAGCCCATACCAAATCGCGACTTAGATTTGAATTCTTAACATACAAATGATTTTTAATCAGGAGTCGCCACTAATCTATTTTTGGTGGGTCGATTAGAAACCCAAGTAAAGTAACATGAGATTTACTTTACTCCTACAAGCTAGAGATTTATGAGTTTGGGGACTTGGTTACACTAGACTATCCTAGTGCCCTTTCGGTACCTTTTTATTTCATTTTAAAAAAGAAAATGTTTGGCAATTGAATTGATTTTAATCTAACTTCTTAACATATGAGGTGATCATACATGTGCGCATACCACCAATTTAACACTCAAAAAAGCAATTTAATATTGCAAAACATACCTAGAAGCAACAAAAGTATATGCATTGTTAAATCAGAATTCACATCAGCAACCCTAGATATGATTTCTAATTAACATGCAATTTCAATTTTTGTTTTCACTTTATTTAATGAAAATCATGACTTATGCAATGCATGTTAATAATCTAATATGACATGGCAGCATGACCTAAGCTATATGACATGATGAAATGCAATAATTAAATGCAATCTAAATGACCTAATTCTAATGATATGCAATGCAATGCAATGACATACAAAATTATTTAAACTAAGATGACATGCCGCATATGATTTAGCACGCGAGTTATATGTCATGCGACATTTATTAAATGATTTAGTCTAATGACGAGGAAGTTCTAATGAACCTAATAAAAACTAAATGATGTGCATTTGATATTTCTTTTTAAATTAAGGATTAAGTCACATTAAATCCTAATTTAAATTAAGATATTATCTTAATCTAACATGTAATTGATCTATTGATCTAATATGCAATGACGTGCGGAGCAAGCCCTAAGTCTACATGACATATGCATGATATTTTTTATCTTTTATTTTTTATTTAAAATTCAAAATTTAAAATTATTACGTAATTAAACATGCAACTAAAATCCTAAATAAATGCATTTTTTTTGTTTTTATATTTTCTAAATTCGGAATAAAATCCCTATCCTAGATATGCAAGATAACAAGAAATATTCTAAAACAAACTGAATCTTAATTCAAATATTTTTAGTTATTTTTTTAGTGGTTTTCAAAAAACAAACAATTATCAACTAAACATTAAATTTGAACTAATCAAGGCATCCAATCAAGTAAAGAATTACAATGATTGAAAAAATAACCTGTCATCTCACAGGTCAAATTAACGATCTTGAATGTCACGACAAGAAGATCAAAATAACTAAAAATCTGATTCGAATTCTTATGGATCAAATTAATAGTTATATTGATTCAACAATTAATGTGTTATCGAAAAAATGCCCAAAAATTAATATAATTAAAAAAATGATCCGACGTCTTACGGACCAAATTAATAATTATATAGTTTTGGGCAAAACCTTAAGGATAATGCCTAAACTATACAAATAATTAAAATTGACATCCCATGCTCTAACTTAAGCAAAAATGATAGCACTTAAGATAACTAGATAAAAAATAATAATAAAAGGATAAAAAGTAAATCACCTAAAAAGGAAATTAAAAAAAGGCAACAATGGTGGACGGCACCGAGCGGAGGATGGCCGGCGTCAGAGCTCCAGCGAGGGCACAGCAGGTGCACGGTGAGGAGCTCCGGCGAGGAGATTATCGTGGGTCGGTACAGGCCTGCGTCGCGGGGGCTGCGTCGGGGCGCTGCAGGGATGGCGGGAGGCCTCTGGTGGCTGCGATGAGGCTCGGCACCTGCGAAAGGGAAGCGTTGAACTGGGTCCGAGGCTTCTGTCGTCGGGGACCTCGGATTTGCAAGCGGAGGGACTCCGGGTGCTGGATCTCGACTCGGCTATGACTCTGGGTCACCGGTGGATTGGGATCTGACGGCGAGGTGGTGCGGAGGTGGAGGCGCTCGGGTGCTCGCAGCTATGGAGGCTCGGTCGTTGGATTGCCTGGTGTTCGATGCCGTTGGTGAGGGCAGAGGGTCTGGCGGTGGCGCAGCAGAGTGGGGTGGTGGTGCGTTGGAGGCTGGCGTCGCGGTGCCAGTGCAACGCACGGTCGGCGCGTCAGGGTCTCCGCGAGTTGCAGCAGCGGCGGGTGAGGAGTGGCTCCGGCGTCACGAACCAGCGCGGATTGGAGATGAGGCGAAGCACACGGATTGGCGAGGCAACGGATTTGGGGAAGATGATGAACAGTAAAGGTCAAATCAACCTTTACCGTTTTTTACTTTTCTCCTCGCTCTCTCTCTCTCTCTCTCTCTCTCTCACGTTCTGACTTTTTCTTCTTTCTGCAGTTTTTCCTTTTGCACTTTCTGCAGAAAAATTTTCTTCTCCTTCTCTTTTCTTTTTCTGAATTTTTTTTTCTCTAGAGAAGCCCCCCGAAAGCAAAAATTGAACCCCCTATTTATAGAGTGAAAACCCAGTCTGTTCTACCTACGAATTATTTGCATAACAACCCAATCGCTGAGGATTACCTTCGAAAAGACGAGATGTGCTCAACCAAAAAGAGGTTCCAAAATCTAAAATCATCTGTTAAAATCTTCCAAGCTGACTCACTCGACCATTGAAGATTTTATATACTGACTCAGCGATTGAAGATAATCTGAATTTTTTTTTTTTTGTGAAGATTTTCTAGATAGTTCACTCAAGATAAAGCTCCATTAACCAACTTTAAAATCTTTTGAAATCTCTATCCGCAACAAAATATTTTAGAATATTCCTTATCCTCCTTAATATTCCCAACTTTAAGATTACAGTGTGATTTTTTAATTTCCAAAAATCATCAGAATATCGCATCAAATCTTAAATTTTCACAAGATAATTAATTAAACATAACGACGGGCTTGGGTTAATTTCTTCATGAGCTTAGTTCAGCCTGTTAATTTAAAACCCAAAACCACCAATTCGACCCATCCGCCACCGGTCCAGTAAATAAAATGCAAAATATGCAAACTAAATGTAGCTATGCAATTAATATATATATATATATATATATATTTTAAGGATAAAATTAACCCTTAATTTTTATGCAATAAATGACTAAATGGATCGCCAAAATTTAGGTGTCAATAGCTGCCCCTCTTTGAAGGTGAGCTCGAAGAGAAAGCCTTCAAAGACAAATTGAGATCTAAATTTTGACCATGCAAATGCACTGAATGATTTTTTTTTTTGTCGGAAAATGAATTCCATATTTTAATGTAATTTATATGATGCATGGAAATGCTAATGCAAATGCATGATGTCAAAGGAAAGAACGTACCTACAATTACTTCCCAATTAGTGCGGTAAAGCATCTTGAGGTACATAATAAATCCCTATTTACTCCACAAGTACCCAACTCTCACTTAGGTTCCTTGAAAAGTGTAACAGGCAATAGATTGAGACATCCAGATCCAGACTGAGATGTCAAGATTTTTGAAAAATTCAAAATACCTAGATCCAGACTAAGGTATAATGAGAATGATTGACAAACATTCACATTCAGAGTGAAATGTTTAACGAAGAGAATTGAGACATTCAGATCCAAACTGAAATGTCAAAATTTTGGAATGCAATTTGTATGCACATGGTAAAGGAACCTACCTGGAATATCTTACCTTTAAGGAGGGTAGAGTGATTCAAGATAGTTGGTGTTACCTGTTCAAGACCCGTACCTTTCTACGGTCGCCTAAAATAGTAACGAAGAGACTACTTTCCTAGGACCCGTACCTTTCTACAGTCGCCTAGTAGGGCAGCAAGGTTTTGTAAGGAAACTACTTTCCTAGGACCCGTACCTTTCTACGGTCGCTTAAACGGGGGTTTACCTTCCAGGACCTGTACCATTCTACGGTCGCCTGAATAGGGAAATAGGTTTTGTCTAGGACCCGTACCATTCTACGGTCGCCTAAATGAGGTTTTGCTTGGCTAGGACCCGAACCATTCTTCGATCGCCCAACCTTGCAACAGAGATCAACTGACCAGGACCCGAACCGTTCTTCGGTCGCCTTAATCAGATTGAGTCTAGAGGAAAAACTTTGGGGGACAACTCAGTCGAGTGTCAATTTAAAAGGGACTATAGGCTACAAAAGCATGCTAGGTCGATAAAACTGGACAGCTTGACCAAGTCGAGTGTCGATGCACTTAAGAGAGATACCTGCACAATGACAAGTATTTTAGAATATGGTAGAGATATACTTACCTGGTGATATCTCTAATCCTTGGGGATATGTCTTTTGGAATTTAGATATCCTGTGGAGTTCTTTCACCTCCTGATGGAGGTTTCTCATCTTCTAATATCATGAAACATTCTAAAAGGAACTTGAATTACCTGTCAGACATGACTTAGAGCAAAAACTGATATGCATTCATCAAAGAGATAGACAATCTAAGCTACTCTAGAATACACATTTTAAAATTTAGTGAGGTTTTCATCAATTCAATCAGGGTTTATGCATAATGACCTTTGCATCACCCAAATTTCCACTGGAGAGAATTATCATTTAAGACAATCTTCACTCATGACATGGATTTTTTAAGATACTAAATGAGAGACTTTCGGTTAGAATGGACTTTCACTCACTCTCATTTAGAATGGCTATTTTATGAGAATCACTCAATTTTATCATATCGACATGGGTCCGAGTATTCTCGCAAGCAGTACGATCTTACCAATATGAGAGGTCTTTAACAATGACCATAATGCGGCTTGGTCAACGGCTTAACAAAAGGACTCTTTGAGTCAAAGCTATTTGAATGAACTGTCTTGTAATCATCTCCAGATTTACAAGTCAAGAACCCTGCAAAATGAAAAAGAAATAATCTTGCTTGCACTTCTTCGAGCGATACTTATAAACATATGAACTCTTACGTTAATTCAAATGCCCTAATCTGAAGAGACTTTGTAAGGGACGTAACGTAGGCTGGGTTCATGGGTTGAGAAATGAAAGGATCATTAGGCTCAAAATGTGTGTAAAAGGTGTGAGTTGATGATCATCTTGGCATTGCCACCAGTTTTCTTTTTCACCATTGGGGATTGCCTTTATGAAGTCCCCCATTGATTGTAGAAACTCGGCATTTGAGTTCTTTGACTATTGCTCCATTGGGATTCAATTCTTGTAATTGACAGTCACCTATCTTGACTCTTTTTCCTCATCTATGGGCATTGACTTTGCTTTTACCAGGCACACCGCTTTTTATGCCCCCTAGTTTTCATTCACTTTTCTTTACTTCTTTTCATGGGCATTGGCCTTGCTATTACCAGGCACACTGCTTTTTTATGCCCCTTAGTTCTATTTTGAATTCAATTCTTGCGCATAATGCATGCGTCAAGCAAACTACACTTTGAATGACACTTGAACTTTTCAAGAGTCTTCATTTGCCTTTTGTCTTGCCCCAATGTGGGGGATGATCACCAACTGGGTTTAAAGAAATGAAATTGCAGGCTCAAGTGGGCTATGCAAAGGATATAAGTGTATATGATAGAGAAAGAAATGCTCTTCATCATCCTAAGGTACTTAAATTAACACATGAATTCAATGTAATAGCATGACTTGAAGATTGATGCAAGTAAGAGCAAGAAAATTTCAATTCATTTTTTTCACCTCATGATGCCATTTGATCTCTTAGTTGCCCCGATGTGGGGTGATTCTTGACAGGGGTGATTTGAAAAAAATATTCATAAGTGTATGGGCTCAAAAGGGTTAAGCAACGGATCACCTGTAGTGTTTGGGATAGAGATATGAATTGCCTCTCATCATTTCAGTTGTTGTAGCTTTTGCGAGAGAACTTTTTACTTTATGGATATGAACCTTCCTACACTCATCTCACAAGTGTATGAATATGGGACTGTGTATAGGATAGGGTTTGCCTTTCATCATCCCGACTCGTCTCATTTAGTATGCTCAATCAATTCCACATCATTAATTAAATTAGTCCATCTTGATGTTCTTTAGTGGAATTGGTGGATAAAACATGTAAGAGTCATCATGCAAAACCCTTTTTTAAAAAAAAAAAAAAAAAACCTCAACAGCTTTAAGCATGTCAACTTCAAACAATTTTCTATACTGCAAAATGGTTTTAAGCATTCATTCAAGGATTCCTCTACAATGGGAATTGCCTCAGCAGTTGATGTCTTTGGATTGTTCCTATCATTCAAGATTGAAAATCCACTTTTGCCCCTGCACAAGAGAACGTGCATCAGTATGATACTATGCATCATTAAAGTAAATTTGAACTGCACATCCATTTTGGCTCGGGTCGAGACTTTATCCTAGTTGGATCACTACCAAAATCTGTTATGTCCCAAATTGGTCATCTCTTCCACCAGGGAATGATGGTCCTCTTTTACTTGCCCCAAATCTTTTTCATTACAAGTGCGCTCTAAACCTGTTGATCACAAGTCAAGTTTATGATCATTGAGACTTGATACGCCATTCTCAGATGTCCCTTGTCATAAAGTTATAGAATCATGTTCTGAGACAAGAAGCAAATGAGTCAGACAAACAAACAAGTTTAATCTGCTACAAGCTTTGGGAAAATGTTTTTTTTTTGTTTTTTTTTTTATTTTTTTACAATGAAATGCTTTTTTTTGTTTTCGAAAAGATTTTTGGGAGGAAACATGAAAAAGTCCAGCCCTCAGGATTTCCCCGTGGATGATATTTTTCTTTTTCATGGTTGGATATCGTCATTGGACTGGTTTGGTATACCCCATCATGTCCTCAAAATTGGAAATAAAATTGTAATTTCATCAAATGAATTACATTATTGGAATGGAAATTGTGATTCCTAAACCCCCTAAAAGAGAAAAAATCGAAAACGATTCCTAAAAAGCGAAAACTAATTCCTAAAAAGTAATAAGAATTCCCACGCAGGGGAAGATGCAACCGAGCATGCCCCTAATTAAACAAGAAAAGTGAACTACTTAGGACTATGAATCATGTATGCTTGAGTTCTTCACCCTCCTTGCTGGTGTGATGCGAACCCTTCAAGTCAGAGATTCTTCCTTCTAGATATGTCACGAGTCTCTTCATGGTGGCATCGAATTCAGCTACCTCGGGAAAGTGAGACGATTCAAAAGTTCTCTTGGCTCTCTTCTTCGAGTCGCAAATTCTTATTGAAGATGGAGTACCTATGTCATCGCAGCCTTTTTGCTTGATGAGAAAAGTCACAGTAGTAGACAATTCATTGACTTGATTTTGGTGGTGTGCAATTTGCTTGTTCATATTATTAATGATACGGTCCAGTGCCTCGTTTCGATCCGCCATTTTAGCTCTCGACCGTGTACGGATGGGTGAGCGAGATCACTTCATAATCACCTAAAAAGGAAGAAATGGGAACATGTAAGCGTGAAGTGTAAATAGAAAGCTAGTCCATGACAACCATTTAATTTTAATCAAGAAAAGTCCACATATGAAGAGGATTTCCTAAAAACGGACTAGGAAAACAAAGATATGAGATGCCCCAATAGGGACAAAATTTCCTACTCATGAACTAGGAAGAGCCAAGACTTGAATTGAAAATAAATTTCCAATTTTTTTATTTTCCAAATGATTAATTACATGGAAATTTCCTCATTTCAGTCATTAGATCAAATGATTATCCTAAATTGTCATGGGCAGACCAAAAGCATGATAAAGTAAGTAAATTGCATAGTATAGAGATAGAAGACTTACTTCACCAAGGGAAATTAATGGCAATCACATAGACATACACATGAGATGTGAGGCTCGATTTCTATCTAAATGGCTTAACAAGGTGGAGCTAAGAGGATAATTTGACCGTTGCAGTCTCGCATTAACGTGTCAGGTCCCCCTAATTCCGACTCAATCGAATGGAATACCCAATAATCACGTAGTCTCGCGGATATGGACAAACACATTTGACACCATGAAAGAAATTTCGGGGAAAAGAAGGTCAACCTTTACATAGCAGTCTCGCTTTGGAGGAAGTATCATTTTCAACACCATCCTAGAAATCCTATCGCAGCCCAGGTCCGACCGCAGGTTGTGTATGCAAATAGTGTGGTGCTAAAGCAATAAAGCATGCACAACAGTTTAAATGTAAACAACACTTCTATAGTTTTAATTCAAACATTCATCCCTAACTCCAACCTGCAAGACAGGGGTTAGCAAAGACTACTCCCATTATACCTCATATCTGCAAGAACATTTAACACCTTAGGGATGTTAGGGACATACCTGAGATCCTCGCTGCCAAACAAAAATATTTTTTCAAAAAGAAATTGGCATAAGTCCACTAAGAGTTTTAACTCTAATTTTCCCCAACGGAGTCGCCAAGCTGTCGCGACCTAATTTTCGCGGGTTCACCACCTAAAACTAGGTTAATGGATTACTAAGTCTTTAAGCTTAGCTCGGGCTCTCCCAAGCCCATACCAAATTGCGACTTAGGTTTGAATTCTTAACACGAAAATGATTTTTAATCAGGAGTCGCCATTAATCTATTTTTGGTCGGTCGATTAGAAACCCAAGTAAAGTAACGGGAGATTTACTTTACTCCTACGAACCAGAGATTTATGAGTTCGGGGACTTGGTTACACTAGACTATCCTAGTGCCTTTTCGGTACCTTTTTATTTCATTTTTAAAAAAAATGTTTGGCAATTGAATTGATTTTAATCTAACTTCCTAACATATGAGGTGATCATACATGAGTGCATACCACCAATTTAACACTCAAGAAAGCAATTTAATATTGCAAAACATACCTAGAAGCAACAAAAGCATCTGCATTGTTAAATCAGAATTCACATCAGCAGCCTTAGATATGATTTCTAATTAACACGCAATTTCAATTTTTGTTTTCACTTTATTTAAAGAAAATCATGACTTATGCAATGCATGTTAATAATCTAATATGACATGGCAGCATGACCTAAGCTATATGACATGATGAAATGCAATAATTAAATGCAATCTAAATGACCTAATTCTAATGACATGCAATGCGATGCAATGACATACAAAATTATTTAAACTAAGATGACATGCCGCATATGATTTAGCACGCGAGTTATATGTCATACGACAAATGATTTAGTCTAATGACGAGGAAGTTCTAATGAACCTAATAAAAACTAAATGCCGTGCATTTGATATTTCTATTTAAAAATGCGAAAATGATCTAGCTAGATTAAAATTCTATCTAATTTAAACTAAGGATTAAGTCACATTAAATCCTAATTTAAATTAAGATATTATCTTAATCTAACATGTAATTGATCTAATATGCAATGACGTGCGGAGCAAGCCCTAAGTCTACATGACATATGCATGATATTTTTTATCTTTTATTTTTTATTTAAAATTCAAAATTTAAAATTATCACGTAATTAAACATGCAACTAAAATCCTAAATTAATGCATTTTTTTGTTTTTATATTTTCTAAATTCGGAATAAAATCCCTATCCTAGATATGCAAGATAACAAGAAATATTCTAAAACAAACTGAATCTTAATTCAAATATTTTTAGATATTTTTTGTGGTTTTCAAAAAACAAAAAATTATCAACTAAACATTAAATTTGAACTAATCAAGGCATCCAATCAACTAAAGAATTACAATGATTGAAAAAATAACCTGGCATCTCACAGGTCAAATTAACGATCTTGAATGTCACGACAAGAAAATCAAAATAACTAAAAATCTGATTCGAATTCTTACGGATCAAATTAATAGTCATATGCGGCATGTCATCTTAGTTTAAATAATTTTGTATGTCATTGCATCGCATTGCATGTCATTAGAATTAGGTCATTTAGATTGCATTTAATTATTGCATTTCATCATGTCATATTACTTAGGTCATGCTGCCATGTCATATTAGATTATTAACATGCATTGCATAAGTCATGATTTTCATTAAATAAAGTGAAAACAAAAATTGAAATTGCGTGTTAATTAGAAATCATATCTAGGGCTACTGATGTGAATTCTGATTTAACAATGTAGATGCTTTTGTTGCTTCTAGGTATGTTTTGCAATATTAAATTGCTTTCTTAAGTGTTAAATTGGTGGTATGCGCACATGATATGTTAGGAAGTTAGATTAAAATCAATTCAATTGCCAAACATTTTTTTAAAAATGAAATAAAAAGGTACCGAAAGGGCACTATGATAGTCTAGTGTAACCAAGTCCCCGAACTCATAAATCTCTGGTTCGTAGGAGTAAAGTAAATCTCCCGTTACTTTACTTGGGTTTCTAATCGACCCACCAAAAATAGATTAATGGCGACTCCTGATTAAAAATCATTTGCATGTTAAGAATTCAAACCTAAGTCGCAATTTGGTATGAGCTTGGGAGAGCCCGAGCTAAGCTTAAAGACTTAGTAATCCATTAACCTATTTTTAGGTGGTGAACCTGGGAAAATTAGGTCACGACAGTATGTAACTAGGAACCACTAATATCATATTTCATTTTCTGACAATATTCATGATTGAAAGTTTTACTTTGTTAATATTTCATATTCTTTGTTTGTCTAGATATGAATTATGGTCAGTGAATTATAACAGTAAATGATAGTTGTTAAATGTGATGATTCATTATAACATGTAACGGGGTAAGTTTAGATTATAAGGTATGCAAAGTAGGTTGTGAGTTCCAAAATTTAAGAACCGGTTCTAATAAGTAGATTATAGATTGTAAGTGGAATCTAGACCAACCTAGAACTACCCAACCTTACTTTAATTGACGCATGAGTAAATACTGTTGTCGAGTCATTATCATGCTTGTGCGTATGATTAGCATTTTCTTTTTTAATCTTTTCTCCAAAAGGAGCTTCCTTGACCAAGTAATTCGATGTTTGACTTGATTAAAGTAAAAGCCAATGAGATTATTAAACTTTTTGGCTCCAAAAATTTCCATGTCAACGGGCACATTGCTCATCCTACAACAACCCACCTCGATGGAGTAAAAGATGAATCCAGACAGAACTTCAGGACTGCCATTATCTATTGGGCAGCACATCTGAAGCTCCGAACCGTGGCTTGAAACATGCAACTTGGCAGGGACTCGGACAGCCACTCGAACCCCAACTTGTCTCGTTTGTGCTTCGGTTTGACATCATCAGATGGCGGTGACGAGGCCAATGGATTCAAGGCCCCATTTGAACCGTTAAGCAGATCTCTGTACGTACTGAACTCTCACAGAAGTTGGTCAAACGGGGCTCAAGCTTGCACTGAGCTTTCTCACTTGTGCGAGACTTTCCCTTCTCGACAAGCCCACATGCATCGCAAAAGGGTTTCCGTATGTGGAGATCTCTTCCAACATTAATGAATTCTAAACGGCAGAAATAGTTTTGGGAGAAACCAATCGACTCATTTAGTCATAGATTATGTCTTGTGGATTGCCACAAAGGAGTAAGTACCAATGGAGGTTTCTCTCAGTTTATGGTTTTAGTTTTTCTTCTTCTTCTTGTTTTCCCGCTATTCCACGAACACACGTCTTTAACACTGTATTATCCTTTTAATGTCGTCATGTTATCGACAAGAGAGTTGTGCAAAAATTCTAAATTTATTATACGGCCGTCAATTTAGTTCTAAATTTTCTAGTTTGATCATTGCAATTTTAAGACTTTCGCTTTTCCAAATTATTTTTTCAAGCTTATCCACGTGGACTAATCAATGCCATTGTCCTATATGACATAGTCAACAATCTAATATGTCCAACAGAGCTCAAAATGAAGTTGTTTTGAGAAAAAATTTCAACTTTTTCAATTTTTCATTTCTTTTTATTATTTTCCTCAATCTTCTTGGATTCCAGTGGTCAGAGCCTTGGTGATGGCCGCCAACCCTTGCTTGCCACAAGCGAGGTCGCACGGCCCTTGCCAGATCTAGGCGAGGGCTGCAACCCTCGCCTTTGAGTTGGGATTAGTTGGGAAGAAGATGAACCGAATAAAAAAAAATGAGAATAAAAAAAATTATAAATTTATAAGAAACTACAAAATAGTGTTGTTTAATTTAAAATCATCAACGTCAATTGCCAGTTGAGATACCCAAGCTAACCAAACTACCATTAAGGGAGTGCATGACAAAATTTTTGTTTCTATTTCTTTGTTTTTTTGTTCCCCGAAACAGATTTGGAACATAAATCCGTTTGGTAACGCAATTTCATTTTTCTATTTTTGGAACAAATTTCTATTTCATAAATAAATTTGGAGTATAAATCAGAAGTTAAATTTTTTAGCTTTTCTATTTCTGGAACAAAAATGAGAAATCAAAAATTTTCTCATCATTCACTCTCATTACCGCTCATCACCTACTTGCTACCTGTGGGATTCCAAACACCCACCATCGATTGCCGGCCAGCCACCACTGACCCCAGCCACTGCAATCCGGCCGCTTGTCTCCAACCGCCTGTCACCAAATGCCGGACGCCTACTAGTCGTTGGCTGCTCATCGTCAATCATTAGATGCCAGAGGCTCATCACCAACCACTGGATGTTCACCGGCAACCGTCCGTCGCTCACCACCAACCGTCGAATGTCAGCCGCTTGCCACCCGCTGCTAGACTACAGCCATTGGCCACCCACCATCAGCCTCCTATCGTCGAACTCCATATGTCAAATGCTAGACGTCGAACTCCGGACGTCAGACGCCAGTTGCTGATCACCGGACTCCGATGTCAGACTCCAAACTTTGGCCATCCGCCCCCGGTCATCAGACTTGGTGCCAGACATCAAACGTTGGACTTCAGACTTTGACCGCCCACCACCGGTCACCAAATGCCGAATGCTAGTCGTCAAATGTCGAACTTCGGACTTCAGCCGTTGGTCACCAAATGCCGAACGCCAATTGCCGAACGTCAGACTCTGGCCATTGGACGCCACTTGTTGCCCCTCCTAGAAATAGAAATTTTATTATATTATCAAATGAATTTTTATTTTAGAAATAGAAAATTTAAATTGTTATCAAACACATTTATTTACTCAGAAACTTGTCCATGAAATATAAATTGATTTTTGTTTTAGAAATTTTGTTACGCGCGCCCTAAAAAATCACTATAAAATGTTTAGGATTACGTAGATCAATACAAAAACTTTAGAATAAAATCCGTGGCCGGCCAGTAGGTTCAAATCCTTTTGGACAATTTCCCTCGGTATCAATGCCCACGTCAATCTCGCCGCACGAGATACTTTAATTATCATCATCGCCCATCATGAAACTTAAATGCGAACGTTGACGAACGCAGCTTCTTGCGGCGTAGGCAACAGTCACGTGGACGAAGACTTTGGCGATAGCAATAGCAATAACTTCAGCGAACGGGATCGATCGCAAGCAACGGACTTTTCAATACCTCGTGCGAGCTTTACGGCGATCGGGACCGGGACATGTTTCGCCGTATTGGACCGATTTCTACCGGTCAGCCAACTTGTAGACTTGGGCGAGCCGTTGGCACCGCAATCCCACTCAAATTGGAAGATAAGATCAGGAGCTTTTGGAGCTTTTGGGTGGTCACCCTCCACGCATGGTGGAAGTGTAGAAGCTATGATTTTCACGTCTTTGGAGCACGTGGGCACATGATAATGTAGTTAAAATACTAACTTGATTCACGGCAAATGCGTAAATATAGGTCGCAATTTCCCACTGCCAAGCTTGGCCGTGATTGATTTGATGGTTAATGAGAAAGTGGGTGGTAATCATTGAGGTGTCAAATTTCGCTATGTGCTCCCAACAAGTATGCCAAATCGTGATCTCTAGAACTTCAATGTTTGTCTCATTGGGAGAAGACTTACGAAATCTGGTTTGGTTTCAATGAGCAATTTCCTTCTTTCAACAAGCATGATCGGCTGGGTCCACCTCATGGAGCCAACATATCTTATTAAAAAAGAAAAAGACAAAAAAGAAGAAGAAGAAGAAGAAGAAGGAAGAGGCTGAACGTTCTTGATGGTGAAGAGATAAAGAAAAGGGAGCGTTTGCACAAAGAGATAGCGGCTCAGATGAAGCGAGACTTTAGATTTGATGGTGAAATCTTGTCAGAATCTATTGAAATTTTATTACGTTGTTCATAAGATCTGGATCTACATGTTGGTTGGTCTTGTTTGTTGAAATCCTTCTTCAAATTTCCTCTCAACTTCTTCGACTGTGGTTAGAGTTTTCTTATTCTTTTGTTTATTCACCTTTGTGATGATGATGTATTATTATATTGTTGATGTGTTGAGCCTCTAGCAGTGTGACTAAAAATGAACTATTGTGTATCTTACTATTCTCGAGTGATTAGTGGAAATTTTGAACGGCCTTGTAATTTTAATTGTATTAGGTTTTCTGCGTAAAAATTATGAACGTTGCTTTTCTGCTTGGTCTTTAATTATGGGTGTCCTTACAATATATGTATGATTCCAGCAATATCAACACCAAACTAGTTTTTTAACCAAAGTATATAAAAGCAACCCAATCACATGTAGAAATGATGCGTGTTGTTTTTCTGTTTCTTCTTTAATTATAGGTTTTGTCATGACCTTCCCAAAGGTGGATCACCAAGAGGAAAGCTAGTGAATTACTAACCAAGAACGAAGATTCTTCTTACGAGGCCATCATTTGCATTTAGCATAGACTCTCCCAAGTCCTACCAATCGCAACTTGGTAACCAATTCGACATGCGTTTAAACTTACCTATAGAGCCACCACTAATTAATTTGGGTCGATTAGACACCCAAGTAAAATGTGAAAATATATTTTATTTTTATGAACTAGAAATTTATAGGTACGGGAACTTGATTATGTTAGATTAATCTAATGCACTTTTCATACATTTTCTCTTTATTTTAAAAATATTTTAAATGCAATCTTTGCCAGTCTTTATACAATGCCACTAATATGTAAGATATGACCACACGAGCATGCAAATAATGAAATAACATCCGATAATCAAAATCATGAATGGATTATAGCAAAGAAATATGTATTCATCATCAAAAAGTTACTAAATTCATGATTTAGAAAAATATGCAAACCAAATGCATGCATGCTATGTATGATTTTGCACGAAATTCTAACTAATTAACATGCGGTCTATACCGTTTCTTTTCATTTTTTTATTACCACGCCTAATTTGACAAAACGAGGATAATCCTAGAAGCTTATATTAAAAGGAAATTGACTTATATGCATTAATTACCACAGGACAGGCAAGAATGATACGCATGCTATGAGACTAAACAACTTTAATTAACACGATTCCAATGACATTTTATTTGATTGATTTTTTTAATGAAAAAATATGGATTTACCCTATATTTATACGTACTCTAATTAACATGCGTTGGCCTAACTATTAAAAGAAAAAAAAACTTTAAATTATCAATGTACTCTAATTAACTGTGAATCTCGCTAATTCACTTCCAAATTTTTTAGTTTCCTTATTAGTTTCTACTTAGGGCGTGCATGGTTGCGTTTTTAAATTTTGTTTATGAACAGATTTTCTATTTTTTTGTTCCTGGGAACAAAAAAAGAACAGAAACGCGTTTGTTTGCGTTTTCATTCAAAATCTGTTTTTTTTTTGTTCCGAGAACAAAATTAGAACAGAAATAAAAAACAAAAAAAAAGTTGTTTTTTTTGTTGCAGAAACACTTTTGAAGAACAAATTTTCTCTCTCTCGTTTCTTTTCTTCTCTTTTTTTTCTTCTTTTATTTTTCTTCTTTTTTCTTTGGCCGGTCGCCGGCCTCAGCCATGGCCAGCGATCGGCCGTCAAGGGCCAACGACCTCGACGGAGAGTCGCCAGCCCCTGGTGAGGCCGAGCGTCACCGGCCCCTGGCGAGGCCGAGCTCGCCTAGCCAAGGCAAGGCCGAGCCTCACCCAGATCCGGCGAGGCCAAGCCTCGCCGAGGGACGGTGAACCTCGCCGTGGCTAGGCGAGGCTGTTGGCCCTTGTTGGCCAGTCGCCGGCCATGGGCGAGGCTGCCGGCCCTCGTCGGCTGGTCACCGGCCATGGCCAAGGCCAGCGACCGGCCAAAAGAAAAAAAAAAGAAAAAAAGGAAAAATATTTTTAAAATATTTTAAAAAAATTAAAAGAAACAAAAAAATGAATACAAATTTGCCAAACGTGTTTCTATTCATTTTTTATTTCCGGAACAAGTTTACCAAACACGTCTTTCTGGTCAAAAATTGTTCCCTCTGTTCCCCGGAACAATTTGAACAGAAACATAAACAAATGCACCCTTATATTCCCATGAATGCGTACAAATCCATTCACCATTGGCGAGCTCATTCCATGAGTATTAATCTCGTCAATACTCCACCGATTCTTCCCAATCAGATTCATATTCTTTCCCTCTCTTTTTATTCTTTCCTCCGAGAATTGTTTGCTTTGAGATCTTGGAGTTGTCATCATGGAGGAATCGGTGGAAAGTATATATCAAGAGAGTCAATAACATAGTCTTGATTTCCCTCCATCATATTCGTTTCCTTTCCACCTGTGGATATTCTCGATTTGCCAATTATAATCGCCTTTCTTTCCTTCTGAATTATTGATCGATATCTGTAAGAGAGATCCTACGCATGCTTGTCCATGGAGGCGATGTGCGACAAAGAGTGATCTTGTGTGCATCAATCCATGATGGGTCATAAAGAATATGTGCGATGATCCATGCAAGTGATATTTTTGTTTAGGGATTGAATTCAATCCCTAAATTTTTCAGGCAATAAATCATTAAAAAAAACTCAAAATTTAGGTGCCAACAAATTTTTCGTGAATAACGCATAACTCTTCATCTGTCATAACCAAAGTCAACAAAATGCATGCCGACTGTAGTTATCCCACATTTCAATGATTGAGAGTCTCAGAACTTGCAAAGCGACCAACGTGGTGATAAGTTCCGGAAAAAAGTTTATTAAAACATCCATTTAGTTGGTTGCATAGACGAAATAGTTAGCCTTAATGTATGTATATTAGCGCATGGAAGGCGCCAGGCGACTAAGGGCGCCACTATATGGAAGCAAGATTAGGTCATGATTACATGAACTATCCTGTCTTTTCTTGAGCAGCGTCGTAGAATTGTTAAGGGCGCGGCACCAAACGCCTGTTTGTCTTTTTTTTTTTTTTCTCTATACATTATATTTTTAAACAAGTTAATTCTTCGTTCATTCTTGTGATATTATATAATATATGCGTTAAAAAATATTATCTTAGAAGCTTAATTTAATCTCGCATGGAAGGGGCCAGGCGAGAAGCAAGATTAGGTCATGATTATATGAACTTTCCTGTCTTTTCTTGAGCAGCGTCGTAGAATTGTCTAAGGGCGCCACCAAACGCCTGTTTGTCTTTTTTTTTTTCTTCTCTATACATCATGTTGTTAAACAAGTTAATTCTCCGTTCACTCTTGTGATATTATTTAATATATGCGTTAAAAAATATTATGTTAGAAGCTTAATTTAATCTCGCATGGAAGGGGCCAGGCGAGAAGCAAGATTAGGTCATGATTATATGAACTATCCTGTCTTTTCTTGAGCAGCGTCGTAGAATTGTCTGAGGGCGCCACCAAACGCCTGTTTGTCTTTTTTTTTTCTTCTCTATACATAATGTTGTTAAACAAGTTAATTCTCCGTTCACTCTTGTGATATTATATAATATATGCGTTAAAAAATGTTATCTTAGAAGCTTAATTAATCTCGTTAGCCTGTCAAGTTGACCCTGCGAGTCTGAGCTGTATCTGTAAATCAGGCACGTTGAATCTCAAGCGATTCTTGAGCGGATAGTTGCTACTATTTAAAATCCCCTTAGCCTGTCGACAAGTACCCACCAAACCTGTGTTTCCGGCAAAACATCCTCTTCGTACAAACTCTCCGCTTTGCTTCTTTCCATGGATTTTCATCTTTTTTCCTCCAATTCATTGATGGAGAAGCCGAAAAGGCTCCGTGCGGCGCTCCTCTCAAGCCCCGGCCTGGGCCACCTCATCCCCGTCATCGAGCTCAGTAAGCGCCTTGTTGCCGACCACGGCTTTGAGGTGACCGTATTTGTCCTCCCCTCACAGGCCTCCGGCCCCGAGGCCGAAATCATTGAGTCCGCCGTGACCCCCAAACTCCTAGACGTCGTGGAGCTCCCGCCCCCCGACCTCTTGGCTGCAGGCCTCAGCCCAGATGCTGCCGTGGTCACGAGGCTCTTGGTCACGATGCGCGAGGCCCGGCCGGCATTCAGGTCAGCGCTTGCGGCGATGGAGGCCCAGCCCGATGTCCTCATCGTGGACTTGTTCGGGACGGATCATCTGTGCATTGGCGAAGAGTTGGGGATCCCCAAGTACGTCTATGTCCCTTCCAATGCATGGTTTCTTGCGCTGTTCATATACTCGCCGACGCTGGACAAAAAAGTGACGGGAGAGTACGTGGACCAGACCGAACCGCTCGAGATCCCGGGTTGCAAGCCGGTCCGACCAGAGGACGTGGTGGACCCGATGCTAGACCGGTCCGACCAGCAGTACTGCGAGTACGTGCAGCAGGCTGTCAAGATCCCCATGGGAGATGGAATCTTGTTGAATGTGTGGGAGGATTTGCAGGCCGAGACGCTCGCCGCGCTGAGAAATGAGGAGTTCTTGGGCTGGGTCGCGGACGGTCCAGTATATACTGTTGGGCCGCTCATTAGACCGGTTAGACCGGCTGGTCTGGGGAAGGAGCTGCTGGAATGGCTGGATAAGCAGCCGAGCGAGTCGGTGTTGTTTGTCTCATTCGGAAGTGGAGGGACTATGTCGGCTGAGCAGCTGGTCGAGCTGGCTTGGGGATTGGAGCTAAGCCGACAAAGGTACTGTTTACAATTTTTCGTGCAGTACGAGGTGGGGCGCGGCGGGGCGCGTAAAAGGAAAGCATATTTTATTTGTTCCAAAATATTTTTATCAAATGCTGTACATGTTCCTTATTAGCGTTGATATGCGAAAGAATTCGTTATACAGAACTAATTCGTGGTACAGGTATAATTCAATCCGATGATGAACGTGTAATTTTCTTTTTTCACACTTGCGGAAAACCTGATAACAATCCAAAAAGGATAAATAGAAAAGTGTGGCATGTATAAATTAAGATTCATTTTATTGTTCGTTGGTTATATACTTGATAATTTCCTTCATCTTACAAATATATAATTCCATAGGTTTGTATGGGTACTCCGGAAACCAACCTCCAAATCTCTGGATGGATCGTTCTTTGATGCGGGGAAGGTGGGCGGTCGTGAAGAGCTTTTGACCTTTCCGCCGGAGGAATTCGCGGTACGTACACAAGAAGTTGGATTAATACTCCCATTGTGGGGCCCACAGGTGGATATTCTAAGCCATCCATCCGTGGGCGGCTTCCTATCTCATTGTGGATGGAACTCGACCCTAGAAAGCATAGTGAATGGAGTGCCCATGATCGCCTGGCCACTATATGCTGAGCAAAGGCTTAACGCTACACTCCTCACGGAGGAGATTGGGGTGGCAATCCGGCCAAAGGAGCTGCCATCGAAGAAGATTGTGGGGAGAGAGGAGATAGAGAAGTTGGTGAGGACGATATTGGTGGAGAAAGAAGGGCACGTGATGAGAGCTAGAGTCAAAGAGCTCAAGAGCAGTGCCGAAAAGGCTGTGATTAGAGAAGGTACTTCCTATGAGTCCCTAAGTAAAATGAAGGAAGATTGCAAAATGAGGATCCACCAGATTAAGAAAGCTCACTGAGCCGTTGCATAAATGCGTAAACATTAGTTGAATGGAAATAATAACGCAGACCGACAATACAATGCTTAAACTGGCAAATATTTGGTTGAAGTATATTGATGGTGAATGACTCCTACCTATTTATGTATTTAGTATTGAGGAGACATTGCTCTCATGTATTTTTTTTTTTTTTTTGTCAAATGAAATTTCCATTCATTGTCAAGTGATAACTAAAAGGATTCCTAGAAAATTTCATATGTCACCATAACAAAGCAAGTCCATAAAACTCCAAAACAAACCAAAAACCAGAAATCAGAAATCAAGGTATATCATCAAAGTATGGTTAGTAGAGATACTCATAAGCTCGTCCTTAAAAATAAGATCTGTGATTGTATCTAAACGAAAGGATAAGCGGCCGATCATTTAATCAAACATCATCATCAGTGATGCGCATATATCGGGATCTCCATCAGTAATTATGGCCGATCATTTAATCCAACATCATCATTAGTGATGAACATATATCAGGATCTCCATCAATAGTTACAACTTTGTTTTTCAATGGTGCGTGCCTAGATTCAGCATCCCCAATACCGTCACTCTATGGAGAGGACATAACCACGTCGAACAAGCTTAGTTCTAACACTTTTGTAAGTGAATCCTTTAGCAAGTGTGAGATTTTAACAAAAACATGTTGAACGAGTACCAATTTGACACCAAAATTGTTATAACTATTGAAACTGAAGGCAGAGTACTTATTTATGAAAACTCCTAAGTCTAAAGTTAGATCAGAGAAAATAGCACCCAATTCTAAGATCGGGAGAGAAAAACTCCCATATTTACATCTAGATGGGGAGAGTAAGGGAAGAAATTAGAGATAAAAAAATTTACCCTCCCAAAAACAGTGGTCGCACAGACGAGCAATTAAGTGTATTCGCAGATATTCAACGCAAAAAACCCTTCCCACTAACCATTCTCTAAACATTCTCTGTACCCACCACCAATTGCTCAAAGAGAGAGAGAGAGAGAGAGAGAGAGATTGGAAAGAGGCGTCGTGGAAAAGAAGGCGATCGAAGGAAGGGCTTAGTGGCGGGCGAGGACTTGATGTTTACGAAAAGGATCATTTTCTTAGGCCTGACCCCAAAGCCGGAATAGTTGCTCAAGTCCTGCCACTATAATTATGACGAAAATAATTCTCCCCTTTCAATAATACAATTTCTAATCCTTCCATTATAACATAAAATCTCGTGACGTGCGCCATCTCATTTTTTAATTGAAAAATGATTGGATGATGATCTTAATCTATTGTGAGAATAATAATATATTTATGATCATAAAAAATTAAATAACAAATAATTATAAATTATTGTGGAATCCACTTCTTTCACTTCTTTCAAAATTTGTGGTACACTACAAGTTATATCTTTTTTAACTTAAACTAGTTTAGAAATATTCAAAAACCCACGTTGCCTATGCAATTGGGCGAGCCTTGGGCATTTGACCTCGCTTGCAGATTCAAGCCTCGTCTCACCTGGTGTTGTAATGTTTTGACGTGCTTGAGGTGCTCTGGCCAACCTTGTCTAGGATGCGTTGTCTATGGTCGTTTTCGTTGAGCACAAGTTGATGTACCTTAGGGTAGTTTTTGAGTCTTTCCAAAAGAATTTCCGTTTGATTCTTATCAAGGCGATGCCATATCAAATTGCTCTAGCATTTTCATGTGTCGAGAGAAAAAAATGTCCATGGGACTCACGCCAGTTCTTCTTTAGCACAACCATCGAGTCGAATTCTATTGAGCAATTGAGATATGTTACGTTTCAATTTAACGGTAAAAAAATTATACGAACACAGTGCTTCCTTAGGACCATAGAATCACCCCTTGCTTTTCAAGTGAGTTTATGGTCCCTAAGAGACACCATGTCTCCTAAATTTTTCACCATTAGATTGAAAAAGAAAAGTATTACAACCAAGCAGACTAAGATCTATTTTTTTTTTTAAATCAAGTGAATGAGATCTGTTGAACGATCAAGATTTATTAAATTTCAATCTCACAGAGAAAATTATATGGAGAAGATGTCCTTTGAAGACTATAAAATCGCCTCTAACTCTTCGGGCGAATGTATGGTCCCGGGAGGCATGTTCTCTTGAACTTACTATTGGATCTAGAACCAAAAAGGAAATTATACTAGTTTAGGCTGAAATCTGTTGTGTTTTAATCCGACAACGAAATATTTTAAAGGCTTGATATTTCTCGGGACCATTGAATCACACATTAACTTTTCCATATTTTATAAGCAAATTATACAGAAGTAGTCTCATCGTAAGTTTCGACATTCTTCACATTTATTTGATTAAGAATCTTTATTTTAAAAAGGGACGGATATCTTGATTAGTTTAAACAAAAAAGCGAACAGTCAAACATCTGTTTAGATAGATATGTGAAGGAAACAATTAGCTTTAATGCATTAACCATGAATGGTGCCTGGCGATTCAGTGCGACATCAAATGAAGCAAAACATGATTATGATATTAGTGGTCCTATCGGCTAAACTACACCGTAAATGTCAAAACTTGACACAAGTAGACACTTAAGTATCAAAACGTACACTTAAATGCCAATCGGATATGACTTATTTGTAGTAATATAAATGGTCTACGTGACTTGCTGGAATGCTTACTTATCGACGTTATTTTGCCCCCAAATTTATTAAAAAATAAATTGAAAAAATAAATTATTTAAAAAGGTGGGGAGGTAGCAACGTTTGGCAAGGGCCTCCATAGCTCTCACCATTGCCACCCCACCATCGTCGGAAAGGGTCAGTGAGGGTTAGCTAGGGTCGCCAAGCCCTAGGTAGTGGCCAATAACCTCGTCTGACCCTCACCCATAGCCCTCACCATAGCTGTGGCTTCTTCCTCTTTTTTTTTTTTTAATAAATATTTTAATTAATATTTATATTAAAAAATAATTTTGGGGGCTTATAACATCACGTGGACAGTTTTTTTTTTTAAAAAAATTGCTATGTGGAAATTTTTTTAAAAAGAATTGCCATCTCAATATCTTTTTTTTTTTTAAATGCCACATTAGTTAAAAAAAGTCGCCTGAAAATGCCATGTTAGCAATTTGGCTAGAATTTCTTATTGTTGGCACTTAAGTATTTTTTTTTTTTGATTTTGATACTTAAGTGTACCTTTTGAAATTTTTGGCACTTCAGTATCCACCAATGTCAAGTTTTGGCATTTGTGGTGTTCGGTACTCGGTCCTATCTTTTTCTTGAGCAACATCATGGAATCAACCAAGCCTTTCCACATCTAATGCTTGTTTCATTTCCTCTTTTGTGACTTTTCTTGCCAAATTTTTATTATAGTTAGTCGCACAAACACAACAAAATAAAGAGTAAAGTGAGAAAGAGAAATCGAGACACAATATTTATCTTGATTTACTCTTAAATTAGGGCTACACTATCTGCACCTCCACTTTTCTGTTACAGCCCTCTAAATTATAAGAGAAAATTATCTGTAGGTGGCACAAATCAATAGCTATTTATGAGCTTAAGTCCAAACTACTAATAAAATACAAGTCCAAACTATAAAAACCCTCCAACAGGGCTGTCCCTTGCGACCCCTTTGCTTTCCTATTGATAAGAAGTAAAAATCACGGTTCAACAGTTTAAAGGTTATACGAACAAATGACATGAGAAATGAAATATATTGAGAACGAGTGTTCGTGCATCGGTCAATCGAACATTCATTTCCCATCGGAAGTGCACCGAGAGAATTCCAACGAGTACTCCACTCACCGATGAAGTCAAGCGATTCCTCTTTGAAAGCAGAGAACATAGTGACACGTATGGAGTTTGCGCAGAAGTTTTTGGCAGTAATAAAAGCCGAATTTCTTTGCTAGGAGTTGCCCATTTTCACTTAGTTGTACACCAACAAAAGAATTATTCACAGACACACACGTCTAGGACAATCCTTTTGAACCTACTATGCACGTGATGAAGGTGCTATATCCATTGAGAACCACAGGCTCGCACCAAATCTCATTAGATACCTTCATCTAGAGAAATCGTTAACAGAAAGTCCAAATCCGAGTCCTTTAATATATCCAATTGGACCCATTTTCACTAAAAAACTTAGGCCAGTAAGTTATAGGTCAAGTAAGATATATTAATTACTTTACACCACATCAATTCTCTAATGTGGAATTTCTTAAACACAACACACATGCATTGTAACAATCTATCCTCAGGTGCTAGCTCAATGTTGGGTTCACTCCCTCTTAATTCGAGCGTCCTTCTACATGAACTTCCTATGGGACCGCATTGGTACACCACAACATCTACTTGTCCGGAAATCACAACCATAGGCTCTAATACTATTTGTTGGAAGTGTGCAGTAGAAGTCTAATAACTTCACTTGGAGAGATCGCCAAGAGAGAGCCCAAATCCAAGCCCATCAATATATTAGTTGGATTCGTTTACACTTAAAAGTTTAAGTTAATGAATAATTGATCAACTATGATATATGCTCTACACCCCATCAATTCTCTGATATAGGATTTCCCTAATACAATTCACTCACATGCATCCTAACAATATAGGGTGTCAAGTTGAAGCTTGACTTGACTCACGTTTTAGGGTTCGAAACTCAATCATCTTGAGCTTGATCGAGTATTTAATATATTGCTTAATCTTGATACAAATAAAAGATTAAGATATGCAACCTTAATTCAACTCGAATAGATACTAATTGTTAAAATATCTTAATCTAATAGCTTAAAATTTTGAAACAATTAGAAGTAGTCCCACAAATCTTTGTATAAGGAGGTCCCAAGTTCAAATCTTTTTAAACCCCTTATTATATATTTTTCTGTTTAGTTTTAGGCTAAAGTCCAGCCTACACCTTAAAAGAAATATCGAAATTTTTAGATAATAAATTACATATTTATTTCACAGCTTGATCACGTGGTGTCACAAATTTTCACAATTTATAAAATGAATATTGAATTCAAGTCAAAGCTCGAGTTTAATAAGCTTGAATATATTTTCCTACACTTAAATATTTATTGCTGTGCCGTAATCTTAAAATTTTATTTATTTACTCATATAATATCTTATGCTTTAAAAAAAGAATCTTAAAAGTTAATTAGGCTCCCGAGCCTGTCAAGTTGGATTCAAAACTGCTTAAAGACACCCACCAAACCAAACCCCAACCCCCAATCCCCCAAGCTCCTTGACGTCGTGGAGGTCCCACCCCCTGACCTCTTGGCCGCGGGCCTCGGCCAGCAATGCCAGGAGGCTGGCGGTCGTGATGTGCAAGGCCAGGCCTGCGTTCAGGTCCACGCAAATGCCTGATGTCCTCATCGTGGACTTATCTGCCAGATAAGTAACGTCTATGTCCCTTCCCATGCACGGTTTCTTGCTTTGTTCATGCACTCGCCAACGCTGGACGAGTAAGTTAAGGGAGAGTATGTGGACCGGACCGGACCGCTCGAGATCCCTGGTAGCAAGCCCGTCCAACCAGAGGACGTGGTGGACCTGATGCTGGACCGATCTGACCAGCCGTACCGCAAGCACGTGCGGCTTGCTGAAGAGATCCCGAGGGGAGATGGAATCTTGTTGAATGCGCGGGAGCATTTGCAGGCCGAGACGGTCGCCGCACTGAGGAATGAGGATTTTTTGGGCTGGGTCGCTGACGGTCTTATATATACAGTTGGGCCGCTCATTAGACCGGTCGGACCAGCCGGTTTGGGGAAGGAGCTGCTAGAATGGCTGGATAAGCAGCCGAGCGAGTCGGGGATGTTCGTCTCGTTTGGAAGTGGACGGATTTTGTCGACTGAGCAGCCGGTCAAGCTGGCTTGGGGGTTGGAACTGAGCCAACAAAGGTACGGTCTGAAATTCGCGTACCTTGATAAACTGGGATCAAGAAAAAAAAAAACTTGTGCCTTTATTCCATCTATTTCAAGACAAAATAATGAGTTAAATAAATTTTCTTAAACATGATTACTTCTCTCACTTGAATAATTGATTGTGGAAAATATTTTCAATATCATCAATAATTTATATCTAAACATTTTTAAAGATGATGAAAATAATTTTTATTCATTCATCTCTATAAGAGATAGGAGCAATTGCTTTTAAGAAAATAAATTGTAAATTATTCATTTTTCACGAAATAAACAAAACCGTAGAAATAATGATTTAACCAAGTTACTATATTCATGGTCAATGGTTCAAAAATCATTTGAATGATGTTCCTATATGTAATTTATTATTAAGAGGCTTGGTTGTAGGAAATTTTTCTCATTCCTCTAACCATTTCTGATTAAGAAAGAAAAAAAAATGAAGTCATTTTTCTGAATCAAAACAAAATCCATTAGCCAATATTAGCTAAAGCATTGAGGTAGTTTGCGTTTTCCCGTAAGAATTACTTGCCAAATAAATACTCCATGTTATAATAAAAAATATTTTTTATTTGGACTATTGTCAGTGTAAAGAATGCATTGCACGCTATTTACTACGAATTGCTATAAGGAAGATTTCGTTCATAGAAATAACTCACTGCAAACATTTCATTCAATCCAATGATGAATGTATAATTTTTTTTCACACTTGCAAATGACCTAATAATAATCCAAAAATAATATACTAAAAATCATAGCAATTATAGATTAAGCTTTGTATCAGTGTTATTTGATTATATACTCCATAACTTTCTTCATCTTACAAATGTATAATTTCATAGGTTCATATGGGTGTTCCAGAAACCAACCATCAAGTCTTTTGATGGATTTGCAATATGCAGGGAAGGCTAGGATTGCTAACGAGGTATTGAGCTTTTTGCCAGATGGATTCGTGTCACGTACCCGTGAGGTCGGATTAATACTCTCATCGTGGGCTCCTGTTGACACCTAATATTTTAGAAAATAATAAATAAAATAAAAATTCAGTTTTGAATTTTTTTGAAAATATATTTCTTTTCAAAATTCAAAAAAAAGAAAAAAAATTCAGTTTTTATTTGATTTTGGAGCCTTTTTACTGTTGAAGTTGTTGAGTGAATATCTCACTCGCAAAAACAACTCCGAGCCTTCCTCTATAAATAAAGGGCGAGATTTCGGAACCAAGGGAGGGAGAGAAATTCAAAAAAATTCAGAGCAAAAAAAAAAATTTATGTGGTTCAGGGGGCCTTCTCTTTTTTTTTTTTTGGTAAAGTTCAGGGGGCCTTCTCTTCGTCTTTCGTCAAAAGAAAACAAGAAAAGGGCAGAGTCAAGAGAAGAAAACAAGGAAAAGGAAAAGTCAAGAGCAGTTTTGCTTTTGCAAGTGAGAGAGAGTGTCAGGTGAGAGGAAAAAAATAGAAAATTGAAGAGAAAGAGAGGAAAACAGCAGAAAAGTGAAAAAGAGAAGAAAAGTTCTGCGGAAAGTACAAAGAGAGAGGAGAAAAGGTAAAAGTAAAAGGCAAAGGTGAGGGGACGTTTACTGTTCATCGTCTCCCTCACACTCGCCAGTTCCGCTTTGCCGCTCATCAGCTAGCCGCCCTGTTGCCGACGCCATTCGCCTCCACGCACGCAACCTCCGCCACCTCCAGCCCGAGCTCCACCACTGTGCCTATTGCCCATCGTCGAGCGCCGCTCACCTCTGCTGGTTCCGCCTCCGCCGGTCGCTGCTGCTCGCCCTTTCGCTGCAATGGCACTCGCCCCGACGACCTGCGCCCCCCGCGACGCCGAACCCGCGCCCGACGCCGTCCGCCGCTCCGTGTTCTCTCCTCGCGACGCCGGACCCGCACCTGACGCTATCCGCCGCTCGTGTCCTCCCCTCGCGACGCCGGACTTGCACCCAAAGCCTCGCCAACAACCCAGCAACGCCGGAGCCCCTTTGCAGATCCCACGACGGCCTCGCTTCCGATCAGGACCTGCACCTGGAGTTTCCCGGCCCGCGACGCCCTTCGCCGGTGGTCTACGCCGACACCCACGACGCCTCCCTCTGCCTGCGCCTCCGCCCGAGCACCAGCGTCGTCCCCACTGGTCGCCGCGCCCTCGCGCCACCTTGCCGTTGCTAACCTGCAGCACCCGACGCCCTGCTCCACAGGTCCTTGCTGTTCGAGCGCCGCTGCTGCTCCTGCGACAAGCCGCGCCCTCCTCCCGACGCTGCGCCCCCCTTCTGAACCGACACCCGCTACCTGCTGTTGCCGCCGGACCGGTCGCCGCCGATTCACCCATTGCCGATCCTCGCCGAAGATCTGACAACCGTGACTGGTGCCCAATGGTGAGCAGCCACTGCTACGCCCAAGTCTCTTGGGAGGAAAAAGAATAAAGGAAAAAACAAAAGAAAAAGAAATTAGGTAGTTTTATTTTATTTATTTTATTTACTTTATTTTGTTTATTTTTTTTAGTTTAATTATTTGAATTGCAATATTTTGTATGTCAATAATTTGTAGACCTTGTAGACATTAGGGGTTTTATCTCAAATTAAGGTAATTATTAATTTGACCCGTAAAACGTCGGGTCATTTTTTAATTACTTTAATTTTTAGTAATTTTACTAGTATTTCAATCGTTAAATCGTTATAGAGATAAAATAATTGTTAATTTAATATGTGAAACAACGGATTATTTTTTCGGTTATTTTAATTCTTATCATCTTTCTTTTGAAATAATTACTTGTTTGGAAAGATTAAAAAAAGCCAAAAAAAAATCAAAAAGTGAATAAAATTCTAAATATTGCATTGGAGCATTTAGATTTAGTAAATTACGACTGTATTTTTAGGGTTAGTAAATTAGAATTGCATTTATAGAATTATAATTTTTAGATTATACTTTTAGATGGGTGATTTTTGTTAGGGCTAATTTTAAATAATGTTGGCATGTCTTGATTCTTATATAGCTTTTAAGATAAGATATAGTTTAAGTTAAATTTATTCCTAAAATAAATTAGAATATTATTCACTTTAGATAGTTTACTTACTCTTTATTATTAATTTCGAATTTCAATAAAAAAACAAATCCAAAAAATATTAGGTACATGCTTGTTAATTTGCATAATAGGTTTAATTAGAATTTGTTTATTAGTAAAATATTGTCATATCTAGAACTTAGGTACTTAGGTTCATGCACATTTCATATTAAAGCAACACACCTAGATATTTTTAGATTAAGTCAATTTTCATTTAATAAAACAAAAAGATGAACAAAAAATGTCATGCATGCCATATGAGTTATAGTTTTTTTTAATAAAAAAGAAAATGCTAAAAGATGATCATTGCACCATTAAGTTGTTTTCTTTTTAATAAAAAAACATTATGTCATTAAAAAAAAAAAGATTATTCCCTTGGTTAGTTAATAGGTTAATTCATAATTAATCTCATATCATTATGATTTAGCATAGGTTGCATATATGCTTTAAAAATGAATCATCATTAAAATAAAATAATAAAAGAGCATGCATGTAGAAATACCATGTCATTCATCCCATATCATGTAGCACATGCATATTTAGGATTATAAAAATTAGATTGCATACATATAGTGATAAGTTTAAGTCATACCATATGAATTGCATCTCGCATGTCATTAAAATAAATTCATGCATATTAAGTTTAAATTAAGATTGCATATAATTAACATTTTTTAAAAGAAAAAAAGAAAAATTAGGTGTCATGTCATTTAGAAATCATGTTTAGGGCATGCATTTTTATTAGCATTTGTTTTATTGAATGTTATTTTATTGATTGCGCACCCGCATGACCACCATTTGCATGTTAGTAGCTTAAGTTAAAATTAATCAACATTGCCTGCAAAATATTTTTGAAATTAAAATAAAAGGTACCGAAAGGGCATTAGATTAATCTAGCGTAATCATGTCCCCGGACCCATTGAATCTCTAGTTCGCAATAGTAAAGTATTCTCCCATACTTTACTTGGGTTTCTAACCAGCCCTAATTGGTTAGTGGCGGCTCCAAATTGAAATTGCATGTTTAAATGAGTCAATTTCTATAAAGTCGTGATTGGTAGGACTTGGGAGGGTCCGTGCCAAGTCTTTGGACTTAGTAATCCATTAACCTAAACTTTAGGATTGCCCTTGAAAATTTAGGTCGCGACAGCTTGGCGACTCCGCTGGGGACAGAGTTAAAACTCATAGTAGACATAGGCCTGTTTTATTTCTTTAAAGAAAAATATTTTGTTTGGCAGCATGGAAACAAGGTACACTCCTAACATAAAAGTGTTAAATGTTTTTGCAGATGGGAGGTATAAGGGAAGTAGTCTTTGCTAACTCTTGTTTTGCAGGTTGGAGTTAAGGATGAATGGTTGAATTTAAATTATAGAAGGGTTGTTTGCAATTAAACTGTTGTACATGTTTTATTGTTTTTAACACTACACTATTGCACACACAACCTGCTGCCGGACCTGGGCTGCGATAGGATTCTTAGGATGGTGTTGAGAAGGATACTCCCTCTAAAGCGAGACTGCTATATAGAGGTTGACCTTCTTTTCCCCGAAAGTTCTTCATGGTGTCAAATGTGTTTGTCCATATCCGCGAGACTGCGTGATATTAGACATTCCATTCGACTGAGCCGGGGTTAGGAGGACTTGACACATTAATGCGAGACTGCAACGGTCAGATCATCCTCTTAGCTTCATCTTGTTAAGCCATCTAGATAGAAATCGAGCCCCACATTTCATGCGTGTGTCTATGTGATTGTCATCTCTTCCCAGTAAAAGTAAGTTGTTTAAATTCTCACTATTGCAATTTACTTACTTGCAATTTCGTTGGTCCATGACATTAGGTTTCGTCGTCGGTCTTATTTTATATGCAATGGGGAGATCCGATGTTCAATTCATTCCAACTTCCAAGATTAAGCTCAAAGGGTGGTGGAACAATTTAAGTAAAGAAGGTCAAGATTATGTGGAGTCGATACTGGGATGGCTCATCCCCCTTTTGGATATCGGAGTCCATAGTGGTGTTTTGCAAGCTATATCGCACTTTTGGTGTCCCGAGATGGTTACATTTATTTTTTGTAAGAATGAACTAACTCTAACACTGGAAGAGTATAGCGTCATCATAGGAATGCCCCTTGAGACTGAACTTGTTAGGCCACTTCTTGGTATGGAACCTACATCAATTTTATCTCAATTTCTAAGAATTAAAACTGATGAGGTTAAGAAAGTTTTGAAAGCTAATTGTAATGCATGCCCTTTCTCCTTTTTGGCTAATCATTTTTTAAATCAATCTTCAACGCGCCAAAAGGGTAGGATATTCATCCTAGCATTCTTTGGATTTATAATATTTCCTCATCGGAGAAATGCTATTGATCCTTCGATTGCATGGGTGGTCAGACAAGCATGTGCTGGCATGAATTTTATAAACATGACTTTGGCTGAGACATTTTTGCCCCTCAACCGTTCTAAACAAAATGGAGAAAAAATCATGAATGCCTCTCCTGAGCTTTTACAGATTTGGTTTCTTTCTCACATGAAGGAGTTTGGTCATTTCATGCGTCGAGGTGAAATTGATCACCCAATAAAAAGATTTTCAATCTTAGAAAAAAAAATACCGGAAAATCATTTTCTGATTGGGTGACTTTTCTTAAAAATCCAGATCTCAAGGGTTTCCTATGGTATGCTAAATGGTTCCATGTTGAAGTAGCTCGTTTCTCTCACAAGACAGATAATCTAATTCCACTGATGGGAATTACTGGTGCAACATCTTACTATCCTTATAGAGTGGCCCGCCGGTATCAAGTGCTCCAAGATATCCCACCTCCTCTCCGAATGGATCTATTTCAAGCCCGCTTCGTGCGCAAGGATCATAAATACCTCGATGAGATCGAGCGTCTTGAAAATGCATGGAAGGAATGCCATCCAGAAAAGATTGTGGTGCCTAGAAGATTGAAAGGAAATGACAGGATTTTTCATGCCTCGGATTATTATATCCACCATCACGAGATCCCTCAAGCTCTACTTCTCGTGATACCTGAAGTGACCATGAAGCCCACTCGTAAAGCACAAATTCAAAATCTTGAAGAAACAGTGGAAAGAAAAGAAGCTCATATTTCTGAGTTGGTTCGACATAACAAGAAGCTTCGAAAGACTGTGATCTCCCAATTGTATATAGAAAAGAGTCGCTAGATTTAGGAGTTTAATTATGGCTTTATGATGTTATTTCAATTTCTTAGATTGATGTTTTAGGAATTTAATTTCCTAGGGAGTTATTTTAACATTTTAAGTTGATGTCTTTAGAATTTGATTTCACTTAATAAAATAAGCGATTGACCGTTGTCATGGACCAATCTCATTTGTTATGATACTTACTGCATTATTTTACTTTGTTAGGTAATAACACAGCTCATCTAAGATCACCAATCCGTACTCGTTCCAGAGCAACAATGGCTGATAACACCGAACAAACACGTGTTGCTGAACAAACTCGCATCGCTGCCCTCGAATCGGAGATGAAGCAAGTTCTGAATGTTCTTGAGCAGCTCTCTAAGCAAATTGATTCTCTCTAGACAAACACTGCTCCACCAGCTCCGCAAGTTGAAGTAGTGTTACTAGGGGCGAGCATGGTCCGGGTTGGTCCGGGTCACCCCCTAACCCTAGGACCAACTCGTACAGTGTCGGTCCTCAATTTTTAAGACCGAGGACTGACCCTATTGAGCCTGGGACTAAGGACCGGACCGACCCAATGGGTTCGGTCCGGTTCCAAGGTCAACTCGGGACCGATCGATAATTTTTTTCGTCTTATTTTTTATACTCCCTAAAAAAGCAAACTTACAAATTCAAATTACACATCCATCGACAATACAACATTGTGCAACTAAACTATAAATATCAATACATATTTAGCAAATTTAAGATGACACAATAATAGAAATTTCGCACCTGCTAACCGCTCATCGAAATATGGGACAAGATGGAATGTTCTTGTAATCATATATCTTTAATATTCATAACACCATATGCAAAAGTGTTTTCCTGCATTTGATCATATAGAGTCCATTCAACCAAAAATGAGCTTCACACCACTTGACTAGCAAATTACCGTAGTAACTGCAGTACTACTCTACTCTTCAAAAACTTCTATCATTTGACACAAATTGAAAAGCAAAGTGCAGCTGAAATTAATTAGTAAAATACAATTAAACCATAAAAAGTTCAAAATACTTAATATAAACCATGAATATATAACTTCACATCTTGTTAATTCACTTGAACTTCTAAACACCTTAAAACAAAGCAAACGACACTTAATTAATACTCAACAAAAGTTTTAAATTGAAATTACTATTAGTGCTATTGATAGAACATCTCAATATAACATACATTTTATTTAGGTTTGAATATATAAAATAATTATAAATAATATAAATATAATATAATATAATATAATATACAGGGTTGGTCCAGGGTTGGACCGACCCAAAACTCTTAGGACCGAGGACCAACCCGCACAGTGTTGGTCCTGGAATTTCAGGACCAAGGACCGACCCAGTTCCCTTAGGAACCGGACCAAAACCAGCAGGGTTGAGCCGGTCCAGGGTCGGTCCAGGGTCGACCCTAGACCGCTGCTCACCCCTAAGTGTTACTACAACATGCTCCCATAGTTGATCCAAGAGATAAAAGCAAGAACACAGCTGATCCGAGAGATAAAGACAAGAATACATCCACAAGTGGCCCATCATCCTCTCATGATGCCTCCAAGGTTAAAATTATTGACGCGCCTCAAATTGTTGTTGATGAGGAGATATAAGTGATAAAGCCGGCTGTACCGAAGACTGAGCAAGAAAAACGCTTAGCGAAAATCGAGGAGAAACTTAAGCAACTGCAAGGTTCATTTAGCAAAGACCCAACTGATCTGTCCCATTATGCAAAAATCAAGATGCCAAAGAAGTTCAAAATGCCAAATTTAGAAAAGTATGATGGCACCTCTTGCCCAAAGATCCATCTGCAAACTTATGTGGTCAGGATGACCCAATATGTTGATAATATCCCCTTGATGATTCAACAATTTCAAGCAAGCCTGACAGGACTGGCGTTGTAATGGTACATCATGAAGAAGATTAATCTGCTGGAGACTTGGGAGGATTTGACAGATGCCTTCTTCAAGCAATATAAGTATAATATTGATGTCACTCCATCTCGAGAAGACTTACTTCGCACTGAGAAGAAGATGACGGAATCTTTCAAGGCATATGTCACGAGATGGAGGACTGTAGCTGCTCAGATTACTCCGGAGCCGACAAAAAAGGAGTTGATGGATTTGTTCATGAAGACTCTCCCGCCTGAATATCGAAATCGGATGTTAGGATCGACTGTTGAGTCGTTCAATCAGTTAATCCCCGTTGGCGAGCGAATTGAAGTAGCATTGCGTGATGGATGAGCGTCCGATCAAACCAGCTCATATGGGAGAGTCTCAACCAAGAAGGATAAGGAACTTGTAGCGGAGGTTAATGCAGCTTATGTGCAACCACCTCGCCCTACCCCGAACACCCATCAGGGAGGAGCACGACCATTCTTTGGCCAGTAGAAGAACTCTTCCAAGCGTCAATTTACGCCTCTTCCTAAGCCATTGTCCAAGATCTTGCCAACCCTTCAGAAGAAAGGATTACTCGCTAAAGAGCCTAAGCGACCTAATCCCGAGCGATTCCCCAACTATGATCCATCGAAGACATGTGCTTATCATATGGGAGAGGTAGGGCATTCTGTTGACGATTGCTATACGCTGCAACATAAATGGATGCCAACGTGGTTTCATTCCGCGATGCACAACCGAATATCCAGAATAACCCACTCCCTGACCACCCAGAAGCTGTGAATACCATTTTCGGTTTTGATGCTGAGCCCACCATGTTTCAGATGATACATGAGGAAGCAGAAGTGATGGACACCCCGGGGCAACCAAGTGGCAAATTCGATTACTATGTAAAGTATTCGGCTCCTCCCAGCTCCTATTTCAACCCATGGGATATCATCCCAAATGGATGGGGTGGCATAGATGATCCCGCACCTCCAAAGATTGAGAACTCTGATGACGCATTCGAAGGAATGACTGAATTGTTTGCGATCGACAAAGCTCGAGAGTAGGAAAATTTTAATTATTTGCACACTCCTCTGCGCAGGAATCTTTATTGCTTTCCATATTTGCATATTTGCATTTTCAATTCTAGGATTTCCCTTATTTCAATAATGTATTTTGCTTTTCATCCAATAAAATACATGGAGATTTTTGTGTTTTAAGGGCATGTTGAAGTACACCAAACTAGCCCTGTGATGAAATTCTACCAAAAAGAAAACGGCAATGAGCTAATTCTGAAGGCTAAGCTTCTTCATGTTCCCTTGAATTTTTTTTTTCAAAATAAAATAATTTTCCAGCATGCATCTAATTTACCCTGTTTGTTTCTTTTAATTATTTGCTTTATGTTTCAGGTGCAGCTCTGCGCACATTTAAGGAACCTCTATGAGCTTCCTTGCAAAGAGTGGCAAGACACATACACTTAACATCTTTGACTTTATCTTTTGATGTGCAAGAATAGAGCATGGCATTTTTATCATTTCAGAATGTTTTCACATGATATGCAATTCGTCAGTTCTACTTGAAATTTATCAAAATGGATAATTCAGTGAAAGATGTCGAGTTACTTGAGCATGCTAAATGAGGTACGAAAGGCAAGCCTAATCCCATACACAGTCCCCCGTTTATACATTGTGAGGTGAGTATGGAAACATTTTGTATTTCAAGGTGAAGAGTTTTCTTGCAAGATGTACGACAACTAAAATGATGAGGGACAGTTCTTTTCACTACTGGTGAACCCTTGTTTAACCCTTCTTTGAGCCAAAATACTTGAAGAATTTCTTTCATACTACCCCTATCAAGGACCACCCCACATCGGGGCAAATAGAGGTAAGTTGACATTGAAGGAGAGTGAAATGGATAGAAATTTTCTTGCTCTCACTTGCATCAATCTTCAAGTTATGCTTTTACATTAAATTCATGTGGTAATTTAAATGCCTTAGGATGATGAAGAGCGTTTCTTTCACTATCCTACACACTTATATCCTTTGCATAGCCCACTGGAGTTTGTGATTTCATTTCTTTTAAATCCAGTTGGTGATCATCCCCCACACTGGGCAAGGCAAGAGACAGATGAAGACCCTTGAAGGTTCGAGTGTCATTTAAAGTATACTTGACACACACATTGTGCGCAAGAACTGAAATCAAAATAGAACTAAGGGGCATGAAAAAGCAGTGTGTTCTGGTAAAAGCAAGGCCAATGCCCATGAAAAGAAAAGAGAAATGACTGATGAATTGGGGGCATATAAAAAACGGTGTGCCTGATCGATGCGTATCATAAAAAAAATGATTTTGAGAAAAGATCTCCAGTTGAATAATCATTGGCATCAGTGATAAACTCTTGAGCCAATAAAGAAATCTGTCAATAAGACAATCAGTGACGAAGAAAATTAGTGGTAATGTCAAGATGATCACCAACTCTTACCCATTACACACATCTTTGAGTCTAATGATCCTTTCGTTTCTCAACCCATGAACCTAGCCTATATTACGTCCCTTACAAAGTCTCTTCAGATTAGGGCATTTGAATTAACATATGAATTTATATGTTTTGAGCATTGCTCGAAGAAGTGCGAGCAAGATTATTTCTTTCTCATTTTGCAGGATTATTGACTTGTAAACCCGGAGATTATTATAGAATTGTTCTTTCAATTGCTTTGACTCAAAGAATCCCTTTGTTAAGCCATTGACCAAGCCTACATTACACCTGTTAAAGACCTCTCAGATTGGTAAGGTCGTACTGATTGCAAGAAAATTTGAACTCTTGTCGACAAGATGATAATAAGATTGAGTGATATATTCCCGCATTAATGGTCGGGACAAATAACCCCTCCTAAATGAGAGCGAGTGAAAAAGCCTTTTCACACCAAAAGCGTCTCATTTAGCATGTTCAAGAGATTCACACTATAACTGAAAATTGTCATTGTGATAATTTTTCCAATAGAAGCTTGATAAAGCCATCATGCATGGACCTTCATTGAATTTTTCCTCAAAGACCAAAAAATTGTCTTTGAAACCCTGAGTTTGTTCAGTAATCTTGGTGCTTGATGAGAATTCCAAGTACCCATTTCGTAAATATTTTCAAATGTCTAGTGTGAACTTTAGATATTTGAACCCTTAAACGCTTAATGTGATACCAAGTGTTTGTCCTTCCAAACGTCTGATGTGATTTCCAGATGTTTAGTAAATATTTTCAAATGTCTAGTGTGAACTTCAGATATTTGAACCCTTAAATGCTTGATGTGACTTCCAAGTGTTTGTCTTTCCAAATGTCTGATGTGACTTCCAGATGTTTAGTAAAATATTTTCAAATGTTTAGTGTGAACCCTAGATATTTGAACTCTTAAACGCTTGATGTGATACCAAGTGTTTGTCCTTTTAAACGTCTGATGTGATTTCCAGATGTTTAGTAAATGTTTTCAAATGTCAGCATGAATTCCAAATATTTGAATCTTTAAATGCTTGATGTGACTTCTAAGTATCTGTCTTTTCGAGCGTCTGATGTGACTTCCAGATGTTTAGAATTTTTAAGTACTTGATGCAATTTCCAAGTGCTTGGGATTTGATGAGAGTCCCAAATTCCCCAAAGATTTTTCTTCAGATTCAATTTGATTAAGGCGACCGAAGAACGGTTCGGGTCTTGATCAGTTGATCTCTATTGCAAGGCTGGGCGACCGAAGAATGGTTCGGGTCCTAGCCAAGCAAAACCTCGTTTAGGCGATCGTAGAATAGTACGGGTCATAGACAACATCTATTTCCCTATTTAGGCGACCGTAGAATGGTACGGAACCTGAGAGGTAAACCCCCGTTTGGGCGACCGTAGAATGGTACGGGTCCTAGACACAACCAAACACTGTCATATTGGGCAACCGTAAAATGGTACGGGTCCTAGGAAAGCAGTCTCTTTGCAAAGTCATGTTACTATTCTAGGCGACCGTAGAATGGTAAGGATCCTGTACATGTAACACCAACTGCCTAGAACTACTCTATCCTTCTTGAAGGTAGGTTATTCCAGGTGCTTGGGATCTAATGGGAGTTCCATATTTCTAAAGGCTTTGAGCCTTTCAATTATATGAAGAGATTTCCAGATGTTTTGTCAGGTCTCATAGGAATCATTTCACACCTAATAATACTTTTCTGAATCTCCATATAAGTATGTCAGGTACGTGTTCTCCTTTACATTTGCATTTCATTGAGCATAGACACATTGAGATCTACATTATTGATCAAATCATTGCATTTACATTGCATTATAGCATGACCTTGCATTTCAAAAAGAATTAAATTTATTTGAAAAAGAGGTCATTAACATTTGCATATGCATTTCATATTCATTTTGCATGATTTAAATTTAGGTGTCATTTATCTTTGAAGGAAACCTCTACGAGCTTCCCTTCAAAGAGAGGCAGCTGTTGACACCTAATATTTTAGAAAATAATAAATAAAATAAAATTTTGGTTTTTAAATCTTTTTGAAAATATATCTTCTTTTCAAAATTCAAAAAAAAAATTCAGTTTTTATTTGATTTTGGAGCCTTTTTACTGTTGGAGTTGTTGAGTGAATATCTCACTCGCAAAAACAACTTCGAGCCTTCCTCTATAAATAAAGGGCGAGATTTCGGAACCAAAGGGGGGAGAGAAATTCAAAAAAATTTAGAGCAAAAAAAAAAATTATGTGGTTCAGGGGGGCCTTCTCTTCGTCTTTCGTCAAAAGAAAACAAGAAAAGGGAAGGGTCAAGAGAAGAAAACAAGGAAAAGGAAAAGTCAAGAGCAGTTTTGCTTCTGCAAGTGAGAGAGAGTGTCAGGTGAGAGGAAAAAAATAGAAAATTGAAGAGAAAGAGAGGAAAACAGCAGAAAAGTGAAAAAGAGAAGAAAAGTTCTGCGGAAAGTACAAAGAGAGAGGAGAAAAGGTAAAAGTAAAAGGCAAAGGTGAGGGGACGTTTACTGTTCATCGTCTCCCTCACACTCGCCAGTTCCGCTTTGCCGCTCATCAGCTAGCCACCTTGCTGCCGACGCCATTCGCCTCCACGCACGCAACCTCCGCCGCCTCCAGCCCAAGCTCCACCACAGTGCCTACTGCCCATCGCCGAGTGCCACTCACCTCTGCTAGTTTCGCCTCCGCCGGCCGCTACTACTCGCCCTTTCGCTGCAGTGGCACTCGCCTCGACGACCTGCACCCCCCGTGACGCCGAACCCGCGCCCAACGCCGTCCGCCACTCCGTGTTCTCTCCTCGCGACGCCGGACCCGCACCTGACGCCGTCTGCCACTCGTGTCCTCCCCTCGCGACGCCAGACTTGCACCCAAAGCCTCGCCAACAACCAAGCGACGCCAGAGCCCCTCTGCAGATCCCACGACGACCTCGCTTCCAATCAGGACCTGCACCTGGAGTTTCCCGGCCCGCGACGCCCTTCGCCGGTGGTCTATGCCGACACCCGCGACGCCTCCCTTTGCCTGCACCTCCACCCGAGCGCCAGCGTCGCCCCCACTGGTCGCCGCGCCCCCACGCCACCTTGCCGTTGCTGACCTACAGCACCCGACGCCCTGCTCCACGGGTCCTTGCTGTTCAAGCGCCGCTGCTGCTCCTGCGACAAGCCGCGCCCTCCTCCCAACGCTGCGCCCCCCTTCTGAACCGACACCCACTACCTACTGTTGCCGCCGGACCGGTCGCCGTCGATTCACCTATTGCCGATCCTCGCCGAAGATCCGACAACCGTGACTGGTGCCCCACGGTGAGCAGCCACTGCTACGCCCAAGTCTCTTGGGAGGAAAAAGAATAAAGGAAAAAACAAAAGAAAAAAAAAAGAAAAAGAAATTAGGTAGTTTTATTTTCTTTTTTTATTTACTTTATTTTGTTTTTTTTTAGTTTAATTATTTTAATTGCAATATTTTGTATGTCAATAATTTGTAGACCTTGTAGACATTAGGGGTTTTATCCTAAATTAAGGTAATTATTAATTTGACCTGTAAGACGTCGGGTCATTTTTAATTACTTTAATTTTTAGTAATTTTACTAGTATTTCAATCGTTAAATCATTATAGAGTTAAAATAATTGTTAATTTAATCCGTGAGACAACGGATTATTTTTTCGATTATTTTAATTCTTATCATCTTTCTTTTAAAATAATTACTTGTTTGGAAAGATTTAAAAAAATAAAAAAAAATCAAAATCAAAAAGTGCATAAAATTCTAAATATTGCATTGGAGCATTTAGATTTAGTAAATTACGACTGTATTTTTAGGGTTAGTAAATTAGAATTGCATTTATAGAATTATAATTTTTAGATTATACTTTTAGATGGGTGATTTTTGTTAGGGCTAATTTTAAATAATGTTGGCAGGTCTTGATTCTTATATAGCTTTTAAGATAAGATATAGTTTAAGTTAAATTTATTCCTAAAATAAATTAGAATATTATTCACTTTAGATAGTTTACTTATTCTTCATTATTAATTTCGAATTTCAATAAAAAACAAATCCAAAAAATATTAGGTACATGCTTGTTAATTTGCATAATAGGTTTAATTAGAATTTGTTTATTAGTAAAATATTGTCATATCTAGAACTTAGGTACTTAGGTCCATGCACATTTCATATTAAAGCAACACACCTAGATATTTTTAGATTAAGTCAATTTTCATTTAATAAAACAAAAAGATGAACAAAAAATGTCATGCATGCCATATGAGTTATAGTTTTTTTAATAAAAAAGAAAATGCTAAAAGATGATCATTGCACCATTAAGTTGTTTTCTTTTTAATAAAAAACATTATGTCATTAAAAAAAAAGATTATTCCCTTGGTTAGTTAATAGGTTAATTCATAATTAGATTGCATATCATGTAGCACATGCATATTTAGGATTATAAAAATTAGATTGCATACATATAGTGATAAGTTTAAGTCATACCATATGAATTGCATCTCGCATGTCATTAAAATAAATTCATGCATATTAAGTTTAAATTAAGATTGCATATAATTAACATTTTTTAAAAGAAAGAAGAAAAATTAGGTGTCATGTCATTTAGAAATCATGTTTAGGGCATGCATTTTATTAGCATTTGTTTTATTGAATGTTATTTTATTGATTGTGCACCCGCATGACCACCATTTGCATGTTAGTAGCTTAAGTTAAAATTAATCAACATTGCCTGCAAAATATTTTTGAAATTAAAATAAAAGGTACCGAAAGGGCATTAGATTAATCTAGCGTAATCATGTCCCCGGACCTATTGAATCTCTGGTTCGCAATAGTAAAGTATTCTCCCATACTTTACTTGAGTTTCTAACCAGTCCTAATTGGTTAGTCGCGGCTCCAAATTGAAATTGCATGTTTAAATGAGTCAATTTCTATAAAGTCGTGATTGGTAGGACTTGGGAGGGTCCGTGCCAAGTCTTCGGACTTAGTAATTCATTAACCTAAACTTTGTTCGTCCAAAAAAAAAAAAAAAAAACCTAAACTTTAGGATTGCCCTTGAAAATTTAGATCGCGACAGCCCCGCAAGTGAACATCTTTAGGCATCCATTAGTAGGTGGCTTCCTATCTCACTGTGGATGGAGCTCGACCCTAGGGAGCATTGTGAGCGAAGTGCCCATGCTTGTCTAGCCACTATATTCTGAGCAAAGACTAAATGCGACACTCCTAACAGAGGAGATTGGGGCGGCGGTCTGGCCGAAGGAGCTACCGTCAAAGAAGATCGTGGGGAGGGAGGAGATAGCGAAGTTGGTGAGGACAATAATGATGGAGAAAGAAGGGCACGGGATAAGAGTTAAGAGTAAAAGAACTTAAGAATAGGCAGTATAGGCCATGATAAAAGATGGTAGCTCTTACGAGTCCTTTCGTAAAATGAAAGAAGATTGCCAAATGAGGATCCACTAGCTTAAGAAAGCTCATTAAGGCATTGCATGCCAAAAGTCTTTATCTTGGCACATGAAAAATAGTTGTACCTAGATGCATCGGAATAAAGGCCGTAACTCTTTAAGTTTCAAGTTCATTTCATGGAATTCGAAGCGGGCAGATGAAGTTGTTATGCTTTAAGCTAACGGTATCTTTGTGATTTGACAATGGTGGCCGCCATTTGCATTAGATTTGGCAAAAGTGCGATGATGATTTAGGACTCCTACACTTTTGTGCATTTAAGTATGGTGCGGAGTTGACATTGCTTTCATTACTCTACCACAAACAGTTGTCATAGAAATGAGCGAGGGTATTCATATATATTCAATATGGAAAACCCTAATTTTAGGTCTAGCCTCGATTCTACCTTCTTCCTTTTTGTCCCTATTAACCAAATATGGGCTATCAGATTTGGAAGTTTTAGAATCTTATCTTTAGAAGTTTGAAAATTTTATATTTTATATATTTCTTTTCTTGCAAGTAAATCTTCTAGAATGTACACTTAGGTATATAAATATTCATCTAAGCTAAATAGAAGTACACAACGATTTCTGTCTCAACATGGTATCAAGAGTCATCTAAGGTTAACGCCCCTTTCAACCCCAATTTTCTTCTTCTCACTTTTTTGTTCCCCACAAAGGTGGTCAGTGTTGCCCTTGGCACCACCACTGTAACTCTCATGACAAGCCCCTCTTCTACACTTCCTCCGTTTGAATCTGCTTGCCACTTTCTTTCTTTATGTTTCACAACATCCAATTATCTGCTATGAAAAGTATAGTGTATCTTGTTTCTCAAGGGACAAAACCTCTATGGCTATGTGATGGAACTACAACTTGTCTCTTTGATGCAACCCAAGTAGTCTACAAAACACCTTCAACTTTTGATCCTATCCCAATTTCACCCTAAACTTCTTTTTTTTGTCCTATAAAAAACCCCCCAACTTTAGGTCTTATCTCAATTTTAACGTCTAGTCCCAATTTTATATTACAAAAATTTTTCGTCACATAAAAAATCACAAACTTTTACTTGGGTCACAAATATTCCATCATTAACCCTTTATTCAAAATTTCTCATTGACAATTGAGAGCTAGAAAAGTCCTAATCATGATCTGTTCGGGCATCCCAAGTGCAAGCTCTCCAACCAAAAGAGATGGAACACACGAGTGAATGAAGACCGAGTGCAACAATAGAAGGATTGTGTTAATGAAGACAAATTTGAAACTCAAGTAAAAGTTAACAATCTTTTATAATACAATATTAGAGTAAAATTGAAATAAGAATTAAAGCTATGAATTTTTTAAGAGACAAAAAAAAAATTTATGGTAGAATTAGTACTAGACCTAAAGTTGAGGGTTTTTTACACTACAAAAACAAAATTTATGATAGAGGTGAGACTAGATATAAAGTTGTAAACTTTTTTATAAGACAAAAGGTATAATTGAGATAAGAGATTAGTATGAGGTTTTTTTTTAAGGTATTGGGCCTATTTTCTTAGGCCCGACCTCGAAACCTGGACTTTCGCTCAAGCCCTTCCAACATATTTAAGACAAAAATACTTCTGCTTTTTAAAAGAAATGAATTTTCTAATCCTTTCCCAATGTGAAAATCTTGTCATTTGTTCATGGTATTTTCTATTCTTTTTCGTATGAGATTACTTTATTTTGTTTCTTTTTTTAGCCATATGCCTTTTAATTTTATATTTATTCTCCATTTTATGTCTTTTAAACTAAAACGTGTTTAAGAGATGTAAACCCACCTTGCCTATGTAATCGGGCTTAGCCTGCTCATCCCTTCTCATTGGGCGAGCCTGGTGGGCCGTGATTGACGAGGTGCTTGGGCTAAGCACGAGCCTATGCGTCTTAGGGTAGTCCCAGCCTTTTCCGATTAAGTTTCCTTGATTTCCATGAGGAAGATGTCTTGAGATGACAAGATGAGTTTAGAATCCATATTTTTTCTCATATTCAATTATGTGGGTAATAAAAGAGTTACCTAATAACTTAATGGGCTTATATAGATCATAAATGGGTCACTTGATAAGCTTAAGTTAAGTGAATCAAATCATTTTTTAATTATTTTTTTAATTATAGCTTTCATTAATTTTCTGAATTTTTTATTTTTTTATTTTTTAAAATTTTTCTTTCTTTCTTTTTTCTATGAAATCCACAATCCACACAAGGGTCACCAACTTATCCTCACAACACCAAGCAAGGGTTCGACCCTTGCTTGTGGCCAGCTCTCACCCTATGGTCAGCGTGGGTTAATGGACCCTTGCTGGACTTTGAATAAAACAAAAAGGAAAATATAGAAAAAAAAGGGAATAAGAAAAGAAATTTTTAATTTTTAATTTTTTTTAAATATGAAAATTGTCCACTGGATTTATTGCACATAAGTTTTTAAGCAATATAATTTTTTTTCAAGAAGTAAGAAATTTTTTTTTTTCTAGATTGAGTCATATATGGAAATGTTTTTGTAATATGGATTGCGTCAGCTATGGATTGAGTTGGGTTGGGTATGGGTTTTTATATTTGTATCGAATGGAAATGAGTCAAAATATGTTAAATGAGTTAACTTGGATCGAATCATTTTCGACTCGACCAATCAACCCACCTGTTTGATAGGTCTAGACTTGTGCCATATCAAACTACTTCAACATTTCCATGTGTCGAGAGGAAAATTATCCATAGATCACTTTAAAGAGGGTGCGACTTGAAATGGACTAAACTTAACAGCTAAGATGGGGTGAATCGGTTGTTGTGTGAATTTTAAAACTTTTTCGTGCAAAACGATGCCTAGACCTTGAAATAGATTTTGCAGACGAAATCTAAAATGCAAAACAAAAATCTTATAAAAAAAATATTAAAGAGCATTAGGGATAGAACAAATTGTCAAGCAAGGTTCTAGAAATACATGGTCTAATGTGATTTTGGAGAAAAAGTTGATGAAAATTTATGGTATTTCTTAAAAGTAAAATTGTATAGATTTTAGGGATAATATCATGGAAAACCTAAAATCGGTATATGTGTGACAAATTTTACCCAAATCAATTTTTTGATTATCAAAAATCACAAACCAATACATATGTGATAAATTTACTTTAAACTAATTTTTTTACTATCAAAAACCTTAAACTAATACATTATATTAATTTCCATTAAATTGGATTAATAAAACGAAAAACTATAAACCGACATATATGTAAGAAATGGAAGATAAAACTCCAAATTGGTACAATCGTTGATTAATATATGTTATCTAACTTAGCAATTTAACGATAAGATTTAATTGAAATTAACCGATGATAAATTTACCATAAATATATAGTTTGAAATTTTTTATTAAGAAATTAATTTGAATAAATTTATCATATATGTACTAATTCAAAATTTTTCGTCGTATTAACCTTAGATTTTATTCAAGGATGCGATTAAGAACATTGGCTCTTGATAGCTAAATGGCTAATGAATCCAAATGCCAATAAGACTTTGCAATCAATGAGAGGAAAGTGTGCACATCGTCGAAGATAGCAATCTCAATAATGCAAGGGGTCCCATTCGCAATAGGGATGTTGCAAGTTGGAAATCGATCATATGGGACACCTTTTCAGAATTGGCAAGAATGATTAGCCATTTGAAATATCCCGCTCAAGATGGTCTGGAACCCATGGGTTTTTACATGCCAGTTGCTCATTCATCGATTTAACGAATCATGTGATAGCGAATTGGTGCGATATTTTCTCCAAATTGGTTTGGCCAATAGTGATTAAGTTTCCTTGAAATCCCCTCAATTCCCCCACCAAAAGCAGCAACTCTGGGGCCTTTGAGTTTCGCCTTCAGTTTCAATCCCATGTCGAAGGTGCGCGCATGAGGATGTGGATATGTATTTGTGTGCTGAGCCATCTCTTTTTCGGCCGGCAATTATCTGAACGAAGGCTTCCATGAATTGATGGCAATGGAAGAATTTTCAAAAGAGCTTTAAGTTCGAGACAGTGTTTTACTTGGCCAAAATGGCTGATGTTGCCCTCAATCAATGGAGTTGACGTTCTGGACTGAGGGAAACGGTCTCTTTGGGGAATTGGAATCTTCTGGCAAGTTGCATGTTCAAGGCCATTGATTGGGAATCGGAATCTTCTGGCACGTTGCATGCTCAAGGCCATAAATTGCTCCATCCGTCTCTTGACAGTTGACAGGACGGGAGGAAAATTGTCAAAAAGAAAGAATTGTTACATGAATATCAATTTACTTCTAAACATATTAATTTAACCAATTTAATTTTATGATTTTTAAAAATTCACCAATACTGTCCATACTACATAACATGCTTTGTGCCGATGAAATAATTTTTATAATATGTTTAAAAAGTTTCTAAATATATGTATTTTTATTTTATGTACTTTTTTTTTCCAACTATAATCAACGGTATTTGATGAGAACTTGTGAGCCATTACCAATCTAGACAAGTGCAGCCTCGCTTGAGGCCAATCTTGCCCTCATCCAGTGGTCAATGAGCGCCAACTACAATGAAATAAGAAATAATATATTAAAAAATACAAAAAATTATCCACATCAGATGTCAATTGTGCCACGTAAACTAATTAACGTTTATATCAGCAATTTTCAATCAAAATTGGATTGAAGAATTGTATTAATTTTTAAAAGGTTTAAAAGATTTAAAATTGAATTCACATTCATTCATATGTTAGATTTAGAAGATTTATTTTTATTATTATCAGCTTCCGACCTTGCAATCACTTCAAATTCATTTAAAGGTGATGAACCCCCGGTCAAAAAGGCCTCGATGGGAAGGGTCAAGTTGTGATCCGTTTTTGTCCTTTTCCTCCTTCTTTTCCTAACAATTGCAAAACATTATGACATGTTCACGAAGAGGACCCAAACACAAGATTTTGGAGAAGTCTTCCTCATGAATTTGACTGACCGCACAGCAGGATAAAATTCGATACTACATGATATATACCCGGAGTTAATCGAAACCACCGAAAAAGAATAACATCGTCCTAATTACAAACGATGTGCTTGTGCTCTAATCTTCTATGATACGAATTAACGTTTGTCTATTCAGTACATATATAAATATAAATCCTATCAGAAAGTGCCACAGGACACTTATTAACAATTATTGCATTTGATAAGTATGTATTCTAAACAATTAAGTGAATTTGACTTATCACGGTGGAGATAAATGCACAAAAGCAATACTATTTAAACAATGTTTTGAAAATTTTGGTTGAGATAATCGCTCTATATATGTATGAAGAGCGTATATATAGAGCATATTACTAACTAATTTGGCCACTGATAGCAATTTCCCTCTATATGGTGCTACGTGTCAATTTAAAATACTTTAATTTAGGGGTAAGTATGGTTCTAGGGTAGTATCATAAATTGCAGAATTTGACCAGCAGTCCAGATGGGTAAGTTTCAAGAACAAGTTTTTGCATTCTTCTTGTTCTATGTCTTCACACAATCCTATAGTATTTTATGGCGTTCGATAATGAGTATGTAACCAGGAACCACTAATCTAAGCTTTCATTTTTTGACAATATTCATGATTGAAATTTTTACTTTGTTAATATTTCATACTCTTTGTTTGTTTAGATATGAGTTGTGATCAGTGAATTATAACAGTAAATGATAGTCGTTAAAAGTGATGATTCATTACAGCACGTAACGGGGTAAGTTTAGATTATAAGGTATGCAAAGCAGGTTGTAAATTCCAAAATTTAAGAACTAGTTCTAATGAGTTGTAAGTGGAATCTAGACCAACCTAGAACTACCCAACCTTACTTTAATTGACGCATGAGTAAATACTGTTGTCGGGTCATTATCATGCTTGTGCGTATGCTTAGCATTTTCTTCCTTAATCTTTTCTCCAAAAGGAGCTTCCTTGACCAAGTAATTCCATGTTTAACTTGATTAAAGTGAAAGCCAATGAGATTTTTTAACTTTTTGGCTCCAAAAATTTCCATGTCAACGGGCACATTGCTCATCCTACAACAACCCACCTCGATGGAGTAAAAGATGAATCCGGACAGAACTTCAGGACTGCCATTATCTATTGGGCAGCACATCTGAAGCTCCGAACCGTGGCTTGAAACATGCAACTTGGCAAGCACTTGGACAGCCACTCGAACGCCAACTTGTCTCGTTTATGCTTCGGTTTGACATCATCAGATGGCGGTGATGAGGCCAATGGATTCAAGGCCCCATTTGAACCGTTAAGCAGATCTCTGTACGTACTGAAAACCCTCACAGAAGTTGGTCAAACGGGGCTCAAGCTTGCACTGAGCTTTCTCACTTGTGCGAGACTTTCCCTTCTCGACAAGCCCACATGCATCGCAAAAGGGTTTCCGCATGTGGAGATCTCTTCCAATATTAGTGAATTCTAAAAGGCAGAAATAGTTTTGGGAGAAACCAATCGACTCATTTAGTCATAGATTATGTCTTGTGGATTGCCACAAAGGAGTCGGTACCAATGGAGGTTTCTCTCTGTTAATGGTTTTAATTCTTCTTCTTCTTCTTCTTCTTTTCCTGCTATTCCACGAAGACAAGTCTTTAACACTGTATTATCCTTTTAATGTCGTGATGTTATCGACAGGAGAATTGTTCAAAAATTCTAAACTTATTGTACGACCATCAATTTAGTTCTAAATTTTCCAGTTAGATCATTGCAATCTTAAGACTTTTGATGATTTTCCAATTTATTTTTTCGAGCTTATCCACGTGGACTAATCAATGCCATTTCTCCTATATGACATAGTCAACAATCTAATATGTCCAACAGAGCTCAAAATGGAGTCGTTTTGAGAAAAAAATTCAATTTGACTGCCTTGGCGATGGCCGCCAACCCTTGCTTGCCACAAGCAAGGCTTGCACAACCCTTGCCAGGTCTAGGCGAGGGCTGCAATCCTCACCTTTGACCGATGAGAGTTGTACCACCCTTGCATGTGGCTTAGGATCAGTTGGGAAGAAGATGAACCGTACAAAAGGAAAAAACGAAAAAAAATATATAAAATTTATAAGAAACTACAAAACGGTGTTGTTTAATTTAAAATCATCTATGTTAGTCACCAATTATACCCAATGCTAACCAAACTACCATATTGGCAATTTGCGATTTAAATAAGCTGAATGGACCACATTAGAAGAATCACTATAAAATGTTTAGGACTATGTCAGTCAGTATAAAAGGTTTAGATAAAATCAGTGACGGGCCAGTAGGTTCAAAATCTTTTGGACAATTTCCCTCGCTATACCATGTCAATCTCGCCGCACGAGATACTTTAATTATCATCATCGCCCATCATGAAACTTAAATGCGAACGTTGACGAACGCAGCTTCTTGCAGCGTAGGCAACAGTCACGTGGACGAAGACTTTGGCGATAGCAATGACTTCAGCTAACGGGATCGATCGCAAGCAACGGACTTTTCAATACCTCGCGCGAGCTTTACAGCGATCGGGACCGGGACATGTTTCGCCGCATTGGACCGATTTCTACCGGTCAGCCAACTTATAGGCTTGGGCGAGCCGTTGGGACCGCAATCCCAGCCAAATTGGAAGATAAGATCAGTAGCTTTTGGAGCTTTTGGGTGGTCACCCTCCACGCATGGTGGAAGTGTAGAAGCTATCATTTTCACGTCTTTGGAGCACGCGGGCATATGATAATGTAGACCTGATGCACGGCAAATGCGTTAATATAGTTCGCAATTTCCCATGGCTGGGCTTGCCCGTGATTGATTTGATGATTCATGAGAAAGTGGGTGGTGAAAACCTTCAGAGTAAGAATGGACTAAATTGCTTGCGTAAAATTTTCTTTATGCAAAGTGACCTGTTATGCATGCGGAATTAATATATCGAAGGAAGCAAATACTACAAAAGAAAGAATAATTCTCTCTTCCGAAAATCCAGAGTCTATTTGGTTTTGCTTTTAGCTTTTATTTTTTACTCATTTTCCTTTTCTTTGTTTACCATTTGATTTTAAACCAACTGTCGAAAGCTCAAAATATCTTTGATTAGATGTCGGTGTGCATGGATGGAGTCATACGAAAGTTTTCACGACGTTTTAAAACGTAAAGAGTACGGCGGTCCTAAACTTCATAGATAAACTCCGGAAAAATAAGCATGGCAGTTTGAAAGTTTCAAAAAACTGCTGAAGCTGACAAATGGGCAATGGCAATACGCACAGACCCTCCGTAAATTGCAGGGTCACTCTTCTGTCTGTCTGAACAAGTCCACGTCGCGTCTCCGAGACTCCCAGCCATGACGCCCACCTATTTAAAGACCCCCCTCGCCAAACTATGTTGTAGCCAACGTATGTTCTTCATACACACCGTCAGCTTTACTTCATTCCATGGATTTCGACCTCTTTTCCTCCAATTCATCGATGGAGAAGCCGAAAAAGCTCCATGCGGCGCTCCTCTCGAGCCCTGGCATGGGCCACCTCATCCCCATCATGGAGATGGGAAAGTGCCTTGTAGCCGAACATGGCTTCGAGGTCACCGTCTTCGTCGTCCCCTCCCAGGCCTCCCGTGCCGAGGCAGAGATCATCGACTCCGCCATGACCCCCAAGCTCCTCGACATCGTGGAGCTCCCTGCCCCCGACCTCACGGCTGCTGGCCTTGGCCCGAATGCCTCCATTGTGGAGAGGCTTGCGGTCATGATGCGTGAGGCGCGGTCGGCGTTCAGGTCCGCGCTGAAAGCCATGGAGGCCCCACCCGATGTCCTCATCGTGGACCTGTTCGGGACGGAGCATCTATGCATGGGTGATGAGTTGAGGATCCCTAAGTACGTCTACGTCCCTTCCAATGCATGGTTTCTTGCGCTGTTCCTACACTCACCGGTGCTGGACAAGGAAGTCAAAGGAGAGTATGTGGACCAGACTGAACTACTCAAGATCCCGGGCTGCAAGCCGGTCCGACCAGAGGACGTGGTGGACCCGATGCTGGACCGATCCAACCAGCAGTACCGCGAGTACTTGCGGATTGCTGGCGAGATCGCGATGGGAGATGGAATCCTGTTGAATGTGTGGGAGGATTTGCAGGCCGAGACGCTCGCCGCGCTGAGGAATGAGGAGTTCTTGGGCCGGGTCGTGAACGGTCCGGTCTATACCGTTGGGCCGCTCATTAGACCGGTCAGACCGGCCGGTTTGGGGAAGGAGCTGCTGGAATGGCTGGATAAGCAGCCGCGCGAGTCGGTGTTGTTTGTCTCGTTTGGGAGTGGAGGGACTATGTCGGCTGAGCAGCTGGCCGAGCTGGCTTGGGGATTAGAGCTGAGCGGACAAAGGTACGGTCTAAAATTTTTCATGCAAGCATGCTCCACGAGGCATTAGTTGGACTGGAGCACGTTGCACGCTTTAAGAAAAAGAAAAGCATATTTTGTTTGTTTTATGTTTTTTTTTTCTTTTTTATCAAATGCAGTGCCCGTTCTTTATTAGCATTTGATACGTGAAAGAAGGTAGATTTATAATTCAACGACGAATGTGTAATTTCTTTTCAAACTTGCGGAAAACCTAATTATAATAAAAAATTTATAAAAAAAGTGTGGCGTGTATAAAATTAAGCTTCGTTTTAGTGTTCTTTGACTCTATATTTTATAAATTTCTTTCATCTTACAAATATATACTTTTGTAGGTTTATATGGATACTTCGAAAACCAATAGTGAAATCTCTTGATGGATCGTTCTTTGACGTGGGAAAGGGAGGTGGTGATGATGAGCTTTCGAGCTTTTTGCCGGATGGATTTGCAGTACGTACTCGGGACGTGGGATTAATACTTTCATTGTGGGGCCCACAAGTGGACATCCTGAGCCATCCATCTGTAGGCGGGTTTCTATCTCATTGCGGATGGAACTCAACCCTCGAGAGTATAGTGAATGGAGTGCCCATGATTGCCTGGCCATTGTACGCCGAGCAAAGGCAAAATGCGACACTCCTCGCGGAGGAGATTAGAGTGGTGATTCGGCCAAAGGAGCTGCCGTCGAAGAAGATTGTGGGGAGGGAGGAGATAGAGAAGTTGGTGAGGATGATAATAGCAGAGAAAGAAGGGCACCAGATGAGAGCTAGAGTCAAAGAGCTCAAGAGCACTGCCGAAAAGGCTGTGACTAAAGGGGGTACTTCCTATGAGTCCCTACGTAGAATGAAGGAAGATTGCAAAATGAGGATCCATCAGATTAATAAAGCTCATTAAGTCATTGCACATGTGTGTAACATCAAATGGAATAATAATGCAAATTGACAGTACAATGCTTGAACTAGCAACAGTTTGCTTGAAGCGTATTGATGACGTAGGACTCTTACATGTTCATATATTCAGTATTGAGGAGACATTACATTCATTACTCTCCCAAAAACAGTTATCGTATTGACAAGCAATTAAGTGTATTCGCAATTAACTTACCAAAAAAAAAAAGGTGAATTCGCAATTAAGTGTATTCACGAATATTCAACACAAAAAGACCCCACCTCGATCATGGACAAATTGCTCACATAGAGAGGGGCATCGACGAAAAAGATGGTGATCGAAGGAGGTATTAGGTTGGGTTGACTCCTATGTGGAGGAAACCCAATAAATTATAAGTTCAAAGGTTTGAGCCCATACGACACGATAGTCTATATGAAGAAATATGATTTCTCACTATCTTTATGTAATAGAAAAAAAAAAAAAAAACTTTTGTTGAGACATAGTAGTGTCAAGACGTCTCTTTTTTCGTCTAAGGGAAAGAGGAAGAGGTTTAAGGGTATTTTCCTAAAGAGGCGGACCAATGGCCCTAGATTAGGCGCGGGCTCTTCTAAGCCCATTCCTTGCGTGACATTGGATTTCCTATTTCAATTCTTGACAATCTATGTATTTCTAGGAGTCGCCACTAGCCTATTAGGATTGGTTAGAAATCAATTAAGACACGGGAGTGTTGTCTTGATTTCTACGTAATTAAAGATTTCTAGGACTGGGGACTTGTTTACGCCAATGTTTCTATTAGTGTCCTTGCGGTACCACTAATTTGGAAGGTTGTTTATCTCAATGGCTCCACAATCTTGATTACTAATTATAATCCTTATAAAACTGCTAAGCGTCCATGCAAATGGTTTTGTAGATTTGTTTTCTTTAATGTCTAGACTAATCCTAACATAATTTAGAAGAGAAATTTAAACTCAAACTAATGAAAAGCGGTGCGTAAGTAAACATCCAATAAATTGAAATAACTTGAAAATAAATGCGAAAAAGGAAAACCCGACACAAGCCGGGCAAATAATATTACATGGCTTTGTTATCACGCCCCGGGACAGGACCCCCATGAGGGAGATGAGAATTCAAATATGCATGAAATTACTCTAAATAATTTTAATCTATGCAAAATGGATTATTTACAAAAAAAAAATGGTTATAAAATACCAAAATAGCATTAAATTAGAAAAATGACCTTTTAAAATTAGTAAAATTTCATAGATGTTGTTTCTATCATAACTTAATACCATCCATCATTTTTATAATTTTTTTTTGAAATTTTCATATTTTTTAATTTTTATTTTAAAATAATTTCGTAAACCAATATATGCTGATTTATACTAATATGTAACTGCCAGTACATGAATATAATAAGAACCGAGCTCAAATCAACCATTTGAAGATCAAAACTTGGTTTGCAGCATTTTGTCGAACACTTGGCGTGCCTCACACTAGCCCAAACAACTTCCTCAAGCCATGTTCGTGGCATTCAATCTCAACTCATAAGCAATATCATGTGGAACTAAAATATCAAGGTTATACTACCACATGCAAAGAACAAGATTAGATAGAAATCATAGTTTAAAACACACTAGCACCAAGCTAAAATCGTCCTCAAATACACGGGTTTGAGCCGATTTTGCAAATCTAGGTTTAAACCCAAGTCAAGCAAATAGGTTACATGCCCATATTCAAGCCCCAACACTTATGACATGCAAGATCTAAGGAAAACATTACTTAATTTGAGTGAAAGTAGGTAACATAGGCTTTTAAATGCAACAAACATTACAGAAAATGATCAACCAGACACATCGAAACGAACTCTTTAAGAAGCCTATATGCATGATCTATGCTGGCCAACCATGTCTCAATGTGGGTTGGGTTGTTTTTTGCCCAAGTTTTAGACAATCTCATAGTTCACGCAGAGATTTAAAGACTAAACCGGGCTGACCTATGCATCATTTATACTCCCATATAATATTAATCAAAGTCACAAAGACAAGTAATGCACGAAAATGGAGTATAGTAGATCAAACATGCAAGACTCTTGAAGATATTTCGACACCTAAAAAAAATTTCAGCCTCAGAAATCAGTTTTCCGGGTTGGTTTTCCTCTTGATTTTTCACTATTAAAACATGTTCAAACTTGAACAAAAATACATCTATGATACTTACCTTGCTTCCTAGTTTCTTTTGCAAGTGGTTCTTGGCCGAGGAAACCAAGAAATTAGACTCAGGGGGCACGTGGAAGTTGGCTCCTTCAAATTGAAAATGAGATCTACAGAAATAAGAACTGACAACGAAGGTTTTCGTTGACCTCCAAAATTAGACTTTAGGACCTCTTTTGTTGGAAATATTAACCAAACCAAACTATATGTATTTTAGTTTGGGGTGAAATTCAAGATTTTCCTTATTTGTCTATCAATTTTCTTAAAAACACTCGCTTTCTCTTACCCGTGACCAACAGGGCTCAACACTTGGAAAAATTTTCAGACTTTCTTGGCCCACTAGGAGGGTGGTTTTCGGGGGACTTTAGGAGACTTTCCTGAACTCCATTTGGGACGTGCGACCTATGGATGGAAAGATCTTTGAGTGAAGTTTCACTCTCTAGTTGAAGGTTTTTGCTAGTTTTGGCTGAAAATTGTGAAAATTTCACTTTTCTCTTTGAAGGTTCATTTTGAATTTTTGGGGTTTTGCCCTTCTGGAGTTGCTTTTCCAGGTGTTTTTCGGGAACGACCGTGTGCTCCCTCTTTTCTCTCTTGTCTCCTACCTTTTATGCCCTGAAAGAGCTTGCTTCCATGATTTTATCCCCTGAACTGAGGGATTTTTGGTCGGTCTTTAGTCCCCCTACCAAGCCTATCAACAAGACTACTTCAACAACTTGCTGACTTAGCCAAAATTTTCAACTTCTGTAGCTGTTGAGTGTCCGGACTTTGCTGCGATGTTCCCGTGCTTTCAGCAATTTATCCCTGACCAATGTTTGTTCACTTGCAATACCAATAATAGTTTTCCATCACATGCAGAGCATGCTAGTTGGGCAGCTAAGGAGGATATGGTGGGGCCACTAAAGTTCTTACTCAACAACTCTGAATTGAGACCAACTCATGGACTGAGTTTTGGCTACTGATTTGAGTGCTTTAATCCATCAATTTGGCTATGATTTTTGATCAATTAGCAAGTTAATGTATATTAGTTTAAGATCTTGACAATTTTTCGCAATTGTCTCCACCCAATTTTGCAAGAGAGTCATATTAGTTTAAGATCTTGACAATTTTTCGCAATTGTCTCCACCCAATTTTGCAAGAGAATCCCTCAAAGTTGGCCATTTTCTTGTTCGAAATGTCAAATTCAATGCAATTTGGTCCTTTTTGCTCGATTCGATTAATTATACCTGACCCAAGTTCAATTTCAACTTAATTAGGAACCAAGATGATGATTTAAGGGTTCGGGTGAAATTTCACAAAATTTGTGAATTGGTCCCTCAACTTTTAGAAATCATATTTTGGTCCCAATTTACCATTTTAATTCCAATATGACATCCTAGGCTTGGCTAGTCATATTTAGATCATTGGCCCCAACTTTTTTTTTCTTCTTTTTTAATCTTTTTTTTAATTTTTCTTTTAAATTTTAAATTTTTAATATTTAATTTTTTTTAAGGAAAAACATCTTCCATTTTAATACACACACACACACACACACACACACACACACACACACACACTAACACCTAGATAATCTATATGCAAGAATTTGACATGGAATATTTTTGTGAAAAAACAAGTTCCCATTTTTTCGGAAATGATTTTTGGGCAAAAATTTAGGCGTCAACAAGTAGTAAGAGAGAAAAAAAATCCGAAAATCTAGGAAAGGGGCAGTATCTGAGTATCAACAAGCTGATGTTGGAGGTCAATTTGTGGTTTGAATGAGCTGAAATTTTCTCAACATGCTCATGACATATTCTTCTTGAATTTGATCAATTTGATTTTCACTTGAAGCCCCCTACATTAGAATTTTTGTGGGATGAACCAAACTTGTGTTTTAGGTTAGATTTAACTTTGGTATTTTGTGAAATTCATGTGTATTGCCAAAAATAGTGGCCTTGATGTTATTGTTGCTATGTACCTCTAGTTTAACTAGAGAAGAATTTTGCTTATCTAATTTTGTTAGAAGTGAAGATTTTGGATGGACTCTGATCCCATGGTTTTTTATCCCTTACATCAAGAAGGTTTTCCATAGAAAAAACAATTGCCTTGTGTTTGTGGGTGTTTGATATTAATAATGCTCCATCTTATCACTTCATGTTAGATTTGCACAAGAGGAAGATTGTTTTGTTCTACTGCACTAATCTGTTATTGTTCATTTTGTCACTATTCTCCCAACAGGAGGAAGACAAGGGCTTGGAGTGATTGGCTAGACTTGATCCTATGTCGAGCAACCATGAGTACCTCCATTAATGGGTGAGTAAGGGCTTGATGTTTGCAAAAAGGATCATTTTCTTAAGCCTGACCCCGAAGCCGGAACAGTTGCTCAAGTTTTCCAGCTATAATTATGATGAAAATAATTCTTCCATTTTAAAATTAAATTCCTAACTCTATCCTTTATAATGTACAATCTTGTGATATGCCCATCTTATTTTTTTATTCCATTTCGTAAAAGATTATCTTTGTCGAATAGTCCTCAAAAATGCCCGTTTCCACTCAAGTAGACACACATAAATGAATTATTTACATACTTGCATCTAGTATAATCCTTTCGAACCTATTATAGATGCAACGATTGTGCTACATCGACAGAGGACCATAGACTTGCCCCGAGTCTCTCGTTAAGGGATATTGTTGAGTAGAATTTACACATACAGTGTCAAATTTGAGATAAAAAAATTATCCAAAAAATCCTAAATCTATTGCACTTTAACCATCTTAATCATAAATCGTTCAATTTTTCCAATTGAATTCTAAATCTTTTCATATTTTACCAATCGAATATATTCAACCAATTTTGGTCCAAAATTGATGACATAGTTGTTATAATTTATAATATATTTATTATTTTATTATTCTAAATATGATCCCAATATTGTATTCCCAATCAGTTATGTATTGCCCAATTTATCATCCACATCTATTACATGATATTTTCCCGTTAATATGTTACCATAACGGTCTTAATAGAAGATGTAAGTAACATAAGAAACAGAATAAAATGTCAGGTCGTCTAGTTCAAACCCTATCACTATAGAAAAACACACCATCAAGTTTGAGGGGTATTGGCTAGAAGAACATGACGTGCATATCTGGTGTTCCCCATATTGCAGATCGTTCGTGTTAAGTTTTGAGGTTTTCCACTTTTGCAAATTTCATTCATGGCTGGAGGTATGTTGATTTTTACATTTCTGCAAATCAATCTCGAATTCTGTATGAATTTATCTGTGATTGATAAATCGAGATCCTCAAGTTTTAGTTTATATTTAATCTAACAGTTGGCATTAGAGCATGTTTACAATCTCTGCCTTGATGAAATTTTTTAAATTTATTTTCATTGAATTATGTGTGGATAAATCCAAATTTTTATATGGCTTGGATCAAGATTTAAAATTCCGGCCAAATTTGGGTGACCCACCATGCAATAATGGATCTGCATGATCACACCGCCATTAGGAAGAAAACCCCTTAAATTTTTCGATATATCACTGATCGTCAGAGGTTAATCAAGCGGTGAAATTTTGGTGGTTAGGGTTTTTAAGACAGATCATTTTAGGTTTAATTCCAGTCAATATGTTGGTCGTTTTTGTCGGATCTTGAAATTATTTGTTCGTCTCGACATTCTCTTCGAACCCCATCAATCAATTTGGTCGACCATGGGCTGTGGGAGGAGAACCAGGTGGTAGAATAGAGCTCGAAGCGACAGAAGAAGAAAGCTGCGAAGAAGACCTTCGGTGCGAGTGCTGCAACGAGCGCATGCAACGGACTACATCACACGCGCCCGAAAGTGGGGGGGGGGGGAAGAGCGCGTGTGCCTCTCTATTTGTGCAAAATTACAATTCTGCCATCGTCAAGTAAAATACGTTTTGCCCCTCTGCATTTAGGAAATTTGCGGTTCTACCCTAGACGCATAGAATTCCTGTTTTACCCCTTAAAAATAAAATTCCAATTCTATCCTTGCGTGCAAAATTCTAGTTTTACCCCTTTTGCACGTGATTTTACTGTTTTACCCTTACATGCAATTTTATGAATATTTTCTCATAAAATTAAATGTCTAGTGATATGTATATATTTAAATTAATTAAAGATTAGCCATGGCATCTTTAATTATATTAAATTATGTACATTAAGAGCCTCTGGATCACATATAGCTCAGGACAATAATTGTGATTAGTCACATTAATATTATGAATTTGATTCCACAGGAATTTTCAATATATTAATGTGATTAATTAGGATGAAATATTATTTTATCTTTCTTAATTTACCCACAGGGATTAAGGAAGGGAATATAATTTGATAGTTTCATCATGAAGTAATTATGAATCAATTTAAATTAAAAACTTAACCCACAGGCAGTTTTTTATGTTATGCGATTCATATTTTATAACATGTTTTACATTGGTAAAATATGATTTAAGTCTATTTGCCTCAAAAATACCGATATATAATTTTTCTTTAATTATCATGCAATCTTACCACTTATGATTAGTTATGGTATAATTGTTCCCGAGCTTAATGGAAATAACTATAAAGAATGGAGAGAATCAGTTCTTCTTCAATTGGGATGCATGGATCTTGATTATGTTCTAAGATCAGACGAACCACTTGAACCTATTGAGAATAGTACTCATGTTGAACATACTCGTTATGTACAATGAGAGCGGTCCAACCATCTCGGTGTGATGTACATAAAGACAAAAATCTCTACTAGTATTCGTGATTTAGTCATTCAGCATAACAATGCTAAGAAATTGCTGGAGGCTATAGATGCACAATTTGAGTCTTTAGAGAAGGCACATACCATGACCCTGATTATGAAGTTCTCATCCTTGAAACTTACTAGTATAAGAGGTGTGCGTGAGCACATCATGAAAATGAGGGACATTGCAGCTCAGTTGAAGAATCTTGAGGTTGGGATATCATATTTCTTTCTTGTATACTATATCCTAAATACTCTCCTATAAGAGCATTGCCTCTTTCAAGATCTCTTACAACACATATAAAACTAAATGGTCAATCAATGAACTCATAACCACGTGTGTTCAAGAGGAAGAGAGGCTACTAATGGAGAAATGAAAAAGTGCCCATATGGCAACACAGGATAAGTATAAAGAGCAAGGCAAGCAAAAGGGAAAAGGTAAGATGCCTCTACCTCCCCAAGCCGGCATTAAGAAGGAATCCGAGTGCTTTTTCTGCAAAAAAAAAAAGGGGGGGGCACATGAAGAAGGATTGCGCCAAATTTAAGGCCTAGCTAAAAAAGAAAGGTAACCAACTCTCATGTGCTTGTTATGAATCTAACATGGTCGATGTGGGTTACAACACTTGGTAGAGTGATTCTGGTTTTATAATTCATATTTCGAATTCCTTATAGGGTTTTCAGAACCAGTGGAAACCAGTGAGAAGTGAACAAAACATCTATTCAAGAGACAAGATGCGCTTGCGTGTAAAAGCTATTGGAACATGTAGATTAGTTTTCAGTAGTGGTTTTGTTTTCATTTTAGAAAAAATCTTTTATATTCTTAGTTTTTCTAGGAATTTAATTTCAGTTTCAAGACTTGTACTTTTGGGATACTCCTTTGAATTTTTAGATTCAACATTCAATTTATCGTATAAATCTAAAATTGTTGAGAGTGATATTTTTTCTTATGGTTTCTTTCAAATTAATTTAAAAGACAATGCCATTAATAATGCGATGCACGTTCACAATAATACTAGTATAAAACAATGTGTTGTGAATGAGGATTCATCTATGTTGTGTCACCGAAGGTTGGGACATATCTCTATTGATAGAATTAAGTGACTAGTAAATGATGGAGTACTTAATACTTTAGATTTGACTGATTATGACACTTGTGTGGAGGACTGTATAAAGGGAAAACAGACCAACAAGTCAAAGAAATGTGCTAAGAGGAGTACAGAAATATTAGAAATCATACATACAGATATTTATAGTCTAAATATGAACTTAAATGGTTAGAGATACTTCATTTCTTTCATGTATCTCTATTTATTTCGTAATAAGCACGAAGCTCTAGATGCCTTTAAGGTATTTAAAATCGAAGTAGATAAACAATGCGGCAAGCAAATTAAGATCGTGAGATCAGATAGAGGTGGAGAATACTATGGTAGATACACTGAAGATGGATAAGTACCTGATTCATTTGCAAAGTTTCTTGTAGAGCATGGGATTATTGCCCACTAACTATGCCTGGTTCATCGGACCAAAGTGGTGTTGCAAAAAGAAGAAACCGAATATAATTGAACATGGTGTAGACTATGCTCAGCAGCTCTAATCTTCCTAAGTTTTTGTGGACTGAGGCTATTAAAATGGCTGTGTACATATTAAACCAAGTTCTAACCAAGGCTGTTCCAAAGACACCTTTTAAGTTATTCAAATGATGGAAACTGAGTTTGCGACATGTACGTGTTTAAGGATGCTCATCTAAAGTAAAAGTCTACAATCCACAGGAAAAGAAGTTAGATCCAAGGACTATAAGTGAGTATTTCGTTGGATATGCCGAAAAGTCCAAAGGATACAGGTTACTACTAGGTTTGTGGAATCAAGAAATGTTAAGTTTCTTGAGAATAAGTTGATTAGTAGGAGCGATCAATTCAAGGACTTTGTTCCCGAAGAAGATCGTTTAAATACTCAACTTTCCACCTCAGGTACTAGATTGGTTGATGTTTACACCACTCCTTCAGTTCAACCAGTCCTTGAGCAACCAATCATTGAAAATTCACAACCTGCTGATATTGAACTAGTAAATCCAACTATTGAACTTCCAGTTAAACAACAAACTCCTTAAGAAGATGTTGATGCAACATTACGAAGGACTACTAGAATGAAGAAATCAGCAATACCTAATGATTACATTGTGTATCTATAAGAATCTTATTATAATGTTGGAGCTAAAAGTGATCCTGAGACGTTTTCACAAGCAATGAGTTATGATAAATCCAATTTATGGTACAATGCTATGAAGGAATAAATGAATTCTATGGCATTAAACGAAGTTTGGGATTTAGTTGAGTTGCCTGATGGTATGAAGGCCATTGATTGTCAATGGGTCTTCAAAACTAAGAATGATTCATTAGGCAATATTGAGAGATACAAAACCAGACTTGTTGCCAAGGGATTCACTCAAAAGAAGGAATCGATTACATGGAAACGTTTTATCTTGTATCCAAGAAATATTCTCTTCGTATTATTTTGGCATTGGTTGCTCATTTTGATATGAAATTACATCAAATGGATGTGAAAACGGCGTTCCTCAATGGAAAATTGGAATAAGTGGTTTACATGAAACAACCAGAAGGATTATTCTCTAGTGCTAGTGAGCATTTGGTATGCAAGTTTAAAAAGTCTCTATATGGCTTGAAACAAGCATCCCACCAATGGTACTTAAGATTCCATGATGTCATCTCTTCATTCGGTTTTATAGAGAATGTCATTGATCAATGTATATACCAAAAGGTTAGTAGGAGCAAAATTTGTTTCCTTGTGCTATATATAGATGACATTTTACTTGCAACCAATGACAAGGGGTTGTTATATAAAGTAAAACAATTTCTCTCTAAGAATTTTGATATAAAGGATATGGATGAAGCCTCTTATGTTATTGGCATTAGAATCCATAGAGATAGATCTCGAGGTATATTAGGACTATCTCAAGAAACTTACATCAATAAGGTCTTAAAGAGGTTTCGAATGAAAGATTGTTCACCAAGTATAGCACCGATTGTGAAGGGTGATGAGTATAATTTAAACCAATGCCCAAAGACTGATTTTGAAAGGAAACAAATGAAAAACATTCCATATACTTCTGCTGTCAAAAGCTTGATATATGCTCAGGTTTACACTCGACCTGACATAGCCTTTGCTGTGGAAATGTTGGGCCAATACCAAAGTAATTTAGGTATGGACTATTGGAGAGCTGCAAAGAAGGTGGTGAGGTACCTTCAAGGAACTAAGAGACATATGCTTTTGTATAGACGGATGGACAACTTAGAGGTATTTGGTTACTCAGACTCAGACTTTGTTGGTAGACCTATTTCTCGGAGGAGTGCAAAACAGACCTTGGTTGCCACTTTCATTATGGAGGCAAAGTTCGTTTCCTGTTTTGAGGCCACCTCACATGGTATGTAGTTGAAAAGTTTCATATTAGGGCTTAGAGTTGTGGATTCAATTACTAAGCCATTAAGAATATTTTGCGACAATTTAGCTGCAGTTTTCATGGCTAAGAACTACAAAAGTAGTAGTCGAAGCAAGCACATCGACATCAAGTATTTAGCCATTATAAAACGTGTTAAAGAGAAGAAAGTGGTCATAGAACACGTAAGCACTGGATTGATGATAGTTGATTCTTTAACTAAAGGCATGCCACCAATGAATTATAAGGATCATGTATTCAGAATGGGCATTGGTCCAATCATGTAAATTTTTCTTTATATGGAAGAATTCGTGAGACTTTTATTTATTTAAATGTTTTTATCAATGCGGTTGTATACATTCGGTTATTTTGAGAAAAACAATTACATTTGACTTGGAGTAAACATAAGGTTTATTCATTAAATTATTTGATCACATATGAGCTGATGAAATGCATTGTGATACACGGAAGATAATACTCACTCTAAGAGGACTCATCGCCGTGATTCATGTATTTTATTTCAGTATGAAGTTTATGAGGGTTTGGGTTAATATTTCATTTGATGGAATATTGGAATCAATTGGGAGAATGTTATAATTTATAATATATTTATTATTTTATTATTTTAAATATGATCCCAATATTGTATTTCTACTCAGTTCCGATTTATTGCCCAATTTATCAACCACATCTATTACGTGATATTTACCCATTAATATGTTACCATAACGATTTTGATGGAAGATGTCGGTAACATAAGAAACAGAATAAAACGTTAGGTCGTTTAGTTCAAACCCTATCACTACAGAAAACCACACCATTAGTTTAAGGGGTATTGGCCAGTAGAACAGAATGTACAGATCTGGTGTTCCCCATATTGCAAATTAATTGTGCTATGTGGATCCGTCCAAAGTTTTGAGGTTTTTCGCTATTGCAAATTTCATTAATGGCTAGAGGTATGTTGATCTTTATGTTTCCGTAAATCAATCCCCAATTCTGCATGAATTTATCTGTGATTGATAGATTGGGATCGTCAAGTTTTAGTTTATATTTAATCTAACAATAGTCACTAACAATCCTATGTAGCACGGTCATCGACTATTTGTGCTAATATGGAAATTTTTTCATAAATTTTTTGTAAATTTTAATAATATTTTTTGTTCTTCATTTTCTTTTTTATTTTTTTTAGTTGGCGTAAGCATCTAGAAGGGTCAATGGCCAACCTCCGTTGGCCACAAGTGAGGGCCGAACGCCTCACCGGTAGTGGATGAGGGCATTGCAACCCTTGCCCAGGCCAAAGCAAAGGCGTACGGCCTTGCCTAGATCCAATGAGGGCCGTGACACCCTCACCAAATCTAGGCCAAACAAGGTGTCGCAGACCCTTGCAAACCCTAAGTGAGGGTATTGTGGTTCTTGCAGGGTCTAGGCGAGGGCTGTGACTCAAGGACCGCAACACCCTCACTTGATCTAGATTTGTTCACGATGCCAAAAAGCCTGCGATACCCACGAAACCCTCGACTAGTGATGGCTAGAGCATCTTAGCCCCTTGCCTATGGCTGTCAACTCGCACTAGCCCTCAAGCCAAAGAGAAAAAGGAAAAAAAAACAAAAAATATTAAAAATTGTTAAAAATCTCTACATCACTGCCGATCGTGTCACATATGATTGTCGGTAATGACGTTGTCAATTTTTGACTAAGGTGAGTCTGGTGGACTCAATTAGCAAAACGTGAAAAAATTTAGAACTCAATTGGTAAAACATGAAAAAGTTTATAACTTAATTGAAAAGTCTAGGACTATATTGGCTAAAATCCAATAGGTTTAGGACTTTTTGAAGAATTTTCCTCAAGTTTCAGCTTGACTTGACTCATGTTTTAGGGGTTCGAAACACAAGTCATCTCGAGCTCAATTGAGTATCGAATTTCTTGCTTAATCTAGGTGCAAATGAAAAATTAAGATACACAACCTTGATTTAACTCAACTCAATTATAATTGTCAAAATATTCAAATCTTGATTAAACAGTTTAAGGTTTTGAAATTATTAAGAGTAATCTAACAAATTTTCATATTAGAAGGTCTTGAATTTAAATCTTTTTAAACCCCTAATTATATATTTTTCTGTTTAGTTTTAGGCTAAAGTCCAGCCTACACCTTAAAAGAAGTGTCGAAATTTTTAGATATTAAATTACATATTTATTTCACAGCTTGATCAAGTGGTGTCACAAATTTTCACAACTTATAAATGAATATTGATTTCAAGTTAAAGCTCGAGTTTAATAAGCTTAAATATATTTTCCTACACTTAAATGTTTATTGGTGTACCGTAATCTTAAGAATTTCTTTATTTACTCATATAATATCTTATGCTTTAAAAAAATTGTAAAAGTTAATTAGGCTCCCAAGCCTGTCAAGTTGGATTTAAAACTGCTTAAAGACACCCACCAAACCAAATCCCAACCCCCAACCCCCCAAGCTCCTTGACGTCGTGGAGGTCCCACCCCTTGATCTCTCGGCCGCGGGCCTCGGCCAGGAATGCCGTCGTGGTCAGGAGGCTGGCGGTCATGATGCGCATGGCCCAGCCTGCGTTCAGGTCCACGCAAGTGGCGATGGTGGCCCAGCCTGACGTCCTCATCGTGGACTTATCTGGGACGGAGCATCTGTCCGTTGGTGATGAGCTGGGGATTCCCAATTACGTCCATGTCCCTTCCCACGCATGGTTTCTTGCTTTGTTCATGTACTCGCCAACGCTGGACGAGCAAGTTAAGGGAGAGTATGTGGACCGGACCGAACTGCTCGAGATCCCTGGTTGCAAGCCCGTCCAACCAGAGGACGTGGTGGACCCAATGCTGGACTGATCCAACTAGCTGTACCGCGAGCACGTGCGGCTTGCTGAAGAGATCCCAAGGGGAGGAGAAAATATTGCATACCCTGAAAGGACCACGTCATTTGTGCTATGAAGGATTCACGCTTCGACACTTGTCCAACAGCAAGTCCACGTCGTCCCTCTTCACTTTTCTCCCAGACGAGACTAGACCAGAGCGCGGGCGAGCGTTCTCTCTCTCTTGTGTCTTATCTCTCCTCCTTACCTTCTCTCTCTTTCGATGACATTCGATGCTCTCTGTGCACTCTACTCAATGCACTGAACCACGCCGTTTAGCGCTTCCTCCAACAGCCATCGCTCCCTCCTGACAACGGGCTTTCTCTCTCCACTCGACGGCCTCATCTCAGATCTGCATTCTCTCGGCGCACTCTACCCCACCGCACTGAACCGCCCCATCTAGCACTTCCTCCGACGGCTTATTTAGGTATTGCTTCGAGCAGGGTTGTGAGTCGAGGGACGGAGAGAGGCTGGTCGAGCTGGCTTGGGGGTTGGAGCTAAGCCAACAAAGGTACGGTCTGAAATTCGCACCCCTTGATGAACCAGGCTCAAGAAAAGAACCTTTTGCCTTTATTTCGTCTATTTCAAGAAAAAAATAATGATTTAAATAAATTTCCTTAAACATGATTACTTCTATCACTTGAATAATTGATTGTGGAAAATATTTTCAATTTCATTAATAATTTATATCTAAACATTTTTATAGATGATGAAAATAATTTTTATTTGTTCATCTCTATAAGAGATATGAGCAATCGTTTTTAAGAAAATAAATTCTAAATTATTTATTTTTCATGAAATACATGGAATCATAGAAATAATGATTTGACCAGGTTACTATGTTCATGGTCGATGGTTCAAAAATCATTTGAATGATGTTCCTATATGTAATTTATTATTAAGAGGCTTGGTTGTAGGAAATTTTTCTCATTCCTCTAACCATTTCTGATTAGGAAAGAAAAAAAAATGAAGTCATTTTTCTGAATCAAAACAAAATCCATTAGCCAATATTAGCTAAAGCATTGAGGTAGTTTGCGTTTTCCCGTAAGAATTACTTGCCAAATAAATACTCCATGTTATAATAAAAAATATTTTTTATTTGGACTATTGTCAATGTAAAGAATGCATTGCACGTTATTTACTACGAATTGCTATAAGGAAGATTTTGTTCATAGAAATAACTCATTGCAAACATTTCATTCAATCCAATGATGAATGTATAATTTTTTTTTCACACTTGCAAATGACCTAATAATAATCCAAAAATAATATACTAAAAAGCATAGCAATTATAGATTAAGCTTTGTATTAGTGTTATTTGATTATATACTCCATAACTTTCTTCATCTTACAAATGTATAATTTCATATGTTCAAATGGGTGTTCCAAAAACCAACCATCAAGTCTTTTGATGGATCGCAATCTAATGTGGGGAAGGCTGGGATTGCTGACGAGGTATTGAGCTTTTTGCCAAATGGATTTGCGTCACGTACCCGTGAGGTCCGGTTAATACTCCCATCATGGGCTCCACAAGTGAACATCTTTAGGCATCCATTAGTGGGTAGCTTCCTATGTCATTGTGGATGGAGCTCGACCCTAGGGAGCATTGTGAGTGAAGTGCCCATGATTGCCTAGCCCCTATATGCTGAGCAAAGACTAAATGCAACACTCCTAACAGAGGCGATTGGGGTGGCAGTCCGACCGAAGGAGCCACCATTGAAGAAGATCGTGGGGAGGGAGGAGATAGCAAAGTTGGTGAGGACAATAATGGTGGAGAAAGAAGGGCACAATATAAGAGTTAAGAGTAAAATAACTTAAGAATAGGTAGTATAGGCCATGACAATAGATCATAGCTCTTATGAGTTCCTTCGTAAAATGAAGGAAGATTGCCAAATGAGGACCCACCAGCTTAAGAAATCTCATTAAGGCATTCCATGCCAAAAGTCTTTATCTTGGCACATGAAAAATAGTTGTACCTAGATGCATCAGGAATAAAGGCCGTAACTCTTTAAGTTTCAAGTTCATTTCATGGACTTCGAAGCGGGCAGATGAAGTTGTTACGCTCGAAACTAATGGTATCTTTGTGATTTGACAATGGTGGGCGCCATTTGCATTGATGAGGAGACAGAGCTCTCTAGAACAATAATTCAATGAAGATTTGGCAGAAGTGCATTGATGATTTAGGACTCCTACACTTTTGTGCATTTAAGTATGGAGCGAAGTTGACATTGCTTTCATTACTCTACCGCAAAAGTTGTCATTGAAATGAGCGATCGGGGGTATTTGTATATATTCAACATGGAAAACCCTAAATTTAGGTCTAGCCTCGATTCTATCTTAATTTTTTTTTTTTTGTCCCTATTAACCAAATATGGGCTATCAGATTTGGAATTTTTAGAATCTTATCTTTAGAAGTTTGAAAATTTTATATTTTATATATTTCTTTTCTTACAAGTAAATCTTCTAGAATGTACTCTTAAGTATATAAATATTCATCTAAGTTTAATGGAAGTATACAACTATTTCTGTCTCAACATGGTATCAAGAGTCATATAAGGCTAACGCCCCTTTCAACCCTAGTTTTCTTCTTCTCTCTTTCCTTTTCCCTACAAGGTGGTCAATGTTGCCCCCTACCATTACCAATGTAACTCTCATTACAAGCCCCTCTTCTACACTTCCTCCATTTGAATCTGCTCGCCACTTTCTTTCTCTATGCCTCACAACATCCAATTATCAGCTATGAAAAGCACAGTTTATCTTGTTTCTCAAGGGACAAAACCTCTATGGCTATGTGATGGAACTACAACTTGTCTCTTTGATGCAGCCCAAGCAATCTACAAACACCTTCAACTCTCAATCCTATCCCAATTTCACCATAAACTTCTTTTTTTGTCCTATAAAAAATCCCCAAGTTTAGGTCTTATCTCAATTTTAATGTCCAGTCCCAATTTTATTTTACAAAAATTTTCAGTCTCATAAAAAATCACAAACTTTTACTTGGGTCACAAACATTCCATCATTAACCCTCTATTCAAAATTTCTCATTGACAATTGAGAGATAGAAAAGTTTTATGCATGAGTTGTTCGAGCGTCCCAAGTGCAAGCTCTCCAATCGAAAGAGATGGAACATACAAGTGAATGCAGACCAATTGCAAAAACAAGGGGAGTGTGTTAATGAAGACAGATTTGAAACTCAAGTAAAAGTTCACGATCTTTTATAATACACAATTAGAGAAAAATTGAAATTATAATTAAAGCTATGAATTTTTTAAGAGACAAAATAATTTTATGGTAGAATTAGTACTAGACCTAAAGTTGAGGGTTTTTTACGCTACAAAAACAAAGTTTATGATAGAAATGAGACTAGATATAAAGTTGTAAATTTTTTATAAGACAAAAGGTATAAAATTGAGATAAGACATTAGTTAGAGGTCTTTTAAAGGTATTGGGCCCATTTTCTTAGGCCCGACCTCAAAACCTGGACTTTCGCTCAGACCCTCCCAACATATTTAAGACAAAAATACTCCTGCTTTTTAAAAGAAGTGAATTTTCTAATCCTTTCCCATTGTGAAAATCTCGTCATTTGTTCATGGTATTTTCTATTCTTTTTCTTATAAGATTACTTTATTTTGTTTCTTTTTTTAGCTATATGCCTTTTTATTTTATATCTATTCTCCATTTTATGTCTTTTAAACTAAAACGTGTTTAGGAGATGTAAACCCACCTTGCCTATGTAATCGGGCTTGGCCTGCTCATCCTTTCTCATTGGGCGAGCCTGGTGGGTCGTGATTGACGAGGTGCTCGGGCCAAACCTGGTCTGGGGTCTCTCTGGCCGCTTTAGCTAAGCACGAGCCTACGTGCCTCAGGGTAGTCCCAGCCTTTTCTGATTAAGTTCCCCTGGTTTCCATGAGGAAGATGTCTTAATATGACAAGATGAGTTTAGAACCCATATTTTTTTCTCATATTCAATTGTGTGGGTTATAAATGAGTTACCTAATAACTTAATGGGCTTATATAGATCATAAATGGGTTACTTGATAAGCTTAAGTTAAGTGAATCAGATCATTTTTAATTATTTTTTAGTTATAGCTTTCATTAATTTTCTGAATTTTTTTTAATATTTTTTCTTTTTTTCTATGAAATCCACAGTCCACACAAGGGTCACCAACTAATCCTCGCAACACCAAGCAAGGGCCCGACCCTTGCCCGTGGCCAACTCTCACGCTGTGGTCAACGTGGATTGATGGAACCTTATTGGACTTTCAATAAAACAAAAAGGAAAAGATAGAAAGAAAGGGAATAAAAAAAGAAAATTTAAATTTAAATTTAAATTTTTTAAAATATAAAAATTGTTCGCTAGAAGTTTTCAAGAAATATAAATTCTTTTCAAGAAATAAGATTTTTTTTTTTCTAGATTGGGTCATATATGGAAATGTTTTTGTAATATGGATTGCGTCAGGTATGGATTGAGTTGGGTTGGGTATGGGTTTTTATATTTGTATCGAATGAAAATGAGTCAAAATGAATTAAATGAGTCAATTTGAATCAAATCATTTTCGACTCAACCAATCAACTCACCCATTTGATAGGTCTAAACTTGTGCCATATCAAACTACTTCAGCATTTCCATGTGTCGAGAGGAAAATTATCCATAGATCACTTTAAAGAGGGTACGACTTGAAATGGACTAAACTTAATAGCTAAGATGGGATGAATCAGTTGTTCTGTGAATTTTAAAACTTTTTCATGCAAAACGATGCGTAGACCTTGAAACAGTTTTGCAGACGAAATCTGAAATGCAGAGCAAATATCTTATAATAAAAAAATTCAAAGAGCATTAGGGATAGAACAAATTGTCAAGCAAGGTTCTAGAAATACGTGGTCTAATGTGATTTAGGAGAAAAAGTTGATGATAATTTATGGTATGCCTTAAAAGCAAAGGTGTATAGATTTTAGGGATAATATCATAAAAAACCTCAAATTGGTACATGTGTGACAAATTTTACCCAAATCAATTTTTTGATTATCAAAATCACAAACCAATACATATGTGATAAATTTACTTTAAAATATTTTTTTTCCTATCAAAAACCTTAACTTGATACATTATATTAATTTCCATTAAATTGGATTAATAAAACGAAAAACTATAAACAAACATATATGTTTAAGAAATGGAAGATAAAACCCCAAATTGGTACAATCGTTAATTACCATATGTTATCTAATATAGCAATTTAACAATAAAATTTAATAGAAATTAACGGATAGTAAATTTGTCACAAATATATAGTTTGAAATTTTTTTGCTTAAAAAATTAATTCGAATAAATTTATAATAAATGTACTAATTCGAAATTTTTCGTCGTATTAACCTTAGATTTTATTCAGGATGCGATTAAGAACATTGGCTCTTGGTAGCTAAATGGCTAAAAAATCCAAATGCCGATAAAGACTTGGCAATCAATGAGAGGAAAGTGTGCAGCATCGTTGAAGACAGCAATCTCAATAATGCAAGCGGCCCCATTCGCGCCTACATGCATTGACTATGCTCTCCAGCATTTTAATAGGGATGTTGCAAGTTGGAAATGGATCATATGGGACACATTTTCAGGATTGAGAAGAATGATTAGACATTTGAAGTATCCCGTTCAAGATGGTCTTGGACCCACGGGTTTTTACATGCGAGTTGCTTGCTCATCGGTTTAACGAATTATGTGATAGCGAATTGGCGCGATATTTTCTCCAAATTGGTTCAGCCAATAATGATTAAGTTTCCTTGAAATCCCCACAATTCCCCACCAAAAGCAGCAACCCTGGGGCCTTTAAGGGCGCGTTTGCTAACGATTCTGTTCTTTTTTTGTTCCAAGGAACAGAAACAAAAAAAAAAAGTGTTTTTGTTTCGGGGAACAATTTTTGAACAAAATAAAAAATGAATAGAAACACGTTTGGTAAATTTTATTCTTTTTTTGTTTCTTTTAATTTTTAAAACATTTTATTTTATTTTTCATTTTTTCCTTTATTTTTTCTTTTTTCTTTTTTCGGCCGGTCACTGGCCTCCAGCGACCGGCCAACGGGGCCGGCAGCCTCGCCGAATCTGGGCGAGCCCGAGCTCGCCCAGCCAAGGCGAGGCTCCGGCAAGGTCGCCGACCCTCGACGGCGTTGCCGGCCCTCGACGGCTGGTCGCCGGCTATGGCTGAGGCCGGCAACCGGCGAAAGAAAAAAGAAGAAAAAAAAAGGAGAAGAAAAGAAGAAGAGAAGAAGAAGAGAGAGAAGAGAAACGTTTCTTCATTTTTGTTTCTGGAACAAGAAACAACAATTTGTTGTTTCTTTTTTTTGTTCTTATTTTGTTCCGGGAACAAAAAAACAAAAAAAGAACAGAAACGCAATCAAACGCGTTTCTGTTCTTTTTTTGTTCCCGATAACAAAATTCGTACAGAAGTGTTCCAGAAATGTTTATTTGGAACGTTTCCATGCACGCCCTAAGTTTCACCTTCGACTTCAATCCCATGTCGAAGGAGCGCGCATGAGGATGTGGATATGTATTTGTGTGCTGAGCCATTTTTTTTTTCGGTCGGCAATTATATGAACGAAGGCTTCCATGAATTGATGGCAATGGAAGAATTTTCAAAGGAGCTTTGAGTTCGAGACAGTGTTTTACTTGGCCAAGTGGCTGATGTTGCCCTCAATTCATCGAGTAGACCTCCTGGACTGAGGGAAACGGTCTCTTTGGGGAATCGAAATCTTCTGGCAAGTTGCGTGTTCAAGGCCATTGATTGCTCCATCCGTCTCCTTGACAGGACGGGAGGAAATTTGTCAAAAAAAATTAAAAATTAAAAATAATTGTACAAATATCGATTTGATTCTAAACATATTAATTTATCCAATTTATCTTTATATTTTTTTAAAATTCACCAATACTAACGGTACTGCATAGCATACTTAGTCCTTATCTAAATAATTTTTATAATTTGTTTAAAAAGTTTCCAAATATATGTATTTTTATTTTATGAATTTTTTTTTCTAATTATAACCAACAATATTGGATGAGAGCTTGTAGGCCATTAGCAATCTAGATAAGTGCAGCCTCGCTTGAGGCCAACCCTACCCTCGTCTAGTGGCCAATGAGCGCTAGCTGTAATGAAATAAAAAATAACATATCAAAAAATACAAAAAAAAATTGTCTGCATCAGATGTCAATTGTGCCACGTAAACTAATTAGTGTTTATATCAACAATTTTCAGTCAAAATTGGATTGAAGAATTGTAGTAATTTTCAAAATGTTTAAAAATTTTAGAATTGAATTCACGTTCATATATTAGATTTAGAAGATTTATTTTTATTATTATCTCGGTAGATGGGAAGCCCAGCTTCCGACCTTGCAATTCACTATTTTTTTTTTTCTTTGGTCTAAAACGGTAGTTCTATTAATAACGCAAAGAAGAGGAACCGTTCAACAGGATGTCCGAATAAATAAGATCTAGCAGATAAAGAGGAGGAGAAATAGGCCAGTTAAGAGGAAGTAAAGAAGTTCCATGGGCTTTGGCGGCCCAGTCAGCAACAACGTTCGCTTCTCATCTGCAGTGTCGAACCTGCAAATTAGGGAAACATGGCAAAAGTGCCGTGCAGTCATCGGATAGAACTCTATTCTCCCAAGGCGTCAAGTTAGGGTTACGGAGGGCTTCCACAAGAACTCAGCAGTCAGATTCCAACACCATGTGATCTGTGGATTTCCCTTGCTGCCGCAGAAATTGAAGAGAGAGATAAAGGGCGAGCACCTCTTGCTTGCAGGGCTGAGAAGGCAGTAACGGTGCTTGTGACGAACACCCCTGGTCAAAAAGGCCTTCATGGGAAGAGTCAAGTCGTGATCCCTTTTTTGGTCCTTTTCCTTCTTCTTTTCCTAACAATTGCCCATTATGACATGTTCACGAAAAGGACCCAAACACAAGATTTTGGAGAAGTCTTCCTCATGAATTTGACTCACCGCAGCGCAGGATAAAATTCGATACTACATGGTAGATACCCGGAGTTAATCGAAACCACAGTAAAAGAAGAACATCGTCCTAATTACAAACGATGTGCTTGTGCTCTAATCTTCTATGATACGAATTAGCGTTTATCTATTCAGTACATATATAAATATAAATCCTATCAGAAAGTGCCGCAGGACACTTATTAACAATTATTGCATTTGATAAATATGTATTCTAAACAATTAAGTGAAATTGACTTATCATGGTGGAGATAAATGCACAAAAGCGATACAATTTAAACAATGCTTTGAAAATTTTGGTTGAGATAATTGCTCTATATATGTATGAAGAGCGTATATATAGAGCATATTACTAACTATTTTGGTCATAGATAGCAATTTCCCTCTAAATGGTGCTACGTGTCGATTTAAAATACTTTAATTTAGGGGTAAGTATGATTCTAGGGTAGTACCATAAATTGCAGAATTTAACCAGCAGTCCAGACAGGTAAGTTTCAAGAACAAGTTTTTGTATTCTTCTTGTTCCAAGTCTTCACATAATCTTATAGTATTTCATGGCGTTTGATAATGAATATGTAACTAGGAGCCACTAATCTAAGCTTTCATTTTCTGACAATATTCATGATTGAGAGTTTTACTTTGTTAATATTTCATACTCTTTGTTTGTCTAGATATGAGTTGTGGTTAGTGAATCATAACAGTAAATGGTAGTCGTTAAAGGCGATGATTCATTATAACATGTAACGGGGTAAGTTTAAATTATAAGGTATGCAAGGCAGGTTGTAAGTTCCAAAATTTAAGAACGAGTTCTAATGAGTAGATTCTAAATTGTAAGTGAAATCTAGACCAACCTAGAACTACCCAACCCTACTTTAATTGATGCATGAGTAAATACTGTTGTCGAGTCATTATCATGCTTGTGCGTATGCTTAGCATTTTCTTTTTTAATATTTTCTCCAAAAGGATATTCCTTGACCATGTATTTCAATATTTGACTTGATTAAAGTAAAAGCCAATGAGATTATTTAACTTTTTGGCTCCAAAAATTTCCATGTCAACGGGCACATTGCTCATCCTACAACAACCCACCTCGATGGGGTAAAAGATGAATCCAGACAGAACTTCAGGACTGCCATTATCTATTGGGCAGCACATCTGAAGCTCCGAATCGTGGCTTGAATCATGCAACTTGGCGGGGACTCGGACAGCCACTCGAACCCCAACTTGTCTCGTTTGTGCTTCGGTTTGACATCATCAGATGGCGGTGATGAGGCCAATGGATTCAAGGTCCCATTTGAACCGTTAAGCAGATCTCTGTACGTACTGAAAACTCTCACAGAAGTTGGTCAAACGGGGCTCAAGCTTGCACTGAGCTTTCTCACTTGTGCGAGACTTTCCCTTCTCGACAAGCCCACATGCATCGCAAAAGGGTTTCCGTATGTGGAGATCTCTTCCAATATTAGTGAATTCTAAAAGGCAGAAATAGTTTTGGGAGAAACCAATCGACTCATTTAGTCATAGATTATGTCTTGTGGATTGCCACAAAGGAGTCGGTACCAATGGAGGTTTCTCTCTGTTAATGGTTTTAATTCTTCTTCTTCTTCTTGTTTTCCTGCTATTCCACGAAGACACGTCTTTAACACTGTATTATCCTTTTAATGTCGTCATGTTATCAACAGGAGATTTGTTCAAAAATTCTAAACTTATTGTACGGCCATCAATTTAGTTCTAAATTCCAGTTTGATCATTGCAATCTTAAGACTTTGGATAATTTTCCAATTTATTTTTTCAAGCTTATCCACGTGGACTAATCAATGCCATTTGTCCTATATGACACAGTCAACAATCTAATATGTCCAAGAGAGCTCAAAATGGAGTCGTTTTGAGAAAAAATTTCAATTTTTCATTTCTTTTTATTATTTTCCTCCATCTTCCTAGATTCTAGTGGTCGGGGCCTTGGCGATGGCCACCAACCCTTGCTTACCACAAGCAAGGGTCGCACAACCCTTGCCAGATCTAGGTGAGGGCTGCAACCCTCACCTTTGATCGATGAGAATTGTGATGCCCTTGCATGTGACTCAGGATCAGTTGGGAAGAAGATGGAACGTACAAAAAGAAAAAAAGATAAAAAAAAATTATAAAATTTATAAGAAACTACAAAACAGCGTTGTTTAATTTAAAATCATCCATGTCAATCGTCAATTATACCCAATGCTAACCAAACTACCACATTGGCAATTTGCGATTTAATTAAGCTGAATGGACTACATTAAAAGAATCACTATAAAATGTTTAGGACTATGTCAGTCAGTATAAAAGGTTTAGAATAAAATCCGTGACCGGCCAGTAGGTTCAAAACCTTTTGGACAATTTCCCTCGCTATTGACGACCGTGTCAATCTCGCCGCACGAGATACTTTAATTATCATCGTGGCCCATCATGAAACTTAAATGCGAACGTTGACGAACGCAGCTCCTTGCGGCGTAGGCAACAGTCACTTGGACGAAGACTTTGGTGACAGCAATAACTTCAGCTAACGGGATCGATCGCAAGCAACGGACTTTTCAATACCTCGTGCGAGGGACGGGGAAATGTTTTGCCGTATTGGACCGATTTCTACCGGTCAGCCAACTTATAGACTTGGGCGAGCCGTTGGGACCGCAATCCCAGCCAAACTGGAAGATAAGATCAGTAGCTTTTGGAGCTTTTGGGTGGTCACCCTTTACGCACGGTGTAGAAGCTATAATTTTCACGTCTTTGGAGCACGCGGACACATGATAATGTAGACCTGATGCACGGCAAATGCGTTAATATAGTTCGCAATTTCTCTTAGCTGGGCTTACCCGTGATTGATTTGATGATTAATGAGAAAGTGGGTGGTGAAAACCTTCAGATCAAGGATGGATTGAATTGCTTGTAAAATTTTCTTTATCCAAAGTGACCTGTTATGCATGCGGAATTATTATATCGAAGGAAGCAAATACTACAAAAGAAAGAATAATTCTCTCTTCCGAAAATCCAGAGTCTATTTGGTTTTGCTTTTAGCTTCTTTTTTTTTAACTCCTTTTCCTTTTCTTTGTTTACCATTTGATTTTAAACCAACTGTTGAAAGCTCAAAATATCTTTGATTAGATGTCTGTGTGCATGGACGGAGTCATGCGAAAGTTTTCTTGACGTTTTAAAAACATAAAGAGTACGGCGGTCCTAAACTTCTTAGACAAACTCCGGAAAAATTAGCGTGGCAGTTTGGAAGTTTCAAAAAAGTGCTGAACAAGTCCACGTCGCGTCACTTCTCTGTCTGTCTGAACAAGTCCACGTCGCGTCTCCGAGACTCCCAGCCATGACGCCCACTTGATGAGGCTGATAAGAGAGGACAATGAATGGGCACATGGCAACTTGCAAAAAGCGGGTCCTAGGGTTTCTGTAGAAATTTATCATGCCCTTTGGTTGACTTCTCCATTATAACAGTCACTAGTCCGGGAAGATGCATATGCAATTGTACCCTTATACAGCTCTATAGTGTTAGATACTTCTTGATTATCGTACTCGTCTTCGCTATAAATACCGCTTGCACAAACCCATTCATGCAACACAACCCAACACAAACCCTTTTGCTAAGCCCTCTCTCTCGCTTGTCCTAGAAAAGTTAGCCATGCAAACCCTAAAGCCTCATGCAGCTCTCCTCGCCAGCCCCGGCATGGGCCACCTCATCCCTGTCGTGGAGCTTGGGAAGCGCCTCGCCGCCCACCATGGCTTCGATGTCACCATCTTCGTGGTGGCACCTGACTCGTTGATCAGGGAATCCCCTGTTTTCAGCTCGGCGTCGGCTCTGCACCACCTGAAACTCGTCTTGCTCCCCCCAGTGGACATCTCTGGGCTCACCGACTCGACCTCCTCGGTCGTGACCCAGCTCGTGATGATGATGCGCGAGGCCTTGCCTTCGTTGAGGACTGCAATCTCCTCCATGAGGGCACGTCCGACGGCTCTCGTGGTCGATTTGTTCGGAACTGAAGCTCTGGCTGTGGCTGAGGAGTTTGACATGCTCAAGTACGTTTTAATCACTTCGACGGCGCGGTTTCTCGCGGCCACCATTCACTTGCCCACCATAGATGGGAAAGTAGAACAGGAGCATCGTATCATGAAAAAGCCTTTGCAAATTCCAGGTCTTGAACCAGTCCAATTCGAGGACACCTTAGACCTGTTTTTGGACCAGACCGATAAGAGTCTTTATGCCGAGTATACTCGAATTGGGAGGGAGATACCGACGGCCGATGGAATTCTAGTAAACACGTGGCAAGATCTAGAGCCTTCAGCGTTGCATGCACTGGAAGATGACAAGTTCTTGGGCCGCGTCACTAAGGCGCCGGTTTACCCAGTCGGTCCATTGGTCAGACCGGTTGGACCGAATTCAAAGAGTGAGGTGATGAGCTGGTTGGACATGCAACCAGTCGAATCGGTCATTTACTTTTCTTTCGGGAGCGGCGGGACCCTATCGGCTGAGCAAACCACCGAGCTGGCCTGGGGGCTGGAGCTGAGCCAGCAGAGGTTCGTTTGGGTGGTGCGCCCGCCAATGGACGACGACGCGTCTGGGAATTTCTTCAACGGGTCCAACGGCCAGGATGGGACTCCTAATTACCTCCCCGAGGGTTTCTACACCCGGACCCACGATAGGGGAATGGTGGTGCCCATGTGGGCGCCGCAAACCGAGATCCTAGCCCACGAGTCCGTGGGAGGGTTCGTGTCGCACTGCGGCTGGAACTCGACCTTGGAAAGCATAGTGAACGGAGTTCCCATGGTGGCGTGGCCACTCTACGCGGAGCAAGGGATGAATGCCACCATGCTGGTGGAGAAGCTAGGCACAGCGGTCCGGTCAAGGACGAGGCCAGCTGGCGGGGCGATCGGGAAGGAGGAGATAGCAGACATGGTGAGAAGCGTCATGAATTCGAAAGGGAATGGGATGAGGACTAGGGCCAAGGAACTGCAGCGTGGTGCCACGGGAGCCGTACTCAAGGGTGGCTCCTCTCACAATTCACTGACCCGAGTGGCCAAGGAATGTGAAGTGAAGCTGCACAGCCTAAGTGCCAGGGCTCTTGGCGCTTAGAAATTGCATGGATTCAGCTTCCTTTTTTCTGTTTGTCCGATGCTTTTCGTGATCATCTTTTCGTTCTCCTTCTTTCGGTTTCGAAACGTGTGGAACGGCGGCAGTGGATTTATCTATATGCATAGAATCATCTCTAGTTTTGTCGTACCGGTTTTTCTTAATATATATGCCATGGTGACAGGAAAATGTACATCTAGACCGACGCCGCAAGAGGACAAGGCACACCGTAACTCAGACAACTCCACACGCACGTCGTATTGAGTTTGTGATTACGTTTGCTAGAGGGTTCATATAGGGTTTCAATGTCTATATCAGTGGGTCGGCGACATTCACTTTTTGACCCGGCCAGCAAAAAGGGTATTGGACCATCGCGCTCCGTCCCTAGTTCCAGGCCCCTTGTTCCTTGGGCGATGACTGAGATGAAAGAGGGAATGAATGTCAACGCAAATGAATGAGCATGGATCTTCTTTGTCCCTAATGCCCTGTGCCCATATTAGATGAGCCACCCTCACGGTTCTAGGCCTAGACCTTTTGTCTCAAACATCGATCCATGATAAAGATCCATAATTGAAAAATGATTGTCGTACCTATGTAAAGAATATGTAATCGAGTTGATCGATTTTTTAATAGATGTGAAAGGGAAAATTTGTCAAAAAAAAAAATCTAAACTTATTATATGATGATTAATTCAATTTTAAACTTTTTAATTTGGTTAATTTAGTCATAAACATTTCAATTATTTACCAATGTAGGCTGCGTTTGGGAACTGCATTCCCAAAGATCTTTAGGGGGCTAAAGGCCTTTGGGCCAAGGAGAGAGCTTTTGGGAAGGTTTTTTAAACTTGCCTTTGGGAAAGGCAAGCCTTCCCAAGGCTGAAAGCCCAAGGCACCCCTAGGGCTGCCTTGGGCATTCAGCCTTCTCGGAAGGCTGATGGAGGGTAAGACAATTTTTTTTTTTTCCATAAATGTCCTCGCTAACATTTCGTTTTTCCGGTTTTGTCCTCGTAACTATTCACCTTCTTCTTCGTTTGAGGTTGGCCGGCGAAGTTGTGCCGAGCTGTGAGGGGCCGGCGACGAGCTGGACAGAGGCGGCAAGAGGCCGGTGTGCCACGGCGACCGTTGGCGGCCAGTCGCGTGACCTCGGCGACCCCCTGCGAGTCGCGTCACCACGACCGCTGCAACCCTCGGCAACCTCCCAGATCTGGGTCGCAGTAGACCGCTGCAACCCTGGCGATGCTGCGACGCCGCGACGCCCGGCAGATCTGGGTCACCGGAGGTCTCCGAGACCCAGATCTGGGCCGCCCGACCTCCGGCGACCCAAATCGTGAGCAGATCTGGGTCCCCGGAGGTCGCCGCAACCCAGATCTAGGCCGCGCGACCTCCGGCGACCCAAATCGAGCGATTGGGATCGCGCGATCTGGTTGCGACGATCTGGTCGCGATCGAGGTCGCCGAGCGACCCTCGCTGGATGGTCGCGCGACCCACCGCGCCGCGACCTCCGTGCGGAGGTCGCCGGGGCCGCTCGATCTGGTTGCGGCAACCCTCGTTGACCGCCTGCCTCTCGCTGGACCGCCTGCCCCTCGCCAGACCCTCACCGGACCGCCTGCCCCTCGCCGGCGGTAACCAGCCAATTCTTCTTTTTTTTAATGACAAAAGTATTTTACACAGTTAATTTGTCCAAACACTATTTTGCTTGAACATACTTTGCAATGGACTTTACAAATACGATTTACTAAACACAATTTGCATTTCCAAAAACCCCTTCAGCTCAAAGGCATTTACATTTTCTCAAGGACTTTCCCCAAAAGTTTTCCCAAATGCACCCGTAGTCATTCTAGTCAAATTTGACCAAAAAAAGCTAACATGGATGCTTGCTGTCTTACATAGTTTGGGACTAAATTGACTACTATATAATAGGTTTATGATTTTTCGGATAATTACCCCAATGTGAAAGATTTTTCCTTCTTTATTAATATTAGTATGTTATATGCTACGTTAGCATTTTGCCCAAAATTGGTTATATAAAGATTACGAAAATTTTGTTATTAGGTGATTAAATCAAAACTTTTTTGACCAAAAAATAAATTAAATCAAAATTCGGAGCTTGATTGCAAAATCCACCTATAGCCTAGAGAATATCGATTGAATTCACTTATATCATAAAATGCACCACTGCTCGAGATTACTTCAAGTAATCTAAAAGTTTCATAAAGACATAATTTCACATCCGAAGAAGGCAACAACAAGCTAGAAGTACTATTAGGGTCAATCGGCATTATGTCAACGGACATATTTTTCCGTGATATCAAAGTACATCTTTAGCTTAATCAAACCTAGAGTTTCAAGATCCTCATGCCGTGGTCATTGGAGTAAGCCGTTTGGACAACAAAAAATTCAATAGATAATCCGAGGAGGTCTCGTGCACACACTCTTTCCTCTTGGATTTTCACCATCCATATGTAAGAGTTTTTCTAATATAGACTACATTAATTAATATTGTAATTTACCATTTTCTGGTTATTATAAAACATGGGTTGGTCTAAGGTGAGATAGAAGGTTTCTTAATTAGTCTAATATGGGGCTGGCTAATGTGGGCCGAGTTGAGCTTGGCCCATAATGAGGGGGTCTAGTTAGAAACTCTATAAATAGTGCTCAAGTCTCTCCTCTAACCCTAATTCTCACATATATCCTCACATAAGAAGCGTTAACCTAACGCATGAGGGGCCGCCTCATTGAGCCAATGATATGGAGAACAATATAGGAGAAAGACTTACGCCCTCATTGAGCCAGTGATACGGAGGATAATAGAGGAAAAAGACTTGCGCGTAGAATATTAGTTTTCCGCTTCCGCTTCAAGAATAGATCCCTCCGCTTCCACTTCAAGAATGGATCCCGATACAGATGAGTTAATTTTTCTACTCAATTATACATGTTCTTATTTTGGCTGTGGAGATCTTGGAATTGCGCAATTTGCATCCAAGACCATCTTCCAAGCTCTTTCCTCTACAAAAAGAAAAAAAAAAAAAATCTTTTTCACCTGTTAAAAAATCTCTCCCTCTGGACGGATAGATGGTAATCTAATAAATATATAAATTAATCGGAAACGACAATGCATGAGAATGAAACAAAAATAAAATGAATCGAATTGGAGGATTACAGGGAAATTTCGTAATTTGTATATGTCACTGGACAGGCGCATGCGCATGTGGCCGACGCCACTCTCGTCAGTGGAACCCAACAACGGATGTTCGAGTATTTCGTGAAAAGGTCTGGCCAAGCCCAAAGATTTGTATACATAAATTTTGGGATTGTGGACTTGTAGAAAAAATTAGGCTGACATTAAAGCCTGATCAATGCGGGCCCAGCCTATCATCACTTCTACCTTGTTGCTAGGGCAAAGAACGAGGTGGAGAGAGAGAGAGAGAGAGAGAGTGAAATTGAACGCAATTAAAGGTTGAACCAATTTTGAATGAGAGAGAGAGAGAGAGAGAGAGAGAGAGAGAGAATGAAATTGAACACGATTAAAGGTTGAACCAATTTTGAATGAGAGAGAATGAAATTGAACGCAATTAAAGGTTGAACTAAGATTTTGGTCGGCAACTTTCTATGGTCTGTGCACACATGAAGTTGTCTTTTGGTTCCAAGGCTCCAAGTCTATTTCATCTAGAAATGCCGGTTCCAAGGCCACATGATCATTGATTCCATGATGATGATCACCGAGAGAGAGAGAGAGAGAGAGAGAGAGAGAGAGAATGAAATTGAACGCAATTAAAGGTTGAACCAAGATTTTGGTCGGCAACTTTCTATGGTCTGTGCACACATGAAGTTGTCTTTTGGTTCCAAGGCTCCAAGTCTATTTCATCTAGAAATGCCGGTTCCAAGGCCACATGATCATTGATTCCATGATGATGATCACCGAGAGAGAGAGAGAGAGAGAGAGAGAGAGAGAGAGAGAGAGAGAGAGAGAGAGAGAATGAAATTGAACGCAATTAAAGGTTGAACCAAGATTTTGGTCGGCAACTTTCTATGGTCTGTGCACACATGAAGTTGTCTTTTAGTTCCAAGGCTCCAAGTCTATTTCATCTAGAAATGCCGGTTCCAAGGCCACATGATCATTGATTCCACGATGATCACCCCATAGGATCAAAAATGAGGTACTAGTAAAGTCTAATTAGGATTACACTAAACTTGATATAATAGTTATAATACCATGTTGCGTAGTGTTAATTACAAAATATAAACTACAAAGAAAATGAACCCACATTATATTTTCTTTTTTAGTTTTTATCAATATATTGTTGTAGAAGACCTCGTCTCATAGCTCACATTTGATTCTTTGCTAAGCAAGAATAGTCAGTCTTGCACGCAGTAGTGACACTGGAAGCAAAACGTAGAACAAACAAAGAGTGACGCTAAACCATTGTATTAAGTGGCGCTGCTGGCTTTGGGCTTTCTCCTCCTCACAAAAGGGATAAGTTTGAATCCCCAACACGTTGCAGGTGGACTTACCCGCTTCACGGGAGTGGTGGGGTCCTCCGTGGGCCGTAGGGTTTGCCCACCGGCTGTCAGCTTACGGGTTTCCTTGGGTCATCAAAAAAAAAAAAATAACGCTGAGAAAATGTCAGAAATCACTAACATAGATGCTGGCCATCTTATGTAGTACAATTTATGCAAATACAAACAAAATTTATAATTCTTTAATTATTTTTTCTATTTTTCCATTTTCTTTCCTTTTTTTTTTTTTTGGTGGTTGGCTACCTCCCCAACATTGAGCAAGGGCTCGCTATGGTCGGTGAGGGCCTAGGCAAGGGCCATAATGCCCTAGCTAGATTTGGGCTAGGCAAGGGCATCATGTCGGCCAAATCCAATAAGGGCATCTTGGTCCCCGCTTGTGGCTGGCAAACTCCGCCAACTCCTATTGAGGCCGTGAACTAGCAAAAGGAAATAAGAAAAAGGGAATAAAGACAAATGAAATAAAATAAAAGGAGAAAAAAGAAACAATTCAAAAAAATTATTAACAATTTGCTAAAAAAAACTGTCTAAGTTAGCTTTAGCTATGTCATATATGATGGCTATCATCCACGTCATTTTTTTTCAAAATTGGCCAGAAGAACTACATTAATAAATTGTTAAAAGGTTTATGTCTAAATTGGCCAAATTGAAAGATTCAGAATTGAATATCCCGAGTTACACCTCTTACGAATTAAGTGTGAAGTGGTGAGTGAAAACCGATAAAAAAGAAATTATCAAATTAAGTTAGTTTGGTTGCAAATTTTGGATAACGAGGCCTTCCCACGAGATCACTCCAATCCATCAAGGCAGACATCACGGTAAGTTGGAAATAAGAACACCACAAGTGTCATATTTTTTGTACAACGCTCACTTAAATGTCGTAATTTTTCTTTTGACCACCTAGTTGTCATAATATCTAAAAAGATATTTACTTGAGTGTCATAACTTTCAATCAATTACTTGAATATTAAAAATTTCTAAAAATGTTCGCTCAAGTGTCAGAAATCCGACATTGCATAACATTAATGATAAACATTTTTAGAAAGTTATGACATTTAAGTGATCGATTGAAAAATTATATGGCACTCAAGCGACTTCATATATAAGTTTGGAACTCAAATGATCTAACAAAAAAAAAATTATAGTACTCAAGTGAGTACCGTACGAAAATTATGATACTTGTAGTGTTTTTTTTGGTGTGCTTTATTTCTATTCTGTCTTCAACACAAAACGGCAATCTTCACCTATTCAAACTCTAGTATGTGAATGGAAATGGAGGCTACAGAGAAATTTCACTGTTATTATGGACGGCTACGTGCTTAAAAGCGAAATCTCCATTAACAAACGAAGACGACAGCACATGCATAGGTTACAGAAGAATTTCGCTGTCTATTGAGGCCTCGAACAGCTATCAACCCCACTTTAAACCTTTGATACCATTTGAGAGAATGAAATTGAACGCTATTGAAGGTTAAACCAAGATTTTGCTTGTCAATTTTCAGAAAAATTATCCAAAAAATCATAAACTTATTATATGGCGACCGGTTCAGTCTTAAACTTTTTAAAATTTCAATCCAGTCATAAACCTTTTTACAACTTGTTAATTAAATCCTAAACATTTTAATTATGTTAATTCAGTCTTAAACTTTTTAATCATTTGCTAGATAAGTCTTAAATCTTTTAGCGAATTACCAATTTAATCATTTTGATCAATTTTGGCCGGACATTGCTAACGTGGTAGCCTAGTTAGTGCCAACCATCCTACTTGGCGCGGTTGATACTGACATGAATAATTTTTTAATTTTTTAAAAAAATTCCAAAATTTTATATTATTTTTTTCTTTTTTTTTTCTTTTCTTTTTTCCCCTTACAAAGGGCTAGTAGGGCAGTCAGCCACTAGCTGATAGCTGATGGAAGGGCCTACAACCCTGCCGGCCCTTCGGTGAGGGTCGCGACCCTTGCTAGGTCTAGCAATTTGTTAAAGAATTTAGAACTAAATTGGCATAATTAAAATGTTTAAGATTAAATTGGTTAAATAAAAAAGTTTAGGAAACCTCACCAAACATCAATACATATTGTGAGTGGGCAGCAATCAACCATTGGCTATTATATCAATTGTTAGGAGCGCAAGCAGAAGCACAATACATTTGTTTGGAAAGATCGCCAAAAGAGAATCCAATGTGAAACCCATCAACATATGCATTTGAATTTACATTTACTCAAAAGTTTAAATCAATAGGTTATGAGCCTATTAAAAAATATCTTTCAAATACGAGAATTTATTAACAAAAGTCACACGTACATTTCAACAATTTTAACAAACAATGGATATTTATCACACAATTTCGAGAATTTTCCTGCCGTCCTTCACAAAATTAATTACAATAACTGTTTCCGCACTAAGCCAAATTCATGAGTCTCTCCAACATCGTGTGATTCGGTGCTTTTCACAGAAAATAAAGAAAAAGATGAAAACGGACAAAAACTGATTCGTTATAGACCATGATTACATGTAATTAGCAGTACGTATGCAGGGCCAAGTATCCTTAAATAGGCCTGATTTGACGCTTACCACCAGCACCTTTCTGACCAGGAGGTTCACCACATTTCCAATTAAATACCATAGAATTAATTGAGTTCATAGTCATTTTCAATCCGTGGATATTAAATTAGAATTGAGGGTCAAAAAGAGGTAACTTGATCCTGAAATGAAGACATTATCGTAAAAATAAACGGAAAGAATCACACACACAAAATGCAGAATCCATCTTCTTCAACCACCAAGAGCCATAGCGCCCAGGCGATGCAGCTTGAGTTCACACTCCTTTGACACTCTTGCCAGTGAATTGTAAGAGGAACCACCTTGCGTTAGCACTCGCTTGGCACTTGCTTGTAGCTCCTTAACTTTACCTCTCATCTCATTGCCCTTCAACTCCATGACCCTTCTCACCATCCCCGCTATCTCCTCCCTCTCAATCACAGCAGCGTTCAGCTGTGTCTTTGGCCGAACCGCCACCCCGAGCTCTTCCGCTAACATCGCCGCGTTCATCTGTTGCTCAGCATAGAGCGGCCACGCCACCATTGGCACCCCGTTGACCATACTCTCCAGGGTTGAATTCCAACCGCAGTGCGAGAAGAACCCACCAATCGATTCATGCGCCAAGATCTCGTTCTGCGGCGCCCACATGGGGACCACCATGCCCCTCTTCCCGATTCTAGTGTAGAAGCCGTTAGGGAGGTAGCTTGGGGTTCCGTCGTGGCTGTTCGTCACGTTGAAGAAGTTGGCGGACGCATCGCCATCCACAGGAGGGCGGACCACCCAGATGAATTTATGTTTGCTCAGCTCCAGCCCCCAGGCGAGCTCAGACGTTTGCTTCGCCAACAAGGTTCCGCCGCTTCCGAACGAGACGTAGATCCGACTCCGTTGGTTGCATGTCTAGCCAATCCATCACCTCACTATTGGAACTTTGCCCGATCGGTCTGGTGAGCGGACCCACTGGGTAAACCGGTGCCTTGACGACCCGACCCAGGGACTTCTCATCTTTGACAGCACACAAGATCAACGGCTCGAGATCCTGCCAAGTGTTCAGTAAGATCCCGTCGGCATTCGATATCTCCATCCCAATGCGAGCGAAGCCCGAAAAGAGACTCTTATCGGTTTGGTCAAGGAATAGGTCCAAGGTATCCTCATGTCGAATAGACCGGCAGCCCGGGATGTCAAGCGGCCTTTTCATAATGCGGTGCTTGTGTTCTGCTTCTTCATCTATATACGGAAAATGAACGGTGACCGCGAGAAACCATGCTGTCGATGTGATGAATACGTACTTAAGCATGTCGAACTCCTCTGCTATCGCTAAAGCTTCAGTTCCAAACGTGTCGACAATGAGAGCTGTGGGGCGAGACTTCACGGCAGAGATGGCAGCCCGAAGTGACGGCAGAGCCTCTCGCATTGTGATCATGAGTTGGGTCACGACAGAGGCGGTCGAATCAACTAAGGCCGAAATGTCCACCGGAGGAAGCAATTCGAGATTCAATGGACTCCTCGGTGATGGCTTGAACAGTCAAGATTTTGTTATGGAGGCATCGGCGGCGACCATGAAGATGGTCACGTCAAAGCCACGGTGGGTGGCGAGGCGCTTGCCGAGTTCCACCACAGGAATGAGGTGGCCCATGCCAGGGCTGGCGAGGAGGACTGCATGAGGGTTTGGGTTTTGCATGACTGAATACTTGAGAAAGGACTATAAGCAGTACTTGATATGGGCCTCGCTGTGATAAATTTGCATGAGTTCGATTGAATGATATTTATAGGCAGAATGAAGCCTCTATTTCAGATTGTCGTTCGTTTATTCTTTTGTATATTAATCGTGCCACACAAGCGTTTATGTGTATACATGAAAACTAGTGTCAAACAAGGTGGTCAACTTTGCTCAAAAAAAAAAAAAAAACAAGGTGGTCAACTAACGAACACCTGGGCATTTTCTGAGGCCAGATTCCATCACATGGTCGACTCGATACTTTTTGTATAATAAACTCTCCGTCTAATCCTGGTTGAAGTGGGGTCGATAGCGGTCCGAGGCCTCCATAAACAGCGGAACTTCTCTGTAACCTATGGACGCATGTACTGTCGCGTTCGTTTGGTAATGGAGATTTCTTCTGTCGGCGCATGAAGGTCCAAAGGACAGCGAAATTTCTCTGTAACCTCCATTTCCATTGTTCCTTTTCCTACTTGCGCTTGTTTTGTGGTCGGTTTTCGTGCATACGTTTCTTTGTTTGTTTGATTTTTTTTTTTTTTTTTTGGTGAAGCACCTGTGAGAATTTGAACAGATGAGAGGTGTAACAGTACAAAAACAAAGTAATAAGGATTCGTTTGTTTCGTAGAAAATTAATGATTTGAAAAATATTTTCTTAAAAAAATAGATTGTATCAATGAGAAATGTTCTCATTATCAACTACAATTTATGTTTCGATATTTTCATGGACGATAAAAATATTTTCTATTTATTTATTTCTGTATGTAATACAAGTAATTATTCTTTGAGAAATATTTTTTAAATCATTCATTTCCTGTTGAATAAATAAAGCCTAAGATGACTACAATGATGATAGACTTGGACCCTTGGAACCCAAAAGACAAATTCATGTGCGCACAGGTCATAGGAAGTTGTTTAGCAAAATTAAAAGACTGTACCAAACAATAGCTTGTATCAATTGACACCTATGTGGCACAAATGACGTTGACATGGATGATCTTTGCAAATTAATCAATCATTACCCATTACACTTCTAAGTTTTGAGTCGCTGATTTGGTAGTATAACTATTAGCTATGGCTGTGATGCTTTTGTCGTGATTGTTTTGGAGAACATCGTCTTCATAAAGCCGCTTCCACGTTTGAGACTTCACAACTGGACAGCTATTATTGAATAAAGCATCTCCTCCCTTATTTGCGTGCAAGGTGGAAACGATGTGCGAATATAGAAAATTGGTTGCGAGTGCGCCATGTTCGCATTTTGCTAGAAAATGGTTAGATTACGATTGTGAACGTTTAGTTTGTCAGGTAATTGAATTTAAATAGGGAACTTGATTGCAAAGTTGTAAATATAGTCTAATGAATATCAACAGGCGTTACTTGTTTGATGAAACGTATTATTGTATAGAGAATACTATCAACAAATCTAAACATTAAAAAAAAAGACACAGTTTAATATTTATTGACAGTAACAACTAACTAGAAGTACTGTTAGAGGCACATTGCACGACGTGACTTTTGGAGCTACCTAAATTTCCGAACACGTACATAATTTCCCAAGTCACTAATGACGTTGAAAAGTACATGTGCAGCTTGATCAAACCTAGGATTTCAAGATTCCCACGCCGTGATCAATGGAGTAGCTGTCTGGGCAACGAAGACTTCAAACATATAATCCGAGGAGGTCGCCGTGTTCAATGCAGACACACTGGTATTCTCTTGGGCATCAAGAGCAATATACCACCTGTTCAAACTCTCTTACTCATGACTGACAGACGATAATCTATCAAATAATTTAATCAATAGGAAACGATAACGCACCAGAATAAAACAGAAATAAGATAAGTTGAAATGGAGAGTCGATGCTCTAACATTGAGGATTAAGGGGAAATTTCTTAATTTGTATGCCAAAACCTTTAATTTCAACGGAACCCAATCGCGGATGTTAGGTTAGTTAGGGTATGATAATTCGGACTTTCCTATCTATGTGGAGGTTTTTTACTTTTTATATTTGTCTTTCATCATTTAAGAGTTGACTAGGACAAAAAATAAAAGATAATGTTTTAAACGATGAGAGACAAATATATTTGTCTATCTAGGTGTGGTTTGTCCATGCTTGCATAGATTTAAAATGCTTTGTGCAAATTTGAGATTATTCAAGACTTATCAACCAATATAACAAAATAGACGCGGGTCGTGTTGGATTGGAATGTACCCAACACATAATGCCCCACCCTAGCTTTGACATCATTAACTGCAACCTTAATACTGTTTGCTCTAGCTAGGGCTCACGTGTGCTCCCAAGACTTTGAAATGTGTGATGCTAATGTGAGATTACACAAGACTTATCAATGGTAGGACTGATTGGTTCCCGGTTCCCAAATTCCAAGACCCGGAACTAGACTGACCGGTCCTAGAACCAAGAACCGAACCAATCAATCGGTCCTGTCCGGTCCGGTGAAACCGGTAAATTTATTGTTTTGGACAAAAAGTAAAATGAAAAATGAGAGAAACTTGCAGGAATTAGGGTTTTTTAAGAAATTTAAAAATATATATTATATATATAATTAACCGATCAGGTTCAGTCAATTCGGTTTCCACCTTGGAATCAGGAATTGGACCAACTGGCCACCAGTTCTGAAAGTGGGAACTAGGAGCCGGACCGCCCTCTTTGGAAACTGCCCAAAACCGGCTGGTCCAATCCAATTTGAGCGGTTCCCAATTCGGGCGGCTCCCAATGCACACCCCTAATCAATATGTACAATAACGTAAGCATGAGCATGTGTTTGCTCAAGACTTATGGTTGTCCTGGCTAGTTAGATTTGATCACAGGCTCAGAAACTCATAGGTCTATTCAGGCCTAACCTGAGCAACAATGGCCCAAAACAATTTGTAGTGGGTTTGTTCAGGAATTTAGTGCAAAAGTCCAACCAAGTCCCGAGATTTGTATACATAAATTTTGTGATGGCCAAATTTGGAAAAGAGGTTAGGTCAACATTAAGCCCAATAAGATGTGGGCCCAGCCCGATAAAACTGGTTGCCGGTTGACCCTCACTGACCAAATGGCAAGGGCTTCAGCCGTCACTTAGACCTAGGCAAGAGTCGACCCCCTTGTAGGCGGGTTTATCGAGGGTGCAAAGGCCCTTCCCTATGGCCAATGAAGGTCAGCCGGCAACCTCACCCATACCATGCGAGGGTTGCTAGCCTAGGGTTAAGGGCAAAAAAAAAAAAAAGAAAGAGAGAAAAGAAAATAATTATAATAATATTATCATATTAAAAATATTAAAATATTTTTAAAAATTATTCATGTTAATGTTAGTTGAGCCACATAGGATGGCCAATATCTATATCAGTAATTTTTCAATCAAAATATGATTGAATGGACTTAATTAGCAAAATATGAAAAGATTTACCAAAATTCCAAGATTTTTTGGACAATTTTTATCATGTCCTTCCTACTGCGGTTTTGAAGTTTCAAATTGTGCTCAAGCTTAGACATGGGCATGGCTATACGGACTATCTTTTTTTTAATTATTTCATAGATTTCTTTTTTTGGTCGGTAATTATTTCATAGATTCCGAGCTTAGCAGCTCGTTAAACTGCTTCCTCGAAAATGATGGGCAAGCCCTAAGGAGGGGCTTGCAGTTGATCCGAGCAAGGTCGCCGGGCCTCCCCGACCTTAAACTAAGGGAGGTATTGGGGTGTTACCCACCCAAGAAAAATATATGAGGTAACCGAATGGGTGAAAGACCTTACAAGCTAAGCAGCTCGTTCAACTACTCCCTCAGAAATGACGGGCAAGCCCTAAGGGGGGCTTGCAACTAATCCAGGCAAGGTTACCATGCCTTTGCCGAGCCTCCCCGACCTTAAACTAAGGGAGGTATTGAGGTGTTACCCACTCAAGAAAAATATATGAGGTAACCGAACAGGTGAAAGGTGGACTTGGGCATGTCCTTAAAAGACTCATGGAAGTAACAGGTGGGAGAACCGCCCTAGGGTGAGAGACCCCGCGCCGTCCTCCTATTCCCTCTCTGTTGGGAAGACAATAATAGACAAGAAATTATGGGGCCTCACGGTAGTGAAGACAGACATAACGTCAAAACTTCGGTTCTGGCTATTATCGAATAAATAGGTATAGTAGCCTCCTGCGCCTGGAGTGAATGAGAGTGGGTTAAATGCTTACAGCTGGGTTGACATGCCTTACGAATTATCTTTTTTAATTATTTCATAGATTTCTTTTTTTGGTCGGTAATTATTTCATAGATTCGTCGGCAAAACGTCAGGACCCTTCGCAGGTACGGGTGGCAGCAGCGACAATATGCGAGGCGCAACAATTAGGCATAGTAATTGCAAAGAACCCGCTTCTCTGTATTTCCCATTTCTCTTTTCGACCTTCCGCCCCTTCTTCGTGAGATACTCACCGCCTTTTATACTAATTGTTTACGTCTCCATGTATGGTCAGAAACTCTGCTCCTCGATTCCCGAGATTTGAAATGCCTTCCTCGTGCATACTTATTTCCTTTCGGATTTCATTCAGTGGAATATTGTGATCAATTCTCGGCCTTCTCTTTATTTGCTTGCTCAAATTGCTCCTCTTGGCATGGCCGAAATTGCTGAATTGATTCGTTTCTTTCCTTCTTTCACAATCTTTTCCTTTTCTGCTTCACTTAAATTGTCATGAACATGTCCAGATTCACTCATTATCATTTATGATTTCACGGGCAGCATTATCTCCTTATTCCTTCCCTTAATTTCCTCTCCCCTCAATCTTTCCAATCGGCTTTTCTTTGTTGTATTGCCTTGCGCATGAACGTCCAGTATTCAGCCGAGCGAGTGTCAGTTCTTTCCATATTGCTTGACAAGTCTGATTGATTCCTCTCTCACTATCTTCACGATTTCATTACAGCGGCGCAGACCTTCCATGAACGCTTTGATTTCTTTCCTTTATTTTGTCCATCTTCACCGATTTGTCTCTTAATTGCTACATTTACTTTTCCGTTCAGCCATGAATCTCACTGATTGCGATTGCTTATTCAGAATTTGCTCTTTTCTTCTCGGCTGAGAATATCTCCCCCCCTTTCTTGTCCACATATGTAATCTGGCTCGATTAGGGAAGGAAATTTCTTTTGACATCGATGAATACGACCAACTTTTCTTCACCAAGTTCGTGCACTAATGAGATTTTCAACCCCTCATTGCATAGCCACGTCGGTTTACGAAATGCAAATACTCTGAGATATTAATATTTTTGTTTAGGATTTGAACTCGATCCCTAATTTTTCATGTGATGAATGACTAAGAAAAAATCAAAATTTGTGTGTCGACAACCACAAAAAATTAAATAATAAATAATTATAAATGATTATGAAACTCACTTTTTCAAAAATTTATATTTCACAATAAAGATGTTATTCTCATAATAGTGCAAAGAATATTATACTAACAAAACCCGTTAATATAATACTCGCCCATCCCTATATATTCCACTTGCACGAACCCAACCATTCATGCAACACAAACGCAAATCCAAACCCAAAATCCTCTTAAGTCCTCCATCTTGCTTCGTCCTAGAAAAGCTAGCCATGAAAACCCTAAAGCCTCGTGCAGCTCTCCTCGCCAGCCCCGGCATAGGCCACCTCATCCCCGTCGTGGAGCTCGGGAAGCGCCTCGCTGCCCACCACGGCCTCAACGTCACTGTCTTCGTGGTGGCATCCGACTCGTCGATCAAGGAATCGCCCATTTTCAGTTCGGCTTCGGCTCTGAACCGCCTGGAGCTCGTCTTACTCCCCCCGGTGGACGTCTCTGGGCTCATCAACTCAACCACCTCGGCCGTGACCCAGCTAGCGAGGATAATGCGTGCGGCCTTGCCTTCTTTGAGGGCCGCAATCTCCGCCATGAGGGCACGTCCGTCGGTTCTCATAGTCGATATCTTTGGCACTGAAGCTTTCGCTGTAGCTGAGGAGTACGACATGCTCAAGTACGTGTTCGTTACTACGGCGGCGCGGTTTCTCGCGGCCTTCATTCACTTGCCCAACATAGACAGGAAGACAGAACAGGAGCATCGTATTTTGAAAAAGCCTCTGCAAATTCCGGGTCTTGAACCGGTGCGGTTCGAGGACACCTTGAACCTGTTCCTGGATAACATCGATCAGTGTCTCTACGCAGAGTATACCCGCTTTGGGAGTTTAATCCCGACGGCCGATGGAATCCTGGTCAACACGTGGCAAGATCTGGAGCCTTCTGCATTGCATGCGCTGGGAGATGAGAAGTTCTTGGGTCGGGTCGCTAGGGCGCCGGTTTACCCGGTCGGTCCATTGGTTAGGGATGTTGAACCGGATTCGAAGAGTAGGGCGATGAACTGGTTGAACATGCAACCGGTCGAATCGGTCATTTACGTTTCTTTTGGGAGCGGTGGGACGCTATCCACGGAGCAAACCGCCGAGCTAGCGTGGGGGCTCGAGCTGAGCCAGCAGAGATTCCTTTGGGTGGCGCGCCCGCCCGTGGACGACGACGCGTCCGGGAATTTCTCCAACGTGTCCAACAGCCAGGACGGGATGCCGAATTATCTCCCCGACGGGTTCCACACCCGGACCCACGATAGGGGGATGGTGGCGCCCATGTGGGCCCCACAGGCCGAGATCCTGGCCCACAAGTCCGTGGGAGGGTTCGTGTCGCACTGTGGCTGGAACTCAACGTTAGAGAGTATAGTGAACGGAGTGCCCATGGTGGCGTGGCCGCTCTATGCGGAGCAGAGAACGAATGCCGCCATGCTGGTGGAGCAGCTCGGCACAGCGATACGGTCGAGGATGAGGCCGGCCCACGGGACGATCAGAAGGGAAGAGATAGCGGACATGGTTAGAAGCATCATGAGCTTAAAAGGGAATGGAATGAGGACCAAGGCCAAGGAACTGCAGCGTGCTGCAGCGGAAGCCATACGCAAGGGTGGTTCTTCTCACAATTCACTGACCCAAGTGGCCAAGGAATTTGAAATTACGCTGCACGGCCAGGCTCTTGGTGATTAGAAATTGCATAGATCAACTTCCTTTCTTGTTTACCTAATACTTTTTGCGATGGGCTTTGCGTGATGGCCTTCGCTAGTATGATGGTATTTGGATTATTGTAAGAATAACAAATACAATAATACATCTATAATTTTTGTGATGGGCTTTGCGTGATGGCCTTTCCATGATGGCCTTTGAATTACTGTGGAAGTAATAGCTTACTATAAATCACAAATACTTGAAAAAGTAGATCCCATAATAACAGTTTATGGGCTATTGTTAAAATAACAATATGTTGTGAGTAATAAATTATTTAAGAAATGAATCTCACAATTTGTTATTTATTTTTAACTTTAAAAATATATTATTCTTACAGTTGATTAAAGATAGTCGTAACAAGCATTTCTCTTATAATTATTTTTTATTTGATTTTTTATGGACATGAACAGGTTATTATTCTCACGTTAAATTAAATAACGTCACACAATCATTTTTCCTTCCTGACTATCTTTCCTGCTCCTTCTTCTGATTTCAAAATGTGTGGAAATGCGGCAATGGATCCATGTGTTTTGTCATAATAATTTTTCTTAATAATGGAGTCTATGGGATAGGAAAGTCCTCATAGACGGATCCCATGTGATGATAGGGCACATTATATCTTCTTCAGAGGTGGACTCCCCCTCTCTTCTTCAAAGGGTATGATAAGCATAAGGCGCACTGTATCTTCTTTAGAGGTGGACACCCCTCTCTTCTTCAGAGGTGGCTACCGATGGGTAGATAGGCATGGTAGTCTCCCATGCCTAGGGTGAGATGGTGGAAGTCAGCAAGACTTTCTGCTGGGTTGACCTGTGCTTATAAGTGACTTATCGCCCAGTACCTCTAGTTACAAGACACTATGCACACATTTTGCAGTCAGTGTGAAGACATTGAAAACTTCAAAGACAACAATTCATGCCGGGTTCCAAGTTCCAGGTCCCTTTGTTACTTGGTCAATGACTGAGATGGAAGAAAGAATGGAAGTCTGCGTGAACGAATCGGCAGAGATGCGGTTTGTTCCAATGCTCTCTCCCCCGCATATTACAAGAGGCCCACTTCACGGGTTCCTGTCGATCATATAATATATGACTTACTAAGTATACCCAGCGGAAAATATTGCAATGTTCAATATATTAATTTGCCATAGTATGAAGAAAATAATGTATCCCAAATTACAAAACATTTACATGACCGATTCATCGAAACACTAGTGAATGAAAGTAGAATGGCCAACATCCCATGGTCCATCTAGTATGATCCCATTTAGATATTTCAAAAATTTTACGGCCCTCTTCTCTTGATGAAGTGATTTTATTAATCATTACCTAACATTATCCTTCTAAGTTTAAGTCGCTAATTTTTTTCAATCGAAAGAAAATTGTATCCATTACTCAAGAGAATATAGAAGTACATATTTTTTATGACAAAACAAATCGAAACAAAGTCAAAGCCAAATCTAGAAAAAAAAAAATGAGGAGCATCGGCAAATTGTTCCACAAGAATGGATTTGTCAAGCAAAATTGGCAGCCAATCACTAAATCTCGTGTTCTAGTTAGTGCTGACTTCTATGTAGCACCAACACGGACACGTGACACGTGACACGACACGACACGACACATCGACATATCATTTCTTAAAAATAGAGAATTTCGACACGTTCCGACACGTTATATATTAAATATATTTTTATATATAAATACATAAATAATAATAATAATAATAATAATAATAATAATAATAATAATAATAATAATAATAATAATAATAATAATAATAATAATAATAATAGCCTAGAATTAATTTACACAAAAAATATTAAATAATATCATTCATTATTTTAATTTGTTACAATAATACACAAAACTTAGAGGAAAAAAACATTGTTTAAAGAAAAATGCTGAAATGATATTTTTAAATTTATTTATTTATCATATATAGCATTTTTTATTACTTCTTTCAGAGTAAAAGACTTTAAAAAAAATAAAACAATTCTAAAAAAATAAAACTGAAAAAAAAAATTGGCCCCGTGTGTGTATATTTATAGCAATTTTATTACTTCTTTTGTGTATATTTATATTTTGACCCCTCAAGTATTAGAAATTTTTAAAATTGAACCCGTGCGTGTCGGAATTCTGGACTCGCGTGTCGAAGCGTGTCGGAAAGAGTTGACCACGTGTCGGATTTTTCGACACTCGTTGACCGCGTGTCGGGACGTGTCGGAGCATGTCGGACACTTGTCGGAGTGTCGGACACGACACAAAAGCTTCCGGAGAGTGTCCGTGCTACATAGGTGATGAGCATGTGTCAGCAATTTCTTCTCCAATCACTACGATGTTGCCAATTGGTGGTGTGCGTCTAGGTTCGACTTCCTTCATACCATTGTCATACAAAGATAACCAAAATAAATTAAATAAACACAGATTTAACATGTCATGGAGTAAATTTTCGTAATTTAACGAAAGGAAAAAAAACTCCTACGATCAGTATTAAAACTAGAGGCAAAAATACTTGTACACAAACAAAGTAGAGTGGCATCGAATCCCCAAAAGAATATATATTAAAGCTTCCAAATTTAGATTGGAAGAAAATAGCACCTAAATCTAGAATTAGATCCAGGCAGTTCAAACCCTCAAATCAAGAACTGGATTGGGAGAAAAGAGCTCCCAAATCAAAATTGGGAGAGAATAAAAAGCATGAAAAGAATAATGAAAAGTAAACAAAATTAACAAAAGAGAGAGGGATCCTCTCCATGGCTGAAGGTCGGAAAGAAAGGAAAGAAAAGAAAGAGAGTAAAGAGAGGAGACTTTAAAGATTGCTCTAAGTCGCTGATTTGATGATATAGCAATTAGCTATGGCTGTGATGCTTTCGCCATTTGGAAAACATCCTCGTCGTAAAGTCCCTCCCACGTTCGAGACTTTCCAATTGGACAGCTATTACTGAACAAAGCATCTCTTCCCTTATTTGCGCAAGCTTCCGTCCTAGTTAGCACTTAGACGATCATCAATTAAGGACAAAAACAAAGACACCGTGTAATAAAGTCTGGCCTACATATTGTCTTCAATGTTTCCCGATTTCCTACCATGGCGTAAAGTCACCGCAGAAAGGACCTTTGCTTATTCTTGATAGTTCATTCCAAAAATAGAGCAAACATGAGCAGGAATCCCAAAATGGTGCACTCTCCCTCTTTCTTTAACCTACCAAGAAATACCAATCGAAAGGCAGGCAATGCCAAACTAGAGACCAGCTAGCAGGGTTTGCTGCTCACGTCTGATCTTTGCCCAATTGATCCACATCCTTCCCATGCAAGGAAACGAATTGTCTTATCTATGATGCCTACAGTCGATGGTTTACATGTACGTGGTATCCAAAACTTGTGACCCTCCGATCAGAGATCTCTAATTAGGAATGGAAGACAATGTGGACCTTTCCAATGTAATGCAATGGTCACGTGGCAACGATATGGAATACAAAAAATAGGTAGTCGCGAGTGTGCCATGTGCGCATTTCGCTAAACAATGTTTAGATTACGGTTGTGAAAGTTTAGTGTATCGTGTGATTAAATCAAAATCCAGTAGTTCGATTGCAAGATATTAACTTTAGTCTAATGAACATCGACAGAATTTACTTGTCTAATGAAACGTATCATCGTATGAGGTTACTATAGACTATCTAAAAGTTTGGTAAAGACACAGTTTAATATCTGTAGGCCATAACAACAAGCTAGAAGTACTGTCAGAGGCATATTGCAAGACGTGATTTACGGAGCCCCGCAAATTTCCAAACACACATGATTTCTCAACTCATCAATGACGTTGAAAACTACCTGTTCAACTTAATTAAACAGGATTCTCATGCCGTGGTAATTGGAACAAGCCATCAGGGTAACAAAAACTTAAATAAATAATCCAAGGAGGTCGCGTGTTCAGTTCAGACGCGCGTCTTCTCTTGGGTTTCAAAAGCAATTTTCATCTGTTCAAACTCTCTATATCATGACTGAGAGATGTTAATCTAAAAAATAATTTGATTAATAGGATAGGACAATGCATGAGAACAAAACAGAAATAAAATGAGTCGAAATGGAGGATTACGGGGAAATTTCGTAATTTGTAAATTGGACCGAAACCTTTGTTATCAAGGGACCCAACGGCAGATGCTGGGATAGCTAGGGCATGACAATTCGGGCTTTCCTATGCAATAGTTTTTCCATTTTATATTTGTCTCTCATCGTTTAAGAGATGACTGAGACAAAGGCTATGTAGCACCGACACGGACACGTGACACGCGACACGACACGACACGACACGCCGACACGTCATTTATTAAAAATAGAGAATTTCGACACGTTCCGACACGTTATATATTAAATATATTTTTATATATAAATACATAAATAAATAATAATAAAAATACCCTAGAATTAATTTACACGAAAAATATTAAATAATATCATTCATTATTTTAATTTGTTACAATAATACACAAAACTTAGAAGAAAAAAACATTGTTTAAAGAAAACTGCTGAAATGATATTTTTAAATTTATTTATTTATCATATATAGCATTTTTTATTATTTCTTTCATAGTAAAAGACTTTTAAAAAATAAAACAATTCTAAAAAAACAAAACTGAAAAAAAAAAAATTGACCCCGTGCGTGTATATTTATAGCAATTTTACTTCTTTTATTATTTCTTTTGTTTATATTTATATTTTGACCCCTCAAATATTATAAATTTTTAAAATTGACCCCGTGCGTGTCGGAATCGCGTGTCGGAATTCTTGACTCGCGTGTCGGAGCGTGTCGGAGAGAGTTGACCACGTGTCGGATATTTCGACACTCGTTGACCGCGTGTCGGAGCGTGTCGGGACGTGTCAAAGCGTGTCGGACACGTGTCGGAGTGTCGGACACGACACGAAGGCTTCCGGAGAGTGTCCGTGCTACATAGGACAAAGGAGAGGACAATGTTTTGAAAAGGAAGGTATTTGAGCCAAACGTGTGACACGATTAGTCGAAAGCAGCTCCACTCGGACGCATTGCTAGCACCATATTATCCATTCTGGTTCTTGTCGGTCCATGCCCGCATAGCTTCAAAACGGGTTCTGCAAGTTGGAGGTTATACGATACTTATTTACCAGCGAAACAACTCAGACGCCAGCGGTGTTGGATCAGAGATATACCCGGCACCCAACAAACCCACCTTGGCTTTGACATCACTGACTGCAATCTTATCCGACCGAACCACCAACGCAACAATATACGCTCTAGTTGTAGTTCATATGTGCTCGCAAGATTCTGAAATATGTTGTGAAATTGCACAAGACTTCTCTACCAGCACAATAATCCAAGCGCGAGCATAAGTTTGCTCAAGACTTATGGTTGCCCCAACCACGTTAGACCTGATCACAAGCCCGGAAACCCGTAGGGCCCACCCACGCCCAGCCTGACCAAAAAGGGCAAAAGAACAATTTGCAGTGGGGTTTGTTCAGGGATTTAGTCCAAAAGTCTAGTCAAGCCCCAAGATTTGTATATCCATATATTGTGATGGCCAAGTTTGGAAAAAAGGTTAGGGCGACATTCCCGCTCTGATCAGATGTGGGCCCGGCCTATTATCACCTGTAATTTTGAGACAGTTGTATCGATCGCTTTCTCATAGTTATGTATTACATAAAAGTAAGGTACATGAGTTATGAGAATTCCACACCAACTTATAATCGAGTTGTTGTAGGGAAGCCAAAGGTCAAAAAACTAACGAAAACTAGAATTTATGTGTCTGGTCATGGACTCATCTAGAAGAACCGAATCCATTGGAGGAAGACTAGAACTCCAATTCTAGATGATGCTCTAAGTCCACCCCAACCTTGTTTCTTGGGCAAAGACCGAGATGGGAGGAAGACTAGATTGGACTATACTATAGAGTGGACAATACTATAGAGAGAGAGAGAATGACGTTGAATTCCATTAAGGGTTTAACACGAACAGGTCTTTTGGGTTCCAAAAAGTGTCCAAGTCCGTTTCATCCAGAAATGCGTGATGATCACCCCCATAAAGATTTGAAAATGAGGTGCCAATAAAGTGTGAGAATAAAGTTTTGCACGCTAGATATGATGAAAATAAGATTTAATACCATGTCACGGAGCTGAAGTCCAAAAACCGAGCTATTAAGAAAATGGATCCACGTTGTAAATTGATAAAGAAAGGCCTCCTCTCAAAGCTCTCGTGCGTTTCAAGCTCTACCGTGTATTATCGTATTTGTAAATCCTTAAACGTCCCACACCTTCATCTAATAATCGATCTCATTTTTCATCATACGCGTTAGTCATAAACCTCAATCACGAAAAAGGTTCGAAGAGCATATTATGACGATATGCTACTAGCTAAGGGTGACATCCGAAGAACAAATTCCATGATGTCACTCATGAATCCGGTCAAACTTTACTAATTATTATATTAAGAATAAGGCATGTCTCTTTTCACTTATTTAATCATAGTAAAAGCCTACTAGACTTTCTGAACACGGGTTCCACAAATCTCGTACCGTGGACGTTGGGTCGAAACTTTTCAGCTTACTAATAATTACCAAGAAAATTCCAGGGGGCTGCGTCTTTCTTATCATCACCATCATTATCGTCATGGTGCCTTGCATCATTCTTATGAGATTGTCAAAATATTATAAAAACTTAAACTGTTAAATGAATAAGTTATTTTATTATTTAAATATTTTAATACTTTCTTACACTTAATCTAAATATAAAAATATTTAATTACGAAGATTAATAGAACCTGAAAAGATTTGAACTCAAGATTCTGCTTTGATATTATGTGAGATTTTATTAACCCGTCGTTTATGTTCTTTGTCAATTGTCACTAACACACGAGAATCACAAGCGCATGTCTATATTCTGTATCCTTGTAAGGTTTTGAGCTTTATCTCCTTTTTCATTGTTTATTGAGGCCTTGGACCGCCGTGAATCCCACTGCAAAAGTGGATCATGTGTGATTCACGATAAAGTGTCAGACAATAGGATCGTACGGACATGGAAAGGCCAGTGTGGAGTCGACCCTGCGAAGAAATTTGGCCGCAGAAAATGCCAAAACAGCTGTCTGATTGTTGACCACCTGGTCTTAGTTTTCGATGTGAACACGACCGTGTGTCTCGATTACTATACAAAAAGTCACCAAAGAATATCTGAGTTAGAAGCCTAATTCTGCCTATAAGTATCATTCAATCGATCTAATGCAAACTCATCACAACGAGTCCCCCATCAAGCACTGCTTATAGTCCTCTCTCAACTATTCAGCCATGCAAAACCCAAACCCTCATGCAGTCCTCCTCGCCAGCCCTGGCATGGGCCACTTCATCCCCGCGGTGGAGCTCGGAAAACACCTCGCCACCCATCATGGCTTCGATGTGACCATCTTCGTGGTCGCCGCCGATGCCTCCATAACAGAATCTCCACTCTTTAAGCCGCCACAGACTCCAAATCCGCTGAACCTTGTGTTGCTCCCTCCGGTTGACGTTTCTGCCCTCGTCAATTCGACCGCCTCGGTCGTGACCCGACTGGTGATCATGATGCGTGAGGCTCTGCCATTGCTTCAGGCCGCCATCTCTTCCATGAAGTCTCGCCCCACCGCTCTCATAGTTGACATGTTCGGAACGGAAGCTTTAGCGATAGCAGAGGAGTTTGACATGCTTAAGTATGTCTTCATCACATCGACAGCATGGTTTCTCGCGGTCACCGTTCACTTTCCGTATATAGATGAAGAAGCAGAACACAAGCATCGCGTTATGAAAAGGCCGCTCGATGTCCCGGGCTGCCGGTCCATTCGACATGAGGATACCTTAGACCTATTCCTTGATCAAACCGATAGGAATCTCTTTTCGGGCTTCGCTCGCATTGGGATGGAGATATCGAATGCAGATGGGATCTTGGTGAACACATGGCAGGATCTCGAGCCGTCGACTTTGCGTGCACTAGAAAATGAGAAGTTCCTGGGTCGAGTCGTCAAGGCGTCGGTTTTTCCGGTTGGTCCGTTGGTTAGACCTATCGGGCAAAGTTCAAAGAGTGAGGTGATGGATTGGCTAGACATGCAACCGATGGAGTCGGTGATCTACGTCTCTTTCGGGAGCGGTGGAACCTTGTCGGCAAAGCAAACGACCGAGCTCGCCTGGGGGTTGGAGCTGAGCCAACAAAGATTCGTCTGGGTGGTGCGCCCGCCAGTGGACGGCGATGCGTCCGCAAACTTCTTCAACGTGACAAACAGCCACGATGGCACCCCGAGCTATCTCCCCAGTGGCTTCTTCACTAGAATCCGGAACAAGGGCATGGTGGTACTGATGTGGGCTTCGCAGACCGAGATCTTGGCGCATAAATCTATCGGCGGGTTCCTCTCGCACTGCGGTTGGAATTCAACCCTAGAGAGCATGGTCAACGGGGGCCGCTCTATGCCGAGCAACAGATGAACGCGGCAATGTTAGCAGAAGAGCTCAAGGTGGCGGTCCGGCCAAAGATACAGCCGAATGCCGGCGTGATTGAGAGGGAGGAGATAGCGGGGATGGTGAGAAGGGTCATGGAATTGAAGGGCAATGAGATGAGAGATAAAGTTAAGGAGCTACAAAGAAGTGCCCACCAGGCACTGATGCAAGGTGGTTCCTCGTACAATTCACTGGAAAGAGTATCAAAGGATTGTGAACTCAAGCTGCATCGTCTGAGCGCTACGGCTCTTGGCGCTTGAAGAAGATGAATTTTGTATCTTGTGGTTTCTCGGAGATTCTCGACAACGTCTTCATTTCGTTATTAATCTACTATAATATTGTAGACATGAGAGCTGTTGATTATGGCTGATGATGACACGGATGATAGAATGGTAAGCAAATCATAAGTCGAGATGCGTATTTGAATCCGATTCCAAAGTCTTAGGCATTCGATAGCACTGGAAACGTTGAAAGAAAATTCACTCTTCGGTCGAAGAAAAAGGAGAGAAGCATATTAGATTAGTATCTATGGGATTCGATTAATACAGAATACAGGATATGTACGGAAAATCTGAACAATCAGGCTTTAAAAGTTTACGATTGCCCGACTGCCATCACAATGATACCATGCCAACTCCGCCTGCCCTGGGGACCTCAGTGACTCCTACACTAGCAAGACTTATAGAAGCATGAAATTAATTCTAAAACATACGTTAGTTTTGACATATAATCTAAGATAAAATCCTTTGAAACATTTCGAGGTTTTCACGTCTAATCTAAGATTAAATTCTCTGAAACGTTTTGAGTGTTTCACACTGAAAAAGGTCGAGCCGAACACCGCAAACTTCCAAAGGAAAAAAAGAGTACAAGTAGCAATTATATTCTTCAAAAGCATGCCCTCGGTATAAATTTTAAATTTTGCAAATGCTTGTGCGTGGATATCGCCGTGAAAGTTCAATTTGTCGAATGGCAAGTTGAATGGCCCAGCATGGAATAGGGAGACGCATGGTATAACTCGCTAACCAGCTTGACCTCAATGATCGTAACATACGAAAGTCCGAAATCGATTCTAGCCGCTTGGATTTGCCTTCTGCATTTTGGCTTTCTTACTTTTCATGTTAAATGCGTCACCTCTCTCTACACTAAATGCCCAAAAGCCTTTGAACCATACATATTGGCATTTAAAGTCACTCTAAATTCTTTCTAAATCTTTTCATAAATCGTAATATAATTACATTTTGATGGAAATTTCAGACTCGACGTACTGCATGTCTTAAAACCATATAAGGGTCCACCCAAACGCCCTCAAAAGTACTTTGTTCGGAGCGAATCTTTACATGAGCTACTGACTCTTCCATTAGCAACTTTTAACAATAGAATCTGACCTACCACCCAAAGCCTGAGTATCCAGCCGAATAACTTTCAGCTCGAATTTAGGCCAAGCTTCATATTCACAGAAATTAGCAATTTCGAAGGGCTTACTCTAAGTTGAGGCAGAAAAGTATAGATCTGTAGCCAATCAATGGAAAAGCACTTTGCGAGTATGAAACATATATGATGCTCGAGAGAGAGAGAGAGAGAGAGAGATGGATAGCTATTAGCTCCCAGATGAAACCATGGAGACAGATCAACTTTCAAATCCAGGCTCCACTGTCTTCTAACTATTTAACCACCGCGAAAAAAAGGCAGAAAATAATTCTTCCTTTCTTTCCTTCTGTTAGTCTATTTGTGTGCGTTTTCTGTTCACATACACAGATCAGGAAGAACAGAACCTCGGCTGCCTGCAAAATTCAATTGTGTGGAAGATGGTCTTAACGAAATTGACAACCCGGACTCATTTCTAATTTTCCCTTTTATAGAGATGACTGTACCTTCAGCACCGTGACTCATTTTCTGCACAATCTGTGTCACCTAGCTCGAGTTCTGCTCCAATTAAAGGCTAACCCGGCCCATTCACAAAATTATCCCCAAAAAGACTGCTAAAAGGTCAGATGATGTAACCATAAGAACTGAAGTACAAATTTGTAAAGGGTAATTGACATTCAGGATAAAAATAGAATCAACAGTTTCTCTAACAAAGAAGTCTCTCCGAAACATCTAAAAACACATTTTCCAAGTGTCACAACACATGATTAACATATGGCAAGATCAGGGTCTAAAGAAACATACAAATATGCAGATCAAAGTTCACCATGATCCTTCTGCACCAACGGTGGGGTTCTTATATGCTTCAAAGCCCCAGAAGGTTTTCAAAGAGTACGGTGGAAAAAGTGTTGCTCCTTCTTCAGTGATTTTTGCAATCTGCAGGTCAAGTGCACCATGTCATTTAGATGTTTCAAAATCAAGCTACCGTCAGTACTATGGAGAAAGAAAGTAAAAAAAAAAAATGGGAATGCCCATAGACAGAACTACATATAAGCAAATGCAAGAGAACAAACAGAAGAGCATGTGAGACAACTGCAACAAAAGAGAGTGAAATGAAGTCATGCACCACAGGAGATCAATCACTGTCCATAAGGAACATGACCAACCAGAAGCTTCTCCACCATCTTAATTATGATTTAATTTCTCTAATCATTGTAACCCCTAGTTGTCAAAATTTACTTTTCAGCCCCAGGCACCAGGAAACCGACTTGTCAGCCAACTCCTTCTCTCCCTCCCTGCTCAGTCCTCAGTATACTTCATTAGTTTAGAGTAATTGCTCAGAAGCAAGAAAAAGAAACACCTCAAATAAACTACAAATTCAAGCTCTAGCAGTTCTCAAATGTCAAGATAAAAGGCTAAAAATCCTTTAAAATAGCCAAAGAATATGATATCTCTTGGCTTCCAATTATGACTTAGAATCTGGGTTTCCCTTATGAAGTTCAAAAAGTAATATACTGGGAAGAAGATTTGGAGGACAAAGAGTCTGAAACAACTTGACATTAATCTTCAAATCTCTCTGGAAACATCTCCTCAGAATTTTTAAGATACAAACCAATACAAGTCATCCATGACTAATAATTGTATAACCAGGTAATAATCATGCATCACAGATTGGTTGGACTGCTTAGGTGAACATGTGGAGAGAGCATGGATCATATTGGCAATGATGGATCTAAGAGGGATCAGAGTGCAGGTTTTTCTAATGCAGGGGCTGGATGTGCAATTACATAATCCACAAAAGAGTAATCTGTAATTCTCCCTCTTAGCCCCAGATGGGACATCCTTTCCTTAACAAAAGGAGGAAGCATAAGTGTGCATCAGTTCACCAAAATCACACAGTTATACGAGGAAGAGAAAGAACATACCAACAACTGATACGATACAATCACGTCCCAACCTTACACTATGCTGTTATATGCAACCATGGAGAAATAAAGACAGCCATAAACAGAGAAGACTAAAACCTGAAGCTTGTTAACTGCAGATCTGTCACGATACAGAAGCACACGCATGCACTTCTCCAATAGCTTAACACCATCTTCAAAACTCAAGTCCTCATTCCACTCATCACGAAGAATTGGCCGTGCAAGGTGATTGCCAAACCCAGTTGCGACATGGTTATCTTCAAAATTCACACCTATCATGCTAACCTGTTTTAATTTGCACAACAAGTGAATGCGTATCCAACAACATTCTGAAAAGTCAAATGAATCTAACCAAGGGTTGAGACCTACCATGCCAAGATATTTTTGTCCATTCTTAACTCCACCTAGAACCAGTGAGTTCCACAATGGGTTGAACTTGTTCCGCCTATTGTACATAACCCGAGTAAGGTAATTATGCACCTCTTTGGGCCCCAAGGAATTCCCATCATCCCACATGTTGTCATAAAGACTGCAAAAACGGACCCCAGAATCAACAGTCTTGGTCAAAAGCAGCCTCAAAGTTTAAAAAGCAGGGTAACTAATATTCGGCAATAAAAAAGGAACTGGTGGTAGTAATCTTGATCAATTGATACATACATCAGTTCATCCAGATATCGTAATATCTCCTGAAAATCACTTATCTCTCCACTTGCCCCCAGGAGAGAATGTTTTCCAATAGGCTTTATTCTCTCAACAGTTTTGTATCTCAAGGTGGATCCATAAGATCCTGTAAAATATTCATCACTATCAGAACACAGAAATGAGCAGAACACTGAAATAGTCACAATTAAGGAGAATGGAGGACTCAATAAACATGTTACTAGAAGCAAACAACAAAGGAAACCAGATCAATCACTACACTATCTAAAGTTAAAGAGCTTTGAAGATAATGTAGTTATGATAACTTAACTAGGTAGAAATAGTTGAAACAGAATAATATACACAAGCAGTAGAATGCTTCCTTCTAGCATGGCTAGTCAAGGCTAATGTACATAATGAGCAGATAAATAGCATGCCAGAACAAAAGGAGCTGTGAAGCTTCAAATATCTTTAGATTATCAGGGTCCCTTTCAGATTTAAGCTTTCATGAGAGCAGGTTCCTCTATTGTCTTTGCCTTATAAATATGGCTCGACACGGCTACAGGACTACTACTGTTCGACGCAATGGTGGCGGTGGCGGCATGGCAAAATCTGCGAACGGGACGCAGAGAAAGCATATTCTGGGATTCTCTTCACAAGGAAACATACCAACCAAGCGAACTCAACAAACCAAGCACAAACTCCAGTCGCCAACAACGTTGGCTGCCCATAAATTAAACCCAAAAACACAAGAACCCGAATCCCCCCCACACACAAAGTCCAGCGCAATCACCCGACAACATCAAAAAATGCCTCCTTTCCAAGACTTCCCGTGAGCCCAATGCCGAATAACATATAACCCCGAGCAGCAGTATGCCTTTCTCTTATCTCACACCAAAAAGAATTCAAGAAATCAGCTGCTGCTGCTGCTGCTGCTGCTGCTGCTAGAAGAACGTCCTCAATGTCAGACAAAAAGAGACAGAACAGAGCAACCATTCATCGTCCGAAACCGATTGAGAAACTGGGTTTTCTCGGGCTCGACATGGAGAACGGACGACGACCCAAGAGAAGCGAATCGGCAACGGGAAAAGGGTATCGGGAAATCACCGCGGAGCACGGCGGATCTGGGAGCGGCCCAAATTGCTCAAATCAATTATGTTTTAAAATATGTTTTCCCCACAGCGAAATTCCCCAAATTGCTCAAATCAAAGCGCAGCACCAGCAGCACCAGCAGCAGCACCAGCAGCAGAAGCAGCATAAGCGAATTGCAAAAACCCGATCGAGCGAAGAAGCTAACCTCCCATGTCGGCCGCCATCAGAATCCCATCACGGTACTTGAAAGCCACCACGGACGTGCCCGTCACGTACGGATACCTGCACATATCGCGGCCGCGAGCGAGCCATCGACGAAATCGCGGTCAACGACAAGCCATCCGGAAAGCGCGCATCGCCCGGAACCCTAGATTCGCGACGACCAATCGAAGGCCGGGGGGGTGGGAAGGGGTCGCTTACAGGGTTCTTTCGGAGTCCAGCGAGAGAGACGAGGCGTCCGGGGTTTGGTTCGCTTCCACCAACGGCATCTTGGAGAAAGACATGCTTCGATCGGCGGCGGCGGCGACGGCGGCGGCGGTGGCGGAGGGAGACGGTGGAGGGGGTAGAGGCTCCTCGAACTGTCTAAATAGCAGAAAGGAGTTTGCCCCCCTGCTCAAGCCAGCAAGCGGCTTTTTTACTAGTGAAAAAGCCTCCCTCGTTTCAGCAATATTTTTTTTTTTTTTTGGGAGATCAAAATAATGTCTTTCTTATTAAGGAGAGGGGAAATTAGTAAATGCGTAATCATTTCCAATTTTTTATTGGGCAAAATGTTTTGTAATTTGCAACAGCTCGTAATTAAAACTTTACCCAAAAAAAAAACAACTTTTAATTAAAATATTACGTGCTCTTTTTCTTTTTTTTAATCTTTGTTAGCGAGATAAATGGATATACGCCGTGTGAATGTTTTTGTTTCTGTAATCTTTTCAATGGAAATGTGCAATTCGTGAGACGTTGAAAGGGAGTGTAAGATAATAAATAAATCACCAACTTTTTATATAAACAAAATCAGCAAGGTCTAATAGTCAAATTAATTGTATGTTACATATATTTTCTTATGACATGATTAACATGGATCTATATAAAATGTTTGACATGGGTTGTAGCTATTTTCACATTAATTGTGATATGAAGATTCAAGATAAGTGAGTCCGTTATCATAAGGCAGCATAAGCAAGCAATTTCTCTATGGGTCATGCCGCAACTAGACAATACGATATGAGTCATTAAGAGATTTACTAACAATATGAATCGAACTAATGATCTTGCGAAAAACACATAACATCGTTAACATAAGGCCAACCATTTTGTTGGTATACCCATTTTATGATTATTATAAGAAGAAATTGTTCCCTTTTTAATAAATTATGAATATGTAGATCACCATGAGGATTAGGGATAGATCACTATGAGGATTAGCGTGCGTTTTGTAACGATTCTGTTTCCGTGAACAAATTCTGATTAGAAATTATTCTTTCTTATTCAATTTTCGGAAATAAATTCTGAGCAAAAGAATGCATCTGGTAACTATACAATTTTTTTTATTCTTGAATAAAAAAAGAACATAAATGTATTTGGTAACCGCATAAAATTTCTATTCAAATTCTTTTTTAATTACCTTTTTAGATGAGTGTAAATTTGATATTGAATTCTCATAAACCACTCACTAATATAATTGTCTTCTTTTATGAGTGACGAAATCATATTATATTTTATTATATTTTCAATTTCAAAATAATTCGAATTTAGAATTCTATTATATTTTAAAATTCTATCAAATCATAGAAATTCTGTTGATTAATTATATTTATACTAAGTAATAAAAATATTAACTAATCAATATTTTTTATTAAATAGTAAATAATAAACTATAGTATAAACTATACTAATTATAAACCATCCGGACTGGGCACTTGTGAGTGGGATTGAAGCAGCACCACCACTCGGCTACGGCCAGCAATGCCCGCGGATGGAAAGCCATACTCTATGCTTTCCTTCATGTGCCGCTTGAACAGAATCGTTTTGCAACCAATCCACACAAGATCCACGCGAGAACGATCGTCGCTTCCACCGTATGTCGAGAGAATCCCGACTTGAGAACTCTTTCGCAGGTTAAGACAGCCATCGCGCAAAGGAATCTTTAACAAGTAGAAAGGGGCAAGCTTCTTCCTTTCGAGCAACCAGTCGAGCATATAGGCACACGGGCAAAGGGAGAAAATGCGTCAGCTGCAAAGGTCAATGGTGTAGCATGTAGTACCACAAAGGCACAAAGAATGCTGCGTTCTAAAAGAAAGAGCTTCCTAAAACCTAACTGAACAGTTCTCTATCACCACAGAGTAGACTTAATTGGGATCATTCCAGGAATTCTCCCCCCCCCCCCCCCTTTTCCTTCCTTTTCTCTTTCCTTTTTCACTCGCGTGATGTCTAAAGCCTATGCACCAATTCCGGTATTCAACAAGGTATTTATCTCTCCGATGATGTTGACCGGTTTTCCGTCGAACATGGATGAAAGTTTGGTCTCGCAAAGCTTCTTGAGCTCCCTGGTTTTCCGAAGAGCAGCTTCCTGTAGCCAACACCAAAACCACACAGAATTACTGGGAAAATCTAATTTTGAGAAAACAAGAGGTTTTCAACGGGGGTCAGAGCTGTTTCCATATATATATATACATATATAGAGGATACATTAGATCTCTGCTCTTGAGACAATTTAGGACATGCGCCAAAGGAGCTATCAAGAAAAGGTACTTACTTGCTTTGGCCAGGATGAAGATAACGAGTTCTGCAGCTCCATGTGTCTAGCAGCAACGTCCTTTAACCCCTCTTTCAACTTAACTTCATGGTGCTTTTTTTCCTCAAGCGAACTCACCAATCTGTCCAGAAATCTACAATTCGGAGAAACAAAGGAGTTATTAAAGTATGTTCCCCTTTGTATATAGGAAATAGAAAGTAGACTGGCAACTCTCCAACTTCCTATAGTGAAAGTGACGAATTTCATACACTTTGAAAAACTGAATAGAAATTGCAATGAACAGACCATCAATCTGAAAGAATATCTGAAAGCACCTTTTGGAGTTCAATATCATGATTAAGTCTCGAGTTTTCCTGTTTGTCAGCAGAGAAATGGCCAGTGAAACGTCTGAAACCATTGTCTCAATGGCATCAGCCGCAAACTGCTGTAGAACAAAGGGAGCAACTGACTGGACTTGATGCTGCAAAGATTATGTATCTTGATTCCTCAACTCTGCTAATTGCTGATGGAGAAAGGCTTTGATCTGATGAAAGTACGAAATTAGGCAAGAACAAGAGATGTTGTCCAAAACAATGTCAGTACAATCTTTGCAAAATACAATAAATCTGGTAGTTGACCATGAGATGAACCATAAATTGGGAAAGAAAAATTGAACGACGCAACAAACTAAACACTAGCTCATAGAGATCATCGAGAATCTTATTTCTATACTCTGTATCTAGAAGTTGGCTTCGATCTTCCTTTGTTTCTGCAGCTTGTGCAATAGTTGGTGAATTAACTGCACCTACATTGGGCAAGCTAACATCATCAATGACATCAACTTGAGGTGTTTCAACACTAACATCCCAAGATATCTCTGACACCGATGCATCCTGTTCAGCATTGCTCGGTTGATTTTGATTAGGCTCGACAGCTTCATTGACCTCACTTGCCGTGACGATTTCATAAGTACCAAAGCCATTACTGCCGTCATCAATTTCTTCCACAGTCCCAATATCCCAATCAATTGCAGCATTGTCTACCGAGATATCCCAGTCAATATTATCTGCAGCAGCATCCACATCACCACCTATCTCATTGAAGCCTGATTGAGTATTCGCAGAGTCTGATATCAGAGACAGCAGAAACATTCAAAGATGGTGGATTTTCTCAAATGTCTATCAAGTTTGGTACAACACGCTTAGGACATATCTGCAAACATGTTTCAAGAAATTAATCTTTACAATCAGACAGAAAACCAGTAAATGGATCTTAAGTAATTTCTAATTTACTGCCTTACATCCTTCTCTGTGTGAGCATCTTTCACAAAATTTGAGTAATACGCAATAACTTGAGACACTGAGTCGCTGTTGATCACTTCCAGAATTCTGCTAAATGTGCTCGGAAGTGATTTTGCAGTTTCCAAAAGTTCAAACCTCACATTTGTTCCCTGAAAAGCAGACATGGATGCCCTTTAATCCTATCTAAAGGAAAGGTTGCTATTCTTTAGCTTGGTAGAAGCACACACCCAATATCTTAATAGACTAGATTCAAAAGTTTAACCTGCAAACCAAGCTCTTGACAAGCCTCTACATATTTAGCTGCTGACTCTTTTGATATCAACTTCTCTACGCTCTAGCTCTGCTAGTTGCTGCTGAATCTTCTGAACTTGTTTCCTCTGATAGGGGCTTCACATCGTATTACTTATCAGTGATATGATTATACCTATCACAGAAAAACATATTGCAATGTACTCTACACATCCTATCCTCTCGGCATAACATATCAAGGAATAGACTTACATTTCATAATTGATATTTTGGATCATTATCTGAGCAGCTTGGCCTAAAAATATATGGTCTTTCTCGAAAGAACGAACAATTGTCTCCCAAGCACCCTACCAAAATTATAAATCCAATGCGAGAATTATCCTTTAGATCACAGAAGAGTGTGTGTGTGAGAGAGAGAGAGAGAGAGAGGTCTTATAGCGGCACCTGATAGCCAGCCAGATCGGCGCGGGCGCCCGCCAACTTGAGCCCAGTGGCGCTCCCGCCAGCCGTCGCAGACGACGAACAACGGCGATGGTGAGCGAGCTGTGACCCAGATCAGCCAACAACCATCCATAGCTGCGAGTGAAAAGAACTCACCTTGAACGAGCAGCTTCATCGATGAAGAAGCAGCAGTCACCATCGCAGCTCTTGAGGAGAGAATGAACCTGTATGGGATGGGAGAGAACGTCGGGCATGGAGCAGAGGAGAGAGAGCCATTTTTTGATTCTTTTTTCTGATTCTGGAGCAATAATTATATTTTTTTTATTCTAAATTCTATTTCAAATTTGTTCCCAAGAACAAAAATTTTATCAAACACAATTCTTGACCCAAACTGATCCCGGAAACAAAAAATTATAATTAGGCACTGTTTGAATTACTAAACATTTATTACATATAATATAATATAATTATGTAAGGAATTTAGGCTTTTAGGAAAGCATGTTTGATTTGGACTAAAAAAGAAATGAAGAACCAATTTTCGTATTCTCTGTGACGAATTCAATTTCAGTTGATACACCTAAATTTTGTCAAACTACCTTTATTTAAATATTTTTGGGTAAAATATTACATTTTCATCCAATTTCGTTAATATGCGTAAAATTCTTCGAGGATGCTTTTATCTGTGTGAAAACTAAATTTGTGAGATCGTGGTTTTGGAAGGTTGGCTTGGGCTTTTGGACTTGGATCCTACATATGGGCTACAACTACAGGTTTAGTGGGTGGGCTTGACATGGGCCTTCATAGTCCATAGATTGCTGAGAGCTGCTCATGATGAGCCTAGGCTCTTATATATATATATATATATATATATATATATATATATATATATATATATATATATATATATATATTTCAGCCCAGTTGGGTGAAGGAGAACTATCTAATGAGTAGATCCTTGGTAATTTAGGGAGTTTTCTAATGTGCTCTCAAGGTGATATTCAAGTTAACTTACCCATTGGACTAGATCCACCTCCTCGGATGGTTGCAAAAGCAAGCCATCCATATTGAAATTGCAGATTCATAATAATTTACTTCTTCATGACTCGACCCTAACATGTTGTGTTGAGTAAGAATTAATAAATCAAAACCTTACGTTTTTTGAAATGCTAGATTCTCTTAGATTTTGTGCTTAATTGACCCTTGATCGAGCATTTAATTTTATTTGTTACCATGGTTATTTGATAGTAAGTGCTAGCTTTACAATTGATATTTGAATGTATCTAAAACAATTTAAGATTTTGAATATAGAATAAAAATGATTATCTACTCAATCCTGATGGATAGAGATCCTTTTGGTTAAGCACGATTGACATACTAAATTTTGCGCTTACAACAAATGGGAATTGCGATTATCTCAATTTTTTTACTAAAGGCCTTTAATGGAATGATCTTGAGTTAAAACCCATTAATGTGTTGGTTTAGATGGCACCGGAATTGGCTCCTCTCTTTGTAGTCTTGAATTCAAGTCTTGCTAGGAGAGTTATACAAGATCAAATCCGGAATGCACAATGCCAACATGAGAAATTATGCTCTTAAGATCATCAAAGGAGGTGATTAGTCGAATATGTGAGAGTTGATCCAAATATCTCTGTCAAAAAAAAAAAAAAAAAGCCACCGCAACATTTTATGTCCTATATTATCCTTCCCTTTCTTTTTTTCATACCCCTTTGAAGAATAATATATTGACCATTTTGGTGTTCATATTTCAATCCTCGCATTACCTCTCCATCTAACCTTTTAAATTAAGAATAGAACGAAAGTGAATGTCAACAAGCATGCTCAAAGTTACATTTGATAATGGCAAAGCAAAGTGAGCATTTCTTAAACATAGCGAGAGTGACGACAAATTACATTTTATAGACTCAAGAGTAAGAAAATTAGTAGGCAAAATCAGAGGCATTGACATCCATTTGACAAAAGGAAGAAAAATCTAATGGAAGAACAGTAATAATTCGAACAATATCGAATCAACGCAGCGGAATAAAATAATCTCCCATCTTGTGTAAACCTAATATGAATCGATATAGTAGAGTAAAATAAATACTAAGCACGCGAACACAAGACAATTTTTTTACATGGAAAATCTCCTTGATGTGAGGAGATTAAAAACCATGGGACCAGAATCCACCCGAAAATCTTCACTATCAACAAAATTGTTCTTCTCTAGCAAATACTAGAGGTACATAGCATCAAAAACCTCAAGAACATAATTCTTAGCAATACACATAAACTTCACAAGAGATCAAGGATAAATCTGACCAAAAACGCAAGTTTTGATCAATCCACGAAAAACCTGATGTATGGAGCTTTAAACGAAAATCAAACCGTTTAGATTTGATAAAATTGCGCCACGAACTTGCTGACAAAATTTCAGCTCAATGGGACCACGAATCGACATTCGATACCAGCTTGATGTAAATCAGATATTGCCCTCAAATCCCAGATTTTCTGCTTTTTCTTTTTCTCTTGTTACTGTTTCCTTTTTTGTGGCTACCTCTTAATATAAATAGTGAGAAACCCTATTTCCTCATATAACTTATCATATGGGCTCAAGCCTTTTTTGGGCTTGCAACTTATTGGGCCTCTTCCACATAGGAGTGAACCCAGCTAACAATCTCCCCCTCACGACAATGTGGAGGGATTCACCATCCCTGCTATTAATCGGCAATGTTCAAGCTTCTCTCTTGGTAGAGTCTTCGTCATCATATCAGAGCCATTATGATCTGTATGAATTTTCTCAAGTTCCAACAACTTTTCATCTAGAACATCTCTTATCCAATGATATCTAACATCAATATGTTTCGATCTAGAATGAAAAGATGAATTCTTACCAAGATGAATTGCGCTTTGATTATCACAAAATAGCACATACCTCTTTTGCTTGAACCCAAGTTCTTCTAAGAACTTCTTCATCCAAAGCATCTCTTTACTAGCTTCAAGCTTCGGTTGTAAAAAGTGCAACACACTTCTGCAATCTTGACTTTCATGACACAGCTCCACCCGCAAAAGAAATCAAATAACCAGAAGTAGATTTACGAGTATTAATATCTCCTGCCAAGTCGGAATCTGTATATCCAACTGACTCAAGTTTCCTGATCCTGAAACTGAGTTTCAAATTTGAAGTTCCCTAAAGATACCTCATAATCCACTTCACTGTATTCCAATGCTCTCTGCTTGGATTTGACAAATAGCGACTAACAACGCTAACTGTGTGCGCCAAGTCTGGACGTGTACATACCATGGCATACATTAAGCTTTCTACAGTTGAAGCATATGGAACACTTTCCATATCTTTCTTTTTTTTATCAATCGTAGGACTTTGCATCATATTTAACTTAAAGGGAGCAGCAAGAGGAGTACTAACCACTTTAACCTTGTCCATATAAAATTTCTAAAGTATCTTCTCGATATATTTCTCTTGCGACAAAAATAACTTCTTAGTATCTCTGTCTCGGGTAATGCTAATGCCAAGAATCTGCTTCGCCGAGCCCAAGTCTTTCATGGCAAAAGACTTGCTCAATTGTTTCTTTAATAACTCAATTCTTGAAGCATTTTTGCCAACAATCAGCATATCATCAACATAAAGCAATAGAATAATAAAGTCATCATCAGAAAATTTTTGGACAAACACATAGTTATCCGAGAAAGTCTTCTTATAGCCTTGTTCTGTCATAACTGATGCGAATTTCTTATACCACTGCCTCGGTGCTTGTTTTAGGCCATAGAAACTTTTCTTCAATTTGCACACATAATCCTCTTTCCCTTTCACTTTGAAACTCTCAGGTTGTTTCATATATATATCTCTTCCTCCAAGTCACCATGTAGGAAGGCCGTTTTAACATCTATTTGCTCAATTTCCAAATCTAGCTAGCTGCCAAGCCTAGTACCACACGAATAGAAGACATTTTCTCTACCGAAGAAAATATATCATCAAAATCAATACCCTTTCTCTAACCGAATCCCTTAACAACCAATCTAGCTTTGTACCGTGGTTGTAAAGTATGTTCATCTTGCTTCAATCTATATACCCACTTGTTCTTCAAAGCTCTTTTACCTTTAGGTAACTTCACCAATTCAAAAGTATGATTATCATAAAATGACTGCATCTCATCTCGCATAGCATCGAACCAATTGCTTTTGTACTCATCTTCTATTGCTTCTGCATAGCACTCCGGTTCACCTGCATTAGTCAATAATACATACTCATCTTCATAATACCTGGTGAAAGGTCGTCGGTCTCTAACGAATCTCCGGATTGGAACATCCAGTGGAACATCTAATTGAGCCTCTAGTTCAGGAATAGTATTATTTATTTCAACATGTTTAGGAACATGTGTGTTATTTGGAACATTTACTTCCTACTGCTCTTCATCAACCTGTGTAGAAATATTTGTAAGAGGAACTGGATCTAAATCAACCAGATTATCACTAACCTGTGGTGCTGAAATCATCTTCGATTTCTCAATATCCTTTATTGTTTGATCTTCCATAAACACAACGTCTCTACTTCTTACAATTTTCTTTTCAAGTGGATCATAAAATTTGTAGCTAAGCATATCATTTCCATAACCGATAAATATGCACTGTCATGTTTTCACATCAAGTTTAGACCTCTCTTCTTTGGGAACATGCACAAATGCTTTGCACCCAAAGACACGCAAATTATCGTAAGAAACTTCTTTGCTTGTCCATACTCTATTAGGAACATCAAACTCTAAAGGAACGCATGGAGTAAGATTTAATACATGCAGAACTGTACTTAAAGCCTCACCCCAAAAGGATCCAGGTAACTTTGATTGTAAAAGTAAGCATCTTATCCTTTCAACCAATGTTTTGTTCATTCTCTCAGCTAAGCCATTTAACTGAGGCGTCTTGGGAGGTGTCTTTTAATGTCGAATATCTTGTTGTCTGCAGTATTCATCAAAAGGTCCAATATACTCTCCCCCATTATCAGTTCTGATGCATTTCAATTTCTTTCCAATCTATCTCTCAACTGAAGCCTAAAATTGCTTAAAAGCATATAACACTTGATTTTTAGTTTTCAAGGTATAAATCCAAATTTTCCTTGAAAAATCATCTATGAAGGTAACAAAATAAAGAGAGCCACCAAGTAATTTTGTTTTCATAGGACCGCAAATATCAGAATGCACTAAATCCAGTATACCTGACTTTCTTGAAAGAGGGGAGTTTTTAAATGCAACTCTGTTCTGTTTTCCTGCTAAACAGTGAGCACACTTCTTTGGCACTGAACATTTCAATCCTGAAATGAGCTTTTTCTTAACCAATATTGACAAACCCTTCTCACTGATGTGACTGAGCTTCTTATGTTATAATTCAGCTGCATCTTCGCTTTTTACTGCATTAATTTTGTTTATGAACAACTTTGCCTGCATAATGTATAACGAATAATATTTTTCACCTCTAGCCACAACAAGAGAACCTTTGGTAAGCTTCCATTGACCATTACTGAAGGTGCTGCAATACCCCTCATTATCCAACTTGCCTGTAGAAATCATATTCAAGCGGATATCAGATATGTGTTTAACATTATTCAATACTAACCTCGTGCCATTGCTGGTTTCTAGGCACACATCACCGATGCCTACAACTTGAGCTAATCCATTGTTTCCCATCTTCATAGATTTGAAGTCACCTGACCTATATGATGTAAAGAAATCCCTACGAGACGTAGCATGAACGGATGCACCACTATCAATTACCCAACTAATCTCATGAGATACAAAATTCACCACATCACTATTAACAATAGTGAGAAAGTTTTCTTTAAGTGCAGCAACATGATTGTCATCACTGTCATTATCACTTTTCTTCTCTTTACCTTTCTCCTTTTGTTTCTCCCTTTTTAACTAGCAACAAAACCTCTGAATATGTCCCTTCTGATGACAATAATGGCACTCAACATTAGCAAATTTATTATACTTACCTCTGCTTTTGTCTCGACTTTTATCTCTATTTCTCGGACCTCGAGACTCATTTCTCCCCCTTTTCTCAACAACCAAGATATCAGAATGTGAAGAGGACGATTCTTGTGTCTTCCTTTTCATCTCTACATTCAAAATACTACTCTTGGCCAAATCTATGGTAATTGTACCATCTGGGTTAGAATTAGACAAAAATGCTCGGAACGTCTCCCATGAGTCCGGCAAAGTACCAAGCAACCATAGTGCTTGTATCTCATCATCAAACTTGATTCCCATTGTAGCCAACTGATTTATAATTCCTTGAAAAGCATTTAAATGATTAGTCAAACGAGTACCATCATGATATCTCAGAGCCATCATCTGTTTTATCAAAAATAACTTATTATTTCCAGTCTTTCGAGCATATAACTGTTCGAGCTTATCCCATAAATTGCATGCATGTGTTTCCTCAATAATATGGTTCAAAACATTATCATCTACCCACTGCCTGACATAACCACACACTTGACAATGAAATATAGACCATTCAACATCAGTTTTATTTTCTGGTTTCTCATCAGCAAATACAGGCAAATAAAAATCTTTCACATATAAAAGATCTTCTATCTTTCATTTCCAAATATGATAATTCGAACCATTCAGTGTAACCATTCTACTCGTATTTGTTTCCATTGTTTAACACAAGGTAGAAAAATCAAACAATAACCTGATGCTCTGATACCACTCTGATGGGAGAACGGTAATAATTCGAACAATATCAAATTAACACAGCGGAATAAAATAATCTCCCCTCTTGTATAAACTTAATAGGATTCGATATAGTAGAGTAAAATAAATACTAAGCATGCGAACACAAAACGATTTTTTTACGTGGAAAACCTCCTCGATGTGGGGAGATCAAAAACCATGGGATCGAAGTCCACCCGAAAATCGTTACTATCAACAAAATTGTTCTTCTCTAGCAAATACTAGAGGTACATAGTTGCAAAGACCTCAAGAACATAATTCTTAGTAATACATATAAACTTCACAAGAAATCCAGGATAAATTTGACCAAAAACGCAGATTTTGATCAATCCACAAAAAACTTGATGTATGGAACTTCAAACAAAAATCAAATCATTCAGATTCGATAAAATTGCGCCACGAACATACTGACAAAATTTCAACTTAATCAGACCACGAATCGACCTCCGATGCCAGCTTGATGTAAATCAGATATTGCCTCTAAATCCTATATTTTCTGCATTCTCTTTTTCTCTTGTTACTATTTCCTTTTTTGCGACTACCTCTTTATATAGATAGTGAGAAACCATATTTCCTCATATAACTTATCATATGGGCTCAAGCCCTTTTTGGGCTTCCAACTCATTGGGCCTCCTCCACATAGGAGTGAACCTAGCTAACAAAATCCTATCACTTAACCGATTTTAAAAAAAAAAACAAAAAAAAAAACAAAGTTCGATTCCTTCTTACCAAACACAAATCATCCAAGACATAAGACATGAAAAAGAGCCAAGAAATGCCATAGGACCACTCTGCGAAACCTTTCTTTAGACTTTTTATCGCAATAATGTAAAGAAAGTGCAGCCTAAAAAGACTGTCATCACATGTACAAATCTGTAAAGGGCAATTGACATTCAAGAGGAAAACAACACCAGCAGCTTCTCTACCGAAGAAGCCTCTTCGAAACATCTGCAGGCACATTTCCTAAGTGTGACATCACATGATTCACATAACAAGATAAGGGTCTAAACAAACAGAAGAATATGCAAATCAAAGTCCAACATGAATGTTCTGCACCAACACAACATTTGTTGCTCCTTCTTCAATGTTTTTACAATTTGCAAGTCAAGTGTGCTGTGTCATTTAGATGGTTCGAAATCAAGCTACTATTAGGAAGAAAAGAAGATGCCCGATGCCCATAGAATGAACTACATATAAGCATATGCAAGGGAACAAACGGAAGAACACGTGAGACAATTGCTTTCTATAAGAAACATGAAAGCTTGGAAGCTTCTTCGCCAACTTGAGTACGATTTAATTTCTCTACTCATTGTAATTACTATTCATCCATTATTTGTAAAGCAACTCGTCAGCCCCCCTATACTTTATTAGTTTATAACATGCTTTTCGTAGTAGCTCAGTTAAATATGAGACTCCCAAATTACCTATAAATTCAAGCCCTAACAGTTCTCAAATGTCAAGATAAAAGGCTAAAATCCTCTTAAATGGCCAAAGAACAGTATGATAAATGTTGTTTTTCCCAATTGTGACTTAGAATCTGGGGCTTCCCCATGAAATTCAAAAAATAACATGCTGGAAAGAATATTTGGGGGACAGAGCTTGAAGAAACTTGACATTTATTCTCATTAATCTTCATCAAAATGTAGACTTCAAATCTCTCTATGGATCGGACTGCTTAGAATGAAAATGTAGAGAGGACACAGACCGTATTGGCAATGGTGGATCCAAGAGGGGGTGAGAATGCAGGTTTTCTAATGCAACGGCAGAATGTGCAATTACGTAATCCACAAAAGGGGACACTGCAATATTTTACCGTGAAGAGGAAGAGAAATTAAGGTAGCGCATGAGAACGTTTCTGTTTCTCAAGATTTCTGTTCTTTTGTTTCCCGGAACAAAAAAAAAAAAAAAAACAGAAACCCGTTTGGTAATGCCAAGTTGCTTTTCTATTTTTGAAAATAGAAAGTTAGCGCAGGAATAGATTTGAAGCAGAAACAAGAAATAAATGAAGGTTGTTTTTAATTCCCAAGAACCATTTCTAGAAATAAGCTAATTTTCTTTTCTTTTTCTTTTTTTTTTTTTTTTTCTGTTTCTTGCCGTAGCCACCGTCAACCGCCCGGAGCCATTGCCCACCGTCGGCCACCGCCGCCACCGCCGCAGCCGTCGGCCACCGCCGCCATCGTCGCTGCCATCGGCCACCAGTCACCGACCGCCGCCGTCGGTCACCGGTTGCTGGCCACCAGTCTTCGCTGCCGTCGCTGCACGACCGCTGGCCGCCAACCGTCATCGCCAACCACCGCCAAAAGCCCATCGGCCGCCCCCTCCTCGTCGACAGCCGATGGGCTTGCGGCAACGGTCGGCAGCCAACAGCGGTGGGCGGCGGCAACAATCCGTGAGTAATAATAAAAAATGAATAAATACAAAAAGGAAATTGTTGTGTTACCAAACGCATTTCTATTTTTTTTCTATTCCAAAAGTATAAATTTTATGTAGTTACCACACGGGTTCTTTTACTCATAAATTGTTCCCCATAATAAAAATAGAAAAGAATTATTTCTGAAGAAAAAAAAAACTCTTCCCTAGCCAAGAAGTATTGTCATGCGCTATCTAACTTGCCAACAACTGCTGGCAACACAAGCCCTCCTAGTCTCATCATATGCTACCATATGCAAACATTGAGCAGTAAAAAGAACCGTAAATTGTAACACAGAGAAGACTAGAACCTGAGGCTTTGTTGACTGCAGATCCGTCACAATACAGAAGCGCACACATGCACTTCTCCAATAGCTTAACACCATATTCATCAAAACTCAAGTTCTCAGTCCACTCGTCACGAAGAATTGTTGTAATTATGGTTATAATTATGGTTAATGGATCAACGGAAGCCAATAAATTAAGATACGTTTTTTCTGTTCACGTATCTCTTTTTGAATTCATGAATTTCCTCTACTTTTATGTTCACGTATCTATTGAATTCATGAATTTCCTAGATTCATGTATCGTTTAGTTTATGTATTTATTGAGTTCATGAATCTCTTGAATTCACGTATCTTTGGATACATGAATCTCTTGGATTCACATATCTCTTTATTCATGAATCTCGTGGATACACGCGTTTATTTAATTCATGTATCTCTTTAGTACATGAACTAAAAAACTCTATAAATAGATATGAGCATAGAGCTTCATAAGAGTTTTCTTTTTTGTTTTAGTTTTTCCGACTCGATTTCAAAAAGGCTTTGATATACTTTTCTACTCTCCTGTTTTATCTGGGTGTGTTGGTTCAATTGAACGGTTCGATAGAGTCATGTTTGCATAGTGCTAATCCAAACAGGTTCGAGGTGTTGTATCTTGGGAGGCATAGTTCGTAAATCTTCGGGGCACCATTGACAGGAACTAATCGCCTTAAGGAGATTCGGTTATATGTACCTCACCTCCAATTTTATGTTATTTTTCTAGTGATATCTTATTTTATTCTTCTCCAAGATTTGTAAGTTTACATAAAAAAAATGATATTATATAACTGTTATCGTCTTCTTTATATTGATGTTCTGATTACAACAAATAGTGTATATTCTATGGATATAATCTCCAACAATCTTAAGGCGATTATCTTACTCACTGTTTGTTGTTCATGTTAGATTATTGAGATGGCTGAAAACAACCAAGTGCCTTTCAATGTTCCGAATGTTTCAGGAGACGTTCCTATGGTCGATTCGACCGTTGATATGGAAGATGTTCAACCCTCAAGGTCTGAATTTGTAGTAGCTAATGCTACGGGCCCTTAGGCTAACACCAATTTTGGTGGTGCAGGTACAAGTCATACGACTGGTATGCCCTGGACTGTTTTTCAGAACAGTACAAGCCAAATGGCTTTTGGCTCCATTTCTGGAGGGATGGTTCAACGAACTTTGCCTATTGTGATGACAACGCCTCCAGTTACAGCTAATGGGAAACTAGAGAAATTCACCGAAGTGGACTTTAAACAGTCGCAGTGGAAGATGTTTTCTATTTGACCATGCTCAATTTGACGAAATATTTATCAGAGGTGTGCTCGATAATTAGTCCAAATGAGCAATATGTCATGACGCTCGGTGCATTGGAGGCTTGGAAGTATGGGGACTTCTTATGCCGAAATTATATCCTTAACTATTTAGTGAATTCTCTTTATAATGTTTATTGTAATATTGAATCTGCTAAACAGTTATGGGAGTCCTTAGAGAAAAAATACAAAACTGAGGATGCTGGCACCAAGAAATTTGTGGTTGCCAAATTCTTGGACTACAAGATGGTGGATTCTAAATCTGTCATGAGTTAGATTCAAGAATTGCAATTAATTCTGAGTGACATATCGGCTGAGGGAATGATACTTAGTGAATCATTCCAAGTGGCGGCTATGATTGAGAAACTACCTCTGGGCTGGTCAGACTTCAAAAATTATTTGAAGCACAAACGGAAGGAGATGAGCCTTGAAGATCTCATTCTGCGCCTCGGAATCGAGGAGGACAATAGAAGGAGTGCGAATCCTTCTTTTGAGCCAAAGGCCAATGTTGTGGAATCTTCCAAATCCAAGCAAGATAGACAAAGGAAGATGTCTTTTTAAGGAAAAGGCAAGCAAAAGGAGCAGTCCTAGAAATTCCAAGGAACGTGTTTCATATGCAACAAGCCTGGCCATCGTGCTAAGGATTGCAAGAAGCGCCTGAAAAAAAGGCAAGAACAAAGGTGCAGCCTAGCAACTGAATTTGACAGAGCATGACAATATTGAGAGATTGTCTGCTGTGGTAATGTTCGAAGCATCTTTGGTGTCGAATATTAATGGCTGGTGGCTAGACATGGGTGCCACAAATCACATCTGTGCAGATAAACACATGTTCTCATTTTATGAGAAGGCTGAAGAAGATGAGAAGCTTTATATGGCTAACTCTGCATCAGTAAAAATTGCCGGAAGAGGAAAGGTGATCCTGAAGTTTACATCTGATAAGGAGGTTGCCTTATTGAATGTGCTGCATGTACTGAAGATTCAAAAAAATCCAATTTCTTGCCCTATACTTGTCAAGAAGGGTTTCAAAGTTGTATTTGAATTTGACAAGTTTGTACTTTCAAAAGGAGGGATGTATGTGGGGAAAGAGTACTTGTGTAATGACCTGTTTACGGCCAATGTGGCTATCATTGATGTAAACTCAAAGTATGTGTACCCAAAGACTATTAATAAAGAAAAGTCTTCAGTTTACATTGTTGTGTCTCCTTATCTATGGCATGGTAGATTAGGACATGTAAATTATGGTACAATAAAGAAAATAGCAAACTTGGGAATAATTCCAAGATCTGAGTTGGATGCCCGTTACAAGTGTGAGACTTGTGTTGAGGCTAAGTTTGCCAAGAAACCTTTCAAATCTATTGAAAGAACAAGTGAACATCTACAATTAATCCATAGTGATCTATGTGATTTAAGGTTTGTAAAAAGTAGAGGTCAAAAGAAGTACTTCATCACGTTTGTGGATGATTATACTAGATTTTGCTATGTCTATTTACTGACTAGCAAAGATGAGACTATGAGCATGTTTGTCAAGTATAAAAATGAAGTTGAAAACCAACTTGATAAATGAATCAAAGTGCTTAGGTCCGAAAGAGGAGGAGAATATAGTTCAATCAATTTCAAAGAGTTTAGTGCTAGTTTTTGAATAATTCTTCAAACAACTACACCTAATAATCCACATCAAAATGGAGTTGCTGAACGATTGAACAAGACACTAAAGAAGATGGCTAACGCCATGCTTTTCAGTTTAAGTTTACCTCAGAACTTGTGGGAGGAGGCAGTTTTAACTGCAAATTATATTCTTAATAAAATACCCCACAAAAAGACAGGTAAAACTCCATACTAGTTATGGAATGAAAAATTGTCATCCTACAATTTTCTTAAAGTGTGGGGGTGCATAATGTGATTTATAACGATAAGTCTAGACACATTTGTCGTAGACAAGACCGTAAGCAATTGCTCTCAAATGGAATCATTTCTTTAGACTTTGTAAATTCAAAGGAAAATATTGCGGATCCGCTGACGAAAGGTTTGTTAAAAGAATAGATAAACTACGCATCGAGGGGAATGGGTTTAAAAGCCTTAATACAATAAAGAGATTCCATGGTGGAAACCTAACATATGCGATTGGAGATCCCATGGACTAGGTTCAATAGGACAACGCAAATTTTGGAAACTCTAGTGTAAGCACTGTCTCCCATTCCTATGATGCAACAGTGCTTTCCTAGAACGTTATTAAGGGTACGCTATGCGTCTAATTATTCCTATAACTTGGAATGTAACATCCAAGTAACATCCAAGTAACATATGGTAAGACATCTTTAATAGGAATACACCTATATGCGTGGAGCTGGCCGACTCTATGAAAATCTTTAAAGGCTAGATTTTCTAAAGCACGCATGAATCCCGAGAGGTTTAGGGCTGAAAGAACGAACACAACCGAGAACCAATCTTGAATTGGAAATACTCCTTATGAGGTTTATTGTCTTGGCTTACACAAACAACTAGCGATTCAAGGCTTAGTCTATCGACTAGTTAAGTAAGTTCGATAAGCTTTCACTAAAGAAGGTTCAAAGCGAAAGCTACCTATCTTGCTGCGATTTATTTCAACAGGCATGCTCAGATTCCTTCAAGTCAAAAATGTTTTGTTGATCCATTAATGTGGGAGATTGTTGTAATTATGGTTATAATTATGGTTAATGGATCAACGGAAGCCAATAAATTAAGATACGTTTTTTCTGTTCACGTATTTCTTTTTAGATTTATGAATTTCCTATACTTTTATGTTCACGTATCTATTGAATTCATGAATTTCCTAGATTCATGTATCGTTTAGTTTATGTATTTATTGAGTTCATGAATCTCTTGAATTTACATATCTTTGGATACATGAATCTCTTGGATTCACGTATCTCTTTATTCATGAATCTCATGGATACACGCGTCTATTTAATTCATGTATCTCTGTAGTACATGAACTAAAAAGCTTTATAAATAGATATGAGCATAGAGCTTCATAAGAGTTTTTTTGGTTTTGGTTTTTCCGACTCAATTCCAAAAAGGCTTTGATATACTTTTCTACTCTTTTGTTTTATCTGGGTGTGCTGGTTCAATTGAACGGTTCGACAGAGTCCTGTTTGCATAGTGCTAATCCAAACAGGTTCGAGGTGTTGTATCTTGGAATGCATAGTTCGTGAATCTGCGAGGCACCATTGGCAGGAACTAATCGCTTTAAGGAGATTCGATTATCCGTACATTACCTCCAATTTTATGTTATTTTTCCAGTGATATCTTATTTTATTCTTCTCCAAGATTTGTAAGTTTACATAAAAAGAATGATATTATATAACTGTTATCGTTTTCTTTATATTAATGTTTTGATTACAACAAATAGTGTGTATTCTCTGGATATAATTTCCAACAGAATTGGCAGTGCAGGGTGATTGCCAAACCCAGTAGCCACATGGTTATCTTCGCAATTCACACCTATTATGCTAAACTGGATAAAACTGCACAACAATTATTTGGCAATAAAAAAGGAAATTGCTGCTTGTAATTGCATCAGTTCATCAAAGCAGTGCAATATCTCCTGAAAATCACTAATTTTTCCACTCGCACCCAGGAGAGAATGTTTTCCAATAGGCTTCATTCCCTCGGCAGTTTTATAACTCAAGGTGGATCCATAAGAACCTATAAAACATTTGTCACTATCGAACACCGAGATGAGTAGAACACTAACATAGTCGCAAACTCGCAATTGAGGCGGATCCATGAATTGTATCTCGGATAGAAATGTATTTGTTGGCAATACTATATTAGAAATTCTTAAGATTTTCTATAGAATATTATCCTATATTAAAGACAATTATATTGATGGAGAACTCTAGTAAGGCCAAGAAGATGAGAACTCAGCGAGCAAACTGTGATGAGTACATAACTTCATGTTGCACTGATATGCAAATTTGTGAAATCGATTTTGCACACGCCAAGCAAAGATGTCCCTGTGGTCTTAACTCGAAACAATACTCAAGGACCGATCAATGTACCCAGTAGGACCGACCAGCAATGATACCATCACACTGAGGAACTAAAACCAGCAAAAAGCGTGGCGATTCCAAACTGACAAGGATGTATCAAGATGGGGTGACGGACGCGGGCCGTAGCGCATGCAATGAATGGCGGCGAAAGTACACATGAACAAGGGCAGCCGGGGAGAGAGAGAGAGAGAGAGAGAGAGAGAGAGAGAGAGAGAGAGAGAGATGCGATGTTTCATCTACCTTTATTTCATTCTTTTCTTGTGAACTAATTGCAAATGCATTCTCACTCAATTTCATATGTGTGGAAACGAGGTACGATGATGTCTGATGAAGTAAGTAAATTTGACGTGGAATAAGAACTTCACTAACTTGCAAATCTTTGAAACTCAATTTTGCACCCGGGTAGGCGGGAAATATGATTGGGCTTGGATCAAGAGTCCCTTCGACTCGGGTCATCCGTTAAAAGGAGGTTGTGGTGTTGGACGGTGGGCTCAGGCTTCGGACTCGGGTTGGGTGTGGGCTGCAAGTTTGGTAGGTGAATATTATATTATTGAAAATAATGCGGACGTTAAACAGATCTTACCATCTATTCAGCTTAAAAGAAGAAATTACCAAGGAAATCAACAAGAAACGATGGGACATCGAAAATTTATGAGGGCTCCATAAGAGTGTCAATACCATAACCCATTGCATATATTATCTTTTAACCTAAGTAGGAAACCTATTTAATTTAGGATACCATTCAAACTAGGAAACTTACTCGAACAAGGAGTCCAACTCAAATATGAAAGGTGTTTCGACAACTTTGAAATGAACTTTTTAGGAATAACGACACAAATAGTCCATAAATTTTAGTTTAATGTGTAATGTGATCCATGAATTTTTCATTTATTCAATACGGTCCATGAATTTTAACTCAATGTGCAATATGATCCTTGAACTTTTAATTCGTTTAATATAGTTCTTAAATTTTTTATACATATTAAATATAGTCTCTAAATTATATAAAAATGTTCAGTGCCATTCTTTCATTTTTTTTTTCAAAATAAAAAATAACTGTGAACATTATCATATTATTCACAAACTAAATTGAACATGTATTAAAAATTCAATAACCACATTAAATAACTTAAAAGTTCATAAATTACATTGCACATCAGGTTAAGATTTGGGGGTCAGGTGTATCGTTTTTTAAATTTATTACTTGCATCGGATTTGGCTATCCTATTTGGATTAAAATTTTTCACTTTCATCGAAACTTGCGCGCATACATATATACAATGTCCCTGTCGCCTTTTGCTTAGGAGTTAATCCACCTTCGACCAACGCATGGCATGGCATGATTACAAATCCCGAGGGCGAGCCTTGCAATTGTTGCATTATCTCGAGTCCATCCATCCCCACTAAGCAGGCGAAGTCGGACGCATGGGCATCCCTTTCAACAAGAGGAAGCAAAATCCTATTGCTCCACCAAATAGAAAACAGTTTGATTCCTTCCGAGCAAACACAAAACATCCGAGACCACAAGCCCTTAAATAGAATATCCAAGTAATGCCACAGGACCACCCTGGGAAACCTCCTTTACACTTTCCATCGCACAATGCAAAGAAACCGAAAGGCGTCGCATGTGGGTCGCACGTTAGTTGCACATCGGTCGCTCTTAGGCTGGCTCTTGCTTGGATCACAGCCCTTCATTGGACGTCTTGGACCATGCTTGTCCTTTGGGCTGTCTCAGTAGCATGCATTAGAGCTTGGGCCATCGGCCGACACTGATGACGCAAGATAGGTTGGCCTGCCATAATGACTGGGTTGGCCATGACCCATTAAAAGTGTCGACGCCCCCCAGCATAATAGGTCAGTCCGAGATTTGACACAGCCTAAATCCAAGACTTTCGGAGAGTATGAGAAACTCATATAGGAAAATATGAAATGGAATGGAATGGCAGAAAATCCATTGAACATGCGGTAATTTGGAAGAGCTACATCCATTGAACACGTGGATAGAAAAATCCTGAATATGACATATCATGGAACTCTTGATATTTTATTACAAGATGATCATGCGCACAAGGAATCCCCGAAATGAGAACCTGCCCATTTTGTTAATATGGCCAAAGAGAGCTCGGCGTCGTGCTCTCATCTAAGTGAGCTGAACCTATTGCCAAAACAAAAGATTTCGACCAAAAAGCCCTTCCATATCTCTCTAGATCGATCACTAGACAGAAGTTGAGTGCGTGAAGAATATGTTGCCAAAAAAAAAAAAAAGAAAAAAAAAAAAGGAGTGAACTCTACAAATACACCTCACTTTTGACCTAATGACCACCTAATATTACTGTTTTTCAAGTGTCATTCTCTTGCCTCTAAATAAAACCCCACATTGAAAAGATCAAATTGCCCTGCAACCTCATTTTGGCAACTCATTTGTAGTCTGGACAATTTGTTTTTTAATTGGCATGAGTGTTTCCGAGAACGTAAGACTTGGAAAATGATATTTTTAGAAGGATAATTGGTGTGAATGTGCAAATCAGTGTCTAGAGATAGAATCAGGCATGCATTTGGTACTTAAAACAAAAAAAGTAAAGCTATATATCAATATGGTTATTGGGTGAAAAGTAAAGTGTGTTTTTAGTAATTTTGTTTCATCCAAGACAAAACTTTTATTTAGCTATCGATCTGCCATCGACTAATCTTGGATGAGTTATATGGTTGTTGATAGGCAAGACATCCTCTTACCTGAAAATTAGTGGGTTTTACTTACTGAGTCCATGATTCACCTCGTTGTTTTTTTAGAATCGTTGGCATTGAGGTCTCCCACTAGTACTAGAGTTGTAGTCTTGCTAGGCTATGGTTGTTGATAGGTTAAGGTTTACCCAATCTTTGAAACGTAGAAAATGTGATGGTTGTAAATATAATGGCCTGTGACAATGGGGCTTGTAAATGTTGATATAATTGCATATTTGCAAGTAGTTGTTTTCTTGGCTGCTTATTGTTGTTTAGGTGTTATTTGTAAAGCTTCCACATGTGCTTAATAAAAAGATAAAAAGAATGGGATGGCGATGTGCTTGGAACATCGCTAATAACCCCTATCGCTCATGACCCTGGAGATGGAGTTGGGGTCATGATAGAATTTGGTCGTTCTGACATAGTTATCTTGATGACCTATCGCATGTTTGTTCTGCTTCGTTCTACTGGAATTCTACCTATCAAAATCTGTTTGTTTTACTTGTTTTTGCTAAAATTTCCTAAGACGGAATCTGTCCATTTGTGAGTTTACTCAAATATGTTCATTGGTGAGTCTGTTCACATGTTGAATCTGTAAATTTGTGAATATGTTCGTTGAATAGTCTTTTCATTGGTTTAGGCAGACTTTACTGAATATGAATCTATTTATCCTTGAATCTGTTCATCTGTTGATTCTATCCATTGCAAAATACGTCAATTTGTAAGCATGTTCATTGTTGGATTTGTTCTTTTATTTTATTTGCTTTTATTAAGCCGAAATTTACCCTTTTGATAGTTTAGACCTTCCCTTTAAGAATATACTTATTCATTCAAATTCATAATATACCCATTTGATTTACTAGATCTTAATGTCCATAACCTACTCGATGTCCAGATTCAGAATGTATTCATTTGATTGTCTAGATTTTCATAACCAGAATATGTTTGTGTTGACAAATGTATTAAATGAGTTGAGATAGGTGTGTTATGCTTGAGAATATGCATATATCATGGCTTGAATGAGATTAATATGATTCTGTCACTTATATAGTGGTGAACACTTATATAGTGGTGAATGATGATACCCTGTGTGTTAGGATGTCGCGGGGAGTGTTTCGGGATGCCTTGGTAGTCGAGATGCCCCGTGAGTCGGGATGCCCTATGGTGGAAGTCTACAAGATGCTTTGGAGTTGAGATGCCCCATGGGTCGAAATACCCCGTGTATCGGGATAATGAAGCATTATTGAATAAAATGCATTATTATGAGTAAAACCACATCATTGTGTGAAATATGATGTGCACGTGCATAAATCTAGATGGACGGTCTGTTGGTTAACAATTTCCTTGGTAGATCGAGATGATGAAGTATTAATAAATAAAATGCATTATTATGAGTAGAACCAAATCATTATGTGAAGCATGGTGTGCATATGCATAAGTCTGGATGGACGGTCTATTGGTTAATAATTTTTGTGGTAAATGGATATAAAATGTAAAGTCTATTTATATTTGTATCATACTTATAGGATGATTATGCCTTCATTTTGTGTATATCAGGTGGAGTGGTAAGATGATTTTTCTAACTTAAAACTAGAAATTTCATTTACTAAGCTTCGGTTCATCCCTTTTATTTTTTTAGAAATGTAGGATGGACACCCTTCAACCCTTGCATTATGAAGTCCCTATGTATAATGAAGTTTTTTATTTTTTTAAAAGTGTGCTTGAACCAGAGTCGGGAATAATATATACCAAGTGTAGTTCTATGATATGGGTTGATAAAGGAGACTTCGCGAAGTGGGTTCCTTTCCGGTTTGTTCATTGCTTGGTACCGGAATCTTAATGGAGAGTTAGTTGGTTTGTTGAGTAGCTTCAATTTGGACGTTGAAGACGCAGCAGAAGAAGAAGTTATTGACCCATGACTCAGTCTTAAACATGTATATAGGCAAACTTTTGAAAGTATAGTATAGTTTAGAGATAGATCTCCCTACCCCTACTTAGACTTTTGTTTTTTGCTCGAAATATAATGAAATTGTGAACTCTTATGTCATATAAATAAAAGAAGCAAAAGTTTGTTTGTCATAATGGTAAGGTCTTAATCATTAAAAGAATATTCATTAATGTTTGTTTTCGCTTTCGCACATTAAAAGAAAGCAATAATATGAGAAACATGTGTCGAGTAACATTTTGGGACATCACAATATAGATGATCATTCCCCTCATCAAAGATCTCATAAATCATTCAAACAAAGATACAATGAGAGAGATCCTGCCATAGATACATGGGGGCAACCTAGTGGAAAGTTCGACTATCATATAAGTTATATACTCTCTCCCTCCTACTCCCGTAAGGTCATTCCTTCTGGTTAGGGAGATGAATTTCATGATGACATTGGGACTATCACCGTACTGTAGCATAGTCATATTGTCGAAGGACTTTGAAGGTGCCTCATGACCCACCAGAGGGTGAATCGTATGGGTGTTAGGAGGTCCAAAGCAGTACTATGACCCAAACCTAAAAAAGAAGAGTCCAAAGGAAAAGGAGAATGCGTCAATTGCAGTAGCAAGTCAATCAAATCCATATCACCCAAGTTGAGCCAACTCTAATTATGACAAACAGACCAAAGCGCTATAAAATCAAAAACCTGGTTTGGAAAAGAAAGCCAGACATAAATGGAGCAACACCAGAATCAGGAAAAGACAAAATAGCCGTACAAACTAAAAATAATGGTGAAGGATGTTTGCTTAGATAGTTGTCTAAGTCAGTCTTTCTTTTAAGTTCATATATGGTCCAAGTCGAGTTACTTAATGAATTCCGAATGAACCAGACTACCCCTAGAGTCATTGAGGTGGATCTAGCTCATGAAAAGGCAGGAGCACAGTTTTCCTTTGACAATAAAGAAGTAATGGAGTTCAAGAAACCTGAGTTCGAGAAACCTCCTAAGAGCCTTTCTAACTACTTGAGGGCTTTGAATATTAGTGCTAAATGAATGACCGTCCGGTTACTAGAGTATTGATGGAGGATCAACTTTGAACTTTATTCCATATAGGTTTTTTAGGAAACTAGGTAGAAAAGATGAAGAAATCATTTCATCAAACATCCAACTCTCAAACTTCACTGGAGAGGTTACTAAATTCAAAGGATTATATGTGGCCAGCTTAATGGTAGGGTCTAAGACTTCAAGAATTTCTTTTGATGTTGTTGATGCTGATAGGTCATACAACCTCTTACTAGAAGAGATTGGATTCATGAAAATTAATGTGTGCCATCGACATTACACTAGATGTTGGTCTTCTGGAATGGGGATAAAGTCGACTATGTCAAGGCCAATACTAGGTCAAATGGTACGTTGGCATAAGCATAAAGGTTTGCTAGGGGGCATCGGATGATAACGCATGCATTTACAACCCCTAGAAATTGATCCTAGTAGTATTGCATTATATTGTTTTAATAAGAGAAGTGTTGAATAAGTCTCAAAAAAGGAACTGGTAGGGCATCTTAATAAGATTATTCATGGAAAACCTTATATTATCAGAAAACCTCATTAAGAGGTACACGACCTATCGAGTCAAACAAGCCAAACAACCAATAAATGTTGATGACGGCATTTTAGACTTTGATGAATAACCAATTAAAGAAAATGACAATGTGCTTCAATCCTAAGACTCATTAGAGGAAATCAACCTCAGAGATGAGTTCTACTCTCATCCCATCTATGTAAGTAAGTTGCTTGATGATGAGTTTAAAGCCCAAATTACGAAAATACAAGACTATTTTCTTTGGGACTATCATGAAATGCCAAGTCTAGGAAGAGAGGTAGTGGAACATTAATTGTCAATTAAGAAATGATTTAGGCCGTATAAGTAGGCCCCAAGATGTTTCATTCCAGAGGTTGTACAAAAAATAAAGGAAGAAATTGAGCACTCATTATCCACGGGCTTTATAAGGATTGCATGGTATGCCAAATGGCTTTCGAATGTGGTCTTGGTAAAGAATAAAAATGGAAAGTTAGAGTATGTATTAATTTTCGCGACTTAAATGCTGTAACACCAAAAGATAAGTATCAAATGCCAATGGCCGACATGTTAGGTGATTCTGCATCTTACAATGAAATTATGTCCTTAATGGACGGATATTCTAGATACAATCAAATATTCATAGCAGAAGAATATGTTCATAAGACAGTATATAGGTGTCTATGAGCTATCGATACATTCGAATGGTTAGTGATGCCTTCAGCTTGAAGAACACCTGAGCAACATACTAAAGGGCCATGAATTTGATCTTCCATGACATTATTGGTAGCTTCATGAAGGTCTATATAGATGATGTCATCGGCAAATCTAATAAGGTACATCATCTTAATTACTTGGAACAGGTCTTTATTAGGATGCAAAAATTTAAGTTAAAAAATGAATCCATTAAAATGTGCTTTCAGTATAAAAGTTGGTAATTTTCTAAGCTTTCTAGTTCACCAAAGAGGAATAGAAATAGATATAAATAAAGCAAAAGCTACCCTAGAATTGTTGCCACCTACTAATAAAACCAACTCCAAATGATACTTGAAAAAATAAATTTCTTGCGTTGTTTTATAGCTAACTTGTCAAGGAAGATCGAAATTTTTTCCCCATTGCTCAGACTAAAAAACCAAGAGGAATTCATCTAGGAAGATAAGTATCAACATGCTTTCAATAATATAAAGGAGTATTTTACTAAGCCACCCGTTTTGATGCCACCTAAGATAGGTAGTCTGTTGAAACTGTACCCGCCGGTGATCGATATCACAACTGGAAACATATTGGCACAAGAGCATGATGAGAGAAAAGAACAAGCGATTTATCATCTAAGCAAAATGTTAAATGATGCTAAGACAAGATATACTCCCATGAAGAAGTTGTGCTTGTCATTATACTACTGATGTACTTACATCATTATATGTTAATGACAACGGTACATGTAATTTGTAAGATTGATGTGATTAAGTATATGCTAACTAAACCAATTATAAAAGGCCGGATAGCTAAATGGGCGTTTGCTTTATCTGAGATCAATCTAATATACGCGCCGCTTAAAGCCATAAAAGGGCAGACAATAGCAGATTTCATTACAGAAAACTCACCCACTTTAAAGATTGAAGAAGATGAGTTACATTTGAGTACTACCATGGGTTGTATTTCCATGGATCAAGCATGTCTAGACCATTAGGAGCTAGGATTGTGATCGTGCCTCCACAAGGTCAAAAAGCTAAACTAATATTCAAACTTAGACTTCCTATGCTCATTGGTGACAAGTTGTATCGAATGATAGTGGATGGGCTACTGCTAAGATATCTAGGAAGGCAGGAATGGATACTTGTAATGGCCAAAGTACATGAAGGAATTTGTGGCGCAGACCAAGCCAAGATAAAAATGAAATGGTTGCTACGTTGACATGGTTACTTCTAGCCAACTATTACAAAAGACTGCATTGATTATGCTAAAGGATATGAGTCCCATCAAAAGCATAGTCCACTCCAACATATGCCGATTGTAATAATGAAACCCATTATTAAACTATGGTCATTTCAAGATATAATAGGTAAAATTTACCCCCTTCAAAGAAGAAACATAATTTTATCTTCGTGGCAACTGATCACTTTACAAAGTGGGTAGAATGGGCTTCTTATAAGAACGTAGCACAAAAGGTTGTTAGGGAGTTTATCAAGGAACGGATTATCCATCGATTTGGGATTACTGAGTCCATAATGGCAGACCAATAGACAATGTTCACAAGACAAGAGGTGTTAGGATTTTTGAAAACCAAAGGCATCAAAATGGTTCATTCGACACCTTATTATCCTCAAGCTAATGGTCAAGCCGAAGTTTTGAACAAGATCATCATTAATTTTATTAAGAAGCACTTGGAGGAAAACCCACAAGAATGGGACTCCTTATTATCAATAATCTTATGGGCCTACCGAACATTGAAAAAGATTGAGTAGGGATTAGCCCATATATGCTAACATATGGACAAGAAGCGGTCCTCCCATTTGAAATTACAGTACAATCATTTAGGGTGAAATTACAAGATAATCTGTCAAAGGAAGAGTATGACGAGTTAATGTATGGCCTTGTTAATGATCTTGGTGAAAATAAAGCTTCAGCATTGGAAAAGTTGGTTAACCAAAAACGAAGGGTTGCCAGAGCGTACAATAACGTGTGAAGCCTAAGTATTTTGACATTGGTGATTGGTTTGGAAGACCATTTTACTCACAAGGGCTGATAATGAAAGACTTGGTAAATAGTCATCAAACTAGGAAGGCTCATACCTAGTTAGTGATGTTCTTACTGGAAATACATATCGATTAATAGAGTTAGATAGAAAAGAGTTTCAGCAATCGATTAATGGCAAGTTTCTGAATAAATACTATCCAACTATGAGGGAAATGCAAGAGATGGAAGGAAAATAAAAGGCCAAAAATTTCTTTAAAAAAACTTCCTTGTTATTTATTTTCATTTTTACATCTCTCCCCCTCTCTCTTTCTTCCTTCCTTCTTTCTTCTTTCCTTCCTACTCTTGCACTTCTGGCCTTGCCCCTAGTGTAACCCGCTAAACCCAAGGTGTTGCCGAAAGGCAACTACGAAGTGGCGCAGCTGTGTCTTCAGGTGGTTGTTGGCATTTTCGTTGCATTCCTTGGGCTTCTGCAGCTCATCCATCTCTGTCTCGAGAGCGTCTCTCTCCTGCTCCAGGCGCTAGAAAAGAAGTAGTTGTTCCCCAACCAATTCTTCGACCTTCTCAAGCAATGCCTAGATGTCTTTGATGTTGGAGTCCTTAAAGAACAGGGATATCGCCGGCATGGCCTCATCGATCCCATACTCCTGCTGCTCCATAGGGGCCAATCCTTTCTTTAGTCGTTTCTTCAGTGTTTTTGGCATTCTGCAAGTTAAGTGTGCCATGTCATTTAGATGGTTCGAAACCAAGCTACTGCCACGTAAAAAATAAAATCATGTCTGATGCCCAGACAGAATTACCTATAAGCAGGTGCAAGAAAACAAACAGAAGAACGCATGCGATAATTGCAACAAAAGAGTGCGAAGTGAAGTCATGCACCAGAAGAGATCAGTTGCTGTCTATAAGGAACATGATCAGTGAGAAGCTTCTCTGCGGTCTTCGATAATGTAATAATTTCTCTAGGCATTGTAATTATTATTTGTCAAATATTTGTAAGGCAACTTGTCAGCCCCAGTACAGAAGAAGGATGCATTCCCCAAAATCACAGGAGTTATATGAGGAAGAGGAATTAAGTTGCCAACAGCTGATAACGACACAGCCCATCCTAGTCTCATCCTATGCTGCCGTATGCAAATATTGAGCAGTAAAGAAAACCATAAACCATAACACGGAGACAACTAGAACCTGAAGCTTTGTTGACTGCAGATCCATCATGATACAGAAGCACACGCATGCACTTCTCCAATAGCTTGACACCATCTTCATCAAAACTCAAGTTCTTGTTCCACTCATCGCAAGGAATTGGCAGGGCAAGGTGACTGCTGAACCCAGTAGCCACATGGTTATTTTCGAAATTCACACCTATCATGCTCACCTGGATAAAACTGCATGACAAGTATTCAGAAATAAAAGAAGAAATTGCTGCTTATAATTACATCAGTTCATCAAGGCAGTGCAATAGCTCCTGAAAATCACTAATCTTTCCACTCGCACCCAGGAGAGAATGTTTTCCAATAGGCTTCATTCCCTCGGCAGTTTCATAACTCAAGGCGGATCCATAAGAATTGGGAAAACATTTGTCACTATCAGAACATCGAGATGAGCTGAACCCTTACATAGTTGCGATTAAGGTGCCTCCGTGAATTGTATCTTGAATACAGATGATTTTGTTAGCAATAATACATTAGAGATTCTTAAGATTTTCTATACAATATTATCCTATGTTAGAGACAATTACATTGATTGAGAACTCACATTGGTTGAGAACTCTGGAGACCAAGAAGAAGAGAACTCTGCGAGCAGACTGCGATAAGTAAATAACTTCATGTTGCACTGATATGTAAATCTTTGAAATCGATTTGGCACACCTCAGGCAAAGAGGTCCCTGTGTTCTTACTTCGAAACAATACTCAAGATCCCCTCGGCTCCAAAACACACGCAGGATCACCAAATACCTCCAAAAGGGTCTTCAAACCGACAACGAAACCTATACAGCTCGATCAGTAAGTAGATGGCGAGACAACTATAGGAACAGAACAAGTCTGAAACCCCGCAGACTGATCAATGTACCCATTAGGACTGACCAGCAATGATACCAGCTCATCGAGGAACTAAAGCCAGCAAAAAGTGCGGCGAATCCAAGCCGACAAGGATGTATTGAGATGGGGCGAAGGACGCAGGCCCCTAGTGCATGAATTGAATGGCAACGAAAGTACACATGAACAAGCGCAGCCGGACAGCTGAGACAGAGAGAGTAATGTGATGTTTCAGCTACCTTTATTTCAGTCCTTTCTTGTGCGTTTGTACTAATGGCAGATTTTGCATCCTCACTCAATTTCATTTGTGTGGAAACGAGATATGATGATGTTTGATACAGCAAGTGAATGTGATGTGGAATAAGAACGCCGATGACATGCAAATCTTTGAAGTCCGATTCTGCATCCGGGTAGGTAGGCGGGAAAAACGGTTGGGCTTGGATCAAGAGTCCCTTCGACTCGGGTCATCCGTTAAAAGGAGTTTGTGGTGTTGCAAGGTCGGCTCGGGCTTCGGACTCGGGTTGGGTGTGGGCCGCAAGTTTGGTGGGTGAATATTACATTATTGAAAATATGCGGATGTTAAGCGGATCTTACAATCTATAAAGCTTAAAAGAAAAAATTACCAAGGAAATCAACAAGAAACGATCAGGACACCGAAAATTTATGGGGGTTCTGTAAGAGTGTCGGTACCATAACCCATTGCATACATTATTTTTTAACCTAAGTAGGAAACCTATTTAATTTAGGGTAGCACTCAAACTAGGAAACTTACCCGAACAAAGAGTCCCACTCCAATACGAAAGGTGTTTCGAAAACTTTTCACTTTCTCATTTGGAAATGAGTTTTTTAGGAATAATGGCATAAATATCTCTAAATTTTAGTCCAATAAATAATGTGATTTATGAACTTTTCATTTATTTAGTATGGTTCTTGAAGTTTAATCCAATGTGTAATGTGGTTCTTGAAATTTTTATATATTTAATATAATCCTTAAACTTGTGGTACATGTTCAATATAGTTCCTAAACCATCTAAAAATATTTAATGCCATCCTTTAATTTTTTTTTTCAAAATCAAAAATAATATTGAACATTATCACATAATCCACAAACTAAATTAAACATGTATAAAAAAAATTGAATGATTACATTAAACAAATTAAAAGTTCAGAAATTACATTGTACATCGGATCAAGGTTTGGGGATCAAGCGTGTCGTTTTCCTAATTTGTTACTTGCATCGGATTTTACTTTCTTATTTGGATTAGAACTTCTACTTTCATCGGGTCTTGAAACTTGTGCGCATATATTTATATCATGTCCTTGTCACCTTTTGCTTAGGAGTTAATCCACCTTCGACCAACGCATGGCATGGCGTGATTACCAATCCCGAGGGCGAGCCTTGCAATTGTCGCATTATCCCGACCAATGCATGCGAGTGGAATCAAGTGACGTGGGCGGGTACCAAGTAATTTAGTGCCCGTTCACCTTGGGTTAAGAGCCCCATAATACGACACTCGACTCCATCCATCCCCACTAACATATATATAGTCAAATCGCCCCTAAATCAAGGCGTAATTCAGGGATTGTTCATGTCCGACTTAGAAAAGGGGGGGTTTTCTTCGGGTTACGTTGCCGAGAGGCCCTTTGCTTTTGCATGCGCAACGGCAGAAATTGATCCGGGCGCGCCTGAGAGGAGAAGAAGACAATAGTCCGTATTGTTACAATCCCATCACATCACATGATAACATGGTCACTAAGCATCGATTTGCCAATGTCAATCGTGGAACATAAGTCGCTGTGGTGCAAGAGTAACGCTTAATTGGTCGGTGACATCACATCGATGTGTCACGTGTCATCATCATTTGATTCCAGATTTTTCTTTCTAATGAGAGAGAAATTGCGAATGGAAAGGATGCATGGCAAAACTGGTCCATGCTTATGGCATTCACGTTCAAAAGAAACAACTTGATCAATCTGCTGGGGTTAGTCATGAGACACGCACCTGGATCTTCTTAGTTTATACATTGGAGATAGAGGCGTAGAGACCAAATCCCGATTATAATTATGCTGACGAAACTCAAGAGCATGGAAGGTTCACCTACAAGAACTGCTCATCTCGCCGGCGGAAAACTAGCTACTGAGTGAATTAGTGGCAATGTAGAGAGTTTTCTATTGTATCCTAAAGGTGATATCTCACCTCACTCTCGCTTACCGGACTAGATCTACCTTCCCCGTTTAGTTGCAAAGACATGCTATCCCCACAAGATTTAGGGATGCACAAGGGATTACTTTCTTGTGGTCCGACACCACGAGGTTGGGATGAGCCAGGACTGATCGATCTACGACCTCGCTTTTTGAAATGCAAGATTCCTGGTTATACTCCTCGACCAACCCCTTGAATATAGAAAAAAAACTCAACTATGATTGGCGCCACTAATGATCGATAGCAGGTTGCTAGCTTTTATGATTAGGAATTGAATGTGTCTAAAAAATTTTTTATGATTGTGATTATTGAACATAAATGATTATGCACTCTTTCTGACCGATTAAGATCCTCTCGATTAATTATGATTGATGCACTAAGGAGGAAGTTTCCTTTCTCTTCCTATGTCATGCTAAATCTCATGGACATGACAAATTGATATAGTGATCATCTCAATTAATTCACGAAAGTCCTCGATGGAAATTGCAAGAGCAAAATCCTGAATACACTAGGCCAGCATGAGGAGTGGGCTTTTAAGATCGTCTGAGAAGGTGGATTGGTCGATGTGTGTGAAAACCGTCGCAGACACCAGCCGACTGCTAAAACAAAAGACAAATATTAACCGCCCTAGAGCAACCTTCCCTTTCTCTTTTTTATACTTATTTTAGGAATATATTGGCCAATTTGGCGGTCGTTTTCCAATCCTCGCATCCCTCCCCTGTCTAACCCGAAACTTAGGGACAGTATGAAAATAGGTGTTGACAAGCATGGTAGGTTACGAAGAACCTAAGCAGGCGAAATCGGACGCATCGGCATCCCTTTTAACAGGAGGAAGCAAAACCCTATTGCTCCACCAAATAGAAAACAGTTTGATTTCTTTCGAACAAACAAAAAACATCCGAGACCACAAGCCCCTAAATAGAATATCCAAGTAATGCCACAGGACCACCCTGGAAAACCTCCTTTACACTTTCCATCGCACAATGCAAAGAAACCGAAAGGCGTAGCCTAAACAAATCGGCGCCACACGTTAAAGAAGATGGCCAGTGACGAGCCATTGGCACTTGGGGATTTGTTAATTTTCCCCCCTCGATCTGCCTGGAAAGAGAGCATGATTAGCCCTTTAAACAATGCAATTGGGAATCTGATCACCCCCATTATCGTGCCGATACGGGAGGGTTGGAAGATGGGGAAACCACGTCTCCATGTGTCGGGGGGAAGAACGACACGCCAATGCGCGACGTTTTTAAATTCGATCACTTAGTACGAAATAATGCGGACCCGAACTCTTAGAACAACTCGAAAGCATGTGGGGGGAATCAATCCCACGCCATGCGCATCTTCTTCAAACTCTTTCTTTAATGACAACACTCTCTCCCCTCGTTCCATCCTTATCCTTCCTTACTTACCTTGAATATCGTTGTTCGTACTATCTTACTTTAACCATAAGCAGTAAATTATTTCGAAAGTCTTCTAGGGTTATCTGTCTTCTGCTTAATATATAGCATTCGACTCTAGCTGGAATTACCAAACCTAGGAAGGAAGACCCTTATTTCGCGTTGGTAACAAGGAAAGTTGGTGACGTGACAGACCCGCTTTGCTATGAAAAGTCGAGTTGAAGAGATAGAGGAAACAAAAGAATAGGGTTTTGAAGCAACAAACAAAAGCAACGAGCCAAACATATCGTATAATTGCATTGTAGTGGCGACATATTTCGCCCTCCAATATCATGCGAATAAGATCCGTATCTTGACTTGAAGCTACATGGAGATATATGAGCATGATACAATATCTAGTTAACTGTTAAAGGGTCTAATGCTTGAGGGATGCAGGACACGCCCACATGAGACGGGCAACAGGCACAAGCATGGTAGCGTACATTAGAGCTTGGGCCATCGACCGACACCAATGACGCAAGATAGGTCGGCCTGCCATATAACTAGGTCGGACATGACCCATTAAAAGTGTCGACGCCCCCTGCATCATAGGTTGGTCCAAGATTTGACACGGCTCAAATCCAAGACTTTCGGAGAGTACGAGTAACAGAAAGCAGAATACAAGATGGAATGGCAGGAAAATCCATTGAATGCGGTATCCTTTTGCAAGAGCTAAATCCATTGAACATGTGGGTAGAAAAATCCTGAATATGACATATCATGGAACTCTTGAAATTTTACCACAAGATGATCATGCGCACAAGGAATCCCCGAAATGAGAACCTGCCCATTTTGTTAGTATGGCCAAAGAGAGGTTGGTGCCGTGTTCTCATCTAAGTGAGCTGAACCTCTCGCCAAAACAAAAGATTTCGACCAAAAAGCTGTAAAGCAGCTTGTGTTTCCACCACCAGGGCACTGTACCTAGACAAGGTTGTCTCTTACTCTTGGTGGTTAATAATGGCTTTTGCAGAAGCCCTTTTATATCTTTCTAGGATCGATCACAAGATAGAAGTTGAGTGCGTGAGGAATATGTCGCAAAAAAAAAAAAAAAAGGAAAAAGGAAAAGGAGCGAATACTACAAATACACCTCACTTTTGACCTAACGACCACTTAATACTGTTTTTCAAATGTCATTCTCATACCTCTAATTAAACCCCCGCCACCCCCCACCACGTTGAAAATATCAAATTGCCCCTCCCTACAACCTCATTTTAGCAACTCACTCAGAGTTTGGACAATTTGTTTTTTTAATTTGCTTGAGTATTTCCGAAAATTTAAGACTTGGAAAATGGCATATTAAGAAAGAAAATTACATTTTCATATATAAGAACATAAGTATAATTGGTGTGAATGTGCAAAGCGATGACTAGAGATAGAAGCGGGTTTTCCTTTGGTACTTTAAAAAAAAAAAAAAAGCTATCTATCAATATGGTTATTGGGTGAAAAGTAAAGTGCGTTTTAAGCTTTTTTTTTTTTTTTTTGCTCTTTTAAAAATATTCATATGCATGTTTTGCATGTGAGTGTTTGCCAACCATATTCATTTCCACGATTCATGTCCTTGAACCATGTGACCAACGCACGATAGTAACTCGGAAAAACGCTTTGGGTTACCATGTATATACACTATATACACAAACGTAGGTTGGTCAACAACGTTGGGCTGATATAGTTTGATTCACTGCAAGGCATTGGACTACGTAAGTGAATGTTAAAAAAAAAAACTAAAACGGCCATGTCGCTAGAGCAACACGTGGACGATCGGCAGGTGTGGACGCGTTGAAGCTCTTGTCAGTCGACACTTAGCCTATGTCGTCTCCACCAAACGTGGTCTTCCTTGGTTTCTCTCTCTCTCTCTCTCTCTCTCTCTCTCTCTCCAAAAGGAAGTTTCCGTCTTGCCTTGCTCCATGTCTAAGGCGAATCAGCTCGTGTGTCGATTCTTTACATGGGGATTTGCGCTTCAACGTACGACTTCTCAGTGTTATCTTTGATTTCAATAAGGTTAGGCACGTAACGTGGAAAAGGACGGCACGGACGCAACGCCGATGGAGTTAGGTGGCGATTTTATATTTCTGATAGGATATTTGAATTATCTGCAATTGAATGGTTAATAAAGTTCAAGTTGCTAATCTTTGTTTGACCTTTGATGTTGGTTAGAGTAAGTAATGTTAGTACTTAGTTCCATACAACAAACCAAAGTTGCGGGAATCGTGGGATAGTCTAATGCCTCGATGGAAAAGGTCCGGCGTTGACTTTTGCTAGTAAACATGTGGATTTCCACAACGATACTATGGGCGTGGTGAGACGTTGCACATGTTCATACTTGGCAACAACTTATTAGCGAAACATGATTATAGCTCACAAATGAGAGAGTGAGAGATAGGTTGAGGTCTCGTTCCGGCGACCGTCATTAGTCACCACTAAGGTCACCCAAGTGCAACGGGGGTTGATAGATGGACCCTCATGTACAAACGGTGTCAAACTATTTGCTAATTTCCTCTTTCTCAAGTTAACTTACAAAAATGACAAGGTGAATATGCACATTGAGCAAGACGGCGCAAATGATGTTCAAATTGGTCACTAGAAATGTCAAAAAGCAATAACAAAGTCATGAAAAGTAGTAATATCTCTAGGAATAAAGTGCATTCCGATTTAAAAAAAAAAATGATCATGGGCCTTCTCTAGTACTGTCGGGTACACAAAAAGGAGAATTTTTGCCATTTACCCACTAGAGTAAGATATAAGATAGGATGAGTAGTCTCTTATCCAAACTTGACGTGAATTGGACGTAAGATCAAATTACGCGAATTAGCTACCATGTTATAAGCATGCTGGTCCCAATCCAATGATGAGTCAGATGATCAAACCAACCTCCTTGTCTTGCGCCCTTTTCCCTTTCTCTATTGTCTTTTCTCTATTGTCTTATTCTTTTATTTTCTTTTTTCATTTCGTTGATAGCTATAGAAATCGACAGAATCCAGGTAGCATGTTCCCCAACCACAAATAAAGCAGCTATCCCTTTGCTAATTGCAAAAAAAAAAAATAATAATAAAATAAAAACCTTTTGGATACTGGAAAGATTTTAAAAAAAAACTCAAAAGATACAACCATCTATCCACTTACAGATGTGCATGTGAGAATGTTAATGAAATGAAATCTCAGATAAAGATAAAAACCAATATTTTAAGAAGAATGTTAATGCACACGGTTAATCCATAGTTTTTTGCTCTAGTTTGGATTTTCTCTCGACTCTCGAAGGACACTTTTACAAATTAGGCTTGTCCCTTGTTTTCCTAAAAGCTAATGAGGATAATTACCTAATCAAACTTAGATCGGTTGCACATGTGTCAACTTTAGACCAATTGCACACATGAAATTTAGTTTTAAATTTTCAAATTTTCAAATTTAATCCTAAATCTGACCATTTTTCAGAAGTGAATTCAGTATTCACTCCCTCTCATCCCTTAACCGAAGGGTAAACCCACTTATGGCGGTCTGCTGGCTCCGTTTCCCAATGGGCGTGTACGATCGTGGAACTTTTGGGTCACTTTGCGTGTACAACTCGAGCAACGCCATGTGCGAATTTGTTAAATAATTTGCAAACCCTAAAGCCAAAAGCTGCGCTTAAGGACGCGAGCAACCCCAATTAGCCACCAAAAAGATTAACCCTTTTATTTAATTAGTTAACCAATACCGAGATAGTCGGTTTGCGGATCTTAGCCATCCACGAAGCCCCTTGTTCACACATTAGGGTGTGCTACGCGATCTCGAACGGTAGCATCATCGACTAATCAATTTTTTTATTTTTTTATTTTCTTCGTCCGGTTTAGTGGATAAATAGAATTGGCACATGGAAAAACAATGAATTAGGTACGTTCTAACACAGCATTTGCATGTTATGTGAGGATTTGAAATTTAAAAATCAAGAATCACTTATTGTAATTGCATCTTTTGCTTGACTTATCTATGATTTCATTACAATCATTTTGTGTCGTGAATATCTAATTGTGAGCTCGACCCTAGATTGTTCATCTATTTGATGAAATTGAGTTCTGAGAATGAGCATTGGTCATGATGTGTTCTTGCATGCACAAGTAAACCAGCATACGTCATATTTTTATTTTATTTTATTTTATTGATCATATCTAGAGAAATGAGACATCTATAAATTGAACAATATTTGAAATTCGTAAATCTGCTGCTCTTGATGATTCATTCAATGAATCTTCCGTCTGCTCAGATGGAATGATATTCGTAAACGGTCCACAATTTTTCTTATTAATTTCGAAAGGTAATGTTCTATGTTCATCCAAATCAATCATCGCTCGTCTGTGATTGATTTGTTTTTCTTTTTTCTTTTTTCCGGTCGAAGTCTAAGTGATTGATTGACTTGGCTGACATCAACACATGACATGGTCCCCGAGTCCTGAGCTACTCGAGATTTATAACTTTCCTCCACCAGTGGCAAACTCGAGATTTCGATACACAGCGGGGGTACTTTCAAACTTGAGCTCTATAAAAGTCCTCTCCATGATCGATCCAGCTCCTAAGTCAGATGGGACCAAAGCCTTTTCCCTGCCAGGCAAAACAGCAACTTCGTCTCTGATCAATCAGAAGAAAGAGAGAGGATCGCCATGAACGACCTGAGCGAAGATGACATGGCGCTTATCTCTGAGCTTTACCCTGGAGTGTACATGCGACCATCTCCTCCTCCACAAGGTTTTTTTCATACGGATTTCCACATCCTCAAGCACCATCACGCTTAGCGTTGACTTGCCTAACTTCTTGGCTTTGACGCAGAGGCAAAGCCGCCGCGGCGGAGGCGGAAGAAGGGCAGAGGACTCGAGAACCCGGGGGAAGAAGGAGGAGGTACAGGAGGCGAGGGGCGGGGGAAGCGGAAGCTGACCGCGGAGCAGGTGGAGCTCCTGGAGCAGAACTTCGGGGACGAGCACAAGCTTGAGTCGGAGCGGAAGGACCGGCTAGCGGCGGAGCTCGGGCTCGACCCGCGGCAGGTGGCGGTGTGGTTCCAGAACCGGCGGGCCCGGTGGAAGAGCAAGAAGCTGGAGGTGGAGTACGCCAAGCTGAAGTCCGTCCACGAGACCGTCGTGGTGGAGAAATGCCGTTTCGAGTCCGAGGTCTCATCATCCCCTCTCTCTCCATTTTCTTTTGTAACTTTGAAAAAAAAAAAGAGTAATATTTTTAGTTTTAACAGCAAGATAAGTACATACTTTTTCTTAATTTTAAGCGCAAACAATGAGGCCCAAAATATTTCCCTTTTTTTTTTTCATAAAACGCATGATTTATAAATTAATTATTCAACAGTAAAGCACAAATATTTATTTCTCTTTTTTGTCCTTTTCATTTCTCCTTTTGATTTGGCTCCGTCCAATACCAAACTAAAGCATCCTCGTCTCAAGCGACACCTCAACAACGGAGTGAAGTGGGAGTTAAACGTTAATTAGAATGCCAGAGTATAGAAATGAAATTTTGGACGATAAAAAAGAGAAAAATGATTAACAATTGTATATTACCTTTTTTCCTAAAGTTTAAGATGATAAGTTTCCGAAACGAAATGGAATTTTGTGGATAATGGGACATGATAATTTCTCTTTTATATGGAGATTTTTTTTTTTTAAATATTGGATATACAACTCTGGTTAGGTTATGATTACTCCTTTTTGGGCAGATATCCGGGTTTTCCGGCAACTGCGCCAATCACCTGCCATTTTTAAATCTATAGTTAATCTCGGGGTTTGACAATTTTATTTATTTTTTTCATTTTTTTTTACTTCTTCGGACGACACTCCAAAATCTTGAATGTTTGAATATGGACGATATGTCTGCATTTGAACTAGCCAAGATTGAGCTCTTGCCTTGGAAGAAATTAGGCAATTCGTTTGCGTGGCCATTGATCTGCCAAAATTAAAACTTCGAAGGGGGATGTCGGATCTAAATTTCGTCACGGTTTATGTCAAAGCCCCAATTCATCTCGTGTTTCGTCATGGATCGAGCATGCTCTTGACTCAACCTGTCCCATGAGACCGTCCGACCGCACTTCGATTAGGCTCGTGTCAGGAATCTTGGAAGGCCACCCGGGGTTGCACGTGAATGCCCATTTTTTTTTCTTTTGTTTTCGGGCTCACGGCTTAAATCAAAACCAAGTATGATCTTTATATGTTATTTATTGCACTTATTGGTAGTCTTGTTTGCAGGTGCTGAAGCTCAAGGAGCAGCTTTCGAAGGCAGAGATGGAGATCAAGAGGCTGTCGGAGAAAGCTGATCTCGGGCTTTCCGGCAACAGCCCATGCTCCTCCATCACGGCCGACGCTGCTACAGACGATCCCATGTGGGGAGATTTTGGAGTTGCTGGAGAATGTGATGACCAAGATGTGCTGTACTACATGCCACAGAATGCTTATTTACAGGGCTTGGAGTGGTACAATCAATATGTGTAGTTAGAGGGTTAATTTTCTAGCAAATGATTGCTCTTAGGATATGTGTAGATACTAACCCGTGCGCCGTAAAATTCATCTTCTAATGTATGACTTCTAGCTGTTGTTATATATGCGTAATTAATGGAGATGATAATTGTACTCGAACCATCGAAAAGAACTACTATTGATGGTCGAATTATATAGAATTTTGCACGTCTCAACTTCATGGTTAAGTCAATTTGGGATGATGAGCCTATTAGATTGATGTTATTGATATTCAGTTTATGTTGAGCATTTTTAATTTAAGTCAAAACTTTTGACCTGAATTCGTTTTGTCACTCGTGCCTTTCTATTCCTAAGAAAAAAGGGTCTTGTTGAGACCCAATTGTCAAATGAATCTCATGCGTCGCGGACCACAGCTCAGGGATGTGCCGTTTGAATTTGTTATCGAGATGTTCCGCACGAAACACCTCATACATATCGTGTTTGGGGAAGCATTCAAAATCGAAGTCCACGTTTCCCGATGATTTCTTGTTTGTCATTTAGTTCTTGTGTACGAATCCCACGTTTCCCGATGATTTTTCATCTCTGTATACAAATCCTACCCGATGATCAATGTCTTGATTGGCAATGAAAAATCCTAAACTTTGCCAAAAATGATACATTTACCTCAATTTTTTTTTATGACGTGAAAAATCCTAAACTTTGCCAACCGTGATATATTTACCTTAATTTTTTTTATGACACAAAAAACCCTGAACTTTTGTTACGTGACACATTTACTCCCAAATTATATGGCATTTTAGTCTTTTCATTTTTAATTTTTTTTTAATTTTTTTTTCTTCTCTCTTCCCTCTGCCGGCTAGCCGACATCGAGCGAGGGTCAGGCTAGGACGGCCCTCACCAGCGTTGGGTGAGGGCCGCCTTGCCTGCGTCGGGCAAGGGTGTCCATGCCCTCGCTAGATCTGGCGAGGGCTGGGAGGGTCACCCTTGCCTGCGTCAAGCGAGGGTGTCCTTGCCCTCGCCAGATCGAGCGAGGGCCGCCCTCGCTTGCGTCGGGTGAGGGTGTCCTTGCCCTCGCCTGACGCCGGCTTTCCTTTGCCGGCTCCACCATGGCGGCGAAGGGAAGAAGAAGAAAAAAAAGAAAAAGGAAAAAGGAAAAAACAGAATAAAAAGACAAAAATGCCATTGATGGGGTAAATGCGTCACAGTTTGAAAAGTTTGGAGTTTTCCACGTCACAAAAAAAAATTGGGATAAATATGTCACTTTGGGCAAAGTTCAGGGTTTTTCGTGGTTTTTTCCCTTACTTAAATAAACAATCTGTTGAAAATATTTGAATATTTTTATAAGAAATTCTTATATATTCGAAATAATCAAAATATTTATATTAATTATCCATATCTCTTGAGATTGTATATATATTACATGCACGTTGCATGCATATTTTTCTTTAATTATGCATATATTGATTTAAATATTATTTAAAAATACTTATATCTCTTTAATTATGCATATCTTGGTTGAAATATTATTCATAACTCTTAAGATTACATGTATGTTTCTATTTTCTTTTCTTTCGTTCGATTTAGTGGGTAATTCGAATTCACGCATGGGATAGCAATAAATTAAGCACGTCTTAACAAATCGTTTATGTGTACATAAAGATTTGGAAATTAAAAACAAAAAATTACCTATTGTAATTGCATTTTTCGCTTAACTAATCTATGATCTCGTTATCATCATCTTGGGTCGTGAATGTCCAATTTTGAGCTCGACCCTGGATTGTTCGTCTATTTGGTGAAATTGAGTGCTGAGAATGAGCAACAATTGCGAAGTGTTCTTGCATGCGCGAGTAAATCGGCATGCACCACGTTTTCCTTTTTTATTTTTTATTTTTTAATCGGTTATGACTAGGGAAAGGAGGTGTCTCCAAATTGAGCAGTACTTGAAATTCGTAAATCTGCCACTCTTGGCAATTCATTCGGTGAATCCTCTATCCGCTCAAACGGGACGATGTCCGTGAATGTTCCACGATTTTTCTTATAGATTTCGAAGCGCAATGTTGTATATCCATCCAAATCAATCATTGCTTATCTAAGTGACTAACTGACCTAACTGACATCAACACATGACATGGCCCTGAATCTTGAAAGACTGTCGTTATTATCTGTCCTCCACGAGTAGCAAAACTGAGATTTCGTTGCACATCAGGTGTACTTTCAAACTCAAGCTCTATAAAACTCATTTCTAGGATCGATCCAGCCGGTCCAGCCATCTCTTCAGTTGGACGGGACCAAAGCCTCTTCCTTGCCTAGCAAGACATTGATCATTAGAGAGAGAGAGAGAGTCCCCATGAACGACCTGAGCGAAGATGACATGACGCTTATCTCTTAAATAAACAATCTAGTAGAGATATTTCTATGTTAGAGATAATTATAATATTTATATTGATTATTCATATCTCTTAAAATTGCACGTATATTGCCCAATATCTCCTTTTAATTATGCATAACTCAATTAAAATATTATTTTAAAATAGTTATTTAATAAATCTTATAAATAGACTATTGTATTCTTCATTAATAAATATACCAAAATATACAAAAATTCCACAATTCTATTTTTCGCAATTCTCATCTCAACAATCAGAAGGAATTCACGTTTATTCATGGAAAGAGTACATTTATCAAAATAAAATAAAATAAAATATATACTAGCAAATTATTGCAGGTGTTGAAGCTCAAGGAGCAGCTTTCGGAGGCAGAGATGGAGATCAAGAGGTTGTCGAAGAGAGCTGATCACAAGCTCTCTGGCAACAGCCGATGCTCCTCGGATGTTGCTATGGACGATCCCTTGTGGGGGAGCTTCTGGAGTTGCTGGAGAATGTAATTGACAAGATTCATGAAAATGAAGAGGAATTTTCTGTATTCTGTATTTCTCTACCTTTCAATGTACAAGTATATGAATATATTTGTAGTATAGTAAATGAATCAGAAAATATTTACACAATATTAATTTTCCTAAAGTAAATCGTATCTATGATTATCTATGATTTGCTCAATCAATCTTCAAACTAAATGTGATTCCATCTCCAACATTCCCCCTCAAGCTAGTGGCTTATAAATGTCAAAGGCGCCAAGCTTGCTTAATAGATATATGTGCTGTCTTTGGCATAAGGGCTTAGTGAAAATATCTGTAGGCTATTCCACAGTTATGATTCCTCAAGTGGCAATGATCCCTTCTTGAATTTTCTCTCGAGTAAAATGATAGTCAACCTCGATGTGCTTTGTTCTTTCATGAAAAACCGGATTTGCAGCTAATTTAAGAGCCGCATCATTGTCACAAAACAATTCACTTGCACCGTTCACTTGCACACCTAGATCTAAAAGTAATCCCCGAATCTAAACTATTTCGCACACAATTTTCGCCATGGCTCGATATTCCGATTCAGCTTATAACAATGAAACTATCGATTGCTTCTTTGTCTTCCATGAAATTAAAGACTTTCCCGGCTTAATACAGAAACCAATAATGGATTTTCTTGTCATTGGACAAGTGGCATAATCTGTGTCACAATAGGTCGTCATCTTCATGTTGCAGTCGCAAGATACAAAATTCCAAGTCCCGGACATCCCTTCAAATACTTCACAACCTTCAGTGTTATATCCATATGTGATCGCTTTGGGTTGTGTATAAACTGACTGAGTATTTGTACTGCATAACATATATCAAGCCTAGTCAAGATAAATCAATTTTCCAACAAATCGCTGATAACTTGATAAATCCTTGAGTAATGGATATTTATTTAGAGAAGGAGAGCTCGCATTATGTTCATATGTTGTCAATTTGACATTCTACTCAATAGGTATAGCAACCGGCTTGCATCCTGATAATCCTACATCTGATATGATTTCAAAGACAAATTTTCTCTGACCGAGACAAATTTCCTCATTGGATCAAGCTATCTCAATACCAAGAAAATATTTGAGAGGTCCCAAATCCTTAATATGAAAGGTCATATGCAAATATCATTGAGCTTCCGGATTGCAACATCATCATTTCCCATAATAAGTATATCATCGACATAAATCAATAAGTAGATCGATGAAGTACCTTTGGTCCATGTGAACAATGCATAATCATATTTGGAATGTACAAAACCTGCATTTGTGAGTGCTATTAGGGGTGAGCGGGTCCAGGGTGGGTAGGGTCTAGACCTGGACTCTGTTCCCTACCCTGTTATAACCAGTTCTCCTTTTTTGGACTATGTTCCCTACCGTGTTTTCATTGGACCCTGTTCCCGGCCCACCCCGTTTTTCCGATCCGGGAACAGGGTTGACTCTGTTTATATTTGAACCTATTTTGCAACCGCCCATCTATACGACTTCGAATTTTATATTAATACGTGAAAAAATAACATAATTCTTCTAATTTATATTAAAATATTTAAGAGTTATTAATAAATAAATTTCTACCTCATTTTGTATATATTTATCAAATCCTAAACCCTAGGTGGTTCACTCGAGATTAGGTCGCGATAATTTAGCAACTCTACTGAGGATTTTCTTTGTGGATCACTCGGCAGGGGCCTTCTTCGGTCCTTGGAAAAAAGAAACACAAAAAAAAAAAAAAAAAGGGAGGAAAAGCTTGAGAGTCAAGGTCAATGTCAGGAGGCAGAGGAGACGTGGGCAGCGTAGAGAGGGACGTGAGGGAGACGTGACAAGCCAGCAAGGAGAAAAGAAAAAAGAAGAAATAGAATAGTGTATTGTTCATCTTCTTCACGGGCTCCCTCCGAACGCCATAGCCGCCGACTACTGCACCTGCGTCGCCGCGGCCGCACCACCATGCCACCGCCGGAGCCCCCTCACCCACGAGCTCGCACCGCCACTCATCGCCCCTGTTGTGGCCGCGACGACCCGACACCTCTGACCGCCCGAAGCTCCGTCGCCGTCGCCCTTGCCCCTGTGAAGCTACCACTGCACCAGCACCGCCACTTGGCTCCTCACGACACCAGCAACCAGTGAAGCCGCAAGGTCGACAAGAAGGCGTACAATCCGGTTCTCAAACCAGTTCCCGAACCAGTTCGGTTGATCTGGTTCCCGGGTGGGTAATCCCTCGGAACCGGTTCCCAGACCGGTTCAAACTGGTTCTGACTTTTGGGAACCGGTTTCAATGGGAACCGGTTCCCGACCCTGTTTTCCGGGTGGGCCGGTCCGGGAACTGGGTTTACCCGGTCCGGTTGCACACTCCTAAGTGCTATAGCAAATTATTGCAGGTGCTGAAGCTCAAGGAGCAGCTTTCGGAGGCAGAGATGGAGATCAAGAGGTTGTCGGAGAGAGCTGATCACAAGCTCTCCGGAAATAGCTAATTCTCCTCGGATCTTGCTATGGACGATCCCTTGTGGGGAGATTCTGGAGTTGCTGGAGAATGTAATGACCAAGATGTGTCATACTACATGCCCCAGAACGCGTACTTATAAGGCTTGGAGTGGTACGATCAATATGTAAGTTAGCGGGTTAGTTTTGTAGGAAATTATTACTCTTAGGATATGTGTGGATACTGACCCCGTCCGTTGTATACTTCGTCTTCTAATAATTGACTTTTTGTTGTTGTTAAAAATGCGTAACCGGCAGAAATGATAACTGTACTCGAGCTATTGAAAAAACCTACTGCCATGGTCCAATTTTATAGAATTTTGCATGTCTCGACTTCGTGGTAAAGTCAATTTCGGATGATGAGCCCGTTAGATTGACGTTATTGATATTTAGTTTATGTTGAGCATTTTTAACTTAAGTCAAAACTTTTGACCCAAAATGGTGTTGTCACTCATGCCTTTCTACTCCTAAGAGGAAGAGTCTTGTTGAGACCCAATTGTCAAATGAATCTCATGCATCGCGGACCATGGCTCAATCGGGTCTGTGCCATTTGAATTGGTTATCCAAACATTCTGCACAAAACACGTCGTACATATCAGGTTTGCGGAAGCATCCCAAATTGAAGTCCGTCAAACCTTTAGGCCCACACCAGCCACCACTTGCCTCACACAACCTACACTTATACTATCATATTTATACATATGATCTTTAAAAAAAAAAAGAGATGAAATCGAGTGTGTATTTCTAAGTACCGATGCTGATGAGAACGATGAGGCTTAGTGCAAAGGCAAAGCCATAGGAGAGGCGAAAGAAGAGCAAAGGACCTGAGAGATAGGACGAAGGGCCAAGATAGGGGAAATGGAAGCTGAGCGCGGAGCAGGAGGAGCTCCTCGAGCAGAACTTCGGGACAAGCACAAACTCGAGTCTAAGAGGAAGGACGAGCTAGCGGCAAATCGCTGTATGGTTCCAACATAGAAGGGCTCGATGGATGAGCAAGAAGTTGCGGGTAGAAATGATCATGGTTCCAAATTAGATTTTGGAACTTGAGAACCGTACTGGTGGGAGCCCGTAGGTTCTAGGTTCCAAGGAATGCATGATAGGTTTCCAGTTTATTTCGACGGGTAGATTCTAGGTTCTTAGTTAGAGGAACTTAGAAACTGAAACTTATAACATAGAACCTGAAACAAGTTTTAATATTTTTCTTAGTTCATGTTTTCGCGCGATCTTTGATATTCTATAACATTTAATGATGAGTGTATAATCTAAAAGTACTAATCTAAGCTTTCATTTTAGGGTTAATACCCTGAAAAACCCCGAACCGGTACACTTGTAACAAATTTACCCCAAACTATTTTTTTTACCATGAAAAATCTCAAATTAGTACACATATGACAAATTTACCCCGACTAACCATAAAAAACCTTAAATTTGTACATTTATGACAAATTTACCCTAAACTAATGTATTCGACCGCAAAAAACCCCAAACTGATAATTTGTGACAAATATACTCTTCGCTAAATTGAATTAATACCACAAAAAAATCATAAAAATTGTAAACTTTGACAAACGCATTATAAAATCCCAAATTGGTATACTAGTCAATTGTCACGTGTCATTTAACTTAATAATTTGATAATAAAATTTAATAAAAACTAACATAGGGTAAATTTGTCACAAGTGTACTAGTTTGGGGTAAATTTGTCAAAAGTATACCAATTTGGGGTTTTTGGTGGTCAAAAAAATAGTTTGGGGTAAATTTGTCATAAGTATACCAGTTTGAGGTTTTTTAGGGTCTTAACCCTTCATTTTATGACTAAGACTTTTACTTTATTAATATTTATATTTTTCTCATTAATACTTGATAAATTTTTCTCCATACAAGTTGGATTTTCCTCTTTTAGAAATTTTGATTTGTTCATAGCACCCAATCATGATAAATCCTTACTGACATTTTTTTTTTTTGGACGGATCTGAATGTTATTTTTTTCTACTCTACTTCATAATTTCACCTAAGTGTAATCTTTATGTCTCGTAATCCTTCGGTAGCTCAAACTATTGATGTTTGTCTTTTATTTATTAATTTTGTTTTCAGGGGCAAAATTAATACGTAATATTTATTGTTTCTCACCGCGAAATATTGGAGAGAGAACAACGACATTGAGTTGTTTCTCACAAAAATTAATAAGTTAACGATCTCTAGCCAAAATTGGCAAGATTCAATTAGCAAAGTATATAAAGGTTTAAGATTCAATTGGTAAGAAAATTGAAAAGTCTAGAACCAAATTGATAAAAACACAATAAATTTAGGACTTAATGGACAATTTCCGACGGCTAGAGTCGGTTATTAGGAGATACATTTACAATAGACAGTCGGGATCTACACACATCCTAGGGCAATAATTGCTAGTAAATTTGTCGCATATAATGCAAACACATCTTGGTACTGCACTCTTCAGCAAACATGAACAGGGGCTGGTGCTAGAGAAGCCCAAAATCAACTCTCTCTTGGGGGACTCTTGTTGGAGAGAGAACAATGACATAAAGTTGTTTCCAACCACAGAATTTATGAGCAATAGAGTATTTATTGGTCATTGCCCATGAAATTTTACCTTCACAATTAAGGGTGGGCTTGGTTTGGATTGGGACAGTCCAATACCTAACTTAAGGACTAATCTACATAGTGTTGGTCCCTAATTTTTGGAACCGATAGCCGATCCTATTGAGCTTGGGACCAAGAATCGGACTAGATCACATAGTGTTGGTCCCTAATTTTTTAGACCAAGGACCGACCCTATTGAATTTGGGATTGAGAACCAGACCAACCATATGGTTTGATCCGGTTCCACGATCAACCCAAGACCAACCAATTTTTTTTTTTGTTTCATTTTTTTATTCCTTATGAGGGTAAACATACTATTTCAATCGTTAGCTGCCTTACTTTCAGCTGGTGCGTGTTGACTAAGGCCTTCAGAGCAGTCGCTTTTGCTATTCGCTGTGTTTCTTTTCTCCCGTCCTAAGGGCTTTTTGTACCTGTGCGCCGATTGTTCAAGCCGTGCTTTTCCTTGGTGGTTGTTTTGGTTGCCACAGCTGTGGCTTTTACATCCCGGCATCCTTCTACTCATTATGATCTATCGTATTGAGTGTAAGTTTTGATGTCGAGATATTTTGTACATTTAATCTTTGCTCTATATATTAATTACGTTTCACAGAAAAAAAAAAACATACTATTCCAAATTACATATTCATTAATGATGCAATATTGAACAACCGAACTATGAATACTAATACACATCAAATATAAGTATAAGATAAAGTAATAACAGAAATTTACACTTGCTAAAAGCAACAAACCATTAAAAAAAATGGAAGATAAGGAAACAGAGGCAAGCGGTGATACAAGTGACAAAACGAGCTAGGCAAGCAATAAGCAAGGCAAGTGAGCAAGTGAGGCCACATCAAGTGAGCGAGGTCAAGGTGAGTGAATAGGATTTTTTTTTTTTTTTGGTCAAATTAGAGGAAGAAGTACAATAGAAGTGTCTTAACTTGTGTACAGCGCTCACTTTAGTACCACAAATTTTCGGCGGCTCATTTAAGAACCACTTTAAAAAAAAAAAAATTGCACTGAAGTGTCAACTCCGATCTGAATCACTTAAACTCCGACATGGCAACAATTAATTAATTGCTTAATCCTATGTGGCTTGCCGACATGCCTAGTTAGTATATAATCTCTAAATGACTTCATATAGTAAGTTAAAAAGTGATAACTTCAGTGTCAGTTATTGTAAAAAAAAAAAAAATGATCACTTCAATGTCAATCATTGTTAAAAAGTGATCACTTTAATGTCAATCTTAATGAAAAAGTGATTACTTTGGTGCAAAAAAAACCCTAAACAGCGTCATATAGCAAGTTAAGAAGTGATCACTTTAATGCCAGCCATTATAAAAAAAAATGATTACTTTAATCCCAATTGTTATTAAAAAAAATGATCACTTTAGTATCAGTATTAATGAAAAAGTGATCACTTTAATACCAGAAAATGCCACCTCTGATAAATTTTCAATTATAAAAGCCATATAATTTCTTTAGCCGAAATTTTTCACTAGAGGCACTTAAGTGATCTTTTTTTTTTTTTTTTCCGATTTTAGTACTTAAGTAAGCCAGCGAAAAGTTGTGATACTAAAGTGAGCGCTATACACAAGTTAAAAAGTGATCACTTCAGTATCAATTATTGTAAAAAAATGATCACTTCAATGTCAATCGTTGTTAAAAAGTGATTTTTTCAATAACAATCTTAATAATAATAAAAAGTGATCACTTTAGTACTAAAAAAACCTCTAAATAATGTTGTATAGCAAGTTAAGGAGTGATTTCTTCAATGCTAGTCATTATAAAAAAAAAAATGGTTACTTTGGTGCCAATTGTTGTTAGTGATCACTTTAATGCCAAAAAATGCCACTTCAAATGAATTTTTAATTATAAAAGCCACATGATTTTTCTAGCTAGAATTTTTCGCTAAAGGTACCTAAGTGATCATTTTTCTCTGATTTTGACACTTAAGTGAGCTGGCAAAAAGTTGTGGCACTAAAATGAGTGCCATACACAAGTTAAGATACTTCTTGTGTACTTTTCCCTCAAATTAGGGTTGTGTTTCTTTGTACTTTCTAATTTGTGCAACAAACTAAGCTTTGAAAAAAATAGAGGAGGAGATGCTATAATTTAGAGTAGATAAAAGCATATAATATATAATATATACTATGTATATGGTGGGTCTGGGTTAAACCAACCTTAAATTCTCAAGATCGAGGGTCAACCTACACATTGTAGGGTCTAGGGATCCTAGGACCAAGGACTAACCTAGTCCCCATGGGAACCGAATCAGTATCGACTAGGTTGAGTTGGTCTAAGGTTGACCCTAGACCAATGCTCATCCCTATTCACAATTGTCTAAAAAATCTTGAACTTATTGCACTATTATGAATTTAGTTTTAAGCCAATTGAGTTTCAAACCTTTACATATTTTGCCAATTGCCAATTTTGATAATAAAAAATCGCTAATGTAAATATTGGTCATCCTATGTGACCTGAATAGTGCTGATATAGACAATTTTCAATAATATGTTTATATTTTTTTTCGCTTTTATTTTCCTTTTTGTCTTTGTAGTTTTTTTGTATTTTTTTCTTTGCTAGCAAGGGTCACTAGCGATCCTTGCTTGTGGCCGATGGGGTCGCAAATGCCCTAGCGCAAATATGGCAAGGCCTTAGGGCCCTCACTCACGGCTAGTGAGGCTTTAGTGGCACTAGAAGAGGGCTTCATTACCTCGTCGGCCACAATGAGGCATGCAAAACGGCTAGGGTCTATGTCAACGATTTCTAGTCGAAATTGGTTTGATTGACTTAATTGGAAAAATGTGTAAAGGTTTAGGACTCAATTAGCAAGGAAATTGAAAGATCGAGGACCAAATTGGCAAAAGTATAGCTGATTTAAGATTTTTGGGCAATTTTCCTCAATTTTCAGGCTGGCCAGAGCACTAAGAGTTCACAGCTCTGATGACTCCTTGCTAGCTTAAAGGGGCTTTGGCTTACCCTCCACTTATCTCTTGCTCCCACATCCAACGGTTAATGCTTTTGTAGGCTCGTTTCAAGCAGAATTTTCTTCTTCAATCCAGTAGAGAAAAGGGCAGCAAGCGTGTTGTTTTATTTGTATTTTTGAGCTCCTTTTAACGGGCCACTGATGAGAGCTTGTGGACAACTTCGTTGACTTCAAAGTCTTTGAGTAAGCTCCGTGGTGCTTTCCTCTTCCTCCTCTTGCTCTAGACTTCATAGTTTCTGTGAGTTGTTTTTACATCTTCTAATGCAGCTTAAGATTAAAATATTCCTTTCCTTTGATGGGTGTGTAGACAAGCATTAGGTGGTGTCCAAGTCTTTCATCTCCTAACACGTCTTACAGATGATTTTGCCCTTCTAATTTCTTATGCTTCTTTGAAAAGAATGTGGCCTAGTGTTGCTCTGAGTCAGCAAACCACCACATGGCTCCTCGTCCCAAGCGCAATCTTGCGTAAGAAGCAGTGATATGTGCAGAATTAATTAACTTAGACGGACGGTCACCCGCTATGGTTAATTAATTTTTTCACCCTGCCATCGTGTTTTCTGATATTTAAGACAATAATGATATGTACATAACTAATTAGTTAAGATATTGAATCTTTTGATACGAAAACCAATAGCAGACTAGGGCAGTGATTTTTGGGGCTACTGTTGTCCCCACCGACATCTCTAATTTTTTCTAGAAAGTATTTAACAATATTTAAACTTCAAAAAATACTTTAGTAAAGCCTAGCAGAAGAATAGTGCAAGTGCCAAAACTTGGTACGGAAGGATACTTAAGTGCCAAAACTTTGAAAATGTACATTTAAGTACCAAAATTGGAATAAAATTGATCATTTAAGTGTCACTCGGCCAAAATCCGACCAAATTGCTGATGTGACAATTTTCCAGCAAGTTGGGTGCAAAACAGCATCGTTCCACACGCTAACGTGGCGACAAATTGTAAAAACGACGTTGTTTTGTATCTAATGTGTAAATAATTAATATAAAAATTAATTAAATTAAATTTAAACTTAATTTTATTTAAAATATTCTAAAAATTAAAGAACTAAAAATTAAAAAAAGGGGGGAGGGGCCGAAGGGGCGGCTGAGGGCTAAGCCCTCACCGCCACTGGGAAGGGCCGGCGACGAAGAGGGGAGGGTCAACCGGGGTCGCCGCCGGTCAACCGATGTCGCCGACCCTTGGCCAGGGCCTAGCGACCCTGGCCAATGCTCCCTCCACCGTTGCCGACCCTTCCCAGTGATTGCGGGGAGGCAACGAGGGCCCGTGAGCCCTCATCTAGATCTAGGGTGAGGGTCGTGGCCCTCGCCCAAATCTAGAGAGGGTTCACGAGCCCTCGCCACTGGTCGGCTGACATCGCTAGCCCTTGGCTAGGGCCCGGCGACCTCGGCAGATGCTCCCCCCATCGTCGTTGGCTCTTCCCAGCGATGGCAAGGAGGTAGCTAAGGCCCGGGAACCCTCGCCTAGATCTGGGGTGAGGGTCGTAGCCCTCACCGCGATTTGACAAGGGCTCGCGGCCCTCGCCGCCGTTCAGCTGGGGGCCAGCGACCCCAACCAATCCTCCCCTCTCTATCACCAGCCCTTCTTGCCAATGGCAGGGAGCCCTCAACCGCCCCTTTGCCCCCCCTCCCCCCTTTTTTTAATTTTTAATTTTTAGTTTTTTTAATTTTTAGAATATTTTAAATAAATTTAATTTTAAATTTAATTTAATTAATTTTTATATTAATTATTTACACATCAAACACAAAATGACGACTTTTTTGCAATTTTTCGCCATGTCAGCATGCAAAACGACGTCGTTTTGCATCCAACTCGCCGGAAAATTGCCACGTCAGCAATTTGGTCGGATTTTGGCCAGAGTGTTACTTAAGTGTTCAATTTTACTTCGAAACTGGCACTTAAGTGTACATTTCTGAAGTTTTGATACTTAAGTGTCCCTCCGTGCCAAATTTTGATACTCTAGATGTTCCAAACTCAGTAAAGCTTATATTGAATTTCAACAAGGATCGACTAGCGTATGCTTTTTATTTTGCTTTCACAGAATAAGAGAATAATGATGGGAAAATTTGTCTGGAAACTTTTTTTGCAACGGAAACTATTCATTATTAAGTTATTTTTCGTACCTAATTTGGCGATATAATTTGTTGCACCAAGTAAATGTTCTAGACCCGTCCTTGCATGTGAATATCAATGCTTTCGTAAAAAGAAATTGTCAAATGGATCCGCCGGATATGAGAGACATTAAGAGTATATTTGGTGTAGCTGAACAAAAAGGATTGAGGAAATAAGATTGAAATTAAATGGAATGATGGTTTAAATAAGAATGGAATAGAACGAGAATTCTCTCGTTTGAATGTAGAGATATATATATATATATATATATATATATATATATATATATATATATGTATGTATATGAGAATGAAATGGACGTTTTGATAAATCTAAGTTCGGATTTACTAATACAACTATAAAAAATTTCTCAATTGCTTAATAAGAATTTGCCAAACATAATTCTTAAGCACGGCAATTAATTAAAAATGATTATAAAACGCAATTTATCTAACTAAATTATTAAATTGTACTATATGGCATACTTTTAAAAATAGATTATTGTTAAAGCACATAATCAAATTCTACTGCTCATTATAAAAGCAATCTCATAATCATTAGCAACCAACCATTCCCCTAGAAGAAAGGCAAAGGACCATTAAATCAACTTGAAAATTAAAGGCGCATTTAATAACCATTCTGCTCTTGAGAATAACTATTGAGCAGAAATGATTTTTTCTAATTCTATTCTCAAGAATAATTTCTGAATAAAAGAATACGTTTAATAACTGCGCAAAATTTATATTCTCGGGATAGAAATGTGTTTGTTAGGATTCTTAATTTTAGGACTCAATTACATTTTCATAACAAATTTTAAGACTTATAGTGCATTTATCCCATTTATAAACCAATTAAATTTATAGCAAGAAAAAGAGGAACCTGCTGCCCTTCATAGACAATGGAGTGACGACCTCCTCCAATCACTTCACCAATCCACACCTCGCTCGGATCAATGAGCAAGTTGTCATCGATCTCAACAAAATTGTTAGGAACTTCACCATCGCCATTGTCACTCCTGAACCCAAAGAGAGCTTCGCGAATGTTATCGAGGTAGAGGTTAAGGACTTCTTCTTGAGACGACCCACGCTGCAGCGCAGATGATGGAGCCATTTCACTACCATGTTGCTCCATAATAACGGTGCTGTGGAGACAAGAAGGTAAAATGGAGCACGAGGACGCTAATGCTTTTATTAGGTTGGGAGTGAATCAACATGGAAGTCTAAACTCACATGTTTATGCCACAGGTTGAGAGTAGGGGTGTGCAAAAGAACCGGGATCCGTCCGGACTGCTCGGAACCAAGTCGGAACCACCTATAACAGGTGGTTTTTAAGGGAACCAATGGGTACCAATTTCGTTCCTGGTTCCATGACCGGATCCGTCCACCCGCCTATCCGGATTTGACCAGTTATATTATAATAATATATTAATTTTTAATATTAAAAAATAATCGAAATTAGCAAATTTAAAATTTAGGACTCCAATCACCATCTTATCTTACTTCACTACTCTCCTACTCCATCTCGTCTCTCTCAATTCAAAATCTCTCACAGCTCCCTTTTCCTCTCCAATTCACCTCCATATCTAGTTATCTCCTTTCAAGTCCTAGTTCAAACTTGGCGAAAGAGTGAGTCGATTCTCTTTTCTCTCCTTGAACTTGAACTCTCTCTTCATGTCATCGTCACCTCTGTATTCATTGTCACTATCATCCTCTTCGTTGTTGGGCTCGTCCCGCTTCTACCTTCCCTCTTCCTCCTCCCCCTCCTCAGGCTTCTCCCCATCATCCTCATCTTCAAGGATAGGGGCGAACTCCTAGTCTAAGAACAACTCATCGTCCCCATTGTCCTCCTCATTGTCGGCCTCGAGTGAGGATCAAGAGACAGCAAAGGTGGTGGCGAAGATGGTGGTGGTGGCCAGGATGGAAGCAGTGCGAGGGTCGTGACCACCATTGCGGGCTAGTACTTGAGGAGAATAAAGCTACCATGGTCAAAAGAGCCAAAATAAGTAAATGTGGGGAGGGTGAATAAGGGAAGGCGTGGAGGTTGGACCGGTTCTATAGATCCACTCAGGAACCGAACTGGACCGGAGAGGGTGAAAAGGGGAAGGCACAGAGGTTAAACTGGTTCTATGGATCCACACGAGAACCGGACCGGATCGGCGGTCCGGTTCCCGGGTGGATCTATGGAACTAGCAGGCAATTCTCAGTTCTAATTTTTCGGAACCGGTTCTTAGCGGGCGGTTCCTGATTCTAGGTTGAGAATCGTCCACCCGGACCATGCACACCCCTAGTTGAGAGTGAATCAACATTGAAGAATCAATATGGAAGTCTAGATTTTCATGTTGGATCGAGAAGTCTAGACTTACATGTTGATTCACTCTCAACCTATGGCCCCCACTCCGTGTTAGGTCTAGAAGTCTAGACTTCCATGTTGATTCACTCCCAACCACCACAGTGGTGATTCACTCTCCCCCCACCGCTTAAGGACGTTCATAAACATGTGAGTCTAGACTTGCATGTTGATTCACTTCCAACCCGTGGCCCCCACCGCTGAGACCTTTTTACGTCGTCTTTTTGGTTTGTCTAGCCCGAGTCTCCCCAGAGCCCGCCCCCACACACCGAGCCTCCCCGAGCCTTTGGTTTGTCTCCCCTGAGCCTTCCCCCCGACTCCTCCAGCCTCCCCCGCGCCCCGCCCCCGAGCTTGGCTTGTCACCCTTGGGATGTCTCCCCCGAGTCTCACCCGAGCCTCCCCCGAAACTTTGACTTATCTTCCCCAAGCCTCCCTCAAGCCAAGCCCTTTTTGGTTTGTCTCCCGAGTCTCCCCCGAGCCCTTCTTGGGTTGTCTCCGCCGAGACCTCGAGCAAAGTACGTGATCATTCCATTCTTTTTCTGCTATCTTTCAAGTTCATATGCTTCGAAGTTCCACGTTCTGTGACCGAACTGGGATGCCGCGATTCAGGGTTTGAATGCATGCTGCGATTTATATCTACTGTCGTGAGTATTTTACTTCATATGGATTATTATTGTTAGATATGAATGGATTTTGAGGACTTATGTTATACACCCTTGCCAAAAACTGATGCTGCCTCGGCAATCTGCTCCTGTCGGAGGACAAGCAATGCCCTAAATTGGCAAATTTTGGGCTTTGGTAAAGAGGTAACACTTAGAGTGCGCATAATAAAATTTTTACTTTTCTATTTTTTTTTCTTTATTCCCCGAAATAGGTTTAGAACATATATCAATTTGGTAATGCAATTTGATTTTTTTTATTATTTTTAGAACAGATTTCTATTTCAGAAATAAATTCGAATAAGAAATCAGAAGTTAAAATTTTAACTTCTCAATTTCTGACTAGAAATCAATTTCTGTTTCAGAAATTTTGTCATGCACATCCTTCATATACCGATGGGCACTTTTAGGTCGATAGCCCCATTGTGTTCAATACTAATTTATTGATTATTACCAGCCCTTTTGATTTGACCTGGATCATCGGATTCAGTCTTGTATTTTCTTCTTTTCGTTCTCTTTTTTCTGTGGGTCCATATGGAGTTGAGCTGCGCAGCACTGAACCCCTTGCCCGACGTGAGAAAAGAGGCGCTATGATCACAAGGTTGAATCTTCGGTGCGGATCATGGCTCAATCAGGCATGCTTTTGTTGTCGAGACTTTCCAAAGAAACGCATCATACATATCATGTCTGTGAAAACATCCTCGAACCTTTAGGCCCACACCACACCTGCCACCACTTACCTCACACAATCTACACTAATACTAGCGTATATATACATATAATCTTAAATTTTTTTCTCTTGGGAAATCGATCGCGTATTTCTGCACACTGGTGTTGACGAGAACAGCGGGGCTTAAAGCGGAGACAAAGCCGCGCCAGAGGCGGAAGAAGAGCAGGGGACCCGAGAGAAGGGAAGGAGGGCCGGGACAGGGGAAGCGGACGCTGAGCGCGGAGCAGGTGGAACTCCATGAGCAGAACTTGGGGGACGAGCACAAGCTCGAGTCGGAGAGGAAGGACAGGCCAGCGGCAAGTCGCCATATGATCACAGAGCAGGAGGGCCCGGTGGACGAGCAAGAAGCTGGAGGTGGAGTACGCCAAGCTAAAGCTTGCCCACAAGAGCGTGGTGGTAGAGAAATGCCGTCTTGAGTCTCAGGTCTCATCTCACTTTCTTTCTATTTTCTTCAATTACCCACTCTTTTGTTTTTTTTTTCTTCTTAATTTAAATTATGTGGCGCACCTACATAATTTAGAAGGGGAAAAAAGACTGAAATGCTCATATATATATTCGTAATTTACTAAATATGGATAATATTCCAGAATTTAAGAACAAAATAGTAAGCTATTGTCATACCCATTTCTTTTCCATGTTTTTTATATCACATGCATTCAATTTTATCTGACTTGGTTGCCCTTTTCGGAAACGAGAAAACAGATAATTCATAAATTAATAAATTCTTTAACGATAAAGGACGAGTACATTTTTTCTTTTTTCTTTTTTGATTTTTCCTTGTTCTTCTTGTTTTCATTTTTCCCTTTGATTTGGTTCCTCTCCAGCACCAAACCAAAAGGATCCTCATCTCTGGAGTGGAAACACCAGACGAGCCAACTGAAGTGGAAGTTCAAACAATTATCAGTATATATCCAAGTGTAGAAAAGAATCTTGGACAACAAATAAAAGGAAAATTTACCAAAATCAACTTATGAAATCGCCATAGAATGGACTCTATTATGTGTGCTTTGGAATAAAACATCTGGACGGCAATCACGAAAAATGCTTTCCACACTAAACTTGAGAAAATCCCTAGAGGAAGTGAAAGTTTTTGGGATAATGAAGGAAATATTTTTTCGTGAATAATCTAAGGTCTCTCGCCAACCATCATATTAAAGGGCGGATAAAGTTAATATTCAATAAATTTATCTTCATAGGAGATGGATTTTTCCTCTTTTGGAAATTATAATTAGTTCATACTAACCCCCCCCTCCCCCCAAATCATGCTTCATCCTTATCGACAATTTCTTATTTTTCTAAATGACACTACACGTAAGCATGATCTGTATGCCTCATAAATCCTTCGGTAGCTCAAAGGTATTGATGTTTGTGTTTTATTTTACTAATTTTGTTTGCAGGTGACTGGAGATGAAGGAGCAGCTTTGAGAGGCAAAGTCAAGAGTCAAAGATGAAGATGAAAAGGCTGATCATGGGCTCTCCAGCACAAGCCAATGTTCGCGTCTGCTGAAGAATGTGATGATCTAGATGTGTTGTTATAGCGTCTTTGATAACACTCCTAAGAACAATTGATTATATTCTTTTATTGCCCGAGAAAAAAGAGAGAGAGAGAGAAATGTTTAGTAAATTTTTTGTTCCTTGGTAACACTCCTAAGAACAATTGATTATGTTCTTTTATTCTCCGAAAAATAAAAATAAAAATAAAAATAAAATTTGTTTGGTAAATTTTTTGTTCATAGGAACAAAATTCATTTTTTGTTCTTTGTTCCCGAGAATAGATTTGAAATAGAATCAAAAAGTAGAAAAAAAAATAGTTTTTGAGCCCGAGAACAATTTCAAAAATCAAAAATCAACTTTACCAAAAAAAAAAAACCATTTCAAAAATCAAGCCCAACTTTTTCTCTTTTCTTTTCTTCTTTTCTCCTTTTGTCTTCTTCTTTTTCTTTTCTTCTTTTCTCTTTTTGTCTTCTTCTTCTTCCCTTTGCCGTCGACACCGCCGCTGATGGCTTGCAACAAGCTGAGCGACATCCAACGAGCTCACTGGAGTCTCACCAAGCCAAGGCAAGGTTTGGTGAGCTCGCAAGAGGCTCGCCTAGTCACGGGGAGCCTTGGCCTTGTCTAAGCAACGCAAGGTCGATCTCGCCTTGGCCAAGCAAGGCTCGCCTAACTACCGACAAGGCTGAGCCTTACCCAAATTCAACGAGGCTGAGGATCGCCATGGCCAAGCAAGCCTCCGACGAACTCACTGGACCTCGCCCACCCGTTGCCGGCCACAGACTGGCCACAAAGAAGAAGGAAGAAGAAGAGCAAAGGAAAAAGAAAAAAGAAAAAATATATAATAAAAGTATTAAAAAATTAAAAAAATTTAAAAATTCTACCAAACACATTTCTATCACAAGACAAAAAAATTTAAATAGTTACCAAGCGTTTTCAAAAACTCAATTTGTTCTTGGGAACAAAATAAAAAAAAAAATCATTTATGAGCAAAAGTTGTTCATAGAAATAGAATGATTATCAAACGTACTCTTACATATCACAAAATCATTACCAATTATTGCCCTAGGATGTGTGTAGGCCCTAACCATCTATTGTAAATATATCTTCTAATAATCAATTTTAGCTATTGCGAAAAATACACGATCAAACAAAATAATAATTCAAAGGCATAATGAGACACAGAATCCATGAACTTTGGCCTAATATTTAATGTGGTTCATGAACTTTTGATTTGTTCAATGTGATCCCTAAAATTTTTATTTGTGTAATATGATTTCTAAATTTTTTATATATGTTCAATTTAGTCCATGAACTATATAAAAATATTCAATGTTATCATTTCATTAAATAAAGTTGGGAGATAATATTGAACGTTTCTACATAGTTCAGGGACTCAGAGACAATATTGAACATTTTTATATAGTTAAAGGACTAAGTTGAACATATACCAAAAGTTTAGGAACAATATTAAACAAATTAAAAGATGGGTTCACATTATACATTGGGCTAAAGTTCAAAGAGCTACATTGAATAAATTAAAAGTATAGGGACTACATTATATATTAAGCCAAAGTTTAGGGATCGTTTGTGTCATTTTTCCTAATTAAAACAAAAAATAAATTTGATGTCGAGTTGATGAAGTTGGGTCGGCCAACTCTTTGCTGGTTGGCAAGTCCACGCACCGTCATGAGGTGCACGGGCTCGTCGATCATGGAAATTTGGTTGATGGATGAGTGCGGGGCCTTATCTAAGACTTTCTGTTTTTTGGATGAAATCTTAGTTAAGACTTAAGCTGGCCATTTTGTAACATTATTTAGGACAAGATCCAGCCTTTTACTTGGGTGGAGAAAATGGCATCACTCCATATCCTTATTCGAAATTATCCATATAATTAATTGAGCTTTAATGATTTCCTAATTATGCATGATGCAAAACGAGATTCCTTAACTTTGCATTCTCTCGCTTCCCTCCCAATCCCATTTACGACCTTTCCAAATTCGACCCTTACTTCAAACCTATTCGTCTTAATATGGCAAAACAGATCCTTAAGTTTAAGCCCATTCTATAGAGTAATGACAATGGCAATGACATCGCACGTTCGATTATTTTCGGGAAAGTTTTTGTAGAGCTTACACGGATTAACAAATCCCAATTATAACTATAATTAAAATGATATTAACACAACTGTGCTTTCGAAGTCATGTTAACAAATCCCAATTAAAGCCCTAGTTCCCTCAATTCAATCTCTATACTATATAAGTCGCTCTCATTTCCAAAACAGCCACCATTTTTACCTTTTTTTCTCTCCAAAGCAAGGTAACTATGGAGCAACTCCCCAGTGAACTGGTTCCCTTATCAATGCTGCAACATGGGTCGTCTCAACAGGAGCTTTTTAACCTCTCCCTTGATAACATCCGCCGAGCTCTCTTCGGATTCAAGAACGATGACGCCGGCGATGGTAGTGATGCCGGCGACAGCCACGGCAACGGCAATGATGAAGTTGGTGACGACGTGGTTGAGATCGATGAGAGCTTGCTCATCGATTCGAGCGAGGTTTGGGTTGGTAGAATGATTGGAGAAGGTCGTCACTCCTTTGTCTATGAAGGACTGTAGGTTCCTCTTCCTCTTGCTCCCTCTAAAATTAATTTTTTTTTATAAAAATTTCATTTTATGGCATCGTTTGGATAAATTTTGTTTTGCTTGCTCTTGATTTTTTGCACTCTCTTTTGAGAATTCATCAACCCTATCTGGCAAAAAAGAAAAAAAAAAAAAAAGGAAACCATCTTGCTTGAAACTTGTTTTTTTAGACCTGTGACAGGCATTCTTGTGTTAAATCTTTGTTTTTTTTTTCCTGTCGGGCTTTGTCTATGAAGGACTGTAGGTTCCTCTTCCTCTTGCACCCTCTAAAATTAAAATTTGTTTATAAAAAATTTCATTTTTTGGCATCGTTTGGATAAATTTTGTTTTGCTTGCTCTTGATTTTTCGCACACTCTTTTGGGAATTCATCAACCCTATCTGGCTAAAAAAAAGAAAAGGAAACCATCTTGCTTTAAACTTGTTTTTTTTTTAGACCTGTGGCAGGCATTCTAGTGTTAAATCTTTGTTTTTTGTTTTTTTTTTTTTTTTTTCTGTCGGGTATACATGATCAGTTGATTTTGGATCGATGCCGGAAAACCACACATGGATGAGCAGTTATAGTTAAAAATACGGACCATGTCCACCTAAATTAGGATAACCGAACTAACAGATCAAGTAACGGGTTTTTATATACGGAAAAATCTTACTGCATTAACGGTCTAATGATCAGTCACTTGTGAATCTGATGCATATCTACCAAGTAACATGTGGTTTATAATACCATCATAGATATTGCCTAAAAAGACATTCCGTAACGGTTGATCCAGGTGTTCGGATAACGATAATTAGATTGGATTGGCCAATGATTGGTGTGAGTTATTTTAACCCAAAACAAGACAGCACAACATATGATGTAAAAAGATTCATTGAGCCATCTGTTAATTTTTTTTTATCATAATTTTTTTAGGGATAAATTTTTAATAAAATATCTATATTAAATAATCGATAAATTCTAATGTTTCGAATACCACATTTCAGGTACGATTCCAAGTCGGTCGCAGTGAAAATCATTCGGCCGTATGGAGAATCCATGACTTATCAGGATTACAAGGAGAGATTCAAAAGGGAGGTCATGCTTCTCTCCAGGGCCACCCACCAAAACATTGTGAAGGTATATTCTTAATTTTATGGCGTTTGACGTTATTTTAGATAGCACAGTGTGTCTGAAACTTTTTTTTTTTCTTATGATAAATTGTAATTTAAAAAAAAAAATAGTGTGCTTGACAATAATTAAGATAGCACTTTGTGTCTGAAACCTTTTTTTTTAAAGGAAAATTTATATTTTTCCCCACCCTTCTCATCATAAAGAAATTATGCCTCTTTAATCATTCCGGGATTTTTTTTTTAGGAAAACTATATAGCTAAAATGGTGTTTGAGCAAAAGTCATGACGAACTCGGTGACTTATTATATGGAAACTTAAGCTACCATAAAACATAACTTGTCTTTCATATCTGTATTAAATAGAACGTCTTTTTAACCTGAAAGTTATACCTCAAATTATATCCCAATAATTTTTTTTTTTACTATCTCTCTATGTTTTTTTTTTTTTTTGAACAGAACTGTCTCTATGTTGGCTTACTAGAATGATATGAACCTAGCTTGCACACATCTGGAAACAGCAATGCTAATGGTTATGTAAAAGCATGGTGAAATAAGTAAAAGTTCCTAGGATTAGGTTTCTTTTTCTTGTAATGCTAATGGTTGTGGGATTAATACCTTGGCTGATAGTAATAATCGTGCTAACTTTGATATGAAATTTTTGCATGAATGTAGTCTAAATCTAGCTGCTATCGAAGCTCCATCTATGGCAAAAGAACACTTCAAGTGCCATAACTTTGCTCAAAGGGACACTTAAGTGCCATAACTTATGAAAGATACACTTAAGTATCACATTAAAAAAAAAAACGGATCACTTAAGTGCCACTCCAGCCAAAGTCCTGCCAAAAGGTTGATGTGGCATTTTTCCGGCGAATTTCCGGCGAAGTAAGCCCAAAACGACGCCGTTTTGCACACTAACGTGGCCAAATAATGCAAAAACAGCGTCGTTTTGGACTAACATCGTAAAAAAATAATATAAAAATTAAATTTAAAATTAGATTTAGCTAAAATATTAAAAAATAATAATTTTTAAATTAAATTTAGTTAAAATATTAAAAATAATAATTTTAAAATTAAATTTAGTTAAAATATTTAAAATTAATAATTTTAAAATTAAAAAAATTTTAAAAAAAGCCATCGCCCCCTCCTCACCATCGAAGGGCCGGCGACGGAGGGGGGAGGGTCAGCTAGGGTCGCCAAGCCTTAGCTAGGGGCCGGCGACCTCGGTCGACCCTTCCCTCGTTGTCGCCGACCCTGCCCAGCGGCGGCGGTGGCGGTGGCTGAGGGCTAATCCCTCAGCTACCTCCCCCCCTTTCCTTTTTTTTTAATTTTTAAATTTTTAAAATTTTTAAATTATTATTTTTAATATTTTAACTAAATTTAATTTTTAAATTATTATTTTTTAATATTTTAACTAAATTTATTTTAAAATTTAATTTAATTATTTTTTTACCATGTCAGCCCAAAATGACGCCATTTTTGCATTATTTAGCCATGTCAACATGCAAAACGGCGTTATTTTGGACTCGATTCATCGGAAAAATGCCATGTCGGCATTTTGGCCGGACTTTGGCCGGATTGGTACTCAAGTGATCTCTTTTACTCCGATTTTGACACTTAAGTGTACATTTCGTAAGTTATGACACTTAAATATCCCTTTTGTACAAAGTTAAGGCACTTGAGAGATCCGCACGTCCTCCATCTATAAATGGATAAGACTTTGGTCTTAGTGTTAGTGTAGGCCAGTTTGTAATGATGGCCAAATCAATTGTCTGTCATGAATTCTCTGCTCCATATAACTTCAAGTTTCAATGTAATCTCCATTCTTGTGAGTTTCTAATTCAATCATAATGTTAAGAGTGGTAGTGATGGAACTTCTTTTTCTTTGATTTGTCTTTGTTTATTGAAAAACAAGTTCGTGGGAGCTAGCGTGCAACCATTGATGATGATTGTGACTGAGCTGATGAGAGATGGCAATCTCCAAAAGCATCTGAGCAGCATTCGACCCCAGGTTCTGGATCTGAAGCTCTCGATTGGCTTCGCGCTGGACATCGCCGGAGCCATGGAGTACCTGCACGCCAACAACATCATCCACCGTGACCTCAAGCCGAGTAAGTTTCATTCCTTTTCTGCTACTTAATATATGTTGTTCTTTCTAAGTTCACGTTTCGAAACTTCCCGCGAGACCCTCGCAAATCTCTCTAGAAACGAACCGGGATGTGGCCAACACGGCTTAGGGTTTTCAATACACGTGGCGATTTATATCTACTGTCGTTAGGGTTTTGCCTCGAACGGATTATATTCGGTAGATATAGATGGATACTAAGGATTTATATCGTATGCCCTTGCCAAAAACTGATGCTGCCTAGGCAATCTGCTCCTGACGGAGGACAAGAAGCATCTCAAACTGGCAGATTTCGGGCTGGCAAGAGAAGAAGTAACCGCTGAAATGACCGGTGAAATGGGCACCTACAGGTGGATGGCCCCTGAGGTACACTTCAATTCATTTCCAGAACCAACTTATTGATTCATGCCAGCTCTTTTGGTTAGAACAACGTCATCTGATTCAGTCTTCTTTTCTTTCTGTTCTCCTTTTGTCTTCTGGGTCTGTATGGAGTTCAGCTGTACAGCATCGAACCGTGCCCGAGGGGAACGAGGAGGCACTACGATCACAAGGCGGATGTCTTCAGCTTCTCCCTGATCCTGTGGGAGCTGCTCACCAACGAGACCCCGTTCCACGGGAGGACCACCATACTTGCGGCCTATGACACATGCCGGGTATGTAATCCTGCTTTTTAATGGGCGCTTGAAGAACTTCCCGCCCCCGATTCAGGCTCCAAATTCTTCGAGCCCGCGATACTAAATTTCCTTAAACGCGAGCCTGTCGCTACTAAAATTGTCGACGACTTTGGTTTCAGAACATCAGGCCCAGTTTGGAGTCCATTCCCCATGAAATCGTCCCTCTCCTGGAGTCCTGCTGGGCGCAGGACCCGAGGCTCCGCCCAGAGTTCACAGAAGTGACGGGGTTCCTCTTGGGTGTCCTCGACAAACTGGCCTCCAAGGCTGAGGCTGAGGCGGAGGCGGAGGCAGAGGCAGAGGAAGAGGCGGAGGTGGAGGCAAAGGCAGAGGCGGAACTGGCCAAGGAAGCTGCCGAGGATAAGGGGCCGGAGGACAACGAGCAGGCGATGATCGTGGCCGAGCCGAAGGAGGGCCACAAGCGTAAGAAGAGCAGCTTCTTGCCGAGCGTTCGCGGCTGCTTCTACTATGCCTGCACTTGTAAAGCGGCCAAGTGAGTGCTTCGCCTCTGCACTGCGCAGGGATTTATGTAGAAAAAATCTCTGAAACGCGGAGAGAGAGTGAGAGAGAGACATCTTTTATAAGTTCTTGCTAATGGGTTGAATCAGCCTCATGATTTCAATCCTAAAGATACAATTGCTGAAGTTTGACTATCGTGCGTTTGGTCTTCTATATTTCCGACAGTTATCTCGACCGTATTCATGTTAATACAACGGTCCTTTGCCCTTTCTTCTTGAGGGTGTGCTTGCTAATGATTTTGCGCTTGCTTTTATAATCGTCGGTAGTATTTGATTATCTCTTTATTGTGCTTTAACGATAGTCTTTTTTTAAAAGTATATTAAATGGTATATTTTGATAATTCGGTTAAATAAATTGTGTTTTCTAATCTTTTTAATTAACTTGCCGTGCTTTTAGAACTATGTTTGGCAAATTCTTATTCGGTGTTTTGATAAAATCTTACGGTTGTTTTAGTGAATCCGAAACTAAATTTGTCGAAATGTCCATTCCATTCTCAAATATTTTTTTTTCCAATCCTACAACCAATGAGAGAATCCCCATTCCATTCCGTTCTTACTTAAAACCATCATTCTCTGTCATTTCGTTCCATTTCTTTTCAATTTTATTCTCTCAATCCTTTCCGTTCAACTACACCGAGCATACTCTTATATGTTTCTCATATCCGGCAGATCCATTTGAAAATTTCCTTTTACACAAGCATTGGCATTCACATGTAAGGATGGATGTAGAACGTTTACTCGGTGCGACAAATTATATCACCAATTAGATACGGAAAATAAGGTATATTATTTAGATATCTGAGTACAATAACTTAGAAAATCAGTTTACAATGAAATGTTTTTGTGGCACAAAAAAATAGTTTTCATACAATTTTTAATATCCTTATTCTGTTATTTTGTGAGGGCAAAATAAGAAGGAATACCAAGTTTTGACTAATCAATCCTTGTTGTTAAAATTCAGTATAGGCTTCACTGAAGAATATTTCAAAGTTCAAATATTATTAAATACTCTCTAGAAAAATTTTGAGATGTCGGCATGGGTAATAGTAGCCGGGCGAATCACTGCCCTAATCTGCCCTCGGTTGTTGTGTGTTAGAGATTCAAGGAGTGTTTGGTAACACTCCCCGAAACACATGTTTATGTTCTTTTGTTTTCGAAAATAGATTTAGAATAAAAACAAAAGATAAAAACAAAATTATTTCTTGTTCTTGAGAACAATTCAAAAAACAAGAAGCAAGCTTTTCCTTTCTTTTTTTTATTCCTCTTTTTTTCTTTCTTTCTCTTCCCCTCTTCTTCCCCCAACCGATCGCCCGCCTCAGCACAGCCAGCCAGACAAGGTCGTCCCAAGCTTGTTGGCCACTGATGAGGCTCAAGAGAGCCTCACCTTGGCTAGGCGAAGGCCCCCCGAGCCTCATCGTGGCAGGGCGAGGCTGCCTTGTGCAACCAAGGTGAGGCTTCCCCAAGGCTAGTGACCTCATCGACCCTCGTCTAGCCAGTCACCGACCGGCCATGGCCAAGGTCAGCGACAGACTAAGAGGGAGGAGAAGAAAAAGAAAAAAATGTAATAAAATTATTAATAAATCAAAAGAAATTCTAAATCACAAAAATATTTGGGGTCGTATTGAATGTATTTCTATTCCAGAAACGGAAATTTTATATAATTACCAAATACCTTAAAATACTTAGAAATTGTTCTCGAAAATAAAAATAGTAAAAAATGTTTCTAAAACAAAATTCTCAAAAATAGAAACATTACCGAACGTGTCATGTATCTTAAGTAATTAATTATATACATATCATTGTTGTCTTAAATAACAGAAAACGCGATGGCAACGGGGAAAATTTAATTAACCATAGTGGATGAAATTATAATAATGGTTAATTATAATTCTTAGTTTTCTAAATTTCAGTGTTAGTGCGATTTGACCGTGGGTCTTTACTTATGTGCGATCAAGTTTTATATTTCTTTCCTTTCACAAGATCATGTCCTTGCATCGGTCGCCGTCCCTAGCACTATGGAATTGAAGATCCAACACAGAACCAACATGTAACGACGATGTGACCTTAAGTCAGCGCTGTATCAATGAATGGCGAGCAAAAATAACTAAAGAAAAGAAAAACAGTAGAGGGAGGGAGGGAGGGAGGGGCCGAGTTTATATAACAACAACTAGTAAGGGTCCCACGATCCTCGTCCGAATAAGGCGATGATACTAAGGATCTGTTTAGTAACGCTTCTGTTTCTGATAATTTTTTTTTTTTTAGAAATAGTTTTTTTCTATTTTTATTCCCAAGAACAATCTCAATAAAAAGAACGCGTTTGGTAACTATATAAAATTTATATTCTTGAAATGAAAAAAGAATAAAAGTGTGTTTGATATGATTCACAATGTATAATTCCTTTTAAATTTTTTATCAATAAAAGAACGCGTTTGGCCAGCCGACGGTCAATTGGTGGGCAGGTGACAAGAGGTAGGCAGTGGTGGTCGGCAATGGCAGTCGACTGGCCGACAATAGTGGCTAGCCAACGGCGATGGCTGGTCGGCAAGGGCAACAACGAAGGGAAGGGGTAGCAAGGAAGAAGAAAAGAAAAAATAACTTATTTATAGAAATTATTCCCAGGAACAAGAAGCATTTTTTTTTTTTTTACTTCTTATCTCTGTTCTAAATCTATTCCCCAGCCACTTTTCTATTTCGACGAATAAAAAAATCAATTGACGTTACTAAACGGATTTCTGTTCTTTTTTTATTTCGAAAAACAAAATAACATAAATTGTGAGGAATAGAAACATTACCAAATAGGGCCTAAGTATTCTCGTAAAATGATAATTATGAGGTTGAACTATCGTTATTAGGATGTCAATCTAATCCTCACCTCAACCATGTCCGGGGAGGGTTGCCGGAATTTTCTTCGGCCTCTCTCCGTTTTCTCCTGTGTCTCTTGCGTGTAGTAGTCTTTTTGTCCTTGTCTGTCGTTTGGTTACGTAATTCAGCACCCCATATCCATTGTGTGCCGCATCCCCAATGTCGCATTAATCAATTTAATAGTGTTAGTAATGGAGCCATTGACAAAGGCAAACCACTGCACATACCGAAGAGAAACGTAGGCGTTGATTGCCTAAAATAAAAGTCGAGCATCTAATAGAATAAAATAGTATAATTCAGAGGACAAAAAATATATATACACATATGTATATATATACACAAATATATCACTATTAAAATGGTATTATTCTTGTTACTTTTCTTAAGTAAAGTAAAGATGAAAGGGAGGAGAGGCATGACTCCCACGAACGCATAGTTTATGCAATAAATATGCTACACGGCATTAATGTAATCGGTCAATCAACAGTGAGAAGTATACATACATAAACTAAGTAGGATGAGATTCATTTCACGCGTTTTGGTACAAAGATGATTGATTGCTAATATCACATCATTGCAATCAGAAAACTGCCCATTTCATAAAATGCCTTTTGGTAAGTTACACATATGCGTGTATAGTTATTTTAATTTTCATAGGATAAACGTCACCAAAAATCTTAAGCTACACATCAATTCAAAACTAATTTTCATGTCATATAAAATCCAAAACCATCACATACTTGTACTGCATTTATCCTTAAATTGTGGGAAACTTGAAATTTTTCAATTTTAAATGTGATACGAGTATCGACACGAAAATTAATTTAGAGCAAACGTGACATTGATATAAATACATCGGGGTTGGATTTATTATCATATCAATATTAGTTTAGAATAGATGTGACACAAGAGTATGGGATATTTTAGATGATATTTTAGATTTCAATGGCATTAACCCATTTTCATGTCATTGTCAAAGCTCTACCTAACCCCATATATTTTTTTCCTTTCTCTATTTGATCCCTCCCGGATAATTTCCCTCGGCCGGTCCCACGCGCGACAGGAGTCCTTGACTTTGACCGAGGGCGATCCTAGCTGACGTGGCGGGCACGCGTGCCGCGTGGGGGAACACGACGAGAACGGAAAGAAGGTGGGCCGACCAGGGACGCGAATTTTCCTCCCACCGGGCACCGGCGGGTGATCATAACACGACCGATTATTTATAAATTAACCGAGCAGATAATACAAAATTAAAAAAAAAAAAGGGGGGACAAAATGTGAATTTCGCCCCCGGGGCCCGCGGGGGGGGGGGGGGGAATATTAAAGATTATCCAGTCGGTGGGGCCCGCCCGATGAGTCGGAGCGTTCGGGTGGGAGTGGGCCCCCGCCGCGACCCTATGAGACGTGGTCAGCTGGATCCCATTCCCTCCGCACGTGTCGTCCCGGAAAACCCTAAGCCAGTCACCGCCCTATCGGGGTCGGCCACCACACCATATCTCGCCTCGAACAAACAGCCATCGCACGCTCTCTCTCTCTCCTCTTTCTTTCTCTCTCCTCCGCTCGCTCCGACACGCTTCTCCGTGTAGGCGCGCTGCAACTGTAGACCCGACGCCGCCACTCTCTCTCTCTCTCCATCTCTCTATCGCCGCCGCCGGCGATTCGCGTCTCGTCCTGGTCCCTCGGCCCCGGCCGGCGGGCGGCGATTGGTTGGAGAGTCCGCTGCAGCCCTAATTGTCGAGCGCTTCGGATCCGACTCGAAGAGGAGGAGGAATAAGAAGAAGAAGCAGAGGAGGAGGAAGTTTCCAGTAGCTTCCGTGGAATTCCAGCTGGATTTCCTCCCCCGTCTCTCTCTCTTTCTCTCTCTCCCCAGGTCGGTCTCTCTCTGTCTCTCTGTCTCTCTCTCTTTCTCTGTGGCCGTATGCGTGCGCGCGTGCATGTGTGGATGAGTTTCTCTTCCGGAGCTAATTGTGCGGGGCGTGACAGCGGCGATGCTTGACCGCGACCGAATTCGTCGTCGCGGTTCTTCGCCGGTCGAGCGTTCGGTAGGAATTCGCGTGGTGCGATGAAGACTTGAGCTTCCGTTTTGGGACTTTTTTTGACGTGGACGTGTTCTGATGATTCGGTATTTTGCCGGTGCCGCGTCGGCTTTTGCTTTTTTTCGCATTGCGATGCCCATTTGGGGAAGTCAGCTGGAGATTCGTCAGTTGTACGGCCAGCAACTGCCTAGAGAAGCTTGTGTCGGGGCTACCATCCACCGAATTTTTGGGAACAGTAGAGGGAGCTTTGGCATGGATGTTGCAACTGTTGAGAAAGTTGCGCGCTTTGTGGTGATTCTCTCTCGGGAGAATTAGATTGGCGCTGGAAAAGAATTATAGGGGGCGGACCGCTGCCTCTTTTCGTAGCCTTGCTCTTGTAGTTGTCAAATCGAAATAAGGATGGCAAACGTAAAGCCTCGAATTTACGAGTCTGTATGAAATATACTGTGGAATAAGAATTTTTAAAGTGAGATTTCTTGGTTACAACTTTAGAGTAGATGGTGTAATCTGTAGTAGGTGCAGCAGCACGTCGTCAGATGTCGCATTTAAACATACAGACAATTTGTTCGTGTGCAAAGCTTAGTTTATGCTGTTTAAGTATCAGAATCTAATATTGCATCATTTGAATTGGTTAAATATGATATGTAATGATAAAACCGCAGATTCAGATCAAATCAGCAGATTCGCTCGTGATTCAAAAATTTAAGTATTAACGTATCGGGTGAACCTTTAATTGAATTGAATCACAATATACTGATTCTGGCTGGCTGAAATTAATGACCATTCTCGCTGTCATAAAAAAGAAAGCAGAGTTTTCAGCTCGGGATTCCTTGTCAGTCAAAAAGATGGAACAAAATAGAAGCACAGCCTATTCTGTACTTTGCAAATGACTTCACTCCTGATTTTGTCTAGGAGATGGAATTATTTTATCTTGGACAATTGCCCATTATAATTTGTGGAATAAGCTGCTGTAGCATCATTTGCCTGTCCTGTCTGTTGATTGTTGTGGATCTTAAAGGTAGAAGTGCCCATTAATGTATTGCAGACTGGCCGTTAGCCGATTGGTCTTGTAACTCTGATGCTGTTTGATCATATTGTTTGGATATGCAGTAGTACTGTTGTTCTTTGGACCCTCAAGTTGATGCACAATTATCTGGAGTTGTCAAATAATATATTTGGTCTTTAACATGTTAATGCAATCATGGAGAGGCGCACACGCTCACACAGACAAATACCCATATTTATTCTTTTTTTTTTTTTGGGGGGGGGGGGGGGGGGGTGCGGTTGGGTGTGGGTGTGTGGAGAGATGCCGTCATTTGGTCTCTTCTTTTGGGCATGCATAATTGATGGTCTGTCCTGGATCTTTTGTTCGTTGAATGCATGCATTAGGAAAGGAGCTGTTGATGTGGTGGAGTGGATTTTCTGTTTGTTATTGACTAAAAAGAGCTGCAGATATTCCATGGCAGAGTTATTTGTGTGTGATTAATTCTACTCAATAATGCCTGTAGGTGTCTCATAGATATTACAAACTTTCAGTGTAATTAGCTAGGGACAATTAACCTTGGAAAGGTTTTGGGAACTCTCCTGAATGGGGACCGGGGAAGAAACCACAGCTTCTAAACCTTCCAAACCTACTTCTTCAATTCAGGTATGATTTCAGGATTATGTTTTGCTAAGCAATGTACATTAATTCCCTTTGAAATAAGATATTTATGTTATTGTCTCCTACGCAGGAAGTTCCAACTACACCATCATATCCTGATTGGTCAAGTCCTATGCAGGTCCTTAGCAGAAACTTTTTGGGTTTCTTTCGATAAGCAAGTCTAGTTAATCTGAAGCATATGCAGTTGATGTCCTGATAAGTTATTTATTAACTTCCTTGTTAGGCTTACTATGCCCCTGGAGCAACACCACCTCCTTTTTTTGCTTCTACTGTTGCTTCTCCAAGTCCTCATCCTTATATGTGGGGAAGCCAGGTGAATTTCCTTGTTATTTGGAAACAATGTGCCTGTAATATTTTTACTTACATATAAATGTGCTGTTAGTTTGGACGGATGAGACGAGCTTATACATTTTTTTTTTTTTAAATGCGTGCAGCATCCTTTGATGCCACCGTATGGCACGCCAGTGCCATACCCAGCCATATATCCTCCTTATGCTCATCCTAATATGGCTCCGGTAATTTCTTTTCTCTTGACTAGTTTGGAATATGCTCCCTGAACACCAAGTGGTTCTCTGTCTTATGCAGACCAGGAAAAGAAAACCTGGGAAGTTAAGAATGAACAGAGAGTAGGAGGAGTCTCCATCTGATTAGAGGAAAGCATTGATCTCATTAGATTAATCTGTCATTTCTACTTATGTAGACTCCAGTTGTAGCACAAACAAATGTGGAACCAGATGGGAAAAATGCTGACGGAAGAGATGGAGCTTCAGCTAAAAAATCCAAAGTGACTTCTGGAAACAGTAGTTTGGTTGGTGGGAAGGCTGCAGATGGTGTTAAGGCTACTTCAGGCTCAGGAAATGATGGAGCATCCCAAAGGTTGGTATAATTGCTCTCCTTTCTCGAATCTGGGATAGAAGAGCTAGTTTAATTTATTGGGTCATATAATGTCTTTGCTTGTTCGCAGTGCTGATAGCGGTAGTGAGGGTTCATCTGAAGGAAATGAGGACAATAGCCAACAGGTGTGTTTTCAATGTCATTCTTTTGTTGCACACTGGAACACTGTTGTGTTGCACACTGGAACACTGTTGTGTTGCATTCTTATACTGGTTAACTACTTCTGATGCATTTGTAAGCTACGTTGAATTATGCTTATTCTGGGAGCGCAGGTTTTTGATTCATTCATAGGTTGAGATGGCTTTTTACATTCTCTCATTATTCTGCTCCAATTATTCTTCAGGAATTCACTGCAGGTAAGAAGGGGAGCTTTGATCAGATGCTTGCAGATGGTATATATCTCACTTTTCTTCCAAAGAGAAAGACTTAGAATTTTCTTACTACACATTGAATTCTCTAACTCTGGTGGCTTTTTGCAGGAGCTAATGCACAAAATAATACGGCAATAATGCAAGTTTCTGTAACAGGGAAGCCTGGAGTGCCCACTCCTGCAACTAATTTGAATATTGGAATGGATTTGTGGAATGCATCCTCTGCTGGTGGAGCTGCAAAGATCAGGCCAAATCCTGGTGCTGCTTCATCAACTCTTGTCCCAACAGGAATGATGCCTGATCAATGGATGCAAGTACGATACTGGAACTAGGATCATCTTAATTGTGCGGACATTTTCCCGTTGTTGATAAATAATAGAGAGCAAACCGACAACAAAGCAAGAGAAACTCCTTTTTTTCTTCTATTCTTACAGTGGGAAAAGTATTATATGTCAGTCGCTTAAATGACGTGGTGGGACTGACCAATTTTATTGTCCACATTATATGCTTGTGATCATACATGGCGCTTAAATTTTGCAACCACCCATTTGTGATTGGCTTGTTATGCCATGTATCGTTACATGAAGTACCTTCTCCCACGCTAGGCCCTTTTATGTTTATGTGTTGTGATGAGCCACTGTGATGTTCGTGTGCTCAAAGCTCTCAATATCAGAGATTGCAGTGATAACGTGTGCTTAGGAAGAAAAAAAATTTCGCCAACATTATCTCTCCTAAGTAAATAATACTGCAAAAAACAGAAGAAGTAGTTTCATGAAGTAATGGGCATGAACAGAGAGTACTTTCATGAAGTAATGAACCCAGACTGAATTGGGCTCAATAGATGTTTGATCCTCTCATGTGGCATCTGCCTAATCAGTGATTCGTTTATTATCTGTTCTTACAGGATTTTGCTATCCTACTGGTACTGATAAACTTTTCCTTAATTTTGTTTTAACTTGACAGGATGAACGTGAATTAAAAAGGCAGAGGAGGAAGCAATCTAACAGGGAGTCAGCAAGAAGGTCAAGATTACGAAAGCAGGTATAACACACATTTGAGTTCTATTGTATTTGCTATGTTCCTTGTGTTTCCCAGCTAAACGTCTTCAAGGAAGCTAGTTGTATATCAATAGACACATTTGTAGTCCTTAAACATCCAGTTTATTGTTTTTTTTGGTTGGAACTTAGACATCCAGTTTGCATTTTATTAGTTATTATTGTACTTGTATTTGGAAATTATCCGAATTATTGCATGGATCAACTGTCAGTCTTTTCCAATACTTACAATGATAAAATCAAAGCATGTCACTTTTCAATTTTATTTTTAACTACTATTGAATGTGGTCTGAAGTCATTGATTTTGGTGCCCTTATTTACTTTTTTCATGATGTCGATACTTGCATTCTGTGATTATGTTTCATCATCATATTTAGCTGCATTTTTTATTCATGCATAACTTTATTTCTCTTTGTAAGGTGGAGTGTGAAGAACTACAAGCACGGGTGGAGACACTAAGCAATGAGAATCACACTCTGAGAGATGAGCTTCATAGGCTTTCAGAGGAATGCGAGAAACTTACATCTGAGAATAGTGCTATCAAGGTTTTGGATACAACAGACTGTTGCAATCAGTTCTCTCGTTCTTTCTTTACCTGCACTAATAAATTACCCTCGCTATCTTAGTGCTGGCAGATTGTGCAGAGCTGGCAAATGGACACGTTTTATTATTCACTTCTGTTTCTGTGCATCTTTTATATCTCTGCTTTGATGCTTGCTTAACAGGAGGAATTGACCCGAGTCTGTGGACCGGAGGCAGTCGCTAACCTTGAACACGACTCCACTTCAGCCCTTCAATCGCGCGGAAGTGAGGAGAACAGTTGAAGGAGAGATTTCTCTTGATAATAATGAAACACAGTATGCAGCGAAAATAACATTGACCTTGTCAAACTATTTTATTGACAGTGGCAACTCGACAAGCATCTCCTTTGTCTCACTAATCTTATACCCTTGACCCCTTTTCCTTTTTGTAACTCTAGTTATACATAGTTTCTTCTCAAGTTTGAGCCATAGTAGACAACATGCACATTGCTTGTAACACTAATTGGCAGAGCAGATGAGGACTGATCTGGAGGTTACAACATTATTGCACTTTCTTTTTTCTTGTGAAGTGCTGTCGTCCATAATTCTTTGTATCATGAAGCAGAGTGATCTCTTGGTCCATTCATTGTATTTCTATGACTACCTGTCTTTCTATTTCAATGGGAACTTTGTTTGGTCATTCTATGGTCGTGAGGAGGGATGGCAAACCTTAAAGAAAAGATGACTAGATTACGCAGAGTCAAATCGGCGTTGGAGTTAACCAACTTGGGCATGGGAATTCGCTGCTTCTCGAGGCTGTGTTGAGTTTGATCATATGCCTTCGTTTTCCTTCTGATTTAGCAATGTTTGACACATGATCGCCCACATCTAGAGTTTCAGTTGTGTATGTACAGGCACGAGGAGATGAAGCTTCCTCAGCATACGAGAGAGCTTGGCAACTCACAAGAAGAAAATCGCATTGTTGAAGTGGCGGCTGTTTTTCGACTGTAATCCAAAATCCCCTGTCGAGCTTTTTCAAGTCTTGCCCCGCCCTCGCCCTCTTGCTGCAAATTCTTGATCTCGTGATTCAGTCTCCTCGATGTCGCCGTATGCAGACTCCAACGTATCCATGTCAACCGATGGCGATGGGTTAAAATCAATCGGCATCAAATACGAATCCGCAGCGTGCTAGAACTCAAAATCAGTAGCACTTTTTAAAAACCTCTTGTCAGATGTATGATTCGATGCGTTTCCTAGTTATCCCATCGGACTGATCAATCACATGTCCGCGCGCAACAGTGAAAAGCAGGATGTCCAATCGACTCAAGTTCGCTCAAATCACATGACCGACAGAAAGAGGACACCCACCCGAAGTTGGGAAGGATAGATTCAGACAATTCCTCGTTTTTCTCCCATCACACACATTGGTTTCTTTACCAATTTCATCGTGCATTCTCGATTTGCTCGGTCGGTATTTATCATGTCCGGTTTCATACCCTCTTCTCAGAGCATCGATACAAGAAAAGGCCAAAAATAAAAGATAAAAATATGGAAAAAGAAGGAAGGAAGGGGGGGAGAGCGATGAAAACACAAAGGTCGACGAGAAGAAGAGGACAGAAATCTATGATGTATACCCCAATAATAATAAGGTTTCTTACTCGCCAAACACGTTTGTGTTTGGAATTATATATGCAAGTAGAGAGAGCTTAAACTAGGAAGAGACGAGATAGAGCGACGCCCAAATCACACCTCAATAAGACACCATCATCACCCCATAAAAAAAAACAAAAAAAGAAAAGAAAGAAGACAAAAAAAAAAGAGTCAAAAAAATCGGGTCATCGGGGACTATTCTGCAATTAACGGAAGCCTCGAGGACCCGCGTGTATCTTCTTCTCCCTCCCGCCCCTCCTAAGCGAAAACTAAAACTTCCACGCTGACGTGGCGACGAGGGCCCTGTCGTGCCAGCACAGCACCAGCTCGGCCTGCCGCTTCGCCACGTGGAACCCCCGCACCTGCACCTTCCCCAGCAGGAACTCCGCCTGGTAGTCCGCGAACTGGCTCAGTCTCACCGGTCGCATCCCGGCCCCATGGAACGCCTCCCTCCACGACGGCGGCGCCGCTCTCTTCGCCGCCGCCTCCACCGCGGCCGTTATCCTCGGCCGCAGCAGGTACCCCTCGATCTTCCTCGCCCAGTCCCCGCCGCCGGTCGCCACGTCCACCGACTCGAACACCGTCGCGTAGTGCTCGAAGCAGCCGAGGAAGCTCCGCTTGAACGACGCCGGGGCGGCGGCGTCCGCCCACGGCTCGGTGTCGGCGAACACGACGATGCTGGGGTTCAGCCGCCGGACGTCGACGAGGAACCTCGCGACGTTGCTCGCCGGCCCGAGGCGGTGGAGGATCGCCGGCGACAGGTGGACCGCCAGGCTCGCCCCGTCGATGAAGTTGATGGACTTGAAGGAGAGCACCTCGAAGGCGCGGACGAGGACGAACTCGACGTCGACCCGGAGCTTGAGCTCGTGCGCGTACTGCGAGAGGTTGTCCCTGATGAGCTTCGTCTCGATCGCGAACTCCTCCGGCACGACGGCGGTGATCCTCACGATCGGCGGCTGGAGCTTGCACGAGTCGGCTCGGTCCGCGATCTCCTTCATGAAGGAGGCGTACTGGCCTCCGAAGCCGATGTCGAAGTCGACGACGTGGAAGACAGTCGAGCCGTCGAGCGACTCCAGGAGGGCCTGGATCGCCGTGAAGTGCGTGAACATGGAGATCGGAGAGTTGCCGGAGAAGGCCTTGTAGGCTCGGATCGTCTGCACGATGTCGGGCCAAGAGGAGAGCCGAGCCGGAGGCCGGTTCGAGCCGGACTGGAGGAGAAGCAGCGACTGGAACGCCTCCTTGAAGTAAAAGGCGGCTCGCTGGACGGGCTTGCCAGCCGGAGAACGGAGCCGTTGATTGAGCCGCGCCAATATCATCTGCGCCAGCTGGAGCTCGCTCGAGTCGAAGCATTCGGCGGCCTGGATCAGCTCGTCGACGAAGTCGGGCCCGAGGCCGTTCCATCCGGCGGGGGAGTCAGCGCACGAGTCGAGCGGGTTCGAGTACCCGTCAGAGAGGGCGAATTCGTGGGGCAGGAAGTGGCCCGGCGGCTCCAGCTGCTGGTGGTGTTGCTGCTGGTGGTGGTGGTGGTGGTGGGGAGGAGGAGGCGGCGGCGGAGGCGGGAAGGCATCGGCGGGGCAGACGTGGGGATTGGCCCTGAAGGGAGGCGCCGAGTCGTCGTGGAGGCCCAAGTCCCTCATGATGGAGTCCCAGTCCAGGGTCTGCATCGCGTGCTCGTCCCACTGGAGCGCGGCGGAGCCATCGTCGCCGTCGCCTCCCGCGCCGCCGCCGCTGCCACCGCCGCCCCCGCCCCCGCCGGGGAGCGGGGCGACCTCGGGGTGCTTGTCGGACGCGGGGCTGCGGAGGTCGAGGACAGAGGTGGGCTCGTAGCAGAGGGGCGGAGGGGCGGCGGCGGCGGCGGACACGGGCTTGAGCGGCTGGGCGGCTCCTGCGGCGGGGGCGGCGGCGATTGCTGGTGGTTGGGAAGTGACGGGAACTCTCATAGCTCGGACGAGACGCACCCCTTTTCGGCCCTGTCCTCCTGTCGATGGATGGATTCTGGTCTTTGGTTTTGGTTCGGAGGTTTTTTTTTTCGAGTTGTTTGAGGTTTTTTTTAGGTTCTCGGGAAGTCGGGAACGGAGGAGGGGGAGTTTGGTGGAGAAGGAAGGGGCGGGGTTATATGGTGGCGTGCGGGGCGGGGGATGGGGATGGGATGGGGGCGACGGAATGACATGGTCGACAAGTGTCGGAGATGACAATGGGCATTATCTCTTTGCGGCTTCTTCCTCAAGCCTCTTCCTCCTCCTCCCCCTTTCCTTTTCTCATGTCAATTTCCGATTGGACCCTGGCCCACCCTCTCCCCTCCCCCTCCTCCTTTTTCCGTGAGCATGAAAAGCGGGCACAGAGAGAGAGAGAGAGAGGCAGGGAGGGAGGGAGGGACCCGACCGGCGCTAATTCGAATCCTCCTCCACCGTCCACCCCTCTGAACACGACGGTAGCGGGCTAGGGAATGCGGCGCGAGCTGTTCGGAGGTTCAAGCCCGCAACGCAGGTCGAATTCATGGTCGGTCTCATGGGAAGCGCTCGATTTTCTAAAGTATGAATATTATTTGATCCTGATGAGAAACAGTCATGTACTAATCATTTGGACTTTCAGTCATGTATTTCAAAGGCAGAACCACCACTTGTCCTTCTATTTGTTAGTATGTTCCGATGTGAGGAGGCATTTAGGGACATTGAATTCATGCAATTGGGAGTATTTCAATCTCTTGTTATTCGATAAGTTTTAACTTCAATTATTACTCTTGTTCACGTTGCATATGGCTTTCTTCGTGCGTGCATGTGTAAAAAATTTTACAAAGTGGAATATTTGCATTTGAAGTCATTGAAAATGATTAGCCATCTCTCAATTGTCGTATTAAAGGTCATAAGTTTAAGACCCCAAGCATACCTCATAAGTGTAAAAGACAACTTTACATATATCCATCATTTATTTGAAGGTTCTCACCATTCACTCTTTTATCTAATCAAGGGTAAATGAGATTAACCACTAGAGGTTGCCCTAATCACCACCTTTCCTACGTGGAAAGTTGATTCCCCACTTTATCAGAGGCTGAGGTGGGGACACATGAATGATGGAATAGGTAGCACATAAAATGGCTTGTAAAATAGATATACAATAGAATAGGATCAAAAAAGCAAAAACCAAGGGTAAATAAGATCGCTAATTAAAAAAAAAAAAAAGATTAGTGTCGGCGTGTATGTTACAATTGCTTAAAAAATATAAACTAAATTATGATTTATCTTTGTGACAAGAAAAGGTTCCTTTCCTTTCTTAGCAGAATTAATTTCCTGGATGAGTAACACGAGATACTTGCCAACGAGAAAATTCTTTTTTCCCCCCTTTTGCCAAAGTCCATGAGAGAATCAAGGGCAATCTTTCAAACTAATCATGTCTGTCTAACATGGTAAAACAAACATACACTAAAGCTCCATTTATTTCACGGGGAAATAATTAATTAAGAAAATATAATTATAAAAATAATTGCTTATATCGCATTAAATTATTAGTCGATGAAAAATATTTTCATTACCAACTACAACTCATGCTCAAATATTTTCATGGACAACAAAAGTGTTTTTTGTTCATTCATTTTTATAAGCGATACAAATAATTATCAACACTTTCATCGAAAAAAACATTATATAAACGGTTTATGACATAGCTCAGAGACCCAAAAATGGTCAATGCATGATTGCCCCAGAGTTTACTCGATCTGAGCCTTGACAGGAGTTGGCAAAGTTCATCATAATCTCTCCATCATGACTTCATGAGTGACTAATCTCATGATTATGGCAAAGATTGCTTCCTTCCTTCCTTCCTTCCTTCCCCGCTTGCTTGCTTTTGACTGCGGCAAAGCGAGGAAGGAGAGGCTTGAGGAGGAGGGACGGCAGGACCTTATCATGATGAGATGAGAGACTTCCAAAAGGGCAAAAGCACCATTCATATCTCGGGAAAAGCAAAAACTTCCCCGAGGCAAACCAAGCCTCTCACCAACCGAAAAACGACAAAGGGGGTCAAATTGCGGGCGGTAAAGCTCCAAAAAAGCTTGCAGTTCCGCGTCCCCCACTTCCAAACTAACTCCCCCCCAAAGTTCAAAGCAGAGGAAGGGAAAAAACAAAGCGAGAAAAGGTGAAACCCTCCTCCTCCTCCCCCACCCAGAAAAGGAAGAGAGAAGAAGAGAGAAAGAAGAGAGAAGAAGGGAAAAAGGAAGGGTTAAAACAGGAGCCAACACAAAGCCCACCTCCCACTCAAAGTCGCACTCGTGAAAGGAGGGGAGAGGAAAAAGGAGATGGGAGAAAAGCGGTCTTCCACCCTTTACAAAGTTTATGCAAAGTCGTGGTTTTTACAACTTGGCCCACAAGAGAGCTCGGTTCGGTATGACTACCGAGACTCTCATTAAGTGTTCAATGTATGGAGATACATGTGTAAGTGTTCAGTGTATCGAGATACACGTGTAAGTGTTCAATGTATCGAGATACACGTGTAAATTGATGTTAGAGAAAGTCTCACATCAAATTATTAGTGTGGCATAAAGTAGTTAATGTATTTTAATTGACCCATAATTTACCGGCTTAAGTTTTTGAGTGAATGTTAATCTAATTGTATATGTTAACAAGCTCAGACTTGGGCTCTCTTTTGACAATCTCTCGAGCGAAATTGTTAGGCTTACATAGGTATTAGAGCCAATAATTAATTGGTGCTCCACCTTAATCTATTATCTATACCCTCTACCCCCCATGTTCATATCCCAATGCCTGGTGAATATCTCAAGGAACGAATATTGTGGCCAATGCGGTTCTTGGGTCAAGCTTTTGAGTTAATATATTCTATTTAACTCATAACTCATAAGATTAAATTGTTGAGTGAAAACAAGTCCAACTGAATATGTGGACAAGCTTGAACTTGACTCTCTCTTAGTGATCTCCTCGAGTGAAGGTATCAGATATCTACTACACGCTTCCGACACAAAACATGACCCTGCTTGGTTAATTATTGACCCACGGTTGGGCAATCCTTATTATATCTGACATTGGATATGGGCAGAGATCCAGAAAGACCAGGTGCAATGCTCCGGTCAAGGAGCGTGAAAAATAAGCTGGCCGGTGATCGTTCTCTCGATGTGAACGGAACTTGCCAAAAAGGGTTTGCGTTTTATTTACACAATGATGAGGGAGAAGGCCGTCACTGACTTTCCAGTCAGATATCGGTTCTTGCCTCCATCGGTATCTTTGAAGGTAGATGGAAATTACTGACAACGAACCTCCCACCTTTCTTTAAATAGTAACCTTCACTTTTCCCTTTGCTTTCTTTCAATGCTTCGTGCCTTTATCTTTGATATGAAAGGGAAAATCAAATTAAACAAAAAAAAAAAAAAAAGCACCTCTCTATATCGCAATAGCCAATTTCGACCGTTAATGAGCGCTAAAAGGGGCATCTTTCTCTCTTTCTGGCTGGTTCAGTGAAAAATCTTTCTCAGATATTTGAACTTTCAAGGGCTCGTTGAGTAATATTTCCAGAGTAAATACAAGGAAAGTGCTCGAAAAAAAAAAAAGCAATAAATTGAAAAATGTTAACTTGTGAGCTTAGGACTTTTATTTTGTAATAAATCAACGTTCAAAGTAACAGACATCACTTTTCTCGTGTTTACTTTGTTCTAATAGTTGTAAAATTATTGCGCTCGAGGATATGTGCATAAAGAGGGGGCAAAGACTGTTATTAAGTTGTTCGTGATTGATGATGGAGTTATTGCCATAAAATAATTCAAAGACTATACTCATCATGACACAACAAAAATTCTAAACTATCCCCATTAGGCAAGCAATATCCCAAACTTTTTATGTATCGCCAAAATCTCCAAACTTACATAGCGCAACCAAATAAAACCCTAAATCATTGCCATATAGGTACAAGTTTCTGAAATTAGTTGCACAAAAAATTAGTTTAAGGTATCAATATCACAGTTGGCAAAAGTTAATTATTTCAAGTTGATAAGCTCGCATCATGGGTCAAATGGCTTGCTCTCCAATTCGTGGCAGATTAATGTACTTGAAAATCGTAAAAGGGGCTCAAATGAGTGTTAAAATTTAAAATATTGAATTACAAGTATTGACAATTTTAAGTGCTGAAAACAGAAATAGGAAATTATTTGACAATAATGGAAAATTGATTACTGAACATAATTAACTTCTTATCGTCCATGAAATCATAACAATTATCGGTGGGTTTTAGCCACTCACTTAACAAGATTCTGGCCGCCACCAATTACTTTTTCTATCCGGACTTACTTCATTGAGTAATTTTTTTTTAAGAAGTCGAACCTTTTAGGTCAATATTGGTTGTAGTCATCAAATAACTTCTTCTCATCAAAGTTCCATTTAATTCGCAAAAAATAGATGATTGAAAATATTTTCTTAAAAACGATAACTTTTTTTTTTTTGGTAAGAACGATAACTTTTATTGTTTATGGAAATGAATAAACAAAAAATATTTTCATTGACTAATTATTTCAAGCATTTATTTTTAGGAAAATATTTTTTAAATCATTAGTTTTTCATAAAACAAAGATGATTAGCGTTTTAAAATTTTAAAACTTAATAGGGGCTATCAATCACGCCTGGCCATTGGCGTGGAGAGATCAAAAGGAAAAAGGAAGATATTAAAAAAAAAAGGAGCCAAAGCAAATCTAGATTTCTTTCCTTTTTAACTCAGGGCAGGGGCCCAACTGTAGACGTGCTCCTTAAGCATGTGCCATGCAACGCTTTCACACTATAAAAAAGGTAAAAAAGTGATACCAGGGATACCAAGAAAAATCGAATCACAAAAGTAATTCATTACAATGATGCACAAGTATTACTTAGGATACCACAAAAAGATCGGATTGCAAAACTAATATATTAAAATACTTAGGCATTTAAATTTGTAGCCTGTATATAATCACCAATCACCGAAAGAGAAGGATGGAAGAAGGGATTGGCAATGGCCACTATATCTTCATACCATTGCGTGTCTAATGTAATTTTTAGATGAAACTACCTATTTAGTCTATAAATTTGCATATGAATAGATGTATATTTTAATGCAATCCTTGAACTTGCACTTCATGCAAACAAATTTTTGTACTTATAGAATTTTTCAAATTAAGCTTCTCCTTCATACAATTCAACCGACCGAAGTTGGCATGTCAATCAATGCCAATTAAAAGTTTCATGTCTAAATAATAAAACCCACCAAAAATTGACAAAAGCACATCTTAAAAAAAAATTACTTGTATCGAAGTTTTGTGCCTATACTTTGATTGGTACAAATTATCATCCTTAGACCTTGAAATTTTCTTTGAAATTTTCTCAAATAACGCTGTTAATTGGCAATGATATACACTTCACTAATCAGTACTTCGAATACTAGACCAATGCCCTTGAAAAACCCAATCTTATTCAAGAATTTGGTAGTGCAAATTACAATTTTAAGGACCAAAACATTAGTTGAAAAAAACGCAAATTCCGGATCAATATATATTGCCCCCTCTTTTACATATTATTTGAATTAAACTACGCGTCAGCTCAAAAATTGGGTAAAAACCATGCACACTCCCCTGCCACGTCACTAAACCGAAATCAATTTCGTGAACGGTGCGCGTCCCTCTCATTTATTCTAGAGAGAGAGAGAGAGAGAGAGAAGTAAAAAACAGAAATTCCCGCTGACGCGACTTAACGAGAGAGACCCACTTTCTCAGCGGGACCCACGACATGACAAGGCAAGCGCAGCACGATTGGCCCCCGGGGGGTGGGGGGCCCCACCGCCGGGCGGCTTTTTGTCGGTTATGCATGGCATGGAATGGCGTGCATCCCAGCGGATCATCCCCCCACACCTTTTTGCGCACGCATCCAGGTCAGCGCGTAGAAAGCACGCACACGTTGGAAAGATGGAGAGGAGAGGTGGGACGGAGGCGAGCGCGGAGGGGAATATATTCGCGTGTGCGTGCGTCGCATTATTATCACCGATCGGATCAAATCCGTCCGTCCATTTCTACGTACGCAAAAGAGGGCGGAAACATTATCTACACGCCCCCCCCCACCTCTTTTTTTTTTTTTTTAATTATTATTATCATTATTATTTTTGCCGTTAAGACTTTATGATAAAGTCTGACAACCTACAAAAGAAAAAAAAAAGATGTTTTTAGGCCCCCTTATATATTATATATGTATATGTATGCATATGTGTTCATTTCTTTAATAATAATTATAAGAAATTTGCATGGAGCACTCCTGTCTTAATCAAGCTCGCTTTGTTTGATTAAACTAAACCGAGGCCCAACAAGAAAACAGGTCTAGTGTGAACACCCGGATCGGCTGGATCGGATTTTAGTTTATTTAAAAAAAAGTGAGTTGAATTGTCACCGTCGGAATCAATCAAGAGCCAATTCAATCGACCCGTAAAATATGGGAAGAATCGGCATCAAATTTGGTATATGATGGTTTAGTTTTTCTAGAAATACTCATTAGAGCTTCACTTATGTTCGAGAAAAATTAATGGTTTTAGAATGTGTTTTTTTTTTTTCTAAAAGTGATCGGTAATATTATTTGAAATAATTAGTCAATGTGTAGTTTTTCAAAGTACTCATTTCGAAATCAATCAAAATAAGTAATTCTTTGTGGGGGCTAAAAGGCCAAATTCAAATGAGTTGCGTTATTACAAGATGAGAGAATAGGCTCACGCTCAATGTGACAAGGATGACAAGACCAAGAATGGATTGATGGACCATAAATTTAGGAGGACAATCTAGAGTCCGTCCTACAAGTGTTTGAAAATCTGTAAGGTCCCAAAGTTCCACATTAGATAGGAGAAGTCATACCCCCAATCGATCAATTGTCTGGTGTGATTACTTAAAATATACCTTTTGAAAGTTGACCCACATGATGAAATTATAGAATTACTTATCATGAAAATCCAAAATAGAATTCTTAGTGTTTTAAACGCATAAATTATGGAAGACTAAAGGAGATTGGTGCAAAGGATGAGCAATTTAAACACAAAATCTGTCATTTGGCTATCAAGTCAAATCCAGTCAAATTGGAAACATTATCCATTCATGTCAGCTTTTAAATTAGTTAGATGAAAAGACTGCTTCATTGTCTATTATTCCAATAAGAGAAAATTATAATTTAGTAAGATCACTCTAGGAACACAGCCAAAAGCATATTCTTTTTTCTTTTCTTTTTTTCTTACTTTGGCTTTCCCTTGGGCTAGAATTTTCTTGGCATTTAAGCATAGATTTACATTACTATATTGTAAGGTATCTCATTTTTTATTAGTTGAAATAAATCTAAGGACGTTCTGAATCTCATTTTAATTTTAGTTCAATGAATCTAAGGACATAATATTCACATAGGTCCAAATAATAACATGGATTGTCAAAACTTAAACTATAAGAAATACACTCGCCTTAACTACCATCCCGGGTTTATTCTCAATATGTAATTTCATGAGTAAAACCTCTCTTAGAGATAAATAAATGGTGCATACCACAACTTACTCAAATAGATTATAGAAAAGTAAGAAGAGGAATAGGCGGAATTAACAAGAATAGGGAATGTCAAAATCAAGACGATCTCAAGCTTAAACATGTGTTCATGTGCTCGCCCATATCAGCCGGTTTATTTCAAAATATAATTTGCCGAAAAGAATAATTTCAAGATATCGTCCTTTTTGCTTCGTGAAACATCAATCTATGGATAAATTAATTGAATCATGTCGCACGGGGAATGATAATTTCAAGTCGGACTTCACATTTTTCATCTCTAATCGATGCGACGCTTTCGAATATGATTTTATCGTCTTCATGTGATTCTCCTCGTGCAAGAAAGCGTTTCCAGAAAAAAGGGGAGAGAGGGAGAGGTAAATAAAATATCGAAGAAAATCAAAGTGACGTCACGGTTGCCGATAATATTCTTCGCAATTATATGCAATTGAAAAGGATCTCGTCGCGATAAAAATTAAAGTATTTCAAATCGAACCCCAACACTGCTATCGACAATTTGACATCCACCCATCTTTCAATCACCCAGTATTATTCCCTTTTAATTTCTTTTTCGTTTCTCCTCCTTTTTCTCCCCTTTTATTTTCCCATTGAAAAGCCAATTCTCCTTTTGCATGTTAAAGATGAAAAGACCATTTATATATAATATTATATATACTCACAAATTATGTCGATTGTTGGATCACAAACAAACCCACCTCCCCATTCAAAAGATTTATAGAAATCTAACGTTTCTTATAGCACGAGCGTTCATATCTTGCATCTCAATTAAGGTGAACACTAGTTCGATTTTGTTAAAAAAAATTCGCAAAGATTTTACTTGAATTTAATTGTCAACATGTGTATGCGGAGCTTAATTAAAGCGTAAGTCATTCCAAGTACATTGAATCGACCATGTAATTTAATGAAGCGAGCCACGGTTTGGGTCGGCCTTTTGAATTGTTGGAATCGCGAATCGAACGTGGTTTAAAAATATGACTAAGATGGTCAATTTTGTCTCCACTCGTGCCAAGGGAGTATTCCAAGGGAATATTAGGGTGGTGTCACACAATACTTAGGTACTAAGGTTTCTATTAAGTACACGGGGCGCACGCGGTAGGAGAGATAATATAAGGAAGCTTGTAGAGCACAAAAGAAGTTTTGAAGATTTTTGACAGGAGGGTTTGAGATTCCGCTTGGAAAAAAAAAGATTTTAATGATTAATTTGATAAAAAGAAGGCTTTTTTGTATATATAAAAAAAGGGGTTTTAGGGCATGATGCAATTGGGAGCAGAGGATCTTCAATCTTCAATGTTACAAGCAACCTTATGTTGTAGTGTCTTTTTCACTAAATGAAGAGGATCCTAAGGATATGTTTGTTGGGTTTGAGCTTTTGGGGGGGAGGGAGGAGAAAAACGAAAAATAAGAGAAAAAAAATGCTCAATTGATTCAAATTTGTTTTCTTTATGGCCACACACGTTCGTCAATTTGTTGAGTTTGATTCCTTGACATTTTCTACGTGGCCTCTCTCTCTACACTTGATTAAGTCGATTTTTCTTTAAATGTGAATTACTTTAAGACTCAATCAAGTCGAGCTCATGCTTGAAATACTCGAGTAATGAGCATGTAAGCATAACTGAGTAGTTTATTCTCGTGTGTTTTACTAATATAAAACAATATAAATAAATGGAAATGATTTATGAAATTTTAGGGTTGATCTCAGAATATGAGCTCGAGCTTGAGTTTAAGATTAATTTGATCATAAACTTAAATTTGCCGACTAATTGATTGAGTTGAGTCGAGCTCAAGCTTTTCTAAAGCATGATTAAGACACCCGCAAGCTTGAGAAGTTAAGCTCGTTTGAAAGAAAGCCGTGTTGATTCAACTCAAATCAATTATATCTTTATTTATCATGTAGAGGCAATATAGTATTACATTTATTTTAAACTTTGACACATGATAAATTTAGGGAACATAATCTGGAGACTTGAATCCCAGAATCAAGAAAGTTCTAAGTAATGTGTAAATAATTGAAAGAATAGTAAGTTAAGAGGCTGGTGATTTATTCTCTAACATCCACGAGCCACATGCCAAGCGAACCTTAAAAGAAGTTGCTTCCATCCAATTGACGCGCCTCTTTGCTTACTAATCAAGAAGTTAATCTAGCTTGTTTAAGCAAAGCAAAATCTTTGCTTCTCATGATTGGATTGAGTATGAGCCTTTTGACCTAAATCATTCAGCTTAAAAGCTACCTCCAAACACCTTTTCGAGGCATCATGGACTTGTGAGCAAGAAGCGATGCTGCTAATGACAAATCTATTAGGATGGACCACCTTCCCTCCTTTTTTTTGGGGTTTTGTTTTGCTTTTCCCAGATTTTAGCCTTTCATTATTGGACCATATTGTAAGATCGGATGTCCTATGGTTTACAGTCACCTAAAAATCTCCTTGTTTTTTTGCCCACTTGTACTGTTGACACTGACCAGATCGTAATGTCCACTTGATTGAGGAATTTTCTTTTGAGGTCACCATCAGAAAAACCTACAAGTTGGGAAATAATGGTGGTGAAGCCAAGACAGCAGATAAAGCCACCCCCCTGAACCAAAGTCAATTTGGCTGAGCCAATAAATAAAAAAGAAGAAGTATTTTTCCCTAATTAAATCAAATTAAACTATAATGACAAGCTCAACCCCCAGACAAAAAAAAAAATCGGAAAAATGTTTAAATATTAGATGGTGCAGCATTAGAGTGTGAAACTGACTTGGAGGTGCCATCTATTGGCTCTGATCTCTTTCTTATATTGCTTTGCTCAAAACAAACAAAGACATTAGCATGGTTTCTAAAATAATTATTTTTTAAGACGACCTCATGTCAACATAATTTATCGTTATCGTCTACAGGGTATTATGCAAACCCCTTTTTCAGTGCAAGTAATTATGAGATTTGCTATTAATGTGAGTCACCTCCTGTGTGAGAATTGAAGGATGATTTGACAAGATTTGAGGATTTATCGTTACAGAGTCGATCGATTAAAAAAAGACTAACGTAAGTGCATGCACGTCCGTAGTAGGTCAAGAAAGTGACATACCACGTGTCATTTCCCGTCGCAATCAGCTTCGACTTAGGCTTAGCAAACTAAAAAGAAACACGAAATAAAGCTGTGTATTAATCAGTAATTCATCATGAAGAATTATATGTTTTGGACCAAAGAAAGACATAAAGAGTTCAGACAACGTGGGGACGAGAGTAACGAGCGAGGATGAATGTTTAAAGGCTTATGATTTGGACATCGATGGCATATGAAGGGAATCTTCGGTTTGACTTTGGTTTGGCTTGCCTAAATAGATTCGGGCAGAATTCTTCACGCAAGATTCATCTCGCACAATTCCTTTTTGCTCTCAAATAAACATATACATATATTATGTTTAAAGAACATATTTCTTTATATTTAAATATAAATAACATATATCGGAATAACATTGCCATGAATGAACTCTATATATATATATTCGCAGCATACGTTACACAAGTCATCGAATTATTAAAATTAGGACCTTCGATAGTGAATAACTAAGTTCACATACTTATCGCGCATCATGTTCTGTACATATACAACCATACTGTTAAAAGACGAGTCGAAGAGAGGCAGTTAGTCGTGCCGGGTCCGACATAGGCGAGTTCGCGAGCCTTTACCAAAAGGTTGGGCCTCACGATCGACTTTAAGGGTTTTTGGGCCGGGCCCAGGAAGCCCGGCCCACGATCAGGTTCCTATGCCTCCGCCCCCCGCCCCCCCGGCCTTCCCCCCATCTTCTTCTTCTTCCTCGGCCCAAACCCATCGGAGGATTCGGGCTTCGACAACATCGGAGCTCTCTCTCTCTCCCTCTCCCTCTGCAACTCCTCCACCGTGCGCGGGAATGGATCGACGAGGATCTCAACAGCTGCATCGTGTACCGAGGTTTAAGCGCCCGCTACGTGTTGCGCTGTCCCTTACGTGTCGCTCTTGCATGCTCAGTTGCCCACGTACTCCCCCCACTACTATATCACTAGCATCCTCTTCTTCCTCCTCCCAAGCTCTGAACTCTCTCTCTCTCTCTCTCTCTCTCTCTCTCTCTCTCTCTCTCTTGCTGCGTCAAGTTTTGCGAAGATGGGGAGCAAGCCCTTGGCCGTGCCCTTCTCCGTGCTCTTGCTCATCGCCTTCGCCGTCCCTGCTCTGCGCGCCGGAGGAGGCGTAGCGAGGGACCGCGACGACGGCGTTCTCCGGGGTGGTGGTGATCCTGACGAGGGAGGCGAGGACGTTGGCACGGTGGTGAGGAAGGAGGAGAGGACGCAGATCGCGGCGACGGAGTACGGAGAGATCACGGCGGCCCGAGTGGCCGACGGAGGCGGCGGGGTTTACCACCTCCGGTTCGTCACGCTCGAGCCCAACGCTCTATTCCTCCCCGTGCTCCTCCGCTCGGACATGGTCCTCTACGTCCACACTGGTAATATAGTATTTCATCACTGGCGGAAGGGAACTCATTTCTTCGTGTGATTTTTATGCCATTGTCGAGTGGTCAACACCCTTTATTCTGCACGACACGACGCTCTCATTGGCGTCTCCGACCGACCGTAGTACTGGATAAAGGATCGGATTCGTTGGCGCCGGCAGATGAAATGAGAGCGGCGCCGTGGCCTGGACCGACGAGGCCTTCGGCCTTCTGCCAAAGGTTGGTAGGCGGGCCGACATATCATGACACTAGGAGAAAGTCTAGGCGGTAGGCATATGACTCGCCGTCTGTCGCATTACTTCACGTACTCATTTTCGGTGAGCTTATCTTGGTATACTCAGCTGGCGATGCTCTACTGCTAAAATTGGTGTTTAAGTAGTAATTTTAAGAGGACGTGACTTCACGCTGGTCGACGTGGGGTTCAATTTCGGACTAGTTACGAATTTCCATAGCATTAAGAAATATTCTGGCGTTTCCATTGGAGTGCATGTTCTGATGTTTTCAGTTAGGATGATCTTTACGCGATCGAGCTTGTTGCAGTTTGTACGGTGCTGATTTAGATACGTTTGAGATGATTATGAGTTGAGAAGCTCAACAAAATCAAATTAGCAAACTAGTTTTTGATTAATTTGAAGCAAGAAAATTCCAAGTGCCTTTTCTCTCTATGGTGATAACAGGGCGTGGAAGGCTGAACTGGGCTGATGAGAATGACGTGAAGAGGATCGACTTGAGGAGGGGTGACATTTACAGGCTCCGGCCGGGCACCATTTTCTATGTCCACAGCAGCTTAGAGCCCGAGCGCGAGAAGCTCCGGATCAATGCCATTTTCACGAATACTGAAGAAGACATATATGTATGTACGATTCTTCTTATTAGTAAAATTAACTTTGATCTGTCCAATTGACCTCAGACATTAACCGAGCATGTGTGAACAACATCCATTTATTTTAGGAGCGATCAATCGGGGCATACTCTAGCATTGGCGATCTGCTTCGCGGGTTTGACAGCAAGGTTCTCCAAGGAGCTTTCAAGGTACGTTTAGTTCATGTTTTCCTAATTGTCGTAGGTCCTTGATTAGTGTTCTGAATGGTTTTTTGGAAATGAAACTTATGGCTGTGGCGATATATGTTTGCCACATTGAAGTTACAAAGTTCAACTTTGAAGATGTCTACTGAAATGGAGCAATGCGATCCTATTACATTCAAATTTCTTCAAATTTCTTCGCGAATGAATGATGTAATAGAAATTGGACTGAGACGTTTAAATTTCCTGCTAGTCTAGCCGGGGGTTTAATTTCAAAGGAGAATTTATTGCTAGAACCACTTTGATTGATTGAGTTAAGCATGCTTCTGGAAAGGTATAATTCATGCTGCATCGCATATAAAGCATGGTTTCGTTAATTATATCGTTTGCCCTATTGAATAGACAGGTCAATTATCCCAGCATAAAATGTGGCTGTGCTGTAATGTCTTAATTCAAAACAGGAGACTCGAACATGAGATTAGAAGAGAGAAATTGCCTTAATTTATCGCCTAACTAAAAGCCAGAGAGTCAAGATGCCCAGATTTGATTGTTGTCTCAATGCATCCAAATTTGTCTGCTGAAGCTCCAGCAACAATGATTTATCATAAAGTTTCCATCCTCACATCAACCGATTAAATTCTTACATATCCTCCAGTACTTATGGTGATTGATCTTTCTAGGTTCCTGAGGAAGTGGTCGAAGAAGTAATAAGTGCAACAAGGCCCCCACCTATAGTCCATGCCGCAGTTTCAGAGAAAAGGACTAAGTACTGGGACTGGGAAGCACGATTCTTGAAGACCTACCTGAGCAGCACCGGTTACCTCACGGAGGGTTCCAGCAGCAACAAGAAGACGAAGATGAAGACGTTTAATGTATTCGACACTGACCACGATTTTGAGAATTGTAACGGATGGAGCCTGATGGTGACCGGGAAAGACATGCACGCATTGAAGCACTCAAATATCGGGGTTTTCATGGTCAATCTCACAAAGGTCAGTTTGAGACTGGTTTGAATTACGGGAGCCAATAAACGAGTATACTTGCGTTGGGGACATACATACGTCACCAAAGGTTTGTTTGGCCTAAGGATTAGGCTTTCAATGAAATGGATGGTGCTAAAATGTTGCCATGTCTCTTGTTCGAGAGTCATCCACAAATCCTAACTTCTATATTGAAACTTATGGAAGTGAAGTGAGGATTATAGATGAGGGACGGGGACATGAATTTATGATCACTCTGACGAAATTAATTGATCTTTTCTTGTTTTCTTGTCTTTGTTTAATTTCCTGAACTCATGCTTCCAACAGGTTGAATGATGATGAACATGTCTAGAGGTCATACTTAAGCTTGAGTGAATGATGAGTTCTTGCTTACTTAATGCTCGCTATAGTACAGACACTAAGAACTTTGGTGGTTTTATGGATAGTGCTCTGAAATTTGAGAGCAGCTTGTGAATTTGGACGAACTTCTACTCACTTAGAACATGTATGTTCTTATCTTCTGACCTGATCAATTCTAATCTTTCTCACTTTCTTGCTTCTTTGTCTTAAGGGCTCAATGATGGGGCCGCATTGGAACCCGAGAGCGACGGAAATAGCCGTAGTTTTACAAGGGCAAGGGATGATCCGAGTGGTTTGCTCGAGCACTGCCAAGGAATCGGAGTGCAATAACACAAGGTTCAAGGTGAGTGAAGGGGACGTGTTTGTCGTGCCAAGATTCCACCCCATGGCTCAAATGTCCTTCAACAATGAGTCCTTAGTCTTCATGGGCTTCAGCACTTCAACAAAGAGAAACTACCCTCAGTTCCTTGCGGGGAAGAGCTCGATCCTCCGAGCATTGGACAGAGAAATCCTGGCGGCAGCTTTTAACGTCACCAACACCACGATCCACCATATCCTGGCACCGCAGACGGATTCCATCATACTGGATTGCACCTCATGCGCTGAGGAGGAGGAGAGGCTAATGGAGGAGGAGATCGAGAAGGAAAGAAGAGAGGAGGAAGAGGAGGCCAAAAGAAGAGAAGAGGAGGAGAGAGCGAGGCAGGAGGAGGAAGAAAGGGAACGAGAGAGAGAAGAAGAGGAAGAAAGAGAGAGGGAGGAAGAGGAAGAAAGGGAGAGAGAGCGAAAGGAAGAAGAGGAAAGGAGAAGACAAGAAGAAGAGGAAAGAGAGAGGAAGAGACAAGAAGAAGAACAGGAACGAGAGAGGGAAGAGGAAGAGGCCAGAAGAAGGGAAGAGGAGGAGAGAGAAAGAGAAGAAGAACAAAGGAGGGAAGGAGGAGGAGGGGGAGGGGAGAGAGAGCAAGAAGAGGCGAGGAAAATGGAGGAAGCAAGCGAGAGATGGGAGAGACAGAGACAACAAGAAAGGCGGCGTCGGCAGGAGGCAGCAGAGAGAGAGCAAGAGGAGGCAAGAAGGCAAGAAGAGGAGATGCAGAGGCGGCAGGAGGCAGCAGAGCGAGAGCAAGAGGAGGCGAGAAGGCAAGAAAAGCAGATGCAGGGGCAGCAGGAGGCAGCAGAGAGAGAGCAAGAGGAGGCAAGAAGGCAAGAAGAGGAGATGCAGAGGCGGCACGAGGAAGAGTGGGGTGGATATGAGGGAAGGAGAGCTGTGGAGGAAGTGGGGATCAAGGGCTGAACCTTGGACGGATTTGGCATGGCAAACCAGTAGATGAAACTGAACAAGAACCCTGTCTTCTCAGTTTGTTTGGTCTTGTTAATAAACTTATATTTTACCCTGCTTTATTTAGAATGTTTTGAGGCAAATGAACCTTGGTATGGACGAATGTGAATGTTGTTCAGTGCATCTAATCAAAGCTTTCTGGCAAACTGTAGATTCCTGCTGGAGAAATACCCATTTTGAAGTTGACAACGTGCAGATTGGATAACCAAGTTCATTAAGCATCTCGAATTTATGTGGACTGATGATCAATGTCGATGGTTGTCCCTATAATCAACACAAATGGTGCAAGGGAACTAAACTACCATCCTGGTCATTTGGCAGTTAGACAGGATGCGGTGAATGATGTAAACCTTTGAGCATGCATGCAGCTTCATTCTTTACTTTCTATCCCAGTGCCTGCAGGCGTGGATACAGCGAACATGTCCGGTTGTGAACAACTTATGATGAAGGATATTGATATACTAAGCAAGCCAAAATCAACTGGAGAAGCTAGAGAGAGAAGCCTATGCTGATGACGGTTGAGGCTCTCTCGATCTATCATCGGAACAGCTTGAGTTTTTTGTCTAGTAAGTTGATTTTATCACTGCAACCGTGCAGTAAGCTGTTGCAAATGGCCAAAGTAGGGCCAAAAGTCTAAGAAGGATGAGCGCGAGAAGAAAGCCGAGCTTGTGAAAACAATTTCCAGTAAAGTAAAATGTGGTACCAAGAGTGCAATTAAAAAGACTCACTGGAATTGGATTGATCCAATTGAACAAAGCATTTGTATAGGGAAAAGGGCTTGCGCAATGAAAAGGACCCACTCACAAGATGCCGGATCTAGTTATGAAAGACACGACGACGGTGATGTCATCTAATTTGCCCCCGTGATACCGATATCCAGCTTCTTGAGCAGAGTCGGCAAATGGGGTCTGCCGGTATCTATCCAGTGCCCGTTGACGTGCAGCAGCAGCTATTTTTCGAGCCATCGCTTGAGGATCCAAGCCAGATTTCACTGCCTCAGCAACAAGGGCACTAACCTCATCATCATACAAGTTGTCGAATAAACCGTCTGTTCCAGCAACAATTCCATCTCCATCAGAAACAGGAATTCTGAAGACCTGCACGTATTTATTCGAGGTCAGAGAAATTAACCATCCCAGGCTGTCCAGAACACTGCTGGACAGTCCAAGCAGCTTCTCTTTACATAACCGATGAAGCAAATAATGAACATGGACTTTGAGCCTGTTCCCTTGCAGTAATGGAACAAGACTGTATGTAATAGCTATTATGCTATAATATACTAAAAATGTAAGAGTTATCACACAGTTTTGTTTCATGAATGATTACAAAAGGAGAAAGCATCAGAATTCCTAATAATATCTCTTAATTCAGAACTAGGGGAATAAAATAATTATCACTTACTAGTCAATCATGATCATTTATGAGTTTTAACACTCCACAGATATTAAAAGATATATAATTTTATTTATTATTAAATGCAATTTATATTAATTTCAATAGTGATTAACAATTTGATGTTGATAGAGTGAGTGTGGAAAAGAGACAGGTATTTTGGGAATATCTGTGGCCATAATAGCTATTACAGCTTTTGGTGATATGGATTATGCCGTACGAATTATTACTATAAGCAAACGCTGCAATAGGTAGTTAATACATCTGTGATGTAATAGCTACTCTTGCAACCAAACGTGCTATTAGGGGTAAGGATTTGAAATTAAAAAGAAATCAAAGAGTTTCTATAGTAAAGCACATGGGGTCACTTTCCAAGTCGTCCTAGATCTCAAAAGTCAAATTCAACAGAAAACACCTTAAAACTGTAATCTGGTTAGCAATTAATTTAGAAAAATAAAACCATCCCCAAATAAAGCACAGTCGAAAGCAGAACTAGCAACAGAAGCTAAGAGAAGCTTTCTCGCAACTGTGAGAATAGTAGAACAGTAAGAGAATTGCAACCCAACCCCACCGTTGTAGAAAAAAATTGTTCTGTTTATGGTTATCATGAATATACAGACCTGACCAGAACTGGGTAGGTCGCCGTTGCGACCATTTTCCAGTTGATATGTAAAGTTGAAACCATGCTGCTGCACTGGGGATCTGAAAATAGTCTTCCCATCTCTAACCACTATGAATCCACTGTCGCCCAAATTGATAGCATGTATTCCCTGAAGGATGAACAAGAAGTGCATGAGACTAGTTCTTTTCTATTGTTGCTGTTTCTGCAGGCCACAGAAGGAAAAAGATTGAGCTGAATGAAAGTTTCTTTCATCTATGAGAACATCTATACAGAAAAGGAGGACATATTATAGGGACCAAAAAACTTGCCCGCTTACAGTTGACCTAGATGTAAAATTTTGCTTCAGTAGGCATGGATGATAACTGGACGAGGTAAAAAATGATTGAATGCAATCATTTTTGGTTTGACCTTCAAAAGTTCTCCTTACGGTTTCAATGCTTTATTATTCGGAGACATATGATCTGTCACGTTCTCAGAATTTATTGACCTAAAGGGATTCTAGCTCAAGACACAAATAAGTATTTGTTCTGAGATAAGGTACTGACAGTTATTTTGGCTAATAAAGCTAATTCTTTAACTTATGTCATCAAAGTTAAGAAACCCTCTAACATGCCTACATCTATGCAACCTTTATGAAAATCTAAGATTTCAAGATTTATGTGACAAAGTAGTAAAAGGCTGCATAAGTCTCATTAAGCCAGCAATAGGATTATGAGAAAAGAACCTAGATGGGAAAACCATAGCATAGAAAGTTCAGAATCTTGGCATCAGGCTCATTTTTGGAGTCCTCACTAGTTAATTTTCTAGATGAGAGCTTTTGATCCTTACTGACTTCTCAGATCCTCATTGCTTGTTCAGATGTGAAGATTAGACTGATAATAAACCAAAATACCTCCAGCAACCTCCCACACAGTCAAAGTGGGTTCCCAACTTCATTAACATAAACTAAACATGCGTTTTTTTTTTCTTTTTTTTTTTTTTTTGGGGGGGGGGGGGGGGGGGGGGGGTAAGGCGTCATAACTAAACATGCCATTTACTGAGAGCAATGAATTACTCTTTTCTCAGTCAAAGTTGAGACCACATTGCAGAATACATTGAACCAACATTACATAAAGGAAATCCAACAAAATGGTCTGGCACATAGAAGAAAAAAAGAGATAGAAACAAACCTCTCCCTTGAGGGCAATTATGCAGGCAGTCGAGGAACCTTTGGCTTTGGTATTCGCATGAGCCTTCTCTAATACGATTGCTGGGTCAACAGAACCCTCAGTCTCCTCTTTTATTGCATTAATTGAATTAAACATAAGTTCCCGAGAATACAGCCCTGCATCAACACCAACATCTGCCCAACCACCTACTCCATCTGCTACACCAATCACTTGCTCGTCTTCACATATAAAGTGAGCATCCTCTCCACCTTTGGCTTCCTTATCCGGATGTGGCAGGCAACATGATCCAGATAGCAGCTTCAAAGCTCTGTCACCTGGAAGAGCTCTGAAAATCAACACAAACCAAAGCATGTAAGTTACGAAAAACCTACAAGCCCCTCTTCCAAAGGAAGTATTGTAACAGAAAATTAAAACTATCAGATCAATTCCCTAACGTGTTGGCAGGCATTCTTTTTTCTCTCAAACATATCATATTGATCTTTCTCTCAGGTAAGAGCAATTATAAATGTTAGTTTGTCCAGTAAATAAGCAAAGTTCTACAGACCAGTCTATTAATCACTTAAAGATTATTCAGAATGAAATATACCTCATGAAGGAGGATAATTATTTTGACAATGCTTAAAGGAAGTATAAAATTAGAAAATATATAACAAGAGAGAACCTACTGGCCAACAGAAGTTGTGGAAGTCGCAAGATCACTGCTTGGATTGCCCTCAAACGAGATATCCTGAGCGGCCCCATCATTGTGACGAGCAAACAGAGAAGTTTGGAAAGCTCTGTATTGGGGACCAACAGACGGGGTGGAGATGCAATTTGTCCATGCTTCGTGATATCTTGAATATTCACATACCAAGTGACCATTACAAGGTTCTCGCCTTCTCAAGCTCACACTAGCTCTCTGAAAACTCTTCTGGCTCCGATCAAAGAAATAGACACCGGAGGGTTTAGTAAAGTCAACTGTGTTCCCACCACTGGAAAGTAAGCCATCCATGTATACATCTCCAGAGACAGCTTTGGAACCAGAAGCAGCCATGGAAATTCTCCTCTGCACACGGCTTGGAGAATGAACCACTCCAGTTGACAAAACAGTAGAACGCGGACACTGCACCTGCTGCTCTGCTAATGCTCTTCGGAAACCACAAAACACGGTAGTATTGAGCCTCGACAGAGCTGAAGATGGCATCCTAGCCCCTTCTTATACAGGACACCCCCAAATTAATTTCCCTCCAAGACAAAACCATGCTCAGATTGCGAACCCGAGATCAGATATCGTCACTGCAGGCGCTTGAATCCCAACCCGAGCCTCTCGGCGGCACCAAGAGCCCGCAGCCTCTGAAATTTATCCAAAACAGCAAACACATTTCAAATCCCAAAATTCGAACAATACGGCCAAACCCAGTATTCCTCCATTCATTCCCACATGCAGATTCTTCAGGCAACAGTTTTAACCCAACACACACAAAACTTCACCCTGCAATCTTCACTCGAAACCAAACGAACATATCGAATCATGCAGCAGAACCCATCATGCCGCCTAGAACTAGGAAAATTCCCAGAAACTTCCCCAAAAATTTCCCTCCTCTCTATCCATATTGTCCGAAACAGACACCCTAAAAGCTAAAACACATCCAAAGAATACATGCACAGCAACCGCGGAAGCAAACCCAGAAAACAAGAAAGCCCGTGCCACCTTCTGCACGAAATCACCCCGAAAAAGAAAAGAATAGAAATTAAGAAATGGAAACGCAAGGGCGAGACCGGAAATGTGTACCTTGTCAAACTTCAATCGGAAGCTCCGAATCTCTGTGTCTGCCTCGCACACTGCCAGTGCCTTGGCCTCGAGCTTATCCCCGCCGGCTCTTCTTCAAGAAGAGGAGGAGAGAGAAAACCCGAAGCGCGCCCGCACGTGAGATCCAAAGCTAAAAAAGCCAAATTCGTCGTTCGAAAAACTTCCAAAATCCTACCCTTCCGATCGGGGACCGTCGATCTTTTCTCGGACCCAAATGCCCTCCTGCGCAGGGGCTTCGGGCGCGCGGGTCGAGGGCAGCGTCGGGATTTCGCCGTCCGCCGTTTGGAATTAGGTGAGAAGAGGATTGATTGTGTAAGGCACGAAGTTCCGGTGGGCAGCTCTCCCTCATGCGGCTACAAAAATAGGATTTTCTTTGAAAAAAAATATTAATTTGCTTTTGAGACTCATGTGGTTTGGGGGGCCCCACATTCGATTAGGGTTTTGAACATACGAAGTTGTTAAGCCACATTTAGGCAGACACAACCATAAAATTTGTTACAACCAAACACTCTTTGACTGCTTTTAGTAGTCCATATTTGAATCCAAATATTATTTTATTTGATGAACTTGATGAACTTGAATATATCCGAATCATATGTCAAATGAGATATTTGACCTAAAGATGGGATAAATCCAGATCAAATTTAAAATTTTAAAAAATAATATGCTTAAATCGCTCGTTGCACAAGAGCACCACTAAAAATGCCTATGGTCATCACTTCCAACTAGTGCATAATCATTGTTGCCTCCAACTAGGCCGGTTGTCATCACTAGGCAACAACCGTGTTTCAACGAGTGAAGGTGAAAAAGGGTCTAAAGACAATATCATGTTAGGTTTGCATAGATTATCATTTCCACTCCAATTGCATATGTCCTTCACATCGAGCTTGACCTTTCACGTGCTAGTCGTAACCCGGCTGTTCACCCGTTGGTTAACAAAGAACGACCAACGCGCCATTGGCTTCCTAAGGACCTCACTCTTGAGCATTGACTTTCCACTTGATGTGCATCAAAAATACCACAACAGCATCGTGGTGGTGCAGAACCTCCTCTCGTACGCCCATCCCATGGCACACGCCTTCTTCGTTGTCACATCCCTTAGCTCCTTCGTGATGGAGGAGCCGCTTTTTTCCGTGATAAAGTTCGATTGTATGACCCACAAGAAGTATTCTTGCCGTTCACAAAGTTGAAACGTGAACTCGTATTGGTTGAGAGTCATCATGCTCCGAGGTCAACTTTCCAAATACGTGATCGGAAGGAGCCCGTAGGAGATCGGAATTTCAAAGATTTTTAAAGATTTCCAAACGCAAAGGATTTTCAAAGATATTCAATTCTATATTAATTGCAGATTTTCAAAGATTTTTGGAGTTTTTTTTTTTCAAATATTTCAAATCCTATCTTAGATTACACCAATCATATAATGGGATATATTTACTATTCACGGATATTTGGGAATTTGAAATCCCCCTTCATTCAATTTAAATCCAGATAACCAAAACGCAGCCTATTAATACTCTGCTAGAGGGCTCCATTTCAAGGACAAAACAATTAATGATCTGATACGGAATGGAGATGTTGTAAAGACGAGGGAGCCGATGAAGATTCAATCTCGAAACATCCGCATGTATTGTCTATGAACTTTACAGTACACATGGCCCAACAAACCAGACAAAGACTGCAAAATGTAAAGCTAAAGATGTCCACAGTGTTGTGACTTATGTCCGAACGTGATCCTTGATCAGCCAACAACTTGTGTTGGCCCTTTTTAACAAGAGCCCTTCCTCCCTTCCATAGGAAGCAACTCCCTAAAAAAATTCTAAATTCTAGGTCCAATCCCAATTTTATCTCGACCCCTTTTTTTCTCGTCTAAAAAAAAATCCCTAGCTTTTTCTCGAGTCTCAAATTTGCTCGCGCATCTAAAAATCGCCATTGATTATTTCAAGATTATAAACATTGGGAGGCTGCCGTTGTTCTGAACGAAGGTAGGGGTACTGATGAAAACGCGGATTCTGATAATGGACCTCTAAAAAAAAAATCAGTGGCGATTTTCGGAAATGTGGGCAGATTCGGCACTAGACACACAGTCTGAGAATTTTCTTTCTAAGGAGTTAAGCCCATCCAAGAAAATGGGCCAATTTCAGCTGACATGGGGCCCTGAAACGGGCTTTCCGGGCCCACCTATGCAACGCAAACGCCGCGATTTCTCGAGAGGATCACCAAAATCCCAGTTAAACCCTCTGCTTCTTCCTCTCTTTCTCTCTCCACCACGCACGAAGAGAACCGCCGAGTCGCGCGCAGGGAGGGAGGGAGGGAGGGAGGGAAGGCGAGGCAGGGGAGGAGATGGACTTCGACGATCTCGATGACCTCGGAAACCACGCGCCCGCCCCGGCTCGAGCCACCAAGTTCGCCCCCAGGTTCGCTCCCAAGTCCGCCAAGGCATCGCTGAAACCCAAGCCGGAGTCGCAGCCGGAGCCGGAGCCGTCCCTGAAGCCGAAGCTCGAGGAGCCGGCGCCGGCGACGGCGGCGGCGCCGGAGCGGGTCGATGCTCCGGTCCCGAGCAAGAAGGGGGAGGAGGAGGGAGGAGGGGGAGGAGAGGGCGATGGAGAAGGGAAGGATTTGAAGCCGCCGGTCGGGATTGCGGCGGCGGCGGCGGCGGCGAAGGCGAAGGAGCCGGAGACGGAGATGGAGACGGAGACGGAGCGGAAGCCGTCCGCGTCGAATGCGGCGGCGCCGATGGAAGTGGAGCGCAAGGCGGAGGAGGAAGCGGTGCCGATGGAGGAGGACGGCGTCGCGGAGGACGAGGTCGTGCGGGAGATCGACGTCTACTTCAATCCTTCCGTCGGCGCCAATCCCAACGCTCAGGTTGGTTCTCGTTTTCCTCGTGCTGATTGGAGGTTTTCTTTCTGGGAAATTTCCTTTTCCTGGATTGGGATGGATTCATTTTACCTGGTAATTCTCATTGCTTGATTCCGCGAGGCTTGTGGAGAAGATCTGAGAAGTGATTCTCGTGTCGTTTCAGTTATACGTGATGCAGTATCCGCTGAGATCGGCGTGGCGGCCGTACGAAATGGACGAGCGGTGTGAGGAGGTGAGTGGCTTGATTTGCAATCAACTAGCTTTGTGTTTTTTTTTTTTTTTTTTTTTTCCTGAAACAATTCTGGAAGAAAAGAGGAAGGTTTTTGTGTAATAGAATCCGCCTTTTGTTACCTAGGTCAGGGTGAAAGCCGGCAGTTCGGAAATTGAAGTCGATTTGTCCATTGATGTTGATTCCAAGAATTTTGACGGGGAATGCAATAGCAGATTAATGATGACAAAGCAGGTTTGATTTTTATTTCAGGTTCCAGCGTCTGAATAGCGAATCTTGGTTTGTGTTTTTTTCTGCCATAAGATAATGCGATACGGATGTTTGAATTTTCACATTTTGACGTATAAGTTTGGCCATATATTATTTAATTTGCAAGGGAAATATCAGTATGGCTGCTTAAAAGGCTCGTAGATGCAGAACATGGGTTTCTTAAGAGAGTTGTCAAAAGATGCAGAGCATAGTTTTCTTAAGGCTCTAATCTTTTGGCCTTCTATTTATGGGATACGTGCACAAATTTTGACTCTGCCTTTTCCTTTTCCTTTTGTTTGCACCGTATCCCTTCACTCGTGCTCTGCTTCTGCCTTTCAAAGGATACATGCTTTGGATGTGCCCATCCATGTGTCTGGTTTTGTATCTGTTTGGAAAAGCTTCAATGATACTCTAATGATTCTGTATCTAATGGCTCTCTTTAGACTTTGTCATCTTCTTGGACGCCACCCCGTGCAAGTGGCTATGCCGTTGGTGTTTTGATGGGCAACAAGGTATTCACATATCCTGACTTCCACTCTGGTGCCTTTTGAACAAATATTTTCATCAGCTACCGAAAATTCTGTTGTCATATGAGTTGCTATAGTGGAGTGGTAAATAATTACTATGCTCGCTGGAGGAGAAACTTTGTGTCATGGCATGGTTTTGTCTGAGATGGAAGTTTAGCTGTAAGCTCTAATCCTTTTGCAGAGCTTTCATATGGCAATAGATATATGGGGATGGCATCGATTAGAATCATGTTGGATGGAATCGGTTCATTGAAAAGCTAAAATGCAGCACCAGACCTATGGAGGAGAATCTGTGTTATTGGTTTCTTAATTAGACATATTGCAGATTCTATTTAATGGTAATGTGGGAGGCTTAACCATGAAAATATCTCATTCAGCGAAAGTGAGATTGGCAAAGTGTTGCTTGTGTCATTGACTTAGATTGGAGGAATCGGTGTTCAAGGTTCTAATTCTAACATCATTTCAACTGCCCCTTTTTCTGTTAAGGTCCAGTACTTGGATATATCAAGTAAATGGGTAATTTGGTGCTTTTCATTTGTTTGTACGATTTAAGAATAATCCCGTGACATATTCTTGAACTTTGTTTCATGTATAACCTTGAATGTCTTGAAGTGTTGAAAGATACAATTTGTCAGTTATCTCTCCTGTTTAAGATGGAGATATGAGAGGAGTTTAAAATGGATTTCCCTAGAAACTGTGGACTGATTATTTGTTCCCTCACTGATGATTAAACTAAGGCCATTTTTTGACTGTAAAAGGGCCATCTGTTTGCACATGCCATGAACGCTGTTACTTCAAATTTCGCGTTTTAGGTGGAAATGATCTCGAATTCGTGGTTGAATTAGCAAGAACTGACATGACAGCCATTTAATGCTTTTTTACTCTATTATTCTTACAGCTTGGTTATTTGCTTTTTAGGAGTTATTTAGGCCATGTCTTCCTTTTCATCTTGCAGCTATACTTGAACCCTGTACATGCAGTGGTACAGCTTAGACCGTCGATGGAACATCTTAATCCTGGTGCCTCAAAGAAGAACTATGTCAAGGGAGAAAATGAAGTCAATATTAAAGCAGAAGAATCGACCGAAGAAAAATCTGCTGGTTCATCTAAGAAGCAGGTTACGTTTCCATTTCATTGTCTTCCTTTTTCCCCTTTATTGTAGTTTTTCTCTTTGGGACTTGGCATTTTAACCTTAAGGCGTCCCACACCTGGTGCAACATTTTGACGTATTCTATGCATTAGAAAAACCTGCACTAAAGGAGAAAGCAATATTTTTTTTTTCCAGGAAGGCTCAATATATTTCCTAATTATGGTGGTAATAATGTTATAGAAATTTGTGAGTGACCATAATAAAGAAAATAAAATAAAATTGAGTTTTGCACTTCTCTGTCAATTAGTAGGCACCTCACAGTGGAGTTCCATTCGAATGTTGATGCATAACTGTGCTGAAATGTGTGCTTATGCATGTTTAGTAAATCATAGATGTAGAGATACATACATTGTCGCTTGTGTCTCTGATTTGCAGACACTTTGTTCTTCCCCTTTTTGTGATTTCATCTATTTTACAGTTCATTATGTAGCTGTCTACCCAGTTGTGGTTGCTGATTGTGTAGCTCTAAACCGAGGAGCAGTAATCGATGTTATAATTCCTCATTGTGTAAATCTCCATGGCAGGCCAAAAAAGTGGCATCTTCTGCTGAACAAGAGACAGATAATAATGAGGTATGAGACCCTTAATCGTACATGCCAGAATGCTGATTATGCAGTATTTATCGGCTTGAAGCAGATAATCACATTTCCTTTAATATATGACCTTTTGTCAGGAAGAAAATTCTGAATGTTGTCTTGTTTCCCTTTATGACTTTGTCTCTGATGCTTCATCTCTGTATTTTATTTTATGTTTCCTTTAAACTTATATGAACACTGAATGGGGCACCAAGTGAAATGGCATAGGCCATACAGAGAAACTTTACAATCCTTTTTAATTGTATTCTCCTAGATATATTCCTATTGTGCATAATATGATGCATAGCTAGATTAATTTGTGGAAAGATAACATGCTGGAGACACCAGCGACTTACATTATGAATTTTGGCAACTGTGGTGGGATCAGAAGAAGTTTTACATCCTTTATTTAGGGATATGTGAATAATATATTAAGATGGAAAAAGTATTTTTGAATCCAAGACTAGTTCTGGGCTCGACATTCTGTCCACTTATATTCCATAAACATGTTTTCTATAGATTTAAGCTGTTTTTACTTACGTTTGCACACATTCTCACTAAAAAGGTCTATTATTGACGGACAGATGCTCCTTTAGAATAATCAAATGTAAAACTGCCGTGCACTACTCTTGATTTTCTTATCATGGATTTAATTTTGAACATAACGGATCTTGAGTTATTTATTTGATTATGAGGTGTCAGTGGAGTTGACTGTTTTTTTCTTTATAAATGTTGGATCTTTTCAGCACTGGATTCAATTGGAGTACAATAGCTCAAAGAGTGATCTATCGACCCATTATCTACAAGGAATGACGGCAGAAGAAAATTCTCCTATTCTTTTCTCAATGAATCCGTGTGTACCATAATCTGAAACCAGAATATGTTTTCTCTCGCTACTTAGATGTAGAACAGCGAGTTGTTTCAAATTTCAGTGTCTGATTATATTTTACCTCATGTACTCCCAAGTCCTGAATCATTGTATTTCTTTGCAGGTGTGATTATGTTGATTTATTATGTCCAGGAGTGCACAAGCAGAAACTCAAAATGGATAGTGCTTCGAGAAGGTAGAGTTGTTATTTAATCCTCCAGGGTTGTTGTGATTGGGATTCTACAGGATTTTTGGGGTTCTGTAGGGATTGTTTCATAAGATCGGATTAAGGATTGTAAAATTCTAAAAATTTTTATCCAATTGAGGTGTAAAATCTGACATTTGGACATCGTTTTATGCAATTACATACTTGTTAATACTAAATAAGAGGGAGCAAAGCTAAAAATTAGATCTCTAACTTGTGAGGAGGTGAAAGTATGAAGTTTTGCATCATTATGCATTATTAATATCCAACTTATGCAAGATGGCATTCTGGCGCATTTTTTTGAAACAAGCATGTCATTTAGAAATTCGAGTGACTATCCTGCCTTATTTTCTTCAAATTAACTTGTCAAAGCTTCTGGCTTTACTAGAAGTGTTCTTCCTTTCTCGCTATCTTCTAACTAGACATTTTGCATTATTAATGTTCAACTTAAGCAAAACATGGCATCCTGGCATATATATTGAAAGCAAGTATGTCATTTAGAGATTTAAATGACTATTCTTCCTTATTTTCTTTAAAATTAATTAAGCTCCAATGCCAAAGCTTCTGGTTCTATTATTAGAAATGTTCTTCCTTTCCTTGTTAAGTTGCAATTCTAACTAGTCATTTTGGGCCTTTTTTTATAGGCTTTTACTTTTTGCTTAATCTAAATCATGCAATGGATGTACTATGACTTTTTATTAATTCGTAATATCTGAAACTTAAACAATATACAGATTTTGGCACTTATCCTTTTTTTCTTTTCTGCCTATGGAGTTTATCTAATGGATTCAACTATTCCTCTTTGTTTTTGAACTTTTTTTGAATATCAATAAGACTTGTAATGTCATAACTGATTGTTTTGTGAACCAAGGTCTTGTGTTTATCTTAATTGTTGTTGAACGTCCCATGTGCTGATCTATGGGGTTTCAATGGGCATTATATTCAGGTAGTCTTCATCTACTAACTGGCTTAAGTTTTTTGGTTACACTTTCTAACACTATATCAAAGAGCCAAGTTCCGACTTAGTTTATGTCCATTTGAGCTCACAATTTGTCAATTCTATAAGTCTTTCTTGTTTGGTTTGCAAGTGAGAGGGGGTGTTAAGCATCCCATATTGTGGGGTTTCACTTGGCCTTAAATTCAGTAGTACCCTCCGCATATCTGCTTAAAATTTTTTGGGATTGACTTTCTCAGAATTGTGTAAAATTCTTGTACTTGTTCTGCATAGATCGAGAAGGTTGCAACTGTTTGATCCAGGATTAGCTTGTTATTTGTTCACATGACCTTCAAATTCATAATTATCCTTTTCAGGATCCTATTGTCAACTCCACCAGATGAGAGAATTAGGATGATGCTTTGTAAGGTATGTTGCCCTCCGCTCTTTTTTTCTTTACATGCTTCAGAAATTTGATGTGATAATGGCAACAGGTAGTTAAAGGTCTCAGAAATCTTTGTATAAATGGCGATATTTTCCTTCATCCTATTTGGAGGAAGTTTTCTGCAACTGGGTCTTTGATTGGTGATTTATAAGTGATGGACATTCTCTTAATAAAAACTTGACTACATATAAATATAGGTGATATCCCTGTTTGTGACTCACCAATCAAATTATTGGTTGGATCGGGGATTAAGGAATAATGCCCCTCCTCTATATGCTTTCTATTTGTTATAGGGTTTCTTGGGGCAAGGACTAAAGAGATGTCATTTCATATGATGTATTGAGATTTTTCTTTCACGTGTCAAATTGAAATTTGCTTTTCTTCTAGGAACCTGAAGTGCATCGTTACAGTGCTCTAAAGTACAATGTTCCTGATGTTTCCGATGATGTCTTTCTGAGCGAATTACAGCGTAATGCTCTGTTGGTGCAAGGATGCTGGGTTCCCAAGACTGCATTGATATTACAAAAACCTTCTACTGAATCTCTGGTTAAAGGTTATCGCCTTGATGTGTGGGCTAGAGATTACACCCTTCTTATGTTCAGCAAGAAGCGTGTGGTTCACAACTCAGAGCTACCTGTTAAGAAAATACTTGCTGATGCCATTAAAAAGTTCCTGATTGTCTTCGCCACAGAAAGGTCTTCCTTAGGCGATTGGAAATTTAAGCAGGAAACTGATGTTTCATTTATGAAAAATTATCCAGATATTGTAAGCAAGCAAAAGCGAATCTGGGAGGGCATTGAGACAGAAATAATGAAATCCTTGATGAAACCTGAGCAAGGCGACAAAATTGGAAGAGGCCAGGATGATTCAAAGAATGCTCAAGCCAAAGTTGCCCTGGCTAGTAGGGCCGACAAACCTCCAAGTTCAGACAAAACATCCATAAAAGCTACAAGCAGAGTTGCCCCTGGCAGGAGAACCATGTCAAATGAAACACTTGAAGCTTTGCCAAAGGCTTTGCTGAAAATCTTTCAGAGTCACAAGGTTTGCGAGTATGGATGAATAATTTCCATCTCTTTCCCCATTTTCCTTTCTGTTTTAGCTATCACATGGCACTTATACTGAATCTGATGAGGATAATTGAAAAGAAAGCGAGGTGCTTTTACTGCTTAGCAATTTTGAGTTAGTCCGTATTCTGTGTGCCCACACTTGCTTTTTTCTTTTTCTTGACTTTATGTGGTTTTAATTTGTGAAGGCAGTAATTCTTTTCCGATCTTCCCTTCTTTCTTCTTTCAGTTTGGGAGGACCATGGATAAGGGTGGGGTACATGGAAATGAATTCTATTCTTTTTTCACATTTCAATTGGGTCATTGGTCTGATGACCAAGGGTGATGTGTTAAGCAACAAATACTGATATGAAGTCCAAATACATCGGCCCTCACTGGCCATTCTTCTTTCTTTGGTCCTTTTTCCTTCTATTTTTGTCCCCTAGCTCGTGATAACATCATCATGACTTTTGGACTGGACCTCTTCTGGGGAAACGATTGGAAACAACATAATCTGCTGCCTTCAGTGGTTTCTGTTTTGGTTCTCTCCCCTGCTTTAGGATCTGAAAGGGCTGTGTCAGGCCTTTTAGTATGACAAATTCACTGTTGAGTTTTACCTATCTCGTCATCTGGTTAACCCAGTTTGAGCCAAGCTTTTGTTTTGAAGATTTACCCATATGATTTAGAAATTATGTCCTTTCTCTTAACATGGCTGGACTAGTCACTTCTGAGAAGAGTTGTTAGATGAATCTTACATGGCAATTTATCTGCAGTTGTTCTAAGTTTGCCCTAGAGACTCATTGACCATGGGGGGATCATCTTATTTGCAGCTTTCAGTTTATTTGTCAACGTTTGCGGGGTTTGGCACTTTCTCAGTCCACTCTTCCCAAAGCGGACCCTAGAATGGAAAAAGCTGCAGCACTTGGGGTTGATGCCCCTCCAGATGAACTTAAGAAAGTTATCGCACAAGTTGCAGTAAACATTAACGAGCTTTATGTTTTGAAGTCATCCCCAGAGCACCCAGAACTTGATCCGTTGAGGTAATTAATGCAATAGCCATGTTTTTTTTATATCCTTCTTCTGCAATAAAATTAATGAATTGTCGCTTTGAGGTATGATTTTTTGGGATTTCTACTTTATCTATGTTTTTATATTTTTGGTGAGATACTTTATCTATGTCACTGGCCTGATTTTCCAACAGTTTAGCCTTTTTGGGACCAAGAGCTGCCTATGATCATCTTTTAACCTGCTGTTTGTAGTCTTGTTTCTGAAATTTTCCTGTCATCCATGCAGGGAAGTTGTTATTAACCTTCTAATAGGTAAAGGACCCAACGCAACACTTAAGAGGGCCGAAATATTTCAAGCTGCCAAGATGGCTCTGAAGAGAGACATTTCAAATGCTGAATATACAAAGGTCAGCTTTACAGATATAGCTTACAGAGGCTTCTCTTTTTCTGACAAAAATCTGTTTACCTTGAAAATGGGACTTTTTTTTTAATGAGAAGTTTCAAGGTCATTGGTTCTTAAAAACTTGAGATATAGTTCTCCATTGGGCATAGACAACACCACAGCATAAAAAACAACCTATAATCAAACAAAAAGCAAATTCAATTGTGCTCAATTTATCCTTAAAAAAGAAAGAATTTCTATTATAACACTTGGAAGCACATTTAGCTGATGTGTATATCTGTGGCTCTAGCATCTGTGAATGCATACAACTGTGGTACTTTACATAGAAGCCTCTGGGGTAATTCGGAGGCAACAGAGGAAACTGGTGGAGGAAGGTGTAGATGGGTTTCAGGTTCTGTCTGGGTTGTGTTGTGATTTTTCTCGGTTTGAACTATACTTTTCAAACCTTTTCTACTATAATGACATTAGTAAGGTAAACGGTTTTTTAAATATTGCTTTAATATACAGTATTGGCTAATCATGCGATTGGCACGGAAGAGGTGAGAAAGTAGATTGATTTGAGCGAACTCTGGTATTTTCTTTGCTTAACGGAAAATAAACTGTTTACAGGTCATGAACGATCTCTGCGAATCCAAGGGTTCTTTCTGGTTTCTGAAAAGCAGCAACGTATAATTCACACGATCAGAACAAACGAGTGGCGCAAGACATGCTTCAGCACCCGGGAGAGACCACGTCGGCATATTATAAGTTACTGAAAAGAGAAGGTGTTAGTTTGGGCCGAACCATCAAATTTTGTGGGGGCAAGATCAATACGACGACTCTCTGATGCGAACCGGGTAACATCGGCATTTTTCATTAGTGCTCTGTTGGTGTCCTATGAGTGTCTGCTTCTGTTTCCTCCTGCTCGGGCAGCATTTTGAAGCTCTCATGAGGTATTTTCATTTTCATGCTACACCTGTGATTGCTTGGTGTCAGCCTTGAGGCGCTTATGGGCTGCACGAGACCAGAAGGACAAGCGAAGACGAGGGCAAAGGCTTGGTTCGTCTCTTCAGCTTAGACAGGTTCTCTTTTCATTGTGATACATGAAGTAATGATAAACTACGTGCCAAAACCATTGGTAGATTCAATAGTGAATTGATTGATGAATACATCCCGAGTTCGATTCTAATCGATTCCAAGATATGAATCATAATCCGAAAAGAAAAAAAAATACAGATAACTGAAGAGCCTAAATTCATGAGGAGTTGAGGATGCATGTTTTAGTCACTTTAAAAGATGGAGATTGTTTCTTTGTCCATAATCAATCTTCGCCGTAGAAAAAAGGAGAAGGAAAAAGGCAAAAAATTCGAACATTCTCATATTCAAATTGCGCAAACTCCAGGCCTTACTAAAAATTTAAGAGAATGGCATGGCCGCCCTTAAGCCCAGAAGCTATGCAAGTTCATTGTATCAAAATGACTATAACTCTTATTGCAAAATAATAGTCACCGGAAATGCCAGATTATCACGAATATTCAAAAGGTTAGAAATCTTAACCAAAAATAATTTCCACGTTGCTAACATCGCTCTAAATAAACTAACAATTCGACCAGAAAAAGAAAAAAAAAACTAACAAAAAAATTATATCTTCAAACCGACCCCTCGTACTCTTGTTTGCAATGTAACAAACACTGATCCTTAGCTTCGGACCAGAAAAAGGTAAAATAGGGGGATTGAGCAAAACCATAGGTTTTTTTTTTTGGTTGAAGTAAATATTTTATTCAAATCTTAAGATATTGCATATGAGGTTTAAAAAAAATTCCGAATAATAAAGTAAAACAGCAAAGCACAAACTGTTTCAATAAGTATACTCTCATTGCACAAGAATTGATCTAATTTAGTATCAAAATGGAATGGGCACTAGCTGATTATCAAATTTCACATTATAATCGGTGATTAGCACACACTGTAATCTCCTTTTACAATAGTTGTGATTCGCCTTGTGGATGGTGTGCGCCTAAATTTAGTGTTCTCAATATAATCACAGAGACACCAAAAACGGGTTGAACAAGCTCCTAGATTTAGATATAGGTTAGAAGAGGTTAGACAAGCACTAAAGCGCCTATAAGGAACTCCCAAATTTTGATCTAGATCAATGAGAAAAGCTTCTAAATCTATATATAGATTGGGAGACAAGAGCTTCGGAAGCTCGAAAGAGTTGTGTAACTATCTTCAATGCAGTGGAAGCTCACCCTATTCCTCATTGATCTGTCAAACTTTTTGATATTAATAATCTGAAGTTATGGGTCGATTCTTAATGATGAAAATAGAAAATGCCATATCGAGCGATGAAAAGCATTAATAACGAGTAAAAAGAAAAAAGAAAAAGACTAAGAATTAAATATGAATAATAAAATACATTCAAATCAAATCATGAGAGATAAACTCGACTGGAGTTAGGAAGATGGAGCCTCCCTCGATAGATGTTAGTCGAGGGGTTTGTAGTGGAAGAGAAAAAGAGGAACCAAAGAGAGAAGCGTGAGTAAAAAAGTAAAACCACAGGATGAAAAGCAGCTATGAATAAAGCAATCTCAATAAAGATGCATTCACATCAAACAAGTAGTCCAATAACCTCATGCACAATATCCATATATTACATAATTAACAGTAGCCAACCTAAAGTAAAACTCAAATGAGAACCCTACGGCCATACTATGCCATGTGACAAGACTAAAAAGCCATATCGAATCCTGTCGATTATGATCATATCCCCAAATCACGTCGGTCGATAGTGAATTTCTCCGAAACAGAATCGGTCTATGCCGACGTTGGTATCTCATCACATCCTTTAATCTTTAGACCCTTTGGCTGAAAAGGAGCATAAATCAAATGAAGCACAATTCCCGAGTCTGCCTCCACATAAATATCACCATGATGAATTACCTCATAAAGGACTCTCTTTCCTCTCTTTCGAAAAGAATAAACATTTATCTCGTCGGTAGTTGATTTGTTTTATGTGCGAACGTCAATAATTGACGACTCGAAAAGCTGGCAACAAAGGGATACGAATCTGGCCAAACTTATAGTCAACTGTAGATGTGGTCACTAGTCCTTTTTGAGTCAACGAGGATTGCATGTGCTATTTTATTTTAGAGTTATTACAATAATCAAATCGTATCTAACTGGGAACCAGTAAAGGGGTTGACTTCCTTCTTTTTCTGGGCCAGAACAATAGGTAGAATCGAAGATCTGTCTTTCAACTACGTAAACACCAAAAAGACGGAAATGCTTTTTGAATATTTAAATATGAGAAGATGGAAGAATCAAAATTCACTTATTTTCGGACTCGTGGGTCGTTCTCAGTCACATCAGTGCCGACCTCGTTTAGATGAAAAGAGGATAAAAAGTAGTAACATTGCACGTGTAAATCGTCTATCACAGGGATTCATACATGAATTCTATAATCAAATTATTAGTGTGAAAACAAGAATTCGCATTTACACAAAGTCAAAGCAAATCACTTACAATGTAACACTTGTCTATACTTTTAGGTAGGCGATAAAGAATGAAAAAGTGTGGTGATCATCACTTGAGCAACCCCCTGTGATTGATCTTTATAGAAAGTAGAACACTGAAAGAAATAATTAAACTAAAGAATTGTATGGACAACCCCCTTCATCCTTGGATATTCTTACTTTACCTTTCTTTCCGACAATTGATCTCAAAAGGGTTGATTATGTACGCGTTATCTCGACACGTTCTTTCCTTTCCACAACATTTCTTCGTCGCGCCCAATCAAGAAATCAAAATGCTCGTTGCAATGCCACCTCAATGCAACGTACGCCTCTTTTCTAAGCCAAAACATATTATTTGCTAGGAGATAATTGAAGAAAAAGCTCGTCTACGCTCAGTTTACGATGTACACATATCAATACTAGATTCAATATCTGTTCACAGCCACCACCACCACCACCATGCACCAGGACTCCAACGCCTGCCTTTGGAAGACAACATATCCGGAAGTCTATATCATCGAGGCAGGCCACTTAGCTTTCGTTTTCCATATAATTGATGTAAACTTTATCATTACTAGACAGGAAAATCAATCCATCGCTATGAGCCTCAGATATACACTTCAGCGCACTTAGGATTCGATTCGAAGACCTGCCATTGGATAATAAAATATCACACGATTCGGCATCATCAAGCAGGCCCCTCATTCTTTTTTTCCAATGTAATTCACCTAGGCTGGTCATTTTACGTGGGATTTAGGTCAATGGTCGAGACGTTTGGACCACTCACGGATCCCGAAATTGGCCATGCTCTTATGGGTCCTTCGTTTGATGGAGCTTGCCATCTTCTCTTGTTGAGCCACCGCGTTGCCCACTTGAAGCATGTGTTATTGTAACGTTAGGCCACCTTTTGACTCTTCTCCAGTACATTGAAATGGACTAACAACAACAAGAGTGACCAATTGTTTTGCTGGAATGGAATTGATAAGCAAAATACCTTTCAATATATCCAAAAGAATATTTCATAGGAATAGAATCGACAACGAAATATCTTTCGAATAAATATATGGATCAATGTTTGAATCGACAAAGGATATGAAGCATTTTTTGTTGATTTTGGACATAAAAGTAAATGACAAAGAATCTAAAGGTATGGAAACTGGAGGCATTTGCAGTCGGCCATTTAATTTGCCAAAAAGTAAAGATAAAGATAAATTTGCAAAGAACATTGAATTCTATGATTAATTTACTAGGAATAGGATGTAGCTATTTAAAGCCTACAATCGATGGTTACAAACGATTATTGAATTAAAAAAGATATTTTCCTAATCCTATCTTCAAAACAAGTAACTTCCCATCCTATTTGTGATTGCAAGAAGTTACATCAGTATTTATCCGCAAGAAGTTACAAATAATGGCACTAAACGTAACCACTCTACGTTTATCTATTATCTAGTAACATTTTTTTAAAAGAAGTTACGTATCCGAAATATTGCTACTCGATAGTTATATATCAATGTCGATTACTTCATCCAGGTGATGGTTCTTGTCAAAAACTGATGTTTACCATTGATAACTTCCTTAGCGAGTTGTTGATGTTTTTCAAGTTGTTGAGTGCTATTTTCATTGATGACTATCATCCACAAAATCTATCACTTGTCAATTATAATCAAAAGTTAGTCATTTTTTAGTGTGAACATATATCCTTTCAAAAAGAATTTTGATGATTATTCAATTATTCGATTCTTTTATGTTAGATAATCAAGGGTCAGTGTATGCCCCTTGTTATTGATAAATTTAATATTTCCCCACTGAATTGGCTCTTGAATTGTTTACTTGAAAACAACACAATTGACTGTGTTATGGCTCTATGAGTAGTGTCGCTAGCAATATTTTTGTTTATTAAATCTTCTTCACTCGAGATAATTTGGCCTATTGTTAACTTTATAAGGCCATCTTTCAAGTGCGAAAAATCAAAGATTTCATCCAACTTATTAATATTGAACTAGTAAACTTGTTTGTCTTTAGCCCTAGCCATTATTTTTTTCTTTTATTGTGGCAATCTTTAAGAATTGATAAATGTAGGCTTGTCGAGCATCATATTTGCCATATTAATTCCAATGTTTTCATTTGGGTCAGAATTATACTTTGACTCATAATTTTCTATTAAAGCCACATCTTATACAAAGTTTTCAAGTGACCCTTTTATATTTGTCTGTGAGAAGTTCTTCATTTTTGCACACTATCATAGCTAATTGAAATAATTCAACAAAATCTTGACCTTCGAATTTTTCTCATTGATTGAATATCAATCCATCAAGAGCCAAACCCGTGAACTCTTTTCCTAAGAGTGACGTAAGGCTTCCATTCCTAGTCTTTTTAGATCGAGCAACAAATTGATTGATTGACTCAATATTGCATTGATAGAGTCTAACAAAATCGGTAATTGATACCTCACATATCATTCTATAAAAGAATGGAATTATCTTTCCATTTCCACCGAGGCATAATTGGTCAAATTTCAACGTGTAACCTTTAGGTTCTCGGTCGGAAATCTCTTGATGCTCATAGCTAATTGCACCGACATAAGTTGCTACCTATTTTGCCTTGAATAAGATCAAATTGAAGCCAAAGCTAGCTAGCAGGATTTAGCTAATTGACATGGGATAATTTTTACTAAACGGGTTGATATATTTTCATTGCGAGGCTGTTTGCGTAGAAAAGAACGATTTGTACGCTAACAAAATATTTAAACCCCTTAACCAATTTGCCGTCGGCATAAAAGTAGTATTGTCCCGCAAGTTGCCTTTAAAGCAAGATTTTCCAGCTAAGCAAAAGTCATTATACAATTCGCATCTACTCGAGATTGGTAATCCCATTTTAATCATAACCTTAATCATCCGGATTACGGTTGTCGGGATATTCTTGTCCTGTAATTAATAGCACCTCAATTTGGTAGGCAACCCGCCTTTTCTCCACTAAATATGCCCCTGATCAAGTGCTTAGTTGTCCATGAATTAGAGGGGGAGAGGGCGTTCTAGTAATTACACAGTCGGGTCAGAGGCGCCACGTCAGCGGGGGAGGAGACATCGGGCCGAGGAATGCTTCCCTCTCCGTCGGGTCGGGTAGGTCAAGTTGTCTACCCCCGTCCCTGTTCTTATCCGAGCATAGCCGACGATGACGTTACAAACCGCGATATCCAGCCCGTGTGGATAAGGAGCTCTCTACAACTCACGCTGGTTTCCTTCAGTCGGGGCAGGCGGGACTGTGTTGGGGCCAGTTTGGCAGGAATAGACGCCGTTCTTGAAGGGCGTCCGCGTCTCCAGAATCGTGGAAAGCGACCACCGTTCAGTGGGCGACTCTGGTGACGGCTATAAAAAGGGCAAGTTGGGACAGGGATAGGTTAAGGAGCTTTTCTTGTATTGCTAGAGAGAGAGAGAGAGAGAGAGAGAGAGAGAGAGAGAGAGAGAGAGAGAGAGAGAGATTGTGACCAGCATGACGAGCATGGAGAAGTTTGGTGGCGGTGGTGGTGGTGAGGCTGAGAAGCTTTCTGGGCTCAACAGATATGCCGGTGCTTGTTGCATCGTTGCGTCCATGATCTCCATAATTTTTGGCTATGGTAATCTCTCTCTCTCTCTCTCTCTCTCTCTCTCTCTCTCTCTCTCTCCATCTGGTTTGCCTTGTCAAGATCTTACGTTCGTTTCGCTGTTCGCTTTGTGGATGACGAAACGTGCTGTTCTACTGGTTTAACTGGAACGAGAAATCTTCGTGTGATATACAGGCCATAGCACTCTTTATTTTGTCGTACTGATCATATATGTGAAAGCAAACCTTCGAATCATCCAAGGTTTCTTTTTTAGATAAAATCATTTGATCAGAATAGTCGTTGTCTGAAAAGTTTATCCAGATTTAAGATATCATCATCTGAATGATTGTTTAAAATGTATCAACACTTGCTAACTCGCAGAGTTTTAATCTTTTATATATGTAAAAAGCCTCTTATAATTTATCGATAGTAAATCTTTGTCTCTTTAACTAAAAGAGATATTATTGATTAATTTTATATAAAGTTGTGATGATGAATTATGTTAAACATGTAGCATGAAATAACTATTTTGATTATTGTTCCTGAGTGTGTTTGTGCCGATAGTTATATTTTCGTAAAACTATTTTGGTTAAATGATATTCATGACGTAATCAAGCTACAATTTCAACTCTGGATTTCATAAGATTTTTAGTCTTAATTAATTTTGAAAAATCCCATGAAAGGGATCTATCTTGTCTGAATTAGGACACCGCGCTGGATTGTGTACGACCATGCTAACCTTGGAATGAACTTTTGTTGTCCTTTTCTTGCACTGATTTCAACTTTTGATTTTGTAACTTTACTCCAGACACTGGTGTTATGAGTGGGGCCATGATCTTCATAAAAGAGGACCTCAAGATAAACGACACGCAGGTCGAAATCCTCGCCGGAATCCTCAACTTTTGTGCCCTTTTTGGCTCTCTCATCGCCGGAAGAACGTCTGACTACATCGGTCGCCGTTACACCATTGTTCTTGCCTCCGTCATCTTCTTACTCGGTTCAGTCCTGATGGGCTATGGGCCGACCTACGCGATCTTGATGACCGGGCGGTGCACCGCTGGCGTCGGGGTGGGCTTCGCCCTGATGATCGCACCTGTGTACTCTGCAGAAATCTCCTCCGCCACACACCGAGGATTCTTAAGCTCTTTGCCGGAGATATGCATAAGCATAGGGATCTTGCTCGGCTATGTATCGAATTACTTTTTTGCGAAATTGACCCTAAAGCTAGGGTGGAGGATGATGCTAGGTGTCGCGGCCATCCCTTCCCTCGCCTTGGCATTCGGGATCCTCAAGATGCCTGAATCGCCAAGGTGGTTAATATTGCAAGGCCGGCTGGCCGAGGCGAAAAGGGTCTTGCTCCAAGTTTGTAATTCGGAGCAAGAAGCGGAAACCCGATTCCATGACATAAAAATAGCAGCTGGGATCGACGCTAATTGCAAGGAGGATGTTGTCAAGCTCCCGAAGAAGACTCGTGGCGAAGATGTATGGAAGGAGCTCTTGCTGAGGCCCTCACCCTCAGTGCGGTGGATCTTGTTGGCCGCGGTCGGGATCCATTTCTTCGAGCACGCGACAGGGATCGAAGCAGTCATCCTCTACAGCCCGCGGATTTTCAAGAAAGCCGGAGTGACCAGCAAGAAAAAGCTCTTGCTTGCCACGGTTGGCGTCGGCCTCACAAAGGCCACATTCATAATAACAGCCACGTTTTTGCTGGACAGAGTTGGTAGGAGGCGATTGCTCCAAGTGAGCTCAGTAGGGATCATCGTCGCCCTAACCGGATTAGGGTTTTGCTTGACGGTGGTGGAGCATGCCAAGGAACAGCTCTTGTGGGCTCTGGTCTCGAGCATCGTCGCCACGTACACGTACGTGGCCTTCTTCTCGATCGGGATCGCCCCGGTCACCTGGGTCTATAGCTCCGAGATATTCCCGCTGAAGCTGAGGGCTCAGGGGATGGGCATCGGGGTCGCAGTGAACCGGCTCATGAACGCGATCGTTTCGATGACTTTCCTCTCGATGTCGGAGGCCATGACCATCGGCGGGACCTTCTTCATGTTTGCTGGCATGGCCGTGCTGGCTCTGGGATTTTTCTATTTCTTATTGCCCGAGACGAAAGGCAAGCCCTTGGAAGAGATTGAGATGCTCTTCACCAGGAAGAACAGTAAGGCCAGGAACAGAGGGATAGAGATCCAGCCGAACAGTGTCTAGTGGAGTCTGTAGACGTTTGAAGTAGTGTGGTATATTTCGTAGCAAATACGTATTTGACAAGTTTCCAAAACTTGGAACATATAAAAGCGCTGAAGCTGTGAGTTATATCAGAGACCTCGTAATCTACATCGAATTATGGAGAAAAAAGTGGACATCAATCTCGAACTCTTCTGATCAATGTCACTGCTGCATTTTCTCAAACCATCTTTGAAGTGCTCCCAATCTCCAAAGCTTCGACTCACTATCCCATTTCAAGAACTTTTTACCACAGTTGATTTCCTGTACATGCGAATGTGGCGACTTAGCATGATGGTTTAAAGTCGAGCCAAATTGATCGTAAAACAAAGATAGTATTGTGCGGTTCGGGATGTCATTTTCTAGGGTCGTTCTTTTCTTTCGAATAAAGCTTTCCGGACCCCACGCTGTCATGTTGCGTTTTGGAAATATCTAGTCCAAATCGAACCCCGTCGAACCCCTATTAACGTTGTGGCGCATCCTTGATGACCCGATCTGATATCATATGCTTGCCCATCTCTGTACAAGCCACCAACACCTGTGACCCAATATGCGTGGCTTTGTTACCGTGACATGAGGCCATCTTAACTCTTGTCTCCAGTTATCTAGACATTCCTGGCGTACTTTTTGGCCCTTGAGGATCGTAAGCTTTTGAATTTGGATCGTTTGATCACGCATGTTACCGAATTGCGGAGGGCATCATTTATTACTTGGTTTCGGACCCTGTCTTGTGTTATTAGTTATGTGTGATCATCATGTGCATGGGTTGTGACAAGTAATCCAAGAAAAGATGGTTCAGACATCAAGCAGAGTAAAAAAATGAAAGTTTTAAGGACTAAGACTCCAGTTTCTTAGGGTGAGAATGGTAACGTTTCTGTTCTTTTTTTGTTCCGGGGAACAGAAATAAAAAAAAAGTGTTTCTGTTCCGGGAAACAATTTTTGAACAAAAGAACGCATTTGGTAACGTTTGGTCCGGGAATAAAAAATGAACAGAAACACGTTTGGTAAATTTTATTCTTTTTTTGTTTCTTTTAATTTTTTAAACATTTTTATTTTATTTTTCATTTTTTTCCTTTCTTTTTTATTTTTTCTTTTTTCGGCCGGTTATCGACCTCTGACGACCGGCCGACGGGGCCGGCAGCCTCGCCGTGGTTGGGCGAGGCTCGGCGTCGCCGGCGCAGGCGATGCCGAGCCTCGCCTTGGCTGGGCGAGCTCGGCCTCGACGGCTGATCGCCGGCCATGGCCGAGGCCGGCAACCGGCGAAAGAAAAAAGAAGAAAAAAAAGAAGAAAAGAAGAAGAGAAGAAGAAGAGAGAGAAGCGAAATGTTTCTTCAAGAAATGTTTCTGGAGCAAGAAACAACAAATTGTTGTTTCTTTTTTTTGTTCTTATTTCATTCTAGAAACAAAAAAACAAAAAAAGAACAGAAACGCAACTAAACGCGTTTCTGTTCTTTTTTTGTTCCCGGGAACACTTTCCGTACAGAAGTGTTCCGGAAACGTTTCCATGCACGCCCTTAAAGACCAGAGACTCGCAAATGCAAAAATCATTGAGCTCCAAAGGTCCAGAATGCAATTGGGTCGGTCCGTATATTTGATAAGTTTTCGGAACATATATTCTATCCTTGTGCATTGTTTTGGCCCGCAAAAGGAAATGAAAAGGAGCAGAACCACACTAATCTTTCAATTTAGATTATTGTCTATACAAACCTTTTCAATTGTAGCCGATATCTTATTACGAATAAATTTCTTGGTTTATCAACTTTTGTTTTGTTAGAATTTCTCCTGCAATGAATTAACTTTCACTAAAAATTATTCTTCAATTTTTAATCAAAGGAGACAAGGTCATGTGGCGACTCCATACAGGAAATATCACAAGTAAATAAGGAACTCAACAATTTCACTTTAGATAGAATTGTACAAATACAAATCATGCCAAAATTTAATCGATGACTGTCACGACCTTTCTAAGGGTGAATTACTCAAATGAGGCTAATGGATTACTAAGTCTGAAAACTTGGCATGGACCCTCCCAAGTCCTACCAATCGCGCGACTTGATACTAAAAAATTAACCCATTTAAACATGCAATCACACTCAATTTGAAGCCGCCATTAACCAATTAGGGTTGATTAGATACTTTACTTTGCGAACCAGAAATTCAATAAGTCCGGAAACATGGTTATGCTAGATTAATCTAACACCCTTTCGGTACATTTTTATTTTAATTTCAAAAATATTTTGCACTTAGTCTTGATTAATTTTAACCTAAGCTATTAACACGCAAAGGGCGGTCATGCAGATGCACAATCAGTAAAATAAAATTTAATCAACCGAAGTGATAAATTGTAAGAAATTATAAACTACAACTTCATTAAGGTCCACTCTCTAAAGAAAAACTTATAACAATGCTAATAAAAATGCATGCCCTAAACATGATTTCTAATGACATGACATCTAATTTTTCTTTTTCTTTAAAAAATGTTAATTATATACAATCTTAATTTAAATTTGATATGCATGAGTTTTACTTTAATGACATATGAGATGCAATTTATGTGACATAATTTGAATCGTCACAATATGTGTGCAATCTAATTTACATAATCCTAAATATGCACGTGGTACATGATATGGGATGGATGACATGGTAATTCTACATGCATGTTCTCTTTATGATTTTTTTAATGATTTTTTTAATACATATATGCAACCTACACTAACGATGATGACATAAAATGGGATTAATTATGAACTAGCCTATTAACTAAGCAAGTAAGGGTGCGTTTGGTAACATTTCTATTTAAAATTTGTTCCAGGAAACAGAAATAGAAAAAAGTGTTTCTGTTCCGGGGAACAATTTTTGAACAAAAAAACGCGTTTGGTAAACTTGTTCTAGGAATAAAAAAAATGAACAGAAATATGTTTGGTAAATTTGTATAATTTTTATTTTTTTATTTTTTTATTTATTTTTTAATATTTTTTTTTATTTTTTTCTATTTTTTTCTTATTTTTCTTATTTTTTTAATTTTTTTTTCCTTTTTTCCTTTTTTCTTTTTCCTTTTTTCTTTTTTCTTCTTTTGGCTGGTTGCTCTTCCTCTCCGGCGTCTCCTCGCATGACCGTGCCAGCGCGCTCACGCCGACAGCCAAGCCGACGGTGACCTAAAGCCACACCGTCGTCTCCCTCCACCGCATCGGTGACAGCGCTCGACGCCTCCTCGCCGCCACCGTAGCGGCTGTTCGTCAGAGTAGCCACCACGCCCCCTGCACGCCGTGACGCCGAACCCGTGCCCGTCGGCGTCGCCGACCTCTGCATCCCCAGATCCGTCACCCGTCGCTTCGTGTTCTCCCCTCGCGACACCAGACTTGCACCAGAAGCCTCCACCGACGACCCAGCGACGCTGGAGCCCCAAAGACCGCCCCTCTGCCTCACGCTCGATCGACGCATCTGCAGGTCTCGAGCCTCCGTTCGCCACCGCCGCATCAGATCTCATTGCGCCGTGACCCACGACTTCGAGATCCGCTCAATCGTTGACCCCGCGTCGGCCCATGACTCGACCGGCCATCCTCGCCGCTCCCCCCGGCCGCTGGGCGAGCTCAGTCTCGCCGGATCTGGGCGAGATCGAGCTCGCCCAGCCAGGCACGAGGTTGGCCTCGCCGCGCTGGGTGGAGACGCTCGCAGGTGGAGATGCTCACAGGTGGAGATGCTCGCAGTGGCTGTCGGCGCCGGAGAGGACGACGGTGGAGAAGCCAGATGGTCTCGAGACAGAGGCGACTGTCGGCGCCGGAGAGTGGGAGGCGCCGGAGAAGACGATGGTGGAGACGCTCGCAGGAGGAGAGGCTCGTAGGAGAACACGATTTTGTTCCTTTTTTGTTCTTCAAATATGTTTCAGAAATAAGAAACATAAATTTGTTGTTTCTTATTTATGTTCCCTTTTTGTTTCTGGGAACAAAAGAACAAAAAAGGAACAAAAACGCGCCCAAACGCGTTTCTGTTTCTTTTTTGCTCCCAGGAACAGAAAAACAAAAAAAGCGTTTAGAAACAGAAAAAATGAACAAAAACAAACGCAGCCTAAATGACCTTCGTGTTTTCTTCTTTTTAAAATGACTTAATAATTCTTCAAAAAAACAACATAATGATGCAATACTAATTTTTGGCTTTTATTATTAAAAAAAAAACTACATGACGGGAATATTAAAACATTAACCTATGACCCACTAACTAAAGCGCAACATGTGGTGTGCACGTTATGAAATCTATATAACCTAAATAATATTTTTTGTTCTTTTTTGTTTTTATTTTATTAAAGGAAAATTATCCTAATTTTATATGAATCTTAAAAATTAAAATGCGGTTCTTTAAATGTGAAATGTGTATGGACCTAAATACCTAAATCCTAGATATGACATATGATGCATGATATTTGATGAACGAATAACGATAACACACCAAAATATGTGCCCTATTGAAAATCCATCAATGTAAATCAATGACATATTATGTGAATCAATGATGGAAAGAAATTCATGAATTTGCCATGAAAAGTCGAAATAATCAAACATCTAACCCGACGTCTCGTGGCTCAATATTTTTTATTATTATGACTTAATATGACAAATTTCCTAATCGGATAATGATAAAAATAAATCAGAACAAATCAAGTTAAAATAAAAACTATGAAACAGAATATTTGATCTGAATTTAGCCTAAAGAAATTAACTAGTCAAGGGCACAGCTTTTTGTTGCTAAAAACAGCACCTGCACAAAGAGAAAATAAAGAACAGCCCCAAGGAAAAATTACGTCTCGAGGTGGGGGTGTAATTTGGCCGAGTGTGAACGATGGGAGAGAAATAGTATCGGATCAGCCACGTCAAACTCACAGGAACATTGGTTCGTCCAGTAATAAAAGCGATAAAAACCGGTCAACGAAACCACCGAGTTGACACAGAATTGGACGGTAACTCTGGCAACAGGAACCGGCAAAGGATCCCCTGATAACTCTATAAAAATAGAGTTATTTTACCTATTTTAGGCAACAATTAATGCATTATCTATGAGAAAATATTTGGATTTCCTTCTGATTATTTAAATTTTCTTTGTTTATGCAGAATAATGAGATATGGAGAAGATAGGGAAAAGAATGGCAATTATCAGGAATTCAAATAAAAGTAGCAGTGGAAGATACGTATTAAATCAGGAAATTCTTGATTATGTTTCCTATCGTTATCTGTAAGCATTGAGAGATAGATATTTTAAATTTCCTATAAATAGGAAGAGAGAGCGGCTAGGTTTTTTTGAGAGGGGGAGAGTTAGATTGTTTTTCATTCTTCTGAGAGTTTTTCAAGTATTTTGAAGAGAAGACAAAAGTGGTGACAGAATTCTTGTCTTTTGATTCAAGATGCTGGGTTTGATCTATATTTTTATTTTTATTTTTTCTTCTACTATGTTCTAATTTTCTTTTGTTAGGGCTACGATGTAGCCTAACCATGATGATATGAATTTCATGATTTTTATGTTTTACAATTGATTTCATTCATGTGAGTTATATATTATTGCGTTTAATGCTTTTGAGTGACTGACTACCACTTGAATGATCTGATGTGCATGTTTGAGACTGAGAGGTGATAATATGCAATTGCTCATTATAATATATAACCATGAATTAAACATTGATAGAAATATACTGCGTTATTTGTGTAGCTTTCGGTAATAAGGTAATCCAAAAGACTCATTGTAAACCGGGAATATTCATAGTTTTTAATGCACTCATGTTTATTTTAATTCACATAGAGATATAGTGGATTAATAAGCTGAGTAGGTTTGCTATAGCTAGAGATAGGATAGTAAATAGGTTAGGAAATTCCGCTATCACATGTTTGATATCGTTCTTGTATTCACAACAATCTGAAATTCATATCTAGTGGTTATGGTGAAATCAGATGCTCTAACATATTTATCTGATTGATTTTACTACATTTAGTCTTCAAAGTCTTCAAGTTTCGTTTTTAATTTATTCTTAATTATACTTTGATCTGTTAGATAAATTTTAGAATTAATCTATTTTAGTATTTAATTAGTTTATTAATCATCGATCTCCGTGGGACGATACTTGATCTCATCATTATATTACTTGTTCGATACATGCACTTGCGTTTATAATTTTACGAACAAGTTTTTGGCGCCGTTGCCGGGGATCGTTTGTTTAATACTAATTAATATTGATACCAGATAATTCTAAGTTTAATCTAGCTTTCGTTTTGTTTTATTTTTCAGGGTGTACATCGGTTTATGACACGTAGCCAACAAGGGAAACTTGTTGAGCTTGATCCAGAAATTGAGCGTACATTCAAAAGGCGACTAAAAGAACAGAGAAATCAAGCTAAGATGGCAGACGGTGAGAATGAAAATCCACGTAGACTCTTAAGAGATTATGCTGCGCCAACAGTTCAAGGCACCACATCAAGTATTAGAAGACCTGCAATTCAAGCAAACAACTTTGAGATTAAGCCGTCACTTATTCAGATGCTTCAACAATCAGTGCAATTCAGTGGACTACCAAGCGATGATCCAAATGCTCACATCGATGCTTTTCTTGAAATTTGTGACACTATTAAATATAATGGAGTTACAGATGATGCTATTAGATTGAGATTATTTCCATCCTCTCTTAGAGACAAAGCTAAGAGTTGGCTTTCTTCTCTTCCTGCAGGATCAATTACTACATGGAATGATATGGCTCAGAAATTTCTTGGTAAGTTCTTTCCACCTGCAAAGTCTGCGAAGATGCGTAACGATATTACTAATTTTATGCAGATGGATAATGAATCATTATATGAAGCATGGGAAAGATTCAAAGAATTTCTTAGGAGATGCCCACATCACGGACTACCCGTATGGATGCAGGTACAAACTTTTTATAATGGCTCTAGTGCAAATCTTCGTTCTATGATTGATGCAGCTGCAGGGGGGACTTTAAATAATAAAACACCAGAAGAAGCCTACAATCTATTAGAAGAGATGGCGTCCAATAGTTATCAGTGGCCTACCGAGAGATTACCAATGCGGAAAGTTAGCGGAGTTCATGAAGTTGATGCTTTTGCTGCAATTGCTGCACAATTTGAAACACTCAACAAAAAGCTTGATAATATGAGTGTTTCAGCCATGAAAATTCACAATTTGACATGTGATTTTTGTGGTGGAGGACATGTTAGCACAGAGTGTCAGGTAGGTAATACTTTCAAACAACCTAGTGAAAATTCTAACTTTGTTGGGAATTTTAACAGGTCACAGAATAATCCCTACTCCAACACATACAATCCAGGATGGCGCAATCATCCAAATTTTTCATGGAATAATCAGAATGTGACGAGACCACCTGGATTCAAACAATCAGAAGAGACAAAGTCAAATTTGGAAGACATAGTCACCAAACTTGCTAACACAACTCATGACTTCATCAAAAGTACGGATGTGAGATTTCAAAACCAAGAGGCTTCAATCAGAAATCTGGAGATGCAAGTGGGTCAGTTAGCAAGCATGATGTCAGGAAGGCAACAGGGTTCTTTGCCGAGCAACACAGAGAAAAATCCAATTAAAAACATAAAGGCTATTACCCTGAGAAGTGGTAAACAAGTAGGAGAATAAGAGATTTCCAAAGACAAAGAAGAGGTGATCAATAAACAATCAAAGGAGACAAGTAAGAGTAAACTTTTTCCAGATAATCCCAAGCCATATGTGCCGCCAATTCCATTCCCTCAGCGACTCCAGCAGCACAAAATAGATAAGCAATTTTCTAAATTTTTTGATGTATTTAAAAAATTGCACATTAACATTCCTTTTGCAGATGCTTTAGCGCAGATGCCTAGTTATGCAAAATTTTTGAAGGAGATTTTCGCAAACAAAAGGAAACTGGAGGATTATGAGACTGTGAAATTAAACGAGGAGTATTCAACCATCCTACAAAACAAATTACCTCCGAAATTAAAAGATCCAGGGAGTTTTACTATTCCTTACACTATTGGGGATTCTTACTTTGAAAAAGCATTATGTGATTTAGGTGCAAGTATTAATCTGATGCCTTATTCAGTTTTCAAGAAATTAGGATTGGGTGAGGTAAAAGCAACCATAGTGTCACTTCAACTGACTAATCGATCAATTAAATATCCAAGAGGTATTGTGGAAGATGTTTTGGTAAAAGTTGACAAATTTATCTTTCCTGCAGATTTCATAGTTCTTGATATGGAGGAAGATTTTAAGGTACCACTTATCTTAGGTTGACCTTTTCTAGCAACAGGAAGAGCTCTTATCGATGTACAACAGGGGAAGTTGATCCTTAGAGTTCAAGATGATCTTGTTTCATTTAATGTTTTTAAAGCAATGAAATATCCATCTGATGATAATTCTTGTTTTAGAGTTGAGACAGTTGACAAGTTAGTGAATAAGATTTTTCAGGAAAATATTTTTGAAGATCCACTTGAAGCATGTCTGATTCAACTAAGGGACAAAGATATTCAGAATGAGGAGATAAAGGAGTACGCAAATTTCATGGAGGCAATTCCACCATATTCAAGGCAAAAGGCAATTAAATTTGAGGAGTTGGGACAACACATTACAAAGCCTAAACCATCAATTGAAGAGTCTCCAATTCTTGAACTCAAACCCTTACCTTCTCATTTGAAATATGCTTATTTAGATGGAGTTTCTTCTTTACCGGTAATTATATCTTCTTCTTTGACAGATTTGATGGAGGAGAAATTGCTCAGAGTATTAAGAGAGCATAAAGGTGCAATTGGATGGAAAATAGCTGATATCAAGGGAATTAGTCCTTCAATTAGCATGCACAAAATTTTGATGGAGGAGCAATATAAACCCACTATCCAACCTCAGAGGCGTTTGAACCCGAAGATGCAAGAAGTAGTGAAAGCTGAGGTAATTAAGCTACTTGATGCAGGTATCATCTATCCTATCTCTGATAGTTCTTGGGTAAGTCCTGTGCAAGTTGTGCCAAAGAAAGGTGGTATGACTGTTCGGAAAAACGACAACAATGAATTGATTCCAACTAGAACAGTTACTGGGTGGCGTGTGTGTATGGATTACAGAAAATTAAATGATGCTACTAGAAAAGATCACTTTCTGTTACCATTTATTGATCAGATGTTAGAAAGACTTGCAGGGCGTGAATTTTATTGCTTTCTGGATGGATATTCAGGGTATAATCAGATTCCTATTGCACCAGAAGATCAAGAGAAAACTACTTTTACTTGTCCCTATGGTACTTTTGCTTTTAGAAGAATGCCCTTTGGTCTTTGTAATGCACCAGCTACTTTTCAAAGATGCATGATGGCTATTTTCTCTGATATGGTTGAAAAATATATTGAGATTTTCATGAATGATTTTTCCGTTTTTGGCATATCATTTGATTCTTGTTTAAATAATTTGGCTTTGGTCTTACAAAGATGTGAGGAGACTAACCTTGTTTTGAATTAGGAGAAGTGTCACTTTATGGTGCAGGAAGGAATAGTGCTCGGGCATAAAATTTCTCGAAACGGAATAGAAGTCGATCGAGCCAAAGTGGAGGTCATTGCAAAATTACCTCCGCCAACATCTGTGAAACTTGTCAGAGGATTTTTGGGGCATGCAAGATTTTACAGGCGATTTATAAAAGATTTTTCAAAAATTGCTAAACCTCTTTCTAATCTTTTGGAAAAAGATGCTCCTTTTAATTTTTCCGTTGAATGCATGCAGGCTTTTAGCACTTTAAAGGAGAAGTTAATATCAGCACCAATTATGACAGCACCAAATTGGGATTTACCTTTTGAGCTTATGTGTGATGCTAGCGATTCTGCAGTAGGAGCTGTTTTAGGACAAAGGAAGAATAAAATTTTTCAAACCATATATTATGCCAGTCGAACTTTGTCAGGTGCACAATTGAATTATTCAACAACAGAAAAGGAACTTTTGGCAGTAGTATTTGCTTTTGATAAATTTCATTCTTATTTAATTGGCTCAAAAGTTATAGTTTATTCTGACCACTCTGCTCTTAAGTATCTGCTTGAAAAGAAAGAATCAAAACCCAGGTTGATCAGGTGGATTCTATTGATGCAAGAATTTGATTTGGAAATCAAAGATAAGAAGGGGACTGAAAATCTAATTGCAGATCACTTATCAAGAATTCCAAATTCAAAGGAAGAGGTAAGACCAATTTTGGAAGAGTTCCTTGATGAGAAATTTTTTTCCATCATGTCCACAAAAATTCCCTGGTACGCCGACTTTGTAAATTATTTGGTAAGTAATGTTCTTCCTCCTGAATTATCATATCAACAGAAGAAAAAATTCTTTTCTGATGTTAAAAATTATTTTTGGGAAGAACCTTTCTTGTTTAAAGTATGTGCAGATCAAGTCATAAGGAGATGTGTTCCAGATGAAGAGAAGGCAAACATTCTACATCATTGTCATGATGGAGAGGCAGGTGGCCATTTTGGTGCCACAAAAACTGCAGCTAAGATTTTACAATCTGGATTTTATTGGCCTACACTTTTTAAAGATGCATACTCCTATGTAGCTTCATGTGATAGGTGTCAAAGAACTGGAAATATTTCAAGAAAAAATGAGATGCCTTTAAACAACATTATTGTGTGTGAATTATTTGATATTTGGGGTATTGATTTCATGGGACCCTTTACACCTTCTTATGGAAATTTATATATTTTAGTGGCCGTGGAGTATGTGTCTAAGTGGGTAGAAGCTGTAGCATTGCCAACAAATAATGCTAAAGTTGTGGTGAAATTTTTGAAGAAAAATATTTTTACCCAATTGGGCACTCCTAAAGCAATTATAAGTGATAGGGGGACACATTTTTACAACAAACAATTTGAAGCACTTATGAGTAAGTATGGAGTCACACATAAGGTTGCAACCCCTTATCATCCTCAGACTAGTAGTCAAGTAGAGATTTCAAATAGGCAAATCAAGAGAATTTTAGAAAAAACAGTGAATGCCTCTAGGAAAGATTGGTCAATAAAACTTGATGATGCACTTTGGGCCTATAAGACAGCGTTCAAAACTCCAATTGGGATGTCTCCTTTTAGGCTAGTGTTTGGAAAGGCTTGTCACTTACCAGTCGAATTAGAGCACAAAGCATATTGGGCATTGAAATTTCTGAATTTTGATATGCAGTTTGCAGGTGAAGAAAGATTATTGCAACTGAATGAATTTGAGGAATTTCGCAATGAGGCTTATGAAAATTCTAAGTTGTACAAGGAGCGTACAAAAAGATGGCATGACAATCACATATTTAGAAGAGAGTTTAAAATTGGTCAAAAAGTCTTACTTTATAACTCTCGTCTTAAACTTTTTCCAGGAAAGTTGCGATCTAGATGGTCTGGTCCTTTTACAGTTACACAGGCGTTCCCATATGGAACAGTTGAAGTTGCGCATGACACTAAGGGCACATTCAAAGTGAATGGTCAACGTTTGAAGCCCTACTTTGAAGGTGGTTACAACAAGCAGAAGATCACCATTGAACTTCATCCTCCAGAATAGCGACATCTGAGATAGTTTGGCTGAAAACTATAAAGCAAGCGCTTCTTGGGAGGCAACCCAAGCATTTTAATTATGTTTTTATTTATTTTTAAGTTTATGTTTTGCAAAAAAAAAAAGATTAACTTTTCTCTGTTTTATCTAGGTTAATTTTTAGGGAGCACCTTTCAAGAGTTTAATCATCAAGATCATCTATGGACTTATCCTACAACCAGGGAAGTTTTCTTCTTCCTATTCTATTTTTCGCATTGAGGACACTGCTTCATTCAAGTTTGGGGGAAGAGAAATTTTTTTGGATAATTTTTTTATCATTATTGCTTTCTTGGTTGTGAATTTTTATGATTCTTAGGAAAATTTAAATTTTATTTAAACTTGCAATTGATGTGTAAGTTAATCTTCATTCTGATTATGTTGATCCACTTACTGAGCACTAAAAGTCCTTACTTTTTGAATTATGTGTAAATCTAGAGAACATTCATGTGAAATATGTGATTTTCTTAGATTTCACCCAAATCTTAGAATTTGTTTGATTTTCTCTTGAGGCGAAATCCTAAGCTAAATCTAACTGAGAAAATGATATAGGCAGTTTTTGAATCGATTGAGCCTTTCGAGCCAACCCTATTTATTTATCCCTAGTCACCTCGTTGAGCCTTAATTATTACCCAATTTTTCATTGGCACCCATATATCTTTAGCCTAGCCATGATCAAATTATATCCTTATCCCATGCCCTATGAACACGTTGATTTTCTTTTGGGATAAAAAAAAATTATTTGAGCTTGATAGAAATTTGGGAGGAATGATGGAGTAAAAAGAAGAAAAAAGAAGTGATTACAATGGTTGTTTGGGGTGTATTGTTAAAAAAAAAAAAAGTTGCTTTTATGGTTCCCTATCTAACTTTCAATTGAGTGAGCCTTTTGGATACTTAATGGGTTGGAAATTTTCATGTTATATTAGAAGGGACTTTGGGAGAAACTCCACCATAAAGCAATTAAAGAAAAAAAAAAGAGAGAAAAGAGAGAAAGGAAAGAAAGAAAAAAAAAAGAATGATGATATATGGCGGCAGAAAAATTATCTTGAATGAGTGAAATTGGACAGTGACAGTGGCTCTAATTAGATCCTAGAAATCAACGTGTTGATGGGTGATTTGAGCTTAAAATTGCCATTATCTCACCTTTAGCCCAGCCTTACATTACAACCCGAGAAAAGTCCCATTGATTTTTGGTTGGATAATTAGCTTACATTAGTGGAGAGAGGAATGAAAAGCAAACCTATGAGATTTGGTCATAATTATTGAGAATTTTTGAAAGGTTGCATGTTAATGTGAATTTATTTGGATTGCATATAATTCGAAAAAGATGAGGACTTTCACACACACACACTTGGATCATATAGTTAGAATTGGTCTTAACTTATAAATCGATTTCAATGTTTGGATGAAATTTGTGTTTTTCTTTGAATTGTGAATTTGAGTAATTATGGAAAGATGTCATGGAGAAGGTTGTTAGGTTGAGTATGTGTTATGTCTTACTTTTGTTCGAGAACTAGCAAAATGTTAAGTTTGGGGGTTTGATAACTCTATAAAAATAGAGTTATTTTACTTATTTTAGGCAACAATTAATGCATTATCTATGAGAAAATATTTGGATTTCCTTCTGATTATTTAAATTTTCCTTGTTTATGCAGAATAATGAGATATGGAGAAGATAAGGAAAAGAATGGCGATTATCAGGAATTCAAATAAAAACAGCAGTGGAAGATGAGTATCAAATCAGGAAATTCTTGATTTTGTTTCCTATTGTTATCTGCAAGCATTGAGATATAGATATTTTAGATTTCCTATAAATAGGAAGAGAGAGCAGCTAGGTTTTTTTGAAAGGGGAAGAGTTAGATTGTTTTTCATTCTTTTGAGAGTTTTTCAAGTATTTTGAAGAGAAGACAAAAGTGGTGACAGAATTCTTGTCTTTTGATTCAAGATGCTGGGTTTGATCTATATTTTTATTTTTATTTTTTCTTCTACTATGTTCTAATTTTCTTTTGTTAGGGCTACGATGTAGCCTAACCATGATGATATGAATTTCATGATTTTTATGTTTTACAATTGATTTCATTCATGTGAGTTATATATTATTGCGTTTAATGCTTTTGAGTGACTGGCCACCATTTGAATGATCTGATGTACATGTTTGAGACTGAGAGGTGATAATATGCAATTGCTTATTATAATATATAACCATGAATTAAACATTGATAGAAATATACTGCGTTATTTGTGTAGCTTTCGGTGATAAGGTAATCCAAAAGACTCATTGTAAACCGGGAATATTCATAGTTTTTAATACACTCATGTTTATTTTAATTCACATAGAGATATAATGGATTAATAAGCTGAGTAGGTTTGCTATACCTAGAGATAGGATAGTAAATAGGTTAGGAAATTCCGCTATCACATGTTTGATATCGTTCTTGTATTCACAACAATCTGAAATTCATATCTAGTAGTTATGGTGAAATCGGATGCTCTAACATATTTATCTGATTGATTTTACTGCATTTAGTCTTCAAAGTCTTCAAGTTTCGTTTTTAATTTATTCTTAATTATACTTTGATCTGTTAGATAAATTTTAGAATTAATCTATTTTTGTATTTAATTAGTTTATTAATCATCAATCTCCATGGGACGATACTTGATCTCATCATTATATTACTTGTTCGATACGTGCACTTGCGTTTATAATTTTACGAACATCCCCGGAAAATAGTGATGGCGAGCGGCGGAGGTGCAGACATAGCGGAGGGCAAGTGTCGCGGTCGTCGGAGCTCTGGTGAGAGGTAACAAGCCTGAACCAACAACGGCAAAGCAGCAACCGTCGCTGGTGCAGGAGTAGCAGAGGGCAAGCGGCTCGATGAGCGGCTGCTACGGGGGTTGCAGGTGAAGCGAGGCGCGGCAGAGGAAAACTCGGCAGCAAGGGGGGTCGCTCAGGCGCGCAGAGGAGCAGCAACGTCGTAGGCAAAGGTGGCGACTTCTGGCATCGGGCGTAGCAGAGCAGCGGTGGCAGAAACAAGGCGGTGGAGTGGGTGTAGGAGCGGCAGCGGCAGCTCGGCGAAGGCGTCGGCACAAGGGTGCGGTGGGGCGGCTGGGTGAACGCGATGGCGCAAGTGCGGGCACGGTGGTGCGCCGGTGAGGAGGAGCCGTCAGTCTGCGGGCAGCAAATGCCGGCGAGTGCAGGGGGGGGAAGAGGATGAACAGTAAACGTCCAATCCCCTGCCGATTAAACTTTTGCTTCTGCTTTTTCCCTTTTTTTTAATTTTTTTTTTTTTACTCTCTCTCCTCCTGCCCATCTCTTCGTACACTCTCTCCCTCTCTACCTTCTTTTGACTTTTTCCGCTTTTCCTCTCCCACAAACCAAAGCTCTCTTTCTCTTTTTCTTTTTTCTCCTTTCACTTTTCACTTTTTTCCCACAAAGATGTTTTTGCAAGTGAGATATTCACTTAACCACTTAATAAAAAAATGGCTCCAAAATCACACAATAACTATTTTTTTGAATTTTGAAATGAGGAGATATGTTTAACAAGAAAAATGCTTCATTATTCAATTTTTTTTTTCAAAATCTCCCTCAAAATGTTTTATTTTATATGTTATTTATTATCCTCTATTTTTATTTTCTAAAAGATAGGTTTAATCCTAAATTAGGTGTCAACAACGACATAGAGTCATTTCAAAGGAATGGAATGCGAGCAAATTATGCTGGAATTTAATTAACGACAAAGCTTGAAAGTGCAAAGATGCTATGTTGGAATTTCATTAATGATGCGACACCCATGATAGAGATACATGCCGGAATTTAATCGATGATGCAAGTTTAGAAACTAAAAGTATAGTGTAGGAAAGTAAAGATAATTGAAAATTTTGTTTGTTTGTTTATGAAGGCGATCTCCAATAGACGATTGGTGGCGGTTAAAGTGGTCATGCCATAATTGCTCCTAAGTGGTTCACGGAGGTTGTATCCATGTTCCTCCACCTCCAGAAATTTTGTGCCCATTCTTCCACAAGGCCATGACCTCATTTCCAAATGGTTGTTCCTTTAAAAACGCGTGCTTATTGCTTCACAACCTCAGTGGCTTTCTTCTCTAACAACTTCAAACTTGTAATCATTTTTTGATACCTTCTATGCGTTCAACTCTATATTGATACCTTAACAATATACCAATATACATTTGTCGACTATTTTTAACCAAATGACGTTGTACATCGACATTCGATCAGCAATAATCATTAATATGGACAAATATTGATATCGATCCTTGCGATCGTCAATAATGTGTTGCGTGCTTGATGACATTCACACTTTAATCATATGTCTATCCATATTGACAACTCGGTCCGTTTTTGGTGCAAACAACTTTCTCAAGATCCTTCAAAGCGTAAAGATCACGTGATGTTTATGGACTGCAAAAAGTACATTTGGTTTGGGTAGATATTTGGTTTAGGAGTCCCGCACGGTTGCATCCTTCCATAGCCTCGATGGCTGTTAAAAGGTCCCAACACGAACCAAGATTTGGTTCAGAGCTTGATCTTTCTTAGCTTTCCAGTCGCATTATGCAATGCCAATTCTATTCAATCTTTCTATTTTTTTTCATCGTTCAGATTCTTACATTTGATTGTCTTGAAATATGCATATTCAAGTGGAAAAGATCTCTTGCAATCTCTTAGGTGTCCCATACTAGCGTGCAAGAAAGAAAAGCGGGAAAATTGTCCAAAAAGTTCTAAACCTATTGCACTTTTATCAATTCAGTCATAAATTTATTAATTTTGCCAATTCAGTACTAAACATTTTCACTTTTTGCCAATTGAGTCAATTTGGCTAATTTTGGCTGGAAAATGCTAACATGGACTCTGGCGGGGCCATGTAGGACTTATGGCGCTAACGTAGACAATTTTTAATAATATTTTAATATTTTTTAATATATTTTAATATTTCCCCCCTTTTTTTTCCTTTTTTTTTTTTCTTTTTGGCTTTCTTCTTTGCCTTTTTCGGTGGTCGGCCGACCATAGGCGATGGCCGGCCACCAGCCATGGCCGACTGATTGGGCTTGCTTAGGCGCGGCCCGGCAAGGGTCACCTGGGCAAGGCCAACCTATACCTAGGCCAGGGCAGCCTCACCTGGCGTCGCCGTCACCCAACCGACGCTCAACAAGGCCGCCTTGGCCTGGATGAGGGCAAGCCTTGGCAAGGGCTCTCCTAGCCAAATATGGTGAGGTCGGCCCTTGCCCAGGTTAGGGCGACCTTGCCTAGTGTCGCTGTTGTTTGGCTAATGCCCAGCGAGACCGCCCTAGCTTGGGCGCAGGTTGGCCTCGCTTGGCGGCGCCATCACCCAACCGACGCTCAACAAGGCCGCCTTGGCCTGGGCGCGGGCTCTCCTAACTAGATTTGGTGAGGTCGGCCCTTGCTTAGGTCAGGTGACCTTGCCCAGTGTCGCCGTCATTCGGTTGATGCCCAGCGAGGCCACCTTAGCTTGGGTGCAGGTCGGCCTCGCCTGGCCTAGGTGAGAGTTGGCCTCACCTAAGCGACCCTTGCCTGGCCACGCTTGGGCAAGGGTTCCCCTCATCGAGGCTAGCCCTCGCTCGGCCGGGCCTCGCTTGTGGTGGGCAAGGCTAGCAGGCTGGATGTGGCTGGGGTCGGCCACCAGAAAAGGTAAAGAAAAAAGTCAAAAAAAATAAAAAGAGGGTAAAAATAAAAATAAAAATTTAAATATTATTTAAATATTATTAAAAATTTAAATACTATTAAAATATTATTAAAAATTGTCCATGTCAGAGCCAACGGCCCTACGTGCACCGCTAGTGTCTACGTTAGCATTTTCTGGCCAAAATTAGCCGGATGAACTTAATTGGCAAGAAATGAAAATATTTATTATTGAATTGACAAAATTAAAAGGCTTAGAACTGAATTGGCAAAAATACAATAAGTTTATGACTTTTTGGATAATTTTCTCACCTAACCTTAATGATCCAAATTAAGGTTGTCCGGACCTTCCTGTCCCGTAATTAATAGCACCTCGACTTTGTTGGCAACCCCCCTTGTCCCAACTAATCATTTTGGATTACGATGGAATCTCTCTGAGAGAAATTGCTTTGCTGTGCATTAATTAAGTCAGAGGTGCCACGTCAGGTCAAATTGTCCGCTATCCCTATCCAAATCTGAGTGTCTTGACTGACGATGACGTGGCAAAGTCCGATTCCAGGTGGCGTTTCACCTCCCGCGATCTCTATCCATTCATCTTATTGAGATCGAAAATGGAAAGTCAAGATCAGGCAGGCTACACGCAAGCTGGGTTTCCCTACGAATTTAGTGATTCCTCCTCTATCCGTTCGATTCTGCAGGTGGGATTGTATCAGGACCGGGGTTTGGCTGCAGTATTTGGATATCTTTCTTGAATGGGATACGACCCTCAGCTGGTGTTGCCGTCGAAAGGAACCGCTGCTCGGCGTGCGACGTGTGGCGTTGTGCTATAAAAAGGGTCGGTTAGGACTGCGATTGTTCAAGGAGCTTTCGGATATTGCTAGAGAGAGAAACAGACAGAGAGCGAGAGAGAGAGAGAGAGAGAGAGAGAGAGAAGCAGTGAGAGAGAGAGAGAGTCATAAGCAGAAGATTGCGATGGGCATGGAGAAGGGCGGCGATGGTGGTGGTGAGGCTGAGAAGCCTTCTGGGTTCAACAGATATGCCTGTGCTTGTGCCGTCGTTGCGTCGATGATCTCCATTATTTTTGGCTATGGTCATCTCTCTCTCTCTCTCTCTTCCCATTTGGTTTGCCTTGTCGAGATCCTACTTTCGTTTCGCTGTTCACTTTGAGGATGATGAAACGTACTGTTCTACTTGTTTAACTGGAACGAGAAATCTTCGTGTGATATACAGGCCATAACACTCTTCATTTTGGCATAATGATCATATCTGTGAAAGCAAACCTTCGAATCATCCAAGGTTTCTTTTTCACAAGAGATCATTTGATTGGAATAGTCGTTGTCTGGAAAGTTTATCCAAATTCAATTGAATGATTGTTTAATATGTATCAACACCTTGCACAAAATCTTTAATCTTTTATATATTTAGAAAGTCTCTTATAATTTATTGATAGCAAATCGGTGTCTTTTTAACTAAAAGAGATATTGTCGATTAATTTTATAGTAAAGTTGTGATGATGAATCACATCTAAATGCGTAGTATGGAATAACTATTTTGATTATTGTTCCCAAGTGTGTTTGTGCCAATAGTTACGTTTTTGTAAAATTATTTTGTTTGAATGATATTCATGACATAATCAAGTTGCAATTTCAATTATAGATTTCATGAGATTTTTAGTCTTAATTAATTTTGAAAAATCCTATGAAGGGGATATGTCTTGTCTGAATGCTGGATTGTGTACGACCGTGCTATCCTTCGAATGAACTTTTGTTGTCCTTTTCTTGCACTGATTTCAACTTTTGATTTTGTAACTTTACTCCAGACACTGGTGTTATGAGTGGGGCCATGATCTTCATAAAAGAGGACCTCAAGATAAACGACACGCAGATCGAAATCCTCGCCGGAATCCTCAACTTTTGTGCCCTTTTTGGCTCTCTCATCGCCGGAAGAACGTCTGACTACATCGGTCGCCGTTACACCATTGTTCTTGCCTCCGTCATCTTCTTACTCGGTTCAGTCCTGATGGGATATGGGCCGACCTACGCGATCTTGATGACCGGGCGGTGCACCGCCGGCGTCGGGGTGGGCTTCGCCCTGATGATCGCACCCGTATACTCTGCAGAAATCTCCTCTGCCACACACCGAGGATTCTTAAGCTCTTTGCCGGAGATATGCATAAGCATAGGGATCTTGCTCGGCTATGTATCGAATTACTTTTTTGCGAAATTGACCCTAAAGCTAGGGTGGAGGATGATGCTAGGTGTCGCGGCCATCCCTTCCCTCGCCTTGGCATTCGGGATCCTCAAGATGCCTGAATCGCCAAGGTGGTTGGTATTGCAAGGCCGGCTGGCCGAGGCGAAAAGGGTCTTGCTCCAAGTTTGTAATTCGGAGCAAGAAGCGGAAACCCGATTCCATGACATAAAAGTAGCAGCTGGGATCGACGCGAATTGCAAGGAGGATGTTGTCAAGCTCCCGAAGAAGACTCGCGGCGAAGATGTATGGAAGGAGCTCTTGCTGAGGCCCTCACCCTCAGTGCGGTGGATCTTGTTGGCCGCGGTCGGGATCCATTTCTTCGAGCACGCGACAGGGATCGAAGCAGTCATCCTTTACAGCCCGCGGATTTTCAAGAAAGCCGGAGTGACCAGCAAGAAAAAGCTCTTGCTTGCCACGGTTGGCGTCGGCCTTACAAAGGCCACATTCGTAATAACAGCCACGTTTTTGCTGGACAGAGTTGGTAGGAGGCGATTGCTCCAAGTGAGCTCAGTAGGGATCATCGTCGCCCTAACCGGATTAGGGTTTTGCTTGACGGTGGTGGAGCATGCCAAGGAACAGCTCTTGTGGGCTCTGGTCTCGAGCATCGTCGCCACGTACACGTACGTGGCCTTCTTCTCCATCGGGATCGCCCCGGTCACCTGGGTCTATAGCTCCGAGATATTCCCGCTGAAGCTGAGGGCTCAGGGGATGGGCATCGGGGTCGCAGTGAACCGGCTCATGAACGCGATCATTTCGACGACTTTCCTCTCGATGTCGAAGGCCATGACCATCGGCGGGACCTTCTTCATGTTTGCTGGCATGGCCGTGCTGGCTCTGGGATTTTTCTATTTCTTATTGCCCGAGACGAAAGGCAAGACCTTGGAGGAGATTGAGATGCTCTTCACCAGGAAGAACAGTAAGGCCAGGAACAGAGGGATAGAGATCCAGCCGAACAGTGTCTAGTGGAGTCTGTAGACGTTTGAAGTAGTGTGGTATATTTTGTAGCTTATACGTTTTTAACAAGTTTCCAAAACTTGGGACATATAAAGCGCTGAGGCTGTGAGTTATATCAGAGACCTCGTAATCTACATCGAATTATGGAGAAAAAAGTGGACATCAATCTCGAACTCTTCTGATCAATGTCACTGCTGCATTTTCTCATTCCCATCTTTGAAGTGCTCCCGATCTCCAAAGCTTCGATTCACTATCCCATTTCAAGAACTTTTTACCGCAGTTGAGTTCTTGTACATGCGAATGTGGCGACTTAGCATGATGGTTTAAAGTCGAGCCAAATTGATCGTAAAACAAAGATAGTATTGTGCGGTTCGGGATGTCATTTTCTAGGGTCGGTCTGATCTTTCGGCTAAAGCTTTCCGGACCCCACGCTGTTATGTTGCGTTTTGGAAATATCTAGTCCAAATTGAACCCCGTCGAACCTCTATTAACGTTGTGGCGCATCCTTGATGACCCAATCTGATATCATATGCTTGCCCATCTCGGTATAAGCCACCAACACCTGTGACCCAATATGCGTGGCTTTGTTACCGTGACATGAGGCCATCTTAACTCTTGTCTCCAGTTATCTAGACATTCCTGGCGTACTTTTTGGCCCTTGAGGATCGTAAGCTTTTGAATTTGGATCATTTGATCACGCATGTTACCGAATTTCGGAGGGTATCATTACTTGGTTTCGGACCACGTCGTGTGTTGGTTATGTGCGATCATCATGTGCATGGATTGTGACAAGTAATCCATGACAAGATGGTTCAGACATCAGGCAGAGTAGAAAAATGGAAGTTTTAAGGACTAAGACTCCAGTTTCTTACCACCCACCGTTGCAGCGTAGAGGGTAGAGCTTGTATTCTCCACCGAGGAGAACCAAGTTCAAAGCTCCTGTAAAGCAGGGAGGCTGAAGTGCTGTGTGGTGCCTTGCCCGGGGTGCGTGGGTGGTGGGTGGTGGTTTCCTGCGTACCTTCCCATGATTTACTCTCCGGCTGCCGGCCGTGTGAGGGTTCCCTAGGTCACAAAAAAAAAAAAAAAAAGACTCCAGTTTCTTAAAGACTAGAGACTCGCAAATTCGAAAATCATTGAGCTCCAAGGGTCCAAAATGCAATTGGGTCGGTCCGTATATTTGATAAATTTTCAGAACATAAATTCTATCCCTGTGCATTGTTTTGGCCTGCAAAAGGAAATGAAAAGGAGCAGATACACACAAATCTTTCAATTTAGATTATTGTCTATACAAACCTTTTCAATTGTAGCCGATATCTTATTACAAATAAATTTCTTGGTTTATCAACTTTCGTTTTGTCAGAATTTCTCCTGCAATGAATTAACTTTCACTAAAAATTATTCTTCAGTTTTTAATTAAAGGAGACAAGGTCATGTGGCGACTCCAGACAGGAAATATCACAAGTAAATAAGGAACTCAACAATTTCAATTTAGATAGAATTGTACAAATACAAATCATGCCAAAATTTAATCGACGACATAGAGTCATTTCAAAGGAATGGAATGCGAGCAAATTATGCTTGAATTTAATCAACGACAAAACTTGAGAGTGCAAAGATGCTATGTTGGAATTTCATTGATGATGCGACACCCATGATAGAGATATATGCCGAAATTTAATTGATGACGCAAGCTTAGAAACTAAAAGTATAGTGTAGGAAAGTAAAGATAATTGAAAATTTTGTTTGTCTGTTTACGAAGGCCCTCTCTAATAGACGATTGGTGGATTTTAAAGTGGTCATGCCATAATTGCTCCTAAGCGGTTCACGGAGGTTGTATCCATGTTCTTCCGCCTCCAGAAATTTTGTGCCCATTCTTCCACAAGGCCACGACCTCATTTCCGAATGGTTGTTCCTTTAAAAACGTGTGTTTATTGCTCCACGACCTCGGTGGCTTTGTTCTCTAACAACTTCAAACTTGTAATCATTTTTTGATACTTTCTATGCGTTCAACTCCATATTGACACCTTAATATACCAATCTTATTAATCGATACCTTTGTCGACTATTTTTAACCAAACGACGTTGTACATCGACATGCGATCAACAATATCATTAATATGGACAAATATTGATATCGATCCTTGCAATCGTCAATAATGTGTTTTGTGCTTGATGACATTCAACATGTCTATCCATATTGACAACTCAGTCCATTTTTGGTGCAAACAACTTTCTCATAATCCTTCAAACGCGTAAAGATCACATGATGTTTATAAACCGCAAAAAGTACATTTGGTTTGGGCAGATATTTTGTTTAGGAGTCCCGCACGGTTGCATCCTTCCATAGCCTCGATGGCCGATAAAAGGTCCCAGCACGAACCAAGATTTGGTTCAGAGCTTGATCTTTCTTAGCTTTCTAGTCGGATTATGCAATGCCAATTCTATTCAATCTTTCTATTTCTTTTCGTCAGTCAGATTCTTACATTTAATTGTCTTGAAGTACGCATATTCAAGTGGAAAAGATCTCTTGCAATCTCTTAGGTGTCCCACACCAGCGTGCAAGGAAGAAAAATGAGAAAATTGTCTAAAAAGTTCTAAACCTATTGCATTTTTACCAATTTAGTCATAAACTTATTAGCTTTGCCAATTCAATCCTAAACTTTTTTCACTTCTTGCCAATTGAGTCAATTCGGTCAATTTTGACTGGAAAATGCTGACGTGAACTCTGGCAATGCCATGTAGGATCACCAGTATTAACGTAGACAATTTTTAATAATATTTTAATATTTTTTGATTTTTTCTGTTTTTTCCTCCTTTTTTTTTTCTTTTCTTTCTTTCTTTTTGGATTTCTTTTTTACCTTTTCCGGTGGTCGGCCGACCACCAACCACGGCCGACTGGTTGGCCTTGCCCAGGCGCGGCCTGGCAAGGGTCACCTAGGTGAGGCCAACCTACGCCTAGGCCAGGGCAGCCTCGCTTGGAGTCGCTGTGTCACGCCCCGATCCTCAGGCGCGCGTCCATCCCTTGGTTGATTTATTTGCGACGTCCTAGGAAGGTCGCCGACCCATTCATTTATATACGCATGCGGAAGCTTAATAAAATCCCCAGACAATCAAACAATGAGATAGAAAAATAGGATCATATTTTTCAAACCAAGACGAGTCTTTATAGACAAATTGGTTGATTACAAACATAGGCCGTTTACAAAATTAACAACTTATCAAAAATGGGACTGTATTAACATCCACTAGTCAAACCCATTTTTGCCGATTCTTCAGCCTCCACCTTCCGAACTCCAGGACTTCCGGTCCTCCACGATCGTCATCTAGGGACTTGAAATATTTTTCCCCAAATCGGGATGAGACTATGTCTCAGCAAATTCTACCTCACTAAGACCCAATTAGGAAGCCAATACGCCATAAGGGCTGCCTAAGCACAACACAGGTCAAAGGGGCTTACCTTGGCATCAGTTCCTTCCTGCACATTAGTTCAATTAAGAATATTTATAACTACAAGAAATAATTACATTCCACCAATCAGATTGACTCAGCAATCAATCGACTTAATCGATTACATGTCACCACGACATTTCCCTGGTCGGTACATTCAATACTATCTATAAAGTCTGACCATAGTCTAGGCCTGTTCACCCAAAGCTGATAATAGATAGCATAACTCGCACAAAGCTGATAGATATAATATACTATGTATATGCTCGCCCAAAGCTGATAAATTAGGGCCCCCAGGCCAATTTAGTATATTATATGCTTGCCCAAAGCTGATAGATTAGGGCCCTCAGGCCAATTCAGTATACTATATATGCTCGCCCAAAGCTGATAAATATATCGCTCGCCCAAAGCTGATAATAAGGTATACTGCTCACCCAAAGCTGATATATCGCCCGTAGGTCAATATAGTATACCGGTATACTGCTCACCCAAAGCTGACATATCACCCGAAGGCCGATATAACCAACCATAGTCAATTCATCATTTTTATCATTCACGATAAATAGCCGTGTGTTGGTACACGGTTGGCCTTAGCCAAAATATAATAATTTCATTTACAAACATCCCACCAATTTCAACAGCTCATTACATATTTTTGGCGTTGTAAACCAACACCCGGTTATTTTTCCATTAATAACCAAAATCAAATAATTTAGGAATAAATCATAAATTCATAATTAATTCAATTCAGCACAAATTAACGCTCAAATAAATAAACAGACTACACTACGATAATCAGCACGGAATTTCGGTCGTCGGCCATCTCAATCTTAATTTCCGAAATTTAATTAATTAATTAATTAATTTCGATAATTAATAATTAATTACAATAATTTTAATTTAGCTCAAATTGGAGCTCAATTAAATAAACGGACTTCACCACGATCATAGGCATAAAATTCCGGTCACTAAGCATCCCAATTGAATTTTCGAAAAATAAATAATTAATTAATTAATTTTAAAAATTAAATAATTAATATTAAAAATTCAATTTAGCTCAAAATAAAATCCGATTAAGTAAACGGACTTCACAACGAATTTTTGGGAAATAATTAATTAATTAATTAATTTCAAATTTAAATATCTAAAATTTCACTTAGGCCCGAAAAGCCTAATTGTCGGAAAAAATCTCTACATGCTTTCAATAAATAATAGACTACGTCTACTTGCTAATTGGACAATCAATTTATCTAATTTACATCACAATTGACTAATAAACACTAAACTATACTAATCTAACCACCTAAACCTAACTAATTAAAACTAAGCAACCCCCGATTAACGATCCGAGCAGCTGAAATCGGTGAGGATCGATTCACTCCAAGGCGGGCCTAGCTTCCGAGATTGGGAAGCCGGCCAAAACGGGCCACGAAGCCGTTGCCATACCCATTTTTGCACTCTTTGTGCACTGCTGGTTGAGGGCGAATCCGGCGTTGGTTGAGGCATGCAAGGGCCGAGAGGGGCTAGGCGGAGCTCCGGCGGCTGAGGCGGAGGTGTACGGCGGTCCACGGCGGCTCCGGCAGTGGTTCACGGTGCTGGACAGCTCGCTGGAACGGTGAGCTGGGCGAGAGGGAGGCCGAGACGAGCGGAGCAGTGGCGAGGCAACGGCGTGCAGCTCGGCGGCGAATGGCGGAGGGCGGAGGCGTGAGACGGCGGTCCAGCAGCTAGCTGGCTGCTCCGGCGTCCTCAGATCCGCTGGGTCTTCGAGCAAGAACCAGAGATGGAGGAGAGAGACGGCGACGGGAGAGGAAGGGGAAGACGGAGGGCGGAGGGCGTGCAGGCGGTCGCGGAGCTGCGACGGCGTGCGGCGTGAGGCGGCGACGACGGCCTTGGCTCCGGCTTCGCTGGTTCTTCAGCTTGCTGGGTTCCGAAGAAGAAGATGAAGAAGACGGAGGAAGCAGTCGCACGGGAGAGAGAGAGAGGGAGGAGAGAGAAGGGAGGGGAGGCCATTCCTTTTCTTTTTCTCTTTATTTAATCCCAAAAATGGCCCACCATGTGTTTGTCATGCGTGATCTAGTCATTGAATCATGTGCAAAGGTTGTGACAATTAATCCATGAAGGACGCGGTTCAGGCATCGAGCGGGACAGAAAAATTGAAAGTCTAAAGGACTAGGACTCCAGTTTCCTAAAGATCAGAGACTCGCAAATGCGAAAATCATTGAGCTCCGGGGGTCCGGAATGCAATCGGGTTAATCCGGATACTTGAATCTCGGAACAGATCTTCCATCCTTAGGGCATGCTCTGATTCGCAAAAGGAAATAAGAAGGAGCAGAATGATAATTTCATGAATATCTTTCGATTCAGATTATGTTAGTGTCGGTAATGTTTTTGGTTTATCGACTTTCTAATCATCCTTCAAAAGCGCAAGAATTACGTGCTGTTTATAGACTCTGAAAAGTCCACGTGGTACATTTGGTTTCTCCGGACTTTTGATTCATGAACAAGACCGTGCCCCGATAGTACTGAGATCTAGCTCAGAGGTCGGTCGATCTTAAGTTTCCAGTTTGGATCTGCAATGCCAGTTCGATTCGATCTTTCTGTTTCCTTTCGTCGATCAGGTTCTTGCATTTGGTTGTCCTGAAGTGCACCAAGCTCTGCATATCCAAGTTAATTCGTTCGTCTCTAATATGTTCTATTTACCATCTCTCAAGCCTCAGCTGCCGAAATTGAAACCAGTGTGCAAAGAAGAAAATTTAGCATATTAACTTAGGTGTACAGCTGTTAAATGGGTGGATTGGATTGGTTCATACATGATTCAACCCAAACTGAACCATTTATTATAAAGCAAATTTCTTGACCCAAATCTGATCCATCTTAAGATTCACTTTTAACATTCTTCTCAATTAATGACTTCATGGACAGGCTCGTCGAGTTAATAAGGGAGCTCAGGGTAGGGAGCTCAGGGTCAGGTTATGGACGAAGGCTTGAAGGTGGTGGTGAAAACCTTTTTCCCATGCCATCAACAAAAAATGAAACAGATTCGAATTTTGGTTTTGAATTAAATATAAACAAGATCTTAAATATTAATGGCCATTTGATAATACATTACTTGATGCTATGTTTTTTATTATTATTTTAATTGCAGATTACGCAATTCTAATACCAATACAGAAGTACAAATATATGAAGTAATGAAGTGAATAATTATAAAAATAAATTCATAAAAAAAGTAAAATAAGGCGCAAATGGCACCTCATGAAGCAAATAAAATCAACGGGAGAAAAAAAAAGGCAAGAGTTCTTGTTTCTGTTTGTATGTAGGGGGATCGACTCCAAAAGAATTTAGGTATAACTAAAATGAAAGAAAAACCATTCAATGAATTTCTTGAAGTATCGGTTGTTTCAATTTACAACCATAAAAAAAAATTTGCTGACATCAAGTTGAAAGAAAACAAAATCCTCATCTAAGTACATACGAACTTGTCTCCGCAATAAATATCTAATGCTTCGCCATGAAGCTTCCAGCAGCGCCCGATGGATCATCATAGGAGAGGGCAACGGTTTACAATCTCAGATCTCCAAAATTTCCGGTTTTTAGCGTGTAATCAGCGAGCCACCACTGCCTTTCCTCTCTCTGTTATCTTGAACCTCTTAGTGAATTCTTGGGCATTCTACAAAAGCGAAGGGGAAAGTTCTGTTAGATTTTATTGAGCTACAAAAGGCTCGCCGCATAGGCAGTTTTTATAAATGCCCAAACAAAAATGCAACTTAAAGATCGGTGTTCTCTTATAATTCATCATAAATGAAACAACTTTCAGGTTCTAATTACTCAGATTCCAGAATTTAGAAGAACAAAAAATTCAGTTCCCACTTTCCTGGAATACCAGCAGGCAAAATGCCTTCGCAAAGTTCTGTTAGTCACTGGTCGCGAGCCAACATCATTAGATACAAAAGAAAAAGCAGGAACTGTCTCTGCAAGTTCATGAGCACCACCTGCCAAAACTTACTAACTGGAGCAGCTTATTCTTAGACAGGAAAAAATAGGAAAAAATGTAACTTGCAACTAAAGATCTAAGGATGACCTCACATTCCCCTAAATTGGGTACACAGTTAGGAAAGACAGAGGCAATAAGGGGAGGCCTAAGATCCAGTTGGTTCAAAAGCCAGAGCTGTAATTCTGTTGTTGGTTTTTTATTCAGTCACACATGTGCAACAATTAGCATAAGAATATCCCCTAAATGGTGACCAAGCCTGACAATTTAGATTTTGTTTTAAGTCAGTCTCTGATTCTCTACCAATCTCAAAGCTCAAATACTAATCATCTGAGCACACCGTACGAAGATTAGCAAACACCAATCAACCCTCAAGTCCTTTTCATTTAATAATAAAGTGATTATCAAGGGAAAGAAAGTGGATACACTGATAAGAATTGCACTTGAGAAAAGCACATCAAGTGCCAAGATCACTCTTAGAACCTACTTGGCCAAACTTTCAATAGAGCAGCAATAATTTCTAAATGGAAGCTTCAACCTAAGCAGGCATCTAAAGAGAGGTTCAGAGCAGAAGTTTCTGAAAATCAAAGCACAAGTTCCTAAAGGAGCTTCTCTAGCTTAGCTTTCTAAAATTTAAATGTCAATCTATCCTCAAACTATGGAAATTTCAATAGCAACTTTTAAAGCTTGGATAACATGGAAAGACCAACATAACAGAGACAACATAACAGAGAAAACAGATCTTTCCCCTCTTTATCATCTTATTACAAAGTAAAGTTGCTATCGATACTCTAAATGTTTCCAAAGACTGCTTCCATCTCTATCATCTTATAACATAGTAAAGTTGCCATTAATACTCAAATGTTTCCAAAGACTCCTTCCGTTAATAAAACGCTTTATCATGCCTATAATTATCAGTTACTTTGTAGCTTCACAGCCTAAGATTAAAACCCCTGAGGCCCCAGCTGCATCAGCATGAAACAATTGCAAATGCACCTTTGCAAGACAAGTAGATCTCACTCAGAACATGCATCTTCGTGATAACTTCAAAGTTTAAACACAGAAATTGCTGGGGACATTCCTTAAGAAAGACTAAGTTTCATGCTACATCTACCTCCAAACTGCCAAAAAGACATTTGCTAAATCTTAATTAAATCATTCAATGAAAACATCCAATGTGCTACAGCGGTAGACAGGTCTGTAGGCAACAGTTTATACATGTGTGCCCAAACATGCTAGCCCTAGAGAGAGAGAAAGAGAGAGTTATATGTTCCATCCTACTGACCTGCTATAAACCTTATAAATTAGCTAATAAATTTCTGCAGGACTATCAAAATAGACACTTTATGCTGGTAAACAAAAACAGAAGTGCATTTGTACATGACTTTACTGGTTTGACAGATAGAAGTCTACTATCAACTATCCAGGTTAAATTCCTGCAGACAACATTCATGGGGCCAAATCAAACAAAAGCACCCTCCCTTTTGTCCACTTTCTTTCATTCCCTCCACATTTTGCTACCCTCCTAGCCAAACACAGATAATACAGGGGGGAGCTACACTACTGATTCCACCTACCGATGAATTGGCATTTGAGACATATCGAATGCAGATCTGTTTAAAATGGTTTTGTGCTAGATATGGATGTATTTAACATGTGATGTGAAACTCTAGCTCTGTCCAATGAGTTAGTCCAGTGGGCAGGTCAAGCCCAGAACTCAGCTGTAAAACAAACTTAGAAGCAGCTGTATATCATATACCCAAGGAACTTGAATATCTAAGCCTTCTCCATGTACAGTAGTAAATTCCCCAAATGCATCAGTTTGTTGGAAACAAACACACGATTACATCAATGGTATCAACACTTTGCCAAGAGAAATAGAAATGCTGCCAAGAGGCCTGGCTCCCTTTCTACTCTCCAAGTCACACTAACAAATGTGGCTTTTCTAAAAGTAATATTCATCCAAACCACCCATATCCTCTTCTAGAACAGGAACTGATCGGATGGGTCACACCTCTAAATTGGAGGATCCATATCTTACTAAGCTATATCTGCAAGTCTTGTCAAGCACACTCCTCAGTGCATTTCCGATAGTTTAGTGCATCATTTGCTGGTTATGCAATACATCACCAGCAATTCAATTTTGCGATTTGAAGCAAACAAGTACAAACTAACAACTCAATGGATGAACAAGAACACGAGATCTAAAAGAAGAACAACGAAAGGAGATCGTCGAGCGTTCACACTTACCGTGGATTGAGCCGGAGGGGGATCGATGAACCGTATGGACATCTTAGCGATCTCCGCGATCGCATCCTCTCTAACACCAGGAACGTCACTGCTCAAGTCCTCGAACGCGGCCTCGAACGCCTCCTGCCAAAACTTGTGCATCCTCATCCGCCTGCTATTCGTGTACACGTCCCACATGTGCTTCACCAGCTTCTCCCTCTCCTCCATCTCCTGCACAAGCATCACGCGAATCAACCGACGAGATCCAATCCAAACCCTAGCGACGGGGCCGCGCACACGAAAGCACGGAAGAGACAGAGCGGGCGGGGGCGCTCACGAGGACGTCGAGATCGTCGCGGACGGGGGCGTCGAGGTCGTCGGAGAAGCGGTTGAGGTTGCCGGCGGACCACCGGAGGGTGACGGTGCCGGTGAACATGGACCAGAAGGCGAGCAGGAGGATGGCGGCGAGCGCCCAAATCTTGTACCGGCCGCGGCCGAAGACGCCGGAATCGGGGCCCTCCCTCTTCGCATTGGCGGCCGCCGCCGCCGACGACGTCGATAGGGGGAGGGAATCGTCATCCTTCATGTCGGCCGGAGGGGGAGGCGGCGGCGGCGGCGGCGAGGGCGAGGAGCTCCGGCGGGGTTCAATGGGACCGTCGTCGGCGGCGCTACTGCTCGCGCGGGGAAGGGGCGGAATCGGGAGGGGCGCGATCTGAGGAGAGAGAGGGAGAGAGAGGGAGCCGTGTCATTTGCGAGAATTTTTTTGGAAGCGAAACATTATTTTTTTTTTCCTTTTTGCGGGCCACCACTTTATAATATATTATTATTATTATTATTATTATTTGTTTTTTATTCCAAGCGATTTTCGTTGACGTCGACTCTGATTTTCGTCCGGATTATCTCTGTCCAGAGTCAATGGCTCGATGCACGGGCCGTGGGTCGATCACGTGAACGAGGGAGGTCGCACCCCGGAAAGCCCCGTCGGGGCACTGCAGAGTGCAGACCCATATTTTTCAGAAAAAAAAATTTCTTCGTTATTTTTCGTTCATTTCATTTAAAAAAATGAGTTTACAAAAAATATTTTTCTAATCAATGAAATATTATGCATATTAGTTCTTAAACCAAAAACTTTATTGAACATGAAAACTCTAATGCAAATTCCCAAATCTTCAACACCTTAAACTGGATTTATTAAAGTTGAGCTTGAATCTAGGCCTCTAATATTCAATAATGCATCGATTGAGATCGGACCTAGTTCCATGGAGGTTAGGATTTGGACCTTGGTTTCCTATCCCAAGCCTCTTACGCCTATGGCCCGACTAGATGGTTCGTGTACCTTATGCCTTGGAACTTGATCGGACCTAGCTCAAATCCCGATGCTCAAGCTCTAATCCCCAATAGCTCAGGTCCACAGAGGTCGCATATGAGTTGTTGATACGTAGGCTTAAGTACTTGATTAAAGAAATGTTTGTTTTTAGATATCTCTTTTAAAATCAAATTTTCAATTATTTGTAATTTTTTAAATTCAAAATTTAAATTATTTTTATGTTTAAAAAATCCCAACTTTAATTATTTTCTTTTTTTCTTTTTATTTTTTTCTTCTTCTTTGGGCAAGAAAAAGAAAAAAATAGAAAATAAAAATATATATTTATAAAAAGAGTGCATAAAGAAAAATCAAATGGGATTTTCCATACCAAATGGTAAAAACTATTTTTAACTCGTTTATTGATTTAAGCTAAAATATCATATAATATTATCATTTTTTTTAAATGACTTCTTGGAAAAAAAAAATTCAGAACCGTGACCTTTTTTTATCAAACAAATGGAGCCTACATCAAGAAAAATTTGGAGGGCCAATTGTCTTATTGTGGGGTCGCCCAACTTTGACAAAGATGCAAGCTCGGTCATTTTTATACACTTCTAAATTTCAAATGGAAACACCCGACTTTTAAAATTAATCATGATTACCCCTACTCAAGTCAAACTGCTAGATCCCTTAATAGTGAAATGATTTACTGGGGGGTCTTGTTGGATCTCAAGTTGACACTCAAATTTCAAACTTAGATCCACACGAATTTCGAACTAGCATTGATATAAACATGAAATCGTATGATTGAATTGAATTGTTAGTGATGTTAGATAAGAAGGACCCAATTGAATAAAATTAATTCAATGCAACGGGCGCAGCGCAAGGATCAAATTGAGTAAAATTAAAGGCGAAGGATAAATTCAGCATTTTCACTGGATAATGAGGGATTAGAATCGAATTGAACGATTAGTTCAAGGACATATCGTCCCAAAAATGACTCACGAAACGCGGTAGCAATCCGCGAGAGAGAGAGGCAGACGGACGGCGCGGCGGACCGCGGGGGAGCTGGAAATGAAGTGCCCGTACTGCTCGGCGTCGTCGCAGGGGCGGTGCGCCACCGCCGGCGGCGGCCGCTCGATCACCGAGTGCACCTCCTGCGGCCGCGTCGTGGAGGAGCGCCACCACTTCCCCCACCACCTCTTCCGCCTCCGCTCCCAGGACAACCCGCTCTGCCTCGTCACCTCCGACCTCCCCTCCCTCCCCCCCCAAGCCCTAGCCCTCGCCGACGCCGACGCCGACCCCTTCGAGTCCACCGGCTTCATCACCGCCTTCTCCACCTGGTCCCTCGAGCACTCCCCGCTCTCCCTCCGCTCCTGCCTCTCCTTCTCCGGCCACCTCGCCGAGCTCGAGCGGACCCTCGAGTCCACCAACCCCTCCTCCTCCTCGTCCTCCTCGTCGGCGAGTTCCGGCGCGACGCCGTCGTCGTCGTCGACGGTCGTGGTGGACAACCTGAGGGCGTACATGCAGATCATCGACGTGGCGTCGATTTTGGGGCTGGATTGCGACATCTCCGACCACGCGTTTCAGTTGTTTAGGGATTGTTGCTCGGCGACTTGCCTGAGGAATCGGAGCGTCGAGGCTCTCGCTACTGCTGCTCTGGTTCAGGCCATTAGAGAGGCGCAAGAGCCTAGAACTCTTCAGGTGATGATGCCTCAGGAGTTGTCAATGTTGTCTGTCTGTCTGCTGTTACTTTTGCAATTCGTGTTCTTTGTAGAAACAATCAGTGGTATTTCATATGAAAGATGTAGTTGGATGCTTCTATGCATTACACTTGAACTGTGCACCTCAGGTTGATGGTGATCCCTGCATCACATTCCTTTTGTTTATCAATACCAGTGTGGTGGATGTAAGGCTTCATAGATTATTACATGTAATTATCCTGCGATGGAATGTGAATTTGTAGGGGAATCCCTGTTTTGCATCTTATAGAGCTGGTTTAGTTGGAACTATGCTGCTATGCATTAGACTTTAGTTCATATGTGAGATTCATGGTGCCAGCCGTCATCGCGTGCTGTCTTAGTGAGATCTTTGGTGATGTGATGTGGATACTTTTTTGCTCTCTGGGGCTTTTAATATATGTTTTTGTATTTATAGTTGAACTTCATGCAACTATCAATACTCGCATGGATCTTGAGCTGCATCAATACTGAGGCAATTGCCCCTCCCATTGCCCATGTTGTCGAATGTTGTATGCGAGTGGCAGTTCGCGAGTTCCACACCTTTTCTGTGCCATATAAGGATGATCCATGTTTCACTTAGGTTGAATATTCTTGACTCGTATTGATTTTTACTGTTTCTTGGAAGTAGCGGCAGTGGATCTTGGTGCTAATTAGACAAAGAGGGTAGGTTAAAATCTGTTGTGCTACAGGAGATACTGATGAATAAATCCTTAAGAAGTCTTGATATCATGCAAGCTTAAAGAAATTGGCATTAAGCGTGAGAAGTGGTCTGTCTGATAATGATATATCCACTTAAAGTCGACTGTCACTGTCTTGCTTTACTGGCTCTGGCTGTTCCCTGAGTCCTTCTACTGCAAACTGATATTGGCAAATGTATTCTTACATATACATGTTGATCTGAACACTAAATATGGGTGTCGGCTCAATGAATAACCTCCCTGTGTCTCTGATTTTGTACTTGCAAACACTGTTATCCATTAGGAGTATGTTTTAGATATGCAGTGAATCAGCTTCTTTTCTATGCTTTATATGTGTGTGTGTGTGTGTGTGTGTGTGTGTGTGTGTGTGTGTGTGTAATAAAATCAAGTTCAAAGTCTATCCTAGCATGTGAAAGAACTCTGGCTGATCTTGCTTAATGATGGGGATCCACTTTGCAAGAATAATGATTGGGGAAGAGTTGTGCATGTTAAACCTTTTGGTGAGACTTAGTTATTTGGACACTCTCATTGAAATTTTCATATTCTAACAAATGAACATAGAAACCAGCAAACCCTCTCTTAACTGTTTGGACCAGCTGACATAGTGATCCAGGAAAACTCACATTGCTACATACAGCTCAACCAAATATAGCTCAAATAGTAGTAGGCCAATTGACTTTCAGAAGGTATTCTTTGGGCAATTATTTTTGTGGCATTAACAGTCTTAAAACCCAAATATAGATCTTCATACATTACAGAACATATGAGTGCTTTCCTGACCTTATGATACTTAGGAAGAAATTAATGAGTTTTCTCTTGTTGGCTTCAGAGGACTTGTTCTGGTATGCTTAATGATTTGCTTTTTTTGGTTTGAGTACAATTTCTATTATTCAATGGTTTTCTCACAGTTCTTCATTTTCTGTGTTTTTTAGGTATTTGCTAGTAAATTGCCGCTTAGAGGGATTTGCTATGAGTAACTTGTGTCTTATGTTCTGTCAATGTTATTTTCTTTGCTCTTCAATTACAATCTTAAAGCCTCTCCGACTTTCTTCCTTTCCTTATGGGAATCTAACACAAAGTTTAATGTTCAGGAAATTTCAATTGCAGCTAATGTGCCTCAGAAAGAAATTGGGAAATATATCAAGATACTTGGGGAGGCTCTCCAGTTAAGTCAGCCCATTAACAGCAATTCAATATCTGTCCATATGCCGAGGTTTTGTACGCTCCTCCAACTCAACAAATCTGCTCAGGTATTATTATGTATTACCTAATGTTTGTTTGAGGTTGGCTATGTCACTTTGTGAAAAGAGTTAAATTACCTTAGATGATATGATGCTACGACCCACATTGCTAAGAGGAAAAAGAGCGATCTTTCTTCTTTGGTTTAGGAGGAGTTGGGGAGCAAGCAGGACAATACAGAATTAGATGTAATCAATCAGCCATGTCTGCACATGGGTAAATTCCAGTGGTCCAGAGAACTTCCCCAAACAATTTTTTATAAGCTTCATAATTTGAGAAGACTGACATCCTATGAGAGTTTATGGTGAAGAAAATGAAAGAAAGACATTGAGGAAACCTTTTACTTGATACACTGTAAAATAAGTTCCACTACATGGAAAGAGATTTTGGATGATTCAATTTTTCTGTCCTATTCAAATCATTTTATTCGTCTTAATTTGTGAAAAAATAACAGTCTCTGGTTAGGTTTCATCTCTCTCTCTCTCTCTCTCTCTCTCTCTCAGGGGAACCTTTTCAATATGGTCTGGATTGCTAGCTTACGTTCATAGTTTTGCTACAGATGATACACGAGGAATCTCTCTTGTTCTCTCCCTCTCTTGGGTTTAACAACCACTTTGGAATTTAATTAATGTTAAAATGTGTTTTCCCCCTAAGGTTGCTTTTTGCCAAATTATGCAATAACTAGTTTCTAAATTCAGGAATTGGCTACTCATATTGGGGAAGTCGTGATCAACAAATGCTTTTGCACTCGTAGAAACCCGATAAGCATCTCTGCAGCTGCTATATATCTTGCCTGTCAACTAGAAGACAAGCGGAAAACTCAGGCTGAAATTTGTAAGGTCACTGGTCTGACTGAAGTCACCCTCCGAAAGGTTTACAAGGAGCTCCTGGAGAATTGGGATGATCTGTTGCCGTCTAATTACACTCCAGCTGTCCCCCCAGAGAAAGCTTTTCCCACAACTGCAATTACCTCAGGCCGGACATCAGCCAAAGCTGAGACAGCTGAAGTAATCGTACTGGACAAAGATAGTCAGGTGGAGGCTAAACCAAGCAAAGATAAAAAGGCAGACAATAAATCAAATAAGTTCAATGAAGTCCCTGACATGAACCAACGGGCCAGGTCCAAGGAGGAATCTGAATGTAAAGGTAACTCAACAGGAGCAGACACACACTTGTCAAATCATATGCAAACTTTCAGTTACCCCTGGCTTTCTTTTGGGCCTTCTGGTGTCGGTTTAGCCGGAGAGAAAAGTCAGAGTGGGGTTACAGCAGTAGACATAAAGGAGGCACTGTCTAAGCATCAAAGGCCCGAGAACAAGGAAGATAAGGAGAAAAAGGTCACCTTTGGCTCCATAAAGCCAAATCCTATATCAAGTTCCTCTGCTACTGCAAGCTCAGTTGCTTGGCCATTCTTTGCCTCTTCAACGAAGTCATCTTTGAGTTCACAATTTGTGGAATCGCTAAGAGGGTTGCCTGACGATGTTGAAATGAAAGAAGTTGAGATCCAAAATAAACATAGAAATGCCTAGTGTGGACATATTTGAGTGTGTAAGGTGAGAACTGAGAAGCAACCCTGCTGTGTCTTTTTGTCTTTTATAATGTATATAGTCAAAAATTTACTGTTTAGTCTGTTGTTATGAATTCATGACCACCTTCTTCTTAAAAATTTGGAAAAAAAACCCTGTTAGTACTTTCAGTTTGAAAGTCAATGCCCACTGCATGATGCTTTTGTGATCACAACCGACTGAAGCATTTTGAGATAAGCAAGTGCTGCAATATATGTCGGGGATGGAAATTGAGATTACTTGCGATAACTTATAATATGACCGGCTACTTTCTGAGGTTTTTGATGGCCCTTGAGTTCCTCTATCCAGAAAAGTAAAGTAGGGTTGGCATTTCTACTTATGGACTGATTGTATTATAGGAATAATATGTAGACCTTTGTAATCATAGCTTGTTTTACCAGATTCTGCAGAAAAGAATGTAATGCTTCGGCAGTGTGTTGGTGACAAGGATCGTGCTGCTAACTGTTGGGGACGAAAAAGAGAGCCCAAAACAACTTGGATGGGCGACGTTGGGATGTGAATCGGTTCCCTCTAATGAATACCAACATTGACCTTCGTGGTATGGTAACGATGCGAATCGTTTGCATGCTTTTATCCATTCATTATTTTCCTTCCATCTGATATCTAACCGTGAGAGCTCCCATATAATGATTTAATACTCTGATGGATCGAATGCTCACTTCGTCAGAGGACATGGAATTGTTACCATGTGCTGCTGTAGGATAAAAAAACTGGCTAAGCCATGCATGGCAAACAAGCAAGATGTCGTCCCAACTTTGAACTGATTGTACCTACTATGGCCAAATTCGTAGAATGTCAAACTGACCTCCTGGCCTCCCAATCGCTTAACACGTCGAACTAGCCATCCGTTCATCATCGGAGTAACGGAAATTAGGGCCTCAAGCTGAATCTGTTGACTAGTCGCTTTTATGTAATGCTGTGTCGTTGATTACGGGTCATTGGTAGAGGTGCTAAAATGGGTCATTGACCCATTTATGGACCCATTTATATTTAAATAGGTCGTTAATGGGTCAAGCTTTATTTTCTAAAGCACCCATAATGGGTTTTAAAATTAAAGAGAGTGAGACATATGGGTCTTAAATGAGTTAGCTCTGCACCCATTTAAGACCCATTTATCAACACATTTATTTTCACCCAAAGCCAAAACCTCACAATCTCTCTCTTCTCTCTTTAACTTTACAATTTTTTTTAAACCGAAATTATAATTATTTTTTTTCTTTCTTCTTCCTCTTATCGTCGGCACGGCGATGATCGACGACCGGCCAAGCGAGCCTCAAGCTCACCGGCGTCGGGTGAGCTTGAGCTCGCTGGATCTGGCGAGGTTGTCGATGCCTGGCGAGCCTCGAGCCTCGCTCAACGCCAGCGAGCTCGAGGCTCCCCAGATTGGCGAGGCTCGAGCTTCACCCGACGCTGGCGAGCCTCGAGCTTGCTAGATTTGGCAAGGCGGAGGCCTTACTGATGTCCCATGAGGCTTGAGCCTCACCGGATTTGGCGAGCCTTGAGCTCACCGGTGTCAGCGAGTTGGCCACTGTCCGTCGTCATGGCTGGTGGCCGGCCAAAGAAGAAGAAGAAGAAAAAAGAAAAAGAAAAGTTGTATTTAAAAAATAAAAATAATTAAAATTTTATTTTTAAAACAAATAAAAATAATTAAAATTTGATTTTTTTAAATAATTATTATTGTCCATTAAATTTGTGTTGTATAAAATTATTTTAGCAATACCATTTTTTTAAATAAATATATATATATATATATATATATATATTAAGTTTAGTTAAATGGGTCGGGTATGAGTTGGGTATGGGTCAGGTCGGGTATGGGTCAAAAATTTTGTATTGCAATAAACGGGTCATAAATGCGTTAAATGGGTCGATTTGGGTAGGACCATTTATAATCCGACTCAAACCCAATTCGACCCACCCGTTTAACGGGTCTAGTCATTAGTGATGGGCATTCTAACCTTCTAGAGTCATACATGACCCGATACGCAGCTATATGCAAAGAGATGAACTTGTTTGTGATTTGACTCGTGCTAATGAAATGATTCAGGTTTCATGATACGTTTAGTTTTTGTCTAATTGATGTCGGGTTCACTAGAGATCGGACAAGCAATTCCTACAGTACCAGGCATGTGAATCCACGAGACATCGGACCCATTTGATACCATATTAAATGATTTTAGGTACGGTGCCTATTCATTTTCCATTGAACAGAGTACATAAACATAGGTAAATTTTGCAATTTCACGCCAGAGTTCGAAGCTAAAGAAACTTTGAGTGGGGTTCAATTCTTTAAGGGTTATCGCTTGGTATTATGCTTAAATACACTCACCCTCAAAATTTGCGCCTCAATCAACTCAAAAAGTTTTCCCCACTCTGTCCTTTTCACCAACATTGGGTGTCCAAAGAATGTAAGACGAAACCTCAGCCAGGAATTGGTAACAGAAATAACGGACGAGGCTCCAAAACTAGAGGTGGCAAAAGGCAAGGGTTGGGGAGAGAGAGAGAGGGAAGATAGAGGGAGAGAGAGAGAGAGAGGCCCTCCTTTGTAGGAAGGAAGAGGAGATGATGGTGATGGGGGTTTCTCTATCTAAGATGCAACCATCACTATGCTTCTCCTTTTCCTCCTCGTTCCTCTGAGTGACAACTCTCCCGTTTCGTTTTGTCCAGGTACGCCACCTTCTGCTTGTCATTCACCATCTTAAATCGTTGATATTCTCCTTCCATCTCCATGGAAGGTACTGCAAAAGTGTGTATACCCCCCTTCTAGTTATTTAACCCAAATCATTGCGGGAAAAGTAAAGGAAAACCAATTGCAATTACATCTAGCGATCCTTCGTTTTAAATCTCCTCGCGATAATCCCATGTTTTGTGCCTGTTGTTTTCCTGATGATGTAGTCACCCGACCTGCCTTTTGAGCACTTGTATGAATTGTAATAGGAATCTTCCTCATGCTATGTGTGTCGCATCAGAAGCTTTTTTATTCGTTCTCAAATCATTTTCCCATCTGATTGTATCGTGTTACCTGTGCGAAATTTTCTTCTTTTCTTTAGGACGTGGAATTTGATCTGGAAATTGGCAATCACTTGAGGACTCTAATCTTTTTTTTCTTTCCAACAATTTAGATTTGAGAGCGGTGCTGAATGCGCTCGAACGTTGTGGATTCTCTTTTACAATTAACTTTCTTAGGGATCTAGCACGTTGATCATTGTTCTATTAATGACAAATGCTTCTGTTGCATGGGAACTGCTTCTGTCTCTTTTGCACTTGTATCCATGTCATGTCATGCAATCTTCCTCTCAGGGGTCGTCGATCACAGAGGAGAGCAGTTGCGGGAGTAGTGGAGGTTTCCGCATAGAAAGCCTAGCAGGAGGTTGATGGTCTGCCATTGACAATACAAAAATGTCTTCATCAAACGGTACTGCTCCGTCGCCGGATTCCCCACCAGCTCCCGATTCCTCTGACTCGTCCTCCCCCCCGGCCCCGGCAGAATCCTCACCCCCGACCCCGCCAGCATCCTCACCCCCAGAATCTTCACCCTCCCCTCCACCGCCCTCCGATTCGTCCTCGCCGCCCCCTGCCTCATCCTCTCCGCCTCCTCCTTCCTCGTCCTCACCGCCACCTCCTTCCTCATCCTCACCGCCACCTCCCTCTGATGAATCGCCTCCGGAGAATTCTCCTCCATCGCCGCCTCCGAGCAATAGCTCCAGCAGTGGCTCAACGGCGCCCCCTCCCCCACCGCGTTCTCCGCCACCACCGCCGAGTACAAAGGCGTTGTCACCTCCACCTCCGCCGGCACACCGGACACCTCCGTCATCGTCATCTTCTTCTTCTTCATCATCTTCGTCGTCGATCAACTGGGGAATGATAGGTGGAGTCTCGGCTGCAGTAGCGTTGGTTCTCATTGCTTTTATTGCTCTCTGCATCGTGTGTTGCCTGAGGAGGAAGAAGAAGAAGCGTGACAACGAGATGCATTATTACATGGATCATTCTCATGGTCACAAAGGTCAGTTGTAAGCTCACCTTTTACGTGCTCCTTCCATGATACAAACGATTGTCCGTGCTTGCATGAAAATCTTCTTCGATGCCTCTTTTCTGAAAATCTATGAACGCTTTGCATGTTAATAATATGACTAGACCAAAAGATATGCATTGCTTACGGCATATCTCAATATAATTGAATTTACTTGCGCATTAACTTTGGAGTTCCCATCGAATTTGCATTCACAAAATCTTACAGGTAAAGCATTTTCTTGTTAGGTCCCTAGTTGTAAGATTTTATGTACACCTGCGTGACCCAATCAAAACATTAAAATGTAAATTTGGTCAAATAGTAGGCAGACCTTGAATAAGTTTAAAATTCTTTTTCCGATTCTTCAATTGGCATGGAGGTATGTCGTTGCAAATAATTTGAAAGCCATCAATGGCTAAAGCAGTTCTATTCAACCATCAGAAGCTGATTATTCATCAGATGGTTGAACATTCTTCTCTAAACGTTAGAAAATTACAATTCCTGTTTCTCTATCTTTAATCATGCAGCTAGTCATGACTACTACCACAGCTCACAACAGCCGCACTGGCACAATGGGACCCCCGCATCCGACCACGTTGTCAAGCTCAACCCAGAGTCTGGCGTCATGGGGTCCCCTGGTGGAGGCGGCTGGCTGCCGCCTCCGCCCCCTCCGCCGATGATGAGCAGTGGCGACATGAGCTCAAGCTACTCGGGCCCGCGCCACCATCCACCACTGCCCCCTCCGTCGCCAGGCCTTTCCCTCGGCTTCAACAGCAGCACCTTCACATATGATGAGCTGGCCGTCGCAACTGGTGGGTTTGCGCAGGCCAACATGCTGGGTCAGGGCGGGTTCGGCTATGTGCACAAAGGGGTGTTGCCAAACGGGAAGGAGGTCGCTGTGAAGAGCCTCAAATCAGGGAGCGGTCAAGGAGAGAGAGAGTTTCAAGCTGAAGTGGAGATCATTAGTAGGGTTCATCATCGCCATCTCGTGTCACTTGTTGGGTATTGCATTGCCGGTGGACAGAGAATGCTGGTCTACGAGTTTGTTTCAAACAAGACCTTGGAGTACCATCTTTATCGTGAGTTTCATTTATCGAATCACAATACATGAAATCTAAACAATTCATCGGACAAACCCGTCTTCAATCAATTCTAACATGGAAAATCATTGTTGATCATGGGGTGACTGACAAAAAGTACCAATCATCGAAAAGTTGTTTTCACAATTCAGTGGAAGTTAAATGATGTGCTGAAAGAACAAGGTTTTTGAGATTAACAATCTTAAACAAGCCATTAAGTTATCATATAATCTCAGGGAAATCTGGGTCAATTTTCCATTCTCATGTTAATCTATGCATCTGTGGTCCCAGGTGATGATCCGGTGATGGACTGGGCAACTAGGCTTCGAATCGCACTAGGATCTGCTAAAGGACTTGCTTACCTTCACGAAGACTGTCAGTCTCTCTCTCTCTCTCTCTCTCTCTCTCTCTCTCTCTCTGTAGAGTGCGCATGGATGTGTCTTTTACGCAAATATTTGTGCAGGCCATCCTCGCATTATTCACCGCGACATTAAAGCCGCTAATATCCTCCTGGACGACAACTTTGAAGCTATGGTAATGCTGTTAACTACAATCATCTATAGTTAACATCACACATTTTGCATCTGTAATTGAACCATCTTGTGCAATTGATAATCATATAACTATGGTGTTCGATTGTTTTCCTTCCAGGTGGCTGATTTCGGATTAGCAAAATTGTCTTCCGACAATTACACTCACGTCTCTACGCGTGTCATGGGAACATTCGGGTAAGAGAGTATAATTTGTCTCTCTAAATGAATTGCTGTGTTCAAGTCTACTACGAAGGAGTCCGTGTATGATTGACTTTCACGGGACCGCCTTTTGATCTTGTGATTCATGGCTGAGTCTACTTAGAGTGCATGTTCAATTCTCCCTGATGCAGGTATCTGGCACCAGAATATGCATCGAGTGGCAAGCTGACCGATAAGTCCGATGTTTTCTCTTTCGGGGTTATGCTCTTGGAAATAATTACGGGACGTAAACCCGTGGATGTTCATAATGTGATGGAGGATAGCTTAGTGGACTGGGTACGCTGCTTCCAAAATCATTCCTCAGTATAATGTCTGATTTACCTGTTAATGAATTAATGGCAAGAACAGTGACAAATTCTAAAATGTGAAGATGTGCCTCAGCGAAACTCAATGAGAACGCGATTTTTCCAATCATATAAGCAAAAGGTCATCTGTTTTAGAGGCTTTCCAGTAACAAACTTGTTGGATGATACTCAACTTTAACGTAGTAAGCTTTAGCTAATTGATTTCTGACTGGACTTGAGGAGATTCTGAAATCTTGAATTTGCTTGTGCTTCAGGCTCGACCACTTCTAACGCAAGCGATAGACGATGGGAACTACAATGAACTGGTGGACCCAAGGCTGGAGAACAATTTCAACCCCCATGAGATGGCTCGCATGGTCGCTTGCGCTAGTGCTAGCATTCGTCATTCTGCAAAAAAGCGCCCAAAAATGAGTCAGGTTTGAAACTTCTCTCTGTGGAATCTCCTTCTCCATGACTTAATACTAGGAAGAATTTTTAGTCTCTTCTCAATTTCAGCTGCATGTCCAAGTAATTTTTCACTTCAAAAAGTTTCAATTTATATATCTGTTCCTCAGTTATGTCCTTCACTAGATAATCACTTATCAGACATCAATAATTTCAACTTAAGGTTTCTAGAGTTGTCGACTGTTCATGTGGTCTATATCACATGAAATTTCCTGCTAAAGTTCTCTGTCCTGCACCCTTTCTTTAAGATTTCGTCCGTTGCATCTCATGAGATTGCCTGAAGTCATCCATCTCAAATTGGGTTGGTGAAAGAACAATTATATGCGTGTGAACAACCATTATGTGGTTTGCAGATCGTGAGAGCGCTCGACGGCGATGCGTCCTTGGACGACCTGAATGAGGGAGTGAGGCCCGGCCACAGCTCGGTGTTCGGCACAAATAGCAGCTCCGACTATGATGCGGGCTCATACAATGCCGACATGAAGAGGTTCAGGAAGGTCGCTTTGTCTAGCCAGGACTACGGTAGCAGCGACTTCGGGGCTTCAAGTGGCGAATCTAGGGAGATAGGTCGCTCTCCAAACAAAGTCTAAAAAAACATCGAAAAATTTCGAAAAACTTAACGCCGAAAATTAAGAATGGAAAATGCAGTGAAACGGCGGAAAAAGAAGGAGCAATTTTAATATCGATTTCAATTTGTCATTGTGCACTAATTGTGAGGTTAAGTCAAACATTCTCATGATCTTCCCCATGTTAGAATTTCTCTTATTCTTTCTGGGTGTAACACTCGTTTTATAACACAAATATATGAGTATGTGAGAGCTTATATACTTCAAGAATTGAGCAAAATTAGCTCATTTATTAACTTATATGATGTAATAATATGTGATAATGTGTGTCTTCTTACAAAATTGAATTGGGCTTTACCAGTATTTGGACTGCTTTTGTTATCCAGCAAATGGTACGTGGAGCAGAGATGCAAGCAAGATTTGTAACCCATACGTTGGACTCGGCTCCTGTAATGTGAAGTGGAAACTGACCAAAGAAATTTCAATTCAACACAAAATATGTAATTTAGCTGAACTAAAGAACAAGAGTTAGCAAATTGTATCATGGTTATTTTTTTAGAGAGAGAGAAATTGTAATGGCAAAAGCAGTGTTTGGTAGAAAGGGAGGCTAATTTACGGGAATCCATTAGTCAAAAGGAGGATATAGTCGGTCATTAAAATTATCGGTTTGGTTAAATTTGATTGGTTCAATAAATCGTGAACCGAAACCAAATCGATCAACTAATAACGAAAAAAGTCCCAAAAGCGAAAAACCTATATACCAAACTTATCGGTCTACCTGTATACCAAACTTTTCGGTTTGATTTTTCCATTTTTGAGTTTTAATTAAAACACGTAGGCTCCAACACTGGATCGAATTCCAGTGGTCCAATACCATTTTGAAAATATTGTTTTCTCCTTCGTGCCCAGGCAAACCAACAAACCAAAAGTAGGTATACTCCCAAAATAGATCCTGAAGAACGTGAAAATGTGAAATTTTTGTGTCAATTACAATTAGTTAGGACCAATCAGAGGAGATAATGCACATGGCTGAGAGGGATATAAAGTCAAGGGAGTATCCCTAATATCCTCTCAAGCTCGAGGTAAAAATAAAAGAAGTCAACTAGAGTTTGGAGAAGAGATATTGAAAACGCCCAAGTAGATGTGTTTGGGTAAACATTTTAGTTGTCTACTTAGTAGATGAAGTGAAGACGAGTCGTATAGTGCCATGACATACATGGTACCGAATGAAATGGTAATCGATTTCACTGCATTTGGTGTGCTCATGGAAAATTTCAATGGGTGCTATTTGGATAGCATTCCGATTGTTGCTATATAAGACAATCCACAATGACGGACTCCCATGTCTTCCAATAACAATTGCGATCATAATAATTTTGATGTTGTATTAGCAAGAGTGTGATATTCTATTTTCGAACTAGAGAAAATGATGGTGGCCTGTTTCTTGTTACATCACAAAATAAGAGAGTTACCAAGGAAAAACAAATAGCCTATAGTAGAGCGACGATTCCGAGGGTGATTAGCCCAATCAACATGATAATAAGTTGTCAAGTAAAGTGAAAATCATAAAATAAGGTATCTTTTTTTTTTTTTTTTTGGTAGGTATAAAATAAGGTATCTTTGATCAAACAAAGAATCCAAAAGATTAGAAAAATGAGTTGTTTGTGGCTTTGCTAGAACTGACTAACAACGTGAACCTCATGAGCGTTGTTAGGATGAGTAACGGTGAAATATAAGATTGCTCATCAGTTGTCAATAAAAGTGTGGGTTCGGAAAGTGAATTCCATCTTTAGCATCAAATTTGGCATTGGTATCAACAGGAGTAGGAACAACGTTGTTGTCAATGAGTCTTGCTTGAGAAAAAAGATCAATGGCATATCTAGTTTGAGAAAGATACTAAATAGAGGAATTTGAAGTAACTTCTAAGCCAAAAAAGTAGATGAGTTACCCAAAACCTTTCGTTTCAAATTATTGACTAAAGAATGACTGGAGTTTTAAAATGCCAGTACGATCATTTTCAACAATAACCATATCATTCACATATATAAGCAGCATTATAGATCCACAAGATATTTGTTGAATACAAAGATTATGGTTATAAGGATTTGATTTGATGCCGAGATATTCCATGATTGAGCTAAACTTGGTATATCATGCATGAGGAGCTTGTTTCAAAAAATATAATGATTAACATAATTGACACCTTTTGTTGTAAGAATGAGTGTATATCAAGGAGGCACCATATAAATTTCCTCATTGAGATTGCCATTTTAGGAATGCATTTTTGGCATCTATCTAGAATGGAAACCAATGACTAAACACGACAATAATAAGAAGACACTGAATAGAAGCAAGATGTGCAATAGAAGTAATGATCTCTTCATAATCAATTATGTATTCTTAAATAAAACCTTTTGCTACTGGCGGAGCTTTGTAGTGATCCATGGTGCCATTGGCCTTTGTTTTGATCTAAGGGAAAAAGCCACCAAAAACTTTAAACTTGATCAATTATGACACATTTTACCCTAAATTTTATTTTTTGTAATACAAAAAACTCTAAACTTTATTATATGTGACACATTTACTCTAAACTTTTTTCTGTGACACCAAAAACCCTAAATTTATATTTGCCTCAAACTCTTTTTTTTGTGACATTAAAAATTCCAAATTTTTCTGTGACACTAATTTTTTTTTTCTTTTTATTTGGTGTCACAAAAGAAAAATTTAGGCTAAATGAGTCACAATTGACAAATTTGGGGTAAACATATCATATGAGTACAAGGTTGGAGTTTTCGGTGTCATAAAAAAAGTTTAAAATAAATATATCATAGTAAGCAAAGTTTGGGATATTTAATGGCTTTTACCCTTAATCTTATACACTCATTTACAACTTATAATAGATTTACCAAAAGGCAAATCAACCAAATCCAAAGATCGATGTAGTATTACATAGAGCATTCTTGCAACACATATAATCCTTGCATGAGCCAATATTGCCATGCGTATCACGTCAAGATGTGAAATAAAAATTGCCAACATGAAGAGCAACTATTGTGATTTGGTTTTATTTTGTGACGTAGAATTTTTTTCTGTTCCTCTCCTTCTTCCTTTAATCAGTCATTGGCCACGGCGATTGTCGATGACCTTGCCGAACCGGCTCAGAAGAAGAAGAAAGAGAAGAATGTAATAAAATTATTAAAAAATTAAAAGAAATTTTAAGTCATAAAAATATTTAAAAGTCGCATCGAATGCGTTTTTATTCTATCTGGAGATAAAATTAAAAAAAAATTATTTTAAACTGAATATATTCTCGAGAATAGAATAGTTATCAAATACGTTTTTTATTTATATTTTTGGTCAGAACCAAATGCACTCAAGCCAAAATTCACAAGTTCTGTCTGCCTTCTTTACTTGACAAGGTGATATTGGCTTATTCTATTAATTTATTTCTTGTCGACAAATATAATAATAATAATAATTCTCCGCAACCAATTATTTATTCACCTTCTTCTCCTACCCCAAGCTCGCAGTCTTTAAAATCCTCCCTTTACCGCAAACCCAGGTTTCCCATTTTCGGCCGCGAGAGAGAGAGGGGAAGGAACTTTCCGCCAAGCCATAATCGCCGCCGCCGTCGCATCGCCGCCGCTTCGCCGCCGCTTCGCCGCCGCATCGCCGATCGATGCGTTTTCTCTCTCGAGTCGGATCCGGCTGAGGCCTTCGTATCTCCTCCTCCTCCTCCTCCTCTTTCCTTCCTCCTCCTTAGCATAAACCCTAGCTCGAGCTCGCCATGGGGGACTACAACGACGCCATGATGCGCAACCAGAACGCGGCCGTCCAGGCCCGCACCAAGGCCCAGAGCCGCGCCAACGTCCTCCAGCTCAAGCTGGTCCGTCCCCCTCTGACCCCCTTCTCTCTCTCTCTCTGCGCGTCGCTCTTTGCTTTTGTCGCGATTCCCTTTCGGCTTGTGCCGATTTTGGGGTTTTGCTTTTTTGCTGTTTTGCTGGTTTCGATTGTTCAGGCGTTGCCTTTTTGCGACGTCGATTGGGGGAATAGACTCTTAATCTCTGAGCGAGGATGATTTGTTCTGGATCTTTACGATATCGTGATTTGTCGGGGTGTTCTTTGTGCCTGCCCTGTCGATGGAGGAATGGGACCTTGACGTTGCTCGATCGAATTTGCGAAGTGACACCGAGGACGCCTTTTTCGCGTTTCTGCAATCTCTTCCTTAAATCTCACTTCGATATCCATCTTCTTAGATGTTCGAAACCAAAAACCTAGGAGAACTTTTACATCCTTCTCATTATGCATTGAATTGGTTCTTATGTGTTGCAGCTCCTTATTTTGCTAATTCTCCCTACTGAATTAATCTGTTGTGCATGTTGGTGCCCTTGCTTAACGGAATTTGTGGAGTGGATATTGATGGTGTTCGATTAATTTGCAGATTGGGCAAAGCCATCCCACGGGTTTGACGGCTAATCTGTTGAAGCTTTTTGAGCCTCGACCTCCACTCGAATACAAGCCACCTCCGGAGAAAAGAAAATGCCCATCTTACGCAGGTACTGCTTATACTCTATTGATATTGAGTAAATGTTGTCATGTAGATGTTAAGTAAATAGGAATTCATGCTGCTCATGTGTTTCGGTAGGGATTGGGCAGTTTGTCAGTCATTTTGCTGAACCTGGTGATCCTGAGTATGCTCCGCCTGTCCAGAAGGCTGAGACCCCTGTAAGAATGTTAATGTTTTTTTGTCATCTTCAAATCTCTTTGCAAAAGAACTAGTGCTTGTGACGATTTCTGTTCTTGTTTAATGCATTCCACTGTCTTTGCTTTGCCTAACTTTGATGGCTTTCCTTTTTTTGCTATCATATTTCATATCTTTCTTTTGTCACCTCAATAATTGGATTCTTGAACATCTTGCTTAATCTGAGGCTATAGTGTTTTACAAGATTGGGTTTGTTAATTCAGAATGTCGGAGTTCTATTTTGAATCCTCCATTTAGTGAAGCAATCTCATGTTGCATCCTTTAATTTCAATGTATCATTATACTTCCTCTATTTGATGGATACATCCACTTTACATTGATCGATTTCCTTCAACCAACTGCTTGAATAAGTCCATATTTTACATGCCCACTGCTGGTTGTAAAAGCATATAAATGTCTTTTATAACCTCTAATATGTCTTGTTTATTATTCTGGCCTAATCAGCTCATATGTTTTAGTCTGTTTACTCACTCCTCTATATACACACTTACTCTCCTTTCAATGACACTATCTTTCCTCTAGTATTGAGTCTCATCTAACTATAACGCTGTCTCATGCATGCTGGAGCATTTCATTTAACAATGAGAAACTAAAATTAGCAGCTCATCATTTTCACTGTCCAATTTTGTCATGTTCTAAGGTGAAAAATATGTGAATTAACTTTCAATGAATAAGTGTGAGAAGTGAATTAACGTTGAACTTTTATAAGTAAATGAACTTGTGATGGATGAAAAAGCCTAATAATGTTAAGTGGCTAATGGAAAGTGACATTTTAAAACTAGGGGGTTTCATGAAGTTGAACCTACCTGAAAAGTTTGTCCCAGTCACTTTTTTGTTGGTGGCTGCAGGAAATGCCTCAGATCTTTTCCCTTCGCTTCTATTAATTTCTGAGAAACTTATTGTGTTGCATTTCTTTATTTTGTGACAGACTATGTAATCATGTTCATCTTACACACTATTTCATTATAAGAGGAACAGCTTGATTGTTAGCTCTGGAATAATTGGCACTTCTCTGTTTTCTTGCTCTTATATGTTGTGTATTGTCTTCTTGTCATGTTCAATTGATTTAGGCTCAGAGAAGGGCTAGAATCCACAATTTGCGTCTGGAGAAGGGTGCTGAAAAGGCTGCTGAGGAGCTTAAGCAATGTACCTTTTTCCTTCTTGTCTTGTAAAGTGGATGATTGTTTCCATATAATTTAATGTTTTATGGTGTTCTGGCAGATGATCCAACCAATGATCCAAATATTTCAGGAGATCCTTACAAGACACTTTTTGTTGCTAAGCTTGTGAGTGTTGTTTGCTAGTGGTATCAAGGTTTTTGCTTTCATTAATTATTGGGCTGATGAGAATAACTTGTCTTTGTTTTCTCTTTGTTGCAGAGCTATGAAACTTCTGAAAGTAAGCTTAAAAGGGAGTTTGAATCTTATGGGCCGATAAAACGGGTAGGTACATCTGAGAATCCCTGTGCGGGATTGGTAAGAACAATATTTGTATCGCTGCTTTTGATCAACCGTTTTGTATTTGAAATTTCATCAAAAGTTCGTCTCAAAGTTCTCTCTCTCTCTCTCTCTCTCTCTCTCTCTCTCAAAAGAAAAAAGCAAAACCAATGTTGATGCATTTGCTGTTCTTATTTTCATGCGATCATGTTGAGTTATGCAAGTTTGAGGGTAAGTGGTTGTTGTATTCATTCTTTGTGAAATTTGAACATAGTAGCTCCACTTGTTTGCAAGACCTCAATACGGTTCCGTTCAACTTTGATCTGTGAATTGCGGTAATCTGTTTCCTCACTATGTTGGTTTTCTTGAACTTTGTAAATAATTTTGCTGCACCCATTCATGTTCGTATTTGGACTTTGGGGGAAGGATTAGCCAGCATAGTCTCTCTCATATATATCCGCAACAGTGTGTAAAGTCATTGACAATGGGGCTGCTTCTTTTTCCAAGGTTTTCCTGCCGATGGAATGATCTTTTTCTTTTAATTGGGTATTGATTTTAGGAATTTCTCTAGGTTAGTCTATCTGATCCAACAATTATTATGGCTTGAGAAATATCTGGTAAGGCCCGTCTATCTTTACTTCTCTAAATCTCCGTGTCTTTGGACACTGGTAAGGTGGTTTTCTCTTCACTTGTCAAAGTTAAAAAGGAAAGAAAAGTGAGCAAAGGAGGGTCTCCTCTTCTTGCCCCCTTCATTTACATGGGGGTGTGCTGGTGGCTCATGAATTTGATTGCACACTTGCTTCGTCGTGTATGGCATGCATCGTGCCTTTTTGGCCTTTTTTCCTCAAGCAATCCGAGGGGTTGAACTTCTCTTTCTGCAATAGGTAAAGGATATAGGGAGTATGAGCTTCTATTCCTCTTTTACTCGGATTTCCAGTAACTGATTTTTTCTGCTAATCGGGATTTTGCTTTGGCTTTAAAGGCTCAAAAATCTATCAGCAGTTGGAAACAAGTCCTGGTATTTCCTGCGTTTAAATTCCTTGTTAATTGTTATTAGAAAAAAAAAAAAATTGTCCCCTGGTAAGGGAAGGTTAGTTCAAGTTGAATTCAGTTTTCCTGCGATTCTGGTGGTGATGCACTTTGCCATGGGAGGCCCTATTGATTAAAGGTGAGCACGGCTAATGAGGCAAAGTGCCTGTTTGCCGTGCCATTTAGGATTACTGTTTGTAGGCTAATTTCTAGTATGTCATGTAGTCAATCAAGGTTCTACATGTTTTTCACAGTCATGAGATCTTTTGATTTATTGTTTGAGTTTGACTTTTCCAGGTTCGGTTGGTCCAAGATACAGTTTCGCAAAAACCAAAAGGCTATGCTTTCATCGAGTATCTGCACACTCGGGACATGAAAGGTTGCTTCAGCTTGGCCCCTTGACTTTCTTTTTCCTGCATCCTGGATGACCCAGTTTAGCCTGATTGAATATACTTTGAATATGGTTCACGTCCTTCTTTGATCATTGATGGCATATGTCTGCAGCTGCCTATAAACAAGCGGATGGAAGGAAGATTGATGGTAGAAGAGTACTTGTAGATGTTGAACGTGGTAGAACAGTTCCAAATTGGCGACCTCGCAGACTAGGAGGTGGACTGGGGACGAGTCGTGTTGCGGTTGGAGGTGAAGATGCTAGTCAGAAGCAGGCTGGGAGGTAAACTAGCTTCATGACTTTTAACTTATCTTCTGATAAATTATAGTGTTAAAGTTGCATAACTTGCATAACTGCTTAGACTGTGGTTTGGGTGGGAAATGTACTATAGACTAAATGGTAGAACTGCAAAAGTTGTATATCATCTATTCATGTAAACTGTGTTAAGTTTAGTGGAAAATCAGCTGGTTATCCTGTATGATCCTGATATTGCCTCTGAAATGAGCAGACATTTTATCTTGCTAGTTTCAGAAAACCTACAATTATAGGTAGGCTGGTTATGGAGCTCCTCAAATTTCAAAAGAAAATGAGAAAATATTCTTTATTGTCTCTTCTGTTGATTCTTATCTTTAATCTTTTCTAAATTTCTTTCTTCTGATTAAAAGCAACTCTGACCTGATATACTTGTGACAAATCTTTAAGGGAGCAACCACCATCTGGAGGACCCTCTAGATCGGAGGAACCAAGGGCACGAGAAAACCCATATGAGAGGTTAGAATTGCTGCCCCTTTTTTAATCCCCTTACTGTTCAGTTCACATGGCGAAGTATGTTTCTTAGTATTGGTCAAAATAGCGAAACTCATTTTGGTATATGCGATTTTTAAGACACCCATAAACTTGAATTGTAAGAGTTAATTGTAAAATTACAAAGTTTACTAGACTTTGTAAGTTTATATTTTAGTGAGACTGTCCTTATCGAATTTCTAACTTCTTCCAGTCCATGCAAATAGTCAGGTGTCTTTGCTCAGACCAATCCAACCAAGCTTGAAGTATTGCCCTTTTATTCGTCTACAAGACAACAACCAAAAGGATTGTTTATGTAGGAAGAGATTATGCTGAATGAGCTAAATAATGACCAAACTGAAACAAATGCTTCACAGAGAACCTGTTTACATGATATACCATGAAAGCAGAAACTGTTCCCACTAATTAGACCTATAATTGTACAGAATAAATGAAAGTTTACCGAAAAATGAAAAAATTATAAAATCCCGATTATTGAGAGGTGAAGAAGTGTCTCTCATAATTCACCACTGTTAATCTAGAACCCCATGAGAAACAACGATGAGGGCATCTGTTGTAGGCATGGCTTCATGTTGGTTTGTTTGAAGGTGCTTGTCAGCATAGTTGTACTACAGTCAGTGCCTGTTTATGTGGATGGAGTCAAGTTGAGGCACCACACTGTCCCTGTGGTTGGACTGGCTGACTTCATTAGGGAAACAGTGCATTTGCCCTTCCATCTGGTTTGGGCCTTAATAAGCCCAAAAGGACAAGAAAGATTCAGTATATGATGAAATGGTCTCGTCAACACCCAAGACATGAATATATTGTTTATAATAAGTCGCTTGCAATTCTAGGACGAGTTCTCTTATCTCATGTTTTTAATTGAGCTCACAAGGTTTCTGAGATCTGTCACGCTAGAGTGATTTTAACCATGTTGGTAGCTTGTTGCAGGTGGATGATTAAATGTGTTAAAACTCTTGTTTCGTAATTATCTCGCAGTTATCAGATGACATAAAAAGTGTCATCTATAGGAGCTCACCTGCTTACAGTCTATATGTCTTGATATGTCTTGATATGTTGCTGACCTAGGAGAAAATATTCTTTGTAGGGAGAAGTCTCGGGAAAGGGGAAGAGAGAGAGAGGGAGAACGTGAAAAGTCCCGTGAGCGGTCTCATGATCGGCCAAGAGATCGTGATCGCAGAGAAGATAGGCACCACAGGGACCGTGGCCGTGACCGGGATAGGGATGGAGAGAGGGATCGTGGCCGTGATCGTGACCGTGGCCGCGGTGACCGTGATAGAGACCGTGAACGTGATCGTGATCGTGACCGTCGTGATCGTCCTCGTGAGAGGGATAGAGAAAGGGATAGGGAAAGGGAGTATGAAGTTGACCGCGATCGGGACCGTGGCCGTTCTCATGACAAGGAAGCAGCAGACTATGATCGCGTTGAATCGAAGCATGATCGGGAGAGGCATGCAGGGAGGGAGCGAAACTATGATCGTGCTGAAGCCGAGGAGGATCAAGGATATTACAGACATTTGGAGCATGAGCCAGGGCAGTTGGAGGCTGACCGTGACTACGAGCATTATGATGCCTATGAGCACCATGGAGAACGGGGACGCTACGACCACTCTAGCGACCGTCGTTACGGTCATTATCCCGAGGATGCTCATCGCTATGATCAGATGGATGAGGACAACTATCACTACGATCGCAGTGCCAGTAGAGACCGTGATCGGGAGTAAAGATGGAGAGAGTTCAGATCTGCAGGATTCAACAGAATGCATCCGCTCTTTTCCCCTAGTTACTTTGAATTTGCTGGATTGTTTCGTGGGTGTTGCGCTTTGTTTATTCGAAAGTGTCGTGGACTGTGTGGTTTGTGAAACAAGACGAAATGGGTTTTTGGGGACTTATAATTTGAATTTTCGTGTTTTTGTTTATTGAAGGATTGGCTGCCTAGGCACATGCTGTGCCTTTTTTTCTATGTTTTTTCCTTGGCGGTTTGAGACCCAATAATAGATCTGCATAGGCTTGCTTATTACTATTAGCAATTACCAATACCCGAGCTGCAGTAAATACCAGAAGTAAGAATTGGATAAGCGATTTATGCTGGGAATCTGGAGGCGTTTGATAAGGGTCCAAATGATGGGGAAGCATGTCGTGCGAGGATATGGTGGGGACTGTAGGGTTGGGCTCGTGGTATGTCCTGGACAATTGATTCGTTTGTCGATGAAAAGCACAGCAGCAGAAACCGGTGCGGGTTGAATCACTTGGGCTTTCGAAAATGAGAAAATGGGTTTTAGAACGGTACAGAATGCCGATAAGTTGCTTGTGAAGAAATAGTAGCTGGCGGTCGTGTTGCCTATGAACGTCTGGGAAGGCTAATTATGTTCTACTTGAGCTGAGGCTGGGCTATTCCCGATGAGACATGAGAACACGATTGGAGCCCGGCAGTAATTTGCCGAGAGAAACCGAATTCGACCCGGCATGACTTAATTCCACATTGACAGAGTTGACGCGTTTATGCTCATTCTTAACGGAAAATTTGTAATGTCACATAATGACACGACAATCAATTTGGTAAAATTTCATTTGATGAGAACACGGTGCCTTCAGTCAAGTCCTTCATGCAGGAAAAAGTATTAAAAAAAATTCTAAACCTATTACATTGGTACCAATTCAATCATAAACTTTTAATTGGACTAAATCTTTTTCACATTAATGCCAATATAGTCATAATTCTTTTAATAACCTTTTCACATCGGTATTAATTTAGTCTGTTTGGTCAATTTTGGTTGGTTGGTACTAATGTGGACACCGGCCAGTGTTGGAAATTTTTAAATAATTTTTTTAAATTTTTTTATATTAATTTTGTTCTTTTCTTTTTCTTTTTTCTTTTCCTTCTCCGTCCTCCTTCTTGGACTTTCCTTGCAATGGCCGATGACCCTCCTCTGACCACTGGCTAGTGTACACGTCAGCACTAGCTAGCCAAAATTAGCCGGTGGACTGAATTAGTATTAATGTGAAAATATTTCGTACTAAATTAGTCTAATTAAAAGGTTTACGACTGAATTGATAGAAATGTGAAAAGATTTAAGACTAATAAGTCCATTGACATGTTTAGAACTAAACTAATACCAATGCAATAGGTTTAAGACTTTTTTTTTATACTTTTCCCTCTTTTGGCATGAGACTTGTGAGCCTTGCAATAGAGGTACCACTTGATTCAGGGAAGTTATCCAAAAATTTATAAAATTATTATACTTATGCCAATTCAATTATTTAAACTTTTTAGTTGTGTCAATTCAGTCCTAAATATTTTTATGTTTTGTTAATTGAGTCAATCTAGCCAATTTTAACTTAAAACTTACTGATATAGATGTTGGTAGTATTGCGTAGGATGGCATGCGTTGCATGGATATATATTTTATAATTTTTTAAAAATGAATTTTTAAATAAATTTTTTCTTTTTAATTTTTTCTTTCTTTCTTTTACTTTTTTTTCCCTACCAAGTCCAGTGATGATCACCTATTACAAGCAACGAGGTCACCAAGTGAGGGCTGACGAGAGTTGTTGACCCTTGAATAGTGGTTAGCAAGGGTCCTCTGACCCTCCCTTGTGATCGGCAAGGGTTGCTAGTGACTTTTATGGGTTAGAAGAACAAAAGGAAAAGAAAGAAAGATAAAGAAAGAAAAGAAAAAAGGAAGAAAAAAAAAGAGATTATGAAAAATTAAGACATTTTGAAAAGATTAAAAAAATTGTCCATATCAACACCAGACCGCTTGTACCACATAAAACGGTTGAGATCTATGTTAGGGATTTTCGACTTCAATTGGCTTAATGGACTCAATTGACAAAACATGAAAATGTTTGAGGCTCAATTGGTATGATTAAAATATTTATAACTAAATTGGTACGAGTATAAAGATTTTTGACATTTTTGGTATTTTCCCCATTTGATTTTGACATTCTCTCAATCACTTGGTATACGCCACCAACTCTCTCAACCGTGCTCTTTATAACTTGCTTTAATCTCACTTGTCACGAAGTAACACTTGACATTGTGATCATGTTGTACTTATGCTTCCTTTGACTCATTTTCCCTAGCTCTTTTTTTTCTTAAATTTGATGCATAACGATTTAACTCGAAATTGATAGAATTGACACTCCCCTTTGCTCATTTTTAACGATATATATTTTTTTTGTTTAATGCGGTTGAGACATTTCTATGACGATATTAAATAACACAATCGGTCAACATGATCAAGACACACAAGCACGAATTGCGACAGTGTATTTACTCAAAAGTTCGCCTCCCACTCAAGAATATATCACCAATCATCACCCTCTGTCGCTTTAGATAATGTAGTAACAATTGATTGGTTGAATTCTATAATGTTATAACATTGGATTGGTTACTGATACAGCAAGAAAATGTTATACCTCAGTACAATTTAAGTAGAGTGCCAATCATGAGTGATGGGACTGATGGTACGACGTTCTCAATTGGATCTGTAAGTGTACTTAAGTCGTTTTTTAGCTGGTCTTATTAACAACTACGATCAAACCCTTGATGGATTATTTAACTTCAAGCGTCGTCCATTGTAGATTGGTAAGTGTATTTGAAGATAGCACATTCATTCTAGCCATGCAAACTCAACTACTATTTGCTGTCAAGTGCAAGCCAACAATCAAGATTAAAGTCTTGAACTTACACAATATATTGTTCAGCACGTTGTTGTCTGATGGTCTAAACTTTTAGATAAGCTGTCTGTTTTATAAACTCAAAAATTAGATAGCATCGAATCGGATTTTCGTACCCATTTCTCTTATTTTTGGGTTTCACTTACAGCATCATTCTCTTTTCGAAAGAACACTACATTTTCCATGATAAGACCTCTCCTGCTTGTCGTTTTTCAATATATACCTTCTAGCAACCAAATAAAAACGAATCGCAACAGTGGCTCCTCATGTTAGCAGATTACATTCCACATCTTGACGCGATACGCGTGGTATTCTTGGCTCATGCCGGATTATATTTGTTGCGGGAATGCTCTACGGAGTACCACGTTGATCGCGAGACGGCGCTTGTTGTTTTTATCCGAGCTTCAGTAGCGGAGAAGGAGACGAAGATGGTGTTCGTCGAAACGGGCGATGGACGAACCTTCTTCACGGGATTATTGCTTGGGCCATGTACCTCTTCCTATTTTGGTACTTGTCATCACCAGAGACATGATCATCTCATATCCATGCAAACGAACACAGAAGGAGACTCGCTTGTGATGCTTCCTGGAAATTTCCCGGAAATTCTGTCTCGATTTTGTTTTGTTCTGGAGAGTCTTGTTTTGAATGTTCACTGTTGGAAGTGACGGACGAGTGAAGAAACTGAACACTGGTTGTAACTTGTGAGTTTAGTTTTCACGTGAAATGGATTTGCTTGATCATATATGCATTAGTAACAGCTGCATCAACACCATAGATCAGGTTTTGGAATTTCATCTGGAGATGTTTGAATTCCAAACGGAGTGTCGTGCAGATGATATGTACGAAGACAGTCAAAGAAAATAGCATATTCATGTCACATTCCGCAAGATAACTTTGGAAACGACTCTAATTAGTATATGAGTATCGCCCGAGAATTAAAAAAGGAAATTATTATGGGCGGTACATACGATGTGAGTCCTAATTTTTTGGGATTTCGTTGTTAAGAATTGATTATAAATGAACTTAATTTATGGATCTTAGGAAAGGAATCAGTGAGAAACTGGATGCAGCTGGGCAGGTTTGCGTTAGTAGCAGAGACTGTTGAAGGTGAAAGTATGATATTGATGGTAAAAATAATCACTATTGTCAGGAGCTCACAAGAATTGAGAGATTTTAAAGGAAACATGTGCAGGACACAAATCAAAATTGCTAATGTGCAATTATCTGAAATTTCTTTGGAATTTTCCCCAAAGATATTTACAAAATCTACTATATCTTGCCTTAATTGTGTATATACAAAATTAACTGTAATTGATACTGTATATAGCCGTAAATCAACTTTAAAAGTGAAGTCGAGTCAGTCAAGTCGAGTTCCGCTTGAAGTTAAAAAGTAGTTTATCGAGATTAGTTCAAACTTTGGAAAACGAAGCTCGATAAAGCTTGAGTGTATTAGTAAGCGATACATAATGGAATTGAAGTGAAGCTGGAGTATTGAATCAGATCAACTTCATCCGACTCCATAACACTCCTAGGTAATGGGTTGGGGACTCCGACTTTCTGTTCCCAAGGTTAACTATGGAACCTCTGAATACGTCGAAAAAATGTGACATGGACGGACAAGGTTATAATGTCCCGTATTATCGAAAGAGAAAAAGTAATGAAAGTGAAATACACAGAATATCCGACATCCCCTTTTTATCTTGGATTCTAGAAGTAGCTGATTCCACCAGAATTGGTACGAGAGATTAATGGTGTTGACAGATATTCAATCTGGGAGCGGCGGATGCTATGAAACTTTGTCGTGCAAGCGATAGTTCGTGCATGCCCCTCCAGCAGTCGTCGACTTTTCTAGGCCACGCTACTGTCCTGCTGGGGAGAGATTTGAACTTGGAAATCCTGCGTAGTTTCGCACGAACGTGCGGGCATCAGCCTCTTCCGAATCTTTCCCGATCTGACGCCTTCGACCCTCGCTTCAGTGGGCTCGCAAGAGGGTCGCGAGTTGCTGTAAGAAGCGGACAAAAGAAGTTAATCGTTGCTGCCGACTGTCTTGTCGTGGCTGGCCTCAGCTTCCACGAAATTTCAAGAACAGTACCCGAACTGAAAGTGACGATGCACCCTGCCGACCTCCCTTCACTTCGCTTCACTTCGCTTTCCCGCTTCTCTCTTCCAAATCCCGTCATTCGAAAACCTTCTTGTGAACTTGGAATTCCGTTGCTTGGCGTACAGCAGTACTTATTACTTACGAAATATTAATTAGCACAGAGTTCGATCTCCTGTTTTCATCTTTCTAAAATCACCGAATTCGGCGCTTTAGTCGATTGTGAAATAGACAGTAAATCACTTCTGAGCATGCTCCAAAATACCCAACATAAGTTATTGGATAGACTTGTTTGATTAATTGATAAGCTCGACCATTTGCAAGAACGCATTATTTCCTACAACCACGATGAGTTCCGGAGCATGCTTGCTGTAGCTTATTATTTGATAAGTTAGTGAGATACATGACAAACCAAAAAATTGTCGCTATCCCTTTATCAAGCAACATTAATGATCTGACATGGACTTTCGTTTTCTTCAATTCTTGAATAACCTGCTTCACGTAGGACAGAAGCAACAGCTTGGAAGTAAAAATACGAAAGCGCTTAATAAATTTTGGGCCCCAATTTAACCTCAATAAATGTTATTTAAGAAGAGCATGGGCAGTTTTGTCTTCAGCAAAATTGAAATAAAAAAGAAGGAAGAAAAAAAATGTGAGAAATCATCTTAAATCAAAAGTGGGATCCACAAAAGATAATATAGTCAATTCAATATGATCAGAGACGTTATTAATAAAAAGTGAAAATGGGGCCCGCCTTTTCCTAACTTAAAATGGAAAGACAATTTCAATATGAAAAAAAATCTTAAATGGGAAGGACGAATAAATAATTGGACCACAAGCTTCGGGGGAGAGAGAGAGAGATAGAGGATTTATAAATGTAAGAAGAGAGGTACTGAAGAGTGCACCTTCATAGAGTTCATGCAGCAGCTTCCCACAACCAACTCCAGCAACCCTGCACAGAAACGATAGGCCTAAAAGAAGAGCGACTAGCAATATCGAAGCTAACCCAGAAGCCGAAGAAAAAGCACTTCTTCTTACCATCTTTGTTTCCAAGGTGGCTCGAAACATGGCGAACCCGAGAGCATTAGTAGCGTCAACAGCAGCATTAGCATGGTTTCTGTTGTTTACGAGTCTCATCATCTCTGGCCATGCTGCGCGTGCTGAAAGACCATTACTACATGATAAAGCGCTGGAGGTCCCCGTGGAGGACACGGCGAGACCGGGGTTCTTGGTTAGAGCTGTTAATTTCTTGTGGCAGATCGGGAAGTCCTCTTATGAGCCAGTTTGGCCTGTGAGTTCTGGTTCTCTTCTCTGTTCTTTGAAACTTCGATAATCTTTGTCGTGTCTTGACTTTAGAATGTAACATAACACGAGATGAAACATATTGACAGGAAATGGAGTTTGGATGGAAAATAGTGGTGGGATCGATAATCGGCTTCTTTGGCGCAGCACTGGGTAGTGTTGGGGGTGTTGGTGGCGGTGGAATATTCGTGCCGATGCTCACTTTGATCATCGGCTTCGACCCTAAGTCCTCTACTGCCATCTCCAAATGTCAGTATATCTATGCATTTTCCACTTTCTCCTACTTCTGAGCTTCAACAAGATGATCCATCCATTAGTATGCAATTTCCTACAATCATGTTATGAATGTCCTACATGTTCTGATTTTCTCAAACAAAGCTTTTCGACTTGGCATGGTTCATGAATGAGGTGAACATTTCTAGAAGTCAACGGGTGCAACAATTGGATGCGCAGACGTGTATATGCATGAGTAGTTCGATAAGGATGCAAAAGCGAGCTGGTGTCTTGATACATACCATCTTACTACTGCATATCTTGTCACTATAAACCTACATAAGTACATACGTATATTGCGTACCTTACTCTTGGAAAAACTTCTCTTCTGAAAGGTATGATAATGGGAGCAGCGGGATCGACCGTCTACTACAATTTGAGACTCAGGCACCCGACGCTGGACATACCCCTCATAGATTACGACCTGGCTTTGCTCTTTCAGCCCATGCTCATGCTAGGAATCAGCATTGGAGTGGCCTTCAACGTCATGTTTGCCGATTGGATGGTCACGGTGCTGTTGATCATTCTCTTCATCGGTAATGATAGATCTTATGACAAATTCTAATGCATCTATCTAATCTTATGACAAATGCTAATACATCTAACTTCGGTGTGTGCATGCATGTTCTCATAAGTCACTCCTGAGGCTCAATTAATAAATGAATAATATGCACAAGAGGTCCTAGGAGAATCTGCTTCCAGCTTTGCCTACCATGCTTATCTTCTAGGATATACTAAAGCACTGCATCGTTCTGGAAATAACCCGATGATATTTACAAGTTCATTCTAGAAATGTATTCAGAGCAATTTAAATCACAGGTACTTCAACGAAGGCATTATTTAAAGGCATTGATACATGGAAGAAGGAGACGCTAATGAGAAAGGCAAGTTTCTGCGCTTCATTTATTGTAAAAAGCCCCCATTCATCTTCACTGGACAAAGATTTTGAGATTCTTCGTGATTTTCAGGAACAAGCCAAGCTGATGGACGCAGAAGCAAAGCAAGATGGTGAGTTGACATGATCTGTTCCAAACATAAACATTAGTCATTTCTGTTCCAAAAATAAAACTTAATCACCAAAACGTATCTACATCCTGGACGTACAGGATCTCTTTATAAGTCACTCGTTCTAGAAACAAAAATTAGACCTTTCATTTTGAGGAAAGATGAAGGCTATTTCGGAATTAACTAGAGAATGTGCTGTGCTACCTCTTAAATCGCAGAAGGTTCCAAGGAAGACTACAAGCCCCTGCCCAGTGGCCCAGCTGCCTCACGTGATGAAAAGGTAATTCAAGTTCTCCGTCTTCCTACAGCTTTACATTATCTCTGTAATCTCAAGCCGTATAATGATTTTCATAAATGCTGTACCATCCTTCCCCGTCTTTGGCAGGTCTCCCTCGCAAAGAACATCTACTGGAAAGAGTTGTCCTTGCTTCTTTTCATATGGGTAGCTTTCCTAGCTGTGCAGATCGTTAAGGTAATTAACTTCTCCATGAAATACTTTTAGATTTCAGAATTTCCACCTATTCGAGTGGATTTTTTTTTTCTTTTTTCTTTAAAGAAATAGCAACTGTTGATTAGATATTCACCAAATCCAAAACAAGTGTCTAAATCATGTGGTTTGTAAGATTTACTTCCGCAAACTTCATTCTTTAGTCTACCTGCTCTGACTTAAACCCTTCTTGTGTGCATATTACCATGAGATTCTCTCTCCTGTGCTGAATATATTATCCTTCAATGCTCCTTGCAGACATACACAAAGACCTGCTCAGTCAAGTATTGGATTCTGAACTCTTTACAGGTAAGGGGAATAATCAGGCGCAGACCTCTATCAGTTGTTGCCATTTTCATCTGAGGAAGCTTAACTGCACATCATAGATTCGCATGTATGAATTCTACACTATCTTTATGGATAATGTGGAATGTGATCACCAAACTATATGAGAGGAAGGTATAGAAATTTCATGCAAAAATCAGTGGGAGCAAATTGTTCTTAAACAACCATTTTCAGTAACCTGTAATCTGTAGTGTATGCTGATGTGCTCAAAGTTATAAACAAACCACCCTCTGATATGTAAGGAAGAAAAAAGATGCCGAAAGTTCTGATTTAGTAAAAGGGCTTTGACATGCATTTCCTAGGATTTGAAAGAATCACTCGTTTAATCGCCCAAAAATAGATCAGAAAAACCCTTTATACACCTTGTAAATAAAAAAGAAGTCCATCAAACATGTACATACACCATATGAAAATCGCCACTGCTGTCTATATTCTTCATCTAGGATAAGATTTCTCTTTAGGAAGACGTGTGATAACAACGATCTTAGCAAACCAAAGTAGGATTGCCTAATAGTTTCGAAGATTTAGCCATAGAGACCACAATGAATCTCGATGGTCAGAAACAAAGCAGGGCATCATCACTTATACAAGCAAAGAGTAATTTCACAAGTAAATCCTCGAAGCGGGTGAAAGAAAGTCTCTAGTGGAGTTACGAGCAAACATCAAGCATATTGTGGAGCCTGATCTCATTGTAGATGACTTAGGATACCCATTTGTCCTCACGTTGAATTTCGAAAACAGAGAACGTGTGCATAAGTGAATACCTTATCCTCACAAAGTTCAGACCAGTTCAGACACTGTAGTTACTGTTTTGTAGGTACCAATTGCATGCTCCGTCACACTCTTTGAAGCAATAGCCTTATACAGAGGGACGAGAGTGATTGCATCCAAAGGGAAGGAGATTACGAATTGGAAACTCCACCAGATACTTCTTTACTGTTCCTGTGGTATTATTGCTGGTATGGTGGGTGGTCTGCTAGGCCTCGGAGGCGGCTTCATCCTGGGACCTCTTTTCCTTGAATTGGGAATCCCTCCTCAGGTAATTAATCTTCCCGAGCTAATCTTTGCTCAAGATAAAAGCAGGAAAGGCCAATCCAAGTGTGTAATGCATCCACAAGTAGACAGGAAAAAAGGCAGGCTGCCATTGTCCAGTCTTCACTTAAATTTGGTTCATGCATAAGAACCAGACTGGGCCATGTTTTTTGAACTGTTATTAAAGTGCGACATCAACCTTTGTAACGGCACCAGAATTGATAGTTAACACCCTTTGCAGGTAGCAAGCGCCACATCAACCTTTGCAATGACATTCTCGTCTTCGATGTCAGTCGTTCAGTATTATATCCTAAAAAGGTTTCCAGTTCCATTCGGTAAGTGATGGAAATGTAAAAACATAATTTGGGGTACCACAATCGTAGTTTGAGGTTGGGATGTTACATGGCAGTGAAGATTAAATATGATAGATGCTTTTCTTCGACGGCAAATACAAAATCTAGCCCTTCTTTCTATTTTGCTCGATTGGAAATGAAAAATTATCTCATTTAGCTTGTTCTATCGCAGCTTCATATTTTGTTTTAGTTGCAACTGTTGCGGCCATCGTCGGCCAGCATGTGGTGAGAAAGATCATCGCAATCCTTGGCAGGACATCGATAATCATCTTCATACTGGCTTTGACCATTTTCGTGAGCGCGATCAGTTTAGGTACGATGCTAATCCTCCAAACATTTGTGCACACTGAGCATGACTTACAGAAGAAGATGAGAAACTCATATCTTTTTACTACTGCAGGTGGAGTAGGCATCTCCAACATGGTTGAGAAGCTGGAGAATCAGGAATACATGGGTTTCGAAAGCCTCTGCTATGAATCTTAAGTGCTCCGCGCAGATGGTGATTTGGGCTAGCTGCGAAACCTGTTCGCCGACGCCTCTGAATGTCTGTCAAATTTGTTTTCAACTATAGGTAATGTCTTCATTGGTGGATCCACTGTCCACTACATGGTGTCTCCTGAAACCTATACAGTTGGAGCTTCATCATGTTTTTTGAACCTTCCTGTTTGTTTAGCTTGCCTCAGCTGTATTTGCTTGATGAGCCTCAATTCAAACATTGATGTAATATCTGTTCTATGGAATAAGATAAATTTTCAGTTCTTTGCATATCACGAGCTCTTCATACTTTCAGCTCTTTAAATCGAAAGGGATTGGTCTATTACCCCCGCATATCTATGTACTTTTATCATCCATGAAAACGAAATTAATAGGTAGATTTGCGGCCCCGCATCGAGCGTGTAAGAACCAATTTGGTTCGATTTTCGGATGCTACCAACTCGATTGCTCAACCCTAGTTAAAAGGCTAAATGACTATATAAATATGAGGAGGTTTGTTGTTACTGTAAAATGAAATGAAAAACAATCACGTTTCGAGTTTTGAATCAAATCAGAGTCTATTTTTTTATGGATGAACAGTCATATATTTAGACACGTGGAGGCCCACGCCACGCCAACACCAACACCAGCCTCCACGTAATGCACCTGTCCTCTCCAGCCTCCGACACGTCGACCATATGCGCCACGTGGCACGATGCTGACTCAGGCATTTCCGACAGGGCTCCAGCCGGTCATGCAAACGTGGGCTCCTCTCTCTCTCTATCTACACCGACCTCGGACCCTCATCCTCCCCTTTCGATCTCTCGCGGAATATAAATGTGAAGTCTCTCGGAGACGCAGATGCAGAAGATGAACATTGCCGTAGCCATTAGGTCAGCGAGAAGTTACCACCGCCACAGCCGCCACCACCACTCTCTGAGCTTGTTCTCTCCGCCTGCGAAACCGCCACGCCTCGGCCGGAGAACCCCTGGAGCTGTCTCGTTCAGGAACTCGGCGACTCAGAGCAGCAGACAGCAGGAGAGTGAAGACGACAGCAGCAGCAGCAACAACAGCAACGACATGGATAAAAGGAAGGAAGAAGAGACGACAATCCCACAGTGATCAAAACCGGGTAAAAAATGGTTATATCTACATGGTCGATAAGTTCGAACATTGCAAGAATTGACACGGATCGAACTGATTAACATCTTAGTATATGCTCAATAGAAGTTTTCGCAATGGTGTTAACTAACGTGGGATCATCTGAATTTGATACTTGAATGTTGTGTGTTGTCAAGGGACGTGATGGCGCATTCGTTTGGGGAAGGGTACTCGACGAGGAGTGACGAGGAAGGGTTCGGGGGGATATATGGAGGCAACGATTCTTGCAAGGTCAGGAAGGCCAAGGACATCGACGAGGATCACCCTGGTGAGTCCCCACTGGTTGTTATTACGTCCGTTTCTCAAATTCATACATTTTCCAACAAATTCAATCTTGGAATGACGTTGGCTCTTGCTCAAGTTACATCGGCTACTAACGATTTCAATGATCCTTTCTTCCTGGTCCTGATTCTGTGTTGGCTTGGAAAGAGTACGACAAGTCGCAGGGAAGTGAAGTGAAAGAGAAGGAGAAGGCGCGACATCAGCACACCGTCGACTCGTGAATCTCGCAAGAGGAAGATGCAAGCTCTAGCCTTTCAGCTTACTATAAATGAATCTGTGAACATGTTGAACCAAATGTTGTTTTGTTGCTAGTAAGTTTTAGTGTTTTGTTGCTGGGAATCTCTTAGGTTCTCCTGACTCTGATACTTCTGGCATCTCCGTCTCTTCCTTGGCATTATGTTTAAAAGCAGCTCCTAATTTAGGCAGTGATTTGGTCAATGGATGGTAACAAAGCACTTGGTCCAGATGGGTTGTCAGCTCATTTCTTCACCGCAGCTTGTTCTGTGATAGGAGATGATTATCGGGCAAGCTTGTTATCCGAACTTTTTGAACTCCTTGAAAATGCTGGAGAAGAATTAATGGCGTGGCGATTCCACCCGTGTCTAGAATCGCAAATGTTAGGCCCATCTATTGTGGTAATATTACATACTAATGCATTGCCATACTGCCTTCTTTTATAAAGCCTGAACCAATTCTCCTGGATGTATGATCGAGTCCGATTAGGACCCAGGGCAAGCGCGCAGGGTCCCGCGCAAGTGCGCCGGGGTCGGCGACATGAGCCTGGTTGTCCGGTCACGTTTCAGTTGTACCACGTTTTCATAAAATGAAATTATTATGTGGAGAATGCGTTGGTAAAATCCTGGAGCGGTAGCTATAAGCATGACAACTCGCACAAGTTCCGGACAGATTGATGTGCAAATTACCTCGGACCCGGTCTGAATGTTTTGGAAGCGATGAGCACTTCAACGAGAGGTCGAATCGACAGCGCGAGATGAACTTGGTATAGCTTTTTCCACAGCAGCTTCGGCAGTGACGTCGCAACCTTTATATAAGTGTTTGACAAACATCTCAACGGCTGGATCCTCTTCGGGTCGACCGCGGCTTTTAGCAAATTTTTTGAAGATTTATCTCATCAGAACTTTGATGAGCCACGAGTTTTTTAATGTCTTATACTTTACAGCATAACATAGCTACTGTCTAATCACAATTATATCGAAGGGACGTTTATTATCACCCTTCCTAAGTGGGCCAAGCAAAATTTGGATTCAATCCTTGCGCCTCGCTTTACGGTATATGGAGATGTTCCTAGCGATTGTTTCTACGGAATCAAGGAGACTCTTATACTTTGCTTATTGCAACTCTTTTGCTACTTTGACTTGATTGGCGCATTGTCATTACTTGAAAAACGATGCTGAAATGAAGTAAATTATAATCCTTTCAGGTCAATATATCCTAAGCATGATTTGACAGTAACTTTGGCCCCAATGCTCATGTCTTCAATTTCAATCTAGGTCAGGTACAAATTAAATATAAGGAAAAATGATATAAATGATTTCTGAATTTTGATCAAATGTGCAATATAGTCCATAAATTTTATTCAAATGTGGTTCATGAACTTTAATTCAATGCTCAATATAATTTATGAATTTTTAATTTATTCAATATAACCTCTAAAATTGCGATACATGTTTAATTTGTTCTTAAGCTGTATGAAAATATTAAATATTATCTCTAATTTTGAATTAATTTAAGAGATCATTCATATAGTTTATAAATTATATTAAACACGTACCAAAAGCTCAGGATTATAGTAATCGTACGAACAAATTAAAACTTCATGAATTACGCTACAAAAGTTCAAGCAATGATTATATCTGTATCCGCGAAAATCCGAAATTTCGGATTTCTGTTTTTCGCCGTTCCACCAGCCCCGACCATCGCAGCTCCGTATTATTATTATTATTGATCCTTCTTCTCCTCGCCTTTTTCTCTTTCCGTTTGTCCCCATCCCCATCATTCCATCAACCTTCTCCCCCGTTCTTCCATCTCCATTCCCATGGATTCCTGACAGAAGACAGAGAAAGAAGAGAGAGAAATAAGAGAGAGAAAAGCCTGCCTCTCTCTCTCTCGTTGGCATTCCCTCCGGCCATGGTGCACAACGCCTACGACTCCTTCGAGCTCCTCTCCGACTGCCCCGCCAGGATCGAGGCCGTCGAGTCCTGCGCCTCCAAGATCCTCCTCGGCTGCTCCGACGGCTCCCTCCGCATCTACGGCCCCGATCCCTCCTCCTCCTCCTCTCCGCCGCCGCCTTCCGACCGGTCCTCCCCGCCCTCCTCCTCCGACTCCCGCGCCGAGCTCCGGAAGGAGCCGTACGCGCTGCACCGCCATGTCGCCGGATTCACCAAGCGGCCCTTCCTGTACATGGAGGCGCTGGCCTCTCGGGAGCTGCTGCTGACGCTGTCCGAGTCCATCGCCTTCCACCGGCTCCCCAATCTGGAGACCGTCGCCGTCCTCACCAAGGCCAGGGGCGCCAATGTGTGCTCATGGGACGAGAGGAGAGGCTACCTCTGCTTCGCCAGGCAGAAGAGGGTCTCTATTTTCCGCCACGATGGTAAATTCCAATCCCTTTCCCCATTTCTTGTTGCTCTTTTACGTTCCCAATTTTAAGTGTCGGTCGATGGATTGGTTACTCTCGAATCTATTGATGATTCGGAATTGCTGTTGTCGAACCGAGAGTTTCGGTATTTATGATCGTGCTCCAGTAGTGGAGAAAGTGTGGTTGTGAGTTTACATTCAGTATTTCTGTGACTAGATTGACTTCTTTGGAAAAGTTTGTCTCTTTGCTCGTAGAGATTGATAAGTGGCTGAAAGACTGTTGCTTGATCGATTCGGAGAAAGAATTCTGAAGCTTTGTGGAACTGTGGCTGTGTCTTCATCTATTCTGGTGGTGATTTTGATAGTTCGATATGATGTAGGGGGAAGGGGCTTTGTGGAGGTGAAAGAGTTTGGGGTGCCCGATACTGTGAAGTCGATGTCGTGGTGCGGTGAGAACATATGTTTGGGAATCAGGAGAGAGTACGTGATCATGAATGCTACGAATGGCGCGTTGTCCGAGGTGTTTCCTTGTGGGAGGCTAGCGCCACCTCTGGTGGTGCCCCTTCCTTCTGGGGAACTCATCCTTGGGAAGGTACTTTATTCCTTAGACCTTTACAATTCACTGTTTTATATCTCGCTTATTCTGAAGGCTTATTTACATTTAGACCTAGGATGCTTCTTAAGATGGAGTCACAATGTGTTCTGATTAAGAATGAGGACTGCAGGCTGGTCGTTTGATGGTTTAATGTGCAATCCTTGGACGTCCAACTAGGAACTGGTCTTGGTTATTTTGCGTAGCTCATCATTTATTCTATTGACAGAGTTTGACTTGAATGGCCCTTTTTTAATGGCCATATGTCCGCTATAGTGCTCAACACGAATGGCAATCTTTATGGCCAGGTCATGGTTATGCATCTAATGTACCGTGTTTGGTATTGGAAGTATTCCAGGAAATATGAACTCTATGTGCTGTGTGGCCAGTACAATCAATATGCTTCTTCGTGTGGTTTGAATGCATTGTCTAGCTGAAATACTGACTTCCTGAGACTATAAAGGTGTACGTCTTGATGCGAATATATTCTATCGAGGCGTCATCCAAGTTAGCAAGGTCCTCAACAACGACAATAATAGTAACAATTATATACTGTCAGAGTCTTATTCTCCTATGTGAGTCGGCTTAAGGAATTTTTTGATACCGTTATGCCCTATGACATATCAGATCCTTTATAAGATCAAATAGTCAAGATATTTCTTTTTAATTTTGATCTTCTCCTCAAGGTCCCTTAAGTTTTCCCCTACCCCTTCCATCCTATAATCACATGTTCCCACTGGAGCAATTTGTGGCCATTGTTTTTGTACCACTTGTCCAAGAAAACCACCTCAAAAGCAAAGGTCCTCAAGTGTAAGTATTTCCTCAAGTGGCTGAGGTCTGATAGAACTTTTTTTAGATTCCACCATAGCTTTAATACGAACATGTTAAGCAGTTTATGATATCCCTAAGAGCATTTAATCCCTATGCATCAACTGTTACAGCATTGCTGAAGTCAGATATTGTAAGAAGTGCTTACCCTGTATTTGGCCGTGAGAGGCTATGTCATTTTGCCAAGGCAATACTTCAGACATTTGCTTAGTGCTGTGCAGAATCTTATATCAGCAGAGAATATTTTTGCTTTAAAAGAAAAATCTTTGCAACTGGGCCTAGCTGCAGGATTTAGCTTGAAGAACAAATATGAATATTATCATGTATCTGAAACAGAGGATTTTTTCTCCATTGCCGAGGACCTTAGAACTTAGCAGAAGCTGACTAAAGAAAAATGAGGAAAATGTAAATCCTGTTGGTGAACTAAATTGTCAGTATCTAGGTGTTTCCTGTATCCTGAGGATGAAATCCAATTTATATTTTCTTCGGGTGCGCACAGAATATACTTGAATTTGTTTGCCATTCCGTGTGATGCATTTAACTTGAGATATCCCAACGAACTTTGTGGCCAAGTTGTTTTGAGTAATCTAGACCAATCCTTCTCTGGATTATATGATGGTATTTTGATATGCTTCCATGAGTTTCTGCCATATTTAGGATAATATTGGAGTTTTTGTGGACCAAACTGGGAAGCTACTACCAGACGGTAGGATAATTTGGTCAGAGGCTCCTCAAAAAGTTGTCATTCAGAAGCCATATGTAATAGGTTTATTACCAAGATATGTTGAGGTAAGCTGAAAATTGTCTTATCAGTTTATTTCTCTGTTCATTCTTTTTGCATGCTAAGCTTCTTCTTGTCATGTTCTTCATGTTGGTGTACTTCAGATTCGCTCTCTTCGAGTTCCATACCCATTGATTCAGACTGTCGTTCTCCGTAATGTTCGTCATCTTGCCCAAAGTAGCAGTTCATTAGTTGTTGCCCAAGATAATTCTGTCTATGGGCTCTTTCCTGTTCCTATTGGTGCACAGGTACTCATGAGGCATCATAATGAAATTTGATTGTTTTTAGGACAAACTCTTTGTATCTTCTTACGTATTTTCCTTATGTTATGCTTTTTTCTTAATTTATGTGCTTAATGCAGATTGTGCAGTTAACGGCGTCTGGCAATTTTGAGGAAGCCTTGGCCTTGTGCAAGATGCTTCCACCAGAAGATTCAAACCTTCGAACTGCAAAAGAGGGGTCAATTCATATAAGGTAGATTTCCTTGACAATCTTTACCCGTGATAATAACAAAGTAACTTATTGCCCTTCCCATCAAATTTTCCATGGAAGGAGATTAAGTAAATTACCTCACCTTGTGTCCATGTATCTCGGGGACATTATTGCTCCAAAACTTAGTCCAAAAGTGAAGCCTATTGTGGAAGTGATTTTCGTCCCTGCATTGACTATCTTCTTGCAGTAAATTGCTCATCACACCACTGATCTTCCCGAACCTGTTACAGATATGCACACTATCTTTTTGAAAATGGAAGCTATGAGGAGGCAATGGAACATTTCTTGGCTTCTCAAGTGGATATAACTTATGTGCTTTCTCTATATCCGTCAATAATTCTTCCAAAAACAGCTTTGGCTCCTGAGCCAGAGAAATTGGTGGACATTTCTTGGGACACTTCATACCTATCTAGAGGTTCTTCTGGTGTGTCAGATGATATGGAATCGTCCCCCCCACCACATTCGCAGGAGCTCGATGAGCATTCAGCACTTGAGTCCAAAAAAATGAGCCATAATACTCTCATGGCTCTTATCAAATTTTTGCAGAAGAAGAGACACAGTATAATAGAGAAGGCCACAACTGAGGGCACAGAAGAGGTGGTTTTAGATGCTGTTGGTGATAGTGTCCCCTCATACAATACCAGTCGATTTAAAAGGACTAACAAGGTATTTGCATTACCTGAACGTCCTCATATATTGGCCAAATTCTGATGATACGTGGATTTGTTAAATTTTATGTCAGCCAAGACTATGGCCAAATGAAGTTAATTTGACGTTAGCTCTATGCCTAAATTATGCTTTAAGAAATATCTGAAATTTGGTACATTTGTTGAACCCAATAGTTGAGGGAGACTGGGATTGCACATGTTTGCGGTTATTGTAAGCAAGGGCATCTCATAGCACATTATTCAATTTTTACTTGCCAGGTATAACAAATTAAAAGAAATTATGCTCCTCTAGAACTGAGGTTCTGGTCATACATAACCTTCATTTCCCAGTGTATAATTTTCTTCAAATCAGGTAACTGTAGAAAGAAACTGGCTAAAAGATCTGTTGTGCTACTAGTGACAATTTCTTTTAGTAAATTCAGTCATTCTACTCTATCACTTTATTTTCTAGTTAATCAAGTGCAATGAATGTAATGCACAGATGCTTGAAGTTGAGCACACTAATATTACTGCCTGCATGCTTCTGAAATTTTTCTGTGCTAAAGTTGGGTGATTGATTATGAATTAAATGCTTTTTGTTGGGTCCATAATTTGTCATGTTGGAATGTCGGTTTAATTATTTAAGGTGCACTCGGTACCTACCGTCATGCAGTGTTATGCAATGCATTCAAAATGCAATTACAGAAAGTTTACAGTTCAGAATCCTTGCTTATGTGTCAACATCAATATACTTGACCAGACACATTGCAATATAAAGGTGATGGCATGGATGATTTTCCATGGGGACATGACATACTAATTGAATTAAGGCTGTCTTCTCTTGTGTCATTGGATTTTATATCATTGTAGTTTCATGTCTAGTTTTGCTTTTGTTCCTCAGGGACGGGCCAGCATCACCATTAGTTCAGTTGCAAGGGACATGGCAACTATATTGGACACAGTACTACTCCAGGCCTTGCTTCTCACTGGACAGTCTTCTGCTGCTGTTGAATTACTGAAAGGCCTTAACTACTGTGATGTGAAAATATGTGAGGAGATTCTTCAGAACAGTAATAATTATACAGCTTTGCTCGAGCTTTACAAAAGCAGTGCAATGCATCATGAAGCTCTAAAGCTTCTTCATCACTTAGTGGAGGAGTCAAAATCAAATGAATCAAAATCTGTTGTGGCTCAAAAGTTCAAGCCAGAGATGATAATTGAATATCTCAAGGTATGTTATTTGGTGCTTGTGACATGGTTGTGGCATTCAGTGAACTTGAGGTCTTTGGCGATCTGCTATGATCACCACAAGCTGTGATTTCTATCATAACAAAGGGGGTTATAATCTTTCAAGTTTGACCATCGATTGGTTATCCTGTGCAGCCTCTCTGTGGATCTGACCCTATGCTTGTCTTGGAGTTTGCAATGCTTGTTCTTGAAAGCTGTCCAACGCAAACTATCGAGCTCTTTTTGTCTGGGAATATTCCAGCAGATTTGGTCAACTCTTATTTGAAGCAGCATGCACCAAACATGCAGGCCACATACTTGGAACTTATGCTTGCCATGAACGAGAATGGAATCTCAGGAAATTTGCAAAACGAAATGGTGAAAATCTTTTGCATCTTTTAATTATTGTGGGTAAACTATAATTATGCCTTAGATGCCATTATCAACATTTTTATGGCACGGTTCTTGTTATGTTAAAATGGTACTTTTTTCCTTGGAGTCATACTGTTTCCATTTAAAAACGAAGACTTAGCCGTTTCTATTGTCGGCTTCTGTTGCCAATCATTAAATATTTTAGAATAATTGTTTGCATTCTATTCTGACCCACTTTAATCAAGACGGCTCTTTAAATTGATGCAGGTGCAAATCTATCTGGGTGAGGTCCTTGAATGGTATGGAGATCTTAGTGCTCAACAGAAATGGGATGAGAAAGTCTATACTCCAACAAGGAAGAAGTTGTTGTCTGCATTAGAAAGTATCTCGGGTTACAGTCCAGAGACTCTGTTGAAACGTCTCCCAACAGATGCCTTGTATGAAGAGCGCGCAATTTTATTGGGGAAAATGAACCAACATGAGCTCGCCTTGTCTCTCTATGTTCATAAGGTACTTTTAACAAGGGAGATTGTATTTTCAACCTCTTACGTTGTTATCAAGTGAGGTGCCACGTAAATTGACTTGATTGTAATTAATATATCATGAGTTATGTAGTTGCTTTGCTCAACTAAGAATTAGCATTTTTGCACTTCATTCAAAATCGTGAAACCTACAGCTTTGCTTGAAGCCTAATGTGAGATTTAACCTATGGAACTGTTGTAATTCATCCTTATCTTCTCAAGTTTTGCAATCAAACCAATGCCGTTTTTATTGTTCCAAATTCACTCCAATCTTAGTTTTCTCATTGATATCAACATCTTTGGTTACCTGCACACCAGTTAAACAGCAAGTGCACAGTTTCTCATGGGAATTTATCCAGGAGTCCATTAACTTGAGAGTATGTGGAAGGCCCTGAGACTCATTACTTTATTTAAGCTGGGTTTTTTAGCATTCACTTGTATCTATATTAAGCTACAAATATCTGAGTTCTCCAAAAGTTTCTTTACTTATAGAAAGGAGATCCTACCATGGAGGAGTAGCACTAAAAACGTAGTTGAGTTGGCATAACAGTGCAAGCAAGGTAATTTATTGATGGTTGATGGAAGATTAGATAACTCTTTTGGCTATAAAAGATATGCAACTCATAATATTGGTTTTAACAAACTTCAACAATATGTTTTTATATTACTTACTTACTTACCAAAAAAAAAAAAAAAACAATATGTTTTGTTCGCAATGACAATTCTCTGCCATAAAATGTAAATGAATCTCATTAACTTTGTCTTTTGACAGACAACAAACTTGTATATGTTTTGTTCATCGGTTGGGTGTTATTGAATTTGACTGCGCATGAATATCAAGAGAAAAAAAATATGGTTGAGAAATATGGTGTTCAGCCAAGATCAAGGCTGGTCTTGTTGCTATTCTCATTGTTTCTGTGTGTCATCTTCCTTAGTTGGTTTCTCTCATCATAATCTTGTGGGCTACTGGTTGGCTGCAATGCTAAAGTTAGTAGCAGGTGGCGGTAGCTCTCCTCAAGTTCCAGACTGTTATCTCCCATAATTGGTTTTTCTTATCCTAATCTTATGGGCCATGGTTTCCTGATCTTTATCATGAAGCTTACCAATGGCGTGCATTGTTTATGAAGTGCTTATTTCATGAACGTCATGATCTTTGTTTAATCATTTCATGCCCTGTAGATATTTGGAGTGCTAATTATTTCTCTGCCCTTTTCATAGCTTCATGTGGCTGATCTGGCACTGTCTTATTGCGATCGTGTATACGAAAGTATGGTTCATCAGCCATCTGCAAAATCTCCGGGCAGTATATATCTTACCCTTATGCAAATATACCTGAATCCTCGAAGAACAACAAGAGATTTCGAAAAGCGCATCAACAATATAGTATCATCTCAAAGTCCCAGCGTTCCAAAGCTTGGTCATACAGCTTCTATTAGGTCCAAGGGAAGTCGAACCTCTAAAAAAATTGCTGCAATAGAGGGTGCAGAAGATATGAGAGTAAGTCCCAGCAATACTGACAGTGGCAGGAGTGATGGTGATGCAGATGAGTCTAGTGAAGAAGGAGCTTCCACTATAATGCTTGATGAGGTCCTTGATCTGTTGAGCAAAAGGTGGGATAGAATCAATGGAGGACAGGCCCTTAGACTCTTACCAAGAGAAACTAAGCTGCAGGTATATAGTTAGCTAAAGCAGGAATCAGACATCAGTAGTTTCTATGCTCGAGTATTTCTCCTCTAGAATCATCTTGCCTATGTTTCAAGCTCTCATAGCAGATGTATTCCTCTTTGTGCAGAATTTGCTTCCATTTCTCGGTCCCCTTGTTAGGAAGTCCATTGAAGCATCCAGGAACTACTCAGTGATTAAGAGTTTGAGGCAGAGTGAAAACCTTCAGGTGCATTTTTATCCAACCTTGTATCGCTGGATTCTTTTGGCATTTATCTTTTGATTTTACATTTTAAGAGTAAACTATCATTCTTCTCTGTGAAAAAGGTCCTGCTTCACAATCTTACATGGATTATTGTCTTTCATTTTCTTTTTACATTCGTCCTATTCTATTTTTCCTCATTAGCACATCTCTGCTAATATGTTGGAAAGGAATATGATGAAGTGCTTGCTCAATGCACTATGTCCCTTTGGGCTAAGATTAACTTGCTGTTGGAAACAGGTGAAAGATGAACTTTACACCCAAAGGAAAGCGGTCGTGAAGATAACCGGCGATAGTATGTGCTCTCTTTGCAACAAAAAGATAGGGACGAGTGTATTTGCAGTGTATCCTAATGGAAAGACGCTCGTTCATTTCGTTTGCTTTAGGGACTCTCAGAACATGAAAGCCGTAGCTAAGGGCTCACCCTTAAGGAAGCGATAACTTTCTTGTTCCACATGCAATGTTGGCAGTTCCATTGTCGTCAGGCAGCTGAATCGCTGAGGATCACTTTGCGACTCCACTTCACTGGGAAATGATTGTTACTTGTATGTATCGGGCATCGATTTTGCTGTAGAGAATCGCAAGATGGAAAGGAGTGGCAATGAGACGGTGCCCCGACGATTTCGGTCCTCCTCTAGGGGACCTTTTTGTAGATGGGATTGTATATTGTTTGCTTGTGATGTCTCTTTTCTCTTTTTGCCCCCTCTTTTGCTGGTGGGTGTTTTTGTCATAGTTTCATTCCCTTGCGCCTATGCGAATGTGGAATTTTTGAAGGGTTTTTGAGGTTCTATGTTTTGATTGAAACTTGACTTGTAAGTAAAGAAATGTTACCAAGAACAAGAAACATATGTTCATCATATATCTATTGAGTTCTCTGAAAGATCCAATGTGATTAATTTCAGTCAAGTAATTCTGTGAAGGAGGGCGCGCCTCGATGTTCTAACACAGTGAAACCGATCGAACGGAACGCAATGCCTGATCGTCGGAAGAATGCTCATGAAAACCCATCATTGCTGCAGTCGCACCTTCATGAATTTAAATTGAAAATTTGAAGATCAAGCTTTGCTTGGAAGAAAGTAATAGTGAAAGCCAATGGCATTTTTCTTGCAATGCTCTCTTTTGGCGTCAAACTCTCAATTCAAACAATCAAATCTCGTCGGATGAGGCGGTGGTGTCCGACGGAGTGGCGCTTTTCGCGGTCCTTTTCCTCTTCCAATCGAACCGGTAGACGACGACCCCGATCCTCGACCCCTGGCACGGCTTGTCGGTGTGGATCGCCTCCACGTCGAACGCCTTCCTCGCCTTCCGGAAGAAGGCCGAGTCCTTCTTCCACCGCCTCAGGTGAGCCATCACGAACACCATCTCCTCCCTCCGCTCGCTCCTCTCGAACAGCCACCTCAGCGTCTCCAGCAGGGGGTCGTACAGGTGGTCGTAGTACACCACGTCCGACGCCAGGATCACGTCGTACTCCTCCTCCCCCAGGGCCCCGACGTCCGCCGCCTCCCCCCACCGGAGCGGCACCACGCGGACCGAGCCTCCTCCGGCGCCCGCCGCCAGGGCCGCCGCGTTGGCGTCGACGCTGAACTGGAGGTTGGGGACCACGTGCGGGAGGTCGGTGACGGTGACGTCGGCGCCGAGCGCGATGGCGGCGGCGATCCCGACGAGGCCGGTGCCGGAGCCGAGCTCGAGGACGCTGAGCCGGCGTTGGGGGCTTTGGGGGCGGCCGGCGAGGATCGGGGAGAGGGGGCCGACGGCGGGGTCGGAGACATGGGAGTCGAGGAGGTTGAGGAGGGTGGTGGCGGCCGGCCAGAGCTGGAAGGAGAGGCCCCGGGAGGGAAGCTGCCGGATGGCGATGGTGGCGTTGACTGACCGGAGGCGGTGATGCTCCAGCTGGTCGGGTTCGGCCGGATCGTCTTCTTCTTCACCGCCGCCGTCTTCCGGCGGAGGCAAGAGGATGGCCAGAGGGCCGGTAATGTCGGCATCGTCGTCGTCGTCGTCGTCGCGACTGGCCACTGCGTCGCCGTTCATTGCAGCCGGCGGCGCGGAAGTTGGGCGTGCTTTGCTTACCGCATTTGGCTTTGAGTTTTGTGGAACGTTGGGGCGTTGACAAAAGTAAATTCTCTAGGGCTTCTCCAAGTATACGCTTCCCCGGTTTTTCATTTTTATTTTTTCCCGCTTTGTATTTTTCCTTCTTTGGCAACTTGCCTTTTTATAAATTATCTTTGGAACAGTTCTAGGGCTTCTACAAGTACACACTTCCCCAGTTTTTCATTTTTCTTTTTCCCGCTTTGTATTTCCCTTCTTTGGCAACTTGCCTTTTTATAAATTATCTTTGGAACATCTCTCTCTCTCTCTATAGACACACACACACACACACACACACACACACACACACACGTGTTATTACAAATTCTTTTAGAAGGACTATAAATTGTTGCTATATGTACTTACGAATTTTGAGTGTAGTTTCTCTAACTGGCTCAATATTCCAAAAACAAATTATCTAAATTCAACTCTAATATCAATTCTACCATTAAATTTTTTTATCATAAAAAAAATTCAAATTTAAATCCAATCCTAGTTATATTATAAACCTTTTGTCATTTCTACCTTAACCTATTGTCATTTCATAACAAATCACCAATTTGTATTTAGGTTCTAAATTTACCTTCGTTAACCCTTTTTCCAAAATTTTCTCTTAATAATTGAGGAATGGAAAACTTCCAAGCAAGTTGTTTGAGCGTGCCTAATTTATGATCATGAGAGAAGAAAGACTTCTAAGAACAAGAGATTAAAGATTAAGCGTAAGATTGAAAATTCCCAAGTGAGATAAAATGAAGACTCTCTCAACAGAAAGAACAATTGAACAAAGTCAAACGAAGTTGCTCTACTTTCTACCTATATTTAATATCCAATAAGATATCGTTTAGGTTGACATGGAAATTTAGTTCCAAAGGATGTCTTATTTATGAAATTTAAGAAAAAGATTAGAGAAATGACGTGGGAATGCTACATCACTCAAAGTGATTGTACAAAGACGTCTTCTATAGTTACATCCTTGCTAATGGCAATTTAAAAATAAATGAAGTTGATCTGTGATTTGTACAAAGACGCCCATGGTCTGAGCTTTTGCTGTTCAGGGATAAAAAGCAATTGAAATGGAAGGTGGTTCCGCTGGTCAAAACATCAAGGTGGGGAGAATAATTAAAGTTTGGGGACTAGGTAAGGACGAGGAGGCGCTAGTCTTGTCCTGAACAGAAGGTATGGTCATCTCAATGATTTGGTCTTCTTGATGGCAATCCACTGACAGCATGTTGAGAAAGCTGAGTCAATTTCCTCCATACAATCAGATGAAGTTCGACCATTTATATCAGATTTAGAAACTGGAATGATGTTCCAAAAATGCTCATCAAAAGGATTTTAAGGTGGTACAATGTTTCTTGCTTGACATTCTTATGCCATAACCCGATTATCTTTAGGTTGCAGTGGAGTGAAGAAGCAACAGAGTATGAACGTTTGAGTAGCCTGCATATAATTTTGAAACTATAACCACAGACAGATTGACAAATTGATGTCGTTTTTGCCAATCACAACATGGATATAAAAAAATAACAATGTCCCCAATCAAATAGCACATACTACACAATGTGCTGAGAATACACCTCTCAGAACCAACATGAATTGTTCCCCCATGCTGAGGACCTGCATGAGGATAACTCTACCTGTGAGATCGGGAGGATAGCGTTTTGTACCGCGCAAGATCTATTTTTGTTGTCGCCTCTTCGACTATTGGACACAATGACACAGAGGGATGAGTTTTCAACCAATAAGGATGGTGCAGTTTGTGGAAAAGCGGTGATGATGTAGGAACCTAATGTCCCAAACTTGGGTTTCTGCAATTCACGGCCGACCTCCTTCCCGAAAAACAAATTCCACAAGAGAGACTAGTCCAAGACTAATTAATAGAGATCTAGTTCATTGGCATTGATGCGAAACTTAAAGATTTACAGCAGTGACATTTGTAGGAAGCACAATCATTCTGATTTCCATCATTAGGCTACAGTGACACTGTAATGAAGCAAATGCATTTCACAATAACCAGCACAAACTGCACTCAATGGAGTTCTTACACATTGTCAAGAAAAGGTGGGGATCATTACTCCATCTACATCATGAGTTGTTGGGCTTTCTGTAGGGCCCGTTGAATTAATGGACTATTTCTATGCACGCCTCTAGATGACAAAGTAAAAAGATTTTACAGATCAGTCGGAAGCAATAATCGAGCTCACAGAGGTTTAATCAGCGTACTTGACAGACTGGAGAAATTCATCGGGAAGAACATCTTGAGGTACTAATTCCTGCCTAAAATCTGCAGGATCTATTGGAGGTCCAAGTACTTATTTTACAGATGAAAAGGCCAAGTGTCATCTGTCACGCCTTTTATCAGCATATGAAAATATGAATCAGAAGAATAGTTCATAACCATGAAGGTCCTGTAAGGAGTCACATTTGATAAACAATGGGAGAATGCACGTCTGAACCATCAGCCCGCTGCACCTGATTATAGTAGTCATCCATGCAATGTTGGAGTAATTCTCTGAAGGGCCCAAATTTGGTTCCCAAGGAGCTTCACGTTTTGAAGCTTATACCCTTCACTCTGTCATACTCATCAAGCATCAGCTGAGAAAGCTAAACAACATTATTGCACAATAGCATATTAAAAATGGCACAAGGGAAGTCTGATACAAGTAGATGCATCCTCAAATAGGAAAAAAAAATAAAAAAACTCCCGCCTGCGTGGCAGGATTTACTAGGGGCTTGAGGAAGTTGAGAAAAGCCTGCTGGTGCGATTCCTGACAATATAGGATGAAACACGTCTCAGAAATAAATAAATCAAACAACCAATCAGAGCATAAGATCTCTCAATGCTATGTCGTGTACCAAATTAAGGGGATGTTATGTGGTTCCAAAATCATTGAGAGAAAGTATGACCCAGCAAGGCACTAAGGCAGACAACACCTCTGCATTTGTTATGATCTGAGCTCCGGCATTACCAATAGCCAAGGACACTGAACCCATCCTATGTTCAGCATACCGAAAAGCAGGAATGACCAAGAACAATTTCAAGAATGAGAGTCTAAACTACCCTTCCAAACTAGAGCATAAGATAAAACCACATAGCACGGACAAATTTTATCAACAATGAGAAATCAACTCGTAAATCTGTACTTCCAGAAACATAAAGCATGTTACAAAATGTTCAAAGTGTCAAAAATCTGTCAAACTTCCTGGAGTCAACTTTTTCACTGCCAGGTTTTGCTCAATTGGACTTCCCAGAAGTCTGTGATGCTTAAAAGCTAATTAATGATTTAGACTATGAGCATTCTAGAAGTTTGTCATAATTAATTCATCCATGATAAAGAGGATGGATCTGTGTGCTCTTACTCAACAATACGGATATGTTACAGAATGCAGATGCCAACAGAAAATGGAGAGCTGTACAGATTTTTAGTTATCTAATGCTCCTTTTACAAGCAACAGCCTTGCAGTTTGCCACATGTCTGTGTACTCCATGAAATGTGACATGAACATTTACTCAAAGATGAATTTTGTGAAGATGCTTAGAAAAAGTGATACATATGACCAGATCCCCTGAGCACCATCTGTTTCCCTAATAACATGATGCAGCAACCCATATTTACTCCCTGGTGTATGAACGCTCCCCTGCACATTTAATTGTTGTGCCAGAAGATTACGACTGCTTCCTGGTCATACATGATTTACTACTTCACTTACTAAAATTCTGAAAATCCCCGTTTCAAGAAACTACTTATGCATACTCAGGTGAAAAAGCAAACCTTACGATTGACCCTATGACAGCATCTGTTGCAAGGGTTGCCTTCAGGACGCTGCACTAGCAACAAATGTTTGCAACTTCAGCTGCTGACAATCAAGCAAAGCAAGCATCAAATATATCTCCAAACATTTTATGGACGTATAATGCATCATGAAATGTTTGATAAGCTTCACCCTGCTTTTTATGATTCAGATCACATACTTCAAAGAAGATTAAAAGGATAAGGAACATTTTTTACCCTTAACAAATCACTTCCCTAAGGGGGAAAATTATTGATCAGAATGTGTCAGCAAAAGTAATCTCCTGCTAATTGAATCGATCATTTAATCAAAGTGATGTTTTCACTATGACTAAAAATTATTGCTCTACTTTTCCACCCAGAAAAAAATAAGGTACAAACAATGAAGGGTTGATTTACAACCTCAGTCCATCTATGCAGAACCTTCGACGCTGGCAACAGTAAAGGTTCAACAAAGTTCCTGTCAAAGTCAAATAAAAACACATAAAAAATCTTGAAGTCCCAATTTGGTTAAGCAAAACATGCGCCAATATCAGGTGGCAAAGAGTACTATGGACTCCTATTACCATTATCAACACCTACTAAATCCAAACCTGACCAGCAAATGAGATGAAGAAGCCTTACACCATATCATTTTGTCCCGGGTTGCGAGCTCGCTGCAGGCAGCAAGCCCAAAATACCAATCTGTTTAACCTATCTTTCATCCAGTCGCCGATAGAGGATGTCTCTCTCAGGAAGTTTCTGCAGGAGGTGAATCAAAAGGAGTATCGATAAAATGGCAGAAGCTCTCCATTTGATTTTTATATCTGTACAAAATGCTCGAGATATTATGAGGACAATATATCTGAGCAAAGATAAAGTGCTCTTATCGTGAGGTCAGTCATAAGAATTAAGCATTTACATAGCCATGTTCACAGAAAATACTGGTGAATCCAATCATGTAGATTGACATCAATTGTTGGATGCTAGCAGTTCGCGTTGGCTTATGATGGGAAGCTGAACAGGCAGCAGAGCATTCATTTATTGGCTCTAAAGTTCCTCTTTTCTTTCACAATGAGATGATCTTATTCTAAATGCGCCTGTTTGACGTCATTTAAGAAGAGATGTTTTCGATTTTCTCCAATCAGATCAACCAGGATTATCTAATTTCAACTAGATAACTTAAAGATCATCAAGGGACACAGATTGATTTTCAAAAAGCATCTTTACAGAATGCGAAATGAAATTCGATTGTTTTCAAGAAGACTAAGCGAAGTTCAAATGGGTTCTATCGGATAATAGTTCTCAGTCTAAAATCAATGAAAAGTTGACTGATTCAAATTCTCAAGAATGAAAATAGGACTAACTGCTTGTCTCTTTGAATCTATTTCCCAATCAACCGTAAAATCAAAGAAGAAGAATTGACTGAAAACTTTCTAATGGCATTTTCATGTTTTTAGCAGCAAGAACAAGAACGATTATACAGAAGAAAAATTGAACTTACGAACAGCTTGACAAGCAAGTCCATAAAATTGAACTTGTTTGCAAAGACATTATTCAAAGGATTCGTATCTGCCTTCCTCTTTCGAAACCAAATCTGATCGAGACTCTTCAGTCTTCAAAGCTATCTTTAAAATTATTCGGAAGGAAAGTTATGTTAAATTTCTGTAATCATTATTCGGAAGGAAAGTTATCTTGTAGGGGATTACAAGATAATCAAAACCATGCGAATTTATCTCACATCTAATATGTATTGCGCTAAATTTCACGACAATCTCAATTTTTCCTTTAATTTTCTCCTTAGATATATACAAGATAAATAATGTCTTTCATCTTCATGGCACTCTCTTGCTAAGGTATTGATTTAAAAAACGTTTCTCTCATGCATGTTTTTAATTAATCAATTGAGATTTATACTAAATACATACTTTATGTGTAAAAAGTAAATGGAGTAATAAAACTAATCGAAGGTACTGCGAACGAGCGTATAAGACAAACTCATTTACCGAAAATGATGATAGATAACAATTAATTATCTGGGGTAAGCAAATACTGCTTTTAAATAGGAAATGTTTAAGCAAACTAAAATTAAATAAAATAATTCTATCATTTATAAACAAGAAGAAAAAAAATGAACTTATCCCAAACGATTTTTGGTCTTTTGGCCGGAAAAAGAAAACCATTTTTTGCTCTTATGAAGGAAAATAATTTCTGGTTTTGCAACAAATAAAATAATTTCCGCACAGAGAGAGAGAGAGAGAGAGAGAGAGAGAGTAAAGAAAGAAGTCCTCTTTCTCTCTCCTCCAGCCGTGGGGGGCGTCGCTGTTAGGGTTAGGAATCGACTGCCACCGCCCTGCTCCTCCTCCTTCTCAGCGACATCCAATACCTCTTGGAACGCAATTCCGCCATTGACCCATCTCTTCCCTCCGCAAGCAAGCTCTCCTGCATCAAACAATCCGCGCCCTCCTCATTCACTCTCAGAGGTATGGTTTCTAAGCGAAAGTTCGTTTTTTTTTTTTTCTTTGGAAACTTTCCGGGGGGTCTCGAGCCATGCTCATTCCTTTCGCCATCGTGGGTTTGAGGATGTGTTTTTCCTCAAACCCTTTTTCTCAAAAGCGGATTTGAGTTTCGGGGTTGTGCAAATGCTTGATCTTTTTGTGTTTTTGGCTTCTGGGTTTAGAGCGCAGCGTTGCAGCAGGGCAGCGTCTGTGAATGGAGTGAGCTGCTGCTGCTTGAATTTCGTTTTTCTCGCTTGTGGCAGAGTGACTGCAATTAGCTCTATCTTGTTCTCTTGGTTCTGTTCTTCCTCTTTAGTTGCAGGGGGGGTCTGTTTCCATGTTGGAGGGGGCCTTTGTTTTGTTGTCTGTGAGTAGGTTTTTCGATTTTTTTCTGCAATTCAATCTGAGATTTGAGGCCTAAGCTTGTTGCATAGGCCGCTAAAGAGTGGGGATGATCTAATTAGATCAAAAACATTGGAATATGTGTAGAACGACAATGGGCGCTGTGAAAGGGAAAGAAGGGTCTAAGAACCTATAACTTCTTGTTTTTTGGCCAGCGAAAGCTTGGAGTAGTGAATAGATTATGTTACTGATGGAAAATCTCTTAATACACCACTCCTCTACTGAAGCTGGATGAGATAGTTTTCTTGCTTTTCGACTATGAAACATTCGGTTGGAAGAGGGCCACTGTGGCTTAAAGTTAAAGAAATTGGATCAGTAGAGGAGTATATAATGGGGATATAGAGTAAAAGAAATGATGCCAAAGGCCAGAGTTCCCTGTAGTCTGTAGCCTACTTGCGTCCTATAGATTTCTGCTCCTATGGGTTCGGTTTCTTACTATGGTTTCCATAAGTTTATCAGTTTTGGGGATGCTGTTGTCGCTTCTCGTGAATTGACTTTCTGGAAATAATGATTGGAGGATGTCCCTAATTTGGTAGCTGATCTCAGGGGAAATTGAGGCAATCTGTTTTCTTTGATGACAATGGAGGCCAAATTCTTTCGCTTTCTCAAGATTGTTGGTGTTGGGTTCAAGGCTAGAGCGGAGTCTGAGGGACGCCTCTTGTACCTAAAATTAGGTTACAGTCGCGAGGTGGAGCTGACTGTTCCTCCTGCAGTGCGTGTCTTTTGCTTTAAAAACAATGTGGTCTGCTGTACTGGGATCGACAAGCAGAGGGTGCATCAGTTCGCCGCTGCCGTTCGTAGTTGCAAGCCTCCAGAAGTTTACAAGGGCAAAGGTATAATGTACATTGATGAAGTTATCAAGAAGAAGGCAGGGAAGAAGTCGAAATGAGTGTGCAGATGCATAATGCTGCTGTAAAATTATTCATAATAAGATCATGAGGCAAAAATCACAGTTTGCTCTGTAGAACTTGGAGGGAGTTTTGTAGCTTGTTGTGATCGAATATTTTTGCAGCCGATTGCCTAGTTCAGATTAGAATCGAAAATCACTTTTCTTTCAGGTTTTTATTTTATTTTATTTTATTTTTCTTCTTCCATTTTCTGGTAACAAAGATAAACCTGTGCTCCTTCTATAGCTATTTTCTAGAGCTATTTAGGCTGAATTCATGGCTGTTGACCGATTTGCCTACTGTATATGGGAAGGCTCGAACGAACTGATTTAACTTGTCCTCTAAATAGAGCATGTTAATTGAGAGCTCGTCTCTCATATCTCTTGCTTTTCCTAGGACTTCGTTATCTAGATACTAATCATGATTTGGAGGACGTTCCATCTTCTAAGAAAATCTGAAGATGCTTGTACAGTTAAAAGCTGTAGACTGGTGTTTTTCTTGCCAGTCTCGTGGTCATGGTTGAAAAGGAGGGAACACAGCTTGCCTCCGTGCTGGGGTCAGCATAGGTGCTCAAGGTGAGAGCTTGATGCAGGTGGGTGGAGCTGTTGCGCACGCCTTGCATATTGAAGCTCTTGCGTGCGATTCTGCCCCACCACGACGACTGAATTTTCCACTCCAGATGGGTTATCTCGTCACGAACGATCGAGACGAATCGATCACTTGAACGCATTAATCGAAATTACCCCCCTTGAAGATGAGCTAAGCTTTGCTTCATTTGTGTCCGTAAGCCCTCAAACGGAAGTGAGAGCAAACGCTTCGCGACCAGTTTCCTAGCAAATCTACTTCAGCTTTTCCTGTTTTTGCTGCAATGCGCTTCAAAAGTTTCTCCTCATCGCATTGACCGCTAGGACTGTACTATCATCGTTTCTTGATAGAAACCCAACACTTGCTTTTTTGGACTCCCTTGGTTCATTAAACCCAATACTTATTTCTAACTCAGCCTTCATGAAACCCAACACTCATGGCAACTTCAAAGATTCGTAAAAGTCCTTCACATAATCCCAGAAATTAAAAATAACATGTCATTGTATATACTGGTTAGTGGCGGTATGAAAACTTGTCGCACGATGCCTGAATGAAATAGCATAGCCTATCACAGATGTAAAACACAAAGATAAAGCAGCGATGGTCACGAATCGTCTTAAATCTCTCCAAGAGTTTTCTTCATATGCATACAGTTTCTTCCTTCATTGTGGTGGCTGGGAGGATCTTGATATATAGATCACCTTGATAAATAAAAACCTCTCGTGATCACGGGTGTCTACCATATTTGTATTTGTAGAGGATCTCTATCTCCGCTCGGCAAATGCACTGTTCACATTCGGTGTTGTCGTAATGGTCAATATCGCTCACCCATCCCCTTCTCTTGCAATGCTCGCTCCGCATCCGGCAGTCGTAGCGAGGAGGCTCTCCTTCGAAGATTGTCATGTTGTTCCACCACATGTCACGCACGATGTTGAGGTACTTCTTGCGGCATTCCACCACTCGTCCGCTCGCATAGACTTTTCTCAATAGCTGGACTCCTTCCTTCTGCAACTCACCACCCTCGCAGATGAGGAGAAGCCCGACCACGTAGGAAGCTCCGAGGTGCCCAATCTGTGCCGCCCTCCTCAATAGCTCCATTCCTAGCTCAACTTTCATGAAACTCACATACTCATACTGCAACATTCCCAAATTACGTATGGTCAATTTTCAACTTAGCACGAAATAGTAGCGAATAAATTAGAGAGAGAAATCACATAATGTACCAGTCCTTGCGTGTACAAGGCCTCCAAATTGTCGCACTTGATGCACCTCTCAATGAAAGCTTTGCCTTCTTCCGGATGCCACCATAGTATTCTTGAAATCTTGTCCAGTGATATTTGTCGATATACGTAATTTTCTTCAGCTAATTCATTAAAAGTTTTGCAACTGCAGGGACAAGAATAATATATCAGTGGGCTTTCACGCCCATTCTTCATCAACATCCCACTGTTATCTTCTTTCTTTCTGCGGGAACTCATGCACAGGGGACGATCACAACATCTAAAAGAGAATTAAAAGGAGGGCGAGCAGGTTTGCGGAAAAGAAGAAGAGAACATCCCAATTTCGTTGAAGCATTGAGTATGGCGGAGAGCTTACGACACGTGCCAAGTCCACGCATAATATATCAAACACGTTCGTGATTTGCAGTAAAGGAAAAGCGAAGAAAACAGCGGAATTCGGCGTGAGGATGCTCGATTCAATAAATAACATCACAACAAAACATTATAAAGTTGCTACGTACAACTGAATTAGAATTTCTTCGTTATATAGGGTTCGGAATGAGTAAAGTAGGAAGAGATTAAACATTAGAAATATCAACTGTGACTTTTTGAAGGGAAAGCTTAGACAGTACCTTATTTTCGCATTGAAGAAATCGTCCATGGAGTTGGCGGCGACCGAAGCGAGAACTTCCAACACCATATCGCGAGGAAGAACATCAAAGGATTTGATCTCCATAGCTCTTAGCAAACATTGAGGTGACTCAACTTTGGCTCGTGAGAAGATTGCGTCTCCTAATTGTCGGTCTTGAATGGCACGAGGCAACAGTGGACAGATGGAAAGGAAAATTACTTGAAACTTTGATCGATGATGGAAATCCTAGTATGATTATATATAGGACAATTAGAACCGACGTTATCCTAAGTTCGGTGTAGTTTAAGTTGTTTATTTCCTATTTGGATTAGGATACAAAGCTATTGGACAATTATCAAATCAGAGTCTAAATAAGGAAAGTCAAGTACGCGAAGTATTTGAAGTGAGATTAACAAACTTTCTAATTCACCTGCATGAAATCTACTAGAGTAGATAAAAATCCGTGTGTCGTTGAGTTTTGGTAGATAAAAATTATTTTAGTGACAATTATTTTAACTGACAATTCTTTGTGGGTTGCTAACTCTTTCAAAATTCTATTAATGTAGATAAAAATCTTTTTTTTTAATCCCTGCAGCAACGTTAACACTGTTGCTCGGACAATTTTTGACCAACATCGCATCCTCTCTCTCTCCCTCTCCAGGGTTGGGCCACGGCAAGGCCGGACGCCACTTCGCCCTCATCGACACTGCAAGATCCAGCCCCTTGTTCTCCGAATAGGCTTACTTAAAGAACTTTCTTGGCACGTACGATGAAAATCGAGTGATGAAAAGAGCGCGAACGACGACAACACGGCCCAATTGCTTTGCTTGCGCTACCCGGCCACAGCAAATCTTTCTTTTGATAATTGGGGCATAAAGGATGCAAAATCAGCTCTAACTCGATAGATAATTGATGATGAGATGATTTAACACTATGCGGTCAAGTACAAGATGTATTACACGACAGAAAATTGTACGAAGTCACTATGTTCTTTTTCATATTTAACGGCTGCAACACATCTCGATATGGGGTTCGACTTTTTTCCGTATATTCTTTCCAGGAGAGAATAGACGGAGAAAAAATTGAGATTTCATCCGTTAAACGAAGGAGAAGCGGAGAGGGAGAGAGAGGGGAAAGAACGAGGGCAGATTTCCAGCGAAAAAATCGCCAGTGTTGCAACTTGAAAGTCCTGCAGATCAATACTCGTTCACTTCCGGTCCCGCAGCCACTATGGATTGAACCATCTCTCTGTTGCTGGCAGCCACACTGGGTTGAACCATCTCTTCGTCGGTGGCATGACTGACCAGAGGGGTCGCCGCGCCGTGGCCCACGAAGCTCCTGGTCGGCTTGCAAGGCGCCCCACTATGGCCCGGAGTGTAGCTGCCCTCATCCCCGTGAGGAGGGACGCAGCCCTTTTTCAGTATGTCGAACAAGTGATGAGGCTTCTGGTTTTGGTATTCGTCCCTTTCGCGGAGCGATCGGCCCGCTTCGTTGGGTTCGAACCTTAGCAGCAAAAGCGCCAGGACGGCCACTAGAATTGCTCTTAGGAACTCCATCATTTCTTGGTGGGTCGATCGATGATGTCGCTGTTGTTGAGGACGTAGGAACTTGATTAGGATGCGTGTCTACGTGCTGCTGGTATTCGTAGACATGCAGGCCTTGTCCGACTTCAAATTCTCTCGAGACGTGTTTTGAATGTTGACTCCCTGTGCTCGAGAGACTCAAGAAAATTTCAAGGGGATGAACGGGTCAAATGCAAGAATTGTATAATTCGTATGTTTCGTGCGCATTCACGAGCGCGTCGCCTGGCCAGCAGTTCTTGATACCACTTTGGATTAAAAAGATTCTAAATATTTCCTCGGGTGAGGCCACGTCCTCGGAAGCCTCTGGTCCATACACGTAAGGAAAAGGCCGTTCCATTTATTTAATGCATCCTTTAAAATAAAAAAAGAATTCACAAATAATAGTTTGAGTTTTTCCCTATATATATGTCCTTAATAGCTAAGGCTGTAATTTAAGTTAATCCCCCAATTTATGCAATCCAACCGGAAACTTATCGGAACAATAAAATAAACGAAAAATATCAATGTATAATTTCGGCCACTAAATGCATTTTGTCCAGCACTGAGAAATGTCCTGGCACGCCATTGATTCTGTCATCTAGGATGACGAACTAAACATGGATTGCACGAGTTAACCACGGTCATGGTCCTTGCTTCGACTTTGGATACTTCTACAGATACTGGAACATCAAAGACAACTTAATTCAAAAGGAAAATTGGCTGCACGTGCTTTCTTTGTTTTGGGTTCACTATTGAGCTGGTTTCAAGAGCACCCATACTAAACATATAACATCAATCGTTTCCATTTGCCAAGTTCCACAAAAATCCATCCTACACGGTTTAGATCAATCTTTTGCGCTGTCCATGTTCCGAAAATCAATCACGATCAAGTGATGTAATCGGTCTAGAGTGCAGATTCGGAATGAGTATCACTCAATGTAGCGGCTACACCTACTGAAGAAGACGAGTTATTCGGTCACAATAACGTCATTTGTTTTCTGATTATATCAAAGTAATATCCCGCTCTCCCCTTATCAATCTCTTCGCAATGCGTCGCGGGTTTGGCTCGTTTCGGGTACTTCAGTTTGTGAATGAATAGGGTGAGATAACGTTTCTTAGGGGAATTTACCCCGTGAAGACGAGCTAAGCTCTTCATTTACGTCCGTAAACCCCCAAACGGAAGTGAGAGCGAAAGCTTAGGGCTTGTTGGGAAACTTGCCAAATAGTGCTTGTTTTTGTTCTTTTGTTCCCAGGAGTAGATTTAGAACAGAAATGTGTTTGGTAAAATTTTTGTTCACAGAAGCAAACTTTTATTTTTTTGTTCTTGGAAATAGATTTGGAATAGAATCGAGAATAAAAAAAAATTGATTCTTGTTCTCGGGAATAATTCTAGAATCAAGCACTTATTTTCTCTTTTTCTTTTCTTTTTTCTTGTTCTTCTTCCATTTTCTTCTTCTTCATCTGCTGCCGCCGCCGCAGTTGTCGTTTGCTTTCGTTCGCCATCTGCCACCCACCGCCATCAGTCGCTGGCAACTGAGGCTCGGCTGGGCCATGGTTGGGCAAGCGACCTCGCCTAGATCTGGCGAGGCCTAGCTCGCCTGGCCATTGGTGGGGCTCAACCTCCCCGGGCCACCGCGAGGTCAGCCTTGCCTCCACGGCGAGGTCGAGCCCCGTTGGTGGCCGGGTGAGCTCAACTTCGCCAGATTTGGGCGAGGCCGCTCCCCTAGCCATGGCTCGGCCAAGCCTCGCCCAGCTGCCGGCAAGGCTTGGTCGACGTGGGTCGGCCTCGCCGAGGGCCGGCGACGCTTCGGTGAGGTCGCCGGTCCTCATCTGGCTAGTCGCCTGCCAGCCTGTCAACAATCGGCCACTTGAAGAAGAAGAATAGGAGAAAGAAAGCGAAAAAAGGAAAAAAGTAATAAAATTATTTAAAAATTAAAAGAAAATGATTTGGAGTAGAAATTTTGAGCACGGTACCAAACGCAATTCTATTCCGGAAATTGAAATTTTAGATAGTTACCAAATTGCTTAAAATGCTTAGAAATTGTTCCTAGGAATAGAATAAAAAAGAATAATTTCTAATAAAAAATTGTTCTCGGGAATAGAAACGTTATCAAACATGCCATTAGCGACCTGTTTCCCAGCGAATCTACTTTAGCTTTTCCTGCATCGCGCTTCAAAAGTTTCCCATTGTCGCATTGACCACTAGGACTGTACCATCATCGTTTCTTGATAGAAAACCGACGCTTTTCTTTTTGGACTCCCAGGGTTCATGAAACCCAACACTGATTTCTAGGTCAACCTTCATGAAACCCAACACTCAATGACTTCTTCCTCGCAACAGATTTTTCTTTCTTATACAGAAATTCATGAACTCTTGGGAAAATTCTAAATAAGAGTATGAAGTGCTCTAATTTTCTCAAATAAGATTTTGAAGTGGACATTGTTTTTTGGTGTGTTTTACAATTGAGCTTTCGCATAGCTAAAATTGGTTCCAACAGTTTCGATAATTCTGTCGTTGTTTTCGTGCCGAGTAGAGGCCTGTGCCAGGAGAACTAGTCATTCCATGCTGTTCAAAAGCACAATGCAACTTAATGGATCATTTTTTCATACCAGTAAATTTCTAACAAATTACCGATTGTCTGATTTTAATATAAGATTGGTTTTTCATTCTTTAAAACTTCTGAACTTGTTAAGATCATTGAAAATACAACTATAGAAGGAGTAATGTCCATAAAAGAAATACGTGTTTTAACATTATGAAACCTAAGTACTACATTAATAGATGTTTATTTATATGAGTTACCGACCCCAACCATACCCACATTGTCTTTTTTTTTTGGCAATTTTACTCTACCCAAATTCTTCATATATGATGCCCAACCTTTTGAAAGTTAAACCTTAACCGTGATAAACTATTTTGTGTTCATGGTGAATCAACTGGGATGGAAGCGGGATGGGATGTTGTCCCACACCCGTCCCAGTGACATTTTATTACTTTTCAAGCCTGTCTCAAACTTGTTACAAATTTCAATATATTGTCTCAAATCGACCTCACTAAAGTAGTAGGTTCCTGTAGGGTACTTTCAACATAGCATTTTGTTACAAACAATAATTTGTGTGATAATATACTATAAACAATCTTTAATTTGCAAAATCGACATTTATACGGTCAAAATAATCCCTGTGTTGACCAGTGACTCGCAAATGACTTGGTGCGACCTGTGCGGACAGATCGAGCGCTTTGAGCTTAAATTGACTAGCAAATAACTTTTGAAACTCTCGAAACCTGTGGCAATTGACTGAGTATGAACGAGATAGAAAATTCTATACCCAAACCTACCTCACTATAGTAGGTGATGCGTAGAAGTACCAACCTACATATAACCGAAGCATGTTCCTGCGGTTCAACAACCCAAGAAGATTCGAGTCATACTGCGAAACGACGAGACCGCTGACCGAGTCCATGCGTCGAACACCGAGCCCGGCGCCGCACGCCGGTTCGACGCATGGACTCTTTCCCACCAGGAGCAACAATGTCAACAGAATCTAGCCAACCCCTCTTGGTTTGACCGGTCTTCCGGTTCTTTTATGCTAAATATATTGTGGTTATTTAAAGGAATATTGACACAAATAATCTTTAAATTTTAGATTAATGTGTAATATCATTCATGAATTTTCAATTTGTTTAGTATGGTTGTTGAAGCCTAATATGCAATGTTATCCATGAACTTTTAACTTGTTTAATGTGATATTTAAGCTATTGATACATGTTCAAATCTAATCTTGAACTACTTGAAAATGTTCAATATTGTCTATGAACGTGAATTAATGAAGGATAACATTGAACATTTCATATCTTCTAGGGATTAGATTGAACATGTACCAAAAGTTCAAGAATTATATTAAATAAATTAAATTTTAGAAATGATATTATATATTGAGTTAAAGTTCATGGACTACATTAAACATATTTAAAATTTAGCGGCTACATTGCATATTAAGTCAAACTTTAGGGACTATTTATCTCATTATCTCTTATTTAAATGAGCGTTTGTTTGGGAAATTTGTTCACTCAGTTCTAATTATGTTTCAATTTACCAATTTACTCGTAAACTTTTATGTGAGATTCCAACGTGGACCTTTTAGCCATTTTTTGTCGAAAATGACCGATGTGGTAGTCTAGTCATTGACAGCTGTCCTAAAGAATGACCCTCCTTTTCCGTCGAAAATTACAAACCGCCATGTCGGTGAGTTCTGGCGAATATCAATCAAAAGGGTTGCGTTGGAATTTTGCACAAAGATTTAGGATTGAATTTATAGAATTTGAAAGATTAAGATCAAACCGGCTCAAGTTCGCCGTCATCTTCTTCCCTCTCTCTATGACCGGCGGAGTCAATTCGTATGATTTACTGGCGGTCAAAATTTAAAAAATGCCGGCGGCGTTCGACAGTTTTGATCGATTCAAACAAAGGCTCATATATCTGATATATATATAGCACATCCTCAGGTGTAAGGTGCATTTTCTTCATCTTACCTACGGAAGTCTCCCGATTGCAACAACTTAAAAACGATAAAGCTAGAGATTCCGCTGAAAAATACAGCCAAGGATGACGAAGATCCTAACTTCAAAAGTTGCAGTCGTTCTGATGCTTTGGCTGTTTTCGATGGGAGTATTGCTGCGACCGAGCGAGGCGCGCCGAGCTCTGATTAACAGCCTCGGAGGAGCGGAGGCGCCTGGCCCAACCGTATTCCAGACCCAGGAAAAGGGTTCGACTCCTTGTGCTGGGAACTGCGTTGGCTACACTCCGGGAAGCAACGCCACCGCTGGCACCACCAGCACCGAGGCCTCCGTGCGCCAGCTCCCTTGATCTGGAGTCGCTGCCGATTGTAGATACTTGGTGTTCCAAGGACTCCTGCGAGTGGAAGTGAGTAGTTGCATGTAAGAGATTTTGAAAGCAACCATCCGTAGCTTACAGGAACAAAGAAATGTTATTATTATATATTTTTTTTCTATAGATGGTTTCCGTTTTGTTGTAGATGGCCAAACTTGGAAACTGAGTGTGCGTGTGTGTGTGTGTGTGTGTGTGTTTTTTTTTAATGGTCCAAACTTGGGAACTGTGTTCGAATTTCTAAGATTTAATCCTTTAAGCCTAATAAATTCGTTAGCAATTGTTTTATAAGTGCAAAAGGCAGGAAACGACTTCCTGATTTTATTAGCAATTTTTCTTTTCATTGCTTCGTCAATCTTGGATTGATGAAAAATCAGAGTGCTGTTGAAACAAATATTGTGTCGAGTGAATTTCTACCGAGGATTAAGCTAGAGAAGTTTGGTGGGAAGACGAATTTTTCCCGTGACAAATTAAAATATGCACTTCCTAAGCGAATTAAGGATTTGAGAATGATTAATTTATGTTCACATGTCATAATTGGATGTTATACTTGTGTGATTAAAAAATTAAATTTTTTATTCATTAAGCTAACTCTTTTTTCTTTTTCTTTTTTGGTGGGGGGGGGGGGTGTTGAAATTCATTATGCTAACTTACATGTATTGAATTTGTGTCAATGAGCGTCATTATTGGATTTGCTACATAATCATTTTAAACGTCTTCGTTTATGTCAAAAATTGCCAAGTTCTGCATCAATTTAGCTAATTACGGAAAGAGAAAAATTCCATTGTTCTATACCCAAAAAATACTAACTCTTTTCTATACCGGTGAATCATAATAAAGAATGACCCTCCTTTTCCGTAAAAAATTGCACACCACCACATTGGTAAGTTCTGACGAATATAAATCAGAAAAGGTTGCACTGGAATTTCATGCAAAGTTGAGGATTAAATTGACATAATTTGAAAGATTAAGACCAAATCAATATCCGTGCAATAGTTTTATGGAGAGTAATCCTCCCCGTTCGCTTCAGTCGCACGTAATTGGTACGTTTGTGTGGACGAGACTTTCAGACTTGAATTGGTGCGCTGCCCCTTTTTGAGTTACGAGAGTAAGACCATTTGTAGCTTGAGGACTTAAATTACAAATATATATAATTTAGCGTGGACGCTACACATAAAAGGTCGTTGAGATTTTTTTCAATCAAACTTAGGGCCCGTTTGATTCAATTTTGGGGAAATGCAAAGTCATTTCCCCAAGTATCCTTGAGTAAATGGGCATTCTCCAAAAGTAAACGTGTTTGGAAGTGTATATTTTGCAAAGTAATTTTCAGGTGAAAAAAAAAAGGAAAGAAAAGAAAAGAAAAGAAAATGGAGGAGGAGATGGAGTTGCGTGATCGTGGGGGAGCGGCTGGTGGTGGTGGCGCTGGTGGTGGTGGTGGTGAAGCGGCGGTGAAGCGGTGGTGGTGGCGATGGCGGGGAGGCAGCTCGCCTGAGGTCGCGTGGCCTCAGGCGAGCGTCGCCTGGGTCGATCAACACTCGCCTGAGGGCGCGCGACCTTAGGCGAGCGTCGCCTCAGACTGCGCGACCCAGGCGACGCCTAAGGCCCTGCGACCTCAGGTGGCGTCGCTTGGGTCGCGCGGTCTCAGGCGACGCCTAGGTCGCTCGACCTCAAGCGCGACCTCAGGCGACATCACCTGAGGTTGCGCAGCCTCAGGCGACGCCACCTGAGGTCGAGCAACCCAGGCGACGTCACCTGAGGTCGCGTGGCCTCAGGCGACGTCGCTTGGGTCGCTCGACCTCAGCGGCGACGCCTGGGTCGCGCGACCTAGGTGACGCCCGAGGTTGCCGGACCTCAGGCCACCTCGGCTGAGCCAGGCGGCTAGATCTGGCCCTCTAGTGGCCAAGCGTCGCCCACCGCGAAGAAGAAGACGAACGACAAAGAAGATGGGTGGTGAAGAAGACGAACGGCGAAGAAGATGGGCGGTGAAAAAGGCAATGAACAGTGACTCGGAATTGCATCTCCAGAATGGGAATGCTCAAAGCAGCCCCAACCCAGCATTGGGCTTTCAGCATTGGGGATGCTGGCATTGGGCAAATGGGCATTCAAAAACACATGCCAAACACAAAATATTTTCCCCAAGGGGCTTTGGGAGCCCAAAGCCCAAAGCCCCTTGGGAAAGCTGAACCAAACAGCCCCTTATCCTCTTTGTTCCACCTTTGAATGCCAGAACTTATTGAGATTTTTCTTTTCTTTTGATCCTGAATGGTTTAATTTCTCAATTTTCTGAAACTTTTTTGCTAATAAATATTACAAATTGTCCTCCTTGATGGCCGATTCAAGTTCACCGTCATCTTCTTCCCTCTCTCCATAACCGGCAGAGTCAATTCGATATGGTTGTCCGTTACGGTGCGGTCGAAATTTCAAAAATGCCGGTTGCGTTCAACAATTTCAATCGACTCAAACAATGGCTCAATATATCTTATATATGTGACAAACTCAGATTTATTTTCTTCATTCTACCTCCAAAAGAGTCTCCCACTTGCAACAAGCAAAACACGATAAAGCTAGAGATTCCTGGGAAAAGTTTTTTTTTGGTAAAAGGTAAGTATTATATTGACTTTTGAATCAAGAGGCTATACAACTGTACAACTAAGGACCCCGGAATCAAAAAGCTTACACTCAGAAGACAAGGTAGTCAAAGGAGTGGAAGGGTACCGGAGGTAAAGCTGCAGAACAGGGTAAGAAAGAACAGCAGCAAAGAAAAGAGATTCTTGGGAAAAGTTCAATGTCAAAAACTGTAATAAAAAAGACTTCTGTTCGGGTAACTTATTGGTACCATACCTACACTTATATAAAATTGCCAATATTTCTTTATAATTTGCAGCTCATTAATTTTTGTATTAACTTATCAGCTTTTTCACATGGCCTACAAATGTTTCGAATTCACTTTATTCTTATATGATATTGCAAACCTAAATGAGAGTGATTTTCTAACTTCTGTTGGATCATATTGACGACTAGTTTAGTTTGGGATCACCAACTTTATTTAAAGTTTTTTTTTTTTTTTTAGTTTACCAACTATTCTATTGAGTAGACAATTGTTGTTTGCATTGGTTAGCGACCGATTATAGATACAACTCTTTTTAGAGATTACCCACTTAAATTAGTATGTCTCACCAATTTTTCTCTCTTTAAATTACCATCTAATACTATCAGGTTAGCAATTTTCATTTGTGTTATTTACCAATATTTATTGTTTTTTAAATTTTCTAGATTTTTTTTTTTGTCGTTTACAAACTTTGATTTGCATTTCACAGCAATGCCCTGAACTTATCAACTTAACATCAAAAGTACCATATTTTTTTTAATCTAACAAAAGTACCAACTTTAGTTAGTGTGACTTAAAAAAAAAAAAAAAATCTACATGAAATTGACTACTAGACTTACCAAGTTTATTTTTCTTTTAATTAACCTTTTTTTTAAAAAAAATTTAACAAACTTTATTTACATTTTTGCAAGATGATCCCTAATTTTTGCGGAATCTTTTTTTCATTATATAAAATAAACAAAGGGGATGACGAGCAAACTAAAATACTTCAGAAATCCCATTTTGCATTACTTTACACTAGTTGGTAATTATAGCTTAACGAGTGAACCCTTGTCGCGATCTTAGCTATAGTGCAATGCTCCGATTTGGCTATTGGATTGCTAAGCCTAAACTTAACTCATGCTCTCCTAAGCTCATACCCATTCGCAACTGGGTTCAAGTTGTTAACATGCAAATGCTTTTTATCTAGAAGTCGCCACTAACTAATTTTTTGTGGGTTGATTAGATACTCAAGTAAAATATCAAGAGTTATACGTCACTTCTACGAACTACAGATTAAATGAGTTCAGGAACTTGATTACACCAATTATTAAATTGCCTTCGATACATTTTCTATTTTATTTTAAAAAATATTTTTTTTCTGGAAAGCCTGGATTGACTAATATGCTAGGAATGATTATGTGGGTGCGCAATCATTAAAGTAACATTCAGTAAGCAATTTAAAGGAATTGCATGAAAGGTATTAAACACGCCAAAGCAACCAATTATTTTTGGGGTTTTCTCTTATCTTGAAATTAAAACTAACCTATATGACATGCGATTCTATTTAACTACATGACTTGGTTCTGTTGACACGCGATTTCTAATTAAATGAGCCTATCATGCAAACTACATGATATGCACGTGACATAGCAATATGACATGGCCTAAACTAGATGACATGCATATAATATTTTTGCATTTTTTGTTAAAATTCGAAATTAATAAACACCCTAATCAAACCACCTAAAAAGAATAGTTATCTAATCTAGTTTAGAGATTAATTTAAAATAAACACTATCCTATCTTAAAAAAACTACTTTAAACATGCAATGTCAATTAAACATGTGATACCATCTAAATTATCCTAGCCTATCAAGGAAAACCTATCTAATTCATTCACACCACCATTAATAGAAATTCCAAAGATAGACATGCACAAGAAAGTCATCCGCAAGAGACTTGCTATGCCTAACCCTTAGCTACCCACTCATTCTGTCTAATTCGCCTATGGGTGATAGAGACTTGACTTAGTAGAACATTTGTAGCATTGTCATGAAGGAAGATTTCTCTTCTAGATATAGCAGACGATTCAATCCGTCGACTTCACTCAAGTTTGAGAAAAGTAATTATGATAAATTTAACCTAAACTAATTTGTTTAACTACCAAATAATATCTCAATCTCACAAAGAAATTCACAACTCTTACCACAAGATTTCATGGTGACAAATACTAATCTTTCTTGACGTCATTACACGAATGAAGCCAACGGAGAAAACCCTCTATCCACACGCATCAATAGAATGAGTTATATATGGGTTACCTACATTTTAAAGTGGGTCATATACGTGTTACTTACATTTTGAAAAGATTAATTAAATGGGTCTCAGATGGGCTGGACTTGAAAACCAATTTCCAAGCCAAGTCTCACACTCTCTCTTCCCCTTTAACTTTATAATTTTTTTTTGTAAAAATCGAAATTAAAATTATTTTTTTATATTCCATTTTTCTTTTCTCTTTTTATTTTTTCTTTATTCTTTTTTTTTTCCTTTTTTCTTCCTCCCTTTGCCGGTGGCCGGCACGGTGATGGCCGACGACTGGCTAGGGGAGGCTAACGCTTGCTGGCCTCAGGTGAGCTCGTTATCGTCGACAATTGGCGAGGTAAAAGCTCGCTTGGATTTGGCCAATGGCGACCTTGCTGACCTTGGCAAAGTTGGAGCTCGTTGTCGTCGACAATATACGTGTTTCTTTTCATTGCTTCGTCAATCTGGGATTGATGAAAAATCAGAGTGTTGTTGAAACAAATATTATGTCGAGTGAATTTCTACCAAGGAAAGCTAGAGAAGTTTGGTGGGAAGACGAATTTTTCCTGTGACAAATTAAAATATGCACTTCCTAAGCGAATTAAGGATTTGAGAATGATTAATTTTTGTTCACATGTCATAACTGGATGTTATACTTGTGTGATTAAAAAATTAAATTTTTTATTCATTAAGCTAACTCTCTTTTTTTTTTTGGTGGGGGGGTGGTTGAAATTCATTATGCTAACTTACATGTATTGAATTTGTGTCAATGAGCATCATTATTGGATTTGCTACATAATCATTTCAAACGTCTTCATTTATGTCAAAAATTGCCAAGTTCTGCATCTATCACGCCCTGATCCTCGAGCGCGTGCCCATCCCTCGTTGATCGATTAAATTGCGATGTCCCAGGATGCGTTGTCATCCCATTCATTTTAATGCACATGCGGAAGTGAATAAATAAATCCTCAGACAACACAAAGATGTGATGGAAAAGCAAGGCCACAATTTTGAAAACCACAACACACCTTTATACACAGCAGACTAGGTCATTTACAATACTAGTTTATATTTACAAGTCTACAAAAGATCGGTCCTCAAAACAAAGTTGTCCTATGACCAGCTAATCTGACTTATTTGCCGATTCTTTAGTCTCCACAGACGCCGGGGGCGTCGGGTCCTACACCACACCATCTAGAGAGTCAACTGCACTCTCCCCTAGAGTGGCATCGATTATCCCAGCAGGGATTTCAAAACACCTAAGCGGTCCCACCTTGAAACCATTAGGTCTGTAGTGGAACCACGCTCTGAATCGATGAAGTATCACATGACATGGATTCTCTTTGACCCATACAGTGGTCACTATAAGTTCATAGACCCAGTGACTTCCGGGATCGGGATAGTTATAAACTCGCTCAGTGACCCTCATCGGCCGACCAAACCGCTCAGGAGGATTCATCATCTAAGGAGCTGAAAATATTGAGCCCACAACGGGGTGAGACAATGTCTCAGCAAGTTCTCCCCCAAAACTCCGACTATGAAGGAAATACACCTAAACGCTACCTATGCACACACAAGGTAGAGAACTTACCTCGTCTCAGCTCCTTCCTGCAAGTCAGTATAATTCATAATCTCAATCGATCCACTCAATTCAAATAAAACTATCGATCAATCAGTCAATAAGCTCAATTCCACACAATTGATACCATTTGACAATCAGTACTATCTATCAATCCAGACCATATATAAATCAATTTCGTCTATCGATTCAATTGATACAACCACGGCTTACACAAATTGAAATAGACAGTCTTTGCTCTCACAAGCTGCAATATATGGTCATAGTTCTCACAAGCTAATATAGATAGATAATATCTCACACAAGCTGATAAAACGATCTTAGCTCACACAAGCTGATAAGGTATACTGCTCTCACAAGCTGACGTATCGAAGCACATAGGCTGATACAGTATATTACTCTCACAAGCTGATGTGCAAAGGGTCTCAAAAGCTGATAAAATGTATACTGCTCTCACAAGCTGACATGTCGAGCTCATAAACTGATGTAGTATACTGCTCTCAGAAGTTGACGTGCAAAGGGTCCCAAAAGCTGACAATAAATGTGCTCGTACAAGCTGATAATATATGCTCTCACAAGCTAATAAAACACCAAGTTAAAAATACCTGATAAAAATAATCATGTATGGGTACACGGTTGGCTTTAGCCAAAATTTCAATATATTTCTTTTAGAAAATCCCACTATTTATAATAGTCCATAAACACATACGGAGCCCGATATTTTCTAATTAAATACCAACATCACACGATTTGGGATAAATACCCAAATTCACTAATTCCACTCAATTTGCACAATCTAGAATTCAATTAAATAAACCAAGCATAGCATTGCAATCAACACGAAATTCCAGTTACCGGCTATCCTAGTATAATTTTTGGAAATTAATAAATAATTAAATAAATACCAAAATTAATTAAATAAATACAATTAAATTCCATAAATAGAGACTTAAGCCGGAAAAGCCTAATTAAATACCGAAACAGGCCCGAAAAAATTCTAAACGTATCTAATTAATAATACAACCTATCTAGTTGCTAATTAAGCTTATCTAACCACTAATATGCAATAATGAGTAATTAAATCGCTAATCCGTTCTAACTAACCACATAAATCATACTTAGCCTAAACTAATCAACCCTTAAGCATAATTAACTCCCTAAGCAAGGTTTAGTGAATAAACTCACCGGTTTTGAATTCCGATGAGTTCACGGCGACGGCAAGCGGAGACGGGCAACAAACTCCGAAGCGGCGACACCTTATGAGGCCCAGAAGAGCTTAGAAACGGGCCACGAAGACCTAGGGCCCTTGCTGGTTCGGTTTCTATTTGCTAGAATGAGAGAGAGAACCAATGGCTAAAACATCAAAGACGGGTTGGCGGAGCTACTACAAGTAACAGTGGTGGCTGGAACAGTGGCCAGGGGCTTTAACAGGTTGGACGGTGGCTTGAGGCAATCCGTGGACGGCGAGACTGAGGCAGACAATGAACAGGGAGGCAGGACGACGCGCAAAGGGCTCACAGCTAGCATGCGGGCGTGCGACGGCGAGCGAGCGGCTCCGATGGCTCGGCGGCGGTTTTGCGACGGCTAGGGGGGCTTGGCTGGTTCTCTCTACAATTTTGGAGCTTCAATGTGGTCTACAATGGAGAAAGGTGGTCTGCTGAAGGTGGAGAAGACAGCTGCAAGTGAGGGGGGCCACCAAAACCTTCTAGATGGCTTCTTTGTCCCCTCTTATGCTCACCAACATGTCCCACCACTTCAGCCCTTGACCAGCTTTCCATATCCACTGTAAAACTTCCCAAACACACTTGCCAAGTAGTCCAAAAGGTTGCACACCATGTGGGCTATGAATTTGCATATAAATTCTCCCAAATTGAACAAAATCTCCTTTAATTGAATTCAATTAGGTCTCCATAAATTCCACCAGGGTGTCCTCAACCAAATTGACATTTTTCCTTGTCAATAGAACCAACTTGCATTCCAAAAACGCGATAAAAAAATGGTCATTTGAAAATTTTCCGGACAAAAACGACCTTAATTTGAATTTTCGCTAAAAAAATCAGTTTGCAGAAAAATCTTTGGAGGATGAGTCGACGTTCCTAAAATAAGTCGTAACACAACAAAACTTTCAATTTCTGAAATCGGATTCAAATTCGCGGTTAATTTCAATCTGACCTGATTTTAGCGTGACCTAACCTATCGGATAGCATTTAGAAATTTTTAGTGCAATTGACTCGTGGTCAATTACTTTCGAGCCACATTGTACATCTTTGACACATTGGTGACGTTCAGTTGTTGTGAAAATCTCAAGGTTTCAAATATGGGCACAGGGTACCCAAAACGACAGAAAAATTAGTCTAGTGTCGATCGATGGGAAATTTGCAATCATGTGGAATCACTCACACTTTGTTCACATATCTCAATCGAATTGACCTATCTCTGATCTCTGATCGATTTTGACAATGCCATAATGGCCTTAGCAGACTAGCACAGTCGAACAGTTGATTCCTGATTGAATTCTCAAATTTATCACGTTAAAATCCCTTAACGGCTTCATCTGATAGGCTAGTTATCTCGTGAATGACCAAGTCAGAGAAAAGAACTATATGCGTGTCGATGAAAAACCCAATGTATTCAATCGAAAACAGAGTTTGAAATTCAGGATGTCACAACTCCCCTCGTATAAAAATTTCACCCTTGAAATTTAAACCGTTATAGATCTTTAAACAAAACAATGGGGTACATTCGTCTCATTGCATCTTCACTTTCCTAGGTTGTTCCTTCCATGTCGTGGTGTTGCCAGACCACTTTAACCAACAGGATCGTGTTAGTGCATAGGATCTACTCTTTCTAATTCACTATCTAAACCGAGCTTTCCACGTATGACACTCTGTCATCCACGTCTAATTCTTCAAGATTTAGCATGTGGGTTAGGTCAAGCTCATACGTCCTCAACATCGACACGTGAAAGACGTCATACGCTTGTGCCAACCTTGGCAATAATGCATGATGATATGCTAGGATCTCGATTCTTTCTAGAATCTTAAAGGGACCTACATACCTAGGACTCAGCTTTCCCTTCTTGCCAAAGCGCGAAGTACCCCTCATTTATGATACATTCAGAAAAATGTGATCACCAACTTAGAATTCCAATGGCTTTCGACGCTTATTAGCGTAACTTTTCTGGCGGCTCTAAATAGTCTTTAATCTATCTATAAGATGATTGCTGAACTAACTTTATGCCTGTGATCTTTCGTTCTCCGACCTCATTCCAACAAACTGAAGTTATGCATGTTCTGCCATACCACGGTTTAAAAAGGAGCCATCTGAATGCTCTGCTAATAACAGTTGTGGTAGACAAACTCGACAAGATGAAACCGTTCTTTCCAGCTTCCCTTAAAGTCCAACACGCAAGCTCGTAGCATGTCTTCGAGGGTTTAAATCGTCCTCTCAGACTGGCCATTCGTCTGAGGATGATAAGCCGTACTATACTGCAGCTTCATTCCGGTGGTCTACCAACTTTTTCAAAAGGCAGCTGTAAACCCCGAGTCTCGGTCTAATGTAATCGTCAATAGCACTCCATGCAGATGAATAATCTGACGTACGTACAACTCTGCATTGTTAGGTACACATAATCGTCCTAGGAACCTCGGTGTTCCGTTTTTAGAAATCTGAAAATCAGCATTTCTTTTATCGGTATCCTCTTGCGGAATCTTCTAAACATTCGGATCTGTCAATTGAAGCATCCTGATTCTGATCCATACAATCAGTTCAATTTTGAGGGTGGCCATAAGATTCGAAAGATGGCCTATCTCAAATTTGAAAACCGAGTCTCGAACTCTTTCGAGTAAAATCCATTTATTAACCATCATCTATGCAACTAAAGACTTCCGACTTAAAGTGTCTACGACCCTATTCGCCTTCCTAGGGTAATATAATATCACAATCATAGTCCTTTAGAAGTTCCATCTAGCAACGCTGTCTCATATTCAACTTCGTATGGAAGAATAGACACTTAAGACTTTGATGGTCAGTGAAGATCTGGAACCTAAATAAAGAAAGTCAAGTACACGAAATATTCAAAGTGATTCACCTGCATGAAATCTACTAGTGTATATAAGAATTTGTGCCATCGTTGAGTTTTTGTAGATAAAAATTGTTTTAGTGACTATTATTTTAACCGGCAATTCTTTGTGGGTTACTAACTCTTTCAAAATTCTACTAATGTAGATAAGATTCCCTTTTTTTTTCCCTGCAGCAACGTTAACACTGTTGCTCGGACAATTTTTGACCAACATCGCATCCTCTCTCTCTCTCTCTCTCTCTCTCTCTCTCTCTCTCTCTCTCCAGGGTTGGGCCATGGCAAAGCCGGACGCCACTTCGCCCTCATCCACACTGCAAGATCCAGCCCCTTGTTCTCCGAATAGGCTCCTTCAAGAACTTTCTTGGCACGTACGATGAAATCAGGTGATGAAAATAAAATAATTTCAGCAGAGAGAGTAATAAAAGAAGCCCTCTTTCTCTCTCCTCCAGTTCGCAGATAGAGGTGAGTGCGGTTCCTGATAGAACCGAGAACTGGAGAACTGAACCGGATGTTCCGGTTCGGTTCCCGGTTCTAAAAGGATCGGTTCCGGTTCCCGATTCCCTTTTCTAGGAACTGGAACCGGAACCGGCCGCCACCACCGCCACCGCCGCTCGCCTTCGATCCCACCGCTGACCTCTGCTCGGCAAGCCACCGACTTATTTTCTTGTGAGTGTTCTCTCTCTGTCTTTCCTTCCGATTCAGTTAGTCGAATGCCCTTAGTCTTTCCCCCCCGTTGGTCTTCCGATCGAGAGTTTTCCTTCGTAATACACGTGCTATTCTGTGGTGCGAATGATGTGTGCTGCTGGAAATACAAGCATAACCATAAAATCTGAAATTTGTATTGACCTCTAGACTGAGCATCAGGGATTTGCTCGTTCCTGACTTGATCATCCTGGTAATTCCAGTTCCTCCCACACCACAGTCTTTGGTAATGGTTAAGAGGATTACTCTTTCTCTTTCTCTCTTAATATGCGACTTTTCCTCTTGTCGTTGAGGATATGATCAAATTACTGGTGTGAAGTCTTCGTCGAGCCTTCGCAGCGAAGGCTTTTCTTGGAGTTCGATGCAGCTACGAAATTCCAAAATCTTGAGTTTGATTGCTACAAGAGAATGCTAGTTAGTCTAAAAATGTCGATTATCTGAAACTGTAATTTTTCTTAAGGTAGCATAAGGAACAATGGCCAGTTTTCCTAGGTAGAATGTGGTATTGTTCAACTCTTTCTTTTTGTGCTTCCAGCTTTGTCTTGTTTTTTTTTTTTTTTTTGGTAAAGGGTAAGAATATATTAAGCAAATGACAAAAATACAACAATTCGGAGCCAAAGCTCACACTCTAGCTGCAGGAGAACATGGAGAGTGAGAAGGAGCCAAATCAAAAGAAACAAAGGCAAAAAGAACAAGCTAAACAACCCACGGCACTACAAACTACCACAAACCAGACCGCCAACTCTCAATCAAAAGGTGAAGAACGGAGGGGTGTTAGGAAGATGTAGCCGATTCAAACACGGAGGGATCGAATCCCCAGCTTCTCTGGAGTCTTTTGTTTCTTGGAGTAGGTGGAGCATTATTAAACATAAGAGCCTTGTCCTTCACAGCCTTGATTAGGTGATTTTTCATAGCTGGGATCACCAAGGAATCTTCTCGAAAAATGATGGAATTCCTCTTCTTCCAAATAAGGTGGCACATGGCCCCGAAAGAGAAACGTGCAATACTATGAAAGAAATCCTTTCCAGTTAGGAATTTTAATGCCCAAGCCAGGTTATCCACCCACGTCCTATTCCTCCAAGGAATTCCTCTTCTTCCAGCTTTGTCTTGTTCATCCTACTATTTGTTAGGAAAAGTTTTTTCCCCCTCTCTGGGCATTAATTCTTTGACGTAGATTACCTAAGCACGGGCTTTCTAGACGAACTAGATGACTTAGGTTTATGGACTAGGTCAGTATAAGGATTGTCTTTGAAAAGTTAATTTCTTCTACTCTGCAAATGAGCCTTCCGTCTGCTTGGAGAGAAATCAAGGAGTCTTGCAGCCTCTAGCAAAAGCTTCTGGTGGTGTCTTGATCCTTCACGACGACTTTGGGGAAGCATTTGGTGTGAACTTGCAGAGAGCAGCTACAAGAGCTGCTGGGTCTCATGGGTTGCTGGAGATTCGTTGTTCAGATGATATTCTCATTACGCAGGTTGTAGGTCCAGGTGAAGAGGCCCATGTAGACACCCATGAAAGCTTTAAAAATGATGCTGCTCTTTCGATCCAAATGTTAAGTGTTGAAGAAACCAAGAGTTTCTCAATCTCCATGGAAACGAAGAACGACATCAAAAGTGATCATGTATTTTTTCAGTTTGCAATACAATATTCAAATGTGTATCAAGCCGATATCTCTAGGGTGATTACAGTTAGACTACCCGCTGTTGATAGTGTTTCAGCATACCTCGACAGTGTCCAAGATGAAGTGGCAGCCGTTCTTATTGCCAAGCGAACTCTATTGCGGGCAAAAAATCATTCGGATGCAATTGACATGAGAGCGACAATAGATGAAAGAATTAAGGATGTTGCTCAGAAATTCGGGTCCCAAATACCGAAGTCAAAGCTTTGTCGGTTTCCAAAGGAGCTCTCTTTGTTGCCGGAGCTTCTGTTTCATCTTAAAAGGGGTCCTCTGCTGGGTAGCATAGTTGGCCATGAAGATGAGAGGTCTATCTTGAGGAATTTGTTTCTAAATGCATCTTTTGATCTCTCACTTCGCATGGTAGCTCCTCGATGTCTCATGCACCGGGAAGGGGGCACTTTTGAAGAACTTCCGGCTTATGACCTGGCAATGCAATCTGATATAGCTGTAGTTCTGGACCATGGCACAGACATCTTCATTTGGATGGTCAGCTACTTCAACCTTTCACTTAATTTGTCATGCTTGATGGTGCCATTTTCTGTTGGTTGCTTGTCGTTTGTGATACCGGTTTTTAGTGGGTACTCCTTTAGGTACTTGACTGTTTTCCCATGGTGACATTGGGAATAATTTACTCTCTCTGAATACCATCAGGGACACTTCTCTCGCTGCTGACTGGATCTTTTTTTGGCCATTCATCTGCACGGGTGGGATTTTGTCTGTGTTTGTATGTGTCTTTTTTCACAAGCCTCATGCCACCAATAGGCAGTCTTTATCTGTTTGTATTGAGTGGGTTGATGCCTGCTTATCTTAGCCTATTCATTGTTGAATTTGATGCATAATTAGGAAATCCTTTAGTCTTTGCACCATTTGCATAAAAAACATGCCTGTGGCACCTTCATGCACATATAATCTTCTTAACGCAACAGTATACACCTTGATGAATGACAGGAAAATGTAAGGTTAGATATCAGTATCTAACCCACTGCACATTCTAGAATTCCCACTATCATATGTCACTCTTGTAGCCTTTCTTCTCTAATTGGCTTGTTAACAACTTTCCCATCGATTGATGAATAGGGTGCCGAACTTGTTGCTAACGAAGGGAAAAGTGCAGCAACTTTAGCGGCTTGCCGAACTTTGGCTGAAGAACTCACAGAATCACGATTTCCAGCTCCTAGAATACTGGCATTTAAGGTTTCTCCTCCTTCACACTTTTAATGTTTAATTCGTCTTATGTTATTCACGTGATGAGATGCTCATATTGGTTTTCCTGTTCAACAGGAGGGAAGCTCTCAGGCCCGGTATTTTGTTTCCCGTTTGGAAAAATCCTTAAACACTATCCACTATGTTCTCTGTTGAGGTAAGCTGGTGTTTTCTGTTATGTCAATCTAGGATACCACGAGTCAAAGAATTTGAGGTGGAGACCACCGCCAATAACGTTAGGGACGAAGCAGGATTGGCAGGACAGATTGAAAAACATAAGAATAGGGAGAAAAGGAGCCGATGACACCGAGAAATCTGAGAATTCAAAGATGTCCTTCTCAATTTTCGACAAAAACCTATACACAGTGAATGAGAAGAATGATTCTGAATCAAGGGTGAGAGTTTTTTTTTGGTGCTTTTAACTCTTTTACACACTCAAAATGTTTATTTTCTGTGTGTGTTATAGTAATTGAGTTTGGTGACCTGCTGGCTAACTCATTGGTTGCTACTAGCTCATATTATCATCAGTCATAGATGTTTTAGAAGTCATCGATGTGACAACTTGCTTACATGTATAAACATGTTGCATCAGATGTCCCTAAATGGCCAATAGAAAATGTCAATTCTGGGACAGCAGATTGATTGATTTTAAGTTGTGTTCTTGTTGTCTAAATATCTACTATTACACCAGCCAAATTTTTTTGGCAAAAAATGAATTAACCAGTGAAGCTTTTGTTATACGTCAAATATGTATAGTAGATAGAGAACAGAGAGAGTCCTCATTGTTTCGGAAAAATCATCAGCGGAGAAGCCAACTGCCTACTCACAATACATTTACCGTAATTTTTCATTGCAGTTTAGAGAAAATCTTGTACTTCAATCTCTCTTCAGCTTTCTCATATCCTAATCTGTCTGCTGCAATAATGCCTCGAGCTGTTCTTTTCGTGTGAAATCATAAATGGCTGCAAATAGTTTATAGTTATGATGACAATTAATATCTTTTACTTCAGCAGGCGATCAGACTTCGAGGTTTTAAGATGATATGTTTATGGTTTTGCTGTCTAATTTGGATTAAAAATGTTTTGATAGGGTTCAAAGTCTATATCCATATTGGACGGTCTAATTGCTGGTAACACAGAAAATTCCTCCATCACCAGTTATCAAGCAACTGGCTGTGGCTGTAGAGTAAGTCTTTATTATCTACAAGATAGCCATTATAACTTTTAGCTCTATATATTTCTTCTATAGCTTACTTGCGTCCAATAGATTTCTGCTCCTATGGGTTCATTTTCTTACCATGGTTTCCATAATTTTATCAGCTTTCGGATGCTGTTGTTGCTTCTCATGAATTGACTTATTGGAAACAATGATTGGAGCATGTGCTTAATTTGGCATTCTGATCTCAGGGAAAACTGAGGCAATCTGTTTACTTTGATGGCGATGGAGGCCAAATTCTTTTGTTTTCTCAAGATTGTTGGTGTTGGGTTCAAGGCTAGGGCGGAGTCTGAGGGACGCCTCTTGTACCTAAAATTAGGCTACAGTCACGAGGTGGAGCTGACTGTTCCTCCCGCAGTGCGTGTCTTTTGCTTTAAAAACAATGTGGTCTGCTGTACTGGGATCGACAAGCAGAGGGTGCATCAGTTCGCTGCTGCCATTCGTAGTTGCAAGCCTCCAGAAGTTTACAAGGGCAAAGGTATAATGTACATCGATGAAGTTATCAAGAAGAAGGCAGGGAAGAAGTCGAAATGAGTGTGCAGATGCATACTACTGCTGTAAAATTATTCATAATAAGATCATGAGGCAAAAATCACAGTTTGCTCCGTAAAACTTGGAGGGAGTTTTGTAGCTTGTTGTGATCGAATATTTTTGCAGCCGATTGCCTAGTTCAGATTAGAATCGAAAATCACTTTTCTTTCAGGTTTTTATTTTATTTTATTTTTCTTCTTCCATTTTCTGGTAACAAAGATAAACCTGTGCTCCTTCTATAGCTATTTTCTAGAGCTATTTAGGCTGAATTCATGGCTGTTGACAGATTTGTGTACTATATATGGGAAGACTCAAACGAGCTGATTTAATTTGTCCTCTAAATAGAGCATGTTAATTGAGAGCTCGTCTCTCATATCTCTTGCTTTCCCTATGACTTCGTTATCTAGATACTAATCATGATTTGGAGGACGTTCCATCTTCTAAGAAAATCTGAAGATGCTTGTACAGTTGAAAGCTGTAGACTGGTGTTTTTCTTGCCAGTCTCGTGGTCATGGTTGAAAAGGAGGGGATACAGCTTGCCTCCTTCGTGCTGGGGTCAGCATAGGTGCTCAAGGTGAGAGCTTGATGCAGGTGGGTGGAGCTGTTGCGCACGCCTTGCCTAGTGAAGCTCTTGCGTGCGATTCTGCCCCACCACGACGACTGAATTTTCCACTCCAGATGGGTTATCTCGTCACGAACGATCGAGACGAATCGATCACTTGAACGCATTAATCGCAATTACCCCCCTTGAAGATGAGCTAAGCTTTGCTTCATTTGTGTCCGTAAGCCCTCAAACGTTAGTGAGAGCAAACGCTTAGCGACCAGTTTCCTAGCGAATCTACTTCAGCTTTTCCTGTTTTTGCTGCAATGCGCTTCAAAAGTTTCTCCTCGTCGCATTGACCGCTAGGACTATACTCTCATCGTTTCTTGATAGAAACCCAACACTCATGGCAACTACAAAGATTCGTAAAAGTCCTTCACATAATCCCAGAAATTAAAAATAACATGTCATTGTATATACTTGCGGTATGAAGACTTGTCGCACGATGCCTGAATGAAATATCATAGCCTATCACAGATGTAAAACACAAAGATAAAGCAGTGACGGTCACAAATCGTCTTAAATCTCTCCAAGAGTTTTCTTCAGGTGCGTACAGTTTCTTCCTTCATTGTGGTGGCTGGGAGGATCTTGATATATAGATCACCTTGATAAATAAAAACCTCTCGTGATCACGGGTGTCTACCATATTTGTATTTGTAGAGGATCTCTATCTCCGCTCGGCAAATGCACTGTTCACATTCGGTGTTGTCGTAATGGTCAATATCGCTCACCCATCCCCTTCTCTTGCAATGCTCGCTCCACATCTGGCAGTCGTAGCGAGGAGGCTCTCCTTCGAAGATTGTCGTGTTGTTCCACCACATGTCACGCACGACGTTGAGGTACTTCTTGCGGCATTCCACCACTCGCCTGCTCGCATAGACTTTTCTCAATAGTTGGACTCCTTCCTTCTGCAACTCACCACCCTCGCAGATGAGGAGAAGCCCGACCACGTAGGAAGCCCCGAGGTGCCCAATCTGTGCCGCCCTCCTCAATAGCTCCATTCCTAGCTCAACCTTCATGAAACTCACATACTCATACTGCAACATTCCCAAATTAGTCAATTTTCAACTTAGCACGAAATAATAGCGAAAAATTAGAGAGAAATCACATAATATACCAGTCCTTGCGTGTACAAGGCCTCCAAATTGTCGCACTTGATGCACCTCTCAATGAAAGCTTTGCCTTCTTCCGGATGCCACCATAGTATTCTTGAAATCTTGTCCAGTGATATTTGTCGATATACGCAATTTTCTTCAGCTAATTCATTAAAAGTTTTGCAACTGCAGGGACAAGAATAATATATCAGTGGGCTTTCACGCCCATTCTTCATCAACATCCCACTGTTATCTTCTTTCTTTCTGCGGGAACTCATGCACAGGGGACGATCACAACATCTAAAAGAGAATTAAAAGGAGGGTGAGCAGGTTTGCGGAAAAAAAGAAGAGAACATCCCAATTTCGTTGAAGCATTGAGTATGGCGGAGAACTTACGACACGTGCCAAGTCCACGCATAATATATCAACCACGTTCGTGATTTGCAGTAAAGGAAAAGCGAAGAAAACAGCGGAATTCGGCGTGAGGATGCTCGATTGAATAAATAAGATCACAACAAAACATTATAAAGTTGCTACGTACAACTGAATTAGAATTTCTTCGTTATATAGGGTTCAGAATGAGTAAAGTAGGAAGAGATTAAACGTTAAAAATATCAACCGTGACTTTTTGAAGGGAAAGCTTAGACAGTACCTTATTTTCGCATTGAAGAAATCGTCCATGGAGTTGGCGGCGACCGAAGCGAGAACTTCCAACGCCATATCACGAGGAAGAACATCAAAGGATTTGATATCCATAGCTAGATTGAGGTGACTCAATTTTGGCTCGTGAGAAGATTACTTGAAACTTTGATCAATGATGGAAACGTTGATGATCCTAGTACGATTATATATAGGACAATTAGAACCGACGTTATCCTAAGTTTGGTGTAGTTTAAGCTGTTTATTTCCTATTTCGATTAGGATACACATCTATTGGCCAATTATCAAACGAGTCTAAATAAGGAAAGTCAAGTACATGAATGATTCGAAGTGAGATTAACAAACTTTCCAATTCACCTGCATGAAATCTACTAGTGTATATAAAAATCCGTGCGTGTTGAGTTTTGGTGGATAAAAAATTACTTTAGCGACAATTATTTTAACTGACAGTTCTTTGTGGGTTACTAACTCTTTCAAAATTCTACTAACGTAGATAAAAATCCATCTTTTTTTTCCCTGCAGCAACATTAACACTGTTGCTCGGACAATTTGGGCGCGCATGTTTTTATTTCTTATTTTTTTCTGTTCCCGGGAACATAAATAAATAAAAAAATGTTTATGTTCCGGGAAACAATTTTTGAATAAAAAAACGCATTTGGTAGACTTTTTCTGGAAATAAAAAATGAACAGAAACACGTTTGGTAAATTTTATTCTTTTTTTTTTTGTTTCTTTTAATTTTTTAATATTTTTATTTTATTTTTTCATTTTTTCCTTTCTTTTTTATTTTTTCTTTTTTCGGCTGGTTGCCGGTTGACGGGGCCGACAGCCTCGCCCAGCCACGGCGAGGCTCACCTGCCCCCAGAGAGGCTCGGCCTCACCCGCGCACAGCAAGGCTCCGGCGAGGTCGCCGACCCTCGACGGCATTGTCGGCCCTTGACGGCCGGTCGCCGGCCATGGCCAAGGCCGGCGACCAGAGAAAGAAAAAATAAGAAAAAAAGAAGAAGAGAAGAAGAAGAGAGAGAAGAAGAAACGTTTCTTCAAAATTGTTTCTGGAACAATAAGTAAGCTTTTTTTTTTGTTTCTTTTTTTTTTTTTGTTCTTTTTGTGTTCCGGGAACAAAAGAACAAAAAAAGAATAGAAATGCAACCAATCGCATCCTCTCTCTCTCTCTCTCTCTAGGGTTGGGCCACGGCAAGGCCGGACGCCACTTCGCCCTCATCGACACTGCAAGATCCAGCCCCTTGTTCTCCGAATAGGCTTACTTAAAGAACTTTCTTGGCACGTACGATGAAAATCGGGTGATGAAAAGAGCGCGAACGACGGCAACACCTTTCAATTGCTTTGCTTGCGCTACCCGGCCACAGCAAATATTTCTTTTGATAATAGGGGCATAAAGAATACAAAATCAGCTCTAACTCGATAGATTATTGATGATGAGATGATTTAACACTATGCGGGTCAAGTACAAGGTGTATTACACGACAGAACATTGAATGAAGTCACTATGTTCTTTTTCATATTTAATGGCTGCAACATATCTCTATACGGGGTTCGTCTTTTTTCCGTATATTCTTTCCAGGAGAGAATAGACGGAGATAAAAATTGAGATTTCATCCGTTAAACGAAGGAGAAGCGGAGAGGGAGAGAGAGGGGAAAGAACGAGGGCAGATTTCCAGCGAAAAAATCGCCAGTGTTGCCACTTGAAAGTCCTTGCAGATCAATACACGTTCACTTCCGATCCCGCAGCCACTTTGGATCGAACCATCTCTCTGTTGCCGGCAGCCACACTGGGTTGAACCATCTCTTCGTCGCTGGCATGACCGACCGGAGGGGTCGCCGCGCCGGGGCCCGCGAAGCTCGTGGTCGGCTTGCAAGGCGCCCCACTATTGCCCGGAGTGTAGGCGCACCTATTCCCGGGAGGAGGGACGCTGCCCTTTTCCAGCATGTCGAACGAGTGACGAGGCTTCTGGTTTTGGTATTCGTCCCTTTCGCGGAGCCGTCGGCCCGCTTCGTTGGGTTCGACCCTTAGCAGCAAAAGCACCAGGATGGCCACTAGAATTGCTCTTAGGAATTCCATCATTTCTCGGTGGGTCGATCGATGATGTCGATGTTGTTGAGGACGTAGGGGACTTAATTAGGATGCAGGTCTAAATATTTCCACTTTGGATTAAAAAGATACTAAATATTTCCTCGGGTGAGAACACGTAATTGGGAGCCTCTGTGTCCATACACGTAAGCCAAAGGCCGTCATATTTATTTATTTAATACATCCTTTAAAATAAAAAAAAGAATTCTCAAATATTTCCACTTTGGATCAAAAAGATTCTAAATATTTCCTCTGGTGAGAACACGTATTTGGGAGCCTCTGGTCCATACACGTAAGCCAAAGGCCGTCATATTTATTTATTTAATGCATCCTTTAAAATAAAAAAAGAATTCTCAAATAATCCTTAATAGCTAAGGCATTTAACTTAATCCCCCCCCCCCCCAATTCATGCGATCCAACTGGAAAATTATCAGAACAATAAAATAAACAAAAAACATCAATGTATCATATCGGCCATCTAATGCTTTTTTTTTTTTTAAATCGAAAATAATAATTTACTTTTTCCCCTATATATATTTTCTTGGGAAAATTCCAAATAAGGATCCAGAGTGGATCGATTTTTTCAAATAGAGATCCGAAATGAATTTTGTGTTACATAAAGACATAAAGTGGACTCATTATCTCAAATAAAGGCCCAAAATAGTTAAATCAATTCCAAATAAGGACTTGAGTTTGCTGGTCAGCCAAATATTCACCGGCTATCAAGCATGCAACATCTCCAATGATTAGAATTTTGGCAATTTTGTCAAAAAAAAAATCTAGGGAAAATTAACAAATCTTAAAATAGAAACAAAAAAACTTATATTTTCTATAGTCTCCCCATTCCTTGTACCCATCCACCGCAAAGTCGAAGACCCAAATTCTCTACTGATTGAGGCATGAATTCAAAAACAAGAAGAAAATCATATGCTTCTTTCTTTGTTTGTGGAGACCCAAATTCTCCGCTAGTCGAGTAAGGCGAGGAGCGACGAGAATCGAGTCACGATGATGACCGGGCAGTGATTTGGTTGAGGAGCAGCGGAGGAGAAGAAAGAAGAAAACATAAACATCTAAATGAATAACCTAAACTTAATTAATTTAGAAATTTTTCTTCTTCTTTTTTCAATCACAAAAATCTGACAAAATTGCCCCTATTTTAATCACTAGAAAATGTCTGCCCGCGAGCTAAGGTTCTCAATAGAGATTAACTTAATTACTTCAGGTTCTTATTTGACAAAAAATTCACTTTAGATCCTTATTTGAAACAATGTGTTTATTTTGGATCCTTATTTGACACAAAATACACTTTGGATTTTTATTTGAGAAAATAGATTTATTTCAAATCCTTATTTGGAATTTTTCCTATTTTCTTAGTAGCTAAGGTTGCGATTTAACTTATCATCCCCGATTTATGAGATCCACCCAAAAACAATCAAATAAATGGGAAACACCAAAATATCATACTCGGCCACTGAAGCGTGGGCCCCCACACATCGCGAATCCGATCCACGTGTCGGGAGTCCTGGGAGGGATCTCCGCCCTCTGATTTCAAAACCCGCCCCCCCCAAAACCGGCGTCTGCTAACTGGCCTGGCCCCCACCGCTTCCTCCGTCCCCCGTCCGGAGCTGAAGGCTCGGACGGCCCAGATCCGTCCTCGCAATCCGACGGTCGATACCGCGCCTCTCATGTACGGTCGCCTGTACTACAGTAGAGAGGAGGGGATACGCACTGCTTTTTTTTTTTTTTTTTAAATAAATATACAGCAGATCATGTACGCAAGGGAGGGGCAAGAGCTCTACAAAGAGGCACCAACAGTACTCTTCTGTACCATTTATTGTTTAAGAAATTTGACTCGACTTAAAATTCTTTTAAGACACAAATATTTCTCGACAGTAGACGGATTTCAAACAGCTTCTCTGTTCCTAAAGTCATGGCAAAAAAAATCCATCATCAAAGACAGGATGAGTAAATTCTTACCGAGTTAAGTTTCCAACCAATTGTCCATGTGATGTCAAAGCGGGCGCAATGCACTGGATATTCACTCCAGCATAGAGGAATGTCTTGGCATACCATTGATTCTATTGTCTAGAATGACAAACTAAACATGGATTGCACAAGGAAACTATTAAATTTAATGTTTCGAGTTTGAATTCGAATAACAATTTGTTAAACCAAATTTTATTAAAGAAGATTTTCTTAAAAGAATTATAAATTGAACGAAGAAATCTTTTTTTCTTATTGAACTTTCTTTTATACGTGCAGGATAAGCAACGAAATAAGAAGAATGCGATTTGTCACTACAAGACAAAAGGGGCACACTATATTTTATTTATCTATTTATCTTTTAAGGGTAAAGATGTCTTTGTCGGGAGAGATAAAAAAGGAAATTCCCTTTTATAGAAGTAGAATCTTTGTAGGCATTGGTTTGGTGATGCAATGGAGGCCAAGGTCAAACTTTTGATTTTGGCACACACATAAAATGCCTAGGTTTTCTTTTCCCTTTTTGCAAGTGAACGCGGCACAAGTCTTGAAGAGGTAGAGAATGTGAAGATATACGTACGTGGAGAAGGGACAAACGCCCAGTTTTTGTTTTCACATACGTAAAGTGTTTTATTTTGAACTTAAATGTGCGGTAATTTTGTGCAGTAAATTTATGTCTAAGTAAGTTATTTATTTATAAACACTTTGAATTTGAACTTAAATTTATGTGTGACAAATACTTGAGCATGTGAAAGATCGTAAATTCTTATTATCCGATTATAGTGGATTATTTGTTATTGACTCTCTTTGTGGACATAGATATTGATACTCGGACCAAATTATATAAATTTCTAGTATCCTTATTATTTCTCGTTTATTTCTTTGGTAATTTTACGTTGACATAAATTGTAAGATCCTGTCATTTTCGCGTATTATATTCCAACAAAAACTGCAATTACAGTCATTGCTTTCCACTCTGGATTCTTGTACAAACGCTGGTTATCCTAACATCAAAGGCAACAACATAAAACAAATTTAATTCGAAAGGAAAATTGGTTACACGTGCTTTCTTTGTTTTGGATCACTATTGAGCTGGTTTCAAGAGCACCCATACTAAACATATAAGATCAATCGCTTCCATTTGCCAAGTTCCACAAAAAAATCCATCCTAAACAGTTTAGATCAATCTTTTGCATTGTCCACGTTCCAAAAATCAATCACGATCAAGTGATGTAATTGGTCCGCGTACAGATTCGGAATGAGTATCACTCAATCTTGCAGCTGCACCTACTGAAGAAGGCAGGTTATTCGGTCACAACAACGTCATTTGTTTTCTGATTATAACGGAGTAATATCCCACTCTTACTGAATTAATACATCCTGCGTTCTTTTTTCAAGAATGCCACGTGTAGTGCAGCATTATCCAAGTGCTTCCCCTCCTCTCGCAAAGATTTGATTGAGTGCTCAAATTAACGGTTGCCCTTTATCAATCTCTTGGCAGTGCGTCGTGGGTTTGGCTTGTTTCGGGTACTTCGGTTTGTGAATGAATAGGGTGAGATAACTTTTCTGAGGGGAATTTACCCCGTGAAGACGAGCTAAGCTGCTTCATTTACGTCCGTAAACCCCCAGACGGAAGTGAGAGCGAAGGCTTAGCGACCTGTTTCCCAGCGGATCCACTTCAGCTTTTACTGCTTTCGCTGCAATGCGCTTCAAAAGTTTCTCCTCGTCGCATTGACCGCTAGGACTATACCATCATCGTTTCTTGATAGAAACCCAACGCTTATCTTATTGGACTCCCATGGTTCATGAAACCCAACACTCAATGACTTCTTCTTCGCGACAAATTTTTCTTCCTCACGGAAACTATAGAAATTCATAAACCCTTGAAAAAATTCTAAATAAAAGCATGAAATGTTCTCATTTTCTTAAATAAAAATCTAAAGTGGATTTTATTTCAAATAAAGGCATGAATTGACCATATTAGTATCAAAGAATGGTCTGAAGTAGTTATGACTATTTTAAATAAAGATCTAGCCTTGTCAGTTTGCAAAATATTCCGGCCAATCAAGGATAGTTTCGTCCAAACACAAGTTAAATTTAAATTAAATTAGATTAAAAATTTAAAAAAAAAATTTAAAAAAAATTAAAAAAAAAAAGGAGAATCTCAGGTGGGACGGAGCATAGGCTTGTGTGTTTCTTTTTTAATTTTTTTAAAGAAAAAAGAAATAAGAAATAAGAAAGAAAAAAGAAAAAAGGAAAAAAATAAAAATTTTAAAAGACAAAACTACCCTTTACAGCCAATGAGTTTTAGGCTCTCCTTTAAAATTGAAGTAGGCATTTTGGCTTTTATTTGCAACAAAGTTTATTTTAATCCCTTATTTTGAGAAAATGATGGTATTTGAGCCCTTATTTGAAATAATATTTACTTTATGCCGTTATTTGAGTAAATGAAAGCACATTGAGCCTTTAATTGGAATTTTCCCTAAACTCTTTTGCATAATTCCAGAAATTACAAATAACATGTTGTTGGATACATTGTTTATGGTATAAAAACTTTCTCACTCATCGATTTCTTGCGCGATGCCTGAATGAAAGTAAGGTAGCCTGTCACGAACGCAAAACACAAAGCAAAATAGCAACGGTCACAAATCATTTGAAATATGTGCAAAAGTTTCTTTAGGTGCATGTAGTTTCTTCCTTGATAGTGGTGGCACAAAGGATCTTGATAGATTGCATCAACAAAGAAAAACCTCTTGGGATCACGAGTGCCTACCATACTTATAGAGGATCTCTATCTCCGCTTGGCAGATGCATTGCTTGCATTCAGTGTCATCGTAATGGTCGATGTCACTTGCCCATCCCCTCCTCTTGCAGTGCCTACTTCACATTCAGCAATCATAGCAAGGAGGCTCTCCTCCAAAGATCATTGCGTTATTCCACCACATGTCGCGCATGACGTCAAAGTACTTCTTGCGGCATTCCACCACTCGCCCGCTCATGCACACTTTCCTCAGCAGTCAAACTCCTTCCTTCTTCAACTCACCACCCTCGCAGACGAGGAGGAGCTTGACGACATAGGAAGCTCCAAGGTGCCCGATCTATGCCGCCCTCTTCAATAGCTCCATTCCTAGCTCAACCTTCATAAAACTCACATACTCGTATTGCAATATTCATAAATTGCCCATGGTTAATTCTAACTTTGAGCAAAATAATAGTGAAGAAATTATAGAGATAAATCACATAATTAGAATTATAGAGATATATCACATAATTAGACACATACCAGTCCTTGCGTGTACAAGGCCTCCAAATTGTCGCACTTGCTGCACCTCTCAATGAAGGCTTTGCTTTCTTCCGGATGTCACCATAGTATTCTTGAAATTTTGTCAAGGGATATCTGTTTATACACGTAATTTGCTTCGGTCAATTCATTAAAAATTTTGCAACTGCACATATTATCGTAATCCCATGTTAGTATAACAATTGCAATGGTTCTTTGTACTTGACAATTGACAATAGATTACATCTTCTAAGGTCGGATTCTGCTGGGCCTCAATAATCATGAAAGCATAATTAAGTTTATACAGCTAAAATCAAATTAAAAAAAAATCTTCATTACGATAAAGTCATCTATCTAATGAGGATGCTCGATTGAATAAATAACATCACAACAAAACATTATAAAGCTGCTATGTACAACTGAATTAGAATTTCTTCGTTATGTAGGGTTAAGAATGAGTAAAGTAGGAAGAGATTAAATGTTAGAAATACCTACTGTGACTTTTTGAAGGGAAAACTTAGATGATACCTTATTTTCGCATAAAAGAAATTGTCCATGGAGTTGGCGGCGACCGAAGCTAGAACTTCCAACACCATGTTGTGAGGAAAAACGTCAAAGAATTTGATCTCCATAGCTCTTACCAAACGTTGATGCGACTCACTTTGGTCGCGAGAAGGTTGTGTCTCTTCAATTTCGGTCTTCAATGGTACGAGGCAAAAGTGGATGGAAGGAAAGCAAAATTACTTGAAACTTTGATCGATGATGGAAACGGTGATGATCCTAGTACGATTATATATAGGACGATCAGAACCGATGTGGTCCCAAGTTTGGTGTAGTTTAAGTCGTTTATTTCATATTTTGATTAGGATACACATCTATTCCCCAGTCATCAAACTAGATTCTATATAAGGAAAGTGAAGTACACGAATTATTCGAAGTGAGATTAACACACTTTCTAATTAACCTTCATGAAATCTACTACTGCAGATAAAATCCGTGTGTTATTGAGTTTTGGTAGATAAAAATTATTTTAGTGACAATTATTTTAACGTACAATTCTTTTTACGGTTACTAACTCTTTCAAAAGTAGATAAAAATCCGTTTTTTTTTCCCTGCAGCAACGTTAACACTGTTGCTTGGACAATTGCCGACCAACATCGCTTCCTCTCTCTCTCTCTCTCTCTCTCTCTCTCTCTCTCTCTCTCTCTCTCTCTCTCTCCAGAGTTGGGCCATGGCAAAGCCAGATTCCACTTCGCCCTCATCGACACTGCAAGATCCGGCTACTCGGTCTCCGAATACAGAGCCAACTGGTTCGCGAGAGAGAGAGAGAGAGAGAGAGAGAGAGAGAGAGAGAGAGAGAGAGAGAGAGAGAACCAATAAGGGCTACTTAAAGAACTTTCTTGGCACGTACGATGAAAATCGGGTGATGAAAAGAGCGCGAACGACGGCAACACGTCCCAATTGCTTTGCTCGCGCTACCCGGCCACAGCAAATCTTTCTTTTGATAATTGGGGCATAAAGAATACAACAGTCAGCTCTAACTCGATAGATTATTGATGATGAGATGATTTAACACTATACGGTCAAGTACAAGATGTATTACACGACAGAAAATTGTATGAAGTCACTATATTCTCTTTTACATGTAATGGCTGCAAAATATTTCTATAGGGGTTCATCTTTTCTCGGTATATTCTTTCCAGGAGAGAATAGACGGAGAAAAAATTGAGATTTCATCCGTTAAACAAAGGAGAAGCGGGGAAGAGAGAGAGAGAGAACGAGGGAAGATTTCCAATGAAAATATCGCCAGTGTTGCATCTTGAAAGTCCTTGCCGATCAATACTCGTTCACTTCCGATCCCACGGCCAGACCGGGTTGAACCATCTCTTTGTCGCTGGCATGACCGACCAGAGGGGTCACCGCCCCATGGCCTGCGAAGCCTCTGGTCTGCATGCAAGGCGCCCCTCCTTTGCCTGGAGTGTAGGCGCACCCATTACCAGGAGGACGGACGCCGCCCTTTTGCAGTATGTTGAACAAGTGATGAGGCTTCTGGTTTTGGTATTGATCCCTTTCGTGGAGCGATCTGCACGCTTCGCTGGGTTCGAATCTTAGCAGCAAAAGCACCATAACGGCCACTAGAATTGCTCTTGGGAACTTCATCATCATTTCTTGGTGGGTCGATTGATGATGTTGCTGTTGTTCAGGACGTAGGAATTTGATGAGGATGCGTGTCGACGTGCCGGTTTTTGTAGACATGCAGGCCTTGCCTGACTTCAAATTCTCTCGAGACGTGTTTTGAACGTTGACTCCCTATGCTCGAGAGACTCAGAAAATTTCGAAAGGATGAACGGGTCAAATGCAAGAATTGTATATTCGCATTAGTGTGTTTCGTGCACATTCGCGAGCGCGTCGCCTGGACGGCGGTTCTCGATTCTTTGTTGGTTTGAGAATTAGGGTTACAGAGGTCTGAGTCAAGGAACGTGGCAAAAGGAAACGTCATTATCTGCTAACCTTGAATGGTTTTTATACTTATAACATGTTAAGATCATAGAAACCATAATTATAGAAGGACTAATGTCCATAAAAGAAATTCTTTATAGATGATCCTTGACCTTTTAAAAAGTTTAACCTTAATTGAGAAACAATTTTGTGTTCATGATGAATCAATAGGAATGGAAGCATGAAGGGTCATCATCCTATACCCGTCCCAATGATATTTCATTACTTTTTAAATCCATCCCAAACTCACTATAAATTTTAATATAATATCTCAAACCTACCTCACTAAGGTAGTTGGTTCCTACAAGGTACCTATAATCCGTCATTATATTTCATTATAAATAATAATTTGTTTGTTAATATATAATAGGGATGAGCATATTGGACCAACTGAACTGGGAACCACTTGGACCAGACTGAATTGGCCGGTTTTGGGCGGTTCTTAAGGGTGTTAGTCCGGTTTCTAGTTCCAAGGGGCAACCAGGCCAAACCGGACTAACTATTTTTTAATCTTTTTAATTTCTTAAAAAAACAGCGACAAGCCCTAATCTAACTCCTTCTCCAGTCCTCCTCTGCAGTCTCACCTCTCACGCCGCTCAGAGCACCTTCAGTCTCCGTCTCTTCCTCTTGCCTAAGTGCCTCACGCCTCAATGCTCTTTTGCATCCCTCTGGCTCTCGGCTCTTCTCAGACGTCCCCCTAAGCTCTCGCTCGAGCGCCTTCAATCTCTTGCAGTTTTGCTTGTTAGCCTTTTGCCTTTGGGCTTTTTATTACTTAAAGAAGGAAGGTCCGTTTCACTTGGCCTCTGTCAGTTTCTCCTTTTAAGATAGCTTTGTGGACCATATGTTTTGCTGCTCTCTGTTGATTTATATTTGAGCTGTGGTAATGTCCTTGATGGCCTCCGTAGTGCAGCTTCTTCTCGGTTCCGTAATACGAGTTGTTGGTTAATTATATGAACATTTGTTGCTACATATTTCAGGCTATGAGTGGTATGCAGCTTTACTGGACTTCGAAGTTCGACATGAAATTTTTATTTGATCGTTTGTTGCTTTGCCTCTCTTGGTTTTTAGGGTTCTATAATTCCATAATGTCCTATCATGTTTCGTTAGATTATCATTTTGAGAAGATAAAGCTAAAGAGGTGCAAGTAACTAGTTCTATTGGACGACCGACCAAAAAAGAAAAAAAAAAAAAACTAGTTCTTTTGGACCGGACCGGACCGACCGACGGTTCTAGAAACTAGGAATCGGATTAGACCGGGACCAACCATACCTAATATAAAATAAACAATCTTAAATTTGCAAGCTGGACTTTTATACCGTTGAAATACCACCGTGTTGAACAGAAACGAAATAGCAGTTGACCCTTTTCTTATTTTCCTGTTTACTTGGTACAACCTGAGTTGGCGGATCGAGCGCTTTAAGTTTGAATTGACTCCCGGAAGTAACTTTTGAAACTCGTGAATCCTGTGACAAGTAAGCGAAGAAAGAGAAAAAGAAAGTTGAAATACCAACATAGACATTGGCGAAGCATAAGTCAACGCGGGCCGATAACCCAAAAAAGGTTTTCATACTGCGAGCAGCAGGAGAAGAGAAGAGGGCCACACGTTGTCCTGTGGCCAGCACTGCATGCCGGGTCGACGCGCGAACTCTTTTTGTTTCCACCACGAGCAACATCGCCAGCAAAGGTTTGGCAAACCCTTTTGGTTTTGACTTGTGGTTCCGGTTTAGCCAACAGCAGCACTTTCATGTATATCATACTTATTTAAAGAAAAAATGATATAAATAGTCTTTAAGCTTTAGATTAATGTATAATGTCATCCATGAATTTTCAATTTGTTTAATGTAATCTCTACACTATTGATATATGTCAATCTAGTTCCTAAACTATATACGAAAATATTCAATATTGTTATGGAATTTGAATTAATGAAAGATAACATTAAATATTTCATATAGTATAAGGGTTAGATTGAACGTGTATTCATATATTAGGGATCACGTTGAATGAATGGAAATTTGATAGGCGACATTACATATTGAGCTAAAATTCATGGACCACATTGCACATTAGGTTGAAATTTATGAATTATTTGTATTATTATCCCTTAATTAAATGAGCGTTTCTTTTCGAAAAAATGGTCCGCTTGGTCATAATTGTGTTGTACGGGTGTCATTCTGGTCTTAAAATTTTCAATTTTGCCAATAAAATCTAAACATTTATAGAAGTCTTTATCTTGACTTGGTCTACGGGGACTGGGGAAAGGAAATTCCTAGAAGGAATAGAAAATGGGTATTCGTATGTTGCAATGCCGCTGTTCCTTTTTTCAGCATCGCTGAAGTTATTTGTCGTAATTTCAAGATAAAAACCGATGCTTAACTTTCTCAAAGAGGGGCACAGCTTCAGTCTGGAATTTCAATTCAAGTCTAGTCTCTCGTTCAACCAACATTAACTAATCGAAAAGAACGAATTCCGCAAGCCGACCGCGTCGAAGCTTTTCCAATACACATGGTCTTACTATCATACCTCAGAAAGGCGCGTTGCAAAAAGCACGGAATTCCTATTCAAGTCCGAAAGTCTCATTCAACCAAAACAAATGTACCAATTACATGCAATAGAAGCGAATGTGGAGGATTACCCAATTAGTCCTGAACTTATTTTGCGGATGTCGATTTGGCACGACGCTCGCATGTTAATGGTAGCGTGCCATGGCTTGGCACAGCCTCAACCCTCTTTGTCTCTTTTCCCCTTGCTTGTTTTTACAAGATTCTCATGCATTCATTTATCTTTATTTTGAAGGATAATAAAGTCCATGTATGCATTTTCAAAGTACGAAAATCGCCACGCCATTTAAGTCTCATCATGTTAAAATCACCACGTCATCATTTTTTTATGGTTATTCTTGACCACGATTAACAGGAGGACTTGATTACAAAAATAATGATATCTTAAGGATTAAGATTGCATATATATATATATATATATATAGATGACTAAATTCTACAAATCATATGAGATGGAGGACAAAAATTCTGGGTTTTAATTTATATATGGGGTTGGTGAACCAATGTGATCAAGACATGGTTTTTAAATCTATTTCTCACCCTAGTCCTCCCCAAACCCACTTTATTTTCAATCAAACTCATCCTCTGCCTTACCTTTGAATTTACAAAATCACTTCCTTATTTGACCGCCATTGATCATGACAAAATGTGTTCAACCCCCACATTTGCCCAATTCAAGTTTTACGTACCCGATAGGTCACTTATTTTATTTTTTTAAAACATTTTCGTGTTCATTCCGTGTAAACTACACTATAACTACTAACAGAGATGTATCTCAATTAGTTATCCGACACGGACACTTCACGTGTCGTAACCACGTGGCACTTTCATTTCGATTGGTAGATTTTCTTATCCAAACGCCTGAGTCTTTTGTTTTTGAATTTGCAAATTAGATGTATAGCTGTATTTTTGCCAATGACACTAAGCAATTTAAGTTATTTTCATGGTACATATGGCGACACTGCATGTTCAATTTATTAGATTTTATATTTTGAAGAGAAGAAAAAATTAAGATGACTACATTGATTCAACGCAAAGGAGTCAAGGGACGAAGCAAAAAAAACCGGGGAATTAAGTTAGAGAATTCACTTTAAATCTATATATATAGGGGAATCCTACACAATTTGGATTAGATTATGGCTTCTTCTTCTTCTTTTTTGGTGAAAGTAAGTGATTAGATTATGGCTTGATACTACAGAAAAGCTAAAACTATAGTCATTTAATGAAAAATAGCCCAAATTTAAGGTACTAAAGAAATGCCAGAACTTATCAAGATTTTTTTATTTTTGCTCATTAGTTGTTTAATTTCTCAATTTTCTAAAAAAAAATTCCCAGTAAATATTACAAATTGTCCTCCTCGACGACCGATTCAAATTCTCCTTCATCTTCTGCCCTCTCTCTATATTTAGTGGAGTCAAATTCCCATCTGGTCCTCCATCACTGTGGCGGTCAAAACTTCGAAAATCTCTGGCCCGTTCAACAATTACGATCGAGCGAAGAAGAATCCAAGCAATTGCCGGCAATCCGACGATGGCTCAATATAAGTAGGATACAACCTCAGACGCATTCTCTTCACGGTAACCACAAAAGAGACTCGCAACTCGCAACCACCAAAACAGGATAAAGCTAGAGATTCTTGGGAAAAATTCAGCCGAGGATGAAGAAGATCCTAAGTTCAAAAGAAGCAGTCGTGGTGATGATTTTGCTGTTTCTGATGGGAGCATCGATGCGACCTAGCGAGGCCTGTCGGGTTCTGATTAACGGCCGTGGAGGAGCGCGGGCTACTAGTGAGGAGCCTGGTCTAATCGTTCTCCAGACCCTGCAAAAGGGTCGGACTCCGTGTACTGGAAACTGTCATGGCTACACTCCCGGAAGCAGCACCACCGCCGACACCACCGGCACCAAGGCCTTCGCGGGCCGATCAGCTATGGGCGTGCCACCACCACGTGATTATTCCGATCGCGTCCCTCGATTTGACGTCGCTGCCAGTCGTAAATAATTGGTGTTCCATGCAAAGGGTGCATGCGAAGGAAATTGAGTAGTTGCAAGTGAAAAAGATTGAAAAGGAACCAATACACAGTTTACAAGAATAAAAGTTCTTCTTTTCTTTCCTTTTTTTTTTTTCATATTTTTCGGATGGAAAATTTCCATCTGTTGTAGAATATAATGACCTGGGAATCATGTTTGATTTCTTAGATTTAATCCTTTAAGCCTAATAAATTTGTTGGCAATTTTTTGTAAGGGCAAAAGGCAGGAATCGACTGCCCAATCTTGTTAGCAATGTTGCTGTTCGTTGTTTTGTCAATCTGGGGTTGATGAAAAATCAGAATGTTGTTGAAGCGAATGTTGTGTCAAGTGAATTCCTAGCTAGAATTAAGCTAAAGAAATTCGATGGGAAGACGTCTTTTGCAAGTGATAAATTAAAATATGCACTTATTAATTGAACAAAAAAAAAAAGTGAACCAAGGATTTGGCACGAATGATTAATTTGTGTTCACACATGTCACAAGTGGATGTTTATACTCATGTTATTGAAATAAACTATTTATTATGGTAACTTATATGGATTAAATTCATGTCAAAGCGTGTTACTATTGGAATTTTTGAATGTCTTAATTTGCGTAAAAAATTGCTAGCCCTAAATCACTTTAGCTAATTATGGAAAGTTGGGACCAAGCAAAATTCTATTGTTCTATGCCCAAAAAAAAAATACTAATACTTTTTCTATACTAGTAAATTTCAATAAGTGTTGATATTGTCAAAAATAATTAATAAAAAAGACTTTTCTTCTGGTAACTTATTGGTAACGCACCTACACTAATCAAACTAAGCCTTAAACATCCAGATGAAAAAGCTTGTTATCTCATCTGCAAGTGAGCCACATCCTAACAAAACTGACTAGCCACGATGATTGACACCGACAAATGGAGGAAAAGGCATGTCATATTTATTTGTCTAATAAGTGGTATCAAATGACAAATGTGACCAAATCCCCCAATATCTGTTTGCGTATTTTGGTCGTGCATCCATCCAAAAAAAACCTTATGCATTCGTTGTTCACCATCCAAATCAAGTATATAATTATAATCGGGATTTTCCCATAGCACGATAAAAAAAAAAAAAAAAATTGAATAGTGCTTGCCCATCTCCTTCTTGCAATTTCAACCTTTTATGCTTCATGACATGGTTTTTTAGCATCTTTTTCTTCAAAATTTAGTTTCTCATGTCCTCCTTCTTCAACAACCATTGCTTGAAACAATTTATTTGTTCTAATCCCTACATCATGGTGTAACCCAATTTTCTTTTTTGTTCTATAATCAATATTCTCGTGTGATGTAAAGAATCTAACACTTTGAGGAGTTGTCAAGTGATTATTATTGAGTATAACTTCTGTCATTTTCCATCTCTAAGACTCAACTAAATGTATTTTAACCATTTTTGGACAACGGCATCTTTTTCCCAGTGTTGACTTAACTAACTCCTTTTCAATCTTGTACCTTGATAATTTCATCAAAGTACTAACCACACTTTTTCCTCACTGCCTTTTCTTATGCGAGTTTAACGCTCTAATGTCGAATTCTTTAGCATAATTGTTATATAAAACATCCACATTCCTATTTGATTGTATTATTAAGTTTAACGCTCCCCATTTTTAACTTAGCAACTTATGGCTGACACTGGATTGTTTGTGACTCATTTTCCTTTTCCTAAGGTAATCGGTTCCTATTAGGTGTACGCAACCCATCATAGTATTTCATTATAAACAATAGATTTTTTTTTTATGTATAATATAACATTTTAAATTAGCAAACTTGACTTTCATACCGTCGAAATACTTCCCGTGTTGACCAGAAACGAAACAGTAGTTGATCCTCTTTTATTTCCCCGTTTAATTGGGGCAACCTGAGTGGACGGACCGAGCGCTTTAAGTATGACTTGACCCTTGCAATTTACTTTCGAAACTCACGAATCCGGTGACGAGTGACCGAAGAAAAAGAAGAAGGAAAGTCAAAGTACAAACATAGATACCGGCGAAGCATAAGTAACGCGGGCCAATAACACGGAAAGGTTTCAAACAGCGACCAGGACAAGGGGGACACACGTTGTCCGTGCCCAGCACTGCATGCCGGGTCGACGCATGAACTCTTCTTGCGTCCACCACGAGCCACATCGCCAACAAAGGTTTAGCCAACCCTTTTTGGGTTTGACCTGTCGTCCGGTTCTTTCAAGCTATGTATAAGCACTTTCATGCATACATGGTTATTTAAAGGAAAAATTATACACAGAGTCTTTGAGCTTTTTAGATTAATGTAAAAGACATTCTTGAACTTTCAATTTGTTCAATATAATTTAATATTGTCCTATAACTTAAATTAATGAAAGATAACATTGAACATTTTATATAATCTAATGATTAGATTGAACATGTATGAATATATTAAAGATCACATTGAATAAATTGAAAGTTTCAATGCAACATTGCACATAGAGGTAGATTTTATGGACCACATTACACATTTGGTCAAAATTTAGGGACTATTCATGTCATTATCCCATGGCACTTTCAGTTCGCTCGGTAGACTTTCCGATTTGAACGCCTAAGTTTTTTGTTTTTGAAATTGCAATTAGATGTATAGCCATATCTGTGCCAATAACATGAGGCAATTTAAGTTATCTTCATGGTACGGACGGTGACATTGCATGTTCAATTTACTAGATTTTATATTTTGACGAGAAGATAAAGTTAAAATGACTACATTGATTCAACGGAAAGGAGTAGGGGGGAGAAGTAGAAAATGTGGAGAATTGAGTTAGAGAATTTTTCGACCGAAAAAAGAAGTTAGAGAAATCACTCCATGTCTAGATATATATGGGAATCCTATACAATTTGGATTAGATTATGGCATGACATTACAAAAAAGCTAGAATTATAGTCAGCTAATGAGAGATAGCCCAATATTTAAAGTACTAAGGTAATGCCGGAACTAATTGAGATTTTTCTTTTCTTTTGCTCCTGAATGGTTTAATTTCTCAATTTTCTAAGACTTTTTCCCAATAAATATTACAAATTGTCCTCCTTGACGACCGATTCAAATTCTTCTTCGTCTTCTTCCCTCTCTCGATAACCAGTGGAGTCAAATTCCCATCTGGTTCTCCATTACTTTGGCGGTCAAACATTCAAAATCCCAGGCCCGTTCAACAATTTCGATCGAGAGAAGAAGAATCCAAGCGATTGCCGGCAATCTGACGATGGCTCAATATAAGTAGGAGACATTCTCAGACGCATTCTCTTCATCGTACCCACAAAAGAGACTGCCAACTTGCAACCACCAAAACAGGATAAAGCTAGAGATTCTTGGGAAAAATTCAGCCGAGGATGAAGAAGATCCTAACTTCAAAAGTAGCAGTCGTGGTGATGATTCTGCTGTTTCTGATGGGAGCGTCGATGCGACCAAGCGAGGCTTGCCGGGTTCTGATTAACGGCCACGGAGGAGCGCAGGCTAATAGTGAGGAGCCTGGTCTCATCGTTCTCCAGACGCTGAACAAGGGTCCGACTCCATGTACTGGGAACTGCGGCGGCTACACTCCCGGAAGCAGCACCACCAGCACCAAGGCCTTCGCGGGCTGAGTGAACGTGGGCGTGCCACCACGTGATCATTCCCACCACGTCCCTCGGTCTGGCGTTCCCTCGATTTGGCATCGCTGCCAATCGTAAATAGTCGGTGCTCCATGCAAAGGATGCTTGTGGAGGGAATTGAGTAGTTGCAAGTAAAAAAGATAAAAGGAACTAATACACAGTTTACAAGAATAAACGAAAGTTTTATTTTTTCTTTCCTTTTTTTTTAATTTATTTTTCGTATGGATAATTTCCATCTATTGTAAAATGCATAACTTGGGAATCACGGTTGATTTCTAAGATTTGATCCTTTCAGCCTAATAAATTTGTTAGCAATTTTCTTTAAGTGTAGAAGGCAGGAAGCGACTATCTGATTTTGTCATTTTTTGCGATTCATTTTTTTGTCAATCTGGGGTTGAAGAAAAACCAGTGTTATTGAAACAGTTGTTGTGTTAAGTGGATTTCTACCAAGGATTATGCTAGAGAAATTCAATGAAAGGACATCTTTTGCACGGATAAATTAAGATATGCACTTCCTAACTGAATCAAGGATTTGGCCCGAAGGATTAATTTGTTTTCACATGTCACAACTGGATGTTATACTTGTGTCATTGAAAATTTTAATTTTTATTTAATATGTAAATTATATGAATTAAGTTCATGTCAATGTGTGTTACTTTGGATTTGCCATATAATCGTTTTAAAATTCTTAATTTGTGTTAAAAGTTGCCAGTCCTTAATCGCTTTAGCTAATTATGGAAAGTTGGGAACAAGCAAAATCCTATTGTTCTGAGCCCAAAAAAAACTAATTCTTTTTCTATACTAATAAATTTCTATAAGTGTTGGTAAGTGTCAAAAAAAGTTAATAAAAAAGATTTTTCCTCATGTAACTCATTGGCAACAACACTAATCAAGCTAAGCCTTAAACATCCAGATGAAAAAGCCTATTCTCTCATCTACAAGCAAGCCCCATCCTAACAAAACTGACTTGCCATGATGATTGACATCGACAAATGAAGGAAAATGCATGTCATATTTATTTGATATCAAATGTGACTACATCCCCCAATATCTATATGTGCGTCTTGGTCATGCATCCATCCAAAAAACATTACGTAGTCGTTGTTCACCATTTTAATCAAGTATATAACTATAATAAAAAAAATTTCTACAGCATGATCGAAAAAAATTGAAAAGTGCTTGCCCATCTCCTACTTACAATTTCAACCTTTTGTACTGTGTAACATGGTTTCTAGCATCTTTTTCATCAAATTTTAGTTTCTCATGCCCTCCTTCTTCAACAACTAATGCTTGAAACAATTTATTTGCTCTAACCCCTGAATTACAATGCATTTCGATTTTTCTTTTCGTTTTGGAATCAATATTCTTGTGTGATGTAAAGAATCTAGCACTTTGAGGAATTGCCAAGTGATTATGATTAAGTATAACTTTTGTCATTTCCCATTTCTAAGACTCAACTAACTCCTTCTCAATCTTGTACCCCTGATGATCGCAACACAGTACTACACCACGTTTTGTCCTTGCTGTCTTTCCTTTTGTACGACTTTCACATTCTAATGTCAAATCCTGCTTCTTTTAGCATAATTGTTACAAAATATCCGCATTCCTATTTGCTTGAGTTATTAAGTTTCTTTTATTTGAATAAAATATCCATTAAATATTTTCTTTGATCAAAGAATGATATCCATTATTTTTAAAGTTGCTATTTAAAACTTATCAGTCTAAATAAATCTTTTCTTTGGTAGAATAATATCCACTGAAAATTGTGAATCAATATCTACTAGATATTCACCTTAAATCTTATCATTTACAGATTAAGTGAGTCTCCCTATTTCTTATTTCAAACTTGTGGCTGACATCAAATGGTCATTACTCATTTTCCTTTTTTGAAAGTAATTGGTTCTTGTAAGGTGCTTGCAGCCCATTATAGTATTTCATTATAAACAATAGTTTATGTTTTGTTAATATATAATATAACAATCTTAAATTTACAAACTCCCGTTGAAATATTCTCGTGATCCGACCAAAAAAAAAAAAGCCCCCGTGTTGACCAGAAACAAAACATCACTTGGCCCTTTTTTACTTTTCTGTTTACCTCGTGAACCTGACTGGACGGATCGAGCCCTTTAAGTTTGAATTGCTTGCAAATAACTTTTGAACGAATCATGTGACGAGTGACCGAAGAAAATGAAGAGTCGAAGTACCAAAATAGATATCGGCGAAGCATAAGTCAACGTGGGCCGATAGCCCACAAAGGTTGAGTCATACCGCAAACAGGACGAGGGGCACACGTTGTCCTGTGCCCAGCACCGCATGCCGGGTCAAGGCATGAATTCTTTGTTTCCACCTTGAGCAACATCGCCAACAAAGGTTTAGCCAGCCCCTTTTTGCTTCGGACTTGTCGTTCCGGTTCTTTCATGCTGAATATAAGCACGTTCCTGTATATTGTGGTCGTTTAAAGGGAAAATGACACAAATAGTTTATGAACTTTAGTTTGTGTGTAATGTCGCCCATAAACTATTAATTGTTCAATCTAATTTCTAAACTATATGAAAAATGTTTAATATTGTCTCTAAACTTGATTTAATGGAATGATAACATTGAGCATTTCATATAGTTTACAGACTAAATTGAACATGTACAAAAAATTAATGGATGACATTGAACAAATTAAAACTTAACAAATGACATTGCGCATTGGGCTAAACTTCAACACATTTGGTCAAAGTTTATGGACTACTTATATGATCATTCCTTATTTAAATGAGCATTTGCTCCAGCAAAATTATCCACTCAGTCCTAACTGTGTTGTATGAATATCAATCTAATCCTAAAATTTTTAATTTTGTCAATTTAGTCATAAAAAATTGTGCGAGATTCTAACGTGGTCATTCTAGCCAATTTTCACCAAAAAGCACCAACATGGTAGTCTAGTCATTGACAAATGTCCTAAAGAACGACCCTCCTTTTCCGCCAAAAATTGTGCATCACCACGTGAGATATCTAGTATGCGGAATAAAATAAACTTCAAATAAAACAAAAGAGTTAGGGAAGAGAATAAGAACACATAAATTATAGTGGTTCGGCTTAATCCAAGCCTACGTCCACTCTCCCACGATAACAGCCTTCTTGGCTGGATTCCACTATGTAATCAACAAGAGATTACAACTTCGAGTGCAAACACTTAGTAGTAGATCACACCAACTCACTAAGTCACTCTCTTGGTATTTCTCTCACGATTACAAACGTTTAAACTCTCAAGAGACAAGTATATGATCTAAAGTCGCTTAGACTTTGGAATTATAAATTCTACGCTCCGTCTCTTACTTGGTCATCGATCCTTCATCTTCTTAAATACTCCTCCACTTCCAAACTACCCGTTGGACAGTATCCCGGAGAATCGTCTTCCAATATACCCATTAGACAGCTCTGTATCTTAGAAGATTTAGTAGCCGTTGAGTGACAAAGGTAGAATCCCAAATTGATTCCGATAGCCCATACAAACGAAATCTTGGTTTCCATAAGTAAAGCTTCTTTGTATATAAAGTTCTTGTCTTCAATCAAATCAATCTTGATGTGGAATCCAAACCAGATCACTAGTCGTTATATGATTGGGCTTGAGTTATGATTCATCGTAATCTGGATGTAAAGTCTGAGTCTTTAGACTTTACGATAGGAGTCTTGAGTCTGACAGTCTTCAGACTTTGACACAGTCTTCAGACTTTGACACAGAAGTCTGGAAATCTTCAAAATATACTCTGGACATATGTTACGTTCAGTCTTCTGGCCGTCTTCTGACTTTGATAAAATCCTTTACATGTTCTATCATCTGCATGGTCTATTACTCAACCATCAAACATGTTAGTAGCCTTTGATTTATTTTGTCATCTTCAAAACATCATAAGGGATTTCCCTAACAATCTCCCCCTTTTTGATGATGACAAAACAATCTCTGAATATGCAGATTTGTAAACATACTTTTAAATCAAAAGATATCAGAAGATAGCAAATAAATTGAGCATAAGAATATATAGAAAAATAATCGCAGCTCAATATTATGCCATAGATAATATCAACCAATCAACACATATGCATATTCATAACTTCTCCCCCTTTTTGTCATAATCAAAAAGAGATAATGATGGATTCACGTAGAGAATATGACATATAATTTCCAAAAAGATCAGCTTTTATAAAGTAAATCGAATATTGAAGATATGCAATATAGCTCACTTCGATTATATATATCAGCAAATATTCAATAAAATCACGAATGCATCATAAAATGCACGTACCTTTTTTGTCATAATAATATCAATAAGAGATTTGTTTAATGACAAAAGGTAATAAAAGATGCACTAACCGGATTTTTTAGAATAAATTCTGACACATTTACCTTTTCTTCCATCCATAATAAGATCATAATCAATCCAAAAAGATTTTTCCATAATTGATCAATGCTCCCCCTCAATTTGTTGCCTTTTTGAGATGATCACGATTCTTTTCCTTTTCTTTTGGATTTGCTTTCTTCCCCTGTGATCATGACAATATTTGCGAATAGAATTGTTGCTTGTGCACGTTGAGCAGAATATTTTTTCCATTATTTCCTTTGTAGCAACAACATCAATTTTCACAGGAGATATTTTCTGATTGCACCAAAATTTGCGTAGATTCGCAATCATCCTTCCCTCAACGAATTTCCTGCAATAAACTCATTTCCCTTTTTGGTATTCATCAATTTGGATCCTTCCATGACGTTAGAGCAAAATATATAATCTCCATAATCAAATATTCTTTCATCATAACAAAGTATTCAAAGAAAGAATATTATGCACAATAATATCTTGCATCATAAATTAATATCACGTAAAACAGATTTTTATTTGGCAAAATATGATAAAATCTGAGAGTATAAAATCAAACCAAATAAATTCTTTCGTCTTTAAGCATGATATCAAAAATGATCACACGTATCAAATTAAATTTCGAATCACAAATCACACAATTCTTTCTTCAATAAAGCAAATAAAAAAAATATGATCATTATAAAATCTGAATCAATCAATGATATATCGAATTTCAAGCATAATGAGAATTATGTGCCCAAAAACATTCCTTACCAACTTCTTCTTTTCCTTTATTTCCTTGATTTCCTCATCGGATTCTGAGTCTGGTTCTGAATCAGACTCTGATTCCGAGTCTCTGTCTGAGTTAGACTCAGATTCTGAATGTGCCATCAAGCATAGATTTCTTTGCTCATCATCTTCTTTCATGATTCTTTTCTGGCCATTATGCTTGTATTGACTTCTTCCACTGAAGTTCCTTCCTTTTCTACTCAGCTTTTTGAATTTCTTGACCATAAAGGCAAGTTCTTTGTCGTCCATGTCATTTTCTGAGTCTGTTTCATCAAAAACAGCATTAGATATTAAAGCAATGGACTTCTTACCTTCGGGATCTTCATCGTTAAGTTGTTCCACTTCATAGGATTGAAGAGTGCCAATCAATTCATCAACGGAGAGTGGCATAATCCTCTGAGTCTTCCGGATTGAGGTCTTGACATGATTCCAATCTTTTGAGAGACCTCGCAAGAGTTTGTTGACCTTCATCGGGGTAGAAATTTGCTGACCTTGATATGCTAAACCATTTACAATTTCTGTAAAACGGCTAAACATATCTCCAATTGATTCTCCTTGCTTTATCTTGAAGGATTCATATTGGCCAAGCAAGAAGTTTACTTTTGTCTCTTTTACACGATCGGTCCCTTCATATGTAACATGAAGTTTATCCCAAACTTCTTTTGCTGTTTCACATGAAGAGATTCTGTTATATTCAGCAAGAGATAAAGCGCAATATAAAGAATAAATGGCTTTTGCATCAAGCGCTTCTCTTTTGGACAACTCCGTCCGAGACATAAAAGCGGGGGGTTTTGTTTCTTTGTTTTTGCCATTCTTGTTTGATGTAGACGCAGCGATGGGGTTGATTCCTCTTTCCACAACATCCCATTGCAAGAGATCTCTGGATCTTAGGAATGCTTTCATTTTGTTCTTCCATACGTCGTATTCCTTTCCATCAAAATATGGTGGCCTTGTGTTGCTTTGCCCTTCCATAAGTCTTGGTGCCAACATACTAGCCATAAAGAATCTTTAGCTCAAAAGTAAAAACACTTTTATAAACCGAGCACTTGGCTCTGATACCAATTGAGATATCTAGTATGCGGAATAAAATAAACTTCAAATAAAACAAAAGAGTTAGGGAAGAGAATAAGAACACAGAAATTATAGTGGTTCGGCTTAATCCAAGCCTACGTCCACTCTCCCACGATAACAGCCTTCTTGGCTGGATTCCACTATGTAATCAACAAGAGATTACAACTTCGAGTGCAAACACTTAGTAGTAGATCACACCAACTCACTAAGTCACTCTCTTGGTATTTCTCTCACGATTACAAACGTTTAAACTCTCAAGAGACAAGTATATGATCTAAAGTCGCTTAGACTTTGGAATTATAAATTCTACGCTCCGTCTCTTACTTGCTCATCGGTCCTTCATCTTCTTAAATACTCCTCCACTTCCAAACTACCCGTTGGACAGTATCCCGGAGAATCGTCTTCCAATATACCCATTGGACAGCTCTGTATCTTAGAAGATTTAGTAGCCGTTGAGTGACAAAGGTAGAATCCCAAATTGATTCCGATCGCCCATACAAACGAAATCTTGGTTTCCATAAGTAAAGCTTCTTTGTATATAAAGTTCTTGTCTTCAATCAAATCAATCTTGATGTGGAATCCAAACCAGATCACTAGCCATTATATGATTGGGCTTGAGTTACGATTCATCGTAATCTGGATGTAAAGTCTGAGTCTTTAGACTTTACGATATGAGTCTTGAGTCTGACAGTCTTCAGACTTTGACACAGTCTTCAGACTTTGACACAGAAGTCTGGAAATCTTCAAAATATACTCTGGACATATGTTACGTTCAGTCTTCTGGCCGTCTTCTGACTTTGATAAAATCCTTTACATGTTCTATCATCTGCATGGTCTATTACTCAACCATCAAACATGTTAGTAGCCTTTGATTTATTTTGTCATCTTCAAAACATCATAAGGGATTTCCCTAACACCACGTAGATGATTTCCAATGAAAATTAGCTGAAAGAACTACAATTCATACAAAGGTTTAGGATTAAATTGACAACTGTAAAAAGTTTAAGATCGAATTGGCATTCGTATAATAAGTTTATGAGTGACTGGGTAATCCTTTTCATTCGCTTGAGTTGCGTGTAATTGTTACGTTTGCTTGAATGAGACTTTTGGGCTTGAATTGAAATTCGACACTTTTTTCAATGCCCTATGATGGTAAGAGCGCGTGTTTTGGAAAGCTTTGATGTGGTCAGCTTGGGGATTTCGTTCTTTTCGACAAGTTATCTTCGGTTGAACGAGAGACTAGCCTTGAATTAGAATTCCAGACTGGAGCTATGCTCATCTTTGATAAAGTCAACATATGTTTTGTCTTGACATTATGACACATAACGCCGGCACCGCTGAAAAAGAAACAGGAGTTTCGCAGCAAGCGAAAAAGAGGAGCAGCGGCATCGCAGCATTTGAACACCTGTTTCTACAAGATTCTTATATACTCATCATCTTTATTTTGAACATGAATATAGCCCACATAAACATTTTCGAAGTAGGAAAATCGCCACACCATTTAAGTCTCACAGTGTTAAAATTGTCACGGCGTCATTTTTAATGGTTACTCTCAACAACAATTAACAGGAGGACTTAATTACATAAAAAAATGATATCTCAAGGATTAAGATTGCACAATATAACTATATATATTATAAAAGACTAAATTCCACTAATCATAGGAGATGGAGGACTAAATAAATCTGGGTTTGAATATATATATATATATATATATATATATATATATATATATAAAGGGTCGGTGGAGAAATGCGATCAAGACACTGTTTTTAACTTTGTTTGTCACCCTAGTTTTCCCCAAACCTACTTTATTTTCAATCAAATTCATCCTCTCTATCATAACTTTGAATTTGCAAAATCACTTCCTTATTTGACCACCATCGGTCTTGCAAAATGTGTTCAACCCCCACATTTTCCCAATTCAAGTTTTACATAACCAATAGGTCACTCATTTGTCTTACCTTTGTTATATGCATATTGTCTAATACAGTCATTCGAGCCTTACAAGTATTTCCTTAATATTTTTGTGTCTGTTTTGTGTGAACTAGCTACTAACAAAGCTGTATTTCAATTAGTCATTGGACATGAACTCTTCACGTGTCATAACCATGTGGCACTTTCAACTCACTTGGTAGACCTTTCAGTCCTAACGCTTGAGTTTTTTGTTTTTGAATTTGCAATCAGATGTATAACCGTGTCTATGCCAATAACACAAAGCAATTTAAGTTATTTTCATGGTATGGACAGTTGCACAGCATGTTCAATTTATTAGGTTTTATATTTTGACGAGAAGAAAAAGTTAAGATGACTACACTGATTCAACACAAAGGAGCTGGGGGACGAAGCAGAAATCTAGAGAATTAAGTTAGGGAATTCTTCAACCAGAAGTTAGAGAAATCACTTCATGTCTAGATATAAATGGGGATCCTATACGATTTTGGATTAGATTATGGCCTGACATTACACACTAGCTAGAATTATAGTCATTTAATATAAAAAAATAGCCCAAAATTTAAAGTACTAAAGAAATGCAGGAACTTATCAAGATTTTTTTATTTTTTGCTCCTCGATGGTTTAATTTCTCAATTTTTTAAAACTTTTTCACAACAAATATTACAAATTGTCGTCCTCGACGACCGATTCAAATTCCCCTTCACCTTCTTCCATCTCTCTATAACCAGTGGAGTCAAATTCGCATCTGGTTTACCATCACTGTGGCAGTCAAAAATTCAAAAATCCCCGGCCCTTTCAACAATTTCGATCGAGAGAAGAAGAATCGAAGCAATTGCTGGCAGTCTGACAAAGTGACAATGGCTCAATATAAGTAGGAGGCATCCCCAGACGCATTCTCTTCATCGTACCCCAAAAAGAGACTCGCAACTCGCAACCACCATAACAGGATAAAGCCAGAGATTCCTGGGAAAAATTCAGCCGGGGATGAAGAAGATCCTAACTTCAAAAGTTGCAGTCCTGGTGATGATTTTGCTGGTTTTGATGGGAGCATTGATGCGGCAGAGCGAGGCGTGCCGGGTTCTCCATGGAGGAGCGCGGCCTACTGGTGAGGACCCTGGTCCAATTGTTCTCCAAACCCTGAAAAAGGGTCCAACTCCGTGTACCGGGAACTGCGGTGGCTACACTCCTAGAAGCAGCACCACCGCTGGAACCACCAGCAGCAAGGCCTTTGCAGGCCAATCGGCCGTGGGCGTGCCGCGGCACGATTATTCCGATCGCGTCCTTCTATCTGGCGTCGTTGCCAATCGTAAATAATTGGTACTCCATGTAGAGGACCCTTGCTAAGGGAATTAATTAGTTGCAAGTAAAAAGGATTGAAAAGGAAGCAATACACGGTTTACAAGAATAAATGGAAGTTTTTTTTCTTTCCTTTTTTATTTATTTTTCATATGGATAATGTCCACCCACCTGTTGCAGAATGTAATAACTTGAGAATCATGCTTGATTTCTTATATTTAATCCTTTAAGCCTAATATATTTGTTGGCAATTTTTTTTAAGTGCAGAAGGCAGGAAGCCACTATGCAATTTTGTTGTCAATTTTGCTGTTCGTTGTTTTATCAATCTGGGATTGATGATAAATCAGAATGTTGTTGAAGTGAATGTCGTGTCAAGTGAATATCTACAAAGGATTAAGTTAGAGAGATTCAACGGGAAGACGTCTTTTGCACGTGATAAATTAAGATATGCACTTCTGAAGTGAATCAAGGATTTAGCACGGAGGATTAATTAGTGTTCACATGTCACGACTAGATGTTATACTCATGTCATTAAAAAAAATTAAATTTGTATTTATTATGCTAACTCATATGGATTAAATTCATGTCAATGTGTGTTACTATTGGATTTGCCATAAAATTGTTTTAAACATCTTAATTTGCATTAAAAATTGCCAATCGTGCAATCGCTTTAGCTAATTATGAAAAGTTGGGCACAAGCAAAATTCTATTGTTCTGTGCCCAAAAAATACTAATTATTTTTCTAGACTAGTAATTTTCAGTAAGTGTTGGTGAGTGTCAAAAACAGTTAATAAAAAGACTTTTCTTTAGGTAACTTATTGGTAATCCACCTACACTAATCAAGTTGAGCCTTAAACATCTAGATGAAAAGGCTTGTTGTCCCATTTGCAAGCCACATCCTACCAAAACTGACTAGCCATGATGATTGACATCGACAAACGGAGGAAAATGCATGTCATATTTATTTGTCCAATAAGTAGTATCAAATGTGACTAGATCCTCGGTATCGGTTTGCGTCTCTTGGTCATGCATCCATCAAAAAAACATTATGCGGCCATTATTCACCATCCAGATCAAGTACACAATTGGAATTTTTCCACGGCATGATCTAAAAATAATTGAAAGATGCTTGCCCATCTCCATCTTGCAATTTCAACCTTTTGTATTCGTAACACGGTTTGTAACATCTTTTTTCTTCAAATTTTAGTTTGTCATGCCCTCCTTCTTCAAACACTAATGCTTGAAATCCCTGAATCACAATGCAACTCGATGTTTCTTTTTTTATTTTCTTTTATTTTCTTTTTTTTGAGGAATCAATATTCTTGTGCACTTTGAGGAGCAGTCAAGTGATTATAATTGAGTATAACTTTTGTCATTTTCTATTTCTAAGACTTAAGTAAATGTATTCTGACCATTTTTTGACAACTGCATCTTTTTCTCAATCTTGACTTAACTAACTCCTTTTCAATCTTGTACCCTTGACAAACTTTCACTAGGTACCACACCACGTTTTTTTCCTCGATGCCTTTCCTTTTATACGAGTTTAACATTGTAATGTGGAATCTTGCTTCTTTAGCATAATTGTTATAGGAACATCCGTATACCTATTTGCTTGAGTTATTAAGGGCATGTTTCGCAACATGCCAAACAGTGCCCGATTCTAATTTTTTGTTCCCATAATCAGTTTGGGACGAGAATCGCGTTTGGTAAAATTTTTGTTCCCGAGAACAATTTTGGACAAGATTTGAGAATAAATAAAAAAAATTGATTCTCCGTCCGAGAATCAGAAAAAGAATCAAAACAGTGAAACCCTCGCTCTTCCCTTTTGTCATCCCGATTGCAGTCTGCCACTACCCACCACCGCCCGCTGCCGCCTACCGCCGCCATCCACCGCCGGTCCGGCGAGGTCGTCGGAGGCTCGCCAGGCCAAGGCGAGGTCCAGCGAGCTCGCCGGTGGCTAGGCCGGCCTCGCTCAGCCTCGGCAAGGCCGGCCTGGCCACTGGCGAGGCTGGGCGAGCCTCGGCCTCGCCAGATCGAGCGAGGTCGAGCCTCGCCGGTGGCTGGGCGAGCCTCGCCCAGTTGCCGGTGAAGCTCGCCTGGCCACCGGCGAGGCTCACCTAGCCCCGCCGATGGCCAAGCTGGCCTCGCCGAGGCTGGGCGAGGCCAGCCTGGCCACCAGCAAGGCCAAGCCTCGGCGGGGTTGGGCGAGCCTCGCCTAGCTGCCAGCAAGGCTCGGCTGATGAAGGCCGACCTCGCCGAGGAGCGTCGCCGGCCAGATGAAGAAGAAGAAGAATAGGAAAAAAGGGGAAAAAAAAGAATAAAAGAGTAAAAAAAAAAAAGGAAAAAAAGGAAAAAAGAAAAGAAAAAAAGTAAAAAGGTAAAAAAATTATTTATAAATTAAAATAAATTAATTTGGAACATAATCAATTAACACGGTATCAAATGCAATTCTATTCCAAAATAAAAAATTTTGGACAGTTACCAAACACACTTTTTTACTCAGAATCAGTTCCCGGGAACAGAATAAAAAATAATCATTTCTAGTCAGAATCAGCTCCTCAGAACATAATCGTTACCAAACGCGCCCTAAGTTTCTTTTTTTTGGGAATGATGGTTTTATGTGATGGGTTTAAGGCTCGTCCGCCCATGTTGGACCTAAAAGTGCAGCCCACAGGATTAGGGCCCATGGATAAAGAGGTACGTTTCTATTTTTGAGGGAACGTATATAAGGGAGGAAAGAGAGAGACGAATACACCCTTTGGCATTTTTGTGTGTACGTTTCCTCTCCCTCTCCCTCCAAAAGAAAAACAAGCGCTTAAGGCGATGCCATCTTCCCTTCAAGGCCAATCGACATCATCGGATCGAATTGGATCGGTTTTCTCTTCCTCTTATCGACATTGGTGTTTAATCTGTGGCTAACAAGGTACGCTCGATTCCGTGGTGTGCTTTACGATCGGTGATACATGTATTTCCCGAGCTTATCTTCCGCATTCGTTTTAGGAGTTCGATTTAATGTCGAATCCGGTTTTTTTAAATCCGTCAATCCCAACAAGGAACAATATCCATCAAATCTTTTCTTTAATTAGAGAATAATATCCTCTATTTTAAAAGTTGCAATTTATAATAAAACTTGTCACTCTATATAAATCTTTTCTTTGGTAGAACGATATCCACCAAAACTTGAGAATCAATATCTACTAGATATTCACCTTAATTATTATTAACAGATCAAGTGAGTCTCCCTATTTCTAGCTATAAAACTTATCGGATTACTCATTTTCTTTTTTGTAAAGTAATTAGTTCCCATAAGTACCCGCAACCCATCATAGTATTTCGTTATAAACAATGGTTTTTTTCGTTAACATATAATATAACATCTTAAATTTGCGAGCTGGACTTTTATACCGTTGAAATACTCCCGTGTTGACCAGAAACAAAAGAACAGTTGGCCCTTTTTTTTTTTTCATTTTCCTGTTTATTTCGTAAACACGAGTGTACGGATCGAACGCTTTAAGCTCAAATTGACTGGCAATTAAATTTTGAAATTCACGAATCCTGTGACGAGTGACCGAAGAAAAAGAAGAAGGAAAGTCGAATTATCAACATAGACATCGGCGAAGCAAAAGTGAACGCGGGCCAGTAGCCCAAAAAGCTTTTCACACTACAAACAGGACGAGAGGCACACGCTGTCCGTGCCCAGCACTGCATGCCGGGTCGACGCTTGAACTCTTTCTGTTTCCACCACGAGCAACATCGCAAACAAAGGTTTAGCCAACCCATTTTGGGTTTGAGCTGTCGTTCCGGTTCTTTTAAGCTAAACATAAGTACTATCATGGACTCAAGTTTATGAACCACATTGAATATGTATAAAAAAATTCAGGAATCACACTAAATAAATTAAAATTTTGTGAACAACATTGCATATTGGACTCAAGTTTATAGATGACATTGAACAAATTTAAAGTTTATGGACCATATTGTACATTGAGTCAAAGTTTAAGGACTATTTGTGTCATTTTCTGTTATTTAAATGAGTGCTTGTTTTGGAAAAATTGTCCACTCAATCCTGTGTTGTGTGGAAGTCACTCCAGTCCTAATATTTTCAATATTGCCGATTTAATTATAAACCTTTACGGAAGTTTATATCTTGACCTGGGCAACGAGGACTGGAGAAAGGAAATCTCCCATAAGGAATGCTTCAGAGAAAACGGGTTTTCTGTGCTGCGATGCCGCTGTTCCTCTTTTTCAGCAATGCAAAATCTATGTGTCGTAATATCAAGAAAAAACAGTTGTTGACTTTCTCAAAGATGGCCGTAGCTACAGTCTGGAATTCCAATTCAAGTCTAGTCTCTCGTTCAACCAATGGTGACTAGTCGAAAAGAACGAAATCTGCAAGCCGACCACACCGAAGCTTTTCCAAACCACACGGTCTTACCATCATGCCTCAGAAACGGGGCATTGCAGAAAGTGTGGAATTCCAATTCAAGTCCGAAAGTCTCATCCAAACAAACGTACCAATTACATGCGACAGAAGTGAACGGGGGAGGATTACGCAATCATTTATAAACCTATCATGCATATGTCAATTTGATTTTAAACTTTCGCATTCTATCAATCTAATCTTGAATTTTTGTGCAAAATTTCAATACATTCATTCCAATCAATTTTGGTCAGAAATCGCGGATGTGGTGGTGTGCAATTTTTTATGAAAAAGGAGGGTCACTTTTTAAGACGGCCATCAGACGGGTGTGTGTAAGAGAGAGAGAGAGAGCAGTGAGGGTCGCAGCCCTGCCTCAGTGACATCCTCGCACCTTTCGTAGGCAATACAGGTCATGACGCTCACATGGTAATGGTAGTATGCCGTCGATGCTGGGCATAGCCACAGCCCTATTTGGTCTCTTTCCCCTTGCTTACTTGTTTTTACAAGATTCTTATATACCTATTATCTTTATTCTGAACAATAATAAAGGCTACATGAGCATTTCAAAATAGGTAAATTACCATGCCATTTAAGTCTCACTCTGTTAGAATTGCCACGTCATCATTTTTAATGGTCACTCTTGATGATAATTAACGAGAAGATTTAATTATATAATTAATTATATCCTGAGGATTAAGATTGACGTATAATTCCACAGATCATAAGAGATGGAGGACTAAAAATTATGGGTTTTAACTTATATATAGGATTGGTGGACAAATTTGTTGAAGATAACATTTCTAACTCTGTTGTTGCCCTAGTTTTCCATGAACCCAATTTATTTTCAATCAAACTCATCCTCTTTGTCTTACCTTTGAATTTACAAAATCACTCTCTTAGTTGACCACTGTCCATCTTGCAAAATGTGTTCAACCCCCCACATTTTCCCTCATTCAAGTTTTACGTAAATAATAGGTCACTCATTTGTCTTATCTTTGTTTTATGCATACTCGTTTAATATAGTCATTCAAGCCTTATGAGTATTTTCTTAATATTTTCGTGTTTGTTTTGTGTAAACCATACCTACTAATAGAAATGTATCCCAATTAGCTATCCAACATGAACCCTTCACATGTCGTAACCTTGTGGCACTTTCAATTCACTTGGTAGACTTTCCGATCCAAATGCCCGAGTCTTTTGTTTTTGAATTTGCAATCAGATGTATAGTCGTGTATGTGCCAATAACATGAAGTAATTTAAGTTATTTTCATAGTATGGACAGTGGCATTGTTCAATTTATTAGATTTTATATTTTGGCAAGAAGAAATAGTTAAGATGACTACATTAATTCAACGGAAAGGAGTCGAGGAAAGAAGCAGAAAATCCAGAGAATTGAGTTAGAGAATTTTTCGACCAAAAATAGAAGTTAGAGAATTCACTCCGTGTCTAGATATATGTGGAAATTCTATAGAATTTGGATTAGATTATGGCCGGACTTTATAGAAAAGCTAGAATTATAGTCACCAAATGAAAAAGAGCCCAAAATTTAAAGTACTAAGGTAATGTCGGAACTCGTTGAGATTTTTCTTTTCTTTTGCTCTGAATGGTTTAATTTCTCAATTTTCTAAGACTTTCTCACAATAAATATTACAAATTGTCCTCCTTTACGACTGATTCAAATTCTCCTTCGTCTTCTTCCCTTTCTCGATAACCAGTGGAGTCAAATTCCCATCTGGTTCTTCATCTTTTTTTCCTTTTTGTTCAGACCCATCTGGTTCTCCATTACTGTGGCGGTCAAACATTCAAAATCCCAGGCCCGTTCAACAATTTCGATCGAGAGAAGAAGAAACCAAGCAATTGCCGGCAATCTGACGATGGCTCAATATAAGTAGGAGACATCCTCAGACGCATTCTCTTCATCGTACCCACAAAAGAGACTCGCAACTTGCAACCACCAAAACAGGATAAAGCTAGAGATTCTTGGGCAAATTTAGCCGAGGATGAAGAAGATCCTAACTTCAAAAGTAGCAGTCGTGGTGATGATTTTGCTGTTTCTGATGGGAGCATCGATGCGACCTAGCGAGGCCCGTCGGGTTCTGATTAACGGCCACGGAGGAGTGCAGGCTAATAGGGAGGAGCCTGGTCTAATTGTTCTCCAGACCCTGGACAAGGGTCCGACTCCATGCACTGGGAACTGCCACAGCTACACTCCGGGGGAAGCACCACCCAGCACCAAGGCCTTCGCGGGCTGAATGAACGTGGGCGTGCCACCGCGTGATGGGCCTTTGCGGGCCGAGTGAACATGGGTGTGCCACCAAGTGAAGGGAATTGAGTAGTTGCAAGTAAGAAGGATAAAAGGAACTAATACACAGTTTACAAGAATAAACCTAAGTTTTTTTTTTCTTTCCTTTTTTTGATTTATTTTTCGGATGGATAATTTCCATCTGTTGTAGAATGTATAACTTGGGAATCATGCTTGATTTCTAAGATTTAATCCTTTCAACCTAATAAATTTGTTAGCAATTTTTTGTAAGTGTAAAATGCAGGAAGCGACTATCTGATTTTGTCCTCAATTTTGCTATTCATTATTTTGTCAATCTGGGGTTGAAGAAAAACCAGAGTGTTGTTGAAACAAATGTTAAGTCAAGTGAATTTCTACCGAGGATTAAGCTAGAGAAATTCAATGGGAGGACATCTTTTGCATGCGATAAATTAAGATATGCACTTCCTAAACGAACCAAGGATTTGGCCTGAAGGATTAATTTGTGTTCACATATCACAATTGGATGTTACACTCGTGTCATTGTAAAAGTTAAATTTTTATTTAATATGTAAATTATATGCATTAATTTCATGTCAATGCGTGTTACTATTGGATTCGCCATATAATCATTTTAAAATTCTTAATTTGTGTTAAAAGTTGCCAGTCCTTAATTGCTCTGGCTAGCTATGGAAAATTGGGAATAGGCAAAATCCTATTGTTTTGTGCCCAAAAAAATACTAATTCTTTTCCTATACTAATAAATTTCTATAAATGTTATAAGTATCCAAAGCTATTAATAAAAAAGATTTTTCTTTGTGTAACTCATTGGCAATAACACTAATCAAGCTAAGCCTTAAACATCCAGATGAAAAAGCTTGTTGTCTCATCTACAAGCAAGCCCCATCCTAATAAAACTGACTAGTCATGATGATTGACATCAACAAATGAAGGAAAAGGCATGTCATATTTATTTGATAAATCACTGGGGTTTGCTTCAGTGGCCACTCTTCCAACTTGAAATGAGGAGGTGGGAGATTCGAATCCCCACATTCTCAAGAGGTTAAGGTGGGGACGATTTAGTTTCAAGAGTGGATTTTGACTCTCACGCCCTGTAAGGAAGCAAGGCAAAAGTTTAAGAGTGAGTGTTAGAGTAAGAATAGAGTAGAACCAACTAAAAAAAAAATATTTATTTGATATTAAATGTGACTATATCCCCCAATATCTATGTGCATGTCTTGGTCATGCATCCATCCATAAAACATTGCATAGTCGTTGTTCACCATTTTAATCAAGTATATAACTATAACAAGAATTTTTCCACAGCATGATCGAAAAAATTGAAGAGTGCTTGCCCATCTCCTACTTACAATTTCAACCTATTGTACTTTGTAACATAGTTTCTAGCATCTTTTTCTTCAAATTTCAGCTTCTCATGCCTTCCTTCTTCAACAGCTAATGCTTGAAACAATTTATTTTCTTTCACCCCTGAATTACAATGTAACTCAATTTTTCCTTTTGTTCAGGAATCAATATTCTTGTGTGATGTAAAGAATCTAGCACTTTGAGAAATTGCCAAATGATTATGATTAAGTATAACTTTGGTCATTTCCCATTTTTAAGACTTAACTAAATGTATTCTAACCATTGTCGGACAACTGCATCTTTTCTACGGTCTTGACTTAATTAGCTCCTTTTCAATCTTGTACCCTTGGCCAAAAAAAAAAAAAAATCTTGTACCCTTGACGACCACAACAAAGTAACACACCACGTTTTTTCCTCGTTGTCTTTCCTTTTATACGAGTTTAACACTCCAATGTCAAATCTCACTTCTTTAGCATATTCTTATTTGCTTGAGTTATTAAGTTTCTTTTATTTGAGAACAATATTTATCAAATCTTTTCTTTTACAAAGAATAATATCCACTATTTTTAAAGTTGCTATTTAAAACATATCAGTCTATATAAATCTTTTCTTTTGTAGAACAATATCCATCGAAACTTGTGAATCAATATTTACTAGATATTCACCTTAAATCTTATCATTAACAGATTAAGTGATCTTCCTATTTCTAATTTCAAACTTTTGGCTGACATCAAATGTTCATTATTCATTTTCCTTTTTTGAAAGTAATCGGTTCTTGCAATGTGCTTGCAGCCCATCATAGTATTTCGTTATAAACAATAGTTTATGTTTTGTTAATACATAATATAACAATCTTAAATTTGCAAACTTGACTTTTATTCCGTTGAAATATTCCCGTGATCCGACCAAAAAAAAAAAAAAATGCCCCCGTGTTGACCAGAAACAAAACACCAGTTGACCCTTTTTTATGTCTGTTTACCACGTGAACCTGAGTGGACGGATCGAACGCTTTAAGTTTGAATTGACTCGCAAATGGCTTTTGAAATCCACGAATCCTGTGACGAGTGACCGAAGTAAAAGAAGAGTCGAAGTACCAACAAAGATATGGGCGGAGCATCAGTCAACGTGGGCCGATAGCCCAAAAAGGTTGAGTCATGCCGCAAACAGGACAAGAGGGGCACACGTTGTCCTGTGCCCAGCGCTGCATGCTGGGTCAATGCATGAATTCTTTGTTTCCATTGAGCAACATCGCCAACAAAGGTTTAGCCAACCCCTTTTTTGGTTTGGACTTGTCGTTCCGGTTCTTTCATGCTGAATATAAGTACGTTCCTGTATATTGTGGTTGTTTAAAGGAAAAATGACACAAATAGCCTTTAAACTTTAGGTTAGTGTGTAATATCGTCTATGTTAAAATTGCCACGCCATCCTTTTTAATGCTCACTCTCGATGACAACTTATAGGAGGACTTAATTACACAAATAGTTATATCTCGAGGATTAAGATTGCACAATATATATTTATATCTAATTCCACGAATCATAAGAGGTGGAGGACTAAAAATTATGAGTTTTAACTTATATCTAGGGTTGGTGGACAAATATGATGAAGATATGGTTTTTAACTCTATTTGTCGCCCTAGTTTTCCCCGAACCCACTTTATTTTCGATCAAACTCATCCTCTTTGTCTTACCTTTGAATTCACAAAATCCCTCTCTTATTTGACCACCGTCCATCTTACAAAATTTGTTCAACCCCCACATTTTCCCTCATTAAAGTTTTACGTAAACAATAGGTCACTCATTTGTCTTATCTTTATTTTATGCATACTCGTTTAATATAGTCATTCAAACCTTATAAGTATTTTCTTAATATTTTCGTGTTTGTTTTGTGTAAACCATACCTACTAATAGAGATGTATCCCAATTAGCTATCTGACATGAACCCTTTACGTGTCATAACCATGTGGCACTTTCAGTTCATTCGGTAGACTTTCCGATCCAAATGCCTGAGTCTTTTGTTTTTGAATTTGCAATCAAATGTATAGCCATGTATGTGCCAATAACACGGAATAATTTAAGTTATTTTCACAGTACGGACAATGGCATTGTTCAATTTATTAGATTTTATATTTTGGCGAGAAGAAAAAGTTAAGATGACTACATTAATTCAATGAAAGGAGTCGGGGGAAGAAGCAGAAAATTCGGAGAAATAAGTTAGAGAATTTTTCAACCAAAAATAGAAGTTAGAGAATTCACTCCATGTCTAGATATATGTGGGAATCCTATACAATTTGAATTAGATTATAGCCCGACGTTACAGAAACGTTAGAATTATAGTCACCAAATGAAAAATAGCCCAAAATTTAAAGTACTAAGGTAATGCTGGAACTCGTTGAGATGTTCCTTTTCTTTAGCTCCTGAATGGTTTAATTTCTCAATTTTCTAAAACTTTTTCGCAATAAATATTACAAATTGTCCTCCTTGACGACCGATTCAAATTCTCCTTCGTCATCTTCCCTTTCTCGATAACCAGTGGAGTCAAATTCCCATCTGGTTCTCCATTACTGTGGCGGTCAAACATTCAAAATCCCAGGCCCGTTCAACAATTTCGATCGAGAGAAGAAGAAACCAAGCAATTGCCGGCAATCTGACGATGGCTCAATATAAGTAGGAGACACCCTCAGACGCATTCTCTTCATCGTACCTACAAAAGAGACTCGCAACTTGCAACCACCAAAACAGGATAAAGCTAGAGATTGTTGGGAAAAATTCAGCCGAGGATGAAGAAGATCCTAACTTCAAAAGTAGCAGCCGTGGTGATGATTTTGCTGTTTCTGATGGGAGCGTCGATGCGACCAAGCGAGGCGTGCCGGGTTCTGATTAATGGCCACGGAGGAATGCAGGCTAATAGCGAGGAGCCTGGTCTAATCGTTCTCCAGACCCTGAAAAAGGGTCCGACTCCGTGTACTGGGAATTGCGGCGGCTACACTCCCGGAAGCAGCACCACAACCAGCACCACCAACACCAAGGCATTCGCGGGCCAAGTGACCGCGGGCGTGCCACCGCGTGATTATTTCGATCACGTCCCTCGATCTGGCATCGCCGCCAATCGTAAATAGTTGGTGCTCCATGCAAAGGACGCTTGTGAAGGGAATTGAGTAGTTGCAAGTAAAAAAGATAAAAGGAACTGATACAAAGTTTACAAGAATAAACGAAAGTCTTTTTCCCTTTCCTTTTTTTGATTTATTTTTCGGATGGATGATTTCCATCTGTTGTAAAATGTATAACTTGGGAATCATGCTTGATTTCTAAGATTTAATCCTTTCGGCCTAATAAATTTGTTAGCAATATTTTGTAAGTGTAAAGGGCGGGAAGCGACTATTTGATTTTGTCATCAATTTTGCTATTCATTATTTTTTCAATCTGGGGTTGATGAAAAAACCAAAGTGTTGTTGAAACAAATGTTGAATTTCTGCCGAGGATTAACCTAGAAAAATTCAATGGGAGGACATCTTTTGTGTGCGAAAATTAAGATATGCACTTCCTAAGTGAACCAAGGATTTGGCATGAAGGAATAATTTATGTTCACATGTCACAACTAGATGTTATACTCATGTATTGAAAAAAATTAAATTTGTATTTATTATGCTAAATCATATGGATTAAATTCATGTCAATGCGTGTTACTATTGGATTTGCCATAAGATTGTTTTAAACATCTTAATTTGCGTTAAAAATTGCCAATCCTACAATCGCTTTAGCTAATTATGGAAAGTTGGAAACAAGCAAAATCCTATTGTTATGTGCCCAAAAAATACAAATAAAATTTAGGAAGTGTTGGTAAGTGTCAAAAATAGATAATAAAAAATATTTTTATTTGTGTTATTTAGGATACGTTTAGTAACATTTCTGTTCAAAAAAATATATTTTTTAAAAATAGTTTTTTCTATTTTTATTCCCTAGAATATTTTTTGTGTAAAATTATATGTTTAGTAACTACACAAAATTTGTATTCCCGGAATAAAAAAAGAACAAGAATGTGTTTGGTATGACCTACAAATTTTTGTGTTCCATAGAATTTCTTTTCTTAATACTTTTTTTTAGATTTTTCGTTTTTTCTTTTCTTTTTTCCTCTCTTCTTTCTCCTCCTCTAGTGGCAGTGGCAGCCGACAGTGGGCAATAGCAGTAGGCGGCAAGTCTTCATTGACCGGTTAGAGGAGAAACTAGAAGAAAAGAAAAAAAGGAAAAAAAAAAGAAAATAAATCATTTCTAGAAATTATTCTCAAGAACAAGAAGCTACCTTATTCTACTTCTTATTTCTATTCCAAATCTATTCTCTAGCTATTTTTCTATTCTAGGAAATAAAAAAGTTAACTAACGTTACCAAACGGATTTTTCTTTTTTTATTTCGGAGAACAAAAGAACATAAAAATTGGAACATTGCCATGTAGACCCCTATTGGCAACTTCACAAATCAAGCTAAGGCTTAAACATCTAGATGAAAAAGCTTGTTGTCTCATCTATAAGCAAGACACATCCTAAAAAAACTCACTAGCCATAATGACTGACATCAACAAATGAAGGAAAAGGCATGTCACATTTATTTGTCCAACAAGTGATATCAAATGTGATATCCCCCCCCCCCCCCCAATATCTATTTGCGTGTCTTCATGGTGCATCCATCCAAAAAAACATTATGTAGTCATTGGTCACCATTTTAATCAAGTATATAATTATAATCAGAATTTTCCCCAGCATGATCGAAAGAATTGAAAAATGCTTACCCATCTCCTTCTTAGAATTTCGATCTTTTGTACTTCGCAACATGGTTCTAGTATCTTTTTCTTCAAAATTTAGTTTCTCATGCCCTCCTTCTTCAACAAATGCTTGAAACAATTTATTTGTTCTAACCCTGAATTACACAATGCAACTCGATTTTTCTTTCTATTCTAGAATTAATATTCTTGTGTGATATAAAGATTCTAGCACTTTGAGGAATTGCCAACTGATTATAATTAAGTATAAATTTTGCCATTTCCCATTTATAAGACTCAACTAAATGTATTATAACAACCGCATCTTTTCTTTAGTCTTGACTTAACTAACTCCTTCTCAATCTCGTACCTTGATGACCATAATAAAGTACTACAGCACGTTTTTTTCTCGCTGCCTTTCCTTTTACATGAGTTTAACACTCTAATGTCAAAATCCTACTTCTTTAGCATAATTTTATAAAACATCCACATTCCTATTTGCTTGAGTTATTAAGTTTCTTTTATTGAGAACGATATCCATCAAATCTTTTCTTTGACTAGAGAATAATATCCATTATTTTAAAAGTTGCAATTTAAAACTTATCAATCTATATAAATCTTTTCTTTGGTAGAACAATATCCACCAAAACTTGTGGATCAATATCCACTAGATATTCACCTTAAATCTTATCATTAACAAATTAAATGAGTCTCCTTATTTCAAATTTCAAACTTTTGGCTGACATCAAACTGTTTGTTACTCATTTTTCTTTTTTTAAAGGAATTGGTTCTTGTTAGGTGCTTGCAGCCCATCATAGTATTTCGTTATAAACAATAGTTTATGTTTTGTTAATATGTACTATAACAATCTTAAATTTGCAAACTCGACTTTTATTCCGTTGAAATATTACCGTGATCCGACCTCAAAAAAAAAAAAAATGCCCCCATGTTGACCAGGAACAAAACGGCAGTTGACCCTTTTCTATTTTTCTGTCTACTACGTGAACCCGAGGGGACGGATCGAGCGCTTTAAGTATGAATTGACTCTTGCAATTAACCTTTGAAACTCACGAATCCTGTGACGAGTGACCGAAGAAAAAGAAGAAGTTTGAGTTACCAACCTACATAAATATCGGCGAAGCACGAGTCAACGCGGACCAATAGATTGAGTCATACTGCAAACAGGACAAGAGGGGCACACGTTGTTCTGTGCCCGGCAGTGCACGCCGGGTCGATGCATGAAGTCTTTGTTTCCAACATGAGCAACATCGCCAACAAATGTTTAGCCAACCCTTTTTGGTTTGGACTTGTCGTTCCGGTTCTCTCATGTTGAATATCAGCACATTCCTGTATATTGTGGTTGTTTAAAGGGAAAATAGCATAAATAGTCTTTGAACTTTAGGTTGGTGTGTAATGTCGTTCCTGAGTTTTCAATTTGTCTAATATGATTTAAACTATTAATATATGTTTAATTTAATCCTTGAACTATAATTTTCATCCGAAAGCACTGACATAATGGTCCAATCATTGACATGTGTCCTAAAGAATGACCCTCCTTTCCATCAAAAATTGCACACCACCACACAGATGATTTCTAGTGAAAACTGGCCAGAAGAACTGCATTGGAATTTTGTACCAAAATTTAGGATTAAATTGACAAAATTAAAAGGTTTAAGATCGAATTGGTATCCATATAATAAGTCTAGCACTAATTGGATAATCCTCCCCATTCACTTGTGTTGCGTGTAATTGGTATTTTTGTTTGAATGAGACTTTCGGACTTGAATTGAAATTCCACACTTTTTGCAATGCCCCTTTTCTGTGGTATAATAGTAAGAGCACGTGTTTTGGAAAGCTTCAATGTGGTCGGCTTGCGGATTTCGTTCTTTTCGACTAGTTACCTTTGGTTGAAGGAGAGACTAGACTTGAATTGGAATTCCAGACCGGAGCTATGCTCATCTTTGATAAAGTCAATATCTGTTTTGTCTTGACATTACAACACAACGTCTGTACCGCTGAAAAAGGAAACAGAACTTTCGCAGCAAGCGAAAAAGAGGAACAGCGGCATCGCAGCATTTGAACACCCGTTTTCTCTGAAGCATTCTTCTAGGAATTTCCTTTCCCTCCTGATCGGAGGGAATTGTCTTTTGATTAGGGAGCCACGAACATGAGCTTTACCTATTTATTTGTTCAGTTAAATCTTATGGGTGTAGTGTCCACAAACTTATAACCTACCAACCAGAAATATGGTTGGGGAAAATTCTCTCCAACCAGAGATGGAAGGAGATGTAACCTGTGTAAAATGAAAATCAAACCATGAAGAAAATCCTAAGCACTAGAACAACTCTGGGGAGCGCGACGCCAATATGACACTCTAAGCAATGGACCGAGCTCTAAGTGATGCACCAAATTTATTCATTCGATTCATGTCATAAGTGAAATTTTGAATTACTTGAGTCGAGTTGCCTAATTGCGACATACCTTGTATGGAGAGATTTCCCGACTGTTAGTATTTTGATTAGGCAACGGTGACGAGCTTGTCAACCTTAAACCGTTGTGTCGTAGGTTGTACGAAAAAGAAAAAAAAAACAAAGTAGTCATCACCAACGACGAGACTTTGAATATGCAGAGCACCTCTGAAATCTAGAGGATTGGCTTACCATCAGTGACCTTCAAGACATTGACAAGTAGACCAAGTTTCGCCTCAACGACAGCCTCGCCCCATTTTGTAGGCGGTCCGGGGCCCGCTCGCATGGTAATCCTAGTGTGCCATGGCTGCGCATAGCCACAACCCTCTGTCTCTTTGCCCTGCTATCTTGTGTGTGTATACATATATGATATATTATATAAAGGACTAAATTCCACGAATCACTATTTGCCGCCCTAGTTTTCCCGAAACCCACTTTATTTTCAATCAAACTCATCCACTCTGTCATACCTTTGAATTTACGATTTCATATTTGACCACCGTCGATCTTGCAAAATGTGTTCAACCCCGGTATTTTCCCAACTCAAGTTTTACGTAACCGATAAGTTACTCATTTGTCTTACCTCTTTTTTACGCATACTTGTCTAATATAGTCATTCGAGCCTTATAAGTATTTCCTTAATATTTTGTGTTTGTTTTGTGTGAATTGTACCTACTAACAAAGATGTATTTCAATTAGTTATCCTACATGAACCTTTTGCGTGTCGTAACCACGTAACACTTTCAGTTCGCTATGTAGACTTTTCGGTTGAAATGCCCGAGTCTTTTGTTTTTGAATTTGCAATCAGATGTATGGCTGTGTTTGTGCCAATAATACAAATCAATTTAATTTCTTTTTAGGGACATGACATTGCATGTTCAATTTATTAGGTTTTATATTTTGATGAGAAGAAAAACTAATGATTACTACATTGATTCGATGCAAAGGAGTCGGGGGGAAGAAGCAGAAAATCCAGAATTAGTAAGAGGATTCTTCAACCCAAAAAAGAAGTTAGAGAATTCACTTCATGTCCAGATATAAATGGTGATTTTATACAATTTGGATAAGATTATGGCCTGATGTTATAGAAAAGCTAGAACTATAGTCATTTAATGAAAATAGCTCAAAATTAAAGTAATAAAGAAATGTCAGAACTTATTGAGATTTTTCTTTTTCTTTTGCTCCTTAATGGTTTAACTTCTCGATTTTGTAGAACTTCCTTTCGTACATATTACAAATTGTCCTCCTCGAGGACCAATTCAAATTCTCCTTCATCTTCTTCCCTCTCTAGAACCAGTGAAGTCAAATTCCGTTCTGGCTCTCCATCACAGTGGCGGTCAAAAATTCAGAAATCCCCGGCCCGTTCAACAAATTCGATCGAGAGAAGAAGAATCCAAGCAATTGCCGGCAATCTGACAGCGGCTTATAAGTAGCAGACATCCTCGGACGCATTCTCTTCACCGTACCCACAAAAGAGACTCAAAACTTGCAACCACCATAACGGGATAAAACTAGAGATTCCTGGGAAAAATTCAGCCGAGGATGACGAAGATCCTAACTTCAAAAGTTGCAGTCGTGGTGATGGTTTTGCTGCTTTCGATGGCAGCATCGATGCAACCGAGCGAGGCGTGCCGGGTTCTGACTAACGGCCACGGAGGAGCGCGGGCTAACAGTGAGAAGCCTGATCTAGTCATTCTCCAGACCCTGAAAAAGGGTCCGACTCCGTGTACTGGGAACTGCGGCGGCTACACTCCCGGAAGCAGCACCACTGCCGGAATCACCAACGCTAAGGCCTTCACGGGCCGAGTGACCGTGGATGTGCCGCCACGTGATTCGTCCAGTCGTTTCCCTCAATCTGACGTCGCTGCCGATCGTAAATAATTGGCGCTCCATGTAGAAGACGCTTGCAAAGGGAATTGAGTAGTTGCAAGTAAAAAAGATTGAAGAGGAACCAATACATAGTTTACAAGAACAAACGATTTCTTTCCCTTTTTTTTTTCCTTTTTCGGAAGAATAATTTCCATCTGTTGTAGAATTGTAATAACATGGGAATCATGTTTGATTTCTTTAAGCCTAATAAATTTGTTAGCAATTTTTAATAAGTGCAAAAGGCGGGAAGCGACTACCCAATTGTGTTAGCAATTTCGCTGTTCATTGTTTTGACAGTCTGGGATTGATGAAAAACCAGAGTATTGTTGTTTCAAACAAATGTTGTGTTGAGTGAAATTCTACCAAGGATTAAGCTAGAGAAATTCGATGGGAAGACATATTTTGCGCATGATAAATTAAGATATGCACTTCCTAAGTGAACCAAGGATTTGGCACTAAAGATTAATTTGTGTTCACATGTCACAACTAGATGTTATGCTTGTGTCATTGAAAAAATTAATTTTTTTTTTATTATGCCAACTTATACGGATTAATTCATGTCAATGTGTCTTACTTAGATTTGCCATATAATCATTTTAAACGTCTTAATTTGCATTAAAAATTGCCAATCCTGAATGGCTTTAGCTAACTATTTTTCTGTACTAGTAAATTTCATTAAGTGTTGGTAAGTGTAAAACAGTTAATAAAAAAGACTTTTCTTCAGGTAACTTATTGGTAACGCACATTTCTAATAAAGTTAAGCCTTAAACATCCGGATTAAAAAGCTTATTGTCTCCAAGAAAGCCCCATCCCAACAAAATTGACTAGCCATGATGATTGACGCCAACAAATGGAGGAAAATGCATGTCATATTTATTTGTCCAATAAGTGATATTAAATGTGACTAGATCCCTCAGTATTTATTCACGTCTCTTGGTTGTGCATTCGTCCAAAAAACATTACATTGCCGTTATTCACCATCTAGATCAAGTATATAAAAATAATTGGAACTTTTCCATGGCATGATCTAAAAATAATTGAAAAGTGCTTGCCCATCTCCATCTTGCAATTTCAACCCTTTGTACTTCGTACCATGATTCTAAAATATTTTTCTTCAAAATTTAGTTTCTCATACCCTCCTTCTTCAACAACCAATGCTCAAAAAAAAAATTATTTGTTCTAATCCCTGAGCCACAATGCAACTCCATTTTACTTTTTGTTCTGGAATTAATATTCTTTTGTGATGTAAAGAATCTAGCACTTTGAGGAGTTGTCAAATGATTATGATGGAGTATAACTTTTGTCATTTCCCATTTCTAAGACTCAACTAAATGTATTAAAACCATTGTTGGACAACCGCATCTTTTCTCCAGTCTTGTCTTAACTAACTCCTTTTTCAATATGTATAAATATTTCCTTTGGTAGAACAATTTTCATCGAAACTTGTGAATCAATATCCACTAGATATTCACCTTAAATCTTATTATTAACAGATCAAGTGAGTCTCCATATTTCTAACTTTAAAACTTATGGTTGATATCGAACTGCTCATTATTCATTTTCCTTTTTCTAAAGTAATTGGTTCTTATAAAGTGCCCGTAACCGATCATAGTATTTCGTTATCAAAAATAATTTTTCTTTTGTTTATATATAGTATGGCAATCTTAAATTTGCAAACCCAACTTTTATGCCATTGAAATATTCCCGTGATCTGACCAAATTACACCGTGTTGACCAGAAACAAATCAGCGGTTGACCCTTTCTTTTTATTTTCCTGTTTACCACGTGAGCCTGAGTGGACCGGATCGAGCGCTTTGAGTTTGAATTGACTCTTGCAAATGACTTTTGAAACTCACGATCCTGTGACGAGTGACCGAAGAAAAAGGAGGAAAGTCGAAGCGCGAGTCAACGTCGGCCAATAACGCAAACAGGACAAGAGGGGCACACGTTGTCCTGTGCCAAGCACTGCATACCGGGTCGATGCATGATGTCTTTGTTTCCACCATGAGCAACATCGCCAACAAAGGTTTAGCCGACCCCTTTTGGTTTTGACTTTTCCGGTTCCTTTACGCTGAACATTAGCGTGTACCTGTATATTGTGGTTATTTAAAGGCGAAATGACATAGATAATCCTTCAATTTTAGGATAATATGCAATGTCGTTCATGAATTTTCAATTTGTTCATTATAGTTCCTAAACTATCGATACATATTCGATCTACTTCTCAAACTATTTAAAAATATATATATTATCCCTGAACTTGAATTAATAGAAAGATAACACCTAACATTTCATATTGTTTAGGAATTAGATAGAATATTTACCAAAAATTTAGAAATCACATTAAACAAATTAAGAATTTGGGGACCACATTGCATATTGGACTCGAGTTCAGAGATCACATTGAAGAAATTAAAAGTTATGAATCATATTGGACATTGGGTCAAAATTTAGGAACTATATATGTCGTCTTCCCTTATTTAATGAGTGTTTGCTTTGGGAAAATTGTGCAATCAATCATAACTGTGTTGTATGAATGTCAATCTAGTCCTAAAATTTTCAATTTAGTCAATTTAGTTGTAAACCTTTACGCGAGATTACAACATGGTTCTCCTAGCTAATTTTCATCATAAATCACCAATGTGGCAGTCCAGTCATTGATGCCCATCCTAAAGAACAACCCTCCTCTTCTGTAAACACACCATCACATCGGTAATTTCCAGCGAAAATTGATCAAAAGGACTATATTGGAATTTTGGACAAATGTTTAGGATTAAATTAACAAAATTAGAAAGTTTAAGATCGAATTGGTATCCATAAAATAGGTTTGAGACTGATTGAGTAATCCTCCACATTCACTTATGTTGCGTGTATATGGTACATTTGTTTGAATGAGACTTTTGGACTTGAATCAGAATTCTATAATTTCTGCAATGCCTCTTTTCTGAGGTATGATAGTAAAAACGCGTGTTTTGGAAAAGCTTGGATGTGGTCAGCTTGCGGATTTCGTTCTTTTCGACTAGTTACCTGTGGTTGAACGAGAGACTAGACTTGAATTGGAATTCCAGACCGTAGCTAGGCCCATCCCTGAGAAAGTCAACATCTGTTTTTTTCTTGATATTACGACACATAACTTCTGCATTGCTGAAAAAGGAACGGGAGTTTCGCAGCAAGCGAAAAAGAGGAACAGCGGCATCGCAGCATTTGAACACCCGTTTTCTCTGGAATTTCCTTTCCCTGTCCTGATCGGAGGGAATTGTCTTTTGATCAGGGGCCTACAAACATGAGCTTTACTTAATATATATGTTCAGATAAATCTTATGTGAATAGTATCCATAAATTTATAAACTACCAACCAGGAGTATGGTTGGCGGAAATTCTCTCCAACTAGAGACGTAAGAAAACAAGACCCATGTAAAATGAAAATCAAACCACGGACAGAATCCCAAGCACCAGGACAACTCTGGGGAAGCGCAACGCTAGTATGATACTTTAAGCAATGGACTGAGCTCTAAGCAATGCATAGAATTCATAAGTTCGATTCATATCGTAAGTGAGCTTATTAATTACTCGCGTCGAGTTACCTAAATGTGATAAACTTGTTGTGAAGAGATTCCATGATTGTTAAAAATTTAGGTACGGCAACAATGATAGACTTGCCAACTTCAGACGTTTATGTCACGGGTAATGTAAAAAAGTTATGACTCAAATCGAACATTTCATAACGAAAGCGAGACTCTTAAGATAACCTCTAGAAGGATTGCTGGCAGTGACTTTTAACTTATCAAACGTAAAAGAAATAAACAAAGTAGTCATCACCCCATCGGGACTTCAAATATTGCACAAGCACCTCCTTTTGTAGGCAATACGGGGCACGATGCTCGCTTGGTAATGGTACCGTGCCATCGATGCTGGGCATAGACACAACCCTCTTTTGTCTCTTTCACCTTGCTTACTTGTTTCTTCAAGATTCTCGCATACTCATTTATCTTTAATTTGAACAATAATATAGCCACCTAAGCATTTTCAAAATAGGAAAATCACCCTGCCCCGTGTTAAAATTGCCACGTCATTATTTTTAATGTTACCCTTGGCAACGGTTAATAGGAGGACTTGATTACATAAATAATAATATCTTGAAGACTTAGATTACACGAATCATATGAAATGGACAACTATAAATTCTGGGTTTTAATTTATATCAATCGGGTTGGTGGACAAATGTGATTAAGACAGGGTTTTTAACTTTGTTTGTAGCCCTAGCTTTCCCCAAACCCACCTTATTTTCAATCAAAGTCATCCTCTCCATCATACCTTTGAGTTTACAAAATCACTTCCTTATTTGACCACCGCCGATCTTGCAAAATGTGTTCAACCCCACATTTTTCCAATTCAAAGTTTTACCTAACTGATAGGTCATTCATTTGTTTTACCTCTTGTTTTATGTATACTTGTCTAATACACTCATTCAAGCCTTACGTATATTTCCTTAATATTTTCTCGTATGTTGTGTGGACTATACCTACCAACAAAGATGTATTTCACTTAGTCATCCGACATGAACTCTTCACGTGTCATGACCACGTGGCACTTTCAATTTACTTGGCAAACTTTCTAGTGCAAATGCTTGAGTTTTTTGTTTTTAAATTTGCAATCAGATGTATGACCGTGTCTATGCCAATAACATGAAGCAATTTAAGTTATTTTCATGGTATGGACAGTGGCATTGCATGTTCAATTTATTAGGTTTTATATTTCGACGAGAAAAAAAAGTTAAGATGACTACACTGATTCAACGCAAAGGAGTAAGGGGAAGAAGTAGAAAATCTGGAGAATTAAGTTAGAGAATTCTTCAACCAAAAAGAGAAGTTAGAGAAATCACTTCATATCTAGATATAAATGGGGATCCTATACAATTTGGATTAGATTATAGACTGACATTACATAAAAGCTAGAATTATAGTCATTTAATGAAAAATAGCCCAAAATTTAAAGCACTAAATAAATGCAGGAACTTATCAAGATTTTTTTTTTTTTTTTTTTGCTCCACGATGGTTTAATTTCTCAATTCTCTACAAGTTTTTCACAATATATATTACAAATTGTCCTCCTTGACGACCGATTCAAATTCCCCTTCACCTTCTTGCTCTCTATGTAACCAGTGGAGTCAAATTACCATCTGGCTCTCCATCACTGTGGCGGTCAAAAATTCAAAAATCCCCGGCCCGTTCAACAATTTCGATCGAGAGAAGAAGAATCCAGGCAATTGCTGGCAGTCTGACAAAGTGACAATGGCTCAATATAAGTAGGAGACATCCTCAGATGCATTCTCTTCATCGTACCCATAAAAGAGACTCACAACTCGCAAACTCCATAACAGGATAAAGCTAGAGATTCTTGGGAAAAATTCAGCCGAGGATGAAGAACATCCTAACTTCAAAAGTTGCAGTCGTGGTGATGATTCTGCTGGTTTTGATGGGAGCATTGATGCGAACAAGCAGGGCGTGCCGGGTTCTCCATGAAGGAGCGCGGGCTACCAAAGAGGACCCTGGTCCAATCGTTCTCCAGACCCTGCAAAAGGGTCGGACTCCGTGTACTGGGAACTGCCGTGGCTACACTCCTAGAAGCAGCACCACCGCTGGAACCACCAGCACCAAGGCCTTTACGGGCCGATCGGCCGTGGGCGTGCCACCGCATGATAATTCCGATCGCGTCCCTCGATCTGGCGTCGCTGCCAATCGTAAGTAATTGGTGCTCCATGCAGAGGAGGCTTGCGAAGGGAATTGAGTAGTTTCAAATAAAAAGGATTGAAAAGAAATCAATACACGGTTTACAAGAATAAACGAAAGTCTTTTTCCTTTCCTTTTTTATTTATTTGTCAAATGGATAATGTCCATCTGTTGTAGAATGTAAAACTTGGGAGTCATGCTTGATTTCTTATATTTAATCCTTTAAGCCTAATAAATTTATTGGCAATTTTTTATAAGTGCAAAAGGCAGCAAGCGACTACGCAATTTTGTTGGCAATTTTGCTGTTCGTTGTTTTGTCAATCTGGGATTGATGAAAAATCAGAATGTTGTTGAAGCAAATGTTGTGTCAAGTGAATTTCTACCAAGGATTAAGCTAAAGAAATTCAATGTGAAGACATCTTTTGCGCATGATAAATTAAGATATGCACTTCCTAAGTGGATCAAGGATTTGGCATGAAGGATTAATTTGTGTTCGCATGTCACAACTAGATGTTATACTCCTGTTTAAAAAAATTAAATTTGCATTTACTGTGCTAAAATTAAATTCATATTTATTATACTAACTCATACGATTAAATTCATGGCAATGCATGTTACTATTGGATTTGCCATAAAATCATTTCAAACATCTTGGTTTGCGTTAAAAATTGCCAATCCTGCAATTGCTTTAGCTAATCATGGAAAGTTGGGAACAAGCCAAATTCTATTGTTCAGTGCCCAAAAAATACTAATTATTTGTTCTATACTAGTAATTTCAATAAGTGTTGGTAAGTGTCCTTCTTCAGGTAATTCATAGGCAATGCACCTGCACTAATCAAGCTAAGCTTTAAACATCCATATGAAAAAGCTTGTTATATCATTCGCAAGCAAGCTGCATCCTAACAAAATTGACTAGCCATGATGATTGACATCAACAAATGGAGGAAAAGGCATATCATATTTATTTGTCCAATAACTGGAATCAAATGTGACTAGATACCTTGGTATCTGTTTGCGTGTCTTGGTCGCGCATCCGTCCAAAAAACATTACGTAGTCATTGTTCACCATTTTAATCAATTATATAATTATAATCTGAATGTTTCCAAAGCGTGATGGAAAAAAATTGGAAAGTATTTGCCCATCTCCTTCTAGCAATTTCAACCTTTTGTACTTTGTAACATGGTTTCTAGCATCTTTTTCTTCAAAATTTAGTTTCTCATGCCCTCTGTCATCAATAACCCATGCTTGAAACAATTTATTTTGTTCTAATCCTTGAATCACAGGGCAACTCAATTTTTCTTTTTGTTTCGGAACCAATATTCTCATGTGATGTAAACAATCTAGCACTTTGAGGAGTTGTCTAGAGATTATGATTGAGTATGACTTTTGTCATTTCCCATTTCTAAGACTCAACTAAACATATTCTAACCATTGTTGAACAATTGCATTATTTTCCTGTTCTTGACTTAACTAACTCCTTTTAAATCTTGTATCCTTGACGACCGCAACAAAATACTACACCACTTTTTTTATCTTGCTACCTTTCCTTTTATACAAGTTTAACACTCTAATGTCAAATACCGCTTCTTTAGCATAATTATTGTAAAAACGTCCGCATTCCTATTTGCTTGAGTTATTAAGTTTCTTTTATTTGTGAACAATATCCATCAAATCTTTTATTTGACCGGAGAATAACATCCACTATATAACTTCTCAGTCTATATATATCTTTTGTTCGATAGAACAATTTTCACCGGAACTTATGAATCAATATCAACTGGATATTCAAGATAAATCTTGTCTTTTAATAGATCGGTGAGTCTAAAACTTATGGCTAACATCTCATTGTTCACTACCAACTAAACCATCTGGCTGCGGCGAATCAAACTTTCCAGATTAGATCAAGGACATATTAGCCACAACATATGTGAAAATCATGCAAAAACAATATCATTTTTGGAGCATACCATTATTTATCCTCCAATATGCAACACGATGTGCATACAAAAAAACATTTCATCACGACATTTAACTTACATAAATGAAGCGCAGGAAACAATTAGCGTGCTCTGTTGCCAATGTTGTGCTTTACGGAATCGTACCTCAGATCCCAAGAACCGAGACTACTTCACCTTACGCTCGTGTTTATCTGTGCCAATCGGAAGTGTAATCAATCGCGCGCTCGAGCTAACTTCCGTATGTCCACAGTCAAATATGCCCTCGATCCAACCGACAAGGTTGCTTGGAACTTCTCTAGTGGGGGGGAACTTTGGCGTCGCTATCGGCTTCTCAAGTCACACAGACGACCCTCTTTTTCTCCTCTCTTTCGGAGCTCGGATGCCCCACTCATGTTGTCGTACGTCGGTTGTCCGAAGAAAGAAGTGCTCTTTTGCTCTCTGAAACGGTTCCCTCCGGGGACCATTCAAATGGAGACAAACGGGTTGGGCTTTTGGGTCGAGCCCGAGCTCGAAACCCAAAAACCGATGATTACGACTTAGCAGATGTGATTGGAGATCACGTGATGTGAAACCTAGCTGTAAATCAAAGGAAGTGCGCGACAGACCCATCTATCTTTCCTCTTCACAGTGCAAGTAAGTAAAAAAGACTCTCCTGCTTTTCGAGTTCGTAGGGAGCCAACATCCTCCTTTTGTGTTAGGGAAGCTCTTGTAACGTTAGGAGCAAGAGCTCTCCCCACCGAGTTTTCTTGAACTCAGCAGAGGTCTGGCGTTCAGATGTTCTCAGAATGACTGTAGTTTGCCTATTGATTTGCATTGGAGAAGGTGCGGCTGCATAGAGATTGTGAAGGTGAAGGATAGCATATGCTCTCAAAGATGTGGTCCTAGCTCTTTGATAAAACCTTAGAATGAATCATTGCTGAGTCGTGTATAATTCATAATCACGGTAGACCTCTAATTACTTATAGTGTATGCATGTGCATGGACGATATCACGTATAGAACTTAGGCTTTGCGTGGAATTTCTGAACTTGGGAACGCGCGATAGCTTTGGCTATGAAAGTGTTTGGAAAGCCTATAGGTACGTGATGTATTCTACCAGCTTAAGAGAGGTTTCTTCTTTTTCTTTTTTGTATTAAATATGATCTTGGTCCATGTCTACTTTATATTTGTATCCCAAAGGAGTCAATAGTGTTTCATATATATATATATATATATATATATATATATATATATATATATGTATATGTATGTATGTATGTGTATATAATTTACAGTCATTATATCCTAGATATGATTTATCAAATGGTAAGTACTAGTAACGATATTTCATTACTAGATACCGATATTTATTAGTCAAAGATAGTTGTGCAAACAAACTACCTCTGAATATCACCCATTCAACGGAGAATGGACAGTGAATCCGATATTAAATCCTTTTTCATGGCCTCATTTACTAATTAAGCCTATTGCTTTTTCAATTACAATGTTCATAGTAAACATTAGAAGAAATTCAAACTTTACGTCATGATGATGATGGCAAACGGTGTTTATTGCTCTATCGCACTAAATAGTTCAAAGAGGGTGCTTCTCATAGTGATTACGCCTTTAAAAAAGATTACTTTACAATTTTGTAAGTGGTTCAATGCACACTTTAGTACGTTGTAGCCATTCATAACAAGTTTAATAAATTGTAGCCATTTGTAACAATTTCAATGAAGTCATTTCACCTTACTTTAATGCGTTGCAGCTTGCAAACTACAATTCAAGACAAGCTTTTGCATAAAACAAAACACACACACACGTCACCACAATTACAAATTTACCAAACTATATATAAAGAGCCTTTCAACATCTATAACTTAGAGTCAAAAAGCAAGTTTGAAAATGAATTACTGTAAAAATAACAGCTTGTTGTGTATTATAAATGTATGAATGAGTAGACTCCATAATAATTTATGATTATTTGTTATTTGATTTTTTATGATCTTGATAATAAATAATCGGCACCCAACCGTTTCCGAAAGATTATCTCTATCTTGTCTTATTCCTTTTCTCGTTATTTTCTTCCCTCTCAAGCAAGCCATGAAAAAGAAAAATAACGGGTACAATGGACCATAAAGTATGATTGTCTCCATATATTTCTCCCCGAAATTATCAGTCTACAAAACCCTACCCTCAAAAGGGTCAGGACAGAGAGTTAAAAGCAGACCTAATATGGACAAAACCCATTTTCATGGTCTGATCACTGCGCAGGAACCCCTTTTTCCCTCCCTCTTTTTTCCCCCCTACCCCTCGACCGGATCGATCAGAAGAACAACATTATTATCATAATTGGCCGATCCACCTGCACGCAAAATCTCATCAGGACTTCCCCCACTGATCTCTCAACATCACGCCCTGCCTGCTTATGGAATTCAGCAACGGAGGGCCATTCAGGAACGGTCAAGAATGCAGCTTCAGCTCCGCTCCGACACACGCGCAGGCGCGCCACATGGAACTCCAGTTCGCGTAATGATAAGGGAACGGGCAGTGGTGTGTCCGTGCTGGTTCGATAAACGCTCGACAGATCCGACCACGTCAATGCCTCCCGACTTTTATCGTCATAAGAGAGAGTGAAGACTTGAGGAAAGCGATGTTGCAGGAACGTGGGTTGTACATATTCAGCTCAAAAGAGAGAACCAAACAAGGGAGAAGGACAAAAAATATATATAATTGAGAACAAGAAAATGGGGAATTATCCCATTTGGGGACTCCATCTGGGCAAGAGAAGAAAAAGTAAACAGCTGGAAAAGTTGGAAAGAAAATATAATATTTAAAAAACAGAGGAAAGGAACAAAAATAAAGAAAGAAAGAAAGAAAGAAAGAAAAGAATTTGACCACGACCATAACTATCGCCATCATCAACAAGCTTCAAAACATCAACGTCGTGATACATATGTTAATATTTTATATAGAAAAGGACTTGGGGGTGGGGTGGGCGAGGTGATCTTGACCCTTGTATCCATCCGTCTTCCTTGATTCTCCACCGTCGTCGTCGTCTTCCGTCTTTCGGTCGGCTCGCTGCCGCGCGTTTCTTCTTCTTCATCTCGTGAAGTCGTGGACGAGGCTGGGCCTGTCGGTGACGTTGAGGCGCCACGAGAGGAAGGAGATCCCGCCGTCGGAGGAGTCCCGCGCCGACGCGACGACGTCGTCCTCCATGAAGCGGAACTCTTGGTTGTGGTGGTACTGGTGGTGGCCGGCCATCGCGGCCGGCGAGTAGCAGGAGGGCAGCTTCTGCGGCGCCGCCTGCGCGTGGTGGACCCACTGGTGGCCGTAGACGTGCTGCGCTTCCGCGCCTCCTCCGCCGCCGGAGGCCGCGGCGGCCGACGCTCTCCTCTCCTCCTTCTTGAACCGGATTCCGCAGGCATTGCATAGCGACTGCACATTCAGGAAACGGTCATATTATGCACCGGAAAGGTGGAGATGCAACATATCAACAATTTGCAAGACAGGTGTCAAGAAATAATCAAAGACCTATGACATATGCTCAGCGGCAAAGATGACGACATTGCTTGACTGGGAGAAAAAGAAGAGCTTCGATATATACACAGACACATACATTAAAATTGCATTGGTGCAATCATGATGGATGTTCAGAGAAAACAGTGAATGATAGTGATCTTCGTCACTCCATGTGCAGATGCTACGTTACCAGTTAGTACCATGTCTGGAGAATTCAAATCGTCGTATTCTTGTTGATGAACACAAGAACCGACCGACCGACCCCCCCCCCCCCCAAAAAAAAAAAAGAAAGAAGCAAATCCATTAAACAAATTGCAGAGACCAGAACGATTCTCGAAACAACACACGTGAAACATTCTCGATCATATACAATGCACGAAAAGGACAAAGAAAAAACTAAAATGCAAGAGCTTATGCAACAGTCGCGCGTACACACGTATCGATGCCGCGATGCATAATTAATCCGCAACTCACCTTGGGGCCGCGGGGACCGTTGCGCCACAGCGGAGTGGAGGTGGTGTCGCAGTTGGCGCAGCGGCGAGCAAGAAGGGGATCGCTCGCCGCAGCCGCCGCCGCCGCCGCCGAGGGCTGGTTACCGCCGCCGCGGCTGGCCTTGCCGTGCGGGGCGTGCTTGGGCTGGAACACGTCCCAGCAGAAGTTGGACACGGACGAGCGCCGGTGCTGCTCGGGTCGGCCGCCGCCGCCGCCACCGCCGCCGCCGCCGCTCCGCCTGTAGTGGTGATCGTCCGAGCCGTCGTCGCCGCCGCCGACGAGGCGGGTGGAGGGGGTGCCGAGGGAGAGGGTGCAGTCGACGGAGGAGGAGGAAGGGGAGGAGGAGGAGTAGTAGAGGTCGTTCTCGTCGAAGGGCTTGGAGAAGAGCATGGAGAAGGAGGAGGAGCCCTGGTTGGCGAACGGGCCACACGGGCACGGCTCTCTGTCTCTGCTGCACCTATGCATCATCTCAGCGGCTCTCTCTATTGCGCCTGCCTTGGGTTCTTCTCGTGGGGACGAGAGATCGAAAGAGGAGGAGCGAATGATGATGAGAAGGAGTGAACGGGTGGTGAGGGAGGAGAGTATATAAGGTGGGGGAGAGAGAGAGGGGGAGGAGGAGAGAGAAGGCAGGGGAAGGGGTCGAAATAGGAGTCAGCAAGCAGGGCTGGGGCAGGGGCCTGTTGGGGTGGGGGTGTGATTGTCGTGGAATGGCCAGGAGGACTGGAGGGGAGGGAGGGATATGCAAATACGAAATTATGGGAAAAGAGAAAAAGGACAGAGGAGTACCCAGGTGAGGGTCCCAGGTTCAGATTGCCATGTTGTAGTGAGAGAAAGAGAGTGAAGCAAGCAGTATAGTACTTTGCGATTTACAGTGAGCGGGTCGTGAGTGTTTTGCAGATGAGCTGATGCAATGGGGTGGTGCCATCTTGGGGGTTGTATTTATAGCCCCCATCCGCGAGAGATAAGCGATAGAGAGAGAGAGAGAGAGAGAGAGAGGGGCTAATATTATAAGTTTAAATGGACTTCGGAACTCATTGGAACGATAGTCGTATCTGATCTTCCGGCATAAAGTCTAGGTTTGAATCATTAGTATTTGTACATTCTTTTGAGATCGCGTCCAAAAGTGTGAGCCCTCCTTAATTCGAACTAGCTTTGCTTGAAGAGATTGTGAAGAAGGATCTTTAAGCCGGAGGTCGTTAAGCTATCAAGTTGGCCCCTTCTCCATTTAAACATTTAAAATAATAAGTCATGAGTCAATTAGAATATATTAATTACTTTCTATCGTATCAATTATCTAATAAAATTCTTTAACACAATTTATACGTGCATCTTAATAGTCACCATGCATAAAAAGATCTAATCGAGCTGTTAGAGAGTTCTCGACCACTCAATTATTACTTGTTATAGAGAAGGGGGTTAGAGTCTAAATATGTTCTTTGGGCTCAATCACCATAATAGTCACGCATTTCTCGGCATGATATGTTTCTATACAACTCTCCTCGGACAGATCACATCATCTATGAATCGAATTCAAATTGTCATGCCGAGACGATTCCCATCTCACTCATATTTTCTTGTCAGGCCATACCTGCCTTGTTTCTAGAATTGTCTATAGAATGACATCATATCATTACAACGCATGACATCATCATCAAAAGTAATAGAAATAATCATATGAGTTTCATGTGAGTTTTCTTGAATATATGAAGTCTCGAGCAACCTAAATGTCATGAGCGCATCGTGAGCGCATCGCGGGCCGCGCGTCGAGAGAGAGAGAGAGAGAGAGAGAGAGTGGGGGGTGGGCACAGGGATCGGGGGCAGTCAAAAGAGGGCCACGTGAATACGGTGGAGGAGGAACAGTCTTCCATGGATCTACATCTCTGCCGCACTTAACCCCCCCTCCTCCCCCCCATCTTCGCCGATCACGAGGCTCTGTCTTCGTGACCTTATTCTCCTCATTTTCGCCAAAAAAAAAAAATAATAAAAATAAATCCATTGCAATAAATAAAATAAATTTGTATGAAAATGGAAATTCACCCAGTCCCAGTCCTACTCCTAGTAATCGCCTTTTCCCACTCTCCCTCTGTCACTTTGCCTGCCCCCCAAGGAAAATGGAAAAAATCGCACCCCCACGCGCTTCCCCTCCCCACGCGCCGCCCCCCACCACGCCATCAGATCTTTACATATGGTGCGATTAAATTGCACATGCGGTTATTGCCTAATTGCTCCCTTCAGTACTATGGTGGACGTGGTTCTTAACCACGATTTTGGCTGCCTCTTGGTATGGCATTAGGTCGCAATGCTCATACTCGAGAAAAATGTCGTTCTTGAAATTTAATATGACAGAGATGCGGAGCGAGCGTGATCGCAGATTCGCCCGTAAAAGAGATAAACTACACAAAGAGAAACTTGAATTCAAATCTCATTGAACATTTAAAAAAAAATTATATCACGATGGTTCATGACGGTTTTTATCGCCCAAATTAGTACGTAGTTCTCCATCTCTGTCGCTAGCTAACGTGAAAAGTACTGCACATGTGAATGATGTTTTTGCGCAAGGACGCGCGGCCGATCGGATTCAAACGGCACAAATAATCGAAAGAGGGTATCTTCGCTAGTCCTCATGGCGATCATGCGAGATGGGGTGCAAGAATCTAACTCGATTGTCCTCTTGAAAAAACGAATGTGTGGACACTCCTTCCTTTCCCTTTGTCGTGGGCGTCGCGTTTATGCGTCCAATCGGTCAATCTACATCGTCCTGTCCACAAGACGTAAAAATAAAAAAATAAAAAATATTAACTCCACTTTTGCATAAAACAATTGGGTAACTCCCCCAAATTCTTAAATTTTTTTTATTTATCAATTATTATTGTCATCAACATGCGAGCACAAAATTCACAAACGATCAAAACGATCAGTGATCGTACCGTGGAATCACGTGAACTGCACACCAATGTCCCTCCCTTTCTCTCTCTCTCTCTGTGTCCATCCCTCGTCATCCCCATAATAATCACCTCAACATCCCCCGATTCCTACCCAAAAATCAGTCCCCCCACCACATCAATCACTGCCCCCGACCACATTAAAAATAGCAAAAAAATAGAAAAAAATATAGCGTCCAAAAGCTATAACTAAATTCGACAGACCCGTTCTATCTCGCGAGGAAAAAACCGAAATTTTTTTATTTTTTGGGCGGAGAAAATAGGAGGAAAAATGAAAAAGAATAAAAGGGCAAAAGAGGATGGAAGGGGAGGAAAGATCGCCAGTGTAATCATCAAAGCAGGCATCGGTTCTCTCCTTCTCCTTCTTCTTCTTGGCTTGCAAGGAGAGAAATCTCCCCCGGGTCAAAGATGGGAAAAACTGGAAAAAGGGAAAGCTTCCCCCATCTCAAAAGGGCAAAAAACACACAACACAAACACAAACACAAACCAAATAAAACCCAAAAAACCCAAAATAAAAAAAATTACAAAATAAAAGAACATCGTAGGAAAATGCAAAAAAATAAAATAACAAAAAAATAACAAAAAAAGAAAGAGGGTGACCCCACGTCGTCCACGGCAAGACCCGACCAATCTCCTCTGGAACATCGACCCCTATTCAATCAAAAGATTCAAAATGAATTTTAAAAAAGGAGAAAAAGAAAAAAAGGGGAAAAATACATCGCAGAGGGAGAGAATCAGATCTTCTTGAGATTGGTGAGTTTGAAGAGTTCGACAAGGGAGCGACGACCACCACTTTCCAAAAGATGCTCTCTCTCTCTCTCTCTCTCTCTCTCTCCATCTCAAATTTTTGCTTGTTTGCATGCAGCGGCAGCAGCAACAAAAAAACCAGAGTGCTCGATTAGCCCAAGACGACCCCCGATGCCAACACCGCATTTACGTTTGGTCCACTTACACGTGCATTTCCCCCCCTTGTTTATTAAATAATCCGAGACCCGAAGTTTATGATTACCAACTGCTGTCCAAAAAAAAAAAAAAAAACAGAGAAAAGAAATTCGTCGATAATCGAATCCCGAACCCCGGTCGCGGTCGCGCTCTTCCCAAAGAAAATCCAGCCCATGTAGCGTCTGTAGTTTCAAAAAGATCGGCAGAGGATGTTTGTTTTTCCCCCTCGTTGTTTACCACTAACGAGGTGTTGTGCACGAAAAGGGGCGACCCGAAAAAAAAAAAAAAATTTACAAAAGATGACCATTATTGAGGAATCTGAACTAACTGTTTGGAAATTTAATCGTCGAGACAAGCTGGTGAAATTGAGCGGAGGAGAATGGAAACTGAAATTGAGTGTAAACATGTTGTCCATTGGATTGCTCTTTTCAATAATGGATGTGTACTAGGATGGTAGATAGTGTGTCCCGATCAGAATCACACATTCATCCTTACATTAACACTGTTTCCAAGTGATTTCTTTCATTTACTTTTCGTTTACGTACTTTAGAGTTGTTGAAACATTCAATGAAAGATTTCAGAATCAAACTTGTTTTGCATGGGTTACAATCAAGATAACCAAGGTAAAAAAGGGCAATAGAATTTGAGGAGGTCAAGTATCTTTATCCAACTAATAATATGGTACAAAAAGCAATAAACTTAATTTATCTCACAAAAAATGAATGTTTTGAATGAAAATATTTTTGTCATTCATAATAATGTTTAAGTATAAGTTATGGTTGATTATGAAATTACTTTTGATCGATTAATTATTTGAAGGAACACAAGTCATTATTTTTATAAATAAATATTATATTTTTTTTTATCACGAAATGGATGAAATCGAAGAGTATCTCTTAAAACAAATGGGAATGCGGCAATCGGCTTTGATCATATCCGTCGCATGAACCAGCCCTCCCTCCCTAAGCACGACGCCGCGACATCATGTCCCCACGCTTTTCGAACCCAAGAAGTTTCAATTCCGTTCAATCATCATCATGCCTTTGGCCAAACCACAGTCTCCCCCCCAAATAAAATAAAAAAATAAAATAAAATAAAAAATGAAAATGAAAATAACAAAAGAAGAAGGGCCAAATCAATCATGATGTAATGTGGCTCGTTGGATTCGGTGGGGCCCCCGGAACCGGTCGCGCTTTTCCCAGATCGCGGATCGTATCTATCCTCTGCTCGCCCTAAGCCCGACGAAAAGCCCCCTCCTCCCTAAATAAATAAAATAAAGCAACAAAAATAAGCCCCACCATCCACCGCCCGATCGAGGCGCCACGTCAGCGCCATCGCCCGATCCCCGGGTGCGTGCGTGCGTGCGTGCGTATTCCGATCTGGAATTTCCCGAATTTTTTAAAAAAATAAAAATAAAAAAAAGCCCCCCCTCCCCCACGTAAAAACGCAATAATATTGGAGATCTAATAAAATAAAAAATAAAAAGAAAAAAAAGAAAGAAAGTGGATATCGCACAGTATCGAGCGCATAAACAACACCACGTTCCTCAAAAGCCACGAGATACAACTGGAATGAATCTCCGACATCGCTCAAAAGCGTTGCATGGAATCTCTCTCTCTGTCTCAAGACGCAGGTCGTTCAACGTTAGACCAGATCGGCAGCAGCAGGATTGGGGGTCAAAGTGGGGCCCCCCACCTCCCGTCGGGCCCCGACAAAACGGAGTCCCGAACTGAATCCTTAACGAGGAAAAAGTTGGAGGGAGGGAGGGAGGGCGGAAGGGGGAGGCTTCGAATAATCAAAAGGGGTCGCTGTTTGCCATCTTAGACGTAATCTTTATGGGACTAAAGCGCGATTGATTATTCCAGTCGCCGAGAGAAGATCCGGAACTCGGAAAGTAGACCAGCTGGTCCGGTCTCGGCCCAGCTTTTTGTCGCCCTCCCGTTTTGTTCTCTGGGCAAGTCTACCCAACCGGTTCGATCCGAACAAAAACCCGTGTTCGAATGAACGATCGGCTCGCGTGTTGTCCCGATGCTCGAATGGGTACGTTCGCAGCATCGTTGTACTAATGTTCCTTGATCGATCCATTCTCTAGATTCCGCTTGGGCTATGTTCTCTTGGCATGGTGTGGACAACGGGCAGATCTTCTTTCAACAGAAGAAAGTGAGGAAAACCCATGTTTTCTCCGACAGCGCAAGACCTTAAAGGGCGTAAAGATATGCCTTCCCTGCGCATCAAGCAATTACCATTGCCATCTTTTAACACCGACCCACTTCTTCAAAACATATAAGCCACCGGATCTTTATGATTTTATGTTCAACTTCGTGTCGAACGTGATGCTCCAATTCAAAGCATGTCACCCTTGAAGCTAGAACTAGCTTATGCACCCTATTGTTCCCCATGGGTCAAGTGTGTTTTCCTTGGTCAGGCCGTTGGTCAAGCTCAAAGATTCAGTCTTTGAACATGTGCTCTTTGTTGTCCCTAGGCCGAAGGCAAATTTCTTTTTTCTTTTCTTTTTTTTTTTGGTTCTGGAATTGGTCTTAGTGTGTGCATCAAGAAGACAAGAACTTTTTCAGGTACCACTAAAGTTAAAAAGAAGTGCAATTGAAGCAGTTCGAGGAAGTAAAGCAAAAGCAAGAGAGAAGAGAGAGAGAGAGGAGAGAGAGACCCGGATGGACCAGCAATGGCAATTCGGAAAGAGAAGAGATTGCGTAGGGGGAAAACCCTCCCTGATAAGCCGTCCTACGAAAAAGATAAAGGGTCAAAAAAGAAAGACTGTAACCCTCTGATTGTCCCCCTCCATGGAGATCTACACTCGTAGGTACAGCGAACCACAGGCTTTCAATAATTAAGAAAAGTTAGGGAAGCACCAAAATCACTAATCATAAGTTCGTATCAAGGAAATCATCGATCGAAGTACATTATCTCGTGTACAACAAAAGGAGGTAGACCGATGGATGACAAAAGAAGAGTCTTTCGAACGAGATTTCTCTGGACATTCAATGTAGATATCGAAGAGGAGAATGTATCTAGGTCGAAGTGCATGAGTACGTCTCATGCTTCGGTTACTGTGATTTTGACGAAATCCGATAGGTTGATATAAACAGGTGCTTGGAATTAAAATTGAGGTGCACGTATCTCGTTAAGGAATCTTTTTAAAACATTTTATTATTAAGATATTCCACTAAGAGAAAGTACATGTATCAAGGGGTCAAAAGCACACATTAATAATTTTCTGTAAAGAAAATGCTATTCCTATTATACATAACAAAATAAAATCACCTTGACAATTACCTATGCTTCTTCGTTATAGCTACTAATTAGAGTCTTGATGTCTTTTTTACACTTTGCATCATGTATATCGAAAATCAAACTTTGAATCAAAAATCCGATACTAGGATTCCGTTTGTCGGTCTCACAATGAAATCGCATATACAGACTATAGTTCTATATTGCAATTTTGCTTGACGTTTGAAATTAACTTTGTTCGTCACGGCAAGCTGATCGACGACGCGACGGTCGGCACGTGGAACGGGAAGCCTTAAAGGGCTTGGAGCATCGGAATGTCATCATCACGTCAATCTCTGTTCGGGGCGGTTCGGATCTTTGTAGCAATTCTAGACGATCTCGCCACACATGGTCGCGTTTTTCCCAGGCGTGATTATTAGGAAACCATCGTGTCGTGGGAAATCATTTGATTTTCTTTCTCACGGTCACGTCAATCTTCACCATCGATGGATTGCACGACCATACCGTGGATTTTGATACCTATGGTTTCCTAGGTGCCATTATTTGTTTGTGTTTTCAAGGACGCCAAGGAAATCTTGAGTCGATTTAAGATAGGGGAGTGATCATTGGGCGAGCTCGAATCGGGTCAAAACTTGAAGTCGAGCCTGATTTGATAATCTAGGGTCGCCCATCATATCAAATTTATGTGTAGTCCTTTTGAGGCTAGTGATGCTCCATAGCTAAATAACCTTGCCATGACTGGCCAAAGATCTACTCAGGTGTGTCCATGGCCCAATTAGCTTATGTTGATGGTTAATATGGATAAAATTAGGAAATATATAAAAAAGAAAAAACTATCGTGAATTTTCATTTCAATCGACCCAATGAGAACTTTTCCATCCTCTATTTTTGAGATTACAACTTTGCAAACATGTCTTTTGATTTGCACACCTCATCCTATCTTCCAACAAACTCTTGTTTACGAAGTTAACCCATGTCATTTCACTTAGAAAACCTTGTTCCACCTTTTGAGCATTTACACAACAACAACTACAATCACCCGTCCACCCTCCAGGTTGTCCCCGTCCCTCCCTTCAACACTATGCACTTGTGTGCATGTATGTATGTGCATTAGGAGTGAGCATCAGTTTAGAGTCAACCCTAGATCGACCCAACTTTGCCGATTCTGGTCTGGATCTCAAGGAGACTAGGTTGGTCATTGGTTCTAAAATTTCTAAACCAGCACTATGCGAGTTGATCCTCTGTCTTGAGAGTTTCGGATCGGTTCAATTCGAACCAACTCTGAATATATATATATATATATATATATATATATATATATATATAAAACCTTAAAATAAACCGTATCAACAATATTAAACAACTCTTTAGTGATGAGTTCAAGTAATTCTACATTGTTCTCTAATGACTTAAATTTTTAATATCTTTTATGGCGTCAATAATCATAATTTAATAAAGAGAAAAATGTCTTTGTGAGGAGTTCTCACGGCGTCCAAAAAGGTATAAACAACTCTTTATGACATCCTCTTCTAGTATTCATTCTTTTCTATCTTATGTGTCCTCTTAGTCTTCAATTTGCCAAAATCGAAAGAAATAACTTCTTCGCTTGCCACTTGACATTAGCCTCACTCACTTTGGGTCACTTGTGCCACTCGCCACTCGATGCTTCTTGTTGCTCCCCACTCAACATTTGATACTCATTCTGTTCGACGCTCATCCTACTTGATCCTCATCACTTGGCTTTCTTAGTTGACTTCATTTATTATCAAACCTATTGGGTCGGTACGGTCCTCAATTGCTCTTTCAAGGAGTACAAAAAATGAAATAAAAAATTATTGGTTAGTCTTAGGTTGATCTTGAAATCGGACTAAACCCATTGGATCAGTTTGGTCCTTAATCGTTTTTTTAAGGAGTACGAAAAATGAAATAAAAAATTATCAATTAAAACCGGACCAATTGAGTCAGTTCGGTCCTTAGTCCCAAGCTTAATAGGATCGATCCTCGGTCCCAAAAATTGAGGACCAACAATGTGCGGGTTGATTCTAGGATTAGGGGGTGAACCGACCTAACCCGAACCATGCTCACCCCTAATGTGCATGCACACACATCTCGATCTCTCTCAAACCCTTGGTGTTCTGTTGTGACATATTATGCGTTGCTTGCTCTCTGCCAAGCCATCATAGGCGTGCGAGAGCACACCAACCTCACACCCTGAGGTTGCCACAACGTAAGTGACCTCAATCCATGGTCTCCTAGTTTGCAAAATAGGTCATATGACTTGAGGATAAGTGAAATGTTAAGCCTGAAAGTAGAGAATGCAAAGTTGTATTGTAGCCAAATGTGATGAGCATCTTAGAACTACAAACTCACACATAAGTCACACATAACTCCTATAACTGCTTGTACTTTCATGTCATGCTTTCGACAAATCTAACGATTTATCGCAAGCAAAACAAATTCCCATGTGCACAATACAATAACTACATATATACACTCGTAAAGTTTTGTTATCACGTCAAATTGTTCATCACGGTTTCTGGATGTAAGACATTTGTAATCTTCCAAAGCAATCTCACCAATTTTTTCCTAAACTTGCACGTAGCTCCTACCCTTGCTTGACCTCGTTGAAAGCTACGGAATTCCGCGAGCAGTTGCTGACCTAAAAAAAAATACAGGCGTCGGGGGGCAGAAATACGTTCGGGCGTTGAGGCGCCCAAACCTAACTCCGCAAAATCGAAATTGAATAATGGACAATACGGTTCGAGAAGGTGAGCAGAAAAACAGCAACCCCGGTCAACGCGACAGCTTAGGTTGAAATCCCTTGGCAAAAATGGAAATCGACTCTTCGCAGGAAAACGTGCCACATGTCGTGAGAGCTAAATGACAATTATTGGCAGCTTGTCCCGTTCTTAGGCTTGGACGATGACCGGTTCCCTAGCGTTGCCCTTCGCGTTTCAATCTCGAAATCTGAATTACATTAATCTAATTGTTAAGGGTGCATTAGTGTTGCAAAAAAATGAATAATTAAAGAGACATTTTTCTAAAAATAATCATTTGAATCAACTACAAAAATAAATGATATAATATTTTCATTGTCTACGAAAAACATTGATAGTGAAATTTTTTCATCGAATAATTATTTCAAGCAATATAATAGATTATTTTTAGGAATATATTTTTGAAGCCATTATTTTTTTGTGAAATAACAGATTTTTAATAAAATAATATTAGTAACCCTAGCATTTTTCGAGGGAGTGGGCTAGGCTATATGAGCCACCAGCTATATAGGCCTGCCCACAGTGAGGGTTGAGCCCATAGTAAAAATGGCTTGTCTGCTGACGTCGTTTCATTTGGCGGCAGGACTCTTTTTTCTTTTTCTTTTTAACGTCGCGTTAAATGATAACATAGAATTTGCTGAGCAACTGGTATAATATTTAATAATCGAATTGCTTATTCGACAACTTAAACTTTTAGATCGACAGTAATTTCATGACATTCCGAATTATATTGGAAACGGAGTAGGAGGTCCATTGGAATATCTCGAAATTACTGAATTTGTCTCCACGATAGCTTGCTTCCTAATTGTAATTAGTTTCAATACTAAAATCTTTGGTCAAATCTCAAATTCATGCATGACGAGAGCGTTATCATGTCAACATCCTGAACGACACTCATTCGTCTAATAGCTTTTTGACGTCTGATGTGAGAGTGAGTGAAGCGCTCTCCCTATGCACAAGAGCGTTTGTGCGACATTCACTATGCACTACCAAAATTGCATCAACTCACTCCGTCTCTTAATACGACAACAAATAAACCCTATTTGAATTTTACCTATCTCATGAACGAAGTAGGGTGAGAAAAGTATCAATTTTTTTTTAAATCTATTATATTGGTCGGTACCAATTCAAGTGTTGCAAATTAAGTTTATTAGCATGGACACTGGCTGTCCTACGTGACAAGACTAGTGCTGATATTAACATTTTATTTATATTTATAATTCTTTAATAATTTCTTTCTTTTACTTTTCGCAAATTTTTAATTTTTTCTTTCCTTCAATTTTCCCTCTTCTTTTTTATTTTTCATTATGGCCGGTAAGGGTCATTAGAGCTTGCCGGCCACCTACCCTCACTCGACCTCGCCCATATGAGGGGGAGGCTCACTTCGCCATGACTTAGCTGACTGCAAGCAAAGGCAGCTTCGCTTGTGGTTGGTGAGGCCATGGTTTACCTACATAGGTCTTGAACATATTGCCAAGCAATAGTGGACAAAGCCCCCGAGCCTCGTCCAGTGATTGACAAATTTTGGCAACCTTCTCCAGCTACAATCTAAAAGGAATAGGAAATAAAAGAAAGAAAAGAAGAAGTTTTAAAAATAATTTAAAATTTAAAAACTATTTATGTTAGCGTTGATTATGTTATATAGAACAATCAATATCCATGTTAGTAATTTTTTTATCTAAATTAGTCAGATGGATTCAATTGACAAAACATGAAAATATTTATGTCTAATTGATACGATTGAAAGATTTATAATTAAATTGATATTAATATAATATATTAATGATTTTTTTGGTACTTTTTCTCACATAGAATACATTGTGATTTAATTAAGATTGTTGTACTTTCAACTTTGATGACAAAACAGAAAGCGACTTGCGATTGTACCCAAGAATTTTGAAAAATTAAGTTTGTAACTCATGAGGTCACAATCCAATCGACGTACTAATTCAAACTGTGCCCATTGAATGAATATGCCATGTCTCCATGTAGTAATGGCTTTCGACTTCACCAGCAGACACTCTGATTTATGCTCGGCTACTCAATAAGATGCACATCATGCAACAATGGAGGTGGCTTTCAAGCGAATTTAATGAGGAAATGACCATACAGGCAGGACCCGCAATCACTACTCGCGATCAGAGGTGACAGCGAAACCTGGTTGTCACATAATCAAGAGGACCACTGTGGTTAGGACTTGCTATCACAAAGCAACGTAATTTTCATAAATTCATTATTAAGATGGACTTCAAAATGATCACCGAACTTGTTCGCCAAAAGAGTATAGCAGATAATACTAGGTCAACATTATTTAAAGATATTAAAAGACTATCAAGCTCTTATTTTGAGTTCAAAACACATCATATTTTTCAGGAAGAAATCGGTGTGCATACTACGTTCTAAAGATAATTATCCCATGTTTTGCTTAGTGATAAAGGTAGGATTATAGACTTTGGAGTGAAATGACTATGGCTCTTGCAGGAGACTAGTTGTTCTCTAGGTTATGCTTTTATATGTAGGGGGAACTCCCACATGAACAAGTCTACGGGACCCGAGCATGCGAAATCACCATTGAACAAACGAGACTCGAATAGAAGTCATGATGAGAAACTTAAACAAGGACCGATATGTGGAGAGCCGGATGTGTGCCGCACTCCTAACCACATATACCGGTACGTTCTTAAACCCTTCGGCATCGAACTGAATTAGTCGTTTTCTCGATCCATTCATTCAATTGAATGCTAACTTTATTTATTTGCAAAGGGTTAGATAGGCCATGATAGCCACTTGCATATCCCATCAGCATCCTACTTCTGCGGCGATGCTATAAGTGTCGCCAAAATCTTCAATTCTCTCTTTGTCTTGTACGATTTTACCATCCAAACTTATGTCAATTCACACCAAACGCATTGAAACACGTCTGACGACATCTTGGTAAATTAAGTAAGTCTTTGCCATCATCAGGATTCATCTTTAAGGTTAATCTAATACATCGTGAATTTTTTTGAAGTATTATAGCTTAAATCTTCGGATTGCGTGTCATTTGTATTTTCGAAACACATCCATTTAACGCTATGGGAAATAAGATAGTTGATTGTTGCACTTTTCTTTAATATTCAATGTGGTCCTCTAACTTTTTTTTAGTTCAATCTAATCCCCAAACTTTAAAAAATTCATTCAATATTCTCCTTCTATTAAGCATATTGCGAGATCATGTGCACTTTTCTCATGTAAACTACCACTTTAGTGTTTATTGTGCTTCTCAGTGATCAACATGTGTGCTTCCTATTTGACTTGATCTGCGCTCTCAGCTATCACCTTTACCAGATCAGTTCGGTCTGTCTCTAACTCCAATTTCAGTTCAAATTAAAGCTTCGAAGTTCTTTAGGGTTTCTAGAACAGCTGCTGTCTCCGCTTGGATCACGGATGAAACTCTCATTGATCAAGCAAATCGGTTAATAAGGATTCCTTGGTTGTCTTGGCAAACACAAGTGATGGCCCTTTCCTCTATTCCTTCATCAAAAGACCCATCCACGTTAATCTTGAGCACACCGCAGGGAGGGGGAGTCTAGATCGAACGTAACTCTATTTGTATTTGCGAATTTCCCTTGAAAAAGATATTCGATGGACTCCGGGTGCTTATGGTAGATCATGCAAGTGGCTTCAGGCACAATTCGTCTTTGAAACAGGTTCTCCTTGGTTGCTAGAACATTTTGGCAAAGATGCCAAGCGAAAAATCTAATTTTGAATTGCATGTTTGCCTTCTAAATTCTATTCCACAATTCTCTAGGGTTTGGAAAAACCAATGATGCTCGATCCTGTTTAGGAGTTTCTGCCCATGCCCTGAGGTTGTTTATGTAAACTTGCTTGTTTTGATCGCCTTTCACATCAATTTACTTCTGAGAGTTGAGAATTTAAGGGGATGGCTAAAATCTCCTAGGATGTTTCGCAGTTGAACACCTCTCTCACTCTATTTTCATTCCATCTAATTTCCTCCCTGATTATCAACTCGGATACTCGAGTTGGATCCTCTTTGTTCGTAGGGCCTCCAATCACACCTTGCGACAACCACTGATCTTCTCTTATGCTGATTTTCTCTCTATTTCTAACCACCCATTAGATAAATTAGTTTATAACATTTCAGCCCATAAGCAAACTTTGCCACCCCCAAGAGGGTAGAGCCTTTTTCTACATGCAATAAATCCATATGAGGATAGCAAATTTTTTTTAAAGATCCAATTCCAAAGAGAATGTGCATTTTGAATTAGCCTCCATGCTTGCCGACTCAAAATAGCCTCATTGAATTTAATTAGGTCTCTAAATCCTAAACCACGCTCATCCTTCCTCGCTTTACGAGTATCTCAGTTTCTCCAATGTAACCCTGTCTAGTTTTCATTAGCTTTTCACCAAAATTTAGTAATTTTCTTTCAATAGCTTGGCAAATGGATAAAGGAATTTTAAAAATGGACGTTGCATGTTGCGGTAGAGCTTACATAATAGTTTTGAGGAGAATTTATTTTCCTTGTCTCGGACAAGGACTTCTCTTTCTAGTTCTATACTTTCATCTTTGCTCCTACAAGGATCCAAGCAAACATTTGCTTTTTAATAACCTAGTCGGATGATACATCCAAATATGTCCCCATCTTCTCTTAACTCCAGTACTCTCATTTATGTATGACTTGTTCAAGTTTATGGCTTGCCTTGATACGAAGCAATATTGACCAAGGACCGTAGTCACATGTTGACATCCTACAACGTTTCCTTCAAGAAAGAGTATTAAATTATGTACAAAAAGCAGGTGAGATATAGATGCAGTCTATCCGGCTAACCGCGATTTCTATTTATCAAGAATTTCTCGTCCGGGCTCGGGTCCATTGATCCTAATAAACCATAGCCATCGGCGTCGCCGGTCCGGCATGGGTTCCACGTTTCGGTGACGCAAGATCTTAGGCTGCGATTCCGAAGTAGAGAGGTAATTATTTTCTATTTATCACCAGACGCCATCAAGAATCTGACAGCCATGTGGTGGGGGGTGATTGTCCTTGACCCTTTGACTCGCTTGAAGTGCTGGTCCAACAGACGTTCATCTCAACAAAGAGTAGGCAGTGGCAGTTGATCCAAAACCAAACAACCTTCGCGCTTTTGTCCATCCAAGCAGCAAAACCTTTTCTTGTTTTTGTCTTTTATAAGGAAAAAAGAAAAAGAAAAAAAGACTTTCTGGTGAACCATTTCAATTTCTTGTTATCGTTCGCAATCCCAACTTGCTCCTACGATCCAAACGAATCGGTACCATCGTGCAAGAAACCACCCCCACCGTCAGATCAGATCCTCACGGCCCCATTCAGTCGCTACCCTCTTTCTCTTTCTCTCCATAAATCTTTACGTAGCTGTCTTATCTTTCTTGTGGCCCTCCCTCATTTATTTATAGTTGAAGATTTTCGGGAAAGAGCTTCCAAGATCGTGTAGTTCTGCATGCAACCCGTCGATTCATATCTCAAGTTCCACCCCCAACAATCCATTAAACCTCCGACAGCAGCCCATCACCAAACGCTACCTTCTTGTCCATTTGAAAATCCCTCTCTTCTCCATCCCTCTCGTTATTAGTACTCTCCCCCGCAAGAACAGGGAACGCACCGCAAATCAACGTCACAGAGAGAGAGAGAGAGAGAGAGAGAGAGAGAGAGAGAGAGAGAGAGAGAGAGAGATGGTGAACTTCGTGGCGATCCAGAAACCACTCTTGCATGGCCTCATGAAGAGGGCCGGGATCCGCCCCTACGCAGTGGAGATCGAGCCCGGCACCGTCATGAACTTCTGGGTGCCACGGGAGACCGTCAAGAAGCCCGACAAGAAGGCCAAGGGCAAGGATGAAACCCTTCTTGTCAACCCCACGAAGCCCGCTGTCGTCCTCATCCATGGCTTCGCCGCCGAGGGCATCGTGACCTGGCAGTTTCAGGTCGGCGCGTTGACGAAGAAGTACGCCGTTTACATCCCCGACCTCATATTCTTCGGTGAGTCGGTCAGTGACACGAGTGACCGGTCACCGGCATTCCAGGTAGGGTTGAGCTTGCTTCAAGAAGGAGCAAGACAAATAATGCATAGCCATCTGCACTTCAAATTATACGCAGCTAAATGGACATAATTCAGTCCAACTGGCTAGAGTATGTGAATTCCCTATTGTATCCAATATTGTAGTTTATGTTAGAAGATTAGTATATTCGCAAATACATTAACAATTTCGAAGTTTACTTAGACTTTAGAGGAATAGGTCAACTTGAAAGATTTCAACCTTAAAAAACCAATTTTTTTTTTTCATACACAATGTTTGTAATACAGATAGCATTTGTAATTACATCAGCAACCTAGCAACATTGGGTGGTTCAGTTTGGTTAACAAATTCAAATACGGGTTGACAAATAATCTCTGATTTTAATTTCCATATAATTCTTTTTTTTTTAATCAATTTTTCAGGCCAAGTGTGTCGTGAAGGGGCTGAGGAAGCTTGGCGTCGAGATGTGCACGGTGGTTGGGTTTAGCTATGGCGGGATGGTGGCGTTCAAGATGGCAGAGATGTACCCAGAGATGGTCCGAGCCATGGTGATATCGGGGTCGATACTAGCCATGACGGATTCGATCAGCGAAGAGTCACTACAAAGGCTTGGGTTCTCTTCTTCATCAGAGCTCCTGTTGCCGACGACGGTGAAGGGCCTAAAGGCGCTTCAGTCGGTCGCCATGCACCGGAAGATTTGGTTCCCTGACCGGTTTCACAAGGACTACCTCGAGGTAACATTGTGGTCATTACCCCTAGTCATTATAAACAAACCTACGTTTAAATTTTCGGATATATTTTCCCCAATATAAAAACTCAATATCTATGCATCCATATCTATACACATAGTATACCGTATTTCATTAGTTTTGTTTGCTTTTTTCTTTTTGCGGACAACTAGGAGTAGCTTCTTTTCACTTTCAAGTGACTCCGATTATGTGCTTGTCCTAAAAATTGATATCTTGACTTTTGTTATTAATCGGAAATTGCAAATATGAAACGACATGGTAAGATCGAGAAAGACTGACATCTCCCTTATTAGTTCATACGTAAAATTGATCGAATTAACCCAATTAACAGAACTTAATTTGCACAATTAAAATATTTAGAAATAATTTAGCAAAGATGCAATAGATTTAAAACTTTGAGCACAATCCTTCCTGGATGATTACCACCATGTTGTGTAAAAATTAAGGTCCAATGTCCTCACAACTTGTGGACGATGTAGTACACGACACGCAGAACTCGTTGAAATTTGATCAACATAGCATCCCCCACCTTAAAGTCCGGAAAAGGACTTCCAGCTACAATACCTACTTTGTTAACATCAGTTGACAATCTTAAGTACGAAAACTTAGGTGTGCAAGTAAGATCGTGAGCGAAGCCAAGATCTTCCTCGTCTTGACGACGTGACACTCTTTCTTTTGCCTTAGCCCCTTAGAGGAAAAATTAATGATAATGATAACAATAATGTCGTAGATACTAAGACCGCTCTAGAAAATTTAATTTTGTTACATAATATGAGGAATCGCGATTAGGGTACTCCGGAATTATAATATTCGCATTGCGGGCTTCGCATTTTCTTGCTCGCGATGAACTGCGCTGTTGGATTGGACTGGGTCGGCCCGACGAGATGATCCCTAGACATCAAAAGAGCATGGGAGGTTTACCTGACCCTCTTAGAAAAAGACTTTGAAATGATCCTTCATCATCTCTGGACACAACTCCTGGAAAACCCTTGTTTTGACCCAACCATATTTTTCTCCAATGTGCAAACGACAGGTGATGTTCACAAACAGGAAGGAGAGATCTGAGCTGTTGGAGGCTCTTGTCATCAGCAACAAGGACGCCTCCATTCCTAACTACACCCAGGTAATTGTCATGCCTCTCCGTTTCATTCTATGAGTCCATGGATCTCATTCATCCATAGAACCGAAACAGTGACCATCTCCAATTTTCTTGCATGAATTTTGCAGAGGATACATCTCCTCTGGGGTGAACAAGATCAGATCTTTAAACTGGAGCTGGCTCAGAACATGAAAGAGTATGTACCCTTAAATCACACTTCCACCTGGTTTTTTTTTTTAACCAAAAGAACAGTTGTCCATAACCCAAGTTCACTATACTCAAGGAAAACCGATGTCAGCTCGAGAATCACGTGGCGCGTGAGTCGAACATATCTGATGGCGTGACAAGCAATGTTTTATCACATTAGCCATATAATGATTCTACCTAATGATATCTAAGCATGAATCGCCTTCAAATTGGATCGACTAAGTAATATGATGAGCGAAAGACATCAAATGATCACGCCAGATCATTATATGCTGTCCCCGTTGGGTCAGTCAAATGAATCGCACTGACGGTCTAGTTTCGACAAAATTGCAGACAGCTAGGAGAGAAAGCAACGGTGGAGGGCATCGAGAAGGCAGGACACTTGACTCACCTTGAGAGGCCCTGCGTGTACAACCGGTGCTTGAAGCGGTTCCTTGCTTCAGTCCATCAAACTGAAGCTGACAAATGAGTTCGACTCTGCTTTTGTGCTTTCGTTGTTTTTCTGGTCTCTAGCCTCAGTCCAATGTTTGAGATCCGAGTGAGTGTACTTTTCCTTGAACAAAATAAATGAAATGGAAGAGAAGAGGCATGCGAATATGTTTCTTTTTCTCGGATTTCGATTTTCTTCGTTACTAGTTTTCCAACAACTCCGAAAGGGAAAACCGTAGAACCAAGTGTACTACGACAAAAGCATTGATGCCACACGAAAGCGAAAAAGCTTTTGCAAAACCGATCATCTAAATGAGGACTGAATCTCCTCCAGCGTTCTTCCCTTCGTCTCGGGAACAAAAAACGTCACGAAAGCAACCATGAGAGTGGTCGTCACGGTGAAGATAGAGAAAGTCCCTGTTAAGAATGTGGGAGAGCAACTCAGAACTAAATACACAAGAATACCCATTCATGGAGGTACAATAAGGAACAATTGAATTATATCAGTTGGGACGTACCTCCTGTGCTCCAATTCAACAGCAAATTCTCGCTCATTGTGATTGCCCAGGAAAAGAACCAATTTGCTAATGTTGCTACGCTCCCAGCAAGACCCTTAATGTCCACAGGAAGTATCTACAATACGCAATTTGGCCCAACAAGGCAAAAGGCTGATTAGATTTGATTAAATCAATACTCAGAATTAATATATCTACTTTTGACATCCCCCAAGAACACAAAGAAGTTTGGTAATTTCCTTCTCTGTCAATGTTTCTTTTGTCATTTCCTCCGTTCTTTTTTGTCCCTCTCCTTGGCATATTTGCTATAAATTATCACACAAAACTTATGGGGATAGACTGACAAATTAGTGAAAAGATGAGAAGAGGATGGCACAGCATATATTAATGTAAGTATCCAATTAAACCAGCAAACCATAGCTTCTATCCCTGACACAGAAAGGAAAAACCATCATTCAACATACCTCAGACATTATAAGCCAAGGAATTGCTCCCACCCCTAGAGAGTATGAAATTATAAGAACCTGGAAAAATCATAAGTGAATATTTTAAGATGTGCCAATTATACCAGTAGAGCTGCAGAAAATTGCAAAAAGAGCAAAGTCTTACCACAAGCCCAACCAGTGACATTATTCCCAATATGCTATACACTCGGGATTCTTCTGATATAACATCCTGTAGATAGCAAAGAACAGAGAGAGTTCGTAGTGCATTTAGTTTCCCATAACATAACATCACATGAAAACTCTATTGGAAAGCACGACATGAGAGGACTGCAATTTTACAAACCTCTAGATAGAAGGCAACTGAAACAATAAGAAGGCTGATAGCCATCCCAGCAGACGAAATCTGTAAGAAATATTCTTCAGAATAGGCTGCTTTGTAGCTAGAAAAAATTTGACAGGAAAGTATTATTGAACTTACAATAAGAAGCAGCCTGCGACCGGCTTTGTCCATCAGCCATACAGCTACTCCAGTGGCCACAACCTAAGTCATTAAAAGAGAGATGGTCAGAGAACAATACCACATCTTTGGCATCTCATGTGAAGCTTCGAATCACATCAGTTCACATGATAGACAATCCGCATAAAAGACTGAGAGATGCACTTAATAAAATACCTGGATTGCCCCGAGGCCAACTGTTGCAGCATTGCTTGATGAAACTCCTAAAAAATTCACTGAGCATATTAGGTTCTTGCAAAAAAAGGATATTCTTTTTTTTTTTTTTAATTTTTAATGAGACCATTAACCTAGACCAGAAGACTTGCATTGAAAAATAAAAGGAAAATGAAACATTGATAATCGTTGCATGATCACGGGCCTGTCTGGCTTAATTCCTGGAGCAGGATTTATGTCCTGGACTGCTCTTCTCATAGCATTAGTCAGTTTCTAGATTCAGTGTACTAGTTAAACCTCTGTTGCCCTATTATCTATGATGACCAGACCCCTCCCATGTATGTCAAGACCTGAAAAGGAGTACCCAGATGTGCCCACTAAAGTAGTAATTATTTGGGGATAGGTCCTAATAGTAATTCAATTCACAGACTTTTCCCAACCAATATACTCCGTTTGCTATGAACTCTCCTACTCATTGATGTCACAATCTGTGACGATTTGGTCTTGTGGGCCAAACTCTCAATATCAGTATGTACCCCTCAAGGTGGTGGTCGTTTGGGACTGGTCATCCCTATGAATCACTTCACAGGATCTCTCCTTCCGATATAAGACTTGGGGTGTTGCACCACCTATGCAAAAATAACTCTACCTGTTTTTTGTTAGATGCTTGGAAGAATGATTTTGGATCTATGCGTACATGAAGAAACGATTCAACCATTAGCCTTTTTGCTCTCTCTGTGCTTCATAACTTAGCTTTCACTGCAGATGAATGTGCCAATCATTATGCAACGTATTACTTACAATGAAGCTTAGAGGTTTCCAATAATTTAATACCCTCCCCCCAAGCTTCTGGAGAAAGATCTCTATGAAATATATGGTGCTTGGTTCATTTAATCTAGCAAACATCTATTTTATGTCTGTGACTGGCAAATCAAGATATCTAGAGAATAAGTTGCATACATTTCAATGAAATATCCCTTCTTCGTGGTCAAATAAACTTTATTTATCGCAAGTGCACACACTGATTGGGCAGCATACCACTTACTCTAGATGACCTAAACTATGTGAAGCTTGCTATCAACAATATGTAGTTTCTTTAATTTATAGTTCGTGATTTGTATGCATTAACCACTCGATTAACTGCATAAGAGGGCACTCAGCAGGGGTCAAAGCTTTAAGTTCTATAATGGCATTCTGTTGTATGTTTTCTACTTCTCTTTGGGGGGAAAAAGCCAAAGTTGAGATATCAAAGAATATAATATATAAATTGTGTACAGAAATTGGACATATTACGCCATCATTTTGTCTGAAAGGTCTAATAAGATCTCCGTTTACTTAAAGGCAGTAGATTCAGATCTTTAAGCCCAGACAAAAGTGATGAAATTTCAGAAGTCAAGAGTCAATGTCCTAACCAGCGCTTTCAAAAATCTTGGTGGAATAGAATAAGACACCATTGATGCCAGTGAGTTGCTGAAGCACAAGCAATCCAATTCCAACCTGAAGCACAATGATCCAATCTCTTATGAATAAAGCTTTAGAGATAATACACAAAATCAATGCAGTTTATCAAAATCAGAGAGTAATTTACCATCAGAGGAAACCAATATCTCTTCCTCTTGAGATCAGCAAACCTGATTGTGGTTCTTTTGCTTGAAGATGAAACAGATTTCTGAAGAAAGTAATCATCAGAAGTCCGTGGAAATTATAAATTTAAACGTCATGCTTCCGTTAAGAACATCTAATCCAAATGGCAGATGCAGTGGAATACTGGAATCACCAACAAGGATGCATTATACAGTACCTTAATTTCGCTCACTTCAGAGGAAATATCAGCATCAAAACCCCGTAAAACTAGTAAAGACGCTTCAAATTCATCTGTAAACCCCATTTTGGCCTGCAAATTTTGCCACCACCAGCAAAGGCAGTGATTTAGAAAATTCCCAAGATATAATGGGAAAATTTATGTCAGCTGAAAGACAATTCTGAACTTTGAGAACATAAACAGATCAATATCTGTACCAGCCACCTAGGAGACTCTGGTATGAAAAATAAGCCAGGGATCAACACCAAGCAAGGCAAAGCTCCTGCCAAAAAAAAAAAAAAAAAAGTTCCTATGACACATTGCTTGGAATGTAATAAATTGTTGATTGACTTCTCAGGGAAATAAATTATTTGGTTATTTGAAAAGTGACAAACTGAGGATTCATGTGTATTGAAAGCAGTTAAATAGACAGTTAGCTCGTCGGTGATGGTAACCAATCGGAAGGCATTCTTAGCAAACTTAATCAATGGAGTGTCTTTAACTGAAAGTAATTCTAATCTGATAGGAATAGTACTAAGTATATTGAGATTTTCCTTCTTATGCTATTCAAGTTGATCAGCATACGGTCTTGCTACCTCTTAAACGAATTAGTTATCAATGCCTAGTCTTTCCTTCACTTGGATATGCTTACCTAAAATTGCTAGCACTCTCCAGCTGAAAAACATTCCCAACACATAAGCCAGCAGAATTCCCATAGTGACTGATAGCTGCACAACTCGAAAACTTAAAAGGTTAAAATACTTGTCATATTACCATTGGGATAATTTATGGATTACGGACTGGATAAGGAATAAACATGAGAGGACAGGTCTGTCTAGTTTCTTCTCCTACATCCATGCACTGATCTGTGGCACTTGTACTGATGTCTACTTGTAAATCTAAAGTGAAGACACGTGAACTTGTGAAAGAAGAAATGATGGACACTGGAGAAAGAAACATTTGGCTAAGATAACTGAAAGCACTGCCTCGCTAAAATCACAGAAATTATAGTATGGCTTCTAATGAAGACATTCAAGAAACAGAGAGATAAGCTGACTATTAACCTGATTCACGGATCCAAGAGTTCCTCTCATGTTTTGAGGTGATATCTCAGCGATGTATACTGGCACCTAAAAGTGACAAATCTTGGTTCAGGCATAAAGTTGACAGGAAATCCACTGGAAGCATTAAGAGCCTTATCAAGGTTACCGTATAGGAGATGACGCCCACGCCAAATCCCTCCAACAACCTTCCCAGGTATAAAAACGAAACGTCCTACTAAATGAAAATTTTAGGATGTGACAAATCTGTAGTACTAAAGCCCAATTGCATGTGCTGGTGGGGGAAAAAGCTCACTTTGGAAAAAGAGATGATGAACCATCCAATTACATTGGGGATTGCAGCAATCATCAGTGACTGCAATTCAACACACGAAGCAGTTTTCAGGAACTAACATATTTAGCTACTAGCAGCCAACGATGCAATACCAGAAAATGAAACAGAAGTAGCATAACTTTAGTTTGCAGTTTTACCACTTGCTGTTATGACATTTTCCTTGTAGATAAGATAAGAAGAACATCTAAAAGTAAATACTCAACTCTTTCTCAACTTGAGAACATATGAAAGCGCTAACTCAAATTGAATGATCACATCTCTAGCAGCTCCTATGATCAAACTACTAACTGAATCTGCTTGCCAATGAATTTAACCATAACAAACACCCTTACTTACCCCTTTTCGGCCAATATACTCTGCAATCTGGCCGCTCGCAATCGCCCCGACCATGGCACCAACATTAGCCAAGGAGCCAAATACTGAGAACTGTCGCAATGAAATACGCCCAGTCAGTATAGTCAAAGAGCAAAAGTTACTGCAAATTGCTCCCCCAAAATGGCAAGAATCCAAAGAAAAAGATGATGAACAAGTGACACCTCCGAAAGCGAAAGGCTTAGGTCGCTGATGATGTCTTCCTCTGTCGGGGACGAATACCCACACTGAGAACAAACAGAGAACAATAATTGTCACTCACTGTAAGTGACATGCACGCAGGCAAAAAGCTGCAATTTTTCCCCTGCTATCTCATCAGGTAAATTCCAAGAGCTGGCACAGTTAATACTATAACGAACGAGATTGAATCTGGCATCAACGCTAACGATTTCGCAAAAAGACAAGGCAACCCACCGTGAAACCAAACTGAATAGGGCCCAGCGCCACGATGAGGACGCAGAAAATGACGGAGACGGAGCCGTCGCGAATGATCTGCGCCGACGAACCCAGGTTCGCCGTCGTGGACTGCCGCGAGCTCATCCTGTACCAGTTCCCAGTGTTGAGCAGCGGCTTCCGGATGTCTCTCCCGCTCCCGCTATCCTCGCTATCTTCCCTGTAACTCATTTTCTTCTGCCTCTCCTCTGCTGCTGCTGCTGCTGCTGCTGCTGCTCCTACTTCGAGGACCGAAAGCGAAGATCGCAAGAAAACAGGGCCACTTTCTTGATGGGTTCACAGCGAAGCTCCAGCCCTGAGAAGTAGGCAAAAAATTCAAGAGCGGAAGGCTCCCGCTTCACCTGCGGTTCGAGGGTGGTGGCACCAAATCTTCTGGGTGGATTTGACGAGAAGGTAAAGAAGAAGAAGAAGAAGAAGGAGATGGAGGGAACAGGAAAGTCAACGACCGCGGGCTACGTAGGACGGATTGAACCGTCGAAGACAAGTTAGCTCGAACTGGCGACAGGTGGCCTCTGGAAAACGTCACGTGTCGTTCGTTACCCTCTTGCCCTGCGATCTACAGATGTGGACTGCTTTACCTGGGAAGATGTTTTGACGTTTTCGGTTGAAAGGTCAGTCGGGAACGGGATGCTCGTGGATCTGAACGTTTTTCTTGCCGCAATTGTATATTATAAGCTTGTTATCTGATTCTGGAGGATCATAAAGTGTGATCAGGACTCTTCACCAAACTCAGCTTTTCGTAGTGGATTTGATAATGGGTGTCTAAGGCGGGGGCAGGCCCTGAGAGCAGTGTGCCACCAGATTCGATGGAAATCAAATGACCAAGAAAAGCAGATCGCTTGGCAAATTGAAGTGCAGGCACATGAAATTACTAGGAAATCAAAGGAGCACGGAACCGAAGGGAAGGAAACCTTGAATGCCGTTTTTGGAAACGGAATCACTTGAACGACGGACGCTCCACGCTCCAGTTAAATTATAACGCGAATATCGTTGTCACATTCCAGACAGCACGTTGGGGACCAACGAGAAGTCAACTCAAACGTGAATTTGACCGAGTTTTGGCTCTCTCACGGGCTCATGGTTTTCTCCATTCCCACGATCCCAACGGCTGACCCCGCGTTGTCGATTCAGACGGGTCGAACTTCTCTCTTGTCTTCGAGTTCTTCATTTGGTCGACTAACTTTCTGCGTACACACCAGGCCGAGCTCGACTGTCCTCTTCCTCTACTTGTCTCATCTAAGTTTCATTCTCGAGATTGGGTTCCACCTGAAGTTCGGGTTGCCATTTTATGCTCCTAGCCGCCTGATTTTGGCTTGGAAAGAAAAGGAAAGGTGAAAGGGGAAGAGACTATAAAACTCTAGGGGTTAGGTAGAGGGATCGTAAATAAATATACCTTTCCTATTTATGAGATAGAGATGAAAATTTTTTTTACTGTACATGTGCTGCAATATTTTATGTTGAAACTATGGGAAAAAAAAAAAACATTATGCTAGTGTTAATTGAAATGCTATATAAGTGGTTTGTTGGTCAGTTCTTAATAGTTTATTCTGTACCTACTTTATTTCGTAGGTGTGACCCGTTTTGGTAGATTTCAGATGTGGTTTAGTTTTTGAGTTAGACATTTTAAAGTGATATCAAAGTGACATTTCAACCACGATCTTTATTTCGCACATGCAACCATTGTTTGTAGATTCCACATGCAATATATAATTGATTTTTTGGTTGAATATTCTAATATGATATTTAAATTAAGTTCTGCCCAAAGCTTATTTTGCCTGGCAACCTTTGCTTATCAATTTTGTATGTAGTACTCTGCCCATTCGCACTTTGGAGAGGACCTCACATTACTTGTTTATGGCGTATCCATATATTTCTATATACTTGTGATATCGCTTCTTGTAATAAACTTTTGGGATGGGTGATTTATTTCATATGATATCATAATACAAGTTAATCTTGGCACTCGCTCTCATTTTCTCTTGCCTCTCCCTTTCCTTTGTTGAACCGCTTTGCATCCTCATAAATCGTCTTAGCTTTGAAGTTCAGCACGATCGTTGAGGATGCAATCGAGAATGGTTAGGTACCATTCGTCAAACCTGATCAAGCCCAAAGACTTTTTTGGGAGGCTTGCAGAAGGGCATTTAGGCTTTGTTCGTTTTATAAAAAATAATTTCTAGAAAAACATTTTTCAAATTTTGTGACGTTCGTTTCACGGAAAATAAATTGCTTTGGGAAAACATTTTCTATGATGGGAAAAAAGTCTTCTAAATTAGGTTAAAATGTTTTTCACTTTTGAAAAGTGAAGAACATTTTCCTCACTTGGTTTCTTTTATCTCACATCTCTACAAGCCCTCATTTCCTCCTTCTCCTCCTTCTTCCTTCCTTCTTCTTTTAAATTATTATTTGTTTATTTATTTAAAATCGAATTACTTTTTCTTTTTCTTTTTCTTTCCTTTGTTTCCTAGCTTCTTCTTTATTGGCAGGTCACCAACCATGGTGACAGGCAAGCCTCAAGCTCACTGACAAGCATGAGACTCGCCCGTCTCTCGCGAGCTCAAGCTCGTGGCTAACTAGATCGGCAAGCGCGAGCCTCGCTAGATCGGCAAGCTTCAAGCTTGCCGGCCTCATTGCTCACTAGATCAGCGAGCCTCGAGCTCATTGGTGAGCATGATTAGCGAGCGGCGAGCTTGAGCTCGCCAGTGGGCGAGTGCTTATGGCCAGCAATTGGCCAAGAAGAAGAAGAGGAAATAAATAAAAGAAAAACAAAAAAGTAATTTAATTTTTAAAAATAAAAAAATGAAAAATCAATTTTAAAAAATAAAATAAATGAAAAATAGTGTATGGAGGATAAATATTTTCCTTATCCGAATAGCGAAAAATATTTTCCACTTTATTTTCAAGTTTCTCCTGAAAACTAGAAAATAAATTATATTTTTTTAGAAAATGACTTTTTGAAAAATATATTCTGAAAATGTCACATTTCCGGGAAACAAACTACCCCTTAACAAAAAAAACCCAGCCTGACTTGGTTGAGCCTAAGACAAGTGCAACTTGACCTGAATATTTTTATATAAGAATATAACGGTATGTGAGCTTGGGCCAAGATTCGACTTCGGCCTTATGGCCCAACCTTATTCGACTCGAGCCGCCCAATGATCACCTCTACTATTCATCCATCCATAGCCACTGACACGTGGGCTTGGATCTTCTTCAACTCCAATGGGCTTTGTAACCTTTAAATTGGGCTTTTTTTGCTCTGCATTTCCCTGGACCTGTGGGCCTCTCACTCCTGTCCACAGGCTTGGTATTTGTTGAACATTCAATTATAAAAATTCGTTGCTTTCAATGTACCATTTCAAATGTACCAATCTCTCTCCTGTCATATGTAATGCTATATTGGATACTTATCAAGCACGACTCCTCTTTAATAACACCCTCGTCATTTTATATTAACTATTACTTCGATATTCCTCGTCTTAAAATAGTCTCCTTCCCCCACGTTTCCTCCCCCAAATTCCTTGGCCATCAAGATTAGTCTTGTCCTATTAATTTTGACCAGAAGGCAAGGCTGCTTTCTTCATCTCTTGAACTCTCAAAATCTCAAAAAGCCCTTCCCCCATCAGCAGCAAGAAAAGCTCCAATTCTTTTTTCTTCTCATCGTTTCACCTTTCAAATTGCTGATGAGAAAATCCAGCAGAATCCCACCTCGACCCCCATCCTCCCCGCCGCCACCACCCGCCGCCGCAACCGCCGCCGCCTCTAAGATCCCGTTCCGGCCCCGCAAGACCCGGAAGCTCACGAACCAACGGCTGGACCCCCCGAAACCGCCGCCGCCGCCTTCCCTTCCCGTTCTCGCCGCCCCCCGAATCCTTAAACCCCTGTCTTCCGACGGCGAGATCGAGCTCGCCCTCGGCCACCTCCGCCGCTCCGACCCTTTGCTTTCCGCCCTCATCGGCTCCCTCGAGGCCCCCACCTTCGCCTCCTCGGCCCGCCCTTTCCTCGCCCTCGCCAGGAGCATCCTCTACCAGCAGCTGGCCACCAAGGCCGCCCAGACCATCTACGCGCGCTTCCTCGCGCTCTTCGGCGGCGGCGGCGGCGAGGACGGCGAGGACGGCGTCTCCCCCGACTCGCTCCTCGCGCTCTCGCCCCAGCAGCTGCGGCAGGCCGGGGTCTCCGGCCGCAAAGCCGGGTACCTCCACGACCTCGCCGAGAATTACAGGAGCGGCGCGCTGTCGGACGAGTCGATTCTCGAGATGGAGGACGAGGCTCTCCTGACCGCGCTGACGAGGGTCAAGGGAATCGGGGTCTGGTCCGTTCATATGTTCATGATGTTCTCGCTCCACCGGCCTGACGTCTTGCCCGTGGGTGATCTCGGAGTGAGGAAGGGCGTGCAGGCAATGCACGAGCTCAAGGAGCTGCCTAAGCCACTGGAGATGGAGGAGCTCTGCGAGAAGTGGAGGCCTTATAGGTCTGTCGGGTCTTGGTACATGTGGAGGCTCATGGAGTCCAAGGCCGCAGCCGCAAAGTCGATGCCAGCTTCGGCGCCTGCTCCGGTGCAGGGTCGATGAAATTGCTTGTTAACGTTGGTCAGCATTGGTAATACTAATCAGCATTCTTTGCAGTTTTCTGCTTCTTGCTGTCCTATGTTGTGCCTTTGTTCCAATCGGTTCTAGTGTATGTTTAAATTAGGTGCCTTCGGAATATTGATGGATTATTTATCAGCCTTCTTGATGATCTTAATCTATGAAGCTGCGAAGATGCAGAGGTTTTACCTGAAAAAAAGTCGATACCTTTGTTGCGCACGGGTTCCTGGTTTTGAGACATTTAGATGTTTCCTGATACAGGAATGCATCACTTTGCAGTTTGCATAAGATAATTTGAATGAGAAAACATATGGATTCCCGATAATCAACTTGCCCTGTTCTAATCCACACGGAACTCTGCGGTGAAGGTGCATCGTATGTACTGCTTAGGCGAAACTGATTTGCCATCTAGCGGACTTTAATTAAGCAGCGAGGACTGGAATTGTTTCCATATTCAGATGCTTCTTTGGGGGAGATGAATCAGAATTGAGCTTTCTTTTATACTAGCTACTAAGGGGCTGTAATCAATATCCCATATCCGTTGTTGGGGTCAAAATGTTTAAATTTGTGGCTCGCGTGTTTGGCTGAACTTTGAAGCAACTCATCTCAATCCATGCTCAGCTTATTGACAAGGTGCGCGCGATTATGTTTGGTATTCTGTCAAGCTGAGTAGGTCGATTTTCTTGCCTGGAAGACTTGTACCTGAATCGCGACATTGTCGCCATTGGTTTAATGTGTAGCTGCTGCGGTATATCTTGAAGCATTTATATTTGTGACGACATGATGAGACTCTCACGCGGTAAGATCATCTATTTTGACATGTCAATCCCCGGTAAAGAAAGGAAATAAGTATAGCATTAAAGAACATAAGAGTCTTCAGACATGGAAACAATGTCGACGAAAATGTCGTTTAATGTTTGCTAACTACTTATAAGACCGATATATTTGCATAGCTAATGCCTTTGATTTTAGGGAACTTGTTGAGCATCTTTGGTGATTCAACAGAATTTATTCGTGGGCCTTGCGTAAAAATCCATTGGATTTGCTTATCACCGAAAAATGATTCATCAATGATGAGTTAGAAAATTATTTTGCTCCTCGCTCCGCCTCTGTTCTTTTTATTTTTTTAAAGTCGACAATCAAGGTTGAACTCCCATGATCAAATTGATACTAACCATAAGTTACCAAGTCAAGTGCCTCCTCATTTCAATCCTTTTTAGCACGTCAAGTGCTGGCTGATAATCAAATAAGTAAAAATGTCGTTTACCATGCAAAAAGAAAACAACAAAGGAAGGAAAGATAAGATCAATGTAAGCAAATGGTATAAGTAAGAAATAGAGAACTATAAAATTCAGTGTTCAGGAATGTACAAGCAGTAATTTCCATCTCTAATAAGGTAACCCAAGGATGGATCAAACACCAAATGATCAATCCTACCATAACCTGAGCTTCGCGACGACTTCCCGCATAACAGTAGAACACCAAAAGATCATCCTACCATAACCTGACCAGGCCAGCATGTGTAGCGCACTCGAAGTACTGAGTGATCGGAAGCTCGTTTGTGTAATCCCAGTTCCCAAACGCCGGAATCTGTCCACTCATTTTGTGATTGTTCTCCTTAGTTGTTGCACCGAACACAAAAAAAAAAAAGTAACTCTACAAGAGTCATATGATGGAAGCTTACTTCCCTTCCACACAACCCAGCCCAAGAAGCTAAGAAGAGAGAGAGTGGAAGATAGAGTGAGAACTGAGAACAGAGGACAGAGAGAAAAATGAGCTGATCTTTCTCTAGGCTTTTGGGTAATCTGCAAGCTTGAGAGGGCTCCAAGCTCAGCCGGTATAGCCTGGGGAGCAAATTCCCCGGATCTCCAGCTCGGTCAATCGGGTTAGGTTCCCAAGCACGACAGGTACGATGCCCAAGAGCTTGTTTATGAGATAGAGATGGATATATTTCTTAGCGTATGTGTGTGGCGAAATTTTATTTTGAGATTTCGGAAAAAAAACGTTATAATAGTGTTAAGTGAAATGCTACAAGTGCTTTGTTGGACAGTTTTTAATAGCTTAAGTTTTTTTTTTTTTTGGTCGGATATTCTAACTAGTGAGATTCTGTCCCTACTTTATTTCATGAGTGTGACCTATGTTCGTAAATTTCACATGCAGTATAGTTTTTGAGTCAGACATTTTAAAACAATATCAAAGTGAGATTTTCACTCATAACTTTATTTCACACATACAACCCTTATTTGTAGATTTCACATGTAATATAGATTAAATTTTTTGGTTGAACATTCTAATATGATTTTAAGTTAGGTTCCACCCAAAATTTATTTCGCTTGGCATCCTTTGCTCATCACTTTTACATGTGGTGCTTTGCCAATTCGCACCTCAAAGAAGACCTCGCATTACTTATTTGTGGTATATCAATATGTTTTTAGATACTATGTCGCTTGTATCACTATATTTAATATTAATATCTTTCTCAAGCATGACTTCTCTTTAATAACAACCTTGTCATTTTATATTAACTAATTCTTTGTTATTCCTTGTCTTAAAATAATATCCTTTTCCCCCTTTCCCTCCATTATTTCCTTGGGCATCGACATGGTTGAAATATATGAAAGGACTAGGTGTAAGTGAGAAGATTCTAGTTGAAATATAAGAAAGGACTAGGTATATTAATATTTACCCCATTAATTTTCCTAATCGGTTTCGTTGGTACAAGTGAGAATAAAGGTGGCGGTCAGCGGTGACGATCGGCGGTTGTGCGGCGGTCGTGCAACAGTCGTGCGGCGTTAGTGCGGCGACGGGCGGCAATCGGCGGTCCGTGAATAAGAAGAGAAAACAAATAAATACAAAAAATTATAAATTTTTTACCAAACTCATATTAATTCATAATCAAAGCCCATATCTTCGTACTTGGCCCAACTTCTTTTAGTGTACATTGACATCTTAGCAATGTATTATCTCATATTAGTTTAGAATCAAAGCCCATATCTTCGTGCCTTAGCCCATCTTCTATTACAAAATATCAACTGAACTCTGGCTTCTATCCTGATGAAATTGGGTGGTGGGTCGACCTTGTAGCTAGTGGGTCGACGTAGTAGCTAGTAGGCCTTACTAGGCCTATTGGATGTTACAAAGCTGTTTATATTTCTTGGTGGTGAATTACAGGAACTCGAGACCTCATATAACTTTTCCAATTCTGCACTATATCTATCACAGGATAAGTTGTCTCTTGAATTTATACTTTGTTTGGTATTAGATGAAAATCATGCTCATGAGCTAGAAGTTCCTTGGAAATTTGTAGGGCATTCATGAACCAGGTCTTTTATTCCGTTGGCCTGAAAAATTCCACGCCCACAATTGCATGTGCATTGAGTAATCTACTCCCGGCCATGACGTTCCTCTTTGCACTGATCTTTAGGTGCGCCGTATTTAGTGTTTTTTTTTTTCCTTATCGTATGAATGCCGTTTTGGAAGTAGTGGTCAATAGGCGATTAGTTTTGAACAGTTTGTTTGCTCACATTTTCCATGATTCTTCTACAGGCAAGAATCGCTTAAAATCAAGTCTAATGCAGGGAAGGCGAAGGTGATTGGGATGCTTGTTTTTGTGTGGGCGGAGCCATGCTGCTTTTTTTTTTACCACGGACCCAACATTGAGATTGGTCACTCGGGATTTAATTGATTTAATTGGATGTACGCTACAAAATTGACGGCCCAACACCCCACTGTCAATGGCAACATCTTGCTAGGACCTGACCTTCTCTTTGCTAGCACAATTGCCTAGGTAGTATTGTTCATCCTCCAAGTAAGTGAAGCATTCTTTTGATTTCTACTGCTGAATCATTTTTTTTAAATCGTTGGGTTCAATTTCCTTATGTTATTTCATGGTGCATTCAGGCAAAACTGAAAGCTAAGCTCCCATAACCTTATACTACAATGATGTTGGTGTGCCTCATGGCTAGCATCGAGTGTGCAGCCATTGGGGCAGTTGTCGAACACTGCCTCGCAGCATGGTCATTGAGGTCCAGAATCCGACTTGTCTTGGCTCTTTATGCAGTAAGTTGTCGTGTCCTTTATCAAACTGATTTATTAGAAAAAATTGTGCACGAAAGTAATTCTAATTAGAATTTAAATTCAGGGTTGCATATGTTCTACCATGGCATTTTGCATCACGTCCTGGTGCATTGAAAGAAAGGGTCCTCTCTACACTGCAATCTTCACCCCTTTGTTGTTGGTCATCATGGCCATCTTGAGCTGGACACTTCTGAGAGAGACAATTACTACTGGAGTGTATGTATCCGACTGTGTTACAAGTGAGAAGAAAATAGGTTGAAGGAGGTATCTTATCTGTCATAGTACAAGATCCCCTAGTCTTCGACAAAGTATTTCATGAAAATTCTGATTGAAATATATGAAATGACTAGGTGTAAGTGAGAAGAGTTTGGTTGAAATGTAAGAAAGGACTAGGTATATTACCTCTACAACGCTTCCTAGATGAAGATTATTTAGCAAATATTTACCCCATTTATTTTCCTAATCGGTTTTGTAGGTACAAGTGAGAATAAAGGCGATGGTTGGTGGCGACGGTCGATGGTCGTGCAGTGGTTGTGCCGCGGTCGTGCGGCGGCGAGTGGCAATCGGCGGTCTGTGAATAAGAATAAAAAACAAATAAATACAAAAATTTATAAATTTTTACTAGACGCATTTCTATTTTTTTTCTATTCCAAGAATATAAATTTGGTAATATTAGCAAACTCCTCATTTTACTCAGAAATTGTTTTTTTTTTTGGTAAAGGTAAGTAATATATTGATTTTGCAAGAAAGAAAACAAGAGGGAGTCCTGGTACCAACAAAAACAGACACTCAAGAAGACAAAAGTCTAGAATGAGTGTAAGGGTGCCATGGTTCCCAGAAAAAAGGAGCAACAACAACAAAAGGAAACAAAAGACAACAAAAACTAGAAAACCTCCATCAATCAAAAATAGAATGATGGATGTTCGAGCTTCGTTGAAGTCTTCTATTCATGGGCACATCAGGAACATGTTTAAAGGTCATAGCCTTATCTTTGATAGCCTTCTGAAGATGCATTTTCATCGCTGGAAGAAAGAGAATCTGATTCCGAAAAAGCACATTGTTCCGCTCTTTCCAAATGATATAACACATTGCACCAAAACTAAACCGAGCCAGGATCTGATAAAAACTCTTCCCCATAAACCGCTTGGAAGCCCAGACCAAATTATCCACCCAATGTTTCGCCACACTAGGTTGAATCTTGCCGCCCATAATGAAATAATATTATTCGAAGCACGGCAAACAAAGAACAAATGATCTATGGAATCAGGTCTGCACGAACAAAGGGGGCAATTTGTAGGGGGGATCCTACCATAAGAGATGAGCAAAACCTGAGTTGGCAGCCGATTGCGCGAAATAAGCCAAAGATGCATTTGATATCTTGGAGGCAAGGCAGTATTCCAAACAAAAGAAGCCCACGAGATGACATTACGCTTTGGTCGGATCAAATCCCAGGCAGAAGCAATGGAGAAGCGATCGGATGGGTGCAATTTACTCAAAAATTGTTCCCGGAGTAGAAATAGAAAAAAAACTCTTTATGAAAAGAAATAGTTCACTGGAATAGAAACATTGCCATGCATACCCTAAACTGCCGTGCCATCAAGACTCCTTGGTAAGTGTCAGCTGACTCCTCATCCATCAGCCCTCTTGAACCACTTCTGCCCCAAAAATAGCCTCTCTCTTAAATGCCGTTGCCTATTCTAACTTGTTAAAAAACACTGGATTTTGGTAATTTTCCATAACGAAGTCACTTAGGCTGCACGAGACGATGGAATAGGGATTAAAAAAGAGAAATGGGTTTGAAAATTCGAATGATGAGGCATACAAGTCTCTACAAGCGCTTCTCCTCTCTCCCTCTCTCTCGCTGTCTCCATCCACTTGCTTTGTCTCCTCTCTGCAAGCTACCTTCCTCTCTCTCTCTCTCTCTCTCTCTCTCTCTCTCTCCAAAACTCTTCCAAAGAAGAGGAGAAAGCTAGATAGAAACAGAGGAAAATGGTCAGCCTCGACTTCCTCCCCTTCCTAGGCATGATTGTTTTTCCAACTGGGGTTTGCAGGTATGAACATTACTTCTAAGCTAGCATTGGATAGCGGTATGAGCCCATTTGTGCTCGTGACGTATCACCAGATCTTTGTTGCCGTCGCCACTACCCCTTGCCTTGCTCTGAGAGATATAAGTCCACGAGCAACCACATCTGTGAAATGTCTAACTTTGATGAAATATTTGAAACTGCAGCACTTGTACAACGATTTAGCAAATATTTATCCCATTTATTTTCCTAATTAGTTTCGTTGGTACAAGTGAGAAGAAAATAGGTGAAAGGAGGTATCTTAACTGTCATGGTACAAGATCCCCCTAGTCTCCGACAAAGTGTTTCATGAAGATTCTGGTTGAAATATATGAAAGGACTAGGTGTAAGTGAGAAGATTCTGGTTGAAATATAAGAAAGGACTAGGTATATTACCTCTGCAACGCTTCTTGGATGAAGACTATTTAGCAAATATTTACCCCATTAATTTTCCTAATCGGTTTCGTTGGTACAAGTGAGAATGAAATATATGAAAGGGCTAGATCTATTATATGCCATTGTACAAAATTAAGCCCCCTAGTCTCAAACCAAGTATTTCATGAAGATTCTGGTGGAAATTAATTTAAGGCCTTCGAGCAATGTATTATCTCATATTAAGTCATAATCAAAGCCCATATCTTCGTACTTGGCCCAACTTCTTTTGGTGTACATCGGCATCTTAGCAATGTATTATCTCATATTAGTTTAGAATCAAAGCCCATATCTTCGTGCCTAGCCCATCTTCTATTACAAAATATCAACTGAACTCTGGCTTCTATCCTGATGAAATTGGGTGGTGGGTCGACCTTGTAGCTAGTGGGTCGACGTAGTAGCTAGTAGGCCTTACTAGGCCTATTGGATGTTACAAAGCTGTTTATATTTCTTGGTGGTGAATTACAGGAACTCGAGACCTCATATAACTTTTCCAATTCTGCACTATATCTATCACAGGATAAGTTGTCTCTTGAATTTATACTTTGTTTGGTATTAGATGAAAATCATGCTCATGAGCTGGAAGTTCCTTGGAAATTTGTAGGGCATTCATGAACTAGGTCTTTTATTCCGTTGGCCTGAAAAATTCCACGCCCACAATTGCATGTGCACTGAGTAATCTACTCCTGGCCATGACGTTCCTCTTTGCACTGATCTTCAGGTGCGTCGTATTCAATGTTTTTTTTTTTCCCTTATCGTACGAATGCCGTTTTGGAAGTAGTGGACAATAGGCAATCAATTTTGAACAGTTTATCTACTCACATTTTCCTTGATTCTTCTACAGGCAAGAATTGCTTAAAATCAAGTCTAATGCAGGGAAGGCGAAGGTGATTGGGACACTCCATGCTGCTTTTGTTTTGCCACTAACCCAACATTGAGATTGGTCACTCGGGATTTAATTGATTTAATTGGATGTATGCTACAAAATTGATGGCCCAACACCCCACCGCCAATGGCAACATCTTGCTAGGACCCGACCTTCTCTTTGCTAGCACAACTGCCTGGGCAGTATGGTTCATCCTCCAAGTAAGTGAAGCATTCTTTTGATGTCTACTGCCGAATCATTTTTTTTTTCAATCGTTGGGTTCAAATTCCGTTCCCTAAGAAGTTTTTCTCCAATCTCTATTTGTGCTCTTATTCCAAGTTTCCAAAGTTTTATTATATTCTTTTGCTTCTAGGTATTAGAGCTAGAGATGAAATGCACAAATTCCGATCAATAACTAGTTCATTTATATTATCTTTTTATATTGCAAGATTTGAGGAATCTAGTGGAGAATTACTACACTAAAGTGGCCGATGTTGAAGCATTCGATGCTTAAAGAAAAGGAAGAGAAAGACTTATTCATAGAGTCTCCAAAGAAAGATCACAAAGCATAGTAAGCCATAGAGGAAACAATATTTGAAAAAGTATCGAGCATAGAGGCTATAAAAGTAGTGTGGGATATTTGGCAACAATCTTACAAATGTGATAATAATGTTAGATGGGCGCAGCTTCAAACAATTTGAGGAGATTTTAAGTTTTTGTGTGTGAATGACTCTGAATTCAAGTTTTTGCACGTGAATGACTTTGAATTAATCTTGGCATACTTTGATCGTATGCTATAACCAATTAAGGGTCGAAGGAAATGTGTTAGCCCTGATGTTGGAGCAGTTGATGGGTTCAATTCTGCTCGCATGAGCAAAGAATAAATTAAAATTCCATAAATTCGAATATCAAGCAAGCATTGCAGAGTCATGTTGCTCAATCAAGTTTAGAAGGTTGTCAAGGTAGTCGAGGTCATGGAGGCAGTGGAGGACGCGGAGGTGGAAACTATATTCCAATGGAAAATATTAAACATGTGACAAATCAAAGATCAAGTGTTTTAAGTGCAACATATTCAAACATTGCAAATCCCAATACCAAGCAAAGGTGGCATACAAGCTAGTGGAACAGGCACGTTCCATTGATATTTGAAAGGGATTGTTCTTGCAGTTGGATAAGACGGCTCATGTGAAGTCAACTTAAAAAAAAAAGAAAAATCCGTAATAGGTAAATGTAACATTGATATCAAGTCAAAAGATGATACAATGTTATTATTGCATATGTTTACTTTGTGCCAAGATTATTTTGCAATTTGGTAAGTGTTTATCAACTTTCAAAAAGGCCACAAAGTACACATTGAAAATAGAGGTTGCAACATTGTATGGGTAAACAATAAGGTTGACTCCAAGGATTCAAATGACAAAGAACTAGATGTTCCCTTTGACTCTTCAAATGAAGAATCTTAGAGTTTTCAAGAGATGATGAAAGATAGTAGCTGGCTGTGGTATTTTTGATTTATTCATCTAAATTTTTGTGGACTAAAATTACTTATCTAGAAAAAGGTGGTCACTCGTATGCCTCTGATTGATAGCCCTGATCACACATGCAAAGAATGTTTTGTTGGAAAACAACATTGAGAATCATTTCTAGCTTGAAAAGCTAGAATATCAAAACAACCTTTGAAGTTGCTACATACAAATATTTGTGGTCTTTTTGAGCTCGAATCATTGGGACAAACAAGGTACATGCTAATTTTTGTGGATAATTTTACTAGAATAATATGGGTATATTTGAAAAGAGAAGAATTTGAAATTTTTGGCAAATTTAAACAATTTAAAGTTTATGTTGAAAAACATAATGGCTTTAATATAAATATGTTGAATTTGATAAATATTTTATAATTCATGGAGTGAAATGTCATTTAATTGTTAGCTATATTCCTTAGCAAAATGGTATCGTAGAAAGAAATAACAAGATAATTTTTTAAATGGCAAAAAGTATGTTAAAAGCTAAAAATTTATACAAAAAGTTTTGGGCAAAAGCCGTTGCATGTGCTGTGCTTGTGCTAAACAATTGTCTAATGATGAGGGTTCTTGAAGGAACCCTAGAAGAGGCGTGGAGTGGTCAAAGGCTAGATGTTTCTTTCTTACAAGTATTTGCTTTCATGGTAGATCTCCATATACTAGATGAACAGAGAAAAAAGTTGGATGACAAAAACTAGAAGTACATCTTCATCGGCTCCATTGGCATGGCTAAGAGTTATAAGCTATTTAATTAAACCATGAGAAGGTAATCATCAACCAAAATGTCATTTTTTTTAAGCTAAAGCTTGGGACTGGAACCAAAAGTTTGACCAAACAAACATCATTGAAGACGAACCATTGATGGGAGAAATAGGAAAATTTTCGATTAAAGATCCATCACCATTGAAAGATGAACCATTGTTGTACAAGATGAAGTACAAGCTTCACGGTTAGGTTTACCGATATAAAGGCAAGCTAGTCGAAAAATGATACAAGAAAAAGGCCAAGTGTTAATTACTATGAAGTATTTGCACTATTGGCCTGAATAGGTACCATTCGGATGATCATCGTACTCACAACTCAGATACATTAAAAGATCCACCAAATGGATGTGAAATCAGCAGCTTTAAATGATTTCCCTAAAGAGAAAGTCTATGTGAAACAATCACAGGATTATGAGAAGAAAAGGCATGGAAATCAAGTTTATAAACTGAAGAAGGCATTGTAAGGGTTAAAACAGACACCTGGAGCTTGATATATGTGAATCAACATGAACCTATTAGAGCATGGCTTTCAAAATGCCCCTTTGAGCATATACATTATATCAAGTCAAACACTAATGGTGACATAATAATCATGCACCCTTTTTTTTAATGACTTGATATTTACAAGAAGCTGTGAAAAGATTTTTGTTGAATTCAAGGAGGCTATGACTTGAGATGGTAGATTTATGAATGATGTACTATTTCTTGGTCTCGAAGGGAAGCAGATAAATGATGACATGTTGATTTTATATCAAAAATATGCTAATGATATTTTGATATTTTGAAGTGATTCCCCTTTAACCAAGCTAAGGATCCAAGGTAGCCCCTGGTTTACAAGATGGAATCGCTCAAATTAATATAGATTCCCATAACAAAACAACAGAGCTGAAAAAAGAAACCAGTGAACTAGTAAATCCCATTTTTTTTTTAAAGTATTGTTGATAGTTTAAGATTTTAGCTTCTATTAGGCCAAATAATACTTATTGGCCGGAAAATAATAAGTCAGTTTACAGAGAAATCATTCCCATTTTATATGTATGCAGCAAAAATATTTTATGGTTTCTTGGTGGAAGTCATGATCATGGAATTTTATATTCTTATATCAATAATTTTAGTTTGGTGGAGTTACACAAATAGCAATTGGGCAGATGATATCGAGACTAGAAATAGTATTTCTCAAAACACATTCGTTCTCAAATCAGGAGCTGGGTCCTTGAAAAAACAAGTCATTGCACTCTCTATAACTGAAGCAAAATACATAGCATTAAATTCGAGGGCATGTCAAGCAATATGACTTTGTAGGATGCTGTGTGAATTAATGCATGGACAACCAAGTCCTTCCAAAATAGTATGTGATGATAAATTGGCTATTACATTAGCAAAGAATCTTGTTCTTCGCGGCAAGAGAAAACAAATTGATATCAAATATCATTAAATTTGCGAGCAAGTCAACAATGGTGATTTTAGGCCAAATTTCTATAGACCAAAAGTTTAAATTGTAGATATTTTGATGAAACCATTATGGTGGATTTCTTTGAAAAATTTAAAACCAAGCTTCGTGTTATTGAATTTCAAAGTTATTTTTAAGGGAGACTGTTGGGATAATAAAAAATTGATTATTGGTGAGATTGAGCACGTCATTTGTTGGATGAGAAGGCTGCAAGCATTAAAGAAGAGTCCTAAAGATTTCGAGATGGCTTTGTTTTTTTTTTTTTTTTTTTTGACAAATTAAGCTATTTTTATTTATTTATTAATGATTTGTGGGCTGTTTATTTCTGCTTTATAAGATGTTATCATTGTCATTTGTGAGTTTCAATTCCTATATAAAAAGATGAAGGTATGAGTTGTATATCAAGCCATATGCAGTAGCCCAAAGAGAAGGCGTCGTCAATAGTTTCTCCCTCTGATATCTATTTGTGCTCTTATTTCAAGTTTCCAAAATTTATTATAACTCTAAATTTATCTTCCTTTTATCATTTTCCGTATTCACACATCTCCGTTGACAAGCAAGCTTCGAATTAGCCACGCAACGACATACTTGTCAAGCACTTGTCACACCATCAATTGTATTTTTAGCCCACCAAAACAAGCGCATAAAAAATGGCAGAGCAGCACATAAGTAGCTGGGATTCGATGCCGACCTACACGAAGAATTCATCCAGTAGACTTGCCGTTCGCCATATAACTCAGAAAATCTTCTGAACTCTTTCACCCAGCACGAGTACGAAGACGATATGTAAGGATCGAATCACACTTCACACTGTCGCTATCGGGGAGAAGCTTCCAACAAGGGTCATAATCTGGGGTGAGAAATATATCATCCGTTGTCGCGTTGGAAGATGGCCCTGCGATATCGGCCCTTCCGAGGAAGTTGTGGAGTCCAGCGTTGGCAGCCTTTGGTATGAATTCTCATCTGCAAGTGCATTGCCAAATCGAGGTGTTAAGGAATGAAGATGGGCCAAACCTGCAGGGAAGCAAGATTGGCCAGGCTTGCGCGTGATGGGGAGTTAGTATCGTTGCCAAACCATTCGGTACAAGAGGATCGATGATTTGGCATTTTCGTCGTTAGAGAAGATCGCAGAGGAACTTTGCACGAGCTACATTATATGCGAAACCCTTTTGTACGGAAAAAGATAAACTGGTACCAGGAAAGCCATAAATGCTTACTGGATTTTGCAGATGATCACCCTCAGCTGCCCCTGGAGCTATCCAATGTCCATGCTTGAATTCTAGCTTCTTGCCTGAAAGCTGAGCAGTACCCCACAAAGGAAAGCAGTAGACTTTGATACACACAAAGACGTTGATAACTGCGTGCCTACTATAATTGATGGCAAGATGTAGGCTACTGAGGTCTGTGCAGTGAGAAAAACTTGGGTGAACAAGTACTTGAAAATGGCGGTGAAAACTGAAAAGTAGGCTCTATCTTCTAATACAAAATAATGTTACTTGTGCCACCGTAGTAGTATGTTATTGGAAAGAGCAGCACCATACAAGTGAGTGAAAACACTCCCATTAGGTATGTACTCATACACACAAGCAGCTCTGTATGGTGGTTCCGGCAGCAGTAGCCCGACGAAGATGCCGGATTCCAATGTTGAATACACGGGAGGAAGGTGACCTATAGGCAGATGGAGAAAAACAATACGATATCAAACAGACAGAAATCCACCTGAAGAGTTACCGGTGCTGCAGAAAGTGAGATCAAGGAGCCATTGAAAGGAGAGGAAGCAATTTCGCGCCGTTCCTTGATATAGATTCTTCAAGCTACTCAACGCCGATGATGAGGCGTCACAAGAAGTTAGAACACCATATGAAAAGAACAGGGAGAGGTCAACCAGATCCCACTAATGAAGAAACAATCTCTAACCCATCCAACTGAGCCAGCAAACGAAGCAGCTCAGAAGTTCGCTTTCCTGCTTGGGAAGCCAAGGGCCTCGTTGAAGTTCTTGGTTCTCCGCATGAACCGACAGGCGCAATCAAATCTGCCTCAACGTCGTGTTCTCATCTTGCTTCGAACATCGTCGCGAGGATGCCATCGACCAAAGGATTGTACTCGAGGCTTATCTACTCTGATTCCAACGGAGCCAAACCATTCTCACTTACAGCACGATACCATATGCTCGGTGGCAAGAGCTCCAGAACATAGCTTCCGTAAAGAAATGCTCAACTTCAGCTTCCAGACTTTACTAACCTTGCTCATCATTCTCAAATATACCTGGTATGCTGATTTGATACTTTGTCTCGTGGAAAGTGGAGTTTGGAATATAATTTTCTAAAAACAATTGCTTGTAGCTCTCCACCTCTAATTCCATATAAATTTCTTAATTAGCTACAAGATTCTTTATTCATGACGAGCGAAGAAAATTCAATATTCAGATAAATTACTTTTTTTTTTAGTTAAATTACTTGGAACCATCATGTTTCAACAGAAAAATAAAGGATTGTTCAGTCAATCTTGAAGAATTACTCTCAAAATCGGTGTCTGAATCTATTTGATTGGATAAATTAGTTGTTATTATGTATAGTTCTATATCCAAGTGTAGGAAAGCTACGGCTAAAAACCAATTCAATACGTATTATTTGATGGATCTAACAAATCTTGATTTTTAGGTATTTATGGTATTTTTTCCAACCGCTACTTTTCATCTATATTTTGCCAAAGCATTAAGCAAAACGGGGTGAATATTATCCGTTTGGCATTATTACGCCAATGACCTTTGAATTTTAACTTAATGTATAATGTATATAACTTTTAATTTATTTAATATAATCTCTAACTTTTAATTCAATTTGTGTTGTTATCTTTAAAATTTTAATTTTTTCAACATGATTTCTGAATTTTTATAATATGTTCATCAATTTAATCTCTGAATATTATGAAAATATTCAATATCATTCATAAATTAATATTTTCATTTAAATATTTTTATATAATTTAGAAATTAAATTAAATATAAATAAAAAAGTCCATGGAGCATTTCAAGTAAATTAAAAATTCAGCCACGACTGTTTACATCATTTTCCCCATCCGGTTTGGTGATTGGCGTCCGGTCCGACCCGGTCCCCTCGACACTTTCCAGCTAAAAGCTCGGAAGCCAAACTCAGACCGCCGCAAACAGCCAGTTCCTTCCGCCGTCGCCGCCGCCGCCGCCGCCGCCGGCTTCGCCCCCCCGATTTCTCCGACCTCCGTCTTCACCTCTCCCAATGGCGCTCTCGAGCTCGCCGTCTCCTTCCGCCGCCCGAAGCCCAGGGAGGTCCCTGGGGCTCCTCGCCAACGCGAGGAAGCACAAGCACAGCTTCATCCAGTTCGCCGCCATGACCGGGATCCTCCTCCTGAGCCTCCGGTCGCTGGGCCAGAAGTACCGCATCAACAACCTCCTGGAGGACACCTCCGCCCTCAGGGAGGAGCGAGATTCGCTCGACGACCGCATGGGCAGCGTCAAGCGCGACCTCCGGCGGGAGGCGTCCCTGGACTCCACCGGGTTCCTGGCCGCGCGGCTCCGGCTCCTCTTCGGAGACGAGGAATGATGCGCGGTGAGTCGAGTTATGTCGGTGCCGTCGGGTGATTTCGGTTTGCCTGATTTCTGTTGCTAGGGTTTGAATTGCTATGTGAAAAATTTGGGGATGCTTTTGTCTGATGATTTGCGGCTTTGAGATGGAGTTGCGATTGGAATTAGGAGTGTTTAGATGGTGTCTGGTGGGAAATTGTTTGTTTTGCTGGCTTTGATCGGGTTATTCTGGCTCTTGGGTTTTCAAGATGCTTCATTTCGGTTTCCATTTGATGTGCGTTGTGGTTGATCAATTGCAGCGCCAATTTGATCTTTCTCCTGAGAGATGGTTGACAGCATAGGATGCAGTCGGTAGTCGTGCTGTTCTATTGCGAGTGTTGGTGTAACGAGAAGTGACCTAAGTGCTTAAGCCTTCCTCATGGTCCTGGTCAAAGGAAAGGGGAGTTTGTCAGTGTTCCAATCAGATGTTTTGGACACTTTGTGATGGAATAAGAGATTTTTGGAAGTGAGCTGGTCACCATGATTAGTAATACCCTAATGTTTTATTATAGCTATACTTTGTATTGAGATTTAGGATTTCCTTCATGTTCTGGTTAAAAACAAGAATGAGATAGTGTGAGGGTGTTCTGCAGTCATTCACATCTTGTAAATCCTCCAACGAGCGAGCTTCTTTTTTAACTTTGAACACGCTACAGTGTTTTAAAGCTTACTCGAGGAAGTTGTCTTTCTTTGGCAAAAGGAAATTTACTCACCCGAGCGAAATTGCTTGTGGGAAAAGCATGTTGGATGGTTTCACTTTTTCATAAACTGTTCCAAATTTCATGATGTTTATCATTTGCAATTTGTTGTTCCCCTGAAGGCTTAGAATTTGCGGTTGCTTCTCTATTGTTCCCCTAGAAGTTTGGTTGGCTGTTTCACGTCTTCGTTGGTTTTTTATTACTGTTTTGATTCTCATTCTATCTCACGCAAAATACGACTGGTCAGTAGTTGGATATTATAAATCCCGACGTCTGAAAACTTAAGCATAGAAACTTTATGAGTCAGGCTTGAAGCTTGTAATTTGGTTTTCCTGCAGGTCTTTTTCAGTATGCTTTGCATTTCATTGGAAGAGGTGTCAGCAGCAACCAAATTCTTGTGGTTCATTTAGCTCACAAGCTGCAACAGTCGAGATAGTTTCTTTCTTATTTGCAGAGTACCGAATGAGGTGTTTATTTTGAAAAATACATGAGTTCTTGTCTTGGAGATATGATAATGACTTTTGGAAATATCTCACACACGTAGGGATAGTGCACTTGTAACCTGTCGAAGATTGTTAAGAAGGTCCATTTGTTGATCATCAGCTAGCAAACTGCAGCTAGTGTTGATGAAGGAACTGGGAGTTAATACCTCAATTAACTGATATTAGTGTTTTAAGGAAATGGTCGAAAGCTTCGATATGGCGGAGAAAAAGAATGGAGAAAGCCCAAAAGAACATGTTTAGTGTAGCCTTACTTGATTAGCATAATGTCATTGCTGCTTTCTATTTTTCTGGCCTGGTGCTGCCTATGGTTTTGGTTATACTGAAGTAGGTAGACATTTTTGTGTGGCTGTGACCATGAGGGCTTGTCAGTGGACATTTCACAAATGTTTCGTGGGAAGTTTGGACCTGGCATTGTGGCTGGTTCTCGGATTGGTTTGATCTCAATCTCATGCTCATCTAGTAACTAGTGAATCATCAGCTAGCCATTATCCGAAGTCCCTTAGGTGGTTGGGAGAGTAACAAGGAAATCTCTTCTTAGTCGTATCTATAAGATTTTTTTAAACCTGGGTGTTCTGGCTCAATGAAGCTGCTCGGCACATTCTTGAATTCCCTTGAGGATGATTTCCCATGTCGGTCTTTACTTCCTTTGAGGCATTAGTTCTTGATGAATCTCGGTCTGTGGACCAACTAGAATAGGGAAATTTGTAATGAATCGTTCAATTGATGAAGTGGAGCACAAGTATCTAATATAGTCTTCTCGGTCCACTTTAGATTCAACACGCTAACTGCTTCCTTCTTTATTGTGGTACTCAAGTATGACTTTTTATCTTCCTCTGTCGAGCGGTCAACAGTCTTTTGCATCCTTTCATTTGGTACTCCCGATATGATGCGGATCGAGCCCATACATTCTTGAAGTTATACATCGCTGATCGCCATCCATTCACCAGAGGTATGCATGCCCACAAGCGAGTACTGTGTATAGTCTTGTTTCCACTTCAGTTTTGACTTTGCTGGGCTCTACACACCTCTCTCGATCAGCATCTCTGAATGCGCACATTGATACATGAACGCCTCCAGGGCTGTTGCCCCTCATCCTCTGGGAGAACTTGTGGACATGTAGATAGAGTTTGAAGCATATGTGATAGTCCATCCAATCTATCATTAGAAACGTCAATCGCTTAGATTTAGAAAAAGAAAGTAAAAAAACATAGAAATTGCAGAGAGAAACAGCATAAGTAGGAATTACAGTAACTGTAGTACTCTTCCAGTAGAGAGAGAGAGAGAGAGAGAGAGGAGGGGGGGGGGGGGGGGGGGGGCGCGGTAATCCGACACGAGATAAAGGACGATCACTGTGTCCGGGGTACCTGCAACTCTTTTTACTTTAGTTTTGTCCTTCTCTCTCTCTCTCTTTCTCTCTGATCCTAGTGAAGGAATCATGAACACAAGAGGAAAATCATGGCTTCGTGGACACCAGCATTCAGTCTAATTATACCCTCATGCGTGGCCTTTCTCATCCGGTCTCTTTCCTTCACATCTCTCTCCAAACTCACAGAACGAAGGGGTTTAAGCACAGGATTTTGAGGGGATTTGCAGTTACAGCGAGATTAATACTGGCCAATAAACCAATTCTCAGCGCAAACGGGACACTGCTTCTCTCTCTCTCTCTCTCTCTCTCGTCTCCCAGGTTTCAATTTTTATTTGGGTTTGCAAAGAGGACATAATCCAGAGAAAGAGAGAAGATGGGGCCAAACTTCTTGCAGGCTTTGAAAGAGATGGTTTGACATATCTAGGGCATTTTCCCAATTCTTGCAACGAGAAACTCTTCTTTTTCCAGAAGTCGATGATGCCCTCCTCCCACGGACAAAGATTTTGCGTTCCTCTTTATAGCGGTGTTTCTGGGGCCTCACGGTGTGTCGGCTGCAACACGACGGAGTCCCTCTTATCCTAGTTAATTCCTGCTGGTTTTTAGACTTTCAAGACAGAGACCTCCGGTTTATCATTTTGCTTAACTTGGTCATTGCTGGCTTCGGTCAGCAACTTCCCTTTGCTTCAAATCCACAGGTGAGTCGATCGTTCAGCTTCGATTTCAAGAAAGCCCTTTTTGTTCATATGAGAACCCAAAAGAAGAGACAGTGATTAATTATCCACTTGCTTTTAATTAGGTTTCGTTATGCATGTCTAATCAAGGGCTCAATCTCCTGCTCGTGTCTTGGGGGAATAGTTGAAGGGAGACCCAGCTTCAGTGAAAACGGCAAAAATGGGTTGGTGGGTTTAGCACCCAGAGAAACGTCCAAATCAGGTTATTTTCCCTTTGGTTTAAGTCTCCTCTTTGATGGGATGTTTTAGATTAGGGTTGAGAAAATTAGGGTTACTCGTTAACTCCGGATATTGAAGGGCGGAAAAACCTATTTGGGAGATTAAGCAACTCAGGTCCCCAAATGGAGCCAAGAAGCCAAGAAGATTAAGCAGAAATCTCTAATTCTTTGTTGTATGATGACCCAAATCCGCCCAGTCGAGAGAGGAAGATGGACCATGGCCAAAACTATGTCATCTCACCTCAAACCCTAGATCAACCAAAACCTAGAATTGATCATCTACTTCAACCATCGATTCCCACTTCAAGTGCGCCTTCAGTTGAATTCCACAAAATGACAGCTTCAACCTAAGCAATGCCTCTGCGGGTGGCCAATTTCCAATACTTCAAGTGCGTCAAGAACCAATCGGTGAGCCTCGGTAACTATGCCATCGATGGGTGTGCTGAGTTCATGCCCAGGGACGAGGGCACGCCAGAGTTCTTCCAATGCATTGCCTGCTGTTGCCACCTTAACTTCAACTGGAAGGAGATCATCGCCCATGGTGGCAGCGAGCTGGAGAGCTAGAGCAAGGATCTCGGGGTGTTGAAGATTGTTAATAAGGTTCATTCGTTAACCATCAGCGAGTGAACTGCAGCTAGTGTTGATGATGGAACTGGGAGTTGATACCTCAAATAACTGGTATCAGTGTTTTTATTAGCCATTTCAAGAAAGGCAACGGTAGACAGCTTCATATTTTTTTTTTTTTTGGGCGCCCGGGGGGGCGGGGGGGAGAGGGAGGAATTGAGAAAGCCTAAGAGAACATGTTTAGTGTAGACAGACCTGATTAGCATAATACCAATTGCTGGTTTCTGTATTTTCTGGCCGGTAATGCCTATAATACTGGTTATGCCGATGTAGTAGACAGTTTTGTGTGGCTGTGACCGTGAGGGCTCGTCACGGACAGTCCACAAATGTCTCGTGGGAAGTTTGGACATTGCATTCTGGTTGGTTCTCAGATTGGTTTGGTCTCAGTGTCATGCTTATCTAGTACCTAGTGAAGCTCTTCTTGGTTATGTCTATATGAATTGTGTAACCCGGGCGTTCTGCCTGAATGAAGCTGCTCGGCACATTCCTGAATTCCTTTTGAGGATAATTTCCCATGTTGGTCTTTACTTCCTTTGAGGCACTAGTTCTCGATGAATCTCGGTCTTTAGGCCCAACTAGAATAGGGAAATTTGTAATGAATTGTTCGAATGATGAAGTGGAGCACCAGCTTCTTAATATAGTTTTCTCTATCCACTTCAGATTCGACACCCTAACCGCTTCCTTCTCTATAATAGTACTCAAGTATAACTTTATTTTCCTCTGTGGAGCGGCCAACAGTCTTCTGCATGCTTTCATTTGACGGATACGATGTGGATTGAGCCCATTCATTCTCAAAGTCGTACATCGCCAATCGCCACCCATCACCGGAGATGTGCATGCCCACAATCGAGTACCGTATGGTCTTGGTTTCACAAATGTAGAGCTTGTAATGAACTCCCAATTTTGACAGGCTGAGTTCTCTGCGTTCTCTCAAACGTCCTCTAAGTGCATGTATTGATACACAAACGCCTTTATGGGCAAACAGAACTTGTAGACATGTAGAATATGTGATGGTCCATCCAATCAATCATTAGAAACGTCAATCGTTTGGAATGCTAACTTCCGCAAAAGATGGTCAGATCTAGTCACATCTGCTGAGGAAATCTAATTATTACATGATCAATGCATGCGTGACTGAGTCTAACATCACTTGGAAACTGTTTTTCAACAGAGTGGGAAGTGGAAAGGAAAATCATTTCCCTCAAATGCTCTGCCAAAACGTGGCTTCGGAAGGACTGATTTGGTGGGTGGCCACTGAGATCTTATCCCGATCCCGCTTCATCCTCTCCATCATGCGGTGGTCTCGGACCCTCAAACGGTCTTAAAACCATATAATTTCTGGCGTGTTTATTTGGGGAAAAATTCTAAGATGCAAGAAAAAAAAATCTTTTCAAAAGAACTATTTCTTCTTTTGAGTTGAGAATTTTTCTTTTTCATACTTAGAATTTGCATTTTTTTTAACTTAAATGGTGTTATGTTGACTAACCATTTTTAGCAAACTAATTAGAAAATTAGTTCGTTGAAAAATTATTTCATTCAAACAAACACATTCTCAATTTGGTTCTAATTTAACTTTCTTCAAACCAAGTTTGAATCATCATAGTTGGAGGAAACTCTATGAACAAAATTGACATAAGTATTCACTTCAGGTAGAGGGTTTAGCTTTTTCAATGTTATTCTTATTTGGCAGATAGTATTTCAAGCATCATTTACATTGCTACTGTGGGAATTTAAACCATTGATCCGTGTGCGAGGCATTAGTCACATTGCTAGACATGTAAAATTGGAATCCACTATTTGATAAAGTGGTCGTGTGTCACTAGTAAACTTTCCACAATCTAAATTAAGACTCTAGGATCTAGACCAAGTATGGTCTAATGAGTACATGATGAAAAATTTGATCTTATTAGATACACACTCAAACCATCAAAATTTTGCTCGATTGTCCACTACATTTAGGAAAGTGAAATTCTTCCACACATCGAACAAACCCATTTAACCACATTTTCGCATGATTAGAATATGTGGCTAAGTTGGCCTGTTCATAGATTAGTTTGTACATCGATGGTGCAAGGGAGAGATTCCCAAAAAGGAAATGCGATGGACAATATTCTAGTAATCTCAAGGCCCTTCTTCCAACAACCGACGTCTCTCTAGCATTTTTTAGTACACACTCGGAATAATCCACCTTCGCAATAGATCTACTTGCATGCATTGAGCTCCATCGTCGAAGATAATTGCTTTAATTTAATCAAATACCGATCAACGACTAACATGCACATCAAGAACTTGGTTAGGCTTTGGCCACGTATCCCAAATCCCACAGCGCATCGCTTCGAAGCGATCTTCTCGTCCCTATTTGTATTAATAATCAATCTTTTAGTCCTCTAATTAAAATCGGTCCATTGCTCGGAAATTGTTCCCACCTACGCAACGCAACTCTTTTAGATAACTTAATATATTCACTTGGGAACGTGGAAGTTGCTCGTGTAATTAGATAATAATAGTCTATATCGAGATTCAAGATCCCTATGGTTCTGAATTTGATCAAGTGTTTAAAAAAGAAAAAAAAAAAGGTTAGGTCATAAGAAGAACAGTGCATATATTTGGAAATAGTGCCATGTTTCCTTTGATGTCATGTAAAGGAACGGATCTCTTGGAGAGGGGAAAGAACCCTACATTCACATGTCACACGACACTACTCTTGACCTAATGATAATATTTTCAAGATAAGGCTAGCTAAGACCTTTTTCTTTAACAAAATTCTTAATTTAACCCCAAGATTTACTATCGATTTGGGCTAATCTTTACTACAATATTTTCCAAGAAATTATGAGATGGGTGTCAAAGAATAAAGACCTTTATGTGTTATTAGAAGAGTCTTGCTAGCATAACAGTCTTTTGGCTACAATAAGAATAATATGTTGTGATTCACAAATTCTAGAAAGAGTGAGCTCCACAATAATTTATAATTATTTATAATTTGACTTTTTATGGTCAAGAATAGACTGTTATTTTCACAATAGATTAAAAACTGTCACCCAATCATTTCTCTTATGAGAATATGATACATATTTTTCACTCTAGTCAATTATCTTATGGTGTACCAAGTCCAAAATCATGCCTTGGATCTAGAGCCATCTTCCATCATTTTTGTTGACAACAATCAAAACACCATCCTACATCCATGTGCTTAGACAAATCCCTCACTCTGAGTTAGTCAAGCTCCTCCTAGATACTTGGGTAACTAACTATGAAAAGCTCCATCAAAATTCTATACCCATTCAAGCTATAGAATTGAAGTTCACTAAAAACAAAGATGGCTCTGTATTCAACAAATTCGACCACTTTTATGAGAAGTCAAAAAGTTCTATCTTTCCAACCATCCTTACCATGAGCCCATATGCTCCAAACGAACTACAAAGCTCAGAAGGAGACAAGCTTGAAATACAAGCCTTCAATTTTGAGGGACATCCTATAGTTTATTTCAAAGACCTTGTTTTGGGGCATTGCCCATAGGATGTATATTGCTAGTGTCAAGTCTATATGTTATCAGATTTGGATGACAATGATACGTTTTCTAGAAAAAAAACAGAAATCCTAAAGATCATTCTTCTTGAAATGATAGGAGAAGGGCCCTTCTATTGGGACACTTGGAGAGAATGAAAGAAGATACCGGTTTTTGGTGTCTTATGGCTCTTCTAAAACATCAAAACCATTGTTTTCCAAAAACTCTCCAAAGAAAAGACCACAACCTCATTCTCCTATTAAACCATGCTACAAACCTATCCTCATATGGGCCAAGAAAAATATGACTTGTGATTTAGACATCTTTTAATTCTGAAATTCAGCAAAAACAAATCCCCCCAAGCCATTTACCCCTTCCCACATTTGCATGTTTAATGAGTCTGATTTTCCACCTTTGGAAAAATTCACAAGTCCAATTGGGTACGGTTACCAACCCAAAATTCCCAATCCCACCAGAATTAATTCTGGTGGAACTGCAATGGAGCTTGATCCCCCGGAATCTATCCTAACTTGGCAAATGGAAAATGCCTTAGTTCGGAATAAGGCCCTTACCACATTGAGGTCCGAACAACAAGCAAGCTTTAATGCTCTTAAAACTCAAGTGGCTAAAGTCTAGACCGAAGTGGGAGAAGTCAAAACTTGACCTGATCATGTCCATTAGCAGATAGATCATAGCTCAATGGTCCAAAACAAGCTTCTTCAACTTTATCAAACAAAACTACAAAAAAAAAAAAAAAAAATAGAAGCTAGGTTAGTAAGACCTAAACATTACCTTGATGATTAGTCAGTTGAAGTGGAAAGACTTCTGAAACAGATCAAAGAACTCCAAATCAACCAGGAGAGGAAGCACAACCCTTCTTCTTCTACCTCTATCTTTGATCCATTATTTTCCTCTTCATGGGAAAAATCTTCATTCATTCCTTTGAGTTTCACCACTACTCTATCCCTTCCGTCTCTACTTTTTTGTTTAAACCAAACCGCTCCTGCTCGCAGGCATGACATGAGGTCCATCGTAGAACAAAAACTAAAATCTATAGCCAAATCAACAGAAGAATCGACAAAATCCAAACAATTTGAGCCTCCACCAACTGATCCTCCATCTTTATACATGATCTCTGATCTGCTTGAGTCGATTATGAGAGAACATGTCAAGATGAGTATCACCATGGTAGGTTGTGACAAAATCCAATCTATATAAGATTTGCACTCTGAAACTTCTAGGTTTGAGTCAGACACTACATCATCTGCTTCCATAGACAATGAGCAGGTTCGACCTATTCCTAAACAAGCCCCCATCAACTTCATGATATGACTTGAGAAGGAGATGAAGAAAACATGGTAGATTTTCCCTTCCAGAATACCAATTCTAGAAATAAGACCTCCACCTTCACACTTAATGATATCCCATATCACAAGTGGCATGCTAGGTTACAAAAGTTCTATGCCTGGATGACCAGCAAAGTTATTGATCAAATGATTAGTTTCATATTCTTCTAGCGTTCACCGCTAGATTTACAAGTAGCTTTATAGACTGGTAGTTGGCTCTTGCTCCAACATATCAGAATACCTTCTTGGCACAAGATTTTGACTAGGTGACTCACATTCTCCACATTTTCTTCATTGGGAGGCCAAAGGGCCTCATAAAGCAAAAAAAGGAAAGAATTCTTTGAGTGAAAATGTTGTTCTTATAAGCGAAAACATCTTGATATAAATGTCCAAGAAATGATTAAGCTCTACTATACCCTTGGTGGAGATCTAACTCTCAAACCAATTTTCTTGTCATTTGTGCCAAAACAAATTGGTAATATGGTTGACAATTATGTCCAATCAAAGAATCGGAGAACCCTAGATTCTTCCCCGAATAAATCCAACAAGGGATTCATGGAGCCCTTGACGAATTATGTCTAAGGAAAAAGGCATTCGAGGAATTCTAAAAAAAAAAACAATAGGATGCTTCGCAAGGCTTGCAAAAGACTAGGTCTCCAAGTCAAATGTGGCCATAGAGATTGTTCTTGCGATTGTCCAAAAAAGAAAGAGAAGCATTTCCAAATGCATTCTTCCAGAAGAAAGGAAGGAAAATGGAAGTTTCTTAAAAATAGTTGCCGATACAATTAGAAAGATCGTTTTGGCAAAAAGAAGAAGAAAGATCATTGCTTCATCTGTGGTCATAAAGGACATCTTGCAAAATATTGTTCACAAGCCCACAAAAGAAGTATGAATCTTGTGGATGCCATCCACAAGAAAATTGGAATCTTTCTAGCAGAAGACGATCTTGAGTCAGTCTTCTCTCTTGAAGATAATCCTTCCAACAAGACTATTTGTGTCGTAGAAACTTTCTTAGAAAATAGTGAAGATGAAGTAGATGATTTTGCCCATGAGGGGATGTTCTTTTTTGATGAAGCATCGTCCCCTCTAGCAAGCCATGACCAATTCTCATCCATCTAAGTCACTAAAGAAAAACCTCTTTTTTCAAACCATATGTTCCTATTCAGCTCTTTCCATCCTAATCCTCTAAACCCATTCCCCTCATTGCACTCATGAAAACTAATGCAGACTTCTTTATCCTTGATCCAAAGTTTCTTCTTGAAGAATATTGGAACCTTATACCTTGTATTTTACTTCTACATCCAAAAACACTATTTCCAGCCTCATAAGGAGTAAACCCATCAAAATTCAATTCTTTCCTCAGTGCACCATTACTACCTAGATTATCGGATCCTCATTCCTAGATTGAGACATCATCATTGGCTTGGACATCCTAACTCAAATCTAAAATCTCAAGATTATACCCAATGGGCTTAAGTTTCAAACACAGCTCTGAGAATTTGTAGAGACTAAGATACTCTATTTGATCTGGCCTAAAAACCTTGATCAGATCTTCCTGACCCTTCTGGAGCCATGTGCCAAAAACTACTAAGAGTTTCTTGCCAAATGTTCCAATCTTCTTTGAAAAACTCAAAGTTTTTCATCAAATTGCCTTCAAGAAGAATGAGGATGTCAACCCACACAGGAATGAATCCATCAAATCTTCAATTAGTCCAAAAAGAATGCAAGGATCTCATCCAGCAAGGACTTGGGCATGTGAAGCATTCTATGTGGAAAAATGTGCCGAACAACTCAGAGGAAAAACGAGATTGGTCATCAATTACCAACCTCTTAATATGTTCCTCTAGGATGATAAGTTTCCCTTTCCCAAAAGGAAAACTTTATTCTCTAATCTATCAAATGCAAAAATTTACTCTAAGTTCGGCAAGGATTCTAGCAACTTTGAATCCACCAGAAGATAGACATAAGACCGCATTCTACATACCAAACCAAAGTGAAAGGTCTTTCCTTTTGAATTGAAGACGGCACCTTCATTGTTCCAAAAAGCCATGTGCAAAATATTCTATCAAATGAATGCGAGTTTACAACTCTACATTGACGACATATTGCTTTACGGCAAAGACGAAGAGTGTCACTATAAGTTGCTCACTCAATTTGCTCATATCGTCAAGCAGCATGGCGTTATGTTATCATAGATAAAAGATGAAGATTGCTCAGACGGAGATTGAGTTTCTAGGCATGTAGCACAAAGATGGTGCATTCCAACCAAGTGATCATATTGTAAAGGAACTACTTAAGTTCCTACATCAAAATCTCTCCCACAAACAAATCTAACAATTCCTTGGAATTATTAACTACTTAAGGGATTTTGTTCCTAACATCACCATGTATATGCATCTATTGCCCAAAAAAAAAAAAAAATGCTAAAGAAAGACCCACCTCCTTGGGGACCTTCATAAACTAAGGCAGTCCAATCACTCAAACAAAAGCTACAGTTTCTAACTTTTCTTCAAATTCCCTATGAAGGAAAAACAATTTTCTAGACTTATACTAATGATAAATATTAGGCAACTATTCTTTTCAAAGAGTAGCATGATGATAAGAAGAGAATCTACGGACACAAGATTGGAAGTTTCTTCCAAACAGAAATCTATTACCATTCTACGTTTAAAGAAATCTCGGTTGTTAACTATGGAATTAAGAAATTCAAATTCCATCTCATAGGTCACAATTGTCTTGTCAAATTGGACATGTCTTCCTTTCCTTAGATGTTGAAATTCAAGCAAAAGACAATTCCATACCCACAGCTTCTAAGGTGGGCACAATGATTTTCCAACTACTCCTTTAAAATCAAATACATTGCGAGAAAAAAGAATGTGCTTACTGATATTCTATTTAGGTCAAAAGAAGCCACAATAAGTTCCATCAACATGTTTGCAAATACCACAACCAGTGGCCAAATTCGAGCTCAACCAATGTTGCCAAAGTAGCCAATAAGGGAATATACTCATGAAATCCCAAGATTCATTCAAGGCAATGTTGTCTTTGAAAGCTTAATTCATCTACTATGGGTTTATCAGCTAAGAATCTTCAATAGATATGGTGGATTATGTTTAAGACCCTTAGGATTACATCCTAAGTATCCATTCATATATCCTTTGATCATCTCACCTACAGACCCATTTCCTTGAAGACCTTAAATGGCTTCTTTGGTATTCGCTTAATCTACATATAGTAACTGTCGAATTTCCTACAGCTTAAATGGCTTACATCATTAGCCAAATTATCCAAGGACAATCAAATTTTGTGCATTTGGCCTTTAGGAATTTGGTGATTAGGTTTCAAAGAACAATTGAAAGTTTACCAGCCAAATTCGGAACTTCACACATTAATCATTTTTCACAGGTTGTGGATGTTTCTTAGGTCAAGTGGAGATCTCCACTAGACTCTGGCAAGGTTAGTGTCTCTACTTTCAAGCCTCAACTAGGAACACATGATATTTTCAAAACTCTCCCAACAAAAGTTAGAAAAATCCCACAAGAATATAAGGAACTTCAAAGAATTTTATGCCAACACAACAAGGTGATTCCTTTAGAGATCCGGTGATAAGGAAACACAATTTGGCAATGCACTAATCCAGAGTTCCTTAAAGCACCAAATTCATCAGGCCTTAAGAGAATATCATGGAGAGGATCTTAGCTCTAACCATGATGAAGCACTCGCTTCATCCTCCCAAGATCAATAGGGAGGGCCATTAGCCCAAGACCCACACTCATCTGATGGTTCATCTTCATTAGGAATCCCTCACAACCTCGTTGCTAATTAGTTTTTGTCACAATGAGAGATTGATAGCCTTGTTTGCGCCTTTCGCAAAGTAGAAGATGGAGACAACTCGAATAGCTCAACAGACAACACTGAAGAGGGATTCCATAATAAGATAAGGTAGTGTGCTTTGCTAGTGTACTACGTGTAGAGTGTGATTTGTATGCTTTGTGCTTTACCATGTGCTTTAGCAGGCTTTGCATGGAGTGTGCTTTGTTTGTCATACTTTAAGCATCTTTCGTACTCTATGGTTTTCATATCTATTGTCTATAACATCATTAGAGTGACTTGTCCTCTAGATATCTCTTGATGTTTGGTGTAGCTCATGCCTATATAAGGCAATGTATTGTGTATTGAAGAGGTATACTAGCCTTCCCTAAATAAACCCCTATTGTGATATCTCTCATGACTTTCTAAGTCCTTTTTCTTCCTCCTCTAGAATGGTTTCTTTTGATTAAGAACTTTGTTGTTACTCGGGCATATGGTATGGTTCTAAGTATGCTCTCCTTTCGCCACTTTGTGGAACCTGTGGATTAGAAATTTGAGATTCTAAGATCCAAATTCAAGAAAAAAGGGTCAAAAAACTAAGAGGCGGTCCCCTCAAGAATGGCCGGTGATGCTTGTCAGTTGAAGATGACATATTTGTCTTGACTTTTTATTCTTCAGACTATCTTTCATATTTAAAAAAGAAAAGCAAGTATATGATTTGACATGTGATAATTATCCTAATTTGTCAAAGATAACTTCTCGAATTTCTACTAGAATTTGATTTACATAAAGAAGATTAGTAGGAAATGAATTTGTTCTTATATTCTGCTCAACATAAGATTTCTTGCCAACTACTTATAAAATGATATTCCATTTTATCACCGAGAGCACTGAAGAAAAAAGACTTGGACCAAATAACTGTTAGATTTAGGAAAAGAAAGTAAAAAAGCATAGAAATTGCATAGAGAAACAGCATGGAAGGGCATTTGGAATTTACGGTGAGTGCGGCACGCCTCCAGTAGAGAGAGAGAGAAGAGGACAAAACTAAAGTGAAAAGAGCTGCGGGTCCCCCGTACACAGTAGTCGTCCTTTATCTCGACAAAACTAAAGTGAAAAGAGTTGCGGGTCCCCCGGACACAGTGGTCGTCCTCCCTCTCTTGTTGGATTCTCTCTCTCTCTCTCTCTCTCTGACCCTAGGGAAGGAATCATGAACACCAAAGGAAAATCATGGCTTCGTGGACGCCAACATTCAGTCTTAAATAAACCCTCACGCGTAGCCTTTCTCATCCTCTCTCTTCTAAACTCACGGAAAAAAGGGATTTAAGCAGAGGATTTTGATGGGTTTGACATGACACGGCATTTCTCAATTCTTGCAACTAGAAATTCTTCATCTTTTTTCGGAAGTCGATGATGCTCTCCTCCCACGGACAAAGATTTCGCGTTTCTCTTTATAGCGGTGATTCTGGGGCCTCACGGTGCGTCGGCAACAGCACGATGGAGTCCCTCTTATCCCAGTTAATTCCTGCTTGTTTTTCAGACTTTTAAGACAGAGACCTCCGGTTAATCATTTTGCTTAACGTGATCACTGTTGGTTTCGGTCAGCAACTTCCCTTCGTTTCAAATCCACAGGTGAGTCCATCGTTCAGCTCCGATTTCAAGAAAGTCCTTTTTCTTCATATGAAAACCCAAAAGAAGAAACAGTCTTTCACCCAAAAAAAACAATGAAGAAACAGTGATTAATTATCCACTTGCTTTTAATCAAATTTCATTATGCATGTCTAATCAAGGGCTCAATCTCCTGCTTGTATCTTGGGGGAATAGTTGAATTGAGACCCAGCTTCATTGAAAACGACAAAAATGGGTTGGCAGGTTTAGCACCCATAGAAACGTCCAAATCAGGCGACAATTTCAACTTCACTAGTGATTGTCCCTTTGGTTTAAGTCTCCTGTTTGATGGGATGTTTTAGATTAGGGTTGAGAAAATTAGGGTTACTCGTTAACTCCACATATTGAAGTGAGGAAAAACCTATTTGGAAGATTAAGCAAACCAGGTCCCAAATTGGAGCCAAGAAGCCAAGAAGATCAAGCAGAAATCCCTAATTCTTTGTCGTATGATGACCCAAATTTACCCAGTGGGCAGAGGAAGATAGACCATGGCCAAGACCATGTCATCTCACCTCAGATCCTAGATCAACCAAAACCCAGAATTGGTCATCTACTTCAACCATCAATTCCCACTTCAAGTCCACCTACAGCTAAATTCACCAAAATCACGGCTTCAACCCAATGCGACGCCTCCGCCAGCGGTCAATTTCTAGTACTGCGAGTGCCTCAAGAACCACACGGCGAGCTTCGACGGCTACATCGTCGACGGGTGTGGTGTGTTCATGCCGGAGTTCTTCCAATGTGCCGCCTGCAGTTGCCACCGCATCTTCCACCGGAAGGAGATCGTCACCCACAGTGGCGGTGAGCCAGAGAGCTCGAGCGAGGATCTCGGGGTGTTGAAGATTGTCAACAAGGTTCATTCGTTAACCATCAGCGAGCGAACTGGAGCTAGTTTTGATGATGGAACCGGGAGTTGATCCCTCAAATAACTGATACGAGTGTTTTTGTTAGCCATTTCAAGAAAGGCAATGGTAGAAAGCTTCATTTTGGGGGAGAGAAACAATGGAGAAAAGCCCAAAAGAACATGTTTGGTGTAGACATACTTGATTAGCACAGTATCATTGCTGGTTTCTGTTTTTTTCTGGCCGGTACCGCCTATGGTACTGGTTATGCCGATGTAGTAGACAGTTTTGTGTGGCTGTGACCGTGAGGGCTCGTCAACGGACGGTCCACAAATCTTTCGTGGGAAGTTTGGACATTGCATTCTGGTTGGTTCTCAGAGTGGTTTGGTCTTAGTGTCGTGCTTATCTAGTAACTAGTGAATCTCTTCTTGGTTGAGTCTATATGAATTGTGTAACCCGGGCGTTCTGGCTGAATGAAGCTGCTCGGCACATTGCTGAATTCCTTTTGAGGATAACTTCCCATGTTGGCCTTTGCTTCCTTTGAGGTATTAGTTCTTGATGAATCTGGGTCTAAGACCCAACTAGAATAGGGAAATTTGCAATGAATTGTTCAAATGATGAAGTGGAGCACCAGATTCTAAGTATAGTTTTCTCTATCCACTTCAGATTCAACACACTAACTGCTTCCTTCTCTATAATAGTACTCAAGTATAATTTTATTTTCCTCTGTTGAGTAGCCAACAGTCATTTGCATCCTTTCATTCGATGGATACGATGCGGATAGAGCCCATTCATTCTTAAAGTCGTACATCTCCGATCGCCATCCATCGTGGGAGATATACATGTCCACAATTGAGTTTATGGACTTGGTTCCACAAATGTAAAGCTTGTAATGAACTCCCGATTTTAACGTGCTGAGCTCTGTACACTCTCTTGATCGTCCTCTCAGCGCATGCATTGATATACAAACGCCCCTATAGGCAAAGAGAACCTGTAGATATGTAGATAGATATCGAAGCATATGTGATAGTTCATTCCATCAATCATTAAGAATGTCAATCGTTTGGACTACCAACTTCCACAAAAAGGTGGTCAGATCTAGCCACATGTGCTGAGGAAATCTAATTATTACATGATCAATGCACGCATGACTAGTCTAACATCACTTGGGGAAACTGTTTTTCAACAGAGTTGGAAGTGGAGAAGGAAATCATTTCCCTCAAATACTCTGCCAAGACTGGGCTCCAAAGGACTGACTGGGGGGTGGCCACTGAGATCCTATCCGGATCCCGCTTTATCCTCCCCACCATGCGGTGGTCTCGGACCCTCAAACGGTCTCAAAACCAAACAATTTTAGGACATGTTTATTTCGGAAAAAGAAAAAAATATCTTTCGAAAAAACATTTTCTTTTTAAGGTAGGAAATTCATTTTTCTAACTTTAAGTTTTTTTTTTTTACGTAAATGGTATTCTGTTAACTAATAATTTTTAGCAAATAAACACTTGAAAGTTTAGAAAACTAATTTGCTGAAAATTTCTCACTCAAACAAACACACCTTTAATTTGGTTCTAATTTAACTTTCTTCAATCCAAGTAAGATGCTCTATAGATTTATCTGACTTATATATGTCAATGTATGATGATCGAACTTAAAGAATATTTTATTTGAGAAAATAAGTTCCTTTCTTTTTTAAGTTAATCGGAGAATTTAAAAGAATTATAATTTGTGCCAAATAGTTGGAGGAAAACTCAATGCATAAAATTAAACCTAAGTATTGAGTTCAGATAGAGGGTTTAGCTTTTTCAATGTTATTCTTATTTTGGAGACAATATTTTAAGGGAAAAAACGTCAGAAAAGTTATAAACATTTTGCATTTGTATCAATTCAATTCTAAATATTTCAATGGCACAAATTTAATCCTAAACATTAGTGCCAATTCAATTCTAAATTTTTTAACTTGGTGCCAATTCAGTTATTTTGGCTAATTTTGGTTAGATACAACTAATGTGGACACTAATCGGGTTACATGGCATCACTAATGTTGACATTGGCACTTTGTAGTACTATTTTAATTATTTTTTCAGTTTATTATTTTTATTTTTTTAAAAATTATTTTCCTAATTCTTTTTTCTTTCTTTTTCTCTATCATTTCATTCTTCTTCCTTTAGGCAGTGATCGAGCATTGACTACAAGCAATGGCCAGGCGAGCTAGCCTCACCTATTACCTATGGCCAAGGCAAGGCTGAGCCTCGATGAGAGCTAGCCTTGCTAGATTTGGCACAGGTAAGGGCTGGCCTCGTCTAGGCTAACACTTGGTGAGGTAGGCCACCCTTGCCTAGGCCAAAGCTACCTCACCAAGTGTGACCTTTGCCCAGGCAATACTTAGTGAGGGGAGCCCTTATCAAGGCTTGGCCTTGGCAAAGCCAGCCCACTTGGCCATGGCTAATGGTTGGCATCTGTATAAAGGAAAGGGATAGAAAAAAAATAAATAAAGAAATAAAAAAATTAAAAAGTTTAGAAAGTAATAAAAATAAAAAAATATTAAAATATTATTTGAAATTATCTACGTTAACATTGACAATGCCATGTAAGCCGGTTGACATCTACATCAACAAAATCCAGCCAAAATTAATAAGTAAATTAGCACTAGTTTAAAATGTTTATGACTAAATTGACATCATTAAAATATTTATGACTGAATTGGTACCAAATTGAAATGTTTAGAACTAAATTGACACAAATACAATCAGTTTAAGATTTTTTTGATACTTTTCCTGTACGTTGAGCATCACTTACATTGCTACCGTAGGAATTTAAACCATTGACTCCTGTGCGAGGCATTAGTCACATTGCTACACATGTAAAATAGAGAATCCACCATTTGGTAAAGCGATTGTGTGTCACTAGTAAACTTTCCACAGTCTGCCTTAAGACTCTAGGGTCTAGACCAAGTATAGTCTAATGAGAACATGATGAAAAAATTGATCTTAGTAGATACATACTCAAATTATTGAAAACTTATTTGATGGTCCGCTACATTTAGGGAAGGAGAAGTCTTCCACGCACTGACGGTGTACGAATTCATCCATAAGTGAGACCCATTTAATCACATTTTCACATGGTTAGAAACTGTGGTTAAGTTGGCCCGTTTGTAAATTAGTTTGTACATTGAACGGCGCATGGAAGATATTCCCGAAAAGGAAAATGCAAGCGACGATATTCCAGTACCCTCTAGGCCCTTTTTTCTACGACCGACGTCTCTCTAACATTTGTTTAGTACACGCTCGGAATGATCCACTTTCGAAATAGATCTACTTGCATTCATTGAGCCCTATCTTCGAAGATAATTGCTTTAATTTAATCAAATACTAATCGACGACTAACATGCACATCAAGAACTCGGTTAGGCTTTGGCCACGTATCCCAAATCCCAGCAGCGCATTGCTTCGAAGAGATCTTCTCGTCCCTCTTTTATATCAATAATCAATCTTCGGTCCTTTAATTAGAATCGGTCCATCGCTTGGAAATTGTTCCCACCTGCACAACACGACTCTTTTAGATAACTTAATATATTCCACTTGGGAACATGGAAGTTGCTTGTTTAATCGCATAATTACCCTCTATTATATCGAGATTCAAGACCCCTATGGTTCTAAATTTGATAAGTGTTTAAAAAAAAAAAAAAAAGATTAGGTCATAAGGAGAACAGTGCATGTATTTGGACAAGTGCCATGTTTCCTTTTATGTCATGTAAAGGAACGGATCTCTTGGGGAGGGAAAAGAAACCTACATCCACATGTCGCAAGACGCTACTCCTTGACCTAATCATAATACTTTTAAGAAAAGGCTAGCTAAGACCTTTTTCTTTAACAAAATTTAAGCCTAACCGTAAAATTTAGAATTGGTTTTGACTAATCTAAATCATTATAAATTTCAAGAAATTATAAGATGGGTGTCAAAGAATAAGGACCTTTCAGTATTTTAAGTATACAATACTTATTTTTCACTCTGATAATTATTTTATGAATAATTTTGTCATTTAAAAAAGAAAAGTAAGTATATGACTTGACTGTGATAATTAGTCTGATGATCAAAGATAGCGTCTCGGATTTATGTTTAAATTTGAATTTGATTTACATAAAGAAGATTCCTAAGACATCAATGTGTTCTTATCTTCAACTCGACATAAGATTTCTTGCCCAACTACTTACAAAATGATATTCCTTTTTATCACCGAAAGCGCTGGAAAAGAAGTTTTTGACCGAATAACTCTCTATATACGAGTGTTTAGATACGGAAAAAGAAAGTAAAAAAGCATAGATATTGCAGAGAGAAACAGCATGGGAGGGCGATTGGCATTACAGTAACTGCAGCGCTCCACCCGTAGAGAGAGAGAGAGAGAGAGAATCTGACAAGAGATAAAGGACGACCACTGTGTCCAGGGACCCGCGACTCTTTACTCTTTAGTTTTGTCCTTCTCTCTCTCTCTCTCTCTGACCTTAGAAGTCATGAACACAAAGGGAAAATCATGACTTCACGGACACCAACATGAAGTCTTAAATAAACCCTCATGCGTATTTCCCATCCGGTATCTTTCTTCACATCTCTCTCCAAAACTCACAGGAAAGGGCGGTTTAAGCACAGGATTTTGAGGGGATTTGCAGCTCCATCAAAGATTAACTCTGGCAAATAAGCCAGATCTCAACCCAGACCAGACGCCGCCACTCTCTCTCTCTCTCTCTCTCTCTTCTCCCGGGTTTCAATTTTTATTTGGGTTTGCAGAGAAGAAAAAGAATCCCAAGAAAGAGAGAAGATGAGGCCAAACTTCTTGCAGGCTTTGAAAGAGATGGGTTTGACTTGACACGGGCATTTCCCAATTCTTGCAACGAGAAATTCTTCATCCTTTTCCGGAAGTCGATGATGTTCTCCTCCCACGGACAAAGATGTCGCGTTCCTCTTTATAACGGTGTTTCTGGGGCCTCACGGTGTGTCGGCTGCAACACGACGGAGTCGCTCTTCTCCCGGTTTAATCCTGCTGGTTTTCAGACTTTTAAGACAGAGATCTGCGGTTAATCATTTTGCTTAACGTGATCATTGTTGGCTTCGGCAGCAACTTCCCTTCGCTTCAAATCCACTGGTGAGTCGATCCGTTCAGCTCCAATTGCAAGAAAGCCCTTTTCTTCATATGAGAAGCCAAAAGAAGAAACAGTGATTAATTATTCACTTGCTTTTAATCAGGTTTCATTATGCATGTCTAATCAAAGGCTCAATCTCCTGCTCGTGTCTTGGGGGATTAGTTGAATTCAGACCCAGCTTAGGTTGGTGGGTCTAGCACCCAAGAAACGTCCATATCAGATTGACAATTCAACTTCACTAGTGATTGTCCCTCTAGTTTTAGTCTCCTCTTTGATGGGATGTTCTAAATTAGGGTTGAGAAAATTAGGGTTACTCATTATCTCCAGATATTGAAGGGGGAAAAACCTATTTGGGAGATAAGCAAATCAGGTCCCAATATGGAGCCAAGAAGCGAAGAAGATCAAGCAAGAATCCCCAATTCTTTGTTGTATAATCACCCAAATCCACCCAATGGAGAGAGGAAGATAGACCATGGCCAAAACCATGTCATCTCAACTCAAACCCTAGATCAACCGAAACCAAGAATTGATGATCTACTTCAACCATCAGTTCCCACTTCAAGTCCACCTTCAGCTGAATTCCCCAATATGATGGCTTTGACCCAAGCGCTGCCTCCACCGCCGGCCAATTTCCGGTACCGCGAGTGCCTCAAGAACCACGCAATAAGCATCGGTGGCCATGTTGTCGACGGGTGTGGTGAGTTCATGCCGAGAGGGGACGAGGGCACGCCAGAGTTCTTCAGATGCGCCGCCTGCAGTTGCCACCGCAACTTCCACCGGAAGGAGATCGTCGCCCATGGTGGTGGCGAGCTGGGTTACATGGCCAATTTCCAGTATAATCATCGAAACGGAAACATTCTAAGTTATGGTCAAATCAGACATGCAGCCAATTCAATCCCCCACCAGCAAACCCTCCTCCACCAAAGCCGCCACCGCCAGAGCTTCTCGCCAGGGCCGGCTCAGCCAGTGATGGTGGCGTTTGGTGGGGGCGGCGAGGCGGAGAGCTCGAGCGAGGATCTCGGGGGGTTCCAGCGCGGCGACGGAGGAAGGTGGCGGCACGAAGAGTTGTTGGCGGTGCAGATGCAGCAATCGCCAAAGAAGAGGTTCAGGACGAAATTCAGCGAGGAGCAGAAGGAAAGGATGATGGAGTTCGCTGAGAAGCTGGGGTGGAAGATGCAGAAGGGGGATGAAGATGAGGTGGTGAAGTTCTGTGAAGAGGTAAGGGTGAAGAGACAGGTGTTCAAAGTGTGGATGCACAACAACAAGCAAACCATGAAGAGGAAGCAACCGTGTTGACACGAGAGACAGAGATAGAGAGAGAGAGAAAGAATGTTTTTCTCGTGGGCATTTTGGCTTTAATTCAAGGAGGTTTTCTTGATGTTATAATCATATGATGAAATAAGGTTTTGTGCAATGTGTGAAATTTTCATTTCCTTTTGAAGCTTTCACAAGGGTAATAATAATCAGAAGGGGATGGCATTATTATACCATTCGTTCATTTTGTTGATGGAGTTGATTTTGTTGGAGATCTTCTGGTGAGGGTTTAGATGATATATGAGGGGATTATCTGGAGAAGTAGTGAAAGAAAGAAAAAAAGTACAGTCAAATAGCACCTATCTACGGAATCACTTAGTTTTCTCGATTTTTGAATTTATTTTGGCTTCCAAACTAATACATTATATTGAAAGTTGACTTTTGTATAATGCATTAAATCTTGATGAAGGGAGTCTTTTCTTTTATAAATACGAACTTCAGATTTTTTTAGAGTTTTTCGGAGGAAAAGTAAAAATTTACAGAAAAATCTCTGACAGTTATTATGATTTTTGCACATTAAACGCATTGAATTTTGATGAAAGGAACATTTCTTGTTCAAATGAATATTTAAGATCCTTTTTTTTTTTCAATATAAAGCGAAAGTTTAGGAGAAACTCTCTCGGCAATAAGTAACATAATTCGCATATTAAATGAGAAAATATATTTAACAAAATAAGAGAAAATTTTCTAAAACATCAATGTAGGCATATTACCTGTATTTAGTAATACGTACTAAGTGATAAACCTAGCTTTACGAGAATGAGAAAATAGTCATGTATTGTACATAATTTCACATAAAATCGACTTTATCATGTATGATGTGTGATGTGAAATGTTGACAGAAAACTTGTACTTGTACATTCACGAGATAATATGGAGGGAGAACTTGACTTTGTCCCTTGCAATGTACACTGTGGAGGGTAATACTTTCTATTATAATATACACCATGCACGTTAATTAGACTTTTCAAATATTATACAGAAATGGAATGGGCAAAAGCATCCCATTCTATTCGCAAACTTAGTAAAAATCACGTGATACATGCACAAGAATTTATCCACGGAATTTCCGGGGTGGCCTGAAACCTCTTAGGTACATAGAGTAACCAGTGCCAAGGGGACCATCCAAACTTTTGGACCTCCCCTGGGATTACATCCTTTTCGAAAGCTAAAATTCAAAATCATTATGAATACTATTTTTGAAAACCATCCTAGAATCTTAGATAATTGTCCAAAAAGTACTAAACTTGTTATATGATGATTAATTCAATTTTAAACTTTCTAATTTTATCAATTTAATATGAAATTTTTTGATTATTTTCCAATATACTTCATTTGGCTAATTTTTACCGGAAATTACTAACATTGTGGTCTAATCAATGTCAGGTGTCCTACACGGCACAATGAACATTAACGTGGATAACTTTTTTCATTTTTTTTATTATCTTTCCTTGTTTTTCTTCTAGTGACAGCCGCATGCAAGGGTTGCAACACCATCACCAAATCCAAGCGAGACGAGGTCAAGTGAGGGTGTTGTAGCCCACACCCTTTGTTGGCTGCAGCTGAGGCTTTGATGACTTGCTTGTCAGAAATCTAATGAACAAAGAAAAAAGAAAATGGAGAGAAAAGAAAAGAAAAAAATTCTAAAGGAATTACAAAAATAATTTATATTAAAGCCAGCTATGTCACGTAAAATGGTTGATACTGATTATAGACCCTTATGAAAGTGAATTTTGATTAAAGTTGACTGGATGGATTACATTGCAAAATTGTTCAAAGGTTTATAACCAAATTGGCAAAATTGAAAAATATATTACTGAATTGGTCGCTATTTAAAACTTTTTGGACAATTTCCCCCTAGAGTCTATGGCCTAAAGTCTTCCCTTCCCTTGGTGGGGATGAGCTACACTAACAAGACCATGTAATTCAACCAATGCACAAGTTTAAAATATCATAATTTTCAATTAGCATGTGATTTTAGATCTTCGCGCAAATCCATATCAAAATGCAAAATCAATCAGTCTTGTGATTCAATCAGCATGAGAGTGCATAGATTAGTTAGTGTGCATGTTCAATTTAACACACAAATTCAATCATCGTGCAGTTCACATTTGACTTGTAATTCCAAACATCTGGCAAAATATTCCCATATAGCACGCGATCCTGTTTCAACTTCAACTAGCTTGTTCAACATTCAACTCAATTCATAACGTTCAGACCGATCCCCTCAGTACGTGAGCAGGGGTCGGCTTTATTAGTAGGAGTTTTTCTGACCAAAAGCATATATAACATGTTCAGCAGAGTAACGACATGATTGGGAAGAGTAGAGAAGATAAGAGCTTGAGCCTAGGATGAGTTCACGTTTGAAATCCTGTATAAGGCCCCCTGTGTCCATTGCATCCTGATCCTGTTCTTCCAGGCCATATCGGGATCTTTCACAGCCATAACCGGACGTTGGGTTCTCTACTGATGCTAGACTCTTCAACTTAGGTATACAGAGACGCTGGACAGTGTAAACTTGAGGGAAGATCTTATTGAGAAAGATTACACCAGCTGAGTAGAGGTGCCAATAGAAACAGTTTGTCATGAGGTGCCATAGTGCACAAGGTTGAAAGACCGCTCTTATTCACCTCGCATATGAACGAAAACATTGGGGCTTGAACTGCACAGCTTCTTTTTGAACTAATTTATTATCAGGTTACAAGATGAATTCACTAAAGAATTTTGCTGAAGGAGATAAAATATGGGTAGACCTGAAGCCTTGCAAAAATTGAAGCTTTGATATACCAAAATCACCTCAAGAGTATAATGCCAAATGTATCTATATTGACCATCTTGGGCTGTTTGTGAATTTCAAAACTGCATCATCGATAAATGCCTCGACATCTCTAGGCAGATTTGCAAAAGTTGCGGACACATATGGACAGTCTCAAGTCTCTGATTCTCAGGCTGTTCTATCTTTTTGCTTCTGTCCACACTATCTTCTTTTTTTTCCTTTCTATTGCTAGGCCACTCTTTACTCTCTAGTGAAGCACATGACCTGCCTGTTTTTTTTATTTTTTTTTTCGTGTCCCAAATTAGCAATTCAAGAATTTCATGCACCCAAGAAACCATTTTGTATCCAGCAATGAGGCGAAATCTGGTTTCCAACCTTAATCCAAGTACTCCTAGTCTCTTTCTTGCTACCATTCCCCTCATTAATTTCCTAACTCGTGCAAACTCCCCCCATATACCTTCAGCTGCATAAATATCTGATAGGGTCGCGTAGGTCCTGGCCAACCTTGGTCTCGAGTCTAGGACCCTGCGAGCTACCAATTTTCCCAAATTCTTAAGTCCGTGTGCTGTACAAGCTCCAAGAAGGGAGCCCCACGGAGGACTCATCAGGTCTAAGTGGCATACTCTCCATCAGTTGGCAAGCCTCCTCCACTCTCCCCGCACGGCCAAGCAAATCAGTCGCGCACCGATAAATCTCCTGGCTTGGGGTAACATTATAGTCACCCATTAATCAAAGTACATCAACCCTTCATTTAGAAGATCTGCATGGCTGCAAGCACTCAGAACTGCCATAAATACAATTTTATCCAGTCTTACTCCGGATCTGCCCATCATAGAACGATTTGATGGCCTCTCTTCCATGTCCATGAGGCACATATCCAACCATTATAGAACTCCAAGAGAGCAAGTTTCTGTGAGACATAGAATTGAACATTCTGTGCGATTCATTTATGCTTCCACACATGGCATACATATCAATAAGTGCATTAGCAAGCCCAATGCTACCCTCAAGTCCTTTCTGAATGATTACTCCATGAATCTGTTGTTCACACTTCATAAGTCCTAAACTACTGCAGGCTGCTGTAACAATTGTAAATGTGAAGCAGTTTAGTTGAAACCCAGGGGACTCTATTTTAAATTACATAAGGACCTCACCAAAATCTGATCTTTCATATCCAGCTATCGAGGTGTTCCATGTCATTACATCTTTTTCGTGCATTTCATGGAAACATTGACTTGTCCCAGATAAGCAAAAGCACCTGCAGTATCCAATATGGAGTTTTTGACAGGAAGGTTGGAGTCAAACCCGTGTTTGATAATTTATGCATGGAGTTGTAGGCCAAAAATCTATGACCCAATTGAGGTGCAAGCTCAAACTGCAATTGAGATGCTAAATAGGTTCAGTTCATCTCCTTCCTGATGCCACATAGATTGCATAGATAATTTGAAAATCTACTTCCTGTTGAGACCAGTTGATAGGAAAATGAACAGTAGGCATCCTAAATGACCACATTCTGCTTGAAACTACCAAACTAACTTCATCTAAAGCAAAGTGAATGCGAGGTGGTAGTCGAATTCATGACCGGTATGAACCAATAACATTTGGTGAAGCACATTAAGCCCACTATAGCCGTCACCTCAGTGGATAAACCCAATGGTCAATGTAGTTAAAAATACCACATTCTTTGCATAAATACTGCGAAAAACCATGAAGGCATCGTCCATGATAATGCAGCTTACAATTCGAAAAGAACATTTTCAACATATATAGAAACATCCCAGCCAAGCTTTATTGCCCAGCTGTGAACTTGCATTTCATGTGAAAGACTTTTCATACCTTAAGCCTTCAAGACGCTGGATAAAGTAGACTCGTTTGGCTCCTTTTTCCGAACCATCTCAGAGAGCACAGCCATGCTTCGTCATGGTAACCACATGAAGCATAGCAAACAATCATGGCCGTGCAAGCAACCAAACCCCTGTGAGACATTCCGTCGAACATGACCTGAGCTTCGTTCACTAATCCACTCTCGAAGTGCGCCTTGATCAAATCCGTGGATATAAACTAATGGGTCCTCCGGCAAGAATGGTGGGTTTGGTTGGTTAATGCAGTTTCGGACCCCGCTAAGTGTGTTCAGCACTATCTTCGGTATAGGCCAGTAATGGGCGATCGATAAGTAGTTTCTTGGCACTCATGGATCGTGCCGTACCCGCTCATAGCTAAGCACAACCTCGCTTCATCGGTTTGACCACCAAAACAGTTAAAGGGGCCCGGTCCAGAAGCAGCGAACGTGGACGAAAATGCCTTTTAAGGAGTAGTTATTGTCACGAGTCTAAGCTAAACTTAAATTACACGAAATTCTACCAAACAATCAGACTATTGAGCTAATCAAATTAGGAAAGATCTATCTTATATCGGCGGAAAACCTCTAAATCCTTGTAACTAAATTTACAAAAAAAAGTAGGACAATTCAACCATGGATCGATATATAATTGCTATACCCAAGTTAAACCTATCAATTATCAAATTTTTGACACTATAAAATGGTAAGAAACGATGACCACGATAAATTTATAAATCATTAATATTATAAGACTATATTCGAACTGCAATACTCACCTATGACATGTTGTTATGTAATTAATTGAGGTCAACTATAACATTCTTCTCCATTCAAACTAATCATGGTCTTTACAGGGTAATCATTTTAGAATTTAGTTTGGTAAGACACGGCCATTAGTGTTCGGAATTAGCAACAGGAGGACACAGTAGGCTTTTAAGGGCACACAAAATTAATAAAGAAAAATAAAAGACAGACGAAAGTGGTAGAAGAAGAATGTGAGGCTGGGGTGGGTCGCTGTCTTATCCCAACTGGACTGAAACCAGAGAGAGCCATTGCAAGCAGAAGCGGAGGGAAGGGGCAGAGTGAGGGCGAGTCATGGCAAAGTTGGCGGCGGTGCAGCATCAACACCACCCGCCTTCTTCCCTCTCTCTCCTCCCTTCTTCTTTCTCCGACTTCAGTGGCACCAGACTCCATGCTTGCATTCAGGTCCTCTCTCTCTCCCTGTGTAGTTTGATCAAGAATTCTGAAAAAGTTGGCATTTTTCTTTACTGGGTGTTTGCTCTTATTAACTTTGATCATAGTTGTAGGATTGTATTCACTAATGAATAACTACCGTATATTCTGTTACCGACCAGAGGATGGCGTGCCATTTTACTGTATCCCTACGGATTAGAGTGTAGATTAACCTGCCGGGATTGTTTCCTTTCCCATAATTCATGATACTTTCCTACGCAAAGAAAGGGACAAACTCTGCAAGAACAGAGTCATATAGCCCTGTACGCTTGATTGAAGTTGAAACTGAGGCTCAGACGTTTATCAGTTGTTCAAAAGAACTCTGTATGAGAAATGAATGATTTGTTTTATCAGCCGTATAAATAGCTGATTTTAGGTTGTTTATAGTATAAGAGGAAGGTGTGGCAGCCGAAAGTAGCACTGTGTGTCACTGCATCGAGCACCGAGAAGATCCTAATAATGGAAAGCACCCGTTTCATCAGTGTGTTTTTGTCGAGACTACTCACCACAGTTGGTCATCAGGTATTGAGAACTTACACCCCATGTTCATATCTTTCCCTCGTTTCCTGATGTCAATCTTCCATGATGCCTCACCGTCTTCGATCACCAATACAGTGCAATCATGCCTACCTTGCTATTTTGGCAGATAACTTTGTTTACCAGGGTAGAAGCACCCATCATTCAACAATTGCCAGGTGAGTTGGACAAAGTTCACGCTGATTTGTCTTCTAAGGTAATTGCATTGGACGTAGCTAATTTCACATGTAAGTTGTTCGAAGAAATTCTTCGACAGGATGATTTCTGCTGAGCGTTTTCTCATCTGATGGTTAACTTTGGGGCAGATCCTGCATTTGAAAAAAGGCAGAAAGGACTTTAAATTTGTTCAATCAAATCTTGATGCAGAAAGCTTTGATGCTGTTTATGACTTACAAGTTTTTATTCACAAGTGTCTGATGCCTCTGATGCCATACATCTTACTTGCAAGTTGACTAAAACTTGAGGCATTTTCTTTGATTTGAAAATCTTCTAATTTATAGTCAGACTAAAGCTTTTGCAGTTCCAAGGAGGAGTGTGATGGCCTTGATCTTATCAAGTTGTATCTTCTTACGAGTTGGTTCGGGCAACATTGCATTAGCACAGCCGTCTGTCAGGTTCAGAGAGTACATTGATACCTTTGATGGTTACTCTTTCAAGTATCCTCAGAATTGGGTTCAAGTCCGAGGTGCTGGGGCTGACATATTCTTCAGAGACCCTTATGTTCTAGATGAAAATCTCTCGGTGGAGTTTTCATCTCCTTCATCATCCAGCTACAAGAGTGTTGAAGACTTGGGTCCGCCAGAAGAAGCTGGAAAGAAAGTACTCAAGCAGTACTTGACAGAATTCATGTCAACCAGACTCGGAGTCAGGCGTGAGTCCAATGTCGTTTCCACTTCTTCAAGAATTGCGGATGATGGTAAAATGTACTATCAAGTAGAGGTAAGTCTATTTAGCTGTTATTCAATTCCCTTTATTTCAGAAAAGGAATACATCCACTATGCACAGTTTTCTGTCCCTCTCTGAGCACTGGTTTCTGGTTTCAATGTAAGTAGTTGAAGGACTCACCTTTCGTTTCAGGTGAACATAAAGTCGTATGCCAACAATAATGAATTGGCGGTTATGCCTCAAGATCGAGTGGTTCGTTTGGAATGGGATCGAAGGTACCTTTCAGTTCTTGGAGTCGAAAACAGTAGGCTGTATGAATTGAGAATACAAACACCAGAAAACGTCTTCTTGGAAGAAGAGAATGAAATTCGCCAGGTCATGGACTCTTTCAGAGTAAACATGGTGACCAGTTAATTTAACTCAGTTGAATCAATTGTTGAGATGTAACATCCAAGTTTTTTATGGGTTGAGGCTCTGTTTTCTCCTTCGCAAAACAATTTTGTATCTGCAGTCTCATTTCGAACCCCAATTTCTTGAGTCAACTTGCAGTAGTATTGCAAATGTTTTGCCCTGAAGTTCGCCTTTGATACTCAGTTTTGCTCTGTTTATTTGATACACTTGAGTACTGAAAGCTTGCAAAGAAACAGACCATATTCAGAGGGGACTTTGACAAAACGAATCTGTTATGTAATGATCATGTGAAATTACATAAAGGAAAAAGACTTTCCTGAACCTGAACTGCTCTGCAGAATCAAGAACTGCATCATTTCTCAGCAACAGCCTCTCCCAGAATGTTTTAAGGAAAACTCTGTCAGGATCATTGAAGAACAACAAAAAGATGTTCCTCCACAATCCCTCAATTTCTTTGTGTAGGACTGCCTCCATAGATAGACCCCCATAGCAAATTGAAGCACATCATACCCTCCCTTGCTAACTAGCTGCTCGAGCAGGAGCTCAGAAACCTGTGTAAGGACGGTTATAAAGTACTGACGTTCCCGTCAATGATGGGGCTTTATATATAAGAATTCGTGCGATTGGCCAAGAGCATTACAAACAATCAAACAAACGAGTACTATGAAATTACACCAGCAAGTACCTTATTTCAAAGAAATGTTCAGTGTCCCACAATATCGGCTGATGAAATGCAGGAAGCAGTTGAAATTGCATACTGATTGAGTCAATTGTCTTTCCTGGATCATTCCATACTCCAACTAACAGGCTTTAACAGCATGTCACAGCGTCCGAAGTCAGCTGTGACTTTCAGTATAATAAAGGAATGCTCTTCAGCTATTTAAGTCTGTATAAGCAAAGTAACTAAACTAACCAGAGGCATGAACAATCAACGGACAGAGCTCAAAATATTTTCCCCAGTCTCCATCCTAAACCACTACCCCTTCTTTCTGAAGTCAATCTATTGAAAAGACCCACTTCCTGGTTTGACCGTTGTTAATCTAAAAGCTAATATGTACAAGCTAGCACTCCGCAAAAATCAAACGAAATTGATGACACTTCTGGAATCAAACCCATTTTTTCACACCTGTAATTCATGAGGCAAAGTTGTCCGTCAGGAGGGACAAAAGAAAGAATATGATGAGATTCCCATGTTCGATAACTTACTCATGGATGAAATCTGACTTCATCCAGATTACAGGGATTTGCTAAATTAACTATGAAACTCCCATCAAACAAATGAACTAACTGGAGGCAACGTATAAGAGAGTATTTGTTAGTGTCAACTGGGCGAAGACATGAAATTTGCAGCTATCCCAGAAAATGCACTGTCAAATCATCAGAGCAAGAAGAAAAACGAAAGAGAGTGGTAAAGTCACCTTTAAGGAAAGAGATGTAAATCCTTAATGATCTCATGAAAAGGTTTCCAGCAACATACCTATTTATGACCGCATCCACTTTTTCCCCGAGATTAACATAGACTTTATTATTAGCATACTTGGGGTCTGCTGTCCTCCATAAACACAAGGCTGTTGCACCAGGAAGCGCCTCACTCACATTCGAACCAGTGCCACTCTCTCTTTCTCTCCTCCCCGCCCCGCCCCCCCTCTCTCTACCCTCAAATAACGAACATAACTTGAGGACATCTGAAGCTTTTCCTTATTCTCAGGTACATCTACTGCTCATTATCCCGAGTTTGATTCAGAGAAAGAAGGCATTCCCATTTTTGAGCAGGAAAACATGAGAGAAAACTATAAGCTTTTCTATTTTGCTTGATGCAAAAAATGGGATTAATACTTTCCTTGAGTATCTATACATAGTGACTTATGACCAGCATCACAAGCGAACAAATATCTGGTTTATGGACAATAGCACCTGTAGTGCATTTGCAGCCAAAGACATGACGTCCCTCATAATGTTGTATAAAAAAATGACCCATTTCATGCAGGATGATCTGAAGGTAAACCTCTTAAAAGAACCACTTGGACATTTCCAGACGAATTTGGTGATTCATACATCACATCTGCAGATGTCATAGACTTATAGAGCATGGGAAATTCTCATTAGTTCAACTTTTGGGTTGCAATAGATAGTATATTTCCTCATTTGCTCTAGAAGCCCTTCAGGATACAAAACTACGGGCATTTCAAAATGCATGCAGCATTTCTTTTCATCAGTTGAGAAAGTGAAGAGTGTGCTTGAGTGGAAACCGGAGTGGCCTGGTGAAACGCCTTGCTGCCTCCTACAACCTAGAAAGAGTCTTGGCCGGGGGACATACAGAAAAGAGTCTTCTTCTTTAGAGCTAGACAGATTTCTCTTTCTTTCTGCTCCACACTATCCTTTTTTCCAACCCTCCTTGATTTTATGATTGTCGACTAAAAGTTTATCATCAGGCAAAGTCAGCAGAGAAGAAGAAAATTTGAATGTTGCAATTTTGCAGCTTTGAATCGAACTAGAAAACAATATATTCAAAAACCATTTTTGCTAGAGTGGTACTCTTTTGCTGAGTTTTGCAAAGAGAAAGTTCATTAGTTGGAAACCTGTTCATCATTCAACACATTATCAGCTGAAGATGAACCCCCCGAGCCAAGTGGAGCATGCATGAAGCGGTCAAAGCACAAGTCCTTTAGGATTGAGTAGACTCTAAACCGATGAGCATACAATAGTATTTGAGGCCTATCCGTCGGGATTAGGGAGAGGGACTTACAAATGCTAAAGAATGAAAAGGCTCAGCCAAGATTGCACTCAAGAAAATTCGTGTTTGAAGTCCAAGGTTGTTCGCTTAGCTGCCATGTTTTGTTCTGCTCCTAGTTATGCAATTTGGTCCCACCCCACATATTATCCAAATATGATTGAATTGTGGCTTTTCATGAAACTGGTAAAAGAAGTTAGGAATGGATTGGAGCTACCAGATATTGACTCAAAAAGTATTTAACACATTTTGCTCTTTCATTTGACTATTACGGTCACATATTCTTTTCATTTTTTAACTATATTTTTTCATATGATGTGCTTTGCAAGCTGTATCGAACCTTTTTCTATTCAACCAGTCCTAATTTGGCACCTGGGGAATGAATTGTATCATCTCGTCTGTTGCTGAAAACTAAAGGGAAGTTGGATTCTGCATTTGGGAAGATTTTTCATTGCTCTGCTTTGTGATGTGTCTTGTCTTCTGTTCAGTCGAATGCAAGCCTGAGCAGCACTACATGCCAAATGAATTTGGATCTGCCTGATCTGTAAGACACTGCAGTGAGTGATCATCATTGATCATGAATCAGAAAGGAGATGCTTGGTTTTAGAAGTGAAGAGCACATTGCAGCAACTACAGTTGATTCTTCCATAATTTAATAGAGTGCTATTTATTAATGGATGATACATAGATGAAGCTCCTTGTGTTTGCATCAAAGCTAAGCTTGAGAGAGACCTGAAACCTAAAAGACGCAGAAGGTACATAAACATGATCAGATGCCTGAGAACTAGCGAAACAGCATCAAAACTTGTTTATACCCAATCAAGAAGTCAGCTTAAACCGTCTTCTCCTATCCAAAATACTTAATTGGGATCATGTTGATCTTTGCCGCCATTTCCATGTGCCTGAAACTGCAACTCTAAGTCTTCTTTCTCTCTATTCTTCACTGCTGCTTCCATCTCCTCGGTGATGTTTGCTTGTTTTGCCTCCTTATCCTTTCCCCATAGGACAGAGTAGAGTCCCACAATGATCAATATAGACCCCACCAATCTGAAATCGAAAGAAACAAGGTAATCTAAGTGAATGCTTTCTTGCAATTTGTAGACAGCTCTAAAATCGTAGGATATTGTATAGTGACATTGTCGAATACATACGTTCCGACAAACAATTTCTCACGAAGAAGTGCCCAACTTAGGACAGCTGTGATGACAAGCATCAAAGGGCTGAAGACCGAGGTGTAGAGAGGACCCTTTCTTTCGATGCACCAGGTCATAACGCAGAATGCCAGAGCCGAACATACGAAACCCTGCATTTAAATTACAATTAGCTTTACTTCTGTCCACAAAATTTCCTAATAAATCATTTTTGTACAAAAGCTAAATGAGATCCCTCCATTTTTTGCTTAAGTTTGTTCAATGTCCACGACACCGTACCGCATAAACTACTGAGATAAGCCGGATTCCAGATTTTAGCGACCATGCAGCAACATGATGTTCGACAGCTACACCAACGACCACGCACTCGATGCTGGCCATGAGACACATCAATGTTGTGGTAGTGTAAGGAGCTGGAAACTTAGTACTCAGTTTCGCCTGAATGCACACGAAACAAGCATCAGGAAAGTAAACTCTGAAACTCTCTCTTCAATGACTGCTCAATACACGAGTTGATTTCTGATAAGTGTGCAACACTTATTTCAGCAAATTTGGACTTGAATTAGTTCTTTATATAAATCAATGAAAGGAGCAATTGCAAAATATAAATCTCAGATAGAAGCGAAATGAATGTTTTACTCACTTGGATGATGAACCATAGTGCCCAGGCAGCAGTACTAGCAAAGATAAAAAAAGGTCCCAAGAAGTTGCTTTTGTTGGTAGGGTGCTCGTCTGTCATTTCCTCTGCAAATTTCCAATGGATGGCCGAGTTACCAATTCCGATGTTGCGTCCATGGTAAAATGAGAGGAGCATCGCCCCGCCCACGCAAACAAGTGTCCCAATCACTTTTGCCTGCCCTGCCCTTGACTTGATTCCTAGTGATTCTTGTCTATCCAAGACAATTCACAAAAAAATGTGAACAGGTTGTAAAGGGCGATTGCATGTCAACTACTAGTTATAAATGCGGCATTCAAACAAAAGTTAAGGAACAAAATGACTATTGTTGTTGAAGTAAACAGACAAGAATGTACGGAATGAAGTAGCGCTATTAGATACACCTGAAGATCAGTGCAAACAAGAACGTCATGGCCGGGAGGATATTGGTCAGCGCGCACGCGATGGTGGGCGAGGAATTGTTCAACCCGATGAAAAAGAAAACTTGATTCATGAAGGCCCTGCACATTTTTGGCGGAACCCCAGCTCATGAACTATGATTTTTATGCATTCGTATCATGATGATAAATATTGGCAGAGAGGATGTCCTAGTGTAATAATGTAGCTACCACATAACTCCAGGTAAGTATAAATGCAAAATCGAAATTCAAGAGGTGGCTCACTTACCCAGTGAGAGAACATATAAAGATCTGGAGCAGAATTGGCATTGTGATTTTGGGTCTCGTCTTCCTGCAATGGACCGTGAAGAACGTGAAAATTCTTGAATTTTTTCCTTCAATTTGCCAAGCCGTGATTACTCTTCATTTTTTTAAAAATGATATTAGAGAATTAAATTCGAATGAAGCTCTTGGACATGCAAAACTTGCACTCATCTTTCAATTTTCAAGAAGACTCCTCTTGGTAGAAGGTAACAAAATCTTCACGAACGGGAATGGTTCCAATTGATATATTTGGTTTTTCAAATTTAGGAAACGTACAGTAATTCCAACCGGGTATCATCTTTTCAAATCTTAGAAATCAATCATTGTTATGTGAGAGAACTTCTGTCGACAACAGCACACAATTTTTGCACCATTTTTCGCATCACAATTGATTTTGTCCTATCGTACATCATGCAAGTGTGGACGAGACAAAAGTTTCCTCGTAAAGTGGGAGGTGACGTGGCAGCCATGCAGGTCCACCTAATCAAGCCGTTTCAACGGGTCAATAATTAAGAGCTCGTCTTGCCCAAAAAAAATAAAAATAAAAATTAAGAGCTCGTCGACTCCTCCTTAATGAGCTTGCCTCATCAGTCAAGCTCTGCAGATCACACCAATCCAGTGAGAGGAAAAACCGAGAATTGCACTTAAATGTACATTCAGATCCATTTAAATTAACCTAAATTTTCTTTCTACTCCTTCTTCATCGCTACCGTATTGTTATTTGTCATCCACTAATTATTTTTCTTTGTCTTGCAAACCACCACACCATCATCAGCTTAAAAGAAGTGGAAAGAGAGATCTTCTGTTTCGCTGATATTCTCCAACATTGATCTAAACACTTGGTCAAATACAAAAGCACCATCAACCTTTCTTATTTTCTGGGGGTTAATAGAGAAAACACAATCTGTATGCATCGATCAATTCAAGTAGAAGTTAGAAGCTCTCTCCCTAGAGATTGTGTGACGCTTACGTTAATCTTGGTGACCCAAAATAGAACACATGCATGGCCAAATGAACACTCATTATCACGAAAGTTAACTCAACCATCGTCATTGTCGACCTAGCTAACAGCGCACGATTGCATGCATAAAGAGATTAAGAAGAACATTATTTTCCACACAAGCTGAATATTTAGTGATCCTTTATCACAAAAGACGTGCATGGAAGACAAAAAATAGAGTTCTCTCGATGAAGTTCTTTTAGATACCTCTCCAAGATCAGAGCAAAAGGGATGGTGGCGAGGGTGGCAAAGATCTGGCGATATGTGACAAGCACAAAAGGGTTCATCCCGCTATCCATGGCCAGCTTTGATGTTATGTTCATCCCTGCATAGCCCACTTGAATGATGACCATGGCCAAGAACGGCATGAAATCTACAATTGCCATTTCTTTCCTCTCTCTTCTTCTTGGCTTATATGCTGATCTTCTCTGGACAGATTCCAGAGAGAGAGAGAGACAGAGAGAGAGAGAGAGAGAGAGAGAGAGAGAGAGAGGGGAGGGCGTGTTGCGGAGAGATGCGAGAGAGAGCTTCAATATAAAGGAGAGGGAGAGAGAGAGAAGATGCAAGTGCAACAGAAAACTTGCTCTTTTTTGAGTTTCACGGGGGAAAAAAGAGACGGGTCCGTAATAAATGAAAATGAGACAGTGAGAGAGACGGTTCAAGAAAGGTGACTCGCAACACCTGGGCGCATGCATGGGACGAGGGCTGCCACTATATCCTACTATAAGTTATAGCACCTTTCAGTTATAATTTTCTTGCTTTCTAACATCCGAAAGCCTGAAAAACTGGGATACTAAGCCATATGAGCGATTGTGATTAGGCTTCCATTTCAAACAAGTCGATTCTAATAATATAGATTGTCACATCTCTCGTTCGGTTATGTTCTCAATAACACTCTTCCACATTAATAATATATATGTCGATTTCCTTAGACGGTCTTAGCACACTTGCCACTTTTTATTTTATGTTTTGGCGTCTCTCTCTCTCTCTCTCTCTCTCTCTCTCTCTGGCTTCTCGTGTCTACAAGCCTTCAAGCAAGCAAACAAGGCTTGAGTGCGCAGCAATGCGCAGCAAAATACGGCAAAAACAAGGAGAGTCACGAAGTATGCTTTTTCTCGTGCCATTGCCATGCGTGCATCGTCATTGTATGTACCTAAGAGAGGCTGACGATGGAAGCGTTTTATCTCATGAAAAATTAGTGGGTTTGTGGTGATCTTTCTCAAAGCAAAATTCATGTGGGTCTGTTGCTCATTGCGTTTGCCACAAGCGTTCGACGTGCGCAAGTTCATTATATATATAAAAAGAAAAATTAATTATGACTTTCCACCTTTGACTTGGGTTAAGTTTTTCAATTATGACAAAAATGAGGTTCCCAGGCATTAACTCACATGATTAGTGGTTCGATTTAGCTCAATATAAGGGCGCCCATCGCAGTTGTAAAGGGGTTGCATTTAATGCGCTGTAGCTCCTGCATGGAGACCATGTATTTGCCAATGGAAAATCAAGAGAGTTTATTTACCGGAATTAATACCAAATCACAAATCGGTACTTATAAGTACATTTACTCCAAATTTAAGTCTCAGAAAAAGTCTTAAACTGATATCACCGAGCCAATGTAATCTCTAGGTTAGATCGCAGACTATTAATGGTGTGTAGATTTTAGTTGGGACTACTAATTTAAGATTTTTTGTGAGAAGAAAATTAATTTAAAATAAATGTGTTCTAACGTACCAGTTTATGATTTTTAATGGCATTATGTGCACGGAAAAAAAACCATATTTCCTAGATGTCTACTAATTTAGGAGAGGGTGCATAAATTTGAAGTTTTAAAATGATGCCTGCCTGGTTGGCCAAAGGCAAGAACTAATACCCTACACGGTTCCGCGTAAACATCCATCTGCTCTAGATTTCGAAATAAACAAACAATTAATTAATTAATTAATTGAACCTTATAATTACTACATTTTGGATTCTGGTGCTTCATCAATGAAACATCCTCCACATCGAGTCTCTCGAAACCTGGCTAAAAAAACAAAGTTGACCGAACCCGAATCACAATTCAAGTCCCATTCATGGTTCTGGTTCATGATTTCTCTTCCTCCCCGTCCATCTGTCCCCCTCTTGAAAGTAGGGCTCAACGAGTCACTCCTCCCTTCAATAAACTACTAGTTTCCCCAGAGATAAATGTCTCGGTAGAAAATTGGCATAAAAATAATTGCAGGAATAAGAATGGGAATTGATTCGTGGCTTACTGTGCTTGGATTTACTTCGAAATGAATGTATATTTTCAGTTTTATATTTGTAAATTATTGTAAACTAAGAAAGTTACTTACTTGCAAAATGCATTTAGCATTTTAAAATTTTCTTCTGATAGAAAGTTGTCAATAGGTGCGTGGCTGTATGTCAATAGGCAACAAGGTTAAATAATATTTTCCATGTTGAGATTTGATGTTATTCCTCTTCATCTAATGCTACCAAACACTCTCGAAAAATATGATGGAGATCTCATTTCCATTTTCACGAGTTCTATTCTCAGCGACCAAACAAGGCCTAAGGATTCATACAACTGTACAATAGAAGTATTATGATACCAAAAAAATTAGACAATTTACTTATCTATATACTACACATAAAATAAACCCATTGATAGTTTTTAAGCTCAAACTGTACCCCAAATATTCATTCTTGCAATAATATCTCCAACAGCATCGACGAAATCATAACATAAGCGGTCATAATAAAACATCAAGTGACTCCACACAAGAAATACATCAGGTTTCAAAATCAAGCTTAAATTTCTTTTATCACATCGCCATTTAAATCAATTTCCAAAACTAATTCTCCAGACTTACTCTCGCCAACAAATATATTTCTTTTCTTTTTTTTAGACGCACATGATGTGCTCCTTTGCTAGTGTAAAAGACAATGCCAACATATGAAAGAAGCACGATGGCTAATCCTTGCTGTAAGTCCCATTAGATTTTTTATTATTTATTTATTTAATAGACGGACTTCAAATGAAAAATGATGAGCATGAAGCTAAAATCAGTGTCCAATTAGGCAAGGATGAAAAACACATTTGAGAAACGTCTTTGGTGAGGGTGAAGTGAAGCTCTTCCTTTCCGCCATAGTTGGTGCAAATGTGAATCGCGAAAAAAATTTATCAAATTTATGTGATTTGGACTCCCTCGCGGCGGTGACAGCTGACAGGCCACGATATAGATGAGACTCTTTCTTTCTAATGTGCGGTGGTCTTAGATAGGGGTGACCAATCGAAACAATCCAACTCAGGAATCGTTTATTTTTCTTTCTTCGTTAAAAAAATGATAGATACATTTGAAGATGGGTTTCAAACCTAAAAAGTTTAGGAAATCCATTAAGACCTTAATAACTATGCTACAAAATGTTCACACTGCATGTATCCAAAAATAATAGTTATATAAATTAAAGATTATTCTGATTCTTACATCAACCCAAGAGAAACTAGCCAATTTGGGTTTTCAGGTTGGTTCATAAGAGAATCGATTCTAACAACATAAGTTTCAAGTTTTTCATTTAGAATCTATCCATTTTGGAACCTATCATCCTTAATCTCACATATCACTGCTTAACCATTATGGTAGTTATTATTATTATTATTTTTTTTTTTGGTAAAGAACCATTATGGTAGTTATTGTTGTGTAACAAGTGACCATTATGTTGAGGGCTCCTTTAACTGAGTGAATATCAAGCTACTAAGACGTAGAGAGGGCAATCATTAGAGGCCCCCATACATACAGTTGTTTATTCGATTTTTGAGAGACTTTTATTTGATCTTATTCTATTAATAGATATAATCACGAGCTTGGTGACTATTTGGGCACTAGGGCTTGATGAATAACCTAGGTGGCCTTGGACAAACATTTTACTTGCTTAGGCTAGAGCCAGCCCAGGCCTAAATGGGCTAGCTCAAGCCCTCTGCCCAATTAAATATGAAAAAGAGACAATTTCAAATGGGTGTTTTTCAAGTAAATGACTTTCACCCCACCTTCTCAGGGGGATGGGGTGGGGCCGTGTAAGTTTCAAGAGTGGGTTTCGACTCCCACACCTTGTAAGAGGCAGGGCGAAAGTCTGAGAGTGAGTGTACAATAGGAATATAGTAGAACTGACAAAAAAAAAGTAAATGACTTTCACAGACCATTAAAAAAAAGAAAAAAAAGAAAAGTAAATGACTTTCAATGAGGGACTACTCTCCAATTATGACGGAATTACTAATTCTTGAGGTGTCAACATGTGCAATTGAATAGAATTTGAGAAAGCACAACCTGAGAAGTTGAATCGAATTGGCTCGTTATTTAAGTAAGGGAAAATGTCACAAATGGTTCTTGAATTTTCATCTAATGTTCAATTTCATCCCTGAACTTTCAATTTGCTCAATTTGGTCCATGAACTTTTATCTAATGTACAATTTCATCACCGAGCTTTCAATTTACTTAATTTGGTCCATGAACTTTTATCTAATGTTCCATCTAGTCTCTAACTATTTGAAAATTGACCAATTTCCCTTTTTTTCTAATACCAAACTATTTTTTTATAAATAAAAAAATACCAAACTGGGTTTTTTTTTTTGTAAAAAAAAAATACCATATTTATGCAAAGTAATAAATGTCAATATTTCTTTCCTTTCTCCATATTAAAAACAAATGGAAAAATAGACAGTAATAATAAACAAAGGTGAATCTTGCATTTTGATTTCTTTTTTATATATGTAAATTACTTGAATAATGTACAAAAGCCCATCAATCGATTTTTTTTTTTATGGACTTCACCGAAAAGGAAAATTTTAAAAAAATAAATAAATAAATAGTACAAAATTATTTTAAAATATCCACGTCAGCGCTTGTGATGCCATGTAGGATTGCTAGCATCTATGTTAGCAATTTCTAGCCTAAATTGGGCGGATAAATTAAATTGGTATAAATGTGAAAATGTTTAGGACTAAATTGGTCCAATTAAAATGTTTATGACTAAATTAGTTCTTTAGGTGTAAAGAAGAGCATGATCTTCTTATGCATTAGAACGCTATTTTTCTGGATTTGTAATTGTGTTTGTATTGTCGCAAAAGATAATATAAGCATTGACAAATGAGGTTGAACTAGTGACTCCTAGCAAAGAGGATGGAGCTTACTTACCCAGTGATGGGACATTAAACTATATGGAACAAGATTGGCATTGTCATCTTCGGTCCTGTCTTCCCGTGATGGATAATATAAGGAACATTGAATAACCTCGGAGTGAAAAAATTGACTATGGCATGACAACAATTTGTATGAGGGTATTCATAGGGTCAATTAGCCAAAGAGGCGAAAGCTTTTATGTATTGAAAAAACTGAATACGTCCCTACTGATATCAAACCAGTAATTCTACGAGCGAAGGCACGTATTGCTGCTTTCAGAACGCTTTTGCCCAAGGAAAGAACCCTATAACATACACACGCATCTGGTTTAGGAGAAATTCTTTAATTTTTCTATTTTCAGATTTTCACTTTTTAATGCATTTTTTCCTCAAATATATACATCCATTTATCTCGTTTCTTAATTATGGTACATAATGAATATAAAATGAAACTCGAGGAAATGAACACAATCTTTGTTTTCTAGAAAATCTTTTGTTTTTACATAGATAGATTGTTCAAATGGTCATTATGTTCTTTCTATAGCCCAATAAACCGAGGAAAAATAAGAGATTTGGCTTGGACGAGTTTGTCCAATTGGGTGCGTCATTACCAAGACAAACAACTCTTCCATAAGTTGTCAACAAAATTTTCACAAACAAAGATGGCTTTGTTTTAATTGGTATATAGGTTGCCAAATCTAGGAAATCTATAATCACTTCAAATTTGGTTTACTGGATTTCAAATATAAGAAATCTACAATGGCTTTGCAACATTTTTTTTTTTTCCAATAGACAAATAAATTAGTGGTACACTTTTTCATTTGTAGTTTTTAGTTTTGCATCCTAATTGTTTTGGTCCCCCACGTTATTTATAATGCGAGTCCACACCAACTTTGACGCTCAAGTGAGATGTGACGTGACAACCATGCGTGACCAGCCGCTTCAATTTGAGTCAGAACTCATTCACTTCTCCCTAATTGACACCATCGTACAGCCTGTAGCTTTGCTTCGCTTAGGGTTTCGACCTCCCTCAAAGATCTAACATATGCTTTAATCAAATTTGAGCACAAGTTAACAAGAATTAGACTTCATGCCTGACACATCACATTATAGTAGCGAACCAAAAAACATGAATGAACAGTGAACACTCATGAAATTTTTCTAAAATCATCCGACTTGAGAATCCTCCAGCCGATATTGACTCACCATCATCACCCGAAAGGCAATGCCTCAGGAATGCATGTAAGAGGAGAAAAAGGAAACATCATTTTTCACATAGAACTTAGGTTTTCTTTCTTTCCCTCAGAGAAGCCATTTGTGTCGAAGATGATCAAAATGGAGTTGCTAGGTAATATCAATTATTTACCTCTCCATGAGAAATGTATAAATATACCGTTCCAGTCTAGATAAAGGTTCCATCCCTAAAACTGAGAACTGAGTCAATATTCACTAATTCTAATAAATTAGAATTCGGAACCGGATTGGTCCCAATGGGAACCGTCAGTTCTAGGCCGGTCCAATATGATTTTGAGCTGTTTGGATGATTTCCTATTCCTTTGCATACCCCTAATAAAATTGACATATCAATCCACATTATTTCTACATACGAGGAGACAGGTAATATAGCAATCCAATTTGATTACTTCAATCAAGACTTGAATATGGGTTTCTTAGGTTTGGTAATTAACTTTTGGTCTTCATTGACAAAGTGTTTCATTTTCCCTTGGAGACTAATGTCGATCACTCTTCCAGATACTTATGCCATGGCTAGTATCCTGGTACACTTGCAAGGGATATCTAAAGCACATCAATGATAATGCCATTTTCTATGGGAATTTTTTGGTATAATCTTTCATATTGAACATGTGACCTTCTAACTATACTAGTTTTTAAAGTACATTTTATTTTACCCTTCTTTCAAAGTTTTTAAGGATCTTCTTAGTATTGCTTCGAGTCTGGCAATACGTACATTGAATCCCACGTGCTAGTGCAAAAACTCATTTATAAGAATATTCATTTTTTTTTCCATTATGCAATATCTACTATGTGTAACTAGAATGTAAGACTTCATAATTTCATTCTAATCAATTTGTACTTCCAATCCGATTTTTGTCAAATCTCATAGCTCCAAAATGTCTAAAACTATCATTTCCACAAAAATCATAGCCTAATAGCTCTTTAATTAAACTTCCTAGTTCAAATTGACATAACTTTGAACTCGTGTCCTAAATTAGAAAATCACTCCATTTAGATGAATGATTAGCTTGAAGACTCACCAAGCATTGCGATTCGTGGTTGATTCAATTAGTCAGGGTGTCTGAATCATGTACATGTCAGAATTTCTCTCTCTTCTTCCTTTCCTCTTTCTCTTATTTATCGATGCTTCTTTAGTTTCCCTTTTGTTTTTGTCACCGAATCCTCTCTTCTCTTCCTTCCACGTCACTTGCAATAGTTGATATAGTATAAAGCAAAAAAATGGTTGGGCTTAGGCTTATAAGAGACATGGGCTCAATTTAATGGGCCACTTAGTACATAATTTATGTGAAAATGAATGAAAAATTGGCGAGGAGTAGAGATTGTTTGCTGGGTTTTAGCCCGAGTTCATCTTTATTGTAAGTCACGTTGGCATTAGGTGATTATTATCAGAAATGTTTTGTTGCATTTTAAAAGATATATTACATACTTTCATTTGAATTAAGTTGATTTTTTTTTTTTCAAAATCTTTAATGTACCAGATATAAGGACGTGAATTTCAGTGGTTCACAGGTCTAGCTGTTTTGGTTTTGAACCGAAACTTACAGGAGCAGCTAGACCCGTGACTTTGGAAGGTATTTTAAGCACGTGTATGGTTTTATAGAATTGTTGCTTTATTTCTACTTAAGATGATCTTCAGGTTGAGATTGAAGGTCATGAACATGACTTAAAGAAACTAGTCTGGCAATCTAGTGCACCATAGCTATTCGACAAAATGCCCAAACCAAGTTTCAATCTTGATTAACATGATTTTCATGTTTTGAGTTAGTCCATGTTCATGTGAATCAATCATAGTTCAGTTAAATGAATTAAAAATATTTTATTCCAAAAAAATAAAATAAAACTAAATATTTGAATTTAAAAAAAATGAACAATATTGTGAAATTGGAAGAGAAATGACATTTTCGAAACTTTCCTAATTTTCTAAGTCATTTTCCTGATTTAGTGCCTTTTTTTGGTGTTTTATGGATTTGAAAATTCATTTTTATAAGTAATCCATTATGCGTATATTTGAATTTTTTTTCTAGGGGTGATTGATTTCGAGTCCAATCCAATTCTACTTAGAAATTAAGAATCAGACTGGACCGGGAGGACTGGTTCCCTTTTTATGGGATTGAGGACTGGATCAAACTGTCCAATCTGATCCAATCCAATGAAACTAGTCACTTAACCAAAAAAATTATAATTTTTTTAAAAAATACTAGAGTTATTACAATTTTAGGGTTTATTGCTATTTTTAAGAAATTATATATATATGTACATATATATATATATATATATTAAAAGTGTCGGTCCGATCCTTTGGTTCAGTTTGGGAATCAACAATCAGATCGAAAATTACCAGTTCCATTTTTATTGAATAGGGAATTGGACCAACGCCCTTAGGAATTGAACCAAATCAACCAATTCGGTCCGGTCTAAGTGGTTTCCTATTCGGGTAGTCTGATATGCCCACACCTAATAATTTCATGTATATTTAAATTCTCACATGGCTTACAGGAGATTTTGTCTTTGGACTCTATAATAAGGCTGTGTATATTATTTGCCAATATGTATTGGGCTTTATTTGTGACATCCTGAAATTCGACCCCGTTTCGATAAAGTGAAATGAGCATGTTGTCGACATACTCATGGTCCTTTTTCTCTGAGCTAATTACTTACAAGTTAACTAATCTATTGGGTGAAGCCATTAAATGATGTATCTGCAGTAAAATCCCTAAAAGCTACTCAATTGGTTGGATTGGACAAAAATCGCTTTTGATTGATTCTAACCATGAAATTTGAATTGATTTCGGGAATTAAATATTCGAACGTGTCACAATTCATTTTTAGGACCGTCTCATCATCTATCAAATTATTGTCGAGTCCGAAATTTTGAGAAAGAAATTATTGGAAGAAAAATTAAAGACCAAAAGAAAATAAAAAGGGAAAGAAAAAAGAAAAGAAAGGAAAATTAAGTCTATGGTATTATTTTATTTCTTTTCTCTCTTTTTCTCTCTCCCCCTTCGTGCGAACACTCCCCCACCGAACACTTGCCTTGCCAAATTCAATTTGGCTTCTTCTTTCTCCCCATTTGACTAGTCAAACTTTTTCTCTTATCTCTTCTTCTCTCTTCTCTCTCTTCTCCCCCACCCCACGGGACTGAAACCCCCTCTTTCTTTCTTCTTGTTCGTGAAAAACCAGCAAGCGGAAGAAGAAGAAAAGCAGCTTGCCGAAGCTCGTTGCCGCCGCACCGGAGCCGAACCACCACCCGCGCAACGCCCGCCCGCACACGCTGCGTGCTCCACCACCGCCCCTTCGCACGTGCCATCCTTGCCGTGCACCGTTCAGCCTCTGCTTAGCCCTTGTTCCACCCCGTCCGGCCACCTCCGGCCACCGTGGGCCACTGCTCGGCCTCGCCAAGCCGCCACCTACCTTCCCGACCCCTTGCTGCCCCAACCATCTCTTTTTCCCTCTGTTTTGCAACAACCAAGCAAGTTGCGGAGTCGCACGTGCCATCCTTGCCGTGCACCATTCAGCCTCTGCTTAGCCCTTGTTCCACCCCGTCCGGCCACCTCCGGCCACCGTGGGCCACCGCTCGGCCTCGCCAAGCCGCCACCTACCTTCCCGACCCCTTGCTGCCCCAACCATCTCTTTTTCCCTCTGTTTTGCAACAACCAAGCAAGTTGCGGAGTGGGTCTCCAGTGACTTCGGGCCCGCTTTTGGGCCGTTTCCTGGCCCTGAACCCGAGCCGTGCTTTAGGAAGAATCGTTCCTCGTGTCGTCCCCATCGGATTGATACGTTTTGCGCGTGATTCCGGTGAGTAATCTCACTAATCCTATATTAGTTGGCTAATTATATTTAAGGTTGGTTTAGTTTTAATTAATTAGGTTTAGGTGGTTAGATTAGTATGGATTAATGTTTATTAGCCAATTGTGATGCGAATTAGACAAATTGAATGTGTAATTAGCAAGTAGACGTGGTCTACTATTTATTGGAAGTGTCCCGGGATTTTTCCCGACCCTTAGTGGGCTTCAATTAGGCTTTTCGGGCCTAAGTAGAATTTTTAGTATTTAAATATTAAATTTTGGAATTAAATTAATTAATTAATTATTTTCCAAAAATTCAATTGAGATGGCTAGTTACTGGAATATTATGCTGATGACTGTGGTGAAGTCCGTTTATTTAATCGGGCTTTATTTTGAGCTAAATTGAATTTTTAATATTAATTATTTAATTTTCGAAATTAATATTTAAATACTACAAATTCTACTTAGGCCCAAAAAGCCTAATTGAAGCCCACTAAGAGTCGGGAAAAATCCCGAGACACTTCCAATAAATAGTAGACCACGTCTACTTGCTAATTACACATTCAATTTGTCTAATTCGCATCACAATTGGCTAATAAACACTAATCCATACTAATCTAACCACCTAAACCTAATTAATTAAAACTAAACCAAATTTAAGTATAATTAGCCAACTGGATAGGATTAGTGAGATTATTTACCGGAATCACGCGCAAAACGTATCAATCCGACGGGGATGACACGAGGAACGATTCTTCCTAAAGCCCGGCTCGGGTTCGGGGCTCGGAAACGGCCCAAAAGTGGGCTCGAAGTCGCTGGAGACCCACTCCGCAACTTGCTGGGTTGCTGCAAACAAAGGGGAAAAAGAGATGGTTAGGGGCAGCAAGGGGTCGGGAAGGTAGGTGGTGGCTTGGCGAGGCCGAGCGGTGGCCCACGGTGGCCGGAGGTGGCCGGACGGGGCGGAACAAGGGCTGAGTAGAGGCTGAACGGTGCATGGTGAGGACAGCACGCGCGAAGGGGCGGTGGTGGAGCACGCGGTGTGCGCGGGCAAGCGTTGCGCGGGTGGTGGTTCGGCTCCGGTGCAACGGCGACGAGCTTCGGCGAGCTATTTTTCTTCTTCTTCCGCTTGCTGGTTTTTCACGAACAAGAAGAAAGAAAGAGGGGGTTTCAGTCACGTGGGGTGGGGGAGAAGAGAGAGAAGAGAGAAGAAGAGATAAGAGAGAAAAGAGAAAAAGTTTGACTAGTTAAATGGGGAGAGAGAAGAAGCCAAATCGAATTTGGCAAGGCAAGTGTTCGATGGGGGAGTGTTCGCACGAAGGGGGAGGGAAGAGGAGAGAGAAGAGAGAGAGAAAAGAAGAGAGAGGGAGAAAAAAGAAATAAAATAATACCATAGACTTAATTTTCTTTTCATTTCATTTCTTTTCTCTTTCCCTTTCTATTTTCTTTTGGTCTTCAATTTTTCTTCCAATAATTTCTTTCTCGAAATTTCAGACTCGACAATAAATTGATAGATGATGAGACGGTCCTAAAAATGAATTGTGACATGTTCGAATATTCGATTCTCAAAACCAATTCAAATTTCATGGTTAGAATCAATCAGACGCGATTTTTGTCCAATTCAACTAATTGAATAGTTTTAGGGATTTTACTGTAGATATATCTCTTAACGGTGTCACTTAATAGATTAGTTAACTCGTGAGTGATAAGTTCAGAGAAAAATGACCATAGGCACGTCGACGACATGCCCATTTCACTTTATTGAAACGGGGTCGAATTTCAGGATGTCATATTATTTATCATATATTATTTCTTTTGTGTTTTTATTACTCGAGTGTTTATTTCATGCACTTTTAATACTTTGTTTGTTATTTTCTTTTTCAGAATGGTTATGATAAGCCTTAGGTCCATAATTAATTTCTAAATAATATCACGTGAACATTTAGCAACTTGAAGACTATTAGGATTCATAATTAATAAGAAAGAATCTTTGATTACTTAGATGAACACACTAATTAAATTAGAGGTACCGAAAGGGTGCAATTAAATGATTAGCGTAATCAAGTCCCAAGCTTGGAAAATCTTTGGTTACCTCGTAAACTAGTCCAAACTCCCGTGTCTCATTTAGTTTCTAATCTATTCAAAAAACGTAGTGACAACTCCTAGAATCCCTAGGTAAATCAAGACTAAAACGAAATCCAGCATCACATATGGTATGAAAAACATCATCTCCTTGATTAAAAAAACCCATGGAAGTGCAAGTTGTGTAGGCGTGCAATTGTACTTTTCCTCTGTAAAGAACCTTGTTTTTTTTTTCCATCATGGTATGGAACTGTAAGTTTGTTTGGCAGGTCTTCCTACTTGTGGATGCTTGTTGATGCTCTAAATAGGCTTTACCGATCAACAATTAATAAAACTTAACTGGTTTCGAAAAAACGCAGATGGGGGAACCGAAGAGGGTGGTGGAAGACAAAAAAGTTAAGTACATCGGCTTGTGGCACACGACCACACAGATGGAGTGGTCACTCTGGACTCGTGAAATCGAGCAAGAAATCCTCCCGCTCTATAGGTATATTGTTGTTCACCTCCAGTGGAGCAGATTTCAAATTTTTTCCCAAGTTGTTCTCCAAAAGAGCCTTTTCGCTTGGTACGATGTTTGTTTTTTAATCTTTTGGCCTACCTCTCCAAATTTTCGGGGAGCTCGCGGTCGGCATCGTTCTATATTGCCCTCTTGGTAGTGGGTTCTTCGGTGGCAGGGGAGTCACAGAAACTGTGCCTGCGAATAGTTTTCTGGTATGTTAATAGTTAATGAGCACTTCTTTCTATGATGTTTGTATGTTAATAGTTAAATGGGCACTTCTTTCTTTGATGTTTCATCTACATATACGCGATATTCTAGAGGCTTCTTCGTTAACCCTCGCTAAGTTTTTTCCCCTCATTTCTCGGGGAAGATTTCCCAGGTTTTAGATGGGGAATTCGAACGAAAACAAGATTCTTTACGCTCGAATGGGGAATTTAGCGAAAAAGCACCAATGCACCCCTATACAGCTTGCACTTTCATGGGTTTTTCATCAAGGAGATAACATGTTCAGGTTCCAATGATCCTTTAATGTTGTTTTCCTTGTTCAAGTGGAGAAAAACTCCCTTTCGAGCAGCCTTCTATCATAGATGCCTAGGCTATTAAATCCCAACAATTGAACGTGTTTTCTTCTTTTGATGTAGACTTTCATAAATGGTATGTAAGAATGACGTTGCAAGATTGCATTAGTTCTACATAAGAGGAGCCATGTACTCATATAGCACTTTAGTTTAGTCTCTTCGATAGGGACCTTGAATCTAAGTGTCTTAGGTTTGATAATCGGTTTTTGGTCTTCATTGACAAACTGTTACCAATGTCGATCACTCTTTTAGATGCTTATGTCATAGCTGATTTCCTGGCACACCTATGAGGGATATCTCCAACACATTGATCATAATGCTCTTTTCTATGGGAATTTTCTGATCATATTTCGATGAAATTCTGATATAGTCATTGATGTCAAACATGTGGTCTTCCTACTATATTGACTTTTAATGTATATTTTCTTTCACCCTTCTTTCAAAGTGTTTATGGATTTTCTTTATATTGCTTCCAGAATGACAAGATGTACATCCACTCTTGCACGCTAACAAAGAAGCTCATTTATAATGGATTTTTTTTCCCGTTATGAGTATTATCTACTATGCATAACTAGAAGGGTGGACATCAAAATTTCGTTCCAATCAATCCGTATTTCAGATCTGATTTTTGTCAAACCCCAAAAGTCCACAACGTTTAAAATTATCATTTCCATAAAAATCACAGCTTAATAACTCCTCGGTCAAACTACTTTGTTCAAAATCGACATAACATTGAACTAGTGCCCTAAATCAGAAAATCACTCCAATTAGATGAATGTCCGGCTCGAATACCCACCAAACATTGAGATTCGTAGTTGATTCGGCTAGTCTGGGTATTTGGATTGTATACATCCAGAATCTCTTTTCTTCATTTCCTCTTTCACTTCTTCATGGACGCTTCTTTACTTTGTTTTTGTCGCCGAGTCCTCTATTCTCTTTCTTTTATGGTCGCTTGCACTAGCTGATGAAGGGGAAAAAATGGTTGGGCTTGGGCTTATAAAAGACATGGCCTAGGTTTAATGGGCATGTTAACACATAATTTATATGAAAATGAATGAAAACTTGGTGAGGAGCAAAGATTGTTTGCAGGGTTTTAGCGTCAGTTCTTCTTTATTGTGAGTCGTGCAAGCTATTTTGAGAGATCGGTTTGGTGTTAGTTGATTTATTATTGGAGATGTTTGATGCATTTCAAAAGATATCTTACATACTTTCATTTAAATCAAGCGGATTTTTCTCAAAATTTTTATTGTACCACGTACAGGGACGTGAATTCAGCAGTACACGGGTTTGGCTAATTTGGGTTTAAATGGAGACTTGCGAGAACCCTCAGACTTGTGAATTTAGAGAATGATTTCGTGAGTTTTGTGATATGTTATTGGATGTTTTCTTCTCTTGGTGCAGTTGTATGGAATTCTTGCTTTATTTGTGCTGAGATCTTTAGGTTGAGATTGAAGGCCATGAACATAGCTTTGAGAAATCAGACTAGGTAATCTAGTGCATACTAGCTGTTTGACAAAATGCTCAAACCAAGTTTCAATCTTAAAATTGTTGATGTGAGCTTGACTAATATGATCTTCATGTCTTGGGTTGGTCCATGCTCATGCAAATCAATCATAATTCAGTTTAATGAATTAAAAATATTTTATTCCAAAAATATAAAATATAAAACAAAATAATAACAAAAAATTTGAAAATTTTCAAAAAAAATAAAATATGTAGGATAGTGTTAGATTAGGGCAGAAATAGCATTTTCGAAAATTTCCTAATTTTCTAAGTCATTTTCCTGATTTAGTGATTTTTTTTTAGTATTTTACAGATTAGAATAATCATTTTTATAAATAATCCATTATGCGTATATTTGAATTACTGAGCAATTTCATACATATTTAAATTTGCACATAGCTCGTGAGGGATTATGTCTTATGGCTTTATAATAAGGCCATGTATATTTTTTTTTTCTCGACATGTATTGAGTTTTATTTATCATACTTCATTTTGGCATTTTCAATACTTGGATGTTTATTTCTTGCACTTTCAATCCTTTATTGTTGTTTTCATTTTAGAATGGTTATGATCTTAGGTCCAATATGAATTCTTAAATAATATTGCATGAACACTTAGCGACTTGAAGATTAGTAGGATTTATAATTGATAATAAAAAATGTTTGATCACTTAGATGAACACACCAATCAAATTAGAGGTACCAAAAGAGTGCTAATTAAATGATTAGCATAATCAAGTCCCTAAGCTTAGAAAATCTCTAGTTACATAGAAAACAAGTCTAAACTCCCGTATCTCATTTGGTTTCTAACCAATTCCAAAAACCTAATGGTAACTCCTAGAATCCTAAGGTAAATCAAGACTAAAAATGAAACCAATATCACGTATAGTATGAACTTGGGAGAGTTCACGCATAGTTGAAGGCTATTAGCCCACCTTTAGGCAATAACCCTAGACTCTTCTTCTTCCCATTTCATCTTAGAAAGAAACCCAAAAAGAGGGTGGGTATAGGTGTATAAGGTATATTTGCCCGATTGAGTGGCACGGGTAAACCAATTGGCCTATCGAAATCTGCCACTAGTCCGTTTTGTCAGCCATTCTGGTTTACCAGATTGTTGATTCCATTTTAACAGTTCTAATTAACAATATTTTGATTATTTCCTTGGTTTAGATGAAACTTTTTTTTTTTTTTTAATTATTAGCACTATTTTGATCCTTGTTAGAAACACTCCGGCCTTTGCAATATTCTAATAGTGGGTGAGTAATATGCTCGTTATCGACATCGTTAAATTGACTCGATGAATTTGGAGCGTATTCATGAACTATATGGCATTTTGCTACTCCTCGACCAACCTCTTGATAATTGACACCATGTGAGGGTTTGGCACCATCAATCTCATTTGCTGCCCTATGGGCGCCTTGGAATATCAGCATTTCCTCCTTGATTTTCCTTTGCCGTTCCATGAGATTGAGGTTTTAGAGTAAAACCCCTTGTTACGATTCGGTAGAAACGAGTTGTAATCCACAATATTCTTAGTTCCTTATTACTGCTTGTTAAGTGTAAACTAGTGTCGTCAAGTGAAGGCACAAGTGGACATCTTCACACATCAACACCATGAAAAGATATCCACCATTTTTAGTTTAATTTCATCCAAAAGGAGGACCTTACAATATCTTATTCATAGCCAAACATCAAATTGGTACAAACTAATGCATGCACAAATATCCCTAGGAAATTTTAGGAGTTCCATTCATAACAATCTTTAAGATAAAGACACGGACCAGTAGTTCGTACATACCACATACACAATCTACCACATTGATGGACATCTCTTTTCTGATAATATATATCAAAATAGTGAAATTGACCAGGCCATTGCATTTCGCAAGAGAAGAGTTTGGTACCCATTACATTGCTCCAAAAACGAAATTGCCACATGCCATTGGGAGGGACCTGTTGAACGCCACGATCATCGTCCTCGGATTTGCAATGAACAGTGAGAGTTACTCCTTCGGGTAAGCTATTGAAGATTTGCACATGCACTATCTTAGATACGTAAAATTTATTTCCGGAGCAAGCTTGTAGAAGGGCGGGAATGATCACGAATGCCACAAGAAGTCTAATGGACGAGTTCATATTTGTAACTTCTGTTTTCTTTTGAAGTATGAAAGGCATGGTAATCAATCTATTTAAGGAGGAATAAGGTGGCTTCATTTGGTAATATGAGCTATTTCCACCTATTAAATGACAAAATCCACCCAAATTACCAAAGAGATAAAATTGCCTCAATCATTCGATTGCAATTTAGTTTTTATGAAATTATGTAGGATTTTATTACCAAAAAGATAAAATTACCATGTATATAATGTTAGCTTTTACTTCCACAAAAATCAATTTTCTCGAAAAGATAAATTTCCAAGAAACTTAGTTCTTTTCTACATTGTGTATTCCTACATATTACTATAACTCTTACATGCTTTGTATAAAAATATCTTGCCAATAGTAAGGGAAAAAGATACAAACTTTAGCATATTTAGTAAATTGAATTGATATATATTTTAGACTAAAGAAACTAAAATATAAAAAAGTTCACCTAGAAAGTGAGCTTTTGAGATGAGAGAAACAAATAATAGATAAGTTATTATAAGTGCAATGATGAAAAAGAGGCTCTAAGGTTTCTTAATATATTAAAGAATTTATCTTTTTTTCCTTAGTATTGGTGAGGTACTTTTACACAGATTATGTAAAACATTAGAGGAATATCTAAGAATACACTAAAAAAGTTCTTTAATACACTAAAAACCAAAATAAAATAAAATTGAGATTCTTGATTATGACAATTATATCCTATAAACAATTAGGAAAAAAAAAGAGGAAAAAAGAAGGAATGCGGCCATCACTTTGTAATTAGATAATTGGGCCCTATTTGGTCTTTTTCAGTGTAAATGGGGTGAATTTGGTCATACATGGAGTGAAAATATTGCCGGCCGAACATGTACGAGGAGTATCTCTTACCTATTCAAGCATTAAGATGACAAATGTGAATGGCACTTATTATAGCAATATAGTGTATGGAGAGAAACTCTTTTTAAATCTATATCTACATATATTTATACTTGATATATTTAGTGAATCTTGATGTCCCTAATGCATATTCATTGGTAAATTCCAAATGAAGTCTCTTACATTTCTCATTTGGCGCTTGAATAGCTAGTGTATACTCATCATACGTATTTTAGTCATCTTACCAAATGAAGCATCTTAATCCTCTCTAAGTAAATTACACGTCTAAATTTTAATAGGATATTGAACATAAATCTGACAAATGGCAGATTTGAGTAAGGGATATCAATTTAGAATTTTTTTGTGAGAAGAATTTGGAATAAATATGTTGTGGGGCACCATTTTGACATTTAACCCTTCCTAAAAAGATATCATTATTATACTTGAGTAAAGTCCTCTTTAGAATTAACTACCAAACTAAATTTACGTTGTAATCATGTTTGATTTCCAAGGTTAATAGTTTAAGAGTCAAGATTTGTTTTGCTTATAGTGAAGCAATTTGGTCCCACCCCACATATTGTGTTCATTTAACTTAATTGTCACTTTTCATCGACCGGAGCTATCAGAATGACTTTCATGAAACCGGCACGGATGAATGATCTTTCTTTCTTTTTCGCTCAAACAAGTCTCCATGTAAGTTCTTGATTTATATACACACAAATACCACCAATCCTATTGGAGTAACAAATCAAAAGGAAAAAAAATCAAAATCGTTGCAGTACAGAATACAAATTTGCATTAAGATAACACATGCTCTTATTTGAGAAAATAATATAGCCACTTCAAGTTCTTATTGAAAATAATATTCAATTCATGCTCTTATTTGAGAAAATAAGAATAATTCCGATCCTTATTTGAAATAATATCTACTTCAGACCTTTATTTGAGAAAATGAAAATATTTCGGCATTTATTTGGAATTTTCTCTTTATTTTTTCTTTTTATATAAAAACTTATAAAAACTTTCCTTAATTACTGTTTCACTGAGAATCTTCTCGGAGAAAGTATCTTTCATCGAAGGTTGAATCTTCGATTTTTTATTTTTATTTTTATGGTTTTGTATATAGGGTCCTGTGTCCTTTCGAAAAGGAAATGACTAATTCTACTCCAATGGCAATAACAATAAATAAAGATAAATTCAATGGCCTTGTAGAAAATTGCAGGATAAATGATGACTAAAGTAAATGTAAAAAGCAGCAAATAACAAGTGTATTGCATTCTCTGTCAAATTTTTCGGTCCTTTTACAGTCACTTCTCTTCGGCTATTTATGGCCAGACAAGGAAAATAGCTCTCTCGACATTTCAAATAATCTCCCGAATTCTCGGTTCGCTTTCAATAATTGTACTATCTCATCCACGAGGTAGATGATATTGTGTGCTTCGGTAATTGATATCCTGCTTCTTCGGTAACTGGCTCTTTCCTATCTTCTTTTTCCGAATAATTGTTGATACCGAGTCGTCGGTGACTATGGCCGTTGCGATTATGGCCTTATCCGGATTTCCTTTGATAGACACGTCTTCTGGAAGCCTAGGGGGTCCCTTCGGATCCTGATAGCCCATGGGGACAAGTTCTAGTGTCAACAATTACTTTATCAGATTAATGATTAGATAAGAACCATTTCTTACTTAACCTGACCATTTATAAGATGACCTTCGATAAATTAGATGTTGTTTTAAGCAAATTATTAGTATATTATTTAGCTTTTGGTGTCGTAAAAGATGAAACTTCATAAAATAAACTTAAATTGCACTGTTATATAAAGATATATCAATTTTCTCTTTAGTATATATCCGTCAGTCCTAAACAAAAACACTTCTCACTATTTCTACTTATATATGTTTTGCTACACGGTGTTTTTCTCCATCATGTAATAATGACAAACATTATCGAAACCTTAACAGCCCTACTCTATTAAAATTCCAACTCCGCTTCATGTTTTATCCATAAATAGCTTATCTGTCAAAATCTGCCAATTGAATCATAACATCATGACCTTTAGTTTCAATCGCCAATTAAAAAGTTGTTGGGAAAATTTTTATTTTTAGGTTCCAATGAATTCGCAAGCTTTCTGACCATCAAAAATCATATTGATCAAATTTCACATGAGAGACAAATAAAGGCCAATATTTTGTACCGATTGTAAAACAGGAGTCTAACCTCATAATTGGATTGCACATAACTCTTTATAGGATATTCTTAACTCTCAAAACTTTTAAACACATCTCGTTATTTTTCCACTTGTCCAACCATAAACTTTTCGCCTCTAATCTAATACTTCATTTGTAACAACCCAATTCGACAAGAATGTGAAGTGATACTAGGCCTAAGAACTTAGATAAGGAGCAACTCCCGACAAGTTTTTAAGATGGAGAAGGGTTATGCACCGCATAGAAGGAGAAAGTTCCGAAAATATATATTAATCGAAATTAACTCACAAGATACACATTTTGACATAATGGTAATATTTAGTATTGAAATTTCAATACTAAGTATTATCATGTGAGAGAACTATCAAGATAGATGACCTTTTGAGAAAGTGCCAACTCAAACGCCTAATAAACTGTGAAGCTCGATATGAGATGGGTTAAAACAAACAATTCCTCAAATGAGTTAATGCACGATGCCACAAGTGTGATTTCGGGGAGTTCAACCATTAAAATCAAAAGCAGTCTCGGATTGTTCCATGACAAAAGGAGTTGACTGTGAAACCAAAAAATTACATAAGATTGGAATTTTATAAAACTTTTATAAAACCTAATTGTCTCGGATAACCAACAAAATTGTGCCACGCCAACATTCTTGCATTAGTATTTTGTATCACAGACAAACATAGTTTAGGTGTATAATGGTCATGGCACACAAATATTAGAACTTTATTTATTTCGCAAAAAATGTGACATTTTTTGAAAATGTTTTTCAAGAAGTTATTTTTCAAGAAAACAATAATTTTGTTGTTGTGCTTAACTGGAACCCAAAAATAAATTAAAAAAAATATTTTTTGCCATTTGGTATGAAAAATATGATTTGATTTTCTTAGGTAAAATTATGGAAAATTTTGAGTTATTAATATTTCTTTTTTTTTTCTTTCTCCTTCTTCCTCCACCAATCGTCGGTCGTCGATCACGGTGAGGGATGAGCTTGCTAATCTCAAGCAAAGGCTTCACCTCGCCAAATTCAACGAGGCCAATAAGCTCGAGCCTGACTAACCTTAGGCAAGCTCATCCCTCGCATATGGTGGGTTGTCAGCCATCCTTGTGGTTGGAGATCGGCCAAGAAAGAAGGAAAAAAAAAAGGAAGAAAAATAAATAAATATTTTTAAAATATATAATTTTATAAGAACGATTGCTTCATTAACCAAGAGCCTAAGCCAAAGCGGTGAGATTCCATGCATTGCCTTTGTGAAACCAGGCTTGAGTACCAAGGATCAAAGTTTGGGGATTGGAGACTCAAGCATGACCTTTATGGACCCAAATTTGGATGCACAGGCACCAAGACTTCTAGCCCAATCTCATTGATCTGAGCTTGAGCGCTAGAGACCTAATCCTGAATGCTAGGAATTAGTGTTGGGGTTTTTATACCCAAATATAAAATTTCAAGTTCAAACACCAATACCTTATCATATTTTCCAAAAAAAATAATTTTCTTGAAATTAAGGAGAAGTTTTCCATTAAATCATTTTTCTAAGTGAACCAAATGCCAGAAAATGAGGAAATTGTATTCCCGAAAAATATTTTTCACAAAACAAACAAAGCCTGTAAACTTATTATTAACTTCCTGGACCCTCGTGTTTCTCCATGCTAAGCTCTTTACCCATCTTGTGCTTTTATTTTGTTGTTAATATCAAACACTGTAAAAAAGAAAAAGACACTCTTTTTATTCCATAAGAGCCATGGTTTCCCCTTATCTCCGGTTCCAATCGTATCTTTAGGAAATGGAACAATAGTGCTTAAGCCAGTAGCCAATTTTTAGAGAAATTAAGGGCGTGTATGGAAATGTTCCAAAGAAACGTTTTTGGAACACTTCTGTACGGATTTTGTTCCCGGAAACAAAAAAGGAACAGAAACGCGTTTGGTTGCATTTTTATTCTTTTTTTTATTTTTTTGTTCCCGGAACAAAATAGAAACAAAAAAAAGAAACAACAAATTGTTGTTTCTGGCCTTGAGAAACACTTCTTGGACGCCCGAAAGGAACAAAAATGAAAAGAACAAAAAAACGAAACGGGAACACTTCGTTCGTCCCCTTCTCCTTCGTTCGTCCTCCTTCTCCGGCGACTCCTCACTCGGCCAACTCTCCGGCGAAGAACGACGCCGACGCACCGGCTGTCTCCGGCAACTTTCTGGCGTGTCTCCCTTCTCTCCGGCGCCTCCCACTCGGCCAACTCTCCGGCGACTCCTCACTCCGCCGACACACCGGCTGAAGCTTCCGAATCCAGGTACGTTTCTGGTGCTCCTCCTTCTCCGGTCGACGAGGGCTTCGGCGACAGCTCGGTGGAGGCTCAAGTGCGCATCGCTCGCCCAGATCTCGCTCGAGCTGCTCTGGTCGCTCGAGCTGGCAGAGAGGCTGCTCTGCCGCTCGAGCGACCAGAATGACGCCCAAGCGAGCGTCGGTCGCTTGAGCTGCTCGAGCGAGCTGGGAGAGCGGCAGAGCGACACTTTTGAGCGAAAACCGGATCCTTTTGCGTTGTTTTGGAGGGACGGGAAGTGTAATGGGGCTCACACGTTTGCTCCTGGTTGGCTTCGTCCTGCTCGTGCTTGGTTCGAGAGCGCTCATGCGCGGGAATGCGGAGCTGGAGGCGCTCATGGAGATCAAGGCCTCCTTGGACCCGGAGAACAAGGTCCTCACTTCGTGGACCAGCAATGGCGACCCCTGCGGCGGCTCGTTTGACGGGGTGGCGTGCAACGAGCATCAGAAAGTGGCGAACATCTCGCTGCAAGGGAAGGGCCTGTCGGGGAAGGTCCCTCCCGCAGTGGCTCAGCTGAAGTGCTTATCGGGCTTGTACCTGCACTACAATTACTTGACCGGAGAGATTCCAAGAGAAATCTCTAGTCTGACCGAGCTGACAGATCTCTACCTCGACGTGAATAATTTAACTGGGAGTATACCTTCTGAAATTGGAAGCATGGCTAGCCTTCAAGGTGAGTTTTGTTTGTTGCTCCAAGGGCAGGGGTGAATGCTTTCTTGTGTATGATTTCGCTCCCAAGGGTACCTTATCGCAATATCTTGATTTAGAAGATGGAAGCATCCAGGTTCTTGATTGGTCCACAAGGGTTTCCATCATCAAAGGAATTGCTGAGGGTAAGTCTTACTTTCTTTCAGATCTTAAAAGAGATATTTCTGGTTTTCCCTTACTTTCTGAATTAGTTGTTGGAACTTTTTTCTCTAGCTTAATGCTTCTAAGTCTTTAAATTTGAGAAGTACCAATTATCAAGTGCATTCACGCAGTTCATCAAGTGCACTTTAAGTTTTGAACATTTACTTTTGGCCTTCTAGCTTCATGGGTAGCTTAAGTTCTTCTGAAGCCTATAATTTGCACTTGGTTTATAATTCTATACCAGGAAAAGTTCTTGAAACATCAGTGGGATGAAATGTTTCGCCATTTCTGGGCAAAGAACTCTCTTCTTGAATTCGTTTCCTGTGCTCATTTTCCAAATGCCTGTGCTTTACAGTTTGAACTTCCTTTGAGCTTGATGCTGAATACAGATAGGTTCCGCCAGTTTCATTTTCATAGAACCAGTTTTACTGGCATTTGCATAGTCTATTGCTTGAACATCATTGTTTTGTGCTTGTGAGTGTACTCTTCCTCAAAAATTAACCTGGACGCTAAAACAAGAGTTCCCATTTAGATTAGTTCTGTCTACTCTAATTATTATTCATTAATTTTTATTCGAGCAGGCATTGGATACTTGCATAACGGTGAAGGCAGCAAGCCTGCAGTTGTTCACCAAAACATTTCCGTTGAGAAGATTCTCATTGACCAGCAGCTCAACCCACTCATAATGGATTCCGGGCTTCCAAAGCTTCTCGCCGATGATGTCATATACTCAGCTCTCAAGACTAGTGCCGCCATGGGTTATATGGCACCAGAGTACATTACAACAGGTCGTTTTACCGAGAAAAGTAATGTTTTCGCATATGGAGTAATCATCTTCCAGATCCTCTCGGGTAAGCGACTACTTTCCAGCTCAATGCGGTCAGCAGCAGAGTGTTGCAGTTTCGAGAACTTTATCGATAGCAATCTGAAAGGAAATTTCACTGAACCTGAGGCGGCTATTCTTGGGAAGATCGCATGACGTTGCACCAGTGAATTGCCCGATAATAGACCCACTATTTTTCAGAGTGATTGAGGAACTAAATGATTGGTGCGTCAAATGTCGATGATTGTACATAGCGAATTGTCCGAAGTTGCATCCATGGAAGCACCAATTTAACTCAATGAGCTATCAAGCTCAGCGGTGACAGTGCAACGATGTATAATGATCCCTGAAGAATTAACAGAGTAATCTTGTCCTATTGTATAACAGATTAGCTTTAGCTCATTTGTACTTTGTCTGATCACTTGAATCATTATCATTTTCGTTTCCCTTTGCCATATAATGATATGATTTACTTGTAAGTCGTTACTATTTGAGTTGGTATCCTGAATTCAAACTTGGTAGAGCAGAACCATCCCATTCTCTGCAATGTCGACACACAGCAGACACTTCTGCTCTCGACTATAACAACCAACACCAAAAGTTCAGTCACAGGCAGTATCCATATTGAAGAAGTTTCAGCAGATAAGTTCAGCAAATTCCATCACCAGAAACCAACATATAATTTGGTCTAAAGAAATATATACATCTTTCTTTAATTGTATGGTCGTCACATTCTCTTTTTCAAGTTTCATTCTTGTGCAAGCATATATGATTGTTACAACATGATGCGGAAGCCATCCGGATCTTGTAATTAAATTAGCACGAAATAACCAAGGAAATAAACAAAGAACAATCAAAAGATATGAGAGATTTACATGATTTGATTCAAATCTAGATTAAGCTTAGAAAAAAAAAATTTAAAACAGAGAATTTTTTTGTCGTTTACCAAACGTGTTTCTGTTCTTTTTTTATTCTAGGAACAGAAATTGATTGCAGTTACCAAACGTGTGTCTGTTCTTTTTTTATTTCAAGAACAGTTTTTTTTTACACTTACCAAACGCGTTCTTTTGTTTAAAAACTGTTCCCCGGAACAGAAACATTTTTTTTTATTTCTGTTCCCAGGAACAAAAAAAAGAACAGAAGTGTTTCCATGCGCGCCCTAATTCGCCCTAGTGAAGAGGCGGTACCTTGTCAAAAAAAAAAAAAAAGAGAGAGGCTGTACCAACTAATAATTGACAGACCATCGTAATGCTACAGTTTCTCTATAAATTTGGAAAAACATATAAAGATGTCATAGAATTGACAGAAGCAATAATAACTAATAATTGAATTGTTGAAATATAGTTGAACGACTAATCATCGAAACGACGCCTTAAAAACCTGAGATTTCCCCCTTTTTCTAATTAAAAAAAAAAAAAATTAGCTTCGCGTAATCGAGATGCATTGACTCGTAAGTTTGTTCTCTCATTTTTACGTTGATGTTTCCATCGCGTTCTTTATTCATATCATTCCACCACACGAATACGGCATCTTTTGTTTTTTTAACAAAGAGCGTTGAGAAAACCGACATTATTTCCTTCTTTCGTAATGCCATTTAGCACGCGACCGCGGGGTTTGGTTTTTTGTCGAATGAATCTGGGAAGGAAGGAAGCTGTCTCTTCCTCTCCCTTTGCCATCGCCTCCTCGTCCTTCCCTCCTTTCTCTTCCCTTGCAGCACGACACTCGCATCGGTCGAACCAGAAACTCGGAGTCGATCCATGGGCGTCACCGACACCGGCCGAGCCCCAGAGGTCAAGCAATTCGACGAATCCAAGCTCGGAGTCAAGGGCCTCGTCGACTCCGGCCTCACCTCCATCCCTCCCCTATTCATCCACCCGCCCGAGACCCTCTCTGACCTCGGGCCCGCCCGGCCCAGCTCCTACTCGATCCCCACCATCGACCTCTCTGGCTGCGACTCCGGGCACCGTCCCTCCGTCGTCAAGGAAGTGGGGCGCGCGGCTCGCGGGCTCGGCTTCTTCCAGGTGGTCAACCACGGCGTGCCGGCGGAGGTCCTGGACCGGACGATCGCTGCGGTGAAGGCCTTCCACGAGCAGCCGGCGGAGGTGAAGGCGAGGATCTACCGGAGGGAGATGGAGACCGGGGTCGCGTTCTTCTCCAACCTCGACTTGTTCCACTCCAAAGCGGCTAGCTGGAGGTAATCAACGAAGCCACTTCAATTAATTTCGTTCTAATACATGAATTTGATTAAAAAAAGATAGTAATTTGCATAAGCTGAATTACCATATGGGATCAGGTCGAGTCAAGTTTAGAATTTTGTAGGGAACTAGAAAAGGACACGAAGCTATATATCATATATTATTGAGAAATTATACAGCTGGATCGCATAATATCAGGGAATTCATTCTTGTTTTAGTTTTTCACGGGCACAAACAAAAGAAGAATTCATTTATAAAGAAAGAATTAGGAAAGCAGAAAGAATCAGTTCAAGCAATGCAAGATACAATGTTGTAGGGACACGCTCCAAATAAGGCTGGAGCCGAAAGGGGACATGGAAGAGATCCCCGAGGTGTGCAGAAATGAGGTGATGGAATGGGATCAAGAGGTCTCGCGGCTAGGAGGCCTCCTGATGGGATTGTTGAGCGAGGGGCTGGGATTGAGTCCGGGCAAGCTACAGGAATTGACGTGCTTGGAGACGAGGGTCATGGTGGGGAATTACTATCCGTACTGTCCCCAGCCCGATTTGACTGTCGGCTTGATGTCCCACACGGACCCAGGAGTGATCACATTGCTCCTGCAAGACCAGGTCGGCGGGTTGCAAGTGAAGCACGACAATGAGTGGGTGGATGTGACACCAGTCCCGGGTGCTCTGGTTGTGAATATTGGCGACATCCTCCAGGTAAACTCCTGTTGAGGACTAGGAGTGTCTCTAAATCACCTAGTCAATTAAAAAGTTACATTCTTCAGTGAAACAAAGATCCATTCACACAATTTTTGTTTTCCCAGATTATGTCCAACGACGAGTACAAAAGCGTGGATCACCGAGTGTTGGCCAACCCGAACCAAGAGCCACGTGTGTCGGTAGCAGTTTTTTGCAATCCAAGCAATCGTGAGAATGAGTTCAAACCATTCCTGGAGCTCATATCCTCAGATAAACCCGCTGCTTTCCGGCAATTCAACCTCAACGAGTACATGAGGAGATTCTTCACGAAGGAGTTGGAGGGGAAAAGTTTGATAAATTACTTTAGGGCATGAGCAAGAGGTGCATAGGCCCAAAAATACTTCCTTGTGGCACTTAAGGAAACACGTGATTCTTCCCCTAAATCCTATGAATCGTTGGAACATATGGACTATTTATATTGTATGATACTCTGTTCTATTATTCAAATCAACTTATTTCAAATATAACTTTCATGCATGCACTCCAAAAAATCATTTTTTTTTCTATTATGTTTTACATGCTTAGAATACATGACATCGCAATGCCTTTTGCATCTCCTGGTGAAACTCTAATGTGATATTCCTCTAGAAAATTATATGTATCACTATTATTCAAGTCTCATCTCTTTTCACATATCGATTACCATATCAGTAGTGTTCCTAGTGATTAAAAAAAATGCATATAGACAAACTCGCACAAAGCACCAATTGAGTAGCTAGTTTTAACAGAAAATAGAGTTTAATGAGTGATCTCATATTGAACCTAATAACTCTCTAGAAAAGAAAAGGAAAAATGTCAAAAATATATGTGAGTTTTTATGTAAGATACTATTTACTTGTTACAGAGTCAGGAGGGGGGAGCAAGGTCTTCCTTTGCCACTAGCAACTCATTATAATTGACCCAAAAAATAATTATTTAATTTTATTTGTGGTTGGAAAATGTACACTTGGTCCCCCAAGTTGAATGGGCTTGGTAATCTCACTAGGTAGCATCGATACGCAACACAAACACGTGATACAACACAATGATATGTCATTTCTCAAAAATAAAGAATTCTGACACGTTGGGACACATTGTATATTAAATGAATATTTTTATTTTTAATTAATTTGATTCAAATTCACAATTCATACATAATAACAAAAGAGCCTATAATGAATTCATACTAATAATATTAATAAATTTATTCATATGAGATTCAAAAGATATATTCATAGTTAATGCATATCCATATTTGGGGGCATTTTTCTAACTCTAACAAAAGTTATTGATGAAACTAATGACTATTAAGAAATTAGAATTAACTTATTTAAATAAATTTCTTATCTTCTACAGTGATCAAAATTTATGAATATTTAGTATTTTTATTTTCTAAAATCGCTTTATAACCTCATTTATTTATTTTATAAAAAAAAATGCAAACCCCCGGGGGTCCACCGCAGCCCTCACGCCCCAAATTTATTTCACTTCCTCATTTATTTCCCTCGTTTCTGCCCTCCAAGAAAAGAAAATGCAGTAGTCTTTTGATTTCTTTGAAGTGTCCTCATTCCTGTGTCTCCAAGTAATTCTTCCAATTCTATCTTTGGTAAATATGGAGCAATGATGCTTAAGACGGTAGTTATTTTTCGGAACAGTTGATCAAAGTAAAAGCCATCATTATCTCAAAGTGACGTTACAAATTCTCAAGTGGGGAAAGACCATTGTTTAAAAATAATCATATTTTCGACAGATTAAGATCATGTGATAACAACCAATTGAACGATTACAATATAATAGTTCAATAATTAGTCAATATGATCTCTCGTCATATTTAGAAAAAAAAATTATCTTGTGCAATCTAGATGGGTTGACTCGTGAATTTATTTTCTAATTGTTACGTAATTCGTTACGGCATCTTGCCTCGTCTACCTTCAAAAGCAAAAAAGAGGGAGAGCGTCCTGGCCCGGCGTTGTCATCTCTCGTTACGCGATGGCGGGGTTTGACTTTGACCGATGAACAATCACACAATGTCGATCGTTCATATCATTCCTCCTTCCCCACGTCTCTTTCCTCACACCCCCCGCGCATACATCGATCGAACCAGGAATCGGAGACGAGCCATGGGCGTGACGGACAGCGGTGGACAGGCCTTCGACCGAGCCCAGGAGCTCAAGCAGTTCGAAGAGTCCAAGCTGGGCGTCAAGGGCCTCCTCGACTCCGGCCTCGCCTCCCTCCCTCCCCTCTTCATCCACCCGCCCGACACCCTCTCCGACCTCAGGCCCGCCCGCCCCCGCCCCCGCCCCGGTTCCATCCCCACCATTGACCTCTCCGGCTGCTGCGACACTGCCCGCCGCCCCTCCATCGTCGGGGAGGTGTCGCGAGCTGCCCGCAAGCTTGGCTTCCTGCAGGTGGTCAACCATGGCGCGCCCGCGGAGGTCCTGGACCGCACCGTCGAGGCTGTGAAGGCCTTCCACGAGCAGCCGGCGGAGGCGAAGGCGAGGATCTACCGGAGGCAGACGGACACCGGGGTGTCCTTCTTCTCCAACGTCGACCTGTTCCTCTCCAAAGCGGCGAGCTGGAGGTAAGTCAAGGGGAAAAGTACCAAAAAAGTCCTAAACCTATTGCATTGGTACCAATTCAGTCCTAAACTTTTTAATTGGACCAATTTAGTCCTAAACCTTTTGATATTGGTACCAATTCAGTCCATCCGGCCAATTTTGGCCGGCCGGCGCTGACGTGGACGTCGGCCGGTGACCGGACGCTGACGTGGCAATTTTTCTGATTTTTTAATTATTTTTTCGATTTTTTTATTATTTTTTATTAATTTTTACTATTTTTTCTATTTTTTTTCCTTTTTCCTTTTTCCTTTTCTTTTCCGGCCACTGGGCGAGGGCCGCGAAGCCCTCACCTGCCGCCGGCGAGGGTCGCGGCCCTCGTCCGGCCTCTCCCAGGGCCGCCGGCGAGGGTCGCGGCCCTCGCTCGGCCTTGCCCGCGGCCCTGGGCGAGGCCGAGCGAGGGCCGCGACCCTCGTCGGCGGCTGGGGAGGGCTTCGCGGCCCTCGCCTCCGCCCTGGCGATGGCCGCCATGGCCTCGCCAGCAGCGGGCGAGGCCGCCTTCGCCAGCGGCAAGGCCAGGGCGAGGCTGGCCTCGCCCAGATCCGGGCGAGCGAGGGCCGCGAAGCCCTCGCCGGCGACTGGCGAGGGTCGCGGCCCTCGCCGGCGGTTGGTGAGGGTCGCGGCCCTCGCTCGCCCGGATCTGGGCGAGGCCGCCTTCGCCCGCCGCTGGCGAGGCCATGGCGGCCATCGCCAGGGCGGAGGCGACGGCCGCGAAGCCCTCGCCAGCCGCCGACGAGGGTCGCGGCCCTCGCTCGGCCTCGCCCAGGGCCGCGGGCGAGGTCGAGCGAGGGCCGCGACCCTCGCCGGCGGCAGGCGAGGGCTTCGCGGCCCTCGCCCAGTGGCCGGCGAGCCTCACCGGAGGCTCGCCGGCCACCGCCGGAAAAGAAAAGTAAAAAGGAAAAAAAGTAGAAAAAATAGTAAAAAATAATAAAAAATAATAAAAAAAATCGAAAAAATAATTAAAAAATCAGAAAAATTGCCACGTCAGCGTCCGGTCACCGGCCGACGTCCACATCAGCGCCGGCCGGCCAAAATTGGCCGGATGGACTGAATTGGTACCAATATCAAAAGGTTTAGGACTAAATTGGTCCAATTGAAAAGTTTAGGACTGAATTGGTACCAATGCAATAGGTTTATGACTTTTTTGGTACTTTTCCCGTAAGTCAAGCCACGAGCATGTGCAATCAAATTCATGAAGTTGATGAAATTTAGATTTGTAAAAGCTAGATCGGCAAACGACACTACTGAACTGATGTATCAGATCATGTCTGAAAAGAAGGCAGAGGCACATCCTGATGTGTTGACTGTCGTATTGACAAATTATGCATCATACGGTTAGAGAATTCATTTTGACAAACGAAAGAAAAAATCATTGGAAGAAAAAAGAACTGGGCAAGCGAAAAGATCCAGTTCAATTAATGTCCGGAATGATGATATGCAGGGACACGCTCCAAGTAAGGCTGGGGCCGAGATTAGCGGATGTGGAAGAGATCCCCGAGGTGTGCAGAAATGAGGTGTTGGAGTGGAATCAGCAGGTCGAACGGCTGGGGAGCATCCTGCTGGGGCTGTTGAGCGAGGGGCTGGGATTGAGTCCCGGCAAGCTGCAGGAATTGACATGTTTGGATGCGAGGATGATGGTGGGGCATTACTATCCGTACTGTCCCCAGCCTGACCTGACGGTCGGCTTGACATCCCACGCGGACCCAGGAGTGATCACGGTGCTCCTGCAGGACCAGGTCGGTGGGTTGCAGGTGAAGCACGGCGATGAGTGGGTGGATGTGACGCCAGTATCAGGTGCTCTTGTTGTGAACATTGGTGACATCCTTCAGGTAAACTCGACTTTGCACCTGAGTAAGTTGAAAAGTTACACTCTACAGCAAAATACAAATCAATTCACGTGCTTTTGATTTTTCCAGATCATGTCTAACGATGAGTACAAAAGCGTAGACCACCGGGTGTTGGCCAACCCCAGCCAAGAGCCACGTGTGTCAATAGCAGTTTTCTGCAACCCAAGCAATCGCGAGAATGAGTTCGGACCGTTCCCAGAGCTTGTGTCCTCAGATAAGCCCGCTGCTTTTCGGCAGTTTACCTTCAACGAATACATGAGGAGATTCTTTACTAAGGAGTTGGACGGGAAAAGTCTCATAAATTACTTCAGAGCATGATTGAGAGGTGCATAGGTCAAAAGAGGTGACAAAAGAATAAGATGCTTCCTTGTAATACTGAAGGAAATACTGAGTTCTTCCCCTAAACTCTACTAGACCTTGTGTGATTGTTGTTCTTATAATGTTAATTTGCATATATTCGTTTGCATGTTCCATGTGTGACAGTAAATTGTGCGATGGATGAAGCTTGTTCACTAAACTCATTCCACAGAGACTGAACCAATCACAGACATGGGAACTCAACAGCAAGATTGCACGAGATGAATAGTTTACCGTCCACTGGAAAATAGAAGGCAGTATCCTGGAAAACCTATGGAGGCAAAAAAAACGAATGAATTTGATTCTTGCCAATTACATGTACAGGCATCTATACTCACGTCTTCCCACTGCCGAACCATTCAGCCATTTCTCCATCGTCCTCAAAGTCTGGTGATTCTGAGTTCCTATAAATTCTGGATGAGCGTGGCTCATCTGGATTTGCCTTTTCCTCTGCAGTCATTCTGCTTGTTTCCAGCATCTTCAGTTTCCACATTTCCCTCTTTTCTGGGTCACGAGACACATCTCTCATGCCTCCTGCAATTGTAAAATCAAGAATTCCAGAAACCTCATTCAATGAGTTTGTTAACTTTGGTTTCTCAGTGACCCCATTCTCTCCATGCACAAATCTCCACCTATTTGTGACTTGCATTTGACTATTTCTTCTCAGAGACCACATAGAATTTCTATCTTCAACGGCTCCATGACCTTGATGATGATTTCCAGCATCATGCTCTCGTTGAGACAAGCCCTTTGAATTTGATGCTTTAGGCCTTCTATAATCACGCTTCAAGCATACCATATTCCTTCTAAAGTTGATGTAATTGCACCTACCAGTCACAGATCCATAAGGGCAGAACAGCTTGTGAACAACTATAACTGCTCAATGTAGGCGTTAACTAAAAGAATGGATTAGCAAGAACTCATGATTCACATTCCCACTCCCCAGGATTGAGTTGCCTTTCCGGGGGTTTCTCTTTGCACCGCAAACATCTAGTATTCTTTGCAAAATTTAAGAAATTGCATCTGCAAAACGCAACAGTTTCTATAAGCAAGGAGCTCTGCTCACCACAAATCAGGGAACAAGTGAGAAAAGGCATGAGAAGCAATCATTTTTGTCACATATCCAGTCTCCTTTCTTTAGCGGAAGATGATCTTGGTCTTCCTGTAGTTGATTCAGTCTTTCCTGAGAAAAAATATCGCATTGCAAGCATTTGATGTTCTTAGCAAAGTTTAAGAAGTTGCACCTGCCATATGCAGAATTATATCAAATATTCGGAGCAAACTCAAATTAATCAATAGGATGTTAAAAATTGCATTACTTGGGGCAATGCCAATCTCCTTGTTTCATTGGAACATCTTTGTAGCCTCTCTCTTTGAAACTTGAATGCCAGGATAAATCACCAGCTGGTGTGGGTTTTGACAAATCAGAGCCAAGTACATTGGTGCCATACTCTGCCATTTGCTTTAGCAGTGCTCTGACTGATTCCTTAACTGTTCTAGTCAGACATGGTTTATTCTCCACAGTATCACTTATGGAGTCAAGTCCGTATGTCAACAAGATTTGCATAACATCAACCGTGCGCCGTCCTTCATCTTGACGCACCTTCACAAATTCTCTCTCACAGTTTCCCCTCAAGTTGCAGGAGCTGCAAACCTGGCAAAGCAGCTGTCTGTAATGAGTATGACTGATGAAACTATATAATCTAATGATTACTGGAAGTCTTTAAGAAGAGAACGTACATTTCCCTCATCGATGCCCACATGTGCCCTCAAGCGCTTACCAGAGTTCACCACTTTCTGTCAGTGCTGGGGCATCCACACCCTGCTATGACCTGAATATGTTTCTTTGACAAATACCTATCAGGAAATGTCTTGTTAAAACCTTCTGAATATAAGTTAAGCGACTCTTTCTATATGTAAATGAAACCTCCGATTTCTCAAGTAAAGCTATGTTGTCGGATGCCTATTTGGTGATGATATTGTATTGGACAGTCATTAGCCACATCGAATAGCTAACCTCTGAATCAGAATGCATACCGTCAAATTGATTACCAGCTAAATTTTTAATATGCGTTATTATCACATGCCCAATGTAATATGAATTGCCTCTTTTCAGGTTACGTGCCATCGAAAATCTTTGGCTCCAAATTCTAGTCAAATACTTCATTTCTAGAGAAAGGCATAGTAACATAGAAAGGCCTGATAGTGGATGGGCAAGCTTGACACCTAAAGGCAAGTCCTGTGGATTCTCTTTTCTAAGTAGAGGATGACGCACATAAGGCACCATGTTGTTGCCACTATGCAGAAAAAGACGGACTAAGATGCCAACTAAGGTTCTTTTAACAATATTACATTTAGCTTGCTAACAGAATTCTGGATAAAAGAAAGCTCGGGAGAAAATGTCTACATTTCTAAAAAATGGTCACTTGTATTGCTTACAAAAATAAATGATGAAAAGTATTTTCATCATCCACAAAAATATTTAAACATATATTGTTATCAATTATGAAAACATTTACAAGTGACTAATTATTTCAAAAGATACAAGCGATCATTTTTAAGAAAATATTTTTCAAACTATTCATTTTTTGCAAAACAAACAAACTACAAATCTATGGATATATGATAATAGGCCATTACTTCATAGTTGACACGACATGGTGATATTATCCAAAATAACTTGACCATTCACAAATAACTACTCCATACTTTTCTTTCTCCATATTTTCAAAATGAACAAAAAAAGAAGAGAACTTTTTTCCTTCGCGATGTTGTGATTTTTGGCCTGGTTTGAAGACGGTGGAGTTCTGATTCCCATAACTAGCATGCTCTTAACCTCAAAGCAAGAGAAATATAAATTTTGGCCAGGAATGACAGTCAAACGTGACAGAGTTAGCTCTCTAAATGACGATATGCTGGTGGGTATTTAAATGCAGCATTTAACAAGAACCCGGAGAGAGTTTGAACTCTCATCAAGCTCATATGAGCAATACATTCACAACGATCAGAACGAGGCTTATAACGAACTACGTTCCGAAGGAGCCCTGCCTACCCACAAAATATATACTCCTCAAGAAGGCACAGAGGTCTATTACCTCACCATCATCACCCAAGCCCAATGTCTCTGTAATTAAATCAAACAGGTAAAGCGCACCAACCGAAGGTCATTCCTTTCAGTACCTCATAACGTCGTATCTATCGCGGACGAAATTCAGGCATGCGGTTCTAATGAGATTCGATTCTTTCGGACCCAACTCCACATTCTGGAACGGGTTGCCCTCCGCATCAAAGTAACCTCCCTTCGACAGAAGCACCATCAAATCCACCCACTCGGGCCACGGATGCGAAATCTGAGCCGCCGCCGCCGCCGCCGCCGCCGTCGACTTAGAGGGCTCCGTCCGATGGAAGTTATTCTCCATCCCCGGAGCGAATCGGGGAATTGGGTTGATGGGTTTCGAAGACTCGAGCTCCCCAAGCACATCGTTGCCAGGGAAGTCGAGCTCGGAGTCGGGGTTCGGGGCATCGGTGTACTGGCGGGAACGAGCGGAGGTAACGACGAATCTGAGGTTGGGGAAGTGATTTTTCAGATGCCAACGACTTGTTGGGAAGAGCTTGTACACTATAATATAAGGTTCACCTCGTATTTTTCCGTTTTTTTTTTTTAAACTCACTAATTACTTGATCACGACATGTAATGTTTGACCAAATGATGTTATGACTAGGTGTCATCAAAGTATCAAGAGACCATGCTTTTTATTACATTATTTAAATATCAAACTAGATTATCATTTGATAACTTAAATTTTTAAATTTCAAAAGTCTTAATGTTGAATTTAAATCAAGCCCTCATCTAACAAGCACCTTAACTAAAGACAAGACTGAACCAATTCATGTTTTGGCATGCGACAACTTCTATCACGTACCCAAGATAAGAACAGCAAGCGAAGGTGAAGGCTAGGATCTATTGAAGGGAATATGAGACCTAGGTTGCCTTCTTCGCCTCCAGTGTGGACTTGCTTCACTCCAACACGACTTGCTGGAGGTAATGTGAATGTCAATTTCTATGTTGGGTCAACAAGACAAGAACATTAGTGACTCAAAATTAAGAAAATTACCAAAAAAAGTCTTAAATATGTTGCATGGGAGGCTAATTCAATTTTAATTTTTTTTTTTATAATTTGTCGATTTAGTCATTCAACCCAATTTTGGCAAGAAAACAATAAAGTGAATATTGATTATTTTATGTGACATAGCTGGCACTAATATTGGTAATTTTTGTAATTTTTTAACTTCTTTTTTTTTTTTATCTATTTGTTTATGTTAGCCATGCCATGTAAAATTGCTAACATCCATGGCAATGAAATTCTATCAAAATGGGTGTTTGAAACTGACTCCGTCTTCCTTGGTTTTAAGTCTAAGTCCATTCATGATATTAGAGACATGGTTTCGTTTGTAGCAAGATCTGTTCCATGCGCTTAGTAGATGAATCAAGTGCTGAGAAGATTCCTTCACATCATGACAGAACCAGAAATACTAGAAGCATCCGTTTCTCTCGCTGCATCTCCATCCTCTTCAACCCCTTTAGAAATTCATGTTTCAAATGCTTTTAAGATAGACTATCTTTATGAAGTCTCTCTTAGTGATGAAACCAAGATCTATGAAACTCAACTTCTCTTTATGAACCCATATTCCACTTTTGCTAAACCCACTTCATCATTTTCTCCCATGCGCTCCATTTGCCAACTCATTCGCCAAACTCCAAAGGAAGTAAATGAGTACATCTAGTCCTCCAAGTTCGATCAACATCTTACTCCTACCACTGAAAAGGAATATTTTGTTACCCTCCAGATTCCTTCAGAGTTTCCCAAACAGTGGATTCAGTGGAGCTGTTTGTCTTGCTCTTACTTTTCATGATCGCAAAGACTTGCCAGTTGTGGCAAAAATTGCGTTGTTGGATACTAGGTTCCTAGAATACCATCAAGCTTGCATTGGTACTATCCAAACCTTTTGAATGTTGGAACAGTCTTCGTAACCTTATATCCAAACTTCAATGTAACTCTTTTAAACCCCTAGCTACTCTCATTTCTAAAAGTCCAAGTTTAGCTCATTGAAGCTCCTCAAACTGCTAACTCTATAGTAGCAACACTGCACTACCAGATGGTCTATCGAGTGTAGAACCATGCTCTTGATTTGAATTTCCACAATGGAAATGAAGATGCTTTATTCATTTTCCATGCAGAATGATCAAGCATCCTGCATTCATGTTCCCAGGTAGATCTCTATGGAAAAGTTGGCCAAGCTCCTTTCGAAGATATGGATTACCAACTATGAAAAGTTGCATTAGAACAACAAGCTTTTCCATCGAATTTGTCAGAAAGAAAGATGGAACTATTTCCATCAAATTTGGCAAGGAAAATGAAGAAAATCCTTCTATCTTCTAAACTCTCTTTATGATTGAATCATGTATTCCTGAGTCAATCTCTGAGCCAAATCCCAAAAAGCTTGTTCAATACTTCAAAAGTGATGGATATCCTGTCCATTACTGAGATCCTATTTCTGATCACTATTTCTGAGATCCTTTTTGTCAATGTTCTTATTGTACAAACTCTCCTAATGAGGTAGACCCATATGCAAGACCCCGACGGAAGCACAAGAAGCCAAATGATACTATGTACCGAAAGTACTTAAACGGAGATCTTTTCGTTGATACTCTTGGTGAGTGTGATAAATTTCAGTTTATGGTTTCTTTATGCACCAACTCCACCACCAGAGTTCACTTCTCCTCCCTCCATATTACCAACTCCACCATTATCACCTCCTCCATCTCCTCCTCAGAAAAAGCCAGCTATTTCCCCATTCTATAAGTTAATTCTAAAGTGGGCAAAGAAGCATTCTTACCCACTTGAGGCTCCAGAAGAAACACCACCAAGTTTTTCCATCGCCATGTTCCATGAGATAGACTTTCCCCCTCTTGTTCGAGAAAGTTCCAAACTCCCGTTTCCTGCTCCAGAAGAATTCATTGATCCACAAGGTAGATATCGGCATGCTCCTAAGATACTTGCCCCCACTAATGTGGATGAACATGGAAGACAAAAAAAAGGACTCTTGTTGCTGAAACCGTCCTAAATTAGCAATCGGAGACACTTTTAGCACATAACAATACGTTCAAGGCAATTGATTCCAAGATTGTGAATATGCAACAAGATCTTCGAAGATATAATGAAACCATCAAGAAGATACTTTTTGATTTCCAAAAGAGGTTTCATGCATTGGAATCTAGACAACATCTGGGGTATCATCATCTTAAAAGTCCTAGGGCAGAAATAGAGAAGCTTAAAAGGCAGATCCAACTCTATGAAAAAGGAAGGTCCAATCATTTTAATCCATTTCTGACCACAGTACAGACAAAGTATTCACCTCTAGCACCTCAGACATCTTTCTTTGCTGCCCTCATAGATGTTCTTATTAGACTGGACAAGAGAGATGTGGTAAAAATGCGAAATCGACTCAAAGAATTGGATCGAATAAGGAAGGAAAAGGGAAAGGAGAAAATGCCTGCAGAATCCTCGCTTGTTATAAAGGAAAAGCCAAATCATATGATGTTATCCAATCTATTGGAATCCTTCCTAAAGGACTTGGGTAATCAAGAAGAACAACCTGATCTTGTTACTCAACAGCCTGATCCAGCCATTTCAAAAGATCATATCCTATTTCCAGCAAAACAAGCTTTTCCAAACATCTTTGATATTGAATTAGATTCGGCATCCCTCTCATCCTCTTCATCCTTCTCAATCCCTACCATTGATTCCTTTCCTAATGTACCGGTAACTTCATCAATATCCATGGCCGATCCTCTAGACCAGGATATGGAATCAAATCCTTATGAACCAGAGATTGTTCAGCCAAGCAATCCCTCCCAGCATGTGTCTACTATAGCAAAACAGTTTTTTTTTTTACTGTTGATGATATTCCCTATCACAAATGGCTAGAAAGACTTGAAGAATTTCATACTTGGCTAAATGTCCAAGCTCTTACCAATCATGATAAATATGATGTCCTTTTTAGTTTTGTCACAAGGTTTACAGGCAGCCTCAAGCATTGGCGGCAATCGGTGACAGAACAATATCAACTTCAATTTTTAATCTCACCTAACTTTGGTCATGCCATTACCCTTCTATATCATTTATTCATTAGAAAACCTTCTGACCTCCAATAGCTTAAAAGGATAGAATTTTTTTGAAAGAATATGCTACTCTCTCTAGAAAGAAAAAACATCTTGATAAACATTATTGAGAAATGCTTAAGCTCTTCTATGGTATTGGAGATGATTCAAACCTAAAGCATGTTTTCCTGACTTCCATCCCCAAAAAATTATCCCAACAAGTTAAGAGAGCTTTTCTCAACAACAAAGGAGGATTCAGGATATTCCATTGGAAGAAATACAACAAAAAAATCCATTTATGCCTTGATGATTTGTGTATAAAGCGCCAAATTGTCCAAACATATCTCACAGACAACAGAGAACTTGATATAGCATGTTCTCGCCAGAAGCTAAAGATTAAATTCTCTAAGTGAGATTGTGATGGTTTTGGTGGAAAATCTTCTAGAAAAAAGAAGCATTTACAAAGAAAGAAGAAATGGCGATACCTACACAAAAGGAAAGATCATTTAGGTCACAAGAAATCAAATCGATATTTCATCTACAATTAGAAATGACATTTTGCCAAAAATTGTCCCTAAGTAAGAAAATGTTAGAATCATCTAATACATCATATAGAGAATGAAACTAGTATTTATCTTGAAAATGATGATATCGAATCTTTATTCTTTGCGGATAAAGAACCATCTTAACAAACTGTTTGTGCCATACCTTATTACCAAACTTCCAGTGAAACTGATTCGGATTCAGATTCTGAAAATATTTTTCACATATCTCTCACATCTTCAAAACAAAACACTAACATATTTTCAAGCCAAATCCATTATCCCCATTTTCTTGTAAAAATTTTCACTTTAAAGTTGACAAGCCTATTACTATCATTGCCCTCATAGACACTGGAGCAAGTTTTTCAATCTTAGATACTAAAATTCTTTATAAAGAATATTTGACTTCTTATGTCTGATATTTCAATTCTGCCTCAAGAAATACTTTTTCCATGAATATAAGAACTACCCCCGTAACTGTTTAGTTTTTTCCCCAATGCTCCATAATCACAAAAATCTTCGGATCCAGTCTCCCTAACAAAGATTTGATTATCGGTTGGGACATTATGACTCAGATTTCTTAGCTTCGTATCAATTCCTTGAAAAGGTCTTAAGTATAAGGACTAATTCTCTGAATTTGTCAATATTTAAAGACTTTTTTCATCTAAATGAATCTGTTAGATCCAATCATACAAGAGTTGTTGGAATCCTGTTTGGAATCTCATTATGAATTCACTTAGAAGTGTTTTCATCATTTATGGGAAAATTCAGAGTTCTTTGTTCGCCCTCCTTTAAAAAAGAATGAAGATATCAATCTAACCAAGGTGAGTCACATGGGAACAAAGGTAGAAGACCTGGTTTTAGCTCAAAGGGAATGTTCGAAACTATTACAACAAGGCCTTATTCACATCTCTAATTCTCAATGAGCTTGTGAAGCCTTCTATGTCAATAAGCGCGCTAAGCAAAACATAGGAAAGATGAGACTAGTAGTTAATTATCAGCCTCTTAATCTTTTTTTCCAAGATGACAAATTCCCTTTACCCTCCAAAAATTCCTTCTTCACTAGATTAACCAAGGCCCACATTTACTCCAAATTCGATCTCAAAGCCGGATTTTGGCAATTGGGCATCCATCCTGAAAACAGACCCAAAACATGATTCTATATCCCAAACCAACATTTCCAATGGAAAAATTTTCCTTTTGGCCTAAAGGTAACACCGTTCCTTTTTCAAAAGGCTCTGTGTCGAATTTTCCAATCAATCCTGTAAAGTGTAGTAGTATACATCGATGATATCTTGCTCTATAGTCTTGATGAGTAGTCACACTGCCAACTTCTTGAGCAGTTTGCAAAAAATGTGAAAAAGTATGGGATCATACTTTCTTAAAGAAATATGAACATCACCCAGACATAAATTGAATTTCTTGATATGCACCTTAACAAATGTACATATTATCCATGGCAACATATTGTTTAGAAACTGCTAAAGTTTCCTGAAGAGAATTTTACAACAAAACAAGTTCAGCAATTTCTTGGGATAATCAATTATCTCAGAGATTTTATTCCACACATTGCTAAATTGCTTATTCTACTACAATCAATACTGAAGAAGAATCCCCCACCTTGGGGAAAATCTCAGACTAAAGTAACAGCTGAACTTAAGGAGATTATGCAAACTCTTCCCTCATTGCAAATCCTTTCAATAGGGAAAAGACTTCTCCAAACCGATGCTAGTGATGAATACTTGGCAACCATCTTATTTGAAGAAATTGATGGTAAGAGATATATGTATGCCTATAAAAGTGGAAAGTTTTCCCAAGCTGAAATGTATTAGCATTTCACTTTTAAAGAAATTTTGGTGATAAGAAATGGAATAAAAAAGTTCGAATTTTATTTCATTGGCCATCACTTCCTGGTAGAATTAGGCATGGTATCTTTCCCTTAGATGACATTTAAATAAAAGCAGATTTCAAATTCTCAACTGCTTCAATGGGCCGAATGGTTTTCGAAATACTATTTTGAAACCAAACACATTGCCGAGAATAAGAATGTGCCTGCTGACTTCTTGTTAAGACCAAAAGCACCAGCAGAAATCAACATATACATCATGAGGTATGCTTTCCATACTTTTCATCACAATGAAAAGTATAAGATTCAAAGAATACAAGATTAGCCAAACTAGCAATACCCCCAAGAGATTGTTGAACAAATCCAAAATGACAGCTTTACTAAAAATCTGGAAAACCTCATGTGGCAATGTCACACAAACCTGTTCAAACTCAATGGAAGTTCGATTCTTTATCATTTTTGGATTAAATTTGGACTATCCCTTCATACATCCTCTAATTTGGAAGGAAGACGACTTTCCTGATCAACTCTGCTAGTTATTATGATACTTAACTAATAAGTATTTAATAGCTATTGAAATTCCAACCAAAAGATTCATTGCCAACCTCACCAGGATATTTGGACTTGATAGAGGAAAAATTAAAAAGAAAAGTGACAAAAAACTCTTAGCCTTCCTCAATTGGTTTTATCCTTCTACTCACTAGAGACATTTCTTGCAGCAAGAACTAAGAACTACCCAACCAAACTCTGAGGTCCATACTATTTTTGTTTCGACATCCATGGGTTTTTATCACAAATAAATGTAACATTACCAATGCCCCACAGTTTATAGGAACTACATCTTATAAACCCCAACTGCATAGTACAAAAGCTTAGATTTACAAATCCTTTCCAGGACATGTTGGTTGCTGTGAACACCAGTATCAAGAACTCAAAAAGATTTTGTGACAAGAAAATAAAATCATTCATGAAGATGCATGGAATTATAATGTACTTATTGCATGGGATCATTATAGCCTAGCACCAAAAGCCAAAGAAGCACTTGAGGAATTTATACAAGCTGGATCATCACAAGAGCAAGAAATGACAAATGACCCTGCATAGTCCTCTTAAGACCCCTATACCAAATGGGGAGGTCCTCTTTTTCAAGACCCCTATGATCAATGACCTTTGTCCTTATCTCCAAGCATGGACACATCCTACTAGGCTCAGCCATCCAATTGGCCTCAACCAAACATTCCTGCCGATACTATAGGCTCCTCCTAGAATCAAGAGGAAACATCCTCGTCAAACCAAATTCTCTCACCGGATTCACTTATAGGACTAGAGCAAAAATATGAAGAACACCTTTTGGCAATGCATAGTTTTGATAATTCAGACTATGACTACAATGCTCGCGATGGATGAGACTATTTATTGTACAAGTCACTATAGCGTTAACATAGCAATAAGCTAGAGAAATCACTATTCAATGTCACTGTTCATATCGTGCGAATAATTTCTTACCGAAAATTTCCGTAGCCTCTGTATGTTTTAAACCGGTGAGCTTGGTCATTGTTTGTGTGTGACCTCCCACTATCTATAAAAGGCAAGGAGAATATAATGTGTTGGGCAGAGTTCCTCGAAGTAAAATGAGTGTTTTGTGGAAACTCTCCATGGCTTTCTAAACCTCTCATCTTCTCCAGCCCAGTAATATTTGCTAAGAAATGCAGCTTGGATAGTTAGAAACATTACCATCCTTGCATCTTTAAGTGTCTCTAGGCTCTGAACTAAAGAGTATAGTGGTTTTCTGCTAAAAGGCTGTCTCTAAAAGCCTTGAATGGGAGTTGTTTGCTTACTGTGGGAAGGCATATCTGCATGAAATTGACTCCGTCTTCCCTGATTCTAAGTCTATATTGTCAAATTGTTAAAAGATTTCAGATTAAATTGATCAAATTGAAATAGTGAAAAAGCCACCAAAAATCCCAAAATTTATTTAGTGTGATAAATTTACCTAACACTTTTTTTGTGAGATAAAAAACCTCAAACTTTACTTAGTATAATAAATTTACCTCAAACCTTTTTTGATACAAAGAACCTCAAATTTATACATGCGTGACACATTTACCCAAAACTATAGAGCATTTTCATATTTTACTTTTTAAAATTTTTTTCCCTTTATTTTTTATGTTTTCTTCTCCTTTCTTCCCTCCGCTAGCATAGCAAAGGGAAGCTAGACTCAAGTGAGAACCCTTAGGTAGGGCGAGGACAGCCCTCACTAGATTCAGTGAGGGCAACCCTCGCCCCACCTAGGCGAGGGTCGCCTGAGCCAACGCCAAAGAGGCACTCACCAAATCTGGCTAGGCGAGGGCGACCCTTGCCCGACGTTGGTGAGAGCAGCCCTCACCTGAGTTTAGCTTCACTCCCCCAGCCATGGCAGAGGGAAGAGAGAAGGAGAAAAAAGGAAAAAAAAAATGAAAATGCCTTTCAGCCATAGAGTTGGGGTAAATGTGTTATAGTTGATAAAGTTTAGGGTTTTTTGTGTAATAAAAAATTTGGGATAAATTTATCATATTTGGTAAAGTTTGGGGTTTTTGGTAGCATTTACCGATTAAAATATTTAGAACTAAATTGATATTTGTACAATATATATATATATATATATATATATATATATATAACTTTTTTGGTAATTATCATCTTGAATAGATGTGAATATTAAATTGTCCTTTTGTATAAATCAAAATTTTCATTGTCCCAAAAGAAGTTGCGCGCGCGCGCATATTTGCAAATTATACAAAGTGACAATGCAATGACTAATACAATGACTGGGACGGAGTATTGATGTGCACAAATTTATCAGTGACAATACAATGACGGGGCACAGAATACTGATGTGCACGAATTCATTTGGACTTTTTCTTAACCATAAACATCTTAAACTTTTACACTTTATAAATTAGGACACTTGAGTTCATATAACGTTCATATTTTTTTAAAAAAATTTATATAATATATTAAATTTGAACAAGCGAGAAGAAATGTTGCTCGGTGATTTACAAGAAGCACAAACAATGTGCAAAAAGCAAATAGAAAGAGTGTTTCCGTTTTTTTCTTAATTAAGGTGAAGAATAAGAAGAAATTAGTTCAATGCACGAAGTAAATATTATAGGGATTCACTCCAGATAAGGTCGGGTCCCGTACTCCCAAATGAGGAAGAAATACCTAAGGTGTGCAGAAATGAGGTGATGGAGTGGAATCAATAGACCCAACGCCTCAAAGCCCTCATGATGGGTTTGTTGAGTGAGGGGTTAGGATTGAGTCCGAGCAAGCTCCTGGACATGACGTGTGTGGAGAAGCGAAACATGTTGAGGCATTACTATCCCTACTGTCCTCAGCCTAATTTGACTGTCAGCCTGAAGCCCCACACGGACAAGGGGGTGATCACGGTGCTCCTGCAGGACCAGGTCGGCGGGTTGCAAGTGAAGCACAGCAAGGCGTGGCTAGATGTGACGCCCTCTCCGGGAGTTCTCATTGTGAACATCGGCGACCTTCTCCAAGTAATATTCCATTCATGCAAGTTTCAAAGCATCGGTTTAATTTAAACGTTGCATCTTGCAAACTGATTGGCCTAACGATCACCTCCCTTCTATAAAAGGACAGAGAGATCTCTATTTACATAAATTTGGATTCACCCAAATCATGTCCAATGACGAGTACAAAAGCGTGGAGCACCAAGGGATGGCCAATCCGGGCCTCAAACCACGCCTGTCGGTAGCGGTTTTCTACTATCCGCTCAAATGCGAAAATCAGATTGGACCGATCCCAGAGCTCGTGTCAACAGAGAAACTTGCTGCTTTTCGACAATTCAAGCTTGGCAAATACCTGAAGAGATTCCAAACTGAGGTGCTGGATTGGATTTGCTGATCCCATTCCATCACCTCATTTTTGCACACCTCGGGGATCTCCGCCATGTTCGCTTTCGGCTCCAACCTTATCTGGAGCATGTCCCTGCAACATAATTCCTTGCATTGGTTTAAATAAATTCTTTCTGCTTGCCCAATTTTTTTTAATGTTCGAATGACTTTTCTTTTTGTTTGTCCCCTTAAAAATATTAATTAATTCTCCAACTTCATGCAATCCATATGTATAATTTATCAATGTCACGCTCATCACATTGAGATGCGTCACCCTCTTCCATTAGTCATATACAACGTATCATTCTGTACCATTTGTTAAAAAAATTATCCGCAAAGTCAAAAACATATTATTATGCATCCAATTCAATCCCAAGCTTTTCAATTATGCCAATTTAATTCTAAATTTAATTATAATTATCAATTTAGTCCAAAACATTTCAATATGCTAATTTAGTCCTAAATCATTTGATGAATTATCTTTAGTCCAAACTCTCTAATGATTTATCAATTTAGATCTTTCGATCATTTTTGGTCAAAATTGCTGACATGGTGGTTTAGTAAGCATCAATTGTTTTACATGAAATGATTGGCACTTAGGGCAACTAGTGCTGACTAGGGGTGAGTGGTTCTCGGTTCCAGTTTGGGTCCATTTGGAACCTATAACCTACCATCGGGTATATGTTTCTCATTTTTCGGAACTTGGAACCTACCCGTCAAAACCAAGAACCTGGAACCTACCCTATCACAGGTTCCGAGGTCGGTTCCAGATTCTAATAGGTTCTTTTTTTTTGGTTTCATTTTCAGAATAAACTATGCAACAAACAAAGTCATGACGAGAGAGAAAGCGACAGTGGCATGACCAGCAGTGACTACCCTCATAAGGGTGACCATAAGGGTTCCATACCCATGATAAAATGTTCAGCATTCACCAAACAAAGTCATAAGACTACTGATGCAAGCAAGGTTCAACCCTATAACTTGGAGATGGGAATATCAGCGTGAGACCAACCATTAATCATTACAACACAAAGAAACTAAGATAATGCATTTTGGCTATCAAACATATCACAAAATCAAATGTCCTCTTCAAGCGCAACATGCAAGTCTTAGCAAATTCTCGTTCCTAGTTCTGTGGTCTAATTCGAAAGACTAATACTAGAGAATTCGAGATAATTGTAGCATCTCTATTAACAAAAGCCAAATAAGGAACAAGACGATGCAAAAGTACTAAAGACTCAAAAAAGAAAAAAAGAAGCCAACCCTACACAGGTTCTTAATCATAAAGTTGTTCTATTGGAAGAAATCAATGGCTAACTTACACCGATGTTAAAAGTCTACAGAGTCAACTATATATATACATGGAATGATGATGGTACAAAGTTACTTTGCACCAAATGTCATGGGAGCCAAAAAAAGCTCATTTCCCCTTCTTCTCTAGTATTTGAAGATTCATTATGCTTTGATATTACAATGTAACATTAAGCACCAACTCCATCTAGTAGGAAATGGCTTTGTTTTTTTTTTTTTTAATCATTGTATGCTTTTTCTCATAAAGTGCTTGTCTTCATCTATGTTGTCCAGGCTAGGCCATCGGTGGATTACAAAGTTACTTGCCCTTGGGCTTTATGCAATGCTACTTATGCCCGGTTTTCTTCAAGGTGTGTTCTCCATATCCTTAAGGTTTATATTCCTGCACCTTCTTGGGTTCTCATTGTTCCTCCACAAGTTTGATTTGTTGTCATGCGAAGGGACTTAGCAATTTCAGGAGCATAAGGCGAAATGATGTCCCTCAATTCATCCGCTTTATATATCGGAAGAATCAGACTCTGAAAGTTGGAATTCCAATTCCAAACCCGTAGTTTTGCTTCCTTCTTCTAAGGAGACTCAATTGAAATCCCATTCTCAAACAATCTGCTAAAATTAGGCAACAAAGTTTCATCTTTACCATTTCTAGCGAGTTATAATCTGATTTTAATCTAACATAAATTCTCTACAAAACAAAAAGCAATCAAGAGATTCCGGTCACTTAGCTGAGAGTGATTAGCCAATTACCCGTTGCCTAGATGCCATCCGGACAAATTTGCTGCTTGGCAAAGTGCGTCTCTCCACTTCTTCACTCTCTTTGAACCATCACCATCACCATCACCACCACCACCCCCAGCCTCAATCAATTGAAGAGATACGAGCACAGAGAGGATTGAAGATGACAGAGCAAACGAACCTAGGTTTAGGATGGATGACGCCTTCTGCTCCTAGAGAGAGACCATCCTCCGATTCGCTTCTCCGGCAGCGACTTTCTGCAAAATCGGAGACGGAGAGAGAGAGAGAGAGAGAGAGAGAGAGAGAGAGAGAGAGAGAGAGAGAGAGAGAGAGAGAGAGAGAGATTTGGATGAACTGAACTCGGTTCAAATCAGTGGCTGAGTTGAGCGCGCTTGACTCGAGAGGCTGAGATGCGGCGGCTCGTTAACATGCAAGCCGTTCGTCGTTGAAGTCTGCACAGCAGCCGTGTCATCAACGGAAAAATAGCAACGGTGGAACAACAAAAGCGTCACAGTGGTAGCCCGATAGCAGATCGTTGTTGGGAGGCGGCACACGTGATGGCAAGAGTCTTCAGCGTCGTCAAACAGAGCAGTGACAGCGTCGACGGCGACGTTGTGGGTCGTGAGGGTAGCTTCGAGGGCGGCGAGTAAGGAGGACATGGAGGGTGGCGAGCAACGTGGGGTTGTCAGGGGCATGAAGAGTTTCAGAGAGGAAATGTAAAGAAAAAGGAAAGTGAAGAAAGTTGAAGATGAAAGATATTATAAAGGGTCCTGGTTCCGAAAAAAATGGAACCAAGAATCGGAACTTGTCTTCCCAGAATCAAGAACCGAACTAGAACCCTTGGTTTAGTTCTCCAATTCCCAGTTCTACCTGGGAACTATGCTCAATGCTCACCCTAGTACTGACGTTGACAATTCATGCAATTTTTAAATTTTTTTATTTATTTTATGAATAACTTTTTTTCTTTCATTTTTGTTTTTTCCCTCTACCAAGCATCATCAATGATCAGTGAACTTTGCTAGCCTTAGGTGAAGGTGGCCCATGCCAAGGGCCGACAAGGGCAGCCCTCACTTGTGGCTAGCAACCTCCATTGGCCATCGATGAAGCCTGACGATGGCCAATGGAGGGAAAAAGGGAAAAGAAAAAAAAATCATGATGAATGAAAAAATTACAAAAATTGTCAACATTAATAGCGCCGTGTCACATATTACAGTCAACATTGACTAAATTGTTATGTCAATTACTTTTGGTAAAAATTAGTCGAAATGACTAAATTGATGCACCATTAGAAGGTTTAGATTAAATTGATAAATTATTAAAATGTTTGACACTAAATTGACATAATTGAAATGTATATGATTAAATTGATACGCTAAAATGTTTAAAATTGAATTGACTACTGTACAATAGGTTTAGAATTTTTTAGACAATTTTTCGATAATTTGCTTAATATTCTAAACTTGATTTGATGTGATCCAATAATTAAGCTTGGTTGATTATCTCCAGCTAGCCGCTTGGGAATGGAACAAGTCAACGTTGGAGAAGAACGCGACGCCGGTCTCCATCTCCCTCCGGTATATCCTTGCCTTCGCCTCCATCGGTTGCTCGTTGAAGGCCTTCGCGGCCGTGATCGTGCGGTCCAAGACCTCCGTTGGCACACCGTGGTTGAGTACCCGGAAGAAGCCGAGCTTGCGATGGGATAACTTTTTCTCGAGAAGGACTGAGTCAACTACAGGAAGACCGAGATCATGTTCCGCTAAAGAAAGGAGACTGAGATATGTGACGAGCGATGGCTTCTCATGTCTTTTCTTAGTTGTTCACTGATTTGTGGTGAGGGTCAGAAGAGCTCCTGTCTTAGAGAAACCGTCGCATTTTGCAGATGCAATTTTCATAAATTTTGCAAAGAATACCGGATGTTTGCAGCGCATAGAAAAACCCCTGGAAAGGCAACTTGATCCCGGGGAGTGGGAGTGTGAATCGTGAGTTCTTGCTAATCTTCTTCTAGTGACCTCCTATATCGAGCAGTTACTGTTCATGAGCTGTTCTGCGTTATGGATCTGTGAATGGTAGCAGCAACTACATCGACTTTGGAAGGAATACGGGTGCTTGAAGTGCGATTATAAAAGGCGTAAAGCATCAAATTCAAATGGCTCCTCAACAGGAGCACGATGTCGGAAGTCATCGTCGAGGTCATGGAGCCGTTGAAGACAAATTCTATGTGGTCTCCGAGAAGGTATACACGTACAGGGATCTCTACTCACATCTTTCCACTGCCAAACCATTCGGCTATTTCTTCATCGTCCTCATAGTCTGGTGATTCTGACTTCCTATAATTCTGGATGAGCGCGGCTTATCTGGATTTGCCTTTTCCTCTGTGGTCATTCTGCTTCTTTCCAGCAACTTCAACTTCGACCTTGCCCCCTTTTCCGTGTCACGAGACAAATCGCTCACGCCTCCTGCAATTGCAAAATCTAGAATACCAGAAACATCGTTCATTGAGTATGTCAACTTTGGTTTCTCGGCGACCCCGTTCTCTTCATGCCCAGATCTCCACCTAGTTGCGACTTGCATTTGACTATTCAAATTTATCTGTTTCTTTGCCCCATTTGTTTTCTAGGATACTGCCTTCCTTTTCCAGTGGCCATGGGAAGGTTACAATTTTGAAGATGAAGTACTCATTAGAGAACATCTGGTATATGAAGATATTTATACTTCTTTTCACATACGGAAATATGAAATTCAGACTCATCTGTGTAAACTGTCCATCTCGTGCATTCTCGCTGTCGAGTTCTTATGTCTGTGAATTGGTTCAGTCTCTGGCAACGAGTTAAGTAGACAAACTTCGTCCATCGCACAAGTTACGGTCACACAAGGAATATATAAACAATAAGTGCAAATTAACCACTACAAGAACAATAATAACACAAGGTTAAGTAGAATTTAAGGGAAGAATCCAGTATTTCCTTCATTATTATAAGGATGCCTCTTATTCTTTTATCACCATTTCTGGCCTATGGACCTCTCAATCACGCCCTGTAGTAGTTTATCAGACTTTTCCCGTCCAACTCCTTAGTAAAGAATCTCCTCATGTATTCGCTGAAGGTGAACTGCCGAAAAGCAGCAGGCTTATCTGAGGACACAAGCTCTGGGAACGGTCCGTACTCATTCTCCTGATCGCTCGGGTTGCAGAAAACTGCTATCGACACACGTGGCTCTCGGCTGGGGTTGGCCAACACTCGGTGGTCCACGCTTTTGTACTCGTTGTTGGACATGATCTGAAAAATTCGAAATTTACATAATAAGATCTTCATTTCATGGTAGAATGTTAACCTAACTTACTCAGGAGCTTTGGAGAAAGTCCTAGTCTTTGATGGCAATTCACCTGAAGGATGTCACCAATGTTCACAACAAGAGCCCCTGGGATGGGCACCACATCCACCCACTCGTCGCCGTGCTTCACCTGCAACCCACCGATCTGGTCCTGCAGTAGCAATGTGATCACTACTGGGTCTGTGTGGGACGTCAAGCCAACTGTCAGATCAGGTTGGGGACAATATGGATAGCAGTGCCCCACCATGACCCTATTCTCCAAGCACGTCAATTCCTGTAGCTTGCCGGCACTCAATCCTAGCCCCTCGCTCAACAGCCCCAAGAGGAGGCTCCCCAACCGTTGAACCTGCTGATTCCACTCCAACACCTCATTTCTGCACACCTCGGGGATCTCTTCCACGTCCGCTAATTTTGGCCCCAACATTATTTGGAGCGTGTCCCTGTATTATTATTATTATTATGGGCGAGCACTTTTAGGCTCTGTACAAGTTGGAACCTAGAACCTCCTCATTTTTTAAAAGTTGGGACTTACATTACATATCCTAAAATTTATCTTGTCACAAGTTCCAAAATCAGACTCTTCCACGTCCGCTAATTGAACATTTATAATGAATCATCTTTTTTAATGACCACCATTTTTTTTTCTGCAATCAACTGACTACAATTTATATTTAAACAAACGAAGATGGAGCATTAACGATAAAAAGTCCAGCCATAAAATGAAAGTTTAGATTGGACTGCACCATCACACAAAGACATATATCAAAAGAAACACAAAATTATTTCAAATTTTATCTACTTGGAATTTGGACCTTACTCGTTCAAACAGGTTCCAATTTTTGGAGCCTAGAACCTATCCTACATATTTTGAAACCTAAAAGCGGATAGATTCTCACCAGTTCTCAAATTCTAGGTTTAATTCTAGAACCTTACTCATCCCTAATTATAATTTCGTGCATTGGTTGAAGTGATTCTTTTCTTTTGTTTGTCATCGTCTTACTTTCGGTCATATATGATATATCAGTTCGTATCATTTGCCAAACACTTGACACGATCGTACTGGTAATTGAGCTTTTATACAACTAATTATCATCAAAATCATGAAATAGTACGAAGTCAATTGAAGTGGTTCGGGGCTGACCTCCAGCTAGCCGCTTTGGAGTGGAGCAAGTCGAGGTTGGAGAAGAACGCCACGCCGGTCTCCATCTCCCTCCGGTAGATCCTTGCCTTTGCCTCCATCGGCTGCTCATGGAAGGCCTTCACCACCGCGATCGTGCGGTCCAGGACCTCCGTCGGCACGCCGTGGTTGATCACCTGGAAGAAGCCAAGCTCGCGAGCTGCACGCCCCACTTCTGCAACAACGGAGGGCCGCTGGAAGGAATCGCAGCAGGAGAGGTCGATGGTGGGGATGGAGTCGGGCCTGGGGCGGGTGGGCTTGAGGGTGGAGAGAGTCTCGGGCGGGTGGACGAAGAGGGAAGGGAGGGAGGTGAGGCCGTAGTCGACGAGACCCTTGACGCCGAGCTTGGATTCTTCGAACTGCTTGAGCTCTTGGGCTCGGTTGAAGGCTTGTTGCGTGGTGTCGGTGACGCCCATGGCTGTAGTCTCCGAGTTCTGGTTGGAGCGAGGTTCTGGGATCGGGTTGGATGAGGACGTCGCGTAAGGAAAGGGAAGAACGAAGAACGAAGAAGCGATGTGAGTGAGACAAGAAGAGACACCATCCACATATATACGCTAACCCTATGTTTGTCGACGATGTTCAATGCTGACGTGGCAAAATAGTATTGATTATCCATGATGATTAGTTCTTTTAAAAATTCCGTGAAACTCCAATACTACGTAATTTTTCCGTTCGATATATGTTTTGAGCGATTGTAGCGTCCACGAAAGGCTCATATGATCTACTCTATCCACAAAGACAAACCAGTGATATCAATTTGAATCAATTTCTTCAGACTTTAATGGTTGAATTTCTTGCAATCAAATTGCCTATTAGATTGGAGCGAATAGTTTATGATTAGATAGATTGAAACACATAATTGAGATATATTTGAATGTTTTGAGAGTTAAGTATACCCTCTAGAGACTTACATGTACTTGAATCATGAGACTTACATATGAAATTAACTTTACCAAGGTGTGATCTTAATAATGAATATACTAAGTATGAAATGGTTCTTATCTAATCATTAATCTAATAGAGCTATTAAGAAATTTTTTTTAATAAGCTTTTATATTAGTAATTAAAAGAATTCAATGAAAAGCGACAAAATGACGTAGACATTATATAAGATTCAAAGGAGCGTGAGCTTACCGACCCCATTCGACTTGGGGGACGAAGGGTACATTTTCCAACCAAAAATAAAATTAAGTAATTATTTTGTGGGTCAATTATAATGAGTTGCAAGTGGCAAAGGAGAAGACCTTGCTCCCCTCTCTTGCCCTTGTAACAAGTAAGGGCGCGTTTGTTTATGTTTCTGTTTAAAAATTATTCCGGGGAACATAAAAAAAAAAAAAAAAACTATTTCTGTTCCGAGAAATAATTTTTGACCAGAAAGATGCGTTTGGTAAACTTGTTCCGGGAATAAAAAATGAATAGAAACACATTTGGTAAATTTATATTCTTTTTTTATTTCTTTTAATTTGTTAATTTGTTAGTTTTTTATTTTATTTTTCCTTTTTTTTCTTTCTTTTTTCTTTTTTCTTTTTTTTCTTCTTTTGGCCATCGGCCTCGCCTTGGCTTGGCGAGCTCGGCCTTGCCCGAGCCTCATCGAGGGCCGGCGAGCCTCGCATGGTTGGGCGAGCCTCGCCATGGCTAGGCAAGGCCACCGGCCCTCGTCGGCCAATTGTCGGCCATGGCCGACCGGCGACCAGCCAAAGAAAAAAGAAGAAAAAAAGAAGGAAAAAAAGAGATGAAAAGAGATGAGAGAGAAATTATGTTCTTCAAAAGTGTTTCTGGAACAAAAAAATAATTTTTTTTTGTTTTTTATTTCTGTTCTAATTTTTTTCTCGGAACAAAAAAATAGGTTTTGAACAAAAACGCAAACAAACGCGTTTCTGTTCTTTTTTTGTTCCCGGGAACAAAAAAACAGAAAATTCGTTCATGAACAAAAAAAAAAAGAAATACAAACATGCAGGCCCTAAATGGTATCTTACGTGAAAATTCACATATATTTTCAACATTTTTCCTTTTCTTTTCTAAAAATTTATTAGATTTAATATGGGGAGAATTACCAAAAAAGTCCTAAATTTTTTGCAATCATGCTAATTCAATCATAAACTTATTTTTTTTACCAATCGAGTCCTAAATCTTTTACAATTGTGCTAGTTCAGTCCTTTCGGTCAAAATTGGCTGGCTAGCGCTAGCAACAATTTTTTTAATAATATTTTATTTTTTGAATTATTTGATTAAACTTATCCTTTTTACATTTTTCTCTCTCTTTTTAGTCCCCTCCCTCCTCCTTTCTTCTTCTTCCTTTGGCTTCGATGACTGGCCAGCCCTCGTCGATTGCTGGACTGAGGCAACTGGGCGAGGGTGAGCTTGTCGTCACTCGATCTGTAGAGTGTGTGCTGGTTAGGCTGGCAAGCTACTTGTTGTACGTGGGTGGGGACACCAAGAGCCCCACCATCGATTGTGGAAGGTGGTGCTGTAGAAGAGCAAGCAGTGCCTGTGCATCCTCATCGAGGATTGCAACAACCCCAACCTCAGCCTCAAGATCAACACCACCCTCGCACTTAGCCTCCCCTCCAAGTGTGGCACCCACACTCACTAGATCGAGCGATGGCAAGGGCCCCCTCGCCGGATCTAGTGAGGGCTCGCCTTGCCATTGTTGGACGAGGACTCCGTTGCCTAATCTAGCAAGGGCTCACCTTGTTAGTGGCTAGGCGAGCTCACCTAGCCGCCTTAGTCCGGTGAATGATGAGGGCTGGCCGGTCGCTGGAGCCAAAGGAATAAGGAGGGAGGATGAGAGAGAGCAAGATCGAGAGAGAGAGAGAGAGAGAGAGAGAGAGAGAGAGAGAGAGAGAAGTGTAAAAAAGATTTAAAAATTAATAAAATAATTTGAAAAAATAAAATATTATTAAAAATTTGTTGCCGGTGTTGGCTGGCGGCCACGTTCAGCGACAGCTGGCCAATTTTTGTTGGACGGATTGAACTTGCACGATTAGAAAATGTTTAGGACTTAATTGGTCAAAAAAATAAGTTTAAAATTGAATTGGTATAATTGCAAAAAGTTTAGGACTTTTTTGGTAATTATTTTCTGGGTCAATTATAACGAGTTGCAAGTGGCAAAGGAGAAGACCTTGCTCCCCTCTCTTGCCTTTGTAACAAGTAAATGGTATCTTAGAAAAAAAGCTCACATATATTTTCAATATTTTTCCTTTTCTTTTCTAAAGAGTTATTAGATTTGATATGAGATCACTCATTAAACTCCTCTATTTTCTATTCCAACTAGCTACTCAATTAGTGGTTTGTGGGAGCTTGTCCATATGCATTTTTTTTAATCATTAGGAACACTAACGATCCAATAATTGATATGTGAAAAGAGATGAGACTTGATTAATAGTGATACATATAATTTTCTAGAGGAATATCATATAAGGGTTTATCAGGAGACGGAAAAGACCTTGCAATATTATGTATCCTAAGCGCGTAAAACATAATAGAATAATAATGATTTTTTAGAGTCCATTTAGGAAAGTTATATTTGAAATAAGTTGATTTGAATAATATAACAGAGTATCATACAATATAAATAGTCCATATGTTTTAACGATTCGTAGAATTTTGGGGAAGAATCTCGTGTTTCCTTAAGTGGATCATTAGCAGTCGTCGTCTGCCCTCGGGGACCACTGGTGAAGGTCAACTAGGGTCGGGTGACCCCCGATGAGGGCCACTTGGGTCAAGCAAACCTAGGCAGCCGTTGCCAACGCAAGCCTCGTGGAGGCTGCTCAACTCCAACAAAGGGCAGCTAGGTTGTGAGACCAGCACAACCCCTCGCTAGGGTTGCCACACAACCTCTTGGCTAAGTCACTCAACCCTGGCGAGAGCTAGTTGGGTGGCGCAAACCTAGGCCCTTGTCAACGTGACCCTCGCAAAGGTTGCTTGACCTTGATGAGGGCTAGCTAGGTCACTCGACACCAGGTAGCCCCTTGCCGGTGTCACGTGACCTCCGAGGGCCATCTGTTGTCTAGATCGAGCAACCTCAGTTGGCCTCATGAGGGTCACATGACCCAGACGACACTAGCCTAGGTTGTGTGACCCCCTAGTGACAGTCGTGCGACCGTTGACAGTGGTCCCTTGGGTCGCTGGTGATGTCGCCAGCCTCTCTTTAGCCCATGGTCAGACCCTCACAGTCAAAGCAAACACGATGGCCAGCCCTAGAGAGAAGAATATGAATAGTCGCAAACAAGGGCAAAGTTGGAAAATCAAAAAATCAGTGAGGATAAAATTGGAAGAAATTTTTTTACTTCCCCTGCCTTTCGAGAAGGTTGAAAGTCTAAGGTAGCCTAGAACTTGCCTTGGACTTTCAGCCTTTCAAGCAAATTTTGTTTCAAGGTGGGTTTAAAATTTTTTACAAACACCCAAACATTGGCCCAAAGATCCTTAGATACACAAAGTCCCTTCCCAAAGCTAGTACCAAGCGTAGCCATAGTAGATTCTTTGAAAGTGCACCGAGAATTCTAGAGATTATTTGAATGTCGAGACAGCTATTTTCTTTTATCTGGCTATAAATAGCCGAAGAGAAGTGATTGTCAAAGGATCAAAAAATTTGACAGAGAATGCAAAACACCTATTATTTGCTGCTTTTTACATTTACTTTAATCATCATTTATCTTGCAATTATCTACAAGCCCCATTGGATTTATCTTTATTCATTGTTATCGCCATTAGAGTAGAATTAATCATTTCCTTTTCAACACATAACCTGATATACAAAAAAAAAAAAAAAAAAGTCGAATATTCAACTTTCGGTGAAAGATATTTTGTCTAAGAAGATTCTCGGTGAAACAGTAATTAATATAATTTTTATAATATTTTTATATAAAAAGAAAATAAAAGGAAAAATTCTAAATAAGGGCTTAAAGTAAACATTGTTTAAATTAGGGCCCGAATTGTTATTTTATTAAATAGGAGCCTGAAGTGAACATTATTTCTAATAAGGGCCTAAAGTGACTATATCAATCTCAAAGAAGGGCTTGAGCTTACTTTCGATAAAGAGCAATTTTGTCTTTTATTTTAAAAAACATTAAAAGATAAAAGATAAAAGAAAAAAAAAAAAAAGGAACACACATGAGAGGGATGGAGGCCCTCGCCTTTGGTTGATGAGGGTTGCCAACCCTTGCCTTGGCATTGACAACCTCGCCAGCCATCGTTGTAGCCCCATTGGTGTTGAGGTTGATGTACGTTGATGTCAACAACATTTTTTTTTTTTTTTGGAAAATGAAAACACAAGCATGGTCGACTAAATAATTTAAGTAGGAATAAGGTGGCTTCGTTTGTTAATATGGGATGGTGCTATTTCCACCTCTTATATGTCTAAATCCACCCAATTTACTATAAAGATAATATTGTCCGAGATAAAGAAGGGCGTGAACTTTTTGTACGTCATATGCCTACTTTTTTTGAAACATTATGGGATGGTGCTATTTCCACCTCTTACATGTCTAAATCCACCCAATTTACTATAAAGATAATATCGCCCGAGATAAAGAAGGGCATGAACTTTTTGTACGTTGTATGCCTACTTTTTTTTGAAACATTATGGGATGGTGCTATTTCCACCTCTTACATGTCTAAATCCACCCAATTTACTATAAAGATAATATCGCCCTCAATTATTCAATTGCAGTTTAAGTGATGGCCCCAAACTTTATATATATTATGTAGGATTTAGTTACCAAAAAGATAAAAATCAGTTTTGTCGAAAAGAGAAATTTTCAAGAAACCTAGTTCTTTTTTTACATTGTATATTCCTAAAGTTACTATAGCTCTTACATGCTTTATATGAAAATCAGTCCACAATGTTGCTCCTATGATCTCCTTACTCAGATCTGATTCCCATCTCCTCACCGCTAGATATTTGGGAATTTCGTTGAACTGGTGATCTAGAGTTTGGTCAGGTGATCAATTGTGCAAGTATGCTTGTTAAGTGTTAACAAGTGAAGGATATCTTCACACATCGACATAGTGAAAGATATCCACCTACAATTCTAATTTCACCCATAGGAGGAGCTTATCGTATCTCATTCATAGCCAAATATTAGATTGTTACAAACTGGCATAGGCACAAATTTCCCATGAAATTTTAGGAGTCCCATATGTCACAGCTTAAATCGTTAAGACATGGCCCGATATGCTTAATATGCCACTGACACAAACCATGACAATGATCTACATCTCTATCCTCAACAAATACATCTTAATAGTGAAATTGATTAGGCCATTGGAAGCTGGGAAAGAATAGGGTGTTTCCCCAAAAATTGGGCTTCAAACAAAATTCCCACATGCCATTAGGATGGATCTGGTGAAGGTCGAGATCGTTTTCCTTGGATTTGCAGTGAGTAAGCGTTACTCCTTTGGATAAGTTCGTTTAAGATTTGGACATGGGCTTTTCCAGCTATCCATAAATCTCCGGAGCAAGCTTGCTCGAGGGCAGCAATGAGGACGTGGTCATATTTGTACTGTTTCTTTTTTTTTCTTTTGACAAATGCATGCAGAGGCACGGTGGACCAATCAATTTAAGGAGGAATAAGGTGGCTTCATTTAGTGATGTAGCAAGATGACAAATTTGAAGGCCACTTACTTTGGCAATATAGTCATGTGTCGAGCAAAAATCTATATTTATTTCTGTACACATTTATCCATGCTAGGCATCCTATTTAGAGAACCTTGATGTCAGTATGTCAAATTCATTTATAACTTCCAATTTTGAATTTATGTTGATGACTTGAAACGTGGGATAAATATTTGTCTTCAACATTTGTTATTAATCACATTTGTGAATTGGACATATCAAATTATGGTCACCATATGCTTGATGGTTTGTCTGCAAGTGATTTAAATCACTTCTGTTCAATGTGTCCATTAGTATAGGAAGAAGAAGAAGAATACCTTTGGTTCAATGGCTCCAATACTTTGTCCGTGCAAGCATAGATCGGTAGAGCCCATAATTTCGTATGGAAATGACGTCTTTGAGTGATCAGGCATCTGCGAGGGTGAGTAAACTTATGTTAGAGGATGAGTGAGCGAACGTGATATGTACAGATGAATTGAAAATCCTCGCGCATATGGAGGCAACTCTTCCCCTATTGCATAAATCGTGTCTGAGACGATGACGAAGGGAAGACCGTGGTGCAGTTTTGCCTTTAAATCCACATCAGCTTACTAAAGTGGATATAATGCTTGCATGAAAATGCCACATCAGACATCTAATGATGATTGTGGATCAAGGGTCAGTGGGGCAAGATTTGGGATACAGGTGAAAATTGATGATCCTTTTAGATAAATAAAATTTGGGCCAGATTCAAAATTAGATCAAAAGTTTGTGCCTTTTTTTCACATGAAATTCGGCCTTTTTTTTTTTTTTTTGATTTTCAGTCAATTTTTAAAAAAGAGGCGCTTTCTCATTGAGGAATTATTCTCCATGCCATCCCATGAACATCTGTCTTTATAAAGCCAAAGCCCACACGATCTGTGAATTTTTAATATCCTAAATCACCCAAAATGTCATCTAAGCCATTTCTAAGAGGGAAAAACCACAAAAAAAAAAAAAAACACTAAATTTTGCATACTATTATGCATTTGCTTCAAACTATTTTTTGTGATTGGAAAAACCCCAAATTGAACCTAAAAAAAAAAAAAATCAATGATGTCAAAAACCTTTACATATACATATGCTACACATTTACTCCAGACTGGTTTTTTTTTTTTTTAATAGGTAAATTTATCATACGAATATAAGTTTAGGGAATTTCGGAATCACAATAAGAAATTTGGGTCACACTATATAAATTTAGAATAAATATATCATTTAGGTAGAAGTTTTGAGTTTTTGATGTCATAGAAAAATGTTTGGGGTAAATCTATTACAATGGGCATAGTTTAAGGTTTTTTTTTTTTTGTGACTTTTACTCTTTTTAATAATAGTATGAATAATAATATTAAGAATAATTTGTAATAAATGTTCTCATCTCTGAATTTTCTAAAGTAGGTGCGTTTCACGACTTTTGCTTTTTGACTTTTCTAAAAGTATTGCGTCCCATTATCCTCAACCCCTTTCATTCGAAACATATTAGTTTTTCTCAACTTACTAATTTTGACACGTAAAATTCATATATAATTTATCCATAATGTTTTAAAATACATGTTTTTATATATTGTTGGGAAATAAAAAAAGCATAATTTTCTTTTAAAATAGTCGATTCAATTTTGTCTCCTTTACGCCAATCAACTTTTTTTATAATGATGTTTTTCTTTTGGTTGAAACTCTTTCACATTGATGTTGAAATGTAAAATATTATTTCTATTTCAATAGATCATTGGAACTCCTATGCAAATCAAAATTTCTATAGGAGATGGGGCCCAACTATTCTATGTTGCATGTATCCAAAAAACCAATAAAACTATTAGATAATGAGTTGATCAACAAAATTAAATTTATAAATGTGCAATCACATACTATAATCATTCATTAGAATTTGTAAATCAATATCAATTTATAATCCCCATCCCTCTAGCTATAATTTTAAATTAGTGACCAATGTGCCACGTAAGCAGCCAATTATTATTTATTTATTTATTTTCTAAGCATCAATGGATTCAATTTCTAAGGGCTCTAAGGATGCTTTCATCGCCGGATTATTAATTATTTACCTCTCAATCAATTCTTGCTTGGCAATCAGTTTCTTTTATCACATCAAAACTTTTTATTATCTAACCTTATCAAGCCAAAGTTTACTGTAACTCTGATCAATAGAATTTGCAAATCAAAATTGATTTATAACCTCGGTCTTTTTAGCTGTAATTTTTTATTAGTGACCGACCATTTGCCAGGTAAGCTGCAATTTTTTAAAATTTTCCCAATCAGTTAATGGAATCAATTTCTGAGAGTTTCAAGAATGTTTCTTTTATTGTTTTTTCACATGGTACTATAATTCAATCTTTAGAATTTGTGAATCAAAATCGACCTATAACTTCGGTTTCTCTAGCCATGATGTTTTATTAGTGGGCGGTCCTGTGCCACGTAAGCCGCGAAAATTTTATATCTATATTTCTAATTAGCGACCGACCCCGTGCCACGTCACCTCTGCTCCGGCACACCTAACTCCAGCAACAAGCAACAAGGCCCATTTAAAACAGTCCTCGCCTACGATGGTGGAGGTGGTTGTAGAGAGAATGGCGCCGACCGTGGAAATCAACGGCCTCAGATTCACGTACCCGGGGATCGACGGCCATCCTCCGCCCGGGTCCAAGCCCCTCATCGACGACTTCTCGCTCACCGTCGATTCCGGCGACCGCTGTCTCCTCGTCGGGTCCAACGGCGCAGGTTCGTTTCGGCTCAGAGCATGTCTTGTTCTGCCGGAATTTTTGTTCTGGGGTGTCTCCGTGTCTAGCAGTGGACAAGTATATGGCGACCTCGTCTTGTTAAGAAGGCGTGGATCTCGGTTACCCTTTTGAATTGGGTTGTTGGTGAAGCTGTTTTGTCATATAGAATTTGAGCTTGGTGGTTGAAGTGTTTCGGATTTCGGTAGCTGGAGATAGTGATTTGATTTCAGAGGAAAGTTGGGTTTACTTTTCAAGAGGGTGGAATGAACGAATTCTTATGCAAAATGTTGTCGATATCCATTGGGACATTGAAAGATTGGGGAAATGGCTTTGAAATGGTAATTGGGAGAGAGTGTATAATTTGGCAAAATTCAATGATGGGCATGTGCGGTTTCTCGTTCGAGAATAGTAATGTAAAGAATCCAAAGAACCACATGACATTCTCATTCGAAGCAGTGCTTGTAACTGTGAATCGGGGAATGCTTTTGGCCATTAATGTGAATTCCTTTCTGCTTTGCTCGCCATCGGGTGATGCTTGTGACAGGTAAGACTACTATGTTGAAGATATTAGGAGGGAAGCATATGGTGGATCCTCACATGGTCCGCGTGCTTGGGAGATCGGCATTCCATGACACGGCATTGACATCTTCTGGGGATCTCTGTTACCTTGGGGGAGAGGTGGGTTCTCTTCTTTCCTGATCTTGTTGTTGGACTGCACACTTCTTTGTGATATTGCGTTTGCCCTGATGGCGATTCTGAAAAATTGTTGCTTCCGGTTGTAATATCTGTTCTCTTCTGCTTTTTATGATGAGTTGTATGCTATAGCTTTGCATTCTGCGATTGGTGATTAGAGGGAGAGATTGAGTCTGATGTGATTATTTTCCTTCTCCAGTAGAGAGTATACAATTCCTGATATAATCGTTTCTTGTTTCCTTTTCCATTCCGCAGTGGAGACGAGAAGTTGCTTTTGCGGGCTTTGAAGTTCCTATACAGATGGATGTCTCTGCTGAGAAAATGATATTTGGGGTGGCAGGTATAGATCCACAAAGAAGAGCTGAGCTAATCAAGGTGAAACATTAACTTTCAGGACAGAATATGATTTAAAAACAGATTTTTTTCCTCAAAAAACAATTGCTGAATTTTAAAGTTTATACCAAATGTATATGTTGGACATTGATAAAGTTTATGCAAACAGTACATATGCTATGATTATTATTATTTAAGAGAAAGTAGATAACTTGGTCATTTGATTTTTTAGGTGCTAGACATTGATTTATCCTGGAGAATGCATAAGGTTTCTGATGGACAGAGAAGGCGAGTGCAAATCTGTATGGGACTCCTCAAGCCATTCAAGGTGCCTGCACCTTTTAATTCATGCAAACACGGAGCCCAAGTTGTTCTTTATGTTTGAAGATGACGTGCTGTTATTACAGTTTTGCATTTTGGATGTTCTTGTTGTTTACTTTTGCAATTTTTTGGCCTTTTGGGTACTATGAATCCCATCCTTCCATAGGTGCTTCTTCTTGATGAGATAACAGTGGACCTCGACGTGTTAGCAAGGGCTGATCTTTTGAAGTTTCTCAGAAAGGAATGCGAACAGAGAGGGTCGACAATTATCTATGCCACCCATATTTTTGATGGCCTAGATGATTGGCCCACACATATTGTATGTACTTATCTACTTCTCCACTTAAGTTCATCATTTCTTCTTCTCTACACCAATGCTGGGATAAACTATAAAAGGTTGTATGGCATATTCTTTGTCAAAGCAAATTTATCGCTCCTTTGCCTCAGGTGTATGTGGCTCATGGAAAGTTGCAGTTAGCAATGCCGATTGATAAGGTTAAGGAGAGTAGCAAACTGTCTCTGATGGTAACTTTTCCTTTCAAAGCAATTTCGTTTTTTTTTTAAACTTGGTCAGCATGGATGTTTGATCTATCATGACAACTATCTTTGCAGAGGACGGTTGAGAGTTGGCTGAGAAGAGAAAGAGATGAGGAAAGGCAGAGAAGGAAAGAGAGGAGGACAAAAGGTCTCCCTGAGTACGAACAGCAAATTGATGGAACCCGGGTCACTGGTGATCCGGCTTTCGTTGCTGCACGGCCATTGAATAATGGTTGGGCTGGTGGAAGGCTGCACTCTACCATTGCTGGTGAAGAAAGTTGCTTCTTCAGCTCAAACAGAGTTCTCAGACAGTAGTCAAATACAGACATTCTATAACTTTCAAAGCAAAATAATTCCTTCATTGATGGAAAGTTAGCTTCAGAGGTTTCCCAGGTTTTACCTTTATATTATCAACAGATTCGATATTCTAGGAAAAACCATCCAAAAGGGGAAAAGTATTCAGTACTGTTTTCTTCTTTTGGCTGAAGAAAGTATTCAGAAGTATTCTGCTCTTTTATTTGAGATATTTCAGTTTTTATTCTTTTTGTTTGTTATCTATATGTTTCCATATGATGGGCTTTGCAAGTCGTACGGAACCTTTTCCTATTCGACTAGTCCTAATTTGGCACCTGGGCGAAGAATTGTATCATCTTATCTATTGCTGTGTACGAAAGAAAAGTTTAGTTCTGCATTTGGAAAGGTGTTTTGATTCTGCTGCTTTGTGAATGTCTGCTGTTTGGTCTGATGCAATTTTGATTGGCATTTACTTGCGAAAGGACTTTGGATCGTGATCTGTGAGACTTGGTAGGGAATGATAGTCATGGATCATGCGAGTTCTCGGAAATGGAACAGCTTTGAGGGCTTTTAGAAATGAAAAGCGCATTGCAGAAACTAGAGTTGATTTCTCCATAAATCTTTTAGTGCGCTATTTCTTAATCCAAGATACACAGATAAAGCTCCTTGGGTTTGCATAACAGCGGAGCTTGACAGAGACTCGGAACCTAAAAGAAGCAGAAGATGCATAAACATGATCAGATGCCTGAGAACTATCGAAACAGCTGCAAAACTTTGTTGATACACAAACGGGGAAATCAAATTTCCCAGCCACGATTAACCTTTGTCCTTTTGAATGATGGTAGAGACTGAAATCCAATGGAAATTTTGGAGACTTGCCCTCGTTTTCTCGATTTTCAAGAGAACTCAGTTTAACAAAGGTAACAATATTCTCACGAACGTGAATGGTTTCGATTGACTTATTGCTTTTCAAAATCTCCACCGGGATATTGTTTTCCAATTGTTGGGAATCTATAGTTATTATATGCGAGAGAAGTTTTGTCTACAGCAGCATACGTATTGATTTTGCCCTGTACAGCATTAATGCAAGTCTATACAAGAAAATTTCCTCGAGAACTGGGAGTGACGTGGCAGCTATGCAGGCCCATTTAATCGAGCCGTTTCAACAGATCCAGTAATTAAGGCTCTAATTAACTTAGATTGCTTTGGGCATCGCCCCCTCCAGCCCCGCTGCTGACACCAATCCAGTAAGAGGAAAAAAAGAGGAGAGTACTTAAATATTTGCAGATCCATTTAAATTAACCTAAATTTTTCTCTCTATTCCTTCACCATCCTACCATTTTTTTTTATTTATTTATTGGTCATTTGATATTATTTTTTACAGACAACCATCCCATCATCAGTTTAAAGAACAAACACTTTTTTATTTTCTTTTTTATGTCAAGGCTCAATCAACTCCATGCCTTGATCAATTTGAGTAGAAGCTTTCGTTAGTCCTGGCGACCCGGAACGTAACACATGCATCACCTAGATGAGCACTCAAGAAATTATCGCTGAAGTTGAGTGAATCATCCTAGCTAACACTGCATGAACACTGCATGTAAAAAACGATTAAGAAGAAAATCATTTTCCTTGCAAGCCAAGAATTTTATTTATCTTTTCATCATAAAAGAAACCATATGCTTTGAAGATCAAAAGTAGAGTTTTCTTGATGGAGGTGTTTAAGATGTATTTGGTAACTATTCTGTTTTCGAAAATAATTTTTACTCATAAATGATTTTTTTATTCTATTCCCAATAACAATTTTCGAATTTTTAAAAGCATTTAGTAACTCTCCAAACTCTTTATTTCAGAAATAAAAATGTATTTGGTAAGACTCTTAAATTTTTTTATTTCTTTTCTTTTTTTAATACTTTTATTATATTTTTCTCTCTTTTTCCTTTTTCTCTTTTTCTTCCTCCTTCTTTGTGGCTGTTTCACGAGGTCCGACAAGCTTGCTGGAGCCTTGCTAGGCCAGGGTGAGGTCCGGCAAGCTTATCGAATGATCGCCTGACCACCACAAGTCCCGGGCTCGTAGATTTGGGTGAGGCTGAGCCTCACCTGGCCACAATGAGACTCATCCTCGTTTAGGCGACACGAGGTTGGCCTCGTTGTGGCATGGCAAGGCCTAGCTTCGCATTGACTAGTGAGGTCAAGCCTTGCCGTGGATGGGCAAGGCTTGGCCTCGCCTTGGATTGGCAAGATTGACCTCACTTAGATCTACTAAGGCCAAGCTTACCTAACCACCGACAAGGTTTAGCCTCATCAAGCCATTACCAAGTCAGCCTCACCTTGGCTGGACAAGCTTGTCCTTGCCAGATCTGGGCGAGGTCAACCTCGCCCAACGAAGGCAAGGCTGAGCCAACAAGCCTTGCCGTAGCTTGGTGTTGCCGAGGACCAGTAATGCTCTGGTGAGGTTATCGACCATGGCCAAGGTCAGCAACCAACCAAAAGGAAGAAGAAGAAAATGAAAAAGAGGAGAAAAAAAAATTAAACTTGATTCTAAGAATTGTTCCTAGGAGAAAGAAGCAAATTTTCTTTACTTCTTGATTCTATTCAAAATCTATTCCTAAAAAGTAAAAAAAATAAAAAATAAAATTTGTTATCAGAAACAAAAAAATTATCAAACAGATTACTATTCTTTTTTTGTTCAAAATATAAAATAATAAAATCAGTTGTTCATGAGAGTTTGCCAAATAGTGCCTTCGAGATACCTCTCCAGGAGAAGAGTAAAAGGGATGGTGATAAGGGCGTTAAAGATTTGGCAATAGGTGACGAGCACAAAAGGGTTTGATCCCAATGTTCATGGCTAGCTTCGATGTGATCATCATTCCCACATATCCCACTTGGACAATCACCATCGCCAGGAATGGCACAAAATCTGCCATTTTCTTTGTTTCTTTGGATTTTCTCTTTTCTTCTTTGGACAGATCAGAGATAAGAGAGAGATGACTTGGAACACTTGAGCACATACATGGGACAAGGTCAACCACCATAACCTACTAAAGGCTATTGCATCTTTCAGTTGCGTGTGATCAGTTCTAGAGTGAGTAGGTTCCAGAGTTGAAACTTGGAATTTGGAATCTATCGTATTATAATCAATGCTTAATTTTTGGACCTCGAAACCTGTCTTGTTTGCCTGAAATCGATTCTGGAACCTACATTGCTTTTCCAGTTAGATTCTAGAATATACTCTAGAACCTATTTTATTTTTTCTTTCCTTTTTTAATTTATTTTACAGCAAAATCATATGAAGCTAGACAAAATAATTCAAAGTAAAAGATGAACAATAGAAATCCTAATCTAGAAAAAAAAAAAAAAAACAACAACAACAATCTAAATACGTGGTCAGGTAAAATTATAAACAATAAAAAATTTCAAACACATAACTTTAAATATAAATTATAAAACTTCATTCACAATTCATCCATTAAAATTTAGTAGAAGAGGAAAGACTAGCAAGGAGTTCCAATGAAGGAAAAATGATGAAGGAGTGTTGATGTTAGAATTTTGGGGAAAAAGAAATTAGGATTTTGGCTTTTTAGCTTGTCAAATCAATTCTAAAACAAGGTAGTCCGGTCCCATTTTTTGGTGAGTATTCACTTAGAACCTGTTAATGTACCGGTTATAACCAATTCCAAAAATTTGAAACCCGTTCCAAGACTAGTTCCAATGGGAAATAATTCTCGAACTTATTTTTCAGGCAGTTCGATCCAACTCTTGAGTAGAACCAATTTGATTGCACACCCCTACTTTCAGTTATAATTTCATTTGTTATGTTAACGCTCAATATCATGAAAAATCAATATACTAGGTCATATGATTGAACGTAATTGGACCTAGCATCGTTACATCATTAATCAGTGTGAGTGCCCTACCTCTTTTTCCATTTTTTTATCTTCTTTCTCCTTCTCTCTCCTTGGCTCCTCACCTTTCATGCCTTCGAGCAACACCAGACAAAGCTTGAATGCATAGTAAGGTTGGCAAAAACGAGGAGAGACCCCAAATATTTGCTTTTGCTTGTGCCACTTCCATGCATGCATCGTCATTGCACATAGCTTAGATAGGCTCATGACGAGAATCTTTTAATAGTGGGTTCATGGTGATCTCTCCGGAGTGAAGTTCATGTAAATCGGCCATTCATTTCATTTACAACAAGTGCTGGACCCGTGCCAGCATGTATAAGTTTATTTATATGAAGGAATATAATTAGTGGCTTTCAATCTTTGACTTGCATTAAGTTTTTCAAATTATGACATAAATCTGGTTCCCGGGCATTAACTCACAGGATTAGTGTTCTATTTAGCTCAAAGCAGTTGTAATGGGGATGAAAAGACCACAACTCCTTGTAAATAAAATACCAAGCGAGCTTATTTATTAGGATTAATACCATTAAGAGTTGTAAATCGGGACCTTCATGACACATTGACTAAAGAAATTATTTCTGTTTCACAAAAAATGTCAAAATGATACCCCTTAACATATTTCCTCTAAACTAAATCTCGTCTCACTATAGCCCCAAACCAGTATGCCTGGCCCCATCCTCATTAGATCCCAAACTTCAGACCAATGGTAAATTGGGTCAGGGTGCTGGTTTGGAATTTTCCATGCAATGAAAATTAGTTTAGTATAAATGTGTCATGGAATAAATTTAGAATCTTTTATGAAACAAAAATCAATCTGCGATAAATATGTCATGGGGCACTATTCCAAGTTCTTGGCCCCATCGTCCACAATCTCTTAGCTCCCTCAGCCCATCTTTTTGCTTCGTTTTAGACCCAGTTTCCTATCCTTCCTTTAGCCCATGAAGTGAGCCCAAGAATGAAAAAAAATGAAAAGCCCAGCCAACATGTTCTTTTCTTCTCCCTTGCATGCTCACGTGTCTGGGAATGGGGAGTGACGGGAACACGAAACGAGCCTCGGAGCTACGGTCGATTGACGTCGCTTGTCTCCTCCAATATATCGTCCATTCGTCGCCGTTCCGTAGCCGCCGACCTCAGTTTCAAAGAACACCGGCCATGCCCTGTTTTTGCATTGCTTTGTAACCAAGCACTTCAAACCCGAAGATTCAAATCTGGTGGAACATCTAACATCGAAGCATCTCGTCGATCAGCGATCGTTGAAGCTTCCACAGTAGGTATAATCAACACTTGAGGCCTCACTCTTCGCACGCTAATCGGGTAAGTTTCTTTCTGTTTTGCCACAGTTTTTTCTTCTTCTTTTTTTATAAGCTTCGAAGGTTGAATTTAATCCATGAGTTTGTGAGAACATCGCTTGAGAATGAAACCGCTTTGTGACGATTTGCGCTGATTTAGAAGTTGATATGACGTGTCCAGACCAGAAAAGTTGCATAAAATTCGTATCCGAGGCTTGCATTCAAGATATGCACCGCTAGTTCGATGATTTGCTTATGGGAAGTGTGCGATTTGATTTTGCATAATCGGTCATTTGACAATGCTTAGACCTAGGATGGACTGGCAACTACTTTATTGATTGCTGAATTGAATCTTGACGCTGTGTTTTTGCTTGGTGCCATGGCATATTTCCTGACGTTTGTCGACGGCCGGAGACAAATCTTTGAACCGAAAGCATCTTTCCTTTTCCAGCAATAGCTTCAGGACAAAGTCCCATCACGTTAGCTTCCTATTTCCCTTTTGGAGATATGTGCATGATTATGTACCGGATTACTTGAGAAATATTAGTTGATGATGGCGTTTGGTGGCCGGAAATCGATGGCCGGCCATGAAGGAACTTATTTCGGCAAGGAGAGGTAATTGCCGAAGATGGTCCGGCGACAGCCGGAATATTGGCCGATGGTAGTGTTTAGACGATCGTAAGCTAAGGTTTGTTAGGGACTGGTATCAAAATCGAACGGAGTTCTGGTGATTATGCATTGGAGGAATGGGTTCGGCGAAGAGGGAGCAGAGAAGTCGTCGTAAAGGAGATGTGCAGATGGGTGAAGAACACAAAAATCAAAGAAAAAGAGAAGGAACTAAATAAAAAAAAAAAAATAGAACAAAATATCAATAAAAAAAGAAGAATATAAAATCCTGTTTTATTCTGAGGCGGGTCGAAGCCGGGTTGGTGGATCATGCCAGTAGGTCGGACCGGGTAAATCCAGCCCGAACACCCTTTCTCGAATATAATAATAATAAATCAGAAAAAATATTTTAAAAAATATATATTAAAAGTTCAAAAAAATGAAAATTCAAAAAAATCAGAAATAAATAAAATATTTTAATTCATAAAAATATTAAATCAAAATAAAAAATAAAAAATTTCAAAGAATCCAGAAAAATCATTAAAACATAAAAATGTAAAAAATAAAAATAAAAAAAAATCAGAAAAGTTGGAATTCCTCACAAATTTTACTAGTTCTTAGAATAGTTTTTCTCTTAAAGCTTAGAAAATCCTTTAAAAAATAATTTAAAATCGGAAATTCTACAAGTCTCTAGGACTTTACGATATGGGTTTTTGGATTGTCATTTTCTTGTAGGCGCAATATTAGGTTGTTTGTGTGTTACTTGAATTACGTTTAATTGCGCATTTAAATATCTTGAGTGTTATTTTTTTCATAATGATTATGGTAAAATCTAAAAATCTTCGATAGGTTACTATGGCATTAGTTAGTACATAGTTGATATATGTACGCATTAGTTTTAGGCTTAATGTAATCAAGTCCCCGTTTCAAAATCTCTTATTGCACATGAAATGAGATATTCCCCCGTACCTCATTAAGTTTCTAGTCAACCTAAATAGATTAGTGGCGATTTCTTATCTAAAATTCACATAGGATTAATTAAATAAAAATTGAATGTCCAATGTCACCTAAGGTATGAGTCCAGGAAAACCTGAGTCAATTGAAGGCCATCAGCCTAAATTTGACAACACTTCCAAACCTATTTCCTCTTCCTCTCAAGGGGTAGGTCGCAACAGTGATCAATTATGCATATATGCTTGTTAAGTGTTAAAAAGTGAAGGATATCTTCACACATCAACACAATGAAAGATATCCACCGACTATGTTAATTTCACCCATAGGAGGAGCTTATAGCATCTTATTCATAGCCAAATATCAGATTGTTACAAACTGGTATAGGCACACAATTCCCCAAGGAATTTTACCATATGTCACAAGCATTATTCTTAAGACACGGACCAGTAGAAGTTACATGCCACTCACACAAACCTTGACAACGTGCTACATCTGTATCCTGAACAAATACATCACGATGGTGAAAATGATTAGGCCATTGGAAGCTACAAGAGAATAGGGTGTCTCCCCAAAAACTGGGCGTGAAACGAAATTCCCACATGCCAGTAGGAGGGATCTGCTTAAAGCCGAGATCATCATCCTTGGATTGGCAATGAACAGTCAGTGTTACTCCTTCAGGTAAGTCGTTTATGATTTGGAGACGGAATTCTCCCTCTATCCAAAGATCACCAGAGCAAGCTTGCGAGAGGACAGCAATGGTCATGAATACCACGAAAGGTGTAAGGGATGTGGTCATGTTTGCACCCTTTGTATTTTCTTTCGGAAAATGCATAAAGAGGCACGGTGGACCAATCAATTTAAGGAGGAATGAGGTGGCTTCATTTGGTAATATAAGTAAATACACCCAATTTACCAAAAAGATAAAATTGCCCTTAATCATCATATTGCAGTTTAAAGTGGTGTTCCCAAACTTTTTAGTTTTTATGAAATTATGTAGGATTTAGTTACCAAAAAGATAAAATTACCATGTATATATTGTTAGATTTTATTTCCATAAAAATCAATTTTTCCGAAAAGAAAAATTTCCAAAAGCTTAGTTCTTTTCTAGGTTGTGTGTTCCCAGATATTAGTAAAACTCTCACATGCCTTGTATGAAAATATCTTGCCAATAATAAGGAAAAAAGATAAATTCTTTAGCATAGTTAGTAAAGAGACTTGATATACATATTTTAGAATAAAGAAATAAAAAAAAATTAAAAGTTCACCTAGAAAGTGAGCTTTTGATACAAGAGAGACAAAGAATAGATAAGTTATTCTAAGAGCAATGATGAAAAGGAGATTTTTAAGTTTTTTAATATATCAAAAAATTTATCTTTTTTTCTTACTATTGGTGAGGTACTTTTACACGGGGTATTTAATAGTACACTAAATAAAGTTCTTTAATACACTTAAAAACAAGACTTATATACAATTAGGAAAAAAAGAAGAAAAAAGAACACTTTGAATTGAATGATTGGAGCTATTTTATCTTATTTGTGTCAATAGAGCGAATTTAATCATATAGGGAGCGGAAATAGTGCTGCCCAAACATGTATGAAGAGTATATTTTACTTATTAAAGCACTAATATGACAAATGTGAAGGGCACTTACTATAGCAATATAGTGTATGGAGAAAGAGTCTTTTTGAATCTATATTACATATATCTATACTTGGAATATTTAGTGAATTTTGATGTTAGCATGCAAATTCATTGGTAATTCCAAATGAAGCATCTTCCATTTCTCATTTAGCGCTTGAATAGCTGGTGTATACTCATCATACATATTTTTACCTATTCAAGGACTAAGATGACAAATGTGAAAGGTACTTATATTAGCAATATAGTGTATGGATAGAAAGTCTTTTTAAATCTATATCTACATATATCTATACTTAAAATATTTAGTGAATCTTGATGTCACTATGCAAATTCTTTGGTAATTCCAAATGAAGCATCTTACATTTCTCATTTAGTGCTTGAATAGCTGGTGTATACTCATCATTAGCAAATGAAGCATCTTAATCCTCTCTAAGTAAACTATATGTCTACATTTTAATGGGAAATCGAACATAAATCTAACGAATGGTAGATTTGAGTAAGGGATATTGATTTAAAATTTTTTGTAAGAAGAATTTGGAAAAAATGTATTGTGGGGTCACCATTTTGGCATTTAACCCTTCACCATATCAAAACTCTTTATTTTCCAACCTTACTCAAGCCGAAGAGTACTATAACTCTTTTCATTAGAATTTGTGAATCGAAATCGATCTATAACCTTGGTCACTTTAGCTATAATTTTTTTATTAGTGATTAACCTTGTGCCACATAAGCAGCAATTTTTTTTTCTAATCATTGTTGACACCTAAATTTTACCATTTTACTTAAAACTTAATCACATACAAATTAGGAATTAGTCGCTAAAAAAAGAGAAAAAAAGAACACAAAAGAAAACCAAAAAAAAAAAAGACAACAAAAGAAAAACACAAAAGAGAACGCGAGAGGGGCCGAGATGGGCCGAATTTGGCCTGGGCTCAACCCGGCCCTCTGTTTTTCCTCTCTCTCTCGTGCACCCGGCCCATTTCTCTTTCGACGCGGCTCGTGCTTGTCTCTTGTTTTCCTTCAGCCGTTAAGACTCCAAAACCCTAGCGCAGAGAGGGAGGCAGAGAAGGGGAACCAAGGAGAACACAGAAAAGGGAGAATAGATGGAGCTGAAAAAGGAACCGAGAGATACAGGAGAGAAAAACCAGAGAAAGCTCGGTAGAGGCAGAGGGAGAGAGAAAGGAAAGAAGAGCAACAGTAGAGGGCAGAGGTGGCATTACCCGGCGCCGTCTGAGTCGCTGCCCTCCGAACGTCGTCCCCTACAGTGCAAAGTTGTGACGCCGTCCGACCCACCGCCTGCAATCCAATGTCGTCAGCCAAGCGAGCGAGCCTCACCGCCGCTTCACACCCCCCCTCGAAGTCGCTCCGCCGCCTCTGCCGACCCCGCTCCACCCAGCTCTGCCACATTGACGCTGCTGCCACAACTTGTGGCAACCCATGAGCACCACCGCAGCAACTCGCAAGCTCACTTGCAGCGCCTCCGTTGTGCCTTCACCTGCAGAACCCGACGCCTGCACCTTTGCGTCGTTGCTGCTGAAGTGCCGAACATCTGCGAGCACCGCCAGCACCTCGCCGCCAGTTTGAACGCTGCCCGCCTTCGCCCGTGACGACCCGCCACGCTCTGCCTGCAGCCCGACGCTGCTGCCCCAACGCCAGCAAATTCTGGGCCGGCCGCCGTGCCTCTGCCTCTGCTCCCCCATCGCAGCACCAGCACTGCACCCTCACTGCCACCACCTGACACATTGTCGTGCCTCGCCACGTCGCCGCCGTCATCAAGCCCATCGCCGCTGCCAAGAAACCTAGGGAGTGGAGGTACGAGTCGGGTCACAGCCACTAACCGCGTAGGGTTTTGATCCGGCCGGGCTAGGCCTGCGCGAATGGGTTGACACATCCCTAGGCTGGGCCCATCCTTTTTAAGGATATATGGCTCCAGTCATAATGGGCCAAGTCTATGGGCTTAGTTTATTTATTTGTTTGTTTTTAAAAATAAAGGGAAAAGAATCCCGAGCCAGGCCTGCGTTACAAGCTTGTCCAGGTCTTCGACTGAGGACCCGGGTCGGTCCCACCCGAGAACCCAACCCTAGTCCTTTTTAAAATATATTATCTTAATATAATAAAAAATATTTAAAAAATTTAAAAATATTTAAAAGTGAAAAAATAAAAAATAAAAATTTGAAAATCCAAAAATATAGGGTTTTGTTAGAAATTGCCATGTATTGTCTTTTTAGTGTAATTAGGTCTTTATTTACTCGTATATTGATTATATTACATGTTGAGTTTGCATATTTAATTATGTTGAATTGCACTTGTTTAATTTTACTACACTGAAGATTTTGGTAGTTATGATTACTATTTCAATTATTGTGCATCTGCATAATCACTTCATATGTTAGTGAATAGGTATGAAATCAATCCGAACTGCTTGACAAAAATTATTTTGCTAAAATGAACAAGATTGGGTACTGAAAGGGGCATTAATTGATCAATTAGTGTAATCAAGTCCCCAACCCGAGATTCTCTAGTTCTCTGGTTGCGTAAAAATTGAGGTACATTTGATTTCTAGCCGACCCCAATAGGCTAGTAACAACTCCTTTTGTGCAAAATTTCCTAAGAATATCCAAACAAGGAATTTTCTCTGTGAAATCTTCGTAGAATCTTCGTTCTCTTGTTTTGCCTGGCCTTCAGGGTGCTATAATCTTTAAAATCTTACGTCGGACTGAATTAATGCTTTTGGAGGCTATGTTTTCAAGCAAATTTCCAACTATCGGGGTTTATCAAGCAAAAAACGGCCAACCGATTCCAATAGGCTAGGGGCAACTCATTTTGTGCAAAATTTCTTAAGAATATCCCAACGTCATGCAAGGTATGGGTTTGGGAGAGCCCACGCCTAATCATGGGCCTTATTCCCACCTTTTAGGCAATACCCTAAACCTGTTCCCTTCCCCCGAGGGTAGGTCGCGACAATCATTTAATGGATTCAATTTCTAAGGGTTTAATGATGCTTTTTCACTCGGAATAACTCGATCTTTAGAATTCATGAATCAAAATCGTTCTGACTCTAGTCTCTCTAGCTATAATTTTTTATTAGTGACCGACCCTGTGCCACGTCACCTTTGCTCCGACACACCTAACTCAAGCAAGACGCCGACCCTGGCGGAGGTGGTTGATAGAGGAGAGAATGGCGCCGAGCGTGGAAATCAACGGCCTCAGTTTCACGACCCAGAGATCGACGGCCATCCTCCCCCCGGGTTCGAACCCTCATCGACGACTTGTCGCTCACGCTCGATTCCAGCGATCGCCGTCTTCTCATTGGGTCCAACGGCACAGGCTCTTTTCAACTCAAACCATGCATTCTTCTGCCAAAATGTTGTTCTGGGTGTCTCTGTATCTAGTAGTCGACAAGTATATGGCGATCTCATCTTGTTAAAAAGGCGTGCATCTTGGTTACCTTGTTGAATTGGCTTGTTGGTGAAGTTGCTTTGTCACATAGAATTTGAGTTTGGTCGTTGAAGTATTTGGATTTCAGTAGCTGGAGATGGTGATTTGATTTCAGGAGAAAGTTGGGTTTATTTTTAAAGAGGGTGGAATGAACGATTTCTCATGCAAAATGTTGTCGATATTCATTGGGACATTGGAAGATTGGGGCGTTGTTTTTTAAATGGTTATTCGGAGAGAGTGTGTATTTTGGCAAAATTAAATAATGGGCACTTGCAATTTTCTCGTTCAAGAATAGTAATGTAAAGAATCCAAAGAACCACATGACATTCTCATTTGAAGCAGTGCTTGTAACCCTGAATTGGGGAGATATGCTTTTAGTCATTTATGTGAATTCCTTACTGCTTTGCTTGTCGTCAGGCGATGCTTGTAACAGGTAAGACTACTACATTGAAGATTATTAGGAGGGAAGCATATAGTGGAGCCTCACATGGTCCGCATGCTTGGAAGATTGGCATTCCATGACACTGCATTGACATCTTCTGGGGATCTCTATTACCTTGGAGGAAAGGTGAGTTATATTCTGTCCTGATCTCATTGTCGGACTGCACACTTCGTTGTGATACTGCGTTTGCATTGATGGTGACTCTGAAAAGTTGTTGCTTTTTATTGTGATATATGTTCTCTTCTGCTTTTTCTAATGAGTCGTATGCTACAGCTCGGCATTCTGCGATTGGTGATTAAGGGAGAGATTAAGTCTATTGTAATTATCTTCCTTCTCTAGTAAACTATACAATTCCTGATGTAATTGTTCCTTGTTTCCTTTTTTGCCCTTTTCATTCCACAGTGGAGGCCAAAAGTTGCTTTTGCGGGCTTTGAAGTTCCTAAACAAAGGGTGTCTCTACTGAGAAAATGATATTTGGGGTGGCAAGAATAGATCCACAAAGAAGAGCTGAGCTAATCAAGGTGAAACAATAACTTTCGGGACATAAAATGATTTGAGAACAGCTTTTATTTTTTTCACCAAAAAAATGCTGAATTTTGAAGTATATACCAAAGGGAAAAATTTAAATAAAAGCTTGAAATATGATAATTTTTTTCAAGAAAGGGCATGAAGTAAATATTGTTTTAAATAAGGGCATGAAATGATCAACACGATCTTAAATAAAGGCTTCAGTGAGCACACGCATCTCGCAGACACTTTTGAAGTTACTATTAAGGGCATTTTAGTCTAAGGATTTCTTTTCTTTATTCTTTCTCTGTTCATCTTCTTTCTTCTTCCTACAACCGACTCTGTAGTTCATCTTCTTCCTTTCCCTCCTTTTCTTCTTCCTTAGCATGCTGAACTAAACTCCTTCACCTCGTTCACCTCGGACAAAAGCACAAAGCAAAATCAATATCCAGGCTGGTTCAAATCGATTAGTAGAAAGAGTCTCGACTGAATAGTTAATATGAACAAGGCAGAAGGAAGAATTATCAACAGGTCAAAAATGATTATGTCCCTTTGTGCTTACAACCAAAGATCAATATGAACCAAGAGAAGCAAAAATTGAAATTCTCAACCATTTCGAGTCAAAGATGGATTGGAACGGAGACAAAGAATTACGTCCTATTGTGCTTACAACCAAACAAAAATAAAATAAAATAAACGTATGGACTTGAAATTCGCTGTAAATTAAAGAGGTGAAGGACAATTGTTTGTTTATATAGGATGGGATGTTGTGGGAGGTGGGAAAATTCTGTAAAAAGATGTTTATGGCCTCCTCTCGATGAGGATCGCTCTTCCTCACGTGCACACTCACACATGAGTCCTTCCTATCGCCTTCCCTAGCTTTCACCACCTAAAGCATCAACTGCTCGCCGTCGCTCCGGTACATTCTCCGCGGAAACGTGATGGAGCTGAGTGACGAACGACTCATGGGGTTTCACTGGCAAACTGGGGCTTTCGGTTCCACGGGAGGACTGACTAGGTTCTTCTTGACGGATTCGGGGAGGTTTTGTACATGATTGCCTTCTCTTGCAAATATAGTTGGTGTGATTTTTCATTTTTCTCTCATTTTAGGAAAAAAGTTAAGCACCAGGTGAAAGCAGGAAAAAGATCAACCGAAGAGATGATGAAGAAGATGAATAGAGGGAAAAAAAAAAAGCATCTGGACGAAAACACCCCCATCATGATGGCATATGCACCTGCTTTGTTAGACCCTTAATTGAGACTACCTTATCACTTGAAGTCCTTATTTGAGACCGTGTTAATCACTTCGGGCTTTCATTTAAAGCAATACTTACTTTGGGCTAGAAAATACCACTGTTCGAGCTCTTATTTGAAATTTTCCTTATACCAAATGTATATGCTAGACATTTATAAAGCTTATGGAAAAAGTATGTATGCCATGATTAATATTATTTAAGAGAAAGTAGATGACATGGTCATTTGATTGTTTAGGTGCTAGACATTGATTCATCCCGGAGAATGCACTAGGTTTCTGATGAACCGAGAAGGCGAGTGCAAATCTGTACGCGAGTCCTCAAGCCAATGAAGGTCCCTGTACCTTTTGATTCATTCAAGCACAGAGCCCATTTGTTCTTTTTGTTTAAATCTAGTGAGACATCTAACATCGAAGCATCTCGCTGATCAGCGATCGTTGAAGCTTCCGCAGTTGGTATAATCAACACTTGAGGCCTCACTTTTCGCACGCTAATCGGGCAAGTTTCTTTCTGTTTTGCCACAGTTTTTTCTTCTTCTTTTTTTTATAAGCTTCGAAGGTTGAATTTAATCCATAAGTTTGCGAGAACATCACTTGAGATTGAAACTGCTTTGTGACGATTTGGGCCGATTTTGAAGTTGATATGACGTGCCCAGACCAGAAAAATTGCATTAAATTCGTATCCGAGGCTTGCATTCAAGATACGCACCGCTAGTTCGATAATTTGCTTATGGGAAGTGTGCGATTTGATTTTGCATAATCGGTCATTTGACAATGCTCAGACCTAGGATGGATTGGCAACTACTTTATTGATTGCTGAATTGAATCTTGACGCTGCGTTTTTGCTTGGTGTCATGGCATATTTCTTGGACGTTTGTCGACGGCCAGAGACAAAACTTTGAACCGAAAGCATCTTTCCTTTTCCAGCAATAGCTTCAGGACAAAGTCCCATCACGTTAGCTTCCTATTTCCCTTTTGGTGATATGTGCATGATTATGTATCGTATGACGAGAGAAATATTAGTTGATGATGGTGTTTGGTGACCGGAAATCGATGGCCGGCCAGGAATGAACTTATTTCGGCAAGGAGAGGTAGTTGCCGAAGATGGTCCGGTGACAGCCGGAATATTGTCCGATGGCGGTGTTTAGACGATCGTAAGCGAAGGTTTGTTAGGGACTGGTATCAAAATCGAACGGAGTTCTGGTGATTATGCATTGGAGGAATGGGTTCGGCGAAGAGGGAGCAGAGAAGTCGTCGGGAAGGAGATGTGCAGATGGGTGAAGAAACAAAAATCAAAGAAAAAGAGAAGGAACTAAATAAAAAAAAAAAATAGAATAAAAATATCAATAAAAAAAATAAGAATATAAAATTCTGTTTTATTCTGAGGCGGGTCGAAGCCGGGTCGGCGGATCATGTCAGTAAGTCGGACCGCGTAAATCCAGCCCAAACACCCTTTCCCGAATATAATAATAATAATAAATCATAAAAAATATTTAAAAAAGAAAAAATATATTAAAAGTTCTAAAAATAAAAAAAATTCAAAGAATCCAGAAAAATAATAAAAACATAAAAATGTAAAAACAATAAAAATAATAAAAAATTTCAGAAAATTTGGAATTCCTCACAAATTTTACTAGTTCTTAGAATAGTTTTCTCTTAAAGCTTAGAAAATCCTTTAAAAAAATTTAAAATTGGAAATTGAACAAGTCTCTAGGACTTTACGATATGGATTTTTGGATTGTCATTTTCTTGTAGGTGCAATATTAGGTTGTTTGTGTGTTACTTTAATTATGCTTAAATGCGCATTTAAATATCTTGAGTGTTATTTTTTTCATAATGATTATGGTAAAATCTAAAATCTTCGATACGTTACTATGGCATTAGTTAGTACATAGTCAAGATATGTACGCGTTAGTTTTAGGCTTAATGTAATCAAGTCGCCGTTCCAAAATCTCTGCTTGCACATGAAATGAGATATTCTCCCGTATCTCACTAGGTTTCTAGTCGACCTAAATAGGTTAGTGACGACTCCTTATCTAAAATTCACATAGGATTAATTAAATAAAAATTGAATGTCCAATGTCACACAAGGTATGAGTTTAGGAAAACGTGAGTCAATTGAAGGCCATCGGCTTGAATTTGACAACACTTCTAAACCTACTTCCTCTTCCTCTTAAAGGGTAGGTCGCAACAGTGATTAATTATGCATATATGCTTGTTAAGTGTTAAAAAGTGAAGGATATCTTCACACATCAACACAATGAAAGATATCCACCAACTATTTTAATTTCACCCATAGGAGGAGCTTATAGCATCTTATTCATAGCCAAATATCAGATTGTTACAAGGTATAGGCACACAATTCCCCAAGAAATTTTAGGAGTCCCATATGTCACAAATAAAATCGTTAAGACACGGACCAAGAGGTTTTACATGCCACTGACACAAACCTTGACAACGTACTACATCTCTATCCTCTACAAAAACATCATGATGGTGAAACTGATTAGGCCATTGGAAGCTGCAAAAGAAGAGGGTGTTTCCCCAAAAATTGGGCTTGAAACGAAATTCCCACATGCCATTAGGAGGGATCTGATGAAAGCCGAGATCATCATCCTTGGATTGGCAAAAGTTAGTGTTTCTCCTCCAGGTAAGTTGTTTAAGATTTGGACACGGACTTTTCCAGCTATCCAAAAATCTCCCAAGCAAGCTTGCGAGAGGACAGCAATGGTCATGAATACCACAAAAGGTGTAAGGGACGTGGTCATGTTTGTACCCTTTGTATTTTCTTTTGGAAAATGCATAAAGAGGCACGGTGGACCAATCAATTTAAGGAGGAATGAGGTGGCTTCATTTGGTAATATGGGATGATGCTATTTCTATATCTTAAATAAGTAAATACACCCAATTTACCAAAAAGATAAAATTGCTCTTAATCATCATTGCAGTTTAAAGTGGTGGCCCCAAACTTTTTAGTTTTAATGAAATTATGTAGGCTTTAGTTACCAAAAAGATAAAATTACCATGTATATATTGTTAGATTTTACTTCCATAAAAATCAATTTTGTCGAAAAGAAAAATTTCCAAGAAACTTAGTTCTTTTCTACGTTGTTTGTTCCCAAATATTAGTAAAACTCTCACATGCTTTGTATGAAAATACCTTGCCAATGGTAAGGAAAAAAGATAAATTCTTTAGCATAGTTAGTAAAGAGACTTGATATACATATTTTAGAATAAATAAATTAAAAAATAAAAAGTTACCCAGAAAGTGAGCTTTTGATACGAGACAAAGAATAGATAAGTTATTCTAAGAGCAATGATGAAAAAGAGATTTTTAAGTTTTTTTTAATATATCAAAGAATTTATCTTTTTTCTTACTATTGGTGAGGTACTTTTACACGGGGATATTTAATAGTACACTAAAAAAGTTCTTTAATACACTTAAAAACAAAAACTTTGAATTTCTTAATTATGACAACTAGATCCTATATACAATTAGGAAAAAAAGAAGAGAAAAGAAGTCTTTGAATTGAATGATTGGGGCTATTTTATCTTTTTTGTGTCAACGTGGCGAATTTAGTCATATAGGGAGCGGAAATAGTGCCGCCCAAACATGTATGAAGAGTATATTTTACCTATTAAAGCACTTATATGACAAATGTGAAGGGCACTTACTATAGCAATATAGTGTATGGAGAAAGAGTCTTTTTAAATCTATATCTACATATATCTATACTTGGAATATTTAGTGAATCTTGATGTCACTATGCAAATTCATTGGTAATTCCAAATGAAGCATCTTCCATTTCTCATTTAGTGCTTGAATAGCTGGTGTATACTGATCATACATATTTTTACCTATTCAAGGACTAAGATAACAAATGTGAAGGGCACTTCTATAGCAATATAGTGTATGGATTGAAAGTCTTTTTGAATCTATATCGACATATATCTATACTTGAAATATTTAGTAAATCCTGATGTCACTATGCAAATTCGTTGGTAATTCCACATGAAGCATTTTACATTTTTCATTGAGCGCTTGAATAGGTAGTGTATAATCATCATACATATTTTTACCTATTCAAGCACGAAGATGACAAATGTGAAGGACACTTACTATATCAACATAGTGTATGGAGAGAAAGTGTTTTTAAATCTATAGCTGCATATATCTATACTTGGAATATTTAGTGAATCTGGATGTCACTATACAAATTCATTGGTAATTCCAAATGAAGCATATTACATTTCTGATTTAGTGCTTGAATAGCTGGTGTATACTCGTCATTAGCAAATGAAGCATCTTAATCCTCTCTAAGTAAACAACATGTCTACATTTTAATGGGAAATCGAACATAAATCTAACGAAGGGTAGATTTGAGTAAGGAATATTGATTTAAAAATTTTGTTAGAAGAATTTGGAATAAATGTATTGTGGGGCACCATTTTGGCATTTAACCCTTTGCCATGTCAGAACGTTTTATTTTCCAACTTTACTCAAGCCAAAGTTTACTATAACTCTTGGAATTTGTGAATCGAAATCGATCTATAACCTTGGTCTCTTTAACTATCATTTTTTATTAGTGATTGACCTCATGCCACATAAGCAGCAATTTTTTTTTCTTAATCGTTTAATGGATTCAATTTCTAAGGGTTTAATGATGATTTTTTCACTCGAAATAACTCGATTTTTTTAGAATTCATGAATGAAAATCGTTCTTTGACTCTGGTCCCTCTAGCTATAATTTTTTATTAGTGACCGACACTGTGCCACGTAAGCCGCCAACATTTTTCATTTATTTTTCTGACTGGTGACCGACCCCGTGCCACGTCACCTCTGCTCCGACACACCTAACTCCAGCAAGACGCCGACCCTGGCGGAGGTGGTTGTGACAGAGGAGAGAATGGCGCCGAGCGTGGAAATCAACGGCCTCAGTTTCACGGACCCGGGGATCAACGGCCATCCTCCACCCGGGTCCGAACCCTTATCGACGACCTGTCGCTCACGCTCGATTCCGGAGATCGCTATCTTCTTATCGGGTCCAACGGCACAATTCTTCTCAGCTCAAACCACGTCGTCTTCTGCCAAAATGTTGTTCTGGGTGTCTCTGTATCTAGTAGTGGACAAGCACACGGCGATCTCATCATGTTAAAAGGCGTGGATCTTGGTTACCTTGTTGAATTGGCTTGTTGGTGAAGCTGCTTTATCACATATAATTTGAGTTTGGCGGTTGAAGTATTTGGATTTCAGTAGCTGGAGATAGTGATTTGATTTCAAGAGAAAGTTGGGTTTATTTTTAAAGAGAGTGGAATGAATGATTTCTCATGCAAAATATTATCGATATCCATTAGGACATTGGAAGATTGGGGCGATGTTTTTGAAATGGTGATTCGGAGAGAGTGTATATTTTGGCAAAATTAATTCATGGGCACTTGCAGTTTTCTCATTCGAGAATAGTAATGTAAAGAGTCCAAAGAACCACGTGACATTCTCATTTGAAGCAGTGCTTGTAGTCCTGAATTGGGGGATATACTTTTAGTCATTTATGTGAATTCCTTACGGCTTTGCTCGTCATCGGGCGATACTTGTAACAGGTAAGACTACTACATTGAAGATTATTAGGAGGGAAGCATATGGTGGAGCCTTACATGATTGGCATTCTATGACACCGCATTGACATCTTCTGGGGATCTCTGTTACCTTGGAGGGGAGGTGAGTTCTCTTTTGTCCCGATCTCACTGTCGGACCGTACACTTCGTTGTGATGCTACGTTTGCATTGATGGTGACTCTGAAAAGTTGTTGATTTCGATTATGATATATGTTATCTTCTGCTTTTTATGATGAGTTGTATGCCACGACTCGGCATTCTGCTATTGGTGATTAAGGTAGAGATTAAGTCTGTTGGGATTATCTTCCTTCTCCGGTAAGCTATACAATTCCCGATATAATGGTTCCTTGTTTCCTTTCTTGCCCTTTTCATTCCACAGTGGAGACGAGACGTTGCTTTTGCGGGCATTGAAGTTCCTAAACAGATGGATGTCTCTGATGAGAAAATGATTTTTGGGGTGGCAGGAATAGATCCACAAAGAAGAGCTGAGCTAATCAAGGTGAAACGATAACTTTCAGGACAGAAAATGATTTGAGACAGCCTTTTTTTTTCACAAAAAGAAAAATGCTGAATGTTGAAGTATATACAAAGGGGAAAACTTCAAGTAAGGATCTGAAATATGATCGTTTAGGGCTTGAAGGAAATATTTTTTTTTTAAATAAGGGCTTGAAATGATCAACATAATTTCAAATAAAGGCCTCCGTGAGCACACGCATCTCGCAAGCACTTTTCAAGTTACTATTAAGGGCATTTTAGTCCAAGAATTTTTTTCCTTTATTCATTCTCTATTCTTCTTCTTTCTTCTTCCTACAGCTGACTCTCCAATTCATCTTCTTTCTTTCCCTCCTTTTCTTCTTCCTTAGCATGCTGAACGAAACTCCTTCGCCTTGAACAAAAGCACAAAGTAGAATCGATATCCAAGTCGGTTCAAATCAACTAATAAAAAGAGTCTCGACTGAATAGTAGCAGAAGGAAGAATTATCAATAAGTAAAAAATGATTATGTCCCTTTGTGCTTACAACCAAAGATCGATATGAACCAAGAGAAGCAAAAATTGAAATTCTCAACCATTTAGAGTCAAAGATGGATTGGAATGGAGACAAAGAATTACGTCCTATTGTGCTTACAACCAAACCAAAAATAAATAAATGTATGGACCCGAAATTCGCTGAAAACTAAAGAGGTGAAGGAGAATTGTTTGTTTATATAGGATGGGATGTTTGTGGGAGGTGGGAAAATTCTGTAAAAAGATGTTTATGGCCTCCTCTCGATGAGGATCGCTCTTCCTCACGTGCACACTCACACATGAGTCCTTCCTATTGCCTTCCCTAGCTCTCACCACCTAAAGCATCGACTGCTCGCCGCCACTCCGGTACATTCTCCGCGGAAACGTGATGGAGCTGAGTGACGAACGACTCATGGGGTTTCACTGGCAAACTGGGGCTTCCGGTTCCACGAGAAGACTGACTAGGTTCTTCTTGACGGATTCGGGGAGGCTTTGTACGTGATTGCCTTCTCTTGCAAATATAGTTGGTGTGATTTTTCATTTTTCTTTCATTTTAGGAAAAAAGTTAAGCACTAGGTGAAAGCAGGAAAAAAAAAAAAAAACCGAAGAGATGATGAAGGAAGAAGATGAATAGAGAAAAAAAAAAAAAAAGCATGTGGACGAAAATACCTCTATCATTATGGCATGTGAGATGCACCTGCTTTGTCAAATCCTCAATTGTGACTACATTATTACTTGAAGCCCTTATTTGAGACTGTGTTAATCACTTCAAGCTTTCATTTGAAGGAATGCTTATTTTGGGTAATAAAATACCTACACTTCAAGCTCTTGTTTGAAATTTTCCTTATACCAAATGTATATGCTAGGCATTAATAAAGCTTATGGAAAAAGTATGTATGCCATGATTTATATTATTATTTAAGAGAAAGTAGGATGACTTGGTCATTTGATTGTATAGGTTCTAGACGTTGATTTATCCTGGAGAATGCACTAGGTTTCTGATGGGCCGAGAAGGCGAGTGCAAATCTGTACGTGAGTCCTCAAGCCAATCAAGGTCCCTGTACCTTTTGATTCATTCAAGCACAGAGCCCGATTGTTCTTTATTTTAAAGATGATGCTCTGTTATTACATTTTTGGATTTGAAAGTTGTTGTTTACATTTGCAAGTTTTGGCTTTTGGGTACTTATGTATCGCATCCTTCAAGAAGTAAGTGCTTCTTCTTGATGAGATAACAGTGGACCTCAATGTGTTAGCAAGGGCTGATCTTTTGAAGTTTCGCAGAAAGGAATGTGAACAGACAGGATCGATAATTATCCACGCCACCCATGTTTTTTATGGCCTAGATGATTGGCCCACACATATTGCATGTACTTATCTACTTCTCCACTAAAGTTCATCATTTCTCTTTCTCGGGAAGCATGGACACTTTCTAAAGCCTTTGTGTCGGTGTCGAGCATCCTGATCAAACATCTCAACACGTGTTTGACACACACTAACATGCTTCTACGCACTTCGACATGTGATCAACAAGTGTCGAAAATTTGATATGCAATGTGAAGTCTCGACTCGCAATTTTGACACACACAGGTAAATTTTAAAAATTTCAATAAATTAGGGGTCAAAATATAAATATATAAAATATAAAAAGAAAAGAGAGAAAAGAAACCCTTTTGATGATGAAATGTGGATTTTTGTTTTTTTTACTTATTGTTAAATGTTAAATTTAATAATAGATTGTGGATTTCTTTTTTTTCTCCTAGTTTTATGGATTATTGAAATAAAATATAGTTGAATTTGTCAAATTAAAATAATGAATGATATTAACAAATGATGGATTAATGCTTTTGGTATAAATTCATTCTAAACTCTTTTTTATTATTTATGTATTTGTGGATTTAAATAAAATTTGATTTCATAAAAATGATAATTTCTCACGTATATAACATATAACATGTCAGTGTGTCTTGTCGCATGTCGCATGTCATATGTCGTGTATCGATGTCGGTGTTGGTGATGGTACTACATCAGTGTTGGGATAAACTATAAAACTTTGTATGTCATATTCTCTGTCAAAGCAAATTTACTGCTCCTTTTACTCTGGTGTATGTGGCTCACGGAAAGTTGCAGCTAGCAATGCCGATTGATTAGGTCAAGGAGATCAGCAAACTGTCTCTGATGGTAACTTTTCCTTTCAAAACTGTTTCGTGTGTTTTTTTTTTTTTTTTTTAATTTGGTCTGGATAGATGTTTGTTCTATCTTGACAACTATCTTTGCAAAGGACGGTTGAGAGTTGGCTGAGGAGAGAAATAGATGAGGAACGGCAGAGAAGGAAAGGGAGGAAGGCAAAAGCTCTCCCTGAGTAAGAACAGCAAATTGATGGAAGCCAGATCACCGGTGATCCGGCTTTTGTTGCTGCACGGCCGTTGAATAATGTTCGGGCTGGTGGAAGGTTGCACTCTACCACCGCTGGTGAAGAAAGTTGCTTCTTCAGCTCAAACAAAGTTCTCAGACAGTAGTCGAAAACACGCATCCTTCAATCTTTCAAAGCATAATAATTTTTTCATCGATGGAAGGTTAACTTCAGAGGTTTCTGTTCATAAAATTCTAAACGTAAGTGCACGTGTCGAACAAGTAATATAATGATGAGAAAAAGTATCATCCCATGGAAATCGATGATTAATAAACTAATTAAATACTAAAATAAATTAATTCTAAAATTTATCTAACAGATCAAAATATAATTAAGATAAATTAAAAACGAAATTTGTAGACTAAATGCAGTAAATCGATCAGATAAATAAGTTAGAGTATTCGATTTCACCATAACCACTAGATATGAATTTCAAATTGTTGTCGGTATAAGAACGATATTAAACATATGATAACGGAATTTTCTAATCAATTTACTATCCTATCTCTAGGTATAGCAAACCTACTCAGCTTATTAATCCAAATCCACTATATCTCTATGTGAATTAACATAAACATAAGTGCATTAAAAACTATAAATATTTCCAGTTTACAATGAGTTTTTTGGATCTTCTTATCACCAAAAGCTACACAAATAACGCAGTATATCTCTATTCACGTTTAATTCATGATTATATATTATAATGAGCAATTTCATATTATCACTTCTCAATCTCAAACATGCTCATCAAATCATTCAAGTGGTGGCCAATCACTCAAAAACATTAAATATAGTAATATATAACTCACATGAATTAAATCAATTGTAAAATATAAAAATCATGAAATTCACATCATCATGGTTAGGCTACATCGTAGCCCTAACAAAAGAAAATTAGAACATAGTAGAATAAGAAATAAAAATATAAATCAAATCCAGCATCTTAAATCAAAGAACAAGAATTCTGTCACCACTTTTGTCTTCTCTTCAAAATACTTGAAAAACTCTCAAACAATAAAAAACAATCTAACAAAAATCTCGCTGCTCTCTGGCTCTTAATGTTCTCCTCTTCCAAGGATATATCCCAAATATTTATCTCCCAACGCTTACATATAACATTAGGGAACAAAATCAAGAATTTTATGATTTGATATACATCTTCCACTACTTTTTTTATTCGAATTCCTGATATTTGCCATTCTTTTCCTTATCTTCTCCATATCTCATTATTCTGCATAAACAAGAAAAATTCAATTAATCAGAAGGAAATCCAAATATTTCCTCATAGATATTGCATTAATTATTGCCTAAAATAGGTAAAATAACTCTATTTTTATAGAGTTATCAGTTTCGCTAGTTTGGCCTTTAATTTATCTGCAAATTCGATAGCCTAGGAAAAAACCATCCAGTAGGGGGAAAATATTTAGTATTGTTTCCCTTTTTGGCTGAAGAAAGTATTCAAAAGCATTTTGCCCTGTTATTGGGAGATATTAAGGTTTCTTATTCTTTTCTGATAAAAAAAAAAAGGTTTCTTATTCTTTTCATTCATTGGCTATATTTTTCCATGTGATGGTGGCACCGGGGGATGAATTGTATTATCCTGTCTATTGCTGAAAACTAGAGAAAAGTTTGATTCTGCCTTTGGAAAGGTGTTTTATTTCCACTGCTTTGTGAAGTCTCATTGGCTGTTTAGTCCGATGCAATCTTGATTGGCATTTACTTGCCAAATGACTTTGGATCTATGTGATTTGGAAGACTTGGTAGGGACTCAAGCCTTATAAGCTAGTCCGGGACTCCTTCCCTAGGCGATGTGGGACAAGAGAAGAGAGGGACCCCTTCCTTGCGCACGTCTGAGGACCACCGCTCAGGCTGTCACACCAAAAGCCTGACTGAAATAACTCAAAACCCAAGAACTTGGCTAAACTAAAGTTGTTCTGTCCAGGAAACATTCTTGCCTGAGCACCCCACATCTGAAAGAGATAATCTGTCATCACCAGAATTCCTGTATAAAGAAGGAATAACTTTGACGGGATTCGAGATGCTTTAGGTAAAAGGGAACATATGACAAGACCAAGCATATGAAGGAAACCAAAGAGACTAATTGGTGACAATGATGCATAGAACATTGCTATACACACTATCTTGTCACACTACCAAATGAGGAGCCTCTTAATAAATCCAAGTACTTCAAATTCCATAAGTGTGGAGTCGTCAGATTGGATATACTTGCTCTGTCTCCTTTTGTAGCTGTAAAGTTGCATCACAATCAGGATTGAAAGAGACTGCCAAATATTCTGCAATAGGGAAGCTTTTGAGTTGTAGGCCAAGTAAAACTGAAGATCAAACAACCCCGACAACCACATCTCAAAGGTGGAGAAATTGCTCAAGCTGTATAAGAACAGTGATTGCATATACTTTCAATGGAAACCAAAGGTGTCTTCTCGTCCTTTCAAAGAGTTGTCTTCCTATGATCCAACATAAGAGGAGCAAAATGTAGCCAAACGATAGGTAAATGGTGTTAGGAAAATCCCTTATGATGTTTTGAAGATGACAAATTAAATCAAAGGCTACTAACATGTTTGATGGTTGAGTAATAGACCATGCAGATGTTAGAACGTGTAGAGGATATTATCAAAGTTAGAAGACGGCCAGAAGACTGAACGTAACATATATCCAGAGTATATTTTGAAGATTTCCAGACTTCTGTGTCAAAGTCTGAAGACTGCCAGACTCAAGACTCAAAGTCTGAAGACTGCCAGACTCAAGACTCAAAGTCTGAAGATTGCCAGACTTTAGTGTCAAAGTCTGTTCTACATCAGAAGTCTGTCAACTCTGACTAATTCCAAACTGAACGTGAATGATGAACCAGAAGACAGACTCTATGCTGAAGCTGAACTGGGTACAGACCTTAAAGCTAAATCTGTTCAGAAGCAGATATGTTCAGACCCAGATTGTAAAGTCTACAGACTCAGATTGTAAAGTCTATGGCTATCAGACTTTACATCAAGATTCGATGAAACGTAACTCAAGCCCAATCATACAACGGCTAGTGATCTGGTTTGGATTCCACATCAAGATTGATTTGATTGATTCAATCTAATTGATTGACGATTGGATCTTGAAGACAAGATCTTTCTATACGAAGAAGTTTTACTTATGGAAACCAAGATTTCGTTTGTATGGGCGATTGGAATCAATTTGGGATTCTATCTTTGTCACTCAACGGCTACCAAATCTTCTAGATACAGAGCTGTCCAATGGGTATATTGGAAGACGATTCTCCGGGATGCTGTCCAACGGCTAGTTTGCAAGTGGAGGAGTATTTAAGGAGATGAAGGACCGATGAGCAAGTAAGAGACGGAGCGTAGAATTTATAATTCCAAAGTCTGAGCGACCTTCGATCATACACTTGTCTTTGGAGAACTTAAACGTTTGTGATTGTGAGAGAAATACCAAAAGAGTGACTTAGTGAGATAGTGTGATCTACTAAGTGTTTGCACTCGAAGTTGTAATCTCTTGTTGATTGCATAGTGGAATCTAGCCAAGAAGGCTGTTAGCGTGGGAGAGTGGACGTAGGCTTGGATTAAGCCGAACCACTATAAATCTTGTGTTCTTATTCTCTTCCTTAACTCCTTTGTTTGAAGTTTATTTTATTCCGCATATATTTGCCAAGATTTATCTTAAACACCTATTCACCCCCCTCTAAGTGTTCATACTAGCACTCTCAAATGGGTGTCACCAAGTGAAGTGTTAGGAGGATTGTCAAAAAAAGCAATATACGTGCCACAGGAGTGATATATCGATAGAAACTTCTACCCCATTGCACCGAGAAATGACATGATCCTTCTCTTTGGAAGTTGAAAGGATATTACATTTTAGAAATGCAAATTAGAAATGCCTATCGTATAATTTAGAAAAATAGTAAACAAAATCTTCTTCTATAAACCTCTACAAATGAATCTGGCATTCTGAACAGTGCATAACTAGTCAAAAGTCCGCCACCATATCTAAATAGATAAAGGCCAGTCATTACTCGCATGCTATTAAATTAGTGGCTAATCAATTTTTATGCAGAAACTCCATGAGGAAATTTAAAGGGTGTGTTCCTAAAATGAAAGGGAGGAGTCTTGAGCATATTCAAGTAGCCATCAACAGAGAATGAAAATGGCAGTACTCCCAAGTCATTTACTCAAAAGAGAACAGCAAGCGATGCTCAAACTCGACAAAAGGGACAACTCGTTCAAACCAAGCATGCTGATGGTCTAGGGAGTTCACCAGCTATCGTTTCGGTTCAACCAGATGGTGAGCCTGAAGCGAAACGAGCTATGGTACCGCATGACATTCCTAGGCGAACGTCAGGCGTAGCCTCACGTCCTTGCATCCTTCGGCCAGCGATCCTCTCTCTGTTTTGTCCTGAAGTTAACGTCCAAGCAAGGGAAGGAGGAGGAAGGAGGAAGAAGAGGGAGCTGGGCCGCGGAAGAAGAAAGGTGGGCCGTGCCTGGGAAATAGAAGGAACAAAAGCAAGCTAGGCCACAAGAGGAGGGGGGCGGGAAAGAAAGGGAAAAGAAGGAGGGGCCGGGCTAAGGCTAGCCCTAGCCTGGCCCGGCTACGTTTTTATTTTTTGTTAATTTTTTTTCTAATATTAATTTTTAAAATTTTTAATACTAGTAATGCAAATGTTCCTAATGTCTATATGCAATACAATTAAACGAAAACGCGATGCATTTTAATGAAAATTATTTATTTTACTTTTTAGTTATTTATAGAGACTAATACCTAATTTTCTATACGACTAAGTCCTAAATAAAAAGGGCAAAATTTAGATGTCAAAAACAAATAGGAACATTTTTTTTTTCATTTGATAGAACGACAGTAATCGATCGGTTCATTTATTAAGTGGTTCTATTATGGGAAAGAGATGACAATATTGTTCATAGAACTAACATAATTACGGGAGAGTGATTGTAATATTGAAGTTGATAGTGAATAAGTAAACATAATTTTTTTTTTGTGAACTTGAATATTGCATGTATAGTCTTTGCGCAACAACGAAGTTTGTGAGGTTTTAGTCAATGCACGTCAGTCCCATCGCTAGAAATTATCAAATTGCTTTCTTTCTTTCATAATGTGTTACACCATCCAAGAAGCACTGACTCTTGTCTTCCCTTTTAATTTTGTTATACAAGTTAATATTCCCTTTAATAGTCTATCTTTGTTACCAATTTTGTTTTTTTGTTAGTAATGAAAAAGCTTATATGGTGAAATACGACATTTTTTCCCTTTTCATCTTCACAATTTATCGAATTGACACTCATGGAATATTGGCCTTGAAAATAAAATTGAATGCCAACGCCTCACTTGAAAGGATTTTGGTTCAATTTAGAGTACATAACATTCAAATAGATTATTTTCTTAATGAACTAAAATTGATTCCTAAAGACTCTATTTGCCAAGAAAAGTTAAATTTGAAAAATGCAGAGAAGTTTCTTTTCTAATTAACGTGAAAACCACACCATACATAATTCCAACACCGTGTTTTTGTCGCCTTGACTACAAGGGCTGCATTTCCGCTTGAGACCCACTTTTTCTTCACTAGACTTTGTGTTGATGGTTGACTTGGAAATTTGCATCTATAGTCTTTGTGTGATGACGGAGTAAGTGAGGTTTTAGTCAAGGTGCATTGGTCCGTTGATAGAAATTATCATATTGCTTTCTTTCTTTCATAACTTGTTCCACTATCCAAGAAGCACTTATTTCTTAGTTTCCTTTTACTTTTGCCAAAAGTGACATCATACAATTTAATATTCTTGTTCATAGTCTATTTTTGTTGCTAATTTATGTTTTTTGTCAAAAATAAAAAGCTTAGATGATGAGATACGACATATTTTTCCTTTTCGTCTTCACAATTTAACGAAGGGACACTGATGGAATATTAGTCTTGAAAAGAAAATAGAACATCATTGCCTCACTTGAAAAGATTTTGATTCAATCTGAAAGCTGCAGAGAAGTTTCTTTTCTAATCAATGTGAAAACCACACTATACATAATTCCAACACCGTTTTTGTCGCCTTGACTGCAAGGGCTGCAATTTCCACATGAGACCCACTTTTTCTTTGCTAGACTTTGTGTTGATGGTTGACTCGGAAATTTGCATCTATAGTCTTTGCGTGATGACGGAGTAAGTGAGGTTCTAGTCAAGGTGCATTGGTTCGTTGCTAGAAATTATCGTATTGCTTTCTTTCTTTCATAACTTGTTACAATATCCAAGAAGCACTTATTTCTTAGTTTCCTTTTACTTTTGCCAAAAGTGACATCATACAATTTAATATTCTTGTTCATAGTCTATTTTTGTTGCTAATTTATGTTTTTTGTCAAAAATAAAAAGCTTAGATGATGAGATACGACATATTTTTCCTTTTCATCTTCACAATTTAAAGAAGGGACACTGATGGAATATTAGTCTTGAAAAGAAAATAGAACGTCATTGCCTCACTTGAAAAGATTTTGATTCAATCTAAAAACTGCAGAGAAGTTTTTTTTTTTTTCTAATCAATGTGAAAGCTATGCATAAATAATTCCACCACCGTGTTTTGACACATTGACCACAAGGATTGCAATTTCCATGCGATATCCACCTTTTCTTTACTAGACTTTGCTTTGTTGGTTGACTTAGACATTTGTATGACCGAGGACTCTAGGCTCTTTTCATTCATATTACTGGGCCTCCATCGCATTTTTACCAATTAGCAAAATTTTATTGCATTAGATCAAACGATATAGAGATGATTAAGTCTCTGAGCTCCACAAACATGTTCAATGCCTTGGTTTTCATATTGTATGTTCTGCTACTATTGGGGACGAGTTGTGATGCATGGAAGAATCACTTGTGCGCTACTTCATCTTGTGCGAGGTTCATAACGTTCGCTATCACTTTCAATTGAAAGGCAACCCAAAAGGATGCGGCCACTATAAACATAAGCTAGTGTGTGAAAATAGTCGCATTGTTCTATATCTATATGTCAGCCAATATTATGTGAAATCTATTTACTACTGTTCCAATCTTAGAAAGTACTTATTCAGTGGTGAAATCACGGTGGTTGACGATGGACTGCAAAAAAGTTATTGCTCATCCCTCCCTTATTACTCATTGGCGCTCTCCAACTTTAGTGATAATGATCCATACGGTTCGTTAGCTGTGCTGGTGGTCTTCATGAAGTGCTCACAGCCCCTCACTTCTATTTCGTAGGTCAATACTGAACCATGTATTGAGGGAGCATATCCTTCCGATATGCCCCCTATTTTTTTCCCAAATGAAGGTGTACTCATACACTGTACACGGGTTTGATCTCCAAGTAGGGGACATCAAGGATACTTACACCAGAACCATAAAGGCTTTAATACCGCATTATATCCCAAGGTGGGAAAAGGATCGGCATAATTGTGCGAGCTCACCGTATAAGGACCTCCACAACATGATGGTCGAGGGATTCACTATCTCCTATTATAAACTCTCGCCACCAACAAGTTTCGAGTTTTGCTACTTAGGTTTCGCATACCAAAGGGCGAGGTGCAGACACCATGATTCCTGGAAGTTGACTTTCCCAGTTCTTTCTTTGTTTCTTTCTTCATCCTCATCCTTTTCTTAAATGTTAGCTCTTCTGAGGGATTGTATAAAAATTTACTTATTGAGTGATGTGGCATGTTTCAATTGGATATTGCAATAGCTCGGTTCAATTTTTTGCGAGAAAAAGATGAGATTATTTTATAGGCAAGTGATTGACTAATCCACAAGAATGATATTTCAATTGACAGTGAATAAGTACGTGTCAGTTTATTTTTGTGCGTGCGAATATTAAACCTATAGTCTTTGCGCGTGTCAAGAATGGCAAAGCAAGTGAATTTCTAATTGAGACCTGCATCAATTGATCGTTGGTTGAGAAATTATCGTATTGTCTTTTTCATTGAGATCAGTTTGTTCATTCATTAAGTGGTTCAATTATGGAAAAGAGATGATGGTCATATTCATGATTATAGCACAATTACAAAAGAGTGATTTTAAAATTTAAGCATAGTGAATAAGTAAACATCGCATTATCTTTGTGAATTCAAATGTCGCGTCTATAGTCTTCGCGTGTGTCGATCCACAACGACGCAAGTGAGTTTCTAATCGAGGTGCGTCAGTCCCATTGCTATTTGAGAATTTACCATATTACTTTCTTTCTTCCATAAAGTTTCACAACATCCATGAGCAAGAAGCACCCGCTTCTTATTTTCTTTCTCTATTTGCGGAAAGCCACATTACTTGAGTTAAAATCTATGTACCCGTTAATTAACATGATCCTCTCTCTTGGTCACTAATTTTTTTTCTCAAAAATGAAAAATCTTATACGATGAAATACATCATCCTTTTTTCTTTCCGTCTTCAAAATTTAACGAAACAACATTTACGAAATATTGGCCTTGAAAATAAAATAGAACGCCGGATGCCGTATTTGAAAGGATTTTGAATGAGTTTAGGGTACAAAACATTGAAACCAATTCTTTTTTACGATACTAATAAAATAAAGAGAGAATTAATTTGCCAAGAAAAATCAAATTTAGAAAATGTAGAGAGGTTTCCTCTGTAATGAATGTGAAAGCTATCCATCACTTATTCCGAGACTGTGTTTTAGCTGGGCCATACTTTTTAAGACTTTCTTCGCCAGACTTTGTTTTAGGGTTGACTTGGACATTTCGATGACCAACGACTCCCAACCCTTTTTACCAAAAAAAAGAGAGACTCCCAACCCTTTATTTAGCCTCTCTCGCATTACCAAATGAGCTAAAACCTCCATTGCACCAGACCAAACGATAAAGAGATGATTATTTCTCTCAGCTCCATATTTACACTCCGTGTTTTACTTCTCGTATCGCATGTTCTGCTACTATTAGGGATGAGTTGCGATGTGAAGAACAATCATTTGTGCTTCCCTTCATCTTGCGGTGAGATCCATAACATAAGTTATCCTTTTCGATTGAAAGGCGATCCAAAACATTGTGGCAGCTCTCAGTATGAGCTAGCTTGTGAAAATAACCGCACTGTTCTATATATATATGATGGCCGATATTATGTGAAGTCAATCCATTACGGTTCCTATTTTGACCAATATTACTTCGAAGGTGATATCACGGTGATTGACGATGGACTGCAAAAGGGTAATTGCTAGTCCCTCCCTCGTTACCCACCGAGGTACTCCGACTTCAGTCCTAATCATATTATATATGCTATTGGATACGCTACGCGGGTGGCCTTCATGAAGTGTTCCCAACCCATTGCTTCTACTTCATATGTCGATACCAAACCATGTACTGAGGGAGCATACTCTGCCGACACGCCTCCTTATTTTTCCCAAATGAAGGTGTATTCATACGCTGTACAGAACTTAAAAAGCAGGGGATTTCAAGGACTCCTGCACCGTAACCATGATGGCATTCGCATCGGGTCAAATCTCGGGGCGGGAAGGGGAACAGAATGGGAGCTTAACATACAAGGACCTCCACAACAAGATGGCCGAGGGATTCAATCTCTCCTATTGGGGAAACCCCTTGACCATATCAGGAAGAATTTTTTGGTGTCACTACTTAAGTTTCGGATACCAAATGGAGGGTTGCGATGGTTTTCTGTTCCCCAAGGGAGTTCCCGTTAAAGGTGTTCTTTCTTTCTTTCTTCTTCTTCTTCCTTTTCTTAAATCCTAGCTTTACTAAGAGATCTTACCAAAATTTAGTTACCAAGTGATGTGGCAAGTTTTAATTGGATGTTTTTAATACAATCCACACATTAAGACACTAGTTTCTCTAAAAACACAACAGAAAAAAAAAATTTGCCACATCACCTAAGTTGAAAAGTTGAATAAGATTTCTTAGTAGATTCGGCATGCATTGATTTTTTTTTTTAATTTTACAATTTATGGACCTTTTTTTTCTGGATTTGACACTATTACTTTATATTTGTTTGGAGGAAAATGGTTGATTTAATAGTTGCTCGTGTCCCTTGCATGGCTGTTATTCTTATGCGGGTGAATAAATTGCACGCGTCCTGGATGATGTTTGTAAATTAGAATTATGGCGCAGTGAGATGTGAACTTATGAATCATTTGGTACTCCTTGAGAAGACAAAAGCGAAATCGTGTTTTCTTTAGAGAAATGGTCATGTTAAGATAACATGGATTCCCCAAGTGAATAGAATAAACTGCGATCTGAGCACTTATCTGGGAGAGTAAATTATTTTTTATGTTGAAATGCTAAAATGATAGATTTAATTCTTCACTGATTGATCATCGATTCTAATCAGTCATTTTCGGTCACCTTAGATCATGTTATGGAGTTCAGCCCTTATTTTGCGCCATATGTGGGCCGGAGCCTTGCCTTTGTCTTGGGTATGACTTCCTAGCCCTTTTCTCCTCACAACTATGAAGATCTCAAGCACCACTCTGATAAAAAAGAATTACGTTTAAAATTCTTTTGTTGCACTACGCTAATCTATGGAAAATTTCTACGCAGCCAATTACGTCGCAGCAAGATTCATACTCGGAGCTCTATGTGTGCTGATACTTCTAATCTATAAGTGGATGAGAAGGCACCAAGCAATCGACGCAAACATCGAAGAATTCCTACAAGCTCACAATAACTTTCTGCCCATAAGGTACTCCTATTTGGATATTAAGAAGATTACAAAAAATTTCAAATGCAAATTAGGTGAGGGGGGATATGGTTTTGTGTACAAAGGAATCCTTAGAAGCGGCAATGAAGTTGCGGTTAAGATTTTGAACAAACCAGAATCTAATGGCCAAGATTTTATTAGCGAAGTGGCCACAATTGGAAGGATCCACCACGTCAATGTGGTGCAACTTGTTGGTTTTTGCTTCGATTACTCCAAACAAGCTCTGGTCTATGATTTCATGCCGAATGGTTCCCTGGATAAACACATTTCGAATAAGGATGGTGATGATTCTCTTAATTATAAGAAAATGTATGAGATCTCTCTTGGCATAGCTAGAGGGATAGAATATCTACATCGGGGATGTGATATGCAAATTTTACACTTTGATATCAAGCCACACAACATTCTCCTAGACCAAAGTTTCACTCCGAAAATTTCTGACTTTGGACTTGCAAGATTTTATCCCACCGGTCATAGCATTGTATCGTTGACTGCAGCAAGAGGAACCCTGGGTTATATGGCGCCTAAGCTATTCTATAAAGACATTGGTGGCATTTCTCATAAAGCCGATGTTTACAGTTTTGGGATGATGTTGATGGAAATGGCCGGTAGAAGGAGAAATGCACGTGCAGAGCGTTCAAGTCAAATTTACTTTCCTTTGTGGGTTTATGATCAACTTGGCAAAGAAAATGAGGTTGAAATGGTAGATGTCATAGAAGAGGAAAGAGAAACAACTAGGAAGATGATAATTGTTGTATTATGGTGTATACAATTGAGTCCTAATGATCGGCCGTCGATGAGGAAAGTCCTAAATATGCTTGAGGGAGATATGGCTAAACTACAACTACCTCCAAAACCACTTTTGTATCCAACAGAGGTGTTGATTGATGATGTCGACACTGAGATAGAACTTGAAATGGTCTCATCTTCGTCAAGTGATTCGATAATTTCGGGCAATTACCAATTTTACCATGACAATGATACGAAATCATGTATTGTGTGATCATTCCCCTATCATAGAAATGAGGTGCAAAATTTAAATAGTACTATTAACATGTATCATTATTCACAATGTAATCTGTGAAGTTTTTACATGTTTTTCATATAGCACTAGTGTTTTCTGGTAGACTCATTATGTCCGTATTTTATAAATGACAATCAATGTCGTATGCATTCATTTAATTTTTGTTTCATGTGAATCTCTATTGTTTCCATCAAAACCTCTCACCCCACCCTTCGACCCCGCTCGATCACCCACCTCTGCAATTGCTATAAGCTCAAGCAATCTCTGACTTTGACCTCATGTCACGGGATGGGTTAGGGCCTAACTGATGAATGACTGGCACATGTCAAAGACGAAAGACAGAGTAGGCCAACAATTTTACCTTTATGATGAATGGAAATTGAACACGTAGTGTCATTTAGAGCATGTGATGTATAACAAAAGCTCAATCCCCAAATGTAGTAAGAATTTATACGTTCACTTGATGATAAGACATGAGATGGTGCCTTATGTTCTTCCAAACAAGTATCATATTCCTCCAGACATTGATGTCGATAAGGAACCCGCGATATCCACTTCACTCAGAGATCGCAGATAGAGAACCCTGACCTGATGCCAAATTAGCGAGGTACTCCCCCCATGAGATTCAAATAATGTCATTCATCAGGACTAAGAAAACATAGAAAAGCAGCGAAAGCGCACGCTGCTGCTTAAAACTTGGGTCGTCTCGCCAAATACAAAAGCAATTAACATTTTCTGCAAGGTCTTTTTGATTGCTTCAAATGGTTTTTAAAGTATCTATAAATGGATAAAGCAGAAAGGACCATCCTAGTACAAGGTCAAAAATTGAAGGCTTTCAATGACTCTAAACGAGTCTCGGTTTGGAGAATACGAAATTGTTCGAGACCACTCCTGAAAGCTAACTCTTAATTTTGGAAATGACAAACCGTGTCTATATGTATAAAGAGAAATACTGAGTGATACATTGATTGATAGCATATTACTAGCTTTTTTTAGATTTGATGCACCACGAGTGGAATGCACTTATGGGCAAACGAACAGAACCCCCATGTCTATGCAAGTATGCTGACTAGTATAATGCCAAGCCAAACCTTTACATGAAGAGATTCGCCAGTAGAACGTCCAAACCAAGTAAGGGCGACGATGTTGAATATCGAGCTAAATAGCGTTAAATATCATGAATGCCTTCAGAGAAAGTAAAGACAGGGTTTGAATCCAAGGAGCTCAAGCTTTGAGCCATTAAAAGTTGACAGTTGGAAAGGTCCCCTGAAGTTTGCAGCCTGGGGGCCACCTGCAATGAGGTTCAGAACTAGTGAAATTTGTAAGAGTTTTTCTAATTATGGACTACATTAATTGATATTGTAATTTACCGTTTAACGTTTACCGTTTTACGGGGTTTGGTGTAAAGTGAGATAGAAGGTTTCTTAATTAGTCTAATATAGGCTGGCTAGTGTGGGTCGAGTTGAGTCTGGCCAGTAATGAGAGGGACTGGCTTAAAACTTTATAAATAGTGCTAAAGTCTCTCCTCTAACCTTAATTCTCACCTGTATCCTCACCTAAGGGGCGTTTACCTAACTCTACACGTGAGGGGGGCCGTCTCATTAAGCCAGTGATACGGAGGGCAATAGAGGAGAAGGACTTGTGGGTGGAACATTATGTTTCCGCTTCCGCTTCAAGAACAATGGATCCCAAAACAGGTGCGTTAATCTTTCTACTCAATTATGTATGTTCTTGTTCTAGTTATGGAGATCTTGGGGTCACGCAATTTGCGTCTAACATGTGGTATCAGAGTCGACTCCTGACCACATGTGGGGGCCACAGCGAGGATGCTATGCCTTAAAGGGGGGAGAATGTGACAACCCAGACCCGGGGTAGTATGGAAGGATGGACTGAGATCGCCTTGGCAATACGCGGGTGAGCCTAAGGACATATCTCCTGTCCCACATCGCTTAGGGAGGGAATCCTAGGCTAATTTATAAAGGCTTGGGTCACTTTAATTTGTACAACGCGTTTTAAAGCCGTGAGGACTTAGTGTCCAAAGCGGACAATATTATACAGTGGGGCCCGGGTTGTTACAAATGGTATCAACTATTAAGCTTGTCAATCTGGATACTCTATATTGCTATTGATGTTAACTTGTGAGAGATCATTTGGATCGGCATTCTTTTAATGTTGTTTTAGTAATCAGTAATCGGGATGCACAAGATGCTTGCTTTTATGAGAATTTTCTTGTGTTGTTATGATTGGTGATCTCATTGAAGTCTGACTTTTAGGTTCTTTATATATATATATGAATATTTTTATAAAACAATATAATTAGCATGATATGTGATTTTGGTGATATGATGCTTCTATCACTGAAGTTAAAATCACATGTATATGGTGTATTGAGAAGTAATTTTATATCCCTGGTATGAGAGAATTTCAAGAATTAAATTGAGTAGTGACCGCCAAAGTGGCACGCTTGATTGGATTTGAGAAATTTCGGTCTCTTATGATTATTGGGATGTCTCCTGGTCTAATGCATAGTCATACTCCCAAAGGAGGTGATTGTGTATTAGTTCATGGAGGGATACATAATGGTGTGGTGGAGGAGTGACTGATTTTAATGATTCATATACCCAAAGGTGATGAATTAACGAAGAATTGAAATATATTCTCATAACCCTTATCATGTGGGGAGTGTACAATTGCATGTCATGTATTCTGCCCAAAAGTGATTATGTGATTTTGCATGTAACTCTTTGGATGTGTACTTGTACGTCAAGTTACACAATGCTCACATGATGCTAATGATATGTACTGCTTGTTTATCAGTCACCTTTTCTGTAAATGGTAACTCCGTCACCATTGAGGTTCTTGCTAGTTCGAATTCTAAGAGAAATAAGAGACAGCCTAAAGGTAATGATTCTTTGGCATTTGTTTATGAATCCAATCTATATGAAGTTCCGACCAATTCCTGGTGGCTAGATAGTGGTGCAACTAATCATGTTGCATTTACCATTCAGGGGTTCATAAACCGAAGGATGCCAAATCAGGATGAATTAAAGCTCACTGTTGGAAACAGCATTGGAGTTGACGTTGAGTTCGTGGGAGATGTTATTTTGATTTTAGATTCTGATTTTTGGATGGTGTTAAGAAACACTTTTTACATACCTTCTTTTAGGCGGAATTTAGTTTCTGTGTCTTGTTTGGACATGTGTGAATACTCTTTTGAAATTAAGAGTAATATTATTTCCATGTTTTATGATTCAAATAAGATTAGGTGTTGCAATTTATCCGATGGATTATATCAATTGAGCTTATCTCCCAACGACATACACGTTGCTTATTCCGCTGAAAAGGTTATTTCCAAAAGACCTCTACCTAAGGAACAGTCTTATGCATTGTGGCATAAACGTCTTGGTCACATCTCTAAAGATATAGTATAAAGGCTTATAAAGACTGATATCTCTGCCTACTCTTAAAGATGATCAAGAGACTTGCGTAGACTGTTACAGAGGAAAGATGACTAAGATAAAGAAGAAATCTATTGTACGAAGTTCAGACTTGTTGGAGGTTATTCACACTGATATTAATGTACCATGCACGGCTACTTTGTGCATAAGTTTTTATTTCATCACATTTATTGACGACTATTTCCGATATGGATACTTATACTTGATTAAAGAAAAGTCTGAGTCTCTTGATAAATTCAAGATTTTTCGGACTGAAGTGGAGAAACAGTTGGGAAAAGTTATAAAGATTGTCAGATCTGATTGTGGTGGTGAGTATTTTGGTAGGCATGGTGATACTAGAAAACTTAAAGGACGGTTTGCTAAATACTTAGAGGATTCTAGGATAATAGGTCAGTTTACTATGCCCAGAAGTTCTGAACAAAATGGTGTAGCTGAAAGGTGGAATCGTACTCTTATGGACATGATGAGAAGTATGATTAGTAGGACCAACTTACCTAATTTTCTGTGGGGAGAAGCTTTGAAAAAAGCTCTTTATATTCTAAATCGCGTTCCTACTAAAGCGGTTCTATTGACTCATTTTGAGTTGTGGACTAGACGTAAACCTAGCTTAAATCATCTTAAAGTTTAGGGATGTCCAGGGGAAGTGAAGTTATATAATCCAACATTGAGTAGGCTGGATTCCAAAACTACTCGGTGTTATTTCGTGTCTTACCCAGATCATTCAAAGGGGTATCGGTTTTATAACCCTAATGGAGGTACAAGAATTGTGGAATCTCAGACTGTAAAATTTCTGGAATTTGATGTAGCGAAAAGGGTAGTTGCTCACAAGCTATCGAAGATGATAGTATGGTGGGGATTACTGGATCCCTATCTCATCATGTGCATGCAATTATGGAGCCTCTTGCGCCACAAACTCAGCCTGTTGTGGTCCAAGATCCTATTGTTGAGACAATTCCTAATGAGATTCCTCAGGCTTCTCAGATTCAGAATGAAATTGAAGTAGCTCCACTCAAAAGATCAACTAGGGAAAGACGTTCAGCTATACCATCAGACTATGTTGTCCATCTAGGAGAATATGATTATGATATTGGTTGTGTTGTTGATCCGGTAACTTATACGGATGCCATCTCATGTCCTCAATTAGATTTGTGGCTAGATATGATGAAAGATGAGATGCAATCTATGAAACACAATAGTGTTTGGGAGCTTGTTGAATTACCTGAAGGTTATAAACCTATTGGCTGCAAATGGGTATTCAAGACTAAAAGGGATTCCAAAGGAAAGATTGAAAAGTTTAAAGCCATACTGGTAGCTAAGGGTTTCACTCAAAGAGAAGGAAAAGATTATGAAGCAACATTTTATCCAGTTTCTTCTAAAGATTCTTTTAGAGTGATCTTGGCATTGGTAGCTTATTACGATATGGAGTTACACCAGATGGATGTTAAGACTGCTTTTTTAAATGGAGACCTTGATGAGAAGGTTTATATGGTGCAGCCTAAAGGTTTTGTAGCAGATAACTCAGGTAAGCTTGTTTGTAGATTGAAAAAGTCTATTTATGGCCTTAAGCAAGCTTCTAGACAGTGGTATTTCAAGTTTCATAGTGTTGTTACTTCATTCGGATTTATTGAGAACAAAGTAGATCAATGTATATACACCAAGGTCAGTGGGAGGAAATATATTTTTCTCATACTTTATGTAGATGATATCTTGCTTGCTAGTAGTGACATTAGTTTACTATATGAAACGAAGCGGATGTTATCGAAAAATTTTGACATGAAAAACCTTGGTGAGGCGTCTTTTGTTCTTGGCATTGAAATCCATAAGGATCGCTCACGCCGTTCATTGGGTTTGTCTCAGAGGGCGTATATTGATCGCGTTTTAGAAAGATTCAATATGCATGATTGCAAACCAGGAATTGCTCCTGTTGTTAAGGGTGATAAATTGAGTCTTTCACAATGCCCTAATTCAGATTTTGAGAAAACTCAAATGAAGGAAGTACTTTATGCTAGTGTGCTTGGTAGTATAATGTATGCTCAAATTTGCACTAGGCCAGATATTGCTTTTGCAACAGGGCTTCTAGGCAGATATCAGTCTAATCCATGACATGATCACTGGGTTGCTGCCAAGAAGGTTTTAAGGTACTTAAAAAGAACAAAAGATTATATACTAATGTATAAACATGTTCCAGACTTGCAACTAGCAGGCTATTCAGATGCAAATTTTGCTGGTTGTCAAGATGATAAGAAATCAACGACAGGATACATATTTATGTTGGCAGGAGATGCAGTATCATGGAAAAGCGAAAAACTGAAATTCATATCTTCTTCTACCATGCAAGCGGAGTTTGTAGCATGTTTTTCAACTGCTACTTAAGCTATTTTGCTCCGAAACCTCATTAGGGAGTTATCAATTTTTGATTTTGTGGATAGACCCATATAGTTATATTGTGACAATAACTATGCAGTGTTGTTTATTAATAACAATAGAAGTCTCAAGGGGTCTAAACACAGGGAGGTCAAGTTTTTTACTATGAAGGAAGCAGTGCAGAATGGTGACATTGCAGTAGATTATATTCCTATAGATGATATGATTGCAGATCCACTAACTAAAGGCCTACGCCCGTGTGTTTTTGATCGACATGTCATTAGTATTGGCCTAGGAGCATCTTGGGATGCTGTTATTTAGTGGGAGCTATGTTTTATTTTTCCTTGAATAAAATTTACATATATTTTGTTACAATTTAGTAACACTTTGATATATATATATATATATATATATATATATATATATATATGTCAACTTTTGCATTCAATAAAATATTTTTGAATGAATTGTTATTATGTTGAATATATATATATATATATATATATATATATATTGTTGAAAGTCTCAAAGGTATTGCTTAAATCTTGAGTGAAGGCTAGAGGCATCCGGGCATCCAGTTATTAGCCATGTGCATATGTCTTGTGATACATAAAGAAAAGTTAACCGTAAGGACAAGACATATGTCAGTTCATTGGAACCATAAAGCATTCTCTAGTGGCACAAATTTTTGTGACGCCTAAAGTTAAAAAATGGTGACTGACAAATGGAATCTCTCTACAGAGATGTTATCCATTTGCCACACTATTATATTGAATCCATATCAATAAAGTTGAGAACATTTGTGATCATGGAAGGCTCTGTGTGTATACATGCAGTTACTGCCATGATTCGGTATTTAAGACTTTATGGGATAAGATTGACTATTACGAATTATCTCTGAACCAATGTGTGTACATACAATACGATTTCAATTAATATAATCCAAGTGGGAGAACGTAAGAGTTTTTCTAATTATGGGCTACATTAATTGATATTGTAATTTATCGTTTAACGTTTACCATTTTACGGGGTTGGTCTAAGGTGAGATAGAAGGTTTCTTAATTAGTCTAATATGGGCTGGCTAGTGTGGGCCGAGTTGAGCCTGGCCCGTAATGAGAGAAACTGGTTGGAAACTCTATAAATAGTGCTCAAGCCTCTCCTCTAACCCTAATTCTCACATGTATCATCACCTAAATGGCATTTACCTAACGCTACACGTGAGAGGGCCGCCTCATTGAGCCAGTGATACGGAAGGCAATAGAGGAGAAGGACTTGCGCGTGGAACATTATATTTCCACTTCCGCTTCAAGAACAATAGATCCCAAAACAGGTGCGTTAATCTTTCTACTCAATCATGTATGTTCTTGTTCTAATTATGGAGATCTTGGGTTACGCAATTTGCGTCTAACAAAATTGGCATATGTGCAGCGTCTAATCAAGCATTTATTCGCATTCCCTGTGCCTCCAATGAAGGACAAGCAAGATTACCGTCGGTTACGAGATGTGGAGCGGACACTGCCACCTCTCCTGATCAGACAAAGTCGATAGAAATAGCAGGTAGCTTGTCAGATTCAGCTCTGCTCATCATCATCTTAAACCACAGGCGCAAGCACAGTTAGCATCACAACTCGAAGTTGAAACTACGCTGTTCGACTAGATTGCACACCGGGACTATCATGTTGTCATTGGCAGTTTGTTCTACCAATGGTAGCAATTATGATCATCTAAACATACAATTACTATCGAAAGAATATTCATGTCCTCTGAAGCAAGACTTGACGAGGCAAATAAAGTTTTGCCATGCCTCGTGCCGTAAGTCGACAAAGGTACCTGCGCTATCAAACGATACATGTATTTAAACTCGTGCAGATGACAGAGTTCACCAAGTAAAATAGTGTGCACAAGCAGGTAATTTATATTAAGAATCTTATCAAGTTGGCAAGTAGCTTTCAGATTGAGATGAATAGTTAAGCTCATCGCCAGAGTAGGTACTATGTTCCACGCGATGGAGAAAAAGTAAACGATGTGGCACGGATTGCTCCCGGCCATCTTGGACCTCATACAGATACAAACTCTATGCAAGATCCCTTCGCCTTGCTCCACATTGAGCAAGCTTACAGTGCTAGATACGAAGAATCTCGGCTTATTCTTTAATTCTGCAACATTTTCACATCTGCTCCGAGGACAAAAACCAGCTCTCAGCGGATTTTTCGTGGTCATGCCATGTCTAGAGCTTCGGGATTCTCTTCTTGTTCCTTGTGTTTTCTTACAGAATCGTGTAGCTATTCGAGTAGAGAGAGTGTTAAATTGATGTTGATTCGACATTTTTCACGGTTAGTGTACTAATAGGCGAAGAACTACGCGAGTGCTGTTTACTGTCGTTGCTCATCCTGACCATTTACTCGTGACCATTACAATTTTCATTTTGCCAGTGAGCCGAGATGAAAACTTTTCTCTACAAAGGCCACTTGAGAATTTATCGAAAGATGATAGAAGGACATGCTTGGCAAAATAGTAAATAAAGGTTACAAACTAACCTTCTCGGTGGTTTGTTTATAATATCATGTTTAGCATAGAGAAAGACCAGCTGAAACGTGTCTTTAAACAATCTACTGTAGCAATGCTACGTGACCGGATGCAAATCGTAGAGTGTGAAGTTCATACTACTAGATATTGAGTTTCATCTCTTTTGGAGATTTAAGTTTTTTCAATAAGTTTCGGACTTTGCCCTGTTCGAACTATCATTAGAATCAGGGAGGAAGAGAGATGCTAGTTATTTAAAGGGAAAATTATCAAAAAGATCCTTTTTACGATGCCAGTTGAGTCAATTTAGCCAATTTTGTTAAAAAAAATCGCTAATATGGATACCTATTATTTTACATGGCACAGCCAGCACAAACATAGAGAATTTTTAATAATATTTTAATGTTTTTTATTATTTATTGTTAACTTTTTTTCTTTTCTTTTTTTCTTTTTTTCTTTTTTTCTTTTTTTCTCCTTTACCTTTTTTTTACCGTGGCCGACAAGGGTCACCAGATCTTCGCTAGCAGCCACAAGGACCCAACGACTCTCACCGACCATGATAAAATAAAAAACTTAAAAATATCTATTTTTAAAAAATAATTAAAATTTCTCAACATCAGCATTGACCATCCTACGTAAGATGACTGGCATTAGTCCTCAAGCCATTCAAGGTCCCTGTACCTTTTACTTCATTCAAGCACAGAGCCCGATTGTTCTTTTTGTTTCAAGATGATGCGCTGTTATTAACGGTTTTGGACTTTGGAAGTTGTTTATATTTGCAAGTTTTGGCTTTTTGGGTACTTATGCATCCTTCCAGAAGTAAGTGCTTCTTCTTGATGAGATAACGGTGGACCTCAATGTGTTAGCAAGGGTTGATCTTTTGAAGTTTCGCAGAAAGGAATTTGAACAGACAGGTTCCATAATTATCCATGCCACCCAAATTTTTGATGGCCTAGATGATTGGCCCACACATCGTATGTCGATATCTACTTCTCCAATTAAGTTCATCATTTCTCTTTATCAGTAAGCATAGACACTTTATGAAAGTCTTTGTGTCATGTCGAATACCCTGATCGGACATCTCAACAAGTGTTTGACATGCACTAACACATTTCAACATGCTCCAACAGGTGATCAACAAATGTTGAATATCTGACATGCAATCTCGAATCTTGACATGCGATTCCGACACATATAGGTAAATTTTAAAAAATTTCAATAAATTAGGGGTCAAAATATAAATATATAAAATAAAAAAAGAAAAGAGAGAAAGGAAACCCTTTTGATGATGAAATGTGGATTCTTTTTTTTTTTTTACTTATTGTTAAATATTAAATTTAATAGTAGACTGTGGATTTCTTTTTTTCTCCAAATTTTATGGATTATTGAGATGGAATATAGTTGAATTTATCAAATTAAAATAATGAATGATATTAACTAATGATGGATTAATGTTTTTGGTATAAATTCATTCTAAACTCTCTTTTATTATTTATGTATTTACGGATTTGAATCAAATTTGATTTCATAAAATTGATAATTTGTCACGTATATAATATATAATGTATTAGAATTTTCTTTTCTTTTTTTGTTAGAAATAACGTGTCAGTGTGTCGAATCATGTCGCATGTCCCATATCGCGTATCAACATCGGTGTCGGTGTTGGTGTCGGTGTCAGTACTACTTAGCTCTCTCTCTATATTAGTGCTAGGATAAACTATAAAACTTTGTATGCCATATTCTCTGTCAAAGCAAATTTACCGCTCCTTTTACTCAGGTGGATGTGGCTCACGGAAAGTTGCAGCTAGCAATGCCGATTGATAAGGTCAAGGAGATCAGCAAACTGTCTCTGATGGTAACTTTTCCTTTCAAAACGTCTTCGTGTTTTTTTTTTTTTTTAATTTGGTCTGGATAGATGTTTGTTCTATCATGACAACTATCTTTGCAAAGGACGGTTGAGAGTTGGCTGAGGAGAGAAAGAGATGAGGAACGGCAGAGAAGGAAAGAGAGGAAGGCAAAAGCTCTCCAATAGGGGGAAAATATTCAGTATTAGGCAGAAGTACAGCCCAAGTGCCATAACTTGACACGGAGGGACACTTAAGTGCCATAACTTTAAAATTATACACTTGAGTGTCAGTTTTAAAGTTAAATGGGACACTTAAGTGCTACTCCGGCAAAAATCCGACCAAACGGCTGACGTGGCGACTTTCCGGTGAGTTTAGTCCAAAACGGCGTCATTTTGCACGCTGAAGTGGCGGAGAATATGCAAAAACGACGCCGTTTCATGTCTACGTGTAAATAATAATATAAAAATTAATTAAATTAGATTTAAAATTAATTTTATTTAAAATATTCAAAAAAATTTAAAAATTTAAAAATTTTTAAAAAATTAAAAAAATTAAGAAAAAATTAAGAAAAAAAGGGAGGGGGGGTCGAAGGGGCGGCTGAGGGCTGAGCCCTTGCCGCCGCCGCCTCCCCGCCATCGCCGGGAAGGTGGCGGCGGCGAGGGCTCAGCCCTCAACCGCCCTTTCGACCTCCCCCTCCTTTTTTTTAATTTTCTTAATTTTTTTAAAATTTTAAAATTTTTCTTAATTTTTTAAAAATTTTCTTAATTTTTGTAATTTTTTGAATATTTTAAATAAAATTAATTTTAAATATAATTTAATTAATTTTTATATTATTATTTACACATAAACATGAAACGGCGCCGTTTTTGTATTTTCTCCACCACGTCAGCATGCAAATCGACGCCGTTTTGAACCAAACTCGTCGGAAAATAGCCACGTCAGCCATTTGGCTGGATTTTCGCCGGAGTGGCACTTAAGTGTCACATTTTACTCCGATATTGACACTCAAATGTACCATTTTAAAGTTATGACACTTAAGTGTCCCTTCGTGCCAAGTTATGGCACTCCAGGTGTCCCAACCTTTTCAGTATTGTTTCCCTTTTTGGCTAAAGAAAGTATTCATAAGCATTTTGCTCTGTTATTTGGAGATATTACGCTTTCTTATTCTTTTCATTCGTTGGCTATATTTTTCCAGGCGATGGTTTTTGCAAGTTGTATCAAACCTTTTCCTATTCGACTAGTCCTAATTTGGCACGGAGGATGAATTGTATCATCCTCTCTATTGCTAAAAAACTAAAGAAAAGTTTGATTCTGCCTTTGGAAAGGTGTTTTATTTCCACTGCTTTGTGAAGTCTCATCGGCTGTTTAGTCCGATGTAATCTTGATTGGCATTTACTTGCCTAATGACTTTGGATCTACGTGATCTGGAAGACTTGGTAGGGAGTGACCGTCATGGTCATGAGAGTTCTCAGAAATGGAAGAGCTTTGAGGGGTTTTAGAAGTGAAAGCACATTGCAGAAACTAGAGTTGATTTTTCCATAAATTTCATAGTGCGCTATTTCTTAATGCAAGATACATAGATAATGCTCAATTGGGATCATGATGAACGTTGCTGCCGTTTCTGTGTGACGGAAGCTGCAACTCCAAGTCTTCTCTCTCTCTACACATCACTGCTGCTTCCATCTCCTCAGCAATCTTTGCTTGTTTTGCCTCCTCATCCTTTCCCCATAGAACACAGTAGAGCCCAGCAATGATCAATGTTGACCCCACCAATCTGAAATCAAAAGAAGCAAAGCAATGAAGAACTCGCTTCGTTGCAATTCTTAGACAGTTCTAGCATCAAATGGATTGCATAAGCCAAAACCGTAGCACTGTCGAATAGATACATTCCGACTGTCAATTTCTCTTGAAGAAGTGCCCAGCTCAGGATGGCCGTAATTACTAACAATAAAGGGCTGAAGACCGCGGTGTAAAGAGGACCCTTTCTTTCGATGCACCAGGACATAACGCAAAATGCCAGTGCTGAACATATGCAACCCTGAATTTAGATTCCAATTAGCATTACTCTGTTACACAAAATTTCCTAATAAATCATTATTGCATAAAAGCTGAACGATAGCCCTCCATTATTCGTGATAATTTTGTTTATTGTACACGACACTTTACCGCATAAATAGCCGAGATCAACCGGATTCCAGAACTCAATGACCATGCAGTGACACGATGTTCGATAGCTGCACCAGTGACTGCACACTCGATGCTGGCCATGAGACTCATTAATGTTGTGGGAGTGTAAGGAGCTGGAAACTTTCTACTCAGTTTCGCCTGAATGCACCACAAAACACGCATCAGGAAATTGAACTCTCAAACTCTCTCGTCGATCACAATGCTCAGCACTCGAATTGATTTTTGATGAGTCAAGTGCAACATTTTTCCAGCTACTCTGGATATGAATTAGTTCCTTTAATGAACTGACGATAACAAGACTGCAAAGATTAAATCGATTATAGTAAGTGCAATAAACGTTTCCCTCACTTGGATGATGAACCATAGCGCCCAGGCAGCGGAGCTCGAGAAGAGAAGGAAAGGTCCCAACAAGAAGTTGCCTTTGTTGGTGGGGTGTTTGTCTGTTATTTTATTTGCATACGTCCAATGAATCCTCGAGTCACCAATTCCGATGTAGGGTCCATGGTAAAAAGAAAGCAGCATCGCTCCGCCCACGCAAACGAGTGTCCCGATCAGTTTCGCCTGCCCTGCCTTTGATTTGATTCCAAGCGATTCTTGTCTATAAACAAATTATGAAAAACGTGAACAGATTGTTGAATACGGATTGCATATAGACTAGTAGCTCCACATGCAGCATTCGAACAACTAAGTTAAGGGGAAAAAATGAATGTTGTTGTTGAAGAAACAAACAAGAAGTGATGGGACGAAGCAGGACCATCAGAAGCACCTGAAGATCAGTGCAAACAGGAATGTCATGGCTGGGAGGATATTGCCCATTGCGCACGCAATCGTGGGCGTGGAATTGTTCAGGCCGACGAAATAGAAAACTTGGTTCATGAAGGCCCTGCACATATTTTGTGGAACCCCTAGCTTGTGATTAAGTCCAAATAAGTAGCAATGCGAGATCGGAGATCCAAAAGACGGCCTACTCACCCGGTGATAGAACATAGAAAGATGTGGAGCAGAATCGGGACTGTGATTCTGGGTCTTGTCTTCCTGCAATGCACCATCAGAAATGTGAGTACCCTCAAATCATTCATTCAATTTGCCAAGCCCCAATGATTCTTCATCCTTTTTTAATGATAGTAGAGAATTAAAACCAAATCAAAATTTTAGAGACTTGACAAACAGACCCTTCCCCTCGTTTTCTCGATTGTCAAGAAAACTCATTTTGACAAGGTAACAAAATTCTCACGAACGTAAGTATCAAAAAAGTTCTAAAAATTTTGTAATTGTGTCAATTTAGTTCAACACCTTTTATTATTGTCAATTTAACCATAAACATTTTAATTTAATGTTAATTTAGTCATTTCGGTTAATTTTAGTCAGAATTTGCTGACTGTGTGTCAATCGACTAACATGACGTGGCCGCTATTGACATAAATAAATTTTCATAATATTTTTATATTTTTTTTAATTTTTATTTTCTTTTTCCTTTTCTTTTTTTTTCTTTTTTCTTTTTTCATTCTCCTCCTCATTCCTCCAGCTAGTCCACAAACCTTGATAACTAGCTACAGGCAACAATCAACAAGGTTGAGGTCAACCTTGTTAGCCACTAGCGAGACTTGAGCCCATACCAAAGGCTGTGAGGGTTGCTCGTGTTAGGCAACGAGGCTCACCCTCATCAAATCTAGCGCAAGGCTCAACCTTGCCAGGGTGAGCCTCACGGCCCAATGCGAGCAACCCTCGTAACCTCTAGCAAGGGCTCAAGCCTCGCCAATGGCCATGAGATTCGTCAAATGCCAGTGAGGTCGCCCTTGACCTCAACCTCATTGGCCATTGCCTCTAGCTGGTGACCGAGATTTGACAACCGGTTAGAGGAAGGAGGAGGAGAAAGAAAAAAAAGAATAAAATAACATTAAAAATTGAAAAGATATTAAAATATTATTAAAAATTGTCCACGTCAATCGATCGGCACCCAGTTAGCAAAATCCAGCTAAAATTAACCGGAAAGAACTAAATTGACATCAAGTAAAAATATTTAGAACTAAATTGGCACCAAATGAAAATGTTTATGTTGGTACCAATAAAAGTTTTAGAATTAAATCAGTACAAACACGAAATGTTTAAGATTTTTTTAACACTTTTTCCTAATGATTTTCAATTGATATGAAAGGTAATAGGAAGCTCGACGTGACTTCGACTTGGGGTTTTTTTTTTTTTTCAGTTGTTAGAAATATGTAGTTGTTATACAAGAGAAGTATTGCCAACAACGGCACCCATATTGCTATTGTCCTGCACAGCATTAATGCAAGTCTAGACAAGAATTTCCTCGTAAACCGGGAGGTGACGTGGCAGCCATGTAGACCCATTTAATCAAGCCGTTTCAACGGATCCCGTAATTAAGCCTTTAATTAACTTCGGGCACCGCCCTCACGCAAGCTCCACAGCTTGCACCAATCCAGTGAGAGGAAAAAGGAGAAGTGTACTTAAATATTTGTATATCCATTTAAATTAACCTAAATTTTCTGTCTATTCCTTCTTCATCCCTACCATTTTTTATTTATTAGTCATTTTATATTATTATTATTATTATTATTATTATTATTATTATTATTATTATTATTATTTGCCAACAACCGTGCCATCATCAGTTTAAAGGACAAACAATTTTTCTTTTTCTTTTTTTCCAATCTCAACACTCGTTCGGCTACAAGAGCACGATCAACCTTTCAAACATTTTTGGGGGTTAATAGACAGAACACAATCTCCATGCCTTGATCAATTTGAGTGGAAGCTAGAAGCTCTCTCCCTAGAGAACGTGCAACGCTTTCATTAGTCTTGGCAACCCTGAATAGAACACATGCTATATGCATGACCTAAATGAGCACTCAAGAATTATCACTGAAGTTGAGTGAATCATCCTAGCTAACAATGCATGCATGCGTGTAGGCAACGACTGAGGTACATCATTTTCCTCGCAAGCCAAGAAGTTTTGTTTATCTTTTCATTGCGAAAGAAGCCATCGATGCATTGAAAGATCAAAGGTAGAATTTTCCTGATAGAGCTGTTTCAAGATACCTCTCCAGGAGAAGAGCAAAAGGGATGGTGGCAAGGGTGGCGAAGACCTGGCGATAGGTGACAAGCACGAAAGGATTCATCCCACTGTCCATGGCCAGCTTCGATGTGATCATCATTCCTGCATAACCCACTTGCACGGTCACCATGGCCAGAAAGGGCACAAAATCTACATTTGCCATTTCCTTTGTTTCTTTTGGTTTCCTCTGTTTCTTTCTTTGAACAGATTCCAGAGAGAGAGAGAGAGGAAGGGAGGAAAGGAGGGAGGTTGCGGAGAGATGCAAGAGAGAGCTTCAATATAACGGAGGGAGAGAGGGAGAGAGGGAGAGAGAAGATGCAATGCAACAGAAAGCTATAACTCTTTTTTTCTGGTTTCATGGGGAAAAAGAGAGATGGTTACGTGGATATAGATATCAACCACGTCGTTCGGGTACTGTTCATCGGATGCTCTCAACTCGGATTCCCGAGTCACTGTTCATCCGTCTGGTGTGTTGCTGATTCCCGTGGCTATGGGTGTCGGAATGCGCTGATTTTCGGAGGGAAGCTTCAGCTCAGTCCCCTCTACGTTTCCACCGAACGGTTTCGCGATAGATGGCCTAGATGCAGAGAAATCGTCTGCCCTAGGTTACGAATTTCTGCCCAGTTTTCTCCTCTGGTTTTTCGGCTGTTCTTGTGTTCGTGGAAGGAGCTACGATGGGTGTCTTCGGCTGATTTTCGGAAGGAAGCTTCAGCTCAGGCCCCTCTACATTCCCACCGAACGGTTTCGCGAAAGATGGCCTAGATGCAGAGAAATCGTCTGCCCCAGGTTACGAATTTCTGCCCAGTTTTCTCCTTTGGTTTCTCGGCTGTTTTTGTGTTCGTTGAAGGAGCTACGATGGGTGTCTTCGGCTGATTTTCGCAAGGAAGCTTCAGCTCAGGCCCCTCTACATTCCCACTGAACGGTTTCGCATAAGATGGCCTGTGTGCAAAGAAATCGTCTGGCATAGGTTACGAATTACTGCCCAGTTTTTCTCTCTGGTTTCTGGCTGATCTGTTGTTCGTTTGAGGAGTTACGATGGGTGGTTTCGGCTGATTTTCGGAAGGAAGATTCAGCTCAGTCCCCTCTACGTTTCCACCGAACGGTTTCGCAATAGAAGGCCTGCATGCAGAGAAATCGTCTGGCCTAGGGTACGAATTTTTGCAGTTTTCTTCTCTGGTTGTCCGACTGTTCTGCTGTTCGTTTGGTGAGATTCCATGGCTGTTTTTGGCTGAGTCTTGGAAGAGAGTCTAGCCAGACTTAGCCCTTCACACCCTCCGAATGTCCCTGGTTGGGTTGAGCTGGTTGAGGAATTCCATCCGGATAAGTTGCTGTGCGTGACTGTACGTGGGAGCTGCTGTTCGCTCCTCATCTGCGGGTTGAAGGGAAACGGCTAGGGATTCGGTTCTGCCGGGGGATTCTCCTACAGTTTCCTAGCTTGGCTTCTCCTGCTGTTGTCTCCTAGCAAGCTGCAGATTCGAGCTGCTCTGGTTTTCTAGTGCTTCTGCCGTGTGAGCTTGGTCTCTTCTGGACCCAGGGGTGTTGCTGACTTCAGTCCGGGTAAGTCTTCTCTGTTCAATGGTGATTTCGCTTGCTGCAATTGGGATATAGATAAGGTGTTTGTGAGAATGTCTTTGTCTGCTGCTGGGGATGGAATCAATTCTAGAGATGCCCGACCTTTGGCTGCTGCCTCGGAAGGGCTTCCACTCCCTGCTTCTAATAGACCTAGTAAGGCATCGGCTTCTTCATCCAGACACACAGAAATGAAGAATAGGCAGCAAGCTTCGAAGGAGTCTGACCTTCGCGCTCGTCGGTCGAGAGGACGAAGCCGATTTTGCTCAACTTCCAAGCACCCAGGGAAAGCACCTGCTGGTCACCATGAAGCCCCGGCACGTTCTTGGGCAAATGTGGCTAGATTGGCTGTGAAAGGTTCCGAATTGTCTTATGTTCCACCCACTTTTGTGGAGGGAGAGGCTGTTGTGAATCTCCCGGATGAAGCACTTGATGCTATGGACCCGAAATGGCATGACTGCTTGGTTGGCCAATTGGTTGCGAAAAGGAGGCTACCATTCGGATTGGTGGAGCAAGTGCTGAGGAAAACGTGGGGCTCCAAGATTGGTGAAATCTTTGCCGACGATCAAGGATTCCTCTTTCTCCAAATCCCGGACCCCGGATTTAGAAGAAAGATCCTTGAAGATGGGCCGATCACGATTGCAAGGGTGCCGTTATTACTTCGGCAGTGGAAGCCTCTCATGGATTTGAAGAGAGAAGAGCATTCCACCATACCCGTTTGGATTCGCCTACGGAATTTGCCGTTTGACATTTGGACAGTGCCAGCCATGAGTGCCATAGCTAGTGTGGCGGGGAAGCCGTTGTATGTGGATCAACGGACCGACGAAATGAAGATGGTCTCCTTCGCAAGAGTCTGTGTCGAGGTCACGGCCAATCAGCCAAGAGTTGAGAAGGCCAAAGTCACCTTGAAGGGTGTCTCTCGGGTCATTAATATTGAATATGAATGGCTCCCGATTGCGTGTCCGGATTGCAACGCCTTCGGCCACAACTGCCGTGCTCCCCCCCTCGGAAAATCCCACGAGGCGCACACAGAATGCAGGACAGGCTGTCCGTCATCCAGCTAGGCAGAATGCAGTTGCTCCTGCTCAGCCGGTCGTCCATGCTCCAGATCCGCGATCGGCCACTCCTCCTTCGCCTGTTGTCTTGGAACAGGATGTGCAGAGGCCAGAAGTTGATCCGAGTCTGCCTCGGGCAGTGGATGCCCCCATCCCACCTCAGTCTGATATAGATCCGGTTCGGTTGCAACCTTCCACAGTCTCTGTGCAGGCGTCCCCCACAGATGTTAGCGACTCCCCTCAACCGACTCCAACTTTGCCCGACCAGGATCAACCTTGGAGAAGGGTGAAGAACAGGAGGAAGAGGAATAAGGACCTCAAGATAGGTGAATCCCCTCTCCCTTCGGCTGCTGACCAGCCTTCTGGGGACAGACCGCTGGTAGCAGCTCCCCCTCCTTCCGCCTCTGCTCGCAAGGGGGCTAGGGGCGCCAGTGCTCCCCCTAAAGTCGTCTCCTCTCTCACGGCTGGGTCCCGACCTACCCGTGCCCCATCCTTGAAGGACTCTGGAAAGCGTTTGGAAGAGGTTGCCTCTTCCTCAGAGGATGATGATATCTCCTCCCCAGAAGCGCCGTGTCAGCCTCCTCGCTTGACAGATACATCAGTCGAAACAATCCAACACAGGTTGCTGTCCTTAGCCCCTGTCCCGGAGCCGGTGGAGACTGTTGAGCCGTCCGGAGCTTCGCGCCGCAGGCCTCAGAAATTGAGGTAGGCCTTGCTGCCCTTTGCTCTTCGTTGTTTAGAGTAGTTTGTACATAGCTTAGATGTATTTCGGTTATTGGAATATTAGAGGTCTCGTGAATCCTTTGAGGAGAGCCAAGGTCCGTAAGTGGGCTCTCTCTAGTGGCCTTTGTTTGGTTGGGTTATTGGAAACTAAAGTCCTGGAACATCTTTTTGGCTCTCTGTCGTCGAGTCTATTATCGGGGTGGACGTGGATTGCCAACTATGATTCTTCTCCGGGGGGCAGGGTGTGGATCGGCTGGGACCCTTCGCTGGTCTATTTTGAGGAGATATCCTCCAATGATCAGGTTATTCATGGAAGAGTTAGACTGATCTCGACAGGTTCTTGTTGTTGTATCTCGGTAGTCTATGCTCAGAATTCTTATGTTCGTAGGAGACCTCTATGGGTGGACTTGATCAGGATGAGTTCTTGTATTTTCGACTTACCGTGGATGGTGGCGGGTGACTTCAATGCCCTAAGAGACCCGTCTGATAGGCTAGGGGGTACTAATGCCTGGCCGCCCTGCTTTGATGAGTTTAATCAGTGTCTGCATCAGGCAGAGCTTGAGGATTTGAGATATGTTGGACTTAGGTTTACTTGGTCGACGTCTTCGGGGGCTAATCGGAAAGCGAGAAAGATTGATCGGGTTCTAGTTAACGCTCTCTGGAGCTTGTATTTCTCTTACTCAGAAGCTTCCTTTTTACCTTCTGGTATTTCAGACCACTCTCCTATGGTGGTCAAGGTGATCCAGCCAGTTTTTCGAAGAAAGCCCTTCAAATTCTTTGATTTCTGGATGGAGCACCCATCTTTTCAGGATATTCTTACCCAGGTGTGGCAGACCCCAAGTGATGGAGTACCCATCTTCAGGTTGGTTACCAAATTGAAAGCGCTCAAGGGGCGTCTTAAGCAGTTGAATAGAGACTCTTTCTCCAACCTGTCCGAGAGGGTTGCTCAATCCAGAAATGCTCTTACACTAGCTCAAGTGGCCCTTCAGCACGACCAGACCAATGTCCTCTTGGCAGAGCTAGAAAAAAGTCATCGGAGGATGTTCGTTGAGTTGAGGAGTCAGGAGGAGGCTTTCTTCAGACAGAAATCCAAAATCCGTTGGCTTGAGAGGGGTGATAAAAACACTAAATACTTTCATCACTCTGTGACTACGAGGCAACTAAGGAATAGGGTTATATCGGTTCTTGATAGGAATGGCAACCTTGTCTCCGAGCCGAGCCTTGTTCAGGATACATTTGTCGCTCATTTTAAGGAGTTGTTTGCATCACGCTCTCCTCCTATTGGACCGGCCTTCGGAGACCTTCAGCAAGCCATCCGTCGTCCGCTCTCAGAGGATCAAATCGCTTCTCTTGGTCGTCCCTTTTCGGAGACGGAAATTAAGGACACTATCTTTTCTCTAGCACGTGGGAAGGCACCGGGTCCAGATGGGTTTGGTGTCGAATTCTTCAAGAGTAATTGGGATATTGTTGGACCGTTGACGGTTGAAGCTGTAAAAGATTTCTTTGTTACGGGGAGACTATTAAGGGAAATTAATTCCACCATCCTGGTGTTGATCCCTAAGATTCCTAATGCTACCTCGGTTAATGATTATAGGCCCATCGCTTGCTACAATACGATCTACAAATGCATTACCAAGGTATTGGCTAACCGCATCGCCTCAGTACTCCAGGATGCCATAAGCCCTTCTCAGAATGCGTTCGTGAAGGGTCGACGGATTAGTGATAATATCCTCCTAGCCCAGGAGTTATTTGCCGGCTTTCACCTGCAGCCATATCTCCCCAAATGTGCGGTAAAGGTAGACTTTCAGAAAGCTTACGATACGGTAGATTGGGATTTCCTCGAATCAGTTCTTCGTGCCTTTCGGTTCCCGGACCACTTCATTCGCCTTATCATGATATGTGTTCGTACCCCGATGTTTTCTATCTCCTTGAATGGGGATTTCCATGGATTCTTCCCTAGTAGCCGCGGCCTTCGACAGGGTGACCCAATGTCTCCTTATCTTTTCACCTTGGTTATGGAAGTCTTCTCCGGGATCCTTACTTCTAGTGCGGAGCAGCCGGGTTTCAAGTTCTCTTGGAGGTGCAAGGCCACTCGGTTATCTCATCTTTTCTTTGCGGACGATGTCTTTCTCTTTTGCCGTGTGGATATGGTCTCCATCCGGCTGCTAAAGGATGGGTTGGATACCTTCTCGAAGTGGAGTGGACTCAAGCCGAACAATAGCAAAAGTGAGGTATTTCTTGCAGGGGGATCGGATGAATTGAGAGGCCATATAAAGGATACATTCGGTTTTGTGGAAGGAAAATTGCCGGTACGTTATCTAGGAACACCAATTATTTCCTCGAGACTCGGGAAGGCGGATTGTGTAGCTCTAGTCGATCGCATAATGGCTAGGGTGCAATCTTGGACCCATCTATTTCTCTCATTTGCAGGGAGAGTTCAGCTAATAAGGTCAGTGCTCCATGCAATTCAAGCCTATTGGGCTAGTGTGTTCATTATTCCTGTAGGAGTCCCGGACCGTATCGAGCAGATTCTTAGACAATTCTTATGGAAGGGACCCAGCCTTGGCAGGGGAGGAGCTAAGGTTTCCTGGGAGGATGTCTGTCTCCCAAAGGAAGAAGGGGGCCTTGGGATTCGATGTTTGCGAGAGTGCAATAAGGCGGCAATGCTCAAGCACATCTGGATCCTATTCACGGACAAGGAGTCTCTTTGGTGCAAATGGATTCACTCTACTTTTCTTCGTAAGGCGAACTTCTGGGTGGCTAAGACGCCGGGCAGCTGCTCATGGGCTTGGAAGAGGATCCTCCACCTTAGATCCGAATTCCGCCTCAACTTCCACTGGAAGATTGGAGATGGCCAGGGGACATCCCTTTGGTTTGACCATTGGCATCAGAGAGGTCCGCTGGATCTTATTTGTTCTGAGCAGACTATCTCTGATTCGGGACTACCGTGGTATGCAGTTGTCGCAGACCTTTTTTCTTCGGCGGGTCGGGAATTCAGGCTAGTGATGGATTCTTGGAACCATCCCCTTCCTCTTCTCACTAGGGTTCCGGATAGATTTGTATGGAGAGATGATCCTTCCGGGGTCTTCTCGATTGCCTCAGCTTGGCATTTACTCAGAAAAAGGAAAGATAAGGTGGTATGGTCATCCTTTATTTGGAACAAGGCCATCACTCCGAGATACCAATTCAACCTCTGGCTGATCACTAAGAACCGACTTCCTACCCAAGCTTTTCTTATGTCTTATGGGAGAATTGGGAATGAAGTATGTGCATTTTGCAAGCTCACGCCGGATTCTATTGACCACCTCTTCTTTGGTTGCTGCATCACGGCTAGCATGGCCTACTTTTGGGCGGCCAGGTGCAATCTCCCATGGAGAAATGGACTTGGACAGAAAATCTTCAGTGGGCAATGAGATTCCTTACAGGTAAGGATTTCTATCACGCCATTGGTCGCTTCTCTTTTGGAGCTTTGTGCCATCTCATTTGGAGGTATAGAAACGACATCCTCTTTAGAGATCATCCGGTTGTGGTTGCGGCTATCAAGAAGCATCTCATTAAAGTTGTGAAGGATAAAGCCTTAACGTTCAAAAGCGTGGAAGATTGCCCAAGGAATAGGAGGTTACAAAGAAACTGGGGCCTTGACCCATCTATCTTCAACTCTCCTATGCCGATCGTCGAGGTCGCCTTAGTCTAGTTTTGCGAGTTGTTTCTCCTTGGCCCTACGTGGCCTTTTGTTTAGTCTGTCTATTTTTAGTTGTTGCTTCGACCCTGCGTCGCTGTTTTGGGCTTCCTGTTTCGGCCCTTGCTTGAGTTGACCGCTTTGCGGTGTTTTGTGTCTAGCGCCCTTTCACTCGATTAGAGGCTTCTGTCTTGTTGAGTGCAAGTTTTGTGGTGCCGGATCCTGTATATTTGCTGGTTATAGCTCAATATATCATTACCCTTTACCAAAAAAAAAAAAAAAGAGAGATGGTTACGTAATAAATTGAAAATTGTGCGTGAGAGAGAGATGGCTTGCAACACTTGGGCTCATGCATGGGAAAAGGATAGCCACCGTAACCTACTAAAGGCTATTATGCTTTCAGTTATTATTTCCTTTGTTATATACTGAGGAACCGTCGTACAGGCTGGGCAGAACCTACCACCACGACACCGCACTTAAAATCACTAATGAATGCGCAGTATGTGAACATAGGGGTTCAAACTCTCATCCTACCGTAAAGAGGGTCTAAGCGCATACCAACGCAGCCACCGAATGGGGTGGTATTTCCTTTGTTATATTAATGCTCGGTAACATGAAAAGTTGATATGCTTAGTCATGCGATCGAACGTAATTAGACGTCAAAACAAGTTGGTCATAATAATGCATCATCGCATCATCAAGTTGATCATATCATATTCCCAATAACAGTCTCTTCCATATGTATCATATTCATTATTCAGTGTGAGCGTCCTCGATCTTTTTTCATTTTTTTTGTCGTCTTTCTCTTCTCTCTCCCTCTCTGGCTCCTCACATCTTCATGCCTTCAAGCAACACCAGACAAAGCTTGAGTGCGTAGCAAGGTTGGGCAAAAACGAGGAGACACCCCCAAAAACTTGCTTTTCCTCGGGCCCTTATTATGCAAGCATCGTCATTGTACATAGTTTAGATAGGCTGATGATGAGAATCTTTTAATAGTTGGTTCGTGGTGATCTCTCTCGGCGCGAAATTCATGTGAATCGGCCATTCATTTCGTTTGCAACAAGTGTTGGACCCGTGCCAGCGTGTATAAGTTCATTTATATGAAGGACTATAATTAGTGGCTTTCCATCTTTGACTTGCATTAAGTTTTTCAACTATGACATAAATCTGGTTCCTGGGCATTAGCTAACATGATTAGCGATCTTTTTAGCTCAATGCAGTTGTAATGGGGATGGAAAAACCACAGCTCGGACTAGATATTTGGAAATAAAATATCAAGAGAGCTTATTTATTGGGATTAATACCATTAAAAGTTGTAAATTGGCACCTTAATGACACTCACCAAAAAATTAATTTTCATCTCATAAAAAATGTCAAAGTGGTACCCCTTAACACATTTCCTCCAAACTAAATCTCGTCTCACAATAACCCCAAACAATTATTCTTGGCCTTATCCTCCACATTTGATCCCAAACTTCTGATCAATGGTAGATTTGGGTTAGGATGCTAGTTTGGAATTTTCCATGCAACGAAAATTAGTTCAGCAAAAATGCGTCATGGGCTACTGTCGTGACCTCTTTTTTTGGGCACCCGCAATCAAGTACGAGCGCCTAAGGAGGCTAATGGCTCGACTGAAATTAGTTACGCCCGGACCCTCCCAAGTCCACGAATTCACAACTTTAATAGTCTGAGTTTTTAACCTGTAAATCAATTTTTAAAATGGAGTCGCCACTAATCGATTTGGGGTGGGTTGATTAGAAACCCAAGTAAAGTATCGGGAGAAATACTCACTCCTGCGCAACCAGAGAAATTAGGATCGGAGACTTGATTACAATAGTTAATCACTAATGTCATTTCAGTACCTAATCTTGTTTAAACCCTCAGGTTTTTTGGATGTTCGAGGGATTTTCCATGCATTTTGGGAGGAAAAACATTTTTTGAGTCATTTTTTTTTTAATTTTTGGACACAAAAGGGATTTTTTGGAATTTTTTTGGAAAAATACAAGTCTTTTTGCCTTTTTCTGAAATTTTTTGACTTTTTCATGAATTTTTGGCTTTTTTTGGATTTTTGGCATTTTTTGGAAAATATGGAATATTTTTTATTTTTTGATTTTTTGGAAATAAAATATTTTTTAATATTTTTTAATATTTTTGGAAAATAAATTATTTTTTTATTTTTCTCGATTTTTTTGGAAAATAAAACATTTTTTAACATTTTTTAAATATTTTTTGAAAATAAAACATTTTTTGATTTTTTTTATTTTTTGAAATAAAATATTTATTTTTTACTTATTTTTATTTAAAATACTATTTTATATTAAAATAATATATAAAAAAAAAAAACTGACCCGAGTTGGATCCGCGGGTCGGGTCCGACCCAAGCCAGCGATCCGAACGAGGACAGGCCCGCAACGCGGGCCCGACTCAAATTTTTTCATCTTTTTTTTTTTTAACTAAAACGGCATCGTGGCCGGGCATTCGGGGGTGCCCAGCCTGACCCGACAACCTGGCCCGACAACCCGCTCCACGACCCGACTCCCCGCGAACCCTACCCAGATCCAACCCGAATCGCGACCTGACTCTCGCCGCCCCCGAATCTCGCGAAACCCTACCCGATTCCGAGACCCGGATCCGACTCGGCGACCCGGAAAATCGCAAACCCTAGGGTTCGCGAATCCGCGGCGCCGAGGGGGGGAGAAGCCGAGGCTTTGCGGCGGCCACGACGGCGACGACAACGGCAGAGACGATGGCAACAACGGGCTACGGCGGATGTGATGAACGGCGAAGGCGACGACCACGACCTTTTTACCTTTCCTCAAACAGGTCAAACAGGGACGGCGAGCAACGACGAAGCTAGGGGTTTTGATCTTCGACGGTGGAGGTCGCGACGAGCGATAATGGTGACGGCGAGGCCTAATCTTGGTCGGATCTCGCCGGGGCTCTCTGTTTCTCCCTCGAGCTCACCCTTCGAGCTCCCCGAAGTCTCTCGGGGACCCCTCCAGGCCCACCACACCACGGCCGGCCTGAACTCGAGCTCCCCGAAGTCTCTCAGGGGACCCCAAGCCTCGACTAGCCCCCCTTCTCTCTCGGTCTCTGTGTCTCCTCTCCTTTCGTCGTCGTCGGGTGGGAGGTATTTATAGGCAAGGGGCAGTCGGTCGACGGAGTTCAATCGCCGATCGCCACGGCCTTCGCCGGCCGAACTAGCGTCCCATCCGACGCTAGCTGCCCCCCTGCTCCACGTCCCATCACCATCCATCCATCCCCTTCCCCTCCTTTGCGCCCCCTTGCGCATGCTCTGCAGAGGCGCGAGGAAGGGGACGACCTGGCGGGGCCGGGCCGAGGTGGAAATGGGCCAAGGGCCCATGCGGAGGCTGCTTCTTTACTTTTTTTCCGTTTTCTCTTTTTTCGCTTTTCTTGCTGTTTTTTTTTGGTTTATTATCTGAAAATTAAATAAAACAAAAAAATAATAATAATAAAATAAAGCCTAATATTAGGCGTCAACAGCTGCCTCTCTTTGAAGGTGAGCTCGTAGAGGTTGCATTCAAAGACAAACTGATACCTAAATTTTACCCGTACATGCGTAGTAGATTATATTTTATTTAAGACCTATTATCCTATGCAAAAGGAGCAATATAACATTACATATACTAAGACAGATAAGAAGATACCTGTAGTTACTTACCGGGAGTGAGTGAGATAGGGTGTGAACCCTGAGCTTGGCAAGTATCAGGGCTTCATCTTACCTGGTGATATGAGGAGGTTGCTTTTCCATGACCTAAACCATTCTTCGGTCGCCTGTTAAAACAATCAATGATTTGTCTAGGACCCGAACCTTTCTTCGGTCACCTTGACGGAAGATTGCTCCTCTAGGACCCGAACCATTCTTTGGTCACCTGTTGGAGTAATCAGGGGTTTGTTTCAGACCCGAACCATTCTTCGGTCGCCGTGACGGGAAATTGCTTTTTCAGGACCCAAACCATTCTTCGGTCGCCTGTTAAAACAATCAATAGTTTGTTTAGGACCCGAATCTTTCTTCGATCGCCTTGATGGGAAACTGCTCTTCCAGGACCCGAACCATTCTTCGGTCGCCTGTTGGAGTAATCAGTGATTTGTCTCGGACCTGAACCATTCTTCGGTCGCCGTGACGGGAAATTGCTTTTTCAGGACCCAAACCATTCTTCGGTCGCCTATTAAAACAATCGATGATTTGTCTAAGACTCGAACCTTTCTTCGGTTGCCTTGACAGGAGATTGCTCCTCTAGGACTCGAACCATTCTTCGGTCGCCTATTGGAGTAATCTGGGGTTTGTCTCGGACCCGAACCATTCTTCGGTCGTCGTGACGAGAAATTGCTTTTTCAAGGCTCGAACCATTCTTTGGTCGCCTGTTAAAACAATCAATGATTTGTCTAGGACCCGAACCTTTCTTCCGTCGCCTTGATGGGAGATGCACCGACCTTTCTCAGGGCATCTCATTTGTGGGTGTCTGATTTGTATCGAGGACACCAGTTGGTACCCGACCTTTCTCGGGAGATGTACCGACCTTTCTCAGTGCATCTGTTTTGTGGGGGTGTCTGACCTTTGTCAAATACAACAGTTGGTACCTGACTTTTCTTGGAAGGATGCGCCGACCTTTCTCAGGGCATCGATTTTGGAAGATACCTGGACATTCACAAGCCTATCAAAGAGTACCTGGATAATCATAAGTACTAATCTAGAGGATATTTGGGCCTTTGCAAGCATCAAATTGGATATTTTGGCTAACCATAGGCATTGAAGGGGTACTTTGATGATCACAAGTGTAAATTCTTGGGGGATACTTGGACATTCACAAGTATCGGAGGGGTGCTTGATAATTGGAAATATTGAGAACATACCTTGGATATTTGTGAAGGTGTCCCACCTTCTGACAATTGGGAAATATCGAGGGCGTACCTAGGATATTTGTGAAGGTCTCTCACCTCCTGGTAGTGGGAATATTGAGGATGGGCCTCGCATATTCTTGAAGGTTTCTCACCTCCTGGTAAATGAGAATATCGAGGGCGTGCCCCGCATATTCGCGAAGGTCTCTCACCTCTTGGCAATTGGGAATATCGAGGGCGTACCTAAGATATTCGTGAAGGTCTCTCACCTCCTGGTAGTTGAGAATATCGAGGGCGTGCCCCGCATATTTGCGAAGGTCTCTCACCTCCTGGTAAATGGGAATATCGAGGATGTGCCCCGCATATTCGCAAAGGTCTCTCACCTCCTGGTAAATGGGAATATCGAGGATGTGCCCCGCATATTCGCGAAGGTCTCTCACCTCCTGGCAATTGGGAATATTGAGGGCGTACCTAGGATATTCGTGAAGGTCTCTCATCTCCTGATAGTTGGGAATTTTGAGGACGTACCCCGCATATTCGTGAAGGTCTCTCACCTCCTGGCAATTGGGAATATCGATGATGTACCTGAGATATTCGTGAAGGTCTATCACCTCCTGGTAGTTGGAAATACCGAGGACGTACCCCGCATATTTGTGAAGGTCTCTCACCTCCTGGCAATTGGGAATATTGAGGACGTACCTTGGATATTCATGAAGGTCTCCCACCTCCTGGTAACATAAACTTGAATGTAGCATGAGGCTTACCCGGATGGCCGCAGGCACTTAAAAGGGGTAGAGCACCTTGGGTAGCCACAGGTGTACAAAGTATTGGAATACTTGGATAAACACAAGTATTTAATGATATGATCTGGGACCACTCAGGTTGGTTCAAGTGCTAGAAAGCATACCTGGGCGGCGGTACCAAGCAAAGCAATGGAATGCTTGAACAGCTGCTATATTATTTGGGAACAACTCGGACGAACTGAGTGTTATGAAAGGGAAGTACCTGGACAACGGTGAGTACTGGACGATAAGGGGATACCTAGACAGCAGTAGGTTTTCAAAGATAAAATGATACTTAATTAGTCACAAGTATCAATACTCCGGGGACAACTCGAATAGGTCGAGTGTCAGAAAAAGGAGTATCCGAATGGTGGCCGGTACTCAAAGACAATGGAGATACCTAAACAGCAGTAGGTATTCAAAGATAAAGGGATACTTGATCAGTCACAAGTATCAGTATTCTGGGGACAATTCGGACAGGTCGAGTGTTAGGAAGAGGGAGTATCCGAACAATGGCCGGTACTCAAAGACAATGGGGATACTTAGACAGCAGTAGGTATTCAACGATAAACGGATACTTGGTCAGTCACAAGTATCAATACTCTGGGGACAACTCGAACAGATCGAGTGTCAGGAAAAGGGAGTATCCGAACAGTGGCCAGTACACAAAGACAAGGGAGATACCTAAACAGCAGTAGGTATTCAAAGATAAAGGGATACTTGACCAGTCATTGATAATGCTAGTACGAGTACCTAGAGGGGGGTGAATAGGTTTATAAAAATTTTCTTGAAGATTGCACAATACTTAGACAGATAAAGGAATAAAAAATCAATCGTAAGACTGAGTAAAGGAAAGAGAGAATTAAACACGCGGTTTATAGTGGTTCGGCTTGATTCAAGCCTACGTCCACTCTTCTGCACTGACAGCCGATTGGCTGGATTCCACTATGAACAAAGAGATGTTACAGTGTTGATCTTCCTTGATTTCTAGGTGTAGATGATCTACTACACTCGCTCAAGGTGTCACCAAGTATGAACACTCTCTGTGAATACAATTTCGCTCAAACTGTATCGACTAACAATCAAGGTTCTTCAGACTCTGGAATTTTTCTATCAAATCACACTCATAAAACAACTAGAACGTCTTCTTTTTATACTCCTTTATGCCATCATAGCCGTTGGCACTTACCAAAGGAATTCCTCCAATCTACCCGTTGGACGGAATCAATTAAGAAGATCATCCGAGCTATTTAAGGAATCTGATGATAACCCATCAATCCTGTTCGCCCATACAATCAGGATTTTGGTTTCCAAGAATAGAACATTCCAAGAATGTTTCGTCGACCATCGGATCTTCAATTGTTCTTAGATAAGAATCAAAGAATCCGAAATGATTATCCAACCAAGTAATCTTTTCCAGAGGATTGGATCGAATCCCCAACCATATACTTCGGCTTCGGATATCCTTCGCCACTGGATTAGAAAGACTGTCAGTGAGAATAGTCTTGAGTCTTGAGTCTTGAGATTGCAAAGTCTTGAGACTTTAATCTGTCGATATCTAGACTAGACTGAAAGAAATGTTTTGTCAGCTTCAAAATATTCTGGAAAGATTTCTCCAACAGTCATAAGTATCAATACTCTGGGGACAACTCGGACAGGTCGAGTGTTAGGAAGAGGGAGTATCCGAACAGTGGCCGGTACTCAAAGACAATGGGGATACCTAGACAGCAGTAAGTATTCAACGATAAACGGATACTTGATCAGTCACAAGTATCAATACTCCAGGGACAACTCGAACGGGTCAAGTGTCAGGAAAAGAGAGTATCCGAACAGTGGCCGGTACTCAAAGATAAGAGGGATACCTAGACGACAGCAGGCATCCAAACTCAAGGGATGACTCGAAAAGGTCGAGTGTCAACAGAGGGAGCACCCGGCAAGTGGTGGGTACTAAAAAACAAGGGGGTACTTAGACAGTTGCAAGCACCCAAACTCAAGGGACAACTTGAATAGGTTGAGCGTCAATAAGAGAGTATCTAGACAATGGTAGGTACTTTAAGACAAATGGAGATAGAGATATGCTTTCCTGGCAATATCTCTGATTTCTAAGAGTATGTCTGCTATTTGCACAATATGCACATATGATTGTATATGCTGTAAATTCATGAGTTTATGCATGATAATTTTGTCAATTTTGCATCATCTGAATTCCACTGGGGAATATTTTGAAAGACAACTTTTATTCGGAATATAGATGCTTTCGGCATGTTAGATGAGGGACTTTCAGTCTGAAAGGACCTTTCACTCACTCTCATGGAGAAGGCTATCCTGACCATTGATACATGATTTATAAGGACCACACTATCTCACTATCATCATGTCAGCAGGGGTCCGAGTATTCTCGCAAGCAGTACGACTTTACCAATGTGAGAGGCCTTTGTTGAAACTGTGGTGAAGTCTTGGTCAGTGGTTCATCAAAGGGGACCATCAAGGTCGAAGCTGATGGATGAAAATGCACGATTATCTCCGGGTTTATCAGTCAAGAATCCTTCGAAAAGAGAGAGAATAATCTTGCTCGTACTTCTTCGAGCGATGCTTATTGACACATGAAATCCTACGTTAATTGAAGTGCCCCTAGTCTGAAGAGACTTTTACAATGGGAATGTAACGTAGTCTTGGCTCACATGTAAGAGAGTGAGAGTTAGTGATTGTCTTGGCATTTGTCACTAGTCTTTCTTCACGGTCAGATGGCGGTTGTATCAGCAATTTCTCTTGGGAATACAAATGGTTGTATTTTTGTTTGGGGCATCGGCCTTGCTTTTACCAGGCACACTGCTTTTTCATGCCCCTATTTCTTATCTCAATTTTTCATTCGTGGGCATTGACCTTGCTTTTACCAAGTACACTGCTTTTTATGCCCTAGTTTTTGTCTTTGTTGCTTGAGGAACTGATCTTGATAAGTTTAAGCAAATGCTTTCACTAGACTTATTGAGTCTTCTGGTATTTCTGATTATGCTGCTCGAATGGCGGCAGCTTCTGCTTTGCCTCCATGTGAGGGTGAATTTTACAAACTCAATTGGATTGTACAATGGATACAAGTGCGTAAAGAAAGAATTGCTCTTTATGACTCTAGGGCACTTAAATTAATGCGAGTGTTCATATGCAATAAAGACACTAAAAAATTGATGCAAGTGCAAGCAAGAAAATTTCTATCCCCTTTCTCACCTTGTGATGCTGATTTGCTTCCGACTTGCCCCAGTGTGGGGTGGTTCTTTGTCAGGAGTATAGTAGACATTTGTCAGTGTATGGGGCTCAAAGTGAGCGATGGAGTGCCTCTCACTGCTTTGGTTATCATACCATTCGCGAGAGAACTCTTTACCCTGCAGCCATGGAATCTTTTGCGCTCATCTCACAAGTGTATAGATAGGGGGATTGTGTGTAGGATATGGCTTGCCTGTCATCATTCTGACGCACCTCATCTAGCATGCTCAATCAATCTTGTATTCTTCATTTAGTTGTCCATTCTAATAATCCTCAGCGGAATCAGTGATCTAAATAGACAAAATCATCATGCAAAAATCCATTTGGAAAATGCATGCAACATTTTAAACATGAGAGAGTTTGTACTCTCAAAACAAATGAATGGTTTTTACTCAAGAAACCCTATTAACAGCTTTAAGGACGTTTACTTGGTAGAATTGTATTTACAAATGTGTTGAATTTTGAACATCAGAAAAGTTATTTACAAATGGCTATTCACAAATGGGTGTCGATGAATTGTCTCTAATGATTAGGGATATGACACATGAATGATCAACCAAGGATTGTGAATCTGATCATTGATTTGACGGGTCTTTATTCTTTTGCCCTTTTGACAGTCAGGTGATCCCTTCACTGGTTTGCAGATGACTGGGTGAACTTGAAGTGAGAGGGGGACACGAAGTCCTATGTCCCTTGCTTCGTTGGGTCAATTATTCTCTAAATCGACTCCTAGCTAACATGTCTTTTTACATGAAGCCAGGTAAATTCGATGCATGGCATTTCCGTATACTAGCTTGGCCAGTATTGATTTGCCTAACCATCAAGTTTGGCTTCTTGAATCCTGATGCTTCTTGCCAATAGGGGGAATATGTCAAAAGTGGGTTCAGATAGTGGGAGTATTGGAAACGATCCCAAATTACCCTTCCCCAGAGTTTGTCTGTGCTAGCTCTTAAAGATACTTGAATGTCAATGATGGCTTCTTTATCTCGGCATAGTTCAATGTTTCCTTCAATTGGCCTTCCTCATTTGTGACCATGTATGCATGATTATTGATCGTTGATTCATCTTCAACGCCTTCCTTCTATGGAATTTCTTCTTCTGTCTTTAACTATAGCATCATTAGCAGCATTGATCAAAGTCATGTACCTCAAGCTTCTATGGAATCTGAGATCAAAATCTCGAGCTTTGCGATGGCAACTACTCCTTGGAAGAACATGTGTTTGGAGTATGAAGTGAGATTTTTAGGCCCTAAGTCACAATTTGAGATAAGGGGTTAGAGACTACCTCAAATGACTAGATTTTCTCCCTGTTGACAGTAGCCAATTCGAGAGGAGAAATTCATTTTCTGTGCTTCTTGGCTTGTCAAAGCTGGAACTGTAACATCTAGCTGTTTGGGCATGTCATGTGACAAGATAGTCATTTGGCTCAGGATGGAGCTTGGCAGGAGTGAGGCATGTCATGGATGCTTCGATCTCAACTCTATGCCTGTACCTATTATGTTTCATCTTTTGTATCCTGTAAATAGAAGAGAGAGGACATTATTTCCAAATTATATTCAGAGAATAAGACTTACCCTCTTTTGGTGTAGGATGATTCTTTCTATTTGCCCCTGTTTTCTTCGCAGGATGTCTTTGAATTTGGCGAGTTCGCCTGATGCGCTTGCTTCAAATGCCCCCTGTCACACTAAGTCAAAGGGGATGGGAATGATCTTCTGAGACATGAAGTGAATGAGTCAGAAAGACAAACATGGTTAAATTTATCATCTTGTTTTAACAAAAGCTTTTGGGTGATGAAATATTTTTTATTTTCAAAATATGTCTTTGAGGGAGAAAAAGCATGAGGAAGCCCAGCTCTCAGTATTCTCCTTGGATGATATTTTCTTTTCATGGTTGGATAACATCACTAGGCTGGTTTGGAGTACCGCCTCATGCTCTTAAAACAAAATATTAGAACTGTACAATGGAGTACTTGGAATGGAAAATACAACAGTAGCACACTAGACAAAATAAGAAACATGAAATTATAAAAACAAGTAAAACTCATGAAAACCCCTGTGTAAAGGAGTGCTTTGATAGTGCTGGTCTTGAAGCTAAGCGTGTTTGAATTCCTCGTCTTCAGTAGACTCGAAGTATTCGCATGCGATAACTACCTCGTTGAAGTTATGGAAGTGTAACCCATGCAGCCAACAGCGATGCTTGCAGGACAAAGCTTCTATGAACTGCTTCATTAACTCCTCTTCAGCCAGTTGAGGGTGGATTTGCATCATGAAAGCTCTCCACCTCCCTGCGTATGCTTGGAAATCCTCCATTGGTCTTCTTGTGAAGTGAGCCAAACTCTCACAAGGTAATTCAGTTCCGATTTGGTTTTGGTACTGATGCAAGAATGTAGAAGTCAGCTCATTCCAATCCTTTAGGAGATAAATATTTGCTGTGATGAACCATTGTAATGCAGACCCCGTAAGAGTTTCTTGGAATACCTAAGTTGTGAATGACGTCGGGCCATAGTACCAACTCATTTCCGCATGGAGATATTGCAAATGAGCCATGGGACAAGTTGTGCCATTATACTTACGGAAATCAAGTATCCACATCTCTCCAGGGGTCATGATCCTATGAGCGCAAGACGGGCTTGATGTATCTTGGTTAGGCCACTGGTTTTCCCACTACATATCTGTTGCAGTGGTGAATTTTCCTGTTTCAGGGAAGTTGGATTCTACCAAGATTACCCCATTGCTTTCTTCTTGGTCAAAATTTCCGAATGAGGATGAATTATTGAAGCTATCCTCATGGTCAGAGGACAAGCTTAGCACTTCGTTAGGATTGTAGCGGATAAAGACGTACGCTTCCTCTTCTGACGGATCTTCATCCCCGGATGAGAGTATGAAATAGTTATACGATGAATCGTCAGTTTTATTGTCAAAATAATGCTGGAAGTCCTTGGGATTGTATTCTAGGGCCGAGAAGTCTTCAGGATTGTACTCTAGAGGATGGTGGCCTTCAAAGCTGTATTCTTGGGAATGCTCAAAGCTTTGGTGCGGTGGCTCGTTGGCAGATGCTGCATTGATCTACTTAGGCTTTCTTTTCTTGCCTCCCGGTCCAGACCTTTTGAGTAAGGCCCTTCGTTTTGCCAGCTCGATCCTATCCAGGGAAGTGAGAGATATTAGAGTGTCGCTCTCTGATTCACTTTCTAGGTTGATAAGGGTTGGTATTCTTTGGACCCTAGCTCTTGGAGTAAGCTTGGGGAGTCGTCCAGTCGTGCCCCGGTCTTGAACATGCTCTATGTCTTTGATCTCATACAAAGGCTCTTTGCCTTTCTTAGTGGGAAATTTTCCAGTAACAAGATGTTGCTCAGCTGCCCATTTATCATACAAGGTTTCATTGACATGCTCTTCTCCTATCTTAGCGACTAATAACTCCTCGCGCTCCGCGATCATCGGCTCTTCGTAGGGCAAGGTGATGTCAGGGGTGATGTCAATATCATACTCTTGGTGAAAAACATGAATTAGTTCCCTCCAGGTTTTAAGTGGACTAATTTTCCCGACAATATACCATCGCAAGGCAGGGCCAGTCAAGCTCGATTGGTACGATTGAATCATCCTTCGGACCAAGTAGGCCTGCAAGTAGGTCTCCGGGCGGGAAGTATCAGCATACCTTTCGCAATTCAGGTGTTTTGAGTTTTTCAGGGATCTCAATGCTTGCGTAATTGGACAGGTCCAGGGGATTCTATTCCTGCAACTGGTTTAACTTTTTTATGATCATTTCAAACTGTCCATGGTACTGGCTATTTTCTGGCAAATTTGCGGGTGTCATGACGGTATTTGAGGCAACTATAGAGTTGGGCTCAGCTTGAGTGGATTCCATTTGTCTCGAGAGTTGTTGAAGGACAATAGACATCTGTCCTACGCCATCTTCGATGTTAATGAGACGATTTTGTACATCATTTTGATCGACCCCTATTGGATGAGGCCATTCACGGACGAGTGGTGGCCGACGATTCATAATTACCTGTCGTTGCGAAAGTAATGAATGAGCACGAAAGTAAACAAAAATTGACCCATGGCAATGGTCTAATTGCTTTTTTATTCATCAAAAGAGGATTTTATAGACCGCAAACTCTTGACATCTAAAACTCGAAATTGAAATGACATAATAAAATACTAGATATTAAACAAAAGTCCCTAAACAATGGGACAAAACTTTCATACTATTAACACTAAGGGGCACATAATTGCCAATTTATATGCGACGGGGAGTCTTGCGCTTGCGCAAAGGCTTGCTTTCTTGGACCGGCTCTGAGGTGTGCATCCAGTCCATTCCCAAATCCCTCTCCATGAGTTCTGCTTGCTCGTGCTGGCTGCTCTCGCTAATTGAGTGAGGGACTGATGGTTTCCATTTTGTCAGGATACAATGGTTGTGGATGTAGGATATGGAGGCGTGGTGGGCTTTCTCTTCTCCCTCAAGCCCTTCAGGTACCACGATCCTTTTGCGATGGCACTTGTCCCAAGTTTCCTCAGCGATAGAAATTTCGAATGCGTAGTCACGGCTTGTGTTGAAAAGAACTAGAAAGACCATCATCTTGAAAGGCGGTGGGATCTCCTGAAGGGCTCCATATTGTCGTGCTACCCGATACGGGTAGTAGGGAATGGCGCCGGTGAGACCGAGCAACGGAATTAGGCGGGTGCGCATGTAAGCAAAGCGGGCCCTCTTTTCATGGAACCAACCAACACACCATTGGAATGCCTCAGGAGCTGGGTTTCTTAGGAAGCTTCCCAATTTAAACAACTTTGATTGGGAATGTACGATCCTAAAACCATAAATTTTTGTAATGGATTTTCAAAAGCATTTGTTTCAGGCGATTGCATGAAATCTCGAAATTCGCTTAGGTGAGAAAAGAACCAGACTTGTAAAATTTCAGAAGAGGCTCGCATGATTTTCTTCGAGTTGTCTTTAAAACGATTAAAGGACAAAAATGTTTCAGTTAAAATCATGTTGACATAATTCCCCCCTCTTAAGATCTGATCAACTATCCATGCCATCTTGGGAGTTATGGCATTTCTTTGATGGGGGAAGATGATGAGCCCGAAAAAGGCCAGGAGGAATATCTCACTTTTCTAGGTCATAGGCTGATTTTGGAAACAGGCATTCATAAATTCTAATGGGCAGATATTATGGTTGTCTTCAAGAATTTGTCTCATGACATGGATTTCAGTCCCTAAAAGTCGTGCTAACCCACGCCATGGGAGAGCGCCTATCGATGGCTTGACAAGCTTTTTCCCAAGAGGCATTCCAGTGATGATGCTGTATTTTTCCAGGATTGGGGTTAGCTCAAACCTACCGAATATAAAAGTAATTGTCTTCGGGCACCAGAAATGTGCCATGGCTTGTATGACTTCAGGGCGAACAGTGATTTGGATCAACGATAGGAGATGACCGACTTTGGCCTTCACACGATCTTGAGCAAACTGATCTAATTAACCCCACCATCTGAAGAGCTCCGCCTTGGGAGTAGGAATGAACTGGATATCGTCTTTCCCCATCGCATATAAACTAGAGCTTGAAAAGCCTATCCTAAATTGCCATGGGCCAAATAAAAAGACTGAGTAAAAGTAAAGAAATCACTTTGGCTTTAAATAAAATGGCAAGCACAAAGACATACAGATGGGATGTGCAGCTCGATTTCTAACTCAGAAGGCTTGATGTAATTAAAAGGGCATCCGCCCGTCGCAGTCTCACATTAGCAGCATACCCCCTTAACCTCGGCTAAGAAATTCGAGAAAAAGAAAGGCAATCTCTACATCGCAGTCTCGCGTTCGAAGTCGTATATTTCTTAACACCATCCTAAAAATCTTAAGGCGGCCCAGGTCCGGCGGCCGAGTTGTGTGTGCCATGTGTAGTGTTTAAAACAGTAAAGCATGCACAACAGTTTATAATCACAAGATAATCTATTTTAAACAAAAATTAAAATAAATTTCTAAGCTTTTGACCTGCATAAGAAAAAAACCTAAGTCAGTAAAGAATTTAAACGATACAAAAATGGCCTAAGTCCTCAAATCGTCCCCAGCGGAGTCGCCAAGCTGTCGCGACCTCTTTTTTTCGGCGCCCGCAGTCGAGTACGAGCGCTTAAGGAGGCTAATGGCTCAGCTGAAATTAGTTATGCCCGGACCCTCCCAAGTCCACCAATTCACAACTTTAATAGTCTGAGTTTCTAACCTGTAAATCAATTTTTAAAATGGAGTCGCCACTAATCGATTTAGGGTGGGTTGATTAGAAACCCAAGTGAAGTATCGGGAGAAATGGTCACTCCTGCGCAACCAGAGAATTTAGGATCGGGGACTTGATTACACTAGTTAATCACTAATGCCCTTTCGGTACCTAATCTTGTTTAAATCTTGAGGTTTTTTGGATGTTCGAGGGATTTTCCATGCATTTTGGGAGGAAAAACATTTTTTGAGTCATTTTTTTTTTAATTTTTGGACACAAAAGGAATTTTTTGGGATTTTTTGGAATTTTTTTGGAAAAATACAAGTCTTTTTGGCTTTTTCTGAAATTTTTTGACTTTTTCATGAATTTTTGGCTTTTTTTGGATTTTTGGCATTTTTTGGAAAATATGGAATATTTTTGATTTTTTTGATTTTTCGGAAAATAAAATATTTTTTAATATTTTTTAATATTTTTGGAAAATAAATTATTTTTTAATTTTCTCAATTTTTTTGGAAAATAAAACATTTTTTAACATTTTTTAAATATTTTTTATTTTTTTTATTTTTTGAAATAAAATATTTATTTTTTACTTATTTTTTACTTAAAATACTATTTTATATTTAAAAAAAAAAAAAAACTGACCCGGGTCGGGTCCGACCCGAGCCGGCGATCCAAACGAGGACAGGCCCGCAACGCAGGCCCGACTCGGATTTTTTCATCTTCTTTTTTTTTTTTTACTGAAACAACGTCGTGGCCGGGCGTTCGAGGGCGCCCGGCCTGACCCGACAACCCGGCCCGACAACCCGCTCCACAACCCGACTCCCCGCGAACCCTACCCGGATCCGACCCGAATCGCGACCCGACTCCCGCTGCCCCCGAATCTCACGAAACCCTACCCGATTCCGAGACCCGGATCCGACTCGGCGACCCAGAAAATCACAAACCCTAGGGTTTGCGAATCCGCGGCACCGAGGGGGGGAGAAGCCGAGGCTTTGCGGCAGCCACAACAGCGACGGCAACGGCAAAGACAACGGCAACAATGGGCTACGGTGGATGTGATGAATGGCGAAGGCGACGACAACGACCTTTTTACCTTTCCTCAAACAGGGACAATGAACGGTGACAGCAAGGATCGATTGACGACGGCAACGGCCACGGCGAGCAACGACGAAGCTGGGGGTTTTGATCTTCGACGGTGGAGGTCGCAGCAAGCGACAACGGTGACGGCGAGGCCTAATCTTGGTCAGATCTCGCCGGGGCTCTCTGTTTCTCCCTCGGGCTCGCCCTTCGAGCTCCCTGAAGTCTCTCGGGGACCCCTCCGGGCTCACCACACCACGGCCGGCCTGAACTCGAGCTCCCCGAAGTCTCTCAGGAGACCCCAAGCCTCGACTAGCCCCTCTCTCTCTCTCGGTCTCTGTGTCTCCTCTCCTTTCGTCGTCGTCGGGTGGGAGGTATTTATAGGCGAGGGGCGGCCGGTCGACGGAGTTCGATCGCCGATCGCCACGGCCTTCGCCGGCCGAACAGGCGTTCCATTCGACGCCAGCTGCCCCCCTGCTCCACGTCCCATCACTGTCCATCCATCCCCTTCCCCTCCGTCACGCCCCCTACGTGTGCTCTGCAGAGGCACGAGGAAGGGGACGACTTGGCGGGGCCGGGTCGAGGCGGAAATGGGCCGAGGGCCCATGCAGAGGCTGCTTCTTTACTTTTTTTCCGTTTTCTCTTTTTTCACTTTTCTTGCTGTTTTTTTGGTTTTTCATCCGAAAATTAAATAAAACAAAAAAAAAAAAATAATAATAATAATAATAATAATAATAATAATAATAATAATAATAATAATAATAATAATAATAATAATAAAGCCTAATTTTAGGCGTCAACAGCTACCGATTTGGAATCTTTTATGAGACGAAAATCAATATGTGATAAACATGTCATAGGGCACCGGTCCAAGTTTTCGATGCTGTTGACCTTATTTTATGCTTGCAAGAAAATAAGGTTTTTTCTAAATGTTCACTAATCCAGAACATGGTGCGAAAAATTTGAAGTTTTGAACCGATACCTACCTGGTTGGCCAAAAAAAAAGAACCAATACCCCACACGGTTCGCTTAATTACCCTTCTGCTCTAGATTTCGTAAAAACAAAACACTCTTGATCAAGTAATCAAACTCGTAATTACTACATTTGGGATTCTGGTGCAGCATTGATGAAACATCCTTCTCATCGGCCTTGCAAAACCTGGCTAGAAAACAAAGTTCACCGAACCCCAAGTAGCAATTCAAAACTTCCTTCTCGTCCATCAGTCCCGTCTTAGAAAGTAGGGCTCAACAAGTCACCCCCTTCAATAATTTTCCTTCTCCTGATTTCCCTATAGATCGATATCTCACGTCCGAGTTTGGTTTAGGAATGGAGAAAGGAAACGATGAGGCTGAATTTTTTAGGAAAAAAGGGAATAAACCTGAGTACTATATAAGAATAGGAATTGACTCCTAGCTGCGTTTGCCAAGCTAGGAGTTTTGAGGATCGGTTTTCGATCAAATCCTAGGATGGGGGTTATCTAAGATCTGCAGAATCCGCCATGTTTATACAGTTGCTTGTAAACTGTAGGTTTTACTAATTTTTTTTCATTTTGAACTTTGCGCTTGTGTATTGTCCTGGAAGCAAGAATACGAGAGAGGGAGAGAGGAGAGTGAAAATATAGAGGCGAAGAAAGTGATAATCCCTATGCAAATGAAATTGAAGAAAACTAGGGTGGACGAGATCTCTTGAGCCCCACTATCTTCATGTACTCTCCAAAAGTGTGGAGAAAATAAGCAGATTATACTAATAATAAACCCATTAATCATCTATTGACGTTTATTAAATTCAGTACACCTTCATATAACTTTTAGAATTTTTATATTTTAGGCAGTGCCCCAATTCACAGGTACAATCGAAATTTTTTAGAGAACATTAACGTATGCAAATAGTGAATCATGCATCTATAAATTCGTGTTTATTATATTTTGGAATTTTTTATATTTGAAGATTATTCCAAAGCTAAGTATATTACTTACTTATAAAATGCATTTACCACTTCACTTTTTCTTCTCATGGGAAGTTGTCCATAGTGCATGGCTTATTAATTCTCGGTAACCAGAAAAGGCCTTAGGATTCATACAACTGAACAATTGAGGTACTATGTTACCAAAAAGAAAAAAAAAAAAAAGAAGCAATTTACTTATTTATATACAGCATGCGAAATGAATCTATTGACGACCATTTTCAAGCTCATACTTTAGTCCTGAACTTTCTTGCGATGACACCTTCTAACAAAAGATACAAAATCATAATTCAATTGACCATAATAATTAATACCAACCCCCTCCAAACAAGGAATACCTTGTATTTCAAAATCAAGCTTAAATATAATATATTTCCAAATCTAAGTCTGCAAACATATTCTTTCTACAATTAAAACATCTCTTTTTCATTTTATCGCCATTTGAAATAAAATCTTCTTAAACTGATTGCTCACGAGTCACTACCCTTTCGATAAAACGCTTAATGAAGCCAGAATCTGTGTTAATTAGCCAACATGAGTTTATGGTTCATTTCATTCAGTGTTTGACTCTCACAGCCATATTGCAGTTCCTTCACTGATCACGCCACTTCTTCCACGCCTGAAGCGAAACACGTAAAATCCTAATCCGACTCATGTTCGATTCACTAAAGCATCATTGTAGTCAGTGAAAGCTGGAATAAGATAAAACTCCTGCAGTTAGCTAAGCAAATGAAAACGGTATTTTCATGACTCACGAATCTCTCTGAGTAGAGCTGATTCCTCGAAGTCGCTTGCTTATGCGTTTATCATCATGTTCTTCCTCTGGGTTCGTCAGGTTTTTGCTTTTACATGTCGAATGCTTATTCAATGTGCGGAAGTGATTGGTGGTGGCGCTAGGAGGTGTTGCCTTTTTCTCTGCAAGAGCTTAAAGCATGTGACTCTTTGATGAAGACAATGAAAAATGTTTTAGGAACGGATATAGAGCAATGGCATGAATGATCTGGCTGAGAACAAGAATGGTGAAGAGGATTAAATGGTTGAATTGAATAATTTCTTTAAGTGAAATAAGAGCTGGGGTGTTCTGAAAAGAAAAGGGAACGATTAAAAATGAAAGAAAGGAAAAGAAAAGGTTAGAAAGTTCATGCTTCAGGAATTCAAGAATAGAGAAGGAAAAGTCTATGAATCAGGAAAGAGACCCAAAAAAATATTACAAATAATACATAACAGAATATAATGATTAAAAAATAGGAAGAAAAGAAAATTAGATAATCCAGCTTATATTAGAAGAGCAAGGAGATAAGTTGAAAAAAATAATAGAAGAAATAAAAGAAAGGAAAAGAAAAACAACGGGAGAAAAAAGAGAAAAAGGAAAAGAGAGGACAATTCTTTTTTTTTTTTTAGCAAAGAGAGGACAATTCAATTGGCTTAATTTGGCACTGATTGATTGGGCTTAGTTTGATTTTGATTGAATGGGCTTAATCTAATAAGCCCGAGTTCATTCATTGCCCAGACCCATAAAGTTCAAATCCAACCTCATTATAGTAGAGCCGGGCACGGGAATTTGGCCCCTATCCTCTTTTATTATTATAACGACGACGACGACGACTTCACTAAGAATCCAAAAAGTTATCAAGTGCAATTCAGTTTTAAGATTGCAAAAAGTGTGATTAAGTCCTAAATTTTTCAAATTAATACAATTAAGTTCTTCCGTTAATACTGTTAATTTATCTAACAAAAAGTGCTAATGTAAAAACTTTTAATTAGTTTCTCTTTCCCACATGGAATTTTTTATTTTCTTTTCTTTTTTAAATCTTATTTAAATTAGATTATAGCACTAAAAAAAAGTAATTTTTTTTTTAAAAGGCAAGGCAAGGCCTTGCTAGTGGGTGCTATTGCTGCCGCCACCCATTGCAGAAGGAGATGACAGAATTTCTCAGCCCTAGGCCAAGAAGGCTGGCCCTCGCCAACCCCAGGTGATAGCTTGTGTCACCTAGATCTAGGTCGGCACCTAAATTGAAGCCTCATTGACTATCTCTTAGGGACGGTGAGTCCTCACCGAGCCTAGTGAGGGTCTTATTAGATTTCCAATAAGTCTTATCATATTTTATCTAATACAAATCTTACATAGACAAGTTTTCCAGATTCATTTTAGATTTTTTTTGAAAAATTGAAGAACACAGTGAGGTCTTATCAAAGTTACAATTTTCCAAAAATCGACTCCAATTTTCCATATTATGTCCTAGATTTCGAAATGAGTTTGGCCTAATAAATTATTTTCAATTTTGGCTGATGACCTAGCTTAGGTTGTGAGGTGTATTTTTTTTTTTTTAATTCATCACTATTCTAGATTAGGTCATTAACTACGTTTAATTGACTAATTAAACTCTTTGACTTAGAGGATGCCGAAATTGAAGAACTTCCTAACATGTCTTCTACTGATCAACGAGTGTTCCATAAGCTCACGGTCAGTAAGGAATTTCAACAGTCAGCAAGTTCTAACATATTCCGACAAGTCATAAACACATCAGTTATGAATCTGGCAAACTTAAGCGAAAATTGAGCAAGTTTAATGAAGTTCAAGTAAATTCGACTGACCTTCAAACTGTTCAATATATCCAACAGGTTTCATTGATGATTTGTGCTGTCATGAAGCTGTTTTCAACAGAAGATACAGAGAAATCAGTGAAGAATCTATACAGATTCTAGCCAAAACCAGAGGAAGGAAGAGGAGCAGTTAGCTTCAATCCATTGCCGTGATCTTCAGAATTGCTGGAAAACGAAGAACCAGCAACTTCAGATATTTTGATGATCGGAGGAGCTGATGATCAGCAGAATCTTGCTAAAAAGGGAAGCTTCATAGATGCTGCTATGCCATGATAGCAATCTCTTAGGGCGCGTTTAGTAATGTTTCTATTCAAAAAATTTTCTAGGGAACAGAAATAGAAAAAAGTGTTTTTGTTCCGGAGAACAATTTTTAATCAGAAAGATGCGTTTGGTAAATTTGTTTCGGGAATAAAAAATGAATAGAAACACGTTTGGTAAATTTTATTCTTTTTTTGTTTCTTTTAATTTTTTAATATTTTTATTTTATTTTTCATTTTTCTTTTCTTTTTTATTTTTTCTTCTTTCGGCCGGTCGCCGGCCTCCGGCGACCGGCCAACGGGGCGGTAGCCTCGCCCAGCCATGACGAGGCCGAGTTCGGGCTCACCTAGATCCGGCGACGCTCCGGCGAGGTCACCGACCCTCGACGGCGTCGCCGGCCATGGCCGAGGCCGGCGACTAGCCAAAGGAAAAAGAAGAAGAAAAGAAGAAGAAAAGAGAAGAGAGAGAAGAAGAAGCGTTTCTTCAAAATCGTTTCTGGAATAAGAAACAACTTTTTTTTGTTTTTCATTTCTGTTCTTTTTTTGTGTTCCGAGAACAAAAAAAAAACAGAAACGCAACCAAACGCATTTCTGTTCTTTTTTTGTTCTCGGGAACAGAAAAAGAAAAAATCTGTTCCAGGAACAGATTTCAGGAACGAAAACATGCAGGGCCTTAGTCATTGTGCAGTTCGAATGATGCAAATTGACATCATTGATGTACAGGACTTCTAAAAGAGATGACAACGACATTGGAAATACAAGAAAGTTGTAGAAACGTGATACACCCTTTTCATTTAGATAGAGGCATGTTCGTTTCTTCGTGATGGCTACCTTTGGTTACCATATGCAAGGACAAATGAACATCTTAGTTTATAATTAAGTTACTTTAACTTGGATTTAACACAACCACTGGGTTTGCCCTAATGGCCATCCTTCCAACATGGAAGGGGGAGGTGGGGGGTTCGAATCCCCACTTTCTTGGGGGGTTTGGGTAGGGGTGAGCGCGGATCCCGGGTAGAACCGAGAACCGAAGAACCAACCGAAGGGTCCGGTTTAGTTCCCGTTCCCTTTTTCTAAGAACCGGCGATTCCCTGTTCCGGTTCCAGTTCCAGCTCTGCGAACCGGAACTGGAACCGGTTAGGGCTAAAAAAAAAAGCCCCAAAAATAACAAAAGGCCCCAAATCAAACCCTCAGTTCACTTCACACTTTCACAGTTGTCTAGGTCTCTCCGGTTCTCTGCCTCTGCGGGTCGCCGACGCTACTCGCCCTCAACACCGCTGCCAGATGTTGCTCGCCCTCGACGCCGCCGCCGGACACCGCTAACCCTCGACGCCACCGCCGAATGCCGTTGGACGACAGTCGCCCCGCACTCACCTCGCCTTGCCTCCCTCGACGCCGTCACCCCTCACTCGTCCCGCCACTCAGCCGCCGCCGAACGCTAGTCGGCCCGCGCTCGCCCCACCCTTGATTTCAGATGCAAATGCAACAGAAAGAGAGGGAGAGCTGCAAATCTTTCCTGAGAAAAAAACATGGTGGTGGAAGAGACGGTGAAATCTGCGGCGGTGCCAACGGCAGCTACGACCGCCAATGACCAGAAGAACCTCGCCGCCACGAACCCTAACCCTAATTCAAAGGGCGTTGCAGGTAGCGGCAACCCGGAGCTGGAGGAGGGAGAGATTGCGGGCGAAGAGGACTTAGCCAAGTAGTCGGCAAAGGAGGAGACCAAGGCGGACCAGCCGCATCCGCTCGAGTACTCGTGGACTTTCTGGTTCGATAACCCTACCATGAAATCGAAGCAGATGGCTTAGGGTGCCTCCATGCGCCTGGTCTACACTTTCTCTACCGTCGAAGAATTCTGGAGGTGAAAAATTTTTGCGTTTTTTTCTCGAATTTTGGGAACCCAATTCTAGAGTCGATTGGGTTGTGGTTGGGTTGTTCTCTTTTCTAAGTGATTCTTGTTATCATCGTGTTATGGCTAATGGGTTTGATGGTGTTCCAATTTTGTTCTCATTGAATGCAAAGTTTTAAGGTTAGGGAGAATTTGCTCTGCCATTATGGTTTTGAGGAGTATTTGTAGAGAATTGTGGCTGATTCTGAATGCACCGAGCTATGCTTGACTGGAAGGCAGTAGGGATGGATCCTGAACCAAGGTCTTGAAACTCAGTTCCACTTATCTTTCAAGGATTTATATGATTGGGAAATATCCATTGCTTATATGTGAGTGAACTATTAAAAGATATCTTGCTAAATTTTATTGCAATCCAGGTATCTTCCTTAAAGAGGATTTGGAATATGAAAGTAGTAGATAGCTTTATCCTTATTATTATGCCAATTTCCCCTAATTCTCTCTCTTATCACTGTAGAATTTTCTTTAGACCTACAGATTAGTTTTTCATATGCTTTATCAATTGCAAACTGTCAATTATTCCTATTTTTATGTTTAGGGTACTTGATGTGCATTCTTGAAGAGAAACTTGATGAAATGACCTTAGCAAGGCTCAAAGTTTTTGAATATGTTGGGAGTTCATTCTCCATTAAATGCTTAAGTCATCCAATTGCACAATGAGGATGAGGCTGAATATGATGTTGACGTGTCTACTGATTTGGATAATACCAATTATTTGGTATCCAGAAACCATATGGATAACTCAATAAATTCACTTATTGAGATTTTCCAGGCCTTGATTGCAATCGTTGCTAGCTTGGAAATCATCCACCACGGGATTTGGAATTTTTTTAGGTATGCTGTGTTATTTTTCCTTACTCTAACCTTTGTACCATGAAGCAGAATAATCTAATGACATACCTAATGGAACACTGTTAATCTTTTACAGGCAGAAAGGGTTCTTGATGGATTCGTGCTCAATGTTGTGCAAAGGGAGGACCTGGCATCGCCAAATAGAAGCAGGGACTGCAGCTGTGAAATCCCCAAATGCTTGCAACCAGATTCACTGAAGAAGGAGATGGATGTGTGTTTGACATCCGAATTTTTTAGGTATGCTAGTGGTACTTTTTTTTAGTTTAATATAGCAAAACTAAGTTTGCTTGTAAACTGAAGAGTGATTTGGAATATCACAATGCTGGCTTATAACATCAGACACAGCTTTTCTTTAAGATCTTACCTAATGGCCGGACTGAGCAATTGTTGCATAGTTTACTGACAATGAAACCAAAAAAATGAGAGCAGAAAAAAAAAAAAAAAAAACCTACAGGAACCTGGAACCGACCCCGGAATTTGTGACAGGATAGATTCCAAGTTCTTGATTCTGACGGATAGGTTCCAAGTTCCAGATGGAACTGAACTGGAACCGGGAACCGCTCACTCCTAGTTTGGGGTGGGGACGATTAAGTTTCATGAGTGGGCTTCAACTCCCACACCCTGCAACGAGGCATGACAAAAGTCTGAAAGTGAGTGTTAGAGTAGAAATAGAGTAAAACACACCATTTTATTTCCGCAGAGATGGTGTAACTCCAAAATAGGTCAATGTCCTTCAGGGGATTGTCCAAAATTCACTCTTCTTGTCCTGATTAAAAAAAGGATGGACAAAAAAGTTAATATCAATGAGAGACCTTCTAATCGGAATGATTACAATTTTACCCTTTTGAAATATCACACCATAGGTCACTCTGTCAATTTTGACGAGAATAAAAACAAAACGAAGTAATATTAGCATGATGAAAGGAAAGAAATCCATCCCTTCAATTATATGAGAAAAGTATTAAAAAAGTTATAAACTAATTATATTGATACCAATTTAATTTTAAACTTCTCAATTTGACCAATTTAGTCATAAACCTTTTCATATTAGTACCAATTGAGTTATCCGGCCAATTTATGCCGGAAATTGCTAACATGGACGTTAGCCGTCATACGTGGCACGAATAGTGCTGACGTGGATATTTTATATAATTTGTAATTATTTTTTTTTAATTTTTATTAACTATTTCTTTTTTGTTTTCTTTTTTTCCTTCTCTTTTCTTTCATTTATTTATTTCTTTCTTCCTCATCTTCCTCCACCCACCTCCAGCCGGCGGAGGTCACCAGCTATTGGCGAGGGCAAGGGTTAAGATGGCCTCACCAACCACATGCAAGACTGGCCCTTGCCAGACTTCAGATTGGATAGGCAAGGGTTGGGCAAGGTTGGGCAAGGTCGCCCCTAGCCAAATCCAACAAGGGGACCCTCCCCTAGCCCTCACCATCCTCTAGCGAGGGGCAACGAGCGCTGGGAAGCTCTCGCCAACCTTGCCTGGACAAGGCCCCTTGCCAGCACTAGAGGCTGGCGAAGGGACCCTACGACATGGGCGGCCTTGCCCAGATGGCGAGGGGCCTCATCCAAGTGAGGCAGGCCCTCGCCAACCTTTGACGAAGGCTGGGCGAGGGTCTTCTTTGTCGAATCTGGTGAGGGGTGACCTCACCAAGCCTTCACCCTCATCGACAGTTGGTGACCGCCACTGGCCGAAGGTGGGTGGTGGAAGATGAGGAAGAAAGAAAAATAAAAAGAAAGAGAAGAAAGAAATGAAGGCAAAGAGAAGAAAAAAAAAAGAAAAAAAAGGAATAAATTAATTAAAAAAATCGAAAAAATGATTAAAATTTATATAAAAATATCCACATCAAGACTGCTTATGGCACATAAGATAATCGACATCCATGTCAATAATTTCTGGTATAAATTGGTCAGGTGAATTCAATTGATACCAATATGAAAAATTTTAGGATTAAATTAGTCTAACTAAAAAGTTTAGAACTGAATTGATATCAATGTAATAGGTTTATGACTTTTTTGATACTTTTCCCACAAGTGTATTGTCTCTTATAATGAAATAGAGACAAGGGGATCCTTCTATGAGCCTAGCCTCATAGAATTAGGATATTGCCAAAATTCATTCATAAAAGGAAACAATATCGAAGGGGTAATACATGGTAATTAATCAATTGCCTTTACTCATGAAAAGGTAAGCGATACTCCTTTAATAACAAGTTTGATCATTTTCTGGTGAAAACACTTGTCCTCGACAAAGACCTATATAATCAAACTACATTTGGAAAATATGAAGCATGATGTATAAAGTTTTTATATGACTTGATCTAAATTCAATAGAACCAATGTTACTTCAAGTTAAGCTGTTTGTTTACTAGGGACAAATGAGTGTCTTCAATACATGCCTAAGCCCATTTCCCCCTTTGTCACTTGAAAAGCGCTTTCTTGGGGATGTAGATGATTTGAAGGTCCAATTGTTCCACTGTATCTGGATCAAAGAAGGCATTTGAACTGATTATCACGTATTACAATAGGAAAGTTCATAATGAAAATTCAAGTGAAATTGTAAAAAATCTACAAACTAAGAGAAATATATTTACAATTGATGAATCGAAGAGGGACTTCTATCACATAGACACGAGCATGCAATAAAATGGAACTTGAAAGATACTAAAATGACTCTTTTTGGCTGAGAAACAGGTCGTCGCAATCAGAGAGTCAAGTCTCGAGTTTCTACCTTTATTGAACTTGTCGGTGAAAATTCAAGTGTCAACTATACTTGTTAAGTTGTTAACTAGTGTTAAAGAGTGAAGGCGCAAAAGGACATCTTCACACATGAACGCCATAAAAAGATATCCACGAACTAAATTAATTTCATTCAAAGGAGGAGCTTACATAATATTACTCATAGTCAAATATCATACTAGTACAAACAAATATAAGCACAAATTTCCGTAGGAAATTTTTGGAGTTCCATTTTTCACAATAAAAATGATTAGGCTGCACAAACCAATGACCTATGTAGCACGAACACTCTCCGGAAGCCTTCATGTCATGTCCGACACTCCGACACATGTCTGACACGCTCCGACACGTCTCGACACGCGGTCAACGAGTGTCGAAAAATCCGACACGTGGTCAACTCTCTCCGACACGCATGTGGTCAATTTTAAAAATTTATAATACTTGAGGGGTCAAAATATAAATATACATAAAAGAAGTAATAAAATTGCTATAAATATACAAGCACGGGTCAAATTTTTTTTTTCAGCTTTGTTTTTTTAGAATTATTTTTTTTAAGTCTTTTACTATGAAAGAAGTAATAAATAAATGCTATATATGATAAATAAATAAATTTAAAAATATCATTTCAGCATTTTTCTTTAAACAATGTTTTTTTCCTCTAAGTTTTGTGTATTATTGTAACAAATTAAAATAATGAATGATATTATTTAATATTTTTCGTGTAAATTAATTCTAGGCTATTTTTATTATTATTATTTAATATATAACATGTCGGAAAGTGTCGAAATTTCTTTATTTTTAAGAAATGACGTGTCGGCGTGTCATGTCAGCGTGTCATGTCATGTCGTGTCACGTGTCGCGTGTCCGTATCCGTGCTACATAGCTAATGACACATATCATTACATTATTCAATATCTCTTTCATCCACATATATATCATAATGATGAAATTGACTAAGCTATTGCATGTTGCAAAAGAAAAGGGTTGTAGCCCACCAACTGGGCCGGTAATGAAATTCCCACATGCCATTGGGAGGGATCCGCTGAACATCGAGATCATCACCTAGTATTTGCTAAAATTGGTGAGCGTTACTCCTCCAAGTAAGATGATGAAGATTTGGAGATGGGTTTTATCGGAACAAGCTTGTAGGAGGGCAGGAATGATCATGAACACCACAAAAAGTCCAATCGATGAGTTCATATTTGTAACTTTTGTTTTTCTTTTGAATCACAACCCCAATGGCCACTCTTCTCTCATGGAAAAGGAGAGGTGGGGGATTTGAATTATCACATTATCAGGGGATTGGGGTGTGGACGATTTAGTTTTAGGTATGGGTTTTGACTCTTACACCTTGTAAGGAGGAAATACAAAAGTCTGAGGATGAAAGTTAGAGTAGAAGTAAAGTAAAATGGATAAAAAAAAAACCTTAATTTTTCTTTTGAAATATGAATATCGAGGCATGGCGGACCAATCAATTTAAGGAGTAGTAAGGTGGCTTCATTTAATAAGATTGGACAGGGCTATCTCCACTTCTTGTGTAACTAAATCCACCCCAATTTTTACCAAAAAAGATAAAATTGCCCTTCATGATTCCATTGCAATTTAACTTGGTGGCTCCAAATTATTTTCTTTCCCTTTTTCTTTTTAGTTTTTCTGATTTGGTTCTTTTCTATGTTATCAATCAAATTTTATGGATAAATTTTTAAGCAAAATCTAGAAGTAATTTAATATAGATGATTTTTTTAGTGTAATCATTTGTTTATATATATAATATTATAATGGGATGATTTGATAAAGCAAAAAAGAAAAATTCTCAAAGCAAAATAAAATGACAACTACATTCTCCAACATGAAATTTTAAAGATGAAATTTAATCAAATAAATAAATTGAGAATTTATAAAATGTTAGTGCAATCTCATTATTTTGGATGAATAAGTTAATATCATCTACAAAGTGTTTATGAAAAGATATCAATATGTCTTGTCGTGCATAATAATTTTAGTTTATAACTAGATATTCATGTAACATCTTGCATGCTTTGTACAAAAATATCTCCTCAATAATAAGGAAAAAAGATAAATTCTTTAACATAATTAATAAAGAGACTTGATATATATTTTAGACTAATGAAATTAAAATATAAAAAGAATTCACTAAGAAAGTGAGCTCTGAGATAAAAGAGACAAAGAATAGATAAGCCATTATAATAGTAACGATGAAAAAGAGACTTATAATATAGTTAAAATTTTTGTCTTTTTTCCTTATTATAGACAAGATACTTATACATGGAGTATGTAAAATGTTATAGGAATATATAAAATATATATTTAAAAAATTTAATACAATATAAAAAATGTAAAATGCTTAATTATGGCAACTAGATCCTATAAAGAAATAAGAAAAAGAAAAAAGAAAAAAGAAGGAATGGGGCCATCACTTTACATTTGAATGATTGAGAGATATGTTGTTTTTTTAATGTAAATTGAGTGGATTTAGTCGTATAGGGTTTCGAAATAGTGTCTCCCTAGAAAAATGTAGAAAAAGTTGTAATATAGGCGTCGAATGAGAATTGCAAAAAATTAAATAATTAAGGATGCGCATGACAAAATTTCTGGAACAAAAATTGATTTCTGGCTAGAAATTGATTTCTGGCTAGAAATTGATTTCTTAATTTCTATTTCAGAAATTGAGGAGTTAAAAATTTTAGCTTCTGATTTCTTCTTCAAATCTATTTCTGGAATATAAATATGTTCTAGAAATAGAAAAATCAAATTGCGTTGCCAAACGGATTTCTGTTCTAAACCTGTTCTGAAAAACAGAAAAACAGAGAAATAGAGAAATAGAAATTTTATCATGCACGCCTTAAGCTTGAAGACTCTTAACGTTTCTAGACCTGTAGGAAAACCAAAATTCACCCAGTCAAATTTTGCATAAGATTGGACAAGAATCAAAATAAAGAAGAAACCCAATGAACATGTGAAACAGCCATAGCAATCCAACAAAAATGTTATCATATTCATAGGATACATTCTTTTCTTTTCTTTTTTTGTCGGTTCTACTCTATTCCTACGCTAACTCTCATTCTTAGACTGTTGCCCTATCTCCTTGCAAGGCGTGGGAGTCAAAACTCACTTTTGAAATTAAATCGTCCCCATTCCAGCCCTCCCTCCAAGAAGGTGGGGATTCGAACACCCCATCCCCCCTTCTATGTTGGAAGGGTGGCCACTGGGTATACATAGGATACATTCAAGAATCCTAACATAGGGCAATTGCTTATTTTTGTCCGTATAAAATTTGAGAATAAATCGCATAATCTTTTATTTGGTATCCTTTGATTTGAATTTCTGAATCACATAATTTTTTTTTTCGTTCTTTTTGCCATTTTTTTTCTTATTTTATCCATATCTCATTAGTCTGCATAAATAAGAAAGATTTTGGTAGATAGATGGCAATCCAAATATTTTCTAACAAATATTGCATTATAAAGTACCGTATTTATTTAACCAAAAAAAAATTAACCAAAAAAAAGTACCGTATTTATTGCCTAAAATAGGTCAAATAACTTTATTATTATAGAGTTATGAAAACCAATGTCCAAACTCCTGTCACCAAAAAAAAAAAAAAAAACCAATGTCCAAATCTACAATGCTTACCTGGAGGAGTAAGGCCAACGGTTCATTGCAAATCCATAAAGGGCAAGGATCCCGGCAAGGATCTCAGCATTTAAAGATGAGAGATTACATTATAAAGTACCATATTTATTGCCTAAAATAGGTAAAATAATTTTATTATTATAGAGTTATGAAAATCAATGTCCAAATCTATAACGGCTTACCTGGAGGAGTAAGGCCAACGGTTCATTGCAAATCCATAAAGGGCAAGGATCCTGGCAAGGATCTCAGCATTTAAAGATGAGAGATTGCATTATAAAGTACCATATTTATTGCCTAAAATAGGTAAAATAATTTTATTATTATAGAGTTATGAAAATCAATGTCCAAATCCTGGAGGAGTAACGCGACGGTTCATTGCAAATCCATAAAGGGCAAGGATCGCGGCAAGGATCTCAGCATTTAAAAATGAGCTTGCGGCAAGGATTTCAGCATTTAAAAATGAGAGAGAGAGAGAGAGATGATGATGAGCAATGTTTTGACAAGTGTCGGTGGTTTGTACTACCTATTGGTCTGTGTCTTGAGAGGACAATGTGCTAAAAACGGAACTCCTAGAAATTTCCAGAGACATTATGCTTATTTTAGTTTGTAATCATTTGATATTTGCCTATGAATAAGACACGGACCGGTAGGCAGTCTCATCTTAGCGCTCGAATAGCTAACCTTCACAATTGTCATCTTTGCACTTGAATAGCTAACCTCATACACGTTTTAGCCATCTTATCAAATAAAGCCAATGTGTTCCCCCTTATATAAAGGGGTCCACCGTATCTCTGTATTCATATTTCAAAAGAAAAAAGAAGGCTACAAATATGAATTCCTCCATTAGACTTTTTGCGGTGTTCATGATCATTGCTGCCCTTCTACACACTTGCTCCGGAGAAACCCATGTCCAAATCTACAACAGCTTACCCGGAGGAGTAACACTAACGGTTCACTGCAAAGCCATAAGGGGCAAGGATCGTGGACAGGATCTTGGCGCTCAACAGATTACTCCTAGTGGCATGTGGGAATTTCATTTTAGGCCTCGTTCTGCCCTCTTCTCTTGCAGCTTTGAATGGCCTGGTCAATTTCACAATTTTGATATATATGAGGAGACAAGAGATGATAAGCGATGTTATGACAAGTGCCAGTGGTTTGTACAACCTACTGGTCCGTGTCTTGAGAGGACAATGTGCGAAAAATGGAAATCCTAGAAATTTCCAGAGAAATTTGGTCTTATTTCAGTTTGTATTTGCCTATGAATAAGACGTGGTATGCTCCTTCTTCGGGTGAAATTAAATAGTTGATGAATATCTTCTCTGGGTATTGATGTGTTAAAGATATATATATTTTGTGCCTTCACTTGTTAACACTTAAGAAGCATATATGCAATTGATGACACTAACCGATTATTTAAGCCGTTAATAAGAAGATATATTAAAGTTGGTAAAAAATAGGATAATTGTTTTTTGGTCAGCGATAAAAGAAGTTGATAATTTAAGGAATGAAATATTAACGTCCGTAAGTAACTAAGGGCCTGTTTGTTAAAAATTATTTATGTTATCTGAAACAAAAATTTCTGTTTTTTTGTTCCTGGGAACAAAAAAGGAACAAAAACATGTTTATTTGCGTTTTTGTTCCAAAATTATTTTTTTGTTCCCAAAAACACATCTGGAACAGAAATAAGAAACAAAAAAAAGTTGTTTCTTGTTTCTGAAACACATTTTAAGAACATTTTTTCTCTCTCTTCCATTTTCTTCTCTCTTTTTTCTTCTTTTTTCTTTCTTTTTTCTTTGGCCGGTCGCCGGTCTCGGCCATGGCCCGCGACCGGCTATCAAGGGCCGGCGACCTCGTTGGAGTGTCGCTGGCCCCTAGCGAGCCAACCTCGCACGAGGTTGGGCGAGCTTGGTCGCACGGGGCTGGGCGAGCTTGGTCTCGCCCAGATCCGGCGAGGCCGAGCTCACCCAGCAGTCGGCGAGGCTCAACGTCTCTGGGCCACTGCCGGGTCAGTGTCGCCTGGCAGTGGCCCAGTGACGCCGAGCCTCGCCTAGCGGCCGGCGAGCCTCGTTGTGGCTAGGCGAGGCCGCCGGCCCCCTTTGGCCAATCGCCGGCCATGGCCGAGGCCGGCAACCAACCAAAAGAAGAAAAAAGAAAAAAGGAAAAAGGAAAAAAAGGAAAAAAGGAAAAATAAATAAGAGAAATAAGAAAGAAAATAGAAAAATAAAAATAAAAATATTTAAAAATTAAAAGAAATAAAAAAAAATTATAAAAATTTACATAAACGTGTTTCTGTTCATTTTTTATTACCGGAACAAGTTTACCAAACACATTTTTTTGTTCAAAAATTGTTCCCCGGAACAAAAACACTTTTTTCTATTTCTGTTTCCTGGAACAATTTTTAAACAGAAATGTTATCAAACGCACCCTAAAACGAGAGTTCCTAACTCCAAAGTACTAAGGAACTTAACTGATAAAAGTTCATAACCACTCTAATTGAGATTGGTATTTTCCGAGAAGGGTTGGTAAATTTAACAATTGGCAAGTAATACAAATAAAAGTAGGAACTCCAAAGAAATGTTAGTAGAGTTAATAAATAAATAAATATAAGTAAGCAACTCAAATAAGAATTGGTCACCCAAAACTATAGTAGGTATCCTAATTGTACAATAGTTGATAAGTTCTAAAAGTTTGTAATTCCATATATTGGTTGGCTGATTTAATCTGTTAGTATTAAAAAAAAAAAAAAGATAAACAAAAGGAGGTTCATAATAAGTTTGATTTTGTTTGAGATAAGAGAAGATGGTAATTTGAGAGAAAGAAAAACTAAATTAGAATCGGTAGCTAACTCAAATAAGAGTTGGTAACACAAAGTATGTAGTACTTTAATTGGAGAAATGTTGGTAACCAGTTAACCACTCTTAATAATTGTGATATGTAATTTCTCTAAAATAGTTAGTAAGATTCGAAAAAATACTTATTATCATTGGAAAGTAACTCATATGATGAGTTGTTCACCTAAATCATTGTTGTGATAAGCATTTTTTTCATTAACATATCGAGGAAGTTAGGCATGTCTGCCAAAATTGAAGTGAGGATTGAGCGCATTGTAGTAGTCATGCACATCTGTGACATCAAGCATTACCTATACTATTTCCTTGTAATCTCTATCCTTCGACAATTGGTGGCACTTGCTCGAACCGTCTTTAATTTGCTGGTACTTGGAAACGCAGGTTTCGGCGTCATTGTAAATTTGAGCAGTAAACAGCATCGGCCTCTTTCATTGTCAATTCAATGGAAATGAGCGAAAGAAAAGGATTGTCTGCCGATTTAATGTGCGGATCACTCAAGGAAAGCTTCGTGCAGAATCCAGAATCTTTTGTCTCGTTAAAAATTACAGGTGTTACATCCAGAGAAATTGTAATGGAAGCAGGTAGTGAAGAAGAAGAAGAAGAAGAGAAGAGATGATGCAAGAACACTTACAGGAGGTGGAAAAGAAGGCGTGGCCATTTCGGTTGTTGGTTCGGTGGAATTTGTGTGCGAAGTTATATTGATACTTGTCTTAGCGAAAAAGGGAAAAAAAATGAAGAAAATATAGTCAATTAAATTGGGATTGGTTTAGCAAGTAAAGAAGCGTGTAAAGTATAACTAAGCCCAGGAAATGGCGGGGGAGTGACTGCTCATAACACAGCCAATATTTTTGCAAAATTACTACTTTTTCACTAAAAAAACATCGAAAAAGGAAAAAATGCTCAACATTTCATAAAATCTAGATATACTTTATATATATCATTCACTTAATTAAGCTTCTCTATTTAGGACAAACACATTTGAATTTATTGCTCAACATTATTAAAGATATTTAGGATGATTATGATGATTTTTTGTATCTTTCAAGATTGTGTAAATATTTATATTTAATTATGCGCATCCTAATTTGATACGTCATCTTATTTAGTCATTTCATAAAATCTATAAACAGATTGATGTAATCTTCATTATGATATATTGATATATATGCAATTCCTCTTTTCCGCATATCTTTCTAATTTCTTAACTAGTATAAAACTAAAATTATTGGTCAATTAGGAGAGAAGAAAAATCCATGGAGAAACATCTTGGGTAGAGTCGTGAAGCATTCTCCCTGATAATTGGCCTCTCTAGTAGAACCGATGTTCAGCTTCTTCTTCTTTTTTCCCCTTTTCTCTCTTTATATAAAGAAATGGCATATATGTTGGAGATGGCTTTCGAATCTGAAAAACTAGAAAACCCATCAATGCCTTAACCATTTTGCTATGAATTGTTCAACATGACACATCTTTCAAAATTAACAATAATATTACTTGAAGTTAAGCCCGAATCCAGGGTTGATTCTGAAGGAGCCGGCCAATCTGTTTCCATGATGATTTGTAGGGGGAACTTACTCCAATAAAGCATGTTTCGCCGCCTTTTTTTAATCCGGAACTTATTCATCCTAAAATCAATTATCCCAATTTCAGTGACGATTAAGATGATCACAATGGTGGCTATCATTGTAACATGCGACCGCTGATTTAATGGTTTCCTCTGACTGAGTGAACGTGGCGCTATCGAGATTCAGAGAGAGCAATCATTAGGGCTCAAAGTTATTTGTATGGTCTTTTGGAGACTTTTACCTGGTCCTATCCTGTTACGAGCTTGGTGACTTATTGGGTCAGACCAATTCATGTTACCAACGAAATGTAATACAAATTTATATGATGCTCGGGCCCCAATGATTATGCAAAGAGATGAGATCTCAATGGGTGTCCATCGAGCGAATGACTTTCAATGAAGGATGAAGGACTGCTCTCCAATTATGCCAGGAGTTGTGATTCCTGAGGTGTCAAGATGTGCAATCGCGTGGAATTTGGGGAATACCCGACCCGAGAAGTCAAATCGGATTGGATCGTTATTGAAGCAACACATGAAAATCAGTTTGGATTTCGCTGACTTTCGTCGTTTACGTGAGGACGAAGCTGCAACTCCGAGTCTTCTTTCTCACGGTACTTTTCTATGTTGTCAATCAAATTTTATGGATAAATTTTTAAGCAAAATCTAGAAGTAATTTAATATAGACGATTTTTTTAGTGTAATCATTTGTTTATATATAATATTATAATGGGATGATTTGATAAAGCAAAAAACAAAAATTATCAGAAGAGTTCCCAAAATAAAATCACAATTACATTCTCCAACATGAAATTTTAAAGATGAAATTTAATCAAATAAATAAATTGAATAAACTGATAAAAATTTTAAATGTTAGTGCAATCTCATTATTTTGGATGAACAAAAATTAATATCATCTACAAAATGTTTATGAAAAGATATCAATATGTCTTGTTGTGCATAATAATTTTAGTTTATAACTAGATATTCCTGTAAGATCTTGCATGCTTTCGACAAAAATATTTCCTCAATAGTAAGGAAAGAAGATAAATTCTTTAACATAATTAATAAAGAGACTTGATATATATTTTAGACTAATGAAATTAAAATATAAAAAGAATTCACTAAGAAAGTGAGCTCTGAGATAAAAGAGACAAAGAATAGATAAGCTATTATAATAGTAATGATGAAAAAGAGACTTCTAATATAGTTAAAAAGTTTGTCCTTTTTCCTTACTATAGATGAGATACTTATACATGGAACATGTAAAATTTTATAGGAATATATAAGAATACATTTAAAAAAAATTAATACACTATAAAAAAATGTAAAATGCTTAATTATGGCAACTAGATCCTATAAAGAAATAAGAAAAAAGAGAAGGAATCGGGCCACCACTAAACATTTGAATGATTGAGAGCTATGTTGTTTTTTAGTGTAAATCGAGTGGATTTAGTCATATAGGGTTTCGAAATAGTGTCACCCTAAAAAAATGTAGAAAAAGTTGAAATATAGGCGCCGAATGAGAATTGCAAGAAATCAAATAACTAAGCTTGAAGACTCTTAACGTTTCTAGACCTGCAGGAAAACCAAAATTCGCCCAGTCGAATTTTGCATAAGATTGGACAAGAATCAAAACAGTAAAGAAGAAACCCGATGAACATGTGAAACAGCCATAGCAATCCAACCAAAATGTTATCATATTCAGAGGATACATTCAAGAATCCTAACACAGGGCAATTGTTTAGTTTTGTCTGTATAAAATCTGGGAATAAATCGCAAAATCTTTGATTTGGTATCCTTTGATTTGAATTTCTGAATCACATAATTTTCTTTTCGTTCTTTTTGCCATCTTATTTTATCCATATCTCATTATTCTGCATAAATAAGAAAGATTTTGGTAGATAGAAGGTAATCCAAATATTTTCTAACAAATATAGCATTATAAAATACCATATTTGTTTCTTAAAATAGGTAAAATAACGCTATTATTATAGAGTTATGAAAACCAATGTCCAAATCTACAACTGCTTACCAGGAGGAGTAACGCTGACGGTTCATTGCAAATTTATAAAGAGCAAGGATCGCAGCAAGGATCTCGGCGTTTAAAGATTATTCCTAGTGCATGTGGGAATTTCATTTCAAGTCTCGTTCTGCCCTCTTCTCTTGTAGCTTCCAATGGCATGGTCAATTTCATTATTTTGACATATTAATATATATATATATATATATATATATATAGAGAGAGAGAGAGAGAGAGAGAGAGAGAGAGAGAGAGATATGACGAGCAATGTTTTGACAAGTGTTGGTGGTTTGTACTACCAATACAAGGTATGGATGTATATCTTTTCTCCATGTATTTCTGTGTTGCCATTTTAAGTAGCCTTCACAGTTAGTCATCTCAGCGCTTGAATAGCTACAGTATATCCTCATTCTTGTTTTAGCCTTCTTACCAAATAAAGCCACTGTGTTCCCCCTTAAATAAAGCGGTCCACCGTATCTCTGTATTCATATTTCAAAAGAAAAAAGAAGGTTACGAATATGAATTCCTCCATTAGACTTTTTGTGGTGTTCATGATCATTGCTGCCCTTCTACACCCTTGCTCCGGAGAAACCCGTGTCCAAATCTACAACAGCTTACCCGGAGGAGTAACACTAACGGTTCATTGCAAAGCCATAGAGGGCATGGATCGCGGACAGGATCTTGGCGCTCAACAGGTTACTCCTAGCGGCATGTGGGAATTTCATTTTAGGCCTCGTTCCGCCCTCTTCTCTTGCAGCTTTCAATGGCCTGGTCAGTTTTACAATTTTGATATATATGAGGAGAAAAGAGATGATGAGCGATGTTATGACAAGTGCCAGTGGTTTGTACAACCTACCGGTCCGTGTCTTGAGAGGACAATGTGCGAAAAATGGAGCTCCTAGAAATTTCCAGAGAAATTTGGGCTTATTTCAGTTTGCAACGATTTGATATTTGCCTATGAATAAGACACGGTATGCTCTTTCTTTGGGTGAAATTAAAACAGTTGATGGATATCTTCTCAGGGTATTGATGTGTTATTTTTCTTCTGCAGTACCTCGACATGACATGAGCGTGAAAGGGATTCAAGAATCAGTCTTCTTTTTATAAGGGCTAAAATCATTTATTTTGGCTTTTTGACCCCATATTGTAGGGTGGATCTCGAAAGATATGAAAGAAAGATCTCCCTCCAAGCCGTACATACAACTTTCATCAAATACAGCTTTCCACGGAATTCGATATGTATCCATGAGATCGAGTATGGAATTCTGTTTACTCACTTGAAATTGAGTAATACGCGTAGGAAAAGCCGTATTCTTAAAAAAATAGAGAAATCAGAACCAAATCACGATGATACGGGTCAACCCCTTTTTCTTGCGCCAAAGATCTTACCATTTCCGAAGGAACTGGAATTACATCTCTTTTCCATTTCCATTCAAGAGTTCTTATGTGTTTCCGTGCGCCTTTGAGACCCCAAAAAATGGACAAATTCATTTTCTTTTCTTAGGAACACATACAATATTCATCACTACAAAAGGGATAATGGTAACCCCCCGTTAACTACTTCATTGTAATAGAAGTACATGTCCTACCGAAACAGAATTTGTAACTTGCTATCCTCTTGCCTAGCAAGCAAAGATTTATCTCCGCGGAAAGGATGATTCATTCGTATCAACACGAGAGTCCAACTCATTGCTAGAATCCATCTTGTATATTTATATTTGAAAGAAAGAGGTTGATCTCCTTGCTTCTCTCATGATACAATCCTCTTCCCGATGTGCCCCCTTTCTCCTCGGTCCACAGAAACAAAATGTAGGACTAGTGCCAAAAGTGAATCACGGAAGAAAAGACTCCCTGAGTTGGATGGCAATGAATGAAGAAATACTAAGTCGTCCCATATCAAATCTAAACCTTTGATTCTTTCCAGAATTTGTGATCCTTTATAATACATATATTATGAAACCGTGGATCATACCAATCCAACTACTTCTTTTCAATTTTTATAAAAATGTTAGTGAAAATAAAAACATCACTAGAAAGAACAAAAGGGATCTTTTTCTATTTTCGAATGAAAAAAAAAATCAATTGAATTAGAGAATCGAAATCAAGAAGAAAAAGAATCCGCAATTCGAGATAATCTTGAATCAGATGCACAAAATCAAGCGAATCTTGGATCACTTTTCTCAAACCAAGAAAAAGATATTGGAGAAACGCTAGAATATCCCACACTTTTCTTTCAATAGCAAGGAGAAGAAATAGAATTAAAAGAAAAGATAAAATTACTGAGATAACTTTTAGAAAATCATGTATTCTTTGATTAACTACTAGTTTAATTCAAATTTTAAAATCAAAAAAATGTGTACTCGTTCTTTTCTTTTGAGTTTGACCAACTAATAAAAAACTAAAGTAATTTCAATAAGTTAGAATTTGTTAGATCCGATCGCAACTTCGAATATAGAATTCAAAGGGATCAAATAGGAAATGATACTTTGAATCATAGAACAATAATGAAATATACGACCAACCAACATTTATTGAATTTGAAAAATAGTCAGAAGAAATGGTTCAATCCTCTTATTTTTATTTCTCGAACTGAGAGATCCGTGAATCGGGATCTAATGCATATAGATAAAAATTGTCCAATGGGAGCAAGAATTTCCAGGAACATTTGGAACATTTCGTTTCTAAGCAGAAGAGCTGTTTTCAAGTAGTCTTCGATCGATTACATATTAATCAATATTCGATTGATTGGTCTAAGGTTATCGACAAAAAAGATTTGTCTAAGTCACTTCGTTTCGTTTTGTCCAAGTTACTTCTCTTTTTGTCCAAGTTTCTTCTCTTTTTGTCTAACTTACTTCCTTTTTTCTTTGTGAGTTTCGAGAATACCCCCATTCATAGGTCCGAGATCCATGTCTATGAATTGAAAAAGATTTTTTTGTTTTTTGTTTTTGTTTTTTTGTGCCTTCACTCGTTAAGACTTAACAAGCATATATGCAATTGATGACACTAACCGACTATTTAAGCCGTTAATAAGAAGATAGATTAAAGTTGGTAAAAAATACGAGAATTGTTATTCGGTTGAAGATAAAAGAAGTTGATAATTTAAGGAATGACATATTAACGTCAGTAAGTAACTAAAACAAGAGTTCCTAACTCCAAAGTACTTAGGAACTTAACTGACAAAAGTTCATAACCACTCTAATTGAGATTGGTATTTTCTAAGAAGGGTTGGTAAATTTAACAATTGGCAAGTAATACAAATAAAATTAGGAACTCCATAGAAATGTTAGTAGAGTTAATAAATAAATAAATTAAGTAAGCAACTCAAATAAGAATTGGTTACTCAAAACTATAGTTGGCATCCTAATTGTACAATAGTTGATAAGTTACACAAATAAAAGTTTGTAATTCCATATATTGGTTGGCTGATTTAATCTGTTAATATAAAAAAAAAAGAAAAAAAAAAGATAAACCAAAGGAGGTTCATAATAAGTTTGATTTTGTTTGAGATAAGAGAAGATGGTAATTTGAGGGAAAAAAAACTAAATTAGAATTGGTAGCTAACTCAAATAAGAGTTGGTAACACAAAGTATGTAGTACTTTAATTAGAGAAATGTTGGTAACCGCTCTTAATAATTGTGATATGTAATTTCCCTAAAATAGTTAGTACATGTTTTGGAGAACAAAAAAAAAAAGATAAATAGAGAAGTAGAAATTTTATCATGCATGCCCTAAACTTAAAGACTCTTAATGTTTCTAGACTTGTAGGAAAACCAAAATTCACCCAGTCGAATTTTGCATAAGATTGGACAATAATCAAAACAGTAAAGGAGAAACCCGATGAACATGTGAAACAGCCATAGCAATCCAACAAAAATGTTATCATATTCATAGGATACATTCTTTTTTTGGTCGGTCATACTTTATTCCTACGCTAACTTTCATTCTTAGATTGTTGCCCTACCTCCTTGCAAGGCGTGGGAGTCGAAATTCACTTTTGAAACTAAATTGTCCCCATCCTAGCCCCCTGAGAAGATGGGGATTTAAACCTCCTACCTTCCCCTTCTATGTTGGAAGGGTGGCCACTAGGTATTCATATGATACATTCAAGAATTCTAACACAAGTCAATTGCTTATTTTTGTCTGTATAAAATCTAAGAATAAATTGTAGGATCTTTTAGTTGGTATCCTTTGATTTGAATTTCTGAATCACATAATTTTTTTCGTTCTTTTTGCCATTTTTTTTTCTTATTTTATCCATATCTCATTAGTTTGCATAAATAAGAAAGATTTTGGTAGATAGAAGGCAATCCAAATATTTTTTTAATAAATATTGCATTATAAAGTACCATATTTATTGCTTAAAATAAGTAAAATAACTTTATTATTATAGAGTTATGAAAATCAATGTCCAAATCTACAACAGCTTACTTGAAGGAGTAATGCAAACGGTTCATTGCAAATCCATAAAGGGCAAGGATCACGGCAAGGATCTCAACATTTAAAGATGAGAGATTGCATTATTTATTGCCTAAAATAGGTAAAATAACTTTATTATTATGGAGTTATGAAAATCAATGTCCAAATCTACAACAGCTTACCTGGAGGAGTAACGCCGACGGTTCATTGCAAATCCATAAAGGGCAAGGATCGCGGCAAGGATCTCAGCATTTAAAGATGAGAGAGAGAGAGAGAGAGTTCATTGCAAATCCATAAAGGGCAAGGATCTCAGCATTTAAAGATGAGAGAGAGAGAGAGAGAGAGAGTTCATTGCAAATCCATAAAGGGCAAGGATCTCAGCATTTAAAGATGAGAGAGAGAGAGAGAGAGAGAGAGAGGGAGATGATGAGCAATGTTTTGACAAGTGTTGGTGGTTTGTACTACCTATTGGTTTGTGTCTTGAGAGGACATTGTGTTAAAAATGGAACTCCTAGAAATTTCCAGAGACTTTATGCTTATTTTAGTTTGTAATGATTTGATATTTGCCTATAAAAAAGACACGGACCGGGTAGGCAGTCTCATCTTAGCACTCGAATAGCTAACCTTCACAATTGTCATCTTTGCGCTTGAATAGCTAACCTCATACATGTTATAGACATCTTATCAAATAAAGCCACCGTGTTCCCCCTTATATAAAGTGGTCCACCGTATCTCTGTATTCATATTTCAAAAGAAAAAAGAAGGTTGCAATTATGAATTCCTCCATTAGACTCTTTGCGGTGTTCATGATCATTGCTGCCCTTCTGCACGCTTGCTCCGGAGAAACCCATGTCCAAATCTACAACAGCTTACCCGGAGGAGTAACACTAACGGTTCATTGCAAAGCCATAAAGGGCAAGGATCGTGGACAGGATCTTGGCGCTCAACAGATTACTCCTGGTGGCATGTGGGAATTTCATTTTAGGCCTCGTTCTGCCCTCTTCTCTTGCAGCTTTCAATGGCCTGGTCAATTTCACAATTTTGATATATATGAGGAGAAAAGAGATGATAAGCGATGTTATGACAAGTGCCAGTGGTTTGTACAACCTACTGGTCCGTGTCTTGAGAGGACAATGTGCGAAAAATGGAAATCCTAGAAATTTCCAGAGAAATTTGGTCTTAGTTCAGTTTGTAACGATTTGATATTTGCCTATGAATAAGACTCGGTATGCTCCTCCTTCAGGTGAAATTAAAATAGTTGATGGATATCTTCTCAGGATATTGATGTGTTAAAGATATATATATTGTGCCTTGTTAACACTTAACAAGCATATATGCAATTGATGACACTAACCGATTATTTAAGCCGTTAATAAGAAGATATATTAAAGTTGGTAAAAAATAGGAGAATTGTTTTTCGGTCAGTGATAAAAGAAGTTGATAATTTAAGGAATGAAATATTAACGTCCGTAAGTAACTAAAACGAGAGTTCCTAACTCCAAAGTACTTAGGAACTTAACTGACAAAAGTTCATAAACACTCTAATTGAGATTGGTTTTTTCTAAGAAGGGTTGGTAAATTTAACAATTGGCAAGTAATACAAATAAAAGTCGGAACTCCAAAGAAATTTTAGTAGAGTTAATAAATAAATAAATATAAGTAAGCAACTCAAATAAGAATTGGTCACCCAAAACTATAGTAGGTATCCTAATTGTACAATAGTTGATAAGTTACACAAATAAAAGTTCGTAATTCCATATATTGATTGGCTATTTAATCTGTTAGTATAAAATAAAATAAAATAAAAAGAGAGAGATAAACAAAAGGAGGTTCATAATAATTTTGATTTTGTTTGAGATAAGAGAAGATGGTAATTTGAGGAAAAAAAACTAAATTAGAATTGGTAGCTAACTCAAATAAGAGTTGGCAACACAAAGTATATAGTACTTTAATTGGAGAAATGTTGGTAACCAGTTAACCACTCTTAATAATTGTGATATGTAATTTCTCTAAAATAGTTAGTAAGATTCGAAAAAATACTTATTATCATTGGAAAGTAACTCATATGATGAGTTGTTCACCTAAATCATCGTTGTGATAAGCATTTTTTTCATTAACATATCGAGGAAGTTAGGCATGTCTGCCAAAATTGAAGTGAGGATTGAGCGCGTTGTAGTAGTCATGTCATACACATCTGTGACATTAAGCATTACCTATACTATTTCCTTGTAATCTTTATCCTTCGACAATTGGTGGCACTTGCTCGAACCGTCTTTAATTTGCTGGTCCTTGGAAACGCAGGTTTCGGCGTCATTGTAAATTTGAGCAGTAAACAGCATCGGCCTCTTTCATTGTCAATTCAATGGAAATAAGCGAAAGAAAAGGATTGTCTGCCGATTTAATGTGCGGATCACTCAAGGAAAGCATCGTACAGAATCCAGAATCTTCTGTCTCGTTAAAAATTTCAGGTGTTACATCCAGAGAAATTGTAATGGAAGCAGGTAGTGAAGAAGAAGAAGAAGAGAGATGATGCAAGAACAGTTACAGGAGGTGGAAAAGAAGGCGAGGCCATTTCGGTTGTTGATTCGTTGGAATTTGTGTGCGAAGTTATATTGATACTTGTCTTAGCGAAAAAGGAAAAAAAATGAAGAAAATATAGTCAATTAAATTGGGATTGGTTTAGCAAGTAAAGAAGCGTGTAAAGTATAACTTAGCCCAGGAAATGGCGGGGGAGTGACTGCTCAGAACACAGCCAATATTTTTGCAAAATTACTACTTTTTCACTAAAAAAAAAATCAAAAAAGGAAAAAATGCTCAACATTTCATAAATCTAGATATACTTTTATATATATTATTCACTTAATTAAGCTTCTCTGTTTAGGACAAACAAATTTGAATTTATTGCTCAACATTATTAAAGATAATTAGGATGATTCTGATGATTTTCTGTATCTTTCAAGATTGTGTGAATATTTATATTAATTATGCGCATCCTAATTTGATACGTCATCTTATTTAGTCATTTCATAAAATTAAGATTGTGTGAATATCTATATTTAATTATGCGCATCCTAATTTGATATGTCATCTTATTTAGTCATTTCATAAAATCTATAAATGGATTGATGTAATCTTCATTATGACATATTGATATATATGCAATTCCTCTTTTCTGCATATCTTTCTAATTTCTTAACTAGTATAAAACTAAAATTATTGTTCAATTAGGAAGGAAGAAAAATCCTTGGAGAAACATCTTGGGTAGAGTCGTGAAGCGTTCTTCCTGATAATTGGCCTTCTCGGTAAAACCGATGTTCAGCTTCTTCTTCTGTTTTCCCCTTTTCTCTCTTTATATAAAGAAATGACATATATGGTGGTAATGGTTTTCGAATCTGAAAAACTAGAAACCCCATCAATGCCTTAACCATTTTGCTATGAATTGTTCAACATGACATATCTTTCAAAATTAACAATAATATTACTTGAAGTTGGGCCCGAATCCAGGGTTGATTCTGAAGGAGCCGGCCAATGCGTTTCCATGATGATTTGTAGGGGAATTACTCCGATAAAGCATTTTTCGCCGCATTTTTTTAATCCGGAAATTATTCATCCTAAAATTAATCATCCCAATTTCAGAGACGATTAAGATGATCACAATGGTGGCTATCGTTGCAACATGTGACCGCTGATTTAATGGTTTCCTCTGACTGAGCGAATGCGGCGCTATCGAGATTCAGAGAGAGCAATCATTAGGGCTCTAAGCTATTTGTATGGTCTTTTGGAGACTTTTACCTGGTCCTATTATGTTACGAGCTTGTTGACTTATTGGGTCAGACCAATTCATGTTACCTAACGAAATGTAATACAGATTTATATGATGCTCGGGGCCCAATGATTATGCAAAGAGATGAGATCTCAATGGGTGTCCTTCGAGCGAATGACTCAATGAAGGACTGCTCTCCAATTATGCCAGGAGTTGTGATTCCTGAGGTGTCAAGATGTGCAATCGCGTGGAATTTGGGGAATATCCGACCCGAGAAGTCGAATCGGATTGGATCGTTATTTAAGCAACACATAAAAATCAGTTTGTATCTCGCTGAATTTCGTCGTTTACGTGAGGACGAAGCTGCAACTCCGAGTCTTCTTTCTCACGGTACTTGCCCGCTGCTTCCATCTCGTCAGCAATTCTCGCTTCCTCTGCTTCCTTGCCCTTGCCCCACAGAACGGAGTAGAGCCCGACAATGATGAGCACGGCCCCTACCAATCTGAAATTTTAAAGGAAACAAAAAAAAAAAAATCAGTGAATGCACCATTACCAATTTGAAGATAGTCTTCAAAAAGTGTACAACTTCACATTTCATATATCTTAACCTAACGTTATGGTAAAAGGGATACGTACATTCCGATATATAGTTTCTCGCGAAGGAGTGCCCAGCTCAGGATGGTCGACATGACTAGTAACAAAGGGCTGAAGATGGAAGTGTAGAGCGGGCCTTTTCTATGGACACACCAGGACATAATGCAGAACGCAAGTGCAGAACACACAATGCCCTAAAATTGAAAAACCGTCAGCATTATCTTTGTGCAAAACATTTTCCATAGTATCGATGCATAAAGAGCCACAATAAGGCCACTCTACTATTTGTTGAAGTTCATTCAATGTCTAGGACGCATACCACATAGAGAACTGCGATGAGCCGGATCTTGGATCTCAAAGACCAGTCAGCAACATTACATTTAGTAGCGGCACCAATGATCGAACACTCAACGCTAGCCATGAGACACATTAGCATTGTGGCTGTGTAAGGAGCTGGAAATTTGGGACTCAATTTTGCCTAAATTTGTTACGAAACAAGCGTCAAGAGATTGAAGTGAACTCTCAAACTCTCTTTGATATGAGTTTGTCCCCCCATAAGAGAGATATAGAAAATGATTGTAAAAGGAAAAAAAAAGGGAACTGTTTCACTTACTTGGATAATGAACCAAAGTGCACAGCTGCAAGCGCTACAAAAGAGAAGGAAAGGTCCCAAGATGGAGTGGCTTTTGTAGGTTGAGCGTTTATCTGTCATTTTCTCTGCATAGTTCCAACGAATGCCAGAGGTACTATCTGCAATGGTGTGCCCGTGGTAAAACGAGAGCAACATCGCTCCACCCACGCATAGCACTGTTCCGATCACTTTTGCTTGTCCTGTCTTTGTCTTGATACCGAACGATTCTTGTCTATCCAAAAACATTCATTGATTATGTGGTTGCATTTTGCTTAATAGTTTCGAACAAATAGATTAAGGATGAAAGTATACAATACTTGAAGATCAGGGCGAATACAAATGTCAAGACTGGGAGGGTATTGGTCATTGCTCCGGCGATCATGGGACTCGAATTGTTCAGGCCCATAAAAAAGAAAACTTGGTTCACGGAAGCCCTGCACAGTTTGGTTGAACTTTCAAATCCATGAAAATCTTTCGTTTTTTCCATTTGACTCTTAAGGTGCGGAGAAGAGCATAATTTTATATGCATCAAAACAATTATTTTTTTTGGATTTGCATGTGTGTTTCTGATGATATAAGAATTGACAGATGAGGACAGATGAGGTCCAACTAGTGACTCCTAGCACACGACTGAGAATAGAAAGGCAATAACATAATTAATTCCAAATTCAATGCAAGATCAAGAGATGGAAGCTTGCTTACCCAGTAATGGAACTTAAAAAAATATAGAACAAGATTGGCACTGTAATCTTGGGTCTTGTCTTCCTGCGATGGACAATAATCAGGAATAATAAGTAGCCTCGAGATCATTCGACTATGGTATGATAATCAGTATAAGGGTTCTCATGTATTCAATTTGCCAAAGAAGAGAAACTTCGCATTGAAAAAACCTAAATAGTTCTCTCCTGATAGCCTAATTCTACGGGAAAGCCATATTGCTACTTTCATTTCTCTTTTGCTTAAGGATGGAACCTTATAATATACACAAGCATTTGGCTCACGAGAAATTCCTTAATTCTAAACCTTTTCACTTTTTGCTGATTGAGTCCATCCGATCAATCTTAGTTGGAATTCCCTAACAAGGACATCGAGAGTCCTATGTGGCATGGGCAATGTTGATGTGGACATTTATTATTTTAAAATATTTTTTCAAACTTTTTATATTTTTATATTTTTTTTCTCCTCTCTCTTCTTTCTATGTCGGTCACCCAACCTCCGACAACTAGCAAGGGTCGGCCTCGTCAGCCTCAAGCAAGGTCACTTTTGTTGGGAACTAGCAAGGGGCCACTTCACCGACCTCACGTGAGGTCGCCCTCACCAGGATCTAACGAGGGCAAGCCTCACTTGAGATCAGAGAGGCCATCCCTCACCCTCACTCAAAGCAAACGAGGGTCAGCCTCGCTGACTGCGATCGAGGCTTGCCCTTGCCAAGGTCTATGAGGTTGTCCCTCACCAGAGCTCAACAAAGGCAACCTTGCTTGAGGCTAGTGAGGTCACCCTTGCCATTTCCTAGGGCGACTTGCTTGAGGCCGATGAGGTCAAGCCTCTTCGGTCACAACTTTTGGCTGGTTGCTAGAGACTGAACAATCAGCAAAGGAAGAGGAGAGAGGAGAAAAAAATTATAAAAATTCCAAGAAAGTTTTGAAAAAATAAAAAAATTTGTCCACATCAATATCGGTCATACCATATAAGACGGCTAGCATTTACGTCAGCGAAATCCAATTAAAATTGATCGGATAGACTCAATTGATAAAAATTAAAATGATTTAGGACTCAATTGATAAAATTGAAAGATTCATAATTGAATTAATAAAACTGCAATAGGTTTAGGACTTGTGAGTAATTTTCCTCAAAAAAAAAAAAAACAGAAGAAAGTAGAAAAGTTAAGAGATTTGGTTTGAGTAAGTTTGTCCAATTGGCCAAGACAAACCGCTTATGCATAAGTGGTAAGCAAAATTTCGGCAAGGTTAGATGGCTTCGATTGGTATATTAGTTGCCAAATCTAGGAAATCTATGAACATTTTGATTCAGATTATTGGTTCTCAAGTATTCTATCTACAATGTCTTTTTTTTATTAGACATAAAAAGAGAGTTCTTTTTTTTTCTTTTCTTTTTTGCATCATAATTGTTTTTGTCCCACGTTTTTTAGGGTTCGAGTCCACTCCAACTTCTCCCCTAAAGTGCGATTTGACGTGGCACCCATGCGTGGCCCCTTAATTAGCCATTTCAACTAGTCACTAATCTTGGCCAAACGAAAATAAAAAATGAGTCAGGAACTCCTTCACTGCTGCCTAAGAAGGCCTCATACTATAGCCTCTAGCTTCCCTTTGCTTAGGGTTTTGACCTCACTCGAAACTGTCATCCATGCTTTGATCGAGTTTGAGCAGAAATGAAAACACCATCCAGAGAGCATGCCTAGTCTCACATCCCACGATAGATCTTATGAACGAAGAAGCATGCATGACGACTGAACACTAATCGTAATAACCAAAGTTGACTCACCATCATCACCCGAAAAGCAATGCAACACGCAGTCATGTAAAAAGGAATGAAAAGAACATCATTTTTCACTTCAACCCGAGTGCTTTTTTCTTCCCCGTGGGGATGCTACTTGCGTTGGAGATCATCAGGATGGAGTTGCTTGGTAATTTTAACTGCATACCTCTCCAAGAAAAGAGCGAAAGGTGTGATGGCGACGGTGGCGATGATCTGGCGATAGGCGATGAGCACAAAAGGGTTTATCCCGTCGTCCATGGCCAGCTTCGATATGAAGCTCATTCCTGTGAATCCCACTTGCACAATCACCATGGCCAAGAATGACATCACATCAAAATTTGCCATTTCTTTTATATAATCTCTCTGTGTCTCTCTCACGAACTCTATCGATCTTCTCTGGACTGATTCCAGAGATCAGCGAGAGATACGAAGAAGAGAGAGAGAGATATGCAAAATGCAACAGAAACGTAGCTCCTGCGGTTTACGAACAACGAAAGTGATGGTTCCACAATAAATGAATGTCAGACGGAGAGAGACGGAAAGAGGGATGCACCGCAACACCTGTCGGCATGCATGGGACAAGGTTGCCAGATTGTGAAAATTAAGTGATAGCACGGCTTTCAGTTATGAGCTTTTCTTTGGTTTTGGCTTCTTCTTCATCTTGTTCTCTGTGCCTTGCATTTGCTTCCAGAAGCATTCAAGCGACCAAACGGCTTTGCTAATTTGGCAAAAGGGGTGAGACCCTTAATTGCATTCGAAATGAATGCGTCGCTTGTAAGATGAAACACAGAGCCCGGGCAGCAGAGCTGGCATAGTAAAGGTCTCAAGAAAAAGGCTGCTTTTTGTTGGTGGGGTGTCTGTCATTTTCTTTGCACAAACAAGTATCCTGATCACTTTTGCCTTCGATGTGATTCCAAGCGATTCTCTTCTGTCCAAGACAAATCTCGGAAAATGTGAACAGATTTTTCAAAATCCGATTGTATAATGACTAGTAGTGTACTTATTAAGCTTGTGAATAGTACCAAATAACTAATTTCATAAATTGAGGGATTAGATTGAATAAATTAAAAGTTTATGAACTGAATTGAACATTTAAGAATTATTCAAGGGCCCTAAAAATCAAGGGATTGACATGTATAGTTAGAATAAATTTTTAAAATGTCCTAACCTATTGTACGGTAGCTAATTTAATTCTAAAAGTTTTAATTTAACCAATTCAGCCCTAAATGATTTGATGATTTTCCATTCTCACATGTACACACACTCAACACTCGTCTCTCACCTCACTCTGGCATTCACTCTCTCACTTATCTCGACTCCCTCACTGTCATTTCCCCCGTATCACTCCCAACTGGTTCTCATTCCCTCAAGGTTGCAAGTCCTTAACCTTTTCTGATATTTAAATTTCGATGACTCGTAAAAAAGTTAAGGATCAACTCAGCCCTACCAAAAGAATTTTCATTAAATAGCACATCATGTAGTTATTAAAATTATTTGTATCAACTAAGTTCTATTTCATTTCTATTTCATGTTCCTTTATTTTACTTCATTTCGAATAAATAGACAATTAATTTTTTTTTTTTTTTGGGAAAAGGGAATCCCGCGAGGGCTCGGGTCGCTGGATTCCCTTTTCATGCTTCTCTTTCTGTCCGGGCCGGCCCATCCCCTCTATTTCTTTCCTCCCGGCCTGGCCCGGCCCCTCCTTCCTCCTTCCTCCTTCCTCTGCATTTCACACAAACGAGGACACCAGAGCAGAGCAGGAGCAAGAGCGGAGCGGGAGCGGAGCAGAGGAGCGGAGTGGGCGACGTATAGGAGCAGCCGTCAGCAGGCCCACCTGCCCCGAGTACGGGCGGATGGGTTGTCCGACCCCATAAAATAGCGGGGAGAGAGTGAGGCCTGGGGTGTGGAAAAATCGGGTGAGAAAGAGACCGAGGGAGAGAGAACAGAGAAGGAATGCGGCGACCATAGTGCCTGCGTCGCTGCCAACATCTCACGGGCGTCGCCCTTCTCCCCGCGCGAAGCCTCGGTGGGTTCCGTTTCGCCCCGATCTTCGAGGTCGTCCATAGTCCGACGTCGCGAGCCAGATAGGAAGCACCCACCGACCGCCCCTGTTTTGCCTTCTTATGCCTTCGGTGCTCTGTTTCGGACTCGCCAGACCGGGCTGTGTTGTCCGTTTCGTGCGAGTTTCCGGCCTTATTTGAGTGCGTGCTGCAGCTGTCGGGTCTTGCGTGTCGATTACTGCGAATCCCGGCTCCAGCTTGGGTTCGGTCATCCCCGTTTCTCACCCCTCGGTTTACGTATATTAACCGTTCGATGAAATGCCCGAGTGAGATTTGTGCGGTCGGTCTTACTTTTCCGTCCATTTTGGGTGCTCGGTGCTTGTTAGTTGCGTTTTGATAGATTCCCACCGCTCAGTATCAGTATGTTCGGTATTTTTCTTTTTGGAAAACGGAGATTCGTCTTTTTCAACCGGTGCGGTTGTCCCTCATAGTGAAAAGAAAAGAAGAAGAAGAAGAAGAAGAGAACACCGAACATTTCTCTATTGGAGATTCTCAACATATTGGTATTGACTTTTTGTTTTGAAAAGTTACTTTATCTTGTATCTTTTTAATTTTTAGTTTAATTCTCTATGTTGCAATTGGCGCCACATTGATGTCATTTGTATATAAAATCAATGCAAAGATACAATATGAATTTTTCTTTCAAGAAAAATTGACAAGGTCAAACAAAGAACGAGAAAAATACCAAAAAAGTCATAAAATTATCATATTAGTACCGATTCAGTTTTCAACTTTTCAATAGAATCAATTCAATCATAAACATTTTCATATTAATAACAATTTAATTTATCCAACTAATTTTGACCAGCCGGCACTAACATCGACGTTGGCTGATGATTGGACGCTACGTAAAGACTAGTTAGTAATTGAATATCGAACGTTGACGTAGTAATTTTTTAATAATTTGTTTTATTTTTTGAATTTTTTTTATAAATATGCATATATATATATATATATATATTTTTTCTCCTTTCTTCCTCCTTGGTTTACTTGCACATCCCTCGCCCACCTCTGGTTCACTTGCGAGCCTCCTACCGGCGGCCCTCGCCAACCACCAAGAGGACAATTCAAGGAGGCAAAAAGGAGAAAAGGAAAAAAAAATTCAAAAAACAATAAAAAAAATTATTAAAAATTGGCATTCGGTCACTGGTCGGCGTCTGCATCGACTGAGAGGGAGGGAGGGGTCAGTCCTGTCCGCCTGGTCACACCGACATTCGCAACGAGAAGGACACCCGTTTCCGCTCCTTGGGATAGCACTATCCGTATCCCGAGCCAACTCCCGCTCGTACCCAAACACCTCCCGAAAAACTCCCACCTACAAAGCAAATCCAGCTCGACCGCGTCGCGTTCTCGTCGATTCTCACTATGTCCGCTTCACCTCTCTCTCTCCTCCTCCGCCTCATCCTCCTCTTCTCCGTCGTTTCACTCTCCGCACCGCGCTCCGCCGCCTCCGGATGCGGCGGCGGCCGGCCGGTCGTCTTCAACTTCGGCGACTCCAACTCCGACACCGGCGGGCTAGCCGCCGGCCTCGGCTTCCCGGTCAATCCCCCGAACGGCCGCTCCTTCTTCGGCCGGTCGACCGGCAGGCTGTGCGACGGGCGGCTGGTGATCGACTTCCTCTGTAAGCGCCCCCTGCATCTCTTAAAGCCTTTTCTCCCTTTCGCGGGGATCACTGGGTAGTCACCTTGCCTCTCGGTAGTTCGATTGTCTTTAGCTGGAATTCCAGCGGTTAGGAGCTCGTGAGGCCGTGCGGTACGCCGGAAATCTCGCTGCTCGAGCCCGTGTTCTGGATTAGAAGTAGCGAGTCCGGCGTTTGCCTCCGGGATCGTGAATCTGGTGATGTTGTCGTTCTCTTTTGGTGGAGCGAAAGGAGTAAGGATCACGCTCGTGAATGATTAACGTGGGAATCTGGTGATATCGTATAATATTGACCGGGGAAGATGTCGTTTTTCTTTATTCAATTGGGGATCTTGAGAGGGAGATTTTTGTCGGCATTGTACTATTTTACTAGTCGGACAGTGGCGACAGGGGTAAGCGGGGGGCCCACCATTGCAATTGCTGATGACGATGCCTCTTTTGGGCATGAGCAAAACTTTATAATCGCTGCGTGTTAGACGCTATTATGGATAATTAGTTGATGAAATCATCATGAGCTGCATTCAAATCTAGTAAGTAACAAATCTAAAATTCTGGGTCTTTCTTATGAGCGAGAATTTGTAAAGACAGGTAGCCAGTGCGTGGTTGTTTGTGAATAAGATTCTATTTGTAAAAGGTATTATTATGTGAATAATGGTACCAGGGATTCATCTGTCAATTTGTTCTGACCTCTATCTTTTGTCTTCTTCTTTTTTTCCATTGTTTTTATTTCCATTAAATAGCTATTTTTTTTAGATTTCAAGTGCTGGCACTGCTTTGAATTTCCTTAGAGTTGTTTTTGACGTATTGAAAAGCAATCACCTTCAAGATGGCTAATGAACCAGAGCACCCTGTGCGTAGGCAATCCATATCATCTCAGTTTTGACAAATGGTGCTCCTCAGGTTTCATTTTGATACATATTTAAAAGGAAAATGAATGTAGGGGCTTTAGTCATGGATTCTCCTAGCATGGAGATCACATATCCATCAGAAATGGTTTGGAGATAGTCTTGACAGAAAGGGGTCAGGGAATAGAGAAGAGAGCGTGTTTAGAGATTGACATCGTGAGAGTTTGCTTATCATGGTTCCTAGCTCGCCATTTTAGCTTAGCTTTCCCAATATTGAAGTTGTTTGTTTTTAAGGGAAGCAGTAATAAATTTGGTCGGATGATAACTTGATAAGAAATGACTTTGTATATTTTTATAGGTTGCATAAGCTAATTAAAAGGATGAAAGTTATAAGGGACAAAGTCATGTGGAATTATTTTTATTCTTGTTGTATATAACTTTCATGCCAATAAAGTTGGGGTTGAAAATATTTTTGTTGGCCAATATGTCTAATCTTGCAGGCCAAAGTTTGAACACTAGTTTTCTCATTCCTTACCTTGACTCTCTGGCGGGGTCCAAGTTCACAAATGGCGCAAACTTTGCAGTTGTAGGCTCGTCGACACTCCCTAAATATGTTCCTTTTTCGCTGAACATTCAGGTCATGCAGTTCCTCCATTTCAAGGGACGCATCACTGAACTGGCATCTGCAGGTGTGAATTTATGAATTCACTCATCGATTCAATGGCTCCCTCTATAGATTAGCTAACCTTTGCAGATGAAAGTGATACTTGTTTTCAGCATCAGTAACTCTGCTGCTCCCTCCCTCAATAAACAAAAGTTCAGAAAAGAAAATTAAAGAATATCTGTTCAAAATGAATGCTGACAGTGTATGATTAATTCATCTGTAGGTTCAGAAGTTCCTGTGAGTGTTGATGAATTTACCAAAGCACTTTACATGGTTGACATTGGGCAGAATGACCTTGCAGATTCATTTTCCAAAAATCTTACCTATTCAGAGGTGATAAATACGGTTCCGTCTATCATTGGGGAAATTAAGACTGCTATTAAGGTGAGTTCATGCTCTTAAGTGGTCAGATAATCTTAAGAACTTTTTGAATAATATTCTTAAGTTTCTTTTCTCAAATTTTTAGTTCTTGCTACCTGCACATTTCCTTTCAAAGCGAATGGCCACATGTCATCTATGGACTTCTAACGGACCAAAGATAAATCTGTGGACTTCTAATTATTGAAAGCTTTGCTTTCCCATATTTTTGCTAAATGATGCCCAAAGGGCTTTTATCAGTATCTATATTGAACAATCTATGCAGACTCTATATGACCAAGGTGCAAGAAACTTTTGGGTACATAATACTGGACCATTGGGTTGTCTTCCTCAAAAGCTTTCATTAGTTGAGAAGAAGGATCTGGATGAAAATGGGTGTCTTTCAAGTTATAATTCTGCTGCCAGAATTTTCAATGAAGGACTACTCAAATTATGCCAAGAGATGAGATCTGAGCTGGCTGATGCTACTATCACACACGTTGACATCTATGCCATCAAATATGATCTTATTGCTAACGCCTCTAAATATGGTAAGCTTGTTAGTGTCGCCCATCTCTTTTCCATTGAATCATTTGAAAAGCTATCGAGAGTTTTCTAAAAATTTTAAAAGCAGTATATTAGCACAATGACAAGCTTACCATATTTAGAGTCTAGCAAGGCATTTTGAATGTGAGTCTAGCAATCATTTTCAGGAAGCAATGACCACTTCTATCACCCTGCAGGTTTCTCGAGTCCGCTAATGACATGCTGTGGTAATGGAGGACCTCCATATAACTACAATATCAGGGTCACCTGTGGTACACCTGGCTGTGAGGCCTGCAGTAATGGATCTCAACACATCAGTTGGGATGGCATTCACTACACAGAAGCTGCTAACTCCATCATAGCCTCAAAAATATTGTCCACAGCTTATTCAACGCCACGGACTCCATTAAATTTTTTTTTTCGAGGACGACATGCTCGGGTGAAGTGCATTTGAGTGCACACCACGCATCCATGTGCTTTATTGTAGCATTTTTTCACCTTATAGCTATGAGAAGGTGGTAAACTCACGACGCCTGTAACAACATTAAAAGGAGGAATTAAGATGATCACATCGCTGATCAGTGATAAGACAGATTTAGTTCCTTTGCTAAAGCTGCTAAACCGGGTGGCAAACCATCTGTCGAGTGGCGAACTGGAAGGAGTCGGAGCATGGGACAGCGTGTGGATAATTAAGATTCATGGCCAAACGAATATGTCATTGAGAGTCTGCTACTGTCCTGCAGGGTTCTTATGTTGTGCTTGTCCATGGTTTTTGCTGTCTCAGAAATGGGTGTTGTGATTTTGTACTGTTTTGAATCGAATGTCTCTTCTGGAATCAGCGTCGCGTTTGTTCAATGGAACGCATAACATTAATTTTAGAGGAAGCTGCGTACCTCGACATCAAGAGCAACAGGCTTCACAGGCCTGACTGGACATCGAGGAGAGCCATTGCATTCACACGTACGGGTCGAGATGCATTTCAGTTCCTCACTTATCCGATTAGCGACTTGCGATTTAGCTCCCTAAACAATACGAGGTCTCACGTTCATTTCTGTTGGCATAATCCTTTGGAGACTTGCGTCGTGAGGGGATGAGAGATATCACATAGTGTTGTAACTTTAGTAGGACATTCATTTGATTGCTACAATCCTTTTTGGGTTTGATAACTTGAGGGCCATGCCTTGACTGATAAAACTAAAACGTTCACTTAAATGTCATGAATTCTAAAAAATCATTTATTTGAATGCCACAACTTCCAATCAATCATTGAGTGATATTGAAAATGTTCATCACAAGTGTCCTATGACACATCAAATTTTCCAACATTGCAGTGAACTTTTTTTAAAAATTTATGGCACTCAATGAATGTGTTTATTTTTGTTTCATGAAAAATAAAAAATTTAAAAAATATTTTCATAAAAATGATCATTTATATCATTTGAAATTATTAATCACTAAAAAAATGTTTTCATAATTACCTATAATTTATATCTAGATATTTTAGTTGATGACATAAGTATTTTTCATTCATTAACAATCATTTTCCACAAATCAAATGAAGCTTTATGACTTTTTTTTTTCTACATCATAAGGAAGTAAAATATTTCCACTAGCAGAGAGCAGAGGTTTTTCCATAGGAAGTGGACCAGACCAAAACCGTAAGTTTTTCCAGTTCTAAATTTTCGAATCAGTAACTATTAATTTAGTTCCTAAGTTCTAGGTTCAAAATTGAATCGCTCGAATTAGACCAAAACAATATATTTAAAAAAAATTATTTTTTCTTTCAAAGAGTAAAGAAAAAGAAATTACCAAAATCCTAAATCAAACCAATTCAAGGCGCGAACTGGATCAACTGGTTCGGATGGCACCGGTCCATCCCGGGAACTAATCACCCCTACTAGAGCGTTCAAAATTCAAGAGAGTTCATATCTAGGAAAAAGCCATTTCGTGCCTAATCAACCCTCAAAAGTCCTCTCCATCAAAAGATCGGCCCATGTTCTGTTCTTTCCTTCGGAGCCTGGACGGAGCTTGATAAACTCATGAACCACTCGTACTGAACAGACCACTGCAATTACCCGAATTCAAAGATTATTTCGGACCAACGACCTGAAATTTAAGGCGATCGACGCTTAGTTAAGTGGAAAAAAAAACCACGCATCAGCCGAAAGAGAGAAAAAAAAAAAAGTTCCGACCTTTGAACGGTCTCGGAACTTCGTCTTGCGGATTTCATATGCGGACGAAGCTCGTAGCGCTCCCGCGTCGTGCTTTCTGCACCCACGCAGCGATCTCCGGCACTTCCCACATCGCCCGCCTCGCGCGCCTAGGACAGATCGACAATGCGCGGAGGGTGTTCGACCAAATGCTTCACAAGCCCATCGCGTCCTGGAACGCGGTCGTTGCCGGGTACTTCCAGAACAGCAGGCCCCACGAAGCGCGGGAGATGTTTGACAGAATGCCTGAGAGGAACACGGTTTCGTGGAATGGGTTGGTTTCTGGTTACGTTAGGAATGGGATGATCGAGGAAGCCCGAAAAGCATTTGATGTAATGCCCGAGCGCAATGTCGTCTCGTGGACGGCAATGGTGAGGGGGTATGTGCGGGAGGGGATGGTATCCGCGGCGGAAGTGCTCTTTTGGCAAATGCCTGAGAAGAATGTTGTGTCGTGGACTGTGATGTTGGGGGGCTTGATTCAAGATGGTAGGATTGATGAGGCCCGTCGGCTCTTTGATATGATGCCGGTCAAGGATGTTGTTGCTAGGACTAATATGATTGGAGGGTACTGTCAGGAAGGGCGACTCGATGAAGCAAGGGAAATTTTTGATGAGATGCCACATAGAAATGTAGTCTGCTGGACGGCCATGATCACAGGGTATGCACAGAATGATCGGGTGGACATTGCTAGGAAGCTTTTCGAAGTGATGCCAGAAAAGAACGAGGTGTCCTGGACAGCTATGCTGATGGGCTATACCCAGTGTGGGCGGATAGAGGAGGCCTCGGAAATTTTTGATGCGATGCCAGTGAAGTCAGTTGTTGCCTGTAATGCAATGATCCTTGGATTTGGCCAGAGGGGGGAGGTAGTCAAATCAAGGCAGGTATTTGATATGATGAGAGAGAAGGATGATGGAACATGGAGTGCAATGATTAAGGTTTATGAGAGGAAAGGTTTTGAGCTGGAAGCATTGGACCTGTTTGCTATGATGCAGAGAGAGGGAGTCAGACCCAGCTTTCCTTCCTTAATTAGTATCCTATCTGTTTGTGCCAGCTTGGCATGTCTTGATCAAGGCAGACAGGTTCATGCCCAGTTGATCAGGTCCCACTTTGACTTTGATGTGTATGTTACCTCAGTTCTCATCACAATGTATATTAAGTGTGGAAACCTTGTAAAAGCAAAAGTGGTGTTTGATCGGTTTGGTGTTAAGGATGTGGTCATGTGGAATTCTATCATTACAGGTTATGCACAACATGGTTTAGGAGAAGAGGCTTTGAGAGTATTTCAAGAGATGTGCTCTTCAATGACTCTACCAGATGAAGTTACCTTTGTCGGAGTACTCTCAGCATGTAGCTACACTGGGAAGGTAAATGAAGGGCGAGAGATTTTTGATTCAATGAAGAGCAAATATCTAGTGGAGCCCCAGACTGAACATTATGCCTGCATGGTTGATTTGCTTGGCCGGGCTGGCAGGTTAAATGAGGCCATGGATCTAATAAAGGGGATGCCAGTGGAAGCTGATGCTGTAGTTTGGGGTGCTTTGCTAGGGGCATGCAGGACATATATGAACTTGGATTTGGCAGAAGTTGCAGCGAAGAAACTTTTAGAATTGGAGCCTGAGAATGCTGGACCTTACATCTTGTTATCAAATCTTTATGCATCAAAAGGTAAGTGGACTGATGTTGCGGATTTAAGGAGAAAAATGAGGTCAAGGAGTGTAAGCAAGTCCCCTGGCTGTAGCTGGATTGAAGTAGAAAAGAAAGTACATATGTTTACTGGAGGCGACAGTAGGAGCCATCCCGAACATGTTGGTATCTTGAGAATGCTGGAGAAATTGGGTGTGTTGTTGAGACAAGCGGGGTATTCTCCAGATGGTAGCTTTGTGCTTCATGACATTGACGAGGAAGAAAAATTGCATAGCTTAAGGTATCACAGTGAAAAACTTGCTGTAGCTTTTGGGCTTTTAAAGATACCAGAAGGCATGCCTATCCGAGTAATGAAGAATCTTCGGGTTTGTGGTGACTGTCATTCTGCAATCAAATTAATTGCAAAAGTCACTGGAAGAGAGATAATCTTGCGGGATGCTAACAGATTCCACCATTTCAAGGATGGCTCCTGTTCCTGCAGGGACTACTGGTGATGACTCTAAATGTTGATGCTGCTAGGAGAGAATCATACCCAATCTAAAGTTTTCTAGGTATCCTGGCTCGTTCAACTGAAGATGAGATGAGGCAATCCTTCTTTGCTCCAAAATTTGAGCATGTGAGGTGCCAACTTCTGGGTATGTGTGTCTATACCCTATTGGCAGAATCATATGACTTGGATGGGTACGAAATTGAACTTTTTTTATGGACTCTCTAAAAAAGAAGTTGGAATATAAATTGGACCTGTACCAACTTCCCTTTTCACACGATGTCTGAGGCAGTTTTTGTGGTAGGGGAATCTTGCCTAGTGTGTGCAAATCCTTTTATTTCACATCTTACCTAGAAATGCACGAATCATTGCATAATTATGCTTAATGATACATATATAGTGGAAATTATACCATCCCTCTGTTCACTGTGAACTGCTTCCTTGCAGTGACATGAAAATTTGAAGATGAATTGGCTAGATGCATGAATTGATTGGAGACCTATACTGGCCTCAACCAACAGAAGGAAAAAAGGTGAACAACTGTGGAGTCAAGGTCTCTTATTTGGTGTTTAAGCTTTAAGCAAATGAACTTTATCGCCAGCAAAGGTTATTCAAATTGGGAAAGCTAGAGCTTGCACTGTCTACGCTGGTGCAACTTTGGCATTGGTGGTTTTGTTCCAGAAACCTAACATCAACACCTCCCACATCTTTCTAGTCTTTAAGTCTTACTACTCTTATCTTATTACACTTGCTGATGCACCAGCCACCGGGATGTCATGGAAGTATCAGTTGCAACAATCTTTGAAATATCAGAAAGTAGCCGCTCAAAAGTTGGTTGGTTTGCCTTATGGAGTCTTGGAGATCAAGCGGTGTTCATGCCATATCATTTGGCATTGTGCGTTTGTTCTAACATATGCGACTGATCAACTTCATTCCTTTTTCCTTTTTCGCCAAAATTAACTTTCCTTCTTTTCTAGGTGATGCTACCAATTCGACCTTGATGTACTTGGAAGACGCCGTCGTATCTTCTGCCACTGCAGTGAGTGGACTCTAACCTTCCAGATCTTTGTTTCAGTCTCACTTTGGAGTGATCAAATTGCTGAAGAATTTACCAATATATCCGTTTCTTAATGTCGAGAGTTGTTGAGTTTTTTCTATTAGTTGGCTAGAACTTCTACCGCATTTGCTATATCACTATTTGTTTATAACAATGGTACTTTAAAAGCAATGCAAAACGTTGGATGCTCAAGATAATTTCAGTAGGTGCAACTTCACGATCGACCTTAATTTAGGATTTTTTTTTTTTTTTTAATGCGATGTCAATGGTCAAACCTAGAACTACTGGCTAAAGAAGTGTTTATATCTTCTATTTTTTCTCAGGATATCTGAGAAACAGACATTGTGGTGAAACTTATCTCATTGTTTATAATGCCTTCTGTTGCATGGTATTCGTCTTTTACGTCGGTTAGTTTATCGCATAGTCCTGAACACATGGGATGACGTTGCATGGACTCATTTCATGGACTGGGCTAATAATAATGACAATACCTATCCCAACAGGACTCCAGAAACCGAGTTACGGGCTTTGCCTATTTCGTGCAGTACGATTGGTTCTATTCACACTTCGGCGATAAAACGAGTCCCTCTCATGATTTCGCCCTCCCTCTACAGAAGCCAAATGCGCCTCCAACCACATTCAGGATTAAAAAATATCTAAGTGGAACCCCCTCTTTCTGGGTGTCGTGTCCAAACCATGTCCCCTGGCAATGTGTTGACTTGTGAAACAACTAATATGGGTCTGTTCTGCGTTATCACTGCAGCATCAATGGTGGTTGGCCCTTCTGATGTCATGAACGTGTGCGTCATTTCTGACAGTCCTACTTCTGCATCGGGTCTCAGTTGGTGTTTTTTCTCCCTCCCTGTTCCCTTTTGGGCGGTAATGCTGTCCTCCCCCTTTTGACATAATATCTCTCTCCATTACTACCATTATCATTAAGAAGATATTTTGAGGCGTGACACTGTGCGTGATTTGGATAAAGCAGTGGCGTACACTCATCCAGGGCTTCTTGAATCATCGGCATTAGGTAAGGGATTAGGAGGGGAAAGAAATGGGGTTGTAAAGGCACAATCGTGCTTGGAAGGCGGGGAACAGACCGAGTGAGATGATTGGAAAGGGAAAATGATAGATAACGAGGCATTGGAACTTTAAATCTCCATAGAGGGATTATTTATCACTTTAGTAACTTCTTCCTCACTTATATACCGTTTCTTTACACTGCATCTATTTAAAATATCTTGGAAGGTACTTATGTCAGATTGAATTCTTACCCTTTCTTTTTCCTGGCCAGTGTCCGAACATCCATATAAATTAATGCTTTCAAATCGCGTCTTTTCTCGTCTCTAATAATATCTAAATTTATACTTTATTTTTCCTAATCAATCCATCTAAATTGAGTATGACATAATATGGGTGCAGTGGAGTCTAATCAGTCTGTTCCGAACGTCTTTTACTTTGATTATTATGATTGTTATCATTATTATTATTATTATTATTATTTGAATCTTGCAGTTTTGACAGTGTAATTTTGGTTAAATATAATACACCTGAAAGTTTTCGAAAGATAATCTACTAACATGAAAGTTTTCTTTTCTATTTTCGTAAGTAAAAGTAACAATCTGCCTAAGAAAAAAAAAACTCCAAGTTTGTGCAACAGCAGTAGAGTCCTTTTTGTGATCTTTATATTTCAGGGCTCTAGGAACAAGCTAGAAATGTAGCATGCCTGTCTCTTTGCTCAAATGATGAAATTCATAGGTCTCATGTGGGGTCTACCAAAGATTGGATCAATTTGCATATATAAGGTCTATGTACTTTTACTTTCAGAAAAGATTGATAAGGCATTGGCACTTTAAATCTCCATAGAAGGATTATTTATCACTTTAGCAACTTCTTCCTCACTTATATATCGTTTCTTTACACTGCATCTATTTACAATATCTTGGAAGGTACTTATGTCGGATTGAATTATTACCCTTTCTTTTTCCTGGCCAGTATTCGAACATCTGAATAAATTAATGCTTTCAAATCGTGTCTTTTCTCGTCTTTATAATTATCTATATTTCTACTTTTTTTTTCCTAATCAGTCCATCGAAATTGAGTATGACGCAATATGGGCGCAGTGGAGTCTAATTAGTCTATTCCGAACGTCTTTTACTTTGATTATTACAATTGTCGTCATCATCATCATCATCATCATTATTATTTTCTGAATCTTGCAGCTTCGACGGTGTAATTTTGGTTAAATATAGTACACCTAAAGCTTTCAAAAGATAATATATTAATATGAAAGTTTTCTTTTCTATTTTCGTAAGTAAAAGTAACAATCTGCCAAAGAAAATAAAACTCCAAGTTTGTGCAACAGCAGTAAAGTCCTTTTTGTGATCTTTATATTTCAGGGCTCTATAAACAAGCTAGAAATGTAGCATGCCTGTCTCTTTGCTCAAATGATGAAATTTATAGGTCTCATGTGGGGTCTACCAAAGATTCCATCAATTTACATATATAAGGTGCATGTACTTTTATTTTCACAAAAGATTGATATCGTGAGAACTTAAGAAAGAAGATATTGTTTGGATGTAATACAAATAAATTCTGTATCATATGAAAGTTACTGCCAACACTACCTGACTTAACGCAAAAGTTTTTTTTGTATATATATATTTTAATCAAAACTGAACGCAAAAGGTGGATAAGTAATAAAGTGACAAAGATATGGTCCTCAAGAAGGGGGATACAAATTTTCCAGATTCTCCTAATCTTGACGAAAACTTTTCTTTTAGTCAAATTGTTACGTGGAAACTAGTCAGACGATATCTGGTTGTGAGTATGCCATCTTCCGTATTTAAGAGGAAAACTTGATGGAGCCCCAACCGAGTTGGGTTTGAGTCGTGGGTTGGTATGGATCGTTCAAATTATTTTATATGAAAAATAGATCAATACGAGTTACATTGGGGAATTTAATTGAATGCACTTGTACAATTCATCCAAATCCGACCCCACATGCTTGATAAGTCAAATACAGCCAAAGAAACTAAGAAATGCCTCAATGGACCCAAAAATTTGTCTAATATACAGAGGCCAAATTAAAATATACCTCTTCCTATCCTCTTGCCTTAGGCCTTGTTTCAGTTTCGCCATTCTCAGTAGAGGATTGATATCACTTTCACCATCTTCAATTGTTGTTATTATTATTGACGCGGGTTACATAAAAAAGAAGTGAATCGAACACAGAAACAAGAACCAGAGCGCATGAAAATCGAGTCGTGCGGCCGCCACAAGACCTATATTGACTAAATTCGTTCACATTACATTAAATCGATCAATGAATGAGCCTTACAATACCGGGATTTTATAAGCAAAGATTTGAACTTGTTCAAAATACCAAGCTGTGATCTCAAAGCAAGTCTCACTGAATTTGACTAGAGGGAAAGCTTGAGATCTAGGTCATTGTCTTTTTTTTGCTTCTCTCGTTCTGCTTTCCCATCTTCTTCTTCCTCTCCTTCTTTTTGGGAGTTGGAAGGCCCTGCTTGAACCCCAGGAACGCTCCCGCTCAGAAGAAACTTGCCGTCCCCCTCGAAATCTTCCGGCCGGAACCTCGGAGTCCAGGCTGCCGCCTCCTTCCTCGCCCGCTCTTCCTCGTCCATCCTCGCCCTCTCCCGGGACTCTCTCGTGGCGCTCTGGAGCACGTCCCTCGTGCTCCGTATCAGCGCGAAGAACCTCTCGATCTGCTCCTCCTCTACCTCCTCATCCGCGCCGTCACCGCCCCCGTCCCGACCTCCCTCTTCCCTCCTCCCGACCTTCCTCCTCTTTCTCTCCCCATCATCCATCGATCCTCTTTTCTCCCACTGCAATGCAGCTGTGAAATGCGTAGGGGGAGAGCTTGACTCCTTAATATAGTGGCTATGAGGCCATGCGGGTTGGATCCGGATCTGCCAAAAGGACTAAGATGACCACGGTAAAGTTTGCTGCCGGCCAACTGAAACCGAGGGCTTCATGGTAAATTGCACTGCGCATGGCAAAGGCAAGAAAAGAACGATCACTCGGTTGGTGCCCGTATAACGTACGCAGCCCTGCAATGTGACGTCACCACCTGACACATACATAGTCGTACCGTTGACTTGGCTGGCCTCCTTGGCCTGCGCACTTACCGCTCTCCTCCGTCCGCTTCGGGTAAAACCTGCTTCTCATTTCCTCGCACCTACGCCAACGTGGGCGGGCGCCTTCTCATTTTTTTACTAAAAGCAGCATCCAATGCAGGTTTCACGTTTGTTCTCGTTCTCTCGTTTTCTTTCTTGGTCGACTGGTGTGGTCTGACAGGGTTGTTGAATTTAGAAATACGGTCGACCATGAACTAAATGAGGGCAGCAACGAGTTTTAAAATGGTCGAAATTCCACAGGACTCATCCACCATTCCAATTTCCAATTCATTTGCCGTGTTCTACACGCCACCGTTCAAACATTTACAATTACTGCTCATATGCATCAACAAGAGAACATTGTTGAGCAGTTCTGGGATGGATAAAGCCCGCTAGTCGTCGGCCCACCAGACCCCGTGTTTGGCCCAAAGATAGTAAGCTCCGGTAGGACCTCGGCCGCCCAATTCGTAGACCTCCAGCTCGATATTATTGTTGTCGATCTCTTGTAGAACGGGATTTAGTATGTTCCATGCGGCCGCGAGCTCGTCGCTCCTCATGAACAGATGGTTGTCTCCGTCTATGACGTCAAGGAGGAGATGCTCGTATGAATCGGGCACCTCCGCATTATACCTAACACAAAATCCATGCCAAAACCATCATGTCTTGAAGTGAATTAGCATGGCATCGATGTGGAGGGATCTTTTATCCGGGACTTACTTGTCCTTGTATAATAAGTTGAGTTCAGATGCATCTAAGTGCAATCCCAGCCCAGGCATCTTATTGTTCACTTTGAGTAGGATGGCTTCGTCAGGTAAGTCGCGTAGAATCAGCTCATTAGTAGCAAGGTCTACATTATGCCCCAGACATTCCCGATAGATGTTTCCAGCAACATTATGGAACTGTATGCGTATCTCCACCCTGCATAACATGGATCATTGAAGCAAATACATCACTGAGGTGTAGAATGATGGACTTCATCACAGAAATACAAAAGAAGCATAGTTCGCAAACCTTAAAGCAATGAAGGGTCTTGTCTAACTTTACAGCGCAGCAAGAGATGTCAATCATTACAAAGCAATTATGAATTAGTCTGACCTGTGCTTGATCATTCCCATGCCAGTCCTGACCATGAAGGGCACACCATCCCATCTTGAATTATCAATAAAAAGTGCGGCAGCAAAGAACGTTGGTGTCAAATCATTCAGATATAGATCAGCATTGTTCCCAGAAGTAGCTTTATATTGACCAAGAATCACATCATTAGGCTCCAAGCTCCTTATTGATCGCAGAACCTTAACCTGGACAAAGAAAATCCTAAATCAGCATGTACAGATACCTCCTATTGGGTGGATAGCATGTGAATCTGCCAATGTACCTTTTCATTTCGTATATCCTCACCATCAAGACTTACTGGGGGTTCCATGGCAAACAATGCTATTGTCTGAAGGATATGACTGTGTACAATGTCGCGGACGATTCCATAACCCTCAAAGTACCTGCATAAGGGTGATAGTTATTAGGGAACTACTTATCCCAGTCTAATGTACGATGACCATTACATACTTTCCCGCTGCCTCAACTGAATCTTCAGATAAGATGACCTGCAAAGTCATTCAATGGCATATATGACTACTCCTAGCACATGTTAAATTTCAATGTCTGAAGCAAGGGCAGAAAAAACTATACATTACCTGTACATGACGTATGTATTTTCGGCTCCAGAGCGGCTCAAAAACTAGATTGGAGAACCTTAAAACCGTAAGATTCTCAATTAAGTTCCTTCCTAAGAGATGATCAATCCTAAAGCAACATAGACAGATTAAAGTTCATAATAGCAAAACCTTTTCCTTGCATTCTCACTCTAAGGAATACATGCACATATATATGCAATAGAAGATGAATGTAACTAGTACCTGTATATTTGATTCTCCTCAAACTTAGAAAGAAGAAACTGTGACAGCCGATTAGAAGATGGTGCATCAAAACCAAATGGCTTTTCAATTATTACGCGATTCCAGCCTTTCTGGGTTTGGGCGTAGTGAGCAAGGGTTGAGGTGACATCTACAAGTGCTTCTTGTGGCACGGATAGATAAAATATCCTGTTTGCTTCAGACTTCCCCTGAGGTACATAAGCTGTTAAATAAATGTCAAAGAGACTGAATTTATATAACCAAAGTAGAATGTGGTCTATAAGATCGTGAAGATGTCCAAACTACTGCATTATCCAACTTTACCTCAAGCAGCTCCATCCTGGCATCAAGTTTTGACATCCCTTCTTTGTTGTCATATCCCCCATAGAGGTAAAATGTTTTTCTAAGGAAGCTTTCCATCTTCTCTGTACAGTTTTGCCTAGAACAGTATGCATAATGCAATGCCGGTCAGTGAATGATTCAGACCACGATAGCTTCCAAGGAAAAACTGAAATGTAACAACCATGGTAAGAGAAACCTAATCTTTTCTAAGCTATCGATGGATTTGCAGCCCTGATTAAGATAGAAAAACAAAGTTTCCCGTATCTCTTTTAAAAAAAAGTCGAATTTCTTGTGTAGTATCAGAGGATTCTGAATTTCTGATGGTGGCTCAAGAAACTATCAGGCAGTTTGAAACCTGTGAACAATGAGCCTCCTAAATAATCTTAGCAAGCTCTAATCAAGCGATCAGCACACAGAAAATTTATGCCTACTAATTATATTTTTGTCAAGAATGTCATACTATAAACATACTTTCTTAACAGGAAGAAGAAGCAAAAATTTGATGTACAATGTATTAGAGTTCCATACTGATGATCAATTCGGCAAGTCAAAGTCGACGATATCATTAATCTCAGGTCTTCATCTGTCAAATTCTTTCTTGAATAACCAACAATGTAGGCATTCTGTATGCACAAAAACAAAAGAACTTTAGTTACAAATTCATCCAACTCTGCTCACAAAAGATTCTTATGATCCCCTCCCATTCGATGAGGTGGCCTAGTTAAAGCAGGCAACAATCTATCTCAACAGATAGAGGGATCTCACTTTCATTTCATCACCAAGAATATCTTTGTGATTCATCTTTTGTGTGTCAGCCAATATGTAATAAATAGCTGAAGAATAAATGAAAAACAAAATCAGAGATATGAAACAAGTAGAATAACTAGTGAATGAACAAAGATCCAGTTGTTTACCTTACCAAAAAAAAGATCCAGTTGTTACTGATGCAAACAAAATGAACAGACAAAGAGGACAAAAGCAAAGCTCTTCACACTAAGAAGAGTTGACAGGATACATATCAGACTATCTCCAACAAAAGCCATATGGATTTTCCCCATGATAGATACTGACTTAAGTGCACCAATCTCTCAAACAGCGGTTTACCTCAGGAAGGAAGCCACTATAGTATAAAGCAAACAGAGCTGGGAAAATCTTTCTCTTTGCCAGCTCGCCCGTAGCTCCTATAACTGCAATGCAGAGCGATGATTTTCCATCACCATTTACAGAGAAAGTGCAGGAAGGCACTTGTCGCGGGGATGAAATGGATTTTGCCAAACCGGCCATGCTCTCGTCAGGAGGAGGCTGAACGTTTTGTAAATAAGTTCCCTTGGGCTGTAAGCTGTACTGAGATGCTCCTCCAGTGAAATCTGTGAGTTGCATACACAACATCTTAAAAGGTAACACAATAAGTTCAACTACGATGCAGAAGTTCAAATCACAAAAAGAGAAAAATGCTGACCATAGTTCTAGTCATAATTCATCCAATCAATCAATATGATGGAAAAATAGGAATTTGCAGCATTAGGGCTTACCATCATGCAATTTTAATGTTGATGCTTCTTTGGGCGTCAAGGCTGATTGAGAAGGATCTGCACCTTGATATTTTTCTTTATTTTTTATACCTCCGAATTTGTTAACTGTACCAATTTTTGCAGGTCCTGGCTGAAGGTTTAACCTCTGGAGTATCCACAGTTTCAGACCACAAAATCTTTTGCAGAGACTTGTGGCATCTCCATATATAATATGATGCCGATGAAAATTGCATGCAGGAAAATTTTTTGGAACCTAAAAGCACCCCGAATAGATATTCAGTTCACATGTTAGAGAAAATTCCTCAGCTATATTTTTCCAATATCTTGACAAATCAACTTGTAGTGAAAACCGTACAAACTTGCTAGCCGAGTGTAAATTCATTTCTTTAGAAGCATCTTCCTAGTTAATGACACAATATGTTCTGTCCTAAGCAAATTCACTAGGTTCATCAGCTTTGTTCAGCCTGGAGTTCCATCAAACATAAAAAATTAGTTGTCTACTTGATACAGATACGATGACACCTCCACAGTAAAGCCATTAAATGCCAACATTAACTCAATTGATCCTGTCCGGTTTAATCCATTGTTAGTACCCAGTAACACACAGTTCCATCTCTTTTCGAAAACTGGAGAGTTTTTATGGCAGACCAACGCATATGAAATAATACATTCACTAGCACTACTTAAGACTGAAATCCCATCTCAAATTGCTGAAAATCTCTACATGTAGTGGCAAGCTCACGCCCATCATTCGATTTGCTCATATGGGTCCTTCTCTGAACCCACTCAAAGTTCCAAAAAGCCGAACTACAAACCCACCCTCTTCTATCAAGATCCACTCCCTTGCAGTCACTTGTTATCGATTCCAAAGCAAACCCATTTGAGCATCACAGACAAGAAGCGACCCAACTTGTAAAATTTCCCATCTTTATCGCGGAGCTACGGTTTGCATAAAGTAGACATCGGGAAAAACGTGTACCCGAGACAGAGAACTCAGGGTCGGGCGTGAAACGATCGGTCCCGGGATCGAAGATTCCGAGCGGAGCGAAAACGACATCGACATCAGATGGTGGTCCGACTAAAGCTCGAGCCTTCCCGTCGTGAATGCTTTTCGGACAAAGGAAACTCGATGAATTTTTTTCAAGAAACGAAGGCCTCGTCACCCCGTTTTTCGCTGTCGGGTAGCGTAGCACGCAGATTGGCTCAAAGCATCTCGAAGTGGAGGCAGGAACCCGTGGGTCGGGCCTGACTGCGTGTGTTCCTGCGGGTCGTGACGCAATGGATACTGGCTTTTGGATAGAGGTGTTGAATTCCTCGTTTGTTTATTAACATAAACCTAGGAATCGACGACCAAAAAAAAAAAAAAACATAAACCTAGGATAAAATTTCGAATAAGGGTATCAAGTGCCATTATTTTCTAAATTAAGATCTCTAAGATATTGTTTTCAAATAAGAGCTTAATATAGCTAATTTGTCACAAATGAAGACGTGTGGCTCGTCAATGATTATTTCAGTCATCGAAAATGTGTATTTTAAAAATCAAAAGTACATTTTATTAGTTTCTTTATTCTTTATTTTTATTTTTATTTTTTCCTCTTCCCTCCCTCGGCCATCACCGTGCCTCATTGATGGTTGGTGGGCATTGGACGAGGGTTACCATCGCTCTTACCTAAGCTAGCTCACTTGGGCTGGGTGGGTGAAGGCAACCCTCACCCGATCCAAGAGAACTTACACCATGGTTGATAGAGGGAGGAAGGGAAAATTTAAAAATTAAAAAAAAAGGAAAAAAATTAAAATGTAAAAAACAAAATGCTTTTCAACTTTAAAGAATTTTTTGAGACTAATATAAGCCATTTTAGACCATTATTAAAAATAAGTTCCACTTTGAATTTTTATTTAAAAAAATAAAAAGACTTTGATTCTTTATTTGAAAAAAAATTACTTTAAATTCTAAGAAAATGAAAGTATTTCAAGCTCTTATTTAAATTTTTCCTGAAATCTATTAAGCCCAAGTTTTCTTGAATCAAACTCAACTTCTATAAGTGAGTTTTATCCCACTTTACCCCCAACTTAGTTCACATATAAATACAACAAAATCACCTCACATTTATCCCAAAATCATAGCAGGATGGCAAACATTGATCGTAGAAATTTCGCCAATCTTAAAAAAAAATTGGCTTGTATTTTCCTTTAAGTGTTCTTAGCAATCTAGCTCACTGCAGGAGATAAGGATGCCACCTCGTTTCAACTTCAGCAAATACATCTAAAAGCCTGATTTGTCAAGAAATTCCAACGTTAGGCACCCTTTTTTGGCAATTGTGTGCTGAGTCTCTTAAGCTATGTCGTTAGCGTTCATACCTTTTTCAATGGCCTTTCTACTAAACAATCACACCATATTTGAAGATTCTTATGAAAACGAAAACCTCGAAAAAAAAAAGAAAAAAAAAAAAGGCAACAGTGCACTAGTCTAAAAGAAGGGGCTCAATGGATTCTCTGAAAATTCACCTAACAAAAGTCGGTTCATCAATAATCACGTTAGGTGGATTCATGCATCTTATCAAGAGGCTGTTCGATCCAGAAAAAGGAAAAAAAGAAGGGAGAGGAAAAGTTGAAGACGGTTCTAATTCCTGTTTGCTAAATTTCTTTATCGAAATGATGGCACGCCAACCGTGCATCACACAAATGTCTCCTCATCTCCATAATTGCCACATTAAAAATCACGTTTTCCTAATCTAAACCAACATGAAGAATCCAAGCCTGCTAAAAGAGTTGATTGTCAAAGCGATTAGGATAGAATCGGACTCCCTTTGGGCGCTCGAAAATGATTCATTTCACTCAAATACCCGCTCATAATTTGCTACGCGACTCTGAAAATTACAGTGCGACTTCTTTATGCTCACCATTTTTCTTGATAGTCATCTAATAATTCTTCCATACGGGAGCATTTAAAACACCACGTGAAAAGAGACATAATGGAAGAAGAATACAGTGATGAAACAACAATTTGAAGGATAAACAGAGTTGTCTTTTCATAAAAAAGAAAGTGAGTGAACAGGGGAATCCATTTCATATCCGAAAAACGGGATAAGTGCATTTAAAATTTTAATATTTATCACAAAAATATAATTTAGTCAAAAGTTTTAAAAAGTGAGTCAAACTCCCAAACTTGACAAATTAATCGAATCAAATAATTCAATCATAATATTTTTTAAAAATTTTATAATTCAATTATACTTTCGCGATAAGTTTTAGGATATGGCTATACTTTTAAAAATTTTGAAGACTTTATTATACTTTTGGAAAATTTTGAATTTTAATTATATTTATATAATAATTTTAGAACTTCTTATCTGCTTATTCGAAAAAACCAGACACACCCTCGTTCTTAATCCTTGACAGCGACCCGCCACTAGCACGTTCCTTGTATTAAGGTATTATCCATCATCCATCTCCCTCCCTTCTTTATTTCTTGCGCTGAATCGTCACTCTCTCTCCTCTCTCTCTCCTCTCTCCATACGAGTTTTCTTGGAGTTGAAAACCAACTTCGCTTTCTGATAAGATAGAGGCCCGCCTTCCCAATTCAGTCATCCTTCTCTCTCTCTCTCTCTCTCTCCTCCTCCGCCTGAAGGTCGCAGGTTCTCCGCTGCTCTTCTTCTCCTCCTCCTCCTTTTGCTGCCTCTTGACTTTTTCCAATCCGTAGGATAGGATTAGGCGTCTCGAGGTTCGAAATTTCTGAGGTGGGTCTCGCGGGTTTTGAGCTCGCCCGATCATCTGGGTCGTCGGAGAAGGGCCGACGCTCAATTGGGTTTCGATCCGTCGGGGCTCTGATTTGGCCGATGGGTCTTGGTTTGTCCATGCTGGGTGGGAGAGAGAAAGATTGCTTTTTTGATGGTCCGTCCTCTGTTTCGGACGTGGTCCGTCGGTTTAATCAATTGATGCTCCAAATGGGTCTTCTCTTTTTATGGTCTTGTGGTGATGGTTGGGCTTGTTGGTCTCGTGCATTTTCTGGGTTTCCTGCGGATGACAGTTGCTGAATCTGTGTATCAGCAGCTTTTTTAGTTGACTTTATTGTGATGGTGCTAGATTGAACACCATCATTGACTTTGCCCGTTAATGGATAGATTATGCAGCGCGACTTAGAGTTGGCGTGTCATGTCTTGCAGCTATGCTGTAATCTCATCTTGCGTGAGTTTGAGACGGATTATTGCGAGATCTTTGCGTGGCTTGAATTTGCGACCAGCTACTTTTCAAGGAAGTGCTTGACTGGTGCTTCATTGTAGTCTAAACAAATCAGGCAAAAGTTTAGGATGGAGCATGTATTTAGCCTCATTTTCTATCTGAGATTTTATATGCTGAAGTGATAGCCTACTAATCGTATCTTTTATTTCAACCATCCAAAACAGGTGCTTGAAGGTGAGCTTCCATCTCGAATCGATAACGAATTGTTAATTTATAATTCGGTTGCAAGAAAATGGGTTCGGAAGGGCCCCCAGCCGTGACAATTCATATAACCGGTTTTAAGAAGTTCCATGGAGTTCCCGAGAACCCAACCGAGACAATTGTGAGCAATCTAAGAGAATATATGAATAAAAGGGGTTTGCCAAAAGGATTGACTCTTGGAAGTTGCAGCATTCTCGAGACAGCCGGACAGGGGGCAGTGGCTTCTCTCTATAAGACTTTACAATCGGCCTTAGAGGAAAATGATTCCGAATTAACAAATTCGGGACGAGTTATCTGGGTGAGTTGCTTCACCCATGAAATACCTAGTCTGTTTTAATTTCTCTTTGGTGTTCCCCAATCATATATCAATGACACCATTTCACAACACATCCCGTCCCAAAATTATCCTTTGTTGAGTCGTATTAGTGGATTCTTCAGAACTTAAATGACTCTGTGTTACCAACATACATTCTCTGTAATCAAACTTCAGGTACATTTTGGGGTCAATAGTGGTGCCACCAAATTTGCTATTGAGCATCAAGCTGTCAATGAAGCTACTTTTCGCTGTCCGGATGAGATGGGATGGAAGCCTCAGGTGTATACTCATCACACTTTCCTACTTTTGTACCTACATTTTTTTTATCAGCTCATCCTTCATAAGTTATATTGTTTGTCCCACACCCTTTAATTCTTTAAAATTTGCAGAAAGTCCCCATTATCAATGCAGATGGTGCGATTTCTCAAACACGCGAGGTAGAGCTAATTTTCTGCTTGTTCTTTTTTCTTTTTTTTGGGGGGGCAGGGGGGGGGGGATGGGGGAGGTTCCTTCTTCCTTATGTTTATTTTGGACTGGAATTAGTGAGCTGCAATTTCGGTGCTTTTTGGTGTTGATGCATGTGCTTAGTTCTTCTATTGTGTATGTTAACAAGTGTCCATCTGTATAAAGAAGATGCATGTAATTTATGGCTCCGTAGTAGGATGTGTTTTTGTGAGTGAAACAAATGGAGCATATATTCGCATACTGTTCATTGACAAATCTATGATATTCACCTGAAATACCTCATTGGGTCATTTTGGTTCTCTTTGATAGAATTAACATCCAAATCCTAACAACCTGCATTTGTTGTCAAATCTCTGCATAATTGTAATGTTCTTCTGACAATCAACTAATCTTGTCAATTTTGTACTTAAGGAGTCCATTATCGGTTTTTGTAGTCCTCTGTGTTTTCCTAATTATGAATCATCCATATTAGTTTCATCTTGAAGAAACCTATAGAAAGTTTGGCAGGGTGGTGTGTACTTCCTTGGGAGCTTGCCTAATTCTAACTGTTATGATTTTCCATGATATCTTTATAGCACTCACACATGATGGAGGAATAATACAAAAGAAATGAAAAATTTTAGGGGTCTCGCAATCCTATGTTTCTTGCTTTAGATTATTTCTTGTTCAAGAGTTACGCGAGCTTCTCACAGATGGGAACTCTTTACGCTGTCATTTACCGAGCATAGTGTGAGCTGTTCACTGAAGTGACTCAACTGAACTGTATCTTTTCAACATTTATTCAGACTAAGGTTTCGAAGAAGTCTTAGACTAATCATTTTGCTTAGCCACTTAGAAGATAATATTATATCTCTTCCTGTTTCTTCTGGGTCTGTTACTCTGCAGTCAGTAATTGAAGAAATCAAGTTCGGTATATGTTAAACTTTTGGCAGGTTTAAAGTGTATGGACATTTGAAGTTAATGGGCATAAAATCACTAAAATTGAGTTCCAATAGTAAGATATTACATTGACTGAAAATTCAAAAGGCAATTTGGTGAACATTTAGTTTGGTTAATCCTCTATGAGATATGAATAAATGAAAAAGTTCAGGAAAGAGTTTCTTCATATGGAATCAAAATGCAAACAATGCTAGCAAATGGTGTAAATTGACTAATGGCTGTTGGTGTTCTTGGATACACCCTCATGTTTAATTGAAAGTTCCCTTTCATATGTTGATTCTCAATTGAATTACAACAGTAAAAAGTGTTTTCCTGCTGAGTGGGTCCACTGCATAGATTTTCTTGCATAGTTGCTCTTAATTTAGGTGGATTGTCTTCAATGAGAATCAAACACTGAAGATCTTCCCCTAAGTTCCTTGGCCTTGTGTGTTTGAAATTTTCCTTTATGTCTAACCCATGTCCTTGTCATAAAGTTGCCTCTTCTTAGGAGCATCTGAAGGTCGTCTTTTCATGTATCCAACCACCTAAAACAAATGTCCTTAGCTAGTGCGATGCCCACTTTTTCTTGGTTATCCCCATTTCTTGTTCTATCTTCTTTTTCCTTGTGGTGCATATCGAGTGAAGCATTCTCGTTTGCAATAAACTAGTTGTTCGCACTTATTCATACTTAACTGCCTGCATTCAACAGAACTTGCCCTGAAGTTTGAATGGCAGTTCTCTGTTGAATGGAGAGCAATTCTTCTTGTCAGACGTACTGCTAATGAATGTGGATCATTTGGACCTTGTGATGTTTCTTTTCTAGTATACTCTTTCATTTTTCTACTCACACTGCTACAGTATCTACTCTCTAAAGCTGAGAAATTTCGCTTCATTGATCCTGCTGTGTGAATACTTGGATCATTTAATATCATGTATTTGACATGGGATGCTTTTGTACTGTTCTACTTCATGCAGACCTCTCTACCCATTCAGGAGATAGCAAAGGCCTTGTCAAAGAAGGGCTTTGATGTCATGGTTTCTGATGATGCTGGTAGATTTGTGTGCAACTATGTCTATTATCATTCCCTTCGTTTTGCAGAGGAAAATGGGATCAAATCCCTCTTTGTCCATGTCCCTCTCTTCTTCACTATAGATGAGGAGACCCAAATGCAATTTGCTGCCTCCTTGCTGGAGGCCCTTGCTGCTTTTGGTTAGCGGTTGCTTTGGAACATCCACCCATTTTATTTTGGTTCGCTGTCAATGTGAAGGTGGATGGGTGTAAAGAAGGAATGTTTATGCATTGTAAGTTCATGCAGAATGGAAAAACCAAAAAAAAAGTTATTGTGGGACGCTGATCTTGTATATTTGCCTTGATGTTTGTCAGAAGGGTTTTGATCACTTCCAAATGTAAGTGATCTTTGTGTGGAGATGTCAATAAAGGCCTGATTTGCTTGCATCTGAACGAATTCGTTCAACTGAAGTCATCATTGCCTGATGTTTCTTTATTGTAGGTCAATACTATTGTCATAGCAGAATGTGTTGTCAAGACTTTAGATATACCGAATTGTTCTTGCATACAGGCTATCGTCAGTCTTGCTTAAACTATGAGGTATTGTTGCACTTGAGGCACATAATTGACTGGAAAGAGCCAGGGCACATAATTACCGCGTTCTATATTTGCTTCCCTTCTTGGATAGAGGGATCTGTGATGGAACTCTGCTTGGTCTCATGTAACGGCTTGTTCCGGAGTAGTTTAACTGGGAAAGATTCTAGTTCATTCTTAATATAAGTGCTGTTCTGCAGGCTATGTCACAGTAGAATGTGCCAAGTTTCCAGCATAGGATGAAGGATTGAAGGCCATTTTGTGAGGTTTGTGTTTAACTTTAATGGAGAAGGGCATCGATCTTGTGATGGGAATGGTAGTGAGATGACCGTGGGTGCAGTGCATTCCCAATGGAAGCAGTTTGTGGCAACCATCGGTTTGCTTCGATGCTGTCACTGTCTTTCTGGTCAAAAACAGTCCAGCATTTAACCAGACACCTTTTTTCCCGAACGAATCATCGCATCTAGTTAGGTCGACTGAACCACAATAAGTTGCCAAGTAAGTCCGAAACCACCGTAACCCTGACTCTGGGTTATTTTCGCAGCGTTAGGTCCCATCACAGACCTGCCAAAGTTGGTTGGCTCGACTTGCCTGAACACAGAATAAACAATGAATTGTCGATCATGCAGAGAGGAACACAAAATGTCACTTGTAGCTTACATGAGAATTGCATAAATAATCTTACAAGTACAAAATGGAATATAAAAACCAAGGGTGCTTAAATAAAAACGGCAAGGCACTCAACGGTGTAGAAGCTTGAAGTACAATCAAGAAACAGTCGGGTCGACATGAAAAGGAGCGTGATTGGGATCATCATCTAGTGCGGTGTCTGATGTGGTAAGAATATTCTGACAAAGCCGTGCACTTTCGGAGATCTGGGCACTAACTACGGCGAAGGCGACGTCCGGTCCCGTCCTTCCCTCCTTTGTCTCCTTGTTCTTGATTTCTTTTATTAAAGATTCTGTTAGTACCGAGATGAGATTCGATACCTTAAACAATGTCTGAGTATATTACCAAGTTGAAGTTATAATAAGTTAAGAGTTGTCTTCTGGATGGATGGCTGTGGCTGTGAGTGGGCTGTTGGTTTTGACATAAACTAAGCTCCCTCTCGTGCACCGACCGACCCTTTTCTTGGTCTTAGGCCATCGTAATAGCAAGAATGCGCATGCTTGCCTATCGCCTTTGGCTTTGCTTTGCTTTTTGCGTGTATACTCGAGAGAGAGAGAGAGAGAGAGAGAGAGAGAATCTGAGCCTCAAGTTCTGCTAGACGCCCACAAAAGCACAAGCCGTCCCTGTGCACTTTAAGCTCCTCCATGCCTCAAAATCGTGGGTGGACTGAGTGGTGTTTCTCTCTTTTGATCGTGTATGACATCTCTCTCACCTTATAACATACTCTCATTTCACCTTCATATGTACATTTTCCTCTCTAGCTATGTAGTCCAGAACTTTCGTCTTTTTTTTTTTCTTTTTAAAGATTATTCCCACTCCTGTTATGGCCCATAGCTTCTTGTGGTTACATCTGTATGGTTTGCACAGCATCTCGAGTTACCAATGATGAAGTGAAAATTCAGTTGACTCGCATAGAAACCGAGCAAATGATAGTTCCGTCAGACACTCCCCCGCCTTACCAAATAAAAAGTAACCGGTTACATTAATTAGCATGGGGACTGTCGTTACTGTTGAGACATAATATAGTACTTATAGCGTTGGAACCGTCATTACTACCGGCGACGCAGCACATTGACATGATGATGGCCAGGGGAGGGGGCGGGGGGATTTGGGCTTGTCAAGATCAACCTTGCCCTTCTCCAAAAACTATCGGTTCCGTTCCAATTTGACTCCGACATGAAACTAGGAAGCGGACCGGGAGGACTAGTTCCCAAATTCTAGGACTAGGAACCAGACTAACCGACCGGTCTAGTCTGGTCCAGTGGAACCAGTAATTTGTTATTTGAGGGCAAAAATAATTTGTTGTTTGGGTATGATTCATATTTTCTTGTTCCCCGCCTCGCTCTCTTTCATATTGACTGCTTTGAGGGCCTTGGGAACGTTTTGGAAGTTCTGATCTCTTCATTAGTCCATAGACATGGAAGAAATCAATCTGCCAAGTGCGACCCAAAACACGAGTGGCATCGTCGAGGTTTCTTGTTGCAGAGGCGACACAAATCTGAACTGCAACGATCGTGCAGTGAAGAAATGAAGACGGCGTGGTCGGTGCGGCTGACAATCTGGACGATGGACGACTCGAATGGGATTGGACTCGAGGTACAGCGGAAAGCAAAAAGGGAAAATAAAGCAGAAAGCAAAAAGGGAAGGAGGGGAAACAAAACCCAAAATGGGCAGAGGGATTTTCTCAGTTTTTTATTTTATTTTTATTTTTTTTATTTTATAATATCAATCGGTCCTGTCCGATTAGTCCTGGTCACTGCTTCCAAGAATGGGAACCGAGAATTGGGCCGTCCTCTTTGGGAATCACCCACAACTGGCCGATCCGGTCTAGTATGGGTAGTTCCTAATTTGAGCAGTTCCCGTTACTCACCCCTAACTGATATCGATAACGGTTTGTTAGGCATATCGAATGATTGGGAGTCACAGACCGAATTACCTCGCTAGGAGAATTACCTCGCTAGGAGAGGTCTGATCACATCATTTTTGGTGTAGCAATTAGAGACCAACTAAAGTGGACTTCACATGCCGAAGTTTGTCACCTCCCGAGTGCCAAGAACCCACAACCTCTCCTGCTACCTTTTTCTCTTCAATTAATTAATCAATTGTTTATTTGATATTTTCTTTCCCCAATTGGCCATTCACCAGTCCTCAACAGCTAGAATTAGGGTCATGGCATCATCTGGCATGGCTCTACGGCCAACTGCTAGTTAGGAATGATTCGATTTACTTTTCTTTTCGATTCCCAAAAAGGGTGGATCTTCATGGTCCCCAAATCAATTTTTTTCCCCAAATAAGAGTCCACATTGGTCCATTCTTCATTTTGTTTTTGTCAATGTATGCAATTATCTCTCGCACTTGGCCCCCCAATCAAATATGCCCCACCTTCCGCCCTTAACATATAAAGCCAATCCCGCATGCAAGTTATTGATCTCCTTGCACAAATTCTCTTCTAGTGGTCGATCCACGTCTCTATCCTCTTTTTCTGCAAGCTGAAGCACCTTTCTAGTTAAGTATGAATATGATCACCCGGACAAGTACTTAGGTTAAGATCGATTAGACATATGTAAGTTGAAAATGACGTATCACCAGTGTTCTCATCAATTCATGTATGTCGGACAAGTTATAGGTACCACACAAAATTATTCGACTACAAATTATGGAATTTCATGTAATTATGTCACTTTAGAGACTTGTTTTATAATATATCAATCCATGGTCGGTTTAATGTTGAAACATGACCGAATTGTGTGATGGTTTACGAATTAACATGGATAATCTATGAAATTCGGTTGAGTTAGTAAATTATGTCAAGTTCAAACCAAACTCTATATTTTTGTTAGGACCCAACTATTATAGCCATTTGGTATAGGCTGAATGTTGCCCACAAGATCATGGGAAATTTCTCTTTCAGCATGGGATAGTTGCATGCTAAGGTTGCAGTGTCATTTTCCTATAGGTATCTGACCCTAGACCTCGTTATAGGACGCATGTGAAACATATCCCTGAAAATTCCTCCCATATTGCACCGTTCAATGCATGCCTTGGCAATTGACCTAGGCAATAAGCATGCGAGTTATACTTCAGTCAAAAACTTCTGACGTGCTATATTGATTTACAAATTGGATCAAGAGCAAAATATCAATAAAAACTATTATCTTTCTTATTTGATATCCAATAGACTCTACATATTCTGGGGTACACTGATTTAGTCTAAACAATAATATATATATTAACCCCACATAGATCAACAATGATCAACATCAGTCTGTATTATCTTCTCTGGCATTCCCTCCACCAAGCACATAGCTGGTGGGATTGTGAGTGTCTCCATGATTCCATAAGCGTTCCAGCAAAATGGGTTCAAGACAAATTGCCCTTGCGCCGGAAGCAGCTCGATGTCCGAGAGTGTCAAGTTGGTGCATGGGATCGCGTCGCTGCACCCGAAATGCATTGGTGGGCTGCGGGCATCATAGGTGCCCTTGATGTTGGAGTACAAGATGTCGGAAACGTAGACCGCCGAGGTTTGATTGGCGCAATTCTTGGCGAGGCAGTAGTATTGGTCGATGATGATTGGGTTCCGGACCGTGTCCATGTGGATGTTGTTGAAGGTCACGTGAGAGACGGCGCCCGAACCGCCCTGCCACGTCTTGATTCGGACCCCGTTGTCGGAGTGTTTGATCACGGAATCTGTCACGGTGATGTTTGAGACACAGGCGTGGGAGTTGCGAACGCCGAGACTGCCGATGCTGCACGAGTGCAAGGAAACTGATCATTGGAGGAAAGTAAGTTAAAAAGCAGTGGGACATACATACATTGAAGCCCACAAGTCATATGTTATATGGATTTATGTTCAACTATAGTGGCTAGGAGTTAGATGGAGGCAGAAAACTATGCTGTAAAGGAAAAAGGCGGTTCAAGATTTTAAATCACCACTAATCAGTACCTTTTGTCTGTCTATTACTCACACCTTTTAAGTGTTAATTCTTTCTTTTTTCATAAAGCTTGAAGCACTATTCAGATGCAAATTTTTGTTTTATCATCACTTGCTGTACCTTATTCCATGACTAGGACCGCAAGTTATGTTTCTTATATCGACGTCATAGGTACTGGCTCCAATGGATACGCAGTCGTCACCTACAAATGCCAGTCAGATCAATGAAACTGCTTGTATTAAAATCAAAGCAGTGATACTGTGACAGCATAAGCAATTGTTCAGAAACTTATGGTCGAGCATGTTACCATTAGAGATCATTGAATTGTATATTCCCACGTTATTCGAGTTTTCTATATGAATTCCATCCGTGTTTGGACTCTGAGATGGCGCCTTGATGGAGAGCGATTCAATGAGGACGTTGCGACAGCCATCGAATCGGAAATGGAATTGAGGGCTGTTCATGACTTTGAGTCCCCGAACTGTCAAGTTAGAGCTCATGAAGAACCTTATGGCCTGCATTACATAAAGGTCGATGATAACTTAATAATTTTTTCCTTGACAATTTGATGAATCTTATCCAGAAAAATTGCAGCGTTTCTGACTTACAACTGGGCTGTCACAAGGACCAGGCATGGTTGTTCCATTTATTCCCTGTTCCAATATGCATATAATAAGAGTCATAAGTACTATTAAATTAATTTATAAGCACTGAAAATAATAGAGATCCTGCTAGCTTCTGAAGGCACTGCCGAGTGTTGTCTGTATGTATGTGGTTTAGCTTACTTTGTGTGGCTTACAAGGAAGATTCCACCATTTCTCTCCTCTCCCATCTATCAACCCGCCTCCTTGCATTGACATTCCATTGATCCTGTAAAAGACCAGCCACTGCCTCTTGCTTACTCCCTGTGGCCACGAGTCGGGCCCGTCCGGTGGCATTATAGTTCCATCAATCTGTGAAGTGTGAATTCAAATTCATGGCCAATGTAAAAAAACTTTGAGTACTTTTGGCCAAATGCGGCGTCAGTTTCTTGATAGAGGACGTCATCAACAATTACCTGGAAAACAAGGTTGGCTTTGCAAGGCCCTGTGAAAATCGTAGACTGTATCATAAAGGAATAGCCACGAGGAACGAGCAGAGTGGCTGACTCGGCATCGCAAGCTGCATCCCAGGCCATCTTGAACGCATCCGTATCGTTGGTGACTCCATCACCTTTGGCACCAAATTTTCGCACATCGAATGTGGAAATGGGTTCTGCATCACCGCCACTGTAACTGGGGCTAGCAGCATTGGCCGGCTCAGGCGCTGGTGAGGGCGGCACCGAGATATGAGACACAGCAGGCAAATCCTTCTTCCTCGTGTGGTGACTGTGAGTCCTCCCATCAGTTGGAGGAAGCAACACGAAGAGTGACAAGAAAGTGAGCACGGCAAGAGAAAGTAGCGAGCGTGTCATGGTGAAGAGATTTGCAAACTTGGGGAAAGATGAGTGACTAAGGTGATGGGAGCAATGTGTAGATATTTAAAGAAGTCACCCCAACTATCACTATCCTAGAATGATAGGCTCCTTTCTCCTCTAGGGTGTGGCGCGTAGCCGTAATTCGAGTTCACGCTCAATTATTCCTGGGATTCAAGGAACCTGACTCAGATTATGACAGGGCTGTTCTTTTCTGAAGTGAGCAAAGAGGCAAAAGAAAAATGAACCCACGTTCTGGGGAAGTACTGGAAAACCAAGTTGTGTGGAGCTATCCTGAGCCTGCGAAAGTGGTGACCACTTTGCGTTGAGGCACCGGAACAAGTTGCGAGGCTGTTCTTTCAAACACACACAGACAGAGTGGCCAGTTTCGAGAGTTTGGAGGATGATGTGTGAGAGGCTGGCGGGAGTTCCGGGCCGTTTTTATACTAGGAAAAGAGTTGGTTAGTGGGAGGTTACTTTTTGGGAGGGTCGGTCCTTGTGGGAGGATTATAATAATGACACAAGACCGACCAGTTCCAATATAGGATTGGCTTTCGTTGGTGGCTGGGAATAGTGGAGGGTGCACATAGCACTTGGGCATGCATGACAAAGAGAGAGAGTAAAGTCTGGAGGAGAATATTTAGAGCTTGTCAGATGTGGGTTGTGGGAGAATTGCATTGGGAAGGCCAAGCTTTTCTTGCAGAGAGACAGTTTCAGCTTCATTCCCACCTGTTGGGCCAAAATAATGAACAAAAGATTAGGTGAGAGGCATTTCAAGATGAGGCAGAGGGTTCCAAAATCAGTCACCCCAAAAAGGAGGATGTGTTCTTTTTCACTTCTAAGTGAGGGGCCGAGGGACACTCGCAATTTTTTGGGGCAGTTCCATCATGATCCACCCACCCACTCCCCAAAAAGCTTCCATGGCAGTTCCTAACCAAGAGTGGCCTTAGATGGCAGGTTCACAGTATTATAGTTTTCGCAATCTCGTTGGTTGGATATTTCACGCGACCAGCTATGTTAGGTATGTTAAAGAAGGTATAACAATAACCGACAACACGAAGGATGTGATGTGGCCTTTCATTTCGTGCCCGAGTGCTCTCAACGTAAAAGTGACAGGCCTTTCTTAATGCCACATAATAGAATGTTTAGAAAATTAAAGCCGAAAGCGGAACCTCAAACTCTCCAAGCGTTGGAATGTATGTGTTATAATTTAATGGATTGAAATAGACGTGAGTTCATTGGACTAAAGTGTCGTAAATTCTTTCTTAGCAACTTCTCTCTGTCTTGCGTTCCTTGGTGCCATTCATAGTATTGTCGGATTTCATGCCTTTTTAACGGTCTTCCGACAGTCACCGGACTGGATTTCTCGTATTTCAATTAGAGTTTTCTCTGCGAAATACTAGATGCATAGCCTTCAAGGAGCTGATGGAGAGGTTAACCGTTAGTCTTTGATAGATAGGCAGAGAGATTGGTCTTAGCTTGCCATTTTGATGAGGCGCCCAACTTCATCTTAATATGCTACTCATAACTGGTGATGGTTTCGAATATAGAATCGGTTCTCAAGCTCGACTCATTCGGGGTGCGTTTAGTAACCATTCTATTCCGAGAAACAATTTTTGAATATAAATAATTTTTTCTATTTCTGTTACTGGGAATAATTTCTGAGTATAAAAATGTGCATGAAACTGCAAAAAAAATTTATTCGAGGAATATAAATGTGTTTGATAAACTTGTATACTTTTGTCATTTCTTTTAATTTTTCAATATGTATATATATATATATATATATAATATATGTATATATTATATTTTTCCTTTTTTTCATTTTCCTTCTTCCTCCTTTGTGGTCGGTCGTTGGCCATGGCAGAGGTCAGCAACCAGTTGGGCGAGGTCCAATGAGCTCACCGGAGTTTCACAAGGCCACTGCGAGGCTTGACCTCACTAGATCTAGGTGAGGGCAAGCCTCACTAGACCACGGTGAGGCTCGACCTCGCCCAAGTAGCGCGAGGTCAGCCTCACCTTGGCTGGGCGAGCTTGAGCTGGCCTAGATTTGGCGAGGCTAAGCTCACCCAGCCACTGGGGAGGTTTGGTCTCGTCGGGGGTCAGCGATGCTCCGGCGAGGTTGCTGGCCCTCGTTGGCCGGACACCAATCATGGCTGAGGCCGGCAATCAGCCAAAAGGAAGAAGAAGGAAATAAAAGAGAAGGAGAAAAAAGAGAAGAAAAAAGAAGAGAGAGAAAAAATAATTCTCGGAATTGTTCCCAGAAACAAGAAACTAATTTTTTTCTACTTCTTGTTTTAGTTTTAAATCTGTTTCCGGGAATAAAATTTTTACCAATTACATTTCTAATTTTTTTTTTTCGAGGAACAACTCTTTTTAACAAACATGCCCTCAACAACCGATCAAACGTGACTCAATTTTCTTCGCGTCCCAAACAAGTTTGGATGGCCCAATTATCGAACCTTGCATTAGATTAGCCTTCAATAGTGCTTGTCTGGAATTGATTGCCACGATAATCAAGTGATCATGCTTCTTTTCTCCGTGGGTAAGGCAACTTGGGTCAACAACCACCGCGTGGGTTGCTCCATAGGCGGGCGGGTCTTGCGGAACTCAGGGCCTATCGCAGCGGAGATCGTTTCCAGGGAAATCGCATTGGAAGAAGGCAAAAAGAAGACGACAAAAGGTGACGAGAGAATAGTCACAAGCGAATACGAGGGCATCTTAGGGTTGACAAAGCAAGTGACGTTACATATGTAACTACCTAATTAATTACTGAAAAAGTAAATTCCAATCCAGCAATGAAATAAATTAGTCCTTTCTAATGCACACCATATGTAATTTCAGGATAAAGCTTCACACCCCTCATTATAGACCTACCTAATTAATTTCCAGATCTTCTATATATGTAAATCAAAATCTTCCACGCCATGGCGCTACCACTTATTGTTCCCTAAGTCATCTGCTTTGCACATAAAAGAAGAAATAATGAAGAATCAAAGGAAGCCGAATCAGCAAGGGAGATTTATTTCTCCAAAAGGCTCTAAATCACCAATTCCCTACATGTATCATCCTCCCTAATGATTTTGCACGTAGACAGCAACCCTGGTCACCATGTCAAGTGTGTCAGGTAGGGGTGTGCATGATCCGGGCGGGTGGTTTCCGATTTAGAACCGGGAACTGTCTGCTAAGGACCGGTTCCGAAAAATTAGAACGAGATCCACCGGGAACAGACCGCCGGTCCGGTCCGGTTCCCAGGTGGATCCATGAAACCGATATTGACAGGAAATAATTTTGGTTTTCAACATAGAACGGTCGAGTCTATGAGTTGGGAATGAGGGGAGGAGGTCTATGGTTGGGTTTTAAACATAGAACGGTCGTGAAACAATTTTCTGCGGCTGTGGTGGGTGGCGGCCGACGTGAGGGGGCGAACAGCGGCGGAGGAGCAGCGGCGGCAGCATCAACGCTCGGGGAGGAATCGAAATGGCGATAGATTAAGAGGAACCGAGGAAGAGACAAAGAAAGAGAGAACCGAAGACAAAGGGAGTGAGGAGATGAGATCTCGGTATCTTTTAGTATTTTTTTTTTAAATATTAAAAAGGTTTTGATCCGGTCCGGGTGGGCGGATCAGCCCATAGAACTAGGAACCGGACCGGTTCCCTCAAGAACCGCGGGTTCCAGGCGGTTCCGGGCAGTCCGGGCGGTTCCCGGGTATTTTGCACACCTCTAGTGTTAGGCGTGTCCTCTGAAATTGCAGCGAAGCTAGGATCGAGCGCGCCGTTGCATTCGAGCACATCCACGACCTTAGGCTTTGCCCGATTTATTTCCTCGTAATCTCTCTCTGTCGAAATATTGATGGCACTTGTTCAAATCGTCCTTGATCTTCTGGTACATGGAAAGGCAGATCTCACAGCCTTTTCGCACCGATAGATCCGCGGTCCCGTCACGAACTCGAGCATAATTTTGGTAAATGAGATCCGCCTCGCTCATGGTCAATTCGATCGAGATGAGCGAAAGCAAAGGAACATCCGCTGAATTAGTGCGCGGATTGTTCTCCAAGAGGTTCGTGCAGCAGTCCGGGATTTTCGCCGGGAGGCAAATGGTATATTTTGTATCTTGGGAAATTGCAATGGAAGAAGGTACAAAGAAGAAGATGATGAAGAGTGATGAAGTGAGAATGGTAATAAGACATGCAAAAGAAGATGAGGCCTTTTTGGCTGTCGACTCGATGGATTTTGCGTTATATATAAATCAAGTACGTATGTTGAGACATGTCTTAGCCAAAAAGGAAATATAAAAGAAAGAAAGAGATTCGTTTGGACATGAATATGCAGCAATCAGTTCATTCCAATTGTGCAATTTTCATACCCCTATTTTGATCACGAATAGTCGGTTCGAAATTTCTACAAACCAAACTGCTCTCTTGCCAGCATTGAGAGATAATAACCAAGACTTCATCGAAATGAAAGAAAATTCCAAATAAGAATCCGAAGTGGACCAACTTTATCAAATAAGGACCCGGAATTAACATTGTATCAGATAAAGACCTGAAGTTGACTTATTGTCTCAACTAAGGACCCGAAGTGGTTGAATCAATTTCAAATAAGAACCTGAGCTTGCTGGTCAGCGAAATATTCGCTAGCTATCAAACATGTGACATTTCTAACGACTGGAGTTTGGGCAATTTTATCCAAAAAAAAAAAAAAGGAAAATTAACAAATCCTAAAAAAAAAAAAAACCCTAGGTTTTCTACGGTCTCCCCGTTCCTTGTACCCGTCCTCTGAAAGTCAAAGACTAAAGTTCTCCCCATTCCTTATACCCATCATTCGCAAAGTTGAAGACCTAAATTCTCTGCCAGTTGAGGCATAAATTAAAAAACAAGAAGAAAATCATATGCTTCTTTCTTTGTTTGCGGAGACCCAAATTCTCCACTAGCTAAGGCACGAATTAAAAAATAAGAAGAAACCCATATGCTTATTTTTTTGTTTGCGGAGACCTAAATTCTCTGCCGGTTGAGGCACGAATTAAAAAACAAGAAGAAAACCATATGCTTCTTTCTTTGTTTGCGGAGACCCAAATTCTTCGTTGGTCGAGCAAGGCGAGGAGCGACGAGAATCGAGTCACGATAACGACTGGGCAGCAATTTGGTTGAGGAAAAATGAGGGAGAAAAAATGAAGAAAATGTAAACATCTAAATGAATAACCTAAACTTAATTAATTTAGAATTTTCCATTTTTTTCCAATCACAAATTTCTAACAAAGTTGCTCTTATTTTAATCGATGGAAAATGTCTACCGGTAAGCTAAGGTCCTTAATAGAGATTAACTTGATCACTTCGGATCCTTATTTGACACAAAGTTCACTTTGGGTATTTATAAGAAAATAGATTTACTTCGGATCCTTATTTGAAATTTTCCCTCAAAATGATGGATATTTCCAAGTAAATATAATTATGAGGAAAAATTGTCAATTTTTTTTAATATATTGCACTTTCACCAATTCAATCCTAAAATTTTAAATTTTGCCAATTGAGTCCATGCAACCATTTTAGTTGAGAATTACTGAAGTGAATGCTGACTGTTTTACATAACATGGCCGGCACTGACAATGATTTTTTTTTTTAATAATAATTTAATAATCTTATAAATTTGCTCTAGTTTTTTGGTTTTTTTTTTCCCTTTCCTTTTCTTTATTTTTGTTTTTGCTTTTTGGATTGAGGGCCGATGACACTCGCTAGGATTGGATGAGGGCTCATGGCCATCGTTGTTGTTGGTGAGGGCTTGCAGGCCTCATTGTTTTTGACAAGGACTTGGCAGCCCTCGCCTAATGCCCTAGATGGCCACAACAATAATGCCACAGCCACAACACCCTCACTGACCAATCGAGGGTACGCAAGACCTTAGCCAAGTCCAATGAGGGCGTTGCAACTATCGACAACCTTGAGCAAAGACATTGTGACCCTCATCGGGTCTAAGCAAGGTTGGGGGAGGTGGGGGGGGGGGGGGGCATGCCCTCGCTTTGGCTCGTGTAGGCCACGACATCCTCACCTTGTGACGGCAAGGGTCTCTGACCCATGCCATCCCTCGATCCATAGTACCCAAAAAAAAAAAAAGATTAATGGAAAGAATAAAAACCATAAAGAATTAATATATATATATTAAAAATGTCACATCAATGGTGATTGTAACTGTCCTACACCAACCATGACTGTAAGATAGTCATGGTCGGCATTCATTTCAACAATTTATAGTCAAAATTGGCTTCATGAACTCAATTAGCAAAATTGAAATGTTTAAGATTAAATTTATAAAAGTACAATAGATTTAAAAAAATTTGGATAATTTTCTCATTTTATGATACCTATTATATCTCGTATTACCATTCAAATTTTAGGATATAGTTTAATTAAGCAAGAGCATATCAAGAAGCTCAATGTTTGAAATAGAGCTTAAAAATCTTTGCTTGCTCAGGCTGAGTCATGAATAACAAATCTTAACGGCAATTCAATCAATTATTTTCAAGTAAAGAAATTGATCAAATTATATTATCTAATGCTTCGCTTTGATTAGATTGAACAACTATGGTCCACAAACATAGACTTTTAAAAAAAGAAGTAATTTCACCAATATTTTGTAGATAAATTTCGTGATGGCAGCAGCAAATGTTTACTAAAGCCGATTTAAACAATTCATTTACTAAATGATATGAAAGATTGTTATTGATTATTGAATATGACTTGACCACTTTACCAGAAATTAATTCTGCTCACTGTTCACGAAAAAGAAATAATTGCGTTTAAGAAGCTACATATGTGCAATGTGACTAATTTACTAACAAATTCCTTTTCCCAGTCAATTTACTAAGTCATTTTTACACCCAAAATACTCATTAATAGAGCCCATTTATTTCTCAAAAAATTAATAAGTTGAAATTACTTTCCTAAAAATGACCATTTGTATCGCTTACAAAAATGAATGCACCAAAAATAAATTTCATTGTCCACGAAAAATATTCATACATAAATTGTTGCTGATAGTGAAAAAAATTTTCATTAGCTAATTATTTTAAATGGTACAAATAATCATTAATAGACATGTTTTTAAATCATTAGGTGAAATAAAACAAGCCTAATTTGATTGTCAATTACATTTCTAGCCCCGAATTAATCAAAACTATTTGCATCTTTTCACTTCAAAGTTCTGAATGTTTACCTTTACCTTTAACTCCTCTTATGTATTGTTTCCCCCCACAAATCATAACAATAGAAAGCAATTTTTGTCACATATGGCATCTTTGAATGCTGTAAAATAGACTATTGGGACAAAATTGTTTCATCTTACTTATGAATTCAGAAGGAGATGATGAAAACATCACACGTGGAAATTGACTAGAGGGGCACTCAAATTCAATAATTGTAACTGTAACTTGTAAGGACCAACTTCGGACTCAAATTCGATACTTTGGGCCGGAGCCCGCATAACTTTAAATCGCGAATTATTAATAGTTGAGATTGGTGGTGCCACTCTTTAAATGGTACATTACTGCACATTCTCCGTGCGACGTGGGATTCAGTTCATTCTTGCCCCCATCAGCGTTTTCATGAAGCGTGTTACTGATTCATCCTTCTTGGAGTTGGTCAAATAAAATATAGTGGTAAAAAACCGCATTCGTTCCCATCTTCTCGTCCCCCGTTCTTCATCTTCCAAGGTGGCGATTCATTGAACTTGGACTTTACTGCTCTCTCTCTCTCTCTCTCTCTCTCTCAAAAGGGGCGACTTCGCAACTTTAATGAAGTGCAAAATAGAAAAACAAGTTTTAATACTTCATATTACAGCATGGCTATAGTTCAAGTCACATTCGAGGTTTTCTAGGGTTATATAAGGACCATCGTCTTCTTCTCTGCTTGTCAAGACGCCAAAAGAAAGGCAAACTTCAACCTCTGGTGTTTCAAGATCACTCTGATCTTTCAGTAGCGAGAAAATGGCAAACGCATCTCTGGCGAGTCCGCTGTCAAACATGATGTGGGGGCAGCAAGAAGACCACTATCCGAGCGAGATTGATGAACCGAGGCGGTCTTTCCTCAGCGAGCACACCCGGAGAAGCGATGCCAGCGTGATCACTTTACCGATCCCGGGGACTGCAACCCTGATGCCGGCAAGGTTCTCAGCCGCGTCATCCCTGGATGTGGGGAGGAAGATAGAGAATGTGTCGCTGGAGATCGCAAGGCACGTGGCGTTAAGGATGTACAAGAGCTTGAAGAGGCACGGGTTGAGGAGCGAAGCCAGAAGAGCGTTCACCAGAGAAGTAGAAGGCGACGTGATCTCCGAAGTGGAGGAGATCAAGAACGAAGGAGATGAGGGTGTGAGGAGGAAGTCAGAGGAGCTTCTGAGAATGGAGTACTTGCTGAAGGATGGTTTCGTGAGTTATCTGCGGGACATGGCCAAGATCACACCCCCAATCCCTCAACAGGTACAATGCCACGTGACTCTCTTTATATTCTCTAACGTGCCGTCTATAAACCATGATATGCCGTGCAGTCTCGTCCGGACAATCTCTGCGACAGTTCATATACTCAACTTGAATGAGAACGTCAATAGCATATAAATTGGGATAAGTGTTAAAATTTTTTTTAGACGTTTTGTATTTGTACCGATTTAGTCTTAAATATTTTTACGTGGTACCAATTCAATCTTTTTTGGCCAATTTTGGCCGGATTTTGTTAACTGGATGTCGGCCTGCGGACATGGTCTGATCGGCGCTGACGTGAATAACTTTTAATAATATTTTAATATTTTTAAATTTTTAAATTTTAAATTTTCTTTTTTACTTTTTCTTTTTTTCTTCTCCTCCTTCATTCTCTAGCCAGTCGCCAAACCTTGGCGACCGGCCAAAGGTGACGGTTGGTGAGGTCGAGGTCAAGGTTGAGGTCGACCTTGCCGATCACATTGTTGATGGCTGCGAGAGCGGCCTTGCCCATGGCCGGCAAGACTCACTCACTTATGGTTAGCGAGGCTCACCCACCCGCTGCCATGGGCGAGGCTCAACCCTTGCCAAATCCAGTGAGGGTGAGCTTTGCCCACTCAACGTGAGGTTGCCCCTGAGGCCTGGGCGGTGAGGCTCGCCCTTGTCGGATCTAGCAAGGGTTGAGCCTTGCCCATGGCCAACGAGGGTGAGCTCTACCAACCCGGTGCGAGGCTAGTTTGAGGTTGTGAGGGCAGCCTCATGTTGAGCTGGCGGCTTGCACTCGCTGGCCATGGGCGAGGCTCAACCCTCGCTAGATTCAACGAGGGCGAGGCTCGCCCATGGCAGCATCGGGCGAGGCCACCCTCATGGCCATTGGTGAGGCCATTGCCTTTGGTTGGTTGCCGAGGTCCGGTGACTGGGTAGAAGAAGGATGATGAGAAGGAAAAAAGAAAAAAAATTTATAAATACTAAAATATTATTAAAAGTTGTCCATATCAGTCGGTCGGCATCCAGTCAGTAAAATCCGGTTAAGATTAGCTGGAAAGGTCTAAATTGGCCTAACGTAAAAATGTTTAGAATTAAATTAGCACAAAAAAATAGGATTAAATTGACAAAAAAACAAAAAATTTAAGATTTTTTAACACTTTTCCCATATAGATAAAAAAGAATCAAGAGGCGATCTCGGCCGCCTTTTTTCGGAATCCAACTGCACAAATTCTATTACACGCTAAGAACTTCATCGAAAAGCACGATATGTCTTGTCGCCGACTTAAGGAATATTTAATATTATGAGTATGAAATTATGATCACAACATATTCATGTGATGCGATATCTGTGGAATTTTTGTTGTTTCTTGGCCGGAGCTCCTCGTTTTGTCCTTTTTCTCTTCCTGATAGTGACAGATATTTCCTTATCGGGCCCCAGGGTTTGACACATTTTTTTAATCCCTCAATTGACAATATCAAATACAATAAGTAATTCATGCTCCAGTTGACCCTAGTTTTAACTAGGGGTGAGCATGGTCCGAGTTGGTCCGGGCCACCCCCTAATCCTAGGACCAACCCATACAGTGTCGGTCCTCAATTTTTAGGACCGATGACCAACCCTATTGAGCCTGGGACCAAGGATCGGACCGACCCAATGGGTTCGGTCCGGTTCCAGGGTCAACCCGGGACCGATCAATAATTTTTTTTGTCTTATTTTTTATACTTCATAAAAAAGCAAACCTACAAATTCAAATTACACATTCATCAACAATACGGTATTATGCAACTAAACTATAAAATACAAATACATATTTAGCAAATTTAAGATGACACAATAATAGAAATTTCGTATCCGCTAACCGCTCATCGAGATATGGGACAAGATGGAAAGTTCTTGTAATCATCTATCTTTAATATTTATAACACTATATGCAAAAGCGTTTTCCTGATCATGTAGAGTCCACTCAACCAAAAAATGAGCTTGGCACCACTTGACTAGCATTTGATCATGTAGAGTCTACTCAACCAAAAATGAGCTTCACACCACTTGACTAGCAAATCACCGTAGCAACTGCAGTACTACTCTACTCTTCAAAAACTTCTACCATTTGACACAAATTGAAAAGCAAAGTGTAGCTGAAATTCATTAGTAAAATACAATTAAATCATAAAAAGTTCAAAATACTTAATATAAACCATGAATATATAACTTCACATCTTGTTAATTCACTTGAACTTCTAAACACTTGAAAACAAAACAAACGACACATAATTAATACTTAACAAAAGCTTTAAATTGAAATTACTATTAGTGCTATTGATAGAACATCTCAATATAATATAATATAATAGACATTTAAAGAATTATAAATAATATAATATAATATACAGGGTTGGTCCAGGGTTGGACCGACCCAAAACTCTTAGGACCGAGGACCAACCCGCACAGTGTTGGTCCTGAAATTTCAGGACCAAGGACCGACCCAGTCCCCTTGGGAACCGGACTAGGACCGGCAGGGTTGGGCCGGTCTAGGGTCGGTCCTAAACCGCTGCTCACCCCTAATTTTAACTTTCTTCACCTATCCTTGCAAATGGCCGGCCACGCATTCATACGTTATAAATGAAAATGTAACAGTGTCTGTTAGCCAAAATAAAACAAAACTGTGACTGTCGATGGCCGTGTAATTTTCCATTTAAATTTCGCATAGTAAGCTAATAATAATTCCTGATTACACACAAGGTGGACCCAAAGTGAGAATGTGATTACGATACCAGAACATAATCGCCGGAAACAGAACATGAATGTAAAGTAAACATGAATCTGTCCAATGATTCACTAACATAAGCAGCTTCTTATGGTTTTAGCAAAAATTGAACTGTCTTGCAGGTGGTTCGGTTCTCTGGCATTAAATATTCTAGAAACTGTCAACTCTCCTCGGGAGGATACGAAACTCTCGGGAATAAATTGATGGGATGTTTCCTTGGGCCGATCGAGACTATACTTAAAAGAAAAAGCTCGATACAGATGCAGATCCTAGAGGGAGTGGATGGATACATCATGCCGAGCTCGATGACTCTATTACTAGGACCTCCGGGTAGATGAAAATTTCCTCTAATACTGCAGTGATACCTATCGAATGATAAATCTGAAGAGGCCACCCATCAATCAATAAGTCAAGTAATGTCAACGATGGCAAACATTTCTGTCGAGTGATGATCCATTTGATATACAATTTTGCAGGAAGTGGAAAGAGCACCCTCCTAGAAATCCTAGCAGGCAAAGCTAAAGTAACTCCTAACTCGAGCTTGGAAGGCTCGGTGATGTACAACGACAAATCTGTTACTGATGTATGCCGTAGCAGATTCATTGCGTATGTCAATGGCCAACTTAACAAATGAGTCCACTATCGCCCGAATACCTTCATTCTGTGCAGATTAGACAAGGCTTATGCTTAAAATTTTGTCTAATCTCAGATAAGCACATGGTCACGCCCTGATTTAATTAACAGCATTTTCTCTAATTGTAAGCCTCAACACCTTTTCTGGTAAATCTTCAGGCACATTCCAATTTTATCGGTTAGAGAGACACTCGAGTTTGCAAGGGATTGTACCCAGGGTCTGCAGCCAGAGAACTTCACTCCTCAGATGAGGAAATTCTTTGCACATGCACTTGTGGAAGGACAAGATCCATTCTTGAAGTATGTTTTAGCAATTTTAGGTTTGAAGGAAGTTGAGCACAAACTCACCGGAGAAGGCTTCTCTGATTTCGATTGCCAGAAGCTCACAACGGCTGAATTGGCACTCGGAACATACTCTGTCATGATTTATGACCAACCATTTCCTAGTTCTGATCTTACAGCCACCTACAACCTAGTCGACACCCTACGCACCATCAGCAGAATTCAGCATTCATCTGCAATTATGTCGTTGATCCAACTCTCCCAAGAAATATTCGATCTTTTTGACCGAGTTATACTGCTCAGCGATGGCCATGTTCTCTTCCAAGGTACTCGCCAAGATGCCATCCCATACTTCACAAAACTCGGGTTAGTATGCAGATGAGTTTTGGGTGTACGGTTAAATGTTGTGATGATTTTTGCTAACGTAGAGCCAACATATTGACACGATGTGCAGGTACACAAAACCATTGCATGTGGAATCAAATGAGTTTCTTGAAGACATAGCAGCCGGAGATGGGGTCCAAGTATATGGCACTGGCAGCAACATCCTCGACTTTAGAGGAGCTTATTGAGTGCTACAACGCTTCAGATCACTACAAGGACATACTGAGGATTGTGCATGGAGATGAGGTAAAGCATACCTATTGGGTAGACAGCGAGGCGGGACTTGGGTTGACTTTCAAGACACCATCCAAGTACCATTGTGCAGTTGATGCACAGCCAAGAAAAGAGACAGGTGAGCAGCTCTGAATGTTGCGAAACATGACGATTAGTCTGTTCATGCCAATAAAATCCATATCAGCCAATTTAAGCAGCCAAAGTCATTTATCGACATTTGACGAACCCTAAGATGTGGGTGACTATTGTTACTTTGCTGCAGAATTGGTGGTTGCCAAGCTATCAAGCAAAATAATGCATTTAGGGGGAATAGAAAGCACCGGGAGAGTTCAGGTTGGGGATGTGGTGATCGCAATATCCATAAACAATGATGAAACGCAATATCTCTCAGTTGGACCCCAAAGGCCACAACATGAGCGAGCCTCACATGTATACGCCATGCTAATGCAGGCGAGAGGGTATATTCGTCTCCAAGTTGAGCGTTACAAAGAAGAGGTATGAGAGACATCTTTTGCGACTACAGCTTTTTGGTCTTCTTTCCTGAGAGCCTCAGTGTGCAATATGATAAATTTGACCAAAAAAAAAAAAAAAATAGTGTCATGAATGGGATGCAAAGAGATGCTTGAGAAAGTTGAGCATGATATAAAGAAAGAAAATGACTAGCCTGGTCATAACAGCTAATAATTTCTCATCGTGTAGGAAGATGAGAACCAAGCTCAATTGAAGCAATTCTGGAGGCCGTTCGTCCAGACGTGGTGGGAGTCTACTCAAACACTCATCAGGAGGCAATTCAAGATCACAAAGAGGCTTCATGCTATAATCAAATTGAGGCTTTTCCAGGTCACAAACTTATGCTATCATAAGATCCTAAGTTTAACTACCTCAAGGAACATGTTTAAGTGCATACATCCTCAACAAAACTCAGAGAGCCAAGTTCACAGAATGATAGAAATTATATGAGATCCACTTTTTGCGTGAAGTTTGCTCCATTCAAGAAATAGTAGCACATACGTTAATTTTGCAGGCAATTGTACTGGGCTTATTTGCGGGAACACTATTCTACAAGCTTGGCGGGTCCCTCGGATTTGTGTCTACCATTACCATTATCCTCATAAATTGGGTGCAGCTTCCTCTCTATATGCTCCAGAGGCCAATATTCTACAAGCACAAGTCTCAGAGATTTTACAGGGTCTCCTCATATGTCGTTGCCCATTGTGTAGTCAACCTACCGCAGACCCTAATAGAAGTAACCCACCTAGTTTGTTTCCTCTTTCAATTAAGTATAGTCGAGAATCGAGATAAAACTCCAACATATCTATTACTTTGTGCAGGCAGTAGCATATACGATAAGTGTCTATTTTCTAGCTGGGCTATCATCAACAGGAAATGGAGCACCATTTTTCCAGTATTTGCTACTCCTATTTTTGGTTGCTTATCTTGGGTCATCGATAATTTTCTTTCTCAGTGCAATTTCTGCAATCCCAGAAGTTGGGAATGCCTTGGCAGGTATAATCATCTCCTTAAGGATCAGAATCCCAATGCTTTTTCATTGAAAATTAGATGGAAAGCGTACAAAATAATGTGGTCATTTTGCATTGTTCAACCTAATCCTGCATCAACTTAAAGGCTCACAAAAATTGCATCTTTTTGACGGGTCTCCTAATTTCAATCTTCATGCTGTTCAGTGGTTTTGTGATTTTCCCATCCAATGTGCCCATATACTGGAAATGACTAGTCCACGCAAACCCAATCCACTAGGCCAACGTCTTATTTCGCAAGATCCAATTTGAAAATGACTATCAAGATCCTTGCTCCAGCTACCAATTTGCCTGCTGTGATCAATTCCCTAACATGACCGTTGGAAAAGCATACCTCAAATATTATCAGCTGTCTGAAGATGCTGAAAACCCCTGGCTCCTTGTTGGAATTGTTCAGCTGCTGTTTTCTGTCATGTTTTCCTCTGTTTTTTTTTTTTTATTAAAAAACAGCCAAGTTCATTTAGTTATGTATTTAGTGTTTTTGCTATTTTCTAGGAAGTTAATAGCACGTTTGTGTGAAGTTATGTATTGCACGTATGTGAACAGTTTCTATTTTGTATTTAGTTGTTGTACTCGACAGTTTTTTTTCTTTCGTACAAGACGTATGAAGTGCTATGCTATGTTTTTTTTATCGTCTCTCTCTCTCTCTCTCTCTCTCTCTCTCTCTCTCTCTCTCTCTCTCTTTCAAACAATAGAAATTTTTCTGTTTTGATTGTTGTTTTTATGAGCTTTAACATTGGTATCAGAGCATTTGTGGGATCTCAAGGGACTGTGAAGTGAGGGTAAGTGAGTGAGGATTGCTTCCAATCTGCAAAGAAAAAGGTGATGGAGGCAGGATCGAGTGGATTCTCTACAATGGCTGCTCCAGTCTTTACTAGGGAAAATTATCACGCTTGTGGCTGTTAAGATGACGGCATTCTTGGAGGGTCATGATTTATGGGAGGCTATGGAAAATGATTATGAGGTTACTCCACTTCCAGACAATCCGACCTTGAATCAGATAAAGTACCATAAAGAAAAAATCACAAGGAAGGCCAAGGCAAAGTCTTGCCTGTATACTGTTGTTTCACCCACTATCTTCACAAGGATCATGAGATGTGATTCTGCAAAGGCAATATGGGATTTCTTGAAGGATGAATACGAGGGAGATGAGAAGATAAGAGGCATGAAGGTGTTGAATCTCTTGAGGGAGTTTGAGAGACAGCAAATGAAGAATTCAGAGTCAGTGAAGGAGTACTCTGATAGGTTGGTTGGGATAGCTAAAAAAATCAGAGTTTTAATGACTGACTTGAAGGATGAAAGGCTTGTTCAGAAGATCCTGGTGTCTCTTCCAGAGAAGTTCGAAGCTACCATAGCTTCTCTGGAAAATACAAAAGACTTAGCTGATATAAAGCTTGCAGAATTGTTAAATGCTCTGCAGGCACAGGAGCACAGAAGACTGATGAGAAGAGAAGAGTTTGTAGAGGGTGTGCTGCATGCTAAAGTGAAGTCAAATGATGGAGGCAAAGGGAAGAAATGGATTCAGTCCAAAGAAAATGCTGGTGACTTCAAGTTTGTAGTAAAAGAAGGAAATTCTGGTGGGTCTAGCAAATTGAAGATGAACAAAAAGCCTTGTCAATACTGTGGTGGAACTAATCATCAGTTTTTTAGATGTTAGAGAAAGCCTGATGCTAGATGGAGAAGATGTCACAAGTTGGGTCACATGGAAGCCATTTGCAAAGAAAAAAATTACCAGCAAGCAGGAAAAGCACAGGTAGTAGTGAATGAAACTAAGGAAGAGCACTTGTTTGTAGCTTCTTTTTCTGAATCTTCTGTTGGGAATGATGCATGGCTAGTGGATAGTGGTTGTACCAATCATATGACTAGCAATTCGAAGCTATTTAGGAGTCTAGACAGGTCAGTCAGGTCTAGAGTCAGAATTGGCAACAGACAGTATATTGAAGTGCAAGGGAAGGGTACAGTGGCTATTGAAGGAAATTAGGAGGTGAAGTTGATCAGTGATGTTCTTTTTGTGCCAAACATTAATCAGAATCTGTTAAGTGTTGGTCAATTAGTTGAGAAGGGCTATAAAGTGAAATTCGAACGGAATGAATGTTTTATTAATAATGCAGATAGCAAACAAATGCTAAGAATCCTAATGAGGGACAAGAGTTTCATGTTCAAGCCACAAGAGATGCAACAAATGGCTTTAAAGTGCAAAGAAGAAAATGCAGAGCTATGGCATAAAAGACTTGGGCATGTTCACAGGAAGAGCATGTCGTTTATGCAGAGAAATAACTTGGTAGATGACTTGCCAAGTTTGGAGGAGGAATTTCCACAGTGCAAAACTTGTCTTTTTGGCAAGCAAGCCAGATTTCCTTTCAAAGAAGGAGGCTGGAGAGCATGTGAGAAGCTGCAATTAGTCCACACAGATCTATGTGGACTTATGTTTGAGTCTTCTCTCAATGGTAGTAGGTATTTCATTACCTTCACTAATGATATGACTAGAATGAGTTAGATTTATTTTCTGCAAGCCAAGTCTGAAGTTGCTGATGTGTTTGTGAAGTTTAAAGCCTTAGTTGAGAATCAGAGTGGGAAGAAAATTAAAATGATCAGGTCTGATAATGGTTCTGAGTATACTGCTCACAAGTTTAAGTTGAATTGTGAGCAAACAGGAATTGTGCAGTAGTTCACTGCTCCCTATTCACCTCTTTACTCTCCTTCCCTGGTTCTAAGTCTAGGCCCATTCATGGTATCGGAGCCATGGTTTCGTTTTTAATATTATCCATTCCATGCGCTTGACAGGTGAATCCAGTGCTGAGAAGATCTCTTCATATTATGTCTACAGAACCAGAAATCCTCGAAGCACCAGTTTCTCTTACACCTTCATCTTCGTCTTCAACACCTCCTCAGTTCGGGTCTCTAATGCTTCTAAGATAGACTATCTTTATGAAGTCTCTCTTAGTGATGAAACCAAGATTTCTGAAACCCAGCTCCCTCTCATGAACCCCTATTTTGCTTTTGCAAAACCAAACTCATCATTCTCACCTATCCGCTCCATCCCCCAGCTTATTGACCAAACCCCAAAGCAAGTAAAGGATGTCCAGTCCTCCAAATTCGACCAGCATCCTATTCCTGCTACTGAAAAGGAATACTTTGTTACTCTCCAGATCCCTCCAGAATTTCCCAGACAATGGGCTCAACAGGGATACACTCATGTCCATTATGGAGCTGTTCATCTTGCTTTAACTTTCCACGGTCAAAAAGGTTTATCGGTAGTGGCAAGAATAGCATTGCTAGATACTAGGTTTTTACAATACTAGCATGCTTGCATTGGTACTGTTCAAATTACTTTGAATGCAGGAATAGTCTTTGTCACTCTATACCCCAACTTCAACATCGCCCTTTCAGATCCTCAGTTACTTTCTTTTATGAAAGTCCAAGTTCAACTTACTGGAGTCCCTCAAACTGCTGACTCTGTAGCTGCAACATTACATTACCAGATGGTTTATCGGGTGCAGAACCATGCACTTGACCTCAACTTCAACAATGGTAATGAAGATGCCCTGTTCATCTCCATGCAGAATGACCAAGCATCCTGTATCCATGTTCCTAGACAGATCCCAAAGGATACGTTGGCCAAGCTCCTTTCGGAGACTTGGATTACCAATTACGAAAAACTACATCAGCACAACAAGCCTTTCCAGTCTACGGACTCGGAGTTCGCAAGGAAAAAGGATGGAACTGTTTCCATCAAATTTGGCAAGGAAAAGGAAGAAAGTCCTCCTATCTTCCAAACCCTTTTCATGATTGAACCATGTGTTCCTCAATCCATTTCCGAGCCAGATCCAAAAAAGCATATTCGACACTTTGATGGTGATGGACATCCTGTTCATTACTATAAAGACAATTATGGCCATTGTTTTTGGGATCCCTTTTGTCAGTGTTCTCACTGTACAAATTCCCCCGACGAGGTAGATCCCTTTGCAAAATCTCCACCTCGACGGAAAAGGCCAAAGGATAAGATGTTCCAAAGGTACTTAGATGGAGATTCATCCATTGATACTCTTGGTGAATGCGACAAATACCAATTCATGGTTTCTTATGCACCACCTCCACCACCAGAGTCTAGTACTACATCCCAAGCCTCACCAGATCCACCAAAAACACCACCACCATCTCCTCCCCAGAAAAAGCGAGTCCTCTCTCCATTCTATAAGCCAATCCTTAAGTGGGCTAAGAAGCATTCTTACCCCCTTGAAGTTCCAGAAGAAACACCACTTACTTCTTCTATCGCTATGTTTCAGGATACTGACTTTCCTCCTCTTGTCAAGGAAGGTTCTAAACTCTCGTTCCCTACTGCAGAAGAGTTTATTGATCCTCATGGCAGATACCGCCATGTTCCTAAAGTTCCTACTCCCACTGATGTAGATGAACATGGGAGACAGAAAAAGGCCTCTGCTGCCGAAGCTGTTCTAAATTGGCAATCAGAGACTTTGTTAGCACAAAACAATGCCTTCAAGGCAATTTACTCCAAAATTGGAAATGTGCAACAAGATCTCCGAAGGTATGATGAAAGTACCAAGAAGATACTTTATGAATTCCAGAAAAGGCTTCACGCCTTGGAATCAGGACAGCATCTTGGGTACCATTATCTCGAAAATCCAAAGCCAGAAATAGAGAACCTCAAAACCCAAATCCAGCTTCTTGAAGAAGGAAGGTTCAGACCATTTGACCCATTGGCACCTCCTGTTAAAACCGGGTATTTACCCCCACCACCACAAACATCCATTTTTCCCACTATTCCAATAGATCCTTACAAAAGAGAACCGGATATGGCAGACTTGCGAAATCGTCTCAAAACCCTGCAGAAGGAAAAGGGGAAAGAAAAAGTACCACCTACAGGATCAAGTTCCATTGTCATAAGAGAAAGGCCAGAACATATGATGCTATCAAATCCGTTAGAATCTTTTCTAAAGGATTTAGGCACCCAGGAACCTGACTCTGTTATCCAACAGCCTGAACAACATGATCCTCCCAATCCAGAAAACCAGACTCTGCTCCTAGTAGAGCAAACTTCTAATGATACTGAAACAGAATCTTCAATATCCTTTTCCTCCTCCTCATCTTTCTCAATTCCTATAGTCGACACCCTTCCCATTACACCAGTTACTTCATCGATATTCATGGCCGACCGATCAGATGATGATATGGAATCAAGTTATTCTGACTTAGAAATGGGTCAGATAAGCAATCCTACTCGACATACGTCCATTGCATCAAAACAATTCTTCACCATTGATGATATTCCTTATCAGAAATGGCCGACAAGGCTTGAAAAATTTCATACTTGGCTGAATACACAGTCTATCACCAATTATGATATGAATGACGTCTTATATAACTTCGTTACAAGATTACAGGAAGCTTGAAGTTCTGGGGCAATCACTTTTAGAACAGTTCAGATTCATTTTCTGATGTAACCTAATTTCAGCCATACCCTCACTCTCTTATATCATGTCTTTGTAGGAAAACCCGGTGATCTCATAGAGATACGAAGAAGAGAGATTTTAGAAAGCCATGGAGAAATTCTCACAAAGCACACACTTTACTTCAGGGGACTCTGCCCAAAACAAACTTAGAACCAGGGAAGGAGAGTAAATTTCCTGCAGGTATGCATCCCACAGTGGGCGAACAACCTCGTTCAAGCCCTTCAGGGACAGCCTTTTAGCAAGAAACCACTCAGCCCTTTAGTTCCGAGCCTAGAGACACTAGAGATGCCAGGATGGAAACGTTTCTAACCTACCCAAGCTGCATTTCTTGGAGGATCCTACTAGGTTGGAGAAGAAGAGAGATTTTAGAAAGCCATGGAGAAATTCTCACAAAGCACACACTTTACTTCAAGGGACTCTGCCCAAAACAATACACCCTCCTTGCCTTATATAGGCAATAAGAGGTCATAAGGACACACACAAAGACCAAGCTCATGGGTCCAGATACAAACAGGGGCACTAAAAGGGAATTATTCACACACCATGAACAGTAACTGTACTGTGAACAGTACATTCCCTAGTCTAGTGCTACAGTAAAAGTGAACAGTGATTTGCTACAGTGAAATTGTACGGACTCAACGGTCCCGTCCATTACGAGCATTGTAGCTACAAACTGAGTCATCCGAGCTGTCTTCTAAGAGATGTGCCTCGTATTTCTGTTCAAGGGCTTCAAGGTCTTCTGGTGAGAGGATTTGATTCAGCCTTTGTGATGAGGATGCTTGTTCATGAGCCCAATGTGATACTTATTCTTCAGCCCAGTTTGTGTTTTCATCTTGTTGGGGTTCGGGAATTCTTGGCTGAGGCTAGTTGGATGGCTCTGCATAGAAGGATGTGTCCATGCTTTGAAATTGTTCGTAGGGATCCTGGGACAGAGGTTCTCCAAAGCGTGCATAGGGGTCCTGGGTGGATTGGACAATGTCATCTTTGCTTGTCATTTCAGGCTCTTGGGACGGTGAGGCTTGTCTGTATTGTCCGAGTGCTTCCTTAGCTTCTGGTGCTAGGTCATAATGATCCCACGTAGTGGGTGCATTATTCCAAATATCTTCGGGAATGGTCTTGTTTTCCTAGCACAGGATTCTCTGGAGTTCTCGATATTCATGTTCACAAAGTCGAACAGATCTAGGATAAGATTTGTAAATCCGGGCTTCTCGGCTGTTCAAGTTAGGTTTATAGGATATGGTTCCTATTTCCAGTGGTGCATCAAGAATACTACCATTATTTTTGCAAAAATTCCAAGGACGTCGGAAAAACAGGATGGTATGAACCTCAGGATTCGGCGTCATGGATCTCAATTCTTTTTCCAAGTCTTGTTTCCAACATGTAGGATGATAGAACCAATTTAGAAATTCTAAAAGATTTCTATCACACTCTTTTTCAATGTTTCTTCCGAGCAAGAATATCCTTGTGAGGTTAACAATGAATCTTCTGATTGGGATTTCAAAAGCTATCAAATACTTATTGGTTAAGTACCATAATAACATTTTGAGCTGTTCAGGAAAATCATATTCTTTCCAGATAAGAGGATGAATGAATGGATAATTCATATTTAACCCGAAAGGATAAAGAATCGAACCTCCATTGAATCTGAATAGGTCTGTGTGGCTTTGCCACATGAGGTTCTCCAAGTTCTCAGCAAGGCTATCGTTATGAATTTGCTGAATAATCTCCTGGGGGTATTTCCAGCTTTGTGAATCTTTGATGTTCTCGATTTTGTATTTTACTCCATGGTTGAGCATATGGAAAGCAGGCCTTTTGATATACATGTTGATCTCGGCTGGTACTTTTGGCCTTGATAAGAAATCAGCAAGTATATTCTTCTTTCCAGGAATATGCTTAGTTTCAAAGGAGTATTTTGAAAACCATTCAGCCCATCGAAGCAATTGGGAATTTGGAATCTGTTTCTGTTTAAACTTGGTCATATGAGGGAAAGATGCCATGTCTAATTCTACCAGAAAGTGGTGGCCAATGAGATGAAACTCAAACTTTTTGATTGCATTTTTGATTGCTAAGATTTCTTTGAAAGTGGAATGGTAATGCATTTAAACTTAGGAAAACATTCCACTTTTATGAGCACAGAGAAGTCTCTTACCATCAATTTCTTCAAAAAGAACAGCTGCCCAGTATTGGTCACTGGCATCAGTTTGGAGAATTCTTTTGCCTGTTGATGGTATTTGTAATGGTGGGAGATTCTGCGTAATCTCCTTAAGTTCAACGACTGCTTTGGTCTGAGTTTTTCCCCAAGGTGGGGAATTCTTCTTCATCTTGGATTGCAAAGGGATCAGAAGCTTTGCAATATTTGGGACAAAAACCCTGAGATAATTAATTATCCCAAGAAATTGCTGGACTTGCTTTGTTGTGAAGTTATCCTGAGGAAACTTCAGTATTTCTTGAGCGATATGTGGCCCTGGGTAGTATGTTCCTTTGTTAAGGTGCATACCAAGAAATTCGATTTCTGTTTGGACAATATTCATCTTTCTTTGGGAAAACATAATGCCATGCTTTTTCACGATTTCTGCAAACTGCTCAAGGAGTTGATAGTGTGACTGCTCATCAGGACTGTAGAGCAGAATATCGTCAATGTATACAGCTGCACTTGATAGAATAGGTTGGAAGATGCGACACATGGCCTTTTGGAAAAGAGATGGTGCTACCTTTAAGCCAAAAGAAAGAACTTTCCATTGGAAGTGCTGGTTTGGAATACAGAATCCTGTTTTGGATCTGTCTTCAGGATGGATGCCCAATTGCCACAATCCGGCTTTGAGGTCGAATTTGGAATAGATGTGGGCTTTGGTTAGACCACTAAAGAGAGAATCTCTAGATGGTAAAGAGAATTTATCATCTTGGAGGAAGAGATTGAGAGGTTGATAGTTGATCACCAATCTCATTTTTCCTCTATTCTGCTCGGCATGCTTATTGACATAAAAGGCTTCACAAGCCCATTGTGAGTCAGAAACTTCAATAAGGCCTTGTTGCAAAAGTTCCGAGCATTCCCTTTGAGCTAGAACCAAATGTTCTGGCTTCATTCCCATGTGGCTCGCCTTGGTTGGGTTTATATCTTCATTTTTCTTAAAAGGAAGGCGAACAAAGAACTCTGGGTTTTCCCATAAAGGATGAGAGCACTTTTGAGCGAATTCTGCATGGGATTCTGAACAAGATTCTAATAACTTCTGCATAATCGGATCTAGTAGACTCATTTGGATGGAAAATAGTCTCTAGATATTGACAAACTCATAGAATTGATCTTTATACCTAAGACATTTTCCAGGAATGATATGAAGCTGTGAGATTTGAGTTATGATGTCCCACCCAATTATCAAGTCTTTATTGGGAAGGTTAGATCCGAAAATCTTCGCAGTTATAGAGCACTGAGGGAAGAACTGGACAGTTATAGGAGTGGTTTTGACATTTGTGGAGAAAGTGTCTCCTGAAGCATAATTGAAATATCGGGTGTAAGGAGTCCAGAATTCTTCAGGAAGAATTTTGGTGTCTAGAATTGAACAACTTGCACCTGTGTCAATGAGAGCAATAACATTGATAGGTTTGGCAAACTTTGATGTGAGGATTTTAACGGGGAAGTGTGGACAGTGAGTTTGACTTGAGAATATGTCAAGGTTTGGTTCTGGGGATGATGGTGATATATGGAAAATTTCTTCAGACTCTGAATCTGACTCAGTCTCACTGGAAGTTTGATAAGAGGGAATGGCACAAAGAGTTCGTTCAGATGGTTCTTCATCAGCAGAGAATAAGGATTCAATATCATCATTTTCGAGAGAAATACCTATTTCGTTCTCAATATGATGGATCAGATGATTCTGACCTTTTCTTGCTTGAGGACAATTTTTGGCAAAATGTCCTTTCTGATTGCAAATGTAGCAACGATTTGATTTTTTGTGGCTTGTGCGATCCTTTCTTTTGCGTAGGTATCGCCATTTCTTCTTTTTCTGGAAATGCTTGGAACCATGTTTGGATTTCTTTATCCAAAACTTCTTGTAGTGTTTCTTCTTCCGAGAATGCTTGCCACATGTACCATCACAGTCTTTCTTGGAGCATTTAATTTTCAGTTCCTGACGAGAACAGGTTGATTCAAGGCGTTTATCATCTGTGATGTATGTTTGCACCATCCTGCGTTTTAAGCATAATTCTTCTAGGCATAGATGGATTTCTTGTTGTATTTCTCCCAAGAGAATATCTTGTACCCGCCTTTGTTTTCCGAAGAATGATCTTTCAACCATCTGGGATAGTTCTTTCGAGATGGAAGTAAGGAAAACATGCTTTAAATTTGGGTCTGCTCCAACTTGATAAAATGTTTGAAGCATTAATTTAAAATGCTTATCAAGATGTTTCTTCTGGAGGGAGCAGCATTGTCTTTCAAAAAACTCTCTTCTTTTTATCTCTATGAGATCACCGGGTTTTTCCACAAAGACATGATATAAGAGAGTGAGGGCATGGGTGAAATTAGGTGACATCAGAAAATGAATCTGGTCCTGTTCTGAAAGTGATTGCCACCAGAACTTCAGGCTTCCTGTGAATCTTGTAACGAAGTTATACAAGACGTCATTCATATCATGATTGGTGATAGACTGGGTATTCAGCCAAGTATGAAATTCTTCAAGCCTTGTCGGCCATTTCTGATAAGGAATATCATCAATGGTGAAGAATTGTTTTGATGCAATGGACGTATGTCGAGTAGGATTGCTTGTCTGACCCATTTCTAGGTCAGAATAACTTGATTCCATATCATCATCTGATTGGTCGGCCATGAATATCGATGAAGTAACTGGTGCAATGGGAAGGGTGTCAACTGTAGGAATTGAGAAAGATGAGGAGGAGGAAAAGGATATTGAAGATTCTGTTTCAGTATCATTAGAAGTTTGCTCTACTAAGAGCAGAGTCTGGTTTTCTGGATTGGGAGGATCAGGTTGTTTAGGCTGTTGGATAACAGAGTCAGGTTCCTGGGTGCCTAAATCCTTTAGAAAAGATTCTAATAGATTTGATAGCATCATCTGTTCTGGCCTTTCTCTTATGACAATGGAACTTGATCCTGTAGGTGGTACTTTTTCTTTCCCCTTTTCCTTCTGCAGGGTTTTGAGACGATTTCGCAAGTTTGCCATATCCGGTTCTCTTCTGTAAGGATCTATTGGAATAGTGGGAAAAATGGATGTTTGTGGTGGTGGGGGTAAATACCCGGTTTTAACAGGAGGTGCCAATGGGTCAAATGGTCTGAACCTTCCTTCTTCAAGAAGCTGGATTTGGGTTTTGAGGTTCTCTATTTCTGGCTTTGGATTTTCGAGATAATGGTACCCAAGATGCTGTCCTGATTCCAAGGCGTGAAGCCTTTTCTAGAATTTAGAAAGTATCTTCTTGGTACTTTCATCATACCTTCGGAGATCTTGTTGCACATTTCCAATTTTGGAGTCAATTGCCTTGAAGGCATTGTTTTGTGCTAACAAAGTCTCTGATTGCCAATTTAGAATAGCTTCGGCAGCAGAGGTCTTTTTCTGTCTCCCATGTTCATCCACATCAGTGGGAGTAGGAACTTTAGGAACATGGCGGTATCTGCCATGAGGATCAATAAACTCTTCTGCAGCAGGGAATGAGAGTTTAGAACCTTCCTTGACAAGAGGAGGAAAGTCAGTATCCTGAAACATAGCGATAGAAGAAGTAAGTGGTGTTTCTTTTGGAACTTCGAGGAGGTAAGAATGCTTCTTAGCCCACTTAAGGATTGGCTTATAGAATGGAGAGAGGACTTGCTTTTTCTGGGGAGGAGATGGTGGTGGTGTTTTTGGTGGATCTGGTGAGGCTTGGGATGTAGTATTAGACTCTGGTGGTGTAGGTGGTGCATAAGAAACCATGAATTGGTATTGGTCGTATTCACCAAGAGTATCAACGGATGAATCTCCATCTAAGTACCTTTGGAACATCTTATCCTTTGGCCTTTTCCGTCGAGGTGGAGATTTTGCAAAGGGATCTACCTCGTCAGGGGAATTTGTACAGTGAGAACATTGACAAAAGGGATCCCAAAAACAATAGCCATAATTGTCTTTATAGTAATGAACAGGATGTCCATCACCATCAAAGTGTCGAACATGCTTTTTTGGATCTGGCTCGGAAATGGATTGAGGAACACATGGTTCAATCATGAAGAGGGTTTGGAAGATAGGAGGACTTTCTTCCTTTTCCTTGCCAAATTTGATGGAAACAGTTCCATCCTTTTTACTTACGAACTCCGAGTCTGTAGACTGGAAAGGCTTGTTGTGCTGATGTAGTTTTTCGTAATTGGTAATCCAAGTGTCCGGAAGGAGCTTGGCCAATGTATCCTTTGGGATCTGTCTAGGAACATGGATACTGGATGCTTGGTCATTCTGCATGGAGATGAACAGAGCATCTTCATTACCATTGTTGAAGTTGAGGTCAAGTGCATGGTTCTGCACCCGATAAACCATCTGGTAATGTAATGTTGCAGCTACAGAGTCAGCAGTTTGAGGGGCTCCAGTAAGTTGAACTTGGACTTTCATAAAAGAAAGTAACTGAGGATTTGAAAGGGCGATGTTGAAGTTGGGGTATAAAGTGACAAAGACTGTTCCTGCATTCAAAGTAGTTTGAACAGTACCAATGCAAGCGTGCTGGTATTGTAAAAACTTGGTGTCTAGCAATGCTATTCTTGCCATTACCGGTAAACCTTTTCGGCCGTGGAAAGTTAGAGCAAGACGAACAGCTCCATAATGGACATGAGTGTATCCCTGTTGAGCCCATTGTCTGGGAAATTCTACAGGGATCTGGAGAGTAACAAAGTATTCCTTTTCAGTAGCAGGAATAGGATGCTGGTCAAATTTGGAGGACTGGACGTACTCCTTTACTTGTTTTGGGGTTTGGTGAATAAGCTGGCAGATGGGGCGGATAGGTGAGAATGATGAGTTTGGTTTTGCAAAAGCAGAATAGGGGTTCATGAGAGGGAGCTGGGTTTCAGAAATCTTGGTTTCATCACTAAAAGAGACTTCATAAAGATAGTCTATCTTAGAAGCATTAGAGACCCGAAACTCAGGAGGTGTTGAAGACGAAGATGAAGGTGTAAGAGAAACTGGTGCTTCGAGGATTTCTGGTTCTGTAGACATAATGTGAAGAGATCTTCTCAGCACTAGATTCACCTGTCAAGCGCATAGAATGGATAATATTAAAAACGAAATCATGGCTCTGAGAGGCAAAACAGAAGCATTATGGAGATGGCTAGATGTATGATGCAGGAGAAGAAGTTACCTAAGAAGTTTTGGGCTGAAGCAGCTAATACTACAGTGTTCCTGTTGAACATATTGCCCACAAAGGCCTTAGGAAGGTCAACACCTTTTGAAGTTTGGTAAAGTGTTAAACCTTCTGTGAAAAATTTGAAGGTTTTTGGGTGTTTTTGTTACACTCATGTTCCTGAGATCAAGAGGGACAAGTTGGATAAGAAAGCAGAGCTTGGAATCTTCATTGGGTATAGTCTCCAATCAAAGGCTTACAGAATTTTTCACCCTATGATAGGGAAGGTGACTGTAAGCAGAGATGTTTTTCTAAATGAAGATGAGTAGAATTTGATGGAAGGAAAGAGTGAAGAACAGCAATAGTTCAAAAAAAAACCTACAATAGATGTAGAGGTTGATGAAATTATAGATGGATTGGAAGATAGTATGGATGATTTACTAGTGAGAGGCACAATGTCACTTGCTAAAATCTATGAAAGAAGCAATGTGGCAATACTTGAACCATCTAACTTTGTGAAAGCTAAGGAGGATCATAGGTGGATTGTAGTAATGTAGGAGGAGATTGCAATGATTCAGAAAAACGACACATGGGAGCTTGTTGACAGACCATTTGATAAGAATGTGATTAGCGTTAAGTGGGTGTTTAGAACAAAACTTAATCCTGATGGTTTTGTTAATAAACACAAAGCTAGACTGGTGGTGAAAGGCTATGCACAAATATGGGGAGTAGACTATTTTGAAACATTTGCTCCTATTGCACGACTTGATATAATAAGGTTACTGTTAGCTATTGTAGCAGAGAAGGGGTAGTCTATATTTCAGTTAGATGTCAAGTCTGCATTTCTGAATGGAGAGCTTGAGGAGAAGATTTTTGTTGAACAACCTGAAGGCTTTAGTATCAAAGGGCAAGAAGAGAGTGTATACAGGTTGAAGAAAGCTCTATATGGATTGAAGCAGGCTCCAAGAGCTTGGTATGGGAAGATAGATCGATATTTGTAGGATTTTGACTTTGTAAAAAGCTTAAATGAATTCACTCTTTATGTCAAGAAGGTGAATCACAGTGTTGTAATTCTGTCACTTTATGTAGATGATCTATTAGTGACGGGGAATGATATGAAATTGATAGAGAAGGTGAAGCAAGATCTATTTGCAGTTTTTGAGATGTCAGACTTGGGAAAAATGGCTTATTTTTTGGGTTTGGAAGTCAAACAGGCTTCATATGAGATCTTCATTTGTCAGAAAAAATACATTAAGGAAATTCTAAAGAAGTTTCAGATGGAAGATTGTTGAAGTGTAAGCACTCCTATGGTTGCTAAAGAGAAGCTGCAGAAGAATGATGGAATAGATGTAGTAGATGCTTCTATGTATAGAAGTCTGATTAGGTGTCTTATGTATCTTACAACAACCAGACTAGATATTCTATTTGCTGTGAGTGTTTTATCCAGGTTTTATCCAGGTTTATGAGTAGTCCTAGTCAGTCACATTTGATTGCAGCAAAAAGGATCTTGAGATATCTCAAAGGAACATTGTTCTTTGGTGTGAAGTTTAAGAAATGTCAGAAGTTTAATTTACAAGGATTTTCTGATAGTGACTGAGCTGATTCAGTGGATGACATGAAAAGTACATCTGGGTATTGTTTTAGTCTTGGTTTTGATTGTTTTTTCTGGTGTTCCAAAAAGCAAGAGATTGTAGCTTAGTCCACAACAGATGCTGAGTTTATAGCAGCTACTACAGCTGCAAATCAAGCTTTGTGGCTGAAAAAGATAATGAATGATATGTGGCTAAATTTTAGTGATTGCATTGAAGTTAATGTGGATAATCAGGCTGCTTTAGCAATATCTTAGAATCCAGTTTTCCATGGCAAAACCAAGCATTTCAAAGTCAAAATTTTCTTTTTGCGTGAGGTGCAACAAAGTGGCGAAATTAAGTTGGTCTATTGCAGATTTGAAGATCAGTTTGCAGATATGTTCACAAAACCACTTCAGGCTGGAAGATTTGAGCTGTTAAGAGAGAAAATATGAATCTACAGCAGCAACTGATCCAAGGAGGAGTTTGTTGGAATTGTTCAGCCACTGTTTTCTGTCACATTTTCCTCTGTTTTTTTATTTATTAAAAAACAGCTAAGTTTATTTAGTTATGCATTTAGTATTTTTGCTATTTACTAGGAAGTTAATAGCACGTTTGTGTGTAGTTATGTGTTGCACGTATGTGAGCAGTTTCTATTTTGTATTTAGTTGTTGTATTCGACAGTTTTTTTTCTTTCGTACAAGATGTATGAAGTGATATGCTCTGTTTTTTTTTTTTATCTCTCTCTCAAACAACAGAAAATTTTCTGTTTTGATTGTTGTTTTTATGAGCTTTAACACTCCCTTTTAACACTCCCTTATGTCGTTCTTATTGGGTGGACTTTCATTGCCAACTTCCTCGGATTACTAGGACTAAAGAAGATAGAATTCACAGAAACTAGCCAATCCTTACCCTCTATCAGATCGTCCCCAACAATCAGCAACTATAAAGAGGACATGGAGAGGGAGTTTCAGTCACTGGAAAGTTACAATGAAAAAACCAATAGTTTCGAAGCTTGTCAATATTCTGGACGACAAAGAGATGGAAACATAAGGGACAACGGCCGAGTTGAAGAATGGATAGAGCAGTTCAGGGTCGATATGGAGAAGAATGGACTAGGCATTTCAGTAGAGCCAATAACTCTCCTTTTCGAGGATCTTATCCCCTTGGAATTTTCATTTTACGTATTCCCATGCTATGTTGACTGTCTGCGTTTATATTTGCTTGCTTTACCCATTTGCACACTATCTAACACCCTACTCTCCCTAAATAAGGTACGATGAAGACATGAAAGAAGGCACTTCAATTTTCAGCAACATCACGGGTTACGCTAGGCCTAAAACATGCTTGCCTTGATGGGTGGTTCCAAAGGAAGTAAATCTACTCTTCTGAAATGCCTGGCTGGGAGGGCACCTTCAATGGGTAGGCTCGAAGGCAGCCTCCAGGCAAAATGTTGGGACAAGGTTCCTGCTTATTCTAGACTTATTGGCTATGTAGAGAAGCTCGATGCACACCAACCTTATCTCTCAGTGCGTGAGACCCTTCATTTCAGTGCTGCACTCTGTCTCAGTCAAACAATCAGTTCTGCGAATCGTCACATCCATGTGGAGCTAGTCCTTGACCAACTTGATCTATTGCCTTACTCAAATCAACTAGTTGGTTCCCTTCGTGATGCTACTAGAAAAACATTTGAGATAGCCAAGAAGATAACCATTGCTGTTGAAGTCGCTGCTAATCCAAGTATTCTCTTTCTCGAAGAATTGGTATCGGGACTGGACAGCAGAGGTACTGCAAGTATCCTCAATGTTCTTTCTCAAGTTTCCAATTCAGGGCACGTAATTATCGCCACTTTAGCACACCCTAATGCCCGCACACTTGATTTCTTCGACTTGGCCCTAATTCTGACACATGAAGGGCAGCAAGCGTGCTTTGGCCCAATAGGACCCGACTGCAGTGACCTGCTAGGTTATTTCTTATCAGTTACAAAAGTTCCCTACGATTCCATGAGAGCAAGTCCAGTTGGTTGTCATGGCAACTCTTGGAGTAGGCATAAAAAAGAGAGCGACACCACCAATAAACTTTGCAGGGGCCTACCAAGCTAGTTCCCTGCATGAAATAAACAACAAAGAAATCTACAGTATAAAGAGTTTAACTGAGGATAGGAATTACATGGTTTCCTCTTCTGTTTATCCTGCTCCATACACACTGCAAGCCATGATGGTACTACTCAGGACTCAAAGATTCCTTTGGAGAAATGTTCGGTACACATATGGTAGACTTACTGGGTGCATCATGACTGGTCTTCTCATGGGCTCCCTATATTGGAAGATTGAATATGAGGAATTATTTGGCATGACTTCACGCTCCCTCTCTATATATAGTCAAGTAATTCTCCTAGGAATCATATCAGCAAATAATGTCATTCCTCAGATTGGCACAGACAGGTTAGTGTACTTTAGAGAGAAGAGAGCAGGGATGTACCATCCTATCTTTTATCCTCTGTCATGGGCACTGGGAGAAATTCCATACTTCTTCATTGCAACACTTGCAGTAGTGGGAATCGGGAATGGTATGGCAGGAATTGGAACTGGTTCCATCCATGAGTTCATGATGTACTGGACTGTGCTCTGTGTTCATAATTTGCGTGACATACTTTGGAATGATGATTACTTCCCTAGCCCCAGTGCCTACACTAGCTGCATTTGCTGTGTCGATTGTGACATCACTGTGGATTTCGGCTTCTGGAGTAGTTGTTGTGCTACCAGACATAAGGTTCTACCGGTGGCTGTATTGGAGCAACCCTTTCCAATATGCTATGAACGTGATGACTTCAATCAGTTTCTACTGCAATACAAAAGCGAGTATCAGAATTCAGTTGCCCAAAATTATCAGACGGTTCTTATGTATGGGATAAATTGGCCTCCTTGAGGAGTTTCAGCTATCACAGGATAGGAACCGACATGGTCATCTTGTCTGCAATGTCCCTCTTATTTGCTTGCTTGGCTTTTCTCTTCTTTGTTGTTCTGAAGCACAACTCGCCCCCTCAAACATAGCTATGGTTTCTGCACATCATCCGGGCATCATAAGGGTGCTTGAGAAGTGTATGGCTGGGGACAGATGTAACCGAGCATCTAGATTTTCTGTTTTTTTTTTCCCTCTCTTTTCTCTTTTTTACCTTGATGAATGGAGTGCAATATTTCTAAACAAGGTGATGCCAAACAAATTTTCACAATGCTTTACCATGTGGTCATAATCACATCTATATGATACAAACAAGTAGGTTGCACACTTTCAGCGATCTCAAGTAAGCTACTATTACTAACTAACTGAAGCTAGCCACCAGAAAGTTCTGCATTCATCAATGAGAATTGAGGACTATGGAGTGTACAAAGCCAAACTTACAGTTTTACTGCTTGGAGTGTATGTGGCTTGATAGACCTAGGCTGCATATCTATGCCCCAACTACAGAGGAACTGAATCTCTTATTGTCAATGCTCAAACTGGGGACAGTTGACCAACTTCGAGCTAAAGGAGTTGTCATCTCCTTTCACCGTATGACAGATTGACTTGCCAACCAACAGAATCATGCATTTTTTCCTGCAGTACTTCTCGGACCTACACTTCCATTCCAATCAACAGTATTGGGCTTTGGAGGAAAAATTGCACTTTTCTTTATCAGCTTTTGTGGGACATCTTCAACTCTACCAACCAGAGATTCCATTCTAAACATAAAATACAAATGATCTCAAGTCTCAATCATCTTTCAACAATAAAAGAAACAAATAAAAAGAGACTTCTATTTACTATGACAATGATTTGACAATTTCATTATGGACATGTCAAACAGAAGGCAACTTTGGTCCTGTTTGGACGAAGTGATACAGTAAAACAGCTATCTAACAACAAAGCTGCACATGGAAAAGAACATAAAATAAGAATAAGACACACATGACATGAGAAACGATAACTTAAAATAGAGAAACAACTGTCGTTATTGGTACACTTCACATTAGATGACAACCCTACGGAGGGACATTGCTTCTTAGCATGCTCTGGGATCAACTTCAACAACACCTCAGCTGGCACTCCTTTCAGTTCTGGTTAGAAGCAGCAAAAGCACTCAATGAGAATATAGCACCACATTAAGGAAAAAGTCAGATTGATTGAAGAAAAGACCATCAAATCGTTAGATTTAAACTTGAACAGTGGCGGAAGAAATCGTCCATTTGGCAAGCAGGCATTGGGATCACGTAACTCATCGAAGAAAGGATGGATTAAGGCATCCAGCCGCAAAGTATGTATAGAGTTACTCATCATCTAGGATCTTCTCCTCGACAACAAAAAAAGAAGCCAGCCTCACGGAATAGGTTAATACCCTGAAGGATTAATTCGGAGACAATCCAATATCTAATATTAGTCTCAATCCCCATAAAGGAATAGAAGCAACTTCATTGTGTTTACATGCAACTGAAGCAGAAATGGGTACTTAGATTAAAGATATCTAAGTGGACAATAAGAGGGTTGAGGTATACGTCTCAGACCATCTAAACTAAATGTGTATTAATACAGCATAGCATGAGATACCATTTTATTTTTATCCCAGGAAGAACCACTCTATTACTGCATGCTCTGAGACATCATTCTATTTCTATCCAAGGACTATGCTTAGCTATGGACCAGATGCAGAATCAGGAGACAGTACGAGTTTACTATTTCTATCCAAGGACTATTACGCGCCGCCCCCCCACCCCCCCCCCCCCCGGGAAAAAAAAAAAGAGAGCTAAATAAACAGATACTCTGATACTCACAGCTATGCACCGTAGGTTCGGAGACTAGTGGAGTAACCTTGAAACCAGTTCAACTGCTTCAGGAGGCATGCATTTGTGAATATTTGACAAACAAAAGAAAAGTAAAGATCGTATGAATATGAACAATCTGGCAGAGTACAGACTACAGTTAGTTCACATACCTTGTGCCATGGGTGAGCTTTTATCTGGGGGAATTTGAACTCCGTATAATAAGGATTCATGCACTTGATTTCTTCTCTAGTTGGGGTGCCTAGAACCTGCATAACACAATTCCAAAACACAAAGGAAAAACTGATGCCTCAACCAAATGCAGACCAAAAGCATATTAGGGTTCTTCAAATGCATGTGAAGTTTGACTACTGAAATAGAAGAAAACTCCAGTACCTTGATAATCTCAACCAGCTGATCTAGTCCACTCTCTCCAGGAAACAGAGGCTGCAACCAAGTTAGTGATACAACTAAAATTCCTAGCAAATTTGAATTGCATAGAGAACATAAGTGGAACATGAAAAGCATCTACTTGTCCACGTAGTAACTCAACCAGTATGATTCATCCAAAAAAAAAAAAAACTCAACCAGTACGCAGCCAACAGACCACGTGTCAATAGCCATTGTATATTCAGGTGCTCCAAAAATAAGCTCAAGAGCCCTATTTCACGTTCCGATTCTCGAGCGTGTGCCCATCCCTATCTGGTCGTTAAAATTTTTTGCAACCTCTAAGGACGAGTCGCTGACCCTTTCATTTTATTGCACACGCGAAATCAAAAATAAATCCCCTGAGAGTAATCATCTAGGGATAGAAAAGCAGGACATCACATTCACAAATAAACCACACTTTTATAAACATATTGAGTCTAGTTCTCAAAAATAGGCTATCCTATCTAACCTACTCTTCAAGTCACCTCAACTTAGCTCCAAGTTCTCTCTCTACAGCCCTGAAAATTTAAGCCCACGACGGGTGAGATATAAATCTCATCGAGTTCATGGTCTAAACCCCGATTAGGAGAGAAATACACCTAGAAGCATCTTAACCACATAACCACTCAATTGGCACAGAGACTTACCTCGTCTCAGTTTCCTTCATGCACGTTAGTATAGTTCATATCGCAATGCATGCATATAATAACCGGAACACCTCATCAACTCAATAATCACGCGTTCAAATTGTTAATTACACCCCCTTTAGGGTACGGCCAACTATAAATCTGGCAGTCTTCTGGCATTGCCAGACGTCGTCTCACCTCCTTTGAGCACGGCAACATCTCTTAATTAGACGGCTTCCCTAAAGGGGCGTAGGTCCAGAATCTACTCGGCTCGAGTCCTAATAAATGGGTAACGTCCGGCTTAACAGCCCATAACGGTTTCTCTTAACCAACACACGACCAATCAATCTCGGCCCAAGACACTGTGCATTGCACTCAAATGTGTCAATTAAAATAGTGAACCTAGCTTATTTTCTCCGTATTAGAAATACACGATAAAATAGTCGTGTGTGGGTATATGGTCAATTCACACTAGAAAAATTGATATTCTCCAAGTTAAAATCCCATTGGTTTGTATAGTGTATAAAACTATTTTTTATGTTAAAACTCGACACCCGGGATTTTCTGAATAAATAATGAATTTCACAAATTTTGGAATTAAATACTCAAAATTTCAATTAGCACTCAATTTGCGCAAATTAACATCCAATTGCATAAATTGAACACACCATTACAATCGGCACAAAATTCCGGTCAACAACTATCCCGGTCTAATTTCCGAAAAATAATTAATAATTAAATAAATCGTTGGAAATTAAATAAATTACAAAATAATAAATTTAAAGCATTTAATTAAATTAACCTAAACTAACTAAACTCAATAATCTAACTAACAATAAATCTAACCATCCTATTTAATTTAATATAAGTACACTAACTAAATAAACTAACTAATTCCTAACTAATCCACCTAACTTAACTAATTAAACTAACTAAATACTAACTATATACTTAATCTAACTAAGCCATCCTAAGCCTAATTAACCTAATTAATCCATCAATTAGCTAACTAACACACCTCTAAGGGTCATTAGCCCACTAATTATGGATTAGAATGCAACTCACTGGTTAAGCACGAAAATTGGCTCATGGCGACGGTGGCGCAACGGCAGCCAAGACTTGAACTCACAGTGAGGCTGAGGGAAGCTTGGACCGGCTGGAAACGGCCATAGAACTTGTTGCTCTAGCTTAGAAACCTGGTACAGAAATTGCTGGTTTTGGTCCTGAGTTTCGAAAAGCTAAAGAGGCTTTGAGAGGGCTGGTTGTGTGGGCCTACTGCAACGTGAAGGATGGATTGGTGGGCTGGGTTGCTTCGGCCTCTTGATGCTGGACGAGCTAGTGAGAAGCGGTCAATAATTCCGCTAGAGTTGACCGATGAAAGCCACGATGGAAGAGACGTGCAACAAGAAGACCGACCAAGGTGGAGTCTTTGCTGGTGGGTTGTGGTTTGAAGGAGGAGACGTGGGCTTGGATTTTCGATGGCAGAGGAGATGGAAGGGGAAATCATCGTGGAGCAGAAGTTGGAGGCGTTGCATGAAGAAGCAAAATAGAAAAAGAAGAAAGGCCGAACAGCTGGCTCGGCGAGGCAGAAGCTCGAAGAGGATAGGAACGGGGAAAGTGCTCGAGAAACTTGGGAAGAAAGAGAAGGAAAAAGTCAGCAAGCTATCCAATACATTTAAGGCTTGGTCCCCTATTTATTTCTAGCTTAGAATTCCATAAATAACCCCATTTTGGTGCCAAAATGCAGCCCTTCTCTTTTGATCCGAATTTCTATTAATTTAAACTTCAATTCCACTCTTAATTTCTTAAATTCGAAGTCCATTTTCGTTGAAAAAAAATCCCACACATTTCCACAGATTTCCATTAGCACATAGCTCGGCTTTGAAGTCCAAATCTCCTTCAAATGAGTCCATCCGAATTTCCGTTTGTTTTTTAGAATAGATTTTTCGTAAAAATCTCAGAATCTTCGAAATATTTTTGGAATGTGAGTTGATGTTCCTAAAATGAATCATGACACGATAGAACTTCCAATTTTTGAAATCAAGTTTAATTTCGCGGTTAATTTCAATTTGATGTGATTTTAGCTCATTCCAATCTATCGAGTAGCTTTTAAGAACTTTTGATGCAATTGACCCATGATCGATTATTTTCAAGCTACAGCGTACATCTTTGCACATTGGCGGCCCTCGATTGTTGTGAAAATCTCAATGTTTCAAATACGGACACCGGATACGAAAATGACAGAAAAATTGGTCAAGTGCCGTTCGACATACATTTTGCAATTAGGTGGAATCACTCACGTAGTAATCACATATCTATATCGAATCGACATATCTGCGGTCTCTGATTGATTTTGATGGTACTGTAATGACCCTTACAAATTAGCATGGTCGAGTAGTTGATTCCTAGTCAAATTCTCATGTCTAATACATTTAGATTCTTTAACGGCTTTACCTGATAGGCTAGTTAACTTGTAAGTGGCCAACTCAGAGAAAATAAAGAAAAAAAGCTATAGACAAGTCGATGAAAAGCCCAACTCGTCTCATTGAAATCAAACTCGAAAATCAGAATGTCACACCTATAGTACCTCGAGTAGATGTACAAAATATTTGGCTCCCCTTTTACCTATAAAGAAACAACACAGCATAAATTTTTCTATACCAAGCAAAGGAGGGGACATGCTAGTCGCCTATTGAATAGCAGGTATGTACCAGTACTTTAGCACTTCCAAAATCACATAGCTTGACCTGGTGGGTATGAGGATTTACTTACAGAGAGAATGAAGGAATTACCTTAACGATTACAGAGCCAAATGAAATATTTCTTAAAGCGCCCTCCTTTGATTCTTAATGAGGACATATGATGATACAATAAAACCAGAGAAGAACTGTCGCTCCAAATGCATCTCTTTCTTCGATGATGAAGGAACTCAGACAAGAGACCCAATGTACACTTCCCAAATGCCAAGCCAGGATTAAGCACTTTAGGGCATCAACATTGCACTAGCTGATAAACTCACTAAGAGATTTTGAGGTTTCATGTCCCAATGGCACGCTCCGATACTGCGGTGAATGTATGAGAATGCCCTGAAGATCTTCCGCAATTAAAGAACAGGAACATACATCAGCTGTTGGAGATACAGTTGTGCCTTAATTGATATGGTGAAGATATTGTCGATATTACTCATTTCATATGTTTATCCTTGATTGATTTATTGGGATATTGTATATCAGAAATTGATCTTTTCATATTTTTGTATATTTCCCTCTAAGATTAATTACACTATACGTACTATAAATAGGTGTGTACTCATACAGTTCAATATGTGAAAACAATACAAACATATTATCCCAATCTTCCTCCTCCTAGCTTTCCATCAACACATATTCTTACATGGCATCAGAGCGACCAAAATAAGCTTCTGCAAACTGTTCCTTAGCTTGCAAAATTAAAAATGCCTAGGAATCAGAATTTGAGGTCCGGTTTATCAAACAAACCTGAATTCCTCCAATGATCCTCCTTCGAATCCACGCCTGGACGCATCCAATGTTACCCAAGAAGACCAGACGGAGGTAGGTCAAATTAGACAACCAGACCCCGCTCAGTCCCGTGTAACGCAAGCCCATTAGGGACAATATTTTTCGGGCCCATACGCCCACTGGTCCCTGCCCAGTTTCAGCCCATTCAGGGCCAGACGATTCCACCAAGTGCAGCTCAAACGAGCTCTGTGGAGAATAGAAGGAAGCCCCATGTCCTGCTAACGAGCCCAACCCGGTCCCTGAACCAGGTTAGCGTTTCCTAAACCAAATCGGATTGGGTCCGTCGGGTTTTGGGGCAAACCCACCATCGGTTTACAGCCCTTGTTTCTTCTCTTTTGCAGGTACCACCGGTGGCCGGAACCAAGCAATCCCCTCTACACCTCTGCCGTCAACAGCCCAAAATTGCACCTCATTATGCTACAACTCTTGGGACCAGAAACTTATTATCTGATTGGTCCTGAGAGCTTCGGTGTGCCCTAATTACCAAAGATAAAGATGGATTTATAGATGGAACAATACCAATTCCGTTTGATGAGCGGCTTGCGTAACACCAGAGGAAATGCAACCAATTCATCTAGACATAGATTTGCAACTACCTCACCCTGGAGGTTGCCATTGAACTACCTGACTGAGGACACAAAAAAAATTTGGGAGAACATTAGAGAAATGTACGGCAAACTTGATAAGGCAAAGATTTTTGGGATAACTCAAGCCTCATTGAAATTAAAATAGGGTAACCTCTCGGTCACTATCGTCTTCAACTGATTATCAGTGGAATGAGCTTGAGATGACAAAAGAAAAAACTTAAGGGTCCAAAGACTACACTAGCACAATATTGAGCAATCAAGGAACAAGATAAGGTAACTAAATTCCTACTCATACTAAACGAAATCTATTTACCTTTCCGGAGCCAAATTCTCACCATGGATCCTGTACCATCGCTTGGACGAATTTATCAACGTCTCGCTTCCACAGAGTACTTGAAGGCTGGCGAAGGCGACATAGGAGCGGCAACGTGCCGCCGCGAGGTCCAGCCATGGAGGTCTTCCTCACTCGAGCACAATGCCAGAATTCTCGAGAGAGGAAGATGACCTCTTCTCGTCATTTAGGACTGACGGACATGATTTAATCGTGTCCCTAAGATCGGACGGTCCAGAGCACACTTGAAACTTAATGCAGATGAACGGTCGAGATTTGACCGTCGGATCAAACGATCTAGGACAAATGGCACGATTTGACGATGCATCCTTCATCCTAGCCGCACCTAGATTAGATGGCATGTGTCACACCACATTAGCAATTGCATGGAAGTCATCCAATGGTTAAGATTTGGCCATGTCGTCCAAATCTCATTAACGTCTAGGTCAAAATGCCTATTTTCTTACCGATTTGTACCATTTACTCAGAGTACATCACGCGCTAAGGATGCTTTTGCATTGTTATATATCGATATTTAGAGGGCATATCATACACCACACCATAATGGATCTCAATTCTTTCTCACAATTGTGGATCACTATTGTCATGCAATTTAAGTTTTCCTCATGCAATCCAAAACCCAAGTTCTTTCTCATCTCAAATTTTTTCTTGTCTTGATAAAAAATCAATTCCACAAAATTGTCCATTGAATTCATAATTACAATGCCCATGATTTTTTCAATCATGAATGTTCATCCTTTTTTATATCGATGCAATCTTCAAGAAAGTTCCTATGTCTACACACCTAAATAAAATGGGATTGTCAAGAGAAAACATCGTCATATTTTAGAGGTGCACAAATACCAAGCTTCCATCCCTGAAATATTCTTGGAGAGATTGTGTGGTCACTACAACCTATTTAATCAAGTGAATGCCATCTCAGATCCTAAATGGACGAATTCCTTTAGAGCTACTTTTTCGTAAGAAACGAGATATCTGTCACCTACGTGTCTTTGGATGCTTATGTTATGTATCTATTGTGGGCTCGGGACAAATTGGGTCCCATGCTTTTAAGTGCATATTTATGAGATATTCTACTTTCAGAATGGATATTTGGTGCTTGATCCATTGACTAGACGATTTTTTGTTAGTAGGGATGTTATTTTTCATGAAGATATTTTCCCTTTTAAATATGAAATACCTTCAAAAAGGCAAATGAAGAAACTGGCAATATGCTACGATCAGTACATTCCGTTGAGCTCAAAATTTTGCGGAAAAATCAAATTCAACAAAAGAAATCAAGAGAAATTTGTATGGGCTGCTGAATTGGCATTTTGGCCACCTAAATGCCCTTATTTGTGAAGATTGGAAGAGAAAATTGCCATTAGTGGATGCTTTGATGACATGGCTGAAGATATTTATGACAAATTGATCATTACATATATATTTTCCTAAGCTTCTTGATTGGCTGCATATTTGACTTCCTCTTCTTTTTGTCCCCCACTCCCTCTCATGCGCATCCCCCTTTGGCCAAACCCCTGCCGCAGCCTCTTCTTTTTCTTCTTCTTCTTATTCTTCTTCTCCATTTTTATTCTTTGCCGCAACCTTCATTTTCTGTTTACTGCAAGCATCAACCTAGCGCCACAACACCACCACTGCAACACCGTTCGAGCTCAGTCAGCCCGCTCGACCACCCTCTCACGCCAACCCCGCCTCACCTTCACTGTCTCACGTTTGTAGCCCCTGCTCGACCAGCTTGCACCACTCTCCTGACCAACCGCCCCTAGTTGCCTAGCTTAGCCCGTTCGTCCGCCAGCTACCTGTTAGCACCGTTTGACCGCCCTACGCCATTCAGCCACCCATGTCTAGCCAGTTCTACCCCCAAGCTAAGCTTGACCAGCTCAGCTTAGAACCAGTTTTCTAGCCTTGGTCATGAGGCTTGTAGGCTATTTTCAGCCTCATTCGGGCCCCCGTTGGTGGCGCTGTAATTACAAGAACTCACCACCTTCGCACCGCCGTCACTGTGAACCCGTCGCCACCCTAATCTAGTGAGTTAACACCCTAATCTTGGATTAGGAAGTTAATTACAGTTAGTAGGTGGATTAGTGTTATTTAAGGATTGGTGGTTAGTTTAGTTAGTGTAACTAAGTTAGTTAGGTTAGTGTAACTAAGTTAGTTAGGTTAGTTAGCTGCCTAGGCTTGTTTAGTTAGGTGGTTAGTTAAGTTACTACCCTAGGTTAGTTATTTAACTATGGTTAGTTTAATTGACCACGGTTTGGTTAATAAACTTATATTTATTTATTTACTTAATTATAATTAGCGTAAAAATATACCAGGATAGCCGGTTAGTAAAATTTTACGCTAATTGTCGTGAATGAGTTGATACGTGAAATTGATTACTGAATTGTGCAATTAGGTGCTTGGTTGTTCTTATGGACTATTATTGCAAATTGGATTTTATGGTATTTAATTAGAAAATTACCGAGTGTCGGTTTTTGATGCCAAAATATTTTATGTACTATATAAAATCGTGGATTTTTAAATTGGGAGTGTACCAAACTTTATGGTTCAATTTATATGTTTGACCACGCACAATTATTGTACTGAGAATTTCTAATACGAAGAAAATGGGCCAAGTTCATTATTTAAACAAGAGATATTTGGGTACAAAGCACAATGTTCTTGGCCAAATATAGATGTGCGTGTGATCACTATTGGAATCCGTCCTAATGCATTTACGCGAGACGATGCTTGATTAAGTTCAAATGCCCATTGTTAATGGATGTCGGTCGCAGTGGAGGCTGAGCCAATACTCCTTTATGGAATGCCGTCTAGATGTAGACGTTCCCGTGCCTGACAAAGTGGGACGACGCACGATTATGCCAAATGACCACCGACTGAGTGAGTTCACTGTGGCCGATGGGTCATAAATAACTACGACACGCCTAAGTGATTGAGATAGTCGCACCTGATTTTGGGACAAAAGTGTGTAGCACAAAATGGGACGTGTCATAACGGTTTGATCCTATAGGACTCTTGTGATTGTTTGAAAGATGATTTGATGTATTCCAATTATGAAATACTTTTGTTGTATACATATGATATATATGATGAGCTAATGTGCAGGAAGGTGTTGAGGCGAGATAAGTTTGTAAGTGACGCTTGTTTAGGCTGCCCCTAAGTAAATTCCCGTCCTAATCGGGATTTAGGGTGTAAACTCGCTGAAATTTATCTCACCCCATCACGGTTTAAAATTTTTCAGGTCCTTAGATGGAGGTATGTCATGTCCACTTTGGGTGTCCACGGGAGGTGGCGACTGAGTCTACCTTTTTCTCCATCCTCGGGACTACCTAGAACCGTGAGCTCGTGGTGACCACTATTTGGGTTGATGAGGACCCATCTCACTTGGTACCTCATCGCTTCAAAGCATGGTTCCTTAACGAGCCTAAAATGGTTCAGGAGGGTCATTTGCAAGGTTTTGACAGGCCTACTGTCGAAACCGAGGATGAAGAGGTACTTCACCCCATGGACACTGATATACTAGATGATATCATGGAGAACTTGAGGCTCGAGGCTGAAGGGTCCAAAGTAGAGGTAGCTAATCTGTTGGCCATCAACATCCCAGATTGTGTCGTAGAGGATCCGGAACCCGAGGCAGAAAGGGCCAGAGAGTAGGTGGCCCAATAGTTTTCTTTTGGGATAGACTTCTGTACATAAACTTGTAGGGCTAACCTAAGGTGTTTATAAAGTGTAGTTTGTGAAAAAAAATGTTGGCACTTGTTTTACTATCCCTATGTTTGATAGTTGTTTGGGTGTTTATTTGATTCGCTTCCGCATGTGCTTAATTAAAAGATAAAATGAAAATGTCAGCGACACGTTCTGAGAACATCGCATTTTAATCAACTGCCGAGAGATGTGCGCGTGCCTGGGGTTCGGGTTTTGACATTCCCAAACCCAAAATATATAATATTTCTCAACTTCATTTCTCAAACATAATATATCTTCCCACCAAAAAGTTCTCACACTATTCATATATATCAAAATGTAGTAAATGCCCGATCCAATTTTATGCAACAAACATACTTATTCATAACTTATAAAATGTCAAATCTTTATAATTTTGAAGATATGAGTTTATAAATTCTTAGAAGAGATAACTCCACTTACCTAGGAAAGCCGAAAATCAACCTATGTGGTTGCTCGAGTCAACGCACTCGTATTCCTATTAATAAATTGAAAATGATATTAAAACCAAGTAGTATGCTGCTCTTCAATTAACGACTCTACTAAATTATGCTTATTCATCGATAAAACCACACCTACGCGCTAATAATTGCATATCCAAAGCGATTATTTAAGCTGTCTGCAATGCGGAACTTGCGTGCGGAACTTAGTCACGTCATAACTTTCTCCACCTAACCCTGTTTCAAGTGTACTTATAGTCAAAATAAAGCCCTTCTAACATACTACAAGAACCCTAATTAATTTGATCCAAAATCAAGCCAAAAACCAACAAATTATGGCCCTGAAGTCCTGGTCGCACATTGTTCATCATGCGCAATAAACTTCAAAATTTTGTTTCGAGCAAACCGTAAGATCAAATCATGATATGTAAAATGCTTCCACGGCATCCTAAACTATCATTTCTACAAAAATACGCACTTCGATGACTCAAAAATCGGATTTCACCGTTTGATTTTTCCAAAATTTCGAATTTCAATCCTTAAACCCAAAACTACTGCGATTGAATGGATGGGGAGCACGAGCACTTACTGGACGTTGCATTATGTAGTTGAGGTGGCTCTCATGATGAGAATGCACGAAGCTTATTTTCTTCTTTTCCCTTCTTCTTCTTCTTCTTATTTCTCTTTCTTTTTCTTTCTTGTGCGAGCTCTCTACCGTCCCTCTCTCTCTACTTCTTTTTCCTCTCTCAAAAAAACTCTCAATTTCTCTCTCTCTCTCTCTCTCTCTTCTAAAGCTTCTACCTTTTTCCTCTTCCTTTCACTTTTCAACCCCTTATTTTACAGTTTACCTATAACTGAGTATTGTTTCCCTCCACAAATCACAACAATAGAAAGCAATTTTTTTTGTCACAGATGACATCTTTAAATGCTGTAAAAATAGACTATTGGGACAATGAGCCAATAATTTGAATCACAAAACTGTTTCATCTTACGTAAGAATTCACAGGGAGATGATGAAGACATCACGCGTGGATGAAAACGTCACGCGTGGGCATCGACTGCAGGAGCACTCAAATTTAATACTTGTAGCATATCTTCTTGTCCCTATAAGTTCTCCACGTGGCGATTCATCGAACTAGGAGTTTACTTTGCTTCCTCTCTCTCTTTCTCTCGATAGCTCGATAGGGACAATTTAGCAACTTTAATTTAGTGCAAAAAAGAAAACTAGTTTTAGTACTTTATATTAATTACAACAATACTATAGTTTAAGTCGCATTTGAGGTTTTCTAGGGTCATATAAATACCATCGTCGTCTTCTCTGCTTGTCAAGACAAGCTTCAACCTCTGGAGTTTCGAGATCACTCTGATCATTCCGTAGCGAGAAAATGGCAGACGATTCTCTGGCGAGTCCGCCGCCAAACACGATGTGGATGCAGCAAGAAGACCACTATGCGAGCGAGATCGATGAGCCGAGGCGGTCTTTCCTCAGCGAGCACACCCGGAGAAGCGATGAGCCGAGGCGGTCTTTCCTCACCGAGCACACCCGGAGAAGCGATGCCAGCGTGATCACTTTACCGGTCCCGGGGACCTCAACCCTGATGCCGGCAAGGTTCTCAGCCGCGTCGTCCCTGGACATGGGGAGGAAGATAGAGAGCGCGTCACCAGAGACCACGAAGCACGTGGCGTTGAGGATGTACAAGAGCTTGAAGAGGCACGGGTTGAGGAGCGAAGCCAGAGGAGCGTTCACCAGAGAAGTAGAAGGCGACCTGATCTCCGACGTGGAGGCGATCAAGAACGAAGGAGATGAGGGTGGGAGGAGGAAGTCAGCGGAGCTTCTGGGAATGGAGTACTTGCTGAAGGATGGTTTCGTGAGTTATCTGCGGGACATGGCCAAGATCACACCCCCAATCCCTCAGCAGGTAAAATGCCACGTCACTCTCTTTATATTCTCTAACGTGCCGTTTATAAACCATGCAATGACATGCATTGCGGTCTCGTCCGGACAATCTATGCGACAGTTCATATACTCAACTTGAATAAGAACGTCGATAGAAGAATCAAGAAGCGATCCCGACCATCCTTTTCGAAATTCAGCAGCATATAATTCCTTCGTGTTGCACGATAAGAACTTCATTGAAAAGCACGATAGTGTCTCGTCGCCAACTTAAGGAATATTTAATACACGAGCATGAAGTTATGATCGCAGCATATTCATGGGACGCAATATCTATGGAATTTTAGGTTGCATTCGGTAATCATGTTGCTCCCAGGGAACAATTTACGTTTAGAAATGATTATTTTTTATTTTATTCTTGAGAATAATTTTTGAGCATTTATTAAAAGTGTTTGGTTATTATTAAAAATTTCTATTCCTGGAATAGAAATGCGTTTGGTAAAACCCTTAAAATTTCTAATACAAATCATTTTCTTTAATCTTTTAATAATTTTATTAAATTTTTTCTTTTTTCTTTTTCTTTTTCTTTTCCCCTTTTCATCTTCTCCTTCCTCTAGCCGTTGGCCATGGCTGATGATCGGTGAGACGAAGACTAGCAACCTCGCCGGAGCATCATCAATCCTCGACCACCCAAGCCACGGTGAGACTCATCGGCCTGAACCTCTCCGTGAGTTGGGCAAGTTGACCTCGCCTAGATTTGGTGAGGCTCAACCTCATTGGGCAAGTCGACATTGCCTAGAAAGGCAAGGTCAACCTAAAGGTGGCCTGCCAAGGCTCGGCCTTGCCTTAGTTGGGCGAGGTCGACCTCACCCAAGTTTGGCGAGACTGAGGCTCGCCCAGCCATAACGAGACTTGGGTTGACAAGCCTCGTCGTGGCTCAACGTCGCTAACCCTTTTCTAGCCGATTGTCGACCGTGGCTAAGGTCAACAATTGGCCAAAAGGAAGAAGAAGAAAAGGAAAGAGAAGAGAAAAAGAAGAAAATTAGGCTTGATTATGGAATTATTCCCAAGAACAAAGAAGCAAATTTTTTTCTAATTTCTTGATTTTATTCTAAATTTATTCTTGAGAATTAAAAAATGGAATTTTGTTCCTAAAAATGAAAAATTTATTAAACGGATTTTTGTTTCAAAATGTACTCCCGAAAATAAAAGCATAAAATCAGTTACTATTTAGCCTGTTATCAACATGCTCCTAATTGTTGTTTGGCCCGAGCTCCTAATTTTGTCCTTTTTTCTCTTCCTGATTGTGATAGATACACAAATTCTTTAATCGTTCAATCGACAATGTCACACAAATTCTTTAATCGTTCAATCGACAATGTCAAATACAAGAAGAGATTGATGTTCCAGTTGATATATGTGCTTCATCGATAAGGACAATATTGTCTCGTCGCCAGCTTAAGGAAATATTTAATATATGAGCATGGAGTTATGATCACAGCATATTTATCTGGCGCGATGTCTGTGGAATCCTAGTTGTTTGGCCGGAGCTCCTCGTTTTGTCCTTTTTCTCTACCTGATTGTGACAGATTTTTTCTTGTCAGGCCCCACCCTTTGACACAAATTTTTTTAATCCTTCAATCGGGAATGTCAAATACAATAAGAGAATGACATTCCAGTTGACCCCAGATTACTATCTTCACCTATCCTTTTCAAATGGCCGGCCACGCAATCATACTTTATAAATGAAAATGTGACATTATCTATTAGCCAATATAAAACGAAACCGTGATATATATTGTCATGGCCACGTGATTTTCCATTTAAAATCTGCATAGTAAGCTAATAATCATTCTTGATTACACATGAGGTGGGCCCAAAATGAGAATGTGATTGCAATACTAGAACAAAATCGTCAGAAACAGAACATGAACGTAAAGTAAACGTGAATCTTTCCAGTGGTTATCAACGTAAGCAGCATCTTATGGTTTTAGCAAAAATCAAACTGTCTTGCAGGTGGTTCGGTTCTACGGCATTAAATATTCCAAAAACTGCGAAATCTCCTCAGGAGGATATGCAACCTTCGGGAATAAACTGATGGGATGTTTCCTTTGGCCGATCAAGACTATACTTAAAGAAAAAGGCTTGACTCGGATGCAGATCCTAAAGGGAGTGGATGGATGCATCATGCCGGGCTCGATGACTCTGTTACTAGGACCTCCGGGTAGATGAAAATTTCCTCTAGTGCTGCAATGATACCTATCGAATGATAAATCTGAAGAGGCCACCTCTGAATCAATAAGTTGAACAATGTTAATAGTAGCAAATAGTTTTGTCAAGTGATGATTCATTAGATATACAATTTTGCAGGAAGCGGAAAGAGTACCCTCCTAGAAATCCTGGCAGGCAAAGCTAAAGTAACTCCTAACTCGAGATTGGGAGGCTCGGTAATGTACAATGACAAATCTGTCACTGAAGTATGCCATAGCAGATTCATTGCATATGTCAATGGCCAACTTAACAAGTGAGTCCTCTATCGCTTGAACACCGTCATTTTGTGCAGATTAGACAAGGCTTATGCTTGAAATTTTGTCTAATTTTAGATAAGCACATGGTCACATCCTAATTTTATTAATAGCATTTTCTCTGGATGTAAGCTTTAACACTTTTTCTGGTAAATCTTCAGACACATTCCATTTTTATCGGTTAGAGAGACACTTGAGTTTGCAAGGGATTGTACCCAGGGTCTGCGGCCAGAGAACTTCACTCCTCAGATGAGGAAATTCTTTGCACATGCACTTGTGGAAGGACAAGATCCATTCTTGGAGTACGTTTTAGCAATTTTAGGTTTGAAGGAAGTCGAGCACAAACTCACCGGAGAAGGCTTCTCCGATTTCGATCGCCAGAAGCTCACAACGGCTGAATTGGCACTCGGAACATACTCTGTCATGATTTATGACCAACCATTTTCAAGTTCTGATCTTGCAGCCACCTACGACCTAGTAGACACCCTACGCACCATGAGCAGAATTCAGCATTCATCTGCGATTGTGTCGTTGACCCAACTCTCCCAAGAAATATTCGATCTTTTTGACCGAGTTATACTGCTCAGCGATGGCCATGTTCTCTTCCAAGGTACTCGCCAAGATGCCATCCCATACTTCACAAAGCTCGGGTTAGTATGCAGATGAGTTTTGGGTGTACAGTTAAATGTTGTGATGATTTTTGCTAACATAGAACCAACGTTATGTCATTGACATCGTGTGCAGGTACATAAAACCATTGCATGTGGAATCAAATGAGTTTCTTGAAGACATAGCAGCCGGAGATGGGTCCAAGTATATGGCACCAGGAGCAACATCCTCAACTCTAGAGGAGCTTGTTGAGTGCTACAACACGTCAGATCATTACCAGGACATACTGAGGATTGTGCAAGGAGATGAGGTAAAGCATACTTATTGGGTAGACAGCGAGCTGGGACTTGGGTTGACTCTCAAGACACCATCCAAGTACCCTTATGCAGTTGATGGACGGCCAAGAAAAGAGACGGGTAAGCAGCTCTGAAAGTTGCAAAAACATAACCATTAGTCTGTTCATTTCAATAGAAATCCATATCAGCCAATTTAAGTGGCCAAAGTCGAATATCGGCATTTTATGAACCCTAAGATATGTGTGACTAGCGTTACATTGCTGCAGAATTGGTGGTTGCCAAGCTATCAAGCAAAATAGGGAATTCAGGGGGAATAGAAAGCACCGGAAGAGTTCAGGTTGGGGATGTGGTGACTGCAATATCCATAAACAATGACGAAATGCAATATCTCTCAGTTGGACCCCAAGAGATACAACATGAGCGAGCCTCACATGTATATTCCATGCTAAAGCAGGCGAGAGGGCATATTCGTCTCCAAGTTGAGCGTTCCAAAGAAGAGGTATGAGAAACATCTTTTGCGACTTCAGCTTTTTTGTCTTCTTTCCTAAGATCGTTGGGAGGCAATAAGCTAAATTTGATTGAAAAAAAGAGTGTCATGAATGGGATGCAAAGATGCTTGAGAAAGTTAAGCATGATATAAAGAAAGAAAAGGACTAGCCTGGTCATAACGGCTAATAAATTCTTATCGTGTAGGAAGATGAGAACCAAGCTCAATTAAAGCAATTCCGGAGGCCGTTCGTCCAGACATGGTGGGAGTCTACTCAAACACTCATCAAGAGGCAAATCAAGATCACAAAGAGGCTTCATGCTATAATCAAATTGAGGCTTTTCCAGGTCACAAACTTATGCTATCATAGGATCCTAAGTTTAACTACCTCAAGGAACATGTTTAAGTGCATACATTCTCAACGAAACCCTGAGAGCCAAGTTCACAGATGAAAGAAATTATATAAGATCCACTTTTTGCGTGGAGTTTGCTCCATTCAAGAAATGAGTGGCAAATATGTTAATTTTGCAGGCAATTGTACTGGGCTTATTTGTGGGATCACTATACTACGATTTTGGCGGCAAGTACAACCAACGGCAGATGAACTCAGTAAGGTCCCTCGGATTTGTATCCACTATGAGCATTATGCTCATAAATTTGGTGCAGCTTCCTATCTATTTGCTCCAGAGGCCAATATTCTACAAGCACAAGGCTCAGAGATTTTACAGGGTCTCCTCCTATGTCGTTGCCCATTGCATAGTCAACCTACCGCAGACCCTATTGGAAGTAGGCCACCTAGTTTGTTTCCTTCTTAAATTTAGCATATTCGAGAACCGAGATAAAACTCCAACATGTCTTTTACATTGTGCAGGCAATGGCGTATACAGTAGGTGCCTATTTTCTAGCTGGGCTATCATTAACAGGAAATGGAGCACCATTTTTCCAGTATTTGCTACTCCTATTCTTGGTCGCATATTTCGGATCAGCAGTATTTTTCTTTCTCAGTGCGATTTCCTCAATCCCAGAAGTTGGGAATGCCTTGGCAGGTATAGTCATCTCCTTTAAGGATCTGAATCACAATGCTTTTTCATTAAAAATTAGATGGAAAGGGCACAAAATGGTGAGGTCATTTTGCTTTGTTTAATCTAATCCTGCATCAACTGAAAAGCTCACAAAAATTGCATCTTTTTGGCAGGACTAGTTGTTTCAATCTTCCTGCTGTTCAGTGGTTTTCCGATTTACCCATCCAATGTGCCAGTATACTGGAAATGGCTAGTCTATGCGAACCCAATCCACTGGGCCAACGTCTTATATTGCAAGGCTCAATTTGAAAATGACTATCAAGATCCTTGCTCTGGCTACCAACTCCAACTTGCCTTCTGTGCTCAATTCCCTGACATGACCGTTGGAAAAGCATACCTCGAATATTATCAGCTGTCTGAAGATGCTAAAAACCCCTGGCTCCCTTATGTCGTTCTTATTGGGTGGACTTTCATTGCCAACTTCCTCGGATTACTAGGACTAAAGAAGATAGAATTCACAGAAACTAGCCAATCCTTACCCTCTATCAGATCGTCCCCAACAATCAGCAACTATAAAAAGGACATGGAGAGGGAGTTTCAGTCACTGGAAAGTCACAATGAACAAACCAATAGTTTTGAAGCTTCTCAAATTTCTGGACGACAAAGAGATGGAAACATAAGGGACAATGGCCGAGTTGAAGAATGGGTAGAGCAGTTCAGCATCGATATGGAGAGGAATGGACTAGGCATTTCTGTAGAGCCAATAACTCTCCTTTTTGATGATCTATCATTCATGAGGTATATCTTATCCCCTTGGAATTTTCCTTTTACGTATTCCCATGCTATATTGACTATATGAGTTTATATTTGCTTGTTTTACCCATTTGCACACTATCTAACACCCTATTCTCCCTAAATAAGGTACGATGAAGACATGAAAGACGGCTCTTCAATTTTCAGCAACATCACGGGTTTTGCTAGGCCTAGGAACATGCTTGCTTTGATGGGTGGTTCGAAAGGAAGTAAATCTACTCTTCTAAAATGCCTGGCTGGGAGGGCACCTTCAATGGGTAGCCTCAAGGGCAGCCTCCAGGCAAAATGTTGGGACAAGGGTGCTGCCTATTCTAGACTTACTGGCTACGTAGAGAAGCTCGATGCACACCAACCTTATCTTTCAGTGCGTGAGACCCTTCATTTCAGTGCGGCACTACGTCTCAGTCAAACAATCAGTTCTGTGAATCGTCGCATCCATGTGGAGCTAGTCCTTGACCAACTTGATCTATTGCCTTACTCAAATCAACTAGTTGGTTCCCTTCGTGATGCCACTGGTAAAACATTTGAGATAGCCAAAAAGATTACCATTGCTGTTGAACTTGCCGCTAATCCAAGTATTCTCTTTCTCGAAGAACCAATATCAGGACTGGACAGCAGAGGTACCTCAAGTATCCTTAATATTCTTTCTCAAGTTTCCAATTCAGGGCGAGTTATCATTGCCACTTTAGCACACCCTAATGCCCGCACACTTGATTTCTTCGACTTGGCCCTAGTTCTGACACATGAAGGTCAGCAAGCATACTTTGGCCCAATAGGCCCCGACTGCGGTGACCTGCTGGATTATTTCTTATCAGTTTCAAAAGTTCCCCGCAATTCCATAAGAGTGAGTCCAGTTAGTTTTGTCATGTCGACTCTTGGAGTAGGCATAAAAAAGAGAGCGACACCATCGATAAACTTTGCAGGGGCCTACCAAGCTAGTTCCCTACATGAAATGAACAACAGAGAAATCAACAGTATAAACAGTTTAACTGAGGATAGAAATTCCAAGGTTTCCTCTTCTGTTTATCCTGCTTCATACACACTGCAAGCCCTAATGGTACTACTCAGAACTCAAAGATTCCTGTGGAGAAATGTACAGTACACATATGGTAGACTTACAGGGTGCATCGTGATTGGTCTTCTCATGGGTTCCCTGTATTGGAAGATTGAATATGACGATTTATATGGCCTGACTTCGCGCTCCCTCTATATATATATGCAAGTAATTCTCATAGGAGTCATATCAGCAAATAATGTCATTCCTCAGATTGGCACAGACAGGTTAGTGTACTTTAGAGAAAAGAGAGCAGGGATGTACCATCCTATCTTTTATCCTCTGTCATGGGCACTGGGAGAAATTCCATATTTCTTCATTGCAACTCTTGCATTAGTAGGAATCGGGAATGTTATGGCAGGAATTGGAACCAGTTCCATCCATGATTTCATGATATACTGGACTGTGCTCTTTGTGTTCACAATTTGCCTGACATACTTCGGAATGATGATTACTTTCCTAGCCCCAGTGCCTACACTAGCTGCATTTGCTGTGTCGATTGTGACATCACTGTGGGTTTCGGCTTCTGGAGTAGTTGTCATGCTATTGGACATAAGGTTCTACCGGTGGATGTATTGGAGCAACCCTCTCCAATATGCTATAGACGTGATGACGTCAATCAGTTTCTACTGCAATGCTAAAGAGTGTGTATCAGATTGCAGTTGCCAAAAATTACCCGATGGTTCTTATGCATGGGATAGGTTGGCCTCCTTGAGGAGTTTGAGCTATGACAGGATAGGAACCGACATGGTCATCTTGTCCGCTATGTCCCTCTTATTTGCTTGCCTGGCTTTTCTCTTCTTTGTCGTTCTGAAGCACAACTCTCCCCCACAAACATAGCTACAGTTTCTGCACATCATCCGGACATCATAAGGGTGCTTGAGAAGTGTATGGCTGGTGACAGATGTAGCCGAGCATCTAAATGTTGTATTTTTCTTTTTTTATCTTTTTTTTCCCTTTTTGACCTCGATGAATAAAGTGCAATATTTCTGAAGGTTTGCGGAAGCTAATAGTGATAGTTTCGGGTGAGCATGTGAGATTTTACTTAGCAAGGGGACAACAGAAGGATGTGTAAATAAAAGTGGACTCTCACGGCTAAGGAAGCGGAGGGAAAAAGGGAAGGCTTTTATTATTTTATGAGAATTACAGACGGAATGAGAAGGAGCTGAAGTTGTTGGTCTGCCAGCTTGAAATGGGCGACCACAAGCCTATTTATAGGTCTAGATGACCGACTTACTCAAGGAAAATCTTCTGCACTTGTCAGAGATTTCTTACTTTCTCTTTTTTTCCTACACACTTCAACACCTGTGTTTTCCAGACTATTCATTGCCGCTTAAGCAAGATTTCTTTTCTTTGATTTTTCTTGACTTCTCTAGCTAATATCTATCTTGAACTTTCTAGAAATTGGATCAATAATTTAATAATTTCTAAACAAGGTGTATGCCAGGCAAATTTTCACACTACTTTACCGCGTGGTCATAATCACATCTATATGATACAAATGACTAGGTTGCACTCTTTCAACAATCTCAAGGGGTAACTATACTATCAGTATCAAAAGTTGTGTACGGCGCTCACTTTAGTGCCAAAAATTTCCGTCGGATCACTTAAATGCCAAAAATTTTAAATATCGATAATTTTAGTGCTAACGCTGATCTGGTTAGCCGGAAATCCAAAATGATAGTTTTTTATTAATTTTTTAAACTGATGTGGATTGTCAAAGAATATAATCAGCATACAAACAACAAAATGACGCCGTTTCGCGTCTTTTCTCCCAAATAAGAATCCATAAATCCCCAAATCGACCAAAATCGGAAGTTGAAAACCCTAAATCCCCAATTCGAGTGCATACTTCGATTTTATCCCAAAATTATTAGCTTGCTCTTGCAAATGGAGGGTAGAAGCTTTAGCAGTGGCTCACATTCCTATTTAAAAAAAAAGCAAATTAGATTATGAGTGTTATTGTTATTGTGGGTTACCGAGTCCGAGAAGAACATCTTGAACTCGATTGAATCTCAGGAGAATATTCCATGAGTGTAGCAAATATAGAGAAGGCTCGAAGTGCAAATATTTTAAATGGGTTGATAGGAAATTCTCTGATCGAACGACAGAGATGATCTTGGAGTTACTTGAAGGCTGACATCAACTTCCACCTACATTAATGGACGAGTTAACGGATGTTGACTCAGTGCAAGATCAAATGAAGGATTTAATATCTCTAGTCGACCATTTGAAGAGGGAGGTTTTAAGGCTAAAAATTGAAAAAAACTTTTATTGAGCGTTGATTATGTTGTTATTCTCTTATGTAGTTTATTCAAATGTGAAATGAGTAATGAGAAGAAGTTTGTATGTCTACCATAGTCGAAGACATGGAAATGGAAGTAAAATGCGTTTTACTTTGCTGCAATTTTTGTATGAAGCAAAAAGTTTTGTTGTAATCTATGGTAGAAATGGAATATTGGAGTTGGAATGCATTAATTGTGAGTATTTAAAAGTTTTATTGTTTAGTTGTGTATTGTCAATATTTGTTTTGATTAGTTTTTGTTTCATATATAATAGTTTACTGCATTTTTTATTTGTTAATGGTTTGTTGGTTTGCTGGTTTGCTATAACTACAAACCATGACGAAATTAAGGGATGGTGGCAAATTCACAATTAACCATTTCAGTGCCATAAGTTGTAAATAGTGATCGTTTAAGTGCCAAGTTTTTATAAAAGTGATCATTTAAGTGCTAGTCGCGATTACAAAGTGATCACTTGTGTTACACAAGTTTTTTAAAAAAGAACATGTTAGTTTCAAACGTCACTTGACTTACATCAATCATGGTGCATCTTACACCAGTTGGGTTGCTGGTGCATTTTCTTGCACTAGCCCATACAAGTGTTGATGTAACAAGATGCAATAGCACCCAAAATTGCTCATGCAAGAAGATGCAGCTCCCACAACTACACCAAGGCGAGCTGGTGTATCTTGTCCTTGCACTAGCACATTACACCAGCACATACAAATAAAACCCACAAATTCATTAGCATCCAAAACTTCAATCAGTAACAGTATATGCACACATTTAAAAATAATATCAACCTCATAAGAACATTGCATCGACAGCAAAAATTATACAACATAACTAATAACTGTCTTGCTAACATTACTAGCCGAAACCAACACGAGATAAAATAACAAAGTAGCTATTGCTATTGACATTGATTGATTGTTTACAAAAGAAAAGCATGTCTAACATTCAGCACCCTCTTAAAAAAAAAAAAAAACAATGGCAATATGCACCCTCCTAAAAAAACAATGGTATTACCATCAATAAAGATATAATATCCATCACCCTCCTAAAAAAAAAAAACATAAAAAAGACCATGTTCAGCACCACATAAAAAGAAACCATGTCCAGCACCCTCCCATCAGTCAATATGCACAACACCCCGATCTCCTTTTTCCTCTTGGAGCTTTGAATTGATTCATAATCTGAGTACTCTTTCAAACTGGATGTGCATGTTCTTTAACTGGGCTATTTTCCTTGTTCTTGACAACGGCTATTTTTGTTCTAACATGTGTCATGTGTTGGTCCATATGAACACTATTGCTCTCAATCATTGGTTGAGATGGAACCGGTGCTAGGTTCTTTTTGGATAGCTGTTTTGCAGCTTTACCCGTTGTCTTCTTTTTTGGAGCAATCTTCTTTAGCTGTGCCCTTAATTCTTGAGTTAGCTCACCTTGAGAGAGAAGTATCTCTAAAAGTTCTCCCAAGCTACAAGAACATAGCAATATTGTCAACCAAATGAATTGAAGTACAACAAATTAAATGTATGAGGCCTACAAATCTTACATTCAAAATAATCATTCCAGTACGTTTATCTGTGTAATAACCATAACTATATTGCCAGAATCTTTTTTCAAGAGCCCCCCTTATTCACTGTAGTGCATCATTTTCAACAGCAACAAATGGGGTAGCAACTTCTGCAACTTATATAGTTGCTTGTCTTCTCATCTGAGAAACACATAATAAATTTAAATTTCAACCCATAAAAGATAAACACGATGATGTACAACTTACATGAAATTTTTTTTCTTGTTTGCTCAATAGTGGACTCAATTGTTGTTGTTGCCTATGAAGCACGGACACTCTCCGGGACCCTTCGTGTCATGTCTGACACTCCAACACGTGTTCGACACGCTCCGACACGCGGTCAACTTTCTTTGACACGCTCTGACACGCGAGTCAAAAATTCCGACACGTGACTCCGACACGCACGGGGTTATTTTTATAAATTTTCAAAAGTTTTGGGCTCTAAATATAAATATATGAAAAAAGTAGAAAAATAAAAAATAAAAGTGAAAACGTCATTTCACATTTGCACTCGCACGCACGGATTCTTCATCTTCACTTCAGTCTTCTCTGTCTTCTTCAGTCGCAACGAATGAGCCCGAGCAGTGAGCAGACCACTTTGGTTCTCTTCTTCACTGTGAGTGTCGCCGGTGTTGCTTTGCCGGCCGCGCGGCCCACCCCACCAGTCGCCGACTCACCGTAGCCCCCGCGCCTCAGGTTAGCATTTTGCGATTTGGGATTTTTTTGGCAAACCCTAGTTCGGGGAAAGACGGATTTTCAGACCCTCTTTCCGTCTCTCTGTCTCCGGCGCTCTTGTGCCGTTCTTTTGCCGATTTCGCTCCCTGGGTGGTTGTTGTTTTTGTTCGGTAGACTACTCACTGACTAATGCTTCGTGTTCTCTTTCTTTTTTCAGATTTTGGTGCTCCATCCGTTCTGTTTTTTCACTTGATTGTGAGATTTTCCGTGAATTGTCTTTTACGTCGATTGCTACTTGGAAATTCTCTCTACCATCACGATCGTCGCCATAAATTGAGCCGCCTTTCGAATTCGAAGTATTGATTCCGAGGTGGGTACTCGTCTTTTGCGCTTATGTTTCGGTTTTGGGGTTGCAAAAAGAGGCAAAGGCTAACAGTGAGAGGAATTGCTCCTGTTGATTTCGCTGCAGAGTCTAGATTTTTGCTGGAAGAAATATCGAAAGAGAAAGCTTCTCAGTGAGGTTTGGATGGATTTTGTTGTCTCTAACTATATGTTGGTTAATCTCTCCTTGTCGAGTGGGGACTCCATTTGGGATCCTCTTCTTTTGCTTGTATATGGCTTTCAGGGTTTAGTAGAAACAGGCGGCTTGCTGCATCTCTAGACTTGCTTTAATAGTTACAACATGTTTATGTCCATAATCTCACTTTGCATCAAAATTCACTTTGCGAAATCTGCGATTGAAGTTAGTAATTCTTCAATTTCCTGATGAGATTTTAATGAAGCTTGGTAACTGTCAAATGGCTACGTCAAAATAAACTAAATTTGAACCAAAACAGAACAGAACTATGGGATGTACTGGCTCGATCAGCACTGATCCATAAATCCGCCACGAAATAAAATATTCCACCCGAGCTCAAGCGCAGAGTCTTGAGTTCATGAGTCTTATCCTATTGAGATTTCAACATATTAGCTCGATTTTTAAGGCGATATGGATTGTGCTCTGTTCTGATTTTTTTCTTCTTGGTGTTTGATTGGCGTTGATGTTAGTTCACTTGCTTCCAACTTGAAACCTTATAGCAATTAATATTAACATGTTTACTTTTTCCTTTTTTTTTTTTTTTTTGCAAAATGTCTTCAAGTTCAAACATGGCTAGTAGTACTTCAAGTACACAAGCTACCTCTAGCAATGAAGTTGTAAAACAACTACTATGGAGGTATGTTACTAAGTTAGTTAATCATACTGATGCGGGGGGAAATTTGTCTTGGAGATGCAACTTTTGTGAAAAAGATTTTAAGAGTTCATATACAAGAGTGAGGTGCCATTTGATGATGATAAGTGGAAAAGGAATTGGAAAGTGCACAAAAGTAGAAAAAAAGAAGATCTTTTGGAGATGGAAAGATTAGAAGAAGAGGTCAATACTAAGTTAATGAGTATTGCACCTAGAAATGTACCTTTGCCTCCTGCTAGTTATTCACTTAGTGGTGATGGAATGGGTTTATCATTGAACTCCAAAAAAAGGAAAGGTGAAAGTGGGAGTGGAAAATCAATTAAAAATGCATTTAATATAACTCAACAGGAACGTCTAGATTGTGAGATTGCTAGGATGTTTTATTCAGCGGGCTTGCCGTTTAACCTAGCAAGGAATCCTTATTTTCAATCCGCTTTCACTTATGCTGCTAATCATAATATTGCGGGTTATGTACCACCGAAATATAATTTGTTGAGGACCACTTTGTTGCAAAAAGAGAAGGCAAATATTGATAGGTTGTGTACACCTATCAAAATCATGTGGAAGGAGAAAGGTGTAAGTATTGTGAGTGATGGATGGAGCGACTCACATAGAAGACCGCTTATTAATTTCATGGCGGTATCGGATGGAGAACCAATGTTTATAAAATCGGTTGATTGCTCGGGAGAAACAAAAGATATGCATTTCATTTTTAACTTGCTGAAATGAGTTATCAATTAAATTGGGCATGAGAATGTGGTCCAAGTAATTACAGATAATGCTTCAAATTGTAAGGGCGCGGGACAACTCATTGAGCAAGAATTTCCATCCATTATGTGGACGCCTTGTGTGGTGCACACCCTTAATCTAGCTTTGAAGAACATTTGTGCCGCAAAAAAATGGAGAGCAATCAAATAGTTTATGAGGAATGTAGTTGGATTTCAGATATTGTTAAGGAAGTTATGCAGATCAAACATTTCATTATGAACCATTCTATGAGATTAGCAATATACAATGAGTTTGTTAGCTTGAAGTTGTTTTCTATAGCAGATACATGTTTTGCTTCAATGATTGTGATGCTTGAGAGATTCAAGTTGATAAAAAGTGGTCTTCAAAACATGGTGATTTGTGACAAATGGAATATCTATCGGGATGTTAATCAAGAGAAAGCAAGCTTGTCAAGGAGAAGGTGTTGGATGATTTTTGGTGGGATTAGATTGATTATATACTTTCCTTCACGGCTCCTATCTATGATATGCTTAGAGTTTGTGACACTGATAAGCCTTGTCTTCACTTAGTTTATGATATGTAGGGTTCAATGATTGAAAAAGTAAAAAAAGTTATATATGCACATGAAGTGAAGAGGCTAGATGAGAAGTCCACATTTTATGAAGTAATTCACACAATTCTGGTAGATCGTTGGACAAAGAACAACACTCCACTTCATTGCTTGGCACATGCCTTAAATCCTAGCTAAGTTCTAAAATTGTATGTGATTATTACTTTAGTAGTTATTCTTTTTTTAACATGATAATATAATACTCCTCTTATTTATTATTTTTTTCTAATTTTATTTCATTTTATTAAATAAAGGTACTATAGTGATCAATGGCTTGATGAAGATTCTACTCGAATTTCTCCATACAAGAATAAGGAGATCAACCTAGAAAGATTGAAATGCTTCAAGAAATACTTTCCTTACTTGGATAAGCGCAACAAGGTGAATTTGGAGTACGTAGATTTTGCAAGTAAAAATGGGGATTTTAGAGAATTTGATTCCATTCAAAATCGATATTCAATGGATCCTAAGGCTTGGTGGGTCAATCATGGTGCATGTGCACCGATGCTTCAAAGCATAGCCTTAAAGCTTCTTGCACAACCTTCTTCTTCATCATGTGCTGAGAGAAATTGGAGTACTTATTCATTTGTGCACTCGATGAGAAGAAATAAGATGACCCCAAAACATGTAGAAGATTTGTTTTTTATTCATAGCAATCTCCATCTTCTATCAAGAAAAAGCCCACAATACGCAGAAGGAGAGACTGAGATGTGGGATATTTGCAGAGATGCATTTGACTCGTTTGAAGATGTTGGGATGCTTGAAGTTGCAAATCTTTCACTTGATGAGCCGGAGATGGAGTCTATTTTTTTTTTTTTTTTTGTAGAAGAAGTGGATAATGTAGATGAATGACTTTTTGTTATATTACTTGATGTAATGTTGATTGTTTTTTTGCTTTTTGTTAAATTTTAAATTTAATAGTGTAATGTGGATTACTTGTTTTTTCTTCAAGTTTTATGGTTTATTACAATGAAATGTAGTTGAACTTGTCAAATTAAAAGAATGAGTGATATTAACAAATGTATGATTAATGTTTTTAGTATAGACTAATTCTAGACTCTTTTTATTATTATTATTTACTTATTTATGCGTTTATATATAAAAATATTTATTTAATATTTAACGTGTCGGAACGTGTCGAAATTCTCTACTTTTTTAGAAATGACGTGTCACGTGTCGTGTCGTGTCGTGTCGTGTCGCGTGTCGCGTGTCACGTGTCGGTTCTACATAGGTTGTTGCTGTTATGCCCGTTCCAATTTGAGCCTACAACAAGGCCTTGTTTTGGCCCTTTAGTAGGCCTTACAACAATTACTGTATCAAGATTATGATCAACTACAATGAATAATTAGACATGTACTCATTTTCATGGTGGAAACAAATGGAGAAAACTTTTCAAATTACAAGTGCATGACAGAGGAAAAGCATAAGGGAAGCCAGTACACATAGTCAATCATAAAACTCTATCAAATATGAACTGAAAAGTTACTAAGGCAAAAATGATACTTACCTTACAGCGGGGCTTTTTGTCTACCTTTCAGTATGCATTACAACAGGGCCTTTTGTCCTCCTTTCAGTAGCCCAATAAGAAGCTCTTCAGTAAGTCATATCCCTGGTACTAAATCAGTCATTACATCTTGCTATTAATGCTGCTTTTTCAATTCACAACATTTTTTATTGTGCCATTCCTTGCGGTAATAGGAACATTTCATCTTTTCCCCAGTCCTACTCATCCTCTGACTTGATGCATTTTCCTGCTGCAATCTTCATCTCATTTTTGGCCTTCCTATTTACTTCTTCAGTGGCAATGGTAGAGGGCTTTCATGACTTGTTGGCTCCCAAAATTTGCTGCTTCTAATAGGCTGCATCATGAATTGGTACGAAGTAAGGTATGAGCTTTTTTTTTTTTGGTACCAATCATCTATGTAATCATTTTGGTTTTCTTACTTCATCTAAATAGCATAAATGGCATGAGCACAGAGAATTCCATTAAGTTGCCAGGCTCGGCACGAACACTTTCTTCTATCCAGCTTGACAACATATTTATCATGATTTTGAATAATCTCATATTCATTATCTCTATTCCAAACTGGATGACAAAGCCTACTAGTACCAATGCTTGCATCCAATTTCTTTACAATCTTAAGATCACAGTCTCTAGTCCACTTCGTAGCCTCATCTCTTTGCCTATGCAGTCTAGTCATGACCATAACTCGAATATCATCAAGTATGCTGATGATTGATTTGTATCTAGCCTATAAAATTTTACCATTAAAAGCTTCATTGAGGTTGTTATTAATGATATCGTATTTGAACTCTTCGCTAAACAAGGGTCGACACTAGTGCTTAGCTTCTATTTGGAAGAGTGCATCAAAACCTTCATTTGTCAGCTGTAACAATCCATGTTTGGCTCATCTGAGAAATCAACCATGTTAGTTGTCACGCCCCGATCCTCGAGCGCATGCTCATCCCTCTCTGGTCAGAACAAAACTATGCGACTTCTCAGGACGAGTCGCCGACCCTTTTATTTTATTGCACATGCAGAAGCAAATAACAAATCCCCTGACAGTAACTATCTCGGGATAGAAAAGCAGGACATCACATTCACAAACAAGCCACACTTTAGAAACATACTGAGTCTTTTACACAAGTCCATAACCAAAAGACTAGTTCTCAAAAAGAGGTTGTCCTATCTAACCTACTCTTCAGGTCACCTCAACTCAGCTCCAAGTCCTCCCTCTCCTAACCACACAACCACTCAATTGGCACGAAAGACTTACCTCGCCTCAGTTTCCTTTCCTCCATGTCAGTATAGTTCATATCGTAATGCATATAATCAATGCATATAACAACTGGAACACCTCATCAATTCAATTAATCACCGAAGTCCTGATTATAAGGACAAACCGTTATAACACGTCCCATTTCATGTCACACGGTTTTGGTCTCATAATCGGGTGCATCAAACTCAACAATCATGCGTTCCAATTGTTAATTACACCCCTCAAGGGTACGGCCAACTCTATTGGCAGTCTTCTGGCATTGCTAGGCGTCGTCTCACGTCCTTTGAGCACGGCTATGTCTCTCAATTAGACGGCTTCCCCGAAGGGGTGTAGGTCTAGAATCTACTGCGACCCGAGTCCCAATAAATGGGTAACATCCGACTTAACAGCCCAGGACAGTTTCTCTTAACCAACACACGACCAATCAATCTCGGCCCAAGACACTGTGCATTGCACTCAAATGTTTCAATTAAAATAGTGAACCTGGCCTGTTTTCTTTGTATTAGAAATACACGATAAAATAGTCGTGTGTGGGTACACAGTCAATTCACACTACAAAAATTGATATCCTCCAATTTAAAATCTCACTGGTTTATATAGTATATAAAACCATTTTCGGTGTTAAAACCCGATACCCGGGATTTTCTGAATAAATAATGAATTTCACAAATTTTGGAATTAAATACTCAAAATTCCAATCAGCACCCAATTTGCACAAATTAGCATCTAATTGCAGAAATCGAACACACCATTGCAATCAGCACGAAATTCCGATCACCGGCTATCCCGGCCTAATTTCTGGAAAATAATTAATAATTAAATAATTTATCAAAAATTAAATAAATGATCAAATAAATAAATTTAAAGCATTTAATAAACTAAATAATCTAACTAACTATTAAATCTAACCATCCTATTTAATTTAATCTAAGTACACTAACTAAATAAACTAACTAATTCCTAGCTAATCCACCTAACTAAACTAATTACACTAACTAAATATGAACTATATACTTAATCTAACTAAGCCATCCTAAACCTAATCAACATAATTAATCCACAAATTAGCCAACTAACACACCTCTAAGTGTCATTAGCCCACTAATAAAGGATTAGAACACAACTCACCGATTAAGCACGAAAATCGGCTCACGGCAACGGCGGCGCAACGGCGGCCAAGATCCGAGCTCACGACAAGGCCGACAGGAGTTCGGACCGACTGAAACCAGCCAACAAGCTCGCTGCTCGAGCTAAAAACTTAAGGGCTCAAGGACGCGGCAACGAAGCTTGGCTTCGAGGAGACCCACGAGCGAGCTGGCGGTCAACAAAACTGCAGAGTGAGGCTTCGGTTCGGTGAGCTTTGGAGATGGCAACTTGAGGAATTTCGCTGGTCTTCGGTGGTAGAGAAGCTGCAGGTGAGATCGTTGGCCTTTGACGGGCTATGGGCCGCACAAATAAGGGCCAACGAAAAGAAGTAGAATGAAGAAATGAAGCTGCTTCGGTCTTCGGTGGAAATGAAGTTCACGAACGCCAAGAGCGTGGGCTTGCAGGCGTTGGATTTCGTGGCAGAGAAGCAGCGGTAGTCAACATTAATGGAGGAGAATTTCGTTGGTTGACTGAAGGGGAGGCGTGGCCTGCAGAGGAGAATCGTGAGTGGAGGTGGGCGTATGTGAGTGGAGCAGGGGATGAGTGGCTTCGGTAGATGGTAGAGGAGATGGAGGGGAAATGATCATGGAGAAGAAGCTGAAGGCGTCGCACGAAGAAAGAGAGAGAGACGAAGGAGCTCGTGCGCAGGAGGCCAAAGCAGAAGAGAGAATCGGATGAGGGAGAGAGGCGGTGGACAGGCATGCGAAGGAAGCTGCAGCTAAGGAAGAAAAAGTCAAAGAAAATATCTTGATCCTTTAATGCTTGGTCCCCCCCTTTGGTCTTCATGCATATCACCATGTCCCCTTATTCTTTCTAACAAATATAATCCAAAAATTAACCTAATTGATGCTAAAATCAGTCCCCAAACCATAACTCCAAATTTCACTGATTTTAGAATTCAATTTCATCCTCAAATTCTCAATTTCGAAGTCCAAATTTATCGAAGAAAAATCCCACACATGTCCATAAATTCCCATCACCCAATAGCTCTGCTTAGAAGTCGAAATTCCCTTCAAATGAGCCCGTCCAAATTTCCATTTAATTTCCGAATCGATTTTCCGTAAAAATCTCGGAGTCTCCAAATTTTTTTCAGAAAGTGAGTCAACGTTCCTAAAATGAATCGTGACACGGCAGAACTTTCAATTTCTAAAATCGAGCTTAATTTCGCGGTTAATTTCAAATTCGACATGATTTTAGCGCGTCCCAATCTACCAGGTAGCTTTTATGAACTTTTAATACAATTGACCCGTGGTCGATTATTTTCGAGCCACAATGTACATCTTTGACACATTGGCGACTCTCGATTATCGTGAAAATCTCGAGGTTTCAAATACGGACACAAGATACAAAAATGACAGAAAAATCGATCTAGTACCGTTCGACAGAAATTTTGCAATTAGGTGGAATCATCCACGCACTAATCACATATCTCTATCGAATCAACCTATCTCCGGTCTCTGATTCATTTTGACGGTGCCATAATGACCCTTGCAGATTAGCACGGTCGAGCAGTCGATTCCTAGTCGAATTCTCATGTCTATTGTATTTAGATTCCTTAACAGCTTTACCTAATATGCTAGTTAACTCGTGAGTGGCCAACTCAGAGAAAAAGGCTATAGACACATCAATGAAAAGCCCATTTCATCTCATCGAAATCAGACTTGAAAATCAGGATGTCACATTAGTACTCTTTGGTATCTATTATAACTGCTTCTGCAACCTATATTCTTTGAAGTTCCTTGACCAGTTTGCATATATGTGCCTCGTGCACATTCTATGCTTAGCATGTGGCATCAACTCAGCCAATGCAGGAATACGTCTCTACAAAAATTCAAACCAATAAATACAAGTAAAAAAAAATATGCAAGTGGTTAGTATTAAAAAGGGATGAATTAATTAACAATGAAATTACCTTATGTTGGTCGCTCATGAATGCCCATCCTCCTCCATCGGTTATCTCAAGGTCAGCCATTAAATTTTTTAGGAACCAAGACCAAATATCCTTGTTCTCTATCTTCACCACCACTAAGCTATCGGAAACATTTGATTTTTGGCATCTCTCCCCTCAATAGCCAACAACTCCCCATTGCATAAACCATTTAGAAAACATCCATTCAATTCTATAACTCTTCTATAACCAACCAAGAAACCCCGTTTGCATGCATCAAAACAGATATAAAATCTATCAAATCTAGGCCCAAGATCAGGGAGTGGCCTCTCTATAACTTCTACTTATACTTTACTAGATGGGTTTTGAAACATACATTCGCCAGCGTAATCCCATACTTGCGCATATTCTTCATTATGCCCACCCATCAATATTTTCATCGCCCTCATCTTAGCTCTCTTGCATTGATTCCTTGACACATTAACCCCTAATTGCTCATTCACAAACAGTTGAAATTGAGGACTCTTGATCTCGGGCATTACTTTGATAGTATTGAAAAACTGCTTCGATAACTACATACTTGCTACCCTTTTATCGGTAAATATAATTGGACAAGTACGCTCCTTGTCATGCCCATTCCTTACCTAGTAAATTAATAGTGACGTCTCAGAATGCATCGCCGACCCCTTTCTTTTTAATACGCAAGCGGAAACATATAATAAAATCTCCAGACAATAAAATAATGGAATAGAAAAGTATGGTCATATTTTTCACGCTTTAAAAAGCAACCACACTTATATACATTGCAAATCATGGTGCAAATATATACAAGGAAAATCGTTAAGTCGGGTTCTAAACCACTAGTTCATAAAACAAATTCTACAAAAAAAGAATCAACTCTCATCAAAAGATGATTGTCCTATGACTAACTAGTCTAATAGGATCATCAGTTCTTCATGCTTCACCTTCTACACTTCGGGTCTCTGGTCCTTCACCAATGCCATCTAAGGACCTAAAAATTTTTATTCAATAATCAATGAGATAACATCTTAGCAATTTCTACCTCCTAAGACTCGATTAAGAAGCCAATACTGATATGGCTAGTATAAGTACATAGAGGGGGGGTGAATAGGTATAACGAGTAATTTCTAATGATAATCGCACAATACTAGACAGTTGATAGAAATGAGATAATTTTTCCTCGTCAATAAACAAACAACGATCAAAGTAAGACTGAAAGTAAGGAAGAGAAAATTGAACACGAGGTTTATAATGGTTCGGCTTATTTCAAGCCTACGTCCACTCTTCTGCACTGACAGACCACTGGCTGGATTCCACTATGAACAAAGAGATATTACAGCACTGTTCTTCCTTGATTTCTCGGTGTAGAATATCTACCACACTCTCTCAAGGTATCACTAAGTATAGTCTTTGTGTGTACAGTTTCGCTCAATATGAATCGACTAATAATCAAGGAGCTTCAGACTCTGAAATTTCTCTATCGAGCACTTACTAGAATAACTGGAATGTCTTCTTTTTATACTCCTTTATGCCATCATATCCGTTGGCACTTACTAAAGGAATTCTTCTAATCTTTCCGTTGGACAAAATCAATTAAGAAGGTCATTCGAGCTATTAAAGGAACATGTCGATAGCCCATCAATCCTGTTCGCCCATACAATCAGGATCTTGGTTTCCAAGAATAAAACCTTCCAAGAATATTTCGTCAATCATCGGATCTTCAAACGATCTTGATTTCGAATAATTAATCCATTGTATCAAATCCAGCCAAGAGATCTTCTCCAGTCGATAAGACCAAATCCTTAACCAAACACTTTAGCTCTGGATCGCCTTCGTCACTAGATTAGAAACTGTTAATGAGAATAGTCTTGAGTCTTGAGTCTTGTGTGCTGAGTCTGGTGATCTGAAAGTCTTCAGACTCTAAGTACAAGGGTCTGCACAGCTTCCAGACTAGACTGATAGAAACGTTTTGTCAGCTTCAAAACACTCTAGAGAGATTTCTCCAACAATCTCCTCCTTTTTGATGGTGACAAAACTTTCCTATAGATTTGAACAACTTTGACCTGCAAAAACATTACTCAAGCAGTATGGATATCTCATAAAGATTAATAACTCAACTAGACTCTGCATCCACAGAAAACAGGTTAGTCTTTCATGAGTAAAGCCATACAATAACACTTGATATAAATAATGCAACAGTCAATTTCAAATCCACACACTCAAGTCAGTCAAATTCACCAAGTCCACCACACCCAAGTCATACTAAAAAATAAATATCCAAACAAACTAAAATTAAAAACAGATTCAAAATCAAAGTTTAGTTCAGTTCAAAGCTAGCAATTCTCCCCCTTTTTGTCATCATTAAAAAGGTGAGAAAGAGTCAAGTCTGCTTGGGAACGCACACAATCTGGAAATCTCCCATCGACTATACGACACCTTCCAGCCTCTTCAAGTCTTCCCATAGACGTGCCAACTCTACTCCTTTGGCATTTGCTTGAATTTGATGAGCGAGGTCTTGCATTTGATCCGACAGGGTAACAGAAGACACTTGTCCAGAATTCTTTAGGACTTGAAGTTCACATTCCAAAGCATATATTTGACCCTGCATTGCCAGAAGAAGATCAAGGATACGACGAAAATCTGCGGTATAGTCCGTCTGTGTGCTGGCATTTGCTCCATCAGATGGAGTAAAGGCAGACGATGGAACTTCAGTGTAATCGCGCAAATTTGGCGTTGAGGTGTCATGTCCTTCCTCAGGCATTTGAGAAGCCTGAATATCTTCTGGATTTGCTTGCGAGTGACTCACACCTTCACTGTGATCAGGATATGGTGTAGTCATTCCTTGCTCGTCATCTCCCCCTGTTTCTAAGGCCTCATTTGGGGAAGAGTGATTGTCTTTCTCTCCAGCTTCATCTGCAGACTTTTCTTTGACTGCTTCTTCTTCTTCTTCTTCAACTTCTTTCTCCTCTTCTTCTTTTTCTTTCTCTTCTTTCTCCTCTGCTTCTCTTTATTCTTGTTCCTCTGCTTCTTTTCCTTTCTCCTGTCATTCCATTGATTCGGATACAGAACGACTGAGTCTTTTCAATGCCAAGGCAGAGATAGTGAATTCATCCTCTTCATCTTCATCCTCTAAGATGAGAGCTCTTTTCTTTTTGGATGGAGCACCCATGGGCTCCTTTCCTTTCCTTTTCGACGCAGAGAGACTGGATGAGATTTAATTGGAGTTTTTACTTTGAACTTCTCCATTGCCTTATCAAGCTCTTTCAGACGCATTTTTGTCAGCATTTTCAAACCCACCACCATTTTGTCGCATGGTCGAACATAAAGAGTCTGTGAAGGTTCAATGTTCAAGTGTCTGAAGATCTTAGTCAGAAGACCTGAGTAAGGCAACTGGCCCATATCCTTCACCATTGCTCTGTACATATGGAAGAGAATGGTGTGAGGAAGAGAGAACTTCTTCCCTGAATTGATTGCGTACATCAATTTCGCCTCAGAATTAGACACGTCTGTCTTGGATGTTGATTTTGGCCTGAGACAGTTGATCACGATTTTGTGCAGTAAGATGTTGATGGCATGCATTCTTGTGTAGGTAACTCTTCCTTCTGTACTCCTGTCTTTGACAAGTTCCAATGTGGTACGAGCGATTGAAACCTTGATCGGTTGATATCGTCTTCTTTCAACTCCAATTATGTCTGCCAACATGTCCACATCTACCTCATAGTCTTGGTCTCGAACACTGAAGGATATTCTATTCGCATCTAAAAAGCTTAGATTCAAATAGAAATATGCTGTCAATTGTGCATAGCTGTCTGTGGTGTCAGAGCAAAATTGCTCTAGTTAAAGCAGATTGAACTTCTCCTTCAAGTTCACATTGATGGCATCCAAAAAATCAAAATCAACGCTCCTGGGGTTTATTACCCCCCGTTTCAACAATATGAAGAACAAATCCTCCTGTTCCTTTGATTTGAACAACTCCGTTCTTTTTCCTTTCACTTTCGCAGCAACACCCATCCTGGGTTGGAATTCTCTAAACAGTTTATCATCGTCATTCCCGTCAGTCAGATTAAATCCCCCTACATGAGGGTCACTTGGAATGTTGGCAAGTGCTTCCTCAGCCTTTCCTTTTGAAGCAATTCCCAAATCCTCCATCCGTCGCAAAAAGATATACTCATTTTTATACCCTTTGTCTTTAAGGAAGGCATCCACATAGTTCAGTGGTGTACCTATGCTTTTCAAAGCACGATAGAGCTTATAAATAAAAAAGGGTTTTTGGACTCTTACAGGGTTTGCTTCCTCGATTATTTCTTCCTGTGGTAGTTGATCCACACTCTGTGGGGTAGATAATGGAGATTGACGTGGCTAAGAGTGAATCGGGCTCTGTTGTTGTCTCGGTAACTCTTCTTCCTCGGTGAGATCGAAATGGGTAGGACCCTCCCTCATTCTCTATGGTCCCCTGCTTGCGATTCTTGAAGACCTTCTAGAAAAAGACATCGTTTCTTGTCGTTGAAAGATTCCTTGACTCGCTTTCCAAGAAAAGATGACAACTTTCTTGAAGATGAACACGAAATCGAGACAGGATTGGGAGGAGAATGCCTTTTTAGGGTTTTGGAGTTAAGCGAAGAAGACAACTTACTGTATATAACCCAGTAAAAAGGAAAAACCCAATCGACACAAAGGAAAGTGAATAGTCGTCCCTTTTTAAAAACGATAACTGCCTTTTTAATAGAGGATATCTTTTTGAAAAGACAATATTCCGTTTTTCTCGGAAATTAAAGATAAATCAAATATAACTGAACGAATGATCGTACATTTTCGATATTGAATATTAAAACAACTTACAGTCTATAGCCGTGAATAATTGAGTCTGAGAGTCTGAGAGTCTCTAGACTTTGATTTCCTCAAGCTTCAAAATGTTGAGTCTAGAACGGATGATATCGAATTGATTCTTCTCCAAAGGCTTTGTGAATATATCCGCTAGTTGGCTCTTTGACTCAACAAATTGAATCAAGATTTCTCCATTTTGTACATGATCTCTAATGAAGTGATGGCGAATCTCTATATGCTTTGCCCTTGAGTGAAGGATTGGATTTTTAGTAAGATTGATTGCGCTGGTGCTGTCACATCTAATCTCAGTGCATGAGTTTTCAATTCCAAAGTCTTGTAGCTGTTGTTTTATCCACAGAATTTGCGAACAACAACTTCCAAGAGCTACATACTTCGCTTCTGTTGTAGAGAGAGCCATAGTGTTTTGTTTCCTTGAAAATCAAGACACTGTCCTGTTCCCAAGCAATTGGCAAGTTCCCGAGGTGCTCTTTCTATGAACTTTGCAACCGACTAGATCTGCGTCTGAATATCCAAGAAGATTAAAGTCTCCCTTCTTAGGATACCAAATACCGATGCTTGAAGATGAAGCAATGTATTTAATAATCCATTTCGCAGCACTGAGATGAGATTCTCTGGGGTCTGATTGAAACCTAGCACAGATGCATACACTCAACAAAATGTCAGGTCTAGAGGCAGTAAGATAAAGAAGTAAACCGATGATACTCCTGTACAGCTTTTGATCAACTTTCTTCCCTTCTTCATCTTTGTCTATCTTCAAAGAACTTGACATTGGTATGTCGGTCTTTTTGCACTTTTCCAATCCAAACCTTTTGACAAGATCATTAGCATATTTTTCTTGATGAATAAAAGTTCCTTCCTTCAATTGTTTTACTTGAAGTCCAAGAAAGAATGTTAACTCTCCCATCATACTCATTTCAAACTCATCTTAGTCTGTCGTACCAAGCTCGAGGTGCTTGCTTTAAACCATACAAGTCATTTTTCAATCTGAAGGCTGAGTTTGGTTTCTTTGGGTCTTCAAACCCTGGTGGTTGTTCCACATAAACTTCCTTATGGATAAATCCATTCAGGAATGCACTTTTGACGTCCATTTGGAATAACCTGAAATTTTTATAACAAGCAAAAGCAAGCAATAATTGAATAGCTTCTAATCTTGCTACTGGAGCGTAGGTCTCATCATAGTCTATCCCCTCTTCTTGTGTATATCCCTTGGCCACGAGTCTTGCTTTGTTTCTTATGACTTTTCCTTTCTCGTTCATCTTGTTTCTGAAAACCCATTTAGCTCCAATAACAGATTTACCTTTTGGTTTAGGAGTCAATTCTTAGACATCATTGATACTGAATTGCCTGAGCTCTTCTTGCATAGCTTCAATCCAGCTTTCATCTTAGAAAGCTTCTTTTATGCTTTTGGGTTCTATTTCAGAAACAAGTGCCACAGCACTAGACTCTTCACGTATTTTGGATCTGGTGCGAATTCCTTCATTAATTTCGCCAATAATGAGATCTTTGGGATGACTGGACTTATGCTTCCAGTTACTGGTTGATTTGCCTGATTGATGATCTCTTTCTTTACTTGAATCTTCACGAACAACTTGATGCCGGTCTTCTAGAGTCTGAGATGCTTCTTGAGATGTAAGCTTTGAAGAGTCTAGAGCAGCTTCAGATTCTTCATGTTGAGTCTGACTAGATTCATTTTGCATTGAATTTTTGAAATTTGATATTTATTGATTCCTCCACTAATTGACTCTTCTTGTTATAGACTCTGTAGGCTTTGCTTGATGTAGAATATCCAAGGAAGATGCCTTCATCTGATCTTTCTTCAAGCTTACCAACTCGATCTTTTGCATTTTTCAATATAAAGCATTTGCAGCCGAACACATGAAAGTACGAAACAATAGGCTTCTTACCTTTGAATAACTCATAAGGGGTTTTCTCTAGAATAGGTCTTAAAAAGACTCTATTTATGATATAGCACGCTGTTGAAACAGCTTCAGCCCAAAATTGTGAAGAAATCTTACTTTCAATTAAAAGAGTTCTAGCCATTTCTTGAAGAGATCTATTCTTTCTTTCCATAACTCCATTTTGCTGAGGAGTGTATGGAGAGGAGAACACATGCTTGAAGCCAGATTCATCACAAAATTTTGTAAAATCTTGATTTTCAAATTCACCTCCATGATCTGTTCGTATACTTGAAATAACATATCCTTTTTCATTTTGAACATTTTTAGCAAATTTTCAAAATACGAGAAGGTTTTAAACTTACTTGCAAGGAAATATACCTAAGTAAATCGGGAGTAATCGTCCACGATTACTAGGCAATATTTCTTACCTCCAATGCTCTAAGTTCTGGTTGGTCCGAAGAGATCCATATGCAGTAGCTGCAGTACATGATTAGTAGAGACATGATTTATTGGCTTAAATGAATTTCTTACCTGCTTTCCCAATATACATGGAGTGCATAGATCAGACTTTTGGTATGATAAATTGGGTAGACCACGAACAAGCTGCTTTGATGAGATTTTGGATATCTGCTTCATATTGATGTGACCAAGCTTTCTGTGCCACAAGCTTGCTTCGTCTTGAATTGAAATTAAGCATTGCGATTCATCCGGTTTCATATCCAGAAGATAGATATTTCCATGCCTTCGACCCATAAAAGACTGAGTAGAGTCTTTACTGATTCCAGAACATATTCCTTCTTGAAAGAAGATCTTAAAACCAGTATCACATAGTTGGCTTATGCTGAGAAGATTATAATTGAGTCCTTCTACTAGGGAAACATTACTTATTGTGAGATTTCCAATTTTCACAGTTCCAAATCCCACAATTCTTCCTTTGCTTTTTCCTCCAAATGAGACTTTTCCACCATTTACTTGAACGAGTTTTATAAAGCAATTTGAGTCTCCTGTCATATGTCTTGAGCATCCACTATCCAGATACCATTTTACCTTTTCTTTGATGGAGACCTGCATTTAAAAGAGAGTCTCAAGTGTTCTTTGGTACCCATATTTTCTTGGGTCCATTGGTGTTAGTAAGATAAACAGTATTAGCCCATGTATTCTTAACAGGTTTCCAAACCATAGGACACTCTTTTTTAAAGTGATCCTGGCTATTGCATTGTGAACACCTGAGAGCATTTCGACCTACAGATTTTACAAAAACCTTCTTAAAATGATTTTTGTAGGCCTCTCTTGAGGGTCTTTGCTTGATTCTTTCTTTTACTTTAGGAAAATCAATCAAGGGAATAGTTTCCGCAATCATACCTAAACCAGACTTATTGAAATAAGGTCTTTGAGGTGAAAGAATTTTTTCAAGTTTCTCGGACCCTATTGAAAATTTCTTTGAAATATTTGATGAGTCAATTTTTAAAAGAGCATTTTCTTTCAAAAGATTTTCTTCACTTTCTTTAAGAGTAGAAACATTCATGTCTAAACATTTAACTCTTTCTTTCAACACATTTTCCTGTTGTTTTATAACAGCGTTTTCTTTTTTAAGTTCGGAAATCCTTTTAAGAGAAGTCTTAAGACTAAAACACAGCTCATCAATATACTTAGAAACCTTGACAGGAATTTTAAAATTACTTACCTCAAATTCACCGTCTGAGTCTGATTCAGAGTTTGAGTCTGAGTCTGATTGCGCCATCAGACACAAATTGGCATATTCATCATCACTTCCTTCACACTCTGTATCACTCCAGGTTTCGGCTTGAGAGCCTTTCGAGGCTTTTTAGCTTTTCCTTTCTTCTTCTTTAGAATGGGACAGTTGGGTCTGATGTGTCCATTTTTCTTATATTCAAAGCAAACTATATCTTTGTTTGATTCATCATCATCAACAGACTTGGTCTGTTGTCTTTGAAAGATTTGTTTCTTTGAGTTGAATCTTCTTCCTTTTCTATTCAGCTTTCTGAATCTTCTTATCATGAGAGCAAGCTCCTCATCATCCATATCATCTTCAGAATCTGTAGCATCATAATCATCATTTGATTTTAGTGCAATGGATTTCTTACATTTTGGATCTTCGTCTTCGTTAATTCGTTCCACTTCATAAGATTGAAGAGTTCCAACCAGCTCATCGACAGATAGTGGCATGATTCTTTACGTCTCTCTCATTGAAGTCTTTATGTGATTCCAATCCTTGGAAAGTCCACGCAGTAGCTTGTTTACCTTCATGGGATCAGAAATTCGTTGTCCTTGATTTTCAAGACCATTTACAATTTCTGTAAAACGGCTAAACATGTCAGTTATAGATTCTTCAGGTCTCATTTTGAAGGCTTCATATTGACCGAGAAGGATGTTGATTCTGGTCTCTTTTACTCAATCAGTTCCTTCATAGGTGATATGTAACCTATCCCAGACTTCTTTTGCTGTAACACAAGAAGATATTATGTTATATTCAGTAGGTGACAAGGCACAATATAAAGAATATATAGCTTTTGCATCAAGAGTTTGTCTCTTGATTATCTCTTCCTGAGATATTCCGCTGGTCTCAACAGTTTCTTTCCCTCTTTCTGAGACAGATGCAACTTTAGGAGTGATTCCTTTTTCTACAACGTCCCATTCCAAAGGATCTTTTGATCGAAGAAATGCTTTCATTTTGTTTTTCCAGATGTTGTAGTCCTTTCCATCAAAGTAAGGAGGTCTAGAATTGCTTTGACCTTCCACCAGCCTTGGAGCTAGCATACTAGCCATGAATCTTTTACTCTGAAGTAAAACACTTCAAATAAAGTGAGTACACAAGCTCTAATACCAATTGATATGACTAATATAAGTACCTAGAGGGGGCTGAATAGGTATAACGAGTAATTTCTAATGATAATCGCACAATACTAGACAGTTGATAGAAATGGGACAATTTTTCCTCGTCAATAAACAAACAATGATCAAAGTAAGACTGAGAGTAGGGAAGAGAAAATTGAACACGAGGTTTATAGTAGTTCGGCTTATTTCAAGCTTACGTCCACTCTTCTACACTGACAGCCCACTGGCTGGATTCCACTATGAACAAAGAGATATTACAGCACTGTTCTTCCTTGATTTCTCGGTGTAGAATTCTACTACACTCTTTCAAGGTATCACTAAGTATAGACTCTCTTTGTGTGTACAGTTTCGCTCAATATGAATCGACTAATAATCAAGGAGCTTCAGACTCTGGAATTTCTCTATCGAGCACTTACTAGAATAACTAGAACGTCTTCTTTTTATACTCATTTATGCCATCATACCCGTTGGCACTTACCAAAGGAATTCTTCCAATCTTTCCGTTGGACAGAATCAATTAAGAAGGTCATTCGAGCTATTAAAGGAACATGTCGATAGCCCATCAATCATGTTCGCCCATACAATCAGGATCTTGGTTTCCAAGAATAGAACCTTCCAAGAATATTTCGTCAATCATCGGATCTTCAAACGATCTTGATTTCGAATAATTAATCCGTTGTATCAAATCCAGCCAAGAGATCTTCTCCAATCGATAAGACCAAATCCTTAACCAAACACTTTAGCTCTGGATTGCCTTCGTCATTGGATTAGAAACTGTCAATGAGAATAGTCTTGAGTCTTGTGTGCTGAGTCTGGTGATCTGAAAGTCTTCAGACTCTAAGTACAAGGGTCTGCACAGCTTCCAGACTAGACTGATAGAAACGTTTTTTCAGCTTCAAAACACTCTAGAGAGATTTCTCCAACAAATACACCTTAGGCTGCCTAAGCACACCACGAGTTAGAAGACTTATCTTGGCCTCAGTTTCTTTCCTGCAAGTCAGTATATTTCAAATATACATTAATCACATCAGTTCACTCAAACAGATCGAACCATCGATCAATCAACCTCGTTGATTACATGTTAGACAGACCATTTCTTGGTCATTTCAATTATTCCATCTTAATTCTTACTCATGGCTCAATGAGCATAGTCTACCAAATGCTTGGCTATACAACATGGTCCAAAGGACATGACCTATCTTTAGGTGGTAATCAAGCCTCACCCAGCAATTTTCAATATTTAATGGCATCACGGCCCCACTCGGCATGGCCGATTCCTATTTCGGCGGTAATGCTTAATCACGGCTCAGCAGGCACTGCTTACTCAATCTTCGATGGTAATGCTGAATCATGGCTCAGCAGGCATGGCCTACTCAATCTTCGGCGGTAATGCTGAATCATGGCTCAGTGGGCATGACCTCTACCAGGTGCTGATCCACAGCCCTACGGGTATAACTTATACTTAGTGGAATCACGGCTCCACTCAGCACTTTTTGATATTTAGTGGCATCACGGCTCCACTCAGCACTTTTCGATATTTAGTGGCATCACGGCCACACTCGGCACGGCCGATTCCTATCTCAGTGGTAATGTTGAATCACGGCTCAGCAGGCATGACCTACTCAATCTTCGGTGGCTTTTTAGGTCCACTCACAACCTTTCATAGTCATTTTCCCATCAAGTGCTAACATTCTCAAATTTTGGAATAATTTCCCCTCAATGACTACTTCACTCAATTTTCACAATTCTTCATGGTTCACCAATCAATTAGATAATGACAACCGATATCCGGTTGTTCCCTAATCAATTACTCAAAATCAACTCATTTATGAAAATATCCTAAAAATGCACAATTTAATCCATTTGGTGCAAATCAAAGCATAAATAAATAAACGAACTGTATCACAACGATCAGCATAAAATTCTAGTCACTAGCCATCCCGGTTGAATTTCCAAAAAAATAAATAAATAAATTCGAAAAATAATTATTAAATAGAAACAAATCTAATTTAGGCCCATAATGTCTAATTGGAGGCCGAGGCGGACCTAGAAAATTTCCGAGATTCACTCAATAATTACTCAAGCCTCTTTACTCCCTATGGCTAAGTCTAACCACCGAACATGCATCATAAAATCACTAATTTGATTGTTCTAAACTAATCTAACCACCTAAGTGTACTTAATTAAATCTAATCAACTCCTAAGCATAATTAACAAACTAAGAAAGAATTAGTGAGTAAACTTCTCTCGCAGATTGACCTTTATCAAATCAAGGAAATCAAAGTCAAACGGTCCTAGGGTTCATAACCCTTCTCTTCATAAGATTTGAATAAACCTTCTTGTGATTCTTCAATCTAAACAGATTGGAACCATCAGTAATATTTGTAGCCACTCCCGTTATAGGCTAAAAATGAGTAAACATCCATTCATTATCATCCAGAACTTGTGGTTGATTTGTAGTGCCATAGAATGGGTCACTCGGGAAATTAGCAAAAGTTCTTTCAGCCATTCATTTCTTTACAACTCCTAACATTTCCAACTCCCGCAAGAACATGGTTTCATTCTTGTATCCTCTATCTTTTAAGAATTCATCGATTAAAGACATCGATGTTCCTCCATTCTTCATATTAGAGTAAAGTTTGAAAGCAACCTTGGGAGTTAGCGTTCTTACAGGTTCATCCTCCTCAATAACTTCATCGTCTGATTGAGTTGATGGAGAAGGTTAACGTTGCTAAGAAGGTTGTTGCTGACTCGGACGTAGTGGTGGAGAGTGAAAGTGAAAGCAAGTAGGAATTTTGTATTCTAGGGTTCTAGTGTAAAAACGAAGAAGACGAATCTTGACAGTATATAAAGCAAGTGAAGCAAGATAAAGAAACATCGTAAATTTTAAAAAAAAAATACCTTTTTAAAACGAAGAACTTCCCTTTGTGAAAATAATTGTCTTTCCAAAATTGATAACTGCCTTTTTGAAAAAGAAAAACTTGGAAAGATAATTTCAATCAATTAGCAGTTAATAAATAACTATACATTTTCAAGTTCAAAATATAGAAACAACTCATGGTCGTAACTCTTGGTCTTCTGAGTCTGAATACCTTCAGACTTTACCTTTGAGTCTTGAACACATCCAGACTCTACTAGGTAAGAGATATGATGTTCAGTCTGGTACGAATAGACTCAAATAGACTTTTCTCCAGATGCTTTGTAAAAGTGTCCACCAGTTGATTCTTCAAGTCAATGAATTGAATTATAACTTCTCCATTTTAAACATGGTCTCTAATAAAGTGATGTCGAATCTCTATATGTTTTACTCTTGAATGAAGTATTGGATTCTTTGTGAGATTAATTGCACTGGTGTTGTCACATTTGATATCGGTGCAAGAGTCTTTGATTCCAAAGTCTCTCAGTTGTTGTTTTATCCATAAGATTTGAGAACAGTAACTTCCAAGAGCCACATACTCTGCTTCTACTGTTGAAAGAGTTATAGTGCTTTGCTTTCTTGAGAACCAAGATATTAACCTGTTTCCCAGTACTTGGCATGTACCAGATGTACTCTTTCTATCAACTCTGCAACCTACTAAATCTGCGTTTGAATATCCAAGGAGGGTAAAGTCTCATTCTTTGGAATACCACAGACCTAAATTTGAAGTAGTTGCAATGTATTTGATGATGTGTTTTGCAACGCTTAGATGAGACTCTTTTGGATCAGATTGAAATTTAGTACAAATGCAAACACTAAACAAAATGTCAGATCTAGAAATAGTAAGATAAAGAAGTGAACCAATAATACTCCTGTAAAATTTTTGGTCAACTTTCTTTCCTCCTTCATCTTTATCCAGCTTCCAAGAACTAGACATTAGTATCTCAGTCTTTTTGCAATTCTCCAATCCAAACTTTTTAACAAGTTCTTTTGCATATTTTTCTTGGTGAATGAAAATTCTTTCCTTCAATTGTTTTACTTGTAATATGAGAAAGAATGATAATTCACCCATCACACTCATCTCAAATTCATCTTGCATAGACTTAGAAAACTTTTTAGACAGGTTTTCGTTGGGCGATCCAAATATTATATCAACATAAATTTGAACAAGGAGAAAGTTTTTACACAGGTTTTTGTTAGGCGATCCAAATATTATATCAACATAAATTTGAACAAGGATAAAGTTTTTACCTTCCCTTTTAATAAACAAGGTAGTATCTACTTTTCCTTTGACAAAACCATTTTGCATTAAAAACTTACTTAACATGTCGTACCAAGAGGTGCTTGTTTTAAACCATAGAGAGCATTTTTCTGTCTAAATACTGAGTCTGGTCTCTTTGGATCTTCAAATCCAGGAGGTTGTTCAACATAGACTTCTTCTTAGGTAAATCCATTTAGGAATACACTCTTGACATCCATTTGGAATAACCTGAAATTTTTATAACAGGCAAAAACAAGTAATAATCTAATTACTTCTAACCTGGCTATTGGTGCATAGGTTTCATCATAATCTATCCATTTTTCTTGCATATATCCTTTGGCCACAAGTCTTGATTTATTCCTAATCACTTTTCCTTTTTCGTCCAACTTGTTCTTGAAAACCCATTTAACTCCAATAATGGATTTACCTTTTGGTTTGGGAGTTAACTCCCATACATCGTTAATGCTAAACTATTTGAGTTCTTCTTGCATTGCTTCAATCCAGCTTTCGTCAGCTAAAGCTTCTTATATGCTTTTGGATTATATTTCAGAAATAAGTGCCACGACTCTATACTCTTCTTGCCTTTTGGATTTGGTACGAATCCCTTTATTAATATCACCAATGATGAATTCTTTGGAATGACTAGATTTGTGCTTCCAGTTGCTTGATGGTCTAGCAGGAAGCTGTTCTTCTACTTCAATTAAATCTTTAACTTCCTTTTGCTGATTTTTAGAGGTCCGAGCTGCTTCAAGGGAGGTAGACTTTGTAGAGTTTGGAGTAGGTTCAGATTCTCCATGATGAGTCTGAATCAGTTAATTTTGCAAAGAGTCTTGGAATTTGACATTCGTAGACTCTTCCACGGACTAAGTCTTTTTGTTGAATACTCTGTAAGCTTTGCTAGTGGTTGAATATCCAAGAAAGATTCCTTCATCTGATTTTTCTTCAAACTTACTAGTTCGATCATTTACATTTTTTAAAACAAAACATTTGCAACCAAATACATGAAAGTAAAAAACAATTGGCTTCTTTCCTTTGAATAACTCATAAGAGTTTTCTCCAAAATGAACCTTAAAAAGACCTTGTTAATAATATAACATGCTGTAAAAGTTGCTTCCGCCCAAAAATGATAGGATATACTACTTTCTATTCAAAGAGTTCTTGCCATCTCCTGCAAAGATCTATTCTCTCTTTCCACAACTCCATTATATTCTGGAGTGTATAGAGAAGAAAAAACATGCTGAAAACCTTATTCATCGCAAAATTTTTCAAAGTCTTGATTTTCAAACTCACCTCTATGGTCTGTTCGTATGCTTGAAATAACATATCCTTTCTCGTTCTAAACTTTCTTAGCAAACTTTGAAAAGTAAGAAAATGCTTCAGACTTACTTGTTAGAAAGTAAACCTAAGTGAATCATGAATAGTCATCAACAATTACTAGACAGTATCTCTTTCCACCTATGCTTCTCGTTTTGGTTGGTCCAAAGAGATTCATATGCAGAAGCTGCAAAACGCGATTAGTAGAAACCTGATTTAATGGTTTAAAAGAACTTCTAACATGTTTTCCTAATACACATGGTGTGCATAAGTCGATTTTTGAAACTTCAGGTTGGGCAATCTTTGAACGAGATTCTTAGAAGAGATCTTGGTAATCTGCTTCATATTGACATGGCCAAACTTTCGATGCCAAAGATTTGCTTCATCTTGAATTGAAATTAGATATTGAGACTTCTCTAGTTTTATATCCAGAAAATAGATGTTCCCATGTCTTCGTCCAGTAAAAGATTGTGAAAGATCTTTGCTAGTTCCTAAACATATTCCTTATTGAAAATTGATCTTGAATCCAATGTTGTACAATTGACTGATACTAAGCAAATTGTAATTGAGTCATTCCACTAAAGAAACATTGTTGATTATGAGACTACCAATTCTTACTGTTCCACACCCAACAATTTTCCCTTTGATGTTTCCACCAAAAGAGACTTTTCCACCATTAACTTGCATATAAAGTAGCTTGAATCTCTAGTCATATGCCTTGAATAGCCGCTATCCAGATAACATTTAACATTTTTCTTGATAGTGACCTGCAATTAAAAAAGAAACTCAAACTTTCTTTGGTGCCCACATTTTCTTGGGTCCAAAGGAGTTAGTATAATAAGCTATCTTTGCTCATTCTTTCTTAACAGATCTCCAAACCATAGGACATTCTTTCTCAAAGTATTCTAAGCTGTTACACTTAGAACATTTGAGAGCACTTCACCCAATAGGTTTTACAAGGACTTTATGAAAATGATTTATGTAAAAAAAAATTGTAGGCCTTTGTTTGATTATTTCTTTCACTTTTAGAAAATCAATTAGAGAAATAGTTTCAGAAGTCGTTCCCAAGCCTAATTTGTTAAAGTAAGGTCTTTGTACTGAAAAACAATATTTTCTAATTTCTCTGATCCTATTGAAAACCTTTTTGAAATATTTGAAATGTCATTTTTTAGAAATGTATTTTATTTTATTTTTTTGAAAGAGAGTCTGCATTTTTTTTTTTAAGAAACAAAGTTCTTATCTAAATTTTCAAACTTTTCTTTACATAAAATCTCATGTTGCTTCAATGTAGAATTTTCCCTTTTTAGCTCGGAAATCCTCTTGAGAGAAGTTTTGAGACTAAGACACAATTCATCAATGTATTTCGAGACTTTAGTAAGGATTTTTAAATTACTTACCTCAATTTCACTATCTAAGTTTGAGTCTGTATCTATTTCAGAGTTTGAGTCTACTTCTGATTTTTCCATTAGACAAATGTTGACATAATCTTCATTACTTTCTTCGCATTCTCTATAACTACATGTCTCTACCTTGAGAGCCTTCTTGTATTTCTCAGCTTTTCCTTTCTTTTTCTTCAACATGAGACAGTTGCGTTTGATGTGTCCCTTTTTTCTTACATTCAAAACAGATCACATCTTTATTAGATTTATCATCCTCAGTTGATTTGTTTTGAAACTTTTGAGTGCTTTGTTTCTTCCAATTGAATCTTCTTCCCTTTTTGTTCAGTTTATTGAACGTCTTCATCATAAGAGCTAATTCTTCATCATTCATATCATCTTCAGAGCCTGTAACATCAAAATCATCGTTAGATCTCAAAGCAATTGACTTCTTACCTTTGGGATCTTCTTCTTCATTAATTTGCTCCACTTCATAAGACTGAAGTGTGCCAACCAATTCATCTACAGAAAGTGGCATGATCCTTTGTGTATCCCTTATTGAAGTCTTTACGTGATTCCAGTCTTTGGAGAGTCCACACAGCAACTTGTTAACTTTCATGGGTCTTGAGATTGGTTGTCCCCAATACTCTAGACCATTTACAATTTCTGTAAAACGATTAAATATGTCAATAATAGATTCTCTTGGCCTCATCTTGAAGGCTTCATACTGTCCGAGTAGAATATTGATCATTGTCTCTTTCACTCGATCAGTTCCTTCATAAGTAATGTGCAACATGTCCCAGACTTCTTTGGCTATTTCACAAGAAGATATTCCGTTATACTCAGTAGGAGATAGTGCACAATATAAAGAGTAAATTGCTTATATATAAGATTGCAAATTAAGTAAATAGATTAGGGAAAGATAATTGGAACACAAGATTTATAGTGGTTTGGCTTAGACCAAGCCTACTTCCACTCTTCTGCACTAATAGCCCACTGGCTGGATTCCATTAAGAATCAAAAGAGATTTTATATTATCATGTCCTTGATTCTACAGTGTAGAGACTCTGATACACTTCTTTAAGGTCTCACAAGAATTTGATCTCTTTTTTTAATACAGTTTAAGCTTGACAAATTGTAACAACAAAGAACTAAGAGTTTCAGACTTTGGAATTTCTCTTTCACGCACACACTTAGATAACTTGAGCATCCTTCTTATATACTCCTCCATGCCATCATAACCGTTGGCACATTCCAAATGAGTTATTCTAATTTATCCGTTGGACAAAATTAATTTGGAAGATCTCGAGTTATTTAAGGAATGTGATAATAGCCCACCAATCCCACTCGCTCATACAATTATGATCTAGGTTTTTATAAGTAGAACCTTCCAAGTATCCTTCGCCATTCAATGGATCTAATTATTCAAGTTGATTTCAATAAGAATAATTGATCACGAGATGTTATATCCAACCGTGAGATATTCTTCAACCGTATGAATCAAATCCTTAAAAATATACTTGTATCTGGATAAGTCTTCTTCATTGGATGGAACTTTTCTTCGTCAGTCTGGAAACTATTAGTGAGGGCAGACTTTAAATCTTGAGTATGGAGATCTTCAGATTTTGATGATAAAGTCTACAAGTCTTCAGAGTAGACTAATGGAAACATTTTGTTAACTTCAAAACAGATAAGGAAGTTTTCTCCATCACTTAAGTGATCAAACGGAAACTTTTGGCATCAAAGTGAGCGTCGTGCACAACTTTTGACACTGATAATGTACTTACGCCCAATCTCAAGTAAGCTACTGTTACAAACTAACTGAAGCTAGCCACTGCAAAGTTCTGCATTCATCAATGAGAATTGAGGACTATGGAGTGTACAAAGCAAATTTTACAGTTTTATTACTTGGAGTGCATGTGGCTTGATAGACAAAGGCTACATATCCATGCTTGACGTAGAGAGGCACTGAAACTCTTATTGTCAATGCTCAAACTAGGAATAGTCGACCAACATCGAGCTAAAGGAGTTGTGCTTTCACTGTATGACAAATTGATTTGCCAAGCCAACAGAATCGTGCATTTTTTTTTCTTGTAATACTTCTGGAACCTACATTTCCATTCCAATCAACAGTACTGTGCTTTTTAGTTTTTTTTTTTAAATAGTGCCGTGCTTTAGAGGAAAATTTGTACTTTTATTTATCAGTTCTTGTGAGACATCTTCAACTCTACCAACCAGAGATTCGATTCTAAAAATAAAATACAAATGATTCCAAGTCTCAATCATCTCCCAACAATAAAAGAAACAAATAAAAAGAGACTTCAATTTACTATGACAATGATTCGACAATTTCATCAGTCAAACGGAAGGCAACTTCGGTCCTGTTTGGACGAAGTGATTGTAAAACGGTGATCCATTTTTGGAAAATCTTAGTGTGAAATATGGGCTTTGAAAAGTAAAAAGTTATAAAAAGAAAGAAAGAACAAAAGGGTTGAAAAGTCAAAGAAAAAGGGACAAGGGGGCCTTCAGCTCAATTATAAGGAAGCAACGTAGAGAGAGAGAGAGAGAGTGAAGACCGAGAGCCCACTCGGGGGAAAAAGAGGAAGAGAAGAGCGGAGATAAAAGAAGAAAGGAGGGAGGGAAAATTTTTACCGAGCTCACAATCTGGACACCCCGCGAAGCTGACTCAACTTTGTTTTGCAACGCTGGTAAGTGTTTGCACCCTTCGTTCATTCAATCGAGGACGTCATCAACAATTACCTGGAAAACATGGTTGGCTTTGCAAGGCCCTGTGAAAATCGTAGACTGTATCATAAAGGAATAGCCACGAGGAACGAGCAGAGTGGCTGACTCGGCGTCGCAAGCTGCGTCCCAGGCCATCTTGAACGCATCTGTATCGTTGGTGACTCCATCACCTTTGGCACCAAATTTTCGCACATTGAATGTGGAAATGGGTTCTGCATCACCACCACTGTAACTGGGGCTAGCAGCATTGGCCGGCTCGGGTGCTGGTGTGGGTGTTACCGAGATTTGGGACACAGCAGGCAAATCCTTCTTCTTCGTGAGGTGACTGTGAGTCCTCCCATCAGTTGGAGGAAGCAACACGAAGAGTGACAAGAAAGTGAGCACGGCAAGGGAAAGTAGTGAGCGTGTCATGGTGAAGAGATTTGCAAACTTGGGGAAAGATGAGTGACTGAGGTTATGGGAGCAATATGTAGTTATTTAAAGAAGTCACCCAAACTATCACTATCCTAGAATAATAGGCTCCTTTCTCCACTAGGGTGTGGCGCGTAGCCGTAATTCGAGTTCACGCTCAATTTTTCCTAGGATTCAAGGAACCTGACTCAGATTATGACAGGGCTGTGCTTTTCTGAAGTGAGCAAAGAGGCAAAAGAAAGATGAACCCACGTTCTGGGGAAGTCCAGGAAAACCAAGTTGTGTGGAGCTATCCTGAGCCTGCGAAAGTGATGACCACTTTGCGTTGAGGCACCGGAACAAGTTGCGAGGCTGTTCTTTCAAACACACACAGACAGTGGCCAGTTTCGAGAGTTTGGAGGATGATGTGTGAGAGGCTGCCAGGAGTTCCGGGCCGTTTTTATACTAGGAAAAGAGTTGGTTAGTGGGAGGTTACTTTTTGGGAGGGTCGGTCCTTGTGGGGGGATTATAATAATGACACAAGACCGACCAGTTCCAATATAGGATTGGCTTTCGTTGGTGTCTGGCAATAGTGGAGGGTGCACATAGCACTTGGGCATGCATGACAAAGAGAGAGAGTAAAGCCTGGAGGAGAATATTTAGAGCTCGTCAAATGTGGGTTGTGGGGAAATTGCATTGGGAAGACCAAGCTTTTCTTGCAGAGAGACAGTTTCAGCTTCATTCCCTCCTGTTGGGCCAAAAGAATGTACAAAAGAGTAGGTGAGGTGAGAGGCATTTCAAGATGAGGCAGAGGGTTCCAAAATCAGTCACCCCAAAAAGGAGGATGTGTTCTTTTTCACTTCTAAGTGAGGGGCCGAGCGACACATGCAATTTTTTGGGGCAGTTCCATCATGATCCACCCACCCACTCCCCAAAAAGCTTCCATGGCAGTTCCTAACTAAGAGTGGCCTTAGATGGCAGGTTCACAGTATTATAGTTTTCGCAATCTCGTTGGTTAGATATTTCACACGACCAGCTATGTTAGGTATGTTAAAGAAGGTATAACAATAACCGACAAAACGAAGGATGTGATGTGGCCTTTCATTTCGCGCCCGAGTGCTCTCAACGTAAAAGTGACAGGCCTTTCTTAATGCCACATAAAAGTATGTTTAGAAAATTAAAGCCGAAAGCGAAACCTCAAACTCTCCAAGCGTTGGAATGTATGTTATAATGTAATGGATTGAAACAGACGTGAGTTCATTGGACTCAAGTGTCGTAAATTCTTTCTAAGCAACTTTTCTCTGTCTTGCGTTCCTTGGTGCCATTCATAGTATTGTCGGATTTCATGCCTTTTTAACGGTCTTCCAAGGAGCAGTCACCGGACTGGATTTCTCGTATTTCAATTAGAGTTTTCGCTGCGAAATACTAGATGCATAGCCTTCAAGGAGCTGATGGAGAGGTTTACCGTTAGTCTTTGATAGATAGGTAGAGAGATTGGTCTTAGTTTAACATTTTGATGAGGCGCCCAACTTCATCTTAATATGCTACTCATAACTGGTGATGGTTTTGAATATAGAATCGGTTCTCAAGCTCGACTCATTCAGGGCGCGTTAATAGAAATAGTTTGTTCTATTTTTGTTCCCAGAAACAATTTCTAAGTATAAAAACGTGCTTGAAACTGCAAAAAAATTCTATTCCAAGAATAGAAATGTGTTTGGTAAACTTATATAATTTTGTCGTTTCTTTTAATTTTTCAATATATATATATATATATATATATTTCCATTTTTTCTTTTTTTTTTCCTGTTTTCTTTTGTTTTCCTTCTTCCTCCTTTGTGGCTGGTCGTTAGCCACAGCGGTGGTTTGCAATTGGTTGGGCGAGCTCTAGCGAGCTCGCCGGAGCCTTACTTGGCTGTCACGAGGCTTGGCCTCACTAGATTTGGGTGAGGGTGAGCCTTGCCAGTGGCCTCGGTGGCCAGGCAAGCCTCACCAGACCACGAGCAAGGCTCAACCTCACCCAAGCGATGCGAGGTCGGCCTCGCCGAGGTCCGGCGACGCTCCGGCAAGGTCGCCAGCCCTCATTGGCTAGTTGCTGGCCCTCATCGGCCGATCACTGACCATGGCCGAGGCCAACGATCAGCCAAAAGGAGGAAGAAGAAGAAAAAAGAGAAGAAAAAAAGGAGAGAAAATTTGATTCTTGGAATTGTTCCCGAAAACAAAAAACTACATTTTTCTACTACTTATTTCTGTTCCAAATTTGTTTTCGGAAAAAAAAATAGATTTTTATTCCTATTTTTATTCCTAAGAACAAAAATTTTACTAAACACATTTCTATTCTTTTTTTATTCCAGGGAACAGAAACACTTTTTAACAAATAGGCCCTCAATGACTGATCAAACTTGACTCAATTTTCGTCACGTCCTCAACAAGTTCGGATGGCCCAATTATGGAACCTTGCATTAGATTTGCCTTCAATAGTACTTGTCTGGAATTGATTGCGACGATAATCAAGTGATCATGCTTCTTTTCTCCGTGGGTAAGGCAACTTGGGTCAACAACCACCGCGTGGGTTGCTCCATAACTTGGGTCAACAACGACTGCGGAACTCAGGGCCTATCGCAGCGGAGATCGTTTCCAGGGAAATCGCATTGGAAGAAGGCAAAAAGAAGGCGACAAAAGGTGACGAGAGAATAGTCACAAGCGAATACGACGGCATCTTAGGGTTGACAAAGTAAGTGACGTTACATATGTACCTACCTAACTAATTACTGAAAAATAAATTTCAATCCAGCAATGAAATAAATTAGTCTTTTCTACTGCACACCATATGTAATTTCAGGATAAAGCTTCACACCCCTCATTATAGACCTACCTAATTAATTTCCAGATCTTCTATATATGTAAATCAAAATCTTCCACGCCATGGCGCTACCACTTGTTGTTTCCTAAGTCATCTGCTTTGCACATAAAAGAAGAAATAATGAAGAATCAACGGAAGCCGAATCAACAAGGGAGATTTATTTCTTCAAAAGGCTCTAAATCACCAATTCCCTACATGTATCATCCTCCCTAATGATTTTGCACATAAACCGCAACCCTGGTCACCATGTCGAGTGTGTCAGGCATGTCCTCCGAAATCGCGGCGAAGCTAGGATCGAGTGCGCCGTTGCATTCGAGCACATCCACGACCTTAGGCTTTGCCCGAATTATTTACTCATAATCTCTCTGTCGAATATTAATGGCACTTGTTCAAATCGCCCTTGATCTTCTGGTACATGGAAAGGCAGATCTCACAGCCTTTTCGCACCGATAGATCCGCGATCCCGTCACGAACTCGAGCATAATTTTGGTAAATGAGATCCGCCTCGCTCATGGTCAATTCGACCGAGATGAGCGAAAGCAAAGGAACATCCGCTGAATTAGTGCGCGGATTGTTCTCCAAGAGGTTCGTGCAGCAGTCCGGGATTTTCGCCGGGAGGCAAATGATATGTTTTGTATCTTGGGAAATTGCAATGGAAGAAGGTACAAAGAAGAAGAAGATGAAGAGTGATGAAGTAAGAATGGTAATAAGACATGCAAAAGAAGATGAGGCCTTTTTGGCTGTCGACTGGATGGATTTTGCGTTATATATAAATCAAGTACGTATGTTGAGACATGTCTTAGCCAAAAAGGAAATATAAAAGAAAGAAAGAAAATCGTTTGGACATGAATATGCCGCAATCAGTACATTCCAATTGTGCAATTTTCATACCCCTATTTTGATCACGAATAGTCCGGTTCGAAATTTCTACAGACCAAGCTGCTCTCTTGCCAGCATTGAGAGATAATAACCAAGACTTCATCGAAATGATGGATATTTCCAAGTAAATATAAATTATGAGGAAAATTTGTCCAAATTTTTTTAAACATATTGCACTTTTCATCAATTCAATCCTAAAACTTTAAGTTTTGCCAATTAAGTCCATGTGACCATTTTAGCCGAGAAATACTGAAGTGAATGCTGGCTATTTTACATAGCATGGCCGGCATTGAGTTGACCTTTTTTAATAATAATTTTATAATTTTATAAATTTTATCTAGTTTTTTGGTTTCTTTTTCTTTTTCTTTTCTTTATTTTTGTTTTTGTTTTTCGGATTGGATGAGGGCTCACGGCCCTCGTTGTTGCTAGTGAGGGCTCGCAGCCCTCACTGTTTTTGACAAGGGCTTGGCGGCCCTCTCCCAACACCCTAGCTGACCACAACAATAATGCCACAGCCACAACACCTTCACTGACCAATCGAGGGTACGCAATACCTTAGCCAAGTCCAGTGAGGGTGCTGCAACTGTCAACAACCCTAAGCAAAGGCATTAGAACCCTCACCAAGTCTAAGCAAAGGTGGGGGCATGCCCTCGCTTTGGCCTGTGTGGGCCACAACACCCTCACCTCGTGCCGGCAAGGGTCGTTGACCCTTGCCATCCCTCGATCCATAGTACCCAAAAAAAATATTAAAGAAATGGAAAGAAAAAAAAAACCATAAAGAAGTAAAAAATAAAAATAAAAATATTTAAAAATGTCTACATCAATGGTGACTATAACTGTCCTACACCAACCATGACTGTAGGATAGTCACAGACAGCATTCACTTCAGCAATTTACAATCAAAATTGGCATCATGAACTTAATTGATAACATTGAAATATTTAAGACTAAATTAGTAAAAGTATAATAAGTTTTTAAAAAATTGGATAATTTTCTCATTTTATGATGCCTATTATATATTGTATTACCATTCAAATTTTAGGATATAGTTTAATTAAGCAAGAGCATATCAAGAAGCTCAATGTTTGAAATAGAGCTTGAAAATCTTAGCTTACTCAAGCTGAGTCATGAATAATAAATTTTAACGGCAATTCAATCAATTATTTTCTAATAAAGAAATTGATCGAATTATAATATCTAACGCTTCGCTTTGATTAGATTGAACAACTATGGTCGACAGACATAGACTTTTTTTTTAACACAAGTAATTTTAACAATATTTTGTAGATAAATTCAGTGACGGCAGCAGCAAATGTTTACTAAAGCCGATTTAAACAATTCATTTACTAAATGATATTAAAGATTGTTATTAATTATTGCATATGACTTGACCACTTTACCAGAAATTAATTCTGCTTACTGTTCGCAAAAAAGAAATTATTGCGTCTAAGAATCTACATATGTGCAATGTGACTAATTTACTAACAAAATTCTTTTCCCAACCAATTTACTAAGCCATTTTTACATCCAAAATACTCTTTAGTGGAGTCCATTTATTTTGCAGAAAATGAATAATTTGAAATCATTTTCCTAAAAATGATCGTTTGTATCGCTTACAAAAATAAATGCACCAAAAATACTTTCATTGTCCATAAAAATATTCATACATAAATTATTGTTGATAGTGAAAAAATATTTCATTAGCTAAATATTTTAAATGGTACAAATAATCATTAATAAACATGTTTTCTAAAACATTCGTTGTCCGTGAAATAAAACAAGCCTAATTTGATTGTCAATTACATTTCTAGCCCGAATTAATCAAAACTATTTGCATCTTTTCACTTTAAAGTTCTGAATGTTTACCTTTAACTCCTCTTATGTATTCTTTCCCCCCACAAATCACAACAATAGAAAGCAATTTTTGTCACATATGACATCTTTGAATGCTAAAATGACAACAATAGAAAGCAATACCACCGCCCAGTGGTGCAGCTGACTTTTGGGCTCCCTCCCTCTCATGAAAGGGAGGAGTTCAAATTCTAGAAGCGTCGAGTTCACACGACTCAAACGTGGCTGGGTCTGTGATGGTGGCTCAGTCTGTCCCGAGTTTACGTCTAAGCTACCGGCCGACGGCAGTTCCCAAGTCATAAAAAAAAAAAACAATAGAAAGCAATTTTTGTCACATATGACATCTCGGAATGCTGTAAAATAGACTATTGGGACAAAACGGTTTCATCTTGCTTACGAATTCAAAAGGAGATGATGAAAACATCACATGTGAATATTGACTAGAGGGGCACTCAAATTCAATAATTGTAGTTGTAAGGACTAGGTGTGTAAACGGTTCGGTTCGGTTCGGTTTTTTTGAAAAACCGAACCAAACCGAACCGAACTGTTAGAGAAAATTTCCGAACCGAACCGAATAAGTCCCGAACCGATAACGAACCGAACCGAACTTTCGGTTCGGTTCGGTTCGGTTCGGTTTGGTTTTTCGGTTTTCAACTTTTGGTTTTCGGTTTTTTTTTTCCTTTTTTCGGGACGACTTACCTTCTGTATAAGCTCATAGGGCAATTAATTATTGCAAGAATCCAAATTATAGTCATGGCAAGGAGCAAAAGTAAATCACATTACACATCCATTCAGTCACTTCTTTAACCCCACGATGCTGAGACAAAGCGACAACATATATCTCTATTATGTTGCAGGTGCTAAGGACAACCGCTTCTTCTATATGATTCAAACTACAGAGTTCTCCAATGGCTCAAGGCCATTCTGCCTCAGGAATGGCAAGTTTCTCACGCATCTCCACAGGAGTTGTGTGCACGCTAAGCCCAATAACCACAATGCTGCTCCTTTCTTTTGTATACCCTGACCAAAACAATTGAAATAAAATTAGTGATCTCAACTTAGGAATCTAATGTCACAATATATACTTTCGCTTCTGTGTTTTCTATTTGCATCATTGCTTGAAAAGGAAGAAAGTCACTCTCTATGAACATGTAGGACTATTTTAAGCTCAACATATCTAAGAAGAGAGGGAAATAAGTAGTTCCACCTCAAAGGTGAAGAAAGGGTACATCACCATAGGAACAAAATAAAATCAGAATTGCTCAAACCCCAGACTAGATTCTCAAGTTCAATCGAATCATTACGGTTTTAACCCAATTTGGACATCGAAACATCTTGATGGACATTGCCTCTCACCCAGCAATGCATTGCTCAAACACCACAGAGCACCTAATAGATTGAACACGTAAAAGGATCTCAGAAGGATTTAAACAACACCATGATCTCTAAATTACAGAATAAGCAGGGACCTCTGGCTAACTTGCAATAAAGTTGACTAGTTGAGAGGCCATTAGCTACTAGTGCTCCATTTAGAATCAATTAAATCATGCTCTGTGGCTATTAGCTTATAATTCTGTTTCGAACTACCCATGAGAGAGAGACAGATAAAGGGAGAGGGTGGAGAGAGGATTAGAAGTGGCCTCAGATTAAACTGAATCTAATCCAGCAGAACACTCGCACCTCAAATGCTGCACCTTTACACTAACCTCAAACAAAAATTCACCCCTTTCTTCACACCCTGTAATCCCAACCTTAGATTAACCTGAGTCTAATGCAGCACAACACTCACATCTCAAATGCTGCACATTTACACTAACCTCAAACGCAAACTCACCCCTTTCTTCCATACCCTGTAATCCCAACCTCAGATTCTGATAGAAAGCAGAACACTAAGATTTGCAGACATTAAGAGAGAAAACCACGAATTCAAGAGACCCACCTTGACATCTTTCGGGACTAGATCAAGCCTAGCGTTAGGATTCTGATAGAAAGCGGAACCCCCGCCCGCATTCCTAATCTCCCTCAAATGCCCCAAGTAATTATAACCGTCGTCCGGAAACCCAAGCTCCAGAATCTCCCTCCGATGGTAGCCGGCAAAGTGAAGATGGCGATGGGCTTCCAAAAATCACCGAAGCCGCCGTCGTACGTCAAGACCGAGCTCCCTAAGCACGAGGTTGTCCCAGAGACAGTGTTCCTCGTCCCCATGCCGGAGGGCCTGATCTACTCCAATAACGTTGAGATTGCCAAGTCGGTGAGGCAAATCAAAGAGCTGGAAGCGTCGGACAAGAGGATGAGTTGCGAATTGGAGGTGTATAGCCGGCAAAGTGAAGATGGCGGCCCCTCAATCCAAAGCAGAGCGCGCGCAGGACATGCTCTGTCACCATCACCGTCACAGAAGGAAGAGGGACGAAGGAGAGACTTGCAGAAGAAAGGGGCTTTGTCCCTCAATTGATCGCCATCACCGTCGCCGTCACAGTCGCCGTCCCTGCAGCTGTCGTCGTTGCAGTCACCGTCGCCGTTGAGAGAACTCAGACCGAAACCAATAAAAACCAAGAGACACGAGAGGACTGAGAGACGGGAGTCGGGAGAGAACCGAATTAGATTTCATCTTATCGGTTTGTGCCTTTGTGGTTCGGTTTTCGGTTAACCGAACCGATAAAAGCCGAACCGATAAATTTTTTTCGGTTTTTGATGAAAACCGAACCGAAAAAATCAAATTTTTCGGTTCGGTTCGGTTCGGTTTTCAATTCGGGTCTTGACACCCCTAGTAAGGACTGACTTCGACTTCACTTGCCAATGATATTATATGCTTTGGGCCGAAGCCCACATAACTTTAAAACGAGAATCATTGGTAGTTAAGATTGGACTTTTTTAACACTTTTCCCGATAAAGCTGTTACTGAACTATCCCTCGCAGGAGTTGGTCAAGTAAAATATAGTGGTAAAACATCGCATTCGTCCCCATCTTCTCGTCCCCCGTTCTTCATCTTCCAAGGTGGCGATTCATTGAACTTGGACTTTACTTTGCTCTCTCTCTCTCTCTCTCTCTCTCTCTCTCTCTCTCAATACTTCATATTACAGCACGGCTATAGTTTCTCTCTCTCTCTCTCTCTCTCTCTCTCTCTCTCTCTCTCTCTCTCTCTCTCTTTCAATACTTCATATTACAGCACGGCTATAGTTCAAGTCACATTCGAGGTTTTCTAGGGTCATATAAAGGCCATCTTCTTCTTCGCTGCTTATCAAGACGCCAAAAGAAAGACAAGCTTCAACCTCTGGTGTTTCAAGATCACTCTGATCTTTCAGTAGCGAGAAAATGGCAAACGATTCTCGGGTGAGTCTGCCGTCAAACGTGTTGTGGGGGCAGCAAGAAGACCACTATGTAAGCGAGATTGATGAGCCGAGGCGGTCTTTCCTCAGCGAGCAAACCAGGAGAAGCGATGCCAGCGTGATCACTTTACCAGTCCCGGGGACTGCAACACTGATGCCGGCAAGGTTCTCAGCCGCGTCATCCCTGGATGTGGGGAGGAAGATAGAGAGCGCGTCACCGGAGACTGCAAGGCACTTGGCGTTAAGGATGTACAAGAGCTTGAAGAGGCACGGGTTGAGGAGCGAAGCCAGAAGAGCGTTCACCAGAGAAGTAGAAGGCGACGTGATCTCCGAAGTGGAGGAGATCAAGAACGTAGGAGATGAGGATGTGAGGAGGAAGTCAGAGGAGCTTCTGGGAATGGAGTACTTGCTGAAGGATGGTTTGGTGAGTTTTCTGCGGGACATGGCCAAGATCACACCCCCAATCCCTCAACAGGTAAAATGCCACGTGACTCTCTTTGTATTCTCTAACGTGCCATCTATAAACCATGACATGCCATTAGGGCTGTGCATGGTCCGGGTGAGCGGTTCCCGGCCTAGAACTAGGAACTACGCGCTAAGGACCAGTTCCAATTGGAACTATCCGTTAGTTACATGGATTCACCCGAGAACCAAACCGCCGGTCTGGTCTAGTTCCTGGGTGGATCCATGGAACCGGTCTCACCAATAATAACATCGTTTTCCAAATCCCGCCGTGAGTATTCTTCTTTAAATTGAACCGGCTTAATTAAGGGTACAATCTTTCTTTATTTTTATTGGAAAACACTACCAAAGGTTTTTTTTTCCCCCTATTTTTGAATCATTTCAATTGAAATCTAGAATATTCTTTAAGTTCAAAGTTATAGATGATTGTCATATATAGATCGTCTTTTCCTTTATCCCCTAACAATGCTCAATCTCTTACAACATTTGCTTTACTGAATTTTTTCTGTAGAAACAATTCTACCGGTACTCCACATATTCTTAAACATAGCGTCCCATGTGAGTCCTAGAAGTATCATTTGAATGAGCCATTTGTTGAGTTGCTAAAAAGTAGCTTACACACTTTACTAAATTCTTAAAAAACATGAAAACCTTGAGAGGAGATAAAGTCCTAAAATTTAAGTTTGCCAATTAGTAATTTCGAAATTTATTTTAATATTAAAAATGAATATATTATTATAATATAATTGGTTCGGTCCGAGTGAACGGATCCGCTTATAGAACTGGGAACTAGACCGGTACCTACCGGTTCCCATAAATTGGAACCGGGAACTGGACTAGTTCCCTCAAAAACCACCGGTTCCGAGCAGTTCCGGTCCGCTTCCGGACGGTTTGGGCAAGTCCTGATTTTTTTGCATACCCCTAAATGCCATGCAGTCTTGTCCAGACAATTTCTGCGATAGTTCATATACTCAACTTGAATGAGAACGTCGATAGCATATAGATCACGAAAAATCAAGAGGCGATCTCGGCCGCCCTTTTTCGGAATTCAACTGCACAAATTCTATTACACGCTAAGAACTTCATCGAAGAGCACGATATGTCTTGTCGCGAACTTAAGGAATATTTAATATATGAGCATGAAATTATGATCACAGCGTAATCATGTGATGCGATATCTGTGGCATCTTAGTTGTTTCTTGGCTGGAGCTCCTCGTTTTGTCTTTTTTCTCTTCCTGATTGTGACAGATATTTCCTTATCGGGCCCCAGGCTTTGACACAAATATTTTTAATCCTTCAATCGACAATATCAAATACAATAAGTGATTCGTGCTCCAGTTGACCGTAGTTTTAAATGTCTTCACCTATCCTTGCAAATGGCCGGCCACGCATTCATACGTTATAAATGAAAATTTAACGTTGTCTGTTAGCCAAAATAAAATGAAACTGTGACTGTCGATGGCCATGTAATTTTCCATTTAAACTCTGCATAGTAAGCTAAAGATCATTCCTGATTACGCACAAAGTAGACCCAAAGTTAGAATGTGATTATGATACCAGAGCATAATCGCCGGAAACAGAACATGAATGTAAAGTAAACATGAATCTATCCAACGATTCATTGACATAAGCAGCTTCTTACGGTTTTAGCAAATATTGAATTGTCTTGCAGGTGGTTCGATTCTCTGGCATTAAATATTCTAGAAACTGTCAAATCTCCTCTGGAGGATATGCAACCTTCGGGAATAAATTGATGGGATGTTTCCTAGGGCCGATCAAGGCTATACTTAAAAGAAAAGGCTTGATACGGATGCAGATCCTAGAGGGAGTGGATGGATACATCATGCCGAGCTCGATGACTCTATTACTAGGACCTCCGGGTAGATGAAAATTTCCTCTAATACTGCAATGATACCTATCGAATGATAAATTTGAAGAGGCCACCTCTCAATCAATAAGTCAAGTAATGTCAATAATAGCAAACATTTCTGTCGAGTGATGATCCATTTGATATACAATTTTGCAGGAAGTGGAAAGAGCACCCTCCTAGAAATCCTAGCAGGCAAAGCTAAAGTAACTCCTAACTCGAGCTTGGAAGGCTCGGTGATGTACACCGACAAATCCGTTACTGATGTATGCCGTAGCAGACTCATTGCATATGTCAATGGCCAACTTAACAAGTGAGTCTTCTATCGCCTGAATAAAGATTAGACAAGGCTTACGATTTAAATTTTGTCTAATCTCAGATAAGCACATGGTCGTGCCCTGATTTAATTAACAGCATTTTCTCTGATTGTAAGCCTCAACCCTTTTTCTGGTAAATCTTCAGGCACATTCCATTTTTATCGGTTAGAGAGACACTTGAGTTTGCAAGGGATTGTACCCAGGGTCTGCAGCCAGAGAACTTCACTCCTCAGATGAGGAAATTCTTTGCACATGCACTAGTGGAAGGCCAAGATCCATTCTTGGAGTATGTTTTAGCAATTTTAGGTTTGAAGGAAGTTGAGCACAAACTAACCGGAGAAGGCTTCTCTGATTTCGATCGCCAGAAGCTCACAACGGCTGAATTGGCACTCGGAACATACTCTGTCATGATTTATGACCAACCATTTTCTAGTTCTGATCTTGCAGCCACCTACAACCTAGTCGACACCCTACGCACCATCAGCAGAATTCAGCATTCATCTGCAATTATGTCGTTGACCCAACTCTCCCAAGAAATATTCGATCTTTTTGACCGAGTTATACTGCTCAGTGATGGCCATGTTCTCTTCCAAGGTAGTCGCCATGACGCCATCCCATACTTCACAAAATTCGGGTTAGTATGCGGATGAGTTTTGGGTGTACGGTTAAATGTTGTGATGGTTTTTGCTAGCGTAGAGCCAACATTATGTCATTGACATCATGTGCAGGTACATAAAACCATTGCATGTGGAATCAAATGAGTTTCTTGAAGACATAGCAGCCGGAGATGGGTCCAAGTATATGGCACCGGGAGCAACATCCCCGACTCTAGAGGAGCTTATTGAGTGCTACAACGCTTCAGATCACTACAAGGACATACTGAGGATTGTGCATGGAGATGAGGTAAAGCATACCTATTGGGTAGACAGCGAGGCGGGACTTGGGTTGACTTCAAGACACCATCCAAGTACCATTGTGCAGTTAATGCACAGCCAAGAAAAGCGACAGGTGAGCAGCCCTGAATGTTGCGAAACATGACTATTAGTCTGTTCATGTCAATAACATCCATATCAGCCAATTTAAGCAGCCAAAGTCATATATCGACATATGACGAACCCTTACTTTGCTGCAGAATTGGTGGTTGCCAAGCTATCAAGCAAAATAGTGCATTTAGGGGGAATAGAAAGTACCGGGAGAGTTCAGGTTGGGGATGTAGTGACCGCAATATCCATAAACAATGATGAAACGCAATATCTCTCAGTTGGACCCCAAAGGCCACAACATGAGCGAGCCTCACACGTATACGCCATCCTAATGCAGGCGAGAGGGTATATTCTTCTCCAAGTTGAGCGTTACAAAGAAGAGGTATGAGAGACATCTTTTGCGACTACAGCTTTTTGGTCTTCTTTCCTAAGAGCCTCAGTGTGCAATAAGATAAATTTGATAAAAAAAAAGAGTGTCATGAATGGGATGCAAAGAAATGCTTGAGAAAGTTGAGCATGATATAAAGAAAGAAAATGACTAGCCTGCTCATAACAGCTAATAATTTCTCATCGTGTAGGAAGATGAGAACCAAGCTCAATTGAAGCAATTCCGGAGGCCGTTCGTCCAGACGTGGTGGGAGTCTACTCAAACACTCATCAAGAGGCAATTCAAGATCACAAAGAGGCTTCATGCTATAATCAAATTGAGGCTTTTCCAGGTCACAAAGTTATGCTATCATAAGATCCTAAGTTTAACTACCTCAAGGAACATGTTTAAGTGAGAGCCAAGTTCACAGAATGATAGAAATTATATGAGATCCACTTTTTGCGTGAAGTTTGCTCCATTCAAGAAATGAGTGGCACATACGTTAATTTTGCAGGCAATTGTACTGGGCTTATTTGTGGGAACACTTTTCTACAAGCTTGGCAGCAATTACAACCAACGGCATATGAACTCAGTAAGGTCCCTCGGATTTGTGTCCACAATGAGCATTATGCTCATAAATTTGGTGCAGCTTCCTATCTATTTGCTCCAGAGGCCAATATTCTACAAACACAAGGCTCAGAGATTTTACAGGGTCTCCTCCTATGTCGTTGCCCATTGCATAGTCAACCTACCGCAGACCCTATTGGAAGTACGCCACCTAGTTTGTTTCCTTCTTAAATTTAACATATTCGAGAACCGAGATAAAACTCCAACATATCTTTTACATTGTGCAGGCAATAGCATATACAGTAGGTGCCTATTTTCTAACCAGGCTATCATTAACAGGAAATGGAGCACCATTTTTCCAGTATTTGCTACTCCTATTCTTGGTCGCATATTTCGGATCAGCAGTATTTTTCTTTCTCAGTGCGATTTCCTCAATCCCAGAAGTTGGGAATGCCTTGGCAGGTATAGTCATCTCCTTTAAGGATCTGAATCACAATGCTTTTTCATTAAAAATTAGATGGAAAGGGCACAAAATGATGAGGTCATTTTGCTTTGTTTAATCTAATCTGGCATCAACTGAAAAGCTCACAAAATTTGCATCTTTTTGGCAGGACTAGTTGTTTCAATCTTCCTGCTGTTCAGCGGTTTTCCGATCTACCCATCCAATGTGCCAGTATACTGGAAATGGCTAGTCTACACGAACCCAATCCACTGGGCCAACATCTTATATTGCAAGGCTCAATTTGAAAATGACTATCAAGATCCATGCTCTGGCTACCAACTCCAACTTGCCTTCTGTGATCAGTTCCCTAACATGACCGTTGGAAAAGCATACCTTGAATATTATCAGCTGTCTGAAGATGCTAAAAAGCCCTGGCTCCCTTATGTCGTTCTTATTGGGTGGACTTTCATTGCCAACTTCCTCGGATTACTAGGACTAAAGAAGATAGAATTCACAGAAACTAGCCAATCCTTACCCTCTATCAGATCGTCCCCAACAATCAGCAACTATAAAAAGGACATGGAGAGGGAGTTTCAGTCACTGGAAAGTCACAATGAACAAACCAACAGTTTTGCCGCTTCTCAATATTCTGGACGACAGAGAGATGGAAACATAAGGGACAATGACCGAGTTGAAGAATGGATAGAGCAGTTCAGCGTTAATTTTACAATAGTTGAAGGAAATAGTTTGATGGAGATTGGTGGAGGTCTAAGACCTCTCATGGTGGAGGGTTTTCCCACCACACACAAGGTGGAGGTTTTCCCCTCACACTCAAATGATCAATTACAAGCCTATTTATAGGCGTAAGTCACCGCCTTAATACAACATTCTAGATTTCTCTTGAATGCTTTCCTCTTCTTCTTTCTTCTAGAAACTTCATCTAGGGAATTCTACATTCTAGATTTCTCTTGAATGCTTTCCTTTTCTTCTTTCTTCTAGAAACTTCGTCTAGGGAATTCTAGATTCTAGTTTAGGAACTCTATAAAATTCTAGAAAATGGATCACCATTTCCAACAAGAATGGACTAGGAATTTCTGTAGAGCCAATAACTCTCCTTTTTGATGATCTATCATTCATGAGGTATATCCCTTGGCATTTTCCCTTTTACGTATTCCCATGCTATATTGACTATATGAGTTTATATTTGCTTGCTCTACCCATTTGCACACTATCTAACACCCTACTCTCCCTAAATAAGGTACGATGAAGACATGAAAGATGGCTCTTCAATTTTCAGCAACATCACGGGTTTTGCTAGGCCTAAGAACATGCTTGCTTTGATGGGTGGTTCGAAAGGAAGTAAATCTACTCTTCTAAAATGCTTGGCTGGGAGGGCACCTTCAATGGGTAGCCTCAAGGGCAGCCTCCAGGCAAAATGTTGGGACAAGGGTGCTGCCTATTCTAGACTTACTGGCTACGTAGAGAAGCTCGATGCACACCAACCTTATCTCTCAGTGCGTGAGACCCTTCATTTCAGTGCGGCACTCCGTCTCAGTCAAACAATCAGTTCTACGAATCGTCGCATCCATGTGGAGCTAGTCCTTGACCAACTTGATCTATTGCCTTACTCAAATCAACTAGTTGGTTCCCTTCGTGATGCCACCGGTAAAACATTTGAGATAGCCAAAAAGATTACCATTGCTGTTGAACTCGCCGCTAATCCAAGTATTCTCTTTCTCGAAGAACCAATATCAGGACTGGACAGCAGAGGTACCTCAAGTATCCTCAATATTCTTTCTCAAGTTTCCAATTCAGGGCGAGTTATTATTGCCACTTTAGCACACCCTAATGCCCGCGCACTTGATTTCTTCGACTTGGCCCTAATTCTGACACATGAAGGGCAGCAAGCATACTTTGGCCCAACAGGACCCAACTGCAGTGACCTGCTAGATTATTTCTTATCAGTTTTGAAAGTTCCCCGCAATTCCATAAGAGCGAGTCCAGTTAGTTTTGTCATGTCGACTCTTGGAGTAGGCATAAAAAAGAGAGCGACACCATCGATAAACTTTGCAGGGGCCTACCAAGCTAGTTCCCTGCATGAAATGAACAACAGAGAAATCAACAGTATAAACAGTTTAACTGAGGATAGAAATTCCAAGGTTTCCTCTTCTGTTTATCCTGCTTCATACACACTGCAAGCCCTTATGGTACTACTCAGAACTCAAAGATTCCTGTGGAGAAATGTACAGTACACATATGGTAGACTTACAGGGTGCATCGTGATTGGTCTTCTCATGGGTTCCCTGTATTGGAAGATTGAATATGACGATTTATATGGCCTGACTTCGCGCTCCCTCTATATATATATGCAAGTAATTCTCATAGGAGTCATATCAGCAAATAATGTCATTCCTCAGATTGGCACAGACAGGTTAGTGTACTTTAGAGAAAAGAGAGCAGGGATGTACCATCCTATCTTTTATCCTCTGTCATGGGCAATGGGAGAAATTCCATACTTCTTCATTGCAACTCTTGCATTGGTAGGAATCGGGAATGTTATGGCAGGAGTTGCAACCGGTTCCATCCATCATTTCATGATGTACTGGACTGTGCTCTTTGTGTTCACAATTTGCATGACATACTTCGGAATGATGATTACTTTCCTAGCCCCAGTGCCTACACTAGCTGCATTTGCTGTGTCGATTGTGACATCACTGTGGGTTTCGGCTTCTGGAGTAGTCGTCATGCCATTGGACATAAGGTTCTACCGGTGGATGTATTGGAGCAACCCTCTCCAATATGCTGTAGACGTGACGACGTCAATCAGTTTCTACTGCAATACTGAAGAGTGTGTATCAGATTGCAGTTGCCAAAAATTACCCGACGGTTCTTATGCATGGGATAGGTTGGCCTCCTTGTGGAGTTTGAGCTATGACAGGATAGGAACCGACATGGTCATCTTGTCCGCTCTGTCCCTCTTATTTGCTTGCCTGGCTTTTCTCTTCTTTGTCGTTCTGAAGCACAACTCGCCCCCTCAAACATAGCTACGGTTTCTGCACATCATCTGGACATCATAAGGGTGCTTGAGAAGTGTATGGCTGGTGACAGATGTAACCGAGCATCTAGATGTTGTGTTTTTCAATTTTTTTTTTATTTCATTTTTTCCCCTTTTTAACCTCGATGAATAAAGTGCAATATTTCTGAAGGTTTGCGGAAGATAATAGTGATAGTTTCATGTATGCATGTGAGATTTTACTTAGCAAGGGGACAGCAGAAGAATGTGTAAATAAAAGTGGACTCTCACGGCTAAGGAAGCGGAGGGAAAAAGGGAAGGCTTTTATTATTTGATGGGAATTACAGACGGAAGGAGAAGGAGCTGAAGTTGTTGGTCTGCCAGCTTAAAATGGGCGACCACGAGCCTATTTATAGGCCTAGATGACCGACTTACTCAAGGAAATCTTCTGCACTCATCAGAGATTTCTTACTTTCTCTTTTTCTCCTACACACTTCGACACTTGTGCTTTCCAGACTATTCATGTCACACCCCCAACTCTCGAGAATGCGCACATCCCATTGCAGTCGATACAAATGCGACTTCCCAGGACTAGTTACCGATCCTTTCATTTTTAATGCACATGCAGAAGCGAACAATAACCCATAACAACAAACAACATGAGATAGGAAAGCAACGCAACATTTCACCAAAGCGCACTTTTATAAACAACTGGGTTTATATACAAAATGAGTCTAGGTAAAAACCTACAAAATGATTGACTCTCAAAAGAAGCTATCCTACAACATATTAGTAGGACACAGACGCCGATCCTTCAGACTCCACCTCCAGACTTCGGTCCTCCACGACCACCATCTAAGAACCTGAAGATGGTTATACAATAACCAGTGAGACAATGTCTCAATAAGTCCACCCTCTAAACCCTTATTAGAAAGGAAATGGGCCAAAGGTCACCTAGCCACACAATCACCCGGTGAGAACAAGGAACTTACCTCGCCTCAGTTCTTTCTTGCACGTCAGTACAGTTCATATCTCAAATGCATATTATTAATGCACACAACAATTGAAACGTCTTATTAGCTCAATCAATTATTCATACGTTCCAATTGTTAATTTGCCCCTTAAGGTTATCACCTACTCATAAGTTCGGTGTCCTTCTGGCGTAGCCAGACGTTGTCTTACCTCAGTTGAGTATGGTGACGTCTATATCTTAATAGATGGCTTCCCCGAAGGGGCGTAGATCCATAATCTACTCGACCCGAGTCACCTACTCATAAGTTCGGTGTCCTTCTGGCGTAGCCGGGCATCGTCTCACCACCATTGAGCATGGTGATGTCTATATCTTAATAAACGGCTTTCCCAAAGAGGCGTAGGTCCAGAATCTACTGCGAGTCGCGATCAAAAAAATGGATATCCCATAAAGGGTAATGTCTAGCTTAAAAGCTCAAGACAGGTTCTCATTAACCAACACACGACCAATCAATCTCAACCAAGAACACCGTGCATTACACTCAAATATCTCCATTAACATAGTGATCCTGGCCTATTTTCTTCATATTAAAAACACTCAATGAAAATAGTTGTATGTGGGTACACGGTCAAATCGAACTCGAAAAATTGATATCCTCCAATTTAAAATCCCATTATTTTATATAATATATATAAAACCATTTTCGATGTTAAAATCCAACACCTGAGAATTCCTAAATAAATATTGAAATTCACAATTTTTGGAATAAATTACCAAAAATCCAATCAACACTCAATTTGCACAAATTAACATCCAATTGCATAAACCAAACACACCATTGCTATCAGCACGAAATTCTAATCACCGGCTATTCCGGTCTAGTTTCCAGAAAATATTTAATAATCAAATAATTACCAAAATTAATTAAATAATTCAATTAAATGCCAAAATTGCTAACCTAGGCCGAAATTGCCTAATTAAATACTGAGACGGGCCTAGAAAATTTCCGAACCAATCTAGATAATTAATACAACCTATCTAAGCCTTAATTAACCTAAATTAACAACCTAACATACAAAATTGGATATTTAAATAATTAATCTAATCTAACTATCCACCTAAACCTTAATTAACTTAATCTAATTACCCTCTAAGTATAATTAACTTATTAATCGAGGTTTAGTGAGATAACTCACTTGATACGTGATCCACTCGAATCAAAACGACGGGGATGCGACAAGGATCAACAAGTCCCAAAACGGCAATGCCAACGGAGCATGGATCGGGCCAAAAAATTGGTCCGCAACTTTCTACCCACTGAAGAATTGCTACTCGGTTTTTTTCTTCAGCTGATGGATTGCTCGAAGGAGGTAACAACGGCTGAAATTCTAACTGAGCTTCGATGGAACTTCTCGTGAATAGTAGACCTTGGCGGATTGTTGGACACAGCTGCATCTTGCTTCGATTGCTGGAATTGTGCGAGCAAAAGGAAAGGCCAAAGGAAGTGGGACGTGTGGGCACGCGAGGCAACTGCTGGGTCAACTAATGGCTTCTGTGGGTGGAAGTGTTGACTGAGGGAGGCTACTTCGTGGACCAATGGCGTGGATGAGGGGAAGAAGAAGAATTATTGGGTGAGTAGAGATGGAAGCAAGCGGCAGAGACGAAGATGATGCTATGGATTCAAAAGAAAAAAGGGAAATGAAAGCGAATGAAAGATAGAAGCTCAAAAACGTGAAGAGGGAGGGGCGGCAGTCAAGGTGTGCTCAACAAGCTTGAACGAGAGAGAGAGGGGGAAATGCCAACCAAGATTATCCAAAAATTAATGCTTGGTCCCCCCAAAAGTAATCAAACTTATCTCTTGGTCCAACAATACTTTCTAGTCAAATAATTTATCCAAATTGAAGCCAAAATGATGCTGCCCTCCCATGGTATCCAAATTTGATGTAGAAAAAGCCAACATAATTTATACAAATCCCCTTTGCCAAGGAGCTCGTTTTGCAAGTCGAAAATCTCTTCAATTCGGCCAATCCGAATTTCCTTCGTTTTCCAAAACGTTCGAATCGATTTTTCATAAAAATCCCAGAATCACCGAAAAATTTTCGAAGGATGAGTAGACATTCTTAAAATAAGTCGTGACATAACTGAATTTTCAATTTCTGAAATCGGGTTTAAATTTGCTGTTAATTTCGATCTAATGCGATTTTAGCGTGGCCTAATCTACCGAGTAGTTTTTAGAAATTTTTAGTGCAATTGACCCGTAGTCGATTATTTTCTAACCACAACATACATCTTCGATACATTTGAGATCATCGGTTATCATAAAAATCTCGATATTTCAACTATGAACACAGGGCACCAAAACGACAGAAAAATCAGTTTAGTGCCGATCGACGAGAATTTTGCAATTTAGTAGAATCACCCACATTTAGCCACATATCTCAATCGAACCAACCTATCTCAGATCTCTGATTGACTTTTAACTGTGCCGTAATGACCCTTGCAGACTAGCACGGTCGAGTAGTCGATTCCTAGTCGAATTCTCAAGTCTATTGTATTTAAAATCCCTTAATGACTTTCCCGAATAATCTAGTTATCTCATGAGTGATTAGCTTAGAGAATAGCACTATAGGCGTGTCAATAAAAGACCCAATTTATTCAATTGAAAACATAATTGAAAATTCAAGATGTCACAATTCATTGCCGCTTAAGCTAGATTTATTTTCTTGGATTTTTCTTGACTTCTCTAGCTAATATCTATCTTGAAGTTTCTAGAAATTGGATCAACAATTTAACAATTTCTAAAAAAGGTGTATGCCAGGCAAATTTTCACATTGTTTTACCACTAAAAGTGCTAGTATAAACACCTAGAATGAGGATGAATATGTGCAAGAAAAATTTTCACAAAGAACAGCAGAAATATTTCAATTTTGAAACTGATTCTGAAGAGTAGCAGACTTTAAGAGAAATCAAACTTTAGCACTTAAATAGAATTACGAACAAAATAAAAGAGTTCAAGGAAAAGAATAAGAACACAAAATTTATAGTGGTTCGGCTTAAATTAAGCCTACGTTCACTCTCCCACACTAACAACCTTCTAGGTGGATTCCATTTTGTAATCAAGAAGATATTACAAATTTAAGTGCAAACACTTAGTAGTAGATTACACTATCTCACTAAGTCAATTTTTTGGTATTTCTCTCACGATCACAAACGTTTAAGCTCACAAGAGACAAATGTATGATTGAAGGTCATTCAGGCTTTGGAATTGTAAATTCTACGCTTCGTCTCTTACTTGCTCATCAGTCCTTGATCTCCTTAAATATTCCTCCACTTCCAAACTAGCAGTTGGACAGTATCTGAGATGATCGTCTTCCGATCTACTCATTGGACATACTTGTATCTAGAAGATTTGGTAACCATTGAGTGATAGAAATAGAATCTCAAATTGATTCTAATCGCCTATATAAACAGAATCTTGGTTTCCATAAATAGAGCTTCTTCGTATAGAAAGTTCTTGTCTTTAAAATCTAATTGTCAATCAAATCAATCATGATATAGAATCCAAACCATATCACTAGCCATTATACATTTAGGGCTTGTGTTATGTTCTGTCTCGTTCTTGATGTAAATCTGAGAGAAATAGACTTTACAATCTGAGTCTGAGTATAATAGACTTTATAATCTAGACGTAAGTCTAAACAGATTTAGCTTCAACATAGATTTTGTCTTATATTTCTTCCAAGTGTAGACTTTGATAATATCTTTTACATATTCTATTATCTGCATAGTATATTACTCAACCTTTAAATACATTAATAGCCTTTGATTTATTTTGTCATCTTCAAAATATCATAAGGGATTTCCCTAACAATCTTCTCAATTTTGATAATGACAAAACAATCTCTAAATATGCAGATTTGTAATCACACTTTCTAAAATATTGATAAATCAATCATCAAATTTTAGACTTTAAAAAAATGTGATTTGAATCAAAAGACAGCAAATAGATTGAACATAACAATATGTAGAAAAATAATCGTAGCTCAATATTATGCAATAAATAATATCAACCAATCAACACATATGCATATTTATATTTTCTCCCCCTTTTTGTCATAAACAAAAAGCGATAAAAACTATCACATAGAAAATATAAAATGATAACAAATATCTTGCATGAAACACAATTTCCAAAAAATCATTTTTTATAAAGTAAATCAAATATTAAATATATGCAATATAGCTCACTTCGATCATATATATCAGCAAATATCTAATAAAAATCACAAGTGCATTATAAAATTCACTTGACCCATTTTGTCATAATAAAATGATAATATCAATAAGAGATTTGTTAATGACAAAATGTAAGAAAAGATGTACTAACCGGATTTCGTAGATCTTAACAAGTTTTTTCACATTTACCTTTTCCTTATTTCCATAATAATCAAGATCACGATCAATTCAAAAAGATTTTTTCATAATTGATCAAAACACCCCCTTAATTTGTTGCCTTTTTGAGATGATCATGATTCTTTCCTTTCTCTTGGATTCTCTTTCTCCTCATGTCATTATGACAATATTTGTGAATAGCACTAATTGTGGCTTGTGCACGTTGAGTAGAAATTCCATTATTTCCTTTGTAACAACAATATCCACAAGGATCATTTATATTTTGAAATTCGAGGCAAAAATTTATTTTCTTCAATCAAGCTCTTCTCGAATTCAACCTGTATAAACTTAACGAACTTTTTGCACAAATAAGCTATAATAATATCCATATAATATATAATGCCCTTTCTTCAAATAAATAAATGAATAGCATATATAAAATTAAAAATTCAGAACTACTCAACCCTTCATAAGATACATTAGGGATTTCCTTAAAAATTTGCAAAAACTTTGCACAAGAAAGGGAATTTTTGAACCTCCAGAAGATAGTATATAATCTCCATGATTTTCAAATCAAGCTTTTCAAAATTCATACGGAAGATTTTTTTTGTCACCTACAAATTCTTGTATAATGGATAACAATCCTTGCAAGAATATCACGTAATACCTTCCTCCAATTTGCGGATCAAAACTTGCTAGATATAAGATATCTTCTAAGAATATATGAAGAATATCCATGGATATGCAATAATATCTTTCAATATCAAAAGGATTTTCTTAAGCATAAATCTCAAAAATATATTATTGATGCATTTCACAAAAAGAAAGTATATATTTTTATCACATGCCAAATCAAGCAATTTAAAAAATGCAATGCCTTATGTTTATAACAAAAGATATTTGCAATATAAATCATATATAATTCATAGGCAATAATCTAAAATCATGATAATGTATGTAAAGATTTGGAAGGCAGGATAAAATATATATATATATATATATATATATATATATTCTCTTACCCAAGGTATATGTTTGCAATATATCATTGATAAAAAAAAAAAAATCAATACCAATCTTCGCATGAGATACCTTTTTGATCGCACCTACGTAAACCCGCAATCGTTCTTCATTTACAAAATTTCTTGCAATACACTCATTTCCTTTTTGGTATCCATCAATTTGGATCCTTCCATTTCGTTAGAGCAAAATATAAAATTTCCATAGATAATCAAATATTTTTTCCTAACTTATCATAACATATTATTTAAGGAAAGAATATTATGCACAATAATATCTTAAAAAAGAAATTCTCACTTAGTCAAAGGACAATAAAATCGTAGAAAATAAAATCATTGAATATTTAAGAAAGAATATTTTGCATAATAAATTAATATCACGTAAAACAGATTTTTACTACGCAAAATATAATAAAATCTGATAGCATCAATCCAAATAAACTCAATTTTCTCTAAGCAAGATATCAAAAATAACCACACATATTAGATCAAATCACAACTCACGAATCACAAAAACAAATCATATAATTCTTTCTTCAATAAAACAAAATATGATCATTATAAAATCGCAATCAACCAAGGATATATCGAATATCAAGCATAATGAGAATTATGTGCCCAAATAATAATAAAAAATACATTCCTTACCAATTTCTTCTTTTCCTTTATTTCCTGCAAGAACAGCTCATCTTTTTCTTTGGTGCCCATATTTGCTTGGGTCCTTGAAAGTTAGTAGAGTATGTTGCTTTTAGCCAACTTTTCTTAACAGATCTCCAAACTTTAGAACATTCTTTCTCAAAGTGTTTCGAGTCTCCACAATTTAAACACTATAGGGCATTTTGACTAACCGGTTTTGTAAAAATCCTTTCAAAATGTTTCTTGTACGCAAGTCTAGGAGGTCTTTGTCTAAGTCTCTCCTTGACTTTAGGAAAATCTATAAGAGAATCACTTTCCTTATTGAAACCAAGTCGTGACTTATTATAGTAAAATACTTGTATGAAAAGAATATGCTTTAATGTTTTTTAACCATTTGAAAATCTTGTTGAAATATTTAAAAATTCTTTCTTCAAAGAATCATTTTCTTTGACAAGTAAATCTCGACTTTCTTTTGTTTGTAGAAAATCTTTTTGCAAAATTTCAAAATTTTCTTTTTAAGAAAGATCATGATGCCTAAGCCATGAATTCTCCTTTTTTGGTTTGGTGATCCTTTTAAGAGAAGATTTAAAATTTAAGCGAAGCTCATTTATATACTTAAGAGCTTTGATAGGAATTATTGAATGACTTACCTCAATTTTCTCATCGGATTCTAAGTCTGTGTCTGAGTCAGACTTTGATTCTGAGTCTGTGTCTAAGTCAAACTCAGGTTCTGAATGTGCCATCAAGCATATATTTCCTTGTTCATCATCTTATTTTATTATTCTTTTCTGGCCATTTGGCTTGTATTGTCTTCTTTCATTGAATTTCTTTCCTTCTCTACTTAGCTTTTTGAATTTCTTGATCATAAAAGCAAGTTATTCATCGTCCATGTCATTTTCTGAGTCTGTATTATCAGAATCAGTGTTAGATATTAAAGCGATGGACTTCTTACCTTCCGCATCTGCTTCGTTGATTTGTTCCACTTCGTAGGATTGAAGAGTGTCAATCAATTCATCAACGGAGTGTGGCATAATCCTCTGAGTCTCTCAAATTGAAGTCTTAACATGGTTCCAATCTTTTGAGAGACCTTGCAAGATTTTGTTGACCTTCATTGGGGAAGAAATTGGCTAACCTTGATATGCTAAACCATTTACAATTTCTGTAAAATGGTTGAACATATCTCCAATCAACTCTCCTTGCTTCATCTTGAAGGATTCATATTTGCCGAGCAGGAAGTTTATTTTTGTCTCTTTTACATGATCGGTCCCTTCATAAGTGACATGAAATCTATCCCAAACTCCTTTAGCTATTTCACATGAAGAAATTTTGTTATATTCAGTAGGAGTAAAGGCACAATATAAAGAATAAATGGCTTTAGCATTAAGAGCTTATCTTTTTGACATCTCCGTCCAAGACATAGAAGCGAGGGGTTTGGTTTCTTTGTCTTTGCCATTCTTATTTGATGTAGACGCAACAATGTGATCGATTCCTTTTTCCACAACATCCCATTGCAAAGGATCTCTGGATCTTAGGAATTTTTTCATTTTGTTCGGTCACACGTTGTATTCATTTCTATCAAAATATAGTGGCCTGGTGTTGCTTTGCCCTTCCATAAGTCATGGTGCCAAGATACTAGCCATAGAAGATCTTTAGCTCAAAAGTAAAAACATTTTTATAAATGGAGCACTTGGCTCTGATACCAATTAAAAGTGTTAGTATAAACACCTAGAGATGAGTGAATAGGTGTAAGAAAATTTTTCGCAAAGAACAGTAAAAATATTTCAATTTTGAAACTGAGTCTGAAGAACAGCAGACTTTGAGTAAGATCAGACTTTAGCAGTTAAATAGAAGTATGAACAAAATAAAGGAGTTCAAGAAAAAGAATAAGAACACAGAATTTATAGCGGTTTGGCCTACGTCCACTCTCTCACGCTAACAATCTTCTAACTGGATTCTACTATGTAATCAACAAAAGATTACAACTTTGAGTTCATATACTTAGTAGTAGATCACACTATCTCACTAAGTCATTCTTTCGGTATTTCTCTCACGATCACAAACGTTTAAGCTCACAAAAGACAAGTGTATGATCGAAGGTCGCTTAGACTTTGGAATTATAAATTCTACGCTTCGTCCTTTACTTGCTCATTAGTCCTTAATCTCCTTAAATACTCCTCACTTCCAAACTAGCCGTTGGACAGTATTTTAGAAGATTGTCTTCCAATCTACCAATTGGACAGATCTATATCTAGAAGATTTGGTAGCCATCGAGTGATAGAAGTAGAATCTCAAATTAATTCTGATCGCTCATACAAATAGAATCTTGGTTTCCATAAGTAGAGCTTCTTCATATAGAAAGTTCTTGTCTTCAAGATCTAATTGTCAATCAAATCAATCTTGATGTAGAATCTATACCAAATCACTAGCCGTTATATATTTAAGGCTTGTGTTACGTTATGTCTCGTTCTGGATGTAAATATGAATGTAATAGACTTTACAATCCGAGTCTAAGTGTAATAGACTTTACAATATGAACATAAGTTTGAACAGATTTAGTTTCAACGTAAAGTCTATCTTCTATTTCTTCCAAGTATAGACTTTGATAATATCATTTATATGTTCTATCATTTGCATAGTCTATTACTCAACCTTTAAACACATTAGTAACCTTTCATTTATTTTGTTATCTTCAAAACATCATAAAGGATTTCCCTAACAACCATATGGTCATAATCACATCTATATGATACAAATGACTAGGTTACCCACTTTCAACAATCTCAAGTAAGCTACTGTTACAAACTAACTAAAGCTAGCCACTGCAAAGTTTTGCATTCGTCAACAAGAGCTGAGGACTATGGAGTGTACAAAGCCGATCCTACAGTTTTACTGCTTGGAGTGCATGTGGCTTGATACACAAAGGCTGCATATCCATGCCCGACGTACAAAGGCACTAAACTCTTATTATCAATGCTCAAACTGGGAATAGTTGACCAACATCGAGCTAAAGGAGTTGTGCTTCCACTGTATGACAGATTGACTTGCCAAGCCAACAAAATCATGCATTTTTTTCCTGTAGTACTTCTGGAACCTACATTTCCATTCCAATCAACAGTACTATGCTTTTAAGGAAAATTTGTACTTTTATTTATCAATTCTTGTGAGACATCTTCAACTCTACCAACCAGAGATTCCATTCTAAAAATAAAATACAAATGATCCCAAGTCTCAATCATCTCCCAACTATAAAAGAAATAAATAAAAAGAGACTTCAATTTACTATGACAATGATTCGACAATTTCATCAGGGACATGTCAAATGGAAGGCAACTTCGGTCCTGTCTGGACGAAGTGATTGTAAAACCGTGATCCATTTTTGGAAAATCCTAGTGTAAAATATGGGCTTTGAAAAGTAAAAAGTTATAAAAGGAAAGAAAGAGCAAAAGTGTTGAAAATTCAAAAAAAAAAGGGACAAGGGGGCTTCAGCTCAATTATAAGGAAGCAACGTAGAGAGAGAGAAAGAGAGAGAGAGAGAGAGAGAGAGAGTGAAGACTGAGAGCCCACTCAGGGGAAAAAGAGGAAGAGGAGAGGAGAGAAAAGAAGAAATGAGGGAGGGAAAATTTTTACCGCGCTCGCAATCTAGACACCCCACGAAGCCGACTCAACTTCATTTTGCAACACCGGTAAGTGTTTGCACCCTTCGTTCATTCAATCGAAGTAGTTTCGAACTTAGGGCTTAAAAATTCGTAATTATTGGAGATTTGTGCGGCAAAATCCAATTTTTGAGTGGTTGAGCTACATATTTTTATGAAAATGATAATTTCGGATGTTGTGAAACTATAGCAACTTGCAAATCTCAATTTAAGCTTACAATTGCCTAGAATGAAATTTTCAAGTTCAACGTGCATTCTAGACAGACTCTCGAACAGTAAGTTTGAGCCGAATTTTGGTCATTTCTGGTGAAGTTCTTATAGTATGTCAAAATGGCTTTGTAAAGATTATAAGTTTGCTTGAAACGAAATTATGTGGAGGAAATTATGATGCTATGAAGTTTAACGCGTGAACTGCGTCTATTGGACAACAATAGATTTTCGTTAGAGGTGAGCTTTTCATTGGTGTGTAGATGTCATTTTATTGATAAATAGGTATAGTATAGTCGATTCATTCATTACAATATCTTTAACTATTGATTTTCGGGATAAGTGTTCCAAAAGTCCTAAAACTTGTCACGAAAATACATTTCAGTCCTAAAACTTGGAAAAAGTGCATTTAAGTCCTACAATTTGTCAAAATGTTTCAAACAAGTCCTAAAATCGATGTCGTCTAATTTCTTAATGGAAAAAGCTAATGTGGCCCCCGCGTGGCTTTTTTTAATCGTTTCTCTCTCCTCTGTTGCGAATAATTAAAAAAAAAAAAACCATGCATGCAGAACGACATCGTCTCCTCCTTTTTTCTTCACCACGACGTCGTCTCCTCCTTTCTTCTTCACCATGACGTCGTCTCCCCCTCCGTCTGTACGTCTTCTTCACTGTCGTGTTCTCCCTCCCCTCTCCGTCTCTATGTATTCTTTCGCTTTCCGAGTATCCCCTAAGCCCCAAATCGAATTCGTCCGAACCCTAAGCCCCAAATTTGATGATCTGCAGTTCTCTTGTGATTTGGGTCCTCATCGACCTCGAGTTCGACACTCGTCGTGAGTTCGTGTTCTTTCCTTCCTTTGATGATTGCGAGTTTGTGTGAAGACCTCTCTACAGGAGTCTAGAAATCTCAACAGTGAAGCGATTGGCGTCGGGGACAACGACAGGGTCAGCGACGACGATGGCGACTCCTCCTCACGTGGGTATCACTCTCTGCATTATAGCATTTGGGTATCTCATGATAATGCTATGATTTTTATTTTTTTTTTTTGCAAAGGTGTTTTAATCTCTACATTATGCAAAACGACGTCAGTTGGCGTCCTCATTTCTTCATTATTTGGAGTTCAGAGAGCTCGAGTTTGACACACATCAACTTTATGTTCTCTTCTTTAATGATTGCGGGTTCATGCAAAGACATGTCTTGTGGGCATCTCGGTGTCTCAGCGGCGAAGCGAACGGCATCGGGGACGGCGATGGTGAGGGGAAGGACAACACAACGGTGAAGAAAATGTACAGACGGAGGGGGAGACGACGTCGTGGTGAAGAAGAAAGGAGGAGACAACGTCATTCTGCATGCGCAGCTTCTTTTTTTTTTTAACTATTCGCAACAAAGAAGAGAGAAATGATTAAAAAAAGCCACGCGAGGGCCACGTCAGCTTTTTCCATTAAGAAATTAGACAGTGTCGATTTTAGGACTCGTTTGAAACATTTTGACAAGTTGTAAGACTTAAATACACTTTTTGCAAGTTTTAAGATTGAAATACATTTTCGTGACAAGTTTTAGGACTTCTGAAACACTTATCCCTTGATTTTTAGTTATTTATTAGGAATTCGAGTGTGTCAACTCGAGTAATTTTCATAGTCGGTTTTTGGCTTTTCCCAAGTGAGTAATACTATTCCTTCTTTGTATTTAACTCATACTTTGAAAAACATTATGGATTAAGCATGCTATGAGTTAATAAATAGAATCTTTTGTTGCATAAAACAGGATTGAGCATTTACTGCTATTTTGTTGTTTGGAAAGGGATATCATCTTTTGACTTCAACCTAAATGATTGGCTGTATATTGTGACATCCTGAATTTTCAATTGAATAATTCATCGGAACGTCTATAGCTATTCTCAGAACCAATTACTCATGAGATAACTAGACTATCTGAGGAAGTCAATAAGAGATTTTAAAGCAATAGACTTAAGAATTCGACCAGAAGTTGATTGCTCGACCGTGCTAATCTGCAAGGGTCATTACGGCACAGTCGAAAACCTATCAGAGATCGGAGATAGGTCAGTTCGACTAAGATATGTGGCTAAACGTGAGTGATCCCACTAATTTGCAAAATTCTCGTCAATCGATATTAAACCGATTTTTCTATCGTTTTGGTACCCTATGTCCGTATTTGAATCCTCGAGATTTTCACGATAATCGAGAGTTGTCAATGTGTTGACTAGGTTCATTGTGGCTCGAAGAAAATCGACCACGAGTCATTTGCACTAAAAATCTCTAGAACTACCCAGTAACCTTGGTCACGTTAAAAACGCGCCTGAGTGAAATTAACTGTGAATCTAAATCCGATTTCAAAAATTGAAGATTTTTTCATGTCACAATAAATTCTAGGAACGTCGACTCAATCTCAAAAAAAAAAATTCTAAAACTTGAGACTTTTTGGAAAAAAGTCAGCATATGACCGTTTTTGTTCAGAAAAGGCCGAATATCGTTTTTTTATCACAAATTGGAGATGCAGGATGATTCAAGGGGTGAGGAAAATGCTAATTTTAGTATTGACGCAATAACGGAATTTATTGAGGCCATATGGGATTAAATTAAAGAGGAAATCAAGTCCAATTGAAGTCATTCACTTACCAAATTCGTATGCCCCACCACCCTTAACCTTTGGACCATCATAAGCTTCTAGATGGAGGCCTTGGTGGCCTAAGGACAGCCAAGGAACCACACTTAGCCTAGGATGGGTCAATGAGACAAGAATGTGGAAGAAATTGGCCATGGTGGCCCCCTCCACTTCTTGCTTCCTCTCCAAGCTTGACCAGCCAACCTTGTCTCTCCATCCTCTTCATTCGACGTCCAGCACAAGCTAGAGAAAGAGCAGCAACCGCCGAACAACATCCCCTCCATCCCACACACTGCTGTCATCATTTCCTTCCCACACGAGCATCGCTACTACCCTGCCACACCACCGCCCCACCATGCAACCCCGACTCCCCCACTCCTTCTAGCAACCTGTTCCGCCATCTCAGCTGCTAGTCAAGCCAAGCCGAAGGCCATTTGGCCGTTGTAGACCCCCATTCGGCCGTCGGTTACCTCGCTAAGCCATCCACGGATCCACCGTCGCCATTCCTGCACCAAACCAACTTCATTTCTTCTATTTTGTAGCTCAAAACAGAGAGAATTTTAGTGGGTTTCAGAGGTGCTTCTAGGCCTGTTTTGGAGGTGTTCCGGGCCTCGAAACCTAGGCCCGCTTTGAGCAGAATCGACCCTCTACGACGTTCCCGTCAATTTGATTCGACCCGCTCGCTAAACAAATGAGTTTTGTTCACTAATCCCTTATTAGTATGCTAATGATGCTTAGGGATTAATTAGATTTAATTAAGTGCAATTATGTTGATATATTATATTAGAATAATTAAATTAGAAACTTATTGATGTATGTTAGGCAAATGAATAGTGTAGTTAGTAAGGAAATATGTCCTATTATTTATTTAACGAGTCTCGATAATTTTTTTGGCTCGTCTCGGCGTCCAATTAAGCATTACGGGCCTAAATTGGATTTATTGCATTTATTTAATAATTTTTGTAATTATTTATTTATTTATTTATTTATTTATTTATTTTTCGGAAATTAGGCTAGGATAGCTGATGACCAAAATTTTATGCTGATTATTGTGGTGCAGTCAATTTATTTATTTGAGTATTGATTTATGCTGAATTGAATTAATTATGATTTTAGGATTTTATTCCTAAATTAATTAATTTTGGTAATTAAGGGGAAAATTACCGGGCGTCGGTTTACAGCGCTAAAAATATATAATGGGCTATTGAAACTGATGGGTTTTTCAAAATGTGAAATTATTATATTTTAATTAAGGCTGACCGTGTACCCATGCACGGGTATTTTCATCAAGAATGATAAAAAGGGTGAATTGATTAAATGATCAATTATCAGCATACTACAAAACTATGGGGAGCAGCTTATGGCTAGCATATATAATTATCAACATACTATAAAGTATAGCTGGCAGCTTCTGACAAGCATATATACATAATTATCAGCATATTAGGAAAATATGGTTGGCAGCTCCTAGCGAGCATATATAATTATCAGCATACTAGGAAAGTATGTCTGGCAACTTCTGGTGAGCATATATATACAATTATCAGCATACTAGGAAAGTATGGCTAGCAGCTTCTAGCAAGCATATTAGATTAGCGGATTAATGGATCTGGTAACTTATGGTGAGCATAAACAATATACTATATGAATATAATTACGGCAGCTTTTGGTGAGTATAAATAGTATACTATATGAGTATAATTGCAGCAGCTTTTGGTGAGCATATATAAAATATTATATCAAAAATTGAGGCAACTTCTGGCGAGCATATATCTCTGTGTGTGTGTGTGTGTGTGTGTGTGTGTGTGTGTGTGTGTCTCAATGGTTCGATGGTTAAGGCAGCTTCCGACAAGCTATACTATATATTATTGGCTTAGAATGAGCAGTCTTAAACTATAGTCAGACTCATAGATAGTATTGATTGAGATGACCGAGGAATGGTCTACTTAACATGTAATTGACTAGGTCAATTGATCAATGATTTGATATGATATCTTGAATTGATTGATTGATGTGATATAAGGCATCTGTAAATAACGTTGATTTGCTGGATGGAACTAGGGCCAAAGTAAGTCCTCTGACTCGTATTGTGCTTAGGCAGCCCTAAGGTATATTGACTTCCTAATCGAGTCTTAGGGGATAGAACATGCTGAGACGTAGTCTCATCCCGATTGTGAAACAATATTTCAAGTCCTTAGATGGCAGCACCTCCACCTCGTCGTCCTCCCATGCATTTTGGTATACCCGAGGAGATCATCGAGATAAGATACCACTTCTTGATACACCCTTAACCCAGAAGGTCTGGAGTATGTGCTAGTGAAATCAACTGTCTGGGTTGATGTGGGTAAAGATGACTTAAGGCCTCACAAGTATCGATCGTGGTATCGTCACTACCATGATGGACGAAGAGAGGGTCCAGTACCAAAGGATGATATACCTCTGTTTGTTTTAAAGAAAGCATTTGGAGAAGGAACTGCGAATCCCAAGGATGGAGCAGTGAGTGATACCAAGGACCCTAAGCTCGAGAGTGAAACCGACTCTTCCAAGCAGTCAGCAGTAGACTCTTGCTAGAGCATGGAAGAAGGAGAGGTTGATCAAGAAGAGGTGTACTTGAAAGAGAAACCAGAGAAGAAACAACCTGAAGAGGAGGACCCTGATGAGAAACCAGGGGAGGATCCCGAGGATGATCCGGAATATGACCCGGATGAGGACTAAGACCTCACCCTGTTAAGTTGTGATTTGATATGTGATAGATCCGACTTGTTAAAAGTATTGTAATATATACTATGAAGTTTGCTTATATAAAAGTGTGGTTGTGGTTTTTTTGTTATAAAAAATACAGCCATACTTTTCTATCACATTATTTTATTGTCTGGGGATTTTTATATACTTCCGCATACGTATTAAAATGAAAGGGTCGGTGATGCATCCTGAGACGTCGCTATTAATCGACCAAGATGAGAGATGAGTGCGTGTCCGAGGATCGGGGTGTGACATAAATGGTTTGTGAAACCTCTTATAAAAGAATCTTGAAGAGTTTATGATTTATAAATGTGGTTTTAAAAGGCGGTTTGATATCTATATATCAAATGCCTAAGTTGTGAACTAGTTTATGAAATGGATTCTGAATTAGTTTGGAAAACTCATTGTGATATATGAAGATTTTTTTGGATTTGGTTGTTGATTACTAGAGATTGAGTTGCAAAAGCTCTTGGTAATTGATTTGTGAAGTGTTATATGATATGCGAGATTGTTTATGGATTGGAGAGGCAAGAAAGGAAAGCTATTGTTGGCGAATTTTCTAGAATTAGGCACACAAAAAAAAAAAAACCTAAGTTAAATGCTAGAGAGAATTAGCTATGAGAGAAGCTTGATTGATGCTCAGTCTGCTGGCCCAAGCTCGGAAAAGATAAATCCGGAGAAGGAACTTCAACGGGCCACATCAGAAATTGTAGACCGCAAGCTGAGAATAAGAGATCTATTTCAGCGGCTTGATTGAAGTGAAGGATATATTCTGCGCAAAGTGTGGCTCAAAAGTTTCGACCGCTGACTACAAAATAATGATGTGTGATGGTGCTTGTGACTGTGGGTTCCATCTATACTATCTGGAACCACCGTTGCATGAAGAAGACATTCCTCCTACCGACCATGGTTGGCTATGCCCTGGGTGTGATTTTAGAGTTGATTGCATAGACTCACTGAACGAATCACAAGGAACAAATCTTTCTATTACTGACTCGGGCAGTAAGTTTTCATGAGGTTGTTACAGCTGAAAATGCTCAGGACCCAAATTTAGGTCTTCTTCCTAATAACCCGGAAGATGCTGATTATGATGCAGATGCGCCTCAGGTTGATGAAGATTGGAGAGATGAGTCTGGACGTAATATCGCATCTGATAAAATTGGGCGCTTCTTTATAAGACGATTGCATGAGTTAGCCTTCTGATGATTTGGAAGATGATGTTTTTGGTCCTGATACTCTGAACTGGGAGAAAGTTAATGAGGAAAGTTCTAATTCTGACTTTTACCTCTTATTTTGAGGATTTTACAGCCGCCATAGGAGGTGTAGTGGATGAGGTTAATTCCTACAGAGGTGGTAGGTAGAAGAAGCTCTAGAAATAGTTTAAAAAGAAGGAAATTGTGAAAGGTGAATAGCAATCTTTGCTGGAGGAAACGCCGACAAAGATGTCTCCATCCGTATTCCTAGGAAACGACATGTTGACAGGCTGGACTACATTAAAACAAAAAATGGTTCTATGATGAGCAATTTGGAGATAAATCTTCCGATTTAAGTGAGGATGAAGTTAGAAATGATACTGTTGCACCAAGGCAAAGAAAGAGAGGTGCTGATAAAGCCGCTTTGGCTTCAAACAATGGAAATTTTTCCATTGGAGAGAATATAAAGCATAACAGAACCGAGACTGGATTGACTCCAAGGAGGAGGACGAGTAACATGATAGATTCCCCAAGTACTAGTAGTGTTACAGCCACACCAGGTAAGAGCTCTTCAGCACCTGGATCGACTGGTGGAGAGCTCGGTCATCAACTTATAGAAGATTTGAAGAAGTTGTAACTCAGATTTTGGAGGGCAGGTAGGCAGCATCATTGCTGTTTTTTTTTTCTTTGGCAAGATTTGCAAACTTATTGTGCATAATTTCCTGGTAAAAAAAAATTGTGTTATTTGTTCTTGAGGTCTGCTCTATACAGTAGATGAGCGAAGTCTTCCACATTAAAATGATTGAAGCGTCCAATAAAGTTGTCTTTTAGTGAATTTTATTAAGTGTGGCATCCCCAATCTGCCTAATAAGCATCAATCACATGGTGGATTGATCCTTGATTATGGCTGAGGATAAGCAAATGGATTACTTTTCTGCACAGCAGATTACAAAGAGTAGTAAAGCTTATGGACTTGAGGAGAGTATCCTGGAAAAGAGACGGGGCCCTGTTTCAGAAGATCCACATGCATTGCACTTCATGAGTTGTCATGATTATTGAGAATATATGTGAAAATTCAATGGCAAAATTACATGGAGAGAGAGGCACAAGACTTGAAGATATAGCATTGCATGGTGATCAGATGCTGAACCGACTTAATTTTATGTTCGGTAATAATTGGTGGTCAAAGTAGATAAGGCAAGCAGGTGCTGACTTTAAAGGCAGAGTATTTGGCATGCATGGTAAAATGAGTCCAAGATATATGGGGCAATTCTTGATATTATAAAGGATTGGCGAAATTACTTATAAACTGGCTTTACCACCAGTGTTATCTAGAGTGCATAATATGTTACATGTGTCCATATTACGGAAATATGTATCAAATCCCAATCATGTATTGGATTTTACACCGTTGAAATTAAGAGAAAACTTAATGTATGAAGAGCAGCTTATTCGCAATGTCGATAGAAAAGATCAAGTGTTGCAACTACGTACTATTCCTTATGTGAAGATACAATGACAAAACCACACCGAGAAATAATCCACTTGGGAACTTAAGGATAAGGCAAGACGTAAATAGCCTTACTTATTTCATTATTGAGGTATGTGTAAATTTTAAGAATTGTTATGAAATACATGAATGAATATTCATTATATTCATCTTATCTAATATATTTAATATGGTACATTTGCATCATACACTCTAAGCACATCTCTCTATACAATGAATGTTCATCTCCTTATCCAATACATGTATCATTCGATACATTGATATTAATGATAAGTACATTCTTGTTTTCCTATAAATAGGAGCTTAGTTTTTGTTGTAGATGTAACACTCACTGGAAATAAAATCTAAGCCTCTAACTTTCTCTACTATATTTGGTGTTTACCTACTTTCTCTTCTCAATCTCTTTATTCTCTCTATTACATATTTACAACGCAATATTTTAGAACAAGAACAAATTTTTTTTTTAAGGAGGGGAGAGTGTAAAATATGGATTTTGAAAAGTAAAAAGGAAAAAAAAAAAAGAAAAGAAAAGAAAGGAAGAGCAAAAGTGTTGAAAATTCAAAAGAAAAGGGATAAGGGGGGCTTTAGCTCAATTATAAGGAAGCAAGGAAGGAACAAGAACAAATTTTTTTTTTAAGGAGGGGAGAGTGTAAAATATGGATTTTGAAAAGTAAAAAGGAAAAAAAAAAGAAAAGAAAAGAAAGGAAGAGCAAAAGTGTTGAAAATTCAAAAGAAAAGGGATAAGGGGGGCTTTAGCTCAATTATAAGGAAGCAAGGAAGCAACGTAGAGAGAGAGAGAGAGAGAGAGAGAGCCCACTTGGGAAAAAGAGGAAGAAAAGAGAAGAGAGAAAAGAAGAAAGACGGAAGGGAAATTTTTACCGCACTTGCAATCAGGACATCCACAAAGTCGACTCAACTCCATTTTGCAACGCTAATAAGTGTTTTCACCCTTCATTTGTTCAATTGAAGCAGTTTTGAAATTAGGGCTTAAAAGTTCAGAATTATTGGAGATTTGTTCGGAAAAGTTCAATTTTTAAGTCGTTGAGCTACATATTTTTATAGAAATGATAATTTAGGTTGTTGTAAAGCTATAACAACTTGCAAATCTCAATTTAAGCTTACAATTTGCCGAAAATGGAATTTCAAGTTCAGCATGCGTTCTGAATAGAGTTCCAAATAGTAACTTTTGAGCCAAATTTCAATCATTTCCGGCAAAGTCTTGGGGTAGCTGAGTTGGGTTTTTATAGTACGTCAAAATGGCTTTCTAAAGACTATAATAAGTTGGCTCGAAACGAAATTATATGGAGGAAGTTATGGTGTGTTGTAGTTTAGCGCAAGCCACGCCTAGTGGATAACAATAGATTTTCGCTAGAGGTGAGCTTTTTGTTGGCGTGTAAGTGTCATTTTATCAACAAATAAGTACAGTATAGTCAAACCATTTATTAGAATATCATTTTACTTGGTCTTTTGATATTGTTTTTCGGTTATTTATTAGGAATTCGAGTTCGTCAACTCGAGTAACCACCGTAGTTGGTTTTTGGCTTTTCCCAAGTGAATGATATTATTTCTTTTTTATATTTCAAACTCATGTTTTATGGATTAAGCATGCCATGAGTTAATAAATAGAATCTTTTGTTGTATAAAACATGATTGAGTATTTACTGTTGTTTTCTTGTTTGAAAAGAGAAGTCATCTTTTGACTTCAACTTGAATGATTGCCTATAAATGATTTGTGAAAACTTTTATAAAAAAAAAAAGAAAAAAATCTTGAAAATTTTATGATTTATAAATGTGGTTTTGAAAGGCGCTTTGATATCCATATATCGAATGCCTAAGTTGTTAACTAGTTTATGAAATGGATTTTGAGTTAATTTGAGAAACTCATTATGATATATGAAATGATTTTTTGGATGGATTACTAGAGATTGATTTACGAAAGCTTTAAGTAATTGATTTATGAAATGTATTTGATATGTGAGATTGTTTATGGATTGAAGCATGAGGTTGGGTGCAGCCTAATGAGGGGCTTGTGAACATGAACATACTAGTATAGGATATTCTCGTGAGTCGAACCACCAACTAATAATAGGTAGAGATATTACCGAGGGAAATCTTGATCGCTTTGTCACCAGACATTGTATTGTGAACATGGTTAGATATTGAACAAAAGATTAGTCAATGGATATGACCATCGACATGTGATTTCATATGAGATGGATCAATGGAATTGATCATTAATGTGTGGCATAAGTTTAGTCGATAGAAGGGACCATCAACAAATGTTTTTAGGAGATTGATCGATGGGTTGAGCCATTGGTGTTCTATTATTATCTTGAGTATTCGCATGATGAACATATTATGTTAAAGTAAGAAATATTGATTTTTGGTTTTTGAAGGTTTGTTAAATTCTGGAATTTGTGAAAGTGAGTTATGTTTTTGTTTTAAATATACATAATGATTGTTCGATCCACTTAGAAGAAAGTAATTATTCAGTAGACTATGGTAACTCATTCCTTTCTTCTCATCATTTTTTATTTAGGTCTCTCGATTAGTGGCTTAGAGCAAGATTATTATCGTGGGAACTATCGAGAGCTGGATATTTGAGGTATAATTAGAGGCTACGTCCTTGAGAAAAGGACAGCCGTGTCACTCCCCCATCCTTATAGGATCTGGGGTGTGACACTGGAACAGACTAGAGAATTCTACGTGCATCTTCTCTAAGTGCATGGCAAACACGTTTCCTTCATTTGTAATGCCAGCTATTCATGCCTTAGGTGGTGAAGAAAAGTCCAAAAATATTGCTGGAAATGTGCTGTCCAAGTCAGTGTAAGAAGACTCTCAGATAATGTCAAAGTCGTCAAGGCTTAGGCGGTGAACTCTCCTATAAATATAGGTAGACGTCCAATCTTCCGAAGAAGACCAGCTTGATAACCTCCTCTCTTTCCTTTTGTAATACCAACTAATAATAGAAGCCTTTCTTCCTTTGTTCCCTTGCTATATTCCACATACACAGATATACACTTGCACACATCCTTCCACAAAATCCAACAATGGTATCAAAATTACATCTTTGGTTGGCATCGAACGTTTGTCCTATCCACCGGTTCCTAAAATTACCTATCCAAATTTCCAACAACTAAACTATGGCCAACACTACATCATCCTCCTTTCCCATTCCTATCTTTGATGGAAATAACTATGATTACTTGAGCATCAAAATGACTACGTACTTGATGGCCCAAGACTTATGGGACATCGTTGAAAAAGGGTACGATGCTCCACAAGAAGGTACAAGTGTTCCAAAGGATCAACTACAAAATGATGCAAGGGCTTTATGTGTTATTCAGCAAGCACTCTCGGAAACGATATTTCCAAGAATAATTGAAGAGAAGATTGTGAAGGAGGCTTAGGAGACATTACAAGAAGAATTTCAAGGTACTTAATGGGTACAGACTATTCAACTTTAGACTTTGAGAAGGGAATTTGAGAATTCTAAAATGAAAAATTATGAGACTATAAATGAATATTGTGGAAGATTGAAAGAACTAGTCAATCAAATGAGAGCCTATGGAGATGATATCACTGATGAGAGGATTGTTGGAAAAATATCGGTGACGCTCCCTAGAAAATACAATTATGTTGTCTCTACTATAGAATCATCAAAGGATATAAAAACCCTATCAGTGAGTGAGCTAATTCCCTCTTTAAAAGCATATGAAAAAAGAATGCAAGTGCAGGATGAAAATACAATTGAAAGTGTGTTTCAGTCAAAAATGAATATATGGTCTCATAATTCTAAAATAGTGGAAGAAGTTCATGGAAAAATTAAAGAGGGGGAGAAACTACCCAAAAGGAAAAATATCCACTTGGTGGTATTTTCCAGAAGACTAATCATTTGGAGAAGGATCGCCGGTTTAAAAATAAACCACAATGCCGCTCTTACTTACGAATTCGGAAGCAGATGATGAAAATATCACACGTCGAAGTCAACCAGAGGGGCACTCAAATTCAATGCTTGGAGCACAATTAAAATATAATGGTTAAAAAGAAAACGCCTTCATTCCCATCCTCTTGTCTCTATTCATTCTCCATCTTCCAAGTGGCGATTCATTAACTTGGAGTTTACTTTTCTTCCTCTCCCTCTCTCTCGATAGCTCGACGGGGACAACTTAGCAACTTCAATATAGTGCAGAAAGAAAACTGGTTTTAATACTTTATATTCCAACATGACTGTAGGTTGAGTCAAATTTGAGGTTTTCTAGGGTCATTTAAAGACCATCGTCTTCTTCTCTGCTCGTCAAGACGCCAAAAGAAAGACAAGCTTCGACCTCTGGTGTCTAAAGTTCACTCGATCTTTCCGCAGCAAGAAAATGGCGAACAATTCTCCGGCGAGTCTGCCAACAAACATTGTGTGGAGGCAGCAGCAAGACCACAATGCAAACGAGATTGATGCGCCGAGGCTGTCTTTCCTCGGTGAGCACACCCCGAGAACCGAAGCCAGCGTGATCACTTTACCGGTCCCGGGAAGCGCGACCCCAATGACGCCCGTGACGCACCATGGGGGGACTTGCAGGCCGGCGAGGTTCTCAGGCGGGTCATCCCCGGACATGCGGCAGAGAATAGAGAGTGCATCACCGGAGACAGCGAGGCACGTGGCGCTGAGGATGTACGAGAGCCTGGAGAGGCACGGGTTGAGGAGCGAAGCTGGAAGAGCATTTGCCAGAGAAGTAGAAGGCGACGTGGAGAATATAAAAAACGTAGTAGACGAGAGTGTGAGGAAGAAGTCGGAGGAGCTTCTGGGAATGGAGTACTTGCTGAAGGACGGTTTCGTGAGTTATCTGCGGGACATGGCCAAGATTACGCCCCCTATCCCTCAGCAGGTAAAATGCAACGCGACTCTTTCTTTATATTCTCTAATGTGCCGTATATAAACCATGCAATGACATGCGTTGCAGTCTCGTCCGGACAATCTATACAACAGTTCATATACTCAACTTGAACAAGAACGTCGATAGCATATAGATCAAGAAGAGTCGAGAGGCGATCTTGACCGCCTTTTTTTCAAAATTCAATGGCATATAATTCCTTCGTATCGCACGATACGAACTTCATTGAAAAGCACGATACTTTCTCGTCGCCAACTTAAGGAATATTCAATATCTGAGCATAAAGTTGTGATCACAGCATACTTAGGTGATGCGATATCTGAGGGATCTTTAGTTGTCTTTTGGCCGGAGCTCCTCGTTTTGTCCTTTTTCTCTTCCTGATTGTGACAGAATTTTCCTTGTCGGGCCCCAAGTTTTGATACAAATTTTTTTTGTCCTTCAATCGACAATATCAAATACAAGAAGAGATTGATGTTCCAGTTGACCCTAGATTAAGATGGTCACCTATCCTTTTCAAATGGCCGGCCACGCATTCATACATTATAAATGAAAATGTAACATTGTTCTTTAGTTTAAAAAAAAAAAAAAAAAAACCGAAAACGCAATGTGTATTGTTGATGGCCTTGTAATTTTCCATTTAAAATTTGGCATAAGCTAATGATCGTTCTTGATTACACACAAGATGTATCCAAAATGAGAATGTGATTATAATATCAGAACTAATCGCCAGAAATGGAATATGAACATAAAGTAAACATGAGTCTTACCAACGGTTAATCGACGAAAGCAGCATCTTTTGGTTTTAGCAAAAAATCGAACTGTCTTGCAGGTGGTTCGGTTCTCCGACATTAAATATTCCAGAAATTGCGAGATCTCCTCGGGAGGATATGAAACCTTCGGGAATAAATTGATGGGATGTTTCCTTGGGCCGATCAAGACGATACTTAAAAGAAAAGGCTCGATTTGGATGCAGATCCTAAAGGGAGTGGATGGATACATCATGCCGGGCTCGATGACTCTGTTACTAGGACCTCCGGGTAGATGAAAATTTCCTCTAGTACTACAATGATACCTATCGAATGATAATTCTGAAGAGGCCGCCTGTCAATCAATAAGTCAAGTAATGTCAATAGCAGCAAACATTTTTGTCAAGTGATGATCCATTGAATATACAATTTTGCAGGAAGCGGAAAGAGCACCCTCCTAGAAATCCTGGCAGGCAAAGCTAAAGTAACTCCTAGCTCAAGCTTGGAAGGCTCGGTGATGTACAACGACAAATCTATCACTGATATATGCCTTAGCAGATTCATTGCATATGTTAATAGCCAACTTAACAAGTGAGTCCTCCATTGCCTGAACACCGCCATTTTGTGCAAATTAGACAAGGCTTACAATTGCAATTTTGTCTAGGCATTGCCTGAACACCGCCATTTTGTGCAAATTAGACAAGGCTTACAATTGCAATTTTGTCTAGGCTTAGATAAGCACACGGTCACTTCCTGATTTAATTAATAGCATTTTCTCTGAATGTAAGCCTTAACACTTTTTCTGGTAAATCTTCAGACACATTCCATTTTTATCGGTTAGAGAGACACTTGAGTTTGCAAGGGATTGTACCCAGGGTCTGCGGCCAAAGAACTTCACTCCTCAGATGAGGAAATTCTTTGCACATGCACTTGTGGAAGGACAAGATCCATTCTTGGAGTATGTTTTAGCAATTTTAGGTTTGAAGGAAGTCGAGCACAAACTCAACGGAGAAGCCTTCTCCGATTTCGATCGCCAGAAGCTCACAACGGCTGAATTGGCACTCGGAACATACTCTGTCATGATTTATGACCAACCATTTTCAAGTTCTGATCTTGCAGCCACCTACGACCTAGTAGACACCCTACGCACCATGAGCAGAATTCAGCATTCATCTGCGATTGTGTCGTTGACCCAACTCTCCCAAGAAATATTAGATCTTTTTGACCGAGTTATACTGCTCAGCGATGGCCATGTTCTCTTCCAAGGTACTCGCCAAGATGCCATCCCATACTTCACAAAGCTCGGGTTAGTATGTAGATGAGTTTTGGGTGTACAGTTAAATGTTGGTGATGATTTTTGCTAACAAAGAACCAACATTATGTCATTGACATCATGTGCAGGTACATAAAACCATTGCATGTGGAATCAAATGAGTTTCTTGAAGACATAGCAGCCGGAGATGGGTCCAAGTATATGGCACCGGGAGCAACATCCCCGACTCTAGAGGAGCTTATTGAGTGCTACAACGCTTCAGATCACTACAAGGACATACTGAGGATTGTGCATGGAGATGAGGTGAAGCATACCTATTGGGTAGACAGCGAGCCGGGACTTGGGTTGACTCTCAAGACACCAACCAAGTATGATTGTGCAGTTGATGCACAGCCAAGAAAAGAGACAGGTCAGCAGCTCTGAATGTTGCAAAATATAACTATTAGTCTGTTCATGTCAATAGAAATCCATATCAGCCAATTTAAGCAGCCAAAGTTGAATATCAACATTTGATGAACCCTAAGATGTGGGTAACTATTGTTACTTTGCTGCAGAATTGGTGGTTGCCAAGCTATCGAGCAAAATAGGGCATTCAGGGGGAATAGGAAGCACCGGAAGAGTTCAAATTGGGGATGTGGTGACCGCAATATCCATAAACAATGACGAAATGCAATATCTCTCAGTTGGACCCCAAAAGACACAACACGAGCGAGCCTCACATGTATACTCCATGCTAAAGCAGGCGAGAGGGCATATTCGTCTCCAAGTCGAGCGTTACAAAGAAGAGGTATGAGAGACATCTTTTGCCACTACAGCATTTTTGTCTTCTTTCCTAAGAGAGTCGGGAGGCAATAAGATAAATTTGATTAAAAAAATAGTGTCATGAATGGGATGCAAAGAGATGCTTGAGAAAGTTGAGCATGATATAAAGAAAGAAAATGACTAGCCTGGTCATAACAGCTAATAATTTCTCAACGCATAGGAAGATGAGTACCAAGCTCAATTGAAGCAATTCCAGAGGCCGTTCGTCCAGACATGGTGGAAATCTACTCAAACACTCATCAAGAGGCAAATCAAGATCACAAAGAGGCTCCATGCTTTAATCATATTGAGGCTTTTTCAGGTCAGAAATTTGTGCTATCATAAGATCCTACTTTAACTACCTCGAGGAACATGTTTAAGTGCATACATCCTCAACGAAACTCAGAGAGCTAAGTTCACAGAATGACAGAAATCATATGAGATCCACTTTTCGCGTGAAGTTTGCTCCATTCAAGAAATGAGTGGCAGATACGTTAATTTTGCAGGCAATTGTACTGGGCTTATTTGCGGGAACACTATTCTACAAGCTTGGCGGTAATTACAACCAACAGCAGATGAACTCAGTAAGGGCCCTCGGATTTGTATCCACCATGAGCATTATGCTCATAAATTTGGTGCAGCTTCCTCTCTATATGCTCCAGAGGCCAATATTCTACAAGCACAAGGCTCAGAGATTTTACAGGGTCTCCTCATATGTTGTTGCCCATTGCGTAGTCAACCTACCGCAGACCCTAATAGAAGTACGCCACCTAGTTTGTTTCCTCTTTCAATTAAATATAGTCGATAATCGAGATAAAACTCCAACAAATCTATTACTTTGTGCAGGCAATAGCATATACAGTGAGTGTCTATTTTCTAGCTGGGCTATCATCAACAGGAAATGGAGCACCTTTTTTCCAGTTTTTGCTACTCCTGCTCTTGGTCGCATATTTTGGATCATCAGTATTTTTCTTTCTCAGTGCAATTTCTGCAATCCCAGAAGTTGGGAATGCCTTGGCAGGTACAATCATCGCCTTTAAGGATCAGAATCCCTATGCCTTTTCATTCAAAATTAGATGGAAAGTGGATAAAATGATGAGGTCGTTTTGCATTGTTTAAGCTAATCCTGCATCGACTTAAAAGCTCACAAAAATTGCATCTTTTTGGCAGGTCTCCTAGTTTCAATCTTCCTGCTGTTCAGTGGTTTTGTGATTTACCCATCCAATGTGCCTGTATACTGGAAATGGCTAGTCCACACGAACCCAATCCACTGGGCCAACGTCTTATTTTGCAAGATTCAATTTGCAAATGACTATCAAGATCCTTGCTCCAGCTACCAAAGCCAACTTGCCTTCTGTGATCAATTTCCTAACATGACTGTTGGAAAAGCATACCTCAAATTCTATCAGCTGTCTGAAGATGCTGAAAAGCCCTGGCTACCTTATCTTGTTCTTATTGGGTGGACTTTCATTGCCAACTTCCTCGGATTACTGGGACTAAAGAAGATAGAATTCACAGGAACCAGCCAATCCTTACCCTCTATCAGATCGTCCCCAACAATCAGCAACTATAAAGAGGACGTGGAGAGTGAGTTTCGGTCACTGGAAAATCAAAATGAACAAATCGTTAGTTTCAAAGCTCCTCAATATTCTGGACGACAACGATACGGAAAAATAAGGGACAATGGTGTAGTTGAAAAATGGACAGAGGAGTTCATGGTCGACATGGAGAGGAATGGACTAGGCATTCCAGTAGAGCCAATAACCCTCCTTTTTGAGGATCTAGCATTCATGAGGTATATCTTATCCCCATGAAAATTTTCCTTTTACGTATTCCCATGCAATGTTGACTATATGAGTTCATATTTGCCTGCTTTACCCATTTGCACACTATCTAACACCCTACTCTCCTAAGGTACGAAGAAGACATGAAAGAAGGCATTTCAATTTTCAGCAACATTACAGGTTACGCTAGGCCTAGGAACATGCTTGCTTTGATGGGTGGTTCGAAAGGAAGTAAATCTACTCTTCTGAAATGCCTAGCTGGGAAGGCACCTTCAATGGGCAGCCTCAAGGGCAGCCTCCAGGCAAAATGTTGGGACAAGGGGCCTCCCTATTCTAGACTTACTGGCTATGTAGAGAAGCTCGATGCACACCAACCTTATCTCTCAGTGCGTGAGACCCTTCATTTCAGTGCTGCACTACGTCTCAGTCAAACAATCAGTTCTGTGAATCGTCGCATCCATGTGGAGCTAGTCCTTGACCAACTTGATCTATTGCCTTACTCAAATCAACTAGTTGGTTCCCTTCAAGATGCTACTGGAAAAACATTTGAGATAGCCAAAAAGATAACCATTGCTGTTGAACTCGCTGCTAATCCAAGTATTCTCTTTCTCGAAGAACCCGTATCAGGACTGGACAGCAGAGGTACCTCAAGTATTCTCAATATTCTTTCTCAAGTTTCCAATTCAGGGCGTGTTATTATCGCCACTTTAGCACACCCTAATGCTCGCACACTTGATTTCTTCGACTTGGCCCTAATTTTGACACGTGAAGGGCAGCAAGGATACTTTGGCCCAATAGGACCCGACTGCAGTGACCTGCTCTATTATTTCTTATCAGTTCCAGAAGTTCCCCGCTATTCCATAAGAGTGAGTCCAGTTGGTTATGTCATGGCGACTCTCGGATTAGGCATAAAAAAGAGAGCAACACCAACGATAAACTTTGCGGGGGCCTACCAAGCTAGTTCCCTGCATGAAATGAACAACAGAGAAATCTACAGTATTAAGAGTTTAACTGAGGATAGGAATTACAAGGTTTCCTCTTCTGTTTATCCTGCTCCATACACACTGCAAGCCATGATGGTACTACTCAGAACTCAAAGATTCCTGTGGAGAAATGTACAGTACACATATGGTAGACTTACTGGGTGCATCATGATCGGTCTTCTCATGGGTTCCCTATATTGGAAGATTGAATATGAGGATGTATATGGCCTGACTTCGCGCTCCCTCTATATATATATGCAAGTAATTCTCATAGGAGTCATATCAGCAAATAATGTCATTCCTCAGATTGGCACAGACAGGTTAGTGTACTTTAGAGAGAAGAGAGCAGGTATGTACCATCCTATCTTTTATCCTCTGTCATGGGCACTGGGAGAAATTCCATACTTCTTCATTGCAACACTTGCAGTAGTAGGAATCGGGAATGTTATGGCAGGAATTGGAACCAGTTCCATCAATGAGTTCATGATGTACTGGACTGTGCTCTTTGTGTTCACAATTTGCATGACATACTTTGGAATGATGATTACTTTCCTAGCCCCAGTGCCTACGCTAGCTGCATTTGCTGTGTCGATTGTGACATCACTGTGGGTTTCAGCTTCTGGAGTAGTCGTCGTGCTATCAGACATAAGGTTCTACCGGTGGATGTATTGGAGCAACCCTTTCCAACATGCTATGAATGTGATGACTTCAATCAGTTTCTACTGCAATGCTGAGGAGTGTGTATCAGACTGCAGTTGCCCAAAATTAATAGACGGTTCTTATGCTTGGGATAGGTTGGCCTCGGTGAGGAGTTTGAGCTATGAGAGGATAGGAACCGACATGCTCATCTTGTCCGCAATGTCCCTCTTATTTGCTTGTCTGGCTTTTCTCTTCTTTGTTGTTCTAAAGCACAACTCGCCCCCTCAAATGTAGCTACGGTTTCTGCACATCCTCTGGACATCATACGGGTGTGTGTGAAGTGTGTGGCTGGGGACAGATGTAACCGAGCATCTAGATGTTCTGTGTTCTTTTTTTCTTTTTGACCTCGATGAACAAAGTGCAATATTTCTAAACGAGGTGTAGGGCACGCAAATTTTCACAATGCTTCACCACGTGGTCATAATCACATCTATACAATAAAAACGACTAGGTTGCATACTTTCAGCAACCTCAAGTAAGCTACTGTTACAAACTAACTGAAGCTAGCAACCTCAAAGTTCTGCATTCATCAATGAGAATTGAGAACTATGGAGTGTACTCAGCCAATCGGGGTAAAAACAGTACAAGTGCCAATCCTACTATTCTTATGCCCAGCCGATCCTACAATTTTGGCACTCAAGTGAGTGCTGTACGAAAGTTTTGGCACTCCTACTATTCTTATGCCCAGCCGATCCTACAGTTTTACTGCTTGGAGTGTATGTAGTTTGATAGACCTAGGATGTATATCCGTGCCCCGACTACAAAGGCACTGAATCTCTTATTGTCAATGCTCAAACTTGGAACAGTCGATCACCATCGAGCTAAAGGAGTCATGCTTTCATTGTATGACAGATTGACTTGCCAAGCCAACAGAACCATGCATTTTTTCCTGTAGTACTTCTAGAACCTACATTTCCATTCCAATCAACAGTATTGTGAGGAAAATTTGCGTGCTTTAGAGGAAAAATTGCACTTTTACTTATCAGTTCTTGTGAGACATTTTCAACTCTACCAATGAGAGATTCCATTCTAAAAATAAAATAAAAATGATCTCAAGTCTCAATCATCTCCCAACAATAATATATTAAAAAAATAATAAAAAGAGACTTCAATTTACTATGACAATGATTCCACAATTTCATCATGGACATGCCAAACAGAAGGCAGATTTGGTCCTGTTTGGATGAAGTGATACAGTAAAACAGCTATCTAACAACAAAGCTGCACATGGAAAAGAGCATAAAATAAGAATAAGACACACAAGACAAGAGAAATCATAACTTCAAATAGAGAAACAGCAGTTGTTATTGGTACACTTCATTAGATTACAACCCTAGAGAGGAACACTGCTTCCTAGCATGCTCCGGGATCAACTTCGCCAACACCTCAACTGGCACTCCTTTTAGTTCTGATTAGAAGCAGCAAAATCACTCAATGAGAATATCACACCATGTAAAGAAAAAATTCAAGATTGATTGAAGAAAAGACCATCAAACCATTAGATTTAAAGCTGAACAGTGGCGGAAGAAATAGTCCATTTGGCAAGCAGGCATTGGGATCACGTAACTCATCAAAGAAAGGATGGATTAAGGCATCCAGCTGCAAAGTATATAAAGAGGTACTCATCATCCAGGATCTTTTCCTCAACAACCAAAAAAGAAGCCAGCCTCATGGAAGAGGTTAATACCCCCAAGGATTAATTCAGAGACAATCCAATATCTAATATTACCAGACTCAAAGGAATAGAAGCAACTTCATTGTGTTTACATGCAACTGAAGCAGAAACAGGTACACTTAGATTAAAGACATCCAACCAGACAATAAGGGGCTTGAGGTACATGTCTTAGATCATCCAAACTAAATGCGTATTAATACAGCATAGCATGAGATACCATTCTATTCTTATCCCAGGAAGAACCACTCTGCTACTGCTTGCTCTGAGATATCATTCTATTTCTATCCAAGGACTATGCCTAGCTATGGACCAGATGCAGAACCAATAGACAGTAGGAGTTTACTAATGCCACTCATCCATGGACATGGGGTTACTAATCACCGAACACTTGATGTCAATACACATCTTCAGAAGGAGCAAGCTACTGCAATCAACTAAGTGTGAAGCTCTACCCATCTCCTTTTAATCGGGTCTTTGTCAAAGCTAGTCCATTTTGCACTTGCTAATACTTTCCATTTTGTTCTATTTTAGTTATAAGAACGTTTTCCCCTTGCAAAATTTCTAGTGACACCCTAGTGCAAATTGATTCTGGTTCTTATCCCAAGGTCCTCCCCCCACCAAAAAAAAAAAAACACAGAGCTGAGCAAACAGAGACTGTGATACTCACAGCTGTGCACCGTAGGTTCGGAGAATACTGGAGTAATCTTGAAACCAAATCAACAGCTTCAGGAGGCATGCGTTTGTGGAATATCTGACAAACAAAAGAAAAGTATAAGATCATATAAAATATGAACAATCTGGCAAATTACAGACTACAATAAGCCTATATACCTTGTGCCATGGGTGAGCTTTTATCTGAGGGAATTTGAACTCCGTATAATTAGGATTCATGCACTTGATTTCTTCTCTAGTTGGGGTGCCTAGAACCTGCATAACAGAATTCCAAAACACACAGGAACAACTGATGCCTCAATTAAATGCAGACCAAAGTATTCTAGGTTTCTTCAAATGCATGTGAAGATTGACTACTGAAATTGAAGAAAACTCCAGCACCTTGATAATCTCAACCAGCTGATCCACTCCACTCTCACCAGGAAACAGAGGCTGCATCCAAGTTAGTGATACAACTAAAATTCCCAGCAAATTTGAATTGCATAGACAAACAGAAGGGGAACATGAAAAGCATCTACTTGTCCAAGTAATAGCTCAGCCAGTACGCAGCCGGCAGACCAGATGTCAATAGCCGTTGTATATTCAGTTGCTCCAAAAATAAGCTCAGGAGCCCTATAGTACCTCGAGCAGATGTACGATATATTTGGCTCCCCTTTTACCTATAAAAAACCAACAGAAGATAGATTCTCCATACCAAACAAAGGAGGGGACACGCTAGTTGCCTATTGAATAGCAGGTACGTACCAATACTTTTGCACTCCCAAAATCACATAGCTTGACCTGGTGGGTATGAGGATTTACCTGCAGAGGGAATAAAGGAACTATCTTCACGATTACAGAGCCAAATGATATATATCTTGAAACACCCTCATTTGATTCTTAATGAGGACATATAATGATACAATACAACCAGAGAAGAACCATCACTCTGAATGTATCTCTTCATGATGATGAAGGAACTTAGACAAGAGACCCACTGTACACTTCCTAAATCCCAAGCTGAAGGATTAAGCACTTTAGAGCATCGACATTGTACTAGCTGATGAACTCACTAAAAGATTTTGAGGTTTGATATCCCGATGGCACACTCCAATACTGCAGTGAATGTACGACAATGCCCTGAAGATCTTCCGTATTCCAAGAACAGGAACATACATCAGCAACATCAAAGATACAGTTTGGTCAGGAAAAGATAAATAACAGGACACATATCACTGGAATGCTCAAGTTGAGACAATCGAAATCCAGAAGACTAGTAAGAACATAAAGTCAAGGAAACGTTATCCCCATAACTGGGACCTGGCCAGAGAGTGGATCCCAAATTAAATGGGTAATATTATGAAAGGTAATATAAGAGCCAAAGCAAGAAGATAGATAGTATACCTGATATGCATAAAGTTTCACATAAATTAGAGGCATCCTTTGATTCAGCTTGTTGTAGTGCTTGATCATACGGTGAACTGTTTCAGGTACATACTCCAGAACGAGGTTCAGATATAGCTCATCCTTTTCGCTTGTTGAGAAGAAGCAATGCTTCAAGAACACCACATTGGGGTGGTCAAGGAGACGCATTGTTTGCAATTCCCGATTCTTATACCTCTTATCTTGAAGAACCTTCTTAATAGCCACTGTTTCGCCTGTCTCTAAGCATTTTGCCTATATAGAAGCAGTCTAAATATCAACAATCTTTCCTAAATAGTTAAAAGGTACCAGCAAGTTTTTTGTACTGATGAATTACAACACAACCAACAACAATATACCTGAAACACCACTCCAAATGATCCTTGTCCAACTGCTCGCTCAGCCATATAGCTTATTGTCTGAAATTATAAATAAAAGAAGGTACCCGAAACAGGGATATATGATAAATGGAGATGGATATTGAAGCAGAAACGAGCATCTCACACACATTTCAATCATACATAGATGATGATGAAAGTCAACCACATTGTTATCATTACTCCAGAAATGTAGTGACCAAATTATGGCTAACTAAAATTATATCTGCCTCTCATCCTGTAAAACAGACATGTAGAAGAATAAGTTCATGCTTGATTGTTTATACTTAGCTAATACATGTCTAAAGCATGATATCAATAGACCATGTTCATTTTATACATATCTCATCCTCAGCAAATCAGTTCTTAATATTGAGCCGTGAAAGAAACCCCAAACTTTAAGAGATGCTGGAAATAAGCCATTAGTTCATGGTTCATAGGAGAGAAATTAAAAGTGGACCATAGAAGCATGAATTCGGAACTCCCAACTGCATAGACGTGGAGACAGAAAAGACACCCAACATGAAATGATGTCCTTCACCAAGAAGATCAATACACAAACTAACAGAATATGTAAAATGCTTCAGAAGAATGATTCTTAGAAAAGAATACGAATATGAATACCTGCTTTGGCTGGCCATTTCTACCACCAATAGTTGTCACTATAATATGACCTGTCTCTGTCCCATTACCATCAATAACCGTTGCTTCCATCTCCTAGAATTCATCAAGGTGTGAATTTTAGATGCTCAAGACCAGCAGGAACAAGAACAAGGATAACAAAAACAAGATAATTACTGGGAGTGGCATTAGAAATACATATGTAACTATCAAGGAAATAAAATAACTACAGGACATACTCTTTCATCCCTGATTTTCATGTCATTCATCTCTTCTGGCAACCTATGTGCACCAAGAGCATATCCACTAGTATCTCTCAAACCAGAAGCACGTGGGACACCAACCGATGCCATTAGCTCCCACAAGCTTCCTCTTAAGCTTGTAGCATTTCTACCTGTACAAAGCAGCTTTGTTCATTGACCTGCTAAAATTGGAACAACAAGATCAACAAAGATATCTAGTCTTATAGAGGAACTCATAGAGAAAGAAAGCAATGAACATGCACCATCCCTTGACCCTCTTCATCCCTGCTAAACGACAACGTACTTTTCTAGCTGAGTAATGAGAAACTATTTCCAGTGTCCATACCCTTGGAATTTACAACTCAACCCCAATTGATCGCTACTGAAAACAAGTGCATTTCCGCAGCTTTCTAACCAAACAGGACTTGAGTCTATCACGAACACAAGAATATTACTAATAGGAAGCTAAATCTAACATGGAATGAATAAAAATAACTCCAAAGTGCAAAGGACAACCCTTTAAGCAACTTTACATGTTTTTATTTAATGGGGAGCAAACATCCATCAAATTCGCCAATTTGTGAACTTTTTGAGTTATTGAGATCAGGGGGCTCCTGTCATGGGTACTCCAGACTACTGCAGCAGATCAGAACGCCAACACCACGGAAATGACACGAAACGCTAAAGCAAACAAAATGAAACCCAATGCTTTTACGCTTCTTCTGAAGCTCAATATGCCCAGAAGAGGGATGCCAGCCGCTCCCACGAAAAGAATACTTCAAAAAAAAAAAAAAAAAAACTTAAAAATACCAGAGAATGAAAGCACACAACTTTTGACCAAGCACAGCAAGACTAAGCATTGAAACCAAAACCCAATGACAAGCCCGCATCCAAGAGCAAAATGCCCCCACACCCGTTTCCAAAAAAGCGTTACAAAGAAAGCCAGCCCGATCCAATCCCAAGCTCAAAGCTTGAAACTCGCTGGAGAAAAAGTTAGAAATGGGTAAAAGGGACGAGACAGTTACATCGTACGAACCAGCTGAGCTACCTGGAGGTGGCCAAGGACTAGTGGTCAAACGGAGCCTCTAATGGCGATCAAGACACGAGACATTGGGGGAGAGAGAGAGAGAGTGGCATATCCATTTCTGCTCTCTGCTGCTTTTGCGTTCACGCTGTTGATGCTTTTTTTTTTGGTTCTTCGTGATGTAATAATGCGAATTTGTCTAATTTGGTTTGTGTTCCAAGCAAATATGCTAGCTTGGAATTTAATTTTCATACATATGTCATTTATAATTTAATCTATAAAGCAGGTCTCTTCTGATATGTGTGTATATATAAGTGAATGTAACCAACGTACATTTATCTCGTTAAGTTTGACGAGAATATTTTATTTGCATGAAAATTTTAGTGTAGTTCGTTTAGATTATCAAAAGCCTAGGATTATTCATATTGTATTTATTCTTTAATTATTAGGTCATTTAAGCTTCACAATAGACAGTAACAAAGAATTTGAACTAAAAAGATATGCATAAAAAGGTGTTTGATAGATTTGGATACGTTTTTATTATGGAAAATTAAAATGCGTTGGATAATGAATAAACCCAAAAGTGTAAACATGTTTTTTTCTTTTTCTCAAAGGGATGTTTACCCTTGCCTAAGTATCTCCATATGAAAGGAAGTGGTTAGTTTAATTCAGGTTATCCATTTTACTTTTTTGACCAACAAGTTGTTCATTTTAATAAGAAAACTATATTTTTCTAATACCTTTTGTGTTTTAGAGATCAGTTAATTATCAGCACCTAATTGTCCTTTGGATTTAATATTTTGTCTTAAAATTTGTCGGGTTTATATACCTAAGTTCTAAAAATGACCTGGTTTACAAAGGTTTTTCAATGTACTTTGAGTCCTTTCTTCAATACTCAATTAAATTTAAAAATTACAAATTTTAAGATTTTTTTTTGTCAGTCCTATTCTATTCCTACACTACACTCACTCTCAGATTTTTGCTCTGCTTCGTGCAGGGCGTGGGAATCGAAACCCACTCTTAAAACTTACGCGTCTTTATCCCATCCCATGAGAAAGTGAGGATTTAAACCCATCACCTCCCCCTTTCATGTTGAAAGAGTGACCATTGAGGCAAACTTGACATGTTTAATCCCATGAATATCCCTTCTGACATTAATGACCTTTGACTTAAGATTTTGTCGGCAAAATTCCAATGAGCAAAAATAGACCGTTTGACTCTTTAACAAATTGCCATATGGCAAGTTATGATGAACTGCATTGACAAATAGGGTAAATCATTCTCAAGTCATGCAGTCCAAAGTGAAAAGATGGACATAGAACATAGAAGATGCTCAATTGATAATCATTGGAATGTTTCTACTTGTACTGAAAAATCAAAGCATAATCAGTCACCTTGGGAATATACGCGTTCACAAATATAATTTCATAGCAAATATAATTTCGTAGCAAGTAATGACCCCGATGTGTTCGTGTCCCTACATTATTAAAGAAAGAAAAATTATCATGTCGATTCATCGTTCTTGACAACCTAAGCATTTCATGAAATTGGTACATCGTACGGCCGACTATCTTAACTATATTTCTCAACTTGGGTGTAATTACAGTATACAAATGTCACTTTTTAGGCATCTCCCCAATTCAAATTTGGAAGTGGAACAGCTCAAGTGGGAAACAAATAGAACCAACAAATGCACGTTGATCATACTCAGGAGAACACGATGGAACATTAATTCCCTCTAGATGCTAATCACCTGTACACACACCCTCTATGCTAAGGTTCTTCACAGTACTCCACCTCCACAGATAGGCAACAACCATTCATCATCTACAGAAAAGATCTGAAAACAAAAAAAACAAAAAACAAAAGAATGATCATGTTCCCTTCCCAAACCCCCATGCCTTAACAATCACCATCTAATTGGAAAATAGGGGAAGAGAAGTATGATGAATACTGCCTCAGCCCTGGGTTCCAATATGGAGAAACAGTCCGTGTAGATCCGTTTCTTTCACGTTCGCTGATACACTTTGCTTTCTGATCTCGAACCCGGATAGTCACTCCGGTCCGTGTCGGAGTTTTCCCTCTGGGAATCCATCTCCATGCTGCTACCCCCCTGAGTCCTACGGTGCCTTCTGTCCTGGAAACACAGATATGATACTTCTTAAGGGGGAACAAAGCTAGAACAATGTCTCGATATTCAACAAGATGTATGGATCGGAAAAGTACATCTGATGGAAGTTCCGACAGGAATGCTTTGTATAAGGTATGTGTAGAATTAAGAACTATGATGCTTGTCAAAAGTAAAAGGATCAGCTTGAAGAAACACTAGAGATTGATGGACACTTCCTGTGATGTGCAATTACCAAGCCGATGATTTGGTGAATAGGTAGTGTACCATGGCCATCACCCTATTAACATTATCTTTTTTCACTTAAAAGTATCAATCACTAGCTGAGGTGGTGTGTGGCTGTGAGCTAATATATCTCTTACTCTCCGCTCAGAGTACAATTTGTTTGTTTCATCAATGACAATCAATCTCCAGTCAAGGAAGTTTGGGCAATTAAAAACAACCGAGTGATGCTTCGAATAACATAAATGCCCTGTGAAATGGAACATCGGAGAAAAGGGTACTTGAAATGAGGCAGCCAAAATGATATGAGACAGGGGGAACACATAGAAACACTTTTACTACGCACTGCAGAAGGGAAATGCAGACCGCAAAGGGAGCAGCAGGAAAATGGAGCAGATGTCAGCGGGAATTCCATCCAAGTACAATGAAATTTTATCTGAGATTTAATTGGAAAAGAAGATAAACATAATCGGGAAAGCTACCTCTCTCGGTATTGGATACTCCTCAGATTCAAGCATTCGGACAACTTGGCCCATCTTGGGTCTCTTTTCATGATCTGGGTCAACACACCTCAAAGCTGTCAAAAGGGCTCGTTTCAAGGCCCTAGTTGATGGCCTAACCTCAATATTAGGGTCAACAACCTCTTCTGACCGGCGGCTGCCGACCATCATTTTCAACCAATCAACCAGATTCACCTGAGAGATATCAGACTTGTTAGGATCTAAGTATTCAAGTTCGACGGAGATGAAACAGGACTCCACTGAAAGCACAATAAAAGAAATGAGGATGCAAAATATAAAGGCATCATTCCATGATTCAAGATGCTTTTGGAAGCAAATATCAGTGACTGCAAGTACATATCTTTGCAGTGTAATGGTAATGGGGGTTGAGCAAGTGAGAGCAGGAAACTTCAACAATGGAATGCTGAACAGAAGACTCTACAGATATAGTTCTACCACTAGGGATAGCCACATTCATTAAATTCTTAATCCACATAGATTTTCTCTCAAAAGCCACCTTTTTGCAGGAAACAATTATATATTTGCTGCAGACTTATCACTTTTCTGAATGTGACAACGGAAGAAGCAGAACAGCTATTGACAAATTCAGGCTCCAAGAGAGCGTTACCTGTGCTGGATGCAACCCATTATAACTGATGAAATGTCACAACAAGGCAAAAGCACAAAATTTATTCGAACCAACCAACCCAGGCAAGTACAGAAAAACCACTTAAAATTGACTAAGTGAAAATTGAATCAAGTTTTGCAGATAAAATGGCACGAGGGCAGTCTACACAAGTACTTCAAAAGAGTAAGCACCCTACAAGTGTTCCCCCCAAGCAAACTGTAGAAAGCATGAAAGAAACCAACTGAACTCTTTAATCACATTCTACCACAATGGCATGCTAATGGAAAATCTTGACCAGGCAAAATTCTAATCAAACAAATGCAGAATAGATAATGGAGCATGAGCTCAACTTTTATGAACAGTTTTCAAATAGAAAGTATGAACACAATTACTTCAAGGATGATAATGAAGCACGAAACAGCTCCTATTTGCTATGCGAAAGCACCTAAAATCTCAAGAGCATGCTTTTTCTCGAAAGAATCTTGGAATCGAGAAATAAGCGGCATTCCAAAGCATTATATGTGTCCTCCAATATAGTTACACATGATCACCACGTTAGCCAATATTGTCGTAACTTTTGTATTGTTATTGCAGCACGGAGAGAAAGTGATCTAGAAAAACAATGCCTTACAACCAAAAAAAATAGAATTAATTTGCCAGAAGAAGCTGAAACACGTGTATATGCATGTCAAATACTTTAGAAATTTTAAACAATTTGAATATGCTAATCCGATGGCATGATCGTGTACCTCATTGGTCGGACGTCCATAGTCAACAGGATCTCGACCAGTGATTGCCTCAAGTAGAACCACCCCAAAGCTGTAGACATCGCTCTTTTCATTTAAAAGACCAGTATTTGCATACTCAGGAGCCACATACCTGATAGAATTCAGATGAAGAGTCAATCGCAGAAAGAAAGATCCCATGTGCAAGGGAAGAATGACTATGCTGTTAAAAAAAGAAAGATCCCGTGTGTGAGGGAAGACTGACTAAACTGTCATGGAATAAAAGGAAAGAAGGAAACAAACCCAAAAGTTCCCATAACTCGAGTTGTGACATGACTTTTCCCTTCACCCAGCAACTTGGCCAGACCAAAATCAGACACCTTGGCATTGAATTCATCATCGATCAATATATTGCTCGACTTTATGTCTCGGTGAACAACTTTAGGCTCTATGGCTTCATGCAGGTAAGCTAGACTGCAAAATCATGAACTTCAGCTTAGAACTAGAACAGAATCACATAAAACTTGCAGAAGCTAACAGAATGAACCTACGCTTTAGCTGTGCCAAGCAGAACCTTTATTCGAGCTTCCCAAGTGAGATATCCCTGCTGGCGCATAGCTCCATGAAGCCACTGCTCCAGGTTTCCATTGTTGACATACTCATACACCAACATCCTATGAGTTTTCACAGAAAAGGTACAGTTTAGCACCAAGGAAACCACATTATAGTTGAAGCAAAATCAAGCTACTGCGCTAATCAGATGTGAACATAGATTTTGTCTTGTTTGGTGTTTTAAATTGGGGCTTTCATAATGATGGCATAGAGGTTAATTGTTTTTAGTATAAGCTACCATCTTATCCAAAATCCATCTCGCCTAAAGTGACATTCTTCAGTTCAATATTTCTCCACTATTGATCTTACATGCAGCACTTTTGTTATTCCAGCAAATTCTTCACATTGCACTTTTGGTGGCACAGTGGTCTTACACTTCAACTTATTACACATTGAAGAGATCATGATCTACCAGAAGACTCAAAACACCATGAAGAGGAACGGTACCTATGTGTCCCTTCAATGCAGTACCCAAGAAGACGAACCAAATTCTTATGGCGCACATGCCCAATGGCTTCAACTTCCACTCTGAATTCTTTCTCTGCTTGGCCCCTATCACGTTGAGTTTGAAAAGCAAATTTCCTTAGGAATCCAAGTCAAATCTTAAAGGGACCAAAAACAAATGGTGTCAACCCTTTAAGTGGCAACGAAAATGTAAACTTACAGGTTATTCAGAAGCTTCTTAACTGCCACAGGAGTCCCATTGATAAGACAGCCCCTGTATACAACTCCATAACCTCCCTCACCAAGGACGTTTTCCTTGGAAAACCGTTTTGTTGCTTGCTCAAGATCCCTCAACGTAAACCAGTGGCCCCAGCCCAAATGCGAAAATTCAGGCAAACCAGACAGAGGTGAAGGAGCGGTTATTGGGTGTGACGAAGAAGGTTTGTAAACAGTCACAACGCCAGAGTTTGATTCTTCTCCTGATTGGGATCCATAACCATCTCTGTCTACATGATGAAATGACCCGGATTGGCTGCTGTTATCTCCTTTGTACAGTTTCTCCATGCCGAGATGTACAAGCACTTTATCTGATTCTTTATCACTGGATTTGTCCTGAATAGTGAGAAGGATGCCATCACGGGGAGCAAATGCACTGGTCGACACTTGCTCCACCCTAACCTCTTTGATTTCCTTTGAAACAGTCGGAATCTGGCTGAGGGGCAGGTTGTCTCGCGTTCTTCTTGACTTTTTCTTCGACATTAAACATAGCGATAATACTGACAGAATAATCACGATAAACAAACCCACAACAATTCCTATGACTTCCCAAACCTTCAGGCCGAAAATGGCAGTATCCTTGGATAATTCAGCTTTGAGATCTATGGCCATATTTTCAGTGCCTACAAAATGTGTAGAAGAACTTAGCAACTTCCTCAGAGCACAACCTTGAATTAGGATCATTAACTTTCATTTCCAGATTCACGTGTAGCTTCAGGCACCCAAGAGTGTCAGAGAAGCCACACCTAGTCATAACGGCAGTCATCAATATACTCACATTTTCATTCCCTAAAACACCGGAAGACGGCAAAGTGATTGGCTAATTAAGACCACAAATCAGAAAGCAAAAGCCTACACTAGCTTTACAATGCCATCATTAGATCGAGAAACTGCAGATACAAGACCAAACCACGGTTCTTATCATTGGGTCTTATTGACCATCTGACCAGCATACTTCAAAAACAAAAAACAAAAACGCAAATTTAAACCAGCATAAAAATTGACACAACAGAGGCTAAAAAGAGGAAAGATTACACCTCATCAATTTCTCACCTTTCTCAGACGGCCTTCACATCCAGACTTCTAGATCTCCAACAAAAACTTAATCTTGGGGGGAGAGCTTAATCCCACAATCATAGATCTCTCCAAAAGGAGAGCAAGCAGCCCATTTTCAGCTCCTTAGAGACACTTCAAGAAACTTGAATCAGCCACGGTCTGTTCAAGAAAGCCAATTATATATAGACAATGCAAAACCTGGTTTTTCCCATCAGCAAGCTTAATGTGAGCCTGAATCTAAGCTGAAATGTAGCTTTCTCTCAGACCCAGAAACGCAAGGGGAGGTAGAGAGGTTTGTTGCGAGGAGAAAAAAGGGAAACAAAGGAATATCAGAGACGAGTTGTTTTGGCTTGTGTCCTGGAATAAACAAAGAAGAGGAGATGGAGTTATCAGTGGTAGGTGCTCTTACAGCTTCACATTAATACAGTAGAAGGGAAGGCAAATGAATTTGTGCATGTAAAAGAACCGCTACAACCTCATTGAGATCTGATTCTCTATCACGATCTGTCATGGACATTGACTGTCTATCAGCAATTTACTGAAAAAGTCTTCATTTTTATTTTCACTAGTTTGGGCAATGTAAAATCCGACCGGCCTGCATTAAACAAATGACAGGTTTTGTTGGTTTGTGCACAGAGGTCATCACCTTAATCTTTTCTTTAGGGTTTTATTAACTGCATTAAAATATGCGTGTCATGTTCGGCCAGAAAACTAATACTACGCATGTGATGGTCAAACACCCCCGATTGAAAGATAATGTGGGTGATGAAATCTTATGATTATGATGGTTATGACTAGCAATTCAGTCAGATTCAGGGCTTGGTTTATGGGAAAAAGCTAAAGGAAGGAAAAGGTTTTATTTTCTGGTTTGACAGTCTTACCTCTAATGAACAAGTAAAGAAAACCTCTAAAGGACAAAGATGGCTTCTGACCCCAAGGAAAAAAAAAAGGACAAACGCTTACTGACAATGTCATCACAGCGTGCAAAACTACCATTCACACAATCACAGCATGCCTCCTGACAATGTTATCATCAAAGCTTACTGTAAACTTATGGTTAATATTGTTCTCAATCTTGTGTTCGGTATCTTGTTCATTACTGAAAAAAGAATTATTTGAGCAGAACCATGATAAAATACAACAAAAAAGGGAGCTTTTTTCCACATCATCCATGGAGCCTTATGGCCCCAGCCATTGGCTAAAGGTGAAAACGAGTGGGTTATGTAACAATGAATGTGAAGAACAAAGGTGATGATGATCAGTAGGTTTCACCTTTACCAGTTATAAATGAAACTTGTCCTCTAAAAGGTTAGGATTGGGGTCCCCCTCGGAAATTCAAGTCTTTCAACTAATGGATGACAGAGTGAAGTACAATGGATAGCCACGCCGATTTAAGTGGGTGTCCCTTTTTGCACATCATAAATAAAAGTTGTCCCTCAGAAAATTAGGACTGGGGTCCCCTTGAAAATTCAACTTCCTCCGCTAATGGATGGCAGAGTGAAGTACAATGGAGACTGGAGAGTTACTTGAGGCCCGGTACGAAGAGAATTCACAAGCATATGGGCAACCCACCAAACCAATTTTAGTTTTGTTATGTTCTTATTTCTGGCTAAATGATCTCTTTAGCCAAATTACGAGCAAAAACATTCGCAAAAAATTCACTCTCGTCAGGAGTCTCATATCGAATCAAATTGGATGATCTTTTGTATTCTCAACCAAGGAAATCCAAGCCTGTTTCGAATTGTTCCGAAACCAAGTATTCACTTTTGACCCACCGGAAGGAAAGGAAGATTGCGCAAACCCTAATATGCAAACATAATTCTTTCCTCCCTTTTTCCAGCTAATGGTTTCCTTTTTATATCTATTATAATTTGGGTGGTGGGTAATGGCTAAGGCGAGCATTATGTCGGAGTGCTGGTTCTCGTTTTGGGGACCATGCTGCTGAGCTGTGTGCCAGGTCGCCATTTTTGTGGTGTGCACGGCAATATATTTATGTAGTAGGCTGGTGATGTTTATGCCTTCCTTCCCTGAGTCATCATGCCATACTTGGCCACCTTAGGAAAGAGCCAGCTTTGTTGCTGTACATTTACAGGCAACAGTTCCGTGGACCTTCCGATCATTCCTCGTTTCAGCCTGATACAAATTGACCCGAGTCTCTATACATCCTTCTGTCATCAAAGAAGCCTGCCAATCTTCTTGTTTAAGACTAACCAGCCGGGCCCACATTCAACTTGGGAAAAGGGATCGTACCCATTTCCAAGCTCGAATCATGATCATCAGATCATGCAGTTTCCCAATTCAAATGGCTCTCTTGATGGCGATTAGGTTCGCATACATCTTGCCAGCTAATAGAAGAATTGACATGGCGTCGACTTTAGGTTGGGAAATCCGTTAATCATAAGTAAGTTTCAGGGTTGATGATAATCATGTTGATGAAGAGATTAAGGATGCCGGCCGATACAAACAAAATCTATAAATAACTAAGACCAATGCACTTGCATTCTTAATGCTAGATAATCTATCTATCTACCCAGTCTTTCTTTAATGGAAAAAGTGACCCCAATGAAATCATTATTAACCTTTGATTTTTCTATGATTCTTTTAATATTCAATGACAATGCAAGTGGAGAACTCCCTCCAATGACTCTTACGCATGTGGGGAAAATTATCAATTCGGTCCTAAAATTATTATACAAATGTCAATGCAGTCCTATTTTTTTTTTTTGTCAATATAATCATAAAATTTTGCGCAAAATTCCAATTTAGAATTTCCAATCAATTTCCACAATAAATTGTTGACATTTGCCATCGGAAATTGCTGATGTTGACAACTTATGAGCTACTATCTTACATGAAATTTCACATAATGAGTTTAAACTAAATTGATATTAGTACAATATATTTATCACTAATTAAGCAATTATCCATGCAGTAGCCTTGCAACTTATTTTTTATTTTTTTTCTGGCTCGCCCGGAATTATCATGGCTTTGCACAAACAGCAGTTCTTCACATTCCGCACACGTCAAAAGAATATATATTAATTGCATGCGTATAATGCCTTACCTGTCGTGCGCATGTTCGATATTATTTTTTCCCTAAAAGTAAATTAATTTATTAACCGTAGAGGGGGGGTCCAATCATTGACCTGAGGGAGAGCCGTCCCTTATGGATGACATGATACGTCAGGGCAAGAAGCAAATCAGAACAGAGGAAGGTGACACCTGAAAATTATATCGATTCCCATCGTTCAATCAAAGCCAAGAAGTGCTAGTCGTACTTTTCCACTAGCGCTTGCCCTAAAATGGAAGGCATTGAATATTACCAAGTAACCTGTCCATTTATTCCGCAATTATTTGTGCCCTAAGTCTATATATATAAATAACGTAAATGGCACTACATTTCATGCCTATAACAGCTCATGATGGATACCTTTCATTGTACAGAATCAAGGCCAAAATCATTGTTACTAGACAAGGCGTGAGATGTTGGTTTGCCTTGCAAACAAGATCTGTTTTCCACATTCTTCAAGGACATGTTCATTAAACCTGACCTCGTAAAGGAAAGATAGGAATCCAGCTACCAATATGCCCAGTCGAAAATAGGAGATGATGTTTGGTACTCGTGCAATGTGATTTATTAGGATAAATGAGGCTAGCTCTATGAGGTTTCAAACTATTATAGGGAGCATGTAGATTGTGATTGATTAGCAGAATAAACGTGACAAAGGACTTGGTTTTGGCCCATAGATTGCCCATGGTCTTCCGGAAATTACTCTCAATTGATCCGCAAAATTCACGGCCCTTCACGGGGCTTGATTTTCCCTAAAAGAAAAAGAAGACTTTGGCCCCCGTGACTCATCATTAATGTACCTACAAATAAAATAAAATTATAAGATGGGATTCCATATCTAATTATCTAGTTCAAATAATGAGGTCGCACGTTATGCATACGCACTTGAACTTTTTGAGTCTTTCTTAAGGATCCAAGAAAAGTTTGCAACTCGTTTTCACCAGAAAATATCTAGTCATTTTCCGGCTATTGCCCGGACACATGGCAAACTTTTCAGTGGCTTCAAATGACCCACATGCAAAACTTTAGTTGCTGCCACCCATCACGGCGCCGGTCGCTGTTCCCTCTATCTCCACCACACCACCGCCTCGGTCAAAAAGAGTCATATAGTCGTCTGTCTTCTTTGCCTCGTGAAGTTCTCTCTCTTTCCCCCGTTCCACTTTCAAACTTTGTCATCAGATTGGCAAGGAGAGAGGGAGAAGGAACCGTCTCACGGCGGCAGAGCAAGCTGACGGCGGAGCAGGTGACGTTGGGGGTACACATCGGTAGATCCCCTGGCGGCGGCTGCCGGCGAGGGTTTCTAGAGAGTGATGTTGTCAACTCTTATGGAAACTTTCATTTCATATGAACTATATAATATACACAAAATTAACTATCCACCAAGTCTACCGATCATGACAAGTGCGGCTGCATCCGCAAGTGAGAGTAAGGATGGGTTTGTCTCTGGTGAGACACCGCACTTATTGCGTTCCCACTATATGGTCTGGCCAGTGATAAAAGAAGGGAAAACATCTTGCTGATTCAATGCATGCGCTACTGCATAGCTTGTTCAGCATTATGGGCCGGGAAAATGATTTGGGCGCATTAATAGGGTCCAGTTGAGAATTTCTATGTGTGTGTGTGTATATATATATATATATATATATATATATATATATATATATATATATATATTATGGAGATCTTTTTTTCAGCGTTATGGGCCGCAAAAATGATTTGGGCCCATTAATAGGGTCCAATTGAGAATATATGTATGGTATGGAGATTTTTTTCTTCAAAAGAAAAAGTAGTAAAAGGAACTCATCCTGGCAACATAAAATATATAGAGATAATTCCATTTTTTGGTTCCATGTCTTAGGTAATAGTGCAATCAAGTCCAAGGACTCTTGATTTGCACAATTAGACTATGTAACTTTAAGTCCATTATCTAATATAGGATGCGTTTGGTTAGACTTTTGCGAAAAGTTCTTGGAAAAATGTAAATGACTTTTAAGTTAAAGAGATTTTTCAAAATGCAAATTGCGTTTGGTAAATCGTAACCTAAAAGTCCCTTACGAAATACCTTTAAGCAAAATAGCATTTGAATAACTTATATTACAAAAGTCTTTGTTATTAAAAAAAAAAAAAAACCAATGAAGGGCAACAGCCACCAACGAGGGCCGCATGGGGTTGGGCAATCGCCAACAACCCAAGCAAGATTTCGCTTGAGGTCACGCGGCCTTAGCGAGGGTTGCTTGTGGCCAAGCGACCCCCAACAAGGGTCGTGCGACGTTGGCCAAGACCCTTGCCGAGGTCATCGACCACAGGCAAGCTCGCCGAGGCCACGCGACCTCAAGTAAGGGTCTCGCATGTGGTCAGCGAGGGCCACTGCGCCAGGGGTCGCGTGAACCTAACGACCTCAAGCGAGGGTCTCGACAAGGGTCACGCAACCAAATCGAGCGGTCTAGATACCACCAGAGGTCACGCGACCCACCAGCGACCGTCACCTGGGTCGCCGTGACCATCGCCAATCTCTCTCTACTCCGTCGTCGGCCCTTCAGGACCATACACAACCCAGACATCTGCCTTAACGAAGAAGATGGACAGTGTTTCGCAAGCCTTTCTCGAAGGTTGAAAGCTCAAGGCACCCCAAGACTAGCCCAAGGGCTTTCAGCCTTCAAAAGGCCAGGCTTCCCTTGATAGGGTTTGTAAAACCTTTCCCAAACACTCAATATTTGGCCAAAAGGCCTTTAGATGTCCAAAGCCCATCTTCAAAGTAAGTCCCAAATGTACCCATAGTCCTCTAATGACTAAAACTATGAAATATGAAATTCAGACCAACCCAATACCTTATATATATGTATGTATGTATGTATGTATGTATGTATGTATGTATATATGAAAATTGTGAAATGGACTTGGACTAACATCTCTCAACATGGGCTCATTTTATTTTTCAATCAGGAGAAGTCCATGAAGCGAATTCTAGAAGAAAAAAAAGTAATCGAAAGCACAAAAAAATTCTTTGTTTAATATTATTTATTTTTTTTTAAATTTTTTGGAGTCAAATTCTGTTTGAATTATGCTTGGTGGACTTCTTTAGATGAAAGAATCCATCATGAGTTTTTTTTTCTCGAAATAAAGATAACATTTATATAAAAATATGCAAGAGATACATAGAAGTCTTTTAAACCTAGCAAATCCCAAATAATTGCAAAACAAAGCAAAAGTGGAAAGCAAATAACAAGGGGCAATCTGTGACTGAAAGCATACTCTCATCCCTCTGGAACAGATCTAACAGCATAAACGTTTGGCAGTCAATCACCAAATTCAATGATGAGTGCATGCCAAGATCTCCCACTCTGTTTACAATAGCTTGTGGTGCACATTTAGGTTCAACATCCTCATCACCATCGTTGTATAGAGACACAATATCAAAATATTGAAAGAACATGTATCAAATACCTATAAAGGGCTCCCACATCTATAGCTAGATCTAGTTACAAAGAGTAAAACCACCAAAACTTGACTTAAATCTGAATCAAGAGAGGAGTGTTACCTCATCTCTAAGAGGTTGTGGAGCCACATTACAAACATCCTCCTCAATGGATGTCAACCAGACGAATGACCGAACTGATTTCCACATTCACACAAGATCAACTACATAAATTTATTCACACACACAAACTCTCATAACAGATCAGGAGATAAAAGAAAGGCAGAGCTTCAAAAGAGAGGAGGGAGATAGAGAGGAAATGCCAAGTCATTTCCCTAGAGATTTTTGGTTCAAAGTGTATCAGTTCAACACAAATCCCATTTGGTTAGTGATTTTTGGTTTAGCTTTTTGCAAAGCAACTTTGAAATGGTAAAAAAATAATAATAATAAAGGGAAAAATAAAGGGCTTAACATTCATGGTCTCCTTCACAGAGGGAGAGGGCCACTCCGAGGTTGTGCAACCTCAGGCGAGATCCACCAAGGTCATATAGCCTATGGAGGCAACTCCTAGGCCCCACGATCCTAGGCAATATAGATTTGGAGGCAAAAGGTTCAGGCGACCCTCAACTTTGGCAACGCTTAACATAGTGACCATCAACTCACCTAAGTCTCGACCAACTAGATTTCGCCTAACAAAGCCACGGCCATTGGCAACCATTGGCAACGGTCTGCTAGCACAACCCTCGTTGGAGCTTCCATGATGCCCTAGACTGCAACATCGAAGAAGATGAATAGTTTTTTTATGAGGGCAAAAGCGAAAGTAATTTTAAAGGGAAAAAAATTCATCAATTCTACTTTGACTCTCAATTTATTCTCAAACTTTTATCATGTCTCTTTACAAAGCATAGAGTCAAAAACTCACACCCGAAATTAATCATTCCCCACTCAATCCCCTAAGAATGTAGGGATCCGGACCCCCAAAAAGGAAAAAAGAGAAAAAAAAAAAAAGACTTACCTTAGGTTTTCAGCTTTATTAATATTGTCTTTCACTCGATACTCTTCAAAAAGAAAAAATTTACCAAATGCCTCTACTTTCATTCAAGGAATTTTATAGCCCAAATTGCCTTGGAAAGTTGAACCAAAGCACAATGATTGCATAATTTAAGTGTTTCAAGACTTGATTGCACGATTCACCTAAATCATAGGACTAAAAAAGAGGTATTATCCCAACTAAACGAGTCTCGCTCTCATGATCCACTGCTTTTCCAAAGTCCTAGATACAGAAAACAGTTTTTTTTTTTTTTTAAAGAAGTTCAGATCACTGCATCCACTGAACATGCAGAGTCAGGAAATGAGTTCAATATACTACATGTCTCGTCACTACGCTCGTTCCAACGCGAAATGAGGACAAAAGCAACATCAAAAGACGCGACACCCTCGTAGAGAATTTGTCTAATTATCGGAGCCATTCATTCCTCTTCTGCTGCCGGCGAAGAATATTCCACAGGTCCCCTACCATGCTTGGCACTGATTCCATGGCGCAGGTGCTTGGCGATGTGGCAATCAAGTTAACAGTCTTGTGGAAAGAAAACTTGTGTTTGGGCCATTTTGTTCTTAGCCTTCTCCGTTGTGTAATCTTGATTTTGTCTTTGGGCTTGGTCACAAGTGGGAAATGGCCATTCCTGCTCTCGAGCAGCAAAGTGCCAACTGGCAAGTGAAATTCAAACGAGTAAGGGGACCGCTTTTGATGCCTAGAATCTATAAAGGGGTCTCAATAATCAACTCAGCGGCTTTTCCAATCCTCCAAAAAAACCAGAGATCATGGAAGATCATATGGTAGGTTCGAAAAGATGGAGACACATTACACGTCCCACATCACGGTCCGATGTCATATATTCCTCCGCTTTCCCTTAAGTTTATCTCGAGTACACTCCACATGGACAAATTAGGAAAAAGCGAGGGCGGACCGGGCACACGGTTAGTCATCATCCCACCTTGGATTGGAAGAACAGGGCAGAACAGTGCACGTTTTCTCAGCGTACAATTGCAGATGCTTTTCATTTCTGTATCTTTCTTCTTTTCAGAGGTGGCTCTAGATTACCTCCCCACCATATCGCCACTCTAGATGTTCATGTGTTTGCTTTCGGCTTTGTCGCGTATTAGAGAGAGAGGGAAGGTGCTTTTAAAAGAGAGATAAGGTAGAAAAAGAAATTTCCACATGGGCATGTCCCCACTCGTGCGTATATTCTACATCAAACTTCGCGGAAAGAGATCTCAGTTTGAAGGAACAGCAGAAAAAGTAATCTCATCTCTTTAATGTATTGAACGATGTCTGCATTTATGCCGAGGATCCGTGTACGGAGCAGCCGTCAGCAATCGGCAGACCATGAACATGCGCGCATGAGAACGCGTTGCGGATGCTCGTTCTAGTAGACCGAACTGAGTCCCCTTTTTTGTTGATCGATGTAGAATTGAGCCTGCATAGTATCTTTTTTGAGGCACAAGGTTGTAGCCTTGTAGGGGTCAAGAAAAACCCAATCTTTCAGGTAACAATGTCTACCAAAAGTTGATTGCTGTGATGGATTCAAGAGCGTGTTATGTAGTCATGAGTTGCAATTATGATTGCGCTACCAAACGAATTTATATTCTAAACATGTTCCTGAGAGTAGAAAAATTAAAAAAAAAACAAATAAACAGAATGGTTATCATGAACGTTCTTAGCCATTAATATCTTATGGACCATTAGGCTACACACTTTCTAATGTGGGGTCTGTGCACTCTTTGTGCCATCAAGTTCAACCAGACGCACTGCAAGAGTAGGCCAAAACAATTTCTTTCGAGCTTAAACAATTTCATGAAGACTTCTCTAATCTATTTTGTTCTCTGCCCATCAATAGCACTCATTATTCCCTAAGTAGTAATGGGATTTGATCATGATGAGCCAACTGGCCTATCTATTTTGCTTCTTTTTATCCCTCCTTTCTATTAGCCAACAGGCTTCATATGTGAGTGATTCTTATCAGGATAGAAAGATGGGTCGCTGACGGCATTCGTCCACTGATGGATCTGATTTTATCTGATATTGAGGTGCTATTTGGAGCAAAAGTTCATACCAACTTCCTTGTGAGGCCTGTCTAGAGCACCTCTTTCTCTCGAACAGGGTAAAAAAAGGTAACTGTCAAATAGGGGAAAAAGAAAAGCTGAAAAAAGGAAAAGAACTTTAGTTTTGTTGAAATCCATGAATTTCTTGGACTTGTAGCAGAGGCTGTCCTCCCTTTTTTCTCATGGATAATCAACAATCAATTCTTGCTTTTCTTTAATCACGAAAAAGAAAAAACTCCTCTCTTGATCGACTTATCATGCCAAAATCTGAATTCTGCACAAGATTCGGGGGGAAATCATGTACGCGTGTATCTCCAAACATCAGCTAGCATAGCTAGCTCAGCTTCTCCAGTAGTGCCATGGTCAGTTCAGGATATGAAGGATTGCGAATATATGCCTCAGCCATGAAAGATTGCGAATATATGCCTCAGCCATGACACCTACATGTGCTTTTCCTGGGAAGACAATTGGGCATGTGGATGTGCATTCCTTCTATTTGCCTAGTCATTCATGAATAATTGGCGCTGTCTTTCGAAAAAGCAAAAGAAGCAAGAAAAAGAAAGCAGATGATATTGTGATTTTCTTTTCTTTTTTTCTGCCTTCCTTCTACTATCATAAGGATCAGTAGCAGCACATTGCCAAACTCATCCTCCTTCATCACAAAGGAACATCTTTTTCTTTTGTTTATTAATTTGCATGCAACACAGTCGTCTTCATCCTTCCTTTGGCTTTAATTCTCCTTTCACTCCTTACTTTATCGTCACCACCTTTTCTTGGCACCCTTCTCTCTCCAATGGCTACTTTTATTCCAGTTCATAAGTCTTTTGAGAACCGCCAGTGCAGGAGCCGCTTTGAAAATCAACCCGTCGCCTCTCCTCCTAAACCTAGGAAACACATCTCAGCATAATGGCCGGAGCATCCTCCAAATGCCTCTTCTTGTTCCCCTTGTCTCTTCTCATCTTTTGTTCTTCTGGTAAGTGAAGTGACCCCGGTCTGTTCTATCAAAATATGCTTGTTCTCCCAACCAAATTTGCAGAAATCCTAGTATAATCATCTGGCCTTTTGAAGCTGGATTGACAAATCTGCATGCTGTGAATTTAATGTACATGATCTATAAAAATCAAGAACTAGTCCTCTTGTGCTTCACCAATTGAAGCCGCACTACAATTGCTCTTATCAGTTATCAGAATACTTTACCCTTTTCTTTTCTTGTTCTTCTGTGTTGCTGATAGCTTCAAAACACAGTATGTCTTAGTGCACAATTTCTGATCTTTGTCATATTAACCTTTACAGGAACTCCAGTGGGTTTATCTAAGCACGCAAACATAAAGACTGCAGATTCATTAAGTATTAAAACTTCAACATTTTTTGGGCTAAAAAAGGTTGCTCCATCGCAGATCGAGGTATTTGCTGCTGATAACCAAGATTTAAGTTTTCTCACCAACTTTGGTGGATCAGTCCACCTCTTCCTAAATGTCGACCAAATGAAGAATGTTTTGCATTCTGAACCATCTGCTGTTTCATTGCTCAAACTCAAAGCCCAAACTCTGGCCTCTCATCCTCAAGCAAGATTGGAAGGCATAATACTGGGTTTTGGATATCAGAATGTGGGTCCAACTGAGCTGCGCAAGATCTCGTCCACCTTAGAATTGGTCAATGGTGTCGTGAACAGTGAGAAAAAGATGAAGGTTTCTGTGGGGTTTCCTCTGGCTTTCTTAGAGAAATTGGGAAAGGATGATTCAGAAGAGCCGCGTAGGTTATTCAGTTCCATTGAGAAGTTGGCGCCGATGGTAATCATCGAAGACAACATCACAAGTGAACCAGGCAACAGAGATAAGGTTGTTCGCTCTGTCATTCATAGAGCTCTTTTATCCTGTTCACGTTTTTCACCTAATCATATTCCTCTGGTCTTGCCCCTCAAAACACCAGTTTTCCGTAGTACAGCAGAAGCGGCTCTGTTGATTAATAGCGTCTTGAAATCATTAGAAAGCAATGCTCAGATCAAACCTGGCCGGATAGTAGAACTCTATACAGATGCATCAGACATGCATGAACTCAGGTATCAAGATGTTCAATACAAAAGATCAGTTTCTTTCCACAGAGAACTCCTGAGCCACCTGAAACAGAGTCTGCACGACTCGGTCACCTCCCCTACAACCACATTTCCAGTGACTCCAGTATCGCCAACACCAGTCATCACTCCAGATGCTCCACCCACCATCATCACCGTGCCTTCTACCACCCCAGTCACCGCAACTCCAGAGAATCCGGCAGCACCTATCATAGTTCCCCCAACAAATCCTGTTAACCCTCCTGTGCCAATCACAAATCCAGCCGGGACACCAATTGCAGTCCCCGGGGCCCAGCCAGTAACTAACCCTGTGACAACATATCCATCGCCACCGGGGGGTGCTCCCGTTACAACACCAATCACAACACCTGTCACAACACCTGTCACAACACCCGTCACAACACCCGTCACAAACCCCGTTGCACCTCCAGTGACTACAAATGCACCTGCAGTCCCAGGACAGAGTTGGTGTATAGCCAGGAGTGGAGTATCAGAAATTGCACTACAACAAGCACTGGATTATGCTTGCGGCATCGGGGGAGCAGATTGTTCACAAATTCAGGAGGGCGCAAACTGTTACAATCCGAATTCTCTTCAGAACCACGCATCCTATGCCTTCAACAGCTACTATCAAAAGAATCCGGTGCCTACAAGCTGCGACTTTGGGGGGGTCGCCTCTATTGTTAATGTCAATCCTAGTAAGAATACTTTCAGCGGTTTATTAAGCTTGCTTTTCCTCCAATCTTAATAAGCGTCTGTGATGCTTTGAAATATCAGTTTAAGCTCCTCCAATGTTCGTACAGGTGTTGGTTCTTGTATTTACCCGACCTCTCAATCATCGTCTACACCGGCAACTACAACGACTACACCAACACCGACAACTGCATCTATGTCTCCTCCATCGACAGGGGTGCCCATATCAAGGTAAAATATCCTATCCTGTAGTTATATAAATCTTCTTCTTTTTTTAAGAAAATGCTCTTCCCCAGTTACTGGGAGATAATGTCTTTGGTTTCATTCCCTGATATGGCAGCTCCGGGACTCCCCCTGCAGTGTTTAATCCTGTCTCCGCTGGTCCCACTGGTTATACCGTGGGAAGCCCTCTGGCCGGCAATACATCGATCTCAACATCAACTAAATTGGAGCCTTTCCGTTACAGTGGCTGTGTTGTTTTTCTGACAACCTTAGTCGTTGCAAAAATGATGCTGGCGACATCTTCCTGTACAACATCCTAGGTCCCAGTTTGGTGTCACGTTCCCTGTTGCATCAACTATGTGCGGGCTCAACGGGAGCGACAAAGAGCAACTTGGTGTTGGCTCTGTGCCATACTAAGTAAACTAGGAAAATATTTAAGCCTGTAAGGTTCTCAAGACAGCATACATGCGCTAGGCTGTCTAGTAGAGATGCTTGTTAGTGTACACACTGTCCAAATCATGTATCATAGCTGATAGCCGAGATAGACCTGATATGATATATTTTCTTTGGGGCAGTAGAAAGTAGCAGTCTAGGAATTTAGGTCAGGGTTAGGAGAAGATTGCTGGATAAATATAGTAGCTGATCCACACGTTTTGTTGTCTATGCGCATTATGTAGCTAAGTTTGAATCCAATTCAAGTTCATTTGGACTGATGTCTTATGTATTCACATGAAAGCTACAAAGATAAAGAGGGAATGATCACTTGAAATTGCCATTAACACAATTTCTCAATTTCAAATGAGTTCCATCAGATCTATGAAATTATCAGGTCCAACAGTCGGGATACATCGGTCTTGAATGTTTTCCCCTTGGACTATGTGCCTAATTCTAAGCTTTTAACAATTAATAATTTTGTGAGAACGCAAACTACACAAATTAAACCGGGCTCGCCCTCCCAGTGGCCATGGCCACTCTTCCAACATGAAAGGGAGAAGTGGGGGGTTTGAATCCCCACCTTCTCGGGAGATTGAGGTGGGAATGATTTATTTTTCAATGTGGGTTTTCACTCTTACATCATGTAAGAAGGTAGGGTAAAAATTCAAGAATAAGAGTTAGTAAGAATAGAGTTTGACCAATAAAAGAAAAAAAACTAAAAACTAGGCTCACCTTGCTGCAATCACTCCCGCTGCTGGGATTTCAAAATTTCCTAATTTCCTTTTTCTTTTGCAACAAAAATGCAAACTTTTCTATGGTGATGTGATGCTGACTCATTCATGAGCAATCCAATGTTGATTTTCCTGAGGTGGGGTAGGATTGGAGGGTTGATGGCAGAAATCATGCCAAAGACAGGGTAACGGATATCTTTTTATTGACAAGCCATTAAGTCAAGAAAAAGTAGGAAACCATAAAGCAGCGCGAGAAAAAACAGAAAGCAAACCACGTTGAGCATCATCGAGTCATTAGTAACATGATGAGAGAGGAAAGAAGGCTTAGGCCTCCTGTCCAAAGGCGGTTTTTCGCTCACATGGAAGGCACTCAGCGTCACACCAGCTTGCACTGGATGCCCCCTTGACCAGGAGAGTGTCCCATCAAGCAATGAATTCGTTGCACCAAACACATTGACTTTCTGCTCATGAACCTCGAGGAGATGTGCTTGGATTTTATACACGTTAGTGTACAAATGATTGAGGGTGGCATTAACACTAACCGCAATTTCAGGAGACCTAATGATAAGGATAATCAATTCCCAATCCAATCCAATCCAATTCCACTTGAAATCGAAGACCAGCTAGGAACCGAACCAATGATCCGGTCTGATCTAGTGTTCGATCTAGTTCCAATCCGATCTATTGAAATCGATCACTTTTTTGTCTCCCACTAAGTGATACCTTCTATTATGAAAAAATTTAAAAAAATAGTCACTTTCATTTTTTCAAAGAAATTTTTAAAAAAATATATGTACTCAATTTAGTCCAGTTTCCTATTAGAACCAAGAACTTGAACTAAACCGCTCAGACACCAGTTCCACTTTTGTGAATTGAAAATCAGACCGACACTCCTCAAAACCAAACCAAACCGGTTGTTTTGATCCAATTCAAGCAGTCCCTTTTGCACACTCCTACCTAATAATGTCAAAAAATGCAATCCATGCAGCAAAAAACCACGGATATTTAGCATTGTCGAACAATATCTAGCACAATTATTTCCATGAATTTTGGTCGAGGTTCATATTTGATGTCTATTGCCTAATGCAAAGGGATATATGTCTGTGCACAGGAAGAGTATATACCGGACGATAATACTGCTAAAATACGCATTACATAGTTTGAAGGTATTCTAAGCTCGAGCTCTGAGCGGTAGCCGCAATGGGATCAAAAGAGAGCCCACGAGGATTGCAGTTGTACTAACAAAATGATAACTACCTAAAGGTCCTAAACTACGCGACTGAACTATACGGCAACAATTTCTTTTTATACATCACTAGAAACTAGAAACTATACCATTCATCGCTTGGAGAACACCACCAAGACCAACATCGACATGGAAACCATGATTTTGAAGCCAGAGGACTCCCAGAAGTTCTGTTTATCGTTAATGGCATGTCCCTCCTCCTGTTGCTGTTTTGCTGCTAACTGATCTCTAAGATCCTTGATAGCTCTATCCCTTCGTTCTCCCATCTATTTCATTACAAAGATGTACAATAGTTGAGGAAACGCACTTTCAGTGGAAAGCAATCTCAATAAATTGACCCGAAATTGACAAATTCCACATCCTTATGAGAATTTCATGTACCAACTTCTCAGTTGGGTCAAACTAGGCCAAGAGTGACGTGTGAGCATAAAATCTATTCAAACAAACTCTATATGATTCCCAAAGTTGCTAAGTGGACTATAAAATTAATAGGGATCCTGCTCCACCTTTAATGAGACACAAGTTCCAAAATATTCTAGCTAATCCTACCTGAACATGGACTAATAAATTCAATAGCCAATATGCACTCAATCAATGATAAAGAAACATACCCGTTGAAGCTTTCGTGTTTGAGCACGAGATTCTTGGAGACAGAATTCCAATTTCAACACCCGTTTCTTCAATTCTTGATCAGCTCGACGCTGCTTTTCCAACTGTTCCAGAAAACACGTTTAGTGAAAAACAGCATTAAACAATTCAAACAATTTCTAGTATTAGAGCACTAAAAGTATCAATCTTAAAAGCAACCCTGGTAGCACTAAAAGAGGTATTACCTGTGATTCCAATTCTTTGGTCTTTATCTTCCAGTGAGCAGACATTATCTTGATTTCATCTCTCAATCTCACTATCTCTTCATCCTTAACAACCAAAAGCTTATTGATCTTGTCAATATTCTTCGGAGAAACCTCATCTAGTACTTTCCTCAACTCACAGTCTTTGCCGACTCCAGATTTGGCAAGAGCTTGCATAATGTCATGTTCGACTCTCAAGACTTCATCTTTTAATTGCTTTTGAGAAGATTCCCTTGCTTGAAGATCCTTCTGCAAGTTATCTAACTGCTCAGCTAGCACATTTACACGATGCTCATGCTCCATTATAGAACTATTCTTCTCATCTAATTCCTTCAAGAGTGCCAAGCACTGATGTTGCGCTGATTCAGCTGACACAGCACTAGCCTCTGCAGTGACCTGTGTGGTTGCGAGCTGTGATCTTAGATCATCTAATTCCTTGAGATACTGCTGCATTACACATTTATGATCAGAAATAGCACACAAAAAGCAAAAGAACAGTATGCAAGATCATTTCTGCAAGCGTCAATTTGATTGTTTCAAAGCACTACAACATTTTCTGACAAAAAGAGAAAAAAAAGAAATAAGCTCACTAAAGCAACTTGAACGTGCATATGCCCAGAAATGGAATGTAAAACAAAAGGCACACAGGATGGAAGAACATAAGCATCCTCGATCAAATCATTAATGCAAAGCCATTTACAAGTAATAGACTAGAATTCTTCAAAGATTCAAGTTAAAAAGCGAATGTGTTACATTCACAACCAGTATAAATGGATAATAAAGCCATGTTCAGTAAAGTCTACTCCTATATTTCATAAATCCTTAACCAAAGTGACTATACTAGTTATTGTCCATATAACCAAATCTAACGCTCTTCCCACTACTTCGGATAGCTAACAAAACGAACTTCACAAGGTAGTTGTAAGATCTAAATTATAAGCTTCAGCGGTAGTTTTAAGAAGTTGCTAGTTTTCTCAAGGAATTTATAGTGACATGAGTGTAGTTACACATGATTCTACACCACAGAAGCTTAAGTTGAGGGGCACAAAATTCAATAACTACCAACTATCATCCGATAAAGGCATGCAAGTAGGTAAACTATTTCTAAGCATGTTAATTCAATGTGAATAATAACTAAATCAAAGTAGCCGGGAAACTAGAATTTCAGGTGCAGGATATGCCACCAAAAAAATTAGCAGGGACATGACCCACCTAAACATTCAGAGCTTACATCAGGATATTCAGACAACATATATTAGGGGATTGATAATGGTATCATTTGCCTCTTGGACTACAGATTTTCTTGCACTCAAGAAATGTGTTAAAAGGAGTTCTAGAGCAAAATTTAATGCTTAAAGTGACACAATGCACCTTTCAAAGTTTTTCAGAAAACACCATAATCTACTGCTTTTTCAACGTTTTCTTCCTAAGGAAAATGCTTTTGAGTTCCCAAATATCTACAGTAGTATAACATGAGTTGTAAATTTTTGGAGCTAAGGGGTCAATTCAGAAGGAAAAACTTGGCACAAGATCCAGGGAAAGGAAATGCTTAAAACCTGTAGCTACAGCTGGACACATTTCCTAACTAGATTTGCAGCAAATAAGGCGGTAATAATGTCACATAATCAAGTCATCTCAGCAAGCATCCAGAGATTCAAGATCAGATACTTGGTGTCAAGAAACATCCATAAAAACAAATTAAAAGAAATGCATCACAAAAGTATTTGCATTCTAATGGTCTCCAAGAATTACGATTCACATTGAGAGCAACAAACTAGATAAGAACCCAGTGTACAGCCACCGTACATATGTCCCAATTGTCAGACGTATTCATTTCCTACCATCGTTCATCAACTTCATGTTGTCCTTTCCATTGATAAAGTTTCTTGAATAATTCATTCAATTGAACTGGAATTTGAAATATACCACAAAACAAAAGTACCCGTTTCCTTTGGCTTGTTTCAATAAGAAAACAAAGGTAAAAGGCCAAAAGGCATCATTGCCATGGTCGGATTGTTTAATAGAACAGACAAAGGACCACAACGACCAAGCCATTTGAACAAAAGGGAAGGTCAGAAAAGTCTTCTAATCACGATCAACACAAGAAAAACACCATCGACTCATAAACAGGGACCAAAAAGGAGGAAAAAAATCAGACCTTCTCAGCACTACCAGCTGAAGCCTGAAGCTGTCCATTGCTTTCCTCCAATTTCTCCTCCAATTTGTGGATCTCCTCTTCCAAGTTTTTCGCCTTGGTCTCCGCCTCCTGAAAACAACAGGCAAACCCAAAAAAGAAAAAGAGAACTCAGATCCATTTCCAAACGCATACAACAGAGCTGACCCCACCACCAAAAGCAGCTCACACGGCAAAATCCAGAGAGAGAGAGAGAGAGAGAGAGAGAGAGAGAGAATTCACATTCGCATGGACTTGAAGATTCAAAAGCGAATCCATCGACCCAGAACAAAAGACAAAAAGCAAACCAAAAAGAAAGAAATTTTTACACAATGACCATCACGTGCCTGCCTTGTGAGGGTTTCTTTGGCAAAAGATTGCTCCTTCGATGCCAGCCGACTCCGGACGTCCTTGAGCTCCGCCGCCAGCGACACGACGTTCCGCCGGAAGCTCTGCTTCTTCTCGTTCAAATCTCTCAACAACGGATCAATCGATACCACCGTCTTCTCAGACATTTCAGAACAGCCGAAATCTCCAGAAAACTCTTCCCCAACACGAAAGCGCAGAAGCTCTTTGCAACGGATCGAAACCAAGCGAAACCCAGTTTGACTACGCCAAAAGGCCAGACCTTTTTATTGCGTAACACTTGGACATACCCTATCCCTGCAAAATGATAAGAGTCGTTGCGCGCATTAAATTCTATTCGTTCCACTGACCTTGAATTTTTCTCTTCTTTTTTTTTTTCGCTGAAAAGACGAAATGAGCAGGAAAAAGTGCGAAGAACGAATCTTCTACTCTGTTTAACAATTTCCCAGGAAAATCTGGTCCAAGAAAAATATACCCTTCTTTCCTGGCAAGTGATTGTACACATTGCTCTTCCTAAACCCACAAGAATGGCGAGGGAGAGAGAGAGAGAGACCCAGTTTCAAAATTTAAAGCTGACTGAAGCAGCTCAGCGACCCAGTTTCAAAATTTTCTTGGGAAAACAAAAACGAGTCCAATCCCGCCCATTTTCTCCCCCCACAAGAAATCACTCCTTCCTAAACTCCGGCACACACATGCAGCGCAGCGACCGTCGCCGATGAACTAAAGAAAACTCTCCTTCCCGCAAAAGCCGCGGGGATTCAAAGCACATCCCCAAGAACGGCCTCAAAGTTCCGATCTGAACCAAACCAGAACCTCCGAAGCTCGAACAAGATCGACGGATCACAGCAAGACACGCCTTCTCCCACGACAAAAGCTGACCCAGAAACGAAAAACCAAGGAACCCACCTGAACAGTAGCTGCCAAGCTGGGGCAGAGAGAGAAACTCCGGTCAGAGAGAGCCCCAGAAGGAACTGCAAACGTAAGCCTCCCTGTATGCAAAAACGTATAAAAAAACGCAGTCTTTTTTTAATGCTTTTTCGGGCTTTTTTTCTTCAGCAAGACTCGACGTGGCACATCATTTCATGCAAATCTGGGTCATACGTTCCGAGGGCGTCGATCCAGTGCCGGCATCATCGGAGGGTCGGCAGCGGAAGTCGAAGGAAAACAGGAAAAGATTTAATCTTTTCTTCCCTTTTTTCCGGTCTAAAAAATCGATCTTTTTTCAATTGGCGGAAGACGAAAAAGAAGAAGAAGCTTGAGAGTCATGAAAAATGAAATAAATAAAGGTGATTTTTCGGGGAGAGTTTTCAGCGTTTAAGGAACGTGTCTTGTCCACACTCGAACCGAGCAAGACAAGAAAAGAGGAAAGAGAGAGAGAGAGAGGGGCCGTGGTAGGTTCGGATTCGAAGGCTCGAGCTGGCGGCGGCGCTGGTTCGGCACTTGTCCGAGCCGCCGGTTCGTCCGGGTGCGACAAATTCCGAAGCTGGAGGCTCCCTTTGGTCCGGCGGTGGGGTGGAGCAGAGCGCGGCAAATCCAAAACTTTGGGTTGGATCGAGCTCCTGCCGCGACGCGTGGAGAGATCTCGGCCGTTGATGCGAGGAAGCAATGGAATTCGAATTTTGCACCCGTCTTGTCTCGTCGGGCCCCCCCGGTTGGGCCCAAACGATACGATTGCTTGGCCCTGTTTTTCTTTCTTGTCCAAAATCAGGCCAATCTCGTCTTTGCTAGAGATGGAATTGGAAGCATGTCGGGGATGGGATACGCCCAGAAAAGGATGGGAAGGAGAGGACCGGTGTAGCTACCTCCCAACGTTGCCTTAAAGGTCTCGCATCCGATCGCATCCGATATGTGGGTCCATTCAAGGCATAGTTACTCAACTCAACCATAGGGTGTACAGATCTATCACTATAGCCCATCCAGCTTGCTAGAAGTAAGGAAATCTCATTCACATGAAGCAGCATATGCTTAGAGCATAATCTAGCTAAAGGTCAACTCTAAAGCAAATTTGAGTAACAAACTTATCTAACACGGAACGTGTGAAAATCACCTTAAACTTGCAACCATGCCCATATATTTGAAACTAGTGTATTGCACATCAAAACTTGGTTTTCACGGGACCATCTTTGAGATTGACTTTAAGTCATTACTTTTCTTTTTAGTCCATAGTTTATAGTTGATGATGTTGGTCAAGTTCTGCTCAAAAATGTCCGCTCTTGCTTTTGACTTCAAAGCGTAACATAACTTATGAGAAGAAAATTGTCTAGCGGACTAGCTTGTTAATCTCGAAATCAACAAGCATTCGGACATTTGGTTCTTTTTGCTACCTCATCGAGAGTTACATTTTTATTAGGTAATGAAACAAGGCTAGTAGTGGCATCCTTTGGGCATACCTTGAACCTAGCCTAAGGCTCCGTTCGTTTCACGGAAAATATCATGTTTCCAAAAAACATTTTCCTAGAAGTCATTTTCCAGGAAAATGACTTTATTTTTCCGGTGTTCGGCCAAAATCTAAAATTTGAGTAGAAAATATTTTCCGCCATTCGTTAGCTCATTTAATTATTTAGGAAAAATTATCAAAAATTAAATTTTAATATTTTTAATTGACCGCAAAATTTATTTTATTTATTTATATTTGTTTAAAAAAATATTTTTAATTATTTATATTTTTAAAAATCGAAATTTTTATTATTTATTATTTATTGTTTATTTTTATTTTCCTTCCTCCTTCCTCCACCTTCTTCCTCCTCCTTCCTCCGCTATCGCCTCCTTCCTCCTCCTTCTTCCTCCTCCTTTCGCCGCCGCCACCTCCTTCCTACTTGACAATGGCTGGCTGCCCAGCGACCGACCAAGACCCGGTGGCCAAATCCGGCGAGCTCGAGGCTCGGCCGATCTCACCTGAGCTCATCGGATCTAGCGATAGAGCTCGAGCTCGCCTGGATCCAGTGAGTCGCAAGCTCCGCCGCCAGATCCGGCAAGCCACGAGCTCCACCGCCACATTCGACGAGCTCGAGGCTCAGCCGATCTCACCCGAGCTCGCCGAATCTGGTGACAAAGCTCAAGCTCGTCTAGATCGGGAACTCGAGCTCTGCCGCTAGATCCGGTGAGCCGCGAGCTTCGCCGCCAAATCCAACGAGCTCACGACTCGCCACCGCACGACGAGCGGCCTCCCGGCACCGCCACGGTGCTCCCTCTTGAGTCGGATCCTCCCAAGCAACTTCGAGCAGCTGGGGAAGCGGAGCGCGGTGGCGGTGGCGGCGCCTCAGCCGAAGCAAGGAGGCAAGAGCGGCCAGGGAGGGCGGAGGCTGATCCCGGAGAAGGACGTCGTCGAAGCCATTGCAGTAGGGAGAGCGAGAGAGAGAGAGAGAGAGAGAGAGAGAGAGCTGAAGGAAGGAAGGAAATCACGAGAGCTCGTGCGAGAGGCGAGAGGCTAGGAAAATGATTTCCTCTTTTCAAAAGAGGAAATCATTTTCCAAGATGTCAAGAAAGGATTTTCCGTTGATCGGAAAATGTTTTCCTTGACCGTGATTTTCCGCCCACCCGAACACCGGAAATTTCGGAAAATATTTTCCAGGAAGTTATTTTCCACAAAACGAACGGAACCTAAAACTCAACTTTAATTTTTCATATTTAGCTTTGACCTCTTTCATACCCAAAAAAAAATAAAACAAATCATATATATTGCATTTCTACCACTAGGAGATCCATAGTCATAAAATGTAAGATCGTAACAGTTAATATTAAATAATTATAAAAAGAATCTAATCGTAAAATGAGATGTTAGAGTTGGAACATTGGCTAGTTCAAAAAATATCATTATATGATCGATGTGTGTTTGAGGGTTTACAAAATTAATCATAAACTTAGGTTTTTTTTAAAGGGACAAGGGTGATTTATATGGCTCATGTATGGCTTGGATGTTGATTTATCCACGAGGTAAAACGCAAACCCATGCCGAATCTCAAAAGTCTCGTAAATGGAAATTGCAACCCATCCACAAAAAGAAATTCAAAACGAGTTTCTGATCTATTAGGGTCTAGACAAGTGATGAACCTAATTAAACCCAACTCACTTTCATCTCTCCCCTTTATCTAATGAGTTTTACATAAGATTAAGATATTCAAGGGTTTACATTAGCAAGTTATTGCGGGTGGGTAGGTTTCACACTCCTTTTGGCAATCCAAAACAGAAAAGAAAAAAAAAGTATCCAGGTTTCAAATTGCTGATTTAAAACTTGCAAGCATTGTGATTTTTCAGAATGCTTACTCTTTGTATAGAAGAGCAATTGTCGTGTTAATTTCTGTTTGAATAATCATTTATAGAAAAGAAGAACAATTGTCATATAAACTTTGCAGCAACTGACCATTTCAATGTGAAAGTTGTACTTCCTATAATGAATAGATTTTTTAGTATCTATAGAAAATTATGCAATCAATTCTAAACATTTTTAATTTTATCAATTTAATATTAAACCTTTATACGAAATTTAACATGGTCCTTTTGGTCAATTCTTGCCGAAAATCATTGATGCAGTGGTCTAGCCATTACTAATTGTCTTATATGACACATCATCGCATCGGCGATCTCAAGCAAAAATTGATTGAAAAGTGTACATTGGAATTTCACATAAATGTTTACGACTTAATTGGTAAATTAAAAAGTTTAGGAGAATTGACATCAGTATAGTAGATTTAGAACTCAACATGTTCCCATAATATCTTGCCACAAATAAGAATAAAAAATTCATAATTCTAACTGAACATGTGTCGCAATTTATAAGTAGAAGTCGGGACATCACGTATCCCATCTCATTCAGCCCCATAATCTTCTTAATTCGATCAACGTTCATTGCCAATCATTTTTTAATTTCACGTTCTGCTTCTCAGGTTGGTATCTATAATTCCTTCGTGCCCAACTTGTTACTAATATTTTCAAAAGTGTCATTTCACGATGCCTTCGTGAAGATATCAGCTAATTATAATCTTCTAGGCACGGAACGTGGCTTCACAAGCAAGATGGCTTGAACCTCTTCGTGAACTTTGACACATAGAAAGAACCAGCCCGACTCACTATAATAGCAAGGTATCTATAATTCACCTCAAATTTGCACGAGACAAAATTATTTTTACAGCCTGTGTACAGCGCATGTCTGCAACTGAGATATGTGTAATAAAAAATAGAAAAAATTATGATTGAATTGGCCACGATAAAATAAGTTTTAGTCTTTTAGGACGATTTTTGGGCCTAATCCCACCGAGTCCAGCCTGACTCACTTCCTTTCTCTGACTTATTTGTCTAGCGACGTTTCCATAAAATCAAGATATTGAAGTGTTTACATTGCCCCAGCTCAATCGTTCTTCTTCTTTTCCTCCATATGTTAAAGGGAACCCTTCATGATTAAGAAAAATCCAGCTTTCTCGAATTTCTAGCTGCAGTTTTTACATCTTGATTGAGCCACATATCAAGCCCTTCATCAACTGAAATTTCCCTCCTTCATTGAACACTCCTTATTCACTAGTTTTTTACCATATACATGTGATGATTTGCGCTTGAACCCTCTAATACAACCCAAATGACGATGGGAGATCTTCCATGCGCATAAACCCTCTAATACAACCCACCATGACCGGAGTTGATGGTTTTTTATTTGATGGGCCAAGTTAAGCCCGTTCGCCCATATTGGGCCAAAACTCAGCTCATATGTGAAGGACCCATAAGAGAAAATGACAGTTATTTTCTAAGAGAAAATAACAGTCAATATATAAAATAAAACAATAAATGGGATAACATTACATGTAGCGTTTCAGAGAGAAAATACGCTTCTCAATTTTTCTTCCCCATGAAACAGTATACTCCCTCTTGAAAAACGGAACTCCAGAGCTTCAAACAATTCATCTAAGACTGCAACAATACTTAATCTGTGGCAATCAAAATATGTTTATCTTTGTGATATGCCTTCAATCAGTATTACATGTTTCTCGAGCACGTTTCCGCCTTCGTTTCGTTTGAGTATCGGTTCATTTTTTATGAATCTGTTTCCCTACATTGGTATCAGAGCAATGTTGTTCATGTTTCTCGATCATCATTGATGTTTATAAATTGTTTTTGGCCGAGATTTTGAGAAATGTCGCCTTCGTACGTTTGGAGACAAAAATTCCAACACGCCAGTACTGTTTGCCCTCGCTTTTTTTATTTTCCATGAATCAAAATTTATTTTTGATAGTGTAGGGTTGTAGTTCTTGTCGAGACGAGAAAATCAACAGGTGGATTGCCACCGGGGACCACCAGATGTGTCGCAACATGCAGCAGGAAGGTCCAGGGTCGTCAATGCGTGTGCGACACGCGACGGGCTATAAATTGCAAGGGCATGCATTGCACGCATGCAGTAACTGCACGTGTGTGCACGACGCACGCGCAGCAACTGCTGGCGCGTGCATGCATGATTTTACGAATTTGTCCCTATTTTCTTTAAAATATTACGTTTTTGCCATTAGCAGTTGTTTTTACGATTGTGCCCTCATTGTTCAATGTTATTACTTTTTTGCCCTTAGTTGACCATTGATTAGAGTTTACCACCGTTGACCATAGTTGACCGATCATTGACCATAGTTGACTGTCATTGACCTTTGTTGACCGACACCAAAAAAAGAAGGAAAAATATGTTTTTATGATTTTGTTCGTTGTGGATTATGGGCAAAAGAATATTTCAAGTGCCAAAAAATGGCACAAATTGACACTTAAGTGCTAAAACTTACAAAAAATGACACTTATTTTATGAAAAATGGGACACTTGAGTACCACATTCGGTAAGCCTCACCGGAAATCTTATGTGACATCTTTTTTTTTATTATTAATTTTCTTGCTTACGTGGCTCACGGGAATGCCAAATTAGCAAAACATACGGAAAAAGGGCGTCGTTTTGGCATAATTTAAATTTAATATGATATAAAAATTAATTAAATTAAATTTAAAACATAATAATAATAATAATAATAATAATAATAATAATAAATTATATTTATTTAAAAAAATAAAAACAGAGGAGAGAAGGAGAAGGAGGAAGGCGGCGGCAGCGGGGGCTGAGCCCTCAACCGCCGCCTACCTCCCTCCTCCTACTCATTCCCCCCTCTTTTTTTTTTTCTTTTAAGTTAATTAATTAAATTTTAATTTAATTAATTATTATATTAAAATTCGAATTATACCAAAATGACTTCGTTTTGCGTGCAGCTCACCAGAAAATTGCTACGTCAACGTTTTGATCAGATTTTCTCACTGATGGTGCTTAAGTAATCTATTTTGCTCCAATTTTTGCATTTAAGTGTCACTTTCGTAACTTTTGACACTTAAGTGTCCCTCTGTGCCAACTTTTGACACTCCAGGGGTCCAGATGTCTAGATTATATGTAATCCATTTTGTTCTGCATTTGTTGCAAAAACAATGATGTATTTTGTACGCATGCCTATATTTCCAAGAATGGACGAACAAAAGGTAAAACTTAAAGGGCTAAAAACAGAATTAGCTAATTATCAATGGAATGATTGTGATATAGTATCACACATAGTCAATCAGATGATACAAAAAATCATCTGGAATGATTATCCTATACCAGATTTTTAAAAGATGTTGGCGCTACTGAACACTCTTCCACCAGAATAGCAAGTGATGTTAGATTGCCTATAGGAGGTCAACGTGATCCCGGATTATAGAAGGCTTGCAATAGCTTTAGTAAGAGAGTACTATAGAATTGAGACAACCAAGACTTCAACTCTTGAGTTAAGTGTCACATGGTGCATAATGAATGCGCCTTGGAGGAGCCATAAGAGCTCTCTAAAGATCTACTTGTGGTTGACCAATGTACCTTCAGAATTCTCAGGAGATTTTACAATAAGATTAGAAGAGACTTTTCCAATTTATGAGATAAATGAGTATATTTGAGTTTAATTATTTATTTTTCTTAGATTAATTTGAGATGTTTTAGGTGTAAATATTTTTTTCTATGTTAATATATTTCCTCTGAATATATAACTTAGTGTAAATGACATGTTTACTTATCGAAAGTTCAATGTTATCTATCGTTGTAAATTAGTATGTTAATTTACAATTTTTTTTTGGAAAGTTCAAGAAAATTTTAGTGACTTTGGTGATCTTATTTTTGCATAAATGATTATATTAATAATAATTTCAAGTTAGGATTTATTGATGATAATTGGAAACATAATGACCTTTTGATTCTGAAACATTATTTAAAATTATTCAAGTTTGGTGACTTTGGTGATCTTATTGTTACATGTTTCCCGAGCACGTTTCCGCCTTCATTTTGTTTGAGTATCGGTTTGTTTTTTAGGAATCTATTTCCCTACAAAAGCAAATTTGAGTAACAAACTTATCCGACATGGAACATGTGAAAATAACTTTAAACTTGCAACCACGCCCGTATGTTTGAAACTAGTGTATTGCACATCAAAACATGTTTTTCACAAGATTATTTTTCAGATTGGCTTTAAAGTCATCACTAATCTTATTAGTCCAAAGTTTTATGATTGATAAAGTTGGTCGCACTTTGCCTAAGATGTTTGCTCTCGCTTTTGACTTCAAAGCACAAAATAAATCAAGGAGCATTTCTTCCTATTCTATATCTTACTTCTATAGTATTTTTAAAATCTCATAAGAGAATCAAGGTCCATAGAATAGAAGGTTGAAAAGCAGCTAAGTAATGGGAAACATTTTTACTTTTACATAAATGCTCTAACCTAAGTAGCATGGGGCACGGGGAATCTCATGTGATAGTAAGTGTTGAAGAAGGGCAATCACTCATTCTTAAAATCAACATTCTTAAAATGAAAGAGTCAAGTGGCAGAAGTCGTCTCACTAACTAGCTTGCTAATATTGAAATCAATAAGCATTTGGACACTGGGTTCTTTTTGCTACCTCATCGAAAGTTTTTATATTTTTATTAGGTAATAAAATAGGAATAGCAGTGGAATCCTTTGGGCATATCTTCAACCTAGCCCGAAACTCAACATTAATTTTCTTTATTTACCTTTTTTTTTCATACCAAAAAAAAAAAAATCACGTATTGTGCATTTCTACAACTAGGAGATCCATAGTCGTAAAATATAAGCCCGTAACAGTTAAACATTAAATAGTTTTGAAAAGAATCTAAAGTTAAATGATCATAAAATGAGAAGTTAGATTTGAAACATTGGCCAGTTCAAAAAATGTCATTATATGATCAATGTGTTTTGAGGGTTTACAAAATTACTTGTAAACTTAGGATTTTAAAAGGAGCAAGGGTGATTTAAACGCCTCATATGGGGCTTGGATGTTGATTTATCCGTAGATCCCAAGCTCGTCCCAACCTTCGGAAGTCTTGTAAATGGAAATTGTAACCAATCCCGCAAAGAGAAATTCAAAACACGTTTCAGACCTATTAGGGTCAGGACGAGTCGTGAACCTAATTAAACCCGACTCACTCCCATCTCTAGTCCCTTGTACAATAACATTTACATAAGATTAAGATATTCAAGGGTTTACATTGCACTAACAGGAAGAAAAAGAAAAAGAAAAAAAAAGGAAACCATTAGCAAGTTGTTGCTGGTGGATAGGTTTCACACTCCTTTTGGCAGTCCAAAACAAAAGGAGTAAGTACGTAGGTTTCAAATTGCTGATTTAGAACTTGCAACCACTGTCATTTTTTAGAATGCTTACTCTTTGTATATATGAGCAAGTGCCATGTTAATTTCTGTTTAAATAATCATTTACAGAAAAGAAGAACAACTGTCATATAAATTTTGCAACAAATGAAAGAAAGCTACACTTCCTAATTCCTATAGTGTCTCCTCACACGTGTGCATCTATATATCAGTTAAAAAGCTAGAAAATGGAGTCAATTTAATCACAAACTTTAGTGTGAAACTTAACGTAGTCCTTTTAATTAATTTTTTCCAAAAATCACCCATGTGGCGATTCAGTTATAACCAGTTGTCCTAAGTGACCCACCATTACGTCACCAGTTTTTAGCAAAAATTAACCAAAAAATGATAACTCTATAAAAATAGAGTTAATTTACCTATTTTAGAGAATAAATAATACAATATTTGTGAGAAAAATATTTGGATTTCGTTTTATTTACTTAATATCTCCTTGTTCATGCAGCACAATGAGACTGGAGAAAATAAGGAAAACATGGCAAAAAAAAGGAAATGAAGAATTCCAGAAGACTAAATTGAATTTCACATTTAATATTTAATTAGTTTATTAATCATCAATCTCCGTAGGACGATATCTTTCTCATAAGAAAGATTACATCAAATTTCGCACAAAAATTTTAAACTTAATCGACAAAATTAGAATATTTAGAAAAATTGACATCGATATAATAAGTTTAAGACTGGATAATTTTCTCACAGTATCTGACCATAATTAAGAATAAACTAGTCAAAAATCTAATTAAGCATGTGTCGCATTTTATAAGTAGAAGTCAAGACATCACGCATCCCATCTTATACAACCTCACAATCTTCTTAATCAGACTTACGCTGATTGCCAATCATTTTTTTAATTTCACATTCTCCTCCTCGAGTTGGTTTCTATAATTCGTATGCCCTAACTCGTTAGCAATATTTTCAAAAGTGTCATTTCCCAATGCCTTCGAGAAGATATCAGGTAATTATAATGTTGTAGGCACGTAACTTGGCTTAACAAACAAGAGGCTCGAACCTCTTCTTGAACTTCGAGATATAGAAAGAACCAACCCGACTCACTATAATAGCAAGGTACCTGTAACTCACCTCAAGATAAACTCGTGTACGGCGCATGTCTACAACTAAGATATATGTAGTTAGGAAAAAAAAATTAAGGCTCAATTGATCATGATATAATAAGTTTGTCTTTTGTAGACAATTTTTTCACCTAATCCCACCTCGCCCAGCCTGGCTCACTTCCTCCTCTGACTTATGGCCTAGTGACGTTTATATAAAATTAAGATATTCAAGTGTTTACGTCGCCCCAGCAAAAAAGACAAATCGTCCTCCTCCTTTTCCTCCATATGTTAAAAGGGCACCCTTCATGATTAAGAAAAATCCAACTTTCTCAAATTTCCAGCTGTAGTATTCACATCTCGATTAAGCCATATATCAAGCCCTACATCAACTGAAATTTCTCTCCCTCATTGAATACTCCCTATTCGCTATTTTTTATTAGATACGTGTGATGAATTGCGCTTAGACCCTCTAGTACCACCCAAATGATGATGAGAGGAGCTCTTCTATTTTGCTTTGCTTGTTAATTGGAGATCTTTCATGCGCACAAAAGCCTTCCTCTCATATCTTCTCCCTCATGTTGAGCATTCTATCTAATCGTCAAGACTACTTGCGTAATTATTATATCGTCATGTGCGTAATTGTTTTTGTTTTTCTCCTAAATTGATAAAATTAAAAAATTTAAATGAAGTTAATTGTCGTACTTACCTTTTTTGGGGCAATTTTCCCACCTAGTCACTTTTAACAAAATTAAAACAAAAAAGGAAAGCTACTCACTTTCTTCTCTAACTCATTTCTTTAGGGTATAATGACACAAAATCCAAACTTTGATTCAAAGTACAATGTGATCCTTGAATTTTTAATTTGTTCAACATAGCTTTTGAACTTCTGGTAAATATTCAAATTAGTCCATGACTAAAAAAAAATATTCAACATTATCTTTCTATTGATTTAAGTTCAATGATAACATTGAACATTTTCATATAGTTTAAAGACAAGTTTGAATATATATATTCAAAGTTCAATGATTACATAAACAAACTAAAAGTTCAATGACCATATTACACATTAGATTAAAGTTCATGGACCAGAATAAATAAATTAGAAGTTCAGAAATGACATTATACATTGAGCCAAAATTTGAAGATCATTTATATAATTTTTCCTTTTTTCTAATATTTACATAAAATCAAGATATTCAAGAGATAATCTTAGGGACTTGATTAGACCCTTAAAAGGCTCAAACGAGAAGACACAAGCAAGAGTCATGGGAGAACCATCCTAAGGTGAGAGACTCTGCAATGTCACCTCCCGTATTCCTTCTCTTTTAGGAAGAACAACATAGAGGGGAGAGGTTAGGTGTGCGCCATGTGGGCATCGCCACGTTAAAATATAAAAACACAGTCATGTCAATCTACCTAGGTTACCGAGAGTCTACTTGTTGACTAACCAAATAGTAATTGATTCTATTCTTTTGTTCCCTAGAACAAAAAAAGAACAAAAATCTATTTGGTAATTTTTTTTTTATTTCCGATAACAATTTTATTCTTAAGAATAGACTTGAAACAAAATCAATAAGTAGAAATTTTTTTTTCTCAGGAACAATTCCATAATCAAGCCAAATTTTCTTCTATCTCTCCCTTTTTCTCTCTTATTTTCTTCTTTTTCTTTTTCTTTTTCTCTTTTTCTTTCTTAATGCCAATTGCTAACCACAACGATGGCTGACAGGGGAGGCTCCAGTGAGGTCATTGGGCCTTGCCCAACCAATCACCGACCACGGCAGTGGTCGACGATTGGCTAGGGAAGAAGAAGAAGGATGAAAAAATAAAAATAAAAATAGAGAAAAAAGAGAAAAATATCATAAAAGTATTCAAAAATTAAAAGAAATTCTAATTCACAAAAAAAAAAAATTGAAATGTTACTAAATACATTTTTATCCTGAGAATAGAAATTTTTGATAGAGTCTATTTGTTAATGTTCATATTTCTTTGTTTTTCTGTTCTTTTATTTCCCGGAACAAAAAAAGGACAAAAATCCATTTTGTAGCGTCAACTAATTTTTCTACTCTCCGGAATAGAAATGTAGACGGAAAATAGATTGGAATCAAAATAAGAAATTAAAAAAAAAAAAAGCAACTTCTTATTCTCATGAACAATTTCTAGAAATTAAGTCATTTTCTTTTTTTTCTTCTTATTTCTCGCCATCCTTCACCCCCCGCCATCCGCCACTACCGGTAGTTGGCCACCACTAGCCACCACTACTATCGACCGCGGGCTAAAGGAGGAACAAGAAGAAGAAAAGAGGACAAAAAGAAAAATCTAAAAAGATTATTAAAAAATTGAAAGAAATTCTACGTTACAAAAACATTTGTGGATCATATCATACATATTCCCATCTTTTTTCTATTCCAAAAATAAAAATTTCATGTAGTAACCAAATGCATTCTTTTGCTCAAAAATCGTTTTAGGAAATAGAAATAGAAAAAAATTATTTCTAAAAAGAAATTGTTTCTTGAAATAGAAATGTTATCAAATGCACTATTTACCAATGCCTTCAAATGCTTAAAAACTTGTACAATGAATAAAATAAAAAATAATAATTTTTAAGTAGAAATTGTTCTTAGGAACAAAATGGTACCAAACGCACCATAAACAGACGGGGCGACATGCACTTTCGAAGGTAGCTCCCTACAGCTTTGTGAGGTTATATTATAACCAAACACCAATGATCCAAAAGGTAATGTTGCCCCAGTAAAAAGACAAAAAAAAAAAAAATCGTACTTATTCTTCTTTCCCTCCATAGGTTAAAGGGAATTCTTCATAATTAAGAAAATGCAACTTTCTCAAACTATCCAGCCATAGTATTCAAATCTTTATTGAGCCATATCTCAAGCCCTACATCAATTGTCCCTCTCGAGAAGAAAAGGATAGGGGACAAATTTGGGTGAAGGATTAAGGCGTGTAGATATCGGTACGTTAAAATAAACAACGTGTTCCTATTAGCCCGCCAAAGTTACTAGGCAAGCAGAGCGGCTCTGACTCAAGAGGCAGTTCCTTCCAGCATGGTGATGTTACACTATAGTCAGATACCAATGATTCAAGAGATAATATTACCTTTGCAAAAAGACAAAAAATCGTACTTCTTCTTTTCCTCCATAGGTTAAAGGAACCCTTCATGATTAAGAGAAATCCAACTTTCTTGAAATTTCCAACTCTATTATTCAAATCTTGATTGACTGATATCTTGAGCCCTACATCAACAATAATTTCCCTCTTCGCAAGAAAAACATAGAGAGGGAATTAGGTTGGGAGCTTATGCATGCAAGCATCCTCATATTAAAATAAAGAATACATTCCTGTCAGCTTATTTAGGTTATCAAGTAGGTGAAGCAACCGTGACTTAAAAATGAGGGTATATTGTAACCAGACACCACTGGTCCAAGGGGTAATGTTACCCTATCAAAAAGACAAAAAACCGTACTTCTCCTTTACCTCCATAGATTAAAGGGCACCCTTAATGATTAAGAAAAATCCAACTTTCTTGAATTTCCAGCTGTAGTTTTCACATATTTATTGAGCCGCATCTAAGGCCCTACATCAACTGTAATTTCCCTCCCACATTGAATGCTCCTTATTCACTAATTTTTATCAGATAAAAGTGATAAAGCTGCGCTTTAAACTCTAATACAACCCAAATGATGACGAGAGGAGCTCTTCTTTTTTGCTTTTCTTATTATTAGGAGACCTTCCATGTGCACGAAACCCTTCCTCCCACATCTTCTCCCTCGTGTTAGCCACTCTAAACGACCGTCGGGACCACTCGACGAGTCCTGTCTTGTCCCGTGCACGATCATCACCACTCTTCTCCTAAAGTTTTATGTCATGAAACGAACGCTTCTCCCCTCCTTTTCTCTGCTCGTACTCTTATCTCCAACGTTGCGCATTTAGACTTGACCACCAATGGAGGGTACGTGTTTGGCCAACCTCGGAGCCGTGCGGACATTGGAAAGATGAGGAACATTTGGCGATCTAGAAACTCGACCAACTTGTGGAAACAAAGAATATTGGGAGTGACCCACGAAACGGGTCGCATCAAATTCCGAAAGGCCAATTCCTAATTATTATTTTTTTGTTTTGCCAATTCCTAATTGAAGGGGTTAAAGTCAAGTGGACCCTTTTCGGGGTGCTGCATAATTGCTTTAGCTGCGACTTGGACGTGGAGTCAGAGTCAAGCTGCCGCCCCCACGTCAAAGGAGAAAGGAAGAACAGCCGCCTCTTCATTGGCCACTAATTTATCAAGAAACCTAATTTAAGGCGGTGCATATGAATCGAAAGATATTGTTGTAGCTTTTTGGACGGCTCGGACTGATTACTCCCACAATTGCCCCGTTTATACAGGTGATAGAATTTGATAAAACGAAAAAGATGGAAAAATAAATTTGAAATCAATGGAAAATATTATCTAATCGGTTCTAAATTATTGTACGGATGTTATTTCAATTTTAGTAATTGAGTCCTGAGCATTTGCACAATATTCCAGTGCAGCTTGTCTATTCGTCGGAAATAGCTAATATTGCCATTTTGTCATTGTTTCATCAGTGATTTTTTACGAAAATTGATCAAAATAGTTATATTGGAATTTCAAATAAAGATTTAGGACTCGATTGACAAAATTAGAAAATTTAGGATTGAATTGACATCGTTACTGTAGATTTAGAATTAACCGAGTAATTTTCCTAGGTTTCTAACGAGGAAATAGACTGTGCAATTACGTTATCCTAAGGCCATTGCCCGTGAGTCACGTCCACTTTCAAGCTTTTAAAGCTTGACACGTCCACCATGCGTTAAATAATTGGGATCAGTATACAAAATCTTTTTTTTTTTTTGAAGGCCCACTAATCTAATTTTGAAAGACAAGATGAGGTGGTTCAAGATAAAGACACGCACAAAAGCTACAAAAGGCGAGCAAATCATGGGCGTCACCAAAAGCATCCCCCACTCCTTCGCCAAGCATAATGCGATTATATTCCATGCTTAAACCATCCTAGACAATTGCTTCGTCGGCATGGGGCGCTCCCGTGCTTCCGGCCCGGAAATCGATGGTTGTGGGTTTGGTTCCTACCTTTGAAAATTACGATCTAAGTAGAGAGTTATCATGGCGGGTCACTGTGCTAAATTCCTACTAGGATAGCAGGCTAAGTATGACCGAGCTCTTGAATTATAAAAGAAGAGATTCTAGATCTATTTATGGAAAGAGGCACAAATAGTCCATCAACTTTGATTTAATTTTTAAACTTTTAATATGTTTCATGTGACATCTGAATTTTAGTTTAATATGCAAATTATTTAATCTGTGCAATGTAGCCCTTTTAACCTAAACACTTTTAATGTGTTCAAACCGATTCGTGAACTATTAATAAATTTTAAATATACTTCGCAAGTTATATAAAAGTATTATCGTTTTAGATTTGTGGTCTGCATTATTTAAATTATATATATTACTATGGTTACTATTAGGAGTGTGCAAAAGAACCGGGACCCGTCCGGATCGCTCGGAACTACACCGGAACTGCTTGGAACCGGTGGTTTTTAAGGAAACCGGTTTGGTTCCCAATTCTAATTTATGGGAACTAGTAGGTATCTATCCGGTTCTCAGTTCCATAAGCAAATCCGTCCATCCATCCACTCGGATCGGATCGATTATATTATAATAATATATTAATTTTTAATATTAAAAAATTGAAATTACTAATTAACAAACTCAAATTATATAATTAATCCAAATCAAATAATTAAAAAAATTAATTAAAGTGGGTATTCTAATATCATGCTAGTCAAACCAAATAGAGAGGTCCTGATCTTGAAGCTCAAAAGTCCAAAGTGCACACCTTGACAAAATGCCGAGCATTTAGTGGGCAAAAAGCAAGCACGCAAAGAAGCCGGAGGAGGAGAAGAAGAATAGGTCAAGTGAAGAACCAGCAATTTGGTTAGAAACCAAAGTTGCTTTGTGTCAAGATCAGAGCTTTCGAGAAACCCAAGAACCCCCTCAGGCTAGGGTTTGCGGGAAACCCTCGATAGCAACAGGTCCGTCCGCCCGTCCCTTTCTCTATTCGGCCCTTTGGAAAATTGCCGTCGTCGAGGAACTTGTGGCTTTTGACTTATAATTAGTTTTACTTTCTTTCACTTTCAACATTATGTTTTGATTTCTAGTTGTTGTAGCTTTTGGTTTCTAGTATATTACTCGATATAAAGAGTACTCACGACGAATTTTAGAAAATGATATTATTATTTGTGAGACCAGTTCCATGAATCCATCTGGGAATTGGACCGCTAGTTCGCCAGACCATGGACCCCCCTAATTACTATGGCACTTAACATCTTTGACTATTAAATAGTTTTCTCGTTGAACCATGAGAGGACCCAATGACATCAACTCAAGCCAATTTGCACTCGTCGCGGCACCGTCTCCTCGCCATTAAATTCCACGATTGGAGCTCCTTCGCATTTCTACTTTCACATTGTGGACTTCCTTCACATCACATCCAGTCCAAGTTTTTAGGTGTGATTGTGAAATAATTCCTTCTTTTTAAAGAATTTTTAAGATAAAAAAGAGAAAAAGAAGGTATTGCCGTTTCGTCGCTTTAAGGGAGCATGATAGATTGGATTAAAAATCAAATTCCGGGTTTGCTAAAGAAAAAATAAATGCCATACAGTTTATATTTGGACTTTGGAATTCAGCTTGTACAAAGGGATTATCAAATGCGAGTCGATTCGATTGAAATGGCCTTAAAAAAGACGGTTCAATATAATAAATTAAAAGGGTCTCTTTTTTGAAAGTTATATTATCTTTTGTTCTCCATCATTTAGATTCGAAGTGGCTTCTTTTTATAAAAAAAAAATTGAAGTTGCATTGGCTTTCATTTTTGTTGTGAGTTTTCAAAGTTGCAACTATGTGGCATTATTATTATATTCACTTCAAAAAAGAAAAGAAAAGAAAGAAAGAAAGCAGAGTCTACGCACATTCAAAGAGGAAATTGGAAATGTCCTAAATATGTAGAGCACAGTTTCAATAAATCAAATCATATAAGGAAATTTATTGTGACTATTGTAGGAAGAGAATGATTTGAATCCAAATTTGGCAAGTCGAAGATTTATAGGATCACATGAAAAGATTATGTTGAGAATCTCAACTAGCAATTTCTCCACAAAATATTTTAAGCTTTTCATGAAATTCTAGTGTTATTCCCCTCTGAATAATTTTTACAACATAGAGAAATGAAGTAACTTGCTTTTATTATGTTTATATGAACCCGTCAATTAATAAGAATCGACAAGAATGACGGAACGAAATAGTTCGATCCAATCAGAAACCAAATCAAGCATCAGATTAAAATGAAAACTCGACTCGATTACAAGCTATGACCCATTTGCTTTTGCAAGGTCCATGAATCATATCGAAATAGCGACCGCCTACCCTGCATATCCCTAATTCCTCCACTTATAAATTACTTTCTTTTATCACGAAGAGCCCTTAATCAGGAGATTGAAAAAAAAAAAGCAAAAAGATGATAAAAAAAAAATTAAAGCATCATTAATATCATAGTATACCAGGGACGGACTTCGGACAAGATTCAAAGTAAGCAAAGGCAGGACACCTTTGAAAACGTCGTCATCTTCCCCAAGTCCGCACCTACCTCTTTACCAATTTCTCTCTCCTCTTTCTCTCTCTATCTCTACAAGAACACCGCTCGCTCGCTCGGGCTCGACCCAGTTCCTCCGTTTGGGGCGCGTATGTGATCGGTTCCCGGCCGTCGCGACCTTCTCTCCGGCGAGGATATCGGGCGAAAAACCATGGGGGGCGGCGGCGGCGGCGGCGGCGACGGGGGCGGGGGCGGGGGCGGCGGGGGCCTGGCGGAGGCGCAGTACGTGAAGGCGAAGACGTCGGTGTGGTGGGACATCGAGAACTGCCAGGTGCCCAAGGGGTGCGACCCCCACGCGATCGCCCAGAACATCAGCTCCGCCCTGGCCAAGCTCAACTACAGTGGGCCCGTCTCCATCTCCTCGTACGGCGACACCACCGGCATCCCCGCCGCGGTCCAGCAGGCGCTCTCCAGCACCGGCATCGCCCTCAACCACGTCCCCGCCGGTAAGGGCGCCCTCCTCCTTTGTCTCCGCTCGTGGGTGCTGATCGATGGGTCGCTTCGTCTTGTTCCTTCTTCGCGGTCGTTCGATGAAAGAATCGTTTTTTTTGCCTCCGCGTGTGTTCTGATCGGCCGTAAATTTGGTCTCTCCGGTTAATTTTAGTTGCTTTAGCTGAATTAAGTGAGAACTTGATCTGGGCTGGGGATGCCTGTGGTTGTCTCTGGCTCTAATTTGCTTGAGCTTTAACAGGGATCTGTACTAAGTGGTCAATGGACCTCTGCGGTTGTTGGGTTTCTAGTTTAAGAGGCGTGTTTAGATCTGCTCGGTCGGTATGGCATCTTTGGACCTGAATTTAGCTCAAATTTGTTTCTCTGCAAATGGGTATGCTCGACTGTGGAGTTACTGCTGTCTTCCGGCACTTTTGAGATGGAAACATAAGCTAAGTGGGTTTAACATTTCGCAGGTGTTAAAGATGCGAGCGATAAGAAGATACTGGTGGACATGCTGTTCTGGGCAGTGGACAATCCTGCACCGGCTAATTATCTTTTGATCTCTGGTGATCGGGACTTTTCTAATGCTCTTCATCAGCTGCGCATGAGAAGGTACAACATTCTCTTAGCGCAGCCTCAGAAGGCATCGGCACCCTTACAGGCTGCTGCAAAGACCGTGTGGTTGTGGACCAGTCTTGTGGCTGGTGGGCCTCCTTTGACGAGCATCGAGTCACAGCCGTTTGGTAACTATGTTTTCGTTTCTTCTAGTTCGGATACATCACCAGTCCCAGTTTCTAATTCTTTTCTGATGAAGCAACCTGTGGATGTCCATTACGAAAGTTCTCATATAGGGAACCAGAAGTTTGCCAATATGGGAAAGGGTAATGACCCCAAACATAATAAAGGAAAAGTGAACCGGAAAAATTCGTCTCATTCTGGTTCAAAGAATTCGAGGTCTGTAGACGATCAAAACAATTCGAGCTATTGCCCTACCTACCGGGGTCCCATTGGTGGATCTGCTATCCCTGGGAATCACGATCCTTCTTGGAGCCATAGCAACGGGCACGGCAATTATGGGATTCATTATCCTCCTCCTCCTCCAAGGCCAGACTTTCCTGTGCAACCAGCACCCCCACAAGCAAATTTTTATCCGCCCTACAGTGCTCCTTTGGGTAGCATTCCTATGGTGCCTCCTAGGCCAGATAGGCCTAGCAGTTCACAGGGTCCTCCAGACATCAGCAAGTTAAATATTTCGGTTCACCCAAGCAACGTTCATAATCCTCCTGCTTTTCATCAGCAGAACAGAGAGCTAAAGCAGATCCCTAACCATGTCAAGAACAAACCATCAACCTATCATGACACCATGAACAATAGGTTTCCTCGACGCCCCGAGTATCCATCCTCAACTTCCTCTGCCCCGTCTACTCCTGATTTTCCAAGTAATGGTACTTGGGGAACTCCTGGATATCCAAAACCTTCCGAGTACATACAAGGTCTTATAGGAGTTATCCTACTCTCCTTGGACACCCTAAAGAACGAAAAGATTTTGCCAACTGAAGCCAATATAATTGATTGCATTCGATATGGAGATCCGAAGCATCGCAACACTGACGTGAAACAGGGCCTAGAGAGTGCCATAGAGCATCAAATGATAGTGAAGCAAAATTTAGGCGCCATCCAGTTGTATGTTGGTAAGAATGAAAAACTATGGAATTGTGTGAACCCTTTGGGTGGAAATGCAAAGGATTATCCTAAAGCAACATGGAATGAGATTCAGAATTTCTTGACATCATCTGTAGGACGGGCTGCAATTCTGGCTTCTCAGTGCAGGTTGGTCCTTTTATAAAGAATTCATTCATGGTATTTCAACAGTTTTCACATTGAGAAAGATTCACTCACATGTTGTCTCGTTTTATATCTAGGTATGAAGCGGGTACTACTATGAAGCACATGTGCTTGAAACAACTTGCTTTAGGTGATGTTCTACGAATTCTAAACATAATACTTACAGTGAAAAGATGGATAGTGCACCACCCATCAGGATGGCAGCCTCTTAAGATTACTCTCGCGGAGTCCAACACCAACTCTGTATCCAGTGATGATGGATGGGGGAGTGGTTGGGAATAGGCAAGGAGTGTTGATAGATCTGGGGGGGCTTGAGGAGGTGAGCCCCTATTACCCCATCTCCACCTAGGATTCTTGACTTTTGATATTTGCCCATCAGATTTTTTTTTTCTACTTTGGAAATTATAACTCACCTTTCCTAGTCCTAGATCCTGTATCTGCCATAACCTAGGACGTCGCCTTGCATGGTAGTGTACCATACACCAAATGTGAAGGTGGGTTGTATTTGGTAAAGATATGGTAAGTTACAATCACTTGGATGACTGGCATCTGAGAAGACCAAGGGCCGTAGGTAAAGAGTACATGTGTTGAGCTACCAAGGAAGTAATCCTGGTCTAATGTACTGAAGGAGTAGGTAAACCCTTCGAACATGAAGCTTTGAGGTTCGCAAGTTGTTGGATATAGATTGCTCTGCCACGTGCTTAACATATTTGCCTTAGGTGTTTCGACTGGAGACATATGATGATGATATCTTTACAACTTACGCTGGGACCTTTTAGGATCGAGACACGTGGAATCATTCTATAGATTTAACTATTCATGCAACCATATTACAGTGGAATTTACTGTTGGTCTTTTCTTATGGAGCAAGTCGGAGGTTTTTGCAAAATGGCTCCTTGCTTGATTGATCTGATGCTTAGACAGTTGAAAAAAGTCGAGCAAGAGATGCTACTAGTTTGTTGGAAAATGGGTCTTCTTTGAGATGCTGCTGGGACTTTATTCTGTGGCTATGGACTTGTGGATCCTCCAGAACCATGCAGCAATGAAACTCTACATGATCAGTTTTTCCAAAGCTTTACGTAATGGATTACAAGCCGACGCCAATTTGTGTCCTGTTATCATGTCGCTTCATTCACATAAAATCTCACATGATGTCGACAAAAGGAAGAGGAGAGAAGTTTTAAGCACAGAGATGTGTGCCATAAATTAGCTCTCTGAAGTTTGAGCGAAGCCATTAAGCTTTATGTAAAGTGCAATGTAATTCCTGTATTAATAAGGTAACAATACTTTACTTGGTGAAGCTTGTAAGTTCTTGGACTCTACTTTGCTCTTTGTGTTTGTCCCATTTCCGGATGTTGCTTACAGTTCCTGTCGAGCAGATCTAAACTGAAAGGGGTGATGTAATTGTGGGATATCTTGATAAGCCTATTATCTGTTACCAATCATCCTGTTAGATATTCTGTCGTCAATTTCTCTTCCTATTATTGACTATGTCTTTTAGTTTTAGCACGAGGAATGCCTGTGCAATTCATGGTAAGGGTGAGTTGGAATGTTTGCATGAGTTTGGTGGTTTTGGCAATTGTTAGAAGGGACAGATACCCTTGGCCGGGTTGATCTTCTCTAGGGACATTTTCCTCAAAGCAGAGGTTTCTGCATGAGAGCGATGCTTTTTGCCTGCTACTGCTGTATATGGAATTTGGCGCTAAAGTTTAGAAAAGGAAGGTGCAAAGAAATGCAGACGTTTCTCCGGAATGTTGCCTATTTCTGGCTTTGACCCATTACTCCACAATTATTCGACATGTATGAATTATAAGAAATTCATCCGAATTATTTTGCTTTCCCTCGGAACTCCTTGTTAGAGAACATGACGGAGCAGAAGGATATAATGATCACATCATGCGGGAATAACAATGGGAGAAAGACCTATTATGCAGCGATTACATCAGGAGAGATTTTTACGCGTCAAATGCACAATTGCTTGGAATGAATTACATCACAACACTCTGTAATCAACACACCAAATACAACGATTGGGGGTTTGTAATCTGTGTTGATTTAATAAGCTAGACGAGTGACTCATTATGAAAATGCCTTCATTTCTACGACAAGCTAATAGCTTAGCATAATCGTTCTATCTATATTTAATACTTTGCTTCATGTAAATATTAGTTTCATGTGAGCCCGTCATGTTTAATACTGCCGGTCTAATGTTTACTTGTCCTGAAGCCAGTAAGCTGTTTGGAAGGATTTTTGCTTTTTACCAGGGATGTATTTGCAGATTCACCCTGCTCACATTTTAACTTTATTATATAAAAAATACTATATATCTTTTTGAAAATATTCTAATATTGACAAGTACTTTCGTATATTCCCTTTTTTTTTTAACTAAGGTTTCTTTTATTTCGTGAAAAACATTTTCCTTAGCTTTTGGTGTTTGGATCATTTAAGAAAATGAGTCAATAGAAAATATTTTCAAGTGAACAAAGAACTTGTGCTTAAATTCCAGAAAATAATTCCCTTTAAAAAATTGAAAATCATTTTTCGAAATGTGGTTAGGTATGGGCATTTGGATAAAAAACTCTGTGCTTTGGTATAGGAACCCTAACACTTGTTCTTGAATCCTCGGCACCCAAGGTTGAGTCCATCAAGGCTAAGCTATAGACCTTGGTGCCTATGTTTAGGTCCTTGGCGTCGGTGCTTAGGTGCGGATCCCAATGTTCGTGCCTAGGTCCCTGTGCTCCCAATAAAGTCTATATAGGCTAAGCTTGAGACCCTAATATCAATGACCCGGTCCATTGAGGTTGGGCTAAAGGCTTCGATTCTTATGCCCATTGCCCTAGCACTTGGCCTGGGTCCATAAAGGCTGAGTGTGGAACCTCAATACCTATGTCCAGATCCTTCAACTTAGGCTGGGGTTCACAAAGGCCATGCTTGGGTCCTTGCACTAGGGCTTAGGCTTGGGTTCCTTAGGCCCAAGCTTCAGTCCATCGAGGTCGAGACTCAAGACCCCAAATCAAAGGTTGAGCTTGAGTCGATCGAGATTAGGCTGGAGACCCTGTTGCCCTTGCTTGGATCACTGCGCTTGACCCGAGTTTGTTGAGGCCCCTCTCATGTTGCTTGCAAAAATCCCCAGAAATCCCATTACAAGATTGATGAATTTTGAATGCGATTGATCGATTTTGGATTATGATGTCAACTTTTGGAATTAGGGCTTTTTGATCCTTTTGATTTGGGGCAAGAAGGGGTCTGCTCTAAGATGCACAAGAAGGCCCATCTACATTGAAATGCAACACAACGAAATGAAAACGGAAAAAAAAAAAAATTGACGTTTTGATGTCTGACATCCACGTTAGCCATGTAAGCCCTCGGACTAAATATCCACTTATGCATTTTCGAGGGTAAATTGGTCAAATAAACTTAATTGATAAATTATTAAAAAAATTTAAAAATTAAATTGACTAAATTAAAAGTTTAGAATTGAATTGGTAAGAGCATAATAAATTTATGATTTTTTGGACAATTTTCTTTGTAAGCAATAACTAGGTGAGAATTAAGACATGTGTTCAAGCTAAAGGGGTGACAAATGACAAAGTTTGAGTGAAAAGATGGAGATACTAATTAGATATTTTATATCTTAAATAAATAAGGAGATTGATATTCGTTCAAAAGGTTAGTAAATTAGAAAATTATTTTGAAACCACTAAAATTATTAACAAAAGGTATAAATCAATAGGGACACCTAAACTCAATAAAACTCAATAAAATTTTCATGTTTGAAAATTATTTAATACGTATTTAGGAGCACATTTGATCCCCATTGACATTTATTATACTAGTTATATTCCTTCAAATAACTTTCACTAACTCAATATCTATAATACTATCAACTATGATGAAATTTTTGAATGTCACACTCAAGTACTTGGGCAAGGGCACCGGCATCTTGGGCTTAGCCTCAATGGACTAGGGTTCAAGTGTTGAGGACTTGAGCTTAAGTACTAGGGAATCGGGTCGTTGAGGTCCTTGACCCTCATAGTTGCATCCCACATTCGGCCTTTGTGGACCTACACTTGGTGTTGGGGATTTGGGCACGGGCTCTCGCTCCTTGCACCCTTCCTCTATGGACTCAAGTTGGGGCACTAGGAAATTGTGCATGTGCATTGAGTTCTCCATATCAAATTTGTGAACTCAAGACTAGTGCCCATGCTCTTGCTTGAATCAAGGTCCCTGTGCCTGAGTTGATGACCATTGAGGTTGAACTCGAGATCCCGATGCCCATGTGAGGTACTTAGGAAAATCAAATAAGACTTTTTAAATGATTGAAAATATTTTTCAATTCTTTTTAAATTTTAGTTGAATACTAGAAAATATTGTTACTTTCGACTTCCTAAAAAACATTTTCCTCAAATATAATATTTTTCATGAAACAAACCGTGATTATAAGTAACTTCACTTTACTTTAGAATTGATTTTTTTTTTTTTTTAAAGCAGAAGTGGTCAATTGGTCATAAGAAAATTCTGCCCCAAAACTAAAGGGGGGCGGTAACCTATCAAAAGGACAGAGCAACCTTCCCGGCAAGATAAACGACATCGAAAAACTCAGTATTTCGCCGATCCACGCATCTGCTGAACCGCTGCTTCTTCTTCTTCGAGGCGAGCGTTCGAATCTTCCCGATCGTTCCGTCCTCCATGAACTGACCCAGGTCTCATGAATCCCTTCAATGTCCGTAAAGCTTTCGGCTTTAGCATCTCCGGGAAGAATCCCCACGTGGGTCAATCTCGCCGCGCGCTTTTCCTCGGTCCCTTGCGCGGCGGTCGGCGTCGAAATCGCCCCGGAAAGCGACCGCAACCCCCCGAAAGCGCCGGACTTCGAGACTAATCTCAAGCTCTTGCGAGACAGGCTCGCCCCGGAGAGCTTGATCCGGGTTCTCGACAGCGCCGGCGACGTGGAATCTGCGGTGAAGGTGTTCAAATGGGTCTCCCTCCAGAAGGCGTTTCGCCACACCGCCGATACGTACTCCGCGATGATTCTCAGGCTCGGTATGGCCGGGCAAGTTCAAGAAATGGATGGGTTTTGTCAGCGCATGATGACGGATGGATGCGTGGGGGTTGAACCCGAGGCTGCTCTCGCCTCGCTGGTTTCGCTGGTTGATCAGTTCGTGAGGCATGGTAAGCTCGATGAGGCGATGCGGGTTCTCGCGAGCATAAACCAGGGTGATTATAGACCCGCTATAGATGTGTTCAATGCTGTGCTGGGTGCTCTTGTGGGGGAGAAGAGGAAATTGAGGGATGTTATATTTGTGTATAAAGAAATGGTCAAAGCAGGGAGAGTACCGACGGTTGAGACTTTGAATTATTTGTTAGAGGCTCTGCTTGAGGCTGATTTGGTTGATTCTGCTTTGGATCAATATAGAAGAATGGACAAGAAGGGGTGCACTCCAAATAGCAGAACCTTCGAGATACTTGTTAAGAATCTCCTTGCCAAAAACCGAGTGGATGAATCGTGTACGGTGTTGTGCGAGATGCTTGAACTGGGGACTGAGCTGGATTTAGGTTTTTATTCCCATGTCATTCCTGTTGTTTTAAGTGAAAATAAGCTGGAGGTAGGAATGTGCTTGTTCAAGAAGATGAAAGCTTCTAATTTTCCCCCTGAACCAGTGATTTACAATAGTGTTATAAATCATTTGTGCAACAACTCTTTGGTTGAAGAGGCGAAGGACCTTCTCGACAGTATGATAGATTGTGGTGTTGCGCCCTCAGATGACGCATTTGAGGATATCGTGAATGCTTTGTGTATGTCTAGGCAATTAGACGAGGCAATAGAGTTTTTGGAAGACAAACAAGTTTCTGCAACCTCTGCTTACAATAGATTGCTGGAAGGTTGTTGCAGTGCTGGAAAAGATTTATTGGCAAAAGAACTGTTTGAGAAAATGTCTCATAGGAATATAGTTGATTGCTATACCTGGAATATTTTGATCAGATGGCTTTGCGAGCACTCCAGGTTTAGAGAAGCTCTTGGATTTCTCGGCAGGATGTCTGTTAGCGGTTTTATTCCTAATTCCCTCACATTATCAGCTCTTGTTGTTGGCTGTTGTAAATTAGGAAAGTACGATGATGCATTTGAGATTTTCAATCACATCTGTGCCGAGTGTTATATTTTGGACTCTCTCTCTTACTCTAAGCTAGTTGAAGGTCTTTGCCAGGAGAGGAAGACTCTAGAGGCGGCTGAAGTGTTTAATTACATGGCTGAGAGTGGAGTTCCTCTTGAATCTTGCTCATTTAGTAAGCTGGTTAAAGGTGTCTATGACACAAAAGGTGTTGATGAGGCATTGAATGTTAGAAAATTGGCCATGAAATGTGGTACCATGTGTACAAGTGATGCATACACCATCATATTGCACGGGTTGGCTAGGAAAGGCAGTGCTAAATATGTTCTGGCCATGTACTCACTCATGCTGGTAGAGGGATGCATAATTGGTGCGGAAGCTTATTGCATCCTCATAAACACCATGATCTTGCAGAATCGGATGAAAGATGCTGCATCTCTGTTCAATCTGATGATTAGTGAAGGTTCCTTACCTGAAACAGATGTCTTATCTGAGTTAGTGTCTCATTTTGCCAATTTTTCTCGGTTAAATATGATCTCTGATGCGATTGATATAGTTGTCTTCAATTATGATATTCTAGATTCAGATACATACAGCTTACTGATTAATGGCTTTTGGAAAGAGGGTAACAAGAGCAAAGCTCAACAGTTGTTAGACTCGATGTTGGAAAAGGGTTGGGTACCAGATGCTAAAACCCACGGATTGGTAATAGGATCCAAGGCTGTAGAGGAAGCAGACTGTAGAAACCTGGCGTCTGATTATTCAACCATTCGAGACAGCGTCAGTGATATACTTTCTGAGAGCTTGGGCGATGATTGATTCTATAATCCATTCATCTCTAGCCTCCTCTGCAGTAATGCTTCCCCAAGCAATTATCTGAATCCCCATAGGCATTGAAGCTCTTTTGAAACATTATCTGGTGGTTAACCAAGCATGCTGCAAAGGAAAGATAGGTTCTTATGGCCATGTTGATGGCTGGTTAATCTTCAGGAAATGACATGAAAAATCCAATTTGTTCACTTCCACTCAAACTTGTGGTAGAGTTCACTCTGGTTGGACCATTTCTCTTCCCTTGCGTACTTGCAATGGGGCTTGTCTTCCACCGCACATATGAAGTTTCTTGCTGTTAAGCTCTGTTCATGTTTCAGGGATTTGATAGCCCGACATATATTCTATAATGGGTGAGAATTTGCTGGTCAATCGCATGAGATTCATCTTATCTAATCACCCAATCCAACCACAACAGATTGTTGAAGCATCTTTTGGTTTGGCAAAGAGCTGGATTCAAGTAGCAATCTATTGTATAGCCCTCCTGCACGAGGTAAATCAAACCTGGCAAAACTCTTCGCATTATGTAGAGAATCATCCCTTTGTTGAATGAGGATCGATCATCACAAGGGGGTGGGGCGGTGCTAAGTGCAGATCTCTTAATAACATGATTGAATAAATTTTTTCAAATATCATGCTGCTTCTTTTATTTTTCTGAGAAGGAGGGTAAGACCGGAATGAGAGCATGACTCCCATGGTTCTATTTCTGGTCTATAAAAGAAAGCATAGACTTTCATTGCTGCAACTTTTCAGAACATACATGGCTCCATGCCATGCATGCTACATTCCCTCGGAGGAGGAAATAACTTTTTAACGGCATGATGGTCACGATCAGTGACGCAATTGTAGGCGTGATACGTGTATCATTGACCCGAATAAATGCAACAAAGGAAAGGCCAAAAGACTAGCCATCCCTGAAATTGTTCGACTCTCGCCAGGATTCTGCGGCATATATAACACATTTGTGCTCGGTCCTGCCGTGTTTCATGCCCTAAAGGGTTAAAATGCCTGGCGCTTTTTGGCTCAATGGAATTAGAAAGCCAATGTTCCAAAGTGCAAGAGCTTTAACTTATTTCCCGACCTAACGTGGTAGGGAGCGGACAGCCATAATCGTCGTAATGCAACCAGCAGATTCAGCAACTGTTGTTGGTCCCTACCCGTTCCCTTGTCTTTGGATCACGTACTAAACGAATTCCGTCATCCAGGGTATCAGGAAAGTGGATTTCAGGTTCTATAGGCTGCCCAATGTTTTTGGGTTCACGCAATTGCCAAGAAGGAATGACCCCACACTAGGATAGCGAAGTACACCATGATACTACAAGACTTCCTGCACCTCCAGGGAGCCAGATCAAACGTTTTTTTTTTTTTTTTTTTTTTAATTTCACTGGTATTCAGGTGCAGTTCTAGTGTTCCGAGGATTATAGGTTTTGACCATTCGAGCAAACCCCTTGCTCTCTTAGGTCAATTAGTCTTTCAATATGTAACACAGGGTCTCTGTTTGGTATAACTGAAAATTCAAAAATTGCATTTTGTGTTGATCATTGTGATTGCTGAAAAATGAAACAAAATATTGACTATTATTTAATAATACTTCTTCCCTAGCGAATATAGAATCGTGGTGGTTTATTGGTAAATTCTAGGCTTTGAGCAATGTAAAACACAAGATTTTATTCCCCATTAAATGGCTTGACTATTGAATGAATTGAGTAAGCTCATCTTGCACAGAGACTTCAGTGATTTCTTGACTATGTTGAATCTTTTAAATCAAAACCTACTTGTTCACCAAGCGTGCTTAGTGTCGAATATATCAATTTTCAGTACTTATCGGAAGCCCTTAGTGTCATTGTCCCGCAGTCAACATCATCCAAAGGGATTAAACATATCGTTCCTCTTATGAATGGCCTTCAAGCCATTTTTGTTATGCAATAAAACACCAGCGAAAGAAATATTTTACCTCCCAAAGAGTTCGTTGACCGCAACTAAGAAAGCACGTACATATATCCCAAGATTACATTCCTTATTATCACTAAAGAGAGTTAAATACAACTGAGCCAAGAGAGCAAAGAGAAAAGGAGGACGCAGCTTATTTATGAAACAAGACAGGTGTTAGATCAATGGTTCTTGATGACCTCCCTTTAAGATTATTCCTGCCCATAGAGAACAAAAGGGTATGGACCAGTTTGAATGGCATAAGCAATGTAGCAGACAAGAGAAGGGGGAAAAGAAGAGAGGGGATCTTTCTGTGTGCTGAGAGACTAGGAATAGCCCTAATGGGAAGGGACATTTGCAAGCTAGTTCAATGAAAGAATCAATATGTACATTCACCTAAATGCTAGTGCAAAGAATGGCCCCAAGGGACGAAACCCTATGTGCAAATGCTAGAAATGGTGCGGAAACAAAAAGGTGCGTACTTACATTTCTAACAAGTTACAAAACCTCCTTGCAAGTGGACTTATTGTGCCCAAGGCCCTTGCATCTACTGCACTGCAGTTGGCGTTTGACCATGTCTTGGGACCCAACCTTTTTGGTAGTGGGCCGACCAGGCGGACGGCGATTAAAGGGAGGGGTCACAGTAACTGTAGCAGGACAAACATCCTTCTCTACTGGTATCTCTGAAGAAGGGATTGGATGCACAGATTCCGAATATGTCAATGTATAGCTCTCAGTAGTGAAATATCTTGGACAGTAATCATAAGGGCTTTGACCGATGCAGCTAATAACAGCAATTGCATGAGAGCATGGTAAACCAGTCAGCTGCCACCCTTTGCAGCTACAATCCCAACGATCGATGTCAACAATTTCAACAGATTCTCCACGGACCTCAAAAGTTCTACCAGCTGGCACTAGCACTTGCAGACTATGCACTTTAACGCTTTCCTTTTTCAGCTTCTCCTCCATTGATGGGGTAAGTTTGGACAACCACCGGCTTGACTCTGCCCGTTGGGTACAAATTAACTCCACCATTTTGCCGCGGATCACATCAACCAGCTGTGTAATTGGCAATTCTTGTGTATCCGATACACAACTGTAGAAATGCTCACCAAAGTTTGAGGCCATGTGGTTATATCGTGCACCCTGAAAATAGGCATTAGCCCAGTTCTGTGGTTCACTTTGGATAATCCAATTATAAGCTTCTGGAGATATGCTTTTGATGCTATCGATGCACTGCTCAAAATTTTCAGGCCTGGCTGCATAAGCAGCAGTATAAAGATCCTCCACCATGAGACGTTTCACTTCATGAGAAAATTGCCCCTTCAAGTCTTTGATGAGTTCCTCAGCCAAATATCTCAGGCAAAAACCATGGTATGAGCCTTCGAATACCTCAGAAATGGACTCTCTTAATCCCTTCTGCCGGTCTGCAATAAATGTTAGGGGAATAGATGTCGAGAGTGCAGACTTAAGTTGTAGTAAAAACCAGTGCCAGTTGTCGTTACTTTCTACATCTACAACAGCAAAAGCAACAGGAAAAGCAGCATCATTGCCATCAGCAGCTGTCGCAGACAGCAGTGTGCCTTGATATTTTGATTTTATGGGAAGGCTATCAAGGAAAAGAAGTGGCCGGCAACCTTGCTGAAAACCAAACAATGAGGCATGAAATGACACAAAAAGGCGATGGAAGCTTGAGTCCTCTTTGGTAGTAAAAGTCGCCAGACTACCTGGATTAGTCTCCATAATCTGTTTGCAAAAATAAGGTAATTGGCTATATGCCTCTTTATAAGAACCCTGGAGCTGCTCCTTTGCAATTTCTTTTCCACGCCATGCCTGAAAATAGTTTAATTGGATTCCAAACTCCTGTTTGATATCATTCACGATGTCTTTGGGTTTGTAATCTGGGAAAACCCTCAACTTTTCCTTAATTATACTAGCAACCCAACTCCTTGTAGCCTGATGTCCTGTTGTTACTACAGCCCCTTCACAAGTGTGCGCTGGATTCATTTTCTTAATGCATATCAACTGAGTGGTTGACAACCTAGATGCATGAATCCTCCAAGGACAGCCTTCCGCTTTACATTTGACAGTGACGCGGTGACTGTCATTCTTCTTATACTTAAATGCAAACTGATGGGCAATGGCATATTTCCTCAAAGCTTCACGAAACTCATGGACACTGCTGAATCTTTGGCCCTCACCAGTAATAGCATTCTGCCACTGCTGGGCACCTTTGGCATGCTTCTCACTATCAAAACAAATGAGAGGCAAAATAGGAGAAACATCACTCTGCATATCAACATGGGGTTCGATATGGTTGATATCAGTGATCACGTTAAGGGGCGCAATGAGTGGAATGTCAGGATGTGTTGTGTCAACCACAATATCATCCACAACATCAAGAGGAGCGTCGACTGAAACTGCTGCTTCTGACAAAGTTGTCCTGCTGGATCTACAAATAAGGAACAAGAAGTTTCAAGTGAAAGTCCAAAAATTTAGGCAAGTTCATTCTTAAAGACTAGGAGATATTTTACCTACTGCCAGGCATGTTTGACACTTCTTGGGCAACAACTTCTTCCATTATGATGTACATATCTGCAGTAGCAGAATTCCCATGGAACTTTACCATTCTCCTCAAGTCCTTGTCATTTGAGATGGTTATCAGCGTCTTCCTATTACCTGGTAGGAAGTACTTGATGGACATAGAATTGATGCTGCAATTAAACATTTCCGCAACTTCATTCTTGAAATCATCAAACTTCACTTGGTCATCAATGTCTATAGCATGAGCTTCACCACCTCGATATGATAGAGAACCATCCTCATCAGTCTCAAATCCACCACCCGACTGACAAATAGCTATTATTCTCGTTCCTGCCATGGCCTGCTTCCGCAAAACAATTGCTTGCAAATCAATCCATAAGCCAACTTTTTTTGATGACTCTGTCATGGCCAAAACACATATATGAAATCCAGCAACATTCTTTATGAAAATTCATAAAGAAAAACAGCAGTCACAGGCTAGAATATAGACTTTTGGTTCAGCCACTTACGCAAATAAAGAAAAAGCAATGACACTATCGACAAGGAGCGTCTAAATCCACACTGCAAATGTCTAAATACACATTCCTTCATTTCGAAGGACCAAGATGCAATGAACAACTGCTTCTCCCCTATCTCTCTGTCTCCCTCACTTGGCACTCTCTTTCTCCCTTCATCTTTACTTTGATTCATATCTTACAAGTACATGCCAAGAAGCAAAGGATATGTAGAGTTTTATCCAAACCTTCCAGCATTCCAATGCTTGTCATAAAGCGGTCTTCCTACAAAGTCCATCTAAAACTCGCAGTAAAGAAGCAGATGAATACCCTTCTTTTCCAGATTCGCTAAAAGGGCAGATTGGTTTGTTACAGAAAACCAGATACTCCATTTCGTCTCTCAAGTCCTACCCTTTCTCTCTTCTCCCGAGTATTCGCATCTATCACCAAAGAAGAAAACTTTCCACAACGCAATTTTCTTTCCCTTCGAACATTCGCGAAATTCCAATTCCCGGAGCCATACCTATTTGGACTACTGAAACACTACCTGTGCTATCCATAACTCTCATCGCCTGATCAAATTACATCATAAAACCTTCGTATTTAGCCATTGAAAGCACGAAAAACATCACCGTCCCTTCCACAAACCAAAGGAACTAAACTGAGCAAGGACCGAAGAAGACAGAAAAAAGCATCACCCATCGCACCCCTTCCGCGCCATGAAAAGGGTACACCACATTTCCAGTCCACATCAAAACCCACAAATTTCTAGCCTGTCCTGGCACGTCTAGTGCAATGAGCAACGCGGTTACCTGAATCGCTCGCTTATCCCGCAGCTGGCGATCTCGGAAGCGAGTTCCGCATCGAGGGTCGGGTCGCCGGCGATCTGGGCAGCCGGCCGGAGGCGGGCGGCGCCCTCGCGGCGGGGAAGGACGGAGGCGGAGGGGAAGGAGGTGGGGGTCGATCGAGCAGGAGAGAGATTGGAAGGGAACCCGAATCGAAACCCTAGAAGCTGGAGGAAGGGGAAGGAGGACTCCCTCTTCCCTGGCGTGTCTTGCCGGCTCTACTTCTCGTTTCAAGGCAGCAAATGCTGTTCCAAAGGAATGACCATGTCTATCTAATTTGTCAATTAGATGGAAGTAAAATTATTACCTGATCTTTACCAAAAAAAAAAAATTATTACCTGAATGTATTTATATATATTCTATATATTTATATATAACATTACCAAAATAAACTTACTTATTGATATTGAGATTTGCTATCTTCGTTGCCGGGATTTTTTGCTCCTTGTCTTGCTCACCGGAATTCTTGATTCGTTGAAAGATTGTGAGCAAGACCAATGATTGTGAACTCTGAAAGCAATGCATCCTCACTTGAGATTTATTAAAGTACTGTTGGAGATATTGAATGGGACATGAGATCTTTATGACACGAATATGAATCGAATAATTTTAGAATTTTATTTGTCCATATTGCTTAATGACGATGACGATGATGAGGCATGGCGTTTTTACTCAATAATTAATTTCGAGTAATATAATTAAAGAGTTTTTTTTTTTGGGCGGTTAGAAAAAGGAAGGTAGATAAATAAGTGGTACTCCTCCTCTCACTGTCGTTTACTTTGAGTTAGCATCGCATGGGTCATGGGTACCACTGGCCAAATTTCTCTCCAGAATTGGAAAGTAGGGGAACCAACGAATGTAATTACAGCAAGATAAATATATATTTTAGTAAGTTCATGAAAATAAAGCGAAATATTTATTAGTGCCTACAACAGATGATACATCTTTTTTTTTTGTTGCCATTTTAGCTTATACATAAAAAGATACATCTGAGATAGGCTAGCACGGACAAAAATAATGACGACATTATTTTAATTTTAATTAAAAAGAAATATCTACGTGAATTCTATTGATTAACATTAACTCATGCGTTGACTTATTAATCAAGGAATGAAATCTTTAAATGTAGGTTTCTTGCAAATGTAAAATTAATTTGTACATGTAGGTTTAGAGAGAGAGAGAGAGAGAGAGAGAGAGAGAGAGAGAGAGAGAGAGAGTTCTACTGGGGGTGCTTGAATCTAGGGTGGGTGGTTCTCACCCTGCAATTACACCCATTAAGGAATTGAGTTTTACTACAAGTGATTGGTTCTAGAGTGGGTAGTTCTCAGCTTGAAATTAGATCCGCTAAAGATTGATTCTGAAAAATTGATAATGAAATATCCCTTGTTGATTCTATGGATTCACTTGAAAATTGGACCAGTTTTTGAGTGAGTCTATGGAACCATTCAAAATGTCCCAACTTTGGAAGTAGCTTGAGACTTGAGAGCGAGTGACAAGGTTGGAGGCATTCAAGAGCGAGAGTGACAAAGGGAATGACGAGAATGGAGGTGACCTAAAGTAAGAGTAAGAGAAGGATCGACTTTATTGAAGGCAACCAAGAGTGAGAGAGGGATGTGAGGCCACAAAATGAATGATGCGAGAGACGAAGAGGAAATTGAGGTTTTGAAATGAAAAGTTAAAACAAAAAATTTTAAAAAATATCTATATGTCGTTCTGTTTTGGGTGGACAAGCAGGCGGTTTTACACTTGGAAGTGAGAACTGAATTGGTACTCTTTGGTTTCAGTATATTGGAATTGTGAACAAGACTGATTCTCATGGAAACCGCTAGGTTTGGGCTAATTCCTTCTAGTTCTGAGTGGCTTGAGTGGTTCTCGGTTCTTTTGCACACTCTTAAGGCGCGTTTCATAACCATTTTATTTCGATGAACAATTTTTTATCAGAAATGATTTTTTTTTTCTGATTTTGTTCCCGGGAATAATTTCCAAGTAAAAGAATACGCTTGATAATTGTCCAAAATTTCTATTCTAAGAATAGAAATGCGTTTGGTAAAATACTTAAATTCTTTTATTTTTTTAAAATTTTTTTAGTACTTTTATTCTATTTTTTTGCTTTTTTTTTTTCTCTTCTTCCTCCTTCTTTGTAGCCAGTCCCCAGCCATCACTATGGTTGGCGACCAGCTAGGCGAGGTCCGGTGAGCATGCTGGAGCCTCATTTGGCCTCCCGCAAGCAACATGAGGTTGGCTGGCAAGATCGAGCTTTGTTGAGGCTCGGTGTTGCCGGCCCTCGTCTGGCCGGTCACCGGTCATAGCCGAGACTGGCAACCGGCCAAAGGGAAGAAGAAGAAAGGGGAAGAGAAGAAGAGAAAAAAAAAAAAAAAAGAGAAGAAAAGAAAAAAGTAGGAACTGATTCTAGGAATTGTTCTCAGGAAAAAGAGATTATTTTTTTCTATTTCTTAATTCTGTTCCAAATCTATTCCTAGTAACAAAAATTTTACCAAATGAATTTCTGTATTTTTTCGTTCTGGGGAGTAAAAGAACATAATCAGACACTATTTGGAGTAAAAATAAACAAGCACTTAGGGCCTGCATGGTTGGAACTTGTTTCTGTTCCCAGGAACAGAAATTTCTGTTCTTTTGTTCCTGGGAACAAAAAAGGAACAGAAACGCGTTTGTGTGCGTTCCTGTTCCTTTTTTGTTCTTTTGTTCCCAGGAACAAAAAATAAACAGAAACAAGAAACACAAAAAACTTGTTTCTTGTTTCTGGAACACAAATCAGAAACAAAAAAGGAACAAAATTGTGTTCCTTTTTTATTTCTTGGATAGTGCTCGAACAGGGCCTCCTCTCCCCCCCGCGACGAGCTTCCTCCTGCGACCTGCGACAAGGGACGAGCGACGAGCGACGAGCTTCTCCTCCGGCGACCTGCGACGAGCGACGAGCTTCTCCTCCTCTGACCTGCGACGAGCGTCTCCTGCGACGAGCGTCTCCTCCTGCGACGAGCGCCTCCTCCTGCGAGCAGAGAATTCCATCGTCTTCTCCGGCGCCTGTCTCGACAGCCGCTGCTCCTTCACCAGGTAAACGTCGTCACTGCTCCTCCTTCACTGATTGTCTTCACTTCGGCGAGAGCTCGAGTGTTAGGGCTCGCTCGAGGCAGCGCTTGCCCAGATCTGCGAGCCGCTTGCTCGAGCGACTCTCGCAGATCTGGGCGAGCGTTGCTCCCCAGATCTGCGACAGCAGCTCGTCTGCTCGCTCGAGATCTGGGCGAGCGAGCAGAGCAGCGAGCTTCGCTGCTGCTCGGGCTCGGCTCGAGCGAGCAGAGCAGCGAGCGTCGCTGCTGCTCGGGCTCGGCTCGAGCGAGCAGAGCAGCGAGCGTCGCTGCTGCTCAGGCGTCATGGTGATCCATTCATGCCTGACCAACCGTTGAACTTGCTGGGGTTCTCTTAGGTCAAGATAGTAATTGGAAGTGTCATTTTTGCGACAATTGAACACACTCTGCAGTCATGTTTGGGATATAGCATGTGGTTCCATGTCCAAGTTGTTGAACTTGGGTACAACTGAGCCGGCTTTGAAGGAGAATGAGTATTGGACAAAGTTCTATGTAATGCCATGTTGAATGATGTGGAACCTTTGTGGATGCGTCTAGAAAATTGTCATGGTTGATGGCCTGAGTGCCTTCTGGGAAAAAAATGGGATGACTAAGGAATCCATAGATATCTTGACAAGCAATTCAATTCGACCTGCACCGACATAATTTATGGTTTTGATCAGTAATTTGCACACTGTTTTTCAGTTTTAGGCATTCTGAATTATTTCCTATTTGTTTAATCCTTGCATTGTTTTATGCTATCGTCATCTGCCTTCAAGCACTTGCTTTCTAGAATTCTTTAGGAGCTCTGAATTACTTTACATGTAGGTCTACACACTTTGTCATGTTTCTTGTTTACTTGCATCGACGGAATCCTTTAACAAACATTCTCCATGGATAGTTGATTCAGATGTATGATCAGTGCAACTTCAGTCATATCTCTGTGAAGATGCAAGTTCTGTCTAATGTTGATGGCGAGTTGTTAACTCATATTATTATTGTTCAGAATCCTTTGAAAGACCTGCTTTGCAGACTCTCAGAGATGTTTCAGTCTATGCGTTCTCCCTTCAGGCAACTCTGTTTGATACCCGTGAACTTCCCTTGTAAGATGTGTTCAGCTAATATTCATATACACCATCTGGATGTTGTCTGATAAACTTGAAATTTGGGAGAGAAAGTGCCATTAAGATGTTAGGGTTGTCTAAAATCTTGATATCGGAGCTTAGAGGTTCTTTTGTAAACTTAACATATGGATATAGGGATTAAATGTGGCTTTTGGTTCTTCACATTTTAGAAATTGCATTCTCCTTTACCATATGGATAGCTAGGCTGCTTATAGATTGCTTAAAATAGGAAATGATGTGGCTTATTTCATGATGCTTAGGCACACGATCTCACATCATGCATCTGATTTCATTCCAAAGATACTAATGGAAAATATACGCTTCGTCCTCCATCATGAAATTCCAATAAGTCTTCTTCACAAAGAGTTTAATAAAGTTGATGACCAGAGTGATCGACCACGTTTATATTGTGAGGACTCCAATACCATGATTGAGATCCCATGCTATATAATACATAAATCGGCATGTGTCCTGTTGATGATAACATAACTTGTGTACAAGGTCTCACCCATATCAAGGAAAGTGAACTACAGCAAGAGATGGATGTTCTGGTAATAATTATAGCTCATATCTCTTGAGTCAGGCCAGATTGGTTTGCTCAACTTTAATGGGTATTTGTAATTTTATTTTTTTCCATTTTGGCTCCCAGGATTGTTTTGTCAAAAGTTCAAACAGGAATCCTTCCTTTTTATTAGTAGTTTTCTAATCAAGTTTGTGCATCCAATTGTTGCATTGACAGGTGTCAGCCTTGGACAATAACATTGACAGGAATGTTAGCGATCACCGGTAGCTGGCTAATTTTGCATTCAATGTTGGTAACGACAATTATATCTTTGCTAATATGCTCATGGTGGTACATCTTCCTTTACTCTTACCCTAAGGTATGGCCATAGCCCTGTCACACATCCTGCATTAAGGGAAGGGGATAGATTGGTTCTGCAAGATTTGCTTTTCCTGTTTCAGGCATACACGGACATGATCGCTGAGAGAAGAAAGAGGGTAAGAAGTGGCATCGAAGATATATTTGGTTCGACAAAGGCTGACGGTATAGACCAAACGTCCAACTGATCATTAGCTGAAGCAGGAAGAAGAAGGATGAAGGGTGCAAAGTGCCGGTATCTTGCGGACTGATGAGGAATTTTTGAATGTCAAAAGCATCTCATGGAATGAAAAGATCTGTATTTAACGTGAGCAGAAAACGTTCTTCAGTTTATAGTCGGTAGTATTGTATAATTGTGTTGCAATGAAGAAAATACATTTTATGTCTCGAGAAAATGTTGAAGAATGTCCTGAGTTGGAAGACAGCGTGAAATGCAAGAACTGCAAGATTCTTCAGAGTATGCACTTATAACTATGTTCAGAATGTTTGACTTTACTCACCATGAACAAAATTAAATTGATGAACATTTTATGATAATGAGAATTCAAAGTCAAGTTTACACTTTATTTAAAAAAAAAACAAACTGGAAAATTTTGGTACGAACTTAAAATATTTATTCCGTTCAAAGCAAATATGATCAAGTTTAGAATGTTTGTTTTCACTTAATATGAACAAAATTAAATTGATAAGCATTTCATGAGAATGATAATTCAATACTAAGTTCACATTTTATTAAAAAAAAACAATTGGAAAAAAATTGGAACAGAAATTTTGTACATAACCAAACGTGTTTCTGTTCTTTTTCTATTCCAGAAACAGAATTTTTTTACAGTTACCAAACGTGTTTCTGTTCTTTTTCTATTCCAGAAACAGAAATTTTATACAGTTACCAAACGCATTTTTTTGTTCAGAAATTGTTCCCAGGAACAGAAATACTTTTTTCTATTTCTGTTTCCTGGAACAATTTTTAAACAGAAACGCAAACAAACGCGCCCTTAGTTTCTACTACTCTTCAATGCCTTCAAAGTAGTCTATAAGAAGTCTCAGATGGGAGGCAACAACAGGCAAAAAAAGAGAAAAGAACACCCCAAGTACCAAAACTTGGTATGGAGGGATACTTACGTGTTAAAAGTTTGGAAAGTGACATTTAAGTGCTAAAATCGGAGTAAAATAGATCACTTAAGTGCCACTCTGGTTAAAATCCGGTCAAAATACCGACGTGGTAATTTTCCGGCGAAGCAAGTGCAAAACAACGTCGTTTTGCATGCTAACGTTGCCAAAACGATGCTGTTTTGTGCTAACGTGGTAATTAAATTAAATTTAAAATTAAATTTATTTAAAAAATTTAAAAAAATTTAAAAAGGGGGGAGGCAGCGAGGGCCTTTTTTTGTTAATTTTTAATTATAATTTTAAATGTTTTAAATAAACTTAATTTTAAATTTAATTTAATTAATTTTTATATTAATTTTTTACGATGTCAGCGTAAAATGGCATCGTTTTAGCTATATCAACGTGCAAAACGGTGCCATTTTGCGCTTGCTTTGTCGGAAAATGGCAACGTCGGCGTTTTGGCCAGATTTTGGCTGGAATGGCACTTAAGTGATCTATTTTACTCCAATTTTGGCATTTAAATATTACTTTCCAAATTTTTGGTATTTAAGTGTTCCTCCGTGTCAAGTTTTGGCACTTGGGGTGTTCTTTCCTTGGCAAAAAAAATCTTCTATCTTCCTTCTCCCTCATGAGCTTATTCAAGCTTTCGAGGCTGCACCGGGACGACGGTTGGGAGGCAGACTCCATGAAGCCAACAAAGATATGGCTGAGCGAATATGACAAGGGATGATACGTCATCGAGCTCGACATCGACAAGAAAGCCTTGGCAAGTACCACAAGCCCGAAGGAGTCATGGACTAGCATAGGCTACCCCGGCCGAATCAGCTTCTATTTAGAGCTGTATACATTGGTTCAAAGTCTTTTTTTACTCGTTGAGCTATTTATTTCATCTTGAATATGTATGTAACTCAACATAAGTGCTGTCCTTTAATTAGTAAATTTGCATAAGAGTCGATTTCTAAATTAATTACCTACTGACGTGTTCTGCAGTTGCATACATGTGTACATTCTCCCAAATTTGTGCAAATGAACTTTGAATTTGCTCTCAACGACAAGAATTTCCTCATCAAATTCAACATTTTATGGCCACTGTATCTGAATTATTAATTTTCTTGTCTTATCCTTAAGTATTCGTTCTTTCTTACCTCCACATGTACTTTTGTTGTAGTTTGTTCATAGCTTTTACTCTTCGACTTGCCAAAATTAATATTGCTGCTTTCCAATGGTTATCTTTGAAACACACTTGCTTAATTTACTTCTCTTTCATCTTCCACCGATTTTTCATCCTAAGTCCCTTTTTTTTTGTCATACTTGTCCACCGGTGCAATGGGTGAGAGACTTGGGCTGTGCATAAATTAGATTAGTTTACAAATAATGTGCGAAATTGCGAGTCAGCATTTGATAAAGTAGACAGGATTACATCCGGCTTGGAATCATTTAAATGTGGGAATAAATTAAAAGTATAAATTTACCATCTTTGAATGATTTAATGTTTGACGCATCATTCAGTTCATTTCAAGGGAAAATTGACCAAACAAATCAATTTATTTCTAAATGTTTTGATAATTTTTTAATATAGTCATTCATGTCAATCTTGGCCATAAATTGTTGATGTAGATGATTTTGTAATTTTTCTTAAAATTTTCTGAATTTGTTCATTTTTTTCCTTTTTTGTACTTCCCTTTTTCTTGTTTTTCCTATTTCCCTTACTTGGTCATTGGGGCCTCGGTGATGGCTAGAGAGGTTTGCAACGCCCTTCCCTCGCCCAAATTTGGCAAGTCTGTTGCGGCCCTTGCTTGTGGTTGGCAGAGGTCAAGGCCCTGGCAATTTACAAAGGGAAACAAACAAAGAAAAAGAAAAAAAAGGAAAATAAAAAAGGAAAAAAATGATAAAATTCATAAAATTTAAACATTACAAAAATTATTCATGTCAACACCGGCAATAACACGTAAAATGGGCTAACCCCAACTGGGCATTGGGCCATCACATCGCGTAAATGGTTTTTGACCAAAATCGGCTAGAAATACTATATTGAATAATTGTCAAAATTTTTAAGATAAAATCAACAAAATTAAAAAAGTTTAAAACTGAAATGACCAGCGTACAGTAGTTTTTAAGATTTTTAAACAATTTTCTCATCAATGTTCGAGCTCTATTTTCTTCTCTCTCTTTTTTTTTTCCCTTCTCTCCTCGCTTTTCTTTCATCTTGTTCCTCCTCCATGCATACCATTGCTCGTCGTGCATCCTCATTATCGCCGTCCTCAACAGCTCGAAAGAGCGCGTCTAGCCACTACCACCACCTCCCTCCCTCCCTCCCTCCCTCCCTCTCTCTCTCTCTCTCTCTCTCTCTCTCTCTCTATTTTTCGTGCCGTGAGGCTGCCGCACCACCACACCGCATGCTCCCTGTTGCTCCCTGTTGTGGCTCCCCCTCTCTCAGGCACGAATGCAAACATAAGAAGTGCTACAATCATGATGGTTTTTTTGGCTAGTGGCGCCCCTTTCAGTGACTTTAAATTCTGGAGTCATGATCTTGTCTCCGCGGACACATGCATGCACAAGTACAAACATGCGCGGCCACCGTCCTTTGTGCTTCTACGCCAGCACAGTACACGCTTGTTGTTGTGGCTCAACCACTCCCACCCTCTCACCTCTTTCATGAATACTTCTACAATAGCGATCATTGTTGGATATTATGACCATTATTAAGGTCATCATTTTTGTAACGGCTTTCTAGCCATATAATGGCTTTCTACAATCATCATTTTAATTACCAATTGATTTATGACGAATTCTCATCGGCTCTCTCTTTCTCTTATTTGAATATAAATTAAACTTCAAATCACAATCTTTGTAGATATGCTATGTTCTCATATCTTTCTTTTTCTTTTCGCTGGTCTATGCACATAAGTTGTTCTGTTTCTTTCTAATATTCAGTGTGGAGTATAGAAAAAAAATCTATTGTATCTTGAAAAGACAGCTGTTAAAGCCTTACATATTGAGTTTCATACTTCAAGGGGCGGAATTATCCTTAAGGACAACGCTTGCACATCTCAGACATTTATTTTTTATTTTATAATCCTTTGCAATGTATTAACAGTTATTATTATTTTTATGTATTTTAATATTTTTCCAACAATCATTGCTTGACAAGCTGCGACACTCAAGTGACCTTTAATCTAGGCAGCGACCTCATGTGGGGGCATGAGAGAGAGAGAGAGAGAGAGAGAGAGAGAGAGAGAGAGAGAGAGAGAGAGAGAGAGAGAGAGAGAGAGAGAGAGAGAGAGAGAGAGATTTGTGTTTGTGTAGTTTCAAAGTGCAGGAGTATTTTAGTAGAGGAGATGATGTGTCTGAACCTTGACACTTTCTATATGGGCTTGATGCGGCAACCATTTAGAAGAAGTAAATTTAAAAACAAAATTGATTCATATTAATGCTCAAAAAGAGTTTCTCAAGATATATCACTCGTATACTTAATTTTGCAAATTAACTGTAAATATACCATTTACTTTGAGCAAACTAAAGTTAAAATGAGTTCCTTTGAGTATCATCTAACTGCAAACCTTAGAGAAGCAAAGGGGATGACATTAGGCAAGCTAACACATACAGCATGGCAATTTTCCAGTTTTCGAGAGATTTTGCACAGGGATTTTAAGAGCAATTACTCAAACGTGTCAGCCATACGGGATTCTGCAAAGGGCATCATATCCGGTGATCTAATGCCGGAAATGCGTCACAAGCATTGCTTTTGGCGAGCCTCGAGATTTCGGGACAAGGAGAGGAAAGTGGTAATAAACTTGCTTGTGTCCATCAAAATGGTTCTTTTCGATTATAACTAAGACGTAATGCGATACATGTAGAACATAACATATCAATATGAGTGTGGAGAGACTTAGGAAAACTTATCATGTACATGAGCCTCGATATAGGCCCAACATGATGGTTCTGTTGTTACACTATTATAAGGTTGAAACTGTTAGAATAAACCGGAAAAGAGAATATTTGTATATTTCTGTATGTATAATACCAATGATACAAAAGCCTATTTATAAGTTGTTTTAGACAACTAGCTAAAGTAATAAAATATTATAATATCAAATAAAATCAATTAGAACCAATCAGGGAAGATCACTATCTCTAACATCCCCCTCAAACTTAAGGTGACGTAGAAGAAGTCAACTAGATTTTGGCGAAAAGATCTTTAAAATGCTCAGGTGGATGTGTTTTAATTAAAACATCTGCCGTCTAATTAATTGATGAGGTGGGAGCAAGACGAACAACACCACAAAGCACATGAGAGTGTATGAAATGACAGTCTGTTTCATTATGCTTGGAACGTTAATGGAAAACATCATTATGGACAATTTGGATAGCATTTTGGTTATCGTAATGAATGACCGTTCCACATCATGACAGACTCCCATGTCTTCTAATAACTACTGCAACTATAGTAATTTTGAAATTGTATCAGCAAGAGTACAATATTCCGCCTCTGTACTCGATCGCGTGGCATTAGTTTGTTTCTTGCTTTGCCAAGAAATAAGGGACTTCCCTAAGGAGAAGTAGTAGCCTTTAGTAGAGCGACGATCAAAAGGATCACCAGCACAATTGGCATTAGAATGAGCCACAACTCTAAGGTTGAATTAGAAGAAAAGTGAAGATCATGAAATAAGGTACCCTTGACATAACTAAGAACTTGAAGAACAGTGGCAAAGTGCATTGTTCGCAGTATGGTTGTGAATTTGTCACATCCCAAAACCAACAAGAATGGGGGATGACACGGCCGTCCTTTCACTCAAAGGACGCAGCCTTAAAGCTCCCAAAAAACCAACTCTTAAAAGTCCCCATATCCATATCGCTCTCGTATATACTCATCGTTAATCGAGGGACCTGAAAAACATAGTAAAATAGAGGGGTGAGCAACCACGGCTCAGTGAGTAGTGCACCTCTCCTAAGCGGATCGAGCACCCACTATGCATATTTATAAAATCAAACCGCAACTCTTTTAACCTAAATCTAGGATATAACAAACATAAAGTAATAAGAATAAGTTTCATACGCTTCAACATAGCTATATTTATAGCAAAAATAATCATTTCATAATAATATCGAAATAAACATCAATGGTCTAATCCACTGATCAATCTCATTAATTCACACGCCAATGGTCCATTCCATTGGTTAATCTCATACCACACCAAATCCAGAAATATAACAAACCTTCAAGGCCAAAATATAACATTTCTTACTTTAACACAATATGTTCAAAGCAAAAATATTCAAGATAATAATAGGCAAATGCCAATGGTCTAATCCATTGGTTAATCTCATAAAACATGAATCAATGGTCTATTCCATTGATTAATCTCATCAAACCACACATTGATAATCCAATGAAATTATACGTCGATGGTCCATCCAACGACTAATCTCAAATTACACGTCGATGGTCCATTCTATCGACTAATCTCAAATTACACGTCGATGGTCAATTCCATCGACTCATCTCATATCACATGTCAATGGTTCACTCCATTGACCAATCCGTTGCTCAATATCAAACCATGGTCACGATACAACGCCTGGTGACGAGGCGACCAAGATTCCCCCCTTGGCAAGGTCTCCACCTATTATTAGCCGGTGGCTCGGCCCACAAGGATATCCTAGAATAGTATGCGCATACCCACAAGCCCCTCGCTGGGCTCACAGCGATATTGAGCATCCACATCAATCCAGAACAACACCATCCATAATTCTCAAATCAAATCCATAAAACATTTCATATATCCCCAAAAGATTCACGACTCAACTTATCCGCCATAAATATTTTTCATAAAACATTTTCAAATAATTTCAAGACCTGTCTCATAAATCAATTTCAAATCAAATACATTTTAAAAAGCTCATCACAAATCAATATCTATATAACCTTCCATAAATCATCTCAAAGTCGAGCTTTTCGTGAAATGATTTCACAAACCCAAAGCATATTATATTTCTCAACTTCGTTCATCAAACAGAATATATATTCATAAAAAGTTCTCACACTATTTTCAAATATCAAAACTTAGTAAATGCCCGATCCAACTTTTATGCAATAAACATGCTTATCCATAACTCATCAAATATCAAATCTTTATAATTTTGAAGACATGAGCTTATAAATTCTTAGAAGAGATAGCACCACTCACCTGGGAAAGTCGAAAATTAATTACGACGTTCACTCGAACCAACGCACTCGGATCCCTAATAAATTAATGGAAAAACATTATCAAATGCCAAGTAAAAAGGATATTTTCATAATGACTCGTCTATACTAAACCTATTTGTCGATAAAACGACACTTATGCACCACGAAAAACTCGCATTTATCGAAAACCCATCAATTTCCCGCAAGGCGCAGCCCATGCGTCAACTTTGTCGTGCCATAACTTCCTCCACAAAATTCCGTTTCAAGCCGTCTTATAGTCTTTAGAAAGCTCTCTTAACGTACAACAACACCTCCAACTCAGCCACCCCAAAACAGTACCGAAAACAACAAAAAAAACAAGCTCGAAGCTTACTGTTCGCTACAAGTCCAGCATGCGCCCCCGACTTCAAAATTCCGTTCCGGACAAACCGCAAGCTCAAATCACGATCCGTAAGATGCTATAGCTTCACAACATCCCAAAGTACCATTTATATAAAAATATGCAGCTTAACGACTCAAAAATCATACTTCGCCGCTCGATTTTTCCCAAAATTCCGAATTTCAAGCCCTAGGTCCGAAATTACTCCAATTGAACAAATGGGCGGCACGAGCACTTACCGGGCGTTGCGCTACGTAGTTAACATGGCTTGGCGAGGCTCCCATGACGAGAACTCGCGAAGCCATCTTTTCTTTTCTCTTCTTCTTCTTCTTCTTCTTCTTTTCTCTCTTTCTTCTTCTCTGCGTTCGAGCTCTCTGCCATCCCTCTCTCCCCTTCTTTCCGTCTCTCTTTCCCTTTTTATCTCTCTCTTTTTCTTTTCTTTTTCCTTTTTCTTTTATCTCTGTCTTTTCTTCCTCTCTCTCTCTCTCTCTCTCTTCTCTTTTCCCTCTCCTGAAAACTCTCGACTCCTCTCTCTCTCTCTCTGCTGAAGCTTCTACCTTTTTCTTTTCTTTTCTTTTTTGACTGGGTCAAAACCCATATTTTACATTCTCCCCTCCTTTAAAAAAATTTCGTCCTCGAAATTTAGATATACATTCATTACCAAACAAGTGAGGGTATTTCCGTCTTACCTCTTCCTCGAACTCCCAAGTGGCCCTTCTCCCAACATGATTTTGCTATTGAATCTTCACATATATTCTCGTTATCTTTTCATTAAGGATGCGTCTCACCACCAACCATAAATTCATGAATTACTCCATGCTTCGATCCTGCTACAACTTGGGCCTTTTTCTTTCTTTCTTCTTGTGTTGGTGTTCACTTCATGCTGCTCCATAATTCGTCTAATCTCAAGCACATTATCTGAATTTCCTTTGGAAGCATACATGGTTGATAATAACACGTGGAAACCATCATGGTCTAGCTGAAGCTCACCAAGTTTTCTTCCTATCCTCCCCCATTTTCAATGTCATCGTGCTTTCCAACAGAGAACTTGGTTAGCTCTGGGATCATGATAAAGTCTAGAATCCGTGACAAGTGAAGAAAATTATACATTATACTTCATGAGCCAATCTGACTTCACACTTTTCGCTTCATGAACGTATGGTCCCTTGGTATAAAACAGTTTGTTGTACACTAAAAACTCAAATGCCGAGTTAGAAAAAGAGAATTAACGATGTAGAAATATGGTTTCTCTAACCATGCTAGATTGATACCGAATTGCATAAGCTCTTTCATCCCCTTATAAATCCCCATTTCTTTCTTTCTTTCCTTTTTTTTTTCCTAGCTTCTGAAAGCTTACCACTTCTTCCAAGCCCACTTAACAAGGCTTTGCAAGGTAGAGTGTTTAGTTTGCAGCTATACCTCTCCATCTACTTAAGCACCTCTCTAGCTTAATCCACTTTACTTACTCGACAAAACCCAACGATAATAATGGTATATGTCACACATTTGGGATACAACCCTTCAAGGACATCTCGTTCACTATTTCCTTTGCCTTGCTAGATTCCCCTCCTTACAAAATGAATGAACTATGGCACTATATTCCACTTTGCCAATTGGAAACCTCTCCGTTTTGCTTCCCTCAAAATTCAAGAGCCTCGTCTCCATGACCATGTTTGGCAAGCACATTGACCAAACGATTATAAGTAGTCTTGGTTTGGTAATAATTTACCGCTCTTACCATTTTCTGCAGCATCTCCCTCACTTCTTTATTCCTTCTCCTTACAAAGAAAATCCATGACAGGGTAGCAACTGACCTTATCTGTAGGCATGCCATTTGCAAGTTCTACAGTAGCTTTGATCTCAAATATGGTGCCTCCCTTCCATATACAATATTGTCATTGACGCTGCACACAAATAACACAGGCTTCTAATTAACAAGCCCGAGTTTGCTCTTGATCCTTTTAAGCTGAAACTCTTTAAAGTTAATACAATTGATAAGTACTTCACCGGCTTGGGGGTCGTAGAATCTCTCTAACAAACTAATCACTAAGGACGTCCCACTTCCGCTTTGTCCCACTAGAGTGGCAGTTGTACCACTCAGGATGCCAAGAGAGAACCCATTGAATGTTTGCTCATTGGGCCTAGTTGCGTAACCGAAACAAACATCCGCCAACTCAATATCTCATTGAATTCATCTAGTTTCTTTCCCTTAGTGTCAAAAGGATCGATCTCCGGCTTCCCGCGAATGGTCTCGAACATCTTCTATACAACAGCTCAACCAATAGCAAATGCACCAATGCATGAAGAAGCCTGCCTAAGAAACATGGAACCAATCAATGTTGCCATGATCACATTAGTCACTGCGTTCCTGTTTTATCTCTTGTCTAACATCAACTTCGTGTTGTACCATATTGCCAAAGCAAAAACACTAAAAATGATGGGCATGACTCCTCCAAGATTTAGTAGGCTTTGGTGGACACTTCATTTGTATGCATTCACAAGGAATTTGTTGAAATCTGCGATTGCTCGTTTCTCCCTGGTAAATGATGTAACCATCTTAGTTGAACCACTTGTTTGTTCAACAAAATTTGCTGTCTTTACATAAGCCTTTGCCCGCGGAATACCATCTTGAGATGACGAGGGACATGCCTCTAGTCACAGTCACTAGCAGAGGAATCATGAAAAGCATAACCCGAGTCAATAGCCACTTGATAAATGCCAACACAAAGCCTCTGACAAATTTTTGACCTGAGCTATATGAACTTTCTTATGTTGTCACCCAAGCGTCCTAGATGAGAACTGTGTTGCCCAACATTCTCCTGGCCAACTCTCTGGTGTTAGTCTATCTGTCAAAGAATGCAACATCTTGTCTCAATATAATTTGCAAATAAAGACCACTTATTCTTGCGGTTGGTTGCTTGCCGGTGACCATCCAGCAAGACACCTAAAGTAATGCTGCCACACCACACCTAAGCACCAGATAAACTTAAAAGGAATCTGAAGATTTCACAATCTCAACATAAGAACTTCATTTTCGAGAAATGAGTTTCTCTGTAACAATCCATAAAGTCCATTGCAAAGGTTTAAACCTTAGACACAAGAGCAACAATATCATTATTAGCCTAGCTTTAGCCAACCGAATTGATCAGTTGTTTGAACAAGGTGATCATAAGTGGTAGAAAAAAGGCCATTCCCCACTACGCCTATCAAACCAAACAACTATTATTAGCATATCAGTAAAATCTGCAAATGAGAATAACTTGAGGAATGGAATAGAGTTCCCTTTCTCATCTATTTTCCTCTTGTTGGAATCCTGTTCATTCTCATTCACAGCAGGGCTCTTTGCCACCGTAGCCACTGCCTCGAGACTCCTTGATATGGCAGTTTCATTGCTTCCTGAATCTTTGGTTGCTTCATTTTCGATAACCATGCCACTGTACCCGGGACACAAATCTATTATGCAACTTCATTATTTGTACATACATAGAATTGCCTGGAGAGTCTCAAAAAGTTAGCTTGCAAGTGCTGTCTTCAGGAATCCCGATTATATACGATCCTGATTTGAAGTTTTCACCACCAACTCTTCTATTATATGCATACTCAAAAATTGATCGTCCAACAAACAAAGCACGGTACTACAAGTCACTTTCTCTCAATTGAAAACTTGTAGCCCAACATTTATTATCCTTAAACCCAACACTTCTGCCACGATAACGTCCTCTTTTATCACACTTGACACATCAACGCTTTACTCAATCTCTACACTATGACCCTTCAAGTCACAGATCTTCATAGTATCCGCAGGGTGCTCCGCAACTTTAAACATTGCTGCACGAGTTTCGACCCCAAAAAGAAAAGACTTACATCCTAATACATAACAAAGACTAACGCGCTAAAACTAACACACCCTCACCACGTCCCATAAAATTTACATTCCAAAAGATCATAACCTAAGCTCTGATACCACAACATGTCACACCCCAAAACCAACAAGAATGGGGGATGACACGGCCGTCCTTTCACTCAAAGGACGCAGCCTTAAAGCTCCCAAAAAACCAACTCTTAAAAGTCCCCATATCCATATCGCTCTCGTATCTACTCATCGTTAATCGAGGGACCTGAAAAACATAGTAAAATAGAGGGGTGAGCAACCACGGCTCAGTGAGTAGTGCACCTCTCCTAAGCGGATCGAGCACCCACTATGCATATTTATAAAATCAAACCGCAACTCTTTTAACCCAAATCTAGGATATAACAAACATAAAGTAATAAGAATAAGTTTCATACGCTTCAACATAGCTATATTTATAGCAAAAATAATCATTTCGTAATAATATCGAAATAAACATCAATGGTCTAATCCACTGATCAATCTCATTAATTCACACGCCAATGGTCCATTCCATTGGTTAATCTCATACCACACCAAACCCAGAAATATAACAAACCTTCAAGGCCAAAATATAACATTTCTTACTTTAACACAATATGTTCAAAGCAAAAATATTCAAGATAATAATAGGCAAATGCCAATGGTCTAATCCATTGGTTAATCTCATAAAACATGAATCAATGGTCTATTCCATTGATTAATCTCATCAAACCACACATTGATAATCCAATGAAATTATACGTCGATGGTCCATCCAACGACTAATCTCAAATTACACGTCGATGGTCCATTCTATCGACTAATCTCAAATTACACGTCGATGGTCAATTCCATCGACTCATCTCATATCACATGTCAATGGTTCACTCCATTGACCAATCCGTTGCTCAATATCAAACCATGGTCACGATACAACGCCTGGTGACGAGGCGACCAAGATTCCCCCCTTGGCAAGGTCTCCACCTATTATTAGCCGGTGGCTCGGCCCACAAGGATATCCTAGAATAGTATGCGCATACCCACAAGCCCCTCGCTGGGCTCACAGCGATATTGAGCATCCACATCAATCCAGAACAACACCATCCATAATTCTCAAATCAAATCCATAAAACATTTCATATATCCCCAAAAGATTCACGACTCAACTTATCCGCCATAAATATTTTTCATAAAACATTTTCAAATAATTTCAAGACCTGTCTCATAAATCAATTTCAAATCAAATACATTTTAAAAAGCTCATCACAAATCAATATCTATATAACCTTCCATAAATCATCTCAAAGTCGAGCTTTTCGTGAAATGATTTCACAAACCCAAAACATATTATATTTCTCAACTTCGTTCATCAAACAGAATATATATTCATAAAAAGTTCTCACACTATTTTCAAATATCAAAACTTAGTAAATGCCCGATCCAACTTTTATGCAATAAACATGCTTATCCATAACTCATCAAATATCAAATCTTTATAATTTTGAAGACATGAGCTTATAAATTCTTAGAAGAGATAGCACCACTCACCAGGGAAAGTCGAAAATTAATTACGACGTTCACTCGAACCAACGCACTCGGATCCCTAATAAATTAACGGAAAAACATTATCAAATGCCAAGTAAAAAGGATATTTTCATAATGACTCGTCTATACTAAACCTATTTGTCGATAAAACGACACTTATGCACCACGAAAAACTCGCATTTATCGAAAACCCATCAATTTCCCGCAAGGCGCAGCCCATGCGTCAACTTTGTCGTGCCATAACTTCCTCCACAAAATTCCGTTTCAAGCTGTCTTATAGTCTTTAGAAAGCTCTCTTAACGTACAACAACACCTCCAACTCAGCCACCCCAAAACAGTACCGAAAACAACAAAAAAAACAAGCTCGAAGCTTACTGTTCGCTACAAGTCCAGCATGCGCCCCCGACTTCAAAATTCCGTTCCGGACAAACCGCAAGCTCAAATCACGATCCGTAAGATGCTATAGCTTCACAACATCCCAAAGTACCATTTCTGTAAAAATATGCAGCTTAACGACTCAAAAATCATACTTCGCCGCTCGATTTTTCCCAAAATTCCGAATTTCAAGCCCTAGGTCCGAAATTACTCCAATTGAACAAATGGGCGGCACGAGCACTTACCGGGCGTTGCGCTACGTAGTTAACATGGCTTGGCGAGGCTCCCATGACGAGAACTCGCGAAGCCATTGTCACGCCCCGATCCTCAGGCACGTGCACATCCTTCTATTTGGTCGATTTTATAATGCGATATCCCAGGACACTGTATCGCCAACCCTTTTATTTATTAAGCACATGCGGAAGCAGTTATAAATCCCCAGACAATAAAACGATGGGATAGAAAAGCAGGGCCATATTTTTCATATTGAAAATTTTAACCAAACTTTTATACAAAACACAAACCAGAATACTTCACAACTTTTTACTCTATCTCTATTCACATCAAAATGGAGATCTCAAAAGAAGATAGACTCTCAACCCATCCAGGCCATACTCAAGGCCCCTTTCAGGATTATCTTCTTCAAAAAAAATCATTCTCCTCAAGTTTCACCTCCGAGTTCTCCTCCTCAGACTCCTCCTCATCAGCTCCTCATCGGGGTCCTGAAATGTTTTTCCCCAAACTGGGATGAGACTACGTCTCAGCGAGTTCTACCCCACTAAGCCCAATTAGTAAACCATTATACTATAGGCTGCCTAAACACGCACAGGGCAGAGGACGTACCTTAGCATCAGATCCCACCTGCAAGTCAGTACAATTCATAATAGACACTCAAACAATCATATCACCGATGGAAGCATCGATCAAATCGACCTAGTCAATTACAAGCCAACAAGACCACTCATGGTTATTTCTAATTAGTCAATCAATCTACGACATCAAATCAAAGCAATGATCAATCGACCTCGTCGATTACATGTCAGACGGACCATTCTAGGTCAATTCGATTATTCCATCTCAATCATCAATTACGAACTACGGTCCTCAGATCACATCTTAAGCAAAGGTGGAAGACACAGTCCACCACTCGACAACATTCAATATTTAATGGCTTTACGGTCCCACTCGACCACTTTCGAAATTCAATAGCTTTACGGTCGCACTCGACCACTTGCAAGATTCAATGGCTTTACGGTCCTACTCGACCACTTGCAAGATTCAATGGCTTTACGGTCCCACTCGACCACTTGCAAGATTCAATGGCTTTACGGTCCCACTCGACCACTTTCAAGATTCAATGGCTTTACGGTCCCACTCGACCACTGGCAAGATTCAATGGCTTTACGGTCCCACTCGACCGCTTGCAAGATTCAATGGCTTTACGGTCCCACTCGACCCCTTGCAAGATTCAATGGCTTTACGGTCCCACTCGACCCCTTGCAAGATTCAATGGCTTTACGGTCCCACTCGACCGCTTGCAAGATTCAATGGCTTCTCAATGAAATAGTTAACCACAACCATTTAGGAACATATCCTAAATTCCACATTCAATTCAATTTGGCACAATTCAAAGCTCAAATAAATAAACAGACTGCGCCACGACAATCAGCACGAGATTTCGGTCGTCGGCCATCTCAATCTTAATTTCCAAAAAATAATTAATTATTAATTAATTTCGAAAATTAATTATTAAACATTAAAAATTCCGTTTAGCTCAAAATAAGACCCAATTAAATAAACGGACTTCACCACGGTCATCAGCATAATTTTCCGGTCATGGGCCATCCCAGTTGAATTTTCGGAAAATAAATAAATAATTAATTAATTTCGAAAATTAATTAATATTAAAAATTCAATTTAGCTTAAAATAAAGTCTGATTAAATAAACGGACTTCACCATGGTCATCAGCATAAATTTCCGGTTCCGGACCATCTCCCTTGAATTTTCGGAAAATAAATAATTATTTAATTTAATTCCAAAAATTAATATTTAAATGCCCAAAAATCTCACTTAGGCCCGAATCATCAAATTGAAGCCCGATTAGGGGTCGGAAAATTCCCGAGACACTCCCAATAAATAGTAGACCACGTCTACTTATTAATTGCACAATCAATTTATCTAAATCGCATCATAATTGACTAATAATTGCTAATTACTTCTAATCTAACAACCTAAACATAATTAATTAAAACTAAACCAACCTAAAGCATAATTAGCCAACTAATCCAAGATTAGTGAGATTACTCACCAAATCGCGCGCAAATCGGATCAATCCGACGGCGGCAACGCGAGGAACAATTCTTCCCAAAGCGGGCCTCGGGTTCGGGGCCGGGAAACGGCCCAAAACGGCCCACGAACAGCTGGATACCCACTCCGTGGGTTTGCTGGTTCGGCCACAAAACAGCAAGAAAGAGAGAGGGTTGGGGGCGGCAAGAGGTCGGGAGAGCGGGTGGTGGCTTGGCGAGGCCGAGCGGTGGCCCACGGTGGCCGGAGGTGGCCGGATCGTGGCCGGTGCTAGCCAAGACGGAGCTGAACAGAGGCGGCACGGGAGCTGGACGACGCACGGCGGGGACGACAAACGCGAAGGGGCGGTGGCGGAGCGCACGGCGTGCGCGGGTGGTGCGGACGGCGGCCCGGCGGCGGTGCTCCGGCGCGACGGCGAGCTGCTGTCTTCGAGCTCCTGGTTCGCACGAGAAGAAAAGAAGGAGAAGAAGGGAACCGGTTCTGTCGTGAGGAGGAAGAAAGAAAAGAGAGGAGAGAGAAGACAGAGGGATAACCTTTTGACTAGTCAAAGGTGAAAAAAAAGAAAGAGAGAAGAAGAAACCAATTTGAAATTGGCAAGGGGTATTGGCGGTGGGGAGGGGATTCGCACGAGAGAAAAGAGGGATGGAGAGAGAAAAGAGAGAGAGAAAAGAAGAGAGAGAGAGAGAAAAGAAATAAAATAATATAACACCACATGGTCTTATTTTTTTCTTTTCTTTTCTTTTCTCTTTCCCTTTCTATTTTCTTTTGGTCTTCGATTTTCCTCCGATAATTTCTTTATTGAAATTTCGGACCCGTCAATAAATTGACGAGCGATGAGACGGGATCTTATTTATCCAGTCATATTAAAACCCGAAAAATCTGGATGTCACAATTCTTCCCCTCTTATAAAAATTTCGTCCTCGAAATTTAAACCTTTATCAATCCATAAACGAAAGGGGGGTATTGCCGTCTCATCGAGTCTCACTTTTCCACGCTGATCATTCGGTCTCATGGCGTTGTCTAACCACTTTGACCAAGGAGATCATCTTGGTACACAAACTCTCCTCTTTCTGAACCAACAACTGAACTGAGCTTCTCACAAGACACTCTGTCATCCACATCTGATCTCTTTTTCTCTACTCCTTAATGAACCTTTGAACCTCAACGGTTCAAAATTTCTGACAGCTCTGAGTAGCCTTTATTCTGACATTGATCTGACAACTGCAAATACTGATCACTGAGCTGACTCTGGACTTGCGATTTTCTGATTTCTGATCTCGTCCCAACCGATTGAAATCCTGTACACTCTGCTTTGCACTGATTAAAAAGAAACTATCTGACTGGTCTGCTGAAACTGGGAACCTCTGGTCCAGATCTGATAAAACTAGGGCACTGATCTTGGCAACTGCAATCACTGACTACTGTACTGTCTTTGGCCTGAAATCTTCTTCACTTTCTTTTTACCACTGAAATTCTGTACCCTCTGCTATACACTACTTAATAAAGAATCGTCTGAAAACTCTGCCGAACTTATAATCTTTGATTTAGATTCGAAATATAATTCATCCTCGACACTCCATGCCGGCGAATTATTTAATTCACACACACTTCGGTATACCCACTCTGTAACAAGATAGGATCTTCAATTTCTGAAATCGAACTTAGATTGGCGGTTAATTTCACTTCGACACGTTTTTAGTGTGACCTAGGCTACCGAGTAGTGTTCAGAGCTTTTTAGGACAAATGACCCGTGGTCGATTTTCTTCGAACCACAATAAACCCACTCGACCCATTGGCGACTCTCGATTATCGTGAAAATCTCAAAGGTTCAAATACGGACACAGGGTACCAAAACGATAGAAACATCAAATTAGTACCGGTCGATGAGAATTTTCCAATTTAGTGGAGTCACCCACGATCGGTCATTCATCTCAGTCGAGCCGATCTATTTCTGATTTCAAATCGATTTTATACTGTGCCGCAATGATCTCTAAAGATGAGCACGGTCGAGAAGTCGATCCATGGTCGAATTCTCAAGTCTATTTGCCTTAAGGTCCTTAATAACTCACCCAGCTAGTCTAGTTATCTCATGAGTGGCCAACTCAGAGAAAAACACTGTAATCGCATCGATGAAATGCCCAATTTATCTAATCGAAATCAGAGTCGAAATCTGGATCACACACTCAAAACAAGATCTACTCATACTGTACCAAAGTAGACCAACTCCATCTATCGATCAACCACTATTCTCAAATGGTATCAGTAATCCCCTGAATCTTTAGTAAGCCTATCACAATGTTCCATTGTGATATATTTCTATTCTTACTTGGGACTCTCAAGTGATGGTAAAATTCTCCCGATTCGCATTCCACTTACTAACACTTCTGACGCTTTCAACCTGCTTAGCTGTATTTATCTTCATATCAGCTTACTAATCTAGCTCATGCCGATTCTGATTTACTTGCACCATCTGGACAAAGCTGCAATACTATAGCGAACTTCTGACAAAATCTTTTCCCTGAGTGCTATACTGTCAAGTGCACTCAATTCCTCATGGAATCCGAACGTTCTATCCTCAGAAGTTTTAAAGTTAGACTCTTTCTTGCCAATATCCTCTTATAAGATCTCCTGAACATCTCTGTCTGTCAACTAGGCGCCGATTCTAACTTGAACATTTGGTTCAATTTTGAGGGCGGCTATAAAATTTAAAAGGTAGCCTATCTCAAATTTGAAAACCAAATTTCGAACCCTTTTTAAGTAAAGTTTATACTTTAGCCAGCCTATGTATAATCGAAGACTCTTGGCTCAACACATAAATTACTTCTTTCATTCTCCCAAGATAATACCAGATAACATCACTATAGTTCTGCCAAAATTCTGATTCACGACACTGTTTCATGTTCAACTTATCGGGTCTCAACTGGCGGGACAGTTATACAACAATCTTCTCATGTTGCATCAATACATGCCCAGTCGTTGGCAAGACACATCACTAAAGGTTTCATGCTTTCCAGAGCCAAATGAAAAGTTTAGCACAAGTGCGGTAGCCTGATCTTACTGAAGGTCTGGAAATTATCCTCGTACTTGTCTATGCCAATAAATTTCTCTTCTTTCTCAAGAGGTCAAGCGCATGATGATATTGATACTGAAAATTCTTTCACAAACCTTTTGTAGTAATCTGTCCAATCCCCATAGCTTCTGATCTCTGACACTAATGTCGGTCTCGGTCCATTAACAACTGATTCGATCTTGGCTGGGTCCATGAAGATTCCTTTGCCTGTAACCACACGACCATTCTTAGGAGCATCTCGTGATTCTCAACACTTAATGAACACCCTATAATGTCGCTACACCGCACGATCACCATTGATCTAGATATTCTTTGAACACTCGATTTGTCAAATCTATGACAACGGCTAGAGCGTTCGTCAAATCAAATGGCTTTACCTTATTCTCACAAGGACAAAATCAAGTGCGAAATGCCGTCTTCAGTATAACCTCCTTCCTGGTTCTCAATTGACAATAACCTGTCCTCAAGTCGATCCTTGAAGACATCCACACTCTTTATAACAAGTCGCCCAATTCGTCGATCTTTGACAATGAACACTTACCCTTGATTGTCACTTGATTGGGTCGACTATAGTTGATGCATAATTGCAACAAACCATCTTTCTTTCTCTTTTCACAAAACTGATGATCCTTAAAGTGATGCACTGATATGCATGAATTCATCATTCATCAATCCTCACATCTGAACCATTGGTTCTATCAATTCAAACAACAACAACCGGTAAGGACTTTTAGAGAATGGTTTAGTTCCAGATGTTAATTTGATCGTAATTCTATCTCTTTCTCTGGCAACGGTCTGACCACTTTTCTGGCAACACTTCCAAGAATTCTTGGACTACTAAGGAGTTCTCAAATTTTTTTTTTTTTATTCTTCAATCTATCTTATCTAAGATCATTGCCCACTAATCTCGATAACTTCTGTCTGACAACCAGGTTACCTCAAGTGACGAGTTCAAAGAAGTCAAGGACCCTTCTCAACTCTCAGTAAAACTCGATACTTCTACATGCTCCTGGAATAAGCTGGGTTACTCTACCATAACAATTCATCACCTTAAAATGCTCAAGAACCAATTCTTTCTACACTTGACGAATAAGTTATACACCAACAGCCAATCAAGTATAACTCTAGTCAATGGTTCTTTTCCTACAGCCTTAACAAACAACTGAAATTCCACACTTGCAATCTCAACATTCTCTGGCACTATTCTGATAAAATCACCTCAAAATATTCTTTCATTGAATTAGGCATAGTCGGTTCCGTTCATGTTCCTCTTGCCATCTTGCTGGTGTTCCAATGGTAGTAACAGTGTTGGTGTTCTTCGTAAACCCCAACCGATAGTCCTTCACTTGATGGCCGTGCTCACTACCATCAAAGCATGTTCTAGTCGTTCTCGAACACAGGATTAATCCATGCATTCCTTCCATACTTTCGGCACTCACCTAATGAGTCTTCTACCTCCTGTCCTCAAAATACATGAGACTGATCCATACCATCTCCCATGTAACATACCTTCCACGGAACAACATGTTCCATTTGTCTGAATACTGACTTGACTATGCCGCCATTCCTATTGGGTGGAATAGAATACTTTTCTCTCAACCTCGGTCTTTCCTCTGACCGATTTCCATTTCTGCTTGAACTGAATCTGTACCTTGACTTGGAAGCGATGGCTCGATCCCAGATCATATCCCCACTCTGGATCTCAACAGGTGAAGCGACAACAGCGGTTACAACACTGACGGCGGTTCGATCCTGAGCCTCTGGCTTATCCAATTTCTAAGGAACACTAGCATCAAAACGATCCTATCGAACTTAGGATCATTCAATGCCACTACACTAGTACCAACCTGCGGTGGTACTCTTACACTCGAGCTGGCCAGAGCCAACACTCTGCCACAACCACCTCGGGTACCGACATTTTTCAGTGCTTTATCCCGAGTCACAGAGGACATTGTCCTCTTACTAGGAGTTCTCAGCTCCTGCTCGCTCATGGTTCAGTCTTTACACTGAAACCCGTCTTCCACATCCACATTGGATTAGAAGATGAGCGATCCTCACACGACAATCAATCCTAGCATCCAGCTAACACAGACATGCACCAACATGAATTTAAAGGCCTTTCCTACTAACTATCCCATGTTCAACGCTCCTTATCACTCCAATCTTCAACTTCGCTCTGATACCACTTAAACAGGATGTCACGCCCCGATCCTCAGGCACGTGCACATCCTTCTATTTGGTCGATTTTATAATGTGATATCCCAGGACACTGTATCGCCGACCCTTTTATTTATTAAGCACATGCGGAAGCAGTTATAAATCCCCAGACAATAAAACGATGGGATAGAAAAGCAGGGCCATATTTTTCATATTGAAAATTTTAACCAAACTTTTATACAAAACACAAACCAGAATACTTCACAACTTTTTACTCTATCTCTATTCACATCAAAATGGAGATCTCAAAAGAAGATAGACTCTCAACCCATCCAGGCCATACTCAAGGCCCCTTTCAGGATTATCTTCTTCAAAAAAAATCATTCTCCTCAAGTTTCACCTCCGAGTTCTCCTTCTCAGACTCCTCATCAGCTCCTCATCGGGGTCCTGAAATGTTTTTCCCCAAACTGGGATGAGACTACGTCTCAGCGAGTTCTACCCCACTAAGCCCAATTAGTAAACCATTATACTATAGGCTGCCTAAACACGCACAGGGCAGAGGACGTACCTTAGCATCAGATCCCACCTGCAAGTCAGTACAATTCATAATAGACACTCAAACAATCATATCACCGATCGAAGCATCGATCAAATCGACCTAGTCAATTACAAGCCAACAAGACCACTCATGGTCATTTCTAATCAGTCAATCAATCTACGACATCAAATCAAAGCAATGATCAATCGACCTCGTCGATTACATGTCAGACGGACCATTCTAGGTCAATTCGATTATTCCATCTCAATCATCAATTACGAACTACGGTCCTCAGATCACATCTTAAGCAAAGGTGGAAGACACAGTCCACCACTCGACAACATTCAATATTTAATGGCTTTACGGTCCCACTCGACCACTTTCGAAATTCAATAGCTTTACGGTCCCACTCGACCACTTGCAAGATTCAATGGCTTTACGGTCCCACTCGACCACTTTCAAGATTCAATGGCTTTACGGTCCCACTCGACCACTTGCAAGATTCAATGGCTTTACGGTCCCACTCGACCACTTGCAAGATTCAATGGCTTTACGGTCCCACTCGACCACTTTCAAGATTCAATGGCTTTACGGTCCCACTCGACCGCTTGCAAGATTCAATGGCTTTACGGTTCCACTCGACCGCTTGCAAGATTCAATGGCTTTACGGTCCCACTCGACCCCTTGCAAGATTCAATGGCTTTACGGTCCCACTCGACCCCTTGCAAGATTCAATGGCTTTACGGTCCCACTCGACCGCTTGCAAGATTCAATGGCTTCTCAATGAAATAGTTAACCACAACCATTTAGGAACATATCCTAAATTCCACATTCAATTCAATTTGGCACAATTCAAAGCTCAAATAAATAAACAGACTGCACCACGACAATCAGCACGAGATTTCGGTCGTCGACCATCTCAATCTTAATTTCCGAAAAATAATTAATTATTAATTAATTTCGAAAATTAATTATTAAACATTAAAATTCCGTTTAGCTCAAAATAAGACCCAATTAAATAAACGGACTTCACCACGGTCATCAGCATAATTTTCCGGTCACGGGCCATCCCAGTTGAATTTTCGGAAAATAATTAATTAATTAATTAATTTCGAAAATTAATTAATATTAAAAATTCAATTTAGCTTAAAATAAAGTCCGATTAAATAAACGGACTTCACCACGGTCATCAGCATAAATTTCCGGTTCCGGACCATCTCCCTTGAATTTTCGGAAAATAAATAATTATTTAATTTAATTCCAAAAATTAATATTTAAATGCCCAAAAATCTCACTTAGGCCCGAATCATCAAATTGAAGCCCGATTAGGGGTCGGAAAATTCCCGAGACACTCCCAATAAATAGTAGACCACGTCTACTTATTAATTGCACAATCAATTTATCTAAATCGCATCATAATTGACTAATAATTGCTAATTACTTCTAATCTAACAACCTAAACATAATTAATTAAAACTAAACCAACCTAAAGCATAATTAGCCAACTAATCCAAGATTAGTGAGATTACTCACCAAATCGCGCGCAAATCGGATCAATCCGACGGCGGCAACGCGAGGAACAATTCTTCCCAAAGCGGGCCTCGGGTTCGGGGCCGGGAAACGGCCCAAAACGGCCCACGAACAGCTGGATACCCACTCCGTGGGTTTGCTGGTTCGGCCACAAAACAGCAAGAAAGAGAGAGGGTTGGGGGCGGCAAGAGGTCGGGATAGCGGGTGGTGGCTTGGCGAGGCCGAGCGGTGGCCCACGATGGCCGGAGGTGGCCGGATCGTGGCCGGTGCTAGCCAAGACAGAGCTGAACAGAGGCGGCACGGGAGCTGGACGACGCACGGCGGGGACGACAAACGCGAAGGGGCGGTGGCGGAGCGCACGGCGTGCGCGGGTGGTGCGGACGGCGGCCCGGCGGCGGTGCTCCGGCGCGACGGCGAGCTGCTGTCTTCGAGCTCCTGGTTCGCACGAGAAGAAAAGAAGGAGAAGAAGGGAACTGGTTCTGTCGTGAGGAGGAAGAAAGAAAAGAGAGGAGAGAGAAGACAGAGAGATAACCTTTTGACTAGTCAAAGGTAAAAAAAAAGAAAGAGAGAAGAAGAAACCAATTTGAAATTGGCAAGGGGTATTGGCGGTGGGGAGGGGATTCGCACGAGAGAAAAGAGGGATGGAGAGAGAAAAGAGAGAGAGAAAAGAAGAGAGAGAGAGAGAAAAGAAATAAAATAATATAACACCACATGGTCTTATTTTTTTCTTTTCTTTTCTTTTCTCTTTCCCTTTCTATTTTCTTTTGGTCTTCGATTTTCCTCCGATAATTTCTTTATTGAAATTTCGGACCCGTCAATAAATTGACGAGCGATGAGACGGGATCTTATTTATCTAGTCAAATTAAAACCCGAAAAATCTGGATGTCACAGCCATCTTTTCTTTTCTCTTCTTCTTCTTCTTCTTCTTCTTCTTCTTCTTTTCTCTCTTTCTTCTTCTCTGCGTTCGAGCTCTCTGCCATCCCTCTCTCCCCTTCTTTCTGTCTCTCTTTCCCTTTTTATCTCTCTCTTTTTCTTTTCTTTTTCCTTTTTCTTTTATCTCTGTCTTTTCTTCCTCTCTCTCTCTCTCTCTCTCTCTCTTCTCTTTTCCCTCTCCTGAAAACTCTCGACTCCTCTCTCTCTCTCTCTGCTAAAGCTTCTACCTTTTTCTTTTCTTTTCTTTTTTGACTGGGTCAAAACCCATATTTTACAGAATTGACTTACAATATGAACAACATAAGTGAGTTGGCGTAGGTAACAATGAGGTATACCAGGCTGCCAACCAAATATCGATAAAGTGTAGGGTTTGGTAGGGGAGTCTCATCTTTGCCATCAAATTTGGCATTATTTTCAATGGAAGTTGTAGCAGTCTTGTTATTAGTAAGTTCGGCTCGAGAAATAAGATCGGTGACATATTTTGTTTGAGAAAACTAATAACCAGAGGAATCTAAAGCAACCTCCAATCCTAAAAAAAAAAATAATTGAGTCGTCTAAGATCTTTCATTTCAAACTGTTGACTCAAATACTACTATAGTTTTGTAATTTCGTCCACTAGTAATGACTGTGTCATCCACATATAATTGTAGTTGAATACTCCCGTGAGATATTTGTTGAACAAAGAGAACATTAACATAGGGACTGCACATAAATCCAAGGCATTCCATGGTTGAACTAACTTTGGAATACCATGCATGAGGAGTCTACTTCAATTCATATAATGCTCGGTGTAGTCGACACACTTTACTAAGAGTATGAGTGTATCTAGAAAGTGGTTCCACACACACTTCTTCAATGAGATCCCCACTAAAGAATGTTTTTGACATCCATTGGGACAAAGGCCATCGTTTATAACAGCAATAGTAAGGAGGCTACAAACAAAAGTAAGATGACAATTGGAGCAAACATCTTGTCATAATCAATGCCATACTCTTGAATAAAGCCTCTTGCTATTAGTTTAGCTTTGTAGCTTTCCATTGTATCATCTGCCTTAGTTTTGATCTTGTACACCCATTTATAACCATAGTCGATTTTTCAGGACATAAATCAACCAAATCCCAAGTATGAGATTTTTCTAATGCTTGCAACTCATTCACCTTTGCTTGTTGCCAAAGAGGATTAGTACGAGCTTCTCTATATGTATGAGGCTCGTGAAAAGAGGCAATTGTAGAATAACAATGAAAATCATGAAGTTGGATAGAAGGTTGACTTACATGGGTGGAACGATGAACAAGAGAAGAGGGAACATCGGAGGGCGATGAATTTGCAGATGGCACATATATGTTAGGAGCTAGCGAAGTGGGATTTCTAGAGATGACTGTATCAATATTAGGGGAGGATAATTCCAAAGAGGAAGATGCAATGGTGTCATCTTCAAGAAACAAATTGAAAGAAGGATTGATGAAGAAACGAACAATTGAACTAATTGGAGATGATGCAAAATGATGTAGAGATGAGAACATCTTATGATCCCCTAAGATAACATGACAAGACACATGAAGTTGGAGACAGGATCCCAACATTTATACCTTATATGCTCAATGCCATATCTAAGGAAGCAACACAAATGAGCACGAGGTGCTAACTTTGTGCATTCATTTGATACAAAATGCATAAAATATGCACTACCAAAGACTTGAAGTAGATTGTTATTAGAAATACTATCATACAAGCGCTCGTAAGGAGAAATGTTACCTATAGTAGGTGACGAACTACGATTGATAGTATATATAGCAATATGACAGGCCTCTTCCCAAAACTGTTTTGGATAAGATGTTGAGATTAAAAGAATGTATACAATATCTAAGATATGTCTATGTTTATCCTCTGCTTGATCATTTCGTTGGGAAGTGCCTAGATAAGAATGATGAATGGTAGTATTGTTTTGAGAAAAAATTCTAAAGAACTCTTTGTCTCTATATTTCATGGTATCATCAATACAAAAAACCTTGATATCTTGAGAACATTGTTTTTTAATTATGGCAACAAAATTACCATAAATATGGATAAGTTCATAATGATTTTCATAAGATAAAGCCATGTAGAATGACAATAATTATCCACAAAAATCACAAAATAACAAGATCCTCCGATAGTGGGAGTAGGAGATGGTCTCCAAATATTTGAATGAATTAGATCAAAGAGAGCATAATAGACGGATTCACTAATATTGAATGGTATAGCATAATGTTTTCTTAACTTACAAGGAAAACAATCAGAATTTTTATTTTTAATGGAACCCAGATGACCACTTGAATATAAATGACTTAATCTAGAAAAGGAATGACAACCTAAATGAAAATACCAAGTTTCAGATGATATTGTGGCAGCACAACCACTGAAGGAGTTGATAAGATTTGATGAAACAAGCTCAAATAACCGTCCTAGTTTACAACCCGTCCTAATTATTTGTCTTGTCCGTGGATCTTGCACACAATAACTATTCGAAGAGAAATGAATATCAAAACCAAGCTCGCATAACTGACTATCACTTGAGAGTTATCAGTTATGTGACTAACTATGACATTCGAATTCTGGATCGATGGAATAACAGCCTTAAATGCCCAACAGTTCACGCCAAGTCATCGAGCTCGTCATCGGACTGCACCATTTGGACCACCACAAGGACTTGCCACCTCAGCTCGTTCCCGTTATCACCACGACACTTTGGCCGAGCGACCTCATCACGCCAAGCCAACTACCGCCACCGCACTCGTTCATCATTTTCGCTGCTTCACTGCGACGCCATTGTTCCTCGCCACGCGTGTGACAAAGCACCGACTCACTTTGGCCACACCCATGCTAGCACCATGACCAGCTCACTCTTGACCACGTAGTCTATCTAGCACAGAACATACATCTCTAATTGGGGTGAGGGGCAGAGGACAGGTCAACAGTGACCGCATTGCATCGCTACAATGACCGTTACAAGCAACAAAAGGGAAGAGACCAAATTATAAACGATAAATTAGCCTCTCACTCCATTCATTCTCCCTTGAGAACTTTGCCTTTGCATCTCCTCCATCACGCTGAAGTTTTTCTCTTTCACTTTCTTTGTTTTACACCATTACATTCTAGTTTTAGCGCCCCAACTCAACCAGCAAGAACGCCTTAGCTCAGCTACCTGTGCTGTCGCTATACTCTCTCAGCCGTCGCATCTCGTCGGAAGCCAGCTGCGGGTCGGCACCTCCGAGACTCCTTTGAGCCACCTGACAGCTGCTTTGGACTTGAGGCAAGTAAACTGCTTCCTATTTATCCTACATAGGTTGATTTCTGTATGTCAAGGTTGATTTCCTCGAGTTTTAATCATCTTGATTGATTTCGTGCATAGTTATTTTCGTCGATGGTATCGAAAAAAGGTGTATTGCAAATACTGTTGAAATTTTGGCTTATTGAGTCTAAGGATGTGCTGTTGGAATGTTGGATGTTGAAATGTGCATTGGGTTGAGCTTAAATGACATGAGTCATGGATGAATTCGAGGTTTCTACTATTTTCGGATCGGTTTACTCTAGACAGGAAATTTGCCAATTTTATGCTGGTTTTTTGGTATGAATTTGGTGAGACTTTCTTAATAAAAATTGTCTGTTATACCTTGTTTTACGACATACTTAAAATTCGGATTTTTCGGACTTCATACGTGCGAAATATGTTTGAAAAACTACACGGGTCCGAATCTGTCTTCATGAACAATTACTGGACCTTTATTTGGTTTCTATTTTCTGTAGAATTTTCGACACAAGATTTGGACTAGGCCTTTTAGGAAAGTTTTAGATCACACTTTAAACTATAACGTGTAATTTTCCCATGATTTTTGGAACTCATTTAGGCTTTTGAAACACACCCAATTTCGAATTTGTTTTATCATGGAAATTTACCCTATTTTGGCCCGAAATATATAAAATTATTGGAATCTATACAAGCTGAACCAGGTTTTGAGTTCTTCATAAAAAAAAAAAAAGTCCTCGGAGTCTTGACCACATTTCATAATTTTTAGAGTTGATTTACTTGGCAAATACCCTTGATTTCTACAGACAGGTGAGCTGGTCTTTTTCTATCATTTTCTGGATAAACTCTTGTTTTGCAACCTGTCTTTTGAACTGGCATTGCCGACTAAAGGTTCGTATCACTTTTTGGTTTCCAAAGGATAGTGATGGTGGATATCGAGCTGCTCTTGTACATTAACTCAGTGAATGGCATGCTTGAATTGAATTATTGAATTGCTGCACCGTAAAATGAGTGTGTGATTTGGAAATACGATCGGTCCTTGGGACGACGATGCCCTGAGTAATAGTAGAGATACCTAGAGGGGTAACTGGGTTCCTCCAGATACCTAGAGGGTGTAATACAGTTTCCCCAGATGTCCTCATGATGCCAAATGAGTATGAGATACCCAAGAGATGATGGGGTTCTTTGGAAGATGGTGGCAACTAATTCACAACAAATATGACCATTGACATTTTTAGATTTCAATTGAACCTTACTAGTTTACTGGTTTTAGAGGAGTTTTGCACCTGCTATTCTGATTTTGAAAAGGGTTCTCAAGTAAGTTGATTTTATAGCGATTTTTATGTTTACATCTAAACTCCCTCACATGTTCTATCATTGACATATGTAGTGTAGATTAGTTGGTAGTTACTTGCTGAGTTTTATACTTACTTTTGGTGAATTATTATTTTTTAGATCAGTAGACATGCTTCTACTACTTGCGTCCCCCATGACACTTTACGCTGCTTTGATAAATTTCACGTGGCACTAGACTAGGCTGTATGACATCAACTTTCCTAATGTCACCTTCATCCGAATCATTGCGATCCTGACAATTGATGTTGGCCTCTAATCGGGCTCGGTGTTGATTGGGTTCGTCGTTGTCTATGCCTGGATTGGTGGGGGTTTAGTGGGACCACTCCCACTCCCGGATGGTGATGATGATCAAGACAGCAGGGTCGAGTAGGACGAGGGCTGGAGGATGAGGATAACATTTTTGGAAAGACTAGGCAGTGGGGTTGGGACATGTAGGTGACCTTGTAGATAGACACGTGATTGGAGTGGTGTGGTTGGTGAAATTTTGGTATAGTCTGGAGCATAAGCATTTTTGGTTGATCCCCAATGTACCTGAATTAGGTCACCATGAAAAGTAATAGTAATCACATTAGTTGTGATGTGCTGAAAGCATCACAATAACAAGTATTTGTGGAGTTTTTGATTTTGAGTTGAATATATTGGAATTGGAGGTCATGTGATTACAACAGGTTGAATCAAAGAACCATAAACTAGGAGTAACTAGAAGTAACGGTTTCTTGAATAATAGAATGAACTGTGGACTGAAGATCATCTAATGATAGCGTGACAAAAGAATTGTTAAAGGAATTCTTTATGGAGGTAGCAGTAGTGGGTGGGTGGCGTGTAGATGGACCTCTAAACCAAGATCAATTGTTCGTTCTTGTAGGTTGCTTAGATTATAGCTGATAAGAGTTTGATGCATGATGACTAGGTTGACGACAATGCATACAATAAGGCTTGTGCCATGAGGAGAAACCAGAAGCAGTAGGCACTGCATTTTTTATAGGAGTGGAGGCTAAATGAGTGGAAGGTTGTGCCTTTAAAGTCGCAAGTTGAGTTTTCTTAGTCAATAATTCCAAGATTACTGCCTCAAGATGAGGTAAAGGATCCTAATGTAGAAGTAAGGCTCGCATAGGTTCAAGCTTATCATTAAAAGCCATCCAAAATTGCATAACACGCATGTGATCGCGATATTTAGCAAATTTACGAGAATTGGTAGTCAAATCCCATTTTGGTTTAGATAAAGCTAGCTGATCCCATATAGCATGCATAGAAGAAAGAAAATTGTTAATAAACTGACCTCTCCTAATGCATGTGATGTAAGTTCCCTAACAGTTAATATCGATGAGCAATGATTGACGTGAAATAATAAATAGCAAGAAGATCCCAAGGTTCCTTTGTTGTATTTAGGTGTTCGAACTGAAGTTTGATAGATGGAATCGAAATGTTTCGAAACCATGTGAGTATCTAATGATTCTTGCTCTCCTACTCCTCTAAACGTTCGGCAAATTTATCATCATCCCCACTAGTAGCCTCAGTAGGCTCGCTAATATTTTTAGTGGCATAATGCCAAAGCTTACATCCCCTTAGAAAGTTTGATATTTCTTGAGCCTATAATATATAGTTTGATCCATTTAGGATTGTTTGAATGGGCATCAGGACTTCTAATTTTTCCATGATATGCAATATATGAAACCCAGCAAATTTTATAATGAATTTGAAGAAAATTGATACTTGCAAAGCAGAATAAGGTAGTAAATAGATTGAAGACATTGAAATACCTTCGGACCCAGTTTGGAAATGCCGAAAAAAAGTTAGAAATGGATCAAACCAATCTGAAAACAACAAGAACCAATCAAAAATGGGTCGAACTAGTGAGAAAACGCTAAGAATCGGTCAAAAATGGACCGCATAGATCGATCGGTCTGAAAATGCCTAGAATTGGTCGAAAACAGGTTGAATCAATTAGAAAACCCCAAGAATCGGTTGGAAAAGGGTCAAACCGGTCATAAAACATCTAGAATAGATAAAAAAAAACAAGCCGAACTGGTCAAAAAGCCCCAAGAACCGGTTAGAAATGGGTCAAACTAGTTAGAAAACTCCAAGAACTGATTTGGTCAATGGCGGTCAATGGCTGGTCAGCGTGGTCAACAGTCACTGTGGTAAGCTAATGTTGCATGCTATGTGGCACTGACGTGGAGGATGACGTCACTTGCTCATGGACACGATGAATCACGTGCAAGGCACACGACAAGTGGATCTCACTTGTAGAATACCTCGGTGGTGTGAGAGGCGTTTTCCAAAGATGTTCATTGTTGTTTTGGACTCGGTGAATAATGGAGAACCTGTTTCTGGCATTGGAGGACCCATGACGTGGTGGTGCATGCGGCGAATTCCTGAGCCTGTTATTGATGAATTTTCAAGGTCTGACTCGTTTAAGGTAGGCAAGTTAGATGATGGTGTTTAATTTTTGAAATAAGCAACAAAACTATCTAGGCAATAATCAAGTGTCGCGATTCGGTGATTAATGGATATCGGTGTAGCTAGGACGTTGTAATATCGTGGCCCTTTCTTCAAACAAAATTTGGCTCTAATACCATGTTAATATAAGCGGAAAAGAGAATATTTGTGTATTTCTATGTGTATATTACCGACGATACAAGACCTTATGTATAGGTTGTTCTAGACAGCTATCTAAAATAATAAAATATTACAATATCGAATAAAATCAATTAGAATAAATTGGAATAAGGTTACTATCTCTAACAAAAACAAAATGTGAGAATCTCGACCCACAGGAAATCGCATATGAAAAGGACGAGTTTGCCAATCGACTGGCGAGGGTTGTTTTGAGGATGGCGGGATTCTTGGAGAATAAATGAAAGGTGCAAAGCACATGTGTTTTCACCCTTTCTTTGCAATCATTGCTTACTTTATTTGTTAGAGATTTATATACTTATCATAATTATGTTTCTACTCAAATCCACTTCACAATCCGTTTGATTCTCTCTGTTTAATTCTCTCCATCACATAGTGCTATCATTGCATGTCTTGTCAACATTGTATCACCAATGTACTAATATATTGAAATTTGAAATGCTCACTAATAAAAAACAACATCATACAATTTAGAAGCACATATTAGATTCGCGATATCATGTTAGCGTTACATGATATACGTTCCTTTCTTATGAAAGTGTTTGTAGACTAATAGCTTCTATGGTTGATCATGGAATGATCTTGTAGCATGCGTTAAAAACAAGATGTTTAACATCAATTGTGGAACCCCCTTGTTTCTCTTGTGGAGTGTTAGCTGATTAGGTTACTGCATAGTGCATGCCCACAGGCCATGCTATCTTGATGTATCGCACGCCAGCTAACAAATCACTTGCACTAACCAGTATGGACAGATGACATATTGTAATGTGAGTTTTTGAGTTAAAGAAAGGTACATGTTACATCGCCGCCTCTTGAAAAAGCAACGAATGTTTGTGTCTGGTTCTTTAGGCCTCTCCTAGGTAGAATAGAACTCAAGCAATTCTCACCCTCCCCAATCCCCTTGATGCTTCAAACATGGAAACAATAATTAAAACGTAGGAGTGTAGGATAGGACTTACAATATGTAGCTGATTCACTAAGCGATTAAGGCTTGGTTCGGATGTAGTGGACTCGAACCACAGTGTCTCTCACTCAGAGCGACTTCAAAAACTATGACTGGAACTTGTGGTTGGAAGTCTTACATGACTTATTTCGATGGGCGATTTGCATGCATTTATTAGTAGGTCTCAGCCGAGTTGAAAGTTCGAGTGTGCTTCCCCTGCTTTCTAATGCTTTTCATGGACACAGCTGGCCAAATTCTCTCCAACACTTACTGAAAAGGGGAAGCAAACCTTCATCAGCACTCATTTGTTGCCGTAGAGAGTGTGGGGGAATCTAGCCAGTGGATGTGATTTCCAGCAAGATAACTATACTGTATTACAAAGTTCATCCAAAAAAGAAAAGCAAATTATTATCAAGTGACTACAGCAAATGATTACCAAATTGAGGAATTTTTCCTTTTTTTTTTTTTTTTTTTTTCAGTTTTTGGTATGTCAAGAATCCATATTACGTAGGTAAATATCGACTCAGAATCACTTAGCTGCTAATTATTGAAATAGATGACAAGTTAACTAAAACACTAATTTATAATCCAAATTTCAGATTGCTTGTATGGGGTATTATTTTCATTGAGAGTCGAACTTGTATGTGCGCCTAACTGCACACAAATTTATTTTTTCTGCCTAAACTAATATAATATTGTGGAGTTTTTTTTTTCCTCAGAGAGCCCGCTTTGATAAGAAATTCAATTCAACGAGTTAAAAAGCATAATCTAAATGCTTTCATATACATATTGATAAAAGTATTTAACGGCTTGTTTTAAGATATTTCATTTTGTAAAATTTTAGCATGAAAGTAAACTTTAGCATAAGAGACCTTATTAACTGAGTGTGCTATACTATAAACATACTATAATGTACCTAAGTTATTGAAAATGGCGAGTCCCACCAAATACGATGGTCCACATTCATAGCATAGGGGCGCTGTATCCAATGCCATGTACATAGGATATGACATGTTGAAGGAAATATGAAACTTAAAATCATAAAAATTATGAAATATAAATAAAGGCAGGGAAAACGAAATTGAAATCTCAACCTGTCAATCGAAAATGGAGAAAAAAATAAAGCAACTTCTTAATATAAAAAAACATAATGAAAGGAGGGCTGCATGGAGTGACACGTGTCATCCCCAAGACCTTTTTTTGGTATATGTTTCTAGGGCGTACAGTATGGCCGCGTTTGGTAGTCTGGATTTGAGTCTGGATAGGATAATTTGTTATTCTATATGATGTTTGGGAATGTTCACTGGATCGGACAAACCCGGATACATCTGGATAAAACGCCGGATAAAAAATTCAGGGGAGGGGGTGGGATAAGCTCGGATTGGATAATTTATTTATTTATTTTTTTTAAGGAAAGAAAGAACTTAACAAAAAGAGAAGATATCATAAGCATCTACATCAAATGGATGCCTCCGCCTCTCCGATTCATTGTTAGCCCTCTTCTTCCACTTCTTCTCCCATCTTCACTTCTCGTACACCAGCAATTGGGTGCCCCTTCCTTTGGATCATGGTCTTACTGAATCTGATGACCAAGTATGTTGGACGTCTCAAAGGAAGAGGGGAAGATGGTGATGGTAATGAAACAACTGTAAATCTTTGGTATCTTTGACAATTTGGGATCTCCATCGATTTGAGGCAATGCAAAGACTACTTCGGTGGTCGCCTAAAATTCCCCCACCCCTCTCTCTGTCGCAGTCTAAGATTTACCGATTTGCGTTGCCATTGCACGGCGATGTTGGTGCTCACTGTTTTCAATGGTGGCCACTACAGAGGTGGCCACAATTCCTAGATCCAAGGCTTTTCCATGGCCTTTAATTAATTGAATTTTCTATTTTTTAATTTTTTTAATTTAATTGAATATCATATTATTTTTTAATCTTATCCTGAAGTGTGCCAAACACTTGATAGGATTAGATATGTTCGCCTTTGTTATCCAGAGGATTTAATATCCTACTTTATCCTATCCTATCTTGATTATTATCCCGATGACCAAACGCAGCCTATGAGTACTGAGAAAGGGTTCCACCAACTCTTGTCCTGTAAAGGCAAAGCTTACTGCCTTTACAGGGACAATTAAAACTCCAGTAATTATATTAAAAAAAACGCAATAATTATAACCCTCAATTTTTTTTTTGGGGTCTTTGCCCGCCAATTTATTGGTGAGTGCACGAACTAATACGTTCAAAGACGAGCTGTTTGACCACCTTATTTATGTTATTGTTCTCCTCTTTTTTTCTCTTTTTCGTTTCATAAAAATGTTAATTTAATAATCTGGAAATTAATATAATGTGAAGCATGTATGACAGCATATGCTAAGGTCCAGTTGGGTCTCGCCTATCCGTATACTTCATTACTCACAATCTGTAAATCATGTGAGCAGGGAACTATTAAAATATATGTTTAAATTGTATTAAAAAAAATCTCATATTTGATAATTAGACTTGAACCCCCTCCTGGTAATTCTCCTAAGTGAAGGTATCGAAATTCTATGGCGCGTCCTAGCAATATGTTTAAAAATTAAAGAAGCTTTTGTAGAGAGAGGGAGAGAGAGCGAAAAATGTCATTTGAGTAAATTTAGGAAATTAATTTAAATTGTTGCATATGGATTAAATTTAGATTTTGAATCCATCCAAGATTCATGGAATGAAATGCTTGTGTTGTCCGCCCATTTAAATTGATTACCATTTCCCCATTGCTTGGTAACCACTTACTTTATGGAATGTATTAACTTCTCATGGAATTTTGAGTGACTTTGAGTTCATTTTATAGTATTCCGTTAATTTATTCTTCTTTTCTTAATATCTACTGAAGGGTTTAAGCTAAATAATAATGGAAGATATACTAGGGCGACCTTGCTAAAAATTGATAGACAAATGATTCGTACTCGAACTATTTGACTTCATCATTTAGTAGACTGTTTATGTAATTCAACTTTACCATACTTAACATAATGTAATGTGAAAACTGAATTTACAATATGTGTGTGTAGAAGTTAAACGAATAATGTGACTCAAGAAAGTCCTTAGGGGAGAAGAAAAGTGCAAGGGACACCTCCACAGGATTAGTTGGTCATTAAGACTTCAGCTACACAAAAGAGAGGAGGATACACCTTTCTTGAAAAGCGTCCTTTTGCCGCGTTGCAGTGGAAGACTTTTTAATCTTTTTGCTTGTTTCACGCGTACTTGACAGAATTTCTCAGATCACATGCCCTGCCTAAGGGCTCTGCAGAATGTGAAAAGTAAAGGGAAAAAGGATTCACAAAATAACTATACAACAGGAACGCTTGCACCTTCCAAAAATCACATTTGAGAAAGTCATAACTCAAACCAAAATATTTAGGAACCACGAGAAGGAAAAAAATTATAAAACAATACATTGGATCAGTTTAGTGCATTGTGACCAATTCTTGATTTTCAATTTGCGAAGGCATGCTCTGGCTTTTTTTTTTTTTTTTTTTGGGGGGGGGGGGGGGGTGGTGTCAAAAGGCAAGCTTTGTTGAGTGTACATTATTACATGTAAAATTCTTGAGTTTACAAAGGTAAATTCTCAACTTTCTTTCCCCTCTCTTTCAAACCTTTTTTCAGGTCATTAGCTCTGGACCATTCGTTCGTTCTCAAGTGGACCAGATGTTTGTCTGGATTCTCTAACCTTTGAACCTATTATAAATTGACTTGCCCTCCTTCAATGGCACTTCAAATTGCAAAAGCCAAGAAAATACAGAGAGAGAGAGAGAGAGAGAGAGAGAGAGAGAGAGAGAGAGAGAGAGAGAGGGAGAGAGAGAGAGAGAGAGAGTTCATTTCTACAAGCCATTAGCTTTGCCCAAACGGCAGTACTTAAAAGTAAGTCCCATGGGAGGCAACAACAGGCAGAAGAAATCTTCATCTTCTTTCTCTTTCATGAGCTTGTTCAAGCCTCGGAGGCCGCGCCGGGACGATGCTGGGGAGGTGGACTCTGTTAGCTCGAGGAAAATATACCCGAGCGACTACGACAAGGGCCAGTACGTCGCGGAGCCCGGCATCGACAAGAAAGCCACGGTTTTCATCGCCAAGTTCCACCAGACCCGAGCCTCGGAGTCTGAATGCCAATTTGCCAAGTGATTGGAGGTCTAGCATAGGCCGCCCCAGCGCCGAATTGGCTTCTGTCTGGAGTTCCTGATGTTTGTCTACTGTCTTCCTTCACTCTTTGGACTATTTATTGTATCTTGTATATGTATGTAGCTCAACAGAAGTACCATCCTTTAATTATTAGAATTGTATAAAAGTCAATTTTTCAATTGGTTACCCACTGAATTTTGCAGTTTCATCCATGCGTACAACTTCCTAAATATATGTACCTTGCGTAATTCATGGAAAGTGTTACAATGATCATCGACACGGTTAATTGTGCCCCTCAGATGACCTCTAATTTGGATTCATGACCTCGAATGCACATCCAAATGACTCTAATTTAGGTTCCCGATCTCACATGTGTGACATCCATACACACACTTTCAGCCCCAAGCATATGGGCTCAATAATTGTTTTTGGGTTTATGAAGTGTTTACGTCATAAACATGGAGGACCTCAATCTTTAGCAAACCCAAAGAGTTTATCATACATCATATTGTCATAAGATTTCACTCCTAAACTTATGTTGCAAATCAACTATAGATATATTGAACACTATTTCGAGTGAAACTAACGATAGACTGAATTCCTTTGAGCATCGGTTAATTGTAAACAATAGAGAAACAAAGGTGATGACACTAAGCAAAACAGCACATAAAACATGGGGAATTCAACTCTTCTGTCAAAAGAGATTCAGTGTGCAAAGGCTGAATTGTGCAAAGGGCATATATCCCGTAATCTAGTGCCACTATGCATTTATGTAAAAAGTGAAGAAGTATTAATGAAGAGAGAAAAAATGTAATTTGATTTGTTTTAGTAAATAAGTTAAAATTGTTGCAAAAGATTTTTTTTTATAGATTTTACATCCACGAAAGATTTATGTAATTACACGTTTGATTTCGTTTTATAACAGTTGAAAATTTGATGGGTTTCCCATAGCAACGGGAAATATACTAATGGTGATCCGGAAAAATTGATGTACTAAGATTCATACTTGTTTTATTCTATTCTAGCATTTAGTACATTGATACGAACATCATGTTGGATGTTAAACGAATGATGTGACCCATGAATGGAAATAAGAGTGCACGGATACTTTTTTATATATATATATTTTTCTGTCGCATGGATACTACTTTGAGAAGCATCTTATTGTTCTTTTTACCAACACATACCTGGTTTTTTTTTTTTTTTTTTTTTTGTCTTTTTGCTTGTTTCATATGTAATTGCTAGAATTAGCCACGTCACATATGCTATGTGGGTGGATTTTTTTTTAAAACCTTTTCAAAATGTGAAAAGTAAGGAAAAAGAGGGTTAACAAAAAATGCCTCCCTTTTCTCTTGTTTTGCCAATTCTTACCGTGGCCTTGACGATGTCCATGGCCTTCACCTGTGGCTAGAGACTTCCACCAATCTATTGCGTAGATGGCCACGTTAGTAATTTTATATCTAAGTTAGTCGGATAAATTAGAATAAAAAATCGTTAAAAGATTTAGGAATAAATTAGTAAAATTGAAAAATTTATGACTGAACTAACCATTGTAAAATTGACTTAGAATTTTTTGGGCAATTTTCCCAAATCCGATGTTACCTAGATAAATACCAGACCACAAACCAATTAGCCGCTAGCCATTGAAATAGATGACATGTTAACTAAAACACATATCGGTTATCCAATTTTGAGATTTCTTGTCTTGGTATTATTTTAATTGAGAATCGAAGGTTTACGTGCACCCAATCGCACACACGTAAGTTTTTTTTTTTTTTTTACTAAGCTAATATTATATTGATTACGTTTTTTTTTTTTCCTTAAGAGAGACTACTTCAATAAGAAATTCAAAAATTAGACTAGAAAACGGGGCCGCTACAGATCTAATAATTTCAAATTATAAAGATAACGCTTCCATACACGTATCGGTAAAAGTACTAAAAGACTCGTTTTGAGATATTTAATTTTGTAAAATAAAAGCATGGAAGTGACCTTTAGCTTTAGATAAATTATTAGGTGAGTGTGCTATACTAACCATATATACTAAAATGCATCCAAACTACTGAACATGGTAAGTCCCATAACGATCCCGCTAAATATGACTATCCACATTCGGGTATAATACACATCTAGGGCACTCTCCTAATAATTCGTATCTAAAATTTTGAGAGTATATGGGGGGGGGGGGGGTATGACACATGTTTGACGATATAGGAAACTTAAAATTATGAGAGTAATGAATCGAAATACAGATGGGGTAGGAAAAATAAAAAATCTAACCTGTCAACCGAAATTGGAAATATAGAAAAGAAAAAACAATTTAGGTAACTGGTCAAAAAAATAAATATACCGAAAGGAGGGCTTGAGGGGTGACACGTGTCCTCCCCAAAACCTTTCTCTAGAATATCTTTTTAAGGTGTACAGTATCGGGTTACACCAAACTCTTATTCTATAAAGGCAAAACGTGCTGCTTTTTTAAGGAATAATTAGAACTCTCGTAATTAAATGAAGAACGGAATTATTAGAACCCTCAATTGATTAGTGAGTGCACCAGCTAATACGTTCAAAGACGAGAACCCTTGCGGTTCCTTTTCACCACCTTCTCCATGGATCTTTTCTCTTTCCTTTCTTCTGTTCGTTCCTTCAATTCTCAGCTGCATAAACGAATGATGTGACCCGAACGAGTCCAGGGCCATGAAGAAGGTGCGTAGATTGCTCATGAAGTCTTCCACCGCCGATGATTGTCCTGGTCAACTTCACGAACGAGAGGAGGACACTTCTCCAGCATCCTATTGTTCTTTTTTATACGGCGCATACTTGTTTTTCTCTTCTCTCTCTCTCTCTCTCTCTCGGGTTCTTTTAGCTGTAATTGACGGAATTAGTCATATTACATGCCCTATTGCAGTGTCAAAAAATGAAAAAAAAAAATGTCTCTGCAAAATGTGAAAATATGACAAGAAAAGGGCTAGCAAAATAACCATAATCTGAATCACATTAGAAAATTATCACATGATTTATTAAATTCGTGTGACTTCAATACATTGCAACTGATTCCCGATTTGAGATTTGTCGGGACATGCAATGTTCAGCACATATAATCGTATATTACAACATTGAGTTTTCCTTTCTCTTTTTAATCATTTTCAAGTCATTAGGTATGAACCACTCGTTAGATTCTCAGGGGTGTTTTTCTAGATTCTCTGCCGTTTCAATAAATTGAGTTGACCTCCTTCATTGGCACTTCAAGGAGCAAAAACCAGAGAGTTCATTCCTACCGCTTTTCGGTGCCTTCACGGTAATTTAGCTACTAGCTTTGTTCAAACATCAGTAGTCTAAAAGAAGTCCTATGGGAGGCAACAACGGGCAGAAGAAATCTTCATCTTCATCTTCCTTCTGTTTCATGAACTTGTTCAAACCTCAGAGGCCGCGTCGGGACGATGCTCGGGCGATGGACTCCATGAAGCCAATAAAGATATGGCCGAGTGACTACAACAAGGGCCGGTACATTGCGGATCACGACGTCGACAAGAAAGCCTCGGACTACATAGCCAAGTTCCACGAGACCCAAGTGATCGCGGACTAATATAGGAGGCCTCTGTGCCGAATTGGTTACTATTTAGATTTCTATATGTTTGTTCAGTGTCAATTTTTTACTCTTTGGACTGTTTATTTTGTCTTGTACATGTTTGTAACTCAACACAAGTGCTATCCTTCCATTAGTAGTTTTGTATAAAAGTCAGTTACTCAGTTAGTATACCCACTGATGTACTTTGCAGTTGTGAATAAATGGATATTCTCCTAAATATGTGCAAATGGACCATATAACTCTTCCTTTGGCTCGATTTGAATTTGCTCTCAGAGATACGAATGTTCTCATCCTTTGCTTGAGAATCTATTCTTTCTATCACATCCCACAAAATAATCGCGAGAGACCCTAAATTTGGACCAAAATCATTTATACTTTTGTTTGTAGTTTAGACATAGCTTGTACTCGCCGACTTGCCAGCATTATTAGTGCTGTCTTCTAATACCCATCTTTGAAACAAAATTGTTTTACATTACTTCTCTTTCAACTTCCACCACAATTTTCATCTTGTATTTGTTTTTTTTTTTTTTTTTGCCTTATTTGTCCACCGTTGCATTTGAGAGAGTCATGCTAAGTATAAAATTAGAAAAGAGAGGAGAAGGCATCATTTTTGAAAAGCATCCTTTTGCGTGTTGTAGTGGAATATATTTAATCTTTGCTCGGTTCACATGTAATTGACAAAATTCCTTACATCACGCGCCCTACTTAAGTGGAATGAGAAAAAAAATGCCTCTGTAAAATGTGAAAAGTAAGGGGAAAAAAGGTTCACAAAATAACCATAATTGGAGAGCTTGCATCTTCCAAAATCAAATTTGAGAAAGTCATAACTCAACCCAAAATTAAAGATTGTGACTAAACTATGGAAAAATGATTACAGTAAATTTAGGAACCCCGGGAAGGAAAAAGTTATTAAACGACACATTGAATTCATGTGAGTTTAGTGCATCATGACTCATTCTTTATTTTCGATTTGTTAAGTTTTTTTTTTTTTTGGATGACTCAGGAACCGCCATATAGTCAGCAGCCGGTAACGTAAACCTGAGGCGATCCTAGCACGGTGACCCACCTCTCATGGCACGGCACTTAAGTTGCACAAATGCGACCGCGGTGACTTGAACTCTCCCCCACAACCAAAAGAGGAGGGAATGCCCGAACCAACACGTCCACAGCGGGGTGGGTTTCGATTTGTTAAGTTTAGAGCAGTAAATTCTCAACTTTTTTTTTCCAACTCTTTCAAACCTTTTTCAGGTCATGAGCTCTGGACCATTAGCTTTGCCCATACAAAAGTTTAAAAGAAGTCGTATGGGAGGCAACAACAGGCAAAAGAAATCTTCATCTTCCTTCTGTTTCACAAGCTTGTTCGAGCATCGAAGGCCGTGCCGGGACGATGCTTAGGAGGTGGATTCTAAGCTCGAGGAAGATATATCCAAGTGACTACGATAAGGGCCAGTACATCGCAGAGCTCGGCATCGACAAGAAAGCCACAGTTTTCATCGCCAAGTTCCACCAAATCCGAGCCTTGGAGCCCGGACGCCAAGTGATTGCGGTCTAGTATAGGCCGCCCTTGTGCCAAATTAGTTTCTTTTTAGAGTTCCAGTCTAGTGTCTTCTATTAACTTATGGACTATTTATTGTATCTTGTATATGTATGTAGCTCGACAGAAGTGCTATCCTTTAATTACTAGAGTTGTATAAAAGTCAAATTTTCAATCGGTTACCCACTGAATTTTACAGTTTCGTTCATCAGTTCATTCTCCTAAATATATATAAGTCTTGTATATATTTGTAGCTTGCTATGTGTTATAGTAGCCAAATTTAGAATTTTTAGCAACACAAAAAAAATTGGGATATTTGTATTGTAGTGGGCATAATTTGAAGATATATACATATATATATTTATTTATTTATTTGGGTAGTATTTGGACTTAAAAAGAAAGACGGAATAATAAGAATCCTCGATTAATTAATGAGTGCACCAGCTAATACGTTCAAAGACGAGAACCCTAGTGGTTCCTTTTGACTACCTTCTCTATATACCGTTTCTCTTTCCTTTCTTCTTTTCGTTCCTTCAATTCTCAGCTGCACAAACGAATGATGTGACCCGAGCGAGTCCATGGCTAGATGAAGGTCCGGGGATTGCTCATTAAGTCTTCCGCCGCCGAGGACTGTTTTTGGTCCAACTTCACAAACGAGGGGTGGACACTTCTCCAGCATCCTATCGTTCTTTTTATACGACGCATGGTAGTTTTTCTCCTCTCTCTCTCCTCTCTCTCTCTCTCTCTCTCTCTCTCTCTCTCTCTCTCTCTCTCTGGGTTGTTTTACCTGTAATTGACAGAATTAGTCACATTATATGCCTTATTGCAGTGTCAAAATGGGGGGAAAAAAGCCTCTGCCTAAAAATGTGAAAAGCATGGGAAGAAAAGGGCTAACAAAATAAGCATAATCTAGAATCACATTTGAAAAAGTCATAACTCAAACCAAAATTTTGAAGGTCATGATTAAGTTTCCGGAAAAAAAGATCATAGTAAGATTTAGGTATCCTTGGAAGAAAAAAGTTATTACATTATATATTGGATTCGTGTGAATTCAATACATCACGACTAATTCTTAATTTGCGATCTGTCAAGGCAAGCAATGTTCAGCATATATGATTGTATATTACAACATTGAGTTTACATGGGTGATTCCAGACTTGTTTTCCTCACTTTTTAATCATTTTCAGGTCATTAGGTATGGACCACTCGTATGATTCTCAAGGGGAGGGGACTTGATATTTATATAGATTCTCTGCCGTTCGAACCTCCTATAAATTTCGTTCAAAAAAAAAAAAAAAAACCTCCTATAAATTGAGTTGCCCTCCTTCATTGGCACTTCAAACTGCAAAAACGAGAGAGAGAGAGAGAGAGAGAGAGAGAGAGAGAGAGAGAGAGAGAGAGAGAGAGAGTTCTTTCCACCGCTCCTTGGTGCCTTCACAGTAATCTAGCTACTAGCTTTGTTCAAGCATCAGTAGTCTAAAAGAAGTCCTATGGGAAACAATAACAGGCAGAAGAAATCTTCAACTTCATCTTCATCTTCCTTCTCTCTCATGAGCTTGTTCAAGCCTCGGAGGCCACGTCAGGACGATGCTCGGGAGATGGACTCCATGAAGCCAATGAAGATATGGCCGAGCGACTACGACAAGGGCCGGTATGTTGCGGAGCCCGGCATCGACAAGAAAGCCTCAGCCTTCATCGCCAAGTTCCACGAGACCCGAGTGATCGCGGTCTAGCATAAGCTGCCCCCATGCCGAATTGTTTTTATCTAGATTTCTTTGTGTTTTTTCAGTGTCAATTTTTCACTCTTCGGACTATTAATTGTGTCTTGTACATGTATGTAACTCAACACAAGTGCTATCCTTCGATTAGTAGTTTTGTATAAATTTCAATTACTCAATCGGTATACCCACTGACGTACTTTGCAGTTGTGCATATGTTTACATTCTCCTAAATATGCGCAAATGGACTATATAATTCGTCCTTTGGCTCGATTTGAATTTGCTTTTCATACCCCACAAAATAATTGGGAGAGACCCTAAATTTGGACAAGATCATCTATACTTCTGTTTGTAGTTTGGTCATAGCTTTTACTGTCCGACTTGCCAGCATTTTTAGTTTTGCTTTCTAATAGCTATCTTTGAAACAAAATTGTTTTACATTGCTTCTCTTTCATCTTCCGCCAAACATCTTGTGTTCGTTTTTTTTTTTTTTTTTGCTTTTTTTGTCCATCGGTGCAATTGAGAGAGTCATGCTAAGTATAAATTAGATTGGCCTACAAATAATGTGAAAATTTCCAATACTAATTCCAGACTTCTCTTTTTAATAAGTGGACAAAATTACTTCCGAATCGGAATCACCTAAGATCTTGGGATAAATTTAAGATTTTAAATTTTCCATCTCTAAATGATTAAATGAATGACGCATCGATTTAGTTCATTTCAATGTAGAGCTCTATTCTCTCTCTCTCTCTCTCTCTCTCTCTCTCTCTCTCTCTCTCTCTCTCTCTCCTCTCTCTCTCTCTCTTTTTCCTTTTTAACTTCATCGTTCGTTGAGCATTCCCTACTGATACTTGACCCTCCAATTAGAGGAAGTAAATTTGAAAAGAAAATTTAACCCCATTAATGTAGAGGATCTTAAACTTTTGTGCACAAAAAGAGTTTTTCACACATCAGTTTGTCACGATATATCACTCGTAAATTTTTAGACACTATTTTGAACTAAATTAACAACCAAATATTCTTTCGAGATTACCTGATTGCAAACAATATTGAAGCAAAAGTGGTGACATTAAGCAAGATAGCACATAAAACATAAGACTTCAACTCTCCTGTTGAAGAGATTTTGCTTTGGTGTTTCGAGAGCTAATGAACTTGCTAATGTCTACCAAAAGGATTTTTTTTATACAACGATGTAATGCAATAAATATTGAACCTAACCTATCAATTTGAGTGTAGAGAGATAAAGTTGAACTTATTATGTATACGAGTCTCACTATAGGCTCAACAAGATTTTCGCAAAGAGAATTGTTCTGTTTATCATGTGAAAACAGATTTAAAAGGACATGCGAGTATCTCTGTAAAAGAAATCGTGAGTATCTCTTTAGAAGAAATTGGGACATGTAAAGACAAGTTTGCAAATCGGTTGGTAAGGGTTGTTTTGAAGACCACCGGAATTCTAGGAGAATAAATGAAAGGACATGGCCTCATTATTGTCCGTCCTAGTTGATTTAAGCCACGAAAGAATCGTACCATATGCTTCTTTTAGCTCTAAAGAATCTCAATATGTGCTCCTTCCTACTCCTTTCTTAAACTTTCCTCTCTTTTTCTACTGGTAACTAGATTTGTCAAAATGGGTCATAAATATGTTTCTTAACTCAATATAGGTGTTAAATGAGTTTAAAATAAATAAGTTATAATGAATAAATTTAAATACAATATGAGTGTTAAACGGGTCATAATTTAGTTTATAACTTATTTAACTCCAATTCATTTTTGTGACTCCCTCTTTAGTCTCTTTTGCCTTCACTCGCTTTTGTGTTCACTCATGCCGTACTCTTATCTCAGTTAGCTATGAGTTTTTATAAATTAGGTTAGATATGAAAGTGTTTTAGTAGTTTAGGTTAGGTTGAATATGTATTGGATATGGTTTGGGTTAGATATGTGTCATTAGATTTGTATTACGTGGAAATTGGTTAAAACATGTAAAATGGGTTTATTTGGGTTGGACCATTTATGATCTGATCCAAACTCGATCCACCCATTTGATGGATCTATTGATAGCTAATTTTGACTTGACTGCCAATTATACTCCCGATTTAATGTCTGATTTTTACATATACTCCAACCTAATCACATTCGAGAAAAGCGTAAGCTATCCTATGTGTTAGATAGTATTTTGGTAAATTTCTGTCTACCCCATCATGCATCAGACAGTCATGCAAAACCATTCTTGACATTTGATTCTCCCACTCATCTCTTTCCACTACTCTAGCTTGATATTTCAAATGATGAGAACTCCCATTGTTTTCCCCAACTCATTATCATTGGCCATCCTTTCCTTTGGCCCCATGGTCGATTGGAAAAGGAAAACATTGTGGGAGACAGCTGCAAATGTTTTACTAAATCAATCAAACAACTAGCAGATTCTTCCTAGTCCTAGATCTTTTTATTTCACCCAAAATTCCTCTAGAGGCAGAGAACCGTTTCTCTTTGGGACGTTGTGTTGAGAAAAAGAACAATGCCAGGCTAAAAGTGAGGACCGAATACCCATGGGGTTGGTGCATGTTTTGACGTTTTGTAAAGCTGGGGGCAAGCAATGCAATGCCCACCATTGGCTTTGGGCTCTCGAGCTGTTCTTTATATTCACCTTTTCTTGTCGTGGATACTTGTCGAGCTTCTTTTAGGGTTCAGTCATGTCCTCCTTTATAAAACCGATGGTTTAAAACCCTCCAATGTCACAACCCATGCTTTTTTGTATACATTCAATTCACTAGGCGATGTTTGATTCAATATTTTTGATGACGAAAGAACTTAGGGTGCGTTTGTTCACGGAAAATAAATGATTTGGAGAACATTTTTCCAAAAGTAATATCTTATATCACTTATATAAATGAATAAAGAAAAATATTTCCATTGTTCATAAATATATTTAGACATAAATTAATGTCGATGATAAAAAAATTTAATTAATTAATTATTTCAAAAGATATAAGCTATCCTTTTTTGAATTGTTTACGCAGCTAATTCTCAACTATAAACTTTTATTATATGGATCAGATCAAATACTCCACATGAAATGTCTGCTCTTCGTAGCGTGGAGAATCAAATCTGCGCCGCAAGTCCATTTTATCACCGCTAAGCCAAGCCAATCCCATAAGATTTGGACCAATTGCTCTTTTTTTTTCCTCCTTTTCGATTATTTTCTTTTCTCCCACTTGAACATCTAAAAAGGGTAAGTTTTCTGAGGGATTCTTGAATTAAAATTTGTTCATTCTTTTAGCACCGCACCGTGGAACGCTTCATTAGGTGGAATAAGATTCAAATTCTTAAATCTTAGCGACCAAAATATCCGGCATGATCAAATTTCCACTCCTCTCTCTTTCCCCCATTTTTTTTGGACAGATCTTTTCCTCATTAACGACGGCCGAAAAACCTCCTCTTTGATTTATCTTTTTGTGTTTTAATGTTGCCTCAAAGTTACAGAGTCAAAAAGTCAAATCTATCTTATCTCTGTTAAATTCATCGAACGCCCTATTATTGCCTATATTCATACTATGCCTTTTTTTTTTTGAACAGATACTATGCCTTTGAGTTCAATCATCCGAAGCTTCTACAAGTAAGTTCAACATATTTCTGTCAAAAAAGAGTCCCAGATACCCTAATTAGCAGAATAATATGAATAAAACCCTAGGCGGCTCTTGCATTAAAGTGTACAGTTACCTATAAGTAGAGTTCTTTTTTTTGGTCGATACCAATAAGTAGAGTTGAACAAGGGAAAGTTCAATCATTCGAAGCTTTCGCTGCTTTATGGTAAGAGAGCATCATGTTGAATGTGCTGTTTGCTTTTGCGATATTTAAATCCAAGCCCGCCGTTTATTCACGTCCGTGCAAGGTGAAGCCGAACATGAATAACGAGACTTCAGGAACCCTCTTTCCACCGTACAATTTTGCTGAGAAGTATGAGCGGAATTAATACCACCTCACTCAACAAAATTGGATTAGTTATTGTCATATATGTTGCAAAAATATGTAGATTTCTCAATCCAATATAATCTATAAAGAATTCAGTTGATTGGATTCGAGATTTGAAACATTAAAAAATAGCTTACAGAAAAGAAAAAAAAAAACCTAATTTACCATTAAAAAAAAGCAACTACCGTGGCGTGACAATTGTTGTGAAACAAACGCAGAAGCTAATGGATCTTGTAATTAAGGTTCGGATCATTTATCACATTCTCAAGTAAACCTACTAAGGGCTCGTTTGGTGATCTATTCCTGGAAATAATTTTTGCTCAGAAATATATTTTTTTATTCTATTCCTAAGATCAATTTTTGAGTTTTTGAAAGTGTTTGGTAACTGTCCAAAATTTCTATTCTTGGGACAGAAATGCATTTGGTAGGATTATAACTTTTTTTTTGTTTCTTTTAATTTTTAATACTTTTATTATATTTTTCTTATTTTTCTTTTTCCTTTTCTCTTAATCTTTCTCCTTCTTTGTGATTGGTTGCTGGCCATGGTGGTGGTTGGTGATTGGCTAGATGAGGTCTAGTGAGCGAGGCTGAGCCTCATGGTGGCCTGGCGAGCCTTAGATGAGCTTGTTGGACCTCATCCAGCCGATCATTGGCCATCATCAGCAGTGACAATGGTGGCCGGTGATTGGTTGGGAGTAGAAAGAAGAAGAGTGAAGGAGAAAAAAAAAAGAAAAAAAAAATTAGACTTGATTCTAGAAATTGTCTTCGGGAATAAAAAGTAATTTTTTTCTATTTCTTGATTTTATTCCAAATCTATTTTCAGGAACAAAAAAAAAAAGCGGATTTTTGTTCTTGAGAACAAAATATTTACCAAACAGATTTCGGTGTTTTTTTTTTTTTTTTCGAGAAACAAAGGAATATAATTGGTTGTTTCCGAGGGTGTTACTAAATATGCCCAATTTGTCTACATTTTGAGTAGCTGCTAATCAAATAAGTGGAAGGTGTCTAACTTCCACTTTCTAATGTCAATATGGTATCTAATGTTATCTTCAAGGCTTGGAATTTGTGTGTCACGCCCTGTACCTCCCCAAGCCACAGGAATGTCACATCCGCTTGATTAATTTGCGACGTCTGAGGATGCGTTGCCGTCCCGTTACTTTATCTTTCAATTAAGCACATGTGGAAATGTGCAACTATACCACCCTATCAATAAACATAAATAGATAGTAAGGAAAACACATATACAAACACACTGTTTATATTGTGCATCATTGGGGTCGAAAATTTTTATTTACAAGTCTACTTAGTTGGGCAATTTCTGATTACATCCAAAAGGGATAAGGGTTAATCCTGGCTATTCTATGAGGGCGACTTCCAAAAGTGGTTCCCATTGGAAGGCCAACTCTTTGTGGCTCGGGCCCAGGGTTATAGTCGGGATCAGAGTTGAGGTTGTCCATGGTATCATTGGGAGGATTCACCACTATGAGGTTTCGTGAGGATCCATTGGGACCATTGGGTAGTTCATCAAATTTGCGGACATGCCTAAAGGCCTTGTCGTCGATCCAAATGAACCATGCTTTGTACCGATGCAGAACCAAGTGTCCTAAACCCTCACTCACCCATACCATAGTGGTGTGCTTCTAGTATCTGATTCAATCCTCACGTCCTCTATATCCAAAATAACTACCTCCATCTGTATAAGTAAACCAAAATGAATTGAAGCGAGACTCATACTTATGAGCTTGAAAAGGTAAAACAACAATAAATGAGTGAACACTCAATAAGTAAATCACCTAAATCTCATGTATGCAGATGCCCCGTATTGAAATCGTACGAATGCTTCATATCAACAAATTGATGGTAGATCAATAGCAAAGCCTTTGCTTTGTCTTAACTATGTACATGAAAGGGGTTTCTCGAGTACTTAAAATGCTCACACTATCAAGGATCCACAAAAATGTTCCAAAAGTATATAAATTATACATGTACCAAATAATATCTTCTAGAATATTCACGTGACTCTTAAGTCCTAATTAATAGCACATAAAATATGCACATGCCAAATAATAGCTTTTAAAATATTCAAGTGATTTTCAAGTCCCAAATAATAGCACATAGATTTGCACGTGCCAAATAATAGCTTCTAAAATATTTATGTGACTCAAATCCCAAAATATATCATATAAAACATGTACATGCCAAAATAATAGCTTCTAAAATATGTGTGTCTCTCAAATATCTAAAAGGCAATCACAATCAAGAGCCACATAATATTCCATAATTTATGCACATAAGCATCAACAACACATCACATGGCTTCCATTTATTACACACATAACCAAAATCCATTGGCCTCTATTGGGATTCACCGGGCATCATCTTGTCCCATTAGACATGGTAACATCTTGAAATCCATCGAGGACGGTATCTGAAATCCATTGGCTTTCGAATTGAAATCCTATCTACAAATGGCATCTGGAATCTATTTATATCATCCCAAAATCCATCGGTGACGACATCTTCTTGAAATCCATCGGTGACTGCTTCCCTTGTGTGACCACATATGCAAACAAACACAACCAATTCTTATCTTTACTTTAGTCTGATGAGTGAAGTGTGTGTCATGACTTACCAAAACAGCATTGTTACAATATGTCGAGCATGAAACGATAATCATGGCTTGATTCATTACGTTTGAGCACCGACCTAAGCCAAACCTAGTTTAGAAATGATACGCCTCAATATCGCCGGATCAAGAGAGAGATCCGGCCCGGCGTGCTTCCACGCACGTCTAAGACCAATGTGAATCACTTTCCGAAAGCTCAGGGCATGCTTTCAAGTACAGACAATAGTATATAGACAAACCGCAACCACTAAATGACAACAAATCCTTGTAACCTCAACAATCACATAGCAAGATCTTGACCTATTCTTGAACCTCATAACTCAAGCAAAACATGAGCAAATCATACAAAATTAATATATGAGCCTACTCTACCTAGGATGACATGACCCTATTTAGCCACAACAACAAGAACCTAATCTATGTTCGAATTACGCAACATAGCAGCTTAATCGAGATTTAAGGGATCTACTTACGAAATTGAAATAAGAACAATGACAGATGGTGGGCAGCGTACGGTGAGCGGGTAGAGAGGAAGTTGAGAGAGAGGGGGGGCGCATGTGAGGGGGAGAGAGGGAGAGACAGAGAGAAATGAGTGAGCTTGAGGAAGAAGAAAGAGAAACAATAGTTGTTCTTGGCCCTTATAAGATAAGTTCAATAATTGATTAAGTAATAATGTCTAATGATGATTCTCCTTGGCTTGGTTTGCGAGATTAAATACTATCCATCCAAGTGTTAATTTAAGAACTAATCTTGGCCAATCTTATCCTCCAAGCCTTAAGGGGGTTAATCATTATTTAGTTTTAGGGCAACTAACTTGGTTACACTAATCAACCTTATTCTTCTCCTTTCCCTCTTTAAAAGTGGCACCCTCCCCCTTTGCAAGGCTATCAACCATTAGTCTCTCCTCAACTTGTTCTCAAAAAGCCTTTTAAGTCTCACCTTTAGGGTAATTATAGCCTAAATCCCTAAAATCAGCACATGACTCAACTATTGCACTTATGGACTATCTTCTAAAATCCAAGGATAAGCTTAAACTTTGTAGCCAACTTGATCCTAAGTTCCCTCCCCATCTTAGGCATGTTGGGCTTCCTTGGCTTCTAATAATTGTTCACTTTTAATTGATCCAAATTCAAGGAGGCAAAAGACAATTATGAGGACTAGTTAAATGTTGTCTTGATCGGACAGGAATATTTGCAATCACTCATGATCGACACCTATAATCGGACCAAGGTCTGTGGCTAAGTTTTGATTGGAAGTTACCCTAATATGACCTACATGAATTGGGCGGCTTTGGTGGTGCTCAAGTGGCCATACTTGAACTGAATTTTGTGCCTATCTAGGGTTTAATGCATGACCTATGGTTGGTTTGAATCCAACTCATCGCTGAGCCTGGTTGATCCATGAATAACTCTCGGTTGTCATATAATCATGTAGGATTGATTGACTTGCCTTGGCTCACGGTTTCATGGAATCAGTTTAGAGTCATTCACGAACGATATAGTGACCGTGTGGAGTCACCCATGACTGGTGTATACTCGAGCTAAATCAATTCATACTCGTCCATTGACCGACTCGTGATGATGCATAATTGTTCACATTGATCCTTATAATTGAGTGGTATTTTCAAAGTCTAACGTAACCTTGATCCTAAGTTGCCTTGCCTCCAATTAGCTAGTTGGCTCATGAACAATTCCTAGGATCGACTCATGGTCCATTCTTGTCGTCGACGTACTGATCTTTAGTCCATTTCTCGTGCGCAAGATATGAGTCCAAATTGAGGATGTCACATTGGGGGAAGAGCACTGGTGTTGAATTGGAGCGGTGTTCCCAATTATGAGTTAGCAGAGTAACTATTTTGCGAAATTGCCATTGTTAGATTGATGTTTCGATGCTATTAGAGTAGCAGGAGACCTTCTACTACTGGTAATGGTGGAATCAACAACTAGTTAAGGGATTTGAGTTAGAAATGGTAATTTAAGGTTGGATGGCTATAAATTCAATCCAACATAAGTAGTAGGGTTGGGAGCAAATCAACATCTAGTGCTTTGAGTGTTCATCTTTGCTTTGTTCTTATTGGTAGTTGTAGTGCATTTATGATATTAATCTCTATGAGGTGCCACTATCTGTAATTTAGGGAACGAAGGAGTGTACAAGTGTCAAAGCAGCATTTGTATGGTGTCATCTATCATTTGATGAGATCAACACTTGTTGATTGTAACTCTCTTGAGATAACTAGTGAATTCCAGCCTTATTACGGCTGTAAGTGTTGAAAGTGAACGTTAAATCGGGGATATCTATTCCCTACTAGCATGATCTAATCAATATCATCAATATCTGTTTCATAATAATTGAAAAGTTATGGCATTAATGTGATTCATTGAAAATAATGACATTCAAGTGAACATTTTTATAGAAATTATGGCATTTAAGTGATCGAAAAAAATTATGATATTCAAGTGAGTATTGTATCATGGCATTTGTGATGTCTCCCTAAATATGTATAGAAGTCTTCTATATATTTATAGCTGGCTTTTGTGGCTCATCTCTCTCTCCCCCACTCTCATGCGTGTATGCTCGAGGGGAAAGTGCTACTATCAGAATCATTGTTTAGCTCGTTGGGCCCCTTGAGTGACCTCTAATTTGGATTCATGACCTCACGAGGGCAGGTGCGTACATGCACCTGCACAAAGTACACGTTGCCATTGTCCCTCGCTCCATCGTTGATCGCTTGCCACTAGAGCTGGCAAAATGGGTCATAAACCTATATTATGACCCATTTTTAGTTAAATGAGTCATATATAGGTGAAGTGAAAATTAAATATAGGTCAAAAGTGGGTATGTAAAGTAAAACATAAAAAGAAATGGGTCTAAATGGGTTATTAGGAAAGTAAATCCACTTTAAAGTTTAAACTCATGGCCTTTTTTTAACTTTATAAAAATGTTTTTTAAAATAAAAAATCGAAATTATAATTATTTTTCATTTTTCAATTATTTTTCTTTTTTCTTTCTTTTTCTTTCTTTTTCTTCCTTCCTTAGTTGGCGACCGGTAGGGCGACAACTGACTAGTGACAGGCCAGGCCAGGCTCGAGCCTCGCCGGATCTGGCGAGACTTGAGCTCGCTGGCATTGGGCGGGGCCTTGGCCTTGTCGGATCGATGAGATTGAGCCCCGCTCGATGCCGGCGAGCTCGATCTCGCTTGTGGTCGGTCGCCAGCTATTATCGTGGTTGGTGGCCGGTCGAAGAAGAAAAGAGAAAATAGAAAGGAGAAAAGAGGAAAAGAAAAAATAATTATTAAAAATTAAAAATTATATTTTTAAAAATAAAATTATAAATTTTAAAGTATAATTTAAAAAAATACAAATAAGTAAAAATTATATTTTTAAAAAATTAAAAATTCGATTTTTAAAGAATATTTTAAAAATAATTATAAAAATTTTTCATTAAATTTGTATTGCATAAAAATGTTTTAACAATACTTTTTTTAATAAAAAAAATAAAAATGAGCTTTCTTAGGTTTAGTTAATTTTTTTTTTCATGTTACAGTTTTTAGTTATTCAATGGTATGTTCACTTCAAATAAGAGAAGCATGTGCATAGTCTATTTTTTTTTTTTATAAATATTTCAATTTATAGGTTTTTAACTTTTTTTTTATATTTTATTTACTATTTTTAATTTAATTTGAAGTTTTAATCCAATTAGCATATAGTAGAAGTGAGTTTTCCTAGAATATTAATAGGTTTTAGCAATATAGGTTGGGTCGGGTATGGGTCAGGTAAATGTTGGGTCAGGTATGAGTCACTGGATTTACATTACAAAAATATTAATCAAAATGGGTTAAATGTGTCAAATATGGGTCGACTCATTTTCAACCTGACCCACCCATTTGCTACCCCTACTTGCCACTACAACATGCTCGCTGCCACCACACCACACCACACGCTCCCCTTTGTTGCCATTGTGCGACTAGTTGGCCCCTCAAGTGACCTCTAATCTTAGTTCGCGACCTCACATGTGCGGACAAACTCATGCACGCGTACCCGTGCGGCGCACACATAGGGGCTCTAGCGTTGCTTGTGTGTGTATGGTTTTCTTAAAAGTGCACAAGTATGTCAGTAGAATAGATGATGTGTTTGAATCTTGACCGTTTATATATTGGTTGTTGATGCGTTAACCATTTACTGGAAGTAAATTATACTGAAAATTTACCCCAAGTATAGAGGACCTTAATCTTTAGAGTCCAAAAAGAGTTTATCGCAATATATTACTCGTAAACTTATTTTGTAAATCAACTGTAAATACACCAGACTCTATTTTGAGCGGATCTAATGATAAAAATAAATTCCTTTGAGCATCACCAAACCATAAAGCATAGAGAAAGGAAGGAAAGGAAGGTAATGAAATTAAGCAAGGTATCGCATAAAACATGAGAATTCAACTCTTTTGTTGAAGAGATGCTGCTCAGGTGTTTCCAGACCGATACTTTAAAACTGTGTCAGCCATTCATCGTGCGAGACTAAATTAAGCAAAGTGCGTTATATTCCGTGATGTAAGATGCTCAAGACGCAACAGAAGCATTGCTCTTGGGAAGCCTTGAACTTTCGGGAAAAGCCAAAGAGAGAGCTAACGAACTTCCTAGTGTCTATCAAAATGATTTTTCTTATATACGTAGATGTAATTGCGATAAATGTTGAAATAAAGGATTAATTTGAGTGTAGATAGATAAAGTATATCTTATTATGTAGACGAGTTTCACTATAGACTCAACATAATTTTCCGTATAAATTACCATAGTATTGTCCTCATAACCAACATTGATCTTTTTATGCATAAGGACGTGTTTTTGTATAAATTTTTTTCTCCAACTAAAAAAATGTAATATATGTTTATTTTAATAAAATTGGACATTTTGTCTCTTATTGCTTGCTCAAATTGGTATTACCTAATTATGTCCTTTACATATTGCACGGTGGCTAATTTGGTCCTAAACTTTCTACATTTGGTGAATCTAGTCATATATATATATTTTTTAATGATTTTTCAATATAGTTCTTCTTACCAATTTAGGTGGGGAAATGTTGACATGGAGGTCCATCATTGTTGGCTCTCCTATGTAGCATGACTAGCATCTCACAAGGAAAGTTTTAAATATTATGACGTCATCTGCTAATTTCTAAATATTTATATTTATATATATATATATATATATTTTTCCTTTTGTTTTGCTTTTTCTACTATTCATCTTCCCCAAAAGCCATTCTTGTGCGATGTTGACCTCGCACTCCCCCGAGCAAGCATCGATCTCCTTTAGCCTATGCAACGCCGGGTCAATCAGACCGTTGTTGGTCAGAGCCTTCAAGAGAGTTTGACTTGGGAGGCCAATGACCTCATGCTTTTAGCCGTAGACATTGATAGTGATGAGCTTGACGATGTGATTGGATACTTTAACGGAGCTAAGAAGTATCGATATTCTTTGAGAGCTTTTGTATTGTGTCGGGTACTCCGACATGTGTCCGACACATGTCTGGCACCCTCAAATACTCCTGGATACTTAGTTAATACGTGTCAAAAAATCCAATATCTAGTCAACTTTCCCGACACTTTTCAGAATTCTAACATGCTAGTTTCCAACATGTGATTCCGACACGTGAGGTCAATTTTAAAATTTTCAATAAATGATGGCTCAAAATATTAATGTGGCTTGAGTGTACCTCGGGTGTTTTTTTTTTCGATTGCTTCGGCTTGGGAAGCTATCTATTCGAAACGTAATGTGGTTCCTTGGTTCCCCTTCGTTTGGAGCAAATTTATTACCCCAAGGCACCAATTCCACTTGTGGCTCATTACGAGGAACCGTCTTTCCACTCAGGTCCTTCTACTCTCCTTTGGTAGGATTGTCGATGGCTCTTGTGTTTTTTGTAGTACTAGATCGGATTCCATTGATCATCTTTTCTTTGGCTGCTGGATTACTATGGGATTGGTGTCGTTCTAGGCTTCAAAATGCAACCTAATTTGGCATGGTACAAGACCGTGGCAAGATACCACTTCCTAGGCCTTAATTTTTTTTTTCGGGCGATGACTTTTCTTAGTCAATTGCTAGATTTTCCTTCGCTGCTCTCTGCCATCTTATTTGAAAAACTAGGAACGGCATTTTGTTATGGGGTGAATCTCTCTCTATGCCTACCATGAAGAACCACCTCCTTAAAGTTGTGAGGGACAAAGCTATATCATTTAACCAGGTGGCGGATACTCCAAGGAATAGAAGATCTCAACGCATGTGGGGTCTTGACCCGACTATGTTCGCTTCTTAGCCTTCTAGGTGCTCTGGCCTTTGCTATTGTTCGGTGCCCTCCTTGGCGTACAAGGTCTTCAAGCCTCTTCTTCTAAGGGTTGGTGTTGAGACGGTTTGAGGACCTCGGTGGCCCTTGTTCTTCATCTCCTCTCCTTTTGTTGTTTCCGCTTCTTGGCTGGTTGTTGTTGCTGTTGCTTGTTCCCTTTTGTTTGGTTGTTGGTAGGTGCCGTTTGGCTTCCTTGTCGCTGCCTTGGTAGCTTTTGTTCTTTTTTTTCCTGGCATCCTTCCACTCGATTTGGCTTTTTGTCTTTTTTAGTGTAAGTTTTTTGATGCCGGTCTTCTGGGTTATATAGTTTGATTATAAGTCAATATATTTTACCTTACCAAATAAATAAATAATAATAAATATGTGAAAAATAATAATAATAATAATAATAAGTCTTCTCGTCTTTTCTGACTCTTACTTTTCCTGATATACAATTTATTTCCCAAGTTTTTTTTCCTCATTTCTTCCAACACATTTGACCCCCGAGTCTAGAATATGAATTGTATTTTTTTTTTCAAGTTTTATATATTATTGGAATGGAGTTGAATTTATCAAATTGAAATAATGAATGATATTAATAAATAGTGGATTAATTTTTTTTAGTGTAAATTCATTCTAGACTTTTATTATTATTTATTTATTTGTGAATTTGAATTAGATTAATTTGATTGAAATAATCATAAAAATGATCATTTATTATGTATATATAAAAATATACATTTAATATATATGTTCTAACATATTGGAATTATCTATTTTTTGAAAAATGACCTATCACCATATTGTGTCGCGTCATGTCATGTTATGTCGCCTGTCGCATGTCGATGTTGGTGCCAGTGCTACTTAGCAAAGAAGGACAAGGAGGAGTGAGGGTGGGACAATTTGGTGGACAAAGAGACAGGAGGCGGTGAACTTTCATGAAGAGCTTTTGGAGAGCCGAAATCACCATTATTGCACGGCTTGAAAGTTCAAAATTGAAAAATCATCAAAATGTTTATGATTAAATTGGCCAAATTGAAAAATCAAGAATTGAATTGACTGTTATATGATAGATTTATAACTGATTGGGCAATTATTTTTTTTTAATAAACGTGACAATTTATCCTCAAAATTTTAATTAAGTAATATTAAGGGCTTGGTTCGGATATAGTATATTCGAATTATAAAATCTCTCACTTGGAATAACTTTAAAAGTTCATGATCGCCGACTTGTGGTTGGAAGTCTTGTCCAAACGTATTTGGATGGACAATACGGGATGCACCGGTAAATAGGGATCAGTCGAGTGGAGAATTCGAGCATCTTAGAAAAAGCATTATATATTTAAACTTAGTTGCACATGCTTTCTAATGCTTCTCATGGGTACAGCTGGCCGAATCCTCTCCAAAAAACAAACTTGAAAACCGGGAAGCATACCACACATCATCAATGATTTGTGGCCTCCCCTAATCGAGTAATACTTAGTAGAGAGTGTGGGCGAATCTGGCCAATAAATGTGATTACAGCAATACAACTACATATTTTTAGTAAGTTCATATAAAAAGAAGACAAGTGCCCACAGAAAATGAAACATCCTTTTGCTGTTATTTCTTTTTTGGTTGATACTCAACAGATACCTTCCGCGATTCGCAGGGGAGGCTGGGCTTACCAAATTAAGGAATTTGCCCCCACTTTTTTTTTTTTTTTTTCCTGAATCACAAGTACCCCGTAGTACCTAGGTCAATACCAAGAATGGTGCCCCCACGTTGGTTGCAGATTTTTTTTTTTATTAACTTGCAATGAAGGTGTTATTGTAATTTTAAATCCAACAGAATTATATAGGTGAGATCCATTGATTAGGTACATAATACGGGTTCGATTTTCTGTACTATTGGATGTAAACGATTCAATAAAGATGTGGACGGAAAAATAATAAATTAATCGATAATGAAAAGACGAAAGAAAAAACAATTTAAGTAACTTGTCAAAAATAAAGAAAAAAAAAAAACAATGAAAGGAGGGCTCGAGCGAGTGAGACGTATCCTCCCCACAACCTTTCTTTAGTATATATTGGACGGTGTAGAATATCTGTACTGCGAAAGGGTTACACCAGCTTTTGTTCTGTAAAGGCTTACCTCTTTTTTAGGGAATGATTAGAACTCTCGTGGTTTAATAAAAATGAAATACCAAATAATTACAACCCTCAATTAATTGATGAGTGCGCCAGCTAATACGTTCAAGGACGAGAATCCTAGTGCTTCTTTCTGACCACCTTCTCTATAGATCTTTTCTCCTTTTCCTCCTCCTTTTGTTTCTTTAAATTTGAGCTGCGTAAGAATACTGAGGGAAAATGACACTCTAAATATCATCATTTTTACACAGTATATACATATTTTTGATTACTTAAGGGTGATATAAGCTTTTAATTGATTGTTTAAATGTCGTAACTTTCTATAAACGTTCATCACAAGTGTTATATCATGTTAGATTTTCAGTGCTTAGGTGAATGCTATAAAATGTTTTTGGCATTTAAGTGGTTGATTGAAAATTATAATACTCAAGTAAGCATTTTTTTTTTACGTGTTATTCAAGTGGTTGAAAAAAAATTTATGACCCTTAAGAGAATACTATATGAAAGTTATGGCACTTGTGGTGTCTTTATTCCAAATATTGATATAATATTTGGCAAATTATTATAACATGAAGCTGTGTGCTTGGGGAAAACTCTCTACCAACAGTTTAATTCTCTCATACAGCTAAAACAAAAGAAAATCATATTCTTTTGAGAGTGGACTACTCCCAAGTGTTAACGTAAAAGGTAATATATTAGGAGTGATTTGGAAAGGTTGATGTACTAAATGATTCATACTTGCATTATTCTACACAATCATTTAGTACGCAGATTGTGTACTTTACACAATCACAATAATGCATGGTTAATAAATTAGAACTGAATTTGCAAAAAAAAAAAATTACAAAATTTAGAAGTTTAACGAATAATGTAATAGAAAAAGGGGATTCCATGGATGAGAAGAAAGTGCAAGGGACACTTCCCCAGGATTAATTGATCATTAAGTCTTCAACTACACAAAAGAGAGGAGGATACACCTTTCTTGAAAAGCATCCTTTCGCGAGTTGTAGTGGAAGATATATATATATATTATAGTAAACTTTAGGAACCCCGAGAAAGAAAACGTTACAAAAAAAATTCATTGGATTTACTGATTCTTGATTTTCGATTTATGAAGACAAGCACCGTTCCACGTATATAATTGCACATTATATTGTAAGTTTAGACATGTATGTCTTTTAAACCTTCTTCAGGTCATTAGATCTGGACCATTGCCTCATTTTCAAGTGGACCTGATATTTGTCCGGATTCTCTACTCCTCGAACCTACTATAAATTGACTTGCCCTCCTTCATTGGTATTTCGAACTGCAAAAACCAACAAAAAATAGAGAGAGGAGAGAGAGAGAGAGAGAGAGAGAGAGAGAGAGAGAGAGAGAGAGTTAATTTCTACTGTCGTTCAGTGCCTTCACGATAATCTCACTAGCTTTGCTCAAAAACAGCAGTTTGAAAAGAAGTCCTATGGGAGGCAACAACAAGCAGAAGAAATCTTCATCTTCCTTCTCTCTCATGAGCTTGTTCAAGCCTCAGAGGGGGCGCCGGGACAACGCTTCAGAGGTGGACTCTGTAATCTCGAAGAAAATATATCCGAGCGACTACGACAAGGGCCGATATGTCGCTGAGCCCGGCATCGACAATAAAGCCACTGTCTTCATTGCCAACTTCCACAAGACCCGAGTCTCAGAGCCTGAACGCCAAGTGATCGCGGTCTAGCATAGGGTGCCCACGTGCCAAATTGGCTTCTGTTTAGAGTTTCATATGTTTGTCCAGTATCGTCCGAACTCTTTGGACAATTTACTGTTTGTTGTACATGTAAGTAGCTCAGCGCAAGTGCTATCCTTTAATTTATAGATTTGTATAAAAGTCAATTTCTCAATAAGTTAACCACTGAATTTTGCAGCTGCGTTTGTGGGTAAGTTCTGCTTAATAAGCATAGAAGTTTTGTATGTGTTTGAGCACCATATGTTATTAAAAAAGCATTATGTACTTGAGTCAGCTTCCCATGCTTTCTAATGCTTCTCATGGGATCAGCTGGCCGAATTCTCTCCAAAAAACAAACTCGGAAATTGAGAAGCAGACCTTACCTCAGCACTCATCTGTCGCCTCCCTAATCGATTAATACTTAGTAGAGAGTGTGGGCGAATCTAGCCAATGAATGTGATTACAGCAATACAACAGCATATTTTTAGCGAGTTCATACAAATAGAAGAAAGGAAACCAAAGTATTTTCCCCCCTTTTCGGCTTATAATCGAAAGACACATCTCAGAAACGCGAGGACGTCGAATGTAATCTTCCTTGCTTTGCAGTACAAGTTGAAGTTGGGTTTACCAATGAGGAGGGCGCTTATTTGTTGTTTTTAACCAATTTAAATGTAATTGCCAGTCCGTTGCTTGGTAATTATTCATTGCATAGAAGTATTGGCTTATCATGGAATTTCAACTGAAAAATTTAAGGTGGAAGTATGCCTTTGAGTTCATTTTATAAAAGCCCATCACTGTTTTTTTTTTTTTTTTTAGCTGAAACAAAAGAAAATCAGATTCTTCTGGCGATGGACTATTCTTGAAGGTTAGGCATAAAAGACGACGGTAGATATAGTGAGAGTGAAATGCAAAAATCGTTGTGCTAAATGATTCTTTCTTATATTATTCTACTCTATCATTTAATACACTGATTATATAATTTAATTTTGTCATACTTGACGTTATATAAATTCTAACTGAATTTGTAACACACACACATATACATACATACATACATACATACATATTGTACATACAATATGTATGTATGTATATGTGTGTGTGTTACAAATTCAGTTAGAATTTATATAACGTCAAGTATGACAAAATTAAATTATATAATCAGTGTACTAAATGATAGAGTAGAATATGTATGTATGTATGTATGTATGTATGTATGTATGTATGTATGTATGTATGTATGTGTGTGTATATAGATGTTTTTTTTTTTTTTTTTTGAGATCGTGTGTATATATATGTTAGAAGTGAAACGAATAATGCAAATCAAGGGAGTCATGGACATGAAGAAAGTGCATGGACACTTTCCCCAGCATTAATTAGTCGTTGAGTCTTACACCACCGATGGCTGTCTAGGCAACTACGCAAAAGAGAGGAGGACGCATACTTGTCCAAAAGCATCCCTATTGCCGCGTTTTAGTGGAATATTTTTACTTTTCTTTTGCTTACTTTACACGAAATTGACAGAATTTCTCTTAGAACATGCCCTATTGAAGCGGGAAAGATGAAAAGAAAATGCTTCTGGAAAATGTGAAAAGTAAGGGCAAAAAAGTGTTCACTGAATAGCCATTGCATTTATTTAAAAAAGTGATAACTCAAAAACCAAAAATAAAAGATCGCAACTAAATTTCAGGATAAAAGATCTGGTAAAATTTAGGGGCACCGAGAAATGCAAAGTTATCAAAATAATAAATGGAATCCATGTGAGTTCAATACATCACGACTAGTTCTTGATTTTCAATTTGTGAATGCATATACTGTTCAACATATGTAATTGTATGGAATGCTACTACTTGTAGTTCTCAACTTTTTTTTCCTGCCTGTTTTAAACCCTTTTCAGGTCATAGGTCAGGACCTTTCGTCTCGATTTCAAGTGGACCTCATGTTTGTCAGGATTCTCTTCTCTTTGAACCTTCTAGAAATCGACTTGCTCTCCTTCATTGGCGCTTCAAACTGCAAAAGCCAAGGAAACACAGAGAGAGAGAGAGAGAGAGAGAGAGAGAGAGAGAGAGAGAGAGAGAGAGTTAATTTCTACTGCTTTGTAGTGCCTTCACAGTAATTTAGCCACAAGCACTAACTGAACAACAGCACTTCAAAAGAAGTCCTATGGGCGGTTCCTTCTCAATCCACGCCAAGACAATGCTTGGGAGATGGACTCTCTGAGCTCGAGGAAAATATCATGGCCAATATATCAAAAGGTCCCGCATTGACAAAAAAAGCCATGACCTTCGTCGTCAAATTCACGAGAACAGAGTCTCGTAATCCGATTGCCAAGAGATTGTGGGGTAGCATTTACTCTTTGGACAATTTGTTGGATATGGTATATACACGCAGCTCCACACAAGTGCTATCCAATAATTTCTAGATTTGTATAAATTCAGTTTCTCAATTGGTGACCACTGAATTTTGCAGTTGCACTGTGCGTTCTACTAAATATGTATAAAAGTCTTTTTTATAGGTTTGTAGCTCGCTTCTCTCTCTCTCTCTCTCCTCAAAGTGCCACAATCACGATCATTGTGCGGCTAGGTGCCCACCTTAAGTGACCTCTCGTGCATGGGCGCATACTCGCTTTTGTATCTTTCTCTCTCTGTGAAAGTGCTACCCTCACGATCATTGTGCGGCTATTTGCGCCCCTCGAGTGACCTCTAATTTGGATTCATGACCTCATGTGCATGGGCACTACACAACACGCACAGATATGCGACGCCATCGTCCCTTATGCTGCCATTGATCGTTTGCCGCTACCACATGCTTGCCGCCACCGCACCATATGCTCGCCATTGTGGCATAATACTGATGAATTGTGCTACATTTGTGACCTCACGCGTGCGGGCATTCTCTGTCACGCCTCGGGCCCTACCCTTGACTCAGGCACATGACATCCACCCTATCGGGATTAATTTGCGACGTCTCAGGTGTTGTCGCCTTTCCATTCCTTATTATCTTTCACTAAACACATGTTGAAGCATGCAATCTCCAATCACCCAATCCACCAAAACAAATAATGGATAGAGAGACAATACATTCACGCACATACTGCATAACTTTCCATTTTATTTATCTGCACAAAACAATTACATACTTAAAAGCCTAACCTTAGGGCCGTTCCGATAATTAGCCATCCCTCTTTACATAAAGATATCAAAAGAAAGGGGAGGTTAGTCCTAGTTCTTTCTACTAAGGCAGCTACCAAAAATGGTTTCCATCTTCACCGGTGTCCTCATGGCGACAGCTCGAGCTCTGGGTCATAGTTGGAGTCACACTTGGGGTCGTCCACTGTTCCATCAGGTAGGGGAAGCTCCGACCCATCAGCATCTCCAGGGGGATTGTCAATGTTAAATATGACTCGAGTTTGAGCGTTTGCTAAAATGCGAAATTTGGTGGACTCGCGAAGGAATTACAAAAGAATAAAATAAAGAAGAAGGAACCCTGCAGTTTCGAATTCCTTTGAAAAAGGAAATCTGGGCACATGTATTATAATAAAATAGGTTTCCCTTTGGGCGTGAAGTTCCTCCGTGAGGATTGAAATTGGTGGGGCCCAAGGTCAAACTTTGACCTTGGGCATACTTTTATATATATACAGGTTTTTCTTTCTCTGCGGTTGCTGCACGAAGACCTACGTAAAGAACCCTACGTAGAGAGGAGCCGCATATTAGAGGAGTTTTTGGCGCTTGCAAAAGCTGCGAAAGAGGTCCTTTTTTCGAGGTGTTGCCGCTGCACCCGTATGAGAGAAAGGGAAGAGCCGCATGTCTTCAAGTTGAAGCGCGATCAAGAAGAAGAGTTCTTTTTCAGCGTTTGTTTTGAGCTAGTGTGATAATTTTGTGCCGTGACTTGGGTTTGGATTAAATTGGGGTTTGGAAAATACCGAGAGAGTGTTTGAGTGACTTGAGTGTGTAATTTTCTTGTATCGCTTGATCTATAGTGAAATTCGCTGCTGCTCTCCCGTGGACGTAGGTCTTTACGACTGAACCACGCAAATTTGGTGTCTGATATATTTTCTTTTTCGTCTATATTTTGTTCGATCGCTCGCCCTATCGCAACAGTCAAATCCACGCAGAGGACTATAAAAGTCCTCATCGACCCATGCGAACCAGGCCATGAACAGATAGGGGACTAGATATCTCACACCTTCATCTACCCACACTATAGTGGTATGGCGCTAGAAGAGGATGTCGGTGGTAGTGTCCTCAATGTCTAGCACTATCACTTCCATGTGCATAGGAAGTTTGAAACAGGAGGGTGGTAGGCTCATACCTCTAGTCTTATAAAGGTTAAACAACAACAATGAGTTAAAAACTCAATAAGTAAAAGTCCTAAATCTCGCATAGACAAATGCCTTGCATCGGGGCCTTATAATTCCTCGACCTAAACATGTCGATGGCAGATCAATAACAATGTCTAAATTTTTCCTTAACTATAAACATTAAGGGGATCTAACTTCAACCTAAATCCCTCACATCCTATTCAAAGGCATATAAATCAACACGAGTTAGAAATAGTGCAAATAATAACCAGAACATGAGTGTTCACAACATTATCACAGCCTTCGAGACTCAAACATTGACTTTCAGGACATCCACATGTCTCTCAATTCATAGACAAAGTCAATTAAAGCATGCACATGCCACATAAGTCACTAAAATGAAATTTAATTCACACACGTATTTCTTGCAACTCATATAAATCCATGCTATTTATGTGCAAGCCACGGGATCACTTTCAAAGTATGTGGATAGCACTCAAACACTTCGTACATGTTTAGCGTCTCAAAAATCACATGGCATCCCATACTATTATGCTATCTTGAGTCTAGTTATTAATCACATATAGCCAAAACCCTATGGCTCTTTTAGAAACCTTTGTGACATTATCTCGCTCCATCGAGCATGGCATCCGAAATCCATTGAGCATCTGAAATCCATTGGGCATCGTTATGTAACACATTTGGCAAACGGCATTCCGTTGACATGGGGCATTCCGTTGACATGGGGCATCTCATTGACATGGGGCCATCATCTTGTTCTCACTAACGAGGCATTCCATTGATAGGCAACGTACTGAAATCCATTAGTGACAGCATTCCTTGTAGGACCACATGAATATAGCATTCAAGTAATTGGTTTTATCTTTCTCATTAATCTAAGTATGAATGTCCCAAGAATGTGCCAAGCGATGTGTTACTCATGCTTTATCATATATGCAAACACTAAAGCATGTTGAGCACAAAAGTAGAAACGTGGCTTGACTCCTGATGCTCGAGTATCGGCCTAGGTCAAACCTAGATTGAATGATATGCCTCAATATTGCCGAACCAAGAGAATGACTCGAGCCGACGTACTTCTACGCACGTCCAAGAACCAATGCCGTTTTAGATTCGGTGGCTCGATGTGAACTCAAGCTTCGACCATCACCTATGGACATCTATATGCCAAGATCACATCATATAATACTCATACGATCATGCAGTCAAATAAGGAAATCAAGCATAAATAACCATAATCATAGATCCACAACAACAATTATGACAAATCTAGCTTATGTGAATCCATTTCACAACCTAGCCAACCTGAGCGATCCTCAACCTTCCCAAAATTATCTCTCGATCAATCCTAAACTATATAACTCAAACATATCATGAGCAAACCATACAAAATTAAGCACATAATATTCCTCAACCTAGGATAGTTCTATGGCGTTAAGTGTGGTCCTAAATCCGAGTCTTGTAACACAACGGCCTAGCTGACAGTTTAGGAAATCTACTTACAATGGGGACAAGGGGGTGGCTTGAGGGTGGTGGCCAAGCAGGCGGCAGCGCATAGTAGACTGGCAAGCAAATGAGCAGATGGGGATGGCAACTCATCAAACGGCATGGCACGGGCGGCAACGAGTGGCAGCGAGTGACTAGGTGAGAGTGCTAGTATGAATAAAATAAAAGAGTTAGGGAAGAGAATAAGAACACAAGATTTATAGTGGTTCGGCTTAATCCAAGCCTACGTCCACTCTCCCACGATAACAGCCTTCTTGGCTGGATTCCACTATGCAATCAACAAGAGATTACAACTCCGAGTGCATACACTTAGTAGATCACACTATCTCACTAAGTCACTCTCTTGGTATTTCTCTCACGATTACAAACGTTTAAGCTCTCAAGAGACAAGTATATGATCGAAAGTCGCTTAGACTTTGGAATTATAAATTCTACGCTCCGTCTCTTACTTGCTCATCGGTCTCTCATCTCTTTAAATACTCCTCCACTTCCAAACTACCCGTTGGACAGCATCCCGGAGAATCGTCTTCCAATATACCCATTGGACAGCTCTGTATCTAGAAGATTTGGTAGCCGTTGAGTGACAAAGGTAAAATCCCAAATTGATTCCGATCGCCCATACAAACGAAATCTTGGTTTCCATAAGTAAAGCTTCTTCATATAGAAAGTTCTTGTCTTCAATCAAATCAATCTTGATGTGGAATCCAAACCAGATCACTAGCCGTTATATGATTGGGCTTGAGTTACGATTCATCGTAATCTGGATGTAAAGTCTGAGTCTTTAGACTTTACGATATGAGTCTTGAGACTTTACAATCTGGGTCTGTAGACTTTACAATATGAGTCTTGAGTCTGACAGTCTTCAGACTTTGACACAGTCTTCAGACTTTGACACAGAAATCTGGAAATCTTCAAAATATACTCTGGACATATGTTACGTTCAGTCTTCTGGCCGTCTTCTGACTTTGATAAAATCCTTTACATGTTCTATCATCTGCATGGTCTATTACTCAACCATCAAACATGTTAGTAGCCTTTGATTTATTTTGTCATCTTCAAAACATCATAAGGGATTTCTCTAACACTAGGGCAAACGATGAACAAGAAAAAGGGCACGGGCGGTGAGAAATAGAGGAGAAAAGAGAGAGAGAGAGAGAGAGGGAGAAGAGAGGGGTCGGTTGGTTGGGGGAAATGAGGGGGGAGAAAGAAGAAGAAAGAAAGAACTTGGGTGAGAAGTTGTCCATCAAGCATTAAGTGTCCAACTCATTATTGTTCTATTTCCGTCATTGCTCCAAGCTTGGGATTCAAGAACACATTTTGACTTTTTATTAGGCCATGTACTTTATCCAACATCAATGGCTTGGATTGCTTCTTGCCATCTCAATCATTGGCTACACTAAGAGGGCAATTTGGTCCTTTCCTCCCATGCATACCTACAGTGGCACCTACCTTAGTGTCTATGGCCTAACAAAATTTGTCTCACCTCAATCTAAATCTTAATCGGCTAAATTAGCCTCACCTCTAGGTCTATTAAGGTTTATATCCTCAAATTAGTGCATTTATTTAGTTAATGCACTAACGGGCTTATTAAAAATATTTCAATTGGAAAGGAATTCTTTGATAAAATCTACAGTCGATACCCTCTATTGGACCAAGGCTTGAGACTAAGTTTCGATCGGAAATGGCTTTAACATGATTTACATGAATTTAGGTGGCATTGACAGAAGTCATATGACTAGACTTGAACTAAGTTTGATGCTTGTCTAGGGCTTTATGTGCGACTTTCAATTGAGCTTGATTGATCTATGAATGATCCTCGGTTGTCATGTAATCAAGTAGGATTGATCAGCTTGTCCTGACTCATAGTAATTCAAGATCGGATTAGGGTCATTTATGAATAGTACATTGACCATGTGGCATCACCCATGGTCGGCATATATCTGAGCTAAATTGGTTTATACCTGTTCATTGACTGACTCATGATGGCATGTGATCATCCATAACGATCCTCATGGTTGAATGGTCCTTTCATGGTTGAATGTTTTGGTCTATCACAACCCTATTTTCGAATTGCCTGGTCCCCCTAATCAACTAGTAAGCTCGTGAACAATCCCTAAGATTGAATCACAGCCTATCTTCATTATTGATATACCGATCCTTAGTCCATCCCTTATGGTCTAAATAGGAGTTTCAATGGAGGATGTCACATGCTCACACATGATGGGTTCAAAGGTTGTTTTTGGGTATGTATGGTTTTCTTCAAAGTGGATTAGTATTTGAGTAGAGGGAGAAGTGTAAGAAAGGTTCTAAACCTATTGTATTTGTTCAAATTTAATCCTAAGCCATTTAGTTGTTTCAATTTAGTCCTAAATCTTTTGATCTAGAGCTAATTCAGTTTTTTCTACTAATTTTGGTTGGATATTGAGGACATTGGTGTCGATCGTCTTATGTGGCATAATCGGTGTTGACATTGATATTTTTGAATAAAATTTTTAAAATTTTCAATTTTTTTCCTTTTTTTTTTCTTTCTGAGCAAGTGGAACCTAGTCAGCCATGGCCGTGTTGGCCATTGGAGGAAAAAAGAACGAAAAAAAATATTATCCATATTAGCACTAATCGTGCAATGTAGGATGGCTAATGTCCACATTAGCGACATCTAGCCAAAATTAGCCAGAATGATTAAATTGACTCTAAATCAAAATATTTAGGGCTAAATTGATACTAATGTTAGAGGATTATGACTTTTTTTTTTAACACTTTTTCCTTTGAGTAGAATAGATGAATTGTGTGAATCTTGACCCTTTATAATGTGTTGTTGACGTGTCAATCATTTGGAGGAGTAGATTTAAAAAGTAAAATTTGCATCATGAATATAGAGGACCTTAATCTTTAGTGCTCCAAAAGAGGTTAACTCACGTCATTTGATCACAATATATCACTCCTAAACTTATTTTGTGTTAGACAACAAGACTACAGCTCAGCAGAGATTTCCTCCATGATTATAATGTGTTGTTGACGTGTCAATCATTTGGAGGAAGTAGATTTAAAAAGTAAAATTTGCATAATAAACCTAAAAGACCTCAATCTTTAGTGCTCCAAAAGAGGTTATCTCATGTCATTTGATAACAAAATATCACTCCTAAACTTATTTTGTGTTAGACAGCAAGGGTACAGCTCAACAGAGATTTCCTCCATGATTATCTCCCTGATTAATCTCTTTATATATATAATATTTGTAGATTTTCTGTAAATTTCTATAATTTGTTAATATAATTGGAGCCTTAGTACTACTCCTCTTCCCTGTATTTATTCCCATTCATTCTCTTGCAAAGAGATAAACAAAAATATCATTAAACACAATATATAGCATCAACTATGGCTGCCTTTAGTCGCCAAGCTTGTTGCCTTAAGATATTAATTTCTTGATATTTTTCATTTTGCAAATCATTTACATATATACTTGCAACTATTTTGAGTGAAACTAATGATAACATGAATTCCTTTGAGCATCGGCTGATTGTAAACAATAGAGAAGCAAAGGTCGTTTGACATTAAGCAAGGTTGTACATAAAACGTGAGAATTCAACTCTTCCGTTAGAAAGAGATTTTGATAAGGTGTCTGGAGAGCAATACTTAATCTTGTCAGCTATTCAATGCACAAGATTGAATTATGTGAAGTGCAATATATGTGGTGATCTATTGCCACACATCTGTATATATGTAAAAAGTGGAGAAGTTTTGACAAAGATAAAAAAATGTAATTTGATTTATCTTTGGATATAAATTTGAACTGTTGCAAAAGAGGAGTTTTTTTAGGATTTTATATCCACAAAAGATTCATGGAATGACACAAATGTGTCGTTCACCGATTTGAATTAAATACCATTTGTCTAGTGCTGGGCAGTTAGTGTTTTATAAGAAGTACTGGCATCTCATCAAATTTTTGGATGAAATATTGAAGAAGAAATACGCCCTTGAATACGTTTCATAATAATTGAAAATTAAATGGTTCAATGTAACAACGAGAAATATAATAATAGTGATCTGCAAAAATAATGTCCTAAATAATTTATACTTGTGTTATTCTACTCTATCATATAGTACATCCATTATGTAAAAATGTATTCGTGTATGGACATACGCATAGAAGTTAAACGAATGATGTGACTATAGAAGGGAAAAAGGGCGTCCATGGACATAAGTCTTCCGCCACCGATGGCTGTATTGGTCAACCACAAAAAAGAGAGGAGGACATATATTGGTTGAAAAGCATCCGATTGTTCTTTTCCCAGCACATACTTGTTTCTCTTTTCAATTCTTTTGAGATGATCAGGTCTGGACCATTCGTCTCATTCTCAAGTTGGACCTGATATTTGTCTAGAATCTCACCTTTGGACCTATAAATTCACTTGCCCTCCTTCATTGGCTCTTCAAAGCGCAAAAACCAAAAAAACACAGAGGAGAGAGCTAGAGTTCATCGATACTGCTCTTCATTGATACTGCCCTTTAGTGCCTTCGCAGTAATTTAGCTACTAGTATGGGAGGCAACAACAGGCAGAAGAAATCTTCATCTTCTTTCTCGCTCATCAGCATGTTCAAGCCTCGGAGGGCGCGCCGGGATGATGCTTGGGAGGGGGACTCCGTAAGCTCGAAGAAAACATATCCGAGCGACTACGACAAGGGCAGATATGTTGCGGAGCCCGGCATCGACAAGAAAGCCACGGTCTTCATCGCCAAATTCCATGAGACCCGAGTCATGGAATCCGAACGCCAAGTGATGGCGATCTAGCATAGCCACCCGCTTCCCGAATTGGCTTCTACTGAGAGTTGTATATGTTTGTTCAAAATCTTCTTTAGTCTCTGGACTATTTGTTGTACCTTGTATATGTATGTAGCTTAATACAAGTGCTGTCCTCTAATTGGTAGATTTGTATAAAAATCAATCTCTAAAGTGGTAGTTTGTTCATAGCTTTCTTCGACTTGCCTGTATTGTTATTGTTGCCTTGCGATAGCTATCATTGAAACACCCTCGTTTGACATTACTTCTCTTTCGTCTAGCAGCAAAATATTCATCTTGGGTTTGTTTTTAGTCATATTTGTCCACCGGTGCGATGAGTGAGAGAGTAATGCACGGACGCAACACACAAGACAGATCTGGGCTCAAGGGTTGCTTGGGTGCGTGTGGTTTTCTTAAAAGTGCAGGAGTATTTTAGTAGAATAGATTACATGGCTGAATCTTCACCATCTTTAATGTGGGTCGCTGATGCATCAATCGTTTGGAGAAAGTAAACTTGAAAAGATAATTCACCCCATAAATTTTGAGCAACGTATTCTTTTGCGCGCAAGAGGAGAATGCCACGGATCAGTTTGTCCCAATATATCGCTCGTAAACTCATTTTGCAAATCAACTGTCCGTATTCCAGACATTATTTTGAACAAAACTGATGAGAAAATGAACCCCTTTAAGCATCACCTAATTGTAAGTAGAAAAGAAATAAAGGTGATGACATTAAAGCAAGTTGGCACATAAAACATGAGAATTTAACTCTTCTATTGAAGAGACGTTGCTCAGTGTGTATCGAGAGCAATACTTAACCGAGTGCGCTATTCAATGTACAGAACTGAATTGAGCGAAGTGCATTCGTGATTTAGTGCCCGAGATGCATAGCCTTGGCTTTTGGGAAAAAGGGAGCAGAGACTAATGAGTTTGTCCCTGTCAATCAAAATAATCTTCCCATGTTTGTCAATTGGAAGTGCGCAATAAAAGTTCAATACTTTTACTTGGGGAAATAGTTAAGAGGGAGCCCAAATTGAGCCTGTCAACATATCTAATTGGACACACTTTCTTTCAAAAGTTTAAAACCTTCACATGTATTAAGATATGTTAACAACTTAAACACCATACCAATATTTTCCGATGTGGGATTTTTCTAATACAACTCATATATGTATCAAAACAATCTTCCCCTCACGTGTGAGCTTTGGGGTTAAGTTTGCTCCTTTCAATTTATGTATCTTTTTGCATATAATAATCAAACATTGATACACATTTGAAGTAGGCAACCAATCAATCATCGGCTCTAATATTATTTATTGGGGGCGCACAATAGAAGTTGATACCTTTAAGCCAATGAGTTGTGGGCTGAGAGAAAATCCAAGTTTGAGCTCGTCAACATATCCAATTGGACGCATTTTTACTCAAAAACTTAAGCAAATGAGTTATGGACTAACTAAAATATATTATCTGCTCAACATCACACCCATTTTGTGATATGGGACTTTTTTAATCCTAACATTAATATTATGCAAAACCTATCAAACACAATAGATTAATTTGAGTCTAACTTTTTAGGTAGATGAATCTTGACATAGATAGAACATGATTTCTACAACATGAATGATTTTGTCCACCGCTTTCTTCCCGAATGAAATTCCATATGGAAAGAGAGGAGTTTGCAAATCGATTGGCAAGGGTTGACTTGAAGACCGGTGAAATTCTAGGAGAATAAATGAAAAGACATGGGCGTATTGTTGTATGTCCTAATTAATCCCAGTTATGAAAGAATCGTACTATATTATTGTTGGATGGCTCTAAAGAATCGTACCATATGCTTCTTCCTACTCTTTCCTTACTACCCGGCACCCCCCCCCCCCCCCCCCCTTCCTTCCTCTCTTCTTTCACTGGCAGCCAATTTTGACTTCGATGTCTGATTTTTACGCGGGCATATTCTATTCCACTAAGCTTATCGCACTTCAGAAAAGCAGAAGCTATCCTAGGTCTTAAATAAAAGTACGAGTTTCGGTGAATTTCTGTCCAGCCCATCATCCGTACAACAATTATATGCAATAGCAATCTGAGGTTTGATATTTGATTGCCTCGCTTCTCTCTTTCCACTACTCTAGCTTGATATTTCAAATGAGGAAAACCCCATTATTTTTCACCACTTATCATCATTAGCCATCATTTGCTTTTGCCCGTTGGTCGATTGGAAAAAGGAAAAATTGTGGAAGGCAGCTGCAAATGTTTTACTAAATCAAGCAAACATCTTGGAGATTCTTCCTAGTCCTTGGTCGTTCTAATTCACCCAAAGTTCCTCAAGTGGAACAGAATTGTTCGCTCTGTGGGACGTTGTGCTGAGACACGGCAAGAATTATGCCAGGCTAAAGTGAGGAGAGAATAGACATGGGGTCTGTGTCTGTTTTTCCTTTTTGTAAAGGCAGGTGCAAAAAAATGCAACACCCACCATTGGATTTGGGCTCTTGAGTTGTTCTCTATATTCACCTTCTTTCTCTTGGATACTTCTTCGAGATTCTCTTAGGGATTCAATCATGTTCCATCTTTTCTAAAATCGATGGTTTTAAATCCTCCAATGCCACATTCCACACTTTTTTGGTATTCATTAAATTCGCCTCCCCACTTTGGAATTGTTTTTTTTATAACAAAAAAGTTTAGTTTATACAGGTAAATCTTGATTTCATAAAAGACTTTTGCTATATGGTTCAGATAAATTACTCCACATAAAATATTTGCTCTTAGTAACATGGTGAAGTGACTCTATCCCACAGATCCGATCCTTATTCATGGAGCAAGCCAACCCCAGGTCCGATCCTTAATCACTGGAACAAGCCAACCTCGTGATGTTTGGGAGGGGTTGCCCTTTTCCCGTCCTTTTCAATCATTTTTTGTCCTACCACTTGAATATCTGAAAAAGGTAAGTTTCCTATGAGATTCTTAACGTTAAAATTAGTTCATTCTTTTAGCTTCGTACCTTGGAACCCTTTCCTTAGTTGGAATGCAGTTCAGATTCTCATATTTGAATGACCAAAATATCTGGCATGATTAAAATAAAATTGCTTTCCACTCTCTCTCTCTTCCCCCATTAACGACCGCTATAAAACCTCCTCTTTGATTGATCTTTTATGTTTTAATGTCGCTGCAAAGCTACAAGGACAAAAGGCCATATCTAACCTATTTTTGTTAAATACATTAGACGCCTGTTGTTGCTTATATTCACACTATGCCTTTGAATTCAATCATTCAGAGAGGCTACAAGTGAATTCACGCATATTTCAGTCCAAAAAAAAAAAAAAAAAAGTCCTAGATGCCCTAATGAGCAGAATAATATGGATTCAAGATTTCATATTAAGGTTGTAAAGTTACCTATAAGTGAATTTGAACCAGTGAATGCTCAATCATCAGAAGCTTTCCCTGCTTTATGGTAAAGAAAGCATCACGTTAAATGTGTGGTTTTGCCTTTCCGTAAAGGTGAGTGCAAAAAAATGCAATGCCCACTATTGGATTTGGACTCTTGAGTTGTTCTCTATGTATTCACCTTCTTTCACTTGGATACTTCTTGAGATTCTCTTAGGGTTTCTATCATTTTCCATCTTTTGTAAAACCGATGGTTTTAAACCCTCCAATGCCCACCTACACACTTTCTTGTATTTATTCAATTTGCTCCCGAATTTGAAATTGATTTTTTTATATAACGAAATTTTTTAGTTTAAATAGGTAAATCTGAAATTTATGGAAGACTTTTACGATATGGTTTAGATTAATTACTCCACCTGAAATGTTTACTCTTGGTAGCATAGAGAAGTGACTGTATGTCACAGGTCCACTCCTCAATCACTAGACCAAGCCAACCCCATGACATTTGGGAGGGGTTGCCCTTTTTCCCTCCTTTTCAATCATTATTAAAAAAAAAAATCCTTTTATTCTTTGAAAGATTGTTAGGGTTAAAATTGGTTCATTCTTTTAGTTCCCCACCTTGGAACGCTTTCTTTAGTTGGAGTACAGTTCAAATTCTCATATTTGAACGACCAAAATATTTGTCATGATTAAAATAAAATTGCTGTCCACTCCTCTCTCTTTTCCCCCATTAACAATGGCTATAAACCCTCCTTTGTGATTGATCTATTGTGTTTGAATGTTGCTAAAGCTACAAAGACAAGGGGTCAAATCTAACCTATTTCTGTTAAATACATTAAACGCCCTATCATTGGTTATATTCACACTATGCCTTTGAGTTCATTCATTCGGAGATTCTACTAGTAAATTCACACATATTTCAGTTAAAAAAGGTCCCAGATCCCCTAAAGAATTATATGGATTCAAACCCTAGTTGATTCTTGCGTTAAAGTTGTAAAGTTACCTATAAGTGAATTTGAAGTGGTGAAAGTTCAATCATTGGAAGCTTTCCTTGCTTTTTGGTAAAGAGAGCATTGTGTTGTATGTGCTGTTTTGCTTTTATTGGAATTCAAGCCCACCATTTATTCGCGACAATGCAACTACTATCAGAACCTAAATCATGGGATTTTAAGAACCCTCTCTCCACCTCACAATTCTTCTGAGAAATATCCGTGAAATTAGTACCACCCATGTAGCAAAATCGAGAACATATTAGGTAGAGCTCTCAGGCTAGCATATCAAAATCCCAGTCTATTCACCTTGTGAGCCCACCTGCAATTGTGGCCTCTCCCTCCCTCACTGTCTCACCTCTCTCTTCCCTCTCTTCACGGTTTTCCTCTCTCTCTCTCTCCTCTGCCTACCCCATTTTCCCTAGTCCGACCTCAACCTCAAACCCGACCTCAAACTCGCCACTGCCTCCATCTTTGCTTCCATCTTCACCTACTCCTCCGATCTCCAGCGAGGCCGCCACCTATCCAACTCCTCCCATGCCTTTTCCGTCCACACCTACGTCTGCCAGGAGGTCAAGACCCCAGGCTACGTTGACGATCCACACTGCCAACTTCGCCTCGTTTGTTACCTAAGCTAACCTTGGTTGACCTCGAATCAACTTAGATTTGAGGTCAAGTTGGGCTCTAGTTCACAAATCCAGGGCTTGCTCAACCTGAGACTAACTGATAATTTTTTATTTCATTTTTTGTATTTCTTAAAAAAAAACGATTATGGACCAGACTAATCCAATGGGTTTGGTCCGGTTTCCAAGTCAACCCAGGACCAACCAATAATTTTTGATTTCATTTTTTGTACTCCTTAAAAGGGCAACTGAGGACCGTACTGATCCAATGGTTCCGATGATGAGTGAGGTCAACTAAGAAAGGCAAGTGGCAAGGGTCAAGTGGGGTGAGCGTCGAACGAAATGAGCATCGAATGTCGAGCGGGGAGCAACAAGCCAAGCGAGCATTGAGTGGTGAGCGGCACAAATGACCCAAAGCATGCGAGGCGAGTGTCGAGTGTCAAGTGGCAAGCGGAGAAGTTGTTTCTTTTGATTTTTGTAAATTGAAGATTAAGAGGAAAAATAAGACATAATATAATGAATATTAGAGGAGGATGCCATAAGGAGCTGTTTATGCATTTTTGGATGCCGTGAGGACTCCTCACAAAAGCATTTTCCTCATTTGTAAATTATAACTGTTGACATTATAACAGACATAAAAAATCTAAGTTATTAAAGAATAATATAAAATTACTTGAACTCTTTACTAATGAGCTATTTAATGTTATTGATGCTATTTATTTTAAAGTTTTCTCTATATAAAAAATTATATATATAGTCAGGGTTGATTTAGGTTGGACTGACTCGAAACTCTTAGACCAAGGACCGTCCCGCACAATACTGGTCCATAAATTCTAGAACCATGGACTGACCCAATCTCTTTGGGAACTGGACCAGGACTAGTAGGGTTGGACCGATCTAGGGTTGACCCTAGACCGATGCTCACCCCTAATAGCCATTGCATTTATTTAAAAAAGTGATAACTCAAAAACCAAAAAAAAAAAAAAAAAGATCACAACTAAATTTCAGGATAAAAGATCCGGAAAAATTTAGGGACACCGAGAAAGACAAAGTTATCAAAATAATAAATGGAATCCATGTGCGTTCAATACATCACGACTAGTTCTTGATTTTCAATTTGTGAATGCATATGCTGTTCAACATATGTAATTGTATGGAATGACACTACTTGTAATTCTCAACTTTTTTTTCCTGCCTGTTTTAAACCCTTTTCAGGTCATCAGGTCTGGACCTTTCGTCTCGATTTCAAGTAGACCTCATGTTTGTCAGGACTCTCTTCTCTTTGAACCTTCTAGAAATTGACTTGCTCTCCTTCATTGGCGCTTCAAACTGCAAAAGCCAAGGAAACAGAGAGAGAGAGAGAGAGAGAGAGAGAGAGAGAGAGTTAATTTCTACTGCTTTGTAGTGCCTTCACAGTAATTTAGCCACAAGCACTAACTGAACAACAGCACTTCAAAAGAAGTCCTATGGGCGGTTCCTGTTGAAGATCACCGCCTCTCTCTCTCTCCTAGAGTTCTCTAGAGTTCTCCATATCTCTCTTTACTCCTCTAGATTTCTCTCTCTCTGGATTTCTCTAGAACTCTCCCTTCTCTAGAATCTTCTAGCAAAATCCATAAGCTGCGCCACTTCTAGACTTCTCCATAGAAATCTAGTTGTCAGGTTATAATAAAATAATACTTCTAGAATAGTGTAGAAAGTTAAGAAAGTCACCGACTTTCCACCCTATAAATAGGAGCAACTTGCTCCTCATTTGTGTGTCCAACTAAGAGTGTGTGAGTAAGAAGTCCAAGGGGATGTGTGGGTGTGTGTAGGGGTCTTGAGAGTGTGTTGAGTAGAGTGTGCCGTATATGCACGTGAGTGTGAGAGAAATTGTGTAGAGTTGTTCGAGTATTGTATGTGGTGTGAGAAATTATTGTAATAGTGAAAGTTATATTTCGTGAGTTATATTTGAACCACGTTTCCGCAAGGTTCAACAGTTCCTTCTCAAGCCACACCAGGACGATGCTAGGGAGATGGACTCCGAGACGGACTCCGTAAGCTCGAGGAAAATATCATGGCCAATATATCACAAGGTCCCGCATTGACAAAAAAAGCCATGACCTTCATCGTCAAAATTCACGAGAACTGAGTCTCGTAATCCGATTGCCAAGAGATTGTGGTGTAGCATTAATTCTTTGGACAATTTGTTGGGTATGGTATATACACGCAGCTCAACACAAGTGCTATCCAATAATTTTCTAAATTTGTATAAATTCAGTTTCTCAATTGGTGACCCACTGAATTTTGCAGTTGCGTTTATTGGTGCGTTCTACTAAATATGTATAAAAGTCTTTTTTATAGGTTTGTAGCTCGCTTCTCTCTCTCTCTCTCTCTCCTCAAAGTGCCACAATCACGATCATTGTGCGGCTAGGTGCCCACCTTAAGTGACCTCTCGTGCATGGGCGCATACTCGCTTTTGTATCTTTCTCTCTCTGTGAAAGTGCTACCCTCACGATCATTGTGCGGCTAGTTGCGCCCCTCGAGTGACCTCTAATTTGGATTCATGACCTCATGTGCATGGGCACTACACAACACGCACAGATATGCGACGCCATCGTCCCTTATGCTGCCATTGATCGTTTGCCGCTACCACATGCTTGCCGCCACCGCACCATATGCTCGCCATTGTGGCATAATACTGATGAATTGTGCTACATTTGTGACCTCACGCGTGCGGGCATTCTCTGTCACGCCTCGGGCCCTACCCTTGACTCAGGCACATGACATCCACCCTATCGGGATTAATTTGCGACGTCTCAGGTGTTGTCGCCTTTCCATTCCTTATTATCTTTCACTAAACACATGTTGAAGCATGCAATCTCCAATCACCCAATCCACCAAAGCAAATAATGGATAGAGAGAAAATACATTCACGCACATACTGCATAACTTTCCATTTTATTTATCTGCACAAAACAATTACATACTTACAAGCCTAACCTTAGGGCCGTTCCGATAATTAGCCATCCCTCTTTACATAAAGATATCAAAAGAAAGGGGAGGTTAGTCCTAGTTCTTTCTACTAAGGCAGCTACCAAAAATGGTTTCCATTTTCGCCGGTGTCCTCATGGCGACAGCTCGAGCTCTGGGTCGTAGTTGGAGTCACACTTGGGGTCGTCCATTGTTCCATCAGGTAGGGGAAGCACCGACCCATCAGCATCCCCTGGGGGATTGTCAAACCCACGCAGAGGACTATAGAAGTCCCCATCGACCCATGCGAACCAGGCCATGAACAAAGGGGGGACCAGATATCCCACACCTTCATCCACCCACACTAGAGTGGTATGGCGCTAAAGGAGGATGTCAATGGTAGTGTCCTCAATATCTAGCACCATCACTTCCATGTGCATAGGAAGTTTGAAACAGGAGGGTGGTAGGCTCATACCTCTGGTCTTGAAAAGGTTAAACTACAACAATGAGTTAAAAACTCAATAAGTAAAAAGCCTAAATCTCATATAGGCAAATGCTTCACATCAGAGCCTTATAATTCCTCGACTTAAACATGTCGATGGCAGATCAATAACAATGTCTAAGCTTTGCCTTAACTATAAACATGAAGGGGATCTAACTTCAACCTAAATCCCTCGCATCCTATTCAGAGGCATATAAATCAACACGAGTCACAAATAGTGCAGATAATAACTAGAACATGAGTGTTCACAACATTATCACAGCCTTCGAGACTCAAACATCGACTTGCAGGACATCCACATGTCTCTCAATTCATAGACAAAGTCAATTAAAGCATGCACATGCCACATAACTCACTAAAATGAAATTTGATTCACACGCGTATTTCTTGCAACTCATATAAATCCATGCTATTTATGTGCAAGCCACAACATCACTTTCAAAGTATGTGGATAACACTCAAACACTTCGTACACGTTTAGCACCTAAAAAGTCACATGGCATCCCATACTATTATGCTATCTTGAGTTCAGTTATTAATCACATATAGCCAAAACCCTATGGCTCTTTTATAAACCTCTGTGACATCGTCTCATTCTGTCGAGCATGGCATCCGAAATCCATTGGGCATCGTTCCAATATGTAACACATCTGGCGAACGGCATTCCGTTGACATGGGGCATCCCGTTGACATGGGGCCATCATCTTGTTCTCACTAACGAGGCATTCTATTGATTTGGAGGCATTGTGCTGAAATCCATTGGTGACAGCATTCCTCGTATGACCACACGAATAAAGCTTTCAAGTAAGTGGTTTTATCTTTTCATTAGTCTAAGTATGAATGTCCCAAGAGTGTGCCAAGTGATGTGTTACTCACGCCTTATCATATATGCAAACACTAAAGCATGTCGAGCACAAAAATAGAATCGTGGCTTGACTCTTGACACTCGAGTATCGGCCTAGGTCAAACCTAGATTGAATGATATGCCTCAATATCACCGAACCAAGAGAATGACTCGAGCCGATGCACTTCTACGCACATCCAAGAACCAATGCCGTTTTAGATTCGGTGGTTTGATGTGAACTCAAGCTTTGACCATCACCTATGGACATCTATATGCCAAGATCACATCATATAATATTCATACGATCATCCATGGCATTCAAATAAGGAAATCGAGCATAAATAACCATAACCATAGATCCACAACAACAATTACAACAAATCTAGCTTATGTGAATCCATTTCACAACCTACGCCAAGCCGAGCAATCCTCAACCTTCCCAAACTTATCTCTCAATCAATCCCAAACCATATAACTCAAGCATATCATGAGCAAACAATACAAAATTAAGCACATAATATTCCTCAACCTAGGATAGTTCTATGGCGCTAAGTGTGGTCCTAAATCCAAGTCATGTAACACAACGGCCTAGCCGACGTTTAGGAAGTCTACTTACAATGGGGACAAGGGGGTGTTTGGGGGTGGCTTGAGGGTGGCGGCCAAGCAGGCAGCAGATCATAATAGACTGACAAGCGATCGAGTAGACGAGGATGGAAGCTTGTCAAATGGCATGGCACGCGTGACGACAAGCGGCGGCGAGTGACCAAGGAAAATGACGAACAAGCAAAGTGGCGCGGTTGGTGAGGAATAGGGGAGAAAAGAGAAAGAGAGGGAGAAGAGAGGGTTCGGTTGGTTGGGGGAAATGAGGGGGGAGAAAGAAGAAGAAGAAGAAAGAAAGAACTTGGGTGAGAAGTTGTCCATCAAGCATTATTCATTATTGTCCTATTTCCATCATTGCTCCAAGCTTGGGATTCAAGAACACATCTTGACTTTTTATTAGGCCATGTACCTTATCCAAGATCAATGGCTTGGATTACGTTTTGCCATGCTAGACTAAGAGGGCAATTTGGTCCTTTCCTCCCATGCATACCTACAATGGCGCCTACCTTAGTGTCCATGGCCTAACAAAGTTTGTCTCACCTCAATCTAAATCTAAATCGGCTAAATTAGCCTCACCTCTAGGTCCATTAAGGTTTGTATCCTCAAATTAGTGCATTTCCTTAATTAATGCACTTACGGGCTTATTAAAAATATTTCAATCGAAATGGAATGCCTTGATAAAATCTACAGTCGATACCCTCTATTGGACCGATGCTTGAGACTAAGTTTTGATTGGAAATGGCTTTAACATGATTTATGTGAATTTAGGTGGCATTGACAGAAGTCATATGACTAGACTCGAACTAAGTTTGATGCTTGTCCAGGGTTTTATGTGCGACTTTTAATTGAGCTTTATTGATCCATGAATGATCCTCGATTGTCGTGTAATCAAGTAGGACCGATTAGCTTGTCCTGACTCACAGTAATTCAGGTCGAATTAGGGTCATTTATGAATAGTAGATTGACCGTGTGGCGTCACCCGTGATCGGTATATCTCTGAGCTAAATTGCTCTATACCTGTTCATCGACTGACTCGTGATGGCATGTGATCATCCAAAATGATCCTCATGGTTGAATGGTCCTTTCATGGTCGAATGCTTTGGCCTATCACAACCCTATTTTGGAATTGCCTGGACCCTAATCAACTAGTAAGCTTGTGAACAATCCCCAAGATTGAATCACACCCTATCTTTGTTACCGATACACCGATCCTTAGTCCATCCCTCATGGTCTAAATAGGAGTTTGAATGGAGGATGTCACATGCTCACACATGATGGGTTCAAAGGTTGTTTTTGGGTATGTATGGTTTTCTTCAAAGTGGATTAGTATTTGAGTAGAGGGAGAAGTGTAAGAAAAGTTCTAAACCTATTGCATTTGTTCAAATTTAATCCTAAGTATTTTAATTGTGTCAATTTAGTCCTAAATCTTTTGATCTAGAGCCAATTCAGTTTTTCTACTAATTTTGGTCGAATATTGAGGACATTGGTGTCAATTGTTTTATGTGTCATAATCGGCATTGACATTGATATTTTTGAATAAATTTTTTTATAATTTTAAAATTTTTCCTTTTTTTTTTTCTTTCTGAGCAAGGGGACCTGTCAGCCATGGATGTGTCGGCCATCGGAGGTAAGTGGAGGAAAAAATAAAGAAAATAATTTTTTTTATTAAAACATTAATAAAAAAATTATCCATGTTAGCACTAATTGTGCAACGTATGACGGCTAATGTCTACATTATCAACATCTAGTCAAAATTAGCCAAAATGATTAAATTGATTCTAAATCAAAGGGCTAAATTGACACTAATGTTAGAGGTTTAGGATTTTTTTTTTTAACACTTTTCCCTTTGAGTAGAATAGATGAATTGTTTGAATCTTGACCCTTTATAATATGTGTTGTTGACGTGTCAATCATTTGGAAGAAGTGGATTTAAAAAGTAAAATTTGCATCATAAATATAGAGGACCTTAATCTTTAGTCCTCCAAAAGAGGCTATCTCACATCATTTGATCACAATATATCACTCCTAAACTTATTTGTGTTAGACAGCAAGACTACAGCTCAGCAGAGATTTGCCCCATGATTATAATATGTGTTGTTGACGTGTCAATCATTTGGAGGAAGTAGACTTAAAAAGTAAAATTTGCATAATAAACCTAAAAGACCTCAATCTTTAGTGCTCCAAAAGAGGTTATCTCATGTCATTTGATCACAAAATATCACTCCTAAACTTATTTTGTGTTAGACAGCAAGGCTACAGCTCAACAGAGATTTCCTCCATGATTATCTCCCTGATTAATCTCTTTATATATATATAATATTTGTAGATTTTCTGTAAATTTCTATAATTTGTTAATATAATTGGAGCCTTAGTACTACTCCTCTTCCCTATATTTATTCCCATTCATTCTCTTGCAAAGAGATAAACAAAAATATCATTAAACACAATATATAGCATCAACTATGGCTGCCTTTAGTCGCCAAGCTTGTTGCCTTAAGATATTAATTTCTTGAGATTTTTCATTTTGCAAATCATTTACATATATACTTGCAACTATTTTGAGTGAAACTAATGATAACATGAATTCCTTTGAGCATCGGCTGATTGTAAACAATAGAGAAACAAAGGTCGTTTGACATTAAGCAAGGTAGTACATAAAACGTGAGAATTCAACTCTTCCGTTAGAAAGAGATTTTGATAAGGTGTCTGGAGAGCAATACTTAATCTTGTCAGCTATTCAATGCACAAGATTGAATTATGTGAAGTGCAATATATGTGGTGATCTATTGCCACACATCTGTATATATGTAAAAAGTGGAGAAGTTTTGACAAAGATAAAAAAATGTAATTTGATTTATTTTTGGATATAAATTTGAACTGTTGCAAAAGAGGAGGAGTTTTTTTAGGATTTTATATCCACCAAAGATTCATGGAATGGAATGACACAAATGTGTCGTTCACCGTTTTGAATTAAATACCATTTGTCCAATGGTGGGCAGTTATTGTTTTATAAGAAGTACTGGCTTCTCATCAAATTTTTGGGTGAACTTTTGAGGAAGAAATACGCCCTTGAATACGTTTCATAATAATTGAAAATTAAATGGTTCAATGTAACGGTGAGAGATATAATCATAGTGATCTTCAAAAATAATGTCCTAAATAATTAATACTTGTGTTATTCTACTCTATCATATAGTACATCTATTCTGTAAAAATGTAATCGTATATGGACATACGTATAGAAGTTAAACGAATGATGTGACTATAGAAGGGAAAAAGGGCGTCCATGCACATAAGTCTTCCGCCACCGATGGCTGTATTAATCAACCACAAAAAAGAGAGGAGGACATATATTGGTTGAAAAGCATCCGATTGTTCTTTTCCCAGCACATACTTGTTTTTCTTTTCAATTCTTTTGAGATGATTAGGTCTGGACCATTCGTCTCATTCTCAAGTTGGACCTGATATTTGTCTAGAATCTCACCTTTGGACCTATAAATTCACTTGCCCTCCTTCATTGGCTCTTCAAAGCGCAAACCAAAAAACACAGAGGAGAGAGCTAGAGTTCATCGATACTGCTCTTCGTAGATACTGCCCTTTAGTGCCTTCGCAGTAATTTAGCTACTAGTATGGGAGGCAACAACAGGCAGAAGAAATCTTCATCTTCTTTCTCGCTCATCAGCATGTTCAAGCCTCGGAGGGCGCGCCGGGATGATGCTTGGGAGGGGGACTCCGTAAGCTCGAAGAAAACATATCCGAGCGACTACGACAAGGGCAGGTATGTTGCGGAACCCGGCATCGACAAGAAAGCCACGGTCTTCATCGCCAAATTCCATGAGACCCGAGTCATGGAATCCGAACGCCAAGTGATGGCGATCTAGCATAGCCACCCGCTTCCCGAATTGGCTTCTACTGAGAGTTGTATATGTTTGTTCAAAATCTTCTTTAGTCTCTGGACTATTTGTTGTACCTTGTATATGTATGTAGCTTAATACAAGTGCTGTCCTCTTAAGTGGTAGTTTGTTCATAGCTTTCTTCGACTTGCCTGCATTGTTATTGTTGCCTTGCGATAGCTATCATTGAAACACCCTCGTTTGACATTACTTCTCTTTCGTCTAGCAGCAAAATATTCATCTTGGGTTTGTTTTTAGTCATATTTGTCCACCGGTGCGATGAGTGAGAGAGTAATGCACGGACGCAACACACAAGACAGATCTGGGCTCAAGGGTTGCTTGTGTGCGTGTGGTTTTCTTAAAAGTGCAGGAGTATTTTAGTAGAATAGATTACATGGCTGAATCTTCACCATCTTTAATGTGGGTCGCTGATGCATCAACCGTTTGGAGAAAGTAAATTTGAAAAGATAATTCACCCCATAAATATTGAGCGACGTATTCTTTTGCGCGCAAAAGGAGAATGCCAGGGACCAGTTTGTCCCAATATATCACTCGTAAACTCATTTTGCAAATCAACTGTCCGTATTCCAGACATTATTTTGAACAAAACTGATGAGAAAATGAACCCCTTTAAGCATCACCTAATTGTAAATAGAAGAGAAATAAAGGTGATGACATTAAAGCAAGTTGGCACATAAAACATGAGAATTTAGCTCTTCTATTGAAGAGACGTTGCTCAGTGTGTATCGAGAGCAATACTTAACCGAGTGCGCTATTCAATGTACAGAACTGAATTGAGCGAAGTGCTTTCGTGATTTAGTGCCCGAGATGCATAGCCTTGGCTTTTGGGAAAAGGGGAGCAGAGACTAATGAGTTTGTCCCTGTCAATCAAAATAATCTTCCCATGTTTGTCAAAATAATCTTTTACCTAGATTGTTGGGAGTATACAATAAAAGTTCAATACTTTTACTTGGGGAAATAGTTAAGAGGCAGCCCAAGTTGAGCCTGTCAACATATCCAATTGGACACACTTTCTTTCAAAAGTTTAAACCCTTCACGTGTATTAAGATGAGCTGTAAGGTTAGGTTTGCTCCTTTCAGTTTATGTATCTTTTTGCATATAATAATTAAATATTAATACCCACTGGTGGGCAGCTGAGTTGGTTCGGCTTTGGACACTTCATCGCAGTGGTCTCACAGTCGAAACTCCGCAGCTGCTAACACGTTTTAACCGGGAGGCCATAGTGGTGGGGTCCTGTGTTAGTCTCCCCTGAGGTATAGGCGCGCATGGTGGAGTCCTCGATTACCCAAAAAAAAAAAAAAATGAAATATTGATACCCGTTTGAAGTAGGCAACCAATCAATCATTGGCTCTAACATTATTTGTTAGGGGCGCGCAATAGAAGTTGATACCTTTAAGCCAATCAGTTATGGGCCGAGAGGCAATCCAAGTTTGAGCTTGTCAACATATCAAATTAGACTCATTTTCATTTAAAAACTTAAGCAAATGAGTTATGAACCAATTAAGATATATTATCCGCTCAACATCACACCGATTTTTTGACGTGAGACTTTTCTAATCATAACATAATATTATGCAAAACCTGTCAAACACAATAGATTAATTTAAGTCTAACTTATTAGGTAGATGAATCTCGACATAGATCTAACATGATTTCTACCGCATGAATGATTTTGTACACCGCTTTCATCGCCAATGAAATTCCATGTGGAAAGAGAGGAGTTTGCAAATCGATTGGCAAGTGTTGATTTGAAGACTGGCGAAATTCTAGGAGAATAAATGAAAAGACCTGGGCGTATTCTTGTATGTCCTAGTTAATCCCAGTTATGAAAGAATCGTACTATATTATTGTAGGATGGCTCTAAAGAATCGTACCATATGCTTCTTCCTACTCTTTCCTTACTACCCCGCCCCCCCTCCTTCCTTCCTCTCTTTTTTCACTGGCAGCCAATTTTGACTTTGATGTCTGATTTTTACACGGGCTTATTCTATTCCTCTAAGCTTATCGCACTTCAGAAAAGCAGAAGCTATCCTAGGTCTTAAATAAAAGTACGAGTTTCAATGAATTTCTGTCCAGCCCATCATCCGTACAACAATTATATGCAATAGCAATCTGAGGTTTGATATTTGATTGCCTCGCTTCTCTCTTTCCACTACTCTAGCTTGATATTTCAAATGAGGAAAACCCCATTATTTTTCACCACTTATCATCATTAGCCATCATTTGCTTTTGCCCGTTGGTCGACTGGAAAAAGGAAAAATTGTGGAAGGCAGCTGCAAATGTTTTACTAAATCAAGCAAACATCTTGGAGATTCTTCATTGTCCTTGGTCGTTCTAATTCAACCAAAGTTCCTCGAGTGGAATAGAATTGTTCGCTCTGTGAGACGTTGTGCTGAGACACGGCAAGAATTATGCCAGGCTAAAGTGAGGAGAGAATAGACATGGGGTCTGTGTCTGTTTTGCCTTTCTGTAAAGGCAGGTGCAAAAAAAATGCAATGCCCACCATTGAATTTGGGCTCTTGAGTTGTTCTCTATGTATTCACCTTCTTTCTCTTGGATACTTCTTCGAGATTCTCTTAGGGATTTAGTCATGTTCCATCTTTTCTAAAACCGATGGTTTCAAATCCTCCAATACCACATTCTACACTTTTTTGGTATTCATTGAATTCGCTTCCCCACTTTGGAATTGATTTTTTGATGATGAAAAAGTTTAGTTTAAACAGCTAAATCTTGATTTTATAAAAGACTTTTGCTATATTGTTCAGTTAAATTACTCCACATAAAATGTTTGCTCTTAGTAGCATGGAGAAGTGACTCTATCCCACAGATCCGATCCTTATTCATGGAGCAAGCCAACCCCAGGTCCGATCCTTAATCACTGGACCAAGCCAACCCTGTGATATTTGGGAGGGGTTACCCTTTTCCCCTCCTTTTCAATCATTTTTTGTCCTCCCACTTGAATATCTAAAAAAGGTAAGTTTCCTATGAGATTCTTATGGTTAAAATTAGTTCATTCTTTTAGCTTCGCACCTTGGAACCCTTTCTTTAGTTGGAATGCAGTTCGGATTCTCAAATTTGAATGACCAAAATATCTGGCATGATTAAAATAAAATTGCTTTCCACTCTCTCTCTCTTCCCCCATTAACGACTGCTATAAAACCTCCTCTTTGATTGATCTTTTATGTTTTAATGTCGCTGCAAAGCTACAAGGACAAAAGGCCATATCTAACCTATTTTTGTTAAATACATTAGATGCCTGTTGTTGCTTATATTCACACTATGCCTTTGAATTCAATCATTAGGAGAGGCTACATGTGAATTCACGCATATTTCAGTCAAAAAAAAAAAAAAGAAGTCCTAGATGCCCTAATGAGCAGAATAATATGGATTCAAGATTTCATGTTAAGGTTGTAAAGTTACCTATAAGTGAATTTGAACCAGTGAAAGCTCAATCATCGGAAGCTTTCCCTGCTTTATGGTAAAGAAAGCATCACGTTAAATGTGTTGTTTTGCCTTTCCGTAAAGGTTAGTGCAAAAAAATGCAATGCCCACCATTGGATTTGGGCTCTTGAGTTGTTCTCTATGCATTCACCTTCTTTCACTTGGATACTTCTTGAGATTCTCTTAGGGTTTCTATCATTTTCCATCTTTTCTAAAACCGATGGTTTAAACCCTCCAATGCCACATACACACTTTCTTGTATTCATTCAATTCGCTTCCCCACTTTGAAATTGATTTTTTTATATAACGAAAATTTTTAGTTTAAATAGGTAAATCTGAAATTTATGGAAGACTTTTACGATATGGTTTAGATTAATTACTCTACCTGAAATGTTTACTCTTGGTAGCATAGAGAAGTGACTATATGTCACAGGTCCACTCCTCAATTACTAGACCAAGACAACCCCATGACATTTGGGAGGGGTTGCCCTTTTTCCCTCCTTTTCAATCATTATAAAAAAGAAAATCATTTTATTTTTTGAGAGATTCTTAGGGTTAAAATTGGTTCATTCTTTTAGCTCCCCACCTTGGAACGCCCCTTTTAGTTGGAATACGGTTCAAATTCTCATATTTGAAATATTTTCTCCATCACAAAAAATGTAATATCTATTTATTTTTAATAAAATTAGACATTTTGACTCTTATTGCCTGCTCAAATTGATATTACACAATTATATCTTTAACATATTGCACGATAGCTAATTTGATTCTAAAATTCCATATTTGGTCAATTTAATCGTGATTTTTTTAATAATTCTTTAAAATAGTCATTTTAAATAGTTTAGACCGAGAAATACCGACAGAGATTCATGATTATCAGTTTTTCTATGTGACACAAATGCCATATGATATAAACACTTTGAAGTAAAACGAGTCATTTGCTTTTAAGTATATATATATTTTGATTTTCCTCTCCTTCTTTTTTGTTTTTAGCTTTTTCTACTTTTCATCTTCCCCAAAAGCCATACCTGGGCGATGTTGACCTCGCACTCCCCCGAGCAAGCATCGATCGTCTCCGGCCGATGACCTCATGATTGTAGCCGTTGACATCGGTAGCGAAGAGCTTGACGATGTGGCTGGACACTTTGACAGCGGAGGACGAGGAGTGGACAATGTGGAGGACGACTCGGCGAGGATGGGCCTGAAGGTGGAGAGAGACAAAAGGTGGTGGATTGTGGTGAAGAGCTTTTGGATAGTCGAAATCACCATTATTGCACGCCTTGAAAGTTCGAAATTAAAATGTCTTCAAAATATTTATGATTAAATTGGCCAAATTGAAAATAAATTGACTGTCATTAAATAGGTTTAGGACTAATTAGATAATTTTATTATAAAAATAGACATGATTTAATTTGTCCTCAAAATGTTGATTAAGTGATAAGGGCTTGGTTTCAGATTTAGTAGGTTCGAACCATAAAATCTCTCACTTGGAGTAACTTTAAAGACCATGATTGCCACCTTGTGGTTGGAAGGGGCAATTTGCGTGCATGTATTGGTAGCTAGGGATCGGTCGAAACGAAAATTTGAGGATGATATGTAATTAGAAAAAGCATTATGAGCTTGACTTAGCTGCAGATGCTCTCTAACGCTTCTCTTGGGTACAGCTGGCCGAATCCTCTCCAAAGACAAACTTGAAAATTGTAAGCAAACCTCACCTTAGCACTCAATTGTGGCCTCCCCTAATCGAGTAATACTTAGCAGAGATTGTGGGCGAATCTAGCCAATGAATGTGATTACAGCAATAAAAAAATTGTATATATTTAGTAAGTTCATACAAAAAGAAGATGAATGCCTACAGGAAATGATACATCTTTTTGTTGTTATTTCTTTTATGGTTGATACTTAAAAGACACCTCTTACAGATGGGAGGGCGTCGAATAATTCCTTCCGTGATTTGCAGTACAAGCTGGGTTTACCAAATTAAGGAAAACAAACACCCCCCTCTCTTTTTTTGTATAACAAGTGCTCTATAGTACCTAGGTAAATGCCAAGAATGGTGCCCCCATGTTGATTGCAGAAAAAAATGTTTATTAACTTGTAATCAAGGTGTTATTGTAATTTTAAATCCAAGAGAAATATATACACGAGATCCATTGATTAACATTCACTCATGTGTTTACAATGGATTTGCCGGTGTAGATTAGGTACACAATGCGGGTTTGAATCTCTGTGTTATCGGATGCAAATGATTCAATAAAGATTTGGACAGAAAAATAATAAATCTAACGCGTCAAGAAAAAAGAAAAGAAAAAACAATTTAAGTAACTTGTAAAAAATAAATAAAAAGAAACAATGAAAGGGAGGCTTGAGGGAGTGATACGTGTACTCCCCTGATGGTTTTATATGAGATGGGCTTAAGGCCTGTCTGCTCATGTTGGGCCTAAAAGCCCGGCCCACGGAATTAGGGCCCGTTGATAAGGGAACGTATAAAAGGGATGAGAGAGAGAGAACGCACTCTTTGGCCATTTTAACGTACGTTCCTCACTCTCTCTTTCCCTCCAAACGCTTAAGGCGACGCCGTTTCCCTTTCAAGGCAAATTGACATCATCGGATCAAAATTTCTTCCTCAATATTCGGCATTGGTGTCTAATCTGTGGCTAACAAGGTACACTCGAATCTGTGGTGTGCTTTACGATCGGTAATACGTGTTTTTCCCGGGCTTCATCTTCCGCATTGCTTTAGGGGTTCGATTTAGTGTCGAATCCGGTTTTCAAGGATCCGTTATTCCCAACATTGGTATCAGAGCCCTAGTTCACGTTTTCCAGACCTGTTTGATGTTTTTTGATTGATTTTTTGTGAAACTTTTTGGCCGTACGGATTAGGGCGAGAAATCCCGACACTCGAGCACTGCTCATCGATTTTTTCGAGTTTTCGTAAGTCAAAATTGATTTATGAAGGCATAGGGTGAAAGGGCTCGTCGAGGTGAGTCTGGCGACATGTCGTGCACCGCCGGGTGACGCCGCACGCGCCCACACTCGCAGCCAGAAGCCGCTGTGCGTGGGCTCGACCTGCCTGAAGCGCTAGCATCGGCCAGCGCGTGCACCACACGCGCCGACCGCAAACCGGCACGTGCGTGACGCCGACGGCAAACCAGCACGCGCCGGTCGGTGGACCGACGCGTGCTAACGTCAGCATGACGTCATCCAATGGTCAGTAACCGCTGGGATGACGTCATCGCTAACGTCAGCGCCGACGACAGTTGGCTGGGCGGTCACCGGCCGGCGATTCGACTTGACCTGACCTGCGTCAGCCCGCGCACGCGCGCGGCACGTGCGGTCGGTTCGTCCAACCCGGCCCGACCGGCTCGACCGGTCTGTCCAGTCCGACTGGTCCGACGACCGACGACCTGACCATTGACCTGTTGACCGACGACCGTTGACCATTGACCGTTGACCCGAGAAAAAAAAAAGAAATTGGTTTCTTTTTCAATTATGTCTGTGTGGGTTAGAGGTAATCCATCTTTTATTCTGCATTTGTTGCATGAATCATGGAAAATTATGTATTTTCCATTTTGTTTATATTGGATTTTAAGTGATCCATTTATTGGTTCTGCATTTGTTGCAGAAACTATAATGCGTTATGCACGGATACCTGCAATCCTGAGAACAAACGAAGGAAGAGCTAGACTTAAAAGATTGATGAAAGGTTTAGCTGATTATCGGTGGCATGACGGTGATTTAGTATCACACGTGATCGGGTCAATCAGATGATACAGGAAATCATCTGGAATGGTTATCTTTTGCCGGATTTTGAGAAGATGCCGGCTTTGATGAACACTCTTCCACCTGAATGGCAAGCAGTGTTAGATCGGCTATGGGAGGTCAACGTGGTCCTGGATTATAGGAAGCTAGTGGAAGCTTTTGTAAGAGAGTACTATAGGATTGAGTTGGCCAAAACTTCAACCCTTAGATTGAGCGCCACATGGCGTAGAGTAAATGCGCCTTGGTGGCGACATGAAAGCTATCCAAAAGTTTTTCCATGGTTGGCAAATGTGTCTTCAGTTTTCTCAGATACTTTGACTGATAGATTATAAGGGACTTTCCCTATTTATTTCTTAGATTAGTTTGAGATGTTTTTGAGTGTTGAATATCTCTTTCTATGTTGATATTTCTTTTTGGATATATTACTTAGTGAAATGGATTGTTGTATTAGTTGGAAGCATTATTATTTCATTGGATGTCAATTATCTGTTGTTTTCTGTTAATTGCTGATTGTTGTGGGTAGTTATAGAAGTTTTTGTAACTTCATAGAATTTATTTTGCATAAGACAATTATATTAATGATAGTTTTAAGTTAGGATTTTTGGAGGATGATTGGAAACATAGGGACCTTTTGATTTTGAAACCTTACTTGAAATTATTCATTGATATGATGGGTTTGTACAAAGTGGATGTATAAATGATAGGCATTAATTATTTGTGCATATATGTCTGATGTGTTTAGATTGATGGTTTTAGCAACTAAGAACATAATTGTTGATATGAACTGCAACAATTGTGAAATATTGAATATGAAGATTCAATATGTGCTGGAAAAGCAAGAAGCACTAGAAAATCTTGACCATGTTGTGGAAGATCTTGAGGATGCTGTGCCCCACCTTGAGCTGGTAGAGGACCGCTTAACGACATGTGAGCTAGAAATAGATATTTGCAATGCTGGTTCTAGCTCAGAAAGGGCTTTGAGCTCTAAGCGCCAGCGTATTGATTCGTTCAATATGTGGGAATGCAAAGGATCAAGTCCTTATTGCAAGAAATCAAGAGTTAACCAACACAAGAGAAGAAAACGTCCTCAAGTGAAGAAAATGTCAAGGGTGAGGTGTTATAATTGTGATAAGAAGGGTCATTATGCTCACGACTATCGTGAGCCAAAGAAGGTAAACACCTCTTGTACATTTGAGAACTTTGCTTTTGTGTCAAGTTTTGCATTATTAGCTAAATCCAATCCTTTGTGGACTGTAGATTCAGGAGCAATAGGTGATATAGAGAAGGATAGAGGATCCTTCGTGGAATTCCGACGAATACCAACTGGAACTAAGTGGATCTATGTGGGAAACAGCTCCAGAGCTGAAGTTAAAGGGATTGGCACCTGCCAATTGAACATGCGTGGTGGACGCAACTTGTTCTTACATGATGTTCTATATGCTCCGGAGATTTGTCGAAATTTTGTGTCTGTTTTGGTATCGGTTAAACTTGGTTTTAGTGTGAAAAGCAGAACAGAGTTCGTATGGAAGGGAAGTGTGACATGATCTTTCTTTTCCGTAATAGCGGTGCAGATTTGTATTTGGATACAAACTACTATGGTTGTGGTCACTTTCTGTACGGTTTTATTGTACTAAATGTTGATTGTGGTGATGTCAATGTTTGTTGTTCTCTTGTTTCACGTCTTCTACTTCATATGATAATGATGTGAATGTGTGGCATGCTAGACTTGGTCATATTGGCCAAAAGTGTATGAATAGACTAGCCAAAGAGGGCTTGTTGGGCAATATTGAAAAAGTCGATTTGCCCATATATGAGTATTGCCAAGTAGGGAAAATGATAAGGAAACTATTTGGAAAAGATAAAAGAGCTGAATTTCCTCTACATTTAATCCATTTTGACGTCTTTGGTTCAATGACTGTGAGAAGAAGGCATGGGGTTGTTTACTTCATCACTTTTATAGATGATTATACTCGATTCGGATATGCCTATTTGATTTCTCATAAATCTGAAGCATTATGTTGTTTCAAAAGGTTTATAAACTTGGTAGAAAATCAAATTAGACAAGAAAATAAAAGCATTGAGATCCGATCGAGGTCGAGAATATTTATTTGATGAGTTCAGAAAATTAAGTGATGAAAAAGGAATAGAAAGACAGTTGTCTATTCCATATACTCCTCAACAAAATTGTGTTGCAGAGATAAGAAACAGAACCCTACTGGAAATGGTTAGGTCCATGATGGCGCATGCTAACTTACATATCACTTTTTGGAGTGATGCGTTGTTAACTGCTGCCTATATACTTAACCGGGTGCCCTCTAAATCAGTTACTGCCACTCCATATGAGTTATGGACAGGTAGAAAACCGAACTTAAGTTTTCCTAAGCCATGGAGTTGTGCTGCCTATACTCATAAGTCCTCTCACAAGTTTGGAAAATTGGATCCCAAAGGAAAGTAGAGTATTTTAATGAGATACTCCGAACACTCGAAATGGTACGTGTTCATAGGTGAGCAGGAAAGTGGGAGTATAACTGAATTTGAATCACGGGATGTCACATTCTTAGTGGATGAATTTCCTAAAAAGGGCAAAATAGGGGAAGATTTACCCCTATTTGAAACCTTGGATCAAGATAATGATATTTATGGAGTTCGTCCAAGTGGGAGTAACATGAGAAGTGATGAATTGAATTCAACTCATTCTCAATTACAACCACATGATAAGATGATATCGTCATTATCAAATCCGAGTGGGAGCATAATGGGGAATGATGTGCTAAGTGTATAATCTTCCACATAGCGAACAAGTCGCCAAAGTATTCCCCGTCGACGTTTCGACATTGAAAGGGAAACTTTTATAATTGCTCCACGAGATAAGGATGAGCTAAGAAATATTAATGAGGCTCTGAAATGCCCTAGTAAGGAAAAATGGATTTATGCAATGAAAGAGGAGATGGAGTCAATGAAGTCAAACCAAGTCTGGGAACTGGTTGATCTTCCAAAAGGACGCGGAGCTATTGGGAACAAGTGGGTTCTCAAAATAAAGCGTAAAGTTGATGGCTCGATATAAAGGCATAAGGCTCGCCTTGTGGCGAATGGGTATAATCAACAAGAAGGAATTTATTATGAAGATGTATTTTCTCTTGTAATAAGATTTACCTCGATTCACATTATTTTGGCAATAATGTCTAGTATGGATCTTGAGTTACATCAAATGGATGTAAAGACTGCTTTCCTCAATGGAGAATTAGAGGAATGAATATATATGGAACAACCTGCTGGTTTCATAGTGAAAGGCCAATAAGAAAAGGTATGTCGACTTTTTGAGGTTGATATATGGCCTTAAGCAGACGTCAAGACAATGGTGTATACGATTTCATAATGCCATAATGGCATATGATTTTACAATGATAGATGATGATCATTGTATATATATCAAAAGATCAAATGATCAATTTGTGATCATAACATTATATGTTGATGATATACTAATTGCTGGAAGCAATATGGAGCTTGTCAATACTGTCAAAAGTTGGTTGTCTTCCAACTTTGAGATGAATGATATGGGATTGTAAACCCATAGACACTCCTATTGAAAAAGGTGAAGGATTGAGCCATAGATGGTGTCCAATGACTTCACAAGAGAAGGAACAAATGAAATATATTCCTTATGCTGGTGCTGTTGGGAGTTTGATGTACGCTATGATGTGTACAAGATCTGACATATGTTTTGCAGTTGGAATGGTGAGCAAATACCAATCCAATCCAGGTCAAGCACATTAGAAGGCCGTTAAATGAATACTAAGGTATCTAAAGGGGACTGCTGATTATACATTGAGTTATTATAGAAAGGATCTGCAACTCAAAGGCTATTCTAATGCTGATTGGAGAGGAGATTTAAATGAAAGGAAATATACCTCTAGGTTTGTTTTCTTACCGAATAATGACACCATATGTTGGAGCAATAAGAAACAAAAGTGTATAGCGTTGTCCACGATAGAAGTTGAGTTCGTGGCATTATCAGCAGCAATATAAGAAGATGTTTGGCTTAAGAGATTTTTTGGATCATTTAAGTGTTATTAGAAGTGCTGCATATTTATTGTTGGTTAACTGTGATAGCCAAGCAACAAAAGTGTACACCAAATATCCAAAATATCATGGCAAGACCAAACCTATAGATACCAAGTATAACTTTTGTCAAGGATAATTGCACGAAAAGATGTGAACTTAGAGTACATACTACACATAGAATGGTAGCAGATCCTATGACAAAACCAATACCTAGAGATGTGTTTTTTTGTGGCCATATGAAATCTCTAGGATTGCGTAGAGTCTGATGTACTGGATGGAAATTTCCTTGAAGTGTTCACATTTGATGAATATGTGTTTTTCATCATTAATGCCTATGTATTTTTGTTTGATCTTTATGCATCTTAATGCTTAGCGTATTATTTTAAGTTGAGAAAGTATGTCGGACATATATAAGATTAGCCCACTCACACGGGTAATCACCTCTATTTACTGTGTGATAAATAGAGATGAGACTGTTTTTAAGCTTATTATCTAGGTGATAATCGAGAGCTCAAGCTTAAAATACGTATGTCGCCTTAACTGGGTTTGAAAGTAAAATACCCCACATATTTTACTTTATCTGTCTATGTGCAAGATGTGAGTTCTGATGAATTTTATGAATGAGTAGATACGTGAACTCAAGTTAGACATTGGGTATGTCTGAACTATCATCTGTACGGTATTGAAGGTGTAGACATATGCTCCATGGGAAATGAGTTATTACCGTAATACGCATTTCATACTACGTATGCATGAGACAACCAATAAGAGTGACAAAAGTTTGATATCAACTTTTTATGTCATGTGAGACTCTTGAGGAAAAGAGTTCCTCAATTTTTTAGTCCCCTCATGACTCTTACTTATTCTCAAAATTTCTATTTAGTGTTTGCTATCTTAGGATGTTGCCAATGGTCATGAGTTTGATTCGATCTGATGGGACATTTCTAGAAAAGCAAGCTAAACTAAGATTGAGAGTTTGAAGGAAAGAGGAAGATCGATTTTGGAGAATCACATTGTAGTTTTGTATTTACCGGTTAACCAATTATGACTGTCTTTAGGATAATCATAATTGTGAATACGATAGATATATATATATATATATATATATATATATATATATATCATTGTTTAAAAGAGATCAAGAGAGATGTAAAATGTGATCGATCGATCCAGGGTACTGCATACTAAATCTACTTGGAGTGTGATGCCCATTATGAGCTACTATATATTCCTAACAGATGTATGGCAACGAGCTCTCAAAGTATGCTGGTCGCACGGATTATTCACCAGTATGAATGTTGAAGAGAGGTAAAGAGAATTCTGTTCAGCCCACCATGTGCGAGTGGGAGATGATGGTTTTATCTGAGATGGGCTTAAGGCCCGTCCGCCCATGTTGGGCCTAAAAGCCCGGCCCACGGAATTAGGGCTCGTTGATAAGGGAACATATAAAAGGGATGAGAGAGAGAGAGAGAGAACGCACCCATTGGTCATTTTAACGTACATTCCTCACTCTCTCTTTCCCTCCAAACGCTTAAGGCGACGCCGTTTCCCTTTCAAGGCAAATTAACATCATCGGATCAGAATTTCTTCCTCGATATTCAGCAATGGTGTCTAATCTATGGCTAACAAGGTACGCTCGAATCCATGGTGTGCTTTACGATCAGTGATACGTGTTTTTCCCGGGCTTCGTCTTCCGCATTGCTTTAGGGGTTCGATTTAGTGTCGAATCCGATTTTCGGGGATCCGTTATTCCCAACATCCCCAAAACCTTTATTTAGGATGTTTTTTAGGGTGGAGAATATCTGTAGCGCAAATGGGTTACACCAACTTTTGTTCTGTAAAGGCTTACTGCTTTTAAGGAATAATTAGAACTCTCGTGGTTTAAAAAATAAAAATAAAAATGAAACACCAAATAATTAGAGCCCTCAATTAATTAATGAGTTCACTAACTAAAACGTTCGAGACGAGAATCCTAGTGCTTCTTTTTTACCACCTTCTCTACCGATCTTTTCTCCTTTTCTTCCTTTAATTTTCAGCTGCCTAACAATATTGAGGGAAAATAATACTACATAGATCATAACTTTTATATGGTATTATTTAAGTGCCATAACATCTTTATCGATCACTTGAGTAACATAATTTATGTGATTGTACGGTGTTTACTTAAGAGCCGTATATTTTTTTATCCTACCTATATCCCCATTATATCTAACTTTATCATTTCCTGAGTGAGCACGAAACGTAGGATAAAAATTTAAAATCATAGAAGTTTTAACGAATAATGTGATTCGAGAAAGGAAAAAGGGTGATTCCATGGATGAGAAGAAAGTGCATGGGACGCTTCCCAGGCTTAATTGGTCATTAAGCTTCAACCACACTAAAGAGAGGAGGAAACGTCTTTCTTGAAAAGAATCCTTTTGCCGTGTTGTGGTGGATTTTGCCAGTTTCACATGTAATTTACAGAATGTTAAAAGTAAGGGACAAAAAGGGTTCACAAAATAATCATAATTGGAGCGCTTGCACCTTCTAAATATCAAATTTGAGAAAGTCATAACTCAACCCAAAATTTTAAAAATCGTGACTAAATTTTAGAGAAATGATTATAGTAAAATTTAGGAACCTCGAGAAGGAAAAAGTTATAAAAAAATCCATTAGGTTTGTGCGAGTTTAGTGCATCATGACTAATTCTTGATTTGCAATTTGTGGAAACAAGCACTATTCCACATATATAATTGCCAATCATATAGTAAGTTTAGACATGTTAACCTAAATTTTTTTGCGCTCTCTTTTAAAGCTTTTTCAGGTCATCAGCCCTGGACCGTTGCCTCATTTTCAAGTGGACCTGATATTAGGATTCTCTACCCTTTGAACCTACTATAAATTGACTTGCCCTCCTTCATTGTTATTTCAAACTGCAAAAACCAAGAAAACATAGAGAGAGAACCTACTATAAATCGACTTGCCCTCCTTCATTGGTATTTCAAACTGCAAAAACCAAGAAAACATAGAGAGAGAGAGAGAGAGAGAGAGAGAGAGAGAGAGAGAGAGAGAGTCTGTGTGTTAATTCCCGCGCCCCTCACAATAATTTCCACTAGCTTTGCACAAAATAACCGTTGCATTTTTTGAAAATCACATTTTGAAATATCATAACTCAAAAACCGAAAATAAAAATCATGACTTAATTTCAGAAAAAAAATATCCTGTAAAATTTAGGTGTGCCGAGAAGGAAAAACTTATCAAAATAATACATTGAATACATGTGAGTTTAGTGCATCGCGAATAATTCTTGATTGTCGATTTTGGATGCATATACTATTTAACATATGTTATTTTTATGGAATCCTATCAAGTCTAGACCGGTAATTCTCAACCTTTTTCCTTGCCCTGTTTTTAACCCTCTTCAGTTCTCTTTTTCAAGTGGGCCTGATTTGTCTAGATTCGATTACCTTTGAACCTACTAGGAATTGACTTACCCTCCTTCATTGGCACTTCAAACAGCCAAAAACAGAGAGAGAGAGTTTATTTCTACTTCTTTTCAGTGCCCGCACAGTAATTTATGATTTATTTGGTAACGCATCTATTTCTGAGAATATTTTTTTTTCAGAAATAGTATTTTTTTTCTTTCTATTCCTCAAAACAATTTCCCAATAAAAGAATAGATATGGTAAGTACACAAAATTTTTATTCTCGGAATGAAAAAAGAATATGAATGTGTTTGGTACGATTCACAATTTTTTTTATAATGTACAATTTCTTTTCATTTTTTTTTCTTATCCTCCCTTACCATCGCCAACCACCGATTGTTGCCAACCGTTGCTACTTGTTGCCGACCCTCGCCACCAATGACTGCCGATAACGCCGCTCGCCACTCATCACCAATGACCACCAACGCCATTGACTGCCACAGTCGACCGTCGATTGGTGGTGGGCGGTGGCGTTGGTGGTCATTGGCGGTGGGCGGTGGTGGTCAGCCAACAGCAAGCGGCAACAATCAGCCAACCAATGGGGGGAGGCATCAGTGGTGGACTGGCGACAAGTAGCAAAGGGGGTGGTGGCCAGCAAATAAGAAGAAAAGAAAATAGAAAAGAGAAAATAACTTATTTCTAGAAATTGTTTTTAGGAACAAGAAACTACTTTTTTCTATTTCTTGTTTCTGTTTTAAATCTATTCCCCTGCCACTTTTCTATTTCGAGGAGTAGAAAAATAGTTAAAGTTACCAAATGGATTTTTGTTTGTTTGTTTTTTTGTTTTTGTTCTGGAAATAAATGAACAGAAATTAAGAGAAACCGAAACATTACTAAAGAGGTTCTTAGCCACTAGCTGTGACTAAACAACATCGCTTTAAAAGAAGTCCTATGATGCGTTCCTTCTATGGAGATGGACTCTGTAAGCTCGTAGAAAATATATCCGAGCGACTAGAATAAAGGCCAATATGTGACGGACTCCCGCATAGACAAAAAAGCCACGGCCTTCATTGCCAAGTTTCGCAAGACCCAATTCTTGTAATCTGATTGCCAAGAGATTGCGGTGTAACATTAACTCCTTGGACTATTTATTGGATATGGTATATATTCACGAAGCTCAACATAAGTGCTATCCTTTAATTTTTAGATTTGTATAAAGTCAATTTCTCAATTGTTTGCTCACTGAATTATGCAGTTGCGTTTATGGATACGTTCTCCTAAATATATATAGAAGTCTTGTATATGTTTGTAGCTCGCTAGCTTGCTTCTCTGTCTCTCTCTCTCAGAGAGTGCTACAATCATGATTATTGTGGGGCTAGTTTTGCCCCTCAAGCGACCTCTAATCTAAATTCATGACTCGTGCACGGACGCATAGACGACCACAAAAATATGCCCCACCATCGTCCCTTACGCTGCCATTGCTCATATGCCGCTACCACATGCTCGTCGCTGCCGCAATGCTTGCCATTATGGCATAAGACTGATGAATGGTGCTACATTTGTGATGTCATGGGTGCGAGCACCCGCTCGCGGCGTATGCTCAACACAGATTTGGGCTCAAGTTTTTTTTTTTTTTTTTTGGGTTTGTATGGTTTCTTAATAGTGGATTAGTATTTGAGTATAGGGAAAAGTGTTAGAAAAGTCTTAAACCTATTAAGTTTGAACCAATTTAATCATAAACATTTAAAATACACTAATTTTGTCATAAACTTTTAACTTAGAGCCAATTCAGTCTTTTGGCTAATTTTGGCTGGATATTTCTAGCATGGATGTCGGCTATTTTACGTGACATGACCGACCTTGATGTGGACATGTCAAATTAAATTTTAAATATTTTAAATTTTCTTTCTTTTTTTTCCTTTCTAATGAGGTGGCCCGGAGGAAAGAGGAGGAAAAAAGGGAAAAAAATTAAAATTCATTAAAATATTATTAAAAATGTCTACACTAACACTAGTCATACGACGTAAAACGGTTGGTGTGACATCCCAGATTTTCAATCCCGTTTTTCATTGAATTAATCAGGCATTTCATCGACGTGCTTATAGGGATGTCCTTAGAACTTATTACTCTTGAGATAACTAGACTACCCAGGGAAGCCATTAAAGAATTTTAATGTAATAGACTTGAGAATTCAACCAAGAATTGGCTATTCGACCATGCTCATCTTTAGAAGCCATTATGGCACAGTTAAAAATCAATTTGAGATCAGAAATAGGTTGATTTGACTGAGATGTGTGGCTAATTGTAGGTGACACTACTAAATTGGAAAATTCTCGTCGGCCGGCATTAGATTGATTTTTCTATCGTTTTAGTATCCTGTGCTCATATTTGAATCCTCAATATTTTTACGACAACCAAGAGTTGCTAATGTATCGAGTGAGTTCATTGTAGCTCAAAGAAAATTGATCATGGGTCATTTGCACTAAAAATTTCTGAAACCTATTCGGTAACCTAGGTCACGCTAAAAATGGATTAGATTGAAATTAACCGCAAATTTGAGTCCGATTTTAGAAATTGAAAGTTCTGTCGTGTCACAATTAATTCGAGAAGCGTCGACTTAGTCTCTGAAGATTTTTTTGCAAACCGAGACTTTTTGGGAAAAAGTCATCTTAAGGCCGTTTTTTTTTTTCTAGAAAATGCCGGGTATTGTTTTTATCGCAAATTTGAGAAGCAAGTGGGATCAATTGGTAAGGAAAAATACCAATTTGATCGGAGAGGTGTTGATTGAATTTATTGAGGCCGATTTGTGTTGAATTGAGAAACAATTAGTGTCCATGTCATTTGATCACAATATATCACTCCTAAACTTATTTTGTGTTAGACAGCAAGACTACAGCTCAGCAAAGATTTCCTCCATGATTATAATGTGTTGTTGATTTGTCAATCATTTGAAGGAAGTAGATTAAAAAAGTAAAATTTGCATAATAAACATAGAGGACCTTAATCTTTAGTGCTCCAAAAGAGGTTTCCTCCATGATTATCTCACGTCCTTTGATCACAATAAATCACTCCTAAACTTATTTTGTGTTAGACAGCAAAGCTAAAGCTCAGCGAAGATTTCCTCCATGATTATCTCCCTGATTAATCTCTTTATATTTATAGGTATATTTTCTGTATATTTCTATAATTTGTTACTATAATTGGAGCCTTAGTACTACTCCTCTTCCCTGTATTTATTCCCATTCATTCTCTTGCAAAGACAAAAACAAAAATATCATTAAACATAATATATAGGAGCAACTATGGCTGCCTTTAGTTGCCATGCTTGTTGCCTTAATATATTAATTTCTTGAGATTTTTCATTTTGCAAATCATTTACATACATACTTGCAACTGTTTTGAGTGAAACTAATGATAACATGAATTCCTTTGAGCATCGGCTGATTGTAAACAATAGAGAAACAAAGGTCGTTTGACGTTAAGCAAGGTAGTACATTAAACATGAGAATTCAACTCTTTACTCTTTCATTAGAAAGAGATTTTGATAAGGTGTCTGAAGAGCAATACTTAATCTTGTCAACTATTCAATGCACAAGACTGAATTATGTGAAGTGCATTATATCTGGTGATCTATTGCCACACATCTTTATATATGTAAAAAGTGGAAAAGTTTTGATAAAGATTAAAAAAAAATGTAATTTGATTTATTTTTGGATATAATTTTTTTTTTGTTCAGAAAAAGTAATATCATTCAGGAAGAGTTGATATTATAATGAGCAGCCAAAGCATCCGCATAAAGGATATCTAATAAAGCAGTAGGAGGCGAGGTGGGCCAGTTAAGGGGAAGAGTGCTAGTTTTGTGAGCCTTTGCAGCCCAATCTGCCCCAAAGTTCGCCCCTCTTCTACAAAACCTAATTCACAAATTGCAGAAGTTGCGTAGAAGAGCCACAGCTTCAGCACAGAGCGATCTAACCTCCCATGGCGAATCGGTTAAACCTGTCACCGAGTCGATTAGGGTTTTTGAATTTGATTCAATCACAAGCAGATTAGTGCCCTTGTTCTTCTCCAACAGGTATCGTAGGGTGATCGTGAGCGCTTGAAATTCCGCTTGCAAAGCAGACGAAGCTACAAAACTTATGGTAAGCCCATCGATGAACTTCCCATTGTGATCATGGCAAATGCAGGCCATGGTCCCTTCTGTACCGCTCAGTTGAAATGCTCCGTTGATCTTAACCTTCAGGAATCTGGGATCGGGGGGTCTCCATAGCTCTTCTAGATTGAGGCGAGTTCTTTTTGTGTTACATCCTACCATGGTGGACAGCTGCGCCGGTCGAACAGAAGCTAGAGACAGATCAACAACCCGAAGTGGATCTAGATATTTATGTCGGAAGATAAAATTGTTTCTGGCTTTCCAAATATTCCACAAGAGTGCAGCGACCACTTTGAAAGCTGGTGAATTCTGATTCTATGATAGCCTATTTCCCAACCAATCTTCGAGATGTTGTGTGTCTGGTGTAGGAATCTGAATATTAATTAGAGGATGAGACCAAATCGCTGCTGCCATTGGCAATATAGAAATGTATGTACTATAGTTTCTGCTGTATTTGTAGAATAGAGGGGGCATATATGGTCTGAGATAATGTGGCGATGGAAAAGGTTAGCCTTGGTCGGTAAAGCATCATGGCTAAGGGACCACAGAAATAGTCTTGTTTTTAGGGGGATCTGCAGCTTCCATATGTGTTTCCATAGCATCTCATAAGCTTGAATCGAATCAGTAGTTGTATTGGGAGTAACACCACAGAGGGCTGTCTGTCTGATTGATTGGTATCCATTTTTGACAGTGTATTTTCCATCAGTAGATGCAGACCAGATAATTTGATCCGATATGTAATTGGGTCTAACTTGTATGGTAAGAATTTCAGCCACAGTGGAATCATCAAAAAATCTTCGCAATAGGAGCATTCCATGTGTTGTGGCTGAAATCAATATAATCTGTCACCAGTGGGGGTTCATCTCATTGAGCTAGACCACCTAAAATTCCTCTTGGTAACCAACAATCAGTCCTTGGTCTGATTGTACGACCATCCCCTACTACCCATCGTAGGTTGTGTAGAATAACATCTCGTCCTGCTAATAGGCTTTGCCAACCCTAGGATGGTCGACTGCCTTTCTTAGCTTGTGCAAAGTCACATGATTGAAAATAGAGACCTTTAAATAGCCTACTCCACAGGGAGGAAGGTCCCTGAATTAAACGCCATGCCTGCTTTCCAAGCAAGGGTCTATTAAAGTCCATAAGGTCTCTAAATCCAAGACCACCTTTGGTTTTACTCTTTTTAAGCTTCTCCCAATTCGTCCAGTGAATGCCAAGTTTAGCACTATTATTCTGCCACCAGAAGCGTGCAATTTTCTTCTCAACAGATTTACAAATAGAAGTAGGGATTTTAAATATAGCCATAGCATACTGAGTGATTGCTTGGACAACAGCCTTGATCAGAATTTCCTTGCCGCCCTTGGAGATTAGCTTTTCTTTCCAACCATTTAACTTAGAATCGACTTTACCCAATATCCAGGCAAACATTTGTCTTTTTGATCTCCCCCAATTTGAGGAAATTCCTAAGTATTTGCCTGTTCTAAGCATTAAAGGCACTTTGAATTCATTGGCCAAATTTTCCTGGAGGACTATGGGGCAATCTCTGCTAAAAAATATGCCATATTTGTTTCTATTTACTTCCTGTCCAGTGGCCAGACAATACTGATTGATAATATTGGATAGATTTTGATATTCCATCAGCTTGGCATCTAAGAAAAATATAGCATTATCCGCAAAAAAATAAATGAGAAAGTGTAGGGCAAAACCTATTTAGCTTGATGTCTTTAAGATGCTCCATATTAAGTGCCTGATGTATAAGATTGGACAGGACATTCGCCATCAGAATAAAAAAATAAGGAGAAAGAGGATCACCCTGTCTGAGGTTGCGTGTCAGTTGGAAGTATCTTAAAAGTTCCCCAGTAAATTTGATGCTGAAAGAGACTGTTGTGACACATTCCATCACCATTCTCACCCAGATGGGATGAAATCCAATTTTTAGGAGATAATCGTTAAGAAAGTCCCATTCCACTCGATTGTATGCTTTCTTCATGTCCATTTTCAAAATTGTCTTAAAATCCTGTCTTCGCTTTCGAGTTCTTAGCTAGTGAAGCACTTCCTGGACGATAAGAATATTATCCTGGATTTGACGACCACTGACGAAGGCACTTTGCTCAGTGGAAATTAGGGTCACAAGCCAGGGTTTGAGCCTATTAGCAAGTACCTTTGATATAATTTTATAGGCAAAGTTACACAAGCTGATAGGGCAATAGTGGTCTAACCGTTCTAGATGTGGAACCTTAGGAACGAGAGTGATGATTGTCTTATTAAGCTCTGGTGGCATTACTCCCCTCTTGAAGAAATACTGTACAACAAGAAAAAGTTCATCCTTTAAAATATCCTAGTGCGATTGGTAAAAGAGGCCATTCAATCCATCTGGTCTTGGGGCCTTAGTTGAGCCCAGTTGGAAGACTGCACATTGAACTTCTTCTTGAGTGGGTTCCGCCGTTAGATTCTCATTCATTTCTGATGTGACCGTGGGCAGGCATTGATGAAGGATAGACTCATAGCTTCGAGGACCTATTGATTGGTAGATGGTGGAATAGTAGGTAACCAACATAGTCTTTAAATCATTCTCATCGTGAACCCAGTTGTTATCATTAGATTGTAACACCCTTATTCTGTTTCGCTGACGACGTTGAAGTGTAGTTGCATGGAAAAATTTAGAAATTTTTGTCGCCCCACTTGAGCCAATTGATTCGAGATCTCATAGCCCAGAATCTTTCCTCTTGTTCCCAAAACTTTTGAATCTCTGCCTTTAAGTGCTGAATTTGTTGTGTAGCATTGCTGCAGTTTGGTCTATTTACAAGAGATTGAAGTTGGCGCTGGAGATGGGAAATTTGATGTCAGGGAACTGAGAATTTAGATTTACTCTATTTGGAGAGTGCTGCAAAAACCTTGAGTAGTCGTTGAGGAAGCTTGTACCTAGGTAGGTGAATTGAATTCCAAGCGTTAGAAATAACATCGCGGCATTTTGTATCCTGCAACCAGAATGCCTCAAAATAAAAGGACTTGTGTCGTCGCTTTGGAAGGCCTTCCGTATATAAGATTAATGGGCTGTGATCCGAGCCCACTGCAGGTAGGGCTGTAACCTCAGTTTCTGGATAATTCTCTTGCCATGCCAAATTACATAGAGCATGATCTAACCTTTCCTTCACCAATTCCTCACCCTCCTTGTTATTCATCCAAGTATATGCACGACCCTTACTAATTAAATCCACCAGCGAACAATCATAAAGAACCTCTCGAAATTCTTGCATAATGTTCGGATCAGCTAGTCATTTGCCTTCTTTTTCCCAAGGGTAAAGCACTTCATTAAAATCCCCGATACAAATCCTGGGCAATGTATTACAAAGTGCTAACTGTCTGAGTTCATTCCAAAATGGAGTCCGTGCTTGATAAATTGAAGGTGCATGGAGACATGTAAAATGCAATGAACTACTAGTATGAGTGTTAATACAAAGGAAATCAAACATATTCTGATTTGTATGGTGTAAGGTAATACTAAGATGAGCATGCCAAAAAAGGGCCATACCTCCTGCAAGGCCAAGAGGATCAAGCACAAAAGATTGCTGGAATTTAAGATGAGATTGGACACGCTGAAGAACGTCCGCCTGATTTTTAGTCTCCATAAAAAAGATAAGGTCAGGCTCTTCTTTATCCACTAGGGCTTTTAGGGCACGAACTGTCAGGACCGAGCCCAAGCCTTGACAGTTCCAATTGAGGAGTTTCATTTGTCCATCGGTGGCTGTTGACGGCCAACCACCAAATCCCGCTGTTGTATGTCGTCGACTAACATAACAGGTATTTCCATAAATTGTTTTTCATCCAAATTTTCCACTATAGAAGACATCTGATAAGGAGTATGGCGTTTTTGCTTCTTTGAAATAGTTGCCTTGGTCGATAGCTTGATATTTTTTTCTTCTTATGAGTAAGATCAACTCCTGATGGTGCTGTTAGTGGTTGTTGCTGTGCAAATTCAAAAATAAAGTTGCCCTTTGGTAGAGGAAAGGGGAAAATACCAGCAAAAGGTTGAGGTATGATAGGTGGTAGAGTAGAACAATTTGTATGATGTACCGTGTGGTGCTGAATGCCTTCGTCCTGCTCTTTGTACGGAGTTGCTTGGAGTTGAGTACCCTTCATTTTTAACAATGACTTATCCTTTGCAGGTTCTGATGTGGTTGCGGCTGGTAAAGTGATTATAGTATAGTGTTGTTCTGTTGTGGATGTGCCCTCACAAGGTGGAAGTGCAAGTAGCATGGGAGAAGGAGACGGTGTCTCAAGGACCACCTCTTCATGCTGTATATCATGGGTTTCATAAAAGGTAAGCCAATAAGGACTAGGCACTTTAACCTCTACCCGCAACCAATGCCCATATGCCATTTTCTCCCTTCCTTCCATTTTAGCTTCTGTAAAAGGTATATCCTTGCAATAGGTTGCATAATGACCAATTTTACCACAAGAATAGCAGAAGTGGGGCAATCGTTCGTACCTAAAATCCAGCCAAAGAAGTTTTCCTGCTATCTGTATTAGTTGTCTTGATTTCAGTGGCTCACTTAAGCAAAAAGAGGAGGAGTTTTTAAGGATTTTATATCCACGAAAGATTCATGGAATGACACAAATGTGTCATTTACCGTTTTGAATTAAATACCATTTGTCCAATGCTGGGCAGTTATTGTTTTATAAGAAGTACTGGCTTCTAATCAAATTTTTGGGTGAACTTTTGAGGAAGAAATACGTCCTTGAATACGTTTCATAATAATTGAAAATTAAATGGTTCAATGTAACGGCGAGAGATATAATCATAGTGATCTTCAAAAATAATGTCCTAAATAATTTATACTTGTGTTATTCTACTCTATCATATAGTACATCTATTATGTAGAAATGTAATCGTATATGGACATACGTATAGAAGTTAAACGAATGATGTGACTATAGAAGGGAACAAGGGCGTCCATGCACATAAGTCTTCCGCCACCGATGGCTGTTTTGGTCAACCACAAAAAAGAGAGGACATATATTGGTTGAAAAGCATCCGATTGTTCTTTTCCCAGCACATACTTGTTTTTCTTTTCAATTCTTTTGAGATGATTAGGTCTGGACCATTCGTCTCATTCTCAAGTTGGACCTGATATTTGTCTAGAATCTCACTTTTGGACCTATAAATTCACTTGCCCTCCTTCATTGGCTCTTCAAAGCGCAAAAACCAAAAAAACACAGAGGAGAGAGCTAGAGTTCATCGATACTGCTCTTCATATATACTGCCCTTTAGTGCCTTCGCAGTAATTTAGCTACTAGTATGGGAGGCAACAACAGGCAGAAGAAATCTTCATCTTCTTTCTCGCTCATGAGCATGTTCACGCCTCGGAGGGCGCGCCGGGATGATGCTTGGGAGGGGGACTCCGTAAGCTCGAAGAAAACATATCCGAGCGACTACGACAAGGGCAGATATGTTGCGGAGCCCGGCATCGACAAGAAAGCCACGGCCTTCATCGCCAAATTCCATGAGACCCGAGTCATGGAATCCGAACGCCAAGTCATGGAACCCGCTTCCCGAATTGGCTTCTACTGAGAGTTGTATATGTTTGTTCAAAATCTTCTTTAGTCCCTGGACTATTTGTTGTACCTTGTATATGTATGTAGCTTAATACAAGTGCTGGCCTCTAATTGGTAGATTTGTATACAAATCAATCTCTCAAGTGGTGGTTTGTTCACAGCTTTCTTCAACTTGCCTGCATTGTTATTGTTGCCTTGTGATAGCTATCAGTGAAACACCCTCGTTTGACATTACTTCTCTTTCATCTTGCAGCAAAATATACATCTTGTGTTTGTTTTTAGTCATATTTGTCCACCGGTGCGATGAGTGAGAGAGTAATGCACGGACGCAACACACAAGACAGATCTGGGCTCAAGGTTTGCTTGTGTGCGTGTGGTTTTCTTAAAAGTGCAGGAGTATTTTAGTAGAATAGATTAGATGGCTGAATTTTCACCATCTTTCATGTGGGTCGCCGATGCATCAACCGTTTGGAGAAAGTAAACTTGAAAAGATAATTCAACTCATAAATATTGAGCAACGTATTCTTTTGCGCGCAAGAGGAGAATGCCACGGATCAGTTTGTCCCAATATATCAATCGTAAACTCATTTTGCAAATCAACCGTCCGTATTCCAGACATTATTTTGAACAAAACTGATGAGAAAATGAACCCCTTTAAGCATCACCTAATTGTAAGTAGAAGAGAAATAAAGGTGATGACATTAAAGCAAGTTGGCACATAAAACACGAGAATTTAACTCTTCTATTGAAGAGACGCTGCTCAGTGTGTATTGAGAGCAATACTTAACCGAGTGCGCTATTCAATGTACAGAACTGAATTGAGCGAAGTGCATTCGTGATTTAATGCCCGAGATACATAGCCTTGGCTATTGGGAAAAGCGGAGCAGAGACTAATGAGTTTGTCCCTGTGAATCAAAATAATCTTCCCATGTTTGTCAAAATAATCTTTTAGCTAGATTGTTGGGAGTGCGCAATAAAAGTTCAATACTTTTACTTGGGGAAATAGTTATGAGGGAGCCCAATTTGAGCCTGTCAACATATTTAATTGGACAATTTCTTTCAAAAGTTTAAACCCTTCATGTGTATTACGATATATTAACAACTCAAACACCACACCAATATTTTTCGATGTGGGATTTTTCTAATACAACTCATATATATATCCTAACAATCTTCCCCTCACATGTGAGCTCTAGGATTAGGTTTGCTCCTTTCAGTTTATGTATCTTTTTCCATATAATAATTAAATATTAATATCTACTAGTGGGCAGCTGAGTTGGTTCGGCTTTGGACACTTCATTGCAGAGGTCTCACGGTCGAAACTCTGCAGCTGCTAACACGTCTTAAGTGGGGGGCCATAGTGGTGGGGTCCTGTGTTAGTCTCCTCCGAGGTATAGGGACCCATGGTGGAGTTCTCGATTACACAAAAAGAAAAAAAAAATGAAACATTGATACACATTTGAAGTTGGCAACCAATCAATCATCGGCTCTAATATTATTTGTTGGGGGCACGCAATAGAAGTTGATACCATTAAGCCAATGAGTTATGGGCTGAGAGGGAATCCAAGTTTGAGCTCGTCAACATATCCAATTGGACTCATTTTCATTCAAAAACTTAAGCAAATGAGTTATGAACCAACTAAGATATATTATCCGCTCAACATCACACCAATTTTTTGATGTGGGACTTTTCTAATCATAACATAATATTATGCAAAACCTGCCAAACACAATAGATTAATTTAAGTCTAACTTATTAGGTAGATGAATCTCGACATAGATAGAACATGATTTCTACAGCATGAATGATTTTGTCCACCGCTTTCTTCGCGAATAAAATTCCATGTGGAAAGCGAGGAGTTTGCAAATCGATTGGCAAGGGTTGATTTGAAGACTGGCGAAATTCTAGGAGAATAAATGAAAAGACCTGGGCGTTTTGTTTTATGTCCTAGTTAATCCCAGTTAGGGAAGAATCGTACTATATTATTGTAGGATGGCTCTAAAGAATCGTAGCATATGCTTCTTCCTTCTCTTTTTTCACTGGCAGCCAATTTTGACTTCGATGTCTGATTTTTACACGGGCTTATTCTATTCCACTAAGCTTATCGCACTTCAGAAAAGCAGAAGCTATCCTAGGTCTTAAATAAAAGTACGAGTTTCAGTGAATTTCTGTCCAGCCCATCATCCGTACAACAATTATATGCAATAGCAATTTGAGGTTTTATATTTGATTGCCTCGCTTCTCTCTTTCCACTACTCTAGCTTTATATTTCAAACGAGGAAAACCCCATTATTTTTCACCACTTATCATCATTAGCCATCATTTGCTTTTGCCCGTTGTTCGATTGGAAAAAGGAAAAATTGTGCAAGGCAGCTGCAAATGTTTTACTAAATTAAGCAAACATCTTGGAGATTCTTCATAGTCCTTGGTCGTTCTAATTCACCCAGAGTTCCTCAAGTGGAATATAATTGTTCGTCCTGTGGGACGTTGTGCTGAGACACGGCAAGAATTATGCCAGGCTAAAGTGAGGAGAGAATAGACATGGGGTCTGTGTCTGTTTTGCCTTTCCATAAAGGCGGGTGCAAAAAAATGCAATGCCCACCATTGGATTTGGGCTCTTGAGTTGTTCTCTATGTATTCACCTTCTTTCTCTTGGATACTTCTTCGAGATTCTCTTAGAGATTCAGTCATGTTCCATCTTTTCTAAAACTGATGGTTTTAAATCCTCCAATGCCACATTCTACACTTTTTTGGTATTCATTGAATTCGCTTCCCCACTTTGGAATTGATTTTTTGATGATGAAAAAATTTAGTTTGAACAGGTAAATCTTGATTTTATAAAAGACTTTTGCTATATTGTTCAAATAAATTACTCCACATAAAATGCTCTTAGTAGCATGGAGAAGTGACTCTATCCGACAGATCTAATCCTTATTCATGGAGCAAGCCAACCCCAGGTCCGAACCTTAATCACTGGACCAAGCCAATCCCGCGATATTTGGGAGTGGTTGCCCTTTTCCCCTCCTTTTCAATCATTTTTTGTCCTCCCACTTGAATATCTGAAAAAGATAAGTTTCCTGTGAGATTCTTAGGGTTAAAATTAGTTCATTCTTTTAGCTTCGCACCTTGGAATCCTTTCTTTAGTTGGAATGCAGTTCAGATTCTCAAATTTGAATGACCAAAATATCTGGCATGATTAAAATAAAATTGCTTTCCACTCTCTCTCTCTTCCCCCATTAACGACCACTATAAAACCTCCTCTTTGATTGATCTTTTATGTTTTAATGTTGCTGCAAAGCTACAATGACAAAAGGCCATATCTAACCTATTTCTGTTAAATACATTAGACACCTGTTGCCGCTTATATTCACACTATGCCTTTGAATTCAATCATTAGGAGAGGCTACAAGTGAATTCATGCATATTTCAGTCAAAAAAAAAAAAAAGTCCTACATGCCCTAATGAGCAGAATAATATGGATTCAAGATTTCGTGTTAAGGTTGTAAAGTTACCTATAAGTGAATTTGAACCAGTGAAAGCTCAATCATCGGAAGCTTTCCCTGCTTTATGGTAAAGAAAGCATCGCGTTAAATGTGCTCGTTTGCCTTTCCATAAAGGTGAGTGCAAAAAAATGCAATTCCCACCATTGGATTTGGGCTCTTGAGTTGTTCTCTATGCATTCACCTTCTTTCACTTGGATATTTCTTGAGATTCTCTTAGGGTTTCTTTCATTTTCCATCTTTTCTAAAACCGATGGTTTTAAACCCTCCAATGCCACATACACACTTTCTTGTATTCATTCAATTCGCTTCCCCACTTTGAAATTGATTTTTTTATATAACGAAATTTTTTAGTTTAAATAGGTAAATCTGAAATTTATGGAAGACTTTTACGATATGGTTTAGATTAATTACTCCACCTGAAATGTTTACTCTTGGTAGCATAGAGGAGTGACTATATGTCACAGGTCCACTCCTCAATCACTAGACCAAGCCAACCCCATGACATTTGGGAGGGGTTGCCCTTTTTCCTTCCTTTTCAATCATCATATAAAAAAAAAAATCATTTTATTTTTTTAGAGATTTTAGGGTTAAAATTGGTTCATTCTTTTAGCTCCCCACCTTGGAATGCCTTCTTTAGTTGGAATACGGTTCAAATTCTCATATTTGAAATATTTTCTCCATCACAAAAAATGTAATATCTATTTATTTTTAATAAAATTAGACATTCTGTCTCGTATTGCCTGCTCAAATTGATATTCACAATTATATCTTTAATATATTGCACGATAGCTAATTTGATCCTAAAATTCCATATTTGGTCAATTTAATAGTGATTTTTTTAATAATTCTTTAAAATAGTCATTTTAAATAGTTTAAACCGAGAAATACTAACATAGAGATCCATGATTACCGGTTTTTCTATGTGACACAAATACCATATGACATGGACACTTTGAAGTAAAACAACGTCATTTGCTTTTAAATATTTTTTTGATTTTCCTCTTTTTTTTCCTTTTTTTTTTTTTTTTTTTTGCTTTTTCTACTTTTCATCTTCCCCAAAAGCCATACCTGGGCGATGTTGACCTTGCACTCCCCCGAGAAAGCATCGATCGTCTCCGGCCGATGACCTCATGATTGTAGCAATTGACATCGGTAGCGAAGAGCTTGACGATGTGGTTGGACACTTTGACAGCGGAGGACGAGGAGGAGTGGACAATGTGGAGGACGACTCGGCGAGGATGGGCCTGAAGATGGAGAGAGACAAAAGGTGGTGGATTGTGGTGAAGAGCTTTTGGATAGTCGAAATCACCATTATTGCACGCCTTGAAAGTTCGAAATTGAAATGTCTTCAAAATATTTATGATTAAATTGGCCAAATTGAAAATGAATTGACTGTCATAAAATAGGTTTAGGACTAATTAGATAATTTTATTATAAAAATAGACATGATTTAATTTGTCCTCAAAATGTTGATTAAGTGATAAGGGCTTGGTTTCAGATTTAGTAGGTTCGAACCATAAAATCTCTCACTTGGAGTAACTTTAAAGACCATGATCGCCACCTTGTGGTTGGAAGGGGCAATTTGCGTGCATGTATTGGTAGTTAGGGATCTGTGGAATCGAAAATTTGAGGATGATATGTAATTAGAAAAAGCATTATGAGTTTGACTTAGCTGCAGATGCTCTCTAACGCTTCTCTTGGGTACAGCTGGCCGAATCCTCCCCAAAGACAAACTTGAAAATTGTAAGCAAACCTCACCTTAGCACTCAATTGTGGCCTCCCCTAATCGAGTAATACTTAGCAGAGATTGTGGGCGAATCTAGCCAATGAATGTGATTACAGCAATAAAAAAATTTGTATATATTTAGTAAGTTCATACAAAAAGAAGATGAATGCCTACAGGAAATGATACATCTTTTTGTTGTTATTTCTTTTATGGTTGATACTCAAAAGACACCTCTTACAGATGGGAGGGCGTCGAATAATTCCTTCCGTGATTTGCAGTACAAGCTGGGGTTACCAAATTAAGGAAAACAAACACCCCCCTCTTTTTTTGTATAACAAGTGCTCTATAGTACCTAGGTAAATGCCAAGAATGGTGCCCCCATGTTGATTGCAGAAAAAAAAATGTTTATTAACTTGTAATCAAGGTGTTATTGTAATTTTAAATCCTAGAGAAATATATACACGAGATCCATTGATTAACATTCACTCATGTGTTTACAATGGATTTGCCGGTGTAGATTAGGTACACAATGCGGGTTTTAATCTCTGTGCTATCGGATGCAAATGATTCAATAAAGATTTGGACAGAAAAATAATAAATCTAACGCGTCAAGAAAAAAGAAAAGAAAAAACAATTTAAGTAACTTGTAAAAAATAAATAAAAAGAAACAATGAAAGGGAGGCTTGAGGGAGTGATACGTGTACTCCCCAAAACCTTTATTTAGGATGTTTTTTAGGGTGGAGAATATCTGTACCGCAAAAGGGTTACACCAACTTTTGTTCTGTAAAGGCTTACTCCTTTTGAGGAATAATTAGAACTCTCGTGGTTTAAAAAAAAATAAAAATGAAACACCAAATAATTAGAGCCCTCAATTAATTAATGAGTTCACTAACTAAAACGTTAGAGACGAGAATCCTAGTGCTTCTTTTTTACCACCTTCTCTACCGATCTTTTCTCCTTTTCTTCCTTTAATTTTCAGCTGCCTAACAATATTGAGGGAAAATAATACTACATAGATCATAACTTTTATGTGTTATTATTTAAATGCCATAACATCTTTATCGATCACTTGAGTAACATAACTTATGTGATTGTATGGTGTTTACTGAAGAGCCGTATATTTTTTTTATCCTGCCTATATCCCCATTATATCCAACTTTATCCTATGCTAAGTAAACACCAAACGTAGGATAGGATAAATCATATTCTATCTTGAATTTTATCCCGACTGCCAAACGCAAACTAAATTATTAACATACAACATAACAGTAGATATATCACGAGCGATTTGCAAAAATCAACATATTAAATGATTCATATTTTATTATTCTACTCTATCATTCAATACGTAGAATATGTACTTCTACACAATCACAATAATGTATGGATAATAATTTAGAATTGAATTTGCAAAAAAATTAAAAATTAAAAACCATAGAAGTTTTAACGAATAATGTGATTCGTGAATGGAAAAGGGGTGATTCCATGGATGAGAAGAAAGTGCATGGGATGCTTCCCAGGATTAATTGGTCATTGAGTCTTCAACCACACTAAAGCGAGGAGGATACATCTTTCTTGAAAAGCATCCTTTTGCCGTGTTGTGGTGGATTTTGCCAGTTTCACATGTAATTTACAGAATGTGAAAAGTAAGGGACAAAAAGGGTTCACAAAATAATCATAATTGGAAAGCTTGCACCTTCTCAATATCAAATTTGAGAAAGTCATAACTCAACCAAAACTTTAAAAATCGTGACTAAATCTTAGAAAAATGATTACAGTAAAATTTAGGAACCTCGAGAAGGAAAATATTATATAAAAATCCATTAGGTTTATGCGAGTTTAGTGCATCATGACTAATTCTTGATTTGCAGTTTGTGGAAACAAGCACTATTCCACATATATAATTGCAAATCATATAGTAAGTTTAGACATGTTAACCTAAATTTTTTTGCGCTCACTTTTAAAGCTTTTTCAGGTCATCAGCCCTGGACCGTTGCCTCATTTTCAAGTGGACCTGATATTAGGATTCTCTACCCTTCGAACCTACTATAAATTGACTTGCCCTCCATCATTGGTATTTCAAACTGCAAAACCAAGAAAACATAGGGAGAGAACCTACTATAAATCGACTTGCCCTCATTCATGGGTATTTCAAACTGCAAAAACCAAGAAAACATAGAGAGAGAGAGAGAGAGAGAGAGAGAGAGAGTGTGTGTGTGTGTCTGTGTGTTAATTCCCGCGCCCCTCACAATAATTTCCACTAGCTTTGCACAAAATAACCGTTGCATTTTTTGAAAATCACATTTTGAAATATCATAACTCAGAAACCGAAAATAAAAGATCATGACTTAATTCAGAAAAAAAGATCCGGTAAAATTTAGGTGTGCCGAGAAGGAAAAACTGATCAAAATAATACATTGAATACATGTGAGTTTAGTGCACCGCGAATAATTCTTGATTGTCGATTTTGGATGCATATACTATTTAACATATTTTATTTTTATGGAATCCTATCAAGTCTAGACCGGTAATTCTCAGCTTTTTTCCCTGCCCTGTTTTTAACCCTCTTCAGTTCTCTTTTAAACTTGTCTGGACAGCAATATTTAATCTTGTCAGCTATTCAGTGCACAAGACTGAATTATGTGAAGTGCAATATATCTGGTGATCTATTGCCACACATCTGTATATATGTAAAAAGTGGAAAAGTTTTGATAAAGATAAAAAAATGTAATTTGATTTATTTTTGGACATAAATTTGAACTGTTGCAAAAGAGGAGGAGTTTTTAAGGATTTTATATCCATGAAAGATTTATGGAACGACACAAATGTGTCGTTCACCGATTTGAATTAAATACCATTTGTCCAATGCTGGGCAGTTATTGTTTTATAAGAAATACTGGCTTCTCATCAAATTTTTGGGTGAAATTTTGAGGAAGAAATACGCCCTTGAATATCTTTCATAATAATAAAAAATTAAATGGTTCAATGTAACGAGGAGAGATATACTAATAGTGATCTGCAAAAATAATGTCCTAAATAATTTATACTTGTTTTATTCTACTCTATCGTATAGTACATCTATTATGTAAAAATGTAATCGTGTATGTACATACGTATAGAAGTTAAACGAATGATGTGACTATAGAAGGGAAAAAGGGCGTCCATGGACATAAGTCTTCCGCCACCGATGGCTGTATTGGTCAACCACAAAAAAGAGAGGAGGACATATATTGGTTGAAAAGCATCCGATTGTTCTTTTCCCAGCACATACTTGTTTCTCTTTTCAATTCTTTTGAGATGATTAGGTCTGGACCATTCGTCTCATTCTCAAGTTGGACCTGATATTTGTCTAGAATCTCACCGTTGGACCTATAAATTCACTTGCCCTCCTTCATTGGCTCTTCAAAGAGCAAAAACCAAAAAAACACAGAGGAGAGAGCTAGAGTTCATCGATACTGCTCTTCATCGATACTGCCCTTTAGTGCCTTCTCAGTAATTTAGCTACTAGTATGGGAGGCAACAACAGGCAGAAGAAATCTTCATCTTCTTTCTCGCTCATGAGCATGTTCAAGCCTCGGAGGGCGCGCCGAGATGATGCTTGTGAGGGGGACTCCGTAAGCTCGAAGAAAACATATCCGAGCGACTACGACAAGGGCAGATATGTTGCGGAGCCCGGCATCGACAAGAAAGCCACGGCCTTCATCGCCAAATTCCATGAGACCCGAGTCATGGAATCCGAACGCCAAGTCATGGAACCCGCTTCCCGAATTGGCTTCTACTGAGAGTTGTATATGTTTGTTCAAAATCTTCTTTAGTCTCTGGACTATTTGTTGTACCTTCTATATGTATGTAGCTTAATACAAGTGCTGTCCTCTATTTGGTAGATTTGTATAAAAATCAATCTCTCAAGTGGTAGTTTGTTCATAGCTTTCTTCGACTTGCCTGCATTGTTATTGTTGCCTTGTGATTGCTATCATTGAAACACCCTCGTTTGACATTACTTCTCTTTCGTCTAGCAGCAAAATATTCATCTTGGGTTTGTTTTTAGTCATATTTGTCCACCGGTGCGATGAGTGAGAGAGTAATGCACGGACGCAACACACAAGAGAGATCTGGGCTCAAAGCTTGCTTGTGTGCGTGTGGTTTTCTTAAAAGTGCAGGAGTATTTTAGTAGAATAGATTACATGGCTGAATCTTCACCATCTTTAATGTGGGTCGATGATGCATCAACCGTTTGGGGAAAGTAAACTTGAAAAGATAATTCACCCCATAAATTTTGAGCAACGTATTCTTTTGCGCGCAAGAGGAGAATGCCACGGATCAGTTTGTCCCAATATATCACTCGTAAACTCATTTTGCAAATCAACTGTCCGTATTCCAGACATTATTTTGAACAAAACTGATGAGAAAATGAACCCCTTTAAGCATCACCTAATTGTAAGTAGAAGAGAAATAAAGGTGATGACATTAAAGCAAGTTGGCACATAAAACACGAGAATTTAACTCTTCTATTGAAGAGACGCTGCTCAGTGTGTATCGAGAGCAATACTTAACCGAGTGCGCTATTCAATGTACAGAACTGAATTGAGCGAAGTGCATTCGTGATTTAGTGCCCGAGATGCATAGCCTTGGCTTTTGGGAAAAGGGGAGCAGAGACTAATGAGTTTGTCCCTGTCAATCGAAATAATCTTCCCATGTTTGTCAATTGGGAGTGCGCAATAAAAGTTCAATACTTTTACTTGGGGAAATAGTTAAGAGGGAGCCAAATTTGAGCCTGTCAACATATCTAATTGGACACACTTTCTTTCAAAAGTTTAAAACCTTCACATGTATTAAGATATATTAACAACTCAAACACCAAACCAATATTTTCCGATGTGGGATTTTTCTAATACACCTCGTATATGTATCAAAACAATCTTCCCCTCACGTGTGAACTCTAGGGTTAAGTTTGCTCCTTTCAATTTATGTATCTTTTTGCATATAATAATCAAACATTGATACACATTTGAAGTAGGCAATCAGTCAATCATTGGCTCTAATATTATTTGTTGGGGGCCCGCAATAGAAGTTGGTACCTTTAAGCCAATGAGTTATGGGCTGAGAGAGAATCCAAGTTTGAGCTCGTCAACATATCCAATTGGATGCATTTTTACTCAAAAACTCAAGAAAATGAGTTATGGACCAACTAAAATATATTATCTGCTCAACATCACACCCATTTTTTGATATGGGACTTTTTTAATCCTAACATTAATATTATGCAAAACCTGTCAAACACAATAGATTAATTTGAGTAACTATTTAGGTAGATGAATCTTGAAATAGATAGAACATGATTTCTACAACATGAATGATTTTGTCCACCGCTTTCTTCCCGAATGAAATTCCATGTGGAAAGAGAGGAGTTTGCAAATCGATTGGCAAGGGTTGATTTGAAGACCGGTGAAATTCTAGGAGAATAAATGAAAAGACGTGGGCGTATTGTTGTATGTCCTAGTTAATCCCAGTTACGAAAGAATCGTACTATATTATTGTTGGATGGCTCTAAAGAATCGTACCATATGCTTCTTCCTACTCTTTCCTTACTACCCCGCCCCCCCTCCTTCCTTCCTCTCTTCTTTCACTTGCAGCCAATTTTGACTTTGATGTCTGATTTTTACGCGGGCATATTCTATTCCACCAAGCTTATCGCACTTCAGAAAAGCAGAAGCTATCCTAGGTCTTAAATAAAAGTACGAGTTTCAGTGAATTTCTGTCCAGCCCATCATCCGTACAACAATTATATGCAATAGCAATTTGAGGTTTGATATTTGATTGCCTCGCTTCTCTCTTTCCACTACTCTAGCTTGATATTTCAAATGAGGAAAACCCCATTATTTTTCACCACTTATCATCATTAGCCATCATTTGCTTTTGCCCGTTGGTCGATTGGAAAAAGGAAAAATTGTGGAAGGCAGCTGCAAATGTTTTGCTAAATCAAGCAAACATCATTCTTCCTAGTCCTTGGTCGTTCTAATCCTCCCAAAGTTCCTGAAGTGGAATAGAATTGTTCGCTCTGTGGGACGTTGTGCTGAGACGTGGCAAGAATTATGCCAGGCTAAAGTGAGGAGAGAATAGACATGGGGTCTGTGTCTATTTTGCCTTTCCGTAAAGGCAGATGCAAAAATATGCAATGCCCACCATTGGATGTGGGCTCTTGAGTTGTTCTCTATGTATTCACCTTCTTTCTTTTGGATACTTCTTCGAGATTCTCTTGGGGATTCAGTCATGTTCCAACCCCGTGATGTTTGGGAGGGGTTGCCCTTTTCCTGTCCTTTTCAATCATTTTTTGTCCTACCACTTGAATATCTTAAAAACGTAAGTTTCCTGTGAGATTCTTAACGTAAAAATTAGTTCATTCTTTTAGCTTCGCACCTTGGAACCCTTTCTTTAGTTGGAATGTAGTTCAGATTCTCATATTTGAATGACCAAAATATCTGGCATGATTAAAATAAAATTGCTTTCCACTCTCTCTCTTCCCCCATTAACGACGACTATAAAACCTCCACTTTGATTGATCTTTTATGTTTTAATGTCGCTTCAAAGCTACAAGGACAAAAGGCCATATCTAACCTATTTTTGTTAAATACATTAGACGCCTGTTATTGCTTATATTCACACTATGCCTTTGAATTCAATCATTCGGAGAGGCTACAAGTGAATTCACACATATTTCAGTAAAAAAAAAAAAAAAAAAGGTCCTAGATGCCCTAATGAGCAGAATAATATGGATTCAAGATTTCGTGTTAAGGTTGTAAAGTTACCTATAAGTGAATTTGAACCAGTGAAAGCTCAATCATCGGAAGCTTTCCCTGCTTTATGGTAAAGAGAGCATCACGTTTAATTTGCTGTTTTGCCTTTCTGTAAAGGTGAGTGCAAAAAAATGCAATGCCCACCATTGGATTTGGGCTCTTGAGTTGTTCTCTATGTATTCACCTTCTTTCTCTTGGATACTTCTTGAGATTCTCGTAGGGATTCTATCATTTTCCATCTTTTCTAAAACTGATGGTTTTAAACCGTCCAATGCCACATACACACTTTCTTGTATTCATTCAATTCGCTTCCCCACTTTGAAATTGATTTTCTTTTTTATATAACGAAAAATTTTAGTTTAAATAGGTAAATCTGAAATTATGAAAGACTTTTACTATATGGTTCAAATTAATTACACCAGCTGAAATGTTTACTCTTGGTGGCATAGAGAAGTGACTATGTCACAGGTTCATTCCTCAATCACTCGACCAAGCCTACCCCTTGACATTTGTGAGGGGTTGCCCTTTTTCCCTCCTTTTCAATCATTCTAAAAAAAAAATCATTTTATTTTTTGAGAGATTCTCAGGGTGAAATTTGGTTCATTCTTTTAGCTCCCCACCTTGGAACGTCTTCTTTAGCTGGAATACGGTTCAAATTCTCATATTTGAAATATTTTCTCCAACACAAAAAATGTAATATCTATTTATTTTTAATAAAATTAGACATTCTGTCTCTTATTGCCTGCTCAAATTGATATTACACAATTATATCTTTAATATATTGCACGATAGCTAATTTGATCCTAAAATTCCATATTTGGTCAATTTAATAGTGATTTTTTTAAATAATTCTTTAAAATAGTCATTTTAATGGCTAATTTTGGCCGGATATTTCTAACGTGGACGTCGGCTATTTTACGTGACATGACCGACCTTGATGTGGACATTTCAAATTAAATTTTAATAATTTTTTTAATTTTCTTTCTTTTTTTCCTTTCTGACTAGGTGGCCTGGAGGAAAGAGGAGGAAAAAAGGGAAAAAAATTAAATATTATTAAAAATGTCTACACTAACACTAGTTATACTATGTAAAACAGTTGGTGTGACATCTCAGATTTTCAATCCCATTTTTCATTGAATTAATGGGGTATTTGATCGACGCACTTATAAGGCTGTCCTTAGAGCTGATCACTCTTGAGTAGGGGTGTGCATGGTCCGGGCGGGCGGTTCCCAATCTAGAACTGAGAACTACCCGCTAAGGACCGGTTCCAAAAAATTGGAAACGGGATCCACCCGGGAACCGATCTTGACCGAGGAAAATAGGTCATTGTCTATTGACGTCCTGGAAGGTGAGTTCTCAAACTCAAAAAAGGGGTAAAAATCGATAGAGGATGAAATGAAAAGCCAACCAGAAAATGAAGGTTGCTTAGAGAAGTTAGGCTAAGGTAGGAGAACTCTTTTCATCTTGAATCTTCGTACTTGTTCTAAAAACGGGTGAAGGACTGTCCAGTTCTTGCTGTTTCAAAATTTGTTTTGCCGTCCAAAGGTAGGATGTGACCATCTATCAACTCTGTCACATCAACCTGCAAGATAAGATGATCACAGGTTCAAAACATCAGGACGGTTATGAACACCATGATCAGATTCGAGGGACTCGACTTTGGGGCTTGATTCAGAAAGCATTAGAAGAGAGTTTCAGCGAGTCAGGGAAAGCGAGCGTCTAATCAACCTATGCACAAATGCAAACACTGAATCCCGATCTATTAACGCTCGTGCTAGGAAACGCCTCAACTAATTCAACCCGACCACAGTCAATCAACTCAATGCCAAAGCCACAATATTCCTAGGGCAAAAAAACAGAGTAAGAGAGGGGGAAAGAGGAAGGGGACCGTGGAGGGAGGGGTGGCGGCCGTCCTAGCCCCAACCGATGCCGCAGGTGGACTTGAGGTACTAGCGGACGAGGTGGCAGCACTTATGGAGGTGGTTGATTCCCTCGACGCGGTAGCACCACTTGACGCGGTCGCGCAGGATCTTGGCCTTCTCAATGTCGATCCACTTCTCCCTCACTGCCAACGCGGAGGTCGGCATGGAGGCGAGCCGTGGAGTCACAGGTCACTTCTGGGCAGAGACAATCACAAAAGAACCGAAGAAGTCGAAGAAGTCGAAGAAGAAGAGAGACAGACGGTCACAGAGGAGAGAAGTCGAAGATGGACAGAGGAGAGAGGTCCTAAGGAGAGAGGTCTCGGTTAGGGTTTGTTTTTTTTAGTAATATTTTAATACTAAAAAGGTTTCGGTCCGGTCCGGGTGGGCGGGTGGGCGGATCCGCCCATGGAACTGGGAACCGGACCGGTACCCACCGGTTCCTGTAAATTGGAACCGGGAACCGGACCAGTTCCCTCAAGAACCATTTGTTCCGGGCGGTTCCGGTCCGATTCCGGGCGGTCCGGGCGATTCCCGGGTATTTTGCACACCCCTACTTTTGAGATAACTAGATTATCCAGGGAAGCTATTAAAGAATTTTAGTGTAATAGACTTGAGAATTCGACTAAGAATTGACTATTCAACCATGCTTTATCTTTAGAGGCCATCATGGCACAGTTAAAAATCAATTTGAGATCAGATATAGGTCAATTTGATTGAGATGCGTGGCTAATTGCAGGTGACCACTAAATTGGAAAATTCTCGTCGGCCAGCACTATATTGATTTTTCTATTGTTTTGGTATCCTGTGCTCATATTTGAATCCTCGATATTTTCACAACAACCAAGAGTTACCAATGTATCGAGTGAGTTTATTGTGGCTCGAAGAAAATCGACTATAGGTTATTTGTACAAAAAATTTCTGAAACCTACCTAGTAATCTAGGTCACGCTAAAAATACATTAGATTGAAATTAACTGCGAATTTGAGTCTGACTTCAGAAATTAAAAGTTCGGTCGTGTCACAATTAATTCTAGAAGCGTCGACTCAATCTCAGAAGATTTTTTTGCAAACCGAGACTTTTTGGGAAAAAGTCGTCTTAAGGCCGTTTTTTTCTAGAAAATGTCGGGGATTGTTTTTATTGCAAATTTGAGAAGCAAGTGGGATCGATTGGTGAGGAAAAATACCAATTTGATCGGAGAGGTGTCAATTGAATTTATTGAGGCCAATTTGTGTTAAATTGAGAAACAATTAGTGTCCACGTCATTTGATCATAATATATCACTCCTAAACTTATTTTTTGTTAGACAGCAAGACTACAACTCAGCAAAGATTTCCTCCATGATTATGATGTGTTGTTGATTTGTGACATCCCGAAATTCGAGTCATCTGAAGAATGAATGGATGTGAATTTCGTCAATGCATTGTTGGTTGATCTCACTTGGAATTGATCACTCCCGAGATACTGACCTTTAGGGGAAAGGCCAATGAGGACAGAACTCGTACGACTAAAGGATTCGACTTGGGAAAACGACTTGACCGTGAGATTTACGTGAGGACGATCCTGTAGATAGGCAGGCCGATTCTAAGAACGACTAAAAGTCGATTCGCGGACAGAACATAATGGAACGACGGGTGATTCCGTTTACTGTTATCGAATCCACGAACGACCCTATGTCGATCCTCAGTAATTGTGTACTTTGAAATAAGAATCTATCCTCCGTAATTTCATGCAGTCAAGGACGTCCATGCGTCAAGATGTCTTGAACGTGGTTTGGCACGAGTCGGTCACGCGTGAATCCTCAAAGCCACCCGTCAGTCTGAGTTGTTACCAAAATGGCATTGGGCGAAATTGACATGGCAAGAGAACTTAGGATTGGACTTCGAATTATCGGGAATGTCCGGGACGGACTTTGGATGAAGCTACTTCAAACAGTCGACAGAGCCAGTTAAGTCGAGCAATTGGAAAAAAAAAAAAAAAAAGGGATTTTCGGACCGAGGAAGCGAGCCCGTGAGGACGTGGGCCGGGCCAAGCCAGTGTGGGCCTTAAGCCCAAGTTGGGACAGCCACCAAATGGGCCTAAGTCAAGCAATGAGCCCATTGGGCCAAACCAACTATTCATCTTCTAAGCCCATGAGCCAAGCCTTAACCATTTCGAAGCCCAATCAATTCCCAAGCCCACTTCTATTCATGGCCAAGCCCAATTCCTAGGCTCATCCACCAATTTAAGCCCAAGGTCAGATTGGTAAATTGGTGCAAAGTGAAATGACTATTTTGCCCCTAAAAGCAAGTGGATAAGGGCAAAGGAGGAGAGAGAAATTGATGATGTCATGCATGGGGACTTGAAGTGGCCATTAAATGGCCTTAATGAGGAGTGCTCTCAGCCCTCCCATCACTCTCTCTCTCCCCCATTCGGCCTCCAAGCGGACGAGCTCCTCTCTTCCTCGTTTTCCCTCTCCTTCAGTTTCTGCTCCAGCTGACCCTTCGTCAAAGAATCGAGTCAAAAGTGGTCTTCCCGGATGAATCAGCCAGCGATCTACATATCACCGTGACCGGGAGAGACAGAACGTTCCAACGAACCTGATTTCATCCCGAAAGGAGCCGCCGGCCGGCCTGGGCGCCGCCGGGAAGGAACCAGTTGCCGGTCCGTTGGTCCGCCTGCAGCCTGCACTGTTTCGCGTTTTCGGTCATTTTTCTCCCATTCCGGTCCTTCCTCCGCCCATCCCAACCACCCACAAGATCCCCAAGACCCCCGAGTTTCACCGGTTGCCAGCCACCCTCCTCGCCGGAGCTCCGGCCAAGTCGTTCAACTTGTTTTCTTCTCCGGCAGGGCTGTTTTTCAGAAGTTTCAGTGGGAGTCCGAGCTGTGGTTGCTGTGCTGAGCTTGGGACCACCTTTGATCGTCATGGTAGAGGTCCCGGAGTGTCGCCTCCGTCGTCGCCGCCGCGTCGGTGTTTCCGGCCCGCTTAACGGGTGAGTTTAGCTCCTAATCCTTCGATTAGTGCCTAAACTTGCTTAGGGTTAGTTTAGTTAGATTTAATTCTAGTTTAAGTGATTTAATTAAGTTGTATTAGCCCTAAGATAGGTGGTTAGATGGATGAATTAAATTAGTCTAGCCTAATATTGCTTTATTTGCTTAATGTGGTTTTTGTGGTTAATTAAGTATGCTTGGCTTTAATTAATTGATGGTTGCTTTAATTAATGCTTTTAATGATTTCTGAATTTAATTTATAGTTTATTAAATTCTGGAAATTTACTGTTCATGCGACACTATTCACGATTTACGGTTCACGAGTTACTGTTCATCCAGAATGCGAAAAGTGTCTAAAATTCATATGTGTTGAGTCTATGAAGTAAATGGATGTGAAAATGCATGGGCATCTGCATGAATTGAGTGATGATTGTGCAATTGTGTGGTGATTGGAAATTTGGTATTTATTCAGAAAATCCCGGGTGTCGGGTTTTGACACCGAAAATGGATTTTAAGTATTATATCGAACAGTGGGGTTTGAAAAAGGAAAGTATCAGTTTTCTGGTTCGAATTAACGTGTGCCCACGCACGACTACTTTCTCAGGTGTTTTTAATACGAAGGAAATAGGCTAGGATTACTATTTTAATCGGGGCATTTGAGTGAATTGCAAAGTGTCCTGGGCCGATATTGAATTTTCGTGTGTTGGTTAAAAGGAAACCGTCCCGAGCTGTTGAGCTGGACGTGCCCCTATATGGGATGCCCGCGCAATGGATGCCGGTCGTAGTAGAGGCTGGGCCGAATGGACCGATGCTCCTTCGAGAATGCCGTCGACGTAGTGACGAAGCCGTGCTCCAAGAGGGGGGAGACGATGCTCCTTCGGGAATGCCGTCGACGTAGTGACGAAGCCGTGCTCCATGGGGGGGGGGAGACGATGCCTGGCATTAATGTCAGTAGATAGCCGAACTGCAAGTAGGCTATGCCCTTGAGTGGCAGTGAATAACAATTGGAACGCATGTTGGGTGTTGATTGATGCGCTGGATTATGGGACGGAATTGTGTGGCACGGTATGGGACGTGTCATAATGATTCGGTCTTATAATCAGGACCCCTGTGATTAATTGAGTGGATAAGACGTTTCAATTGTTGTATGCATTGAATATATGCATGATATTGTTGAACTGTGATAATGTGCAAGAATGCATGAGAATCATGGCATCTGCGATTTCGGTCATAAGTGAGTTAAGCACATTGTTTATGGCATGCGTGCATGAATCGATAACATGCAGGGTGTGGCAATGGCCAGGTGAGATCGCTTGTGATGCGACTCATATGTGATTGATGAAATGTATCATCTAATGGCCATGTGCATTGCGTGTATTGTGCTGAATTATAACGTGCAGGGTATGGCATACCAGGTAAGGTTGTATGCGAATCGACTGTTGGTTGTTGCTTGTGGTGGGGTAGTTCTAGATAGATACCCTGGGTTGAGTTGGTGTACTAACCGGGGCTTAGGGGTAGAACTTGCTGAGACGTTGTCTCAATGGTTATTGAATAACCATTTTAGGACCTGGATGAGGAGCCTAAGGAGCATGAATCTAATGAGGAGATCCCTGTTGAGGAACCTGAAGAGGAGTACGTGGAGGAGGACCCCGAGTACGTCCCGGATGAGGACGGAGATCCCGTCCTGTCTTGTCAGACCTTGTTTGCATGTGACTAGACGTTAGACCAGAGTTGCGTATATATAGTATTGTAAAATACTATGAGATGCATGTAAAAAGGTGTGGTTGTAAATTTTCAGTATGAAAAATATATGGCCTGCTTTTCTATCCCATTGCTTTATTGTCTGGGGAATTATAACTGCTTCCGCATGTGTAAATAAAAATGAAAGGGTCGGCGACGAGTCCTGGGAACGTCGCAAAATTTTATCGACCACCGAGGGTTGTGTGCGCGCTCGAGGTTCAGGGCGTGACATGATTTGTCAATCATTGGGAGGAAGTAGATTTAAAAAGTAAAATTTGCATAATAAACATAGAGGACCTTAATCTTTAGTGCTCCAAAAGAGGTTATCTCACGTCCTTTGATCACAATAAATCAATCCTAAACTTATTTTGTGTTAGACAGCAAGGCTACAGCACAACTAAGATTTCTTCCCTCATTATCTCCCTGATTAATCTCTTTATATATTTTTTTTTGTATATTTTCTGTATATTTCTATAATTTGTTACTATAATTGGAGCCTTAGTACTACTCCTCTTGCCTATATTTATTCCCATTAATTCTCTTGCAAATACATAAACAAAAATATCATTAAACACAATATATAGGAGCAACTATGGCTCCCTTTAGTCGCCATGCTTGTTGCCTTAAGATATTAATTTCTTGAGATTTTTCATTTTGCAAATCATTTACATATATACTTGCAACTATTTTGAGTGAAACTAATGATAACATGAATTCCTTTGAGCATCGGCTGATCGTAAACAATAGAGAAACAAAGGTCGTTTGACATTAAGCAAGGTAGTACATAAAACGTGAGAATTCAACTCTTTCATTAGAAAGAGATTTTGATAAGTTGTTTGGAGAGCAATACTTAATCTTGTCAGCTATCAATGCACAAGACCGATCTATGTGAAGTGCATTATATATGGTGATCTATTGCCACACATCTGTATATATGTAAAAAGTGGAAAAGTTTTGATAAAGATAAAAAAATGTAATTTGATTTATTTTTGGATATAAATTTAAACTGTTGCAAAAGAGGAGTTTTTAAGGATTTTATATCCACGAAAGATTCATGGAACGACACAAATGTGTCGTTCACCGATTTGAATTAAATACCATTTGTCCAATGCTGGGCAGTTATTGTTTTATAAGAAGTATTGGCTTCTCATCAAATTTTTGGGTGAAATTTTGAGGAAGAAATATGCCATTGAATACGTTTCATAATAATAAAAAAATTAAATGGTTCAATGGAACGAGGAGAGATATGATAATAGTGATCTGCAAAAATAATGTCCTAAATAATTTATACTTCTGTTATTCTACTCTATCGTATATTACATCTATTATGTAAAAATGTAATCGTGTATGTACATACGTATAGAAGTTAAACGAATGATGTGACTATAGAAGGGAAAAAGGGCGTCCATGGACATGAGTCTTCCGCCACCGATGGCTGTATTGGTCAACCACAAGAAAGAGAGGAGGACATATATTGGTTGAAAAGCATCCGATTGTGCTTTTCCCAGCACATACTTGTTTCTCTTTTCAATTCTTTTGAGATGATTAGGTCTGGACCATTCGTCTCATTCTCAAGTTGGACCTGATATTTGTCTAGAATCTCACCTTTGGACCTATAAATTCACTTGCCCTCCTTCATTGGCTCTTCAAAGCGCAAAAACCAAAAAAACACAGAGGAGAGAGCTAGAGTTCATCGATACTGCTCTTCATATATACTGCCCTTTAGTGCCTTCGCAGTAATTTAGCTACTAGTATGGGAGGCAACAACAGGCAGAAGAAATCTTCATCTTCTTTCTCGCTCATGAGCATGTTCAAGCCTCGGAGGGCGCGCCGGGATGATGCTTGGGAGGGGGACTCCGTAAGCTCGAAGAAAACATATCCGAGCGACTACGACAAGGGCAGATACGTTGCGGAGCCCGGCATCGACAAGAAAGCCACGGCCTTCATCGCCAAATTCCATGAGACCCGAGTCATGGAATCCGAACTCCAAGTCATGGAACCCGCTTCCCGAATTGGCTTCTACTGAGAGTTGTATATGTTTGTTCAAAATCTTCTTTAGTCTCTGGACTATTTGTTGTACCTTCTATATGTATGTAGCTTAATACAAGTGCTGGCCTCTAATTGGTAGATTTGTATATAAATAATTCTCTCAAGTGGTGGTTTGTTCACAGCTTTCTTCAACTTGCCTGCATTGTTATTGTTGCCTTGTGATAGCTATCATTGAAACACCCTCGTTTGACATTACTTCTCTTTCGTCTTTCTGCAAAATATACATTTTGTGTTTGTTTTTAGTCATATTTGTCCACCGGTGCGATGAGTGAGAGAGTAATGCACGGACGCAACACACAAGACAGATCTGGGCTCAAGGGTTGCTTGTGTGCGTGTGGTTTTCTTAAAAGTGCAGGAGTATTTTAGTAGAATAGATTATATGGCTGAATCTTCACCATCTTTCATGTGGGTCGCTGATGCATCAACCGTTTGGAGAAAGTAAACTTGAAAAGATAATTCAACTCATAAATATTGAGCAACGTATTCTTTTGCGCCCAAGAGGAGAATGCCACGGATCAGTTTGTCCCAATATATCAATCGTAAACTCATTTTGCAAATCAACCGTCCGTATTCCAGACATTTTTTTTTTTTTTTTTGGTCAGCGTATTCCAGACATTATTTTGAACAAAACTGATGAGAAAATGAACCCCTTTAAGCATCACCTAATTGTAAGTAGAAGAGAAATAAAGGTGATGACATTAAAGCAAGTTGGCACATAAAACACGAGAATTTAACTCTTCTATTGAAGAGACGCTGCTCAGTGTGTATCGAGAGCAATACTTAACCGAGTGCGCTATTCAATGTCCAGAACTGAATTGAGCGAAGTGCATTCGTGATTTAATGCCCGAGATACATAGCCTTGGCTTTTGGGAAAAGGGGAGCAGAGACTAATGAGTTTGTCCCTGTCAATCAAAATAATCTTCCGTTGTTTGTTAAAATAATTTTTTAGCTAGATATTTGGGAGTGCGCAATAAAAGTTCAATACTTTTAATTGGGGAAATAGTTAAGAGGAAGCCCAAGTTGAGCCTGTCAACATATTTAATTGGACATACTTTCTTTCAAAAGTTTAAACCCTTCATGTGTATTAAGATATATTAACAACTCAAACACCACACCAATATTTTTCGATGTGGGATTTTTCTAATACAACTCATATATGTATCCTAACAATCTTCCCCTCTTGTGTGAGCTCTAGGATTAGGTTTGCTCCTTTCAATTTGTGTATCTTTTTGCATATCATAATTAAACATTAATACCCACTGGTGGGCAACTCAATTAGTTCGGCTTTGGACACTTCATCGTAGAGGTCTCACGGTCGAAACTCCGCAGCTGCTAACACGTCTTAAGTGGGGAGCCATAGTGGTAGGGTTCTGTATTAGTCTCCCCCGAGGTATAGGGGCCCATGGTGGAGTCCTCGATTACCAAAAAAAAAAAAAAAATGAAACATTGATACACGTTTGAAGTAGGCAATCAATCAATCATCGGCTCTAATATTATTTGTTGGGGGCGGACAATAGAAGTTGATACCTTTAAGCCAATTAGTTATGGGCCGAGAGGGAATCCAAGTTTGAGCTCGTCAACATATCTAATTGGATCCATTTTCACTAAAAAACTTAAGCAAATGAGTTATGGACTAACTAAGATATATTATCTGCTCAACATCACACCAATTTTTTTATGTGGGACTTTTATAATCCTAACATTAATATTATGCAAAACTTGCCAAACAAAATAGATTAATTTGAGTCTAACTTATTAGGTAGATGAATCTCGACATAGATAAAACATGATTTCTACAACATGAATGATTTTGTCCACCGCTTTCTTCCCGAATGAAATTCCATGTGGAAAGAGAGGAGTTTGCTAATCGATTGGCAAGGGTTGATCTGAAGACTGGCGAAATTCTAGGGGAATAAATGAAAAGACATGGGCGTATTGTTGTATGTCCTATTTAATCCCAGTTACGAAAGAATCGTACTATATTATTGTTGGATGGCTCTAAAGAATCGTACCATATGCTTCTTCCTAACCCCCCCCCCCCCCCTCCAATTTTGACTTTGATGTCTGATTTTTACACGGGCATATTCTATTCCACCAAGCTTATCGCACTTCAGAAAAGCAGAAGCTATCCTAGGTCTTTAATAAAAGTACGAATTTCGGTGAATTCCCGTCCAGCCCATCATCCGTACAACAATTATATGCAATAGCAATTTGAGGTTTGATATTTGATTGCCTCGCTTCTCTCTTTCCACTACTCTAGCTTGATATTTCAAATGAGGAAAACCCCATTATTTTTCACCACTTATTATCATTAGCCATCATTTCCTTTTGCCCGTTGGTCGATTGGAAAAAGGAAAAATTGTGGAAGGCAGCTGCAAATGTTTTGCTAAATCAAGCAAACATCTTGAAGATTCTTCCTAGTCCTTGGTCGTTCTAATTCACCTAAAGTTCCTCAAGTGGAATAGAATTGTTCGCTCTGTGGGACGTTGTGCTGAGACACGGCAACAATTATGCCAGGCTAAAGTGAGGAGGGAATAGACATGGGGTCTGTGTCTGTTTTGCCTTTTCGTAAAGGCGGATGCAAAAATATGCAATGCCCACCATTGGATTTGGACTCTTGAGTTGTTCTCTATATATTCACCTTCTTTCTCTTGGATACATCTTCGAGATTCTCTTGGGGATTCAGTCATGTTCCATCTTTTCTAAAACCGATGGTTTTAAATCCTCCAATGCCACATTCCACACTTTTTTTGTATTCATTGAATTCCCTTCCCCACTTTGGAATTGATTTTTTTTTTAATAACGAAAAAGTTTAGTTTAAACAGGTAAATCTTGATTTTATAAAAGACTTTTGCTATAGCATTCAGATAAATTACTCCACATAAAATGTTTGCTCTTAGTAGCTTGGAGAAGTGACTACCACAGATCTGATCCTTATTCATGGACCAAGCCAACCCCAGGTCCAATCCTTAATTGCTGGACCAAGCCAACCCCGCGATATTTGGGAGGGGTTGCCCTTTTCCCCTCCTTTTCAATCATTTTTTGTCCTCCCACTTGAATATCTGAAAAAGGTAAGTTTTCTGTGAGATTCTTAAGGTTAAAATTAGTTCATTCTTTTAGCTTCGCACCTTGGAACCCTTTCTTTAGTTGGAATGCAGTTCAGATTCTCATATTTGAATGACCAGGATATCTGGCATGATTAAAATAAAATTGCTTTCCTCTCCTCTCTCTTCCCCCATTAACAACCGCTATAGAACCTCCTCCTTGATTGATCTTTTATGTTTTAATGTCGCTTCAAAGCTACAAGGACAAAAGGCCATATCTAACCTATTTCTGTTAAATTCATTAGACGCCTGTTGTTGCTTATATTTACACTATGCCTTTGAATTCAATCATTTGGAGATGCTACAAGTGAATTCACACATAGTTCAGTAAAAAAAAAAAATTCCTAGATGCCCAATGAGCAGAATAATATGGATTCAAGATTTTGTGTTAAGGTTGTAAAGTTACCTATAAGTGAATTTGAACCAGTGAAAGCTCAATCATCGGAAGCTTTCGCTGCTTTATGGTAAAGAAAGCATCGCATTAAAATGTGCTCTTTTGCCTTTCCGTAAAGGTGAGTGCAAAAAAATGCAATGCCCACCATTGGATTTGGGCTCTTGAGTTGTTCTCTATGTATTCACCTTCTTTCTCTTGGATACTTCTTGAGATTCTCGTAGGGATTCTATCATTTTCCATATTTTCTAAAACCGATGGTTTTAAACCCTCCAATGCCACATACACACTTTCTTGTATTCATTCAATTCGCTTCCCCACTTTGAAATTGATTTTCTTTTTTATATAACGAAAAATTTTAGTTTAAATAGGTAAATCTGAAATTATGAAAGACTTTTACTATATGGTTCAAATTAATTACTCCACCTGAAATGTTTACTCTTGGTGGCATAGAGAAGTGACTATGTCACAGGTCCATTCCTCAATCACTAGACCAAGCCAACCCGTTGACATTTGTGAGGGGTTGCCCTTTTCCCTCCTTTTCAATTATTATAAAAAAAATCATTTTATTTTTTGAGAGATTCTTAGGGTTAAAATTGGTTCATTCTTTTAGCTCCCTCCCCACCTTGGAACGCCTTCTTTAGTTGGAATACGGTTCAAATTCTCATATTTGAAATATTTTCTCCAACATAAAAAATGTAATGTCTATTTATTTTTAATAAAATTAGACATTCTGTCTCTTATTGCCTGCTCAAATTGATATTACATAATTATATCTTTAACATATTGCACGATAGCTAATTTGATCCTAAAATTCCATATTTGGTCAATTTAATCGTGTTTTTTAATAATTCTTTAAAATAGTCATTTTAAATAGTTTAGACCGAGAAATACTGACATAGAGATCCATGATTATCGGTTTTTCTATGTGACACAAATACCATATGACATGGACACTTTGAAGTAAAACCACGTCATTTGCTTCTTTTTTTTTTTTTTTTTTTTTTGCTTTTTCTACTTTTCATCTTCCCCAAAGGCCATACCTGGGCGATGTTGACCTCGCGCTCCCCCGAGCAAGCATCGATCGTCCCCGGCCGATGACCTCATGATTGTAGCCGTTGACATCGGTAGCGAAGAGCTTGACGATGTGGCTGGACACTTTGACAGGGGAGGACGAGGAGGAGTGGACAATGTGGCGGACGACTCGGCGAGGATGGGCCTGAAGGTGGAGAGAGACAAAAGGTGGTGGATTGTAGTGAAGAGCTTTTGGATAGTCTAAATCACCATTATTGCAAGCCTTGAAAGTTTGAAATGGAAATGTCTTCAAAATATTTATGATTAAATTGGCCAAATTGAAAATGAATTGACTGTCATAAAATAGGTTTAGGACTGATTGGATAATTTTATTATAAAAATAGACATGATTTAATTTGTCCTCAAAATGTTGATTAAGTGATAAGGGCTTGGTTTCAGATTTAGTAGATTTGAAGCATAAGATCTCTCACTGGGAGTAACTTTAAAGACCACGATCACCAACTTGTGGTTGGAAAGGGCAATTTGCGTGCATGTATTGGTAGTTAGGGATCAGTCAAATCGAAAATTTGAGGATGATATGTAATTAGAAAAAGCATTATGAGCTTGACTTAGCTGCAGATGCTCTCTAACCCTTCTCTTGGGTACAGCTGGCCGAATCCTCTCCAAAGACAAACTTGAAAATTGTAAGCAAACCTCACATTAGCACTCAATTGTGGCCTCCCCTAATCGAGTAATACTTAGCAGAGATTGTGGGCGAATCTAGCCAATGAATGTGATTACAGCAATATAATTGTATATATTTAGTGAGTTCATACAAAAAGAAAATGAATGTCTACGGGAAATGATACATCTTTTTGTTGTTGTTGTTGTTTTTTTTTTTTTTTATGCTTGATACTCAAAAGACACCTCTTACAAATGGGAGGGCGTCGAATAATTCCTTCCGTAATTTGCAGTGCAAGCTGGGCTTACCAAATTAAGGAAAACAACCCCCCCCCTCCCCGCCCCCTCTTTTTTGTATAACAAGTGCCCTATAGTACCTAGGTAAATGCCAAGAATGGTGCCCCCATGTTGCTTGCAGAAAAAAAATGTTTATTAACTTGTAATCAAGGTGTTTTTGTAATTTTAAATCGAAGAGAAATACATACATGAGATCCATTGATTAACATTCACCCATGGGTTTACAATGGATTTGCCGGTGTAGATTAGGTACACAATGCGGGTTTGAATCTCTGTGCCATCGGATGCAAATGATTCAATAAAGATTTGGACAGAAAAATAATAAATCTAACGCGTCAAGAAAAAAGAAAAGAAAAAACAATTTAAGTAACTTGTAAAAAATAAATAAAAAGAAACAATGAAAGGGCGGCTTGAGGGAGTGATACGTGTACTCCCCAAAACCTTTATTTAGGATGTTTTTTAGGGTGGAGAATATCTGTACCGCAAAAGCGTTACACCAACTTTTGTTCTGTAAAGGCTTACTCCTTTTGAGGAATAATTAGAACTCTCGTGGTTTAAAAAAAAAATAAAAATGAAACACCAAATAATTAGAGCCCTCAATTAATTAATGAATTCACTAACTAAAACGTTCGAGACGAGAATCCTAGTGCTTCTTTTTTACCACCTTCTCTACCGATCTTTTCTCCTTTTCTTCCTTTAATTTTCAGCTGCCTAACAATATTGAGGGCAAATAATACTACATAGATCATAACTTTTATATGGTATTATTTAAGTGCCATAACATTTTTATCAATCACTTTAGTAGCATAACTTATGTGATTGTACAGTGTTTACTTTAGAGCTGTATATTTTTTTATCCTGTCTATATCCCCATTATATCAAATTTTATCATCTCCTGAGTAAACACCAAACGTAGGATAGGATAAATCATATTCTATCATGAATTTTATTCCGACTGTCAAACACAGACTAAATGATTAACATACAACATACAGTAGATATATCATGAGCAATTTGCAAAAAAGTCGACATATTAAATGTGACATCCTGAAATTCGACCCCGTTTCGATAAAGTGAAATGGGCATTTCGTCGGCGTGCCTATGGGCTTTTTCTCTGAGCTGATCACTCACGAGTTAACTAACCTATTGGGTGAAGCCGTTAAGGGATGTATCAGCTGTAAAATCCCTAAAAGCTACCTAATTGGTTGGATTGAGCTAAAATCACGTCCGATCGATTTTTAACCACGAAATTGAACTCGATTTCGGGAATCGAATTTTAAGCGCGTCATAATTCTTATTTTTAGGATCCTGTCTCATCGCTCGTCAATTTATTGACGAGTCCGAAATTTCAAGAAAGAAATTATCGGAAGAAAAATTGAAGCCCAAAAGAAAAGAGAAAGGAAAAGGAAAAGAGAGAAGGAAAATTGAAATAAGGAATTATGCATTTCCTTTTCTTTTTCCTCTCTCTCCCTCTCTTTTCTTTTCTTTCTTTTTCTTTTTTCTTTCTCTCTCCTCTCCCCTCTTTCCCTCCCCCTCGTGCGAATTCCCACCGCCCACTTTCCCTCTCTCTTCTTTGACCGGTCCAACCTTATCTCTCTCTCTCTCTCTCTCTCTTTCTTCTTCTTCTTCCTTCCTCCGCACGCTGAAGCAAGCGAAAACCAGAAGCAGAAAAACGGAGACAGCAGCTCGCCGTCGCTGCACCGTCGCCGCCCGTCCCGCCGCCGCACCGCCGCTCGCACGCCCGCGACAGCCGCCCGCCGTCCCGCCGTCCGTCGCTCGCTGCAGCGCTTCCCCCGAGCGGACCCAGCTGCTGTTCGCTTCTGTTCCAGCTCCGACCAGCCCATCTCCGGCCACCTCCGGCCACCGCCAACCCCGCCGGACCTCCCCCGCAACCCCCTCGCCCTCCGCCGGCTTTCCCTCGCCGCCCTAGCCGCCGGAGCAGGCCCGATCGGCTCCGTCCAGCAGACCCACGGAGTGGGTTTCAGCACCTTCGGGCCCGCTTTTGGGCCGCTTCCCGGCCCCGAACCCGAGCCGTGCTTTGGGAACAATCGTTCCTCGCGTCGCCGCCGTCGGATTGATCCGATTTGCGGGCGATTTGGTGAGTAATCTCACTAATCCAGGATTAGTGGCTAATTATGCTTTAAGCTGGTTTAGATTTAATTAATTATGTTTACGTTGTTAGATTAGAATAAATTAGTAATTATTAGTCAATTGTGATATGATTTAGATAAATTGATTGTGTAATTAGCAAGTAGACGTGGTCTACTAATTATTGGAAGTGCCTCGGGATTTTTCCCGACCCTTAGTGGGCTCCAATTAGGCTTTTCGGGCCTAAGTGGATATTTTTGTATTTAAATATTAATTTTCGGAATTAAATTAAATAATTATTTATTTTCCAAAAATTCAACTGAGGTGGCTCGGGACCGGAATATTGTGCTGATGACCGTGGTGAAGTCCGTTTATGTAATCGGGCTTTATTTTGAGCTAAATCGAATTTTTAATAATAATTATTTAATTTTCGAAATTAATAAATAAATTAATTATTTTTCGGAAATTAAGATTTTGATGGCCGACGACCGAAATCTCGTGCCGATCGTCGTGGCGCAGCCCGTTTATTTATTTGAGCTCTACGTTGTATGGAATTGAATAAATTGTGATATTTTAGGGATTTACCCTAAATTGATTGGAATCGATTGAGATTGAATTATCGATTGGTGAATGGCCAAGTATGTTATTTAGTATTTATAATGCTTTGTGGAGTTGATTTAATTATTTGATTGAGAAATCGTTGGGCATTGGTTATCGGTGTTGAAAGTAGATTTGGTGACCACTTGAAAGAGGACACGTGTGCCCGGTGAATTGGAATGTCACCTGGAGAATGCACGTGAGTTCAGTGGTTGAATATGTCACCTTGGCGAAAAGGTCGCCTGAGAGAATGCACGTGGCTCGGAGACTCGGTATGTCGTCCTGGAGAATGCACGTGGCTCGGTGACAAGATTTGGCATCTAAAAGGACACGTGGCTCGGTGATCTGATGCGTCACTTTGGTAAGCGAGTACCTTAGAGAATGCACGTGGGTCCAGCATTCCGGAATGGCATCTAAAAGGGCACGTGGTCTCGGCGAATTGATGCATCGCTTTGGTGAGATGCACCTAAGAGAATGCACGTGGGCCCGGGCATCTAAAAGGGCACGTGGTCTCGGTGACTTGATGCATCACTTTGGCGAAAAGGTCGCCTGAGAGAATGCACGTGGGCCCAAGGTTCGAGGCACGTGAACTCGGAGACTTGGAATGTCGTCCTAGAGAATGCACGTGACCTCGCTTTTAGATACTCCTCCGTGGAGAGTGATTTGTATGACATGTAATCGACTGGTTCGATTTGTTTTGAGTAAATTGGTGCCTATTGTGAATTGTACTGACTTGCAGGTGAGATCTGAGGCCAAGGTAAGTCCTCTGCCCTGTGCGTGTTTAGGCAGCCTTTAGTATAATAGTTTATCTAATCGGGCTTAGTGGGGTAGAACTCGCTGAGACGTAGTCTCATCCCAGTTTGGGGAAAACATTTCAGGACCCCGCTGAAGAGCTTAGGAGGAGGAATCCAAGAAGGAGAACTCAGAGGTGAGATTTGAAGAAAAGGATTTTTTGGAAGAAGAAGACAATTATGAGAGGGGCCTTGAGTACGGCCTAGTTCATCTAAGTTTCTGTCTTCTTTTGAGATCTCCATTTTGATGTGGATAGATTTTAAAATAAAAAGTTGTGAAGTGTTATGGTTTGTGTTTTGTATAAAAGTGTGGTTATAAATTTCAATATGAAAAATATGGCCCTGCTTTTCTATCCCATCGTTTTATTGTCTGGGGATTTTAATTGCTTCCGCATGTGCTTAATAAAAGAAAGGGTCGGCGATACATTGTCCTAGGATATCGCATTATAAAATCGACCAAGGTAGAAGGATGTGTGCGTGCCCGAGGATCGGGGCGTGACATTAAATGATTCATCTTTTATTATTATACTCTATCATTCAGTACGCAGAATATGTACTTCTACACAATCACAGTAATGTATGGATAATAATTTAGAATTGAATTTGCAAAAAAAATTAAAAATTAAAAACCATAGAAGTTTTAACAAATAATGTGATTCGAAAATGGAAAAGGGGTGATTCCATGGATGAGAAGAAAGTGCATGGGATGCTTCCCAGGATTAATTGGTCATTAAGTCTTCAACCACACTAAAGCGAGGAGGATACATCTTTCTTGAAAAGCATCCTTTTGCCGTGTTGTGGTGGATTTTGCCAGTTTCACATGTAATTTACAGAATGTGAAAAGTAAGGGACAAAAAGGGTTCACAAAATAATCATAATTGGAAAGCTTGCACCTTCTCAATATCAAATTTGAGAAAGTCATAACTCAACCCAAAATTTTAAAAATCGTGACTAAATTTTTGAAAAATGATTACAGTAAAATTTAGGAACCTCAAGAAGGAAAAAAGTTATAAAAAAATCCATTAGGTTTATGCGAGTTTAGTGCATCATGACTAATTCTTGACTTGTGATTTGTGATTTGTGGAAACAAGCACTATTCCACATATATAATTGCAAATAGTAAGTTTAGACATGTTAACCTAAATTTTTTTGGGCTCTCTTTTAAAGCTTTTTTCAGGTCATTAGCCCTGGACCGTTGCCTCATTTTCAAGTGGACCTGATATTAGGATTCTCTACTCTTTGAACCTACTATAAATTGACTTGCCCTCCTTCATTGGTAATTTAAACTGCAAAAACCAAGAAAACATAGAGAGAGAGAGAGAGAGAGAGAGAGAGAGAGAGAGAGAGAGAGAGAGAGAGAGAGAGAGAGAGAGAGAGAGAGAGAGAGAGAGAGAGAGAGAGAGAGAGAGCTAATTCCTGCGCCCTTCACAATAATTTCCACTAGCTTTGCACAAAATAACCATTGCATTTTTTTGAAAATCACATTTTGAAAAATCATAACTCAAAAACCAAAAATAAAAAATCATGACTAAATTTCAGAAAAAAAGATCCGGTAAAATTTTAGGTGTGCCGAGAAGGAAAAAACTTATCAAAATAATACATTGAATACATGTGAGTTTAGTGCATCGGGAATAATTCTCGATTGTTGATTTGTGGATGCATATACTATTTAACATATGTAATTCTATGGAATGCTATCAAGTCTAGACCGGTAATTCTCAACTTTTTTTTTTCCTGCCCTGTTTTTAACCCTCTTCAGTTCTCTTTTTCAAGTGGACCTGATTTGTCTGGATTCTCTTACCTTTGAACCTACTAGGAATTGACTTGCCCTCCTTCATTTGCACTTCAAACAAGCCAAAAACACAGAGAGAGAGAGAGAGAGTTTGTTTCTACTGCTTTTCAGTGCCCTCACAGTAATTTATATGATATGTTTGGTAACACTTCTATTTCTGGGAATAATTTATTTTCAGAAATAATTTTTTTTTTCAATTTCTCGAAATAATTTCTCAATAAAAGAATGCGTTTAGTAATTATACAAAATTTATATTCTCAGAATGGAAAAAGAATAGGAATGTGTTTAGTACGATCCATAATTTGGAGGAAGTAGATTTTAAAAGTAAAATTTGCATAATAAACATAGAGGACCTTAATCTGTAGTGCTCCAAAAGAGGTTATCTCACGTCCTTTGATCACAATAAATCACTCCTAAACTTATTTTTTGTTAGACAACAAGGCTAAAGCTTAGCAGAGATTTCCTCCATGATTATCTTCCTGATTAATCTTTATATTATTTTTTTTGTATATTTTCTGTATATTTCTATAATTTGTTACTATAATTGGAGCCTTAGTACTACTCATCTTACCTGTATTTATTCCCATTCATTCTCTTGCAAAGACATAAACAAAAATATCATTAAACACAACATATAGGAGCAACTATGCCTGCCTTTAGTCGCCATGCTTGTTGCCTTAAGATATTAATTTCTTGAGATTTTTCATTTTGCAAATCATTTACATATATACTTGCAACTATTTTGAGTGAAACTAATGGTGACATGAATTCCCTTGAGCATCGGCTGATTGTAAACAATAGAGAAACAAAGGTCGTTTGACATTAAGCAAGGTAGTACATAAAACGTGAGAATTCAACTCTTTCGTTAGAAAGAGATTTTGATAAGGTGTCTAGAGAGCAATACTTAATCTTGTCAGCTATTCAATGCACATGACTGAATTATGTGAAGTGCATTATATCTAGTGATCTATTGCCACACATCTGTATATATATGTAAAAAGTGGAAAAGTTTTGATAAAGATAAAAAAAAAAAAATGTAATTTGATTTATTTTTTGATATAAATTTGAACTGTTGCAAAAGAGGAGGAGTTTTTAAGGATTTTATATCCATGAAAGATTCATGGAATGACACAAATGTGTTGTTCACCGATTTGAATTAAATACTATTTGTCCAATGCTGGACAGTTATTGTTTTATAAGAAGTACTAGCTTCTCATCAAATTTTTGGGTGAAATTTTGAGGAAGAAATACGCCCTTGAATACGTTTCATAATAATCGAAAATTAAATGGTTCAATGTAACGAGGAGAGATATAATAATAGTGATCTGCAAAAATAATGTCCTAAATAATTTGTACTTGGGTTATTTTACTCTATCATATAGTACATCTATTATGTAAAAATGTATTCGTGTATGGACTTACGTATAGAAGTTAAACGAATGATGTGACTATAGAAGGGAAAAAGGGCGTCCATAGACATAAGTCTTCCGCCACCGATGGCTGTATTGGTCAACCACAAAAAAGAGAGGAGGACATATATTGGTTGAAAAGCATCCGATTGTTCTTTTCCCAGCACATACTTGTTTTTCTTTTCAATTCTTTTGAGATGATTAGGTCTGGACCATTCGTCTCATTCTCAAGCTGGACCTGATATTTGTCTAGAATCTCACCGTTGGACCTATAAATTCACTTGCCCTCCTTCATTGGCTCTTCAAAGGCAAAAACCAAAAAAACACAGAGGAGAGAGCTGGAGTTCATCGATACTGCTCTTCATCGATACTGCCCTTTAGTGCCTTCGCAGTAATTTAGCTACTAGTATGGGAGGCAACAACAGGCAGAAGAAATCTTCATCTTCCTTCTCGTTCATGAGCATGCTCAAGCCTCGGAGGGCGCAACGGGACGATGCTTGGGAGGGGGAATCCGTAAGCTCAAAGAAAATATATCCAAGCGACTACGACGAGGGCAAGTATGTTGCGGAGCCCGGTATCGACAAGAAAGCCACGGCCTTCATCACCAAATTCCACAAGACCCGAGTCATGGAATCCGAACTCCGTGTGATCTCAATCTAGCATAGGCCACCCTCCTCCCGAATTGGCTTCTATTTAGAGTTCTATATGTTTGTTCAAAGTCTTCTTCACTCTCTGAACTATTTGTTGTATCTTGTATATGTATGTAGGTTAGTACAAGTGCTGTCCTATATTTAGTCGATTTGTATAAAGATCAATCCCTCATGGGGTACTTTGTTCATAGCTTCCTTTGGATTGCCAGAATTGTTATTGCTGCTTTGTAATAGCTTTCATTGAAACACCCTCATTATACTTTACTTCTCTTTCGTCTTGCAGCAAAATATTCATCCTGTGTGTGTTTTTAGTCATATTTGTCCACCGGTGCGATGAGTGAGAGAGCAAAATATTCATCTGGGCTCAAGGGTTGCTTGTGTGCGTGTGGTTTTCTTAAAAGTGCAGGAGTATTTTAGTAGAATAGATTACATGACCGAATCTTCACCTTCTTTGGTTGGGGGTGTTGATGCATGGACCGTTTAGAGAAAGTAAATTTGAGAAGAAAATTCACTCCATAATATTGAGGAACGTCATCTTTTGCCCACATGAGGAGTATGTCACATATCAATTTGTCATGATATACCACTTGTAAACTTATTTTAAGTACCAATTCAATCATAAATCTATTACATTTATATCAATTCATTCATAAACTTTTCAATTAGATCAATTAAGTTTTAAATTTTTTCGCATTGATTTCGACTCAATCCATCTAGTCAATTTAGGTAAGAAATTGCTGATATAGATGCCAGCAATCATTTGTGATATGATTGCTGCTAATGTAAATAAATTTTATAATTTTTTTAAATATTTTCAAAATTCTTCTTTTATTTTTCTCTTTATTAAAAAAAAAAATCCCTTACCCTTTACACCAGTTGACTATTGCCAGCCATATGCTGGTCTAGACGAGGGCCTTTGTGCCCTCATAGGCCCTTGGCAAGGGTGCAGGGCCTTTGAGGGTCATCGATAGAAAAAGTAAAAAGAAATTAAAAAAAAAAAAGATACCCAAAAATATTTAAAATATATAAAATTTGTCAATGTTAGCTCTAGTCGTGCCACATAAGATTGATATTGTTTATGTTACCAATTTCTGATCTAAATTGGCAAAATAGACTGAATTGGTACTAATACGAAAATGTTTAAGATTAAATAGGTTCAATAAAAATATTTAGGACTGAATTAGTACAAATGTAATATGGTTAAGGATTTTTTAGTACTTTTTTGACAACTCAATTGTATATATTCCAAACACTTTTTTGAACAAAATTGATGATAAAATGAATCCCTTTGAACATTACCTAATCGTAAACAAAAGAGAAACAAAGGTGATGACATTCAAGCAAGGTGGCACATAAATCATGAGAATTCAACTCTTCTATTGAAGATGCGTTGCTCAAGTTTTTCAAGAGAAATACTTAACCACGTCCGCCATTCAATGTGACGACTAAATTGAGCAAAGTGCATTCGTGATTAATGCCTGATGCAGTGGAAGCTAGCCTTTGGTGAGCCTTGGCGTTTGGGAAAGGAGGAGGAGAGAGCTAATGAACTTGTCTGTGTCTATTAAAATGATCTTTTATTTAGATGTTATGTGAAACCTGTCCAACACAATAAATCAATTGGAGTGTAGGGAGAGAAAGTTAAATATATTATGTAGATGAGTCTTGATAAAGGTAAAATATTATTTCTACAAGATGAATAATTTTGTTCATCACTTTCTTCCCAAAAAAGAAATTCCATACGAAAATAGTCAAGTCCGCAAGTCGATTGGCAAGGGTTAATTTGAAGACTGGCAAAAGTCTAGGAGAATAAATGAAAAGACATGACCTTATTTCGTGACCCCTAGTCAAATCAAGTCACGAACGAATCGTACTATATTCTTACTGTTTGCCTCTAAAGAATCATACCATATGCTTCTTCCTACCCTTTCCTTTACCCTCTCCTCTTTTTTCGCTGGCGACCAATTTTGACTTTGAGGTCTGAATTTTACACAGGCTACCAAGCTAATCGCACTACAGAATAGCGGAAGCTACCCTTGGTCTTAAATAAAAGTACGAGTTTTGGTGAACTTCTGTCTGCCCCATCATCCACGCAACAATTTTATGCAGTAGCAATTAGAGGCTTGATATTTGATTCCCTCGCTTCTCTCTTTCCAATACTCTAGCTTGATATTTCAAATGAGGAAACTCCCAATATTTTCCACCACTCATCATCATTAGCCACCTTTCCTTTTGGCACGTTTTGGTCGATCGGGAAAGGAAAAAATGGTGGAAGCCAGCTGCATATGTTTTACTAGATCAAGCAAACATCTTGGAGATTCTTCCTAGTCCTTGGTCGTTCTAATTCACCCAAAAATTTTCAAGTGGAATAGAATTGTTCGCTCTTTGGGACGTTGTGCTGAGACAAGACAAGAACAATGCCAGGCTAAAAGTGAGGAGAGAATAGACATGGGGTCTGTCTGTTTTGCCTTTTCGGTAAAGGTGGGTGCAAAAAAGTGCAATGCCCACCGTTGGATTTGGGCTCCTGAGTTGTTCTCCATGTACTCACCTTCTTTCTCTTGGATACTTCTTGAGACTCTCTTAGGGATTCAGCCATGTTCCATCTTTTCTAAAACCGATGGTTTTAAACCCTCCAATGCAACGTTCTACACTTTTTTGTATTCATCTAATTCGCTTCTCCACATTGAAATTGATTTTATTTATAATGAAAACGTTTAATTTAAATAGATAAATCCGAATTTTATGAAAGACTTTTACTATATGATTCAAAGACGTTTAATTCGCTTCTCCACCTGAAATGTTTGCTCTTCGTAGCGTGGAGAAGTGACTCTATGCCACAAGTTTGTTCCTCAATCACTAGACCAAGCCAATCACATGTTATTTGGAACGGGTTGCCCTTTTTTCCCCTCCTTTTCAATCATATTATATACATATAAACCATTTTCTCTTCTCCCACTTAAATTTCTGAAAAAGGCAAGTTCTTTGAGAGATTCTTAGGTTTAAAATTGGTTCATTCTTTTAGCTCCCCACCTTGGAACGCTTTCTTTAGTTGGAATAAGGTTCAAATTCTCATATTTGAACGACCAAAATATCTAGCATGATTAAAATAAAATTGCTGTCTACTCCTCTCTCTTTTCCCTTTCCCCCCATTAACAGCGGCTATAAAACCTCCTTTGTGATTGATCTTTTGTGTTTTAATGTTGCTTCAAAGCTACAAAGACAAGGGGTCAAATCTAACCTATTTCTGTTAAATACATTAAATGCCCTATCATTGGTTATATTCACACTATGCCTTTGAGTTCATTCATTCGGAGAAATTCACACATATTTTAGTCAAAAAAAGGTCCTAGATGGCCTAAAGAATAATATGAATTCAAACCCTAGTTGATTCTTCTGCTAAAGTTGTAAAGTTACCTATGAGTGAATTTGAACCAATGAAAGTTCAATCATTGGAAACTTTCCCTACTTTTTGGTAAAAGAAAGCATCTCGTTGAATGTGCTGTTTTGCTTTTATCTGAATTCAAGCCCACCATTTATTCACGATGCAACTAGCATCAGAACCTAAATCATGGGATTTCAAGAAAACTCTCTCCACCTCACAATTCTTTTGAGAAGTATCTGCAGAATTAGTACCACCCCATGTAGCAAAATCAAGAAAATGTTTGGTAGATCTCTAAAGCCAGAGCGTCAAAATCCCAATCCATTCACCTTGCGAGCCCATTGGTCAATTATGTTATTTGCCTCCCTTACTATCTCTGCTATTAGGATGCACATGTAAGTGAGTTGTTTTAGAGAAATCGCACATCAGAGAATTGATATGGTGTTGAGCAGTTAATATATCCTAGTTAGCTTATAACTAACTGGTTTAAGTTGTTGAATGAAGGTGAGTCCAATTGGATATATTGATGGGCTCAAGTTTCAGCTCGCTCTTGACGATCTCCCTAGGTGAAAGTATCCAAGCTAATGGTTGCAGTTTTTGGGTCGATGGATGTTGTGGTTTAGCAGCGTAGCCCGTAAAGATGATGTTAAGCTAGAAGGATACTTGAATTAAGGGGGAGCATGCCTAACACTAAGTTTACACTTGGGGGGAAGATTGTTAAGATGCATGTGTAAGTGAGTTGTGTTAGAGAAATCCCACATCGGAGAATTGGTATTGTGTTGAGCAATTAATATATATTCTAGTTGGACTATAACTCACTAGCTTAAGTTTTTTAGTGAAGGTGAGTCCAATTGAATATATTGGAAGACTTGAATTTGAGCTCTCTTTTGATCCTCTCCCTAGGTAAAGGTATTAAAGACTTTTGTTGCGCACTCCAACATCGCCTATCTCTTCCCTCTCTTCACGGTTTTCCTCTTTCTCTCTCTCCACCACCTGCCCCATTTTCCCTTCTCCGACCTCGAACCTCAACCTCAAGCCCAATCTTAGACTTGCTACCACCTCCATCTCTGCCTCCATCTTCACTTGCTCATTCTCTGATCTCCAGTGAGGGAGACTAAATTTAGTTCAAATATTCGGTTTTTTTTTTTTTTTTTTTAGCTTGTGATTCCGACTTGATTTGTTTTGTCATATTTAATCGTTATCTAATTACGAAATTGGTCATATTAAGTCATAATAATAAAAAATATCGAGCCGCGAGACATCGGGTTAGATTTTTTATTATTTCGACTTTTCATGGCAAATTTACAGATTGCTTTGCACAATTGATTCGCATTAAGATAATATGTCATTGATTTATATTGGTGGAGTATCAATAGGACATATTTTGATGCGTCACCATTATGTGCACATCACATATCATGCATCATATGCCATAACTAGAATTTAGGTCCATACACATTTCATGTTTAAAGCAACGCACCTTGATTTTTAAGATTCATATAATGTTAGGATAATTTTTCCTTTAATAAAATAAAAAAAGGAACAAAAAAAAATGTTATTTAGGTCATATAGATTTCATTATATGCACGCCATATGTTGCACTTTAGTTAGTGAGTCATACGTTTTAGGTTTAATGTTTTAGTATTACCATAATGTAGTTTTTTTTAATCAAAAAACAAAAAACAAAAATGCCAAAAGATTATTTTTTTTTTCGGTCTTACTCTATCCCTACTCTAACTCTCACACTTAAACTTTTGTTTAGCCTCCTTGCAAAGTATGGGAGTCAAAACCCACACTTTAAACTAAATCGTCCCTACCTCAACCACCCCGAGAAGGTGGGGATTCGAACCCCCCACCTCTCCCTTCAATGTTGGAAGGGTGGCCAAATGCCAAAAGATTAACGTTGCATCATTATGTCACTTTCTTTTCAATAAAAAATATTAAGACATTTTTTTTAAAGGAAAACACAAAGGTCATTTACTTGGTTAGTTAATAGAGTTAATTCATAATTAATCATGTCATTATTATTTAGTGTAGGTTGCATATATATATAAAGAGAAGATGATTTATCGGAGCTGCACTATTTTAAAAAGAAAAATCATAGAAGGAACATACATGGATGGAATTACCAGGTCCTCAGATCCATATTATGTAGCACATGCATATTTGGAACCATGTAAATTAGATTGCACACATATTGTGATAGTTTAAATTATGTAATATAAATTGCATCACACATGCCATTAAAGTAAAAATCATGCTTTTTAATTTTAGATTAAGATTGTATATAATTAACATTTAAAAATAATATAAAAATTAGTTGTCATGTCATTTAGAAATCATGTTTAGGGCATGCATGTTTAGTCAGCATTTTTTTAGTTTTTTTTTTTAAAGAGTAAACCTTAATAAGTTGTAGTTTATTCTGCTTAATGTTAGTTATAATTTATTACAATCTATCACTTTGGTTTATTGAATGTTATTTTGTTGATTGCATACCTGCATGACCACCATTTGCATGTTAGTAGCTTTGGTTAAAATTAATCAAAATTGCTTGCAAAATATTTTTAAAATTAAAATGAAAAGGTACCGAAAGGGCGTTAAATTAATCTAGCGTAACCATGTCATCGGACCTATTGAATCTCTATTTCGCAAAAGTAAAGTATTCTCCCATCTTTACTTGGGTTTCTAATCAACCCTAATTGGTTAGTGGCGGCTCCAAATTGAGTAGAATTGCATATTTAAATGGATTAATTTCTTAGTGTCAAGTTGCGATTGGTAGGACTTGGGAGGGTCTATGCTAAGTCTTTAGACTTAGTAATCCATTGCTTTCTTTTGGGTATTTCACCTCTGGGAAAGTTGCAATAATCATCAAAGTTGATTCCTATCACAGCTAACTGATTCATAATTCCTTGAAAATAATTTAAACGATTAGTTAAACAAGTACTATCTTGATATTTCAAAGCCATTATCTGTTTTATCATAAATAACTTATTTTTCCTAGTTTTTCAAGCATATAACTATTATCACAGCTAACTGATTCATAATTCCTTGAAAATAATTTAAACGATTAGTTAAACAAGTACTATCTTGATATCTCAAAGTCATTATCTGTTTTATCATAAATAACTTATTATTCCTAGTTTTTCAAGCATATAACTATTCTAACTTATCCCACAAACTACGTGCATATGTTTTCTCAATGATATGGTTCAAAACATTATCATCCACCCACTGCCTAATATAACCACACACTTGACGATGAAATATAAACCATATAGCATTAGTTTTATTCTCCAAATTCTCTTTAGCAAATACAGGTAAATAATAATCCTTCACATATAAAAAGTCTTCCATCTTTCTTTTCCAAATATGATAATTTGAGCTATTCAATATAATCATTCTACTCGTATTTGTTTTTACTGTTTAACATAAGGTAGAAAAATTAAGCAATAACTTGGCTTTGATATCACTTTAATGGGAGAAAACTAACAAACTCGAACAATATCAGGTTAATAAAGTAGAATAAAATAATCTATCATCTTATGTAAACTTAATAGGAACCGATATAGTGGAGCAAAATAAATATCAAGCACGCAAACACAAGACGGATTTTTACATGGAAAACCTCTTCAGTGTGAGGAGATAAAAAACCACTGAACCAGAGTTCCCCTAAAAATCTTCATTATCAATAAAATCGCAAGCACCCGCTCTCGCACGCATGCACACTCACACACAAATCTGGCCTCGAGGTTGTTTTGAGGTGTGTCTGGTTTTCCTAAAAGTGGATTAGTAATTGAGTAGAGGGAGAAGCATTAAAAAAATCCAAAACATATTACATTAGTGCCAATCTAATCATAATTTTGTTAATTATGTTAATTTAGTTCTAAACATTTTGACATAGAACCAATTTAATCCTTTCGACTAATTTATAGCTAATGTGGATGTTAGTCATCTTATATAGTATGGCCGATGCTAACGTTGACTTTTTAAAATATATTTTAATAATTTTTTTCCTTTTATTTTTTTTAAAATCTTTTTGAATGAGGGTGGCCCTCACCAACCAATGTTGTGCTGGCCACTAGAGGAAAGAGGAAGAAAAAAAGAATGAAAGATTTTTAAAAATCTAAAAATTATTTAAAAAAATGTCCATGTCGGTACTAATATGCCATAGACAGCTGGCATCTCCATCAGAAATATTCGACAAAAATTACTTGAAAGAACTGAATTGGCTCAAAGTCAAAAGATTGAATACTAAATTGGTACAATTTAAAAGTTTAGGATTAAATTGACACAATATAATAGATGAATTGTTTGAATTTTGACCCTTTATAATATGGGTGTCAATCATATAGAGGAAGTAAATTTAAAAACTAAAATTTCCATTGTAAACATAGAGGATCTTAATCTTTAGCACTCCAAAAGAGTTTGTCTCACATCATTTGATCACAATTTATCACTCCAAACTTACTTTGCAAATCACTTGCTGTTATTTTGAGCGAAACTAATGACAAAATGAATTCCTTTGAGCATCAGCTAATCGTAAACAATAGAGAAAGAGAGGTCATGACATTAAGCAAGGTAATACTTAAAACATGAGAATTCAACTTTTTTGTTAGAAAGAGATTTGCTGAGGGGTTTCAAGAGCAATACTTAATTGTGTCAACTATTCAATGCACAAGACTGAATTGTGAGAAGTGCATTATATTTGATGATCTATTGCCACATGTGTATATATTATATATATATATGTAAAAAGTGAAGTTGTTTTAATAAAGAAGGAAGAAAAATATATATATATATATATATATATATATAATTTGATTTATTTTTGGAAATAAATTTAAATTGGTGCAAAAGAGGAGGAATTTTTTAGATTTTATATCCATGAAAGGTTCATGGAATGACACAAATGTGTTGTTCACCGATTTAAATTTAATTACCATTTGTCCATTCCTTGGCAATAATTGTTTTGTAGGAAGTATTGGCTTCTCATCAAATTTTTGAGCGAAATTTTGAGGATGAAGTACGCCTTTAAGTACCTTTTATGATAATTGAAAATTAGATGGTTCAACATAACGATAAGAGATACTATAATAGTGATATGCAAAAATAATGTTCTAAATAATTCATGCTTGTATTATTCTACCACCCTATTATATAGTACATCGATTATGTAAAATGTAATCGAGTATCGACACGTACAGGAGTTAAACGAATGATGTGACTCCAGAAGGGAAGAAGGGAGTCCATGGACATAAGTCTTCCGCCGCCGGTGGCTGTTTTGGTCAACTACAAAAAAGAGAGGAGGACATATATTTGTTGAAAAAGCATCCGATTGTTCTTTTCCTAGCACATACTTATTTTTCTTTCTCTTTTGCTTGTTTTACATGTAGAATGACAGAATTAGTCACATTACATGCCTTATTTAAGTGGAAATAAAAAATTTGCTTCTGCAATATATAAAAAGTAAGGGAACAAAAGGTTAACAAAATAACCATAATCTTAAAAACGCATTTGAAAAAGTCATAACTCAAACCAAAAATTAAAGATGATGGCTAATTTCGGAAAAAAGACAGCAGTGCAAAAATATAGGCACTCGAGAAGAAAAAAGTTGCAAAAAAGAGTATATTGAATTCATGCGAGTTCAGTACATCACAAATGTCCAAGTTGTGAAGGCAGCAGATATAATTGTACATAATGTTATTAGATTTAGACCAATGATTCTAAAATTGTTTTCCTTATTCTTTTTTGCCCTTTTCAGATGATTAGGTCTCGACCATTCGTCTCATTCTCAAGTTGGACCTGATATTTGTCTAGAATCTCTTACCTTTGAACCTATAAATTCACTCGCCCTCCTTCATTGGCTTTTCAAAGCGCAAAAACCAAAAAACACAGCGGAGAGAGAGAGAGAGAGTTCATCGATACTGCCCTTCATTGATACTGCCCTTCAGTGCCTTCGCAGTAATTCAGCTACTAGTATGGGAGGCAACAACAGGCAGAAGAAATCTTCATCTTCCTTCTCGCTCATGAGCATGTTCAAGCCTCGGAAAGCGCGCTGGGACGATGCTTGGGAGGGGTACTCCGAAAGCTCGAAGAAAATATATGCGAGTGACTACGACAAGGGTAAGTATGTCGCGGAGCCTGGCATCGACAAGAAAGCCACGGCCTTCATCACCAAATTCCACGAGACCCGAGTGATGGAATCTGAACGCCAAGTGATGGCGATCTACCATAGGCCACCCCCCTCCTGAATTGGCTTCTCTTTAGAGTTGTATATGTTTGTTCAAAGTCTTCTTTAATCTCTGGACTATTTGTTGTTTCTTGTATATGTATGTAGCTTAATACAAGTGCTGTCCTCTAATTAGTAGATTTGTATAAAAATCAATCTCTCAAGTGGTAGATTGTTCATAGCTTTCTTTGACTTGTCAACATTGTTATTGCTACCTTGTAATAGCTATCATTGTAACACCCTCGTTTTACATCACTTCTCTTTCGTCTTGCGTGTTTTTTTTTTAGTCATATATGTCCAAAGTCCACTGGTGCAATGAATGAGAGAGTAATGCACGGACGCAAACACTCTGGGACAGATCTGGGCTCAGGGCTTGCTTGTGTGCGTGTGGTTTTCTTAAGAGTGCAGAAGAAAGTAAATTTGAAAACAAAATTTACCCCGTAAATATTGAGGAACGTTGTCTTTTGCGCACAAGAGGTGCACATCACGTATCAGTTTGTCGCAATACACCACTTGTAAACTTATTCTGGAAATCAAAAGTAAGTGTCGTGGACACTATTTTGAACAAAACTGATGATAAAACGAATCCCTTTGAGCATCACCTAATCGTAAACAAAAGAGAAACAAAGGTGATGACATTAAAGCAAGGTGGCACATAAATCATGAGAATTCAACTCTTCTATTGAAGATATGTTGCTCAAGCGTTTCAAGAGCAATACTTAAGCACAATTGCCATTCAATATAGAGGACTGAATTAAGTGAACTGCATTCGCGATATAATGCCTGAGATGCAGTGGAAGCTAGTTCTTGGTGAACCTTGGCTTGTGGTAAAAGAGGAGGAGAGAGCTAATGAACTTGCCTGTCTGTCAAAATGATCTTTCACCTTGATATTATGCGAAATCTGTTAAACACAATAAATCAATTTGAGTGTAGAGAGAGAAAGTAAAACTTATTATGTAGATAAGTCTCAATATGGGTAGAATATTATTTCTATAACATGAATAATTTTTTCCATTGCTTTCTTTCCGAAAGAAATTCCATTTGGGAAAGATGAGTTTTCAAGTCAATTGGCAAGGATTGATTTAAGGACGGCGAAATTCTAGGAGATCAAATGAAAGGACATGGTCTCATCGTTGTAACTCCTAGTCAAATCAAGTCACGAAAGAATCGTACCATATTCTTACTGTTTGGCTCTAAAGAATCATACCATGTGCTTCTCCTTTGAGGAGAGGAGATGAATTTGATTGAACCTTGACCCTTTATAATATGGGTCGTTGACGTGTCAATTATTTAGAGAAAGTAAATTTAAAAAGTAAAATTTGCATCATAAACATAGAGGACCTTAATCTTTAGCACTCCAAAAGAGTTTGTCTCATGTCATTTGATCACAATATATCACTCCTAAACTTACTCTGCAAATCATTTAGATATAAACTTCCAACTATTTTGAGTGAAACTAATGATAAATTCCTTTTAGCATCAGCTAATTGTAAACAATAGAGAAACAAAGATCATGACATTAAGCAAGGTAGCACATAAAACATGAAAATTTAACCCTTTAGAAAGAGATTTTGATAAGGTGTCTCAAGAGCGACACTTAATAGTGTTGGCTATTCAATGCACAAGATTGAATTGTGCAAAGTGCATTATATCTGGTGATCTACTGCCACACATATGCATATATGTAAAAAGTGAAGAAGTTTTGAAAAAAGAAAAAAAAAATGTAATTTGATTTATATTTGGAAATAAATTTAAATTGTTGTAAAAAGCGGAGGATTTTTTTAGATTTTATGTCCATGAAAGATTCATGGAATGACACAAATGTGTTGTTCACCGATTTGAATAATTACCATTTGTCCATTGATTAGGAATTCTCGTTTTGTAGGAAATACTGGTTTTTCATCAAATTTTTAAGTGAAATTTTGAGGATAAAATACACCCTTGAGTACGTTTTATAACAATTAAAAATTAAATGGTTCAGAGTAATGATGAGAGATATAATGATGGTGATTTGTAAAAGTAATGTTATAAATAATTCATACTTGTATTATTCTACTCTATCATATAGCATATCGATTATGTAAAAATGTAACCGTGCATGGATATGTATAGAAGTTAAACGAACGATGTGACTCAAGAAGGGAAAAGGGACGCCCATGGTCAAAACTCTTCCGCCATCGGTGCCTGTTTTGGTCAACTACAAAACGAGAGGAGGACATGTATTTGTTGAAAAGCATCCGATTTCTTCTTTTACCAGCACATACTTGGTTTTCTTTTTCTCTTTTGCTTGTTTTACACGTAGAATGACAGAATTAGTCACATTACATGCCCTATTTAAGTGGAAATAAAAAAATTTCCTCTGTAATATGTGAAAAGTATGGGGAAAAAAGTTAACAAAATAACCATAATCTAATATCGCATTTGAAAAAGTCATAACTCAAATAAAAAGTTAAAGATCTTGACTAAAGTTTGAAGATGGCATTGAAAAACATAGGCACTCGAGAAGAAAAAAGTTACAAAGAATATATTGAATTTATGTGAGTTCAGTGCATCACAAGTGTCCAATTTGTGAAGGCATGCACTGTTTAGACAGGTAATCCTAAACTTGTTTTCCTTTTATTTTATTTTTTCAAATTCTTTTCAGGTGATTAGGTCTGGACCATTCGTCTCATTCCCAAGTTGGACCTGATATTTGTCTAGAATCTCTTACCTTTGAGCCTATAAATTCACTGCCCCTCCTTCATTGGCACTTCAAAGTGCAAAAACCCAAAAAACATAGGGGAGAGAGATAGAGTTCATCGATACAGGTCTTCATCGATACTGCTCTTCAGTGCCTCCGCAGTAATTCAGGTACTAGGATGGGAGGCAACATAAGCATGTTCAAGCCTCGGAAGGCGCGCCGGGACGATGCTCGCGATGGGGACTCCGTAAACTCGAAGAAAGTATACCCGAGCGACTATGACAAGCGCGGGTACGTTGGCGAGCACGATATCAACGAGAAATCCGAAGCCTTCATCATCAAAGTCCGCGAGACCCGCGAGACCCGAGTCATGGATCCGAACGTCAGTGATTGCGATCTAGAATAGGCCGCCCCCCTGCCGGATTGGCTTCAATTTAGAGTTGAATATGTTTGTTCAGAGCCTTCTGTACTCTCTGACTAATTGTTGTATCTTGTATATATATATGTAGCTTAATACAAGTGCTGTCCTTTTTTTTTTTTTGGACAATACAAGTGCTGTCCTTTAATTAGTAGATTTGTATAAAAATCAATCTCTCAAATGGTAGTAGATTTGTATAAAAATCAATCTCTCAAGTGGTACTTTGTTCATAGCTTTCTTCGAATTGCCTGCGTTGTTATTGCTGCTCTGTAATAGCTATCATTGAAACACCCTCGTTTTACATTACTTCTCTTTCTTCTTGCAGCAAAATATTCATCTTGTGTTTGTTTTTAGTCATATTTGTCCACCGGGGTAACGAGTGAGAGCGTAACGCACGGACGCAACGCACAGACAGGTCTGGGCTCAAGGGTTGCTTGTGCGAGTGTGGTATTCTTAAAAGTGCAGAAGAAAGTAAATTTGAAAAAAAAAAAAAAATCACCCCTTAAAAGGAACCTATTCTTTTGCACACGAGGAATACGTCACGTATTAGTTTGTCACGATATCCCACTCGTAAACTTATTCTGCAAGTCAACCGTAAGTATTCTGGACAGTATTTTGAACAACTGAGGATAAAATGAATTACTTTGAGCATCACCTAACTGTAAACAAAAGAGAAACAAAGTTGATGACATTAAAGCAAGGTGGCACATAAAACATGAGAATTCAACTCTTCCACTGAAGAGACGTTGCTTAGGTGTTTCGAAAGCAATGTTTAACCACGTCCGCCATTTAATGTATAGGACCGAATTGAACGAAGGGCATTTGTGATCTAATGCCTGAGATGCAGTGGAAGCTAGCTTTTGGTGAGCCTTGGCTTTTGGGAAAAGAGGAGGAGAGAGCAAATGAATTTATCTGTGTCTGGCACAATAATTTTTTATCCGGGTGTTATGCAAAACCTATTAAACATAATGGATCAATTTTGGTGTAGAGAAAGAAAGCAAAATTTATTATGCAGATGTGTCTCGATATAGGAAGATATTATCTCTACAACATGAACAATTTTGTCCATCGCTTTCTTCCCAAAATAAATTCTGTATGGAACAATACGAGTTTGCAAGTCGATTGGCGAGGGTTGATTTGAACACCGGCGAAATTCTAGGATAATAAGTGCAAAAGCATGGCCTTATTGTTGTAATCCTAGTCAAATCAAGTCACGAAGGGATCGTACTATATTCTTACTGTTTGGCTCTAAAGAATCATACCATATGCTTCTTCCTCCTCTTTCCTTTACCCTCTCCGCTTTTTTCACGGGCAGCCAATTTTGACTTTGATGTCTGAATTTTACACAGGCTTCCAAGCTAGTCGCACTTCAGAAAAGCAGAAGGTATCGTAGGTCTTAATTAAAAGTACGAGTTTTCGTGAACTTCTGTCTACCCCATCATCCATGCAACTATTTTATGCAGGAGCAATTTGGGGCTTTGATATTTGATTGCCTCGCTTCTCTCTTTCCACTACTCTAGCTTGATATTTCAAATGAGGAGAACCCCATTAATTTTCACCACTTATTATCATTAGCCATCACTTGCTTTTTTGCCCGTTGGTCGATTGGAAAAAAGGAAAAATTGTGCAAGGCAGCTGCAAGTGTTTTCCTAAATCAAGCAAACATCTTGGAGATTCTTCCTAGTCCTTGGTCGTTCTAATTCACCCAAAGTTCCTCAAGTGGAATAGAATTGTTCGCTCTGTGGGACGTTGTGTTGAGACACGGCAAGAATTATGCCAGGCTAAAGTGAGGAGAGAATAGACATGGGGTCTATGTCTGTTTTGCCTTTTCGTAAAGGCGGATGCAAAAATATGCAATGCCCACCATTGGATTTGGGTTCTTGAGTTGTTCTCTATGTATTCACCTTCTTTCTCTTGGATACTTCTTTGAGATTCTCTTAGGGATTCAGTCATGTTCTATCTTTTCGAAAACCGATGGTTTTAAATCCTCTAATGACACATTTCACACTTTTTTTTTTGTATTCATTTAATTCGCTTCCCCACTTTGGAGTTGATTTTTTTTTTATAACGAAAAAATTTAGTTTAAACAGGTAAATCTGAATTTTATGAAAGACTTTTACTATATGGTTCAGATCAATTACTCCACTTGAAATGTTTGCTCTTAGTATAGTGGAAAAGTGGCTCTATGCCACAAGTCCATTCCTAAATCACTAGACCAAACCAACCTTGTGATATTTAGGACGGGTTGTCCTTTTTCCCTCCTTTTCAATCATTATAAAAAAAAAAAAAAAAAAGAAAGAAAGAACATTTTCTGTTCTCCCACTTGAATATCTTAAAAAGGCAAGTTCTCTTAGAGATTCTTTGGGTCAAAATTGGTTCATTTTTTTAGCTTCCCCCCTCCCCCTCTAGAACCCTTTCTTTAGTTGGAATACGGTTCAAATTCTCATATTTGAAGGACCAAAATATCTGGCATGATTAAAATAAAATTGATGTCCTTTCCTCACTCTTCTCCCCCATTAACAACAGCTATAAAACCTCCTCTTTGATCGATCTTTTGTGTTTTAGTGTTGCTTCAAAGCTACAAAGACAAGGGGTCAAATCGAACATATTTCTGTTAAATACATTAAACACCCTATCATTGCTTATATTCACACTATGCCTTTGAGTTCCATCATTCGGAGATTATACAACTAAATTCACACATATTTCGGTCAAAAAAGGTCCAGATGCCCTAAAGAATAAAAGGGATTCAAAACCCAGTTTCTTGCAATAAAGTTGTAAAGCTACCTATAAGTGAATCTGAAGCAGTTAAAGTTCAATCATCGGAAGCTTTCCCAGCTTTTTAGTAAAGAGAGCATCACGTTGAATGTGCTGTTTTGCTTTTTTTTGAATTCTAGCCCACCATTTATTCACGACGATGCAACTAGCATCGGAACCTGAATCATGGAATTTCAAGAACCCTCTCTCCACCTCACAATTCTTCTGAGAAGTATCCGCAGAATTAGTACTGCCCCATGTAGCAAAGTCAAGAAAATATTAGGTAGAGCTCTCACGCTAGTGTCTCAAAATCTCAGTCCATTCGCCTTGCGAGCCCACTCGTCAGTTATGGTCTCTCGCTCCCTTATTGTCTCACCTCTCTCTTCCCTCTCTTCACGGTCATCCTCTTTCTCACTCTCCTCCGTTTGCTTCGTTTTCCCTTCTGCAACCTCAACCTCAAGCCCGACCTCGGACTCGCCGCTACTGCCTCCATCTTCGCCTCCATCTTCACTCGCTCCTTCTCCGACCTCCAATGCCGCCACCACTTGTCCAACTCCTCCCATGCCCTCTATGTCCACACCTATGTCAACCAGGAGGTCGAGGCCCTACACCACGTTGATGAACCACACTAGCGTCTCCGCCTTGTTTGTTACCTAAGCTGATCTTGGCCAACCTCAAAACAAAATTGATTCGAGGTCAAGCTGAGTTCTAGATCATAAAAATAGGGCTCGCTCAACCTTAGATCCAAAATCTAAGGCCCAAGTTCATCGACGAAGCAAGAGCTCAATGACAGAGAACTAAAACGGTCGCGAGGTGGTGGACTAAAATAGCAGTGAGGTGGTGGTGGTAGTGAAAGGGGACCAACATCTATTGTTGTTCCTATCAAAATGAAAGGAGAGAAGAACAAAATAAAAAATAATAAAATAAAATAAAATAAAAAAAGGAAAACATAAGAGAGGGAAGAGAGAGGTGAGACGGTGAGCGAGGAGAGAGGTTCCTAACGTGGTGGGCCCGGCCAACACGTATCTCCTAGTGAATGGGCTAGGACTAAGCAAGATGGCACATAAAAGATGAGAATCCAACTCTTTTGTTGAAAAGATGCTGCTCAGGTGTTTCCAGACCAATGCTTTAAAATTTTTAGTTATTCATTGTATGCAACTAAGTTACGCAAAGTGCATTATATTCTGTGATTTAAGATGTCCAAGATGCAATAGCAGCATTGCTTTTGGGGAGCCTTGAACTTTCGGGAAAAGCCAAAGGAGATTGTTAATGAACTCGCTAGTGTCTATCAAAATGATTTTCTTTTATACGTAGATGTAATTGCGATGCATGTTGAACATACAATACTAAGTGTAAAGAGATAAAGTAAATCTTGTTATGTGGATGAGTTTCAATATAGACTCAACCTAATTTTCTATATAAATTATCCTAGTATTGTCCTCATAACCACTCTAGAATTTTTTATGCACAGGGACATGTTTATGTATAAAAAAATTTCTCCAACTAAAATAATGATATTTGTTGATTTTTAATAAAATTAGACATTTTGTGTCTTATTGCCTGCTCAAATTGATATCACACAATTATGTCTTTAACATATTGCACGGTGGCTTATTTGATCCTACACTTTTCATATTTGATCAATTTAATCATAATTTTTTTTATGATTTTTTTTTAATATAGTCATCTGACCAATTTAGGCTAAGAAATGCTGACATGGAGATCTATCATTATCAGCTATCTTATGTAGCACAACTAATATCTCACATCGACACTTTTAAGTAAAACAAAACAATGTCTTTTGCTAATTTTCAAATATATATATATATATATATATATATATTTTTTCATTCTTTTTTTTTTTTTCCTTTTGTTTTGCTTTCTCCACTAATCATCTTCCTCCAAAGCCATTCCTGTGTGATGTTGACCTCGCACTCCCCTGAGCAAGCATCGATCTCCTCCTACCGTTGCCACGCTGGGTCGACGAGGCCGCAGTTGGTCATGGTCTTCAAGAGAGTCTGACCGAGGAGGCCGATGACCTCATGCTTGTAGCCATTGACATCGATAGCGAAGAGCTTGACGATGTAGCTGGACACGTCGACAGAGGAGGACGAGGAGGAGTGGACAATATGGCGGATGACTCAGCTAGGGTGGACCTGAAGGGGGGAGAGAGACATAAGGCGGTGGATGGTGGTGAAGAGCTTTCGAAGAGCCGAAATCACCATTATTGCATGGCTTGAAAGGTTTAAATTGGCTAAATTAGAAAGTTAATAATTGAATTAATTATCATATAACAAATTTATGACTGATTGTGTAATTTTATTAAAACATAGACATGGACACAATTTATCATGTTGATTAAGTGATGAGGGCTTGGTTTCAAATTTACTAGATTTGACCCATAAAATCTCTCACTTGGAGTACCTTTAAGAACCATGATTGCCAACTCATAGTCTCATCCAAACGTATTTGACAGGCAATTTGCATACATGCATTTGTAGTTAGAGATTAGTCGAGTCAAAAATTTGAGCAATCTTATGTTATTAAAAGAAGCATTATATACTCGACTTAGCTGCACATACTTTCTAATGCTTATCATGGGTACAGCTGGCCGAATCCTCTCCGAAAACAAACTTGAAAAATTGGGTAGCAAACCTCATATCAGCCCTCATTTGTGTCCTCCCCTAATCGAGTAATACTTAGCAGAGATTGTGGACGAATCTAGGCAATGATTGTGATTACAGCAATACAGCTGTATATTTTTAGTAAGTTTGTACAAAAAGAAGCTAAGTGCCCATAGGAAATCATACATCTTTTTGTCATTATTTTTTTTTATGGTTGATACTCAAAAGATACCTTTTAGAAACGAGAGGGCCTCGAATAATACCTTCCGTGATTTGCAGTACAAGCTGGGCTTACCAAATTAAGAACTCCCCCCCCCCCCCCCTTCTGTTGTATAACGAAGGACCCCATAGTACATGGGTAAATACCAAAAATGGCGCCCGCATATTGCTGAAGATTTTTTAAACTTTTAATGAAGGTGTTATTGTAATTTTAAATCCAAGAGAAATATATACATGAGATCGATTGATTAACATTCACTCATGGGTTTACAATGGATCTGCCGGTGTAGACTACGTACACATTACAGGTTTGATTCTTTGTACTGTCGGATGCAAATTGCAAATAATTCAATAAAGATTCGGATGGAAAAATAATAAATCTAACGCGTCAAGGGAAAAAAAAAAAAACAATTTAAGTAACTTGTCAAAAAAAAAAAAAAAACAGTGAAAGGAGGGCTTGATGGAGCGACACGTGTCCTCCCCGAAACCTTTCTTTAGGATGTCTTTTAGGGTGGAGAACATCTGGACCGCAAAAGGGTTTAACAAAGGCTTACTGACTTTCGGAGGAATAATTAGAACTCTCGTGGTTTAAAAAAAAATAATATACCAAATAATTAAAAGCCTCAATTAATTAATGAGTGCACTAGCTAATCCGTTCAAAGATGAGATTCCTAGCGCTTCTTTTTGACCACCTTCTCTACGGATCTTTTCTCTACCACTACCAATTATTCTAAACACTTAAGTTATTAGGTGCAGTATTGATTTGTTATTGAAATATTATAACATTCTCCTTTACGCTTAGTTTGGTCTTTTTGCCCAATACTAGATGTGAAAACATTTAATTAGGGGAGGCAATTGAGGCCCAAAGATATTCGAATTTAGGATTTCTAACTCTGATGTCATATGAGATTTTGTAAAATCACTGGTAATTATTATAAAAAATTAAGTTATTAAATGAATGTGTTGTTTGTTATTTAAATATTATAACATAGAGAAAAAAATACTCCGCCATAACTTTTATCAACGCTCACTTGAATGTTATAATATTTTTTTCCAATCACTTCAATGATATAACTTATGTGCGGAGCTCACTTGAGAGCCATATAATCTTCTAATCGATCTATTAAGTGCCATAACTTTTTAAAACGTTTACAACAAGTGCTATGCCACACTTAAGTGATTAACTGAAAGTTTTAACAATCAAATGAATGTTTTTTTACAAGTTACGACACTCAAGTAGTTGAAAAGAAAAAGATTATGTACTTAAGTGAGTGTTATACGAAAATTATAACACTTATAGTGTTCTTTTCCCAAATGTTGATATAATATTCTGCAAATTATTATATCATGAAGCTGTTAGCTAGGTGGAAAATCTCTGCGAATGGTTTAATTCTCTCATATAGCTGAAACAAAAGAAAATCAGATTAATTTGTGGTAGACTACTCCAAAGGGTTAACGTAAAAGACAACAGTAGATATATGGAGAGCGATCTGCAAAGGCTAACGTATTAAATGATTAATACTTGTATTGTTCGATTCAGTCATTTTGTACACCGATTATGGACCTCCACACAGCCACAATAATGCATGGATAATAAATTAGAACTGAATGTGCGAAAAAAGAAATTAAAAATTTAGAGGTTTTAACGGATAATATGACTCGAGAATGGAAAAGGGGGGATTCCATGGATGAGAAGAAGGTCGCGGCACACTTCCCCAGGATTAATTGGTCACTAAGTCTTCAACCACACAAAAGAGGGGAGAAGACATCTTTCTTGAAAAGCATCCTTTATCCGCGTTGGAGTGGAATATTAATCTTTTTGCTCGTTTCACATGTAATTTATAGAATTTCTCACACAGCATGCCTTACTTAGGTGGAGTGAAAAAAAAATGCCTCTGCAAAATGTGAAAAGTAAGGGGATAAAAGATTCACAAAATAATCATAATTGGAGCACTTACATCTTCTGAAAATCAAATTTGAGAAAGTCATAATTCGGCCCAAAAATTAAAAATCGTGACTAAATTTCAGAAAAATGATAACAGTAAAATTTAGGAAACCGAGAAGGAAAAAATTATAAAAGAATGCATTGAATTTATGCAATTTCAGTGTATTATGACGGATTCTTGATTCCAATTTGTGGAGACAAGCATTGTTCCACGTATATAATTGCAAATTATGATAGTAAGTTTGGATATGTAATTCTAATTTTTTTTTTTTTTTTTTGCGGTCTGTATCGAACCTTTTTCAGGTCATTAGCTCTGGACCGTGGCCTCATTTTCAAGTGGACCTGATATTTGTCCAGATTCTCTACTCCTTGAACCTACTATAAATTGACTTGCCTTCCTTCATTGGTATTTCAAACTGCAAAAACCAAGAAAACATAGAGAGAGAGAGAGCCAGCGAGCGAGAGAGAGAGAGAGAGTTAATTTCTACTGCCGTTCAGTGCCTTGGCGGTAATTTCCGCCAGCTTTGCCCAAACAACAGCAGTTTAAAAGAAGTCCTATGGGTAGCAACAACAGGCAGAAGAAATCTTCATCTTCCTTCTCTCTCAAGAGCTTGTTCAAGCCTCAGAGGGCACGACGGGACACCGCTTCGGAGGTGGACTCCAGTAGCTCCAAGAAAATATATCCAAGCGACTATGACAAGGGCCGATATATCGCGGAGCCCGGCATCGACAAGAAAGCCACGGTCTTCATCGCCAACTTCCACAAGACCCGAGTCTTGGAGCCCGAGCACCAAGTGATCGTGGTGACTCGGGGCCCGAGCACCAAGTGATCGTGGTCTAACATAGGCCGCCCTATGCAGAATTGGCTTCCATTTAGAGTTTCATATGCTTGTTCAGTGTCTTCCTAACTCTTTGGACTATCTCTTCTCTATCTTGTACATATAAGTAGCTCTGCACAAGTGCTATCCTTAAATTCATAAATTTGTATAAAAGTCAATTTCTCAATAGTTTATCCGCTAAATTTTGCGGTTGCGTTTATGGGTACATTCTCCTAAATATGTATAAAAGATTTGGATGTGTTTGAGCATCATCTGTTATTACAAAAAGCATTATGTACTTGAGTAAGCTTCCCAAGCTTTCTCATGCTTCTCATTGGCACAACAGCCCGAATTCTCTCCAAAAACAAACTCGGAAATTGAGAAGCAAAACTTACATCAGCACTCATCTGTCCGCCTCCTAATCGAGTAATACTTAGTACAGTGTTGGCGAATCTAGCCAATGAATGTGATTACAGCAAAAAGAAGAAAGAAAGGCAAAGTATTTCACCCCCCCCCCCCCCCCATTCGGCTTATAATCGAAAGATAGAAAGGCGAGGACGTTGAATGAAACCTTCCTTGCTTTGCAGCACAAGTTGAAGTTGGGTTTACCAATTAGCAGGACGCAAATTCGTTGTTTTTAACCAATTTAAATGTAATTGCCATTTGTCCATTGCTTGGTAATTATTCATTGCATAGGAAGTAGTGGCCTATCATGGAATTTTATCCGAAAAATTTAAGGTGGAAGTATGCCTTTGAGTTCATTTTATAAAAGCCCATCACTTTTTTTTCTTTTTATAGCTGAAACAAAAGAAAATAAGATTCTTTTGGCAGTGGACTATTACCGAATGGTTCACGTAAAAGACGACTGTAGATATAGTGAGAGCAAAATGCAAAACTCGATATGCTAAATGATTCTTACTTGTGTTATTCTACTCTATCATTTAGTACACTGATTACGTATTTTAATTTTATTATACTTGACATTATGTAAATTCAAACTGAATTTGTAATATATATAGAAGTGAAAAACGAATAATGTGACTCAAGAGAGGCCATGGATATGAAGAAAGCGGATGGACACTTCCCCAACTTTAATTAGTTGTTAAGTCTTCCACCACTGATGGCTGTCTTGGCAACTACACAAAAGAGAGGACGCATATTTGCCCAAAAGCATCCCTAGTGCCGCGTTTTAGTGGAATATTTTTACTTTTCTTTTGCTTGTTTTACACGAAATTGACAGAATTCTCAAAGAAGATGCTAGGGGTGATCGGTTCTGGGTCTAGTCTAATTCCACTTAGGAACCAGGATTCAGTCCAGGAGGACTGGTTCCCATTTTTTGGGACCAAGGACCAGACCGGACGGTCCTAAGACTGGGAATTGGATCGAATTGACCAATCCAGTCCAATGGAACTGCCACTTAGAAAAAAAATTAAAAATTAAAAAAAATACATAAGCTTTTACAATTTTAGGATTTATTGCTATTTTTAAGAAGTTAAAAAAATATATAATTTTTAAAAAAGTGTTCGTTTAGTCTATCAATCCAGTCTAGTCCGGTTCCTCCTTGGAATGGGGAACGGAACCGAAAATCACCAATTCTATTTTTAGGGAACTGGGAACCACACCAATGCCCTCACGAATCGAACCAAACAAACTGGTTCGATCCAATCCGGGTGGTTCCCAGTCCAAGCACTCCGATATTCTCACCCCTAGTAGATGCCCTATTAAGTGGAAGAGATGAAAAAAAAAATGCCTCTACAACATGTGAAAGGTAAGGGGGGAAACTTGTTCAGAGAATAACCATTGCATTTTTTTTAAAAAATGAGATTTGAAAAAGTCATAACTCAAACCAAAAATAAATTATCATAACTAAATTTTGGAAAAAAAAAAAGATCCAATAAAATTTAGGCGTGCCAAGAAGGAAAAAGTTATCAATATAATACATTGAATTCATGCAAGTGCATCACGACTAATTCTTGAATTTCGATCTATGGATGCGTATACTATTCAGCATATATAATTGTATGGAATGCTGTTAAGTCTAGACTAGTAATTCTCAACTTTTTTTTCCTATTTATTTTTAACCCTTTCAGGTCATTAGGTATGGACTTTGGTCCCATTTTCATGTGGACCGAATATTGGTCGGGATCCTCTACCCTTGAACCTACTCGAAATTGGCTTGCCCTCCTTCATTGGCATTTCAAACAGCATAAACCAAGAAAACACGATGAGAGGGAAAGAGAGTTCATTTCTACTGCTTTTTAAGTGTCTTCACAGCAATTTAGCCACTAGCTTTGACTAAACAAAAGCACTTTAAAAGAAGTCCTACGGTGAGTTCCTTCTCAAGCCGCGCTAGGACGATGCTTGGGAGATAGACTTTGTAAGCTTGAGGAAAATTTATCCGAGCAACTACAAGAAGGGCCAATATTGACCTATTTGGTAACCGGCTAATTCTTGGCTATTTCTGCTTTTCTACTCCCTCTTAAAAAAAAAAAAAAAAAAAACAGAGAGAGAGAAATGAAATCCATTTGGTAATATCGACTAATTTTTCTACTCCTGAGAACAATTATTCTCGGAAATAGATTTGAAATAGAATTAAAAAATGGAAAAAAGTTATTTCTGTGAGGGAAATCCCTTATGATATTTTGAAGATGACAAAATAAATCAAAAGCTACTAATATGTTTAATAATTAAGTAACTAGGTGAGAGACGCATAAGCCGCTATGCAGATGATAGAACATGATATATCCATAATGTGACAAGTTCATAACAAAGTAAGTTCAGCATGAGATAACTTGACAGAATGTGACACAAGCCTAAAATGTATAATGGCTAGTGAATTGATTTGGATTCTACACCAAGATAGATTTGATTAACTCAATCTAATTGATTGACAATTGGATTCTGAAGATAAGAACTTTCCAAATGAAAAATCTCTACTTACGGAAACCAAGATTCTGATTATATAAGAGACCAGAATAAAGTGGAGATTCTATCTTTTTCACTCAACGATTATCAAATCTTCTTAATATAGATCTATTCAATGGGTAAATTGGAAGACAATCCTCTAGATAATGTCCAATGGCTAGTTTGGAAGTAGAGAAGTATTTAAGGAGGCCAAGGAGCTAAGGAACATGTAAGAGATGAGGCCAAGAGTGACTTAGTGAGGTAATGTGATCTACCGCTAAGTGTTTTCACTCAAAATTATAACCTCTTGTCGATCATATAGTGGAATCCAACCAGTAGATTGTCAGCGTGGAAAAGTAGACATAGGCTTTGACTTAGGCCGAATCACTATGAAATCTTGTGTACAATTTCTCTAATCCTTACTCTCTTATTATTATTGTCAAGTCTTTTGCAAACTTGTGGGTTGTTCTTAAAGTTTGTTCTATAGCATTACAAGTTCTAAACCTTGTCCTAGAATCTAGACCTCGTGCAAACAATGATCTTGATTTATTCTATTCCATTTTAATTTGTCCTGATTTTATATTATCACCTATTCACATCCCTCAAATCTGAGCTAGCAACATTAATTGGTATTAGAGCAGGTTCTCGTTTGATTAAAGTGTTTTTACTTTTGAGTTGACAATTCTATATGGCTAACTAGGACTCGTAGAAGGACAAAGCAACACTAAACCACCATACTTTGCCGAAAAAGAGTACAATATCTGGAAAAATAGGATGAAAGCTTTTCTCATATCCAAAGATCATTTGGAATTGGATGGTGTTGAAAAGGGAATTAATCCAAGTGGCACATTTGCATCTAATGTGAAAAAGGATGACAAACAAGCTTATCCTTCTGACACCCTGCCTCAAAAGAAGATATCCGAAAGAAAAGGTTTAGACGCAAAAGCCATCTACTATCTTTATTGTGCTTTATCACCTGCTGAGTATAACATAATCTCTTCCTATGAAACAGCCAAAGAAGTATGGGATAAATTGCATGTCACCTATGAAAGGACAGATCGTGTGAAGGAAACAAAAGTCAACATACTTCTTGGGCAATATGAATCTTTCAAAATGAAGCCCAGAAAATTATTGGCAATTCGTTAGAGTGTAAGTTTTTTTTTAAGCCAGTTCTTTGTACTTTTTGACCTCCCCTTATAATACTTACCTTTTCACCACAAAAAAAAAAAAAAAATTATTGGCAATATATTTTTATTCACTAATATAGTGAATGGACATGCATACAAAGGACAACCAATCTTAGGATCAATGAAAGTCAACAAACTTCTATGTGGACTCTCAAAAGATTGAAATTGCATCCAAACATCAATTTGAGAAACCAAGATAATTACACCATTGTCCATTGATACATTTATTGGAATTCTTCAGTCGTATGAAGCAGAACGACTTCTTGAAGAATACAACTCAAAAGATAAAAAGTCCATTGCATTAAAATGCAATGCTAATTTTTATGATACAAATTCAGAAGATGACATGGACGATGAAGAGTTGGCAAACCTAATAAAGAAATTTCAAAAGCTGAATAGAAATGCTAGAAGACTAAGTCGAAGAAGAAAACTCAAGCAAGCAGGACACAAAAATCTTATGGAAGAAGAATGAGAAAGGGACGTGATATGCTTCAAATGTAGGAAAAATGACATATAAAGCCAAACTGTCCATTATTGAAGAAAAAGAAAGGAAAATACGAGAAATAAAGAAGGACTTGAAAGCTAACACCCGGAGTGATACAGAGTGCAAAGAAAGTGATGATGAAAGTGCAAATATATGCTTGATAGTTTGACTCAAATTCATATTCAGAATCAAATTTTGAAAAGGAAACTAAGGTAGGATATCTTGAAAGGTATCTAAATATATTGATGAACTGTGCTTGAATCTCAAGTCTACTCTTAAGAAGATCTCCAAACTAAAAACAAAGAATTTGTTACTCAGGCAACAGGATTTGGCTCAAAAAGAAAAGCTTGAGATTTTACAAAAAGATTTTGTACAATCAAATGAAAGTCGAGATTTACTGGTTGAAGAAAATGATTCTTTGAAAAAAGAATTTTCAAATATTCCGACAAAATTTCCAAAAGGTTCAGAAACATTAGAGCATATCATTTCCATACAAGAACTCTACTATAATAAGTTGGGACTTGATTTCAATAAGGAAAGTGAACATCTAATAGATTTTCCAAAAATCAAGGACGGACTCAGATAAAGACTTCCTAGACTAGCTTATAAACAATATTTTTTAATAGTCTTTGTGAAACTTGTTGGCCAAAATGCTCTCAAGTGCTCCAAATGTGGAGATCCAAAACACTTTGAGAATTAATGTCCTAAAATATAGAGACTATTTAAGAGAGACTGGATAAGAACATCATATTCTACTAACTCTCACGGACCCAAGTTGGTCTAGGTACTAAAGAAAATATGAGATTGCTTTCTTGTGGGGAAAAAGGAAGAAGAAAGAGAATTTGGAAATAAGTTTATTGTGGGGAATTCTACAAAGGAAGAATGATTGCGAATCCACAAATCATGGTGCAATTGGAAGAATATGTCGAGCAAAGATTGACATGGATCATCTTTAAATCAATGGTATATTTCAAATGTATACTTTGGGTAAGAGAATAGAAAAATTTCATATTTAGCATCTTGCCTTGCAAATTTCTATACAAATTTATCATGATTATGATGATTGCTTATGACTTATATATGATTGCAAGTATCTCCTGCATTGCACATATTTAGTACACAACTTGGCCCGTGGTAAAAATATCTACTTTCCTTTTGAGAAATGTATCAATAATATGCTTTCGAGATTTATGCTTAAAGAAAACCCCTTTAATCTTGAAAGATGTTGTTGGGTATACTTAGATACTCTTGCTACATTCTTAGAAGATATCTTATAACTGTCAAGTTTGGTCTACAAATTGGAAGAAGGTATGTTACATAATATTCTCCTTATTTTTTCAAAGATTGTTTTCTATTCTACAAGAATTTGCAGGTGACAAAAGAATATTTCCATATGAAGTTTAGAGATTCTATACTATTTTCGAAGACTCGAAAATTCTCCTCTTTGTGCAAAATTCTTGTAAATCATTGAGTAAGCCCCTAACATGTTGTATGAAGGTTGAGTAGCTTTGAATTCAAATATTTGACATTCTTATTTGAAGAAATGGCATTATATATTTTGTGGATATTATAACAGCGCATTTGTGCAAAATAAGTTTGTTGAGTTTATGCAAATTGAATTTGAGACGAGCTTGATTGAAGAAAACAAATTTCTACCTCAAATTTCAAAAAGCAAATGATCGTTGTAGATGTTGCTGCTACAAAGGAAATAATGGAAAAACATTTTTTCCAACATGCACGAGCTACAATAAGTGTTGTTTGCAAAAATTGTTATGGCAACAGGGCAGAAATTGAATGCAAAAGAAAGGGGCAGAATTGATTATTTCAAAAAAGCATCAAATTGAGGGGGAGTGTAAATCAAGTATGAGAAATTCTAATAATGTTGGCTTAATTTTTGCCCAATCTTGATTTACATGGAAGAAAAAGGTAAATGTGTTAGAACTTGCTAAATTCTACAAAATCCGATTAGTGCATCTTCTATTTGCCTTACTTTTTGTCATTAATAAATCTAATATTTATATTATCATATTGTGTTTCATGCCTCATAAATTTCCAAAGATATTCTTTGAATTTTACTTGAATTATACATTCTTTGCATGATACCATTTCCATTGTTATCACTTTTTTATTTTGACAAAAAAGGAAAAAGAATATAAAAATGCATATGTGTTGACTGTTTGATTGGTTGATATTATTTATTGCATAATAATAATATATGATTATATTTCTATATATTGTTATGATCAATCTATTTGCTGTATTATGATTCGAATCATATTTTTGAATATCTAAAATTTGGAGATTGATTTATTAATATTTTTGAAAGTATGGTTGCACATCTGCATATTCATAAATTGTTTTATCATCTTAACAAGGGGGAGATTACTAGGGAAATACCTTGTGATTATTTTGAAAATGACAAAATAAATCAAATGCTACTAACATATTTAATGATTTAGTAACTAGGTGAAAGATGCATAAGTTGCCATGCAATGATAGAACGTGATAAGTCTAGAATGTGACAAGTTGCAAACGAAGCAAGTTCAGAATGAGACAACTTGACAGAACATGACACACACCCAAAATGTATAAAGACTAGTAATCTAATTTGGATTCTACACCAAGATAGATTTAATTGACTCAATTTAATTGATTAGCAATTAGATTCTAAAAATAAGAACTTTCCAAATAAATAAACTCTATTTATGGAAACCAAAATTCCGATTGTATGGGTGACCAAAATCAAGTAGAGATTCTATCTTTGTCATTTAACGACTACCAAATCTTTTTGATACAGTTCTGTCCAATAAATATATTGAAAGATGATCCTCTGTATACTATCTAATGGCTAATTTGGAAGTGGGAAAGTATTTAAGGAGATCAGGAGCCAAGGAGCATGTAGGAGATGAGGACAAGAATCTATAATTCCAAAGTTTAAGCGAAGTTCAAATTATACACTTGTCTTTCGTGAACTTAAACATTTATAATCGTTAGAGAAATCCAAAATAGTGATTTAGTGAGATAGTGTGATTTATTACTAAGTATTTGCACTTAAATTTGTAATCTCTTATTTATCATATAATGGAATCCAACTAGTCAGCTGTCAATAGACGAAAGTGGACGTAGGCTTGACCTAAGTCGAACTACTATAAAATCCTGTATGCAATTTCTTTGATCCTTACTCTCTTATTATTATTGTTAAAGTCTACTACACATTGTAGGATGTTCTTAAAATTCATTCTACAACATCACAGATTTTGAACCTTATTCCATAATTTGGACCTCATGTAGACAATGATCTCGATTAATTTTGTTCCACTTTAATTTGTTGAGATTTCATATTATCACTTATTCACCCCTTCTAGGTGACTTGAGCTAGCAACATCAACTTCTTTGTTCCTAAGAACAATTCTAAAATTAAGCCAATTTTTTTTTCTTTTCCTTTTTTATTTTCTTATTCTTCTTCATCTAGCCGATCATTGGCCTTGGTGATAGCTGGCGACTGGCCATATGAGGTTTGGCAACCTAGCCGAAGCATTGCCATGGCTAGACAAGCTCGGCTTCACCTCGCCTACCGCCGTGAGGTGGTCTTGCCGAGGGTTAGCAAGGCCGATGACTGGCTAAATGAGGAAGAAAAAGAAAAGGAAAAAAAAAAAGAAAAATATCATAAAATTATTAAAAATCAAATGTAATGCTATGGCATAAAAAAATTTGAGGGTTTTATCAAACGCATTTTTGTCTTTTTCTATTTCAAAAATAAAAATTTTGTATAGTTACCAAATGTTTTCAAATGCATGGAAACTCGTCCGAGAAATAGAATTAAAAAAAAAACTATTTTCAAGTAAAAATTGTTTTTGAAACCAGAATAATTACTAAGCATACCCTATGCTGCGGAGCCCCACATCAACAAAAAAGTCATGACTTTCATTGCCAAGTTTCATGAGACCCGAGTCCCATAATCCAATTGCCAAGAAATTGCATGTAGCATTAACTCTTTGGACTATTTATTGCATATGGTATATATACGTAGCTCAACACAAATACTATCCTTTTATTTCTAGATTTGTATATAGTCAATTTCTCAATTGGTTTTACCCACTAAATTTTGCAGTTGCGTTTATGGGTATGTTCTCCTCAACATGTACCAAAGTCTTGTGTCTTGTATATGTTTGTAGCTCGCTTTTGTGGCGCTCCCTCTCTCTATGTGAAAGTGCTACATTCACAATCATTGTACAGCTAATTGCACCCCTCAAATGACCTCTAATTTGGACTCATGACCTCACTTGCACGGGCGCACACACTCCCATGCGCAAATATGCCCCACCATCATCCCTTATACTGCCATAGCTCATTTGCCGCCACCACATGCTCACCTTCGCCACACCACATGCTCGTCATTGTGGCATAACACTGATGAATGGTTTTACATGTACAATGACAGAATTGATCACATTACATGCCCTATTTAAGTGAAATAAAAATTTTGCCTCTGCAATATGCGAAAAGTAAGGGAAAAAGGATTAACAAAATAACTATAATATTAAATCACATTTGAAAAACTCATAACTCAAACCAAAAATTAAAGATGATGACTAAATTTCAGAAAAAATACGATATTGAAAACATAGGCACTTGAGAAGAAAAAATTACAATATATATATTTATATATATATATATATATATATATATATATATTCAATTTATGTGAATTCAGTGCATCACAAATGTCGAAGTTGCAAAGGTGTTAAATGTTCAACATATATTATGTACATAATGTTATTAATTCAGACCAGTAATTCTAAACTTGTTTTCCTTTTTTTCTTAATTCTTTTTAGGTGATTAGGTCTGAACCATTCGTCTCATTCTCAAGTTGGACCTAATGTTTGTCTAAAATCTCTTACCTTTGAACCTATTAATTCACTTGCCCTTCTTCATTGGCACTTCAAAGCGCAAAAACCCAAAAAACATAGGGGAGAGAGACATACAGTTTATGGATACTGCCCTTCATTGATAGTTGATGCTGCCCTTCGGTGCCTTCGCAGTAATTTAGCTACTAGTATGGGAGGCAACAACGGGCAGAAGAAATCTTCATCTTCCTTCTTGCTCATGAGCATGTTCAAGCCTCGGAGGGATCGCCGGGACGATGCTTGGGAGGGGAACGTAAGCTCGAAGAAAATATATCCGAGCGACTACGACAAGGGCAGGTACGTTGCGGAGCCCCGCATTGACAAGAAAGCCACGGCCTTCATCGCCAAATTCCATGAGACCCGAATCATGGAATCCGAATGCCAAGTGATAACGATTTAGCATAGGCCGCCCCTCTTACCGAATTGGCTTCTATTTAGAGTTGTATGTGTTTGTTCAAAGTCTTCTTTACTCTCTGGACTATTTGTTGTACATGTGTGTAGCTTAATACAAGTGCTGTCCTTTAGAAGATTTGTATAAAAATCAATCTCTCGAGTGGTAGTTTGTTCATAGCTTTCTTCGACTTGCCTGCACTGTTATTGCTGCTACGTAATAGCTATCGTTGAAACATCCTCCTTTTACATTACTTCTCTTTTATCTTGCGGCAAATTATTGATCTTGTGTTTGTTTTTAGTCATATTTGGAATGCCATACGCTCCAAGTGTCAAAACTTGACACACGGGGACACTTAAATACCAAAAATTTCGAAAGATACACTTAAGTGCCAAAATTGTAAAACAATGGATTACCGAAGTGTAACAACAAGGAATTATGGTCAAAATAATAATGTGGCATTTTTCAACGAGTCAAGCTCAAAACAACATTGTTTAGGGCATTGACGTGGTTAGATTAGCCCAAAATAATATCGTTTTGCATCGGATTAAATTTTTAATATTAATATTAGTATTTAAAACAAAAAAAAAAAAAAAGAGAGATTGCAGAGCATTTGCCCGCGCCACCGCTACCTTACCGTTATCAAGGAGGGTTGGCAGTGGCTAAGCAAGGGTCAATTGGGGTTGCCAAGCCCTAGCCAGTAGCCAACGACCTTGGCCGACCATCGGTGAGGGCCTACAGGCCTTTATTCAATTGGGCTAAGGGCCATCGCTGGTTCGACGATCAACCAAGGTCACCTGCCACTAACTAGGGCCTGGCAACCCTAGCAAACCTTCGCCTAGCCACCATTGGCCCTTCTCGGCAACAATGGGTAGCAACGGCGAGGTCACAACCCTCACCAAATGCTCTACAATCTTTTTTCCTTCTAATATTAATATTAGAATTCAAATTTGAAGCAAAACAATGTTGTTTTTGGCTTTTCAAAGCTAACTCAACTTTCCAGCGAGCCATGTAGGCAATCATAATATCAAAAAAAAAAAAAAAAGTCAAATTTTCGGCTACTTTCGCTGAACTTGGCACTTATATGTCCAAAATTTATGAAAAAGTTGTACTTAAAAGTACCTTTTAGAACTTTTGGCACTTAAATATCCATCGTGCCAAATTTAAGCACTTGCAGTATACTTCTACCATCACATTTGTCCATTGGTGCAATAAGTGAGAGACTGATACACAAACGCAACGCACAGACGGATCTGAGCTCAAGGGTTGCTTGTGTGCGTGTGGTTTTCTTAGAAGTGTAGAAAAAAGTAAATTTGAAAAGAAAATTCACCCCAAAAATATTGAGGTACGTAATCTTTTACGCACAAGAGGATAATGTCACATATCAATTTGTCACAATATATCATGCGTAAACTCATTTTGCAAATCGACTATGGGTATTCCTGACACTATTTTGAGAAAAACTAATGATAAAATGAATGCCTTCGAGCATCACCTAATTGTAAATAGAAGAGAAACAAAGGTGATGACATTAAAGTAAGGTGGCAAATAAAACATGAGAATTCAACTCTTCTATTGAAGAGACGTCGCTCGAGCGTATAGAGTGTTTGGAGAAAACTTCCTTGAGTGTTTTGAAGTTGACAAAACGTTTCCGTCAATCTAATCTGAAGACTTGCAGACTCTTCTATCAAAGTCTGAAGACCTCCGGACTGCTAGACTCGAGACTCAAAGTCTATCCTCATTGATAGTTTCTAGACCGTCGAAGAAGGCTTATCCACAACTGGATGTTTTGTTAAGGATTTGACTTTATCGACTGGAGAAGATCTCTTGGCTAGATATAGCATGCCGGAATCTATTATTCAAATCAAGATTGATTCAGAGATTATGGATCCATTGATTGATGAAGTAAACTTGGAAGGTTCTACTTATGGAAACCGAGATCCTAATTGTATAGGCGAGCAAGATTGATGGGCTATTGTCATGTTCCTCAAATAACTCAAAAGATCTTCCTAATTGATTCTGTCCAATGGGTAGATTGGAAGAATTCTTTTGGTAAGTACCAACGGGTATGATAGCATAAAAGAGTATATAAGGAAGATGTTCCAGTTGTTTGAGTGTGTGCGCGATAAAAGAATTCCAAAGTCTGAAACTCATTGTTCTTAGTCAATCAAACTGTTGATCGAAATCTTGTACGCAAAAGAGAGTCTATATCTTTGAGAGACCTTTAGGAAGTGTAGTAGAGTCTCTACACTATGGAATCAAGTCAGAGCTTTTCTGTAACAACTCTTTTAGTTATAGTGAAATCCAGCCAGTAGGTTGTTAGTGCGGAAGAGTGGACGTAGGCTTGGATTAAGCCGAACCACTATAATTTCTGTGTTTATTTTCTCTTCTCTACGCTCTTTTACCTTGATCGTAACTTATTTTGCCTACAAGAGACAAATTTCCTTTTCATAATTTATTGTTGATTAATACTGCACATATCTTACAAAATTGTTTATGCACCTATTCATCCCCCTCTAGGTGCTCATACTAGCTTTCACATAGAGAACAATACTTAACCGAGTCCACCATTCAATGTACAGAACTTAATTGAGCGAAGTACATTTGTGATTTAATGCCCGAGATGCAGTGGAGACATTGCTTTTGGTCAGCCTTGGCTTCTGGGAAAAGGGGAGGAGAGAACTAATGAGCTAATGAGCCTTGTCGTATTCTAACATAGATGTTATGCGAAACTTGTTAAACATAGTAGTGTTAAAGATAGTGAATTGAAGACAGCATCTGTGGCAATGCATAAGGAAAAAGAAGCTGAAAAAGAAGTTCGTGACTGCTGATGTTGTGATCGTGATGACTGATGCTATGCTCGTGGCTATAAGGAAGAAGCTATAAGGAAGAAGCATTAAAGATAGTGAATCCAAAACTGACATAAAGAGAGAGTCTGTTCTTTTTTCATCACACATGTTTGTAGAGCTTAAGACTTCAAAGTTAAACACACGTGTTCTAATACATTAGGGCGGTTATTCTGTTAGATATAAAACCAAAGTTGTTAAGTCAGTGTTGAGGCGGTTCATTTTTGAATCGTCTTCTTCCTCAAGTCTCTTGTAAGGTGCTCATTTTTTTTTTTTTCGGAGTGTGTAGATCGAATATAGAGTATAGCATAGAAATAAAGAGACGAAGAGAGTAATTGAAGAGTAGTAGTAAAAGCTCTCAGTTGAATGTATGCTTTGCTCTTTGATTCAAGAAATACATAAATCTTTCTTCTACATCTTGTGTTTTTTGTTCTTCGTTTCTTCACAAGTAGATCAATTTGAGTGTAGAGAGAGAAAGTAAAACTTATTATGCAGAGTAGTCTTGATATAAGTAGAATATTATTTTTGCAACATGAACAATTTTGTCCATCGCTTTCTTCCCTTAAGAAATTCCATATGGAAAAAGATGGGTTGACAAATCAATTGGCAAGGGTTGATTTGAAGACAAGCGAAATTCTAGGAGAATTAGGGCGCGTTTGATAACGATTCTGTTCCCGGGAGTAGATTCTGATCAGAACTAATTCTTTTTTATTCTGTTCCCGGGAACTGATTCTAAGCATTTTAAACCGTTTGGTAACTGTCAAAAATTTCTTTTTCTAGAATAAAATTACGTTTGGTACCGTGCTCATTAATTCTGTTCCAAATCAATTTATTTTAATTTTTAAATAATTTTTTTTACTTTTTTCCTTTTTTTTCTTTTCATTTTTCATTTTTTTCTTTTCTTTTTTCCTTTTCTTTTTCTTTTTTTTCTTTTTTTTCTTTTTTCTTTTCTTTTTTTCCTTTTTCTCATCTTCTTCTTTCTTGTGGCCAGTCGCCAAACCAGCAACCGGCCAGATGAGGGCCAGCGACCTCACCAGAGCGTCGCCGGCCCTCGGCGAGGCCGAGCCTCGCCGACAACTGGGCAAGGCTTGCCTAGCCACGCCGAGGCTCAACCTCGCCAAATCTGGTAGGGCCAAGCCCCACGATGGCCAGGCCGACCTTGCCAGGGCTGGGCGAGGCCTGCCAAGCCACTAGCGGGGCTGGGCGAGCCTTGCCTAGCCACCAGTGGGGCTGGGCGTCGCGAGGCCGGCCTAGCCACCAACGAGATCTGGAGGCCGAGCCTCACCGGTGGCCAGGCGGGCCTCGCAGGGGCTAGGCGAGGCCCGCCTGGCCACCGACAAGATCTGGAGGCTGAGCCTCACCGGTGGCTGGGCAAGCCTCTGGCGAGCTTGTCGGTGGCTGGGCTTGCCTCCGGCAGGTTCGCCAGACCTCGCCTTGGTCTAGCAAGCTCACCGGACCGGCGGTCAGCGGTGGCAGACGGCGGTGGACGGTGACGGCGGACGGTGGTGAGCAGTGGCAGACGGCGGTCGCAAGATGGCCGAAGGGAAGAAGAAAAATTCTTGATTTTGATTCTCAAATTCATTTTTGGAACAAGAATCAACTTTTTCTTTTTTTGTTCTTGATTCTATTCCCAATCTGTTCCCTGGAACAAAAATTTTACCAAACGCGATTCTAGGCCTAAACTGATTCTGGGAACAAATAATCATAATTTAGCCATGTTTGGATGGTTACCAATCAGGGCCTTAATGAAAAAATAACTCCTGGTCAAATCAAGTCACGAAAGAATCGTACTATATTCTTACTGTTTGGCTCTAAAGAATCACACCGTATGCTTCTTCCTACCCTTTCCTTTACGCTCTCCTCTTTTTTCACTGGCAACCAATTTTGACTTAATTTTCCACAGGCTACCAAGCTAATCGCACCTCAGAAAAGTGGAAGCTACCCTTGGTCTTAAATAAAAGTACGAATTTTGGTGAACTTCTGTCTCCCCATCATCCATGCAACGAATTTATGCAGTAGCAATTTGAGGCTTGATATTTGATTCCCTCGCTTCTCTCTTTCCACTACTCTAGCTTGATATTTCAAATGAGGAAACTCCCAATATTTTCCACCACTCATCATCATTAGCCATCCTTGCCTTTTGGCACGTTTGGTCGATTGGGAAAGGAAAAAATGGTGGAAGGCAGCTGCAAATGTTTTATTAAATCAAGCAAACATCTTGGAGATTCTTCCTAGTCCTTGGTCGTTCTAATTCACCCAGATTCCTCAAGTGCAATAGAATTGTTCGCTCTTTGGGACGTTGTGCTGAAACAGGGCAAGAATATTGCCAGGCTAAAAGTGAGGAGAATAAAGATGGGGTCTAGGACTGTTTTGCCTTTCCGGAAAGGTGGGCGCAAAAAATGCAACGCCCACCATTGGATTTGGGCTCGAGTTGTTCTCCACTTATTCGCCTTCTTTTTCTTGGATACTTCTTGAGAATCTTTTAGGGATTCAGTCATGTTCCATCTTTTCTAAAACCGATGGTTTTAAACACTCCAATGCCACATTCCACAATTTTTTGTATTCATTTAATTTACTTCCCCGCTTTGGAATTGTTTTCCTTTCATGACGAGAAAGTTTAGTTTAAACAAGTAAATTCAAATTTTATGAAAGACTTTTACAATATGATTAGATCAATTACTCCACTCATATGTTTACTCTTAGTATCGTGGAGAAGTGACTCTATGTCACAAGTCCGATCCTTATCCACTAGACTAAGGCAACCCTGTGGTATTTAGGTTAAGTTTTCCTATTCTCCCACTTGAATATCTTTAAAAAGGTAAGTTTCCTATGAGATTCTTAGGGTTAAAATTGGTTCATTCCTTTAGCTCCCAGCCTTGGAACGCTTACTTTAGTTGGAATATGGTTCAAATTCTCATATTTGAACGACCAAAATACCTCACATAATTTTATTTTATTTAAATTGCTTTCCATTTCTCTCTCTTTTCCCCCATTATCGACGGTTATGAAACCTCCTCTTTGATTGATCTTTTGCATTTTATTGTTGCTTCAAAGCTACAAAGACAAGGGGTCAAATCTAACCTAATTCTGTTAAATACATTAAACGCCCTATTATTACTTATTCACACTATGCCTTTGAATTAAATCATTTGGAGATTCTACAAGTAAATTCACACATATTTCGGTCAAAAAAGGTTCCAGATTCCCTGATGAGCAGAATACTATGGATTCAAACCCTAGTTGATTCTTGTATTAAAGTTGTGCAGTCACCTATAAGTGAATTTGAACCAGTGAAAGTTCAATCATTGGAAGATTTCCCTGCTTTGTGGTAAAGAAGGCATCGCATTGAATGTGCTGTTATATTTAAATTCAAGCCCACCATTTATTCAGGACAATGCAACTAGCATCAGAACCTGAATCATGGGATTTCAAGAATCCCCTCTCCACCGTACAATTCTTTTGAGAAGTCTCCGAAGAATTAATACCATCCCATATAGCAAAATCAAGAAAATATTAGGTAGAGCTTTGAGGTCAATGTGTCAAAATTCCAGTCCATTTACCTCGCGACATGTGCTGTACGCAGGCCCACCTGTTGGTTATGCTCTCTCCCTCCTTCACTGTATTGCCGCTTTCTTCCCTCTCTTTACGGTCTTCCTCATTCTCTCTCTCCCCCGGCTGCCCCTTTTTCCCTTCTACAACCTCAACCTTTAGCCCGACCTCAGACCCGTCGCAGCATCCGACACATCACCTCCATCTCTACCTTTACCTTAGCCCACTACTTTTTCGATCTCTAGCACCGCCGCCACCGGTCCAACTCTTCCTGCGCCCTCTGCATTCATGCCCACATTGGCCAAGAGGTCGAGGCCCTACTCTGCATCAACGAACCACGCCTCCACCTCGTTTGTTGCCTAAGCTAACCTTGGCCGACCTCAAATCAACTCAGATTCGAGGTTGAGCTAAGCTTGACGACAAATCTAGGGCTCACTCAACCTTAGATCCAAAATCTAAGGCCCAAGTTCATCAGTAGAGCTCGAGCTCGATGATGGAGCGCTAAAACAACAACGAGGTGATGGATTGAGATAGTGGTGAGATGGTGGTGGTGGAAGGGGACGAACATCTATTGTCATCCCATTAGAAAGAAAGGGAAGAAGGAGAAAAAAAAAAAAGAGGGAAGACAGGCAAGACGATGAGGGAAAAGCGGGGTTTTGGGGACTGGGCCTAGATGACACATATCGATCAGTAAATAGACTGGGTTTTTGATAAGCTCACTTCAGAGCTCTACCTAATATTTTCTTAGCAAAACCTAATTTAGTTGTCCTACGTGGCAAAAATATATACATTTCTCAATCCAAAAGAATTCTCATAAAACACAGTTAATTAGATTCAAGAATGAAACTTTGAATAGTGGCATAATAAAACAAGAAAAAGAAAAACCTAGTCCATTGTGCCAAAAGCAACCTCCGCCGATGGCGGCTAGCTAGGACAATATTGCAAAACAAATAGGAAAGTTAACAAATCTCGTAATTAAAGCCCAACATGTGCGAATAAAATTACCATAGAAGCCACCAAGAAACAATAAAAAGCACAAAAGATTTACGTGAATCCATTTGAGTATTGCTACCTACATTTCATTAAATCCGTTATTTACGCCAATGAAAGATAGTAACATGACTCTTTCATTATTTTTTTCTTTTCTACATGGTATTCTTAATTATTTTCATCCTCAAATCTTACATGAATTAGATTTAAAAAAAAAAAAAACCAAGCTAAAAGAACTCGCTGGTGGACCGCGGCATGAAAAGCGCCGTGGATGTGGCCAGGGCCTCACTGATGGCCGGCGGGCTGCTCCCCTTTGTTTTTCTGTTTGTGTTTTTTAAAAACTTGCAACATTTTTATTTTGTAATCCAATCTAATTTTTAATCTAATTTACGTTGTGTTTCTTTCTAATTGTTGGTTTTTTTTTCCTAACGTAGAACTTGGTGGGCGCCACATCTTCGCTGCATATATCGAGAAAATAATAAAAACAACCACATTGTTAGAATTTGATTACACTTTTTGAGGATTTTAGGATTCGGTGGCATTATAACAAGTTTTAAAAATTCTATTGCATATGTCCTATAAAAAATTATGGAGAATTAATCCGTTTCTGGAATACTCATGTCCTCTCGAGGAAAATGCCTCAATTGGGTGCATCTTTTTTTGGATAGGAGGGCAGACGTGTTTAGAGGATAAGTCAAGTTTTACATGTTGGAAAGCACTAGAAGACATAACTTGGGCCTTCAGCAAAACATCATTTCAAGAATGGGAAGGAGCACGTGTGGTCTTAAAAGAGGAACATACAATATTTCTCAGAAAGTTGGTCAAAAGAATTCTGACCAACTTAAACGACTTGTAAGTGTCCCACTTTCAAAGTCGGTCATACATTACAAATCGATTTACATCCTCCAATTTCAATCGGGTTTTACATATAAGTTCAAACTCAAGACATAATTTAATAACGATAATAACTTCCATCGTGGTGGTTTGTGGTGGTTTGTGCTTGACATTGTGGCATCGAGAGAGAGAAAGATAGGGGTAACTCTTGTGAAGTGATCATAGGGTGCAACACCCTGGGGTAGCTGCCTAAGCACACCAACCACACATGAGAGAGACCTAAAATCTCGGGCATCCACCATGACAAGTGATCGCTTGAGATCTTTGACCACCCCCACAGTGATAGAGAGCAGCCCCATGACTCCCCCATGGTGGCGCCACTATTCAGAGAAAATGATATAGACAATCCCTAAATTTTCGTCTAACTGAACATTTAATCCGTTCAATATAATTCATGAACTTTTATTACATGTTTAATACAATCCCTATCGAACAAATTAAAAGTTTAGAGACTAAATAATACATTGAATCAAAATTCAGGAATTATTGTGTCATTATCCCCACTATTTGTCCTCTAGCCTCAACGATTGTCCCCCTCTCTTTTGCCTTTTATAGTGTTTTCGTTATAAAATATTCTCTTGGCCAATATAGGCGGGATAAGATCTTCCACCCCTAGGCCCAAGATAGATTATCTAGAATTTTATCCGGCCTAATACAAATATATCCAATGCCAGAATCCAAGCTCTTATATGGGCCACATTACTGGGCCTTGATCCTCTTATTTCTTTTTGCCGATTGATTAACCCACCACACGGTGCGAGGGAGATAGTTTGAGGACCGCAATTGCAGTCCTATCAACAGTTCTTGATTTTAAGATACTACTTAAGCTCGTGCCTGCGAAATTTGTAATAATTTGAGGATTGTGATTGCAAAATAGACGACTAATTTATATTTCAGAGAGCTCTAACAAATCTTATAATGGGCGTAGGTGCTATAACTAAAATTTGCGATTTTTTTTTTTTTGGGTAATATGTATATTAATTGGTTTGTAATTGGCCCATTATCATCTATTGGCCCATTTAAGGTAAAACCTCGAACTTTCGGCGACTGATAGGAACGGGCCCTCTTTAACTCTTTTTTCAATAACCCATCCCCTCCTTTTTCTTACACAATAATATGCTGGGCTTGATTGACAGGATCAAACCTGAACTCCCTCCAAAGCAAAAACCTCCTAAACACTAAAACCTATTGTCTCTCTAGCATGTAAAGCATCATATAATTATATAGATAATAGTAAAATTGAGGTTTCAAGAAAGAGTTTTTTCGAGGTGCCAACACGCGGTGCCTCGCCTGCGCATCGCTGTCCTTGACAATCCTTTAATGTTTTTACACGTTTTCTTCTTCATTTAGATAAATATGCCATTTGGACCGACATTATTTATGCATGGCATTTGTATCTGTTTGACTTCCAAAGAAAAAAAGGGTTAATACTTGGAGAAAAATGGTAATACACTTGCCCTCTTCAAGTTAGTCTATAAATCTTGAATCTAAAATGAACTATTTTTAACTAATCCAGAAAGTTAAATCTTTATCCATATTTATATGTGCTTCAAGTCAAAATAACCCTTCTAAATTCATTTTGATAGTGAAACTACAGATGAAAATAAAACAAAAGCAAAAAATCAGCATAGGAGGTAAAGACAATTTTTGAATTTTGAAGTACTCATTGTAATAGACATATGCTGAATTTAATTAAATATTCATGTACATGTGAAAACTCTCTAATGTTACCCAACCTTCAATGCAATAAACCATAATTTGCCTGACACAAAACCTATCCCATTGGCCTTTTGCAGGTGGATTTTTCTGAGTATGGGAGCGGAACCATACGATCATCAAGCGTTAATGCTAAATCTTGATGTAAGATTTTGGGGAACTATTATCAATTGTTCTAAAAGTTTAAGTTATTAAATGAAAGCATAATTTATTATTTAAATATTCTCACGCTTAGTCTAATTTTTTACCTAATACTAAGTGTGAAAATTTAATTGGAGAGGTAAAAGGGGTTTGGAAAAATTCGAACTCAAAATTTCCAGTCTTAACACCATATAAGATTTTGGTGAGACAATTACCAACTATTCTAAAAACTTAATTTTTAGATGAATGTATGTTTTCTAATTTAAATATTCGAACAATTGCAAAGATACACACAGAAGTATCGAGGTTATCAAGGGACTCATATTTGTCGCCATAACCACGACCATCGTCTTCCATTCTCTACCTCTCTATCGCACATTAAGGAATGACGAAATCCTTTCCTAATCCACGCTAGTGGTGTTCGGCCTTTCCCGTTGTGCCTTGATGAGTAAGTTGACTGTGGAACTGAGTGCTGGATTCATGTGTGTGATGTCAAAAGAAGTACTACTTTTATGTTCCAGTCCCCTTAATGGAGAGAAGCTAGTGGTGGTCCATGTCTGGTATTTTGCTCATGCACTCGACCTTGTTCCCATGCAAAATCCTCCTAAATTACTCCACTAACTTTTGAAACCTCGGTGAGAAGTTTAGCTATGACTTATGATCCTCCACTAGCCTTCCATACCACGGAAGTGCTACCTATTCTTCAACATTTTTTGGGCACGAGGCCGGAATATTTCAAATATGTCGTAAGGAATGACAAGATGGGTTTATGTGTGCTTTGTTCTTGGAAGAAATTATAAAAAAAGTCCTAAACATGTTACACATATACCAATTCAATCATAAACCTTTGAATTTAGCTAATTTAATCCTAAACCTTTTAAACTACATTTGGTCATTTAGATTTTGAATTATGATAAAATTAGATAAGATAAGATATGAAATTCTAATATTTCGCTATATTATATCTATTATTTGATTAATTGTAGTAATAAAGTCTGATATATTAACATCATATCATATATATTATTTAATATTAAAAAAACATATTAGTGTAAACGTTACGCCCCGATCTTTGAGTGCGTGTCCATCCCCCGATGGTCAATGAATTTGCGACGTCCCAGGACACGTCGCCAACCCTTTAATTTTAATGCGCATGCGGAAGCGAATTACTGATCCCCTAACCACAACAAACATGGGATAAAAAGTAGGATAACAAATTTCAAATCAATCAACACGGTTTTTATAAACAATCTAGTTCACAAACAGAGGCCAACTCTAGGATCTAAGTACAAGAGATCTATCTCCAAAAAGAACTTCCGAGCCACCCATGCTCCTAACCCTTCCGCCTCAAGCTCCAGGTTCTTCACACTAGGGCCCTAAAAAGTTAAGCTCACGACGAGGTGAGACAATGTCTCAACAAGTTAACTCCCTAAATCGCAACTAAAAAGGAAATACGCCTAAAGGCAGTCTATGCACACGATACAAAAAACTTACCTCACCTCAGTTACCTCCTGCATGTTAGCATAATTTATATCTCACATAAGTGCAGTAACAATACTCGAGCATTTGGAATGTGTCATTCAACTTTAGTCAATCAATCAATTAAATCAACACAAGTGATCCATCATTCAATCAAGCAATTCACAAGAGTCCTAATTATAAAGTCAAATCGTTACGACACGTCTCATTCCGTGTTATACAATTTCGTCCCATAATCAAGCGCAGTTAAATCATATCGGTGGTTCAATTCATACCTGATGTTCACTCTCAATATTCCAATTCAACATCCCTATTCAATATTCCAACTCAATACTCAATACCAGACTCAAGATTAGACTCAATGCTCTAGAGGTAGTTCTTTTGCGACTCAAGTCGCCATGTAAAACTTAACCCTTGATTACAACAACGGATAGTATAAGGCCCAAGAGGTGACTTACACGAAGTCTTGCTATCGTATAATACTTAGTCCTTTATTACACTAGGCAATAGTATAAGGCACTAGTGGTGACTTACACGAGTTTCGATATCGTGTAATACTTAATCTTTTACTATGCATGACAATACTGCAAGGCTCTAGAAGTAGTTCCCATGCAACTCAAGTCATCACGCAATACTTAGTCCTTCATCACAATAAGCAATAGTATAAGGCACTAGAGGTGACTCACACGAAAATTCATCATCGCGTAGTACTTAGTCCTTTACCTACTCACAATCCATTGGGTTTCATCAACACGACCCATGTCACCTTAACTTTCAATAGGCAACTTGCCCTAACTATAAACCAACACTTGGTCATTCAAACATAGCCAAGAGCATTGTGCTTTGCACTAAAATGCCTTAATTAGGATAACGAACTTGGAATTTTTTCTTCATACTAAAAACACTCGATAAAATAATCGTGTGTGGGTACACGATCAGTTTAAACAAAAAATACTATATCTTCCTTTCACAAATCCTACTATTTATATAGTGTGTAAGTACATTTTTGGCGTTGGAAACTGACGCCTGATATATTCTAATTAAAATACCAAAATTCCACAATTTTGTAATAAATATCCAAAATTACAATTACCACTCAATTAAATAAACCAAGCACACCATTGCAATCAGCACGAAATTCCAGTCACTTGCTATCCCGGTATAATTTCCAGAAAATAATAAATAATTAAATAAATACCAAACATAATTAAATAAATGTAATTAATTATCAAAAAAATAAAATTAGGCCGGAAATGCTTAATTAAATACCGAAACGTGCCCGAAAAATTTCTGAACTAATCTCGATAAATAACACGATTTAACTAGTTCCTAATTAAATTGTTCTATCCACTTAACATGCAAAATCGAATAATTAAATCGCTAATCCATTCTAACTAACCTCCTAATCCTTAATTAGCATAATCTAAATACCATTTAAGCATAATTAATTTCCTAAGCAGAGTTTAGTTAGTAAACTCACTGGTTTAGCGCAAAAGTCGGTTTATGGCGACAGGAGCCGAAACTTGGACAACGGGAGCTCGATGGCTGAAAACAGTCCAAGACTACTCAACAAGGCTGAGCTTCGGCCTTGGTTCTGTAGTTGGGTTGCGAGTTGGTCATGGCTGGGCCAACTTCGGTGGCGTGGCAACGGTGGTCACGATTATTGGCTGTTGGAATGCACGAGTAGAGGAGGCGATCTGCTAGTGAAGACGTTGGGTGGCTTCGCTGGACTGGGCTAGACCGCTGAATGGGCATGAGACTGAATTGAAATCATTTCGATGGAGGTGGACTAATGTTGTAGGCGTGAGGAATGGAGCAGGGGCTGGCTTTGTGACTGCTGGTAGCGAGCTGGGGAATATGCTGGTGGTTGACTGAGCGGGATGAAGACACGGACGTGTGGCAGCGTGAAGGGAGGGTCAATGGAGAGGGGTGTTGGTCGTGAGCTAGCGCTACAGCGAGAGAGAGAGAGAAAAGGAGTTGGTCATTGTGGGGAGATGTCATTGCAACGAGATGGATGAGTGGCAGCAAATGGGGGCAGAGCGATTGAGTCGATAGAGCTAGATCGAGGCTTTGACTTCATGGCAGCTACAGGGAAAGTCGAGCTGCAAGGGAACAAAATAAAAGTAAAGAACAAGAACAGTTCGTCCAAGGAAGTGGCGCTTGAGTAGAATAGAAATGAGAAGAATGTAGAGACAGCAAAGGAGCAACTAGCGTCCGAGAGAAGCTGCAGATGGGGGGGGGGGGAAGTCAATTAAAATATCCCAATTAATCAATGCTTGGTCCTCCAAAGATCCACATGTTCATCCCATTTGTCCCCCATAATACTTTCTTGCATAAATCTCCACAAATAACCATTTTGATGTCCAATTGTTGCAGTCCCCACCCAAGCGTACAAATTTCACAATTGTGGACTTCAATTTCTTCACAAAATCTTCAATTTGGTGACCAAATTTGCTGCAAAGGAAACCTACGTAATTTCTGCAATTTCCTTCACTAAGTAACTCACTATGGAGGTCAAAAATCCCCTTAATTTGGCCTCTCCGAATTTCCTTTCCTTTCCAAATCGTCCAAATTGATTTTCCGTAAAAATCTCGGGCTCGCCGAAAATTTTTCGGAAGATGAGTTAACGTTTTTAAAATAAATCGTGACATGACAGCATTTTCAATTTTTGAAATTAGGTTCAATTTCGCAGTTAATTTCAACTGGATGCAATTTTAGTGTGATCTATCCTACCAGGTAGCTTTTATGAATTTTTAGCGCATTTGACCTGTGGTCGATTATCTTCGAGCCACATTATACATCTCCGACACATTGGCGACTCTCGGTTGTCATGAAAATCTTAATATTTCACATACGAGCACAAGATATCCAAAACGACAAAAAAAATCAATCTAATGCTGATCGACGATAATTTTGCAATCATGTGGAATCACTCATACTTTAATCACATATCTCAGTCAAAGTGACTTATCTCTAATCTTTAATCTCTGATCGATTTTGACATTGCCGTAATGACCATTACAAACTAGCACGGTTGAGCAGTTGATTCTTGATCGAATTCTCAAATCTATTGCGTTAAAATACCTTAATGGCTTCATCAGATAGACTAGTTATATCGTGAGTGATCAACTCAGAGAAAAGAACTATAGGGGTCTCGATGAAAAGCCCGACTTATTCAATTGGAAACAGAATCTGAAAATCAGGATGTCATAATAAATAAACATAAAAGTTCACAAACGAATATGGTAAAAGTCTATCACGACATCCATGTTTACTTTATTTTTATTGACTTTTTTATATTTAATTATTTCGTTTTTAATTTCTTTCTTCCCTTCTATCATTCTCTGATAAAATTTGATTAGATAGTTAATTGTATTAATATACCTAAAATACTAAAGTACATAAAATATGTAATAATTTTTTTATTTATCTTTATATATTGAATTTGTATTAGAATTAAATTCTAATATATAAATAGAAATAAGATTAAATTTAAATAAAAAAATTGATATTTTTTTTGTTATATTATATTTCTTATAATAGAATTCATATATTACTTATATTCATATATAATTTTAATTTTATTAATTTAACAAGTTTTTTATTCGAAAAAAAAAATTACTTTTCTATTATGGATATTAGAAATCTTATATACCTTTATCCTACCTCCTCATTGGGATAATTTTATTCGAGCTATATCATTCTTATATTTGACTTTATTCTATCTTGAGTATACATCAAATGTAGGATAAAATAAATTTTAGCTTTTCATGAATTATATCTAATTTACCAAACACAGTTAGGATAAAATTTAATCTTAAAAAATTTGATATTTTGCTAATTCAGTTAAAAAAATTTCATTTTTGTCAATTTAGTCCAAAAATTCTTGATGATTCATTAATTTAGTCCTTTTAGCCATTTTTTTTTGAAAATTTTAATTATTTTTCAATTTTAATTATTTTTCAATTTTCTAATTTTGTATTATTATCATTTCTATTTCTATTTTTATTTTTGTTTTTATTTTTATTTTTTTTTGTTTTTTCTAATCCTGAGCTGCCGAGGGCATCACAACCCTCACCTAGATCTGAGCAATGGCCGATGCCCTCACCAACTTAGGGTTGGAGAAAGAATGAAAAGAAAAGAAGAAATTCAGGAAAATTTTCAGAAAATTTTTAAAAGACTATTCACTTCGGCACCAACAATGCCACTTAAGATGGTCAAAGCTTACTAGACCACTAAGTCAATGATTTTTGGTCAAAATTGGCCAGAATGACTAAATTGGCAAATCATGAAAAAGATTTAGAACTAAATTGTCAATATCGTCAAAATTTTAAAACTAAATTGATACAATTAAAATATATGATTGAATTAGCAAATTGTTGAAAGTTTGAGAACTAAATTAGCCAAATTGAAAGATCTTTGAGTGATTTGACACAAATGCAATTTGTTTATGACTTATTTGATAACTTTCCTCCCTATAAATACTATTATTCTTTTCTAAGCTAAAATTAATAGATGAGAAAATGTTTTATTTCAAGTCTTTCTCATTATAAAAGAAAGTTTCTCAAAGTTGATTTTCTATGATTGTAAACCTTTTTTAATGTAGTTCATAAATTTATTATTAGATGGTGTATGCCAAAACTGCTGGTAGTTTGACTCAACCTATGTTGTATGAGCACACTATCCCAAGATTGCATTTGTCTTAGGTATATCAAGTAGATTAAGCAATTCCCAATTTTTAAAATCAGAAAGAGATCTGAGATGCTTGCATTTGTCGTAGGTATATCAAGTAGATTAAGCAATTTCCAATTTCCAAAATCAGAAAGAGATCTGAGATGCTTGCATTAATCTACACTATAGTACGTGTACAATTTATGCGTCGGAATGTTTTCGACAGGACAAGATTTTAAGTCAAATAGTGATTGGTTAACGATGAATTGATGTACCCTCTGTTGGGGCCGACGCCTAATATGAGAAAGAAAGAAGAGTCCTAATTGAAGTTTGGCCTTTAACTGACTTGATAAAGGAAAATAAATTACTGACTCCAAATATTAATGGCAAAGAGGACTTCTTGCAAATTGAAGTCAGCGAACAAGGCGGCAAGTTACTGGAGAAGAAAAGTCCAAGATGGTCTTCAAGTGACAGCTGGACATGAAAGTGAGTGATAAAAATAAAGACAAGGAGCATGTGATGTCGACTCCTTAGCAAAGAAGAAATTGGAAGCGCATCATCATGCATGAAGTCGACCGCTGGACGCGTGGCGGTGAAAGTTTGAGCCTATAAATAAGGCTTCGAGTAAAAGTTTTAAAAGATAAAGCCACCATAAATTTACCGTGTTGCGTAGAAGGGTGAAAAGAAGGAACAAAATATTAATAGGAAATTCGATGAATTTTTCAAAAGTTATTAACATTAGCGTTGGCCACATAGGATGGTCGACTTGAATAAATCGCCATAATTAGCAATTTACACCCAAAAGTAATTATAATGACATTTTAATATTAAATTAGCATAATTGAAAAGTATTGAATTAAAAAAAAGGATTAAATTGGCCAAATTAAAAATTTCATGGTTGATTTGGTACAAATAAAATAGATTTAAAACTTTCGTGACAACTTTTCCTTTATAAATATTATTATTTATGTGCTAAAATTAATAAATGAGAAAATGAGTTTATTTTGAATCGTTCTTATTATAAAAGAAACTTTTTAAAACTACAATTTATTTGATTGTGAACTTTTTCATGCAGTTCGTAAGTTTATTAATTAAATGACGTGGGCCAAACCAAAACTTTGGGTAGTTTTTCTTTTTTTTTGGTTGAGAGGGCAGTTTGATTTGATGCATGCCGTACAAGGAAACTGCCCCATTATTGCATTTGTCATGGTCATTTTAAGGGCCCGTTTAGTCCGATTTCGGAGAAATGCATGTAAATACTTTTGAGATAAATGAGTTTTTCGAAATGTTACACCGTTTAGTAAATTGTAATATCAAATAGCATTGAAAGGTAACTTTAGTTATTCTTATTTGGAATATTAGAAAGAGCTGGAGATGCTTGCATTAAATTTGTATTATAATAAGTGCACAACTTTTTGTATTGGAATATGATCGACATGATGAAATTTAAGCCAAGTGATGATTGGCTAATGATAAATTGGTGTATTCTCTTACGATCACTCCTAGGAGCACGGATGTATGTGTCTTTAATAGTTGCTTGATTTGTGTGGGACATGGAGACTGTCATACCGATGAAATTTAATTAATTACTCAAGGAGTCCTAGATATCATCATTACAAAAAAAAGATTAATTAATATACCAATGGACTTATCTTCTTAGATTATATTTATTTAAGTGCAAAAATATCAACCTACTATCTTTGACAATCGCCGGATTAGTATTGAATAGATCAGATCAGATTGGATTAGAGGGCTACAGCCTGCACTCTCATGTCGATAGAGGAGAGACTATCCATCGCATAGCCCATGGTTTTTCCCATGGTTTTTCTTAGAAATCCTGATTAGATGAGCCTAACCACGGTCGCAATCATCTGTATTTTCCCCATTTTGACAATGGTCTCTTACTTTGTTATCCGATTGTTCAGAAAGGAACCATCTTTTCAACCCCACTTTGAAGAATATATGCCATGAGCAACATGAAGCTGCAGCTTTGCATACAAGAGAAATCCTTACCAAGAATCCAGTCCGAAAGCAGCTCATTAAGTTTTGAGATTATTCTCACCACCCACCACGTTGGGGCTAATTGAAAATTTTCGATAAGCAGTCCACCGAGATTTACGACACGAACTAGTTACAGATAACAATTCTTGCGTAACAATAGTTTTACAACAATCAACAACAGAACAATTCCAACTTACTTACATTACCCAACCATTCCAACCACTCTGTTTGAACTGACAGATGGGAACCCAAATTGCAAATTTAAACCGGGTTAAAAGAAACGAAACACCGACACACCAATATAGAGTGGAATTATACACACACAATCAAGTCTAGGGTCACCATCAACTGGGGCATAAAAGGTCCCATCTTCTTGATAGAACAAGCACACTTCATTCCTTTTTCGAATCGAGCCACCTGTCCAAAGCCATGATCATCGAAGAAATTAAAGTGAGTCCAAAGTATCATCAAGATTAAATCAGCACATTAGTAGACTATAAGAAAAGGTCGAATTTGCGATAAGGTGTGTTCATGTCTAGTCATGCCGGGCCCATCCACATGACCACCTTTTGCGTTGCCCCGAATCCGTCCCTTCTTTAGTTTTCTTAGCAACGGCCAGTCAGTGACATTAGCCAACGTGATCATAGTCGAACCCTTCTCTTTCATGAAAAATGCAGTAATTTGCGTAAACAACTATTTATATATTGCCAGGAGTTATCTGGAAAGGAATGGTTTAACACAATTCAGAGTATTCGATGATTACTGGAGATAGAAAACCACAATTCGACTGCGAAGAAGCCTGTGAGAATTGAAACCCTTAGATTGAGATTGATGGGGTGCTTACACAAGGGTGTGCTTTCAATGCTTGGTGATGATCCAGATAGCATAAATGATCCCGGGAAGATAGCCTAATATAGTCAGCAGAAGGCAGATCCAGAACTCAATCTGTCGACAATCACAGCCACTAACCAGTTAATATTTCACCACACCAAAAGAAAAGTAGAAAGAAGACCAACACGGGCATGAAACATCCGATTTCCTAAACATGGAAACTCCCTCACGCCCATCAAAGTTTGCTAAAAAAAGACAAGGGAATACGTGCTCACTCTCTAGTCCGCTAATTCCCAAGAATTGACCAACCCAAGCTTGCACGGAAGCTAAAGCGAAAGAATCAAAAGAAGAAAGAGAAGGAGGTGTAGGGTGTTGCGTTTTGACCTTGCAGCCATACTTGAGGAAGACACCAAGAGGTGGCAGGAGGATGGCCACGAGGATGTCGATGCATGTGAAGGTGCTGTCCGACATCGTCGTTCTTCCTCTGTCCTTCGATTCAAGCTTTTAGTTAAGCTGAGCTTTCGTGTAGGAGGGTGGTGACGACAAGGTCTCTAGTGCGAACAAACTGAAACGGCGATGCTTCGGTCTTTATAGAGACCCAATCGGGACCAACCCCACCCCCCACGTGTGCCTCCCTCATTGGGGCGATTCATGTGTCGTTGTTCTGCATTTTCTTTGTGCGGACTTCTAGACCGTGGAATCCATTTTACAGCTGCCTCGAATAAGCTTTTGGAACGTGGCACCACGCCCCCCAAATATTCGTTAGGGGGTTAATTCCATCGTGATTGGGAAATTCAACAGGGCTATGCAACCTCGCGTCCCGCTCACGGATGCGTGTCTGCTCTTTTCTTCATACTAATCAGGTCGACCCATTGAATGACTTTCCTACCCAAATAAGGGTGAGTCCATTTCAGACACGACTCCTCGCTCACGTTGATTCATATCCACAACCACAGTTAATAACAAAATATATTCTTTTTTTTTGGTCGGCCAGTTAATAACAAGATGAAGATGATCTTTTTTTTTGGCTAGGAAGATACAGAAGAGCTTAGTTTGCCATGATGTCCCTCTTATCCTTCCTCTCTCTCTCTCTCTCTCTCTCTCTCTCTCTCTCAGAGTGAATCCAACGTGGTAGGCCTAGGAGGGGCCGAAATTTGGCCTCTCAGCGAGCTCAATGGAACAAAAGCCTCCATTCCTAAGCATGGAAGTTGACCCATCATGGTCAGATCTGATAATTTAGAAATAGACAACAGCGTATGTGTTCCCACCCCCCCCCCCCCCCCCCCCCCTACTATACTACTCAGATGTTTTGATTAACTGTTAAAGACTTGGCACCTAACACTGTGACCCATCAAGCTCATCAAACTTTCTCCTTATGCATGCACAAGAATATCACGTGGTTTATTCGAATAGCTGGCGCTGACTTCTTAGTGTATGATATTCGCTTATATAAGGAAACTACCACGTATCATCCATTATATTTGTCTCAAGTTTCAAGTTTTCAAAAAGTGCTATATCATTATAAACCTAACATATCTATGCATGGCTTCTCAAGGAAATTGCCATATAACTATTTATCTACTAATAATTGAGGAATAATAATGTTGATCTCAAGATCACCTCTATATACATCGAATATTCAGAGAGATGGCACATGATGCTCATGCGACCGGTATGAAGATTGGCTATTCAACATTTGCTCAACTCCCAAGTTATGAAAGCCAGAGTTATATAAATTTAGGTCGTCAATATCTATGTCGATATCGATTTACACAGTAAAAGTTTAGTCAAATGCCTAATTATGGCTTAACCTATTTGTTTAGTATTTACTAATTACCGTAGATCGCGCCCGTTTGATTATTCTTTTTCCATTAAAAACTTCGGGAAGAGAAGTTATTTTCTTTAATCAACCCTCGATTCAATTATATTCTGTATTCTTGCTAAATTCGAGTTCTTGAAGACGCCACAAATTCCCCTCCCCCTCCACGTTCGATTATATAATGTCCCAATTTCCAATGCTTTGCTTCTCAGACAGCAGCGCAGTTAGCACGAATTCATAAAGCTTTTCTCATTGACTAATATCGCCTAAGCAGCCAGCCCTCTCGCCCATCATTCTTCAGGATCTAAAGCACTGACCCGCGTGCACTGACTGGCTTGCAAGAAGCAGAGCACATGCCGCCGGTTCGCCGTCCCGACGGGCGGCGACTCTGCGCGAAGATTGCTCCGAAGAGGAACTTTGCGACCGCGCATTTCCCCTGAAGTTAAGAAAAAGAAGAGAACAGAAGAGAATGAAAGAGAACAAGAACAGGAGGATATGCAGGGGACTCGACCTCTCGTGTCATCGCCAGCGCTCTCCGTATGGCCTCGTGCGGTGGATGTCCGGTAGCGCTGGTCTCTAGGTGGCCGCCTCCTCGTCCACGTGCCACTTCAGTTTGGCGTCTCCAGTTCTGATTCCTTAAAAAGATTTAGAATCTTGTCGTTTGGACAGAGGAAAACATCAGAGAGAATCCTCCGCTTTCCCAAGAGGATGGACAGCAATTTTCGCACCGCCTTGCGGATGCTAATCAGTTAATCCGGCTTTATCATAATCCAAGGGAACTGAACGAGACACAAACGTAGGGAGCGAAACTCCGCTAGTCGACTTACTGATCAAGGAAACGGTTTCTCTAAGCCACTCGGCCAATTTCATCGTCAATTCGTGTCTTATCTGATTCATGGAGTCGATGGCGTATGTCACGAGTCGCGAATGAACCCACTTGTTTTGGAACTAATCCTATGGAGTAGGCTGCGAGGAAGATTTTATCAAGAAAGAGACCGGACTATCGACCGAAGTTGATATGTCTGTCCAGCACCGTAGTATAACAGGGTCGGTCACTCTGTGTGTACAGAGGGCGGTGATGCCACCTGCCAATTTAAGAGAGGACCCCTTCCCTTCTGAGTTCTGGCTTTTGTTTGATCCCAAAGAGATTGGATCAACTGTGCCAAACAAAAAAACCAAGAACAAAGAATCAAAAAGAAGCGGCTCCTACCATTACGGAGAAGTTACCATCATCACCGCCCACCACCCCCTAATTAGACTTCAAGAAACAGGTCTCTCCAATGGGAAGATCGGAAATTGTTTAAACCCTTAAATCCCCATCGTGATGCATTAAGCTGAAGCACTAGTCCTGCCTCTTTCAATCCCCACATCCCCTTATAATTTCTCTCAAGCTTTCAACATCATTATTAGTCTTCTTTATTATTGCAAACTACATGTTATTTTATGATCTGTCATGGGAGGTGGGAGGAGATGTTCAGTGACGTAAATCCCCAGAAGCAGAGGATAACATAAACTATCTGGAGCAGCATATGTTGTGTTTCTGCTGCACTGTACAGACCAAAATGGCTTCCCCTCCACTCTCAAAAATATAAAGATCAAATGGTCATATTCAGCAGCAGGAACAATAATAGTAATCGCATTCTTGTTTTTCTTCATGGCCCCACTTCGTTTTCTCAAATGAAATCAAGAATCTGTGATGGAAGTGGAAGTTACCTGCTTTGAGGCATTCGACTGTACTTGCTTTTTTCTTCGTTTAGTAATTCACCGTTTTGACTGCCATTAGTGGGAAGTCAGAGAGACCCCCAAAAGCAGGGAGCAACGAGGGCGGTTAAAGCTTTGGGATTTGGAGCTCCATTTTGCATTTTAAAGACTTCTCGTACTCTTCTCTGACTCGCCCTCTGCCTCATGTGTTCCCCACCATCCAACCTTTCACTTTCTTCAACACAGTCCAGCTGGGTTTTTTCGCCCTTCTTGCTCTGCGTGAATTTTTCCAGAGCGTCTCTCTTTCTCCGAGCTTAAAGATTGCCCTTTCGAGGATTTTCCAAACCGTGATATCCGAGCAAGAGCAATCATTCGCGCTTTCAATGCATTTGGATTAGTGTTGCTCGAGTCATTCGAGGTGTCATGATTCAATGACCAAGAGTTATGTGCTTGTTGGGTAAGAAATTTTTGGGCCTTTTCTTTACAAGATGAGCCATCTGTCAAATGAAAGATCTGAATGTTTTCCTTTTTATGAAGTTTCTGATGAAGGGTTCTTGGGAAACAAGATAAAGTTTGGTATTGGATGATTGGAAGGTGTCAAGGGAGAATTTTTATGTAAGAACGAATAGAAGGGTTTCTGAATCTCATCAAGAACTGAGGACTTTAGCACTTTACTCTTTTCAAACATGGGTTAATAGTATTTTATGTTGCTCGCTGATAGTGACCATCATATTAAAAAACAGAGGATTCTTTTCTTAATCTTGACAGTGAAAAGGAGTGATCTTTTTCTCTTCTCTGCCTCCCCTATAAATTTGGACTGATTTTGTCTTTCCGTGGGGTTTTTGGCAAAGAATGTGACGCCTTAAAACTCTAGGGTGAAGGTTTATCGACAACTAAGGTTCTTTGAATTCTATTGGAGAGTGGTGAAGCTGTATACGGAAGCTAAGTGCTCGAGGTTGGGACATTTCTTGGAAGCTAAAAGGTGTGTCCTGCTCTTAACCATGCCGCTGTTTGAGCTCTTCAAGATGGCCAAAGCTAAGCTTGACTCAAGCCTAGAGAAACCCACATCTTCTTCAACTGATCTTTCTTCTGTGTAAGTTTGAATTTTTTTTTTTTTTTTTTTTAAATTCTTCCCAAATCTTTCACATTTTGAGCTCTTTTATGAGTTTCTTCTTTTCTCTAATGTTTTGTCGGTTATGGCCTTCAATTTTGTGCGCAGACCTGCAAATGAGCTTGTTGAGTTAACATGGGAACATGGCCAGGTTGTGCTACAAGGTCAATCTAGTCGAGCGAAAAGGGGCCCCTTCAGTAATAATACACCTTCTAATGGATCAAAACCTAGAGAAGGAGCTTCAGATGATGATATCAGACCCAGGCCCGGGAAGTTTAGGAATCTCGAATGTGTATTAAGTGAATTTCCGGTGACTGAACAGTCTAGTGAAATTGGTTTGGGACAGGAGGATGACATGGTGCCTTGGTTGAGTTTCCCTGTTACTGGATCTTTAGAGAATGATTACTGTTCTGATTTATTGACTGAGCTGACTGCAGTCGCAGCAAATGGGACTTCCCCTGGAAATGATGACAAAAGTTCTAGTCAGATATATAGGGAGTCCCATGGCATTGATAATGGCGTTCGTAGTCTGGGACAAACGGATGCATCAAAGTTTTCTTCTTCTGCGGCTGGCGAAACTACAATCAATAGAACTGGCTCTAATCAACTATATTCCTTGCCGAACCAGCAGTTTTTATCGCCATTACCATGTTTTAGATCAAGAGCTTTGGATGATGTGAGCACAAGTACAAGCAGTAGTGTGTCCCTAGCTGTTTGCGGGGATAAAGCTGGGTTGCCAACCTCTGTGGTAGCATGTTCTACTGTAAAGGTGCAGAGGCAGCAGGATTTAGGGCATTCAGATAAGAGTTCCTGTTTTACGAATTTCTCCTGTTTTTCACGACCTGCTTCTATTTATAGAGTTAATAATGCTGAGAGCAGTGGTCAAACGGCTGGTTTTGGTTTGTCGGGTGTGGATAGATCAGTCAGTAAGGAAAAGGCTTCATTTAACGATAATAGCACCCTTAGTGGATCAAATTTTGCTGTCTCAAGTGATGGTGTGCAGAAGCAGAGAAAGATTGATTCCTCAAAACCATTTGACGGAAAGCAATATGAGCATAAGTTTTCTGGTGGGCAATCAGAGGCTATCTGCCAGGAGAACACTTGTAAGAATGCTAAGCATTCTTGTCAAAATTATCAAGCAAGTGTTTGTAAAGGATCAACTGAGCGTGAAAAGACCACAGAGCATGTGGGTGGTTCTTCTTCAGTTTGCTCAGGCAACAGCGTGGAAAGAGTTTTAGATGACCCCAAAAGCAATTTGAAGAGGAAATCTCTTGAGACTGATGAGTCTGACGGTCCCAGTGAGGTATATTAAGATTTTTTTCCAGTCACTCTTCTTTTCCAGGACTTGTTTTGATGGCATACGCTTTTGGTTCATATCATGAAAACGGATGTTAAATGCAGGATATTGAAGAAGATCCGACACGTGAAAAGAAGCAAAACTCTGCTCAAGGTACTTCAAAAAGGAGCCGAGCAGCAGAAGTGCATAATTTATCTGAAAGGGTGAGTAAAATGATTGAGAATCTATTCGAAAAGACTGCATTGACAATTATAGGGTTATGTATAGGGTGTGCAAGTCTCAATATCTTTTTTGTATTTCCTTGAAACAGAGGCGAAGGGACAGGATAAATGAGAAAATGCGCGCACTACAGGAGCTAATCCCAAATTGCAACAAGGTAATCTTTTCTACTTAAGACCTCTTCCTAAATCTACTTGCTACTTTATCAATTTTTTTCTAGATCTGGATCTAGGCTGTGAGACCGCATCAATTTGCTCAAGTATCTGCATCGTCTGTGTTCATGGGATGCGAAAAATTGACTGGCAGTTCAAATGTCTATTGGATACCATTAGCATAAACTCACCATTGTCATGAGACACAAGAAGTCGATGAGCCAATTAATGATTGATACTCTTGGTCCTTGTCTGATTGGCTTCACTGATTTTGGCCTTTTGCCATTGTAAAGGTGGACAAAGCTTCGATGCTTGATGAGGCGATCGAGTATCTCAAGACGCTTCAGCTTCAAGTGCAGGCAGATAATCTCTGCAAAATTGTCAGTTCGATTCTTTTGGTTTCTTTGACAAGTTCTGAGGCACATTAAACTTTTCCAGCAGATGATGTCGATGGGAGCTGGTCTGTACATACCACCTATGATGGTACCCACTGGAATGCATCCAGCACAGATGCCGCATTTCCCACCCTTTGGCATTGGAATGGGTTCAGCAATTGGATTTGGGATGGGTATGGTTGACATGAGCGGCCGTTCTTCTGGTCGACCAGTGATTCCAGTTCCCCCAATGCAAGGTCCACATTTTCCTAGCCCACTGATCTCAGCAGGGATGGCAGGAGTAAACCTCCAGATGTTTAATTTTCCTGGTCAAGGAACTCCTCTACCGAGGCCATGCGCACCACTAGTTCCTTTTCCTGGGGGTCCAGTGATGAAACCAGCAGTGGGACTCGGTGTCTATGGAATGCCAACTTCTACGGAAAATTCAGATTCAGCTGTTGCCTCGAGATCAAAGGAAGCAATGCAGAGCATTGACCAGGAACCTCTGCAAAATACTGCTTCCATTTGCTTGAAGAATCAGTCATCCAATCAGGTTTGTCAGCGACTTTGAAGTCCCATAATTTCAGAGAGAATAAACATTAACATTGAATATTTAGGTTTACACGCATGAGCAAGTGGGGTTGGGATATCAGCGTCGATCCCCTTCTCCAATCTTGAAGATAGTGAAAAGTAAATCAATGGTACACTTGAATAATTTGTTTAGAAATTTCTTGATGTTGTAAGTCTTTCGATTGAATATAATGGGCAAATAGAATGCTAACACATTTCTCCATAATTGTACTGTTGAATGACATTAGATGCTGCATAAAATTTTATTCGCTCTTAGTCAAATAATTCTCCATGATCTTCTGATGCATCATTTGCTCTTAGTTTGTCTAAAAGGCTACACAATTCCCAAACAAATTTTGTTTACTTGGTTTGACAGCATTCAAAGTAATTTTGAGTTGGGCAGGTGATGGAGTCTGTTAAAAATGCTAGTTTGCTCTCTTGTCTGGGGAGTTTTGTATATTGGGACAGTTTCTACAGGAGTGGTACTGTCAGAGTGAGGGATGCGCTTGATAGAAGAAATTTTGGTCATGAACTTTCCACAAGGATTTGATGGTAGAAAGTAAACACTGTTGATATTTTGTGGAAGGGAGCATTAAATCTATTCTCTCCAGCAAATGCATTGGCCATATATTTTGCAATTGTATGGTACTAAATTAGTCCAGTCCTAAGAAATATGTGGTTGTTTCCAGCAGTCTGCTGTGGGACAAAGTAGTTGCCAAACCTCGGATCTTAATGGAAGCATGGCTATCGAGTCCACTGGAAATGATGTTGGATCCAGCAAACAAATTGCGGGTAGGTGTCTGTGAGCAACATCTTTCTTGGGTATAGAGATAAGATAAGTTTTGATGCTCATTTGGTTTTTTTTTTTTGCAGATCCTGATTTGTGAGTAGCATAAATTTGGCTAGAGTGGAATCTGACAGGCCACAGATGCTGCTGCTTCCCTGCCTTCTCTGCGAATATAGTTTGAGGCACCGAGTTCTTTGAATGGAGGAGGTTGAAGGTTATAAGAAGATTTTGAGCAAGATTACCTTTTCCACAGTTTTGGCATCCTTGGAATGGTCTCTTCCACGGTATGTACTATGTATACTCAATAAACCTCGGTACTTGAAAGAAATAGTAACAGAGGTGAATCGGTGATCCCGTGTATAGTTTGTTTTTGGTGAATAGGCCCTGGAATGTGTTCGTGTTTCTTTTCTAGATTTTATCATCCAGAAAAGCATCACCATAAGGGTGTTCCATTTCAGAAATCTTGTTGAGCATTTGATAACTGAATTCTGCATGCCTAAGCTCTGGTCTAATTATACTCGAATGCAAAGTTCTACATGAGGATTGAAAAAAGGGGCTTTCTGAGGATTATCAAATAGGTTTAGAAATGTTATAGACATGGGAATAATCCCCAACCAGACTGATTAGCCTAAGTGTACGCTGGTGATGGGAAAGTTTATCATGATTTCTCAGTTCAAAGAACAGTGGGAATGTAATCATTCAGATCTGGGGGACAAGGAGGCATTTCAACCAAGCCAAAGCTTCTGAATGATTGGTGGGCTTGAAGTTTATAGAGCTTTTTATCATTGATGTGATTAAAGGATAAAGGACCTCTTATCTTGTCTCCTCCCTAATAAAGTATGATTTTGGTGAAGACTTAAGGGCTTTTTTTCCCTGTTACACATCTCTCTTTCTCACGGTTGTTATGTTGAGTTGGGCAATTACGATATGGATCATATATGATATTCCGAGATTAAGAACAACTGTCTATATCCGTCAGTAGCTGCCGAGATCTTCGAATTTCTTGCTGATAGCGACACATGTGTTTCCAATCAGAATCTGCCTTTCTGTTGAGAGGACACACAATTATCAAGCCTATGCTCAAAAATAAGTAGAACTCATGAAGTTTGCATGTGCTTATGTTTCCAACCACTGCTAATGAAGCCACAACCAATGGTCATCTTGAATAGACATGATTCAAAGCTACACCAACCCTTTTGGGAGGTAAAAATAAGAACAGAAGTCAAATTGCAGAAACGATCTGTTGTTATTTGGAATGAAGCAACACAAAAGATAATTTCTAGCAAGATCATTAGCAAGAGATCATGTTCAAGGCTAGGATGATTAGCTGGATCTGTAAAGGGCCTTGCACAGAGTCTCATCAGGTAAATGAAGAGAGAGATGACCATGCTTCATCTGAGGAAGTCATCTTACGCGTTCAAAGGAACACTAACGAATATAGAACATGTTATGAAATTCTAAACAAGTCAGTGAAAACAGATGTCATATTCCCCATTTGGTCAATGTAAAGGTGAAAGTAAAAGCATGTTTAGAATACTAACAAAACCATTAGATTAAGATCGATCCTAAAGGACAAAGGGAATAAACATGTAGCAACAGTTGACTTGGTAGGGACAGCTCATATGGTTCTTTTAAATTCGAGCTCATAATCTTTCAAATGATAAGATGACAAGAATCTTGTCCTGACGTTTCATTTACAAAATTTCAGAAAGCCAGTAAGGATGTCTGAATTAGGACATCACTAAGGTCGACGAAGCTTCATAATGGTTGAACAAGACTACAAAAAGCAGACAGCTTAAATGGCCATCTCATTATTGATTGCCTCGCGATATTGTAATGGAGTTGATGTTCTCTCCCTTGCACATAATATATTGATTTTCTTCTTTCTTCTGACCTGGCAGCAAGTTCAATTTCACCAAGAAAATTGAGGAGTTTGGACTTTTCCTAAGGCATATATGTTGTCAGCCTCTACCATTTAAAGTATAACTATAGTTGGGCAAACAAAATGCCCAGAAAAATAATTTGAATGACACCATTGAAAGAAGACTGACCGAATCAGTTTCGGACAGCAAAGGAAACAACCCTTGTGCTATGGATAACTTCTCTTGCTACAGCGACGACGTGGGGGGATTTTGTACGACATTTGACATGCTTTTTCTTCATCTTGACATTTTTCTGCACGAACCAAGAATAACAATGACGGTTTAATCAGAACATTTCCTTTCAATAAATTTTCTCCGTGCGGGAGATTCTTCAGTCCAGAAGCAACTCTCCGAATTTAAGAGAGCATATCAGAGATGGTGAGGAAAAATAACTACCATCACCCAATTTATTGCTGATATTGTCTTGTTGGGTATGTCTTGAAGTTCTTGAGTTCGGCCAAAATTTTTTATTCATTCTACTTGTGGCCTTCTGCAACTCGTTAGTGCAGGGCATGTTTGGTGGTTTTCTTGCTCCTCGTCAGAAAGTTAAAAAGGCAAAAGAAGAAATGATTATTCTATGCGCTGTTTGGTCTTGCAAAGAACAGAAAAGTCAACCGACAGACAAGGACTTGTTTTTTCTTTTTCCTTTTCTTTTCTTTATATTTTTGGGTGATCTTCTAAAATATTTTGATGGAACGGGAACAATTTTTTTGATTATAAATATAAATAGGCTCGTCTTACTATTTATAAAGAGACAAGTGTCAGTCTCAATATGCACAAGCTTAAATGTTCACTACTTCTTAGACTATAATTAAGTGAGTTTATAATATAAATCTAAATAATATTTTCATAACTTTTCATACGATAATCGACTTGTTTGATTCTCGTACAAGTAGTCATCAATGATGCTTGCACTGAAAGGGCCCATTCTTTTGAGGTCAGATTATGACGTGGATCAATTATAAGCATGTAATTTTGGTTTTTGCAAACTTGTCATCATTTACCTAGAAAAAAAAAATCAAAGAAAGGAAAATTAAACCAAAAACACAGTATGAAAAGTTAAATTATTTGTTAAACTTTGACTTAAGTAATACCATGCCCATATCTTGTTCTCAAGGGGTTTTGTTTTTTTCTTAAATTACAACAAGCATAACCTCTCATAATTTAGGAAAAAAAGTTGATTAAGTTAATCTTAGGATAGAGATATTTTGAATTAGTCCAGCCTTATAGTCTCCACTCTCCCATCACATCTTATATAGGCTCCTCCTCCTCCTATCCTATTCATTTGATTCCTTCCCCAACCTCCCACTGCTTCACCCTCACCTCTCTCTCTCTCTCTCTCTCTCTCTCTCTCTCTCACTTTGTCTCTGTGAGAGGCTCCTCTCTCTCTCACTTTGTCTCTGTGAGAAGCTCCATTACAATTTGCAGGTAGTTGGCCTTGGATTGAGTTCAGGAAAACCTTGTCACTATCAAGAAAACGTTATCTGACAGCATTTGCACGTGGAGGTGGGGCTAAGTTCAGGAGTGGGAGCCGTGGGGACTTTATCACATGGGAAGACACTCTTGCTGTTACAAGCAGAAGCTTAGGAAAGGCCTGTGGTCACCTGAGGAAGATGAGAAGCTCCTCAACTACATCACCAAGTATGGCCATGGTTGTTGGAGCGCAGTGCCCAAACTAGCAGGTGAGGCATCACTTAGCAGTCAGCTTCACGGTCAAAAAGCTTCCTTCTTTAAATTATGTGTCTAAGCCCAACCCTATGTAAATTAGAGGGCAACCAAAACTAAAACTTTTTGGGTTATGTCTGCATGTGATGATAGGTTTACAAAGATGTGGGAAGAGCTGCAGGCTGAGATGGATCAATTACTTAAGGCCTGACTTGAAGAGAGGTGCATTTTCTCACCAAGAAGAGAACCTCATCATTGAGCTTCACGCTGTTCTTGGTAACAGGTACCTATTATCATTCCATGGCCAATTTCCGTTTCTCTTTTTTGGGGGGGCTTTCTGAGAATTCCAATTTGGGGACAAACTAAATCCAAGTCATGCATGTACAATTCATTTTGCGTTGCAATGTTATCTAGATGGTCTCAGATTGCGGCTCGATTACCGGGAAGGACTGACAATGAGATAAAGAATTTTTGGAACTCTTCCCTCAAGAAGAAGCTGAGACAAGGAGGGATTGACCCCACCACTCACAAGCCCCTCTCCGAGGTTGCTGATGAGAACGATCATAAAGACAAAGACAAGCCCATCACTCCCAGTATCACCCAACACAACAACAATGATCATCATCACCAGAAATCGTCTAGCACCGCTGCATCATGCAAGAAAGCAACCCTCTTTGAACCAGCATTGAACACTGATAATCTCAAAGTTCATCATCAGCAGCATTCCCTTGAAGTTCCTACTAACTCAGAGATGAGGCCTTATTCTGAGATGTTCATGAAAGATTTCACTTTCCAGCAGCTGAGCATGAACTATGGGACAGGCCTTGGGCTTCCGGCTAGTCTGCATCTAAGCAGCAACACTCTTTGCTTCGATCCACGGTCATCATCTGAGAATATAATGTCTCAGTTCAGTTCGGACATGAGCACACCCAACATCATCTCACCTACCATGTCGAGCTCAAGCACCGCTGTCCCAGTAACTTCAGCTCGTGTAAAGCCTTCCATTAGCCTCCCCGCAGAAGCTGCTTTCATGGTCAACAACGGAGTCCCAAGTTGGGAAGCATCACCCGGTAACAATAATTGTAGCAGTGGAAGTACTAATGGCAATGGATTGGTAAGCAATAATAGCAGCATCAACAACACCGCGTTCTTTGAGAGCAACAATTGTTTCTCGTGGGGGCTTGGTGAAGGTACTAATGCCAGCAAGTTTGAAAAGCATGTCCCCTTTCACCACCCCATAGGAAGCAATACAACGGAAGAAAACAACAGCAAATGGTCTGAATATCTCCAGCTGCCAATCTTGTTCGGAAGCTTGACACAGAATAACGATGAAGCCTCTCATCATCATCAACCGGTCTCACACTTCCATTTGATGGATGGGCTGAACAACATTCCTAGTTGGCAACAGAAGCATCACCAACAAGCCAATCCAGACACTTTTGCTGCTCCTGTTCTTGGTCAAACTCTTTAGCTTCTTCCTGATAAACACAAAAACCCCCCATGAAATTATGAAATATGGTTAGAGAGGTGTGTGAATGCATAGTTCTTCTTTTGTTTCTGTAAATGAGCCTCAGACACAAATTTTTCTTTTTTCCCTTGCATTCCTTTTCCCCCTTTTGTTACAGAAGATAGGAGATTAAACTGAGCCGTACCCTATTTGCTGATATGTATCCATTCTGCATGAAATTATATTCAGATAATAAGGCTTCTGTTCTTGGTGTTTCTTTGCACGTCTGTTACAGTGTCTTATATTTTTCTGGTCTTCCCCCCAATTGTAATCTTCTTGCTTGGGTGTCAAATAGTGAATTTCTAATTCTTTATTGTAGCGTTGGTGAGGATAATTAAGAGAGAGAGGGAGAGAGAGAAGACCTTGCCCCTTGGCTTTGCTGTTCCACATCATTTAATTAGTCCATGGTGACAGCAACCCAATTCGTACAACATCCCTTTCATCTTTTGGCTTCCTGGGACGCCTCTGCCACTCTCTTATCATCCATCTCTTTCTCTAGTTGATCTCTTTCACATGGAAAAATCCCATCTCAATTCGATTACTTTTCTCTTTTTTCTTTTCTTGTCCTTTGGAAAAAAAAAAAAAAGAAGGATAGAAAAAAAGAAGTGCAATATGTGCAACCAAGCAATTGAAATGTCTCATAAAGATTAAAAAAAGCTTAAAAAAATGACCGGATAAGTGTCGCGTCATTGTCTTCCTAAAGATAGTGATGGTTTTCACTTTTTTCCACTCCTTTAAGTCACTTCGCCTCCCCTTCAGGGCCTAACGGTCTAGTGCTTGGGGTGCGATCCAATTGAGTCGAGCCAACTTGTGCCAACTTTGAGCTCGACTCAACTCATAAATTCAAGATTTGAAATTCAACTCAAAGTTAATTGGTTACTTTTTCCCCTTCTCTAACTTGATTCACACAAAACTTGACATATTCAAACTCAATTCCTCTCGATTTGATTTTAAATACATAAAACTCAACTTGCCTAAACTTTTTCTCACCCAATCGAGCTCAACTCAGCTTAAGTTACCGACACCCAACCTTTTCTCTGTGTTTGGCGATACATTAAAGAGTGAAAGTGAAATGATATAGTAGAAAACAATACCCTTAATGTTATTTTAACATTATCTGTCACCAAAATATAAAAAAAGAAAAATTATATGACACAATGAAATACTTGATTAAATTTGTAAGCGATTGAGTTAAGCATACTTAAGCTCGAACTTGCCTCAACAAGCTACTCGAGGTACTTGAACTCGACTCTAGCTTGAAAAGAATCGAGCTGCTCTCGAGTTAGGCAACGAGTCGAGCATGAGTAGCTCATGAGTGCCTTGACTCGTTGGCAACCTTTTTTAACGCCATTGATTTTGTATGTCTTTTCTTTTCTTTTGCTTCACATTTTCGTAAATTTATTCCGTATTAACAGTGATGTCATTGCTTCTTTGTACGATGAAAACAGAGGGGGGTAAGTTGATGAAAAATAACAACTTATATCTGATATAATTATTTCTTGTTTATTTGTTTCTATAAGCTATACGAGCGATGATTTCAAAAGGAATATGTGCAAATATATTTGGAGAACAGTGAAAGGGTATGTATGTTGACCCGCCAGTCCTTACCACGTTTCCCAGTTGGACAGATGGGAAAGGAGAGAAAAAACAGACGTTGACCCGCCAGCTTCACGGGGCATCCACTGATGTAGAGACATAGGGAAAACTCGTCCAAGGCAAAAGAGCAAAAGAAAAAGGAGAGAAAAAGAAATAAATCTGCTTTTGGGATGGAATTATTTGACTTGTTTTCGGGGAAATTACGATAAATAGAGTTCCTTCAATATTGGCCTAAAATTAAGGGGGCGAAGTAGAGTTCCTCCTATTTTTATGCTAGAAAAATAGCACATGCGCCACTTTGGCGAAAAGAAATACCAAAAAAAAGGTAAAGTAATAAAGAGAAACGATATGTAAAAAAAAAAAAAATACAAAAGATCTATTATTTAATTAATAATTATTTAAAATTCGAACATGATTTATTGAGTACCGTCAATCATCTTGATCATCATAAACTACAATTTTGTCCTATAGTTGCGTGCAGTTATAAAATGTCATTCTTTTCGACTTATTCCGGCCCCGGATTAGAATAATTTTGTTGGGTTTGGTCGTTATCTGGTTTTTCTCTTTTCCAGCTTGATTATTTTTTTGCAATTTGGACCAAGCAATGGTGGGTCACCATTCATTCTCCATCAGGCATGCCCCAGCGAAACCTTCGTATCTCTGCATGTGCGCACATACAATAAAAAGGAAGAACATGAAGGAATTTCTGGCGTCGGTCCGTCACGATACAACATCGACAGCATCAGCAAATAAATAAATGGCTGATGATGTTGTGCAGGAAAACACGTACACATTTCGAGGTCTCGAGAGCATGTGAACCAAATTATTGAGTGAGGGCGGCTGCGGCCCTACAGGCTACAAATAATACACCAAGAAACAAAAAAAGGAGGGAGGAAAGAAAGAGAAAAGACAGGAGATGAATGCATGTAGAAGCGCTGTGAATGGATTGATTGAATAGTCATAAGCTCGAATTAAATGCTTAGTGTCCTTAGAAATTGATCGAGCTGAGAGGTCCGTCGCCCTGTATTATTAAAGAGAGGTAAATAGAATAAGGTTCCGTGAAACTTCATTAACTTGTCATGCATCATGCTGTTCCCTTTTCATGTACTCTGAAAGAAATTATAAGAAAAGAGCTCATATTAAAGATCATGTCATCGAAAAGTTAAACAATGAAAATAGATGAGGAATGCTTGATTAGATTAGTTGGGTCATGTTGGAACAAAGTTCAAGTCTTCCCATCTATTAAAATGCATTAATTACGTACTTCCGCTAGACACCAATCGTAAAGATGAATGGCTCATGCGGGTTTGCTAGTCTTGTAGGACTAGGAGCTTCATCAGGTTTGACCGTGGGAAAATTGACTTGCTAAACAAAGAATGATAGTGGTAGACCAATTAGAAGTAGTATGACTTTTCGCTGGAAGGGCAAATGAATCTTTTGGGGATTTGTGAAGAAGCATAGGATGCCCCGAAAATCGTTGTCAAAGAAGACTTTAAACAAACGTTACATTTTTTATCATAGTAATGTATCGCTCTCGGACAGGATTTTTACTTATCTTTGTAAGCTAGCGTCAATTATGAGGAATCTTCTAATAAGTCTCCAATAATTCAAGACAAATGTCAACTCTGCCACAATCATTGCAGCTGCAGCTTTTGTTCCGCAGAACTGCAGCTGCAACTCTGACCTTTTTCTTTTCTTTTTAAAAGATCTGCTCAAATTGGGAAGGTGTACAGCCAGACAACAGCATGGTTCCTTTAGAAATTTCACCACGTTATTGTTCATCAACTTGTAACAAATTTCTAAGATTGAAGACCGTTTTATCATAGGCCTTAACTTTATTTTCCATTGCCTGTGTGAATTTGGACTCTAAACCCTTTTCACACATAGCAGTTATAGCGGTTAGGGGACCTTCAAAATTAACTTTTGCATGCTAGATTAGTCTATTTTCAAAAAATCTAATTAAAACATCGGTCAATTTCTGCCGCTACAAGAGATTCGAGAGAAATCACTTCCTTGATCCCGACAAGTTATGTCGATCTGCCAACATCGGATTTGAGCCATTATAATTTGGTGATGGGCAAAACATGTGTTTAGTTGCTTGCTGACTTGACTAAACATCTAAATTATTTAGATTTTTGAACTTTAAAGATTGACTGAATTTGAATAAGCCCATTGTAGCTTGTTGGCAATATTTTTATCATATGCCAATATGCCACTCCATTCCACATGTATGTAGCCCAAGAAAAATAATTTTTCTCGTTTTTTTTTTTTAAACGGAATTCAGAGTACTATTTTATGATGTATTGCTCAGATTATGGAAGAGCTTGATTTAAGCACTAGCATGCTTTCAAGCTCTTTTACTTTCTCTGATCATCAGAAGGTAATTGCAGGCAAGTCAAAAGCCTGTTGGTGCAAAAGCCTTTTGGTGGAGATTGCTTGGTTAACGTGACAACTCAAAAAAGACGTGAATCTTTTTTGCTTCACAAAATGGGCCATGATCTGAGCAAAGGTCTTTATAGAACAGTAAACTCACACAAGAACAGGTGGTTTGCCTGTCCCAATCTTTCTTCTCATAAAGGATGCGAACAAAGCATAAGCATTTGCCGATGTCGACATCCAAAGCAGATGTGCCGCACCAAGCAGCTAATGCGCAGAATGATGCTATCACGACAAGGACCCTGATGATGAGTATCTTATTCTTCTTGTGTGTATTTCATAAATAAATTGTAGATCTATCCAGAACCAATACATGAATTGCTTCATGGGGTTCACTGAATGAATGCAGCAAAAATGATAGCCTACTCGTGAAAAACCAGATTGTGGCAGGTTTTGTCACAAGGGTAGGGGCAATCGATGGCCTTGACGGCTGCTCGATCGAAATACCAATCACCAACAGCTAGAGCTATTGCCTGCAGATCAAACAATCTCGTCAGATGCTAGTCGGCAAGAATGAAATCTTGCAATTTTTTTGCACGACTAACGTAATACAAGAATCTAAAGCTCTGAGTTCCATAATAAGCTGCCCAATAGGTGGATTAGCTAGAACTTAAGCTGCGGCGCACCTTGTTTCCTATTGTAGGTGAATTATCGGCGAACCATGTGTCCTGCCTCTCAGACTGGCAGTGAGCGAAACATGAATTTAGGAAAAGGCCGTTTTGTCTGGAGCTAGAAAATCCTCTTATTGCATTCAGCATCTGATTCCTAAAGCCTGCGCACCAATCAAAGAAAAAGTTCTGTAACAAATTATCAAGTTGATCGATTAGAAATAGAACTTTACAGAAGATAGTTGGACAATGGAAGTCACCTTGCAGGAACTGAATCTGCGACGCGGAGCACCTTGCATGGTTTAATGTGCATTGACGCCAATGTCCATGAGGATCAGCTGATGAGGGAGCTAAACTTGCCTGCAGCTGATCCATGATACAAAGAGTCACATAGTTATTCAGTCCATTAATGCCTTTTTGAAGAAACTCACGGGCAGATTAGAATTGCACATTCTACAGGTTGAATTGTATGCCGCAACAAGCTATTACCTGCCAAGCATCATAGGCGGCATTGAGGAGAAACAGTGGTGTTTTGATGCTGGCGATCAGGTTTTGCGGGAAGAAGCACTGAAAAGGATTCACACAAGAATAACAAAGTTGGTGCGTTTGAGATCAATTATGCTGAGCTTTCAATGTGAGTCTTATGTAGGCAAAGCAGCAAAAGAGAATAACGGAAGAAGTCATACTGATGTTGGATCGAGATGGTTAGTGCACATGCGCGGAAGATTTGGTTTCACTCCCTAATTTCCACAGTAACAAAATCAGATAATGTGGATGAAAAGGAGTAATAAGGCAAGTAGAGGCACACGTATCATCAGGAAAACATGGAAGCATACCTGCAAATTAACCACACCACTATAAATGTTTCTGAGTGTGCGGCCACCAGAAACGTCTGCCCTGCAGTTCCAGAGGTGTAGCACAGAGGTGAGTTTCAAAGATTCTATTCAAGCAATTTATCATAAGTGGAGTAGAACGGCTAGGAGCATTGAAGTTGCTTACGCATCAAGGAACAGTCCAGCATCACTCAGGCACTTCACTTTTGTTGTTCTAGGAAATAATCCCCGAAACTCATCACAGTGCAATATAGATGCCAGGCCTCCGGCAGAGCACCCGGAAAGAAGGGCCTGAAGATGGTAGATCATCACAACAGAATCGAGCCATGTTTCTCGTAAAGCGGCTGAAGACATAAAAAGAGGGACAAGGTAAATATGTCAAATGCCCAAACCTGCTTGGCATAGCGCATGCCCTTCGACATCAGATCTTCCATAGCAGCTAACCATATACGTTGTCCTCTAAACTGCAGCTGGGCAGCCTAAAAAGAATCATCAAAAGACTGGTGATCATAATGACCTAATAAATCTAGCTAAGGAAAAAGTTATCACCCTAAGAACTGACTTTGCAAATACCAAATGCGTTCCATAGACATTTGGCAAGAGAAAAACGGTGATCTATGTTAGAGTTGCCTCTCCTATGGACTCTTTCAGCCTTTACAGATCAAATTAGCATGTCAACTTTCAGGCAACAAGTGTTGGACAAATTTTACATAGAGGAGTGGATGAACACATGCGCATTAGAGATCTGATGACAAAGAATGCAGATGCCCACCACATTGAGAGAAACTGTATACTTAGAACCATTATTCAACCCCAATTATGAAGGCCATGGATCCTATCATGGAACCAAATTATCTCGATATGTTAGTCTTTTATCGGTAGCTTTACATTCAAACAATATGGGAAATGCTTTTTTTTTCTTTAAGAATGTCCAGAGCACCACTAACCTTATCCTCACTGTCCCCAGCAAATGAGGCGCCATCGCAATAACGGACCTTCACTCTGTTCCAGTTGAAAAAATCTGTGACCAGTATTACAGAATGTTGAGAGACTGCTTAGGAAGATCAATAATGGGTAAAAAAGCTAGCAATGCACAGAAGAAAAGTTCGAACAGTGCCAGGATTCTCCTCAGCTTTATTGCTGAGTATTCCTATAAAAGGAAGCTGCTTTTCCATGTACTTGGATGATCCCCGTCTGGTTGTCTTGCGGTAAACGCAAGATCGAACATTATTACACCATCCTCCACCCTGCCACAATATGCATGACATTGTCAAGTTGCTGCAACTTCGAGTCTGTAAAAAACTGGAGATGACAACAATAAAGTTTTAAGATTTTCCACTATTCTGATTTCACTAAAACTTTATCAGCTGTGACCCAAATTCAAACGTCTGTGGTTTTTTTCAAATAAAAAATGATAATGTAGAGACAACCAATTCAACTTTAGCAAAAGTGAGCAAACCCAGGAACATTTTTTTAAAGCCATTAAGAGTATAAAAAATGAAGATAGGTGGCAGACCTCCAATTGGATGAGCCAACTGTTGGCTCCTGAGCCGTATCCTCGGTGCAAATGATACCCCGGTAAAGTTCCATCCAGACAGACTAGAAGATACAAAGGACAGAGGTTAGGCCAAAGATGGAATGAGTCTCATCACTTCAGAGTCTAGACCAAGAGCTTTTTAGATTAAATGGTGTCCCCACACACGAAGTGCATCACCAAATTTGCGAGAAGTAGTGAGTTCAATGACATTTGGCCAGTGAATGAACAAGCCCAACAATCTTTGGAGGTGAACACAACCAAGTTGGTGTAGGCTCGAGCCAAGTACTAGTAGGGATTGCCAAAGAAAAAGGCAAAAACACATCATAAATGCTAAGGGAGAAATAAAAGTAGAAATAGAAAAACAGAACCGAAGTAAAGAAACGGTTGAGAAGTACTATGACGAAGGAGACTAGACCTAAGCAACCATTGAAGTAGTATATTAGGTTTGGCTGCTTTTTTGAGTCATATCTAGTAAAATGCAACGGAGACCTACAACCCATAAAGAGAGTGAACTAAAGGAAATCAAGATTCGTAAGCGTAAAAACCACCCACATGGCCACAATAACTCAGTTGGCAGTTAACCATTGACTGAAATCTACAGAATCTGATATACACAATTTTATTTAGTTTTACCATAACATGAGAAATAGAACCGGAAAGGAATGCAAATTTATCGAATGCAAGGACAGGAAAAGAACTACCAGCCACAGTTCAATCCAGCATGAGCACAAAAAACGAACTGAAAGTGAAGGTAACAGAAGACAGAAGGAAAAATCAGGTGCAGAAATGACTGAAAGAAGAACAGGCTAACAACAATTACCTGCTCCTTTAGCTCCGGCACTCGTAATGAGAGTGAGTCCAACCATGACTGGATTACTCACATGAGAAACTCCATAGTATTCCAAATATGGAAACTCTGTTCCATTGACATGAAGAAGCTCGAACCCATCAACGACGTCCCAAGAAACCACTCCTATGACCACCCAGATCCAGAAAAGCTTCACTCTCATGCTGTCTCGGCTTCTGTTCCTAGAACCCATCTCGAAAGAAGGATAGACAAGACCAGCAAAAAGCTCGAAACTTTGCTGGTGTAAGTGCAGAAAACTTAGTGCATTTTAGCAATCTCCCAAAAGGGAATCAATGTTGTTTACGGGAAGAAAAAAACTTTATGGGTCTTAAAGTAGATGCTAAGTATGTCTGTGTGTGAGAGAGAGAGATTGAGGGAATTTTGTGGGAAGAAGAGAACAACGTAGTATTGCCGGGCTTTTTAATATTAAGAAAGAAAACCATAAAATTATGTCTGGTTGTACTTTTGGAATCTTGTGTTGGATTCAGCAGAGTTAAAGTAAAAAAAAAAAAAAAAGCTAATCTGACAGCCACGGTTGTTTTTTGCACTTGACGGATGCTTTGTGACCTTACGATGCGGATCTGCTCAGGCCAAGAGGAGTTCAACATTTCTGTTTCACTTTTGGTAATGAATCCATCTAACCTTGCTATGATACCTCAAAATTTAATGGGGCTGAACCCACATTATGATCTTCTCTCCTTTTCTTAGGCTTTTGAAGATCATGATCCTTTTTGAGAACCCTATATCATTAATTGAGAAAAAATAATTCTATGTAATGCTGAGGAAACTTTACGTATCAAAATCCGTACTTTTACTAATAGAAACAATCAAAAGTTCTTTTTCATGCAATACAACCAAATATATCTATAGACACAGACGTTTAATGTACTTCTCTTCGATAGATATACGAAACTATTGGTATCATATGCAACGCATGATTGGATTCTTGCATCGTGATCTTTCCCAATCTATTTTTGAGGCAAGGGATAGAAAAGTTGGGTGTTGCAGTACATGACAAGCCCGGGAAAGTGGCTGCTAATTTCGTGCCATTTTGTTCAAAGTGGCTAAGCTGGCTCTGCCGACAAAAGCAAGAGAAGGTCAGAGAAGCTTCAGTTTCAGACCTTTTGATTTAGTAGTGGGCGAAGATTGAAGAAAGGCAAGTCCACAAAGACAGAGAGCTTTCGCTTTTGCCATCACTGAGGGCCGAAGGATACCAACTTTTGAGCTGGTCCTTGTGTATAGATCTCAATCCCCAGGTGCTAATTGACGGTGCACATGAATTGTGTTGCACCAATTTGAATTCTTTATTCAATTCCAAACTTCAACCCCACAATTTCTTCCTTTGCGTCCACACAATTTAGTTCACCCTCACTGCTTTGTGGTAAGATGCCCGAGAGCCAAGATGTCGTTACGCCTGAACACGCCATCCATTATCTCTTAGGCCATGAGTTAGCATGATCAGATGGCCCCCATGCCCTAATAGACTGTCAAGCATGACCATTGATGTTTGTGGCCAATCGCGGTGGTCAAATTGTAGGATCCACGACGGGGCCATCGTTGACGTGTTGTAATCCCTACTGTAGATTACTTTTTTCTCGTGTCCTCATACCCCCCCCCCCCCCAATCAATTCCATTTTTCCCTTTAAGAATATCATTTAAAATGGAATACATGACAGATACCTAATTTCCTTTTTGTGAGCTTTGCTATGATCACAAAGCATAGCTTTCAAGATGTGCTACCCCAGCTATATAACGGGCCTTCATATTGAAGAACCCTACAACATCTAGAGAAGTTCATAAACCCAATTGGCATGCCATATACACTATAAGAGAAAAAAAAAAAGGTTAAAAAGGCATCAATTGTGTCGGCAAATCTATAAATCGAACTTCGACCTCAGTAAAACTACAGTAGTTTAATATTCAGCGCATGGAATCGTTCATATCAATCTGTCAATCAAAATCACATCATATCTCTCGTAAAAAAGAGGGCACATCCTATATAGATTATCACTACAGGAGAGGAAGGGTGGGGACTTTGCCAAGATCAAAAGAACATTTCTTTGGACGTTTGATCATCATTAACGTCGAACATTGTAAACATAACGCCAGAGTAGATATCATTAGACATAAATCCATCCGGCCTTGGAGTGAAACTCAGGAGCTAAAATACATGTAAATATAAGGTAATTGATTTGGTGGGAGAGAGAATGGCGCGCGCGGGAAAATGCGAAAGTCCACGTGTTCACATGCTTATGCAGTAAAGATGCAGTGCTGTGAATCATATCAAGGGATGACATGAAGTTAGGCATGCACGTGAGCGCTCGGTCCCCATAATCACATGCGAAACTCTCTCTCTCTCTCTCTCTCTCTCTCTCTCTCTCTCTCTTTCTCTCTCTATCTCACTATTGGCTTTATAGCTGGATCGCAACGCAGTGACACTGAATGACGCTGGACCTTACGTCCCTGTCAGTCGGACAGGCCTCCCGTGGTCGACAATCATCCCTCGCGCGACGTGGGGTTGCGTCGTTGTCGGCGTCGTTTGCTCTCCGTTTCCATGTCTATTTCCGTCCAATCGCGTGCGGGACAACTCGGTGGACGTCCACCCGTTCATCACGTCACATCAGGCCGGTCTCCGTGCCTGTCGGTTAACTGCTTGATCGGCCCAACAAGGCCGGTGGATTGCTTCGAGCGCATTTGGCAACACTTTTGCCAAAAGCCATTCGGGGCCTTGAAGGCCTTGTGCAAATGTAAATGGATTTGGGCTGCGTTTGGCAACCACTTTGCCAAGGATCTTTAGGGGTCTAAAGGCCTTTAGGCCAAAAAATGAGTGTTTGGGAACCAGCTTTGCAAGTCCCTTATGGGAAAGCAAGTACTTGGGAAGGCTGAAAGCCCAAGGCAGCCTTGAGGCTGCCTTGGGCTTTCAGCATTCTCGGCATGCTGGAGATTACTGTTTATTTATTTATTTTTTCCAAATTTGTCCTCACGAATTTTTTGTTTTTCCGGTGCGTGCCCTCGTACATCACTGTTCATCTTCTCCAGGACTCCACGAGCCTCAGGGTCGGACGACCTCCAGCGAGGGTCCGCCGGAGGTCGCAGGTCAGCCGGAGGTCGAAGGTCCTCGCGGCTCTGGGTCGCCGGAGGTCGCGCGACCTCCGGCGAACAGATCTGGTCGCGCGGAGGTCGCGCGACCTCGCTGCGCGACCTCTGTGCAACCAGATCTGGTTGCCGGAGGTCGAGCGACCTCGCGGCGACCAGATCTGGTCGCCGGACTGGTCGCCGCGAGGTCGCGCGACCTCCGGCGAACAGATCTGGTCGCGTGGAGGTCGTGCGACCTCGCTGCGCGACCTCTGTGCAACCAGATTTGGTTGCCGGAGGTCGAGCGACCTCGCGACGACCAGATCTGGTCGCCGGACTGGTCCCCGCGAGGTCGCGCGACCTCCGCGCGACCTCTGCGCAACCAGATCTGGTCGCCGGAGGTCGCGCGACCTCTGTGCGACCAGACCTGCCTCCCGCGACCTAGATCCGGGGTCGCCGGAGGTCGCGACGGCGTCGCGCGACCTCGCCGGCCCAGATCCGGGGTCGCCGGAGGTCGCCGGGAGTCGCCGCCGGCCGCCGGATGCCGCTGCCCTTGCTGGTTTTTATTTTTTTATTTTTCTTTTAATAATTTTTTTTTTCACAAAAGTCCTTTATCCCCCAAACACCATTTTGCTTAAAGGTACTTCACAAAGGGCTTTTAAATTACAATTTACCAAACACAGTTTGCATTTTGGAAAACACATTTAACTCAAAGGTCTTTGCATTTTCCTAAAGACTTTCCCCAAAAGTCTTCCCAAACGCACCCTTGATCACCCTCGCATCAGAGACCGCTCGTCGTGTTGGGTAACTCATGATCAGCCCAAGAAGGCAGATGGGCTGCTCCGGGTGACATTTTTGCCAAAACCCTTTGGGGTTTTAAAATTTATTATAATGGAGAACTTTGGGCAGATGCAGCGTTTGGGTCAATGAAAGGTTCGAGGCATTTTGAAAAGTAATATTTTCCGAATGCTTGAACATAATTTTAATGAAAAAATTGTCATTTTGCCATATTAACCTCATTTATAACCATAATTCCATTGTTTGCCCCCTTTTAAATAAAACCATATCTATGATCCTTTTTTGGCTATCAACAACCTTCTCTCCCTTTTCGCTATCAACAAACTTCTCATTTAAGAGATCTTTGCCTTTTCTTCTTTTCTTTTTTTCGCGCAAGACGCTGCTCGCCCTTTTTCCCTCACACTAACCATTGTTCCAAGTAAAAAAAAAAAAAAAAAACCCTCCTTCAATGAGTTTTTTCTCTTATTGTCAATGTTGGCTCCTCTGTTCATGCTGATTGGGATTCTAAATTTGTCGATTGTTGCTATTTGCATATCAATATGTTTTTTTTTTTTTTTGCTGAACTTTAATTATTGTTGTTAAAATGTTGATCCAATTTCTAGAGTTTTCTAGTATAAGCACTTGTTAAATAAGTCTAAAGAAATCCTACCAAATATCTAATGTTTGGGTGGCAAGGAAGAGCTAGAGTCTACTAAATTTATGTAGAAAAATCCACAACAATTATCTTTGCAAATGGCAAAGATAGTTGAATAAACAGACCATACACAGAGCTTTATGGTAGAGCTAGCAAAGGATAAGAAAGATTGAAAAAAAATCTAAGTTGGCAATGTGAGTCGGTAACGTAAGTCTATAAATAGGCTTGGGGTCATCCAAAATAGATACTTTAAAGAAACCAGCAAGACTCTCATTCCTTTGTTATTACCTAAGATAGTAAAAGTCTTTCCTTCTCTTGTCCTCTTGTGCTCCCTTGTCTAATAGGCCTCTCATATATACATCCTTGTTCCCTAGCCATATTTCTCTCTCTCTCTCTCTCTCTCTCTCTCTCTCTCTCTCTCTCTCTCTCTCTCTCTCTCCCCACACACACACAAAGTAAACACAAGCTTCCACAAATACCAACAATGGTATCAAAGTCATGTCTTCAGTTGGTATTAGATGTTTGTCCGAACCACCCATTCCTAAAACTACCCATCCCAATTTCCAACAACTAAACTATGGTCAATTCTACTTCATCCTCATTTCCTATTCCTATCTTTGATGGGAATAACTATGATTATTGGAGTATCAAAATGACAACCTTCTTAATGGCCCAAGACTTATGGGATATCATGGAAAAAGATTACGAAGCTGCGCAAAAAGGTACAAGTGTTTTGAATGATCAACTACAAATCAACAACAAAAGGATGCAAGGGCACTTTTAGCAAGCACTCTCGGAAATGGTATTTCAAAGAATAATTGGAGCAAAGACTACAAAGAAGGCTTGGGAAATATTACGAGAAGAATTCCAAGGATAAAAAAAGGTACGTATTTTTCGGCTTCAAACTCCGATATGAGATTTTGAAAATTATAAAATGAAAAATTATGAGACCATCCCGTAATATCGTGGAAAATTAAAAGTATTAGTTAATCAAATAAGAGCCTATGGAGATGTAATCACTCACCAAAGGGTTATTGAAAAAATGTTGATGTCACTAAAAAAAAAATAAAGAAAATACAATCAAGTAGTCACAATTATAGAAGGAACTAAGAACTTGACAAACCTATCAATAAGTCAATTAATTGGCTCTCTAGAAGCACATAAGAAAAGACTAATGGCACAAGATGGAGATTTAGTTGAAAGTGCCTTTCAGTCTAAAATAAACATATGGTCTCATCAATTTAAAAATGGTGGAAGGAGTTTTTGAACAAATAAAAGAGGAGGAGAAACTACACAAAAGGAAAAGTATCCACCGTGTGGTATTTGCAAGAAAACAAATCATTAGTGCCTCTTTGTAAAAGATACAGCCACGTAGAAAAAGATTGTCACTTGAAAACAAATAATCAAGAAAACTATGTTGAAGAAAAAGAAAAGTGAAGATAATACATTCTACGGAGGCCAAGCGGCAAATGATAAGAAAAATTATACATGATACATTGGTAGTGGGTGTAACAATCATATAATGGGGGATGAATTTACATTCACTGATATTGATAGGTTGGTGAAATGCCAAGTAAAATTGGGCAATGATGCATTAGTGGATGTTAAAGGAAAAGGCACCCATGCCGTGAAAACAAATAAAAGCCCATGATATATTCATTATGTAAATCTAGTCTTAAGTCTTGCACAAAATCTCTTGAGTGTGGGCCAAATGATACAAAGTGGATATCCTCTATAATTTAGAGGCGATGCCCACATTATCCATGATAAATATAAAAATATTACTGCCTCTGTTAAGATGGAGAAGAAGAATTTTCCTATTCAATGGAAATATGTTAGAGATATAGTCATGAAAGCTCAACTTGATGATTCATGGTTGTGGCATCGAAGATTTGGCCACTTCAACTTTACTGAGCTAACAATTCTCCATAAGAAAAATATGATGAGAGATTTTCTAGGAAATCTTAGAGGTTTGTGATGGTTGCCTCCTTGGAAAACAACAAAGACAGTCTTTCCCATCTATAGGTGCATGGAGAGCTAAGAAGCAATTAGAACTAGTTCATACGAATGTGTATGGTCCAATGAGTACTCCCATGCCCAGTCAAAATAAGTATTTCATCCTATTCATTGACAACTATACAAGAATGATGTGGGTATACTTTCTTCGAGAAAGATTAGAGATTTTCTCTATCTTCAAAAAATTTAATAACCACATTGAGAATCAAAGCGGCCGTAAAATCAAAGTTCTACGGAGCAATAGAGGCACATAATACAACTTAAGAGAGTTTAATAAATTCTGTGAAGGTGAAGGAGTTCATCATCAATTAACTGTTGGCTACGCACTAGAATAAAGTGAAGTAGCAAAAAGGAAGGATAAAATCATCATAAAGATGGCAAGGTCTATGCTAAAGAAGAAAGGCCTTCCCAACACATTCTGGGCAGAAGTAGTCTACACAGTTGTATACATTTTAAATAGGTGTCCAACTAAAGCAGTCTAAAATAAAACTTTGATTGAAGCTTGGAGCAAATGAAAGCCTTTTACGGAGCATCTCAAGATGTTTGGCTACATATGCTATGTCCATGTCCCTACTCAAAAAAGGAGTAAGCTCAATGAAAAGACAAAATGGAATATTCCTCGGCTATAGTGACCAACCAAAAGACTATAGTGTTTACAATCTAAGAACTAAAGCAGATTAGAATTGGGAGGACAAGAAGATCGAGCAGAAGTATGTTGCCTTGCTGGACACACCACTTGCTTAAGAGGAGTTAACAATACAAGAAGAAGGAGAAATGTTGGATTCCATCACTCACGACATAACTCTACCAACCTCTCTAGAGTGACGCAAGAAGAATCTATACCAGAGTCTCTAATACTAAGGGTAAAAACACTTAGATGAATTTGCAACACATGCAACTTTACTGCTTCAAAACCAAAAAATTAAACAAGCATCCAAAGAAGAAGTTTGGGTAAAAGCCATGGAGGAAGAGATTGAGATGATTGAGAAAAATGAAACTTGGGAGATCGTTGATCGCCTTGAAAAGAAAGAGATCATTGGTGTCAAGTGGGTTTACAAGATAAAGCTCAACACAGATAGATAAATCCAGAAGCACAAAGCAAGGCTTGTGGCAGGCAAAAGGCTACTTACAACAATCGGGTATCGACTATACTGAAATTTTCACTCCTATTGCTCACCTTCATACTATTCAGGCACTTATAGCCCTAGCAGCACAAAAAGAATGGAAGATCCATAAATTAGATGTGAAGTTAGCATTCATAAATGGATATATTAAAGAAGAAATAAATGTGGAGCAACCACAAGGCTTTATTTTCAAAGGATAAGAAGAACAAGTTCTTAAACTCAAGAAAGCCCTCTATAGGTTAAAGCATGCACCATGAGCGTGGTATAGAAAAATAGATGAATACTTCATCAAATAAGGATGTAGGAGGAGTATGAGTGAGCCAACGCTTTACATCAAAACCCAATGTAGGTTTGATACTCATTGTCTCTCTATATGTAAATGATCTCATATATATAGGGAACAATGAAACGATGATCTAAGAATCCAAAGAAGAGATGACGAAAACATTTTAGGCTTAATGCATTACTTTCTCGACATCGAGATTGGCCAAAATGAAGGAGTCTTTATCTTGTTGAAGAAATATATAGAGAACTATTGCAAAACAATTACAACACCGCTTGTGACAAATGAGAAGCTACTGAAGAAAGATGGAGTGGAAAAAGCCGACGCCTCCCTCTACAGAATTATTAAATATTTACCAAGAACTACAGACTATGACATTCGGTATTGACCAAGTGCAAACACCAAACTTATTGGCTACATTAATAGTGACTAGGCAGAATCAGTTGATGATAAGAAGAGCACCGCTAGCTATGCATTCACACTGGGTTATGGAATATTCTCATGGGCATAAAAAATAAGACTTAAGGACACAGTCTACTATAGCAGTTGAATATATCAAAGCTGCTATTACCACCGATCAAGCACTATGGCTTCAAAGATTTCTAGACATTGGAGAAGCACAAACAAGTGTGACTCTGATACTTTGTGACAATAAGTCTGTGATTGCTATATTAAAGCATCTAGTCTTCCATGGAAGAACAAAATATATTGACATCAAATATCACTTCAAATGAGAGATGTACAAAACAACGGAGAGATCGAGCTCAAATATTGCGAGATTGAGGATCAAGTTACTGACATATTTACTAAAGCACCACCACCAACCAAGTTTGGGACATTGTGGAATATGCATTGAGTATCGCGAAATTGGATCAAGAAGGAGTGTTAAAATGTTGATCCAATTTCTAGAGTTTTGCTAGAAAAGTCTAGAGAAATCCTACAAAAAATCTACTACTTGGGCGGTAAGGAAGAGTTGGAGTCTACTAAATTTATGTAGAAAATCCATAACAATTATCTTTGCAAATGGCAAAGATAGTTGACTAGATAGACCATGCACAAAGCTTTATAAAGGATAAGAAAGATCGATTTTTTTTTTTGACTAAATTTGTGATGTGAGTCAATGATGTATGGGGCGTTTGGTTCAGCTTTCCTAAGGGGCTTTGAGCCCCCAAAGCCCATTGGAAAAAATTTAAAGGTGTTTCGTTCAGCATTTGAAGGCTCCTTGGCAAAATGCTTACATTTGAAATGCTGAAAGCCCAAAACAGGTGGGGACCTGCTTTAGGCATTTTAGCATTTTCGACATGCTGGTCAAGGGATTAGTGAATTTTTGCTAATTATCTATTTTACCTTCAAAAAAGTCAAATTTTACCCAATACAAAATAAAACTCTAACTCTTTCAAGGCATTCCTCTATTCTCACGCAATGCTGTCTTCCTCGTCTCTCTCTCCCTACAACTCAACGGCTTTCTTCTTCGTCTCTCTCTCCTTGCAACTCGCACCACTCCATTACACGATAGCTCTCATCTTCGTCTCTCTCTCCCTGCAACTCTCACCACTCCATCACGCGATGAGAAAGCAAATCCAAGACCTAGATCTTCTACCCTCTTGACAAGCGAGCGAATCTGAGATCTGGATCTTCCACCCTTTTGACGAGCGAGTGAATCCGAGATCCGAGGTTGGTTTTGTTTCTCTTTGATCGTTTGCTTCTGTTTCAAGTTGGTTGGTGTTGATTCATCATTTGTTTGAATGGTCATTAGTCTGTTGTTATGTTTCGCATGCCTTTGTTGCGGATTTGCTGTGAGATTTGTTATGTTCCGCGTGCCTTTCCTTCCAGATGGAGGGAGGGTGGGAGGAGGGCGTGACTTCTCGAAGTTTAAAAAAAAAAAAAAGTTAAGTCTTAACGAACTCTACATCAGCCAACAAAGCTCCTCCTCTATTTTACCGCATCTCCCCCCCACTAGTTTTTCCATCCCGGGCCTCCTCCATTGCCTCTTTCTTGAAAACCAACTTGGGTTTTAAGAAAATTGTCCTGGTCATGTGGCTGAGATTGAGAACCATGTGGTAGAGCTTACCCCACTCGATAATTTGCTATGTTTCATTCTGTTCTCTATTTTTTGGGCTGGGTTTGCTTTAAAGATTCGTGCTTGGATATGGTGGAGAAGCTTTGTTAGTAATTTGAGTTGGGGCTTCAAGTTGTGGGATTTATGCTTTCTTGGCTTGTTGAGTATGAGGCAATTAGCATAAGTTTGTGCTTCGAGGTTCTTGCTTGAATTGGTAACTTTTAGCTTTCTTGCTCGATGGATTGCTTCCTAGAAATTGGTTGCAACGTTTGTGTTAGGAAAGTGCTGGTTCGGATGGAGGGGGTTGATTTACAATCTACTACCGCGTGATGTTGGCTTACGAGTTTATTTGGCCTTAATTCATGTTTTGGATTTTTTGGGAAAAGTTTTAATTCTTGATTCAACTGGACCATTGGATTTCATTTGAGGCACAAGCTCAAGTGATTCAACCGCTTCTAGTTTTCTTCTTCAAAAGAAAGGTTTTGATCCTTGGGTTTAAGAGTGCATGTCTTTTCTAAGTTCAACCTAGTGGGAGTAGCTACAGAAGCAGTAAAATTTAAAACGGTTACTCCGGAGATAGCATAAGTAGCTAGTGAAGTGATTGGATTCGGCTGAAGTTTTTTCTAATGTGCATGCTAAATGGTTTGATGATAATTAGAAGGTGGATGTTGTAAAACATATGTTATTGGGAGGGATGATATCACAGTGAGCTGTCTTTTATTTATGCTTTGCTCTGATAGGTTTATTTTTTGTTTTTAAGTAAGAGTCCCTTCTATGTGCACATTTCCTTTAGTTCACCCGCTCTAAGTTGTCATTGGATTGAGGTAGTTGCCCTATAACATTTAATGTTCAATAGGTGAAATTATTATATTTTTATGATAATATCTATCTTAACATTCCATTGTTAGATTAATTGAACTTGCTTCTTTTTGCCTTTCTTGTTCATGCAGTGCAAAGTCATACAATGAATTTGGCAAACCAAATGTGTGCTTGTTGGGGTTTTATAGAGGATAAAATGATTCGATCTTACTCTTGACTCCCTGTAGTTTTAGATGGAAATATGTGCTACTAGGAATCGGGGAAAATATTAATAGTGTGTAGAAGTGAAAATTGATAAACCATGAGCTATATGGCCTCCTGACATTGTAGGGACTACACTTTGCACATTTTTAGATCAAGAATGGGAACATTTCAAGTTTTTGTCTTTCTTTGTTCATGCATGACTAACACTTATGACTTTTTAAATTGATTGTCCTGCTATTATAATAATTTGACATCACTTTCCATCCTGTTCTCTTGCTATGTTAATTGTATTTATTATTTCTTGTGATTTGGTTACTCCAATGTCCTACACTTCCAATTTTTATGTTTTTTTTTTTTTTTGTTTTACTCTTATGCACTTTACTATTGAAGCAGCTACAAGCATGAGAGTGATTATAAGCTGGTCTTAACTTTTTCGAGGTTCTTCATTGTGGCTGTTGATGCCTTCTATATAAACTATAGTTTGGAAGATAAAGTAGAATAAACTTTTGCATACTGTATAGGGGTCTTATATTTGTCTTTGTGATAATATATCGAATGACCAGGCAAGATGGACAAACAAATGGGTTATTTAAATGGTGAATTTATGTTACGCGATTTTGGTTATTAAGAAATACTCATCATTGCCAAGGTGGCATGAGTTTACCTTTTTAATGATGAGCCATGTTCATCATGTAATCGTCTCATGCGAAGTTTAAGCTTATTTTTGCACAATGATGAATATGGTTAGTTTGCACATTCACTGTTGTTTTAGGTTTTGGATGACCTAGTATAATCAAGGATTTTTTTATGCAAGTATAATGTTTTTGCGTGTCCTTATTTTTTCTCAATGTTAGTTTTCTTTTCTTTAAATGAATATCTTCTAGTTTTTTAATAAGAGAGGGCTTGAATGGTTGATCTTGTTTGTTCGTGTCTCTTAAATTTATTAATGTCACTTTACTAATAGATGAGTTTATCAAAAGAAAAGACATTTTGGAGCTCGCAATATGCAAAAAAAAATTGTAATTTTTTTTTGTAAGTAAATCTTTTGTAATTTTGTTTTTGTAATAAAAATATTTTGTAATTTGTGCATCAAACAAATTGAAAAAAAAAAGCAATCGTCTTGCAAATAACAAAAGAGCTTAATGGGCAATCATAATTAGTAAGTTTGATGAGCTAACAGGCAAAAAGTATGATAAACAAAAAATGAAAACTAAGTGAGATAACCTTAGGGAAGAATGGAAAAGATAGAGGTCATTGCTTTACAAGGAAACCGAATTAGGATGGGATTCAAGGAAGAAAAATCATTGATGTGAGTGACGAATGGTGGAAACGTAAAATTCAGGTATTTCTTACTTATTTTTTTGCTTTCATGTTAAGCTCACATTTAATGATACAACTTATGCAAATGCTTCATTATAACAAGCTAATCCAAAGTTTAAGGCTTTTATAATAAAATGCATACATCTTGATCTTGAAGTAAAGTTAAATATGATATTCAGAGATACAGTTGCTACTGAAGGAATCACATGGAATCCTAGACAAGGTTTATGTGTAGATAATGATGTGGAGACCACACAACCCAGTATCAATGATGTTGTAGGGTCTATTGATGAAAACTTGGAGGATCATGTGGATGAATCAACTAGAATTCAAAAGAGCCACGCAGACTTCAAAAATGCAAACTCGAGAAAAGAAAGATAAGAAATTGAGCACAAGAGAGGAGCTCGGAACACAAATTAATAGGCTGCTTACAGTTGTTGAGAGTAGGAGCACTACCAGTGCTGCATCTAACGCAACCAGTTTAGCCGGTCCTTATGAGGACCTCATAAAGATATGGGATTTCATATCTGAGATTGTGAAAAATGAAAACTTGTACTTTTTTTTTTCAATTTCTCATTTAAAGAAAAAGATAGACAATATGTAAGTTTTCATGAGCTTAAAGGATTATGCAAAAAAAGTAAAGTATCTCAAATATAAGATGAGAAAAGAATCAAGTTTTCGTAGATAAGAGAATGTTAGCATCTTATTGTTTTAATGTTTGAAGTCATTCCACTTTGTTTCTATATATAGATCTTTATTTGCAACATTTGTGAACCTAATTTCAATTAATGTTTGATATTAGAATTGTTTTCAATTGGTGTTATCTTAATGTGATAGTTTGCATATATGCGATGGTTAATATATTATTTCTCTTTATATTTTGTTACTTGAAATAGTTATGAATGATTTATGCGATGGTTGATACATTATTTCTCTTTATATTTTGTTACTTAAAGTAGTTATGGATGATTCACATATAAGGGAAAATCATGAGCAAGATGAAAATGAATTATGAGATCTTATCTCAGTCACTCAAGCTGCAATTCTTTATCAAACGACCAATCTTTGCAAACAACCTTGCATGGCCTCAACATATACAGGTTATGTATTGTTAAAAAAGTTGATTGGTGAAGATGCTAATTCGATAAAGTGTTATAATATGTTTAGAATGCATGAGATTGTATTTAACAATTTAACGCATGATTTAGTAATACGTTATGGCCTTCAAAGATCTAGGAATACTGATGTTAGAGAAATGGTTAATATATTTATTCATATTCTAGGACATGGTATAGGTAATAGATTAACACAAGAGTGTTTTCAACGCTCCGGGGAAATCATAAGTTGGCACTTCAACTTAATTTTAGATAAAGTATGTGATATATGAAAAGATTTGATCCAATCAACTGATCCACAATATAGAAAAGTTCTAGAGAAGATCAAGAAAAATCAGCGATTTTATCCATATTTTAAGGATTGCATTGGAGCTATTGACGGCACACATATTCCAGTGGTTGTACCTAAGTATGATCAAATTTGTTTTATTGGTCAAAAAGAAACAACAACTCAAAATGCGTTACCATAAATAATTTTAATATAGAATTTGTCTATGTTTGGGCCGATTGGGAATGACCAGCTCATGATACCCGTATCTTTTATGAAGCTATTGGAAGACGTGACGCACATTTTCCCCATCCTCCTCCAAGTATGTTAGTCAATGGTTTAGATACATCCATATATCTAACTAACATATGTTGATTAAATTTACAATATATTTATGTAGGTAAATATTACTTAGTAAATGTTGAATATCCAAATCCTACTAGTTATTTGAGGCCATATAAAAAAGTTAGTTATCATTTGCCAGAGTTTTAAGAAGCTCCTTCACCTACAGGATATTGAGAAGTGTTCAACCATGTCCATTCCTTGTTATGCTCGACAATTGAGCGAGCCTTTGGTCTATTAAAACAGAAGTTGAGGATTTTAACTCATATGCCAAGTTATCCAAATGAAAAGCAAGTGCAAATTGTAGTAGCGGCAATGATTTTGCATAATTACATATGGAGAAATAATGTGACCGATACGGATTTTGAATAAGTAGAATTGGATCTCGATTATGGATATTTAGTTGACCATGATGATGCAAATGAAAGGGTGGGTGCTTCAAATTCATATGTATCTCTAGACATGACACGTTTATGTGATGAAATAATCATAAGTTTACAAAGTTATAATACTAAGTATAACATATTTTTTTTTCCGGACATATATGACCATGTTTACTATCATGAACTGACTCTTTCTAGTCAAATTTGTATGAGAGGAATTTGGTTTTATTTTTCTTAATTATGACATCCCTTTTTATGTGTAGTGCTTACTCAAAACAATTAGCATCTACAATCGGTCGCTTCACCATCCACCGAACAAGTTCACTTTTTTTTATATCATTTTTATCTTTTGACAATCAATAGCCCAACTTTTTATCAATACATTAAAATGATCATTAATTAACGAAGATGATTAATACTACAATAATTTAAAAAAAAGTATTCAAAGTTGAAAACAAACCTAAAAGAACACTAGGCTAAAAGTCGAGCTTTATATTTAATCTATAATCAAATTCTTTTAATATAATTTTTAAATAAATTTACTAATATATGTATTTTACATTACTCTCAACATGAAAATGTAAAATGATATATACTCATTGTTTCTTTTTTGCAATTTTAAAAATATTAAAACTAAAAAACTTAATTTGGTCACATCCAAGAACTTTTCAAATACATATTTACCAAACAGTCTTATATTTCCGTAAAGCACTTAGTCTAGCATTTCGGAAAATCCATTTACTTTAAAGGTATTTGCATTCTCCCAATGGTATTTTCCTAAAGCTGAACCAAGGGCCCATAAACCTATATATAGGCTTGAGGTCATCCAAAATGGATACTTTGAAAAACGAGCAAAACTCTCATTCCTTTGTATTAGATAAGATAATAAAAGCCTTTCTTTTTCTTGCCCCCTTGTGCTCCCTTGCCTTAATAATCCTCTCATATATACATCCTTGTTTCTACCTAGTCATATTTCTCATTCACATCCCCCCATCCCACCCCACCCCCAAAACACATGCTAACGCAAATTTCAACAGTCACCTTGACTTTAATTAGCGAGAGAATACAGGTAACCGTCGACTCTTTCAACTTGATTAAGCCTAGAACCATAAAAGAGACAACACCAGTGAAGATCAAGAGGTTTGAATGCCTCAACTTGGGGGCGTCCAGGGCTTTTTGTTTCAATGGTTAAATTGAGTCCAAGTGATTTGTTCATCGGTTTTGCTACAGCTCGTAACAGGACATATACAATCATGTTTATTAAAATAAAAATTTTCTTACCTTTACCCAAAAAAAAGAAAAAATTACTTGGAGGTCCATAAGGCCCAAGGGGGCAGAGAGCGCCATTGATGGGCTCCAATTAAGAACTCATTCCACTGCGGGCCATGGAGGATTAGCCCATCATCCGCCTTCCCCCGCAAACCAGGCGGGAACCGGAGCGGAGCGAGTCGTCTCCTCCAATTTCTCTCAGTTTCTCCCTTTCCCCTCATCTCAGCACAGCTCTTGGCAGAGGGTCTTTCATTTTTTTTGGGAGGAATTCAGCTTCTTCCCTCTTTCTTCGTCCTCAAGATGGGTATCAAGGTGGCTCTTTTGCTCTTTCGATCTCTTCCTTTCTAGAATTTTTCCTTTTCTGGGGTTACCCATTTGGGAGATTCGTCATGTTTTGTAGGGTTTAACGAAGCTGCTCGCTGACAACGCCCCCAAGGCAATGAAGGAGCAGAAGTTCGAGAGCTACTTCGGCCGCAAGATCGCCATCGACGCCAGCATGAGCATCTACCAGTTCCTTGTTCGTCTCTCCCTCGTTCTCTCTCTCTCGCTCACTCTATTTCACTGATGTCTGTCTTCTGATGTTGCTTTGTGCACGGGTGTGTGATTTAAGTTGTGGGTTTTGTTCGGTTGCAGATTGTCGTGGGTCGGAGTGGTACTGAGATGCTCACGAATGAGGCTGGGGAAGTCACGAGGTAATGCTATCGATTTCCTGAGGAAAGTTGTGTTCTCTTTTTTGAGAAATTCCAGTTTGTTTGGTTGGCCATTTTGATTTTGTAACCTTTCGATTGTATTTTCCCTCTTTCGGTTGCTGATACCCGTGTCGCATTTTGTGCTTTTGATGGTTATAGCCACTTGCAAGGCATGTTCAATAGGACAATTAGGCTCTTGGAAGCTGGAATAAAGCCAGTGTAAATTCTTCTTACTCTGTGCGTTTATATGGTTTGGTCTAGGAGTTCAATTTTTTTTTAATGTTAATTGCTGAAGTTGGTTCTATTGTGATCTGTCTAATTATGGAAATCAGCTATGTTTTCGATGGGCAACCTCCAAACCTGAAGAAGCAAGAGCTTGCAAAACGGTATCAGCGCCCATAGGCTGCAATCTTTTGATTTCCGTTAAGATTGAAACGATTTTGTCGACAATAGTTTTCTTTTACTTTTGGGTATTGATGATTTCAATCGAAACCCATGGTGCAGCTATTCAAAGAGGGCAGATGCCACAGAGGACTTGGAAGAAATCAAGGAGGCACGTCTTTTCTCTTTTGAAGTCTCATTTAGTCCTGTTTATTTTCATTCTTTCAATCTTCTTTTTTCTGGTAATGTAGCTCAAGTGGCTTGGCACATGATTTTCTTTTATTTGCAGATTGGAAGTAAAGAAGACATCGAGAAATTCAGTAAGCGTACGGTGAAGGTGGGTTAGTGGCGTGCATTTCTTTCCTTATGTTTATCAAGTTTTTGAATCTAAGTCCACAAATAGTCTGTTGGACTACTCATTTCATATCTCCCCCAGAAATAGTGGAACTCTACTGGACTTGAAAATAAATAATTTTGTGGGAATGTCATGTGTTGAATAATTTATTATGTATGTCCTGCAGGTTACAAGGCAGCACAACGATGATTGCAAAAGACTCTTAAGACTCATGGGAGTCCCAGTTATTGAGGTGCCATTTTTTTGGTAGTTGACAAGTAAATTATTATCTCCAAACAGCAAATGGTATGAACTATTAAACCTGTTGTAACAGCTCTTCTTGTACACTAGGCTCCTTCTGAAGCAGAGGCAGAGTGTGCTACCCTTTGCAAATCAGGAAAGGCATGTATTTTTACGTGATTATATTGGACCTGGTTCCTGTTGTATTTGTGATGTTGACTACCATTTTGCTGCATGAAGTCTTATCTGCCTTTGCTTTTGTTCTGTACCTCATATATTAGGAGCTCTTGTTGATGAGTTTCAGGTGTATGCTGTGGCTTCTGAAGACATGGACTCCCTCACTTTTGGAGCTCCTAGATTTCTCCGTCACTTGATGGATCCCAGTTCGAGAAAAATTCCAGTCATGGAATTTGAAATTGCAAAGGTAGTAGAACATCTACCTTAAAGTTGATATCTAATTTTTTGTGTGTAAAAGAGCATAGTGATATCTGTCTCTCTCTCTTTTTATTTTTTTGTCTTTAAAAGTGTATCATTAAGAGGCACCAAGGCAATGCCAACCCATGTATAAGTCATGTACAAGTTGATATCTATTATTCCTTTTGCCATTTCATGGGGAATTGTTTTCTTCCTATATAGATTTTGGAGGAACTAAATCTGAACATGGATCAATTCATTGACGTGTGCATCCTATCTGGATGTGATTATTGTGAAAGTATACGAGGTATAATTGATTTTGGACTAAGTTTTCCCTTTCCATTCTTCTACTTGGATTGAGTAATTTAGGTTTTTGTATGATGATAAATCTATATCACAGGCATTGGTGGTCTGACTGCTTTGAAGCTCATCCGTCAACATGGCTCAATAGAAAATATACTGGAGAACATAAACAAAGAAAAGTGCGTTACTTTTTCATGTTTCACGTTTATTTTGATCTTCTTTAGTGGCCATGCTTTGTCCAATGAACCCATGTTTGTTTGTTGTGGACATGCACTTTCTTGCTAGTGACATTGCTCAGATTGCATCATGCAAACCCTTACAACTTTTTAAGCACTTAGAGTTGTTTTGCTCTCATAAGGATGCACTCATGTATTCTTCCTTGTTTCTGATAAGTTTTGTTTTATTTTTGGTCTTTGTGAGTTAGGTATCAAATACCAGATGACTGGCCATATAAAGAAGCTCGGAAACTTTTTAAAGAGCCCTTGGTCTTTATGGAAAATGAGGAACCTGAACTCAAGTGGAATGCTCCTGATGAGGAGGTGAATGATCTCCTAAGCTTGTAACACTGTTCTCACGCACGCATGTTTTCTAAGGATTTTTCTTTTTAAAAATGATTTAGGGGCTAATTTCTTTTTTGGTGAACGAGAATGGATTCAACAGTGACAGGGTAACAAAGGTATGATCGTGAAGCTTTTCAGTAGTCACCTTTTCTTCATGCACGGAATAAAAAATGACACGTTATTCATGTTGACTTCATTGATTGAGCTAGGCCATAGAGAAGATTAAGGCCGCCAAGAACAAGTCATCACAAGGACGGTAAGTGATGCTTAAATGATTGATGTTTTGGTAAATGTGCTTCTAATTTTAAGCCTAAGATGATGTTCTCTTGTACAGTTTAGAATCCTTTTTCAAGCCAGTTGTCAACGCATCTGCACCAATTAAAAGGAAGGTATTGTTCTTTCTCAATGCATTTTAACCCTCAACCTGAACCTGGTTATTTTCTTTTTTTAGTTCTCTCCTATTGTGTATATGGAAGGGCTTTTTAATATAATTGGATAGCACCATGTATAATTTGTCTATGATGAGAAAGTAGATTTAAAAGCTGTGTGCGTGATTTTCCTTTTTTGGGTAAATATGTTATTATCTTCAGCACGTAGAGGTGACTGTATGCAGCCTATTGAGGATCATTGCTACCTTCATCTTACTCTTGCTTTATTTGTGGGAAACTAACTCAAAGTTCAGAAATACAAGCTTCATTGAATGGCTACATGTGTTTGGAGAATAAAGAGGGAGTATCATTTCCAAGATATAGATATTAGCTTTCCTCTGCTTGAAAATGAGTGGGAACATGTATAGTGGAGGACTATGTTTCCGCAACATCCCTTGCAATGTTGTACTCGATTTTGTTAGCTCTTACATGCTGGAAAACTCTTGATGTGGTACAGGAAACGCCTGTGGCTGTAAAAGGTGGTGCCAAAAAGACTAAAACTGCCGGTGGTAAGAAGAAAAAATAGACAGCTCAGCTTACCTACTTTCGCAGACTAACAAACTAACTAACGAGGTGACTTCCTTTATCTCGATATTGTTACTACTAACTAAGGCAGATATCAATAACTAAATTACTTATAACTGTGAACTTGTCTGCTTCCTGCAGGTTGCTTGAGGATGTTGTTCAACGCTCTGGTTTGGCATGCCTCTGTGCTATGCAAGAACCACAAGTGTGTAACTTTTTAGGTGGAAGTGGGTTTTTGCATCCTGCAAAATCTAATCTGCTTGCCAAATCTATGTACACTGTGTTTTGTTTCAGTGAGAATTCTCGTTCCTAAAGTTTTGTGCACAATAGTTCAGTTCGTCTTGATATATGCAGCGTCTTCAGTAGAAAAGTCAATGATTAAGCTCATGTCCTATGGTGAAGAAAAGATGGATAAGTTGGTGATCGAACGGTGCAACTGCAAATGAAGTGGGTGTCTGTCTAGTTAGGTCATGTTGTTAACTCCTCTGGGGATTTTACTTAAATGGCTCAAAAGAGATTTTTAAGCACCATCCTAACTGAAGAAGTATCTAAGTTGATATCAATTTGATCATGTCCTTGTCCTGGACCTAATTAATTAGGTGAAGTTGGTTTGCCGGGCTCATAAATTTTATGAGCAGGTATGCAAAAGTCCCCTTGCGGATAAAAAATAATGAACTTCTGGTAGAGCAAAAGATTCTGTTACTCATGCTGATCCCGGTGTTTACATGAGGGTTGGAGATATTTTATGCTTGATTTTAGATGGAGATAATGCCTTCCGCAGTCATTGCTAGACTTTAGGGTTGGTGCATCTTTGGTTTCGGTACTATAATTATGTACTCAAAAGTGTCGGGAGCATTCGGTTCCAAACAAGTATTCTGGTCTTCATCTTCATCGACAATGGATGAAGTCCGATGTCAGTTTCATTTGATGAAGGTTTGATCAGTTTCAGTGGATTTCAAACATAGAACAAGAAGGTGAGAACCTAAAGCAATCGCTAAACTTGTTTTCTTGCACTTTTTCTCATTACGTAATACGAGCCGGTGAACTCATGGCAAGAGTCTACTGATGCCAGTGAACATCTGATAAGCGCGACAACGATAGAAAAAAGGGACAAAACCAGTCATGCCACATCGATAAGTCAATGACAGCTGCGCCATATGACGAATTTGGCTGGCTAGCAGACATTTTAGAAAGACAATAAACATTTGCCAAGGGACGATGATCCCTTTATTTGTCCCGTCGCCAGAAATTGACAGAAGTAAGAGAAAAAAAAACGTGATTTTGGCAAAGGTTAAACAACACCCGAGTCGTCGTTCATAGGATGGGGCAGGAGTTCCTATCGTAATCGCAAGGGCGAGGAGGACAAGGTTGGCACGGCGGAGGGCAAGGGCGAGGGCACGGCGGAGGGCACGGCGGAGGGCACGGTCGAGGGCACGGCACACACCGTGAGCACCGGCAACAAGGAGGGCACGGTGGGGGGCATGGCACGCACTTCGGGCACTTGCATGAAGAAGGGCATTCGGGCGGCTTGCATTTAGGCGATTCGGGCTTTTTAGGTTCCGGAGGCTTTTCTGGTCCGACCGAGTCAATTTCCGCGCATATCCCGCACTTCTTTCTCAGAGCCTTGATCACGCACACCGGATCCACGTCTCCTATGATAGTTAACGTTCCCTTCTCGATGTCTATCTTCATTTCGTTGATACCTGCATATTTGCGTCACAAACCTTGAATCCATACGCACGTCCTCTTCAATACCAAGTATATCAATTCGGTCAAGGACAATAGAAAGAAATTACAAACACGTTTCACTCGCAACTACATGTATTCTCATCCACACAGGTTTGGCGAGGTGAGGGTAGGGAGATCGTACCTTCGAGTTTGGCGACTGCTTTCATTATATCCTTCTTGTCTTTCCCGCAACCTATGGTAACCTTTATCTCGATTTTCTGCAATCCAGACGCGGCAAGACGGAGAATATCAGAAGATAGAAACCTCATCAATGGTTACGAAGATTAATAGGGAGAAGATGCAAATGTATGTAGCTCTCTTTCATGGAGAAGGGCATGATTTGATTACCTTGGCCATGGATGCAGCAGAGGGTGGACAAAGGGATGATGATCAGCTTCCCCAATATGCTAAACCAAAAGGCCCTATTTATATGCTTTCCACGACCTACATAATTTCATAATTAAGAAGTGAGGAACAGACAAAGTGTTAGGACTCCGTCTAGGACTTTGGATGGGCCACACGCATTATATTATATTAAGCAAGAGGGAGGCTGCTGACTTTTGCACTGAAACAGCATAGTTTCCAGGAGAGGTTTAGAAAGTTTTCTTTCACCCATTTTTCGGTTTGTTTGAAGGATGGCGCCTGCCGAATTTCTCGAGCGAGTGAAGTGTTTTCTGTGGATAAGTCGACGTATAGATTCAGTGGACTCCTCAATCAAGCCAATCACATTGCATATCACGTTTAGGGTCTGCATTGTGGGTCTCAGATGATTTATGAAATGTTTGCAGTTGGTTTAGTTCTATCAACTTAAGGCAAGACTCGGATCACCCGTTCATGTAGCCATGCATGATTGAAGTGCGTCTAGTAAGATATGCATGTTGGTATATTCACATACACATGTACTAATCTAAGGTCATTCCTCACTGGCAGTGGCGCACGCAAAAAAACCTAGCTCCGATGAGGCGGGACCAAAAATTTTACAACTTATGGCTCGGGAAGGCGTTTGGGGGACAAACCATAGAAATTCTTTGTGTGAAAATCTCATAGACGATAACATATATCATGAAAATCTGCGTCAAGTATCAAATGATCGAGAGGGTGATGACCCCCGTCTGCTCACCCATCGGTCCATTATTGCCCTCTCGAACTTATGTACACGCTTATAAGATTCTATCTCAAGTTTAGAAAGAATAGATTCCTTACTAGATTTCTCTATTATGACTCACTTTGACCTTTAGTTGTCATATTATTAACGCTTTGCTTGGGCTTCCCTCGACGACATTACACTACCCGAGGAGAGATGTATGTCCATTTGCCGGCCCAATGTTCAACATGTGGTCCACCAAAAACTAATTGGCACATGGATCGACCAACGTCAGGGAACGACTAAATCGATAATCATTGTTAAGATTGGTACTCATAGTACATAACAAATTGTTAATTTCACTAATGAGTTGTCCCCCCCCCCCCCCCCCTAATCATTAGGGGGGGACAACAGCATTTGTATATTGGGAGGCAATTAAGTTTAGGGAAAATTTACTTAGCTCATCGTCTGATTAGTAAGTGACGTCACTAAAATTGGTGAGATTTGTTGGGAAAAAAAATATAAAGATAAGAATAAAGAATATGAACAAGCTCCATCGACGTCGTTTATTTACACATGTTATAGGCTACAGGAGAATAAACCAAGGAACAAAATCTCATAGCATAAATCCCAAATCTGGGACCAAGTAAAGAGGGACGTAAAGCCATTCCCTTTTCGATCAAACGATGGACTCCCGAGAATCAAATAGATCGCCAAGCGTTCATCAAATGATGGAGCAGGTGTTGACCTCGTATCCACAACAGCTAGAATAAGGGTATAGGGGCGGCACAGAGGGCACAGCGGGAGCAGGCACGGCGGGAGCCAGCACGGCGACTGGCATTTAGGCTTAGGCTTTTCCGGCAACTTTGGTGGTCCGACAGTGTCGATCTGCACACACCTCCCGCATTTCTTTATTAGGCATGTAATGATGCACACCGGGTCGGTGTCGCCTATCAGAGTTAGCATCCCCTTTGCGACATCCATTGATAGTTCATTGATACCTAAGCAGTCATATCAATTTGGGAAAACTGTATTAGAAGTCCTAAAACTTATCATGAAAATGCAATTGAGTCTTAAAACTTCCAAAAAGTGCAATTAAGTCTTAAAACTTTCAAAATGTTCAATAAAGTCTTAAAACTTGTCTCAAAATTGCAATCGAGTCTTAAAACTTTTAAAAAATGCAATAAACAGAATGACTTAAATTGAACCACTTTGATAAGTTTTAGGACTTGATTGCACTTTTTGAAAGTTTTAGGATTTAATTATATTTTGTGACAAATTTTAAAACTTAATTGCACTTTTAAAAAATTTTAGAATTTAATTACATTTTCATAACAAATTTTAGAATTTCCAATGCACCTATCCTTATCAATTTTTTTTTCCCGTGTGTGATGCAACTGACATCTGTGGTTAATCAGTATGTGAATGTCGTACTTGTTTCGAGCTTTTCGACTATGATTCGCCAGGATGAGCGAGACCTCGTACCTTCGAGGTTGGCGACCACTTTCAGTACTCCTCACTTCTCCTTCTCGCCATGAATGCTTACCTTTATCACGGTCTTCTGTGCAATCACGACGTGGCGCGGCAACAAAAGAGACGGCGAAAGTTCATCAACGTTTGGGAGGTCGATTTGGTTTTGAGAAAGAGCAACATGCATGCGGAATTACCTTTTCCATGGATGGTCAGAGGGCGGCGCAATGAATTTCATCAGCTTCCTCGGTTTTTGTGGGGACAGACGACGCTATTTGTAAGAACGCTTGCGTGGTGCTCTAACCAACAAGTGAATAAGACAAGTTTGGGAGGGATTTGTTTAAGGATGAGCTTATCATATGTATATAAATGCAAGTGGAATGGCTTCGCTAGAAGAGTCGCCAAGGTCAATACAATGGCTCTGGCCTTTTTATAGATCTGAACGAAGCTTCGTTTGGTGGCAAAGTTCCCTTCTCCCTCGACGTAGCAACGTCGTCAGCCTGGAACCGGGGCAATGCCCATCTATCGACAGAAGGTTAAAATTGGACCGATAGATCTTTCGAACGTATTTGAGTCTAGCCTCGTGAAGAATTTCTTGGTGAGGTCGGGTGCAAACCCGACTCTACCGTATTCCGGACACCACGTGAGGTTTGCGCGCCCATTTCTCAACGTTTGATAGGGGCGTTTTTGGTCCCAAAAATCAGCTTCCCCCAATTGAAACCAGCCAAAAGAGAAGAAGAAGAGAACTAGGGTTTGCAATTAGGGTTTCAGAGTAGGGAAGAGTTCAGTTTGAAGGCATAGAGGACGACTGCAACGGTGGGAGGAGGGATCATTGAAGATATCATGGACTGGGGCGAACTCAAGGAGCCAATTTCTTGCTCCATTTTAAATTTCCTTTTTTCCAACAAAAACTCGAGACATATTTTAATAAGAATCTATTCTGTATACCTTGAAATTTAGAATCGAATCGGTTCTCATTGGTCAAGTTCTTTGGCTTCAATTTTACCTTGGAACCATACTCATCTCTAATTTAAATCAAGAGATTTTATAAATTAGTTCTAGCACATATTCGATATGAATTCCCACAAAAATAGATAAATAAAAGCAAGCTCACAAGAAAAACAAAACTATCGTCGCATAGAAATTGCATGAAGTCAGATTCATTGTTCTCTTGCTTCATCGGATGTGAGCTTGCCAGTGATTCCACCGAAACCTAGGTGGCCGCTCCGTGCTCGATTCCAGTCTGCGTGGAGATCTTGAAAATTGTTTGAATTAAAGTAGACACGATGAGCAATTTCCTGGAACTTGCGTTCGCCGTTTGGTATGGAAAGAGACTTTTGGCATTTGTCAAATCCAGAGGGCCACACTGCTGGTACTGATTCTTTTCTCTTTGTTTATCGTACCTCGTTCATTCAATTCTCAAATTGAAGCGGATGAGCCCTAGGGTCAACCTATTGTGGGGTTTGTTCCTTGTTTAAAATATAAGAATCATCTAATAATTGTCTACCGAGAGCCTAGGTACATTGCCGACCGCATCTCATTGTTTATATTAGTTAATATGTTCAGTTGACGGATGATTCATCGTCTTAATTTTTGCGTGAAGTTGAGTCTGATTACTTTGAGGCACGAGACAAGTTGAATGGGACCGATCATCCTCTGGATAATTAGTGTTGTAACAGGTTGGAGATCAAGTAGTGATGGGTTACATGCGACAAAATGAATGTGGTAATTTTTAAGCATCCATTCTTCTCGTTCATGACAGAGGGGGCTTTATCCGAATGTTTCTTATTTGGAGGAACGGCTTGGGATATTCATCTTCTCCGACACTCGCAAGCTCTGCTGTTTTTCCCACCTTTCTAAGTTCTTCGATGGCCGAACTCAGGTCGACGTCTGGCAGCCGGCATGGTGATGAATTTTGCATGAATGAAAATGGAAGAAGAGCGATGAGAACATACACTCACGCACATGGACACGCAGACAGACAAGCGCACACGTGAGTGCTGCGTACACAATCCTATACGTGTACAGATACGGGCGTGCATGTGAGCTGTCCTTTCTGCCATGTGCTCGCACAGTGAACACGCCGTATGATCGCAGTAGTGCCGCATTTTAAGTGATGTATTGACTTCGAACACTTTCTTTCGTTCCTAGCCGGAGAGTGCTAGCTCTTAATTCCCCATTTTGAATATCATCCATTAGATTTGCCATGCTCGCCTGCGTCGAATCCTAGGATATGATTCTCATTGCCCTAACGAGACTTGTAAATCGATTTTGTAATTGTGATGCTTTCGCAGAGAAAGCAACCTGTAGCTACTAGCAACAAACAAGAAACGAAGCTGATTGTCCCTGGTCGCCATGACCCTTCTGCTAATCCGCGGGGTATGTCTCCAGCATTTTATCCGTCTGTTCTCTTGCTAGCTCGCTCTAATTTTATATGGGAAGTATATTGGAAGGATCTTATTTTTTAACCACTAGTCAAATGACCCCGGATGGACCTACATTTTTCGACATTTTCAATGGTCGATCAACGAGTGAATAAGACAAGTTTGCGAGGGTTTGTCTAAGGATGAGCTTATCCAATCAAGCGAGTAAAATCTTTACTTAGCATAATCGCCATGATCATCGTTAATGACTCGAATATCATGTGCCAAGATAAGCATGAAGTTTGGCAACTGCTCGCTCTTTTCTCGCTGTTAGATGCTTAACTCCATTACAATTTTTTGCGTGATTACGACTCAGAGAAACAACATTGAGATGGCAAAGCTCATCAATGTTTTGGAGGTCGATAGAGTTTGGGGGAAAAACCCAAGAACTTATTGCATGGAGAGAAGAGAGCGCATGCATGCAAAATTCCCTTTGCAGTGGATGCGAAGAGGGCGGAGCAATGAAATTATGGATTTTGTGAAAACATATGAACCTATTTGTAAGACTTGCATGATGCTAATCCATAAGAGAACAAGACAAGTTTAAGGGTTTGTTTAAGGATGAGCTCATCAAACTATGCACGTTGAATCTTCACTTGAATAATCACCATGGTCATTGCAATGACTTGATTCTTTCTTTTTTTGGTGGCAAAGTTTTTTCAAAAGAGCGTCCAAAGTGGGACTTTTCTCAAAATACCCCGCAAAGCGTGTGGCGCTGACAGTCACTTGCAGACCTCTTGACGTAGGGTAAGAGCTTTTTTTTTTTTTTTTTGGTCCAAAAAATCAGTTGAGAGAGAGAGAGAGAGAGAGAGAGAGAGAGAGAGCTTGCGAATAGGGTTTAGGATTAGGGAAAAAGTAAATTGGAAGATTCTACCGATGCCAGTGACCGTTTGTTGAGCGTGATAGATACAACAAATGGACATTATCAGTCATGTCACATCGATAAGTCAATGAGAGATGCGTTAAAACTGATTGCCATACGATAAACAATACTTTACAGGGCATGGAGACGAACTTTGCTGGGAAGCAAACATTTAGGAACGACAATAACCATATGGCAAGGGACGATCCCTTTATTTGCCTTATTGCCGCCAGAATTGGCAGAAGAACACGTGCCTTTTCGCGAAAGGTAGCCAACACCGAAGTCATCGTTCAAAGGAATGGGCAGGGGTTTCTTTCATACTCGCATTGACGAAGAGAACAAGAGTCAAGAGAACACGTCGGAGGACGGCGGCACGGCGGAGGAGAGCACGGTTTGCACGGTTTGCATGGCGGGGGCAGGCACAGTGGAGGGCATTTAGAGCACGGTGGATCGCATTTAGAATGGCACGTTTCAGGGCATTTAGGGCACGGTGGAGTGCATTTAGATTGGCATGGCTTGGGGCATTCATGCTTCTTTTTCTCTTCTTCATCCTTCGGAGGCGGATCTGGTCCCACTGTTACGATCTCCACGCATATCCCGCATTTCTTTCGCAGAGCCAAGACCACGCACACTGGATCCACGTTTCCTTTGATTGTTAAGGTTCCCTTCTCCATACTTACCTCTATACTGTTGATACCTGCATGTTAACGTCATAAACCTTGAATTCGCACGTCCATCCCCTTCGATAATCAAGTCATTCATTCGCTAGAGAACGACTAGAAAGAAATTACGAAGGCGAATTCTCTCCCCGACTACATGTGTTCAAGTTCAAACCGGTTCTGGCAAGGCGAGCATAGGGACATCATACCTTCGATTTTGGCAACCGCTTTCATTAAATTTTTCTTGTCTTTAGCGCATTTGATGATGAACTTTATCACGATTTTCTGCGAGACGCCGCAAGATGTGAGAAAATTAGAAGATAAAAACTACATCAACAGTTGCGAAGATCGAGAGAGCGAAAATGCCGATTAATAATGGAGAAAGAGACGATCTGATTACCAGACCCATGGATGCAGCAGGGGGTGGACAAAGGAAAGATGACCTGCTTCGCTAATTTGCGAAACCGAAAGGCCCCTATTTATACGATTTACACGACCTGCAAAATTTTATATTTAAAAGTGAAGAATAGACTGTCCATCTACAACGACGCTCGGATTGGCGACACACATTATATAATGCTAGGGGAACGCTGTGACTTTTGCACTAGAACAGTATTGTTTCCAGAACATAGAGATTTAAGTTCTTTCTCTCGCACATTTTTCCATTTTTTTTTATTGAAGGATGACGCCGATCGAATTTCTTGAGAGTGTGACGTGTTTTCCGTGGGGAAGTTGATGTGTAGATTCAGTAAACTAGTAAATCAAGCCAATCATAGTGCATATCATGTGTACGATCTATATTGTGGGTCATATGATTTGTGAAAGGTTCATGATTGGTTTAGTTCGATCAACTAAGTCGAGACTCAAGTCACATGTTCATTGGGCTGTGCATGGAAGTATGTCTAGATACATATGTGAAGAGGTACGTATTAGGCTGCATTTGTCTTATCAGAAAATGAATGGTTTGGGAAATATTTTCTTAAAAATGATCATTTATATTGCTTACAAAAATGAATAAGCAAAAAATATTCTTGTTGTCGTCGAAAGTATTTAGATATAGAATGTTGCCACTAATGAAAATATTCTTCTTCAACTAATTATTTCAAGCTATACAAACAATCATTTTTAAGGAAATAACTTTCAAATCATTTATTTTTTGCTTAACAAATGTAACCTTAATCTAAGTCATTCCTCTGTAGTAATGGCACACAAAAATTTAGCTTAGGCAAGACAAGAAATTATTGTTACAGTTTTTAGCTCGGGAAATGGGTGCAGGGGAAGAATGTTGAAAGTTTGCATGAAATCTTATAGATGATAACATATGATTCGAGAAATTGCATCTAATATCGATCGATCAGGAGAGCAACGACCGCCACTGGTCCATCAGTGCCCTCCCGAATTTACGTTCGTGCTTTTGCTTCACTTATAATAGTCTGATCTTAAGTTTAGAAGGAATAGATTCCTTGGTTAGCTTTCTTTATGACTTGTTTTGACCTGTAGTTGATGTTTTCTTGCTTTCCCCCCCGTGCGGGCCCCGAGGGGGGAACGGGTTGGGTTTAGATAATCTAGTTTAATTCGACGTACATCGCGCCTCAATACTCTACTTCTCTATCGGCTCAAGCCTGCCTCGACGACTCTACACCATCCTAGGAAACAAGTGCAAGCTCAATATTCAACGTGTCGTCTCAGCAAAAATCAATTGGTGGATGGACCGACCATATTTGCTTTTAGCCTGTTACCAACCTCATGGAAGACAAAAAGTGATAGTCTTTGTCAAAGTGGGTACATCATCATTGTCAAAATTATTAAATTTCATCGAAGAACAACAAGTTGTTCTCCAATTATTAGGCCGGCACTTTTATATTGGAAGGCAATTGATAATCTGATTTGGGAAAAATAAAATTAAACTAAGAATCTGAATTCATCTGTACAGTGAAATTCGTTATTAAAAAAAAGAAAAAGAAAAAGAAATTGAATGGGAGCACGGTCCAATGAGTCAACTGTGAAGGATAAAATCAGTGTTTTATTTGTCAATTAAATTTAGATGCCGTGCTGCTTTTTCTTACTCAAATTGATTAATGTTCTCCTCCGCAAATTAACACTAAGGGTGAGCAACCGAAGCGGCTCAACCTAGGAACCGAACTGAGCCGACCAGCTCCAAGTCAATCACATGAGGATCGGTTCAATTATAGGATAAAATGAAAATTGGGAACCGGGCTTGATATAGGTTCTGGTTCTTGGCCTTTAACTGGTTCATAACCAAACTATACAAGTCTCTTGATTGAGAACTTCTGCACAAACCGATAAGGTTGAGCATCCCAACTTAAGCATGTCAGTCTAGTGTCTTAATTGAGAACTTTTGCAAAAATAACGAGTGTGATAGAGCAATTAAATTAGAATTGAAAAATAAATAAATAGTATAGAAAAACAGAAGGCCAATTCTTGGGTCAGCGTGATTTGCTTCCAGGCCAATTCTTGGGTTGACCAGTTTGGTTCCCGATTCCAATAATGGGGAACTGGCTCTAACGGGATATACTTTAGATTCTTGATTGGAAATCTATCCACCTAGAAGCCAATCACTTCAATTTAACATACTAAACTATATACTTATAACCTGCTCTATAGTCAGGCTCGTAAAATAAATCTTGCAAGACATGTGCATGACGTAACATGTCGACGTCATCTCATCAAATCGAACAACCAAACACTTGCATTAAATCCACGATAGGATAGTCTCATTCTACATGTCAATATCAATGACAACGAAATTTATGGTAACAGAAAAATCCATCGACTATAAAAATCGTGAGAGTTTGAGTCCCTTTATCCCAAAAAAAAGGATCATTTGACTCCTTAACTCGACGAGTTATCTTATTCTTTATTCATTTTTATATTTGAAAATCCAAAAGGATAAATATACCAATATGTTGATGCCAGGCCATACAAATCTTACCATAATGTCATTATATTTCCTGCGGTCGAAAGCATTTTTATTCAGAACCCCGTTTTGCGTTCAACAACACCGTTTACTTACAGTTACACATGACTATAGGCTTTAGGAGAATAAACCAAGAAACGCACAGAATTAAAGGCATTAACCCATCATGTTCATCCACAGTTATTTATATATCAGTCTCTTGGAGATAGCATAATCCCCTTAGCCGTGTCCAAAGATCAAATCGTGTCATCAGATCGGGAGAATTGATATCGATCTATAAGCGCTCATCCGAGGATGGAGCAAGCGTCGGCGGCGTGCTCGCGACAGTAAGAATAAGGGTGGCGGCGCGGAGGATGTCAGAGATATTTGTTGGCACGGGCGACGAGCATATAGTTTGAGGTTCATCGTCCTTCTTTTTCTGGTGGCTTTGGGGGTCTTACTGTGTCGATTTCCACTAGCCTCCTGCATATCTTTCATTGGTACGAGGTAGGGGGGATAATTGAAACATGGTGGTATATCGGGAGTTATTTTTAAGACTTTTCTAGCATGATAGTTTTTAGATTACTATGAGAATGTCAGCTTGTCATGAGCCATAAATTTGTGAATGAGTAGGCCTCACAACTATTTATAATGATAAATTATTTTGTGATAGTTTTTAATCAAATGTGAGAAAAACAATATGTTCTAGATACCAAAAAAATAAATAAATAAAAAATATTATAAATTGTTGCGGGATTTTTTCTAGAATTTATGGCCCCATTATAAGCACGGGAAAATTGTCTAAAAAATCTTAAACTTATTGCACTTTTGTCAATTCAGTTCTAAACATTTTAATCTTGTAAATTTTGTCCTAAATATTTTTACTTCTTGCCAATTCAATCTATCCGGCCAATTTTAATTAGAAATCGCTGACATGAAAGCCAGCAATGCCACATAGGATTATTAACACTAACGTGGATAATTTTTAATAATATTTTAATTTTTTTTGAATTTTTATTATTTATCTATTTTTTTCCTTTTTTCGTTCTTTTCTTTTTGGCCTTCTTCTTTTCCTATTGCCAGTGGCTAACCACCAGCCATGGCTGGCCAGTTGGCCTTGCCCACCATAGGCAAGGCCTGGCCGGTCGAGGGCGAGCCTCAACAAGGGTAGCCCTCACCTAGGCGAGGCCCGATCAACCAAGCTAGATTTGCCGAGGTTGGCCCTCGTCTAGCCCAAGGCGACCTCATCAAGCATTGGCTAAGCAATGGCAATGTCTAGGAAGGTTGCCCTGGCCTAGGTGAGGGTTAGCCTCACCTAGTCTAGGCAAGGACTCCCCTCACTAGGGCTCGCCCTTGCCTAGCCGAGCCTTGCTTGTGGTAGGCGAGGCCAACTAATCAGGCCATCACTTGTGGCCGGCCATTGGCAAGGGAAAGAAGAAAGCAAAAAAGAATAGAAAAAAATTAGAAAAAAAATAATAATAATTCAAAAAATATGAAAATATCATTAAAAATTGGCCACTTCAACACCGATGGTTCTATGTGGTACTGCCGACATCCACGTTAGCAATTTCCAATTAAAATTGGCTGGATGAACTCAATTAGCAAGAAGTGAAAAGATTTAAGACTAAATTGGCAAGATTAAAAAGTTTAGGATTAAATTGGCAAAAGTACAATAGATTTGAGACTTTTTAGACAATTTTCTTTAATAAGTTGTTATTCTCATAGTAGCCTAAAAGCTATTATGTTACCAAAACCCTTATAATCATATATTATTTAGTTTTTTATGATTTAGAATAGACTGTTTTTCTCACAGTAAGTTAAAAACTATCACTCAATCATTTCTCTTTAAAAAATGTTGAGCTCACTTGCAAGGTCTTTTGAGAAGCAACATCCGATCCGGGGATTCTTTCTGAACTCTCCCTTGTGCGATGATGCAATAGTAGATGTAGTCCTCTAAAGAGATTACAATTCAAGTGAATTCAGCTAACTTTTGGACGGGCAGACAGCCTAAACGTGACCGCTATAGATTCACCCTCACCATATCAATGGCCGGCTTGGACGAAGATCTTGATATGGCTTTGAATTAAATTAGACACGATTAGCAATTCCAATTAAGTTCGTGTTTGGCATCGAAAGAGACTCCTGCAAATGTCTAATCTAAAGGACCGCACGCCAGAACTTATTCTCTCTCTGTTTATCTTGATGTTGTTCATTGGATGAGCTCCAGGGTCAAGCTGCTGCGGGATTGTCCCTTGTACATATAAGAATCATCAAATAGTTGTCTGCCGAGAGCCTAAGTACATTGCTGACCTTATAACAGTGTTCTTACAAGTTAATATATTCAGTCGACCAATGATATATCGACTAAAATTTCTGCGCGAAATCAAATATAATTACTTTGGTGGCACACGGCGAGTTGAACACGGCGCAATTGTCATTTGGATGATTGGTGTTGTGATGAGTTGGCGATCTAGTAATGATTGGTTAATTGGAACAAAAAGAACAGGTAATTTCTTTAAATCGTTAGACATCTATTCTTCTCGTTCGCGGCAAAAGAAGTTTTGATTTGGAAGAGAACATGCTCTCTCGCGGCGGCTGAGGATATTCATCTTCTCCGACACTCGCCAAACTCTGCTGTTTTCCCCGCCTTTCCAAGTTCTTCGATCGCCTAACTCAGGCCAACATCTCTGAACGTATTAGAACGTATTTGACCGGCAGCCATGATCATGGATTTTGCGTAGATGAAAATGGAAGAATCATGACAAGAACGAATCTTTCTGGTGGAATACAGGCACTTTGACATGGAATTGTTCTCTCTCTCTCTCTCTCTCTCTCTCTCTCTCTCTCTCTCTCTCTCTCTCTCTCTCTTACGCGCGCGCATGCGCATGCATACACCTACGCACATCTGCACTGGCTTGGAATCGCAGACGGAAAAGCACGCACATGTGTGCTGCACAAACAATCGTATATTTGTATGCGTGGAAAGATGCGTGCATGCATGGAAGCTTACGTTCCTGTTATGCGCTCACACAGCGGACACGCCATATACTGCTGCAGTGCTGCATTTTAGGAGATGTACTGACTTACAACACTTTCTTTCATTCTCCAGCGGAGATTGCTAGCTCGTAGCTCCCCCTTTTGAACATCATCCGTGAGATTTTCTTTGCATGTTTGTGTCAAATCCTAGGATATGTTTCTCATTGCCCTAGGGCGACTCTTAAAACGATCTTGTGCTGCATTCACACTGGACGCAACACACGGTTACCGGGGACAAACAAGAAACAGAGGTCGTCGCCCGTAGGCCTCATGATCCTAGTGTCGATCCACGGGGTATGTCTCTGGCAATTTATCTGTCTGTTCCCTTGCAAGCTCGCTCTCAATTTTATATCTATGGTCAGTCGAGCCGTGACCCATTACGTGAACTATCTTGGAAGGCTCTCATTCGAAGCATTAGTCAGGCGACCCGGAATGGACCGAGGTCTTTCAATGTTATCAATGGTCAATCAACGAGTGGATAAGACAAGTTTGGGAGCGATTTGTCTAAGGACGAGATTATCATATCAAGCGAGGGGAATCTTCACTTAGAATAATCGGCTTGGTCATTGTTGTTGGCCCAAAACATGATGTGCCAAGATAAGCACGACCTCGTATCTTCGAGTCTGGCAGATGGCAAAGTTCATCAATGTTTCGGAGGTTTTTTTTTTTTTTTTTTTTTGATAAAGGTAAGAAATATATTGACTAGAAACCAAAAATTTATATAGAGTTATACAGCGAGAACTTGGACCCAAAAACCTACACTCACAAAGACAGAAGTCAGAGCGAGTGGAAGGAGGCCAAGGTAAAAGGAAACAAACCAAGCGGCGAAAAGAGAGAGCCAAACAGCAGCCAAAGAGAACCAGCTAGCCTACCCCGAAACCCAGAGAGGGAATAGCAAAACAAAAGAGAAACCCAAAAGCCCGCTCTAGGACAAGAAGGTAAGAAAGTGATGGTTGCCATAGTGAGGAGCGAAGTCCTTCATTCCAAGCTTCCAAAGCAACATCTAGGAATTCGAAAGAACCTCCGAACAATAAAGGTTGTAGGAGAAACCCCCTACTCAAAAGCTGAATGTCCAAAGTAGAAGATTAGTCCGCTAAAATGCAAGTATTGATTGCATGGAGAGAATAGAGCACACGCATGCAAAAGTCACCTTTGCCATGGATGTTGTAGCAAGAAACAGATCACTATTGCTTGCTTTATTACATAAACAGAATATCGAACTCTTGCTGATAAGACATGGGAGTTAATATGGTTACAATGACAACTAGAAGATATGAGAGCGTGTCATCATAGCGAAATAGTCATTCATTGTAACAATCAAAGTGCTATCCAAATTGAACATAATGATGTTCTTCATGAATGCACCAAGCACTTTGAAATATATTGTCATTTTATCTGATAACATGTTCCTTGTGGTACTGTTCAACTTGTCTCTATTTTCTCTGCTGAACAGATTATTAATGTCTTTACCAAGAGACATCCAACGGGGCTTTTTTTTAATCTATTTTCCAAACTTTAGTTGACATATTTCAAATTATCTTGAGTTTGAGGGAATGTTAAAATATATTTAAGATATTCTGTGATTATATATATATATATATATATATATATATATATTCCTCGATTGATCCTAATTTGTTACTTTAGATAGTCGTGATGTAGCCTATAAATAGACTCCTCTATTATTTACTAGTCAATGAACATAATACTATTTTTCTCTTCATTCACAAATCTCAACTGATGGAAAGAGGGTGGAGCAATGCGATTGATCAGCTCCACTGATTTTGTGAGAATGCGTGAACTAATTGTAACATTTGCATGATGCTAATCAATAAGTGAAAAAGACAAGTTTGTGAGGGTTTGTTTTAAGGATGAACTTATTAAAAATATGCATGTGGAATCTTTACTAGAATAATCCCCGTGGTCATTGCAATGACAAGGGTCTTTTCTATATATATTTGGGGCGAAGGTTCCTCTTTAAGTTTTGTCGTTGCTGGTATTATTATTATTATTATCGCTATTAAAAAATATTTCCTCCAAAACTTTAGGTTGGATTCCTTTTCTCAAGTGAGCCCTCAAAGTCAAAGTGAGACTTTTCTCAAGATACCCTACAGCGTCCCACCGCGTTCCCATTGACCTCTCTCCCTCTTTCTTGCATGCGACAAGTGCAAGGAAAGTAGACAGAATTATCAAAAAAAATAAAAATAAATAAACTTATTGTACAGAGATTGAACCTTTTAATGAATTGTCAATAGTCTTTACAACTAATTTTGATCAAAAATCGCCAACGTGACGGTTTAATCAATGCTAGCCCATTTGATGTAACGTAGTCGACATTGAAGTGGATAATTTTTTAATTTTTATAAAATTTTCCAAATCACAGGGCCAGCAACCTTGCAGAACCCTTGGTGAGGGCATCACAAGTCCTTGTGGTCCATAGCAAGGGTGTCACAGCCCTTGCCTAGAGGCCAATGGGGCCAAAAAAAGAAAAATTAATAAGATTAAATAAAGAAAGAAAATAATAAATAATAAAAATTCAGAAAACTTTGTAAAAAATAAAATTTTGTCCATATCAAGGTCGGTCATGTTACACAAAAAGAACAGTCGATATTGACTAGATTGCCACATTAGCAATTTACAACCATAATTAGCCAGAAAGACTACATTAGTAATTCATTAAAAGGTTAAGGAATAATTGGCATAATTGAAAATTTTATGATCAAATTGGCAAATTGTCAAAAAAGTTTAAGACTAAATTGGTACATTTAAAATGTTTAAAATTAAATTGGCCGCCATACAATATGTGTAAGACTTTTTGGATAATTTTCAAGAAAAGTGTTAGAAAAGTCCTAAATATCTTACATTTGTACCAATTCAATTCTAAACATTGACTCAGTGTCAATTCAGTCATTACAGTTAATTTTGAATTGATATTGCTGATGTGAATAACAATCGGCCTACCTGGCACGTCTAGTGATAACGTGAATTTTTTTTTAAAATTTATTATTTACTTACTTATTCTTTTCTTTCTTCTTTTTTCACTTCCTTTTTCTTCTTCCTCTAGCTGATCACCAAACCCTTGTAACCGGCAAGAGGTGACAGACCTCGCTGGCCTCTGGTCACCCTCGAATTCCAAACTTCAACCATTTCAAGGACTCGCTTAGTTTCCCGAATTGGATTCCCAATTTCCCCTTTCATTTTCTCTCGAATTCCACAACGATTTTCTTGGCGAAGCAATTGGGAATTTAAGTTCATTTCGTCATTCACGTGGCTTAATTAGCAGGAAATTGGTTTTTGATAAACCTGTTAAATGGGCAGATCGGGTTAGGTTTGAGTTGAGTCATAAATAATCTGACCCAAATCAACTCATTTAATCCATTTATAACCCATTTATCTTAATATATTTTTTTATCCATATCTGACCCAATCCATACTTGACGCATATCTGACCCATTTAACCGAACCTAAGAAAAATTATATCTTTTGGCATGAAAGTGCCCCCGCCCCAACGGCAAAATATGTGCACGAGAAGTCAAAGTGGTCACCGGAAGGCTCTTCATCGGCGGCGATGAGGTGAGGGACAATTGAAACGTGGCGATACGCTTCGGGAGGTATTAAGACAAACGTACCAATAAGAGGACTTCCGTTAGCATTTTTCTTACTAGTATTAAATGAAGGAACACAAAATCATATGTGATTTTAAAATTCAATGTTTGTCGGGCTGCAAGGACCGAGCTAGTTCAATTGAGCTGTTGGGAAGGCATCTTTGAAGTCCGAGCAACAAGCCAAACGACCTTGAAGCGACCGTGCGACATATTCCCGTGAAGGTTGTGAAATGGCTTGAAAATTAGGCACGATCGGGTAATTCATCGAATTTGTATTTAGTATTAGAAAGAGACTTTGGCAATATGTAAACTCTAGAGGACCGCACGCTGAAGCTTATTCTCTATTTGTTTTTATCTTAGCTTATTCATTTGATTTTCCAAATTGGAGTGGATGAGCCATAGGTTCCAATCGTTGCGGGGTTGCTCTTGATAATATATATGGTCAGGACATATTAGAAGGGATGAGTGCCCAAAAAGTGCTAACCTAATATACGGCAATCAATTCAGTTCTAAATTTTTCAATATGGTTAATTTAGTCTTAAATTTTCTAATGATTTTTCAATGTAATTTGTCCTATCAATTTTTGCTAGAAACTACTAACATGGACGCTAGCAATCCTACGTGGTACAGTTGATGCTGATGTGGATAAATTTTACAATTTTTTAAAATTTTCTATTTTTTTTTTTACTTTTTTTCTCTTGTTTCTTCTTCTTCTTCTTTTTTTTTTTCCCACGGTTCATTATTCTAGAAGAGTGAGCAGGTTTCATCAAGGCCTTGGCAATGGCCATGATGCTGGAATTTCCTTGGAGGTTAGTTTAGCTACTCTGGAAGTAGTAAAATGTGGAGACTTTTTTGGTCAAATTTAGTGCCCTTATTTAATTGTAGTCATTTTTCCAGTAAAACTAGTTTTGTCTTTCCTATAAGTCTTTTTTGTCTTTCCAATGAGTCTTGGTAATTACTCATACTTTGAGGATGCTCAATTATATGAGAATGCTTTGATTAATAAAAGAATAAAACTTCTTTGAATCATAACTTATTTTGAGCATTTGTCTTGAGAACAAGAAAGTTCCATTTTGCTCTTATCTCTTAGGTTGATTATCTACGGTGGTGAGTATTGCTTTTATCCCTTAAGTTGATTACCTAGAGGTGGTAAGTAACCCATCAAAAGTTTCTCATCTATATTATCTCCTTCTTCTCTACACTCTTTTTAACATCAAATTGGTATGAGAGTGAGATTTAATGGTTGGTCATCATTGACATGGACCAAACACTGAATCTTCTTCAGCTCAAGAAAGAGACCTACGAGATGTGCAGGCAGATGATTGAAAGGAGACAAGTGCAGCAACTACGAGAGCATTTGCAACACTTTGAACTTCCAAAGCGTGATCATTTGTGTCATACTTCAGAAGATACTCTCTCTTATGAAGCGGATGTCAACCCCTTCATTAGTACTCAAAGTCATGGTTCAAGTGAGGAAGGAACTTCCTTGACATTAGTATCGAAGGCCCCATGAAATTCACCAAGATTCTTATGTGAGGTTGATATTCCCAATCGAAAGGAAGATGCAACTGGAAGAATTTAAGGATTGACTACACACTGTAGAAGGAGTCTTTGACTACAAAGAGATACCAAATAATCAAAAGAAGCTAGTTACCACCAAGCTAGAAAAAAAAAATGAGTCTATTTGATGGGAGCCGTTGAAAAATCAAGAGGTCGTGAAGTAAGAAGCCATATCATAACTTGGGAAGATGGAGAAAGAGTTGAAGAGGAAGTTCTTAGCAGAAGATACTTCCTCTAGTTTCATAATTTCAAACAAAAGGAGCTTTCATAAACAGTATAATTTGATTACTTCAAGATGCTTTGTGATGTTTTTGAACCAGAAGAGCAAATTGTCGTTCGCTAACTTTGTGGACTTGAATAAAAATGAAAAAAAAAAACAGTAATGCCATTCAACTGCAACCTTATTACATTTATAATGATGTTTATTAACTTAAAATTAAGGTGGAAAGGCAACTTAAAGAAGCACGCGGTTATAGCTCTCAAGCTTGGAACAAAGAAGACTATTCCAAAGGTAAGACTACCTCTACTTCTAATGCTAAGGCAGCAGCTTCAAAGTCCCTTCCTAAGAATGATGTAGCATTAAGTTCCAATTGCACTAACTCTGTCAAGTGTTTCAAGTGCCACGGGTTTGGACATATTGCCTTTGACTGTCCAAATCCTAAGATTGTCTCTCTAATAGAAGAAGAGCTTGAAAAAAAGAAACATGGAGAGTCAACTAGCTCCAATAAAGGATCAAAGGAGAGATATGAAGTTATCTATGGAGATCAAGGAGAGTCTATAATCATCCGTTAGGTCTTGAATGTTATTCTTAGTGAAGACAATTTGTGCATTCAAAACAACATTTTTCATACTAGATACACTTCTCAAGGAAAGGTGTGTGATGTTATCATTGATGGAGGAAGCTGCGAGAACATAATGGTTATAGCAATGGTGGATAAATTGCACCTCAAGATGGAGAAACGCTCACAACCTTACGAGCTCTCCTGGCTTCACAAAGGAAATAAGGTAAGATTTGATAAATGATGTCTTGTTAAATCCACCATTGGAAAAACTACACACACACACATATACATTGATGAAGTATGGTGCGATGTTGTTCCCATGGATACTTGTCATTTGCTTCTTAGGAGGCCATGGCAATTTGATAAAAAAAACTAAGTATGATGGGTTCAAGAATGCTTACACTTTCAAGAAACATAGAGTCAAAATCACCTTAGGTCCTTCCAAAATAGAGAGGGCCCGTGAAACCATCTAATGGGGAGGAAAATAATTTAGAAGTTGATTATAATGCCTCTAATAGGGGAATTGATGTGGTTCTTAGTCAAGAAGGAAAACCCATTAGATTCTTTAGTGAGAAATTGAATAATTCCTTCCAGAGTTACTCTACTTATGCTAAGGAATTTAATGCTATTGTTAAAGCTTTGGATTATTGGCGACGTTATCTATTGTTCAAAGAATTCATTGGGATCATGAAGCCTTAGAGTACATAAGCACGTAAGCTCAATAATTGGCATGCCAAACAAGTCGAGTTTTTTTTCGAACTTTCTCCTTTCTTATCAAACATGAAGTTGGAACACTTAATCATTGGCACTCCATGTTATCCGCAATGCAAGTGAAGGTCTTGGGCTTTGACATGATCAATGGGCTTTATGAAGATGATCCAGACTATGGCAACATTTGGAAAGATTGCCCAAATGGGTCAAATCAGTAATTCTTGTTGCAAGATGGATTACTTATCAAGAATACTTGTTTGTACATAACAAGAAGCTCTTAAGGGAAGTTATTATTATCAACGAAAGCCTGTGGTGGAGGACTAATTAACCATTTTGGAAGAGACAAGACATTCTCTCTTGTCAAAAAAAAAAAAAATTGTTGGCCTCAAATGGATAAAGATGTCATAAGACAATGTTCAATGCCAATTGTGCTATTTCAGTAACGTTCAATGTTGCAGATCTTTCTTCCTACTATTAAAGTTTCTCACTTGTATTATCTTCTGTTTCTTTGCACTCTCTCTAGTGTCAGCCGACAAGTCTCTTTTTGACCATTGAGAGATGCATCAAGATTCAAGATTGCACCATAGTAGATTAAAGAAGAAAACGAGTTAGTCCAATTAAAGCCATCATTGTGTGTTTTGATTTACTTTAAAATCGTAAATGATAAAGGAATAAAATATGGTATTTAATTAGTATTTATGGAAAATGCCGTTGATTTTTTCTTTTAAAGAGGAAGGCCAGGTAAGGGTAAAAATGGGAGCAACTGAGGGAATAAACATTATATTGAGGAAATAAATGTCAGACGAAAGTGCCACATGAGCTGGATGGAATTGTTAGAGCCAAATATTAATTTACTAAAGGAAAGCCCTACATGACAGCTACAAAGCCTTATAACTTTGAATCTAGACGTTGAGCGGGACGAATACGCTAAAAAAAAAAAAAAAAAATTGAACAGTCGAAGCCATTGTAACGAAAAGAAATGGACGTGCAGTAAGGTTGCCAACAGAAGTGGAGCATTTAGAGCCATATCTTGTGGAGAAAATTATCAAGAAAGGTCCTAAATTTATTGTATTCATATAAATTTAGTTTAAATATTTTAATTTGGCCAATTTAGTCATTAACATTTTGACAATTTGCAAATTCAATCCTAAATATTTCAATTTTGTCAATTTTGTCCTAAACCTTTTAATGAATTACCAATAAAATCTTTTCAATTAATTTTTACCGAAATCATTGATGTGGTAGTTTAGTAAACACTGGTCATTCTATATGACATGAATGATATTAACGTGGATAATTTTTTAATTTTTATTATTCTGTTGTTTTTTTCTTCTTCTTTTTTCCTTTTTCCATGAGCCATTGGCTTAGGGCCAATGATTTCTATCGACCACTAGATGAGGGCTACAAAGCCCTTAAACCCACAAGTGAGGGCCCGCGACGCCCTTGCCATGGTCGACAAGGGTGTCCTGAGCCCCCATAGGCCATAGTAAGGGTGTTGTAGCCACCGCCTCCCCCAAATCTAATAAAGGAGTCGCAAGCCCTCGTGAACCATAGTGAAAGTGTCTCGACCCTTGCCTATCCTTGTTGTGGCTTGATTTGCGGCCCCATTAGCCCTATGAAGAAAAAAGAAAATAAAAGAAAAGAAAATATAATAAAAACAAAAAATTAATGAAAGTTCGAAAATAAGCAAAAATATTATTATCAAATGTTCCTGAGACACTTGTTGATCGTGCCTAATAAAAATTTATTTATAATTGTAATGTAATGACCATGAATAACACGAGAAAATTTATATTTTTAAAAATGACGGATTTTTCAATGCTCCGGGGAGGGATGGTAAATAAAATGCAATTAATAGATGAGCTACCTGGCACACTTCTCAAAAAAGTCAAAATGATCAGATGCTGAGGAAGAGATAATTTTCTGCCTCTTGTTACGTTTGAAGAAAATTATGACAAACAATACGGCAAATTATGAAAGTAGTTATACTTGCATACATTTGGATTTGGATTGAGATGCAAGGAAGATTGGTAGGTAGACATGACTCCAGTTCCCGTCAAGCTTTGGCAATTCTTGTGTGCATTTTTCTTGGCCCGAGATGATAAAAGTTTCCTCCAATCCCAACTTAGTAGCAAATTGTGGTGGAGAGTTGTCAACCGTTCCTATCTTCTTTTTTCTTTTCCTGGATGGGCAAGCTTTCTCCTTGAAAGTGAAGGGATAGGTTAGTTTTTACGAATACATGGAACAATCATTTATAAGCTTTTGATAATTTACAATCCCCTAGTTGAACAAATACTAATTGTCACTTAACCAACCTCTAAGTGGGAGCACAAAGACACAAAATTAAGGGCAGAGATTGTCTTGAAGATCAAGGTGGTGATGATGGGTTTTGGTAAATTAGGAGATTGGCATTTGAACGTGGAATTCGATTAGCTCTGATTTTCGACCACGTGTCGTGTAACGATTACACAAAATACTACCTCAAAACAAAGCGTTCTCCAAAACCGGCTAGGACAAAGTTCGCCCTTGACCAAGTAGAGAAGCTCGGTTGTTCCTATCCCGATAAGATGGCAAACGAAACGAGCTATCATGAAGTCGAAATTGCATATTTATCGAATATCACCGCAAAGCATAGTTGCTTATCCCAACCAGTTCGGGTTCCTGGGTGGCCTGTCCAACCACCAAAGATTGGAACCAAGAATCAAACTTCAATCCAAAACAAACGAAATTCCGAAGAAGAATCAATATAGAAAGAAAAAGTTGGCCCGAATTTGGCTATCTTAGAAGACAGCATTGCAGTCCTCTAGAATCAAGATCAGAGGATCAGAACGAGATGAGCAAAGGGAAGGCAACGTCATCCGTAAACGGCACGACGCTCAATCTTCGAACCCTTTCCTATCCTATCGACGGTTGCAGCATAACCACAACCCCGCCGTGAAAACAGGGGAAAACCCGTGGATTTGCAAACGAAAGGGCATGTGATCAGAATTGCAGCGGACGCAAAAGGGGTCAAAGAAGAAGGCCCAAATGCCAATGGCCCTGTCTGGGCCCTCTCCCTTCCTCTCTCTCTCTCTTCGATCTTGATTCGATGCCTTTAACTTTGGGTTTATGGACGACCCCTTTAGTGCCCTTTTTCGAGCTAGTGCCCAGTGGTGCCTTCTCGACGACAATCTTGTTTTTTTATTGTTTTTTCTTCCTCTCTGTTCGGTTCAGTCCTTGTTATAAATAGCCAATTTACAGACCCCATCGCTCTGTCCAGCAACTTAATCAAATCTTTCTTTCACACCTACTCCTCTCCCTTGGCTTCTTATTAAGTCTCTCTCTCTCTCTCTCTCTCTCTCTCTCTCTCTCCCTCTCGTCACCGACTTCTTCTGTTCCACGCACTCGCCCCCATGACAGCATCAGCAAAGATGGCGTCCATCTTGAAGCTCTGCGCGGTGCTCTTCGTCGCCGTCTCCTTGTGCTCTGTTTCTGCCGACCCCGACCTGCTTCAAGACGTCTGCGTTGCTGATTACGCCTCAGGTAATCAGCGTTGCCCGTCTGTTCTTCTTTTTCTCCTTTAAATGATGGAACGGATTCTTGAATCTGGCACGGGTGTGCACGAACGGCAGAGGGTTTTCTTTGTTTGATTTACAGGAGAAGAGCAGCTCAAAGAAAAAAAAAAAGACCGAACAAGACCCTCCATTTTTCTTTTTTTCTTGGTTGCTTGAGAATGATGTGTTGACTTGCTTTTACTGCTCAGTCATCTGATCTCCTCACCTAATTGAATTATTAAAGTGATATTAGAATCAAACCATCCCATCATTTGGGTCATGATTTTTCTTGCGCTGTGTATTTCCATTGCCAATTATTTGGAGCCTTCTACAGTTCTTGGCAGCCATCATTACTTTCCTTTCACCTTCTAAGGTCTCATTCGTTCATTACCCTCCAAATCACCTCATCTCTCCTCCTTTTTTTTCCCATCGAAATCATAATGTACCTCCAAAAATCTATTTCGTACTTGGGAAATTTCATTCAGAAAATTTCAAATGATTATTGGAGAAAACAGAACATGGGCTAAAACATCTTATCGTAAATTAAGAGACTGGCATTCTGAAGTTGTGGACCAATTGTTTAGACTCTAACTAGTTCCATTACATTGCTGACCTTGATGTTGAAAATGTGATTGAACTGACCAAAAAAAAAAAAAAATTGGCTATTGATTTGGATGGGCAGAAGTGAAGGTCAATGGATTCGCGTGCAAGGCGACCTTTAACGCGACGGACTTCTCCTCCGAAGCGCTGGCCAAGCCGGGGCTAACCAACAACTCGATGGGGTCGCTCGTGACCGCGGCCAACGTTCAGAAGATCCCGGGCCTCAACACCCTCGGCGTCTCGCTCTCGCGCATCGACTACGCCCCGGACGGCCTGAACCCGCCCCACACCCACCCGCGCGCCACCGAGATCGTGTTCGTGCTCGAGGGCGAGCTGGACGTCGGGTTCATAACCACCGCCAACGTCCTGGTCTCCAAGTCCATCAAGAAAGGGGAAATCTTCGTGTTCCCTAGGGGCCTCGTCCACTTCCAGAAGAACAACGGCAAGGTGCCTGCCGCCGTCATCGCCGCCTTCAACAGCCAGTTGCCGGGGACTCAGTCGATCGCCGCCACGCTATTCGCCGCCACCCCGCCTGTGCCGGACCATGTGTTGACGAAGGCATTCCAGGTGGGCACCAAGGAGGTTGAGAAGATCAAGAGCAGGCTTGCCCCTAAGAAGTAACCGCAGCTTATTGTGATGGAAGTTTTTTTTTTTTTTTTTAATAATGATTTCTGGGTAGATATGTGAATTTAGTGTTTGATCCAAAAAAAAAAAGAAAAAGAAAAGAAAAAAGAAATAAACTAATTTAATAAGTGATTCGTGAAAGACCATGCGTGTCAATCTTTTCCCTTGTTAATGCCGTGTCACCGTCTACAGTAGGAGTGGATTGCCAACCAAATAAAAGCAGAGATATATCTTTGAATTGAAGGCAATTCCATTCTTTGTTTTGTTTTGTTTTCTATTGTCCCCTGCTGTGCAAGATCTAATTTAAGACGCATAAATCAAAGGCAATATAATGACGTAACTCGATGAAAGTAGACAGTGTTCTCCGAGGCACATGGCTCAGATAAAGAGTAGGTCCTAACGAATTTTTAGGATGGTAAGAACAAGAATGAGTCGAATTGCGCAATAAATAAGGAAAGAGTGTTATTAGAATAGATATATATACACACGAGCACATATATGAAACTAGAATGAATTCATAGGAGACAATTTTGATGTAACAATACCGTTGTATTAGAACTACAATGCTAAATGTCCTTAGACAAGAGTAATGCCAATATTGGTACTATTTTGGAAAAGTGCCCACCTATATGTCAAAGTACAAAATAATGAGAGTTGATATGGAACAAGCCAAGGTGAATAATATCTCAAATAAATTAATTTAAAGTGTGACAGTCACTTATTTCTAGGCTAAAGCTAATGGTCATGTTCAGGAATTGAAATGCATGGGCTGTCTCTCTGCCCTTTACACCCTAAGCATGTACCAAAACAATGTACGGGGAGTTGGGGGAAGATGTGTTCGTGTTGTTATTGTTGTTATTATTATTTATTTTTTTTGGGTCCAAGTTGCAAGATATTAATACTCTGGAGGCTACATTTATTAAGGTCTTTAAATTTAGCGCGTGCAAAACTATGACCAGTGTATATTTCTATGTCTAGCCCCCCACCTAATGTCACTTTTTTTGGCCCACATATTAAATGTCATTTGACTTATTCAAAATTTCCCTTTCTATTCTTGGATTATTTTCTGCACTCAATATTGTTAATGATTTTTAGTTGAAACGCGGTTGAGGGGGGAAGAAAAAAAAGGCAATTTATATTTAATGGTGTTGGATCTTCAACAACCTTGGTTGGGAGGTAACTTTCAGAGAGTTTCACGAGAGCCATTTGACTGGGTCTTTGTAATCTCTAGGATCCCAAAAATGGTGGGCATATTCTTCTCCAATTGTGCTGTGAGGTTGAGCTGGATGACACGATGCCAACCTCGGATAATTTAGACTGATTATCCTGACCTTGAAATCAAGTACAAATCAGACCCGTCGAGGTGTTCTTGTCTATTAAAGTTTTGCCACGTGTCGGTCGGAAAAATTATAAAGAATATATATTAAAAAAAAAAGATAGAAGGACGGAAGAATTTAATCTATTTATGATGAAAACTTGCTGACAAGGGGGACAAAACGAGCCGTTTAGCCCCCATCTTGGCAATAAAAGATTTCTCTGCCCGAGAAAGCTAAGCATGGACTAATTAGTATCCTACCATCTTTCTTGCACGGATAACTTCAGCTGAAGCAGCAGCCCCTGAGCATGAAATGCACCAGATGGCTTTCGTAAATTGTCAGAAAACCATACTTTTGTAAAAGAAATGGTCAGAAAACTATATATTTGTATAATCCTTATCTGCCAGCTATCAAGAGAGGAATAGTCGGCACGAGGGACGAATTAAGCAGGAAGATGAGATAGGGCATCTTGCTCATTAAAAAACATGCTACCTTGTAATTTGCAAGTACATTAGTGGGTGATCCCATACTGCCAATGCAACCACCGAGATCTTTTCTATACTTAATAAGTTCCATTAGGGGCTGATTTTAACTTCTCTTTTTTTAATGTTTGGAATCAATCATGCATATGGGAGCTGCGCAATTGAGCCGTGACTGTCTACAATTGCCACTACTCTATGGTGAAAGCACAAGTGCAATGGCCTTCAATTATTTGTTCTTATTGCACAATTGTGCAGCCTTGACAAGCCAATTATAGCTCTGTCTAGTAGTAGTCGTGCAGTATCAGCTCCAGAAAGAAACTGACAGAATACATTCAACACCTTCAATTAGCATCATAGATCAAAAACTCATAAGATCAATCAGTGTCAACTAAAGTGCATGCATTGTTTCTCTTGTTACAGAATTCTCACTTCACAATTCAGGTGTAAGTGCCCATGAATGGCGCAAACCAAAATTAAGTTCAGTGTGGACGATCCTACTTCAGCACAGATTGTTGCCTGCCATCTGGAATGGCTATCAAAACGATGGGCTTCGAGGGTCTAATGAATGGAACGTCACATCTGAAATAGCCCTTCCTCTCCAGCTGTATGTTCTCGCCGTGCTTCAGATTCCTCATGTTGGAATCCCCAAGTGCTGCCGTTACCTTCTTCGTACACGGGTTCAGGACATCAAGAAAATCTTCCCCCTCTTCCAGCTGCGTGTTTGCAAAAGACACAGACATCAACTAATATATGGGCATGTTGACCAAGCTTTAACAAAGTTTGGTAACCTTTAACTAAAGTTCAGTATCTGGATTCCCTAGGACAGTAATATATTTCAGTATCATATCTGATGTCATTTTCACAATTTAGCAGCTGTTCCAGCATTTCTAAATGCATGCCTTCATGTCACGTCAATAAAGAGAAGAATGACCAATCAACCAAGTTAAACCAAGACAAAAGTGAAAAGTTTTATGACAGGTCCATGTCCGTCTCCATTCATCAGATGCATGCAGCAGAGATGCCACCTAGCAAACTATAATCACAGTTTGCACATACTTAACTTGTTAGTTTGAGAATCAAATGAAGCATTTTTCTATCCACAATAACAGCCACTAGGAGCCAGGGCCTTAAGAAAAATCTGAATGCCATGTAAACTTCCAGTTCAACTACGTTTCTTACTAGCGCTTGCAAAAGCAAACTAGGACATGAAAAACTCAAAAAAACATAACCATAAAGAAAGCTGAAAGCAGAAGCTAATCAAAGTGGAAAGAAGAAAAAGGTCCAGCAGCCTAACTGACACGACATACCTTCTTCTTGGAAATCAGATAGTCAAACTCAACCAATGAGAGATTAACCAATTCATTTGTCTCGGGAAGCCATGTAAGCTTCAACTTCGTGGTCTTCACAGATCCTTCAAGGTGCAGAACCCCTGTTAACTGTGTGATGTTCCCATCCTCATCCTTTTCAATTCCCTTGACTATAGCATTTCCCCAGTCCATCAGGGTTATTTCCTCATTGACTGAAATACACTTGGCATCCGCATGCTCTAACCAAATCTTCTTTGTGTAAGTAGTAGCCTTTTCTCCAGCACCTTCATATTTCTTGTGCCTCGGGATGATGCGGACAAAGGGTGTCTCAGGACCATCAACTAAGTGCAACAACACACGCCGCTCTTCAACAACAGCAGTATGTCTAGGGCAAACAGGATCTATAATCCTTTTATTGATGCTCCAAAGTTTATCCCATTCCATAAGGTTAAGATTCTTTGACGCACCCTGAGAACGAAAACAAACATTATCATGCAACAAGTTGAGTGCCTATATTGTAAAGCATTTGTACTGAAATCCTTTTTTTCATTTCAATGGTAGATAAAGACTCATTATGAACACAAGAACTATTGTAACATTTTCAGAAAACAAGCTGCATGGTTGAGATTTGCCACTCTACCAAAAGTGAAGAATGTGAAACCAATTATCACTAAAAGAATCCAAGAAGATTCAATTCCTAAAATATTTCTAATAATTGCCTGCGAAACACATTTAGTACCTCAAAGTCTAAAGCAATAACTAGCAATTTTTACTAAGACATGATAAAAGCTCTGGGTGTCAAAATGTAATTGTCTTACCTGCTCGAGAATGAATTGAATCAGTGCCTCAATTTTTAGACCTCTACGAACAATCCCCTGGACTGTTGGAAAGCGAGGATCGTCCCAACCATCAACTTTTCCATTTTGGACAAACCAGAGCAGCTTACGCTTGCTGAGAAGCGTATAGACCATATTTAACCTGCTGAATTCATAAATGTGGACTTTCCTCAAGCCCATATCCTCTTGAATGCGGTAATACTGTGCATTTCGATCGTGGTACTCACTCGATCGGAGTGCATGTGTTATTCCTTCTATAGAATCAACAAAAGGACATGCAAAATCATAGGTGGGGTACAACTTGTATTTGGCACCAATGCGATGGTGGGCCATTGGGTGGCAACGGTAATACACTGGATCTCGACAAGATTTGTTTGGATCCTGCATATCAAGTTTGCCTCGAAGACAACACTGCAGACCCCTATCAGATGCCTTAATCATTTCTTTCCACAGTTTCAAGTTCTCCTCTACACTATTACTCCTACATTTTGATTCCACGCCATCCATCCTCATTTTCTGCATTTCCTCCCTGGGTGTATCATCTACATATGCTTTACCCTCGCGGATCAACTTTTCAGCCATTTCCATCAACTGTGGGAAATAGTCCGATGTATAGGTCACCCTATCATACTGAATACCAAGAGTCTCGATATCCTTCAAAATGTTGTCCACAAACTCATTGCTTTCTTTTGCAGGATTTGTATCATCAAAACGCACAATCACCTTGCCTTGGTACCTTTGAGCGAAATACTGATTCATGAGTGCCGCTTTGGAGTGCCCTATGTGAAGATAGCCGCTAGGTTCTGGTGCAAATCGCAGGCACACCTTTCCAAATTCAGCATCAGGAAGATCTACTTCAGCTGATGACTTGCTACTTCCTTTCCCCTTGTCAGACAAGTCTCCATTAACACTCTTCGATTGGTTACTGGAAGCCTGTTTTGCTGCTGCTGCTTTCCCTGAACCTTTCTTGCCAACATATGTTGTGATAATTGCATCTAGGACATCATTGTACTCAGAATGTATCGAGTTGAACCATCGTACTAGATTTTGGTACTTCTTTGACTTCCTCAAACTTTCCCAACGGAGCCCAACTCCTGCAGATCATTTAAATTAGGACTTTCTATGAACACCACATGTAAAAATAAGCATTAAGGTGACATAGCTACATGAAGGCACTCAAATGCCAATCATGCAAACAGAAAGATCAAAGGAAAAGGATATCAAATGCCCCTATTATAGAATGGATGTTAAACTAACAGATTCTGACAGTAATAGTCAGTACTCTATGCTCGAGAGCCAGGATACTCTGCACATTCATAGTCAAAAGATTGCTCCTAATATCTTGCCTCATGAAAGTAGACCGTCAGACATCATTATTCATCCGAGAATATTTTATTAAATGAGAAAGGGAAACAGAGTCAGTACCTGCAAGACCAGACCAGATTGCTATATCTGCTATAGTCAGAGAATGACCCACCAAAAATGTACGCTTTTCCAGATACTCATCCAAGTATTTACATGCATTTTCGAATTCAGAACCAGATGAAAGAATGGGGGAATAATCCAGCCACTTATCAATCTGCTGTCAAATAAAAAAAGGAAAGATTGCGTCCGTAAGCATATATGACATGTATAGCATACACAGGGACAAACGAACAAAAAGACTTAATCAAGAAGAAGAAGAATCACCTCACTGGATTCAGATTCAGCGCTCCCACACAGACCTTGAGTCTTGGACACACTACCAATGTGGCGGAGAAGAACAGATGTCCCGAGCAACTTACGCCTAAAACAACAGGATGGTCAAATGCGAACGTGAAAGACAATTCCAGCAAAAGATAACAACACATAATCGTACGCTTCTACACCACATAGTGAACTTTCCAAAGCACATTCCATGTAATCACATGCGACTCAACCAAGTATAGGATGGCCAGGACTAGAACACTCGAGATTCATTCCGGATGTATTTATCGGTGCCTAAAAGAACGGGAAATGAATCCTGCGCACTCCTCAACTACATCACACTAGCCTAAGACCAGATTCCGATATTGATTCTATCACACCGGACACTGAGCCAAAAAGAAATTCACTCAATCGCCCTAAGAGGCCGTGACGGGAAGAAACCCGAATTGTGACCACAAGAGATGAACGGAACAGTACCCGAAGCCAGAGCAAGAACGAAGCCAAAAACAGCGTGGGAAATGGACCCAGAAAGCGAATCGCGAGAGCGAGAGCGAGAGCGAAAGACGGCATACCCATTAGAGCAGAGCAGAAACGGAGGCGACCCAGAAGGGAGGGAGGAGTCGAGGGGCAGGGGAACGCCGGCGAGCTTCGCGGCCGCGATGACGGAGAGAGGAGGGGAGTCCGCCGCGAAAGACAGCTGCGCGATCTCCATCTCGCGAGCCCCGCTCAAAATGCGTGCAACGGGACAAAGGGAAGGGGGACAGGATTCCAGATCAAAGCACGGAGCAAGCTCGGAGGAGGAAGAAGGCGGTCCGGGCGCGCAGGGTGGAGAGGCGATGAAGGGGGGGTTGAGTAGGGTTTTATGGAATCCTCTCTCTGGTTCGTGGATGCTTGTGAATCCAACGCTAACATGCGAAAGAGAAAGTCTCAAACGGCAGCAATGAAGCCCATTGGAATTTTTCCATTTTCCTCTTGTTTTCTCGATTTTACATTTTTTTTTCCTTTTTTGGAGAAGAAAATGTGTAATCTTTGTGCTCAAGTTTGACTTTTTACTTCAACTTTGAATTTCTGTAAGAAGAGGAGAAATAGGGAGGATCCTCTGGTTTTCAAGACTTTAATAAATAAAAAAAAGTCATGCGCTAATAAAATGAAAAGTTTCGGTATATCTGTAATAAATTTACTCCATATTAATTTTTTTATTACTAAAATTCTTGAATTTGTACACTTATAATAAATTTATCATCAATTAATCTCTATGAGTTGGATGACACATGACATTGATTTAAGGTTTTACCTTATGTTGTTATAGGTATATCAATTTAAACTTTTTCGTGATACTTAATACAATTTAACATAATCTAATATGTCAATTTAGTGTTTTCGGTGATTCGTCGCAAGTGTGCCGATTTTTTTATTTTTTATAATTAAAAAATTAATTTATTATAAAATCGTCATAAATGTATTGGTTTGGAATTATTCGTAATATTAACCTTATGAATTCCCTTGACATACTTCCTAGCCATACCTAATAGGGGAAACTTTCCGTTTTTCGTACAAGAATCACGCACAGCTCGAAAAAGATTGTTTTAGAGATGATAGGTTTCTTTTTTTTTTTTTTTTTTTTTTTTTTTTTTTTTTTTTTTTGCTTTATTAAGGTGTTTTTGTAAGTGAAGGCCTTTGAAACTTATATATTCGGATGGGATTTTTGCAATTTTGGGTTTAGTTTAGAATGTTGATCGAAATGGTTTACTTCGACAATGCTAGAAATGATGTTCAAATTAATAAATGAAAGAATTCACTTTGGTTTGGGAATCAAATATAGGATGTGGATTTCAAAGGTCCATTTTATAACACTTATGTTTTGGAAAATAATTTATTTTTAGAAATATTTTTTTTAATTTTTATTCTTGGGAATAATTTCTCAATAAAAGGACACATTTAGTAATTAAGTAATTATACAAAATTTATAATCTTGAAATAGAAAAAAAAAATAGGAGTATATTTGGTACGATTTACAATTTTTTTTGTAATATAGAATTTTTTTATAGTTTTTTTCTTATTTTTCCTTACCATCGTCGTCCACCACCATCAAATGCGGTACTAGACTACTCTAGTTGCCACCGCTAATGTTACAATCGGCTACCCGGCAGGTAGCGAAGTCAATGATCATTGATGATGGGTGACGACGACAATTGGCAGCCATCGACGGTTGTTGGCAGTCGACAGTCGACAGTCGACAACAACAGGCGAAGGAGGCAACGGGTGTGGCGACCGACAAAGAAGAAAAAAAGAGAAAAAAGAAAAAAAAACTTATTTTTAGAAATTATTCCTAAGAGCAAGAAGCTATTTTTTTCTATTATTATTTTTGTTCCAAATTTATTCTTCAATTACTTTTAAATTTTGGGGAATAAAAAAATTAATTAATGTTACAAAATTGATTTTTGTTCTTTTTTTGTTCTGAGGAACAAAAGAACAGAAATTGGAAGAAATAGAAACGTTACTGAACGGAACCTAAGGGCGCGTTTGGTAACGTTTCTGTTTAAAAATTGTTCCAGGAAACAGAAATAAAAAAAAGTGTTTCTGTTCCGGGGAACAATTTTTGACCAGAAACACGCGTTTGGTAAACTTGTTCCGGGAACAATTCTTTTTTTGTTTCTTTTAATTTTTAAATATTTTTCTTTTTTTCCTTTCTTTTTTCTTTTTTCTTTTTTACTTCTTTTGGCCGGTCGCCGGCCTCCGGCGACCGGCCGACGGGGGCCGACAGCCTCGCCCAAATTTGGCGAGGCCGAGCTCGAGCTCGCCCAGCCCGGCGCGAGGCTCGGCCTCGCCCAGATCCGGCGAGGCCGAGCTCGCCCAGCGGCTGGCAAGGCTCGGCCTCGCCAGGCCACCGCCAGGCGACGCCGAGCCTCGCCGTGGCTAGGCAAGGCCGCCGACCCTTGCCGGCCGGTTGCCAGCCATGGCCAAGGCCGGCGACCGGCCAAAGAAAAAAGAAATAAAAAAGAAAAGTGTTTCTAGATTTTGTTTCAGAAACAAGAAACAACTTTTTTTTGTTTCAGAAACAAGAAACAACTTTTTTTTTGTTTCTTGTTTCTGTTCCAAATGTGTTTCTGGGAACAAAAAATAGTTTTGGAACAAAAACGCACACAAACGCGTTTCTGTTACTTTTTTGTTCCTAGGAACAAAAAAACAGAAATTTTTGTTCCTGGGAACAGAAACACGGTGCAAACAAACGCGCCCTAAAATGCCCCTATTTGGAATACATGTAGAATTCGAAATTCTTAGGTGGCATTCTATTTTGGAATTTTTGACCTAAAAAATGAAATTATTTAGGAAATCAAATCTCTAGGCCACAAATCTTTCCTCCAAAAATGGAAAAATACAAATTCGAGAATTGATTATTTAAAAATTTACTTCTGGAGATTACCCACAAATTGGTTACCTCTTTACGGCATCATTGAATGAGGACATTCATTCATGTAAGCAGCACAGAAAAGACAAAAAATGCAGTTCTCCTTAGAAGTATTTTCTTTCCTCACATATTTCTTCTCAAAATGAAAATGGAATCATTTTCCTTTACTTCCTTTCTGTTCATTTTTATTTTCTCACACCTAAATTTTGCTCCATCTCCAAAAATAATTTGTCCGGACACCATGTCAAAAAAGGACCCTTGTGGGCCCTCTAACATACTTAAACGAATTCATGTATATTTATTAGTTTTTGACTTTTAAATTGATGACAATGCATTCTCAATCGCACACATTTGTTTTAGGGTTTTTGAAAGAAGACCGTAAAAAAAATGTGGTGAACAAGTGTCTGATGTTTGCGTTTCGATCCTAGAAAGTCGTTCCCTATCATGCTGTGAAAATGAAGAATCCGCCACCTTCGAGCTTGGTCGAATCTTTATTTCGCTTGGGGTGTTATTTTTGTTAAAGAAGTCGTTTTGTTCCGCTCATCATAGAGAATTTCATGTCCGTCGTTTGTTTCCATCTTTATCGGCCGAGAGGTGCATTCTGCTAACTATGCTTCTGATCAACAAGGATGATGCAGAACCTAAGAAAACAGGATGATGCCATTTGCAGAACAAATGGACTCTCAAATGGTCCAAAGAGTGCTTTGAATCAATTCATCAATCTCTATTACAACTTCTTCTTTTTTTGGTTTCCAAAATGATACAAGCTCATGCTGAAAACCATTAGAAATATCTTTCAAGGACGAGAACCAAACTGTTTTGGGCAATTCCCTATTCGTAAAATTTAAGACCAGTGATTGTTGGTCCAATTCCTAGTTTCAGGTGTGGACCGAACCACCTAGATCACATGAACTAAATCGATACTATTTTTTATTAGCAAGTTAATAATACTGGTCATATTTTATCACGCCTTTAACATCTTTTTTAACATCTTTTCACCGACGCTTTCCTTAATTAAAGACCCAAAACAATAAATAAGTAAAAAATGAGAGTTTAAACTGTGTAACAACACTTGCAATCTTGTAGGAAATAAAAAAAGCAAAAATGAAAGATATCACCTCCGGTTTGTGACCGGTTAATCCACTCTGATTTGGTTCCAAGATTAGGTGAGCCAGTTCCTGGTTCCACAAAGGGGGAAGCGACCCTTATATTCTTATTTCTAATTTTAGAATAGGGAACAATCACCCCTGGTACAAGGCACAGAGAGTAATCTGCAATGCACCGGCTACCCCCAGTCAAAAAATACATGGCATTCTCTCTATCTATCCAAAAGTCCAATTCAAGTACTCATCAATTATGAACCTCAGGGGCAAAGCATCCATCCTACCAAAGGTTCTTGTAGTTGTAGGGTAACCCTCTGTTGAGTCGTCCCATCACTCACCAGTAATTTCCGGTACCAGATGCAAAGGCCATCCGAACGTGCACTTTTAGTAAAAAAGCAGAACCGCTCGAGTAGGATGTACTGGCGTCGCCCGTCGGCCATGCCATTTCATTCTCATCTGTTGGTGGCCACACAATCCAAGTGGAAGGCCTACCATTCGAAACTTCCAATAAGACACGAAACCCTCGAAGCTCAAACAAGACAGGGAATGGAAACCCTTGGGGAGGGACTCTAGAAATCGAAATAGGGGGCATAGAGTTTGAAAAAAGTAAATAGACAGAGTAACGAGCAAGCTGCTGAACCAACCTACTGGACGTAGAAGCCTTCCCTATTGCAGAGTATTGATTCGAAAGTTTCACAAACGAGAATTTCCTCAGTAAAATCATCGGTAGAAATATGCTCAATCTCCTCATGAAAGTATAATAGCTCTACGTTTTGAAAAGAATACAAAGAATTCAATCCTTCCATATTAACGCAGACAGCTAATCTACCGTAAACTTTTGAGAGAATGATTTTTCTCTGCCCTGAGTATTCCTTTCAACCATACCGTCCTTAAACCAATCTCATAGCACCTCCAGAAAGACAAGCGGGAAGCAAAGGCCAAAAGTGCAGACCAAGCAAGAGGCCTGATGATTCTGCAACTCATCAAGTGATCGAGGACTGCGAATTCAAAATCCATCCAATCTGATAAACCGATGAGCCAACCTCGTCTCCGTAATTCACCCAATCATTAGCACTTGAACTCCAATTTCAATTCACAACCCAATTGCCACCGCTTCTGGAAGAACCAGAATCAGCACGGCGATCACGAATTCAACAAGTTTCAACAAATCTTGCGCACCTCCGATTGAAGACTTCCCACAACCTCCTCTGCAACAACGGCAGAGGGATAAAAATACAGACAAACCGGTCGAAAAACTTACCTTCCCTATCTGTGCTCACACGAAAGGTAAGGGATGTCCAAGTGCGGATTGCATTCCCCGGAGTAAAAATCATTCTTTTCCAACAAATCCCTCAGCATCACATGCGCGAAAGTCGGGTCCTCGGGATCGCTCACGTGAGAATCGGCCGGCGATTCCGGAGTCTTGGGCCTGCTGAAGCAAAAGACGCAACCTTTACCGTTCCTCCTCCTGCGTCGCCTCGATGTTTTCCTGTTGGACGAAGCCCCGAGAACCCTCTTGACCTTGGCAAGATTCCACGGCGGCGCGCACCCGCAACCCCTCTGTTTCCTCCGATCATCCTCACGCGGTACAGAGACCCCAACTCCACCGCCGACATCCTTGCCATCTTCGCCCTCCTTCTCTCCACCACCAACGTTGCTATCATCGACGATGACGTTACCACCGAGAACAGCTATCTCCCTATCAGAAACTGACATCAACGGTCACGGGGATCGCCCAGAATCCAAAATCGAAGTGGGGCGGACGGAGGACGAGGACCCAGAACGCACCATCCGCGTGGGCAACTGTACGTACTTCATCCAAGAACCGGGTCCGCGGCCGGAGAACCAACGCGAGACACACCCACACCCACACCCGGTTGAGGATTCGGACAGAATCTAGTGCTGCGCACGTATTTGAGAGGCGGAACTTAGAAATTCGAGCGGATGACGTCGATTTCCGAGGCGAAGACGGGTAGTTTTTCCTCCCTTCTTTGCTGGCGATAACTTCCAGCACGCCCCGCAAGCGAAGAGGGTCGGGGCGGGGCTGTCGATGATTAATTTTGGTAGAGAGGTCGTGGACGGTAGGAGTGGACGAGGCTTGCATGCGACGCGTGGCGAGGATTCGATGTGGCGAAAGGTGGCACCTTCGATTGCGGGTGTCCCTGTCGGAGCCTATCGCATGTTGATGAATCACAATCAGTAATGTTCATTTAAATACTCAGATTTAAAACATTGACATTCCCAGAGTATTGATTGCGCATAACATGAAAGTGATTCCTATATTAAAAAATCGTAAAATTTCCTCCAGTAATTGCCAAGCTAATGAACTTGAAGCACTTATTCGTAAAATCATTGGTAGATTGATATTGGCATACTAGGTTTTTTTTTTTTTTTAAGATTTCTTGTTTAACAAGAGAAGAGGGGGAGAAGATAGATATAATTAAATCATAAAGGGTACACGTTAGTGATTTTACTGTATTAAAATTCAAGAATGTTTCTTTTAACTGAATTTTAGACTCGAACATTATATCTCATTTATAAGAACAAGTTATTTAGCATAACGGTTTCTCTCATCGTATTAACATATTCATAAAATTATTATGAAAAATCAAGAAAGTTAATTTCATGTGCAACGGGGTTTTTGGTTTTTGTACTACCTTAAAATCTTGTTTGGATTTCACTCTCTATGCCATTATTAGAAAGGTGACAAAAATCATTCTGCAGTCTTCTCGGACTTGTTTTTAATGCATACCAACAATCAATCTCAGGCTCCACATTCATATCATGATGAGACATGATCTCAGTATTGTACATTTCATAAAGTCACGAGAGTGTTTTACTTTTCTCCCCATGGAATTGATCACAAGAATCTTACGACGTATGTTACAATATTGTGCTACATACTAGCTATTGTCGTTCGTTGGCTTTGGCTTATAAACAAGTTAACTAGTCTTCGATCATTGGATGACAACGCTCTGGTATTTACTGCTGTTCCTTATATTTTCTTCGTGGATGAGGAGGTGTATATTGCTGTTGCCCACAAGAAAAGAAAACATTGGACGACCTTTCCAATCAACATTTGAGACATCATCCTTACTTGCCCCCTTGTGCATCCTTCCATCCCCTTTCGTTTTCTGTGCTATATATATATATATATATATATATATATATATATATATATATATATCAGTATTCATCGCCAAGTGATGAACTTTTTCTTTCATTTAAATAATCTATCAAGCAACATATATGCATCCGTGACGCGACAATAAAGAAAAAAGTTGCTTATATTGAAACATTAAATATAATTAAAAATTGATTAGCGAAAACAACATTTCGTGAAGTGAACGAGAGACTGAGAGATCATCCTAGAATCATAAAACTGTCACTTCATTGACCACGTACAAGTTGGCGATGCAAGAAAGGCATCACCTCCTCTCTTCACTTTAGGTGGTGGAGTGTCCTTCATGTGCAGCGTAGGTAATGCACCTTTTATTAAAATGCTTCGTAAATTATGTCTTGAATAAGTAAATATCCCAACATGTTTCCTTAATCAAGGAACCGATTAATTCATGTTTCGTAGTCACCTTATAATGATGATAAAGGCACTAATTCATGTCGGTAAATCAATACTCATTATGGAATTGATCCACAACAGTACTAAAGCTCATTGGGTGTATTCGTATTTGGAAGAGTAGGTGAACATACTCATGAAAGAAATGAAAGAAATGCTTTGTGTTTGTGGATGGAATACCCCAGAAGGGTTAGAATGACAGCTAATTTTTGTGAGGCACCAAATAAATGACTATTTGAATAGGGTTTTGGGGCATAAAGATTCCATTGACTTGTAAAAAGTGGTTATAACCAAGGGAAGCGGTAATATATCTAAAAAAATTATTCATATGAAGAGGACATACAAATACTACTTGAATATCTGGAGTTATAGAAATGAGAATTAGTTTCTTATCATTCAATGGGCAGCTTGTATTTCATCATGATTCCAAAAGTTAAAATTTTCCTTGATATAGATTCGATATTCCTAATTTCATTTATTGGAAAGAGCGGACAACAATGAGACATTGCTTTTGCTGATTTGAATTGAAGAATCGTTCTTTTTTTGTTTTTTGGTTTTTTTTTTTTTTTTGCCACTTATTTCTCGGAAAATCTTTCTGGGGAGTGGCACCTTAGATCTTTCACTTTGAGCATATCACCACAGTCCAGTTCCCGTTTTGCATCTCCTGTTCTTTGCTTCATCTGCTCCTGTTAGTAATGTGGTCACTTCCTTCGACAATCAGCTGATTTGCAGCAAATGTAGAATGCTATCCTTCAACAAGCGGGGCTTCCAGGAAACAACCTCTATTTGTTTGGAGCTCAAGCTCATACATGTCGACGCAGGACAGGGGATCAAACCAGATACGTTTGTCTTCGGAAAGAAAGCGGAACATCATCTTCTTTATTATGTCTTTAATGAGGACAGGTTTGGTGGGTGGACATAAAGCTGATTAAAGAAATGACCATAATGATTGAACCATCGCTGTAAAGTCATAAGCTTTAAGAAGTAGCCATCCTCTCTGGTCTGCTCAGAAATTGCCTCTCCAACCAATCCATAAACATTCATATGCTCACTTCCTTATATCACCTCATTTATAGGGGTAAGCGATGCTCAGAAGCCCAAAAGGCTTGTGATATGTGTTGCAAAAATTGTAAGAGGGACGTCAATTTGTCGAGGTATTGAAGAAAAGATACGTCGAAAAATTCTGAGAGTTAGGCATTTTGGCAGTTGAAATGAGGAAGGCTTGTAGGAGGATGTGGCGGGCGGTGCCTTGCACAAGCAGGAAGACCCTGAGGACCGAATCACAGAAGGACATAGAGGTGATCTTGAAGACGAAGCTCGCAACGATCCAAGAAGAACCCGAGTTCTTTGATGACAATATGACGCCGTCAAGACGCCGGCGAGCGATCAAGAAGGGAAGGAAGTTCGAGGCCAAGGTTAAGATGGGACATCTGTTCATGCCTCAGTTCAGTTTCCGGGATTCTTATGCGCTCTTCATAACCGGCTTCGCCTCTAAAGGGAGCTTCGGAGGACTCCTTTCGTACTAATTTCTTGATTCAGCTGGTGTTTGATTCTTGCAGCTGAAGGTAATCTCAAGGACTGAAAGATAGGTATTTCGTGATCTTCGAGTTGGGTATCTGATGTGTTTGGATCCCCCCGAAACGTTGTTAGAATTTGTGCTTTGCTTCTGCCAAATCATATTATTTCAGGCAGTAGCAGCCATTGACTGTATGAATTTCTTGTTAACAACTAAGAATAAGAAATTTCTCATATTTCCTCTGCCATAGCATGTAATAATTATGGAGCTAATAATGCATAGTCCAGCTTTCGCTTGTTTTGGATCTAATGTATTGTCTCTCTCTTCGGCAATTGGATTTCGAGCCATTCACCCTACTATTCAATAAAGTTGAAAGTCATTTTCAATTATAGTGATTAGGGATGAGCATAAGGGACCATTCGAATCGAATCGAAGTGATTGGTTTTAGATAGTTCCGGACCCACTGGTCCAATTCTTAGTTCCAATTTGTTGAAATATGTGATTTTCAGTTTGATTTCTGATTTTATGGGGGAAACCGCTCACCTAGACCACCCGGATTGAAATCATGGTGTGGTGAAGAAATATGCCTGATTTGCCTATCATGGATGACTTTATGTGTGGTTACTTACCGACGAAGAAATTTCAGGCATAGAATGCCAAAGGAAAGAGAATATCTGATAATTATAGGGGAAGCTTAGTTCAACGACAGCAAGTAAGCAAGCCTTCGTGGGTCTTCTCAGGTGGTCCCCCAACCTGATCCGAGTCCCATGAAAATACAAGAATGCAGCCTCTTGCATTTTAGAGTTCTCTTTGGCGGGATCCAATGCTCCACGCCACTAGATACCATGTAGAATCAAGTGAATCCAGATGTCAAGAAATCTCCCCCTATGTTGCCATCCTCCCATCACGAATATCAAGGGAAATACGGGTCTAGAGGTAATGCCAAGTTGAGGGCTTATGGTCCTCAATCCACGTGAATTCTTCCAAGCCTTGTCTTGTGTGACGTTTGAATTTTCATTTAGATGAGTCGCTACTAATGTATTGGAGTGGCTATCAACTAAGTTATGTATAGAAGTATATGTTGCTTCATACGCAATTATAGATTTAGGGTTAGGGAATTGATTACATTAGCTATCTAATAACACTTTGTTGCACCTAAACTTGATTATTTATCAAGTAAGTGTCACATGCAGTTTTTTTTTTACGCAATTATGAATTTTAAAGTTCTCGTCCGTGCCCATGTGATTTTTATGTTTATTACGATCCTAAATTGAAGCCTAGCCACCCAACTATGAAAATGAATCACAACACAAAAAATGATATACAAGTATTCACAACAAATGCTTCAACAATAGCAATGAACGAGTATACAATGCAATGAAATATTTCCATACGAGTGGGGCAAAAAAATATTATAAAGTCTTGTTATTAAGCCGTAGGACAACAATCCCATGAGCTTAGTTCAAATTGAGTTTGATTTATTTCTTAAAGGGTTAATCTTCCAAGGCTAAACTAATTCTGAGGCCAAAATCTAGCAACCTAATTTAAGGCCTATTTTTCTGAGCAAATTTCCTTTTTTTTTTTTATATATATTTTTATCTCTAGAAAATGGAGACTCGGGCTCGTTGCTGCGCCCAATCCGAATATGGTCCAATATGGTTTCATGGGTCTGGGCCAAAGGACACGATTGGGCTTTTATACAAAACCCCTTTCTAGTTCTAAAGCCCATTTACTTCTTATTCCTCGTTTCCTTTCTTTTCGGAACCTATTCGTTTTCTTCCAAAAGCTGAGAACAACTTACCATTTACCAAGTTTTACCATTCTCAGGTTTGCTTCATATCAAGCCCAAAAACTAAAGCTGTCAAATAAGGGATAAGTGCAATAGAGATAGTAAAATTTATCATGAAAGTGTAATTGAGTCGTAAACTTATAAAAAGTACAATCAAGCTCTCAAATTTGTTAAATTGGTGCAATTGAATCATTGTGCTCGTTTCGTCTAACTTGGTTAACGAAAAATGCTGACTTCACTTTTTATAATATTTTGTTCCTCATATGTAGCGATGATATGGCTAAATCATGAAACATAATGATAAAGAGGCGTTGTTTTGGTTCAAATTTGATTCTTGATATAAATTTTATTTAAATTAAATTTTTAAAAAATAAGCTTTAAAAAAAAGGGAAGAGGAGAAGCCAGGCGCGCCGCCCCATCATCACTACCAGGTTTCTCCTCCTTGTCCTTTTTCTTTTAAATTTTATTTTAGAATAAGCCTTTTTTAAATTTAATTTTAAATAAAATGAGTATCAAAAATCCGATTTTGACCAAAATGACATCATTTTAGCCACGCCATCTCCATGTAAGCTAAAAAATAAGTAAAAAAAACTACGTCAATATTTTCTGTTAATCAAATTAGATGGAGTTAATGGAATAATTTGATTTAACCACTTAATACATTTTAAAACTTAATCGCACTTTTTACAAGTTTTAAGACTCAATTATATTTTTGTAATAAACTTTAAAACTTTCAGTGCACTTATCCCTTCAAATAATCGGCAGAAAGGAACTGTCGCCTGAACTCATTCAAGTCCAAAGACTTATAAACAGGATTACACCATTGAGACACTCCTAAGCATCCCTAATCCACTACTTCTGTATTATTGTTATATCCTTTCTCGCCTTTATTTTCTCTATGGGTTTAGGTGAGGTAAATTGGGTTTCATGAATTGGGCCAACTGCAAATGGATAAATGGCGAGATCGGATAGTCTTTTTATTCATCATTATCATTTTTTTTTTTTGGTACTTTTACAAGGAATGCAAATTTGAATTGTTGACTAAATTTTAGGTGTCAACGAGCTCTTGATGTGCCAAAATCTAAGGAAACCAATCTGACCCTACCTGCTTTTCCTTTCCCCGTCTGTGATTATTAGCTACAACGTGCCGGTAGCCAATTGCAGCGAGCTCCTCGCAAGGTTCAGCTATAAAGAACTGACTTCTGGCCAAAAGGGGAATCCGGCCTCGGCTTGCATCGACAAGATTAGAAGTTGGTTGCATCCCACATCCATCTCAGTCGCCTAAAGTAAATGCTGTGGATACTAGATGTTTTATTAAACTTGTTGACCAAGTGCTCGGACAAACAGTCATTGGATGTTCCAGCACCCAAAGATGCTATGCATAGAAAATGCAGAACTTCAACGCAAATAATACTCCACTTTCTACCATGTGGTTTGAATAGCAAAAATCATAGGAAAATTTAAGCATGGGTTGGAGTGCTCGGCGACAAGGGGCATCACCAGCCAATGCATCTTATCTAAATAAACTAATGGTATGATAGATTACGCTACAAACGTCATGTATCGTCCAACAAATTGCCAAGGAAGCTCAATAATTGGAGTTGACAGTGACAGTAGCAAAATAAGAGACAACTCTTGTGCAAAAGAAGAATTAAATACAAAGTAAGTTTGGAAATACGAAGGGAAAGGCAGAGGTTGTTTGTAGCTGGAGATGACAAGGGTCAGGCCAAATTTCAGATAACCTGCAAAACTTATAATTACCCGTGGAGTGTGGTTAATGGACTAGCTGATGTGCAATCTGACCTGCAACTTCATCTGCTTAATCTTTCGAGTGAGATTGGAATGAACGCAACATGGTAGAAAGTAATCAATCAAGTGGCCAGCAACTTAGGTAAAATATGCCTGGATATCACGCTGAAATCATCATTTTAAGGAATCTTTTAAAGGTGATTGGACGGTATATGTTTCATTTCCCTGCTGGGCCACGGGGCCAGATTTAACCATATCGAGCAGAGTGCAGTTATGTCTTTTCAGTATTCACCACCTCCTGCGCTTGAGAGGTAAGTCCTGCTTCCACTCTAGACTAACCAATAATTGGACTGTCAAAGTAAGTCTTGATATTACTAGAGAGTGCATATGATATTTCCTTTCTTTCATTCAGTAAGTCTGCAACAGAACTATCTAGTATATTTGCGCGTCCTAAACACAAGAATATAAACTAAGAAGCATTGTCGAATGCCCATTACGTAGGGATCCTCTACTCTGCCAAATTAAGAATGGAGTTTGACCGACTGTAGATCAACGAGAGGAACTCGATGCAAACTCAACATAATAGCAAATTTTCATATATTACTACTGCAGACAAAATGCCTGTGATTCAAGTGCCAGCCCAGCGTCTATTAAGAGACACGACACTTCTACATTTCACAGAGGAGTGAGATAGAACTGGGAGCCCCCACTGAGAGGAAAAAGTGATGGCCGGGCAGATACCATCCAAGTTCATCCGGTTGGTGATATCTCTGTAGATCCTGGCGATCTTGCTGGGCATTGTGATCAGTGAAAACGCCCTCAGAGTAAGTTTCCTTGAACGAGACAACCGGAGAGCCTTGAGCTTTCCGTTCACGCCCCTCACCCAGCGCCCCCTAGGCCTCGTTGTTTTCTCATCGATGCTGGTCAGCTTCTCGTATTGATACCTGAAGCGGCCTGTGCCAGTATCTTGCAGACCCATCTGCAGCCTTAAGGACCGATGATTGAGGGGAAATAGTTAGAAGAGATGAAGAGACCCTAGCTGCTTCTCAGCTGCTGTTACTAAACAAAGGAACTGTCCCTAGCATAAAGAGCATGTGGACAATATATAAGGAGGTGACCTATTGCTAGTCATTTTGGCAGGATCTGGGTTTTCAAAATTTGTTGAGACAAGATTTCGTACCAAAATTATGATATAATCTGCAGTTGGGATTCCTCAAAACACATGGCTTCCATTATTGTTTTACCCAAACACAGTTTCAAGGTTACTAACCTTTTTAACACATGGCTAACATCAGATTCCATAGCCATAGCCACAGCCTAACAAGTCGGTTCATGAGCCTCTCTGCTCAGCCGCCTAAATGAGGACAAACTGAAACAGATGGTTGAGGGGGAAAAGTGAGGGGCATGTGCAATGATTGCTTGCCATGTTAGTGTACCTATCGAGGCCAATCATTTGGTGGAAGGAAAGGAATGAATATGGGCAATCATCATGCAAAAAAGAGGAAAAGCAGATCTGCTGGTTCATTCTAATTCGTTTGACACAGATTGTTTCAGAATCAAGTCAAGCCTGTGTGGTTGTTGGTCTAACTTGTCCGGGATTGAAGAATTCAAGAGGAAGAAATTGTTTAATCAGCAATTAGTATCTGTATCATCATCCCTTTGACAGTTTTGACTGGCCACTGCCAATCACAGGCGTTTGAAAGTTTGCAGGCAATTTAATTATTCTCTCTCTCTCTCTCTCTCTCTCTCTCTCTCTCTCCCCCTCCCCCCCCCCTCCCCCCCTCCCCGCTTTCGGGCTTTAGGCCTTTTCGTTGTGCCTTTTGATATGGGCTTATTTGATTGGACTTAAATGGCAAAATGGGCTGGCACTTGATGGATGGATTAACGCAAGCAACAAGCAGTGACACATGCGCTGGTCTTGCATAGTGCAAAGAGATCAATCTGCTTTCACCTATTGGAGCGGACTCGTGTGTTTGGAGACTTCGGAACGAATACACGGTTATGTTTGTGGAGTCCATGTTCTTATTTTTTCCACTTCTTCGGACCAAATGTAGGCATTCACGTGATTCACAGGTAATCAGGGAAGGGAACCGCATACCTACGACCATTCAAAATTACTTTTAACGATTGTGAATTTCTCATTGATAGCAGCTCTCAATTAAGAGCAAGCTCCAATCGATAGCGTACCTATATTCGCATTAACAAGTGGCTTCGAGATTCATTTTATGAAGTTTCTTTGCATGGACCTTCAATGAGAAAGGTGTTAAAAGTGTAGCCCGATTTGGTCAGGGTGTGGCGGCTTAGGACCATTGGCGTCTAGCACGATCATTGCTCCCGAGTCTACGGCCTTCTACATATGTTGATGTCAAAAATGTGATGCCCTGATTGAACGCATGGAAATGAACAGAAGCATCGGTTTGCGAGTTCGTTACGACTGGATCCCTGTACAGAGCAAGAACAAGATGAAGTCCCTTCTTCACAAGTCATCACCGAGATGATTACATCAGGATTTGGGTCGGAGTTGTCTTTAGGCATGGCCAAAATTCGGGGTGATGATGAAACACGACATCCTAAGCGAAAGGATATGCCTTGGCGGCTAGAATTAACGAGACAGCCAGATTCCGTTTTGTGCACATTGGAAGCAACTCTCTTTCTACCCCTTAAACAAATCTCGCAGGTCGCAGCAAGCGCACATCAAACAACTAAGTCAACTGATATTTATCGGACGTGATTAACTTATTCAAGAGTTGCTTGCTACTGTCCAAAAGCGTCTGCAATCACGTCTTTGCGTTGCTGCTGATGCATGCAAAAAAACACACATCTCCAGCCAGGTCCCCTCTGTCAAATCAAGCCGATGACTTCAAGGTCGGAGTTTCATATTCAATTATTCAAGTTCCTTGCGTCAGGTCAACTGGGCGGGTCCCAATGTTGAACCACGGATCCTTCGTGTGTCCTTCGTTCTTATCTTTATTCTTAGTTTATCCCGTGCTTATCAGACCCCAAGTTTCACGGTTGTACTGTTCCCAGCAAGTCACAAACCAAACAGAGATGAACATTCCATGCTGTGCTTATCGTGTTATTGTTGTTGTGGATGATTGCATGATTGATAGCTTTCCTCAGTCAAATCCAACCCGTTCTTCTGGTTTCCAAGTTTCTTAACTAGCAACAGAGAGCATCGAGATGCACGGCGCTGTCATGTATGAGGACCCATATTTGGTTTCCTAGATCGGAAAACAAAGATATATTCGTTTTCTTTTTGTGGCCGAGAGGAGATCCCTCTTCATCTTCCCAACACATCCAGCCAAACATACTCCGAAAAGTCCATTGGTCGACCGGATTCGGCTCTTGCCATTGCTCCATGGAAGTGAAATGGTCATGGAAAAAGGACACTCGAAACCACACGCCTTCACGGATGGAGACGGATGATTTGAATGTAGAAATTTCTTCTTTGTAGTTGAGTGACTAGACAGATGGGAAATGCGTTGAATTTTCAAGGGAAGGCACCTATCGCATCGACCTTTTTTTTTTTGGTTTTTCACGAGATATGCTTTTGTTCATGATGTTCTAAAGCTTTAAAGTGGGAGGGGCAACAAAAAGGTTGGCTAGCCTTGTATCCTTACGTTTGTCACGCAAGTACATACAAATGTGGGGAGAACCGAATCAAAGGATGTCTGGTAAGAGCAACAAATAATGAAAAACATAAGTGGTCGGCAGCTTACTGCATTTATTTCACATTAAATTCTTCTACGGTCTTGCCAGAGTATGAATTTCGCGTGGCTTTTTTTTTTTTTTTTTAATATTATATTTCCTTCTTCCCATAACGGCACTGTTGTGATACCGTCAAATTTCAAAGACAGCTGCCTGCAATAAATCTCTCCTAACTTTATTTGTTCTAAAAGAAGAGTCACGCATCATTTGGGAATCCCTAATGGATTTCTTCCATTTCTGTCGACTCTTTGACTTTTTATTCAAAGAAACTGCTGCACGCGTGTTTACACTTTATATATACATATACGTATGTACGCTAAACTAGGGTTAGCCTAGATACGTCAAATCTATATCACCTACATCTGGTGGTTGTTTCCTAAATCGTGGAAAAAAAGATGAAGATATCTTATTGAATTTCTAAGTACCGCGTCACTAAACTGGTTTTGATCCATCTGAAACGAAACAAGAAGACGCCGCCCAAAAGTTGTGCAAAGTCGGATTTTTTTTTTTAAAGTCCAATCTGGGAATTCATCTGGATGCATTGACTTTTAGAGTCCAAGCTTTGAAGAAACGTTCCCGTTGATTATTATTATTATCATTCATTTTGCCATAAAAGCAGTGAAACGTAAGAACCTTGCAGTTTCCAGCACGAAATATTGAATATCAAATTATGCAAAGCGATTAAGAAAAAGCAGGGGGGGATGCTTGAATGTCCATGCACAAACTGTACCTGCCTTCTCGCTGCAGCGTTCATCTCCGCTTTATGCCGGTCAATTATTCTCATTTATCATGCCACACCTAACTCTTTTAATCTCCATGCTTATGTATCCCTCTCATCCATGGTGCACATATGGACAGATTTAATTAAGGAAAAGAAAAAATAACAATAAACGCAGTACCAGAAATATTCATAAATAAAACAGCAGAGAGACATCTCTGCAAACCCCGTTGCAAGATGGCTGCAATAATATTGCATTCATGGTATTCATAATATGTTGGTATCTGTCCGAATCTGTAGCGAAACTCGTCGAGGACGGTGGACAAACAAACCCAGAAAGGTAAAAAAGGGTCATGATGTTTTGACTTTCATCTGAATCCTTGATGTTTGTAAAATTCTGGGTCTATGTTACTTCAGCATGGGAGGCTGCTACTGAGGATTTAATCTTTCAGGACAGGAGTTAATAAACTACCGAACGGATATATAGAATTTGATGGTCAGGAGAAGAAAGAGAAGCAAGATGATGAGTCACTTTTCTGACTGTTGTAGGAGTTGGTGGCGTTGTTGTTGCAGAGGAGGCGAAGGAACCTCGATCGTCTCCTGGAGTAGCAGAGCCTGTGTCTGAGCCTGGAGAGCCTCGAGCAGACCAGCCTCCGGAGCCGGCGGGCAGACCTTAGCCTGAAACAGAGGACCCTCTTGACCCTCGTGAAGGACCTCCTGATCCTCTCGGAGAGGCTCCGTTTTCTGCTGAAATGGTAGCTCCTGAGGAAGAGCTGTCTCTTCTCCATCATCAGGCACTGGTGTTCCATGGAGTCGCTCCTGAAGACTGAACCCATCAGGCTGGGGTTTGCCGAGGCCATGTGTTGGGGGTTCAGGTTGCACTTTACAGACAGAAAGAAGGGTCTTCTCTCTACCAATATAGAGAGAGAGAGAGAGGGGGGGGGGGGGGGGGAGTTGTGACGAGTTTGATGGAGGGGTTTATAAACTTTATATGCTGTTGAAAGTAAGAGTGAAGAGAGAGGTTATAAAGTCAAAGGGACATATTACTATAAGGTAGGGTTTTATTTTTGTCTATTTTGTTTTTGGGAAGTCCTGCTAGTGCTCCTTGGTTTCTTGTCAAAAGGCTTTAAACTTCCACATGTTTATTAATACTTCTCTTTGTTTTGCAATTGAGTTGTGACCCTACGCAGCCGCCAGGGCAGTGGGAAAAGCCCATGGTGTGAATTTTGATGCTTGACCTATCATAAAAGTCAAAAGTATGGCCTAATGCCAGCCCCAAAAAGAAGAAAACTTTAGGTGGGCCATGGCCCTAGTACTATTCTAATCGATTCTACCGTGTCGACTCGATGAATTAAAATCTTCATTGTGACGATCGCTGGAAATACCATTCATATGGCAGCAACCTGAAAATATATTAAGGTTCTCCAAACAAGCATCGGAATGCCAAGATAGGTCTAAGAATGCAAACGCTTATCCAAGAAGCTAGGGGAAAAAAAACCTGGTGCAGATAATTACATGACTATTTTCTGCTTACAAGTATGCAACAGCTTTCTGTATCTACAGTGCTCAGCAGAGAATTAGGCTGTTGTAAGGACACTTTCAGGGAGAAGCCTAGCTCAGTTTCTGCATCGCACTACACAAACGTAGGCGCAAAATGTGCCCAAATCAAACAACTTGCAAAATCCTGTTGTTCTATCGTTTTTTTTCCCTCCTCGTGTTAAGTCTGCCTGACGGTAATGTTGTACCTTCACCGAAGGACAAAAATGCTTGAGAAGTCATCTCCGTCTAGCTTCATCTGCTGCAGGAACATTGGAAGGATAAGTGGACATGTCCACATCAATGAGCGACATGTCGTAGGGGACTGCAGAAGAGTTTGATGGGTCAACAAGGAGGGAAGACTTCATGGTCTCTGATCCAGTAGCAGAATCGGGCACTGCCGATGATTTCTTGGGAGTGCTAGTAGGGGAAGAAGACAAGCTGGAGAGTTGCACTTCATCCATTTTGTTACCAAACATGTGCTTGTTCTTTCTAACAGCATCCATTTCCGGGCCAGTCGGCACAAAGGTGCGCGACCTGTATTTCCTTGTTCCCTCATCGCCACCGTCGTGGTTGTAGAGTACGTATTCATGGTAAGTTGGTGCAAACTGCGACAAGTATCGATTCAATCACCATTCAAGGGCAGCACAAGCAAAAAAAAGAGAGTTGGGGGGGGGGGGGGGGTCATGAAATAACATCAGCACCCTCCAAGTTTTACCTGGTGGACAGTGTCATCATAAAAGTCAGTTAACTTTAGTGCATGTGCAAGACTTGCAGTAAAATTACGAGAACCGCCAATATTTGCACCCGCATACTCTTTGTATGGAAAGGCATATTGGTGACCCACTGCGGCAATGAGCATCTCCACACATATTATGAAATCTTGGAATTGAGCAGCTTCATCCGCATCTCTGATGAGTCCAGTCTTTGCAGCAAGGAAAACCAAGACGCCCTACAATAAGGAAAAGAATATTGAGGACATGAAGAGACAGCTAGCTTACAATTTACAGCAACCCAATTCAAAAGCAATAAGGTTTGCAGATAAAACAAGAGAAAACCATTGAAAAATCACAACCCATCGTGCATATTATATCCACGAAAGACAAATGACAACTTTGTTTCCAATCCTCAAGTTGACTACCCGGTTTTGTATGCTTTTCATTAAACACTTTCCCCCCGAAAGAAAATCAAAGGAATGCAAAAGTGACAAACAAAATGAAAGTTTCACCTGCCAATAAGTTAGAAAAACAACAGACTTGATGATTATAAACTTCGGGACTGGATTGAATGGCTTGAGCAAATCTTTACACGCCACATAGAATAGCACCAAAGAAAAGAGTGCCATTGTATACGATAAAGTGTAGATGATGGTGAGATACAGGTATGACTGTGCTGGACTGAAATTTCCGTCATGATATTTTCCCTTAGCGTATAGGACGAGTGTGACAGCAACTAGAATAGGCTTCAGTATTACAAACTGTAAACAACCTTGTTTGCACCTACGAATGAAGCGCCTGCATGAAAGATTCAGAAGTCTAAATCATTCACAAATAAGCTGGAAGTCATAGTGTTTCAATATATGAACACTCTAGTCAAACTCTATTTTCACTTGAGAGCAATTTAATGAAACTTCACAATAGTTATAAGACTTTCTTTGGGAAGCAGTAGAGTATCTACTGCAATGTATTAAATATAACCTGGAGTAACTTGATTAATTAAGAAACTTGCGTTGTTTCCAATTAAATATTCTTAAAGAGGCTGCTGACTAATTAGGCAAGGCCCTGCAGTAAGCACTCACCCATCCAATGGCATGGGAGGTAAGCAGCATGTCATTAAGTACCAAGAAGGTTTCAAAATCCGACCAGTTAAATTCAGCACAACGGCTCCTGGACCACCAACCCATGCGAGGCAGAGTGATAGGAAATTATAGATAACCCAAGCTTCATACCTAAAAGAGCAAATTCCAAGACAATGAAAAATTAGCAATAACAATAGAAGTTATAATTATCGGGACTCACCAACATTATCTACTTGTAAATCAAATCAATGATTTCCTATAAAAGTGATGTAAAATATTTGTATCTTCGTAGCACAAGTACATGTGACACACAATAAACTACGAAAAGGCCAACCAACCAAGGTGGCCAACCATCTACCTTTTGCAACCGAAACTGTATATTCTTAAATTTCAGAAGCAGAGAAAAACAAAACCTTGAATAGCACACAAGCTATATAAAATGTGAAACAGAGACATCCCTTCAGGAAAAATATATTCAGATACTTACATTTCACGAATTAAGTCAAATAATTGGGGCATGTCTAGAATGACTATTACCTTTTTTTTTTCTTTTTTGCTCAACTAATTCTCGCAACTCATGCACTTTAAATTCTTTTAAATTTTGATGGGAAAGCAAAAAAGTTACTTTTTGCTTTTGCTAACCTTACTCAATATCATTATAGTATTTGAAAATTTTGACAAGGAAAGGAAACATCAAAGCACATGTAAATTGCGCCGAATTCTCATAATTCTTGGTAAACATGGAATAAAACTGAAAATACTTACACTTCACGAATGGAATTGAAATAAATTGAATTCTCGTTCATTATGAGGGATAGAAAAGAAGTCAACGCATACACCTGGCAAGAGCATAAGATGGACATTAGTCATATAGTAAAGGTAAGAAAGGTTAAATCATAATCTCGAATAGTAAACACATTTCAAGTCTAACTTGCAGTTTTCTTTTTTCGAGTTGTGGGGGTGTGGGGTTCCTATATATAATAAATTTCTTTTGGAAAGAGAGGTGGGGATGAGTTGTATAGGGCTCAAAGTCAGCAAAGGTTAGAAAACTGTAAAGTTATGATACATTGATGATCAGATTTGACAGTCTCCGAGCGCTTTCTCATTTTTAATTCTACCAAAGCCTGTGTTTTTTTGGTAATCAGTCAGCGTTTGATAACTCTACTGAAGAATTTCATTTTTTACACACCATATGCCAAGAAATCCATCATTCATATGATTTCATAACACATGAGGTATGATAAGAAATGATGCACCAGTAGTACTGCTACTGACTGCGCCAACCAGTGCTCTCAACACACCAACTTCAAAGTTCAATGTTACTACAACCAAGCAATGTTCTTTTTGCCAACCAATAAAGTAAGGAAGAAAGCAAAATAAAATCTCCAAACAACTTCACAAACTACTGGTCTAAAAGTGAACCTACAGGTCCGATGTTGCGGTTGGAGTTTTTGCGAAAATTCAGTGCAATTTTTGTTTTTATATATCTAGTTTCATCCCCTGGAATGTTTATGCAGAATCACTAACCCCAAATCTTAGGTCCACCACCATTTATCCCAACATTCAACTAAAAGGCATCAAGGCAAGCTAACCAGTACTCAACAAAGAATGCAGCATTTGTGGCTTCCCCAATAAAATTTCATGGTACTAACCGGAACCATGAAGATGATGCGGACTATATATCTTTGATAAGTTGGCTCCGTGTAATTCACCAGGTGCATATAAATGTGGCGAATTGCGATCACAATTGCCCCCACCATGCAAATAAGCGCGACAATGTTGAAGTAAAACGGCACGAAATCCCCCATCGCAACCTTCTTCTCCACCAATGTCCTCCCTATAACATGACGGAAGAAAACCAATTCCAAATACTAAGCCAATGGGAACCAGCACAAATATCACCAGACCCACCAAAACATATTAAGACAGAGCTAATCACAATTAATGCACCTTGGCCGAAGTTCCCACCAACTAGTGTAAAGTTTGGTTCTTGACACTCGAATTGGTTAAACAATCCTGGTACCCATCATCAACTAGTGTAAAGTTTGGTTCTTGAGACTCGGATTGTATTAAAAATCGCGATTCATTTCTCCCCACGAGGCCTGCAAAACAGTGGAACCGTAAACTTTGGCACCTGCTGCCATTAACAAACGACCAAGCATTATCGCGCTGACCAAACGATCACCCAATTCGAGAACTTCAACAAACGAAAGAAGGGTATTCGGACAGGAAAGAGAAGAGTGGAAGGGAAGAAATCGGAAAACTAACCTCGCGCCCACGTCGGGATCTTCGGAGATTGGAAGGGGACGAAACAGATCTGCGCCCAACGTTGTAATTCTCTGTTCCAACTTCTGGGAAAAAAGATGGGATTTTTATTGTGGATTGCTCGATGGAGTGAGTTAAGTGGGGAACAAGAAATTGAGAGGATGGAACGAGGGGAAGGAGAAGCAATTGCTTCACTGGCAAACCAATGATAATGGCCTCTCTCTCTCTCCTCTCTCTCTCTCTCTGTCTCTCTCTCTCTCCCCTTAATCTGGACGCTGGTTGTACAATTAACATATGCTGTCACATATTTTATTATTCATCCTTCTTTTTTTGGGCCCAAAAAAAAAAAGGAAATTTGTAACTATTGCACTCCCCTTTTTTGGTTTAGTGCTTAAAGTTGTTCTAGAATACATCATAATCATCATGATCACTGCCTGGTTGCTGCAAAATTTCCCAGTTGGAATGTGACATCAGTCTGTAGAATGACCAAAATGGCCTCTGGCTGAACATCCGCAACAAGAGCACGAAAAGTTATAAGGAGGGAAGGACATACTCTGGACATACTCTGGGCAGTGATCTAGTGCAACCGGATTGATGACTCGCTCTGGTCATACCCATCCAAGAAAAGGGTAGCACAGGTAAGGTGCATAATCGATTAGGTAACTTTTAGTTGCTCCAACGTCATGAAAAAGCATGTCTTTTTGGGTCGCGTCTGATTTTCGCATTACTATCACTAGTGATTAAGATGTCAAGGCCAGAAAGACAGCCGAAGCTTTGTCCTTTTCCCCAATTGTGAAGCACTAAAGAAAAACAAAGAAAGATGGTGAAAAAAATAGCAAGAAATTGCGAAAAGCAAGTAACAATGAAAAGGGTAACTAAAAATATATATATATATATATATATATAAATGAACCTAAACATAACCTTAAAAAGTTTCATCTCGATTTTCATGATCATCCAGATATAAATAACTGAAAGATATTCCCACCCCTTGAAAAAAACAAAATCTTTAAGAGGAATTGAGATAATTTCCGGATACCGACACTTTAAAATGAAGAACGCATCTGTAAAGCCGGCTGTCCGTGCATCCGTCCTGGATGTCAAATGGGCACAAGCCAAGAATATGAAAGGAGAAAATCAAACCTAGTACTAGGAGAAATGGGCCACAAGAGAGCTCCATGGGCTGTAAATCCAGTGATTGGATCGGGCATCAGCCCATTTCTGTCAATGGACCGAGCAAGAACCACCCAGTTTCTATCTCTCTGTCAGTATTTGGCACGAAATTATCTTCTTTCTGGTTCCATTCGCCCTCTCTCTATAAAGAGAAAACGATAGCATAGCGGGAGCAAACGGAGACAGAGGTGGAGGATAGAAGGCCATAGAATCTCTCCTCCATTTCTCTCCCTCTACGTGACCTTATCCCTCCGTAAAGCCCTGCCTCCCTCTCTCTCTTCCAGAAATATCTGCTCCTTCTTGCAGCCTCCCCAAGGCACCGAATTTCACTCCCAAGTCGTGCGCCGCTTAGCGTTCTCCGGTGCCGTCTTCAATGGCTTGTCGGTCGCTGACCACGTCTTTCATTTGCCAAGCCGGCCAGTCTCTGGAGACGTCGAGGAAACCGACCCCGACGGCGGCGGCGGGGTCTTCTGCGTCGGCGGCTGGTGCCGTGGCTTCTCTGTCGTTTTCGGAGAAGCCCCATTTCAATTCCTTGCTCTGTTCGTCCAGCGAGTGCCATGTCCGAAGACCCTTTGGGCTTTTAGAAAGTGGGTGCGTGAAAAGGTGCGGGCTTAGGCGGAGCCTGAGTAGCTTCGTGACGTCTGCCATCGCCACGCCGAACTCGGTGCTGAGTGAGGAGGCTTTCAAGAAGTTGGGGACCGGTGGGTTCTCGGAGAGCGAGGTTGACGCGAGTGAGGATGAGGGTGGCTTCCTGTCGGAGGGCGGCAAGGCTGAGAGAGTGAGCGAGGACGAGCTTGCTCTCTCCAAGCTGGGTTTGCCTCAGAGGCTCGTGGAATCTCTTGAGAAACGTGGCATTACCCAACTCTTTCCCATTCAAGTATGCTTTGTTCTTTCTTTCCTTCCCCCGTGTTATCCAATATTTTCGTTTTGGTGTGAATAGCTGTTGCTTATTGCTGGCTGAGTTTTTCTATTTTCGAGCGTACCCTGATGGCTGGATAATTAAGTGGAAAACTTTGGCCTTTTTTAATGTACTGGGCGAACCACAGATGGAGTTGAGTGCAGGCAATTATAATAGGTATTCTGGCATGTTCTGTGGTAGCTTACATTAGACGACTATCCTAGGATGAAAATTGAGCTGTTTAACATTAAGATGTTGTTGAGACTAAGGCTTTACACAGGCAGAAAACGTTTTTTCTAATCGACTCGATATTTGGTTTCTTTACTTTTGCCAGCACTAGGATAGTTTACTCATCACTCATTACTTTTCCCTCTTCACTGTTCACTCTACTAAAGTTTCTTCATGTTTTCAATGGCAAACTCACGTTCCTTGTGCTATTCTGTGATTGTTAGAGAGCGGTGTTAACCCCCGCGCTTGAAGGGCGTGATTTAATTGCTCGTGCAAAGACTGGAACAGGGAAGACTTTAGCTTTCGGGATTCCCATACTGAAGCGTCTTACTGATGGTGATGAACATAGAAGTCTGAGGTATTTGAGTAATAATTTTGATTATCTTGGTGACCTCCAATGTTTGAGCATTTTTTTAATGACACATTATACTTTAAATGGCTCTTAGACGCGGGCGACTTCCTAGAGTTTTGGCCCTAGCACCAACGAGGGAATTAGCAAAACAAGTAGAGAAAGAAATTAAGGAATCCGCACCTTACTTAAACACCGTGTGTGTTTATGGTGGGGTTTCTTACGTTACCCAACAAAGTGCCCTTTCCCGGGGGGTCGATGTAGTTGTCGGGACTCCTGGTCGACTCATTGATTTGATCAAGAGTAACAGCCTTAAATTGGGAGAAGTGGAATTTTTGGTACTTGATGAAGCTGATCAGATGCTTGCCGTTGGTTTTGAGGAAGATGTGGAAATGATCTTGGAAAAGCTTCCCTCACAGAGACAGAGCATGCTTTTCTCTGCCACAATGCCTGGTTGGGTGAAGAAACTGGCGAGAAAGCACTTGAACAATCCTTTGACAATAGACTTGGTAAAGTTCTTCTCTCGATAACAATCTCTCTGTCTCCGTCTGCCCAAACTTCTTGCATGATCCAATATTGGGTATAGGCCTGAATTTTTGCATAGTACAGTCGTAGAAATGGAGTGTGGCTCATCAAAATGCCGAGTGATGGCTTATGTGGTTTGCCTGCTCTTTATTTCCCTGATGTAGGTTGGAGAACAAGATGAAAAACTCGCAGAGGGAATTAAAATTTATGCCATATCAGCAACTCCAACTTCAAAGCGTACCATTCTAAGTGATCTCATCACGGTAGGAGATGCTTTCCTCATATTTGGTATCTTTTTCCCCAATCAAGATGCTTATTTGATTCGCTAACATTTGCACATGGATGTCTCCCATTAGGCATATGTCCTGAATTTCTCTATCATGCTGTTTCTTAAGATTCATCCTGCTTAGTGGAAGAAGGCTTTGATTTTGTTCTTGCCTACATGCTTTATGGTAGGCTTTAATAGATTGTGCTTTTACTAGATAAATGACTTTTTTGTATATCTATCTTAGGTGTATGCGAAAGGTGGGAAGACCATTGTTTTCACCCAGACTAAAAGAGATGCAGATGAGGTGTCAATGGCATTAACGAGTATCATTGCCTCTGAAGCATTGCACGGGGATATCTCTCAGCATCAGAGGGAGAGAACTCTTAATGGTTTCCGGCAGGGGAAGTTCACTGTTCTTGTTGCTACTGATGTTGCATCTCGTGGGCTGGATATCCCTAATGTTGATCTTGTAGGTTATTTAGTTTTTATGTTTGTTTACCTGCACAATTAGTTATTCCTCTCACAAAGCTATGTGTATAAGATTAACAAGAGTATGCAACTCCTAATGCCAGGTCATCCACTATGAACTGCCAAATGATTCAGAGACTTTTGTCCATCGGTCTGGTCGTACTGGACGTGCAGGGAAAGAAGGAACTGCTATCTTGATGTATACAAGCAGTCAAAGGAGAACTGTCAGATCCATTGAGCGAGATGTAGGTTGCACATTTGAGTTTATTAGCCCTCCAGCAATGCATGAAATTTTGGAGTCATCCGCTGAGCAAGTTGTTGCAACCCTCAAAGCAGTTCATCCTGAGTCTGTAACGTTTTTCACTCCGACAGCACAAAAACTAATTGAAGAGCAAGGTGTAAATGCTCTAGCTGCTGCTTTGGCTCATTTGAGTGGTTTTTCACAACCTCCTACATCTCGGTCTCTTATAAATCATGAGCAGGTAAATCAGAGACATCTGTGGCAATTTGTTTGTCATCTGCGCTTCTATAACCCTACCTTTAATAGATTTATTTCAAGATTTAGGAAAAGAAGTGGTTGCTTATTGGAGCATGGACCATTTATGTCGGGAAAATAATTTGTTGATCCTATGTGCTGTCAAATTCTGAGAAAGTGCATTTATATAGCAATTGATACCAATTGGTCTTTCAGAACATGGTTTTTGTATGTTTCTGCTGATTAACTGGTAATTTGAGATTATGGAAAATTGTGCCTGCTGCTGTATCTTATAATGTTCTACTGGACAAATGTGTTGTAGGGTTGGGTTACGCTGCAATTGACTCGGGATCCAGCTTATTCTAGAGGTTTCCTTTCTGCCCGATCCGTCACTGGATTTCTGTCTGATGTCTATTCTCCAGCGGCAGATGAACTAGGGAAGATATATTTGGTTGCAGATGAAAGGGTATCTACCAAACCAGAGCGCACTATCTTTATAAATTTTCCTGTTACAGTTTTGTTCTTGGCTGTACATTTTTTTCATATGGTTTATGGTGCCAATGACAGGTTCAAGCGGCGGTTTTTGATATTCCTGAGGAGATTGCAAAGGAGTTGCTGAGTCAGCCAACACCACCTGGGAACACTATTACAAGAATTTCCAAGGTTGTATGAGGGCTCAAGATACCTCATAGGGTTGAGATTACTATGGTTCACTTAAATGCAGTTGCTTCCATGCTTAGATTGCCATAGCGTCAGTTTTGGTGCTAATTGCATTTTCAAAGCTAATTCACTTTTCTTGTATATTGACAGTTACCTGCTCTGCAAGATGATGGGCCCCCTAGTGATTTCTATGGTAAATTTTCTAGCAGAGACAGGAGTCGTCGGCCAAGTCCTAGAGACCGGAGAGGATCAAGATCATCCCGAAGTTGGGGCAGTGGTTATGATGCTGATGGTGATGATGGTCTATTTAGGCGTGGTGGCCGAGGTTCCAGAACTGAAAGTAGCTGGAGTCGCCCCTCAAGAAACAATGATAATGATTGGCTTATAGGTGGTAGGCAATTCAGTAGGTCATCTTCGAGGGACAGGTATATCTTTCTGCCTATGCAAATGTTGCGAGTATTCCTCGAGCAATTTTGTCTGCTATTGGTACATATAGAATTGATGTAGCGTTGCAGACTTGTGTTGGACATGTGATACATTATCCTCCATCGTTTAGCAATTAGATTCCTTTTCAATCGCCAATGACATACTTGACATGGCCATGTAAATCTCACTGATATGGCATGGTGTCATGACAGGAGCTTCGGAGGATCGTGCTTTGTATGTGGGCGTCCAGGGCACAGGGCATCTGAATGCCCCAGTAAGCAAGACTACTGATTGTATTTATTTAAATGTGCTGCTTTTCATACACCGAGCAAAAAGTGGAGGGTCCTACTCTGCTGCTGCCGTCGCCACCACCGCCACCACTTTGTGCTCTGCCTACTTGTTTGTAACAGGTTGGTCAGTGTTTTTGTGCTGGAGAGACAATGAGAAGAGTTACAGTGATCAACCCCGATTTAGCCCCGGAGCTTCGGTATGCTTGGCATGGACCCCAAGTCAATCCTGCTGACACTCCATACCAAATCGTTGATACTTAGCATCTTTTTGATAGTTTTCCTTTGGCTAGAGAAAGAACTCTTTTATATGGGTTATCATGTCAACGTAAAGGTGTGTTGGGATCAATTCTTGTGAAACCTTATCTGGCTCTTTTTGGAATGGGATGTCTCCTCCAATTTAGTTGCAAACGGATGCTTTCATGGACTTCATCTGGCAATCTTACCATAGGCTTATGACGAAGATGAAACTAGTTTATAAGCTCACCATGCACGGGACGGGAACATCGGAAATTATCTTTATGGTGTCTTCCAATTTTGCACGTTTTAGTGATAATTTGAGTGATTGTTGTATTTGCTCATGTTTCTGCCGATTATGGAAAATTGTGCCTGCTGATGAAAACCATGTCTCTTAGTTCATTTTTGTGGCGCTCGCCGCCATGGAATCGAATTAGGAGCTGAATCTTCATTTAGGTCAAGCTCTTTTATATAAAAGAAGTACAAAGGAGACAATTATATTCGAAGATCTGTGAATTGGGTTGATCTTCATCTGAACTAAGAGTAACAAGTCTAGGAACGGAGTGAATGGTATGCTAAAACTCTGAACATTAAGGCAAAACAACAAATCTTAGCAGATCACTCGAAATTCTGATACTAGCAAACTGAAGAAACATGACAACCTAGATGCCTAGTAGATTAGGAAGGGAATTGCCCAACAAGTGTCTCAAATTTCAAATTTCATGGCAGAAGACAAGGTTGCAAGATATTATCACTTGCTCCCAAATTGGTTGCTTTTATGATGAGTACAACCAAATCATCCAGACTGAGTTTTCGCTCTCCGTCCCATAGAAGGAGTTATCAATGAACCAAAACAAAACCGCCGCGTCAATGGCTGAAGCCAACAGTTTGAAGAGGACGTGTGTTATTGCATAGATAATATCCAGAACCATCGAAAATATCGTTCTGCTCAAGACAAACTACATAGAACATCAATTCCCAGGTTACATGGTTACCTACGCCAGCAACAAGGTCCCCTCTCTAGGATAAGGCTAAATGAGCGGGCTTATATTCCTGCCCCCATCCATTCGGCTGTCTCCTGATCCAAAATCTCCACCACATCATAAGCGATGGATGCGATTACCCGCAAGAAGCCTGTGGTGAAGCTGGTGCATCCAGGAGGCCTCACCGAAACGCATAAAAAACCGATCACTGCTGCTGAAGTCATGAAGAAAAATCCCAGACACTTCGTGACTCGCCCTGACGTGTTCAAGTTCCCTTGGATAGTTGTTCAGCCCGAGTCGTTCTTGCAACCTGGTGACGTCTTTTATATCGTCCCATTCCATACAATCCGTGGCTTGCTGCGGCGCAAAGCCTTTCCATGTGAGCTCTTGAATCAGCGGGAAAGCCCGGACTCCTGTGGAAGTGAAGATAAAGAGAGTGAACGCGCAAGTGAATTGTTTCGATTAGGATCGTGTCCGTATGATTCTTCTTCTGAAAGGACGAAAATAGTGAAAAGGAGATCTCCAAATGCGTGCCAGAAAACTGAAAGATGCTGGCTTGGTGAATGTTATGCAGGAAACCTCACGTCCTCAAAAAAGCACTGTCTTGATCAATTGGGTGAGATCCTGCAGCAGCAGCAACAAGGCCTTGTTTCTCCATCAAATGAAAGAAATAAAGCAGGTTCCAGGCATAGACTATGCAAACAATTTCTTGAAAAATCATGCACCTATGATGCTTCAAACGAAGTGACACCCACTCATCACCTCTTGAAGAGACGATCTCCTGGTGCTCGCCAAAATACTCGAAGTTACAAGCCTGAAGGATATGTCAAAGGAAATCGAAGATCGGTGCATCCAGTTGGGCATCATCATTCTCTGCTGCTGTCCCAAACTAAACAGCATCTTGATTTGTTTGTTGGGAAGAATTCCCCAGACAGTACTAATTTCCACACGAGAGTGACATTAGAAAATAAACTTAGCCCTGCAAAACTCTCTCGTCCGAAGTATGCTGGTGGTGACTATTACCCTGTCATGAAAAGACAATCCTCTCATCCTTGTCTGAATATGAAAAGTCCCACGCTGGGAGAACCTGATTCAGGAATCTCTGGCTGTCAGTCTGAACGAACACCCTCCAAGGAGCAGTATCTTGAAAAACCCAGAAAATCTTCAGATAGCTTTACTTTTTGGCTCCAAAGTGAAGCAGATGGACCTGCAGGAGATTCCGAAGGTTGGCAAGAGTCTTCCCCTGAAGAGGGTGGGTTTCACTGGCCAGTAAAATGTCAGTCTCCAGGTTCTTGCGGAGATGCGGAAAGCCCCCACTATGGAGACCAGCAAATTGGAAACGAGTTGTACTTTGATATGCATATTGATGGCAAAGTATCCATTGGTTCCGGTGATTGCCAAAAAATGCAAGGACGTTATGATGGAGCTCAGAATGACGTCTTCAAATTGAAATCTTGTTTAAAGAAAAATAAGAACAAGTTATCTGGCCGCAGAGTAAGATTTACCCTTCCAGGCGAGGATGACAACAACTTGAGGGTGGAAGTCTTTGAGTTTCGAGACGAGGATACTCCTTAAAATTCCCTAACTAAAAAAGTTTTGCTTCTAGTCTTTTTTTCTGTGAGGCCTGTTTTGTGAGTCCTTGGGGATTCATCGTTAAGCCTCTTGGAAATCCATAGATAACCTTTACCTCGTCTATATATGATCATTTCTCTCTCACACACACCATGGAAAACATGAGTCTTTGGGGATTCTCTAGCACAGATTAAGGAGATAATGTACTATATTCATGCTTGCTTATGCACAAAGTGTCGATTGCTAAGAAATAATTCCCAAATTTCTGTGCAATGCATGCTTGGAGGTATTGCAATCACAATAAACATGGAATTTTCTGTCTGTGTTCTTTAGTCTATAATAATTTTCCACCCGACAATATTCATTAGCTCGCTGCAAACTAGATATTCTACCATAGCGGAGACAAGATTTCTTGCAGCAGTATGCTTGAGAAAGTTTTCACATATCAGCAATTAAGAAGAGAAAGGGGAAGAGAGATGGATAGCCAATTTACAAGTTAGGCTTTACAAAGTACTTTCGCTTTTCCTGTCAAATACTTCCAGTCACAAATATACGTGATGCTATAGTTTTCAGTTCTGACACGTAGGGTGAAATTTTTTGCACATAATGCTCAAGCTTTTATCTTCTATAATATTCTTAAAATATACTCCTATTCCTAATACTTGATTTTTTTTTATTGATCATTTAATCCTCGTGATGCTAGCTTGTACATCATCTATGTTATACTCCTTGCGTTGTTTATATGTTCCCTTAGAATTTCGGCCATATAGGACAAATACCAAAGCTAGAGTTTGAGAAGATGATTTGCTTTACACGAAAGTAATCTGCTAAGTATGCTGAAGGACCTTATATTGGAAAATGTTGAATGCTGCATCGATACTGCATATTGGACATGATATTCCAAATTTACCAATGAATCAAGGAATCTGAGCAGACAAGGAGAAATATCATTTCTGGTTAGTTATCTTCCTTACGAGGGTTATAAAATTTATGAGCAGGGAGATGAATAAGTTCCTTTTATGCAAGTTCCATTAGTATATATAATCTCCAAGAACACTTAACTGTCTCATCTTATCCGAAATCTCACTTTTGAAATATGCTTTTGCGAAGAGTGTCTGCTATTAAAGTACCTGTTCCTGAATTACAGAAAACAGTTCAATGGTTATTCACTGTTCAATGAGAAGCTGGTGTGGTTCTTTTTTTATTGAAAACAGAAGCTAATGACCACAGCTCTTCTATAAGGCACTTCATTACACTTGGCAGGAACGTTATATACCTCCCATTCTAGTTGGATTTCCATGCTCACACAAGAATCTTATGAAATCCGAAGTTTATGGGGAAAGTAGAAACTCATCACTGCATAAATAAAAATTGAACGAGTCTTGTGTGGTGAAAACCCATATATGCCCAGTCAGAAGATGCTTCTGCATAACCCTCTCAGTTAGTGATTGGCATCCTATGTGTTAACTATACCGTTCACAAAAAATTTACAACGCTGATTCATCTAACATAATCACTTGTTTAGCTACTTATGTAACTATCAATGTACCCTCATATTCTGTATAAATTTGGCCAATGAACCCTGTAAATATGCCTGGTATTCTTCACTTAAGAGCCTCTCTGAACTATTTGAAGCACGAGAACTTCTTTCTGCTCCACAACCATCCGAAAGCAATGCTGGCTCGCATGTAGTATCTTGGCCATTTCGTTTTAATTCACTTAGTCTGGAAGGATTTTCGTTCACATTATGATGCATCACCCAAGAGGTGTTTTGGCTGTCTAAGTTTTCACTTTGGTTGTCAGAAATATGCTGCGCAAAAGCAGAGGCAATACCAGGGAAATCTCCGTCCAGTATTTTCAACACCTGCAAAAGGAAATGTTCTTTCAGAAAGTCCTAGTGTCGAGGGGAAAAGGGTGTAGTCATCAAAGAATTAAAAAATCGGTTCATTTATTGACAATGCGTAATTTGTTTTCTAGGTACATTTAAAGGCTTCTGGTGGTTTTGAAAAATACCTGCGACATCCTTGGTCTTTGTTCTGGCAGTGGCGAGAGGCACAATTCTGCAGCATGCATCATGGCATTTACTTCCCATTTTACGTACTTGTCCGACAATTGAGGGTCTATTATCCCATTAATCATCCCCCTTTTCAGCAAAGGAAGGCCCTGCACAGCATACGAAGGAAAAATTATGATATTAGAGACTAAACCCATCCTGTTGTGTTCCATTTTTTCCAAGGTGTAAGTGCTAGATAATCAAAGTAAGTGCTACCACTGATAAACTAACAACATAATGGTTCTTAGCAGTTTCTCTATGCAGTGGAATGCAAGATACTGAGAGGACTTGCTGCTGAGAGGACTTGCCCAATCAGACACAAATTGTTTTCCTGTACTTCTTGAGAAATCGGTGGCCTTAAAGCCACTTAGTAACTCCAAAAGAACTATTCCATATGCGTATACATCAGCTTTCTCTGTTATAAGCCCAGTCTGAGTATACTCTGGAGCCAAGTACCTACATAAACATTAATTTATGTGTAAGAGCCATTTTCTCTGATACAAATAATTTGCTGGAGGCTAGACTGGAAATTCAACACAATATCGATCGCTTAGGTCTACTTAGCAATTATTCTGTGCTTGCTTACTACACCAGCTTCATAGAACTGGTCCAAAAAATCCAAAAATGGGTGACTCTGCTACTGGCAAAAAATTAAGCAATACAAAAGTAGGAAAAAAGGCTCTCCATTAATTTACTCTGCAAGTAAATTAGTCAGTTGAACTCCAGATAAGCTTGCTAATAGGCAATACCAACATTAAGGAAAGTATGCCTCTGGATGCAATTGCTTTGCTGAAGTTCACTGAGACAATCGAACAAGCTATGCAATCATAGTCTCACATGGCACAGAGAAAACCATTAGCTTTTAGAGATTTCAGTAAGATATCCATGGGAAAAACAGCATTTTTAACCAAATTGTGATCCTGAGAATTAGAAGATTATGACAGAACAACAGTAAGATTCAGTAGATACCCAAATGCACCAACAACCCGTGTCTCCTCAGCTGCTTGGCCATCTGCTTGCCACCTTGCTAGGCCAAAATCACCGACCTACACGTGAGACACACCTGTAAGTAGCTAAAATCACTCGCTACGTGCATATTTGGACTGTGTTTCATTCAAATCACAGCTCTCACTGACAGGTGAACAAACTATTGACTGCATTGTAATGAGGCGATGCTCAAAACTGCATCTTCATGTAGTCTAACACAATGCTTGAGAGCCCATGCATTTATGAGGCACTTCTTTTCTGCTATAGAGGTTGGTCACTGAATTACATAATTATTTTTCCTAGCATGTTCACAATTAGGAAGAGGCAAATATGAGAATTTAAAGAAAATTCATGCATGGAAGGAAGGCAATCCAGGCACAAGTATTGAAAAATATGTAAAGAATAAAGATGAAATCACCATGGGTTCAAAGTCATGGGTGAGGAGGATGTTGTTGGGCCTGAAGTCTCTATGTATAATGCATCCGACTCGACAATCTTCATGAAGATATCTCAAACCTCTCGCAGCTCCTATTGCAACCTTCATCCGATTAGGCCAGGTCAGCACCTCAGATGACTCTTTTCCTGGAAATTTCACTTTCCCATCAGATCAAGAAATTTTTGCACGCACAACTTTCTATCACCATATGGCTTTATCGGAACTTCTGACAGCAAATGGCCCGATCAAAAGCAAAAGGAAGCGTAAGCAACTACAGCATTACAGAGCATTACCATAAAGATGCTTGTCTAGTGAACCATTGCAAGCAAACTCATATATGAGGAGCCATCCTGTTTCGATGCAATAGCCCACTAACATCACCAAGTTCTTATGCTGTGCACAACTCAGCACTTCAATTTCGGAACAGAACTCTGATGCACCTTGTGCACTCAAGAACTTGTGCTGTTTCACTGCAATGACTTGTCCATCGGGTAACACTCCTCTATAGACAGGACCGAATCCACCCTCCGCCAAGAAGTTTTCTGCTGCGAATCCATTGGTAGCTCTTTCAATCTCTTTGTAACCGAACTTCCTTGGAGCCTTACCAAAATGTGGAGCTTTAAGCTTACAGACAGAGCAGAGAGGTGGAGGTGTTGGGGGATGTTTAATTGAGAGAGACATGGCTCTCCTGACACTCGATATCTGTGGAATACTTAAAGAAGGGACTGCTGGTGGTTGATTGCCATGGCAAGTTGAAGGGTCTTTTCTTGTGATCGGCTCTTTTGACTGTTGTGGGCCGGCAGCTTTTGGCCACAAGCTTGATGAATCTACTGATCTTCTCGCTGGGGCTGGAACCATATTTGCTGCTTTGAAATTATCACCCTTTGCCATTTCTGTTTTAGAATAACAAACAGCTTTAGTGTATTAGTGCGAAGCTCTTTCAATATGTTGTTCATTTTGGCTTACCACCTTTAGTCTTCAGCGGACCACTATAGCTTTTCCTTTTTGGCTCCAAAGAAGTAGCTGATGCTCTAAGAAGTGTCTTGTCTATGTTGGAGTTTGACACCTTCCTCGCCAATTGATGATTAAAATTTTCTGCAGAGGGATTGAATGCAGCCTCAATTTTTGTCTCCTGGTGGAAGTACTGAGAATCGAGATGTATACGTGAACTGTACAGTGTCACATCTGTAGAGGTAGCATTGAGCAAGTAGAAGGGGTCCTTCTCTGTGGTAGATAGTGAGGACGATGTGTCTGCCTTGGTATCTGGACTTCTGAACCCGAGACTGCTACAAGTCGCTGGACTGCTATTATCTTTGGAATTGTATGCAGTAACTACGCCGAGCATGTCAGCTACCATGGGGTCATTTTGCTCCGCCTTAGTATTAATTTTCTTCCGAATATGGGGATTAACTGCTCTCAGGATCCTTGGGATGGAGTGGTCTACAAGTACAATGTTACAGATCAATTGTTTCAAACAGTCATCGCCCTCTTTCTTCAGCCGTCTGCAGTTTAAAGGCAATAACTCGGCGTTAATTCTGCCCTTGTTAATCACTCAGAGTAGGAAGAATTCGTTACCAGGGATTTCTCCTAGATATTAAGGATAATGCTTTTTACAAGAATTGAGATGAGGAAGCAATATTAGGGGTGCTTACGAATCTAGAACTACCCAGGTTGCTCCAAGCTCTCCAGCTGCAGTCGCAACTGACCCCGGCTGTGCATCTGCTATGACTTTAACTGTATTGTGCACCTATCTCTCAATAATGTGAGTCAGAAATGACACTAGCAATTGAAAACTACATGATCACTGGTCATCATAAAACACAAAGTGTGATTACCTGCTTGATTTTGTGAACTGTAAATAGGTGCCACATCATAATCTCACAAACACCTTTCACCCTCAGGTTTAGATCGGTTTCTACTCCTTTGTTGAGTGCCCGGGCTATGTTATTTGATGAAGTCTTCTCATTATGGCCGCGATTCCACTTCTTGAGCAAGCCTAAGGAATGATCACAGGGTCACAAACATACAACAAGAATTTAGAGAAATGCATTAACAAGCTAAATTTGCTGTCTCTGAGATGCTCACCAGAGAAAAACCGCAAAGTCTTAGACTTTTGTGTCCTATGGGCACCGGCAAGAGAATGAATTTTAGAAGGAAGAACGGCGAGTAGAAATACAGAGTCCGAAGTCTTGGTAAGATTGCGCACTGCCCATTCGAGAGCATAATCTGTGATCTTTTTACTTGCATCGACTGCCACAACTATCACTTCACCATCCATCTCATAAAATCAGGCGAGAAGGCGTGAACATGAACAAGCTGCAAAGCTTCCTCAGATAAGTTGAATAATGAAGACCCTGGAGCTAATAAGCTAACTTGGAGATAGAAACTGGTGGCCTCCAATACACTAGTCACCCTGATAAACCATATGATTATCAATTACAGTTTGCAAATGAAGTTTTATTCTTTTTTCTTGGGAAAGCAATAGAGAATGGACCAACTGAAAAGACAGGCTGATCACTAAAAATTGACAAGTCCATGGAGGATGGAAGAGCCACCACTGGGCAGCAGAGGGTGAGACCTTTGAAATGTTCTCTGTCTGTATGCATTTGGAGGGAAATGCATATTCTCTATCGCATATCCGATAGGGATCTCCACCATAACTCTTCCTATTTAACATAATATTATTTTGAAGTGCTCAAGTTTTGACCTCTTCAATGATTGGAGGGTCTGTCTGCTTCATTTTGGCACAGCCTACGCCGTGTATTGATCGAGACGTGGACTTTTTTTGTTTTTATTTTCTACCTCAAAGTACCTTGGTGATGCTTTTGTTGTGTGCATCTGATGTCGGCAGCTATTTTCATCCCCCATTATAAAATTGTCTGGGAAATGATCCGCATTTGGTCCAACACCTTGCTAGCTCTGGTACTCCATTATGTGCTCTATTATATATCCCGTAGATGCCTTCAAACAAACAATTTAAAAATCCCTTTTACATCATAGTAATAATAATAATAACAAGAGAAAAAGCCATTAAAAAAAAACCCGTAAACTATGCTTATTGTGACATATTTCCTCTATATGTTTTTCTATGTCACCAAAATCTCAAACTTGTATTTGTGTGATATATTTACCCTATAGCAAAATTATGTCGATCGAACTATTAAAAATTTGCTTACATGAACGCCAATATGGCAACCACGTGACTTAAGTGAAATAAAAACAACTTGTTTTGGCTGAAAAATCATTTAATCGGACTTTGACGAAGGGTAGATGTATCACATGCATACAAATTTGAGATTTTTTATGTCACAAGAAAAAATTTAGGATAAATATGTTACAGTGGGCATACTTTAAGGTTTTTGATGTCCCAAGAAAGAAAAGTTTAGGATAAATGTATTATAGTAGGCATGGGTTGGGGTTTTTTAGTAACTTTTTTCCTAATAACGATAATAATGATACTTACAATACTTATGGTGCTGATAAAAAAAACATAGATGTGGATTAATCAGGCTAAGACAACAGAACCGATTGATCCTGGGGCTGACTTTTTTTTTTTTTTTTTGGTCAAGTTAAAGTAATGGGCCAGATATTTGGCAGGGCCGCAGTTGCTTCAATGTTTTTTTTTACAATTTAAGATTAAAGTCAACGGATGCGACATAATATGAACATCAGGTGTTATTACAGTTTAACGATGCAAATCGTTTGCTGAAACAAGCTTGCAAAGTGAAAAAAGGGGGGTAAAAGAACAGTCGTTTTCACTGCCCCTTCACCTTTTGATAACCCAAAAGATCCCTTGTTCAGGATAGAATATCTTCTCCATGTTCAGACATTCCTTCTGAGAAGTACAATATAGGGAGAGTTAGGGTCTCATCGTCTGTCTGTCTTTTTGCTTGTATCCGATCATTTGGCATGAAGAACAGAACTCTTTGAGCTGGTTGGATATTAGAGTATGAGGATATCCTTGGATTAATTTTCTATGCCCAACAGGAAGGCATGAACCAAATCAGACAATACAAAAGGCATGTGGGTAGGAATTTGGTGATGGGCTTGTCCAGAGTAGACCTTGTTCCCCATCAATAAGATGATATTGAGATGCTTTCCTAATGTTAGGTAAGGATGACATCTTTGATATAAAAAGATCGTCAACAGGCTAAACCCTAGTTCCGGAGCATTTGGTGGAAAAATATTACTCATGAGCCAGATTTTTTCGACAATTTGGATGTTCTACTTTATTTGATCCAAGAGGGTTTCGTTTTTTTAACGACATTTTCCTGAGAGTTGCGGAGATTCAAATTGGCTAAAATCTGGGTCTCGAGAGTGAATGTGAACCCCGGGAACGGTACTTTAGAAAAATTTTGGGGAGATATAAGACTGCCTTATTGCAAAAGGACTATAGATCAAAACTTAAAGTCCTCTCATAAAGAAACATCAAACATGAGCGCATGTTAAAACTAATGAGACCAATGGCAATTCATGATTAAACACTCCAATCTGTAAGCAATTAGAGGCGCCTGACTCAAACAAGTCCTAGATTATATTTTGGCGTAATCACACAATGTAATATGTAGTGGTGAAAACCAAAAAACAAAGCCGATGTCATCCCTAAATGCCAGCTGCTCTCTGCTCTATCTCCTAGAAGGCACTCCTATTTCTATTAATCTCGGTTGCCTCTGTTGCCTAAAGGAACTCTTCACCCTCTGTATTCTCACCTCCATTACATCTACCTAGCAACTTTTGCGGGATCCCTAAGCTGCTTCCATTCAATCTCACGCTGGTTTCACGACTAAAAAAGATTTCCATGATGAGATTGGCACCTGATCCTGTCATTTACGAGACATTTCCGTTTCATCTCTGTCCTGCTTCTTTCATTTTCTCTAAGAAGGCTTCTTTGGCCAATGACATGGTGCTGGGGTTACTTGAATGAGACTTTGATCATTTGGCTTCCACAACGATTTGCTGCCCTCTTCTCACCAAGAAAACTGATCTCAACATGACTTATCTATGTCCTCCAGATCGTAATGTTCTCTGAATTAATCTTATCTGCTGTCACTGTCATCATTATGTTCTGTTTGACCATCGATTTCCTTGGGGGAATGAAGCTCAGGATCCACAAGAGATGAGCATGGTCTCTCGTCTGATGCCCCTGAAAGAAAACTGAGAGCAGTCTCAATATCACTCATCAGCGGTCTCATTGATGCTTCCTCTTGCAGACACATCGCAGCAATAGCAACAGCTTGATTTAAGTCTTTCTCAAGAAATTTTCCCTGGAGCAGTGGATCTGCCATTTGTGGGAACAGTTTAGGATCTCGGAACTTCGGACGTGCCTGCATATTATCTAAGCACTCCATAATTAGTCAAATATTTTCATTCTGGTGTATAAGTCCCACAATTACAACAATTACATAAAGCAATTTAAAACGTTTAATGAGAAAAATGCAAATATGAGAGATGCATATTACCCAAGCAACTAGATTTTGCTCCTCGCTGGGTTTTGTGGTGTCAATTACTCTCCGTCCAGTGATGAGCTCCAGTAAAATTACTCCAAAACTGTACACGTCAGATTTCGGTGTTAACTGTCCTGTTGTTGTGTATTCTGGAGCACAATAGCCATAAGTCCTCATCACCCTTGATGACACACGCATTTTATTACCAGCAGATCCCAGCTTCGCCAGTCCAAAATCAGACAGCTTTGGCTTAAATTCTTTGTCCAACAAGATGTTTGTGGACTTAAGATAACCATGTATAATAGGGGGATTGCAGCTACCATGCAAATACTCGAGACCTTTTGCTGCGCCATACGCAATCTTCATCCTCATGAACCAGTCCAAAGGTTCCTCATTTGGCCCAATGTCTGCATTTAAGTTTTGGCATAAAATCCAGCCATTAATTAGACAAAGAAATTTCTCTCCAGAGCGAGAGGTGGAAATATGCACGGGTCATCTCACGAAACACATTATACTTCATTGGAGTTTGGAAGCTGCTCTGTCAGCATCAAAAGAAGTAGACAACAGTACTTTGCATGCAAACTCAAGCAGTTTTTCCAAAAGCATCATACTGCCATTTAAACTTTAAAAATTACAAGAAGAGGTACCTTTTTTGTTCGCTTTTGTGTTCGGAAGGAAACTTTTGGTACCAAGCAGATGATCTTCCATAGTCCCCCCAGGCATGTATTCATATACCAGGAGCCTCTGATCACCATCGGCACAATAACCGAGGAGGTTGACCAAATTGTCATGGCGTACAAGACTCAATGTCGTAACTTCATCAAGAAACTCCTTGTTTTCATGTAATCCATTTCTGTCAAGCTGCTTTATAGCCACCACCTGTCCAAAATCCTAAGTAGTGAATCAAAGAACTTAATTGCCTGGGGAAAAAGAAAAAGAAAAAGAGCTTAGAATGGTACTTTTATCACCTGACCACTATCTTGAAGAGTGCCCTTGTATACTCTACTGAATCCGCCTTCTCCCAACAGATACTCCGGTCGAAAATTTTTTGTAGCAGATGCGAGCTCACGAAAAGTGAAATGTTGCGCTTCGATTTTTTCATGGTCCACTTTGTTTGGCTTGTTTTGGGATTCATCAAGTAGTTTCTGCTTCTTAGCTCCTGCAGCATTGAAAGACGGAAAATTTACGCCAGCAGACTTTTTTGAACATTAGTTCAACTTAACGACAACACTAGCATGAAGGTCAAAAGTGGCACATGCTGTGAATTTGATGTGTGGGATAGATAGCAAATATTGCATAGCAAAGGCAAATTTATAATGTCCGTGAAAAAGTTCTCTCCACAGGTGTGAACTTTTTGTTTGAAGATCAGCAGAGCAAATCAATTTGTACCCCCAACTCATCTTCCACATTTCAAGGAGAGTCTAGTACATTGTACATTTCTATTAGGCTATTCTCCCGCCCAATGTTCTTTGTGTTACATAAGCTAGAATAAAGTGCACGAGCAAAATCAACTCATATTTGCATCTGCAGTAATTCCATAGAAGTCTCAACCTTTTACGTTCCAGATCTCCAATTACCGAAACAACAATGCATTACAGTCCACTCCCGCCCAAATTTTCCGACTCCTTTAGGTCAAACCTTGAAAATACTAAAAGATGGCTGATGCAGAAATGAAACTTAAATGGTGGGGTTTTTGGGGGCAATATGAACATGGTGGATGAACTTGAACCATCTAGTTTCGCATATGATGTAACTCAACAGAATAAAGGAAAACAAGCAACATATGCAGCCGTACCTGGTGCGTGTGATGCGTTGTGACCTTCGATTGGAGTCAAGTGCTCCCTCTTAATCAGTTCAACATGTGACGAGAAACAGGGGAAGCAACTCATGTCTGAACGCAGATCAAGAAACTCTCTTCTTTCAAATCAAGCGTCCTGTGAAAAGAAATACCATGAAACCAGGCCTCTGAAGGAGGCTAGTAAGGAATGTGGAAGGCCAAGGGTCCTTCAAATTTTGTAACAAACAAAGCAATTTGAAGGACCCCTCTGGAATCAACAGGATGACGAACAATCACCAGAGGAACGAGCCATTTTGTAGTCTTTTTCTTTGAGAAGAAGATACGAAAATTTTCTCTGAGCTGTGGGGGTGAATTTGGCATAACAGAAGAGGAAAATGTGGGATTTTTGTTATGTTCCTCCAGCAAAAGTCAGTTATTAGGAAAGGACCATAATTGGGCTTGGTTCATGCCAGCTGTTTTGTTATTGGTAAATGGAGAAAATCAAACGAAGAAGATCAGAATTAAATGCCCTTCCAAATATTGCCCTAATGGTTTTTCGGCCAAACGCGGTGTCATAATTCAGCTCCTCATACGTCCTCCTTCCTATGTATATGTCGTGAAGATGGATCATTTGGTCATCCACAAAGAATGTAGCGTTTGCCTTACAGAGCCTCCGTTGCTTGTACCTAATCATTCTCCAAAAAACAAGAAAGTCCTTCCCCGTTTTCATTGACGTGTTCCCTTTTTTATTATTATTCTGGTGAACCACGTTAATGCCCTCCACCTTATGCTTAAAGTGCGCAAAATTTGACTGCCTATTCCGGTTCTCTTACCGCCGAAAATGGAAAATGAGTTCGAACCGAGAGAACTTTTACAAGAATGGTCAAGGCGGAACAAAAGATTTCTGGTCATCTGATCATGTCTAATCAGAAAACCAAATGCCCCTGCTTATGAAATGGTCCCATTAACCATGAAAAGAGAACGCATATAATTCCACAACAGAAAAGAAATGCCATACATAGAATGCATCTTAGATAGATAAGCACATTCACACAGCTTTGAACAGGATCCATTTTATTAACACCCCCTTTGTAAATATATATTCTGTAACATCTTGTGTGGAGTATAATCATCTGTGATATTCACAATATCCCCATTCACCTCATCTCCGTTGACCTATGCGCTGACGACTGCTTTCTTGGGAAGTCATCTGTGTAGGACGAAGCTCAATTCCCTGGATGACTAGCCCGGATTTCCACTTCAAACTTTTCACATCCATCAAGCTTATTTGAAGCTCCCCAGTTGGGGGGTCATCCACGAAAAACTCACCCAGATTGATCTCCTTCCACCCATCTCCTCGGTCCCGAGGAGCTTTTTTCTCCCTAGCCTGAAGAACTCTTACTGCAGTTGCATCGCGGAAAATATGCGGTGATCTCTCTTGCACGGTTTGATATTGCTGTCTCATCCTCCCGTCAGGATCAAAATATACATAGCATTGTTCACCCGCAGAACCACAAGAGATGGACACTTCCACTGCTTGAGTCTCAAACCCATAGTTCCCATGCACAAACTTGAAGATAAAGTAAGCTGCATAATATGTGTCAGCAGACAGAAGTCGCATCTCCATCTTAGCGTGAACCTCAAGCCAGCGTACTCTTATTAGCTCTGCCACCTCTGGGAATCTTTCAAATAGACAAACAGATTTAGTTACCACACGATGGATGCCAAACATAAGAAGACAGATGACAGTATCCACAGCAAAAAGAGGAAAATGTAACAGCAGTTTGGAGATTGGATGAACCTTGAGACGTGGAATGAACTCCATCTCCAGGAGTTAGGAGTGTCGCCCCACACTATAGACAGATCTCTCGCACCAACCATATAACACTTCTTCCCGCTCCATTTTTCAAGTGCAAAACTCTGCACGAGACATGGAAAGATCACTATATGTGAAATATTTGGAAAATTAAGATGGTGCCGTCTTTCCATAAGGAACATAATAAGAGTGACGGATGATTATGCAGAGAGAATTACAAGTAGGAAAATGTATCATTCGATCATTTGTTATGCTGAACAAACAAGGTATTGAACAGATATGATAGTCCTCAAGACATGGCTCCCAAAATGATTAAAATAAGATTGTGGTACTTAAATTAAGTACTCCACTTTAATAAAAATGAAAAAACAAACTAGAGTAACTTCTTCTGCCACTGCTTCAAGAAGACCACTGCAACCAGGTTGTGTTCCATGAGCTTCTCCCAGCAATAGAATACCGCAAAACATAAGAGAATGGATGGTCCATCTTTATATCCAGCCCAACCAATTCTAGGAGTAACACCTTCTAAAGTCATTCTCTGCTTTTGCCTAGTCCTCCCTCAATTTAGACAATGACATCACGTTTTAGCACACATAGACAATGCGCCCTGCATACAAAATTATGTCATCACAGCAGACTTCTATGGAACAAACGATGTTCCAATTCTATCCCAAACTTGAACCGAAACCAGTTATGCCACAACAGCCATTTTAAAGCACAGTGTTCAAATCTATCCCTGGCTCAGCTGCTGCAGACAGTGCGCAAGCCCATCGGTAAAGATGCCCTTCTCACCTACTGTTTTAACTTTGAATTCGTTCTAGCGAGTATCAATAATTTCTTCAGACTGCCCAGCACAAGCTGTGAAGCCAAAAGCAATCAACCAGCCGACCCAACTTTTAGAAAGAAAAATAAAACAAAATTGATCCGAGTGCTGAGCCAATTATAGAGTTGACACAGACTACCCTTCAGCAACAACGTTGTTAGCCACTTAATATCAAACCATTTGTTCCAATGCGCAGATAATCGAGAGATTGCAGCTGACTACGCTAATCATTCAAAAAGCCTAAAACTATTTTAAAAAGGCTCGATTTTTCTCTTTAACGCGTGTGATGGGCCATGGTCTTCGAGAAGCGGATTACGCAAAACCGGGGTTCTGCGCAGAAATTCAAAACCATTCGACCATCAAGCCGATGTCAAAGCCTTCCACCTTCCACTCCAAGAATTCAACTAAGTCAAGCTCCAGGCCCACGAACCCGACAATCATCTCATCCCGCGGCCGCCGTAAAACCCAGAATTCGTCCGACAGAAATCAAGTTACCTTGCGACCGGAGTCGACGAGAAGAGGGTCGGTGCAGAGACGTAGGAAGACGTCCTTCTTCCTAGTCAGCGAGGGCCCAAAAGGCGGCGGCGGCGGCGAGGAAGTGGAGACGATGAGGTCGAGATCGGTGGGGAGGAAGTTGCGCCAGACGGCGTCGGAGTCGGAGGCGGAGCGGAAGGCGCGGGAGAGGGTGGCGCAGCGGCCGGCGTCGGCAGGGGTGGCGAGTGCCAGGGAGAGTATGCGGGCGATGCAATCCGCGGGCAAGGCGCCCAGCTCCACCATCTCTTTCGATCGGTCCGATGATGTTCTCGTTTCGATTCGGTCTGAGGTTGCTGACAAGTGCCGACCACGGGCTCAGCCACGAAGCAGAGGCTTCCCAGTCTCCAGTTTTTTTTTTTTTCTTTTTTCTTTTTTCTTTTTGTCTCTTTTCTGGTCTTTCCTTGGGTCACCCGGAACCTACCCGATTTGTTTGGTGATAGAGAAATACTTTTCAAAAGCTTCCGTTAAGAACTTATACGATGATGGCTATGGAAAAAATCTCGGAGAAGTCGAAAAGTCTTTCCCTCTCTCTTCTCTGTCTTCTTCGACCTTCAATCATGGGGTGGTGGGTTTGAGCTAGTCTCACCTTCCCCTCCATCTCCTTTGATTATTTCTCTTTTACTTTTCCTATTTTTTCTCTCCTGATTTAGATTTGGGAGTTGTGCTCTCCCAGTCTAACTCCACATTTGAGAGTTTGAATTCTCCGACTCTAGTTTTAGACTAACGAGTTAGACTAATAAGTTTTTCTCTCCCGATTTAGATCTAGGAATTTAATAATGTTTTCGGGGATTCGATACTCTCGTGCTCTATCCATGTACAAGTCCTTTACTTCCAGTTTCAATAATGATTAGAACTTTAGCGTCTCACTAAATTATGAAGATTTGCTCTTCCAAATGTTAGATTTGTATTTATTCAATATATTTTTGTGGTTTCCATACGTCAATAATATAGAGGAAGCCAAATTTAAGCACCCATCACCAATTAGCAACGCTGTAGTTATTGGAGAAGGAATTTCCAATATGTGCTCATTACTGACAATAATAAAAGATCTAATGATTGATCATCAATTATCTTGCTAACAAATCCAACTTTTTAGAATAGATATATGCTTAACCCTACTAGTGCTTTGTTGGTACACTTTTTTTTTTTTCTGAATTTGGCTTTGTTTTGTAGTATTCTAGCCTTTGTTTTGCTTCAATTTGCTTTACTATGAAAGTCTATATACTTCTCATATATCCTTTTGAGCCACGAATATAATTTTTTTTCTAACAAAAAAAAAAAAACTTCCATTAAGGTTTCACTCTATCCTTAAATGAGATAAATAAAGAAGATGAAGGAAAAGAATTCAAAGAAACCGGAAAAATATAACTTTTTGTTTATGAAAGAGAGTTATCATAATAAAGGAATGGACAAAAGCCATCAAAACCTTAGAGTATTCGCGCGGCGACACATTTATTCTAAATTTTCCTTTGAGATATAAAAAATCTCAAACTTATATATGTGCAAGATATTTACTATCTGTCAAAGTTCTGTCAATACAAACCTTTAAAATCCTACCTACATGGACATCAAAAACAAATAATGTTGACATGGTGCCCACGTATCTTTAGTGAAATAAAAATGATATTTACTTTAGCTGAAAATTTATTTTATGGGACCTTAACGAATGATAAATATGTCATATAAGTACAAATTTGAGATTTTTTACGTCATAAGAAAAATTTTATGGTAAATATGTCACAATAGATATATTTTGGAGTTTTTTTGTCACAAATAAAAGTTTAAAGTAAATGTACAAATTTCCGTTAAGATGATAGTATGGAAAAAAATCTCCAAGAAGTCGAAATGTCTTTTCCTCTCTCTTCTTTGTCTTCTTCAAGCATAGGGAGGGTTTGAGTTAGTCTCACCCTCCCATTCATCTATTTTGATTTTTTTTTTTCGTCTTCTTCTCTATTCCCTCTGCCCAATGCCACTAAAGGCGACTCTAGCCAACCCAATGAGGGCGACCCTGCCCGGCAAAGGGAGGAGAGAAGGGAAAAAAAATAAGAAGAAGGAAAAAAAAATAACACAAAAATGCTCTTGACGGGATAAATGTATTACAGTTTACAAAGTTGAAGATTTTTCATGTCACTAAAAAAAAAGTTTGAGATAAATTTATTACTTTAGGTAAAGCTTGAGGTTTTTGATGATCATTTCCCTTCCCGTTTTCATTGGTGTGTTCCTTTAGTTATTATTATTCTGATGAATCACGTTAATGCCCTCCACCTTATGCTTAAAGTGTGCAAAATTTGACTGCTTCTTGCGGTTCTCTTACCGCCGAAAATGGAAAATGAGTTCGAACCGAGAGAACTTATACAAGAATGGTCAAGACGGAACAAAAGACTTCTGGTCATCTGATCATGTCTAGTCAGAAAACCAAATGTCCCCTGCATATGAAATGGTCACATTATACATAGAATGCATCTTGGATAAGCACATTCACACAGCTTTGAACAGGATCCAGTTTACAAACACCCCCTTTGTAAATATATTTTCTGTAAAATTTTATGTGAAGTATAATCATCTATAACATTCACAGTATCCCCATTCACCACATCTCCGTCGACCTATGTGCTGACGCCTGCTTTTTTGGGAAGTCCATTTTTGAGAAGTCATCTGTGTAGGACGAAGCTCAATCCCCTGGATGACTAGCCCGGATTTCCACTTTGCCCTTTTCACCTCCATCAAGCTTATTTGAACTTCCCCGGTTGGAGGGCTGTCCACAAAAAACTCACCCAGATTGATCTCCTGCCACCCATCTCCTCGGTCCTGAGGAGCTTTTTTCTCCCTAGCCCGAATAACTTTTGCCACAGATGCATTGCGGAACACATGCTGAGATTTCTTGTGCGGGGTTTGATATCGTTGTCTCAACCTCCCATCAGGATCAAAATATATATTGCGTTGTTGACCTGCAGAACCACAAAAGATGGACACTTCCACTGCTTGATTCTCAAACCCATAGTTCCCATGCACAAACTTGAAGATGAAGTAAGCTGCATAATATGTGTCAGCAGACAGAAGTCGCATCTCCATCTTAGCGTGAACCTCAAGCCAGCGTGCACTTACAAGCTCTGCCACCTCTGGGAATCTTTCAAATAGACGAACAGATTTCAGTTACCACACGATATATGCCAAACATATGAAGACAGATGACAGTATCCACAGCAAAAGAGGAAAATGTAACGGCAGTTTGGAGATTGGATGGACCTTGAGCTGTGGAGTGAACTCCATCTCCAGAAGCTAGAAGTGTCATCCCATACTATAGACAGATCTCTGGCGCCAATTATATAACACTTCTTCCCGCTCCATTTTTCAAGTGCAAAACTCTGCACAAGACATGGAGAGATCATTCTACGTGAAATATTTGGAAAATTAAGAAGGCGCTGTCTCTCCATAAAAAACATGACAATACCGATGGATAATTATGCGGAGAGAATTACAAGTAGGTAAATATATCGTTTGGTCATTTGATATGCTGAACAAACAAGGTACTGAACAGATATGATACTCCTCGAGCCAAGATTCCCAAAACGATTAAAATAAGATTGTTGTACTTAAATTAAGTATTTAGGATGCCCACGATCTCCACTATAATAAAAATGAAAACAACAAGCTAGAGTAACTTCATTGCTTCAAAAAGACCACCGCAACTGGGTTGTGTTTCATGAACGATAAAGGAAAACATAAACGAATCCTCACCTCATGAATTTTTCAATTGAATGCACTTGACTCTTTGATAAGTCAACCGTCCAACATTAACCAAACGATTAGCACAGATGGTCCATCTCTATATCCAGCCCAACCAATTCTAGGAGTAACACCTTCTAATGTCATTCTCTGCTTTCAACTAGTGCTCCCTCAATTTAGACAAGGACATCACGTTTTAGTACACATGGAGACAATTTGCCCTGCAATCATAATTATGTCATTACGTGCATGTGAGCAGAGACTGCACCGACGAGATACCTTCACCAGACATCTGTGGAACAAACGACCTTCCAATTCTATCCCAAACTTAAACTAGAACCAGTTACGCCACAACAGCCATCTAAAGCACGGTGTTCAAATCTATCCCTAGCTCAGCTGCTGCAGACAGCGCACAAGCCCATTGGTAAAGATGCCATTCTCACCTACTATTTTAACTTTGAATTCGATCTAGCGAGTATCAATAATTTCTTCAGACTGCCCAGCACAAGCAGTGAAGCCAAAAGCAATCAACCAGCCAACCCAAGTTTACAAAAGAAAGATAAAACAAAATTGAATCCGAGTACTATGCCAATTCGAGCAAAGGCTTAAAATTGAGTAGACACGGCTTATGCTTCATATCTTTGAGACTACCCTTCAGCACCAACGTTGTTAGCCACTTAATATCAAACCATTTGTTGTAATGCGCAGATAATTGAGAGATTGCAGCTGACTACGCTAATCAATCTAAAAGCCTGAAACTATCGGAAAAAGGCTCAATTTTTGTCTTTAACGCTTGTGATCGGCCGTGGTCTTCGAGAAGCGGATTCCACAAAAACGGGGTTCTGCGCAGAAGTTCAAAACCATTCGACCCTCAAGCCGATCTCCAAGAATTCAACTCAATCAAGCTCCAGGCCCACGAACCCGACAATCATCTCATCCCTCGGCCGCCGTAAAACCCAGAATCCGTTCGACGAAAAATCGAGTTACCTTGCGACCGGAGTCGATGAGAAGAGGGTCGTTGCAGAGACGTAGGAAGACGTCCTTCTTCCTATCCAGCGAGGGTCCAAAAGGCGGCGGCGGCAAGAAAGTGGAGACGATGAGGTCGAGGTCGGGGGGGAGGAACTTGTGCCAGACGGCGTCGGAGTCGGAGGCGGAGCGGAAGGCGCGGGAGACGGCGGCGGAGCGGGCGGCGTCGAGAGGGGTGGTGAGGGAGAGCACGTGGGCGATGCATTCCTCGGGCAACGCGTCCAGCTCCACCATCTCTTCCGTCGGGACGATCGATCGATCGCGTTCGAAGCTCGGTCGGTCCGGTCCAACGATGTTCTCGTTTCGAATCGATCGAGATGACAGTAAAGAAAAAAAAGTCTCCTACAAGTTGAAAAGTTTTTTCCCCCTCTCTCTCCTCTTTGCCTTCTTCGGCCTTGAACCTTGAGCTAATTCTTAGAGAAAATATTCGGTGTGTTCAATATGCCACGTAAGATGGTGCAGTAAACCATACACTAATGGACACGCTCTCGCCTTTACTCTCTCTTTCCTCCCCTCCGGTTCTGCCCGCTACCCCCTCTCTCTCCCTCTTCTCTCTCTACTTCTCTTTTCTTTCCTCTTGCGTCTGCCGTGGCTCAAGCTCGAGTTGGCTCATGGCTGACCTGCTTGCCGACGCTCATACATGGCTGTCACCGCCTGTGCGGGGGCGCGGAACGGGGACTCGCTCGAGAAGATCAGACCCATCTCCCAAATGGTCTCTGGGACGACAACCGAACGGGTAGACGGACAAGGAGAGATGAAATGAAAAATAAAAACCCAAACTTTCTTGGAGAATCTCAGCAGGCGGGGTCGGACGCGGAGATGGGAGGAGGAAATGAGCAAATGGGTTTTCTAAACGGACGCGTAGGCGTATCGGGTCGGTTTCGGTTTCCTTAATTAATGCGATTTCATCACGTGAGTCGTCCTCGCCTGTTCCTGGGTATTGTTTTTTCCCATCCACCATGGACGACACTCGCAGCCCAGCCATGGACGACACTCGCTCGACCTCAAACTCGGAGCTTCGGTTAGCGCTCGAGTTTCGAGCTCGGCCTCAAGCCATCTCACTGCAAACGAAGCTCGACGCAATCTCCGTCCGGCGGCGCGCCGTCCCTCCTCGACCTGAAGCGGCCAGAGCTCGAGCCATGGCTGACGCAAGAGGAAAGAAAAGAGAAGTAGAGAGAGAAGAGGGGGAGAGAGGGGGCTGACAGGTGGGCCTAAATTTACCACGTGTCTATTTGTGTATGGTTTACTGCACCAACCTACGTGGCATATTAAACGCACCTAATATTTTCTCGCTTGTCTCACCTTTCCAGCCATCTGTTTTGATTTTCTTTTGAGCTTTTTTTTGTACTTTTGTACTTTTTTTCTCTTTCAATCTAGATTTGAGAGTACTTCACCGATCTGATTCTATACTTGAGAGTTTGAATTCTCTAAATCTAATACTAGATTAAGGAGTTCTTCTCTCCCAATTAAAATCTAGGAGTTTGATAATATTTTGGATGATTTGATCCCATGCTCTATCCGTGTACAAGTCAATAATGATTATGGGAGCTCCAGCCTCTTGCTAAACTACAAAGATTTGCTCTTCTAAAGGTTATATTTGTGTTTATTTAACCTATTTTGATTGTCCCATACAATAATAGTGTAAAGAAAGTTAAACCTAGGCACGCACCGTCAACTGGTAATGCCGTAGTTATTGGAGAAGAAATTTACTACATGTATTCATCACTGACGATGATACGAAATATAGTAATTGGCCATCAATTAAACAAATCCATTCTTTTGGAACAAGTGTGTGCCTAACCTTGCCAATATTTTGTTGATCCTCCTTATTTTTTGGATTTTGCTTTATTTTGTAGTATTCTGGCCTTTGCTTCTTATGTATTCCTTTGAGTTATGAATGCAGTTTTTTTCTGACAAAAAAAAGAAAAAAAAGAAAAGCTTCCGTTAAGGTTTCACTCTTTCCTTAAATGAGATAAATAAAGAAGATGAAATAATAATAAAAAAAATCAAAGAAACCAGAAAGATATAATTTTTAGTTTACGAAATAGAGTTATTTTACTAAAGGAATGGACAAAAGCCATCAAAGCCTTAGAGTATCCTGGTGGTGACACATTTATCCTAATTTTTGTTCAAGGACATGAAAAATCTCAAACTCGTTCATGTGCGACATATTTATAGTCTGTCAAAGTTTTGTCAATACAAACCTTTAAAAGCCTACCTACATGGATGTCGAAAAGCAAACTGTGTTTGATATGGCACCCGTGTGGCTTTAGTGAAATAAAAACGATGTTCGTTTTGGCTCAAAAATTACTTTACCGAACTTGACGAATGATAAATGTGTCAAATAAGTATAAGTTTGAGTTTTATGGTAAATGTGTAACAATAGATATGATTTGGGATTTTTTATGTCACAAATAAAAATTTAGAGTAAACATGTCATAATTAGCATAATTTAAAATTTTTTATAGCTTTTTCCATAAAGAGATTCACTTAAATAAAACTCCTCAATTAATTCTTTTCATCTATTATGCCCTTATGGAAGATTGTGCCAAGCCAATCGACACTCATATTAGATTAGGCTAGGTCTCTCCGGCTGAGCCGAGCATCAGCGCCCTGTGTCCACTAGCGATTGGCACATAGAGGAGTGGTTGCCCATGTTTCCTGGCCTGATATAACACTCTATCAACTTGTTATTTCTAGAGTAATTTTCTAGATCATCTTCTGAAAAAGTGTATAATTATCAAAAGCTTTATGTTTTGAAATTAATTTCATCAAGTTAATGATAAAGTACACATACGTTCTAGTGGATATTATGCACTTATTACACAACAACCCCTTAGAAAAAGGGGCAAGCAAGGTAGACAATAAGTAGGAGAAATGGAAGCTTGGGCTCTGGAGGGGTTTGGGGTTGCTCATATTTTACAGGACGGTTAACTTAGCACTAAAAGCAAGATAGAAGTTTTTAATTAATATATCACATATAAATTTATGGAATTTTTTAAACTACGATAGTGAGGATCACTGCACGCTCTCTAAATCAGTGTTGAGTGTATGTAACAACTTTGCTCACTGACTTGAATTTATAGTCTTAGGCAAAATAGCGTGACAAAAACAAAAACCTTAATATTTTTATGCCTATCGTGTTTCCTCTCTCTCAATAAACAAATGATTTCTTCTTCTTCTTTTTTTTGTAAAGCGGCTTTAGCAATTTTCGACCAGCTTCCGCACATTTCAACTGGTCCACCTCTCCAAACGATCTTAAGAGACGTTGCCCTGACACGTTCTACATTTCACTCCTAAAATGTTATAAAGAAGGTTCGCACCGATCATGGATAACATTTCAAAATAATTCCCCCTTGTAAAATACAGTCTGTAACATCTTATGAGAAGTATATATTGGGAAAATATGGATTCGAAATGGGTTGAACAATGAAATCGGATCGAGTAAAACAACTCGGACTTTGAAGCGTGATATCACTTTCTTTAAGGATTTATTTGCCCCACAACGTTGCTAATGGTCACCGGCAAAAATTCTCCAGAATACAATAAAGTCTCGGATGAGAATACTAAATAACAATTCTAGTATTTCTCTAGGGTCTCTCTAGGAAAACAATCGAAAAATTGGCTGGAGTTTCTCTAGGAAAATAATCAAAAAATTGGAAACAGTTTTTTAGAAAGAAGACTCGAAAAATTCGCAAGGGATTAATGCTAATTAAACTGCAGTAAGTGCTCCAAAATCGCGCGGTATGGTGGGGTCTAGCCTCACCTAATCACTCCTTTAACTACAAAAAGAAAATCCCACATTTTTAAACTGATCATTTGCTCCCACCTTTTCTATGTGAGACAAAGTAAAAAGTACTCATTTTGTTTTAACAAACAAAATTCCAACAGTATAATCATCTGTAATATTGACAATATCCCCATTCGCCTCATCTCTGTCGACCTCTGCGCAGAAGTCGATCTATGCGCAGACGACTGCTTTCTTTGGAACTCATCTCTCATCTCTGTCAACCTCTGCGCAGAAGTCGATCTATGCGCAGACGACTGCTTTCTTTGGAACTCATCTGTGTAGGACGAAGCTCAATCCCCTGTATGACCAGGCCGGATCTCCAGGTACCACTCGTCACGTCCATCAAACTTACTTGAACCTCCCCAGTCGGAGGGTCGTTCACGAAAAACTTACCCAGATAGATCTCCTTCCACCCATCTCCTCGGTCCTGAGGAATTTTTTCCTCCGTTGACCGAACAACACTTGGGTTCATATCCGGCCGCCTCTCTCGCGCGGTTTGATATTGCTGCCTCCACCTCCCGTCAGGATCCAAATATATATCGCGTCGCTCAACCTCAGAACCAGAAGAGATGGACACTCCCACTGCTTGATTCTCAAAGCCAGAGTTCTCATGCACAAACTTGAAGATTAAGTAAGCTGAATAATATGTGTCAGCAGACAGAAGTCGCATCTCCATCTTAGCTTGAACGTCAAGCCAGCGTACTCTTACAAGCTCTGCCGCCTCCGGGAATCTTTCAATTAGACGAACAAATTACAGTTACCACACGAGAGATGCTAAACATAAGAAGACAGATGACAGGATCCACACAAAAAGAGGAAAATGGAACAGCAGTTTGGACATTGGATGGACCTTGAGACGTGGAGTGAACTCCATCTCCAGCAGATAGGAGTGTCGCCCCATTCTATAGACAGATCTCTGGCGCCAATTATATAACACTTCTTCCCGCTCCATTTTTCAAGTGCAAAACTCTGCACAAGACATGGAAAAATTATTCTATGTGAAATATTTGGAAAATTAAGCAGACACCATCTCTCCATAAGGAACATGACAATAGTGATAGATAATTATGTGGAGAGAATTATAAGTAGGTAAATATATCATTCGGTCATTTGTTATACTGAACAAACAAGGTCTGAACAGATATGATACTCCTCAAGACATGATTCCAAAACGATTAAAATAAGATTGTACTTAAATTAAGTATTTAGGATGCCCATGATCTCCACTTTAATAAAAATGAATAAACAAGCTAGAGTATCTTCGTTGCTTCAAAAAGACCATTGCAACCAGGTTGTGTTCCATGAACGTCTCCCAGTAATAGAATACCAAAAACGTAAAAGAATCATCACCCCATGAACTTTTCAATTGAATGCACCTGACTCTTCGATAAGTCAACTGTCCAACATTAACCAAACGGTTAGCATAGATGGTCCATCTCTATATCCAGCCCAACCAATTCTAGGAGTAACACCTTCTAATGTCATTCTCTGCTTTCAACTACTCCTCCCTCAGTTAAGACAAGGACGTCATGTTTTAGCACACATGGAGACAATTCACCCTGCATTCATAATTATGTCATCGCACGCATGTGAGCAGAGACTGCACCAACGAGATAATCCACAGCAGACTTCCGTGGAACAAACAATGTTCCAATTTCATCCCCAACTTTAACTAAAACCAGTTACACTGCAACAGCCTTTTTAAAACATAGCGTTCAGAACCATCCCTAACTCTGGTATTCAGCTCCTGCAGACAGTGCACGACTTAAGAGCACAACTGCCCGAGGGTGATGATGCCTTTCTCACCTACAATTCAAACTTCAAACTCATACTAGTGAGTATGGTCGGTTTCTCAGACTGCCCAGCACAAGCAGTGCAGCCAAAACCAACCAACCAGCCAACCCAAGTTTATAAAAGCTTAAAGTTGATACCTTTGAGACTACCCTTCAGGTGCAGGAAGATTAAACGAGCGAACCCCATCACCAACGTTGTTAGCCACTTAAGATCAAACCATCAGTTCTAAAGCGCAGATAATTGAGAGATTGCAGCTGACTACGCTAACTATTCTAAAAGCCTGAAACTATTGGAAAAAGACTTTGTGGTGATCGGCCATGGTAACGGATTACGCAAAACCGGAGTTCTGTGCAGAAGTTCAAAACCGTTCGACCCTCAAGCCGATCCCAAAGCCTTTCACCTTCCACTCCAAGAATTCAACTAAATCAAGCTCCAGGCCCACGAACCCGGCAATCATTTCATCCCGCGGCCGGCGTAAAACCCAGAATTCGTTCGACAGAAGTCAAGTTACCTTGCGACCGAAGTCGATGAGAATAGGGTCGGTGCAGAGACGCAGGAAGACGTCCTTCCTAGTCAGCGAGGGCCCAAAAGGCGGCGGCTGCGGCGGCGAGGAAGTGGAGACGATGAGGTCGAGGTCGGGGGGGAGGAAGTTGCGCCAGACGGCGTCGGAGTCGGAGGCGGCGCGGAAGGCGCGGGAGAAGGTGGCGCAGCGGCCGGCGTCGACAGGGGTGGCGAAGACCTGGGAGAGTATGCGGGCGATGCAATCCACGGGCAAGGCGCCCAGCTCCACCATCTCTTTCGATCGGTCCGATGATGTTCTTGTTTCGATTCCGATGAGGAATTTTACCTCAAAGTTCAAGAACTGTTTACGTTGTGACCTTTCCCTAAATGACCTAAATGAAGAGGATGAAAAAAAAAAAAAATCAAAGAAATTAGGAATATATACATGTACAGTGAAGTAAGGTTATCTTGATAGAGGAATTCACTTAAGTTAAACTCCTCGGTTAATTTTTTTTTTTTTTTTCATTTCTTGTGCCCTTATCAAAAACTATGCCAAGTTAGTGGACGTGGGTTAATCCTAGAACTCGAGGGGAAGGGCGGGATAGAAGTTTTTCATTAATTTAAGGAATTTTTGTGGTCTCATACAAGTAGAGTGAACAAAACCTTTCTCATTGACGAGTTTTCCCTTTTGTATTTTATTTTTTCTTTTTTGAGTAGCGGGTTTGGTAGTCTTCAGGTCAACTTCCGCGCATCTCGAATGATCTACTTCTCCAAACAATTTTAAGAATGCCCTCCTCCATGTCGACTTTATATTCCAGATCTTACTCTTGAAATGTTCCGAAAAAGGATTGGTCGGTCAGTAAAAACTTTTTAGGATCATACCCTTTTTAATTAAGTACCCTGTCGATGTGGACCATGTGCTAAAAATAAAGTTGATTGAGCAGATCACATGCAAGCACAAAGAGAGGCAATCCGACATCAGAAAGTGCTGAACACGTCAAAAGACTTCCCCACGAATTCAAAATAGATCTCCACCTTTTCTTTGCATTGCCTTCAGGATTGTTCACCTTCTCTATGACTGAAAACCCTTTTTCTTTTGCCATTTTGGAGATGTATTTATGCATGAATGAGTTGTGCATGGGGCCCCTACTCTCAGCAGTCCCTTCTTGAAGCTTTTGCCATTTTGGAGATGTATGTGGAATCGACGTTCTTCCTTGATTATTTAAAAGAAATGCTAAGATATGTGTCAACAAGGTATTAATAGCACATCAACCTAATATTCCCTCTCGCGTGTAAAGTCGATCTTTTAGTTATAGCATACATGACTCGAAATACACTTTCGCGTGTAATTTGCCTCTTCATACGTGCGACATAAGATATAAATGTGATCGCATCAATGAGATAAGTATGACAAGAAAAATATAAAGAATAACGTGAAATGAAAATCAAGAGGTGTACAAGGGAATTGAATCTTTACATGTGCTTGGATACCGTCTAAGACAAATTGTCTCTCTTGATAGTTTATATTGTTAGTAAAAAGTCCAACGTATGACCTTAGCACTCCCTCTTTCGCGACGAATTGTGAAAATTGGTCCTTTTAATGTTAGGTTTTCAGATGCAAATTTGAGATCCTGCATCTCTTCAAATCTGAGGCATGCGTTTTGAATATTTCCATAGCATTAGATTGTTTTATTTATTTATAAATTCCTTGGATGTACTTTAGAAAAACCATTTAAAAAAGATTGTGATTTGCAATACCCCACCTCTCTCAAAAACCATTCAAAATATTTCATTATCAAATATATTTAACTAGTGCTTTGGACACTGGTTAATAAAACCTAGTTATTAAGGGTGCTAATGATAATCATTTTATTTTATAAATCAATTTCTGGCAAGAATTTGATTTCTATTTCTAGTATTTAAACAAATTTTTAAGTAAAAAATACATGTTTGATAACGACACAAAATTTCTATTCCCAGAATAAAAATTCATTTGATAATTACACAAAATTTCTCTTTTTTATTTCCATTATTTGGACAATTTTTCTATTTCCATAGCACTAGTAAAATTTTGGTTAATAAGTGCCTTAGGTGTACTTGTAAAAAAACTCATTATAAAAAATATTACAATTTATAATACTCTATCTCTCTTGAGTACGAAAAATTCAAAAAAAAATTAAATGACTCCACGGACCCCGAAGGATTGAAGCTCTTGAAGATCTTAATGGACGTAAGGTGGATAGCGCTCTTTACAAGCAAATTGTTGGAAGTCTAATGTATTTGACAGGGACAAGACCAGATATCATGCATGCCATGAGCCTTATAAGCAGGTATATGAAGCACCCAACAAAGTTACATCTACAAGCTGCAAAAAGGATTTTTTGCTATTTGCAAGGAACTAAAAATTTTGGGCTACTCTATAAAAAGGGAGAAAAATCAGATTTGTTTAGATTTATAGATAGCAATTATGCTGGAGATGTTGATGATAGAAGAAGTACTTTAGGGTATATCTTCATGCTTGGTTTAGGGGCGGTTTCATGGTCTTCAAAGAAGCAATCAATTGTCAATTTATTAACAACTAAAGCAGAATTTATTGCTGCAACTTCATGTGTCTATCAAGTCATATGGTTACAAAAGATTCTTGGAAAGCTTCAGTTCAAACAACAAGAAGCAACTACAATCTATTATGACAACAGCTCAGCTATCAAGCTGTCCAAAAATCCAGTTCTACATGGGAGGAGCAAACATATAGATGTGAAGTACCACTTCTTACGAGATCTTACAAAGGATGAAATAATTGAGCTAGTTTTCTGTAAAAGTGAAGATCAAGTGGCTAATAGATTCACCAAGCCCCTAAACTTGCCCATGTTTCATAAACTAAGAAAGCTCCTTGGTGTCCGTTTGTTGGATCTTCCATTTTGAGAGAATGTCCTTTAAACTGATTGTTGCAAACAATCAATTTAAGGGAGGGAATGTTAAATGAGTCAATTTCTTTTTGGTTTTTTTTTTTTTTTTATGTGTTAATAGTCTATTAAGCACTCCTATTATGTGGGTTTGTTGCTGTACGTGTTAAGTTAGTGGGCTGTGGTAGTTACCTGTTAGTATAAAGCCAATATAAAGGCTATGGCGTCAATTTTATATGTTGTTGTGCAGATAGTTCTTCTTCCTTTGTGTATATCTTTCAATCCTCTATTTTCAACAATGACTTGAGTAGTCTCGTGCAAAATAGAGTGACAAAAACAAAGACGTTAATATTTTTATGCCACTACTGTTTCTTCTCTCTCAATGAACGAATGCTTTCTTTTTCTGTAAAGCGGCTTCAGTAGTTTTCGAGCCAGCTTCGGCTCATTTCGATTGCTCCACCTCTCCAAACGATCTTAAGAGACATTGGCCTTCGAGATTTTACTCCTAAAATGTTCTAAAGAAAGGCAGGGATAACATTTCAAAATGGTTCTCCCTTTTTATAAACACCCCCTTGCGAATATATACTCTGTAACATCTTATGTGAAGTATAATCATCTGTAATATGGTCAACATCCCCATTTACCTCATCTCTGCCGACCTCTGCGCAAAGGTCCACCTATCCGCAGACTGACTACTTTGTCGGGAAATGATCCGTGTAGGACGAAGCTCAATCCCCTGGATGACCAGCCCGGATTTCCAGCGACCACTTGTCATCTTCTTCAAGCTTACTTGAACCTCCCCAGTTGGACGGTTGTTCACGAAAAACTTACCCAGATAGATCTCCTTCCACCCATCTCCTTGGTCCTGACGAATATTTTCCTCCGTTGACCGAACAGCTCTTGAGGATTGAGCTTGCGAGGTTTGATATTGCTGTCTCAACCTCCCGTCAGGATCCAAACATATATCACGTCGCTCAACCTCAGAACCAGAAGAGATGGACACTCCCATTGCTTGATTCCCAATGCCAGAGTTCTTATGCACAATCTTGAAGATTAAGTAAGCTGAATAATATGTGTCAGCAGACAGAAGTCGTGTCTCCATGTTAGCGCGAACCTCGAGCCAGCATACTATTATGAGCTCTGCCACCTCTGGGAATCTTTCAAATAGATGAACAGATTTAGTTACCACACAATAGATGCCAAACATAAGAAGACAGATGATAGCATCCACAGCAAAAGAGGAAAATGTAACAGCAGTTTGGAGATTGGATGGACCTTGAGACGTGGAATGAACTCCATTGCAAGGAGCTAGGAATGTCGCCCCATACTATAGACAGATCTCTTGCGCCAACCATATAACACTTCTTCCCGCTCCATCTTTCAAGTGCAAAACTCTGCACAAGACGTGGAAAGATCACTATACGTGAAATATTTGGAAAATTAAGATGGTGCCGTCTTTCCATAAGGAACATGATAAGAGTGACAGATGATTATGCAGAGAGAATTACAAGTAGGAAAATGTATCATTCGGTCATTTGTTATGCTGAACAAACAAGGTATTAAACAGATATGATACTCCTCAAGACATGGTTCCCAAAATGATTAAAATAAGATTGTTGTGCTTAAATTAAGTTCTCCACTTTAGTAAAAATGAAAAAAACAAACTAGAGTAACTTCTTCTGCCACTGCTTCAAAAAGACCACTGCAACCAGGTTGTGTTCCATGAGCTTCTCCCCACAATAGAATACCACAGAACATAAGAGAATGGATGGTCCATCTTTATATCCAGCCCAACCAATTCTAGGAGTAACACCTTCTAAAGTCATTCTCTGCCTTTGCCTAGTCCTCCCTCAATTCAGACAACGACATCACATTTTAGCACACACAGACAATGCGCCCTGCATACATAATTATGTCATCACATGCATGTGAGCGGAGACCGCACTGACGAGATAACTTCACCTCCATAGCAGACTTGTATGGAACAAACGATGTTCCAATTCCATCCCAAACTCGAACTGAAACCAGTTATGCCACAACAGCCATTTTAAAGCACAGTGTTCAAATCCATCCCTGGCTCAGCTGCTGCAGACAGTGCACAAGCCCATTGGTAAAGATGCCCTTCTCACCTACTATTTTAACTTTGAATTCGTTCTAGCAAGTATCAATAATTTCTTCAGACTGCCCAGCACAAGCAGTGAAGCCAAAAGCAATCAACCAGCCGACCCAAGTTTTAGAAAGAAAAATAAAACAAAATTGAACCTGAGTGCTGAGCCAATTATTGAGTTGGCACAGCTTATGCTTCATATCTTTAAGACTAACCTTCAGCAACAACGTTGTTAGCCACTTAATATCAAACCATTTGTTCCAATGCGCAGATAATTGAGAGATTGCAGCTGACTACGCTAATCATTCTAAAAGCCTGAAACTATTGGAAAAAGGTTCAATTTTTGGTCTTTAACACGAGTAATCGGCCATGGTCTTCGAGAAGCGGATTCCACAAAACGGGGGTTCCGTGCAGAAGTTCAAAACCATTCGACCCTCGAGCCGATCCCAAGGCCTTTCACCGTCCACTCCAAGAATTCAACTCAATGAAGCTCCAGGCGCACGAGCCCGACAATCATTTCATCCCGCGGCCGGCGTAAAACCCAGAATTCGTTCGACAGAAGTCAAGTTACCTTGCGATCGGAGTCGATGAGAATAGGGTCGGTGCAGAGACGCAGGAAGACGTCCTTCTTCCTAGTCGAGGGCCCAAAAGGCGGCGGCGAGGAAGTGGAGACGATGAGGTCGAGGTCGTGGGGGAGGAAGTTGCGCCAGACGGCGTCGGAGTCGGAGGCGGCGCGGAAGGCGACGGAGAAGGTGGCGCAGCGGCCGGCGTCGACAGGGGTGGCGAGGACCTGGGAGAGTATGAGGGCGATGCAATCCGGGGGCAAGTCGCCCAGCTCCACCATCTCTTTAGTTGGGATGATCGATCGATCGCGTTCGAAGCTCGATCGGTCCGATGATGTTCTCGTTTCGATTCCGATGAGGAATTCTACCTCAAAGTTCAAGAACTGTTCACCTACCTATCCCTAAATGACATAAATGAAGAAGATGACAAAAAAAAAAAAATCGAAGATATTGGAATGTATACATGTATAGTGAAGTAAGATTATCATGATAGAGGAATTCACTTAAGTTAAACTCCTCCATTAATAATTTTTTCATTTCCCGTGCCCTTATCAAAAACTATGCCAAGTTAGGCGGCGCATGGTAATACTCTTACTTCTCCCAAATTTTATTCTTTTGTTCTCTAAAACAAAAAAAGAACATAAACTTGTTTGGTAAAATATTTATTCATGGATTTTTTGTTCTCAGGAACAGTTTTGAGAAGAAAAAAAAAAACCGATTCTTGTTTTCCGGAATAATTTCTAAAAATAAGTCAATTTTTTTTCTTTTGTTTATCTCTCTTGTCGAGGCCACCCCTAATCGCCCGGAGCCACCACCGCCCTCCGCTCGTCGCTGCCCGCCGCCACTCACCACTGTTTCGCTGCTGCACAATTGGCCACCGATGACCATCGCTGATGACTGCCGCCGCTGAGCCCATCGACCGCCACCTTGTGTGGCCGATGGGCTCTGCGGCGGTGGTCAACGGTGGGCGGTTGTGCAGTGGCGGTGGCAGCAGGCGACAGGCGAAAGGCAGCATGCAGCATCGGGCGGCGGCGGTCGACGGTCAGCGATCCATGAGCAAAAATAAAAATGAATAAATACAAAAAGGAAATTGTTACATTATCAAAGGCATTTCTATTCTTTTTCTATTCAAAGAGCAGAAATTTTGTGTAGTTATCAAACAAGTTCTTTCGCTCAGAAATTATTCCCCGGAACAGAAATAGAATATAACTATTTCTGAAAAAAAAAAAAAAAAAAAAACTCTTTCTCTGAAATAGAAGTGTTGTGTAGTGGGTTTGGTAGTTTTCAAGTCAACTTTCGCGCATCTCGACTGATCTACTTCTCCGAACAATTTTAAGAATGCCCTCCTCCATGTCAACTTTATATTCCAGATCTTACTCTTGAAAATGTTCCGAAAAAGGATTGGTCGGTCAGTAATAACTTTTTAGGATCATACCCCTTTTAATTAAGTACCCTGTCGATGTGGACCATGTGCTAAAAATAAAGTTGATCGAGCAGATCACATGCAAGCACAAAGAGAGGCAATCCGACATCAGAAAGCGTTGAACACGTCAAAAGACTTCCCCCCCGAATTCAAAATAGATCTCCACCTTTTCTTTGCATCGCCTTCAGGATCATTCACCTTCTCTATGACTGAAAACCCTTTTTCTTTTGCCATTTTGGAGACGTACTTATGCATGAATGAATTGTGCATGGGGCCCCTACTCTCAGCAGTCCCTCCTTGAAACTTTTGCCATTTTGGAGATGTATGTGGAATCAACGTTCTTCCTTGATTATTAAAAAGAAACGCTAAGATATGTGTCAACAAGGTATTAATAGCACATCAACTTAATATTCCCTCTCGCGTGTAAAGTCGATCTTTTAGTTATAGCACACATGACTCAAAATACACTTTCGCGTGTAATCCGGTCCTCTTCATACGTGCAAGATAAGATATAAATGTGATCACATCAACAAGATAAGTATGACAAGAGAAATATAAAGAATAATGTGAAATGAAAATGAAGAGGTGTACAAGGGAATTGAATCATACATGTGCTTGGATACCGTCTAAGACAAATTGTCTCTCTTGATAGTTTATATTGTTAGTAAAAAGTCCAACGGTGAATTTACATTATATGACCTTAGCACTCCCTCTTTCGCGACGGATTGTGAAAATTGGTCCTTTTAATGTTAGGTTTTCAGATGCAAATTTGAGATCCTGCATCTCTTCAAATATGAGGCATGCGTTTTGAATATTTCCATAGCATTAGTAATTTTTTATTTATTTATAAATGCCTTGGATGTACTTTAAAAAAACCATTTAAAAAAGATTGTAATTTGCAATACCCCACCTCTCTTAAATTATCTGTGATTAATGCATCGAAAGATTCAAAATATTTCATTATCAAATCTATTTAACTAGTGCTTTGGACACTCTGTCAATAAAACCTAGTTATTAAGGGGTGGATGATAATCATTTTATTTTATAAATCAATTTCTGGCAAGAATTTGATTTCTATTTTTACTATTTAAATGAATTTCTAAGTAAAAAATATATATTTGATAACGACACAAAACTTCTATTTCCATAATAAAAATTCATTTGATATTGACACAAAATTTCTATTTTCTATTTTCATTATTTGGACAATTTTTCTATTTCCATAGCATTAGTAAAAATTTTGTTAATAAGCGCCTTAGGTGCACTTGTAAAAAAAATCATCATTAAAAATATTACAATTTATAATACTCAATCTCTCTTGAGTAATGTATGTTGATGTATCGAAAAATTCAAAATATCTAATTATCAAAGCATATTTAACCAGTATATTCGTCAACAAGAACGGGTCATTAAGGATGCACATGGCAACGTTTCTCTTCTTTTTTTTCTTTTTTTGTTTTTTAACTCTTCGGAATAAAAAAAAAGAAAATAGAAATCCATTTGATAATATCAATTAATTTTCTATTCTCCAGAATAGAAATGTGGCCGGGGAAGAGATTTTGAATGAAAACAAGAAATATATAAAAAAAAAAACATTTTATTCTCAAGAATAATTTCTAGAAATAATTTTTTCTTTTCTTTTCTTTTTCTTCATCCTTACTGCCCCCCACCATCGTGCCACCCATTGGCGGATGATAGCGGTGGCGTAAGATGAGTGGCAGGCGGTTGCAACTGGTGGCCGACGACAAGGAAGAAGAAAACAAAAAAATAAAAAAAAATAAAAGACAAAATCTAAAAAAATAAAAAGAAATTCTACATCATAAAAAAAATTGCTGACCTACATTTCTCTTCATTTTCTATTTCGAGAATATAAATTTTGTATAATTATGAACCACCCGCAGTGATGGCTCCGCTAGTAGATCCTGGTGACGTCCATTGAGGAGGCCTAGGATCAAAGCCCCTACAACGCAAGTTGTAGAGGGGGTAGGCGGGGTCATTAGCAATATACCTGAGGTACATGGGTGGTGATTTTCTACGTGTCTCCCCAGGGTTTACTTCCCAACTATCAACTGTGCGGAGGTTCCCTGGATCATTAAAAAAAAAAATACAAAAAAAAAATTATTTTAGAAAAGGAATTATTTCTCCGAATAAAAATAAGGGGAAATTTCAAATAAAAACCTATAGTGTCATCGTTTTCTCAAAAGAGAACCTGAAGTGAAGTTTGTCTCAAATAAAAACCTAAAGTACCTTCATTTTCTCAAAAGAGGATATGGAGTGGAATTTGTCTCAAATAATGACACAAAGTGATTATTTAGTCTCAAAGAAGGACCTCATTTGCTGGCTGGTGAATAAATGCATTTCTGATGCATATTCCAATAGCCTGATTAGATATATTTTTGTCAATTTTTTTAAAATTTTTAGTTGTCTTGTTTATTATTATTATTATTATTATTATTATTTTGGGTCAATGGTGGCACTGTTCATAATCTTCTTCATCCCATGTTCGTCTTCTTCTCAAGAACATCGGACTTGGGAAAGGCTAGCTAGTGCCGGTCGTTGGTGAGGCCGTTGGTGAGGGTCGGTGAGAGTTGGACGCCCATCGTTGGTAGTAGGCAAGGGCCACCAAGCCCTCGTCGGCTGTGGGCGAGGGCTTGTAGGTTGACCCTTGCTGGATTTGGTGAGAGTGGCATTGGTTGCGGCTGGCAAGGGCCATCGAGCCCTTGTTGGTTGCGGGTGAGGGGCTTGCAAGCCCTTGTTGGCCCTTATTAGTGGCCGATGAGGTGGTGAGCCCTCTTCTAGGGCTGGTTAGGGGTGACCTAGCTGATGGCCGTGAGGGGCAATCTCTCCCACCTTCGCCCACTGCTTCATCAACAACATTGTCTTCTGCTAGGACTACGACTGGGATGCCTACGTCACTTTCTTCATCCCTTCCTCCTACGATCGCTCCTAAATCGACGACTTCTTTGGCTACCCCTTTTGCCATCGAGGACCTTCTTGTAGGGCCTCAATTTGGACGACCCCCCTCCCACATGGCCAACGAGGGCTTGATAGCCCTTGCCTGCTGTAAGTGATGGGTGTGGAGCCCTCGCTCGTTGCCGGTGATGGGCGTTGAGCCATCGCTGGCCCTTACCAACGGCTGGCGCTCACTGGCCTTTTTGCAAGTCCGGTGTTCTTGATCTGGGCAAGAAAAAGTGAACAGGGAATGAAGAAAACGATGAATAGGGTAACCAAAAATGAAAAAAAAAAAAAAAGGACAAATACTGTAATCAAGCCACCGGAATATACATTGAAGGTGCGTTTATTCACCGATCAGCGAGTGAGGTCATTCTTTGAGATTAAATGACTACTTTGGGTTATTCTCTAAGACAAATTTCACTTCATGTCCTCTCTTGAGAAAATAATGACACTTTGGATCTTTATTTGAGATAAATTTTACTTTAAATCATTTTTTGAGAAAATAATAACACTTTAGATCTTTATTTAAAATTTTTCCTAAAAATAATAACAAATAGGCTCGCCACGACAGCGAACAAATTCCATTCGGTTTTAAAGTCCATCGAATCGGTGGAGTTATTGCCCACCCTCCTTTCGCTTCCTTCCCTCGTAAGAAATAATTAGCTGCGCCCACAAATCCAGCCACTGGTCAACCTTCATTTTAGAAAGGCATCCATTCAGTATCCAATTTATTTATTTAAATATTTTCCCTTACTTCCTCTGCTTTCGCGACTTTCTGGACGTCCTTTCCTGGCGTTTACCGAGTTAGCAGAGCCCCCCCACCGTGTACGCCACAAACCTTAGCCACGAAGATATGTTTTTTTTTTTTCCTTTTTTTCTAAGTCACTGATTAAGATTTCACCATTTATCCCTATATAAACTCGTCCCAACCACCCTCTGCACCATCGCCGTCGTCATCAATCTCTTCGAAAGGCGTCACCCATCGTCGGAATTCTTGCGTTTCTCTCTCTGCTTCTCCGTCTCTGCATTAACTCGACGAATTACGCAGCGAATATCGCCTTTACACCGTTTCGGCCGGACCCGCCGTCGGCAGCCCTTGAAATTCTCTCTCTACTTCTCCGTCTCTGGGCGAGTTACGCGGCGAATCCGCGCTGAATCGTCGAAGGGCATCGCCTTTAAGCGGTCTCGGACGCACCCATTTTGTTTCTTGGAATTTCGTTTCGATAATGGCGGCGGCGGCTTCCGAGGCGGCGAAGGGTCGAGACGGACCCGACTTCCCGGAGCTGCCCGAGGGGTGCATCGCCAGCGTCGTGTCCTTCACGAGCCCCGCCGACGCGTGCCGGCTCGCGCTCGTCTCGTCCCTCTTCAAGTCGGCGTGCGATTCCGACGCGGTGTGGGCATCGTTCTTGGCGCCGGAATGCCGCCAGATGGTGCCCCGGAGAGTCTCGTCACTGAAGGAGCTCTACTTCAGCCTCTGCGACAACCCGGTTCTCATCGACGATGGCAAAATGGCAAGTCTACCACCCTCAAACCGCCTCTTTCTGTTCTTTTTGCATTATAATTTTTGCTACGGATTGAGGGGGTAATTTGCGATAGCTTTTCTTCATGTTAGATTTAATAGAATATTGAAATGTGGTGCATGTGATGTGCTGTTGTCGCCTGCACGTTTCGGCACATTGCGAATTCGGCTGGCCCAAAAAAAAAAAAAAAAAATTGTTCTTTCATTGTCGGGTAGTCGGCTTTGAAGGCGGTGTCGTCAGCGCATGCTTCTTGCTCTCTTCCCGCCTGAACCGAGTGAATGCATTTCTTCAAGGAGAAGCTATTGTCATATGATAATCACATTGTGGTTTCCACTGGACATTATTCTTTTGCACACGGCCGCCCAGCCGCACGTGGAAGGTTGATTGAATTGTATAAATGAATCAACTCAATGGTTTAAGTCTGTGAGATGAAGAATGATAAATGATGGGTGAAAAGGTTCTTTCATTTGAAAAATGACAAGATCCAAATGGCTTGGAACAAAGAATGGATAAATATATCGAATCACTTAATTTACAATGCTAAGAGGATGGGGATTATCATTACTGTCGATAGCGTACCCTGATGACCACTAATGGAATGTATCTTTAGGGGTGAATTTATATATGGCTTTAAGACTGTCTGTTACCTTTTGGTCTACTTTTTATTTTTCGGTTAATTGCTCAAAATCCTCCCGAACTTTGTTAGCATTGCTAATTAGCCCCTGAACTTTAAATTGGCACCGTTGAATAGTGGCCATGTAACTTTGAAAAATTACATTTTACGCCCGAGTTTTGATTTATTCTTTTTAGTGGTTAGTTTTCCGTCTACATAGCTGGTAAGTGTTATCAGAAAGCGGATAATGCAATTCTTTTAACCAAAATAGTCCCTGCTGAATTTTCTTGTCTTCATCAATCGTGTTTCTTTTCTATTTTGTTTACTTTATCAACCATATAATAGTGCCTCAGCTCGGTTGAGTAATGTAGTTCACTCAGCTTGCAGCAGACTTGTTCTATTTTAGTGGAAAGGCATTTCTCTTTGGGGAAAAAAACATAATCTTTCTATATTTGTTCGTTAGAGTAGGACATGTATTTTCATGTAACAGTTAACGCCTATAAAGATACAATAACCAGCTATTGCAACAAAAAAATCAAAGTTTATAGGGGAATTTGTAACTTTACAAGTTTTTCAGGGTCATTATGCAATGGTTCTAAAGTTGAGGTGGTTTTAAACGATTATTCCTTTTATTTTCTTTTGGTTGCTTTTGCGTGAGGTGAAACGTGTTATCCTACTTCAATCTTGGCGATAAAGTCAATAAACAACTTTTGCTAAAAAAAGACAAGACAAGCACTCTCACTATTTTATTGGAAAGGGACAGCATATATGGTGTAATAAGTGCTAAGATGCATTGCTTTAACGCATATTATATCTGCTGAAACAGTGAATTTCATTTACTCAAAACGACATTGGTTCAGTTTCTTGTTGCTTACGTGAATCCAACATGCTTTGCAGAGCTTTTCGCTGGAGAGGCACAGTGGGAAGAAATGTATCATGCTATCTGCAAGGGCCCTGTCTATAACATGGGGTGATACTCCGAGGTACTGGTCTTGGAATCCCATGCCCGACTCTAGGTAAAAACATTATTTCCTCCACTCTCTCACCTTCATGAAGACAGTGGGCGTAGCATTAATTTGTTCGTCTCAAAATAAACTTCCTTTTGTTTCTCCGTCAAAGTGATGATCGAATGGAATGTCTTTGTCAATTAACAGGTTCTCAGAAATTGCTGAACTCATCAATGTATGTTGGCTCGAGATCAGAGGTAGAATTAGTTCTCGCATGTTGTCGCCTGGAACCCGTTATGCAGCGTACTTGGTATTTAAATCCACCCCGACATTTTTTGGATTTGACTTCCAGTCTGTTGAGGTTGGAGTTGGATTTGTGGATGATGAAGTGGGTAAGCATGAGCGCTCAGTTTACTTATCTGGAGAGAACAGCACGCGGGGACGGCAGACCATGCCGAGATTTAGGCGCTTTGGTTTCCGTTTTCTACCGATGCCTTTTGAATTGGTTGACGACAATCGTGATGGGGGCCCGCCGCCGGCACCTGCTTCTGCCGAGGGGAATGAGAACTATCCTAAAGAGAGACGAGATGGGTGGTCAGAGATAGAGCTGGGTGAGTTCTTGACGAAGTATGGAGAAGACGGGGAGGTTGAAATGAGTGTCATGGAGACGAAGGGCGGCAACTGGAAGGCCGGGCTGGTCGTGGAGGGGATCGAAATTAGGCCCAAGGAAGGGAAAGAATAGTGCCTTTATGCAGGGCATGTGTCAGTTTGTTCTGTCTCTTGATTAAGAGCCTTTTCTCTCTGCTTCGCTGTTGTTATTATAATGTTCTTTTTATCAATTTGTAGTAGCTTTCTACCTAATCAGAAAGCATACCTGTGATCTAATATTCAATTCAATCTAAGCGGGAAAAGCATATTTCGTGGAGTGAATGGTTTGTGATCTGGTTAATGAACGCCCAATGCCTTTTGCATATGATGGAACTTAGATGTAGACTTCCAAGGACTCACCCGGACACTCAAGTACTGTTCCTGTAAAACATCTGCAAAAGGATTCCTTATCTTACTACTCCAACCACCTCTGCTGGTATCGACGGGACTGTATGTGACTCCATTGACAATATATGAATGCAATCTCTGTGGTGCGCTGGTGCCTTCGCATCTCTTCCGGAATAAGAAAAAGAAAAGCAGAGTCAAAGCCAATGACCGGGATAAAATTATTTCCTGTTGACAAGCTGAATGTTGTAGCACACCTCATAAAAACGGGAGGCGCCTTGCCTTGCAGGACTGGCGAACCGTCTTGGAGGCAATTTTCATCTGCCAGTCAAGTTCAACCATGAAAACTCTCTGCTTACAATTTCCTAGTTTTCTTGGAGTTTTCGTTTTTATGTTGAAAACGAAATTGGAAATTGCGATCCATTTTGCTTAACCGTGAAGAAAGAAGAATCAAGAAAAATGGACAACTAGAACCAAGCAACATACAGCCTGCAAACTGGAAGAATCCTCAGTGGCTGCAAAATTGAAGAATGGTTGGCTGAACCTAGAAGACTCACGTGGGAATACAAGCAAGCAGCAGCAGAAGAAACAGTAAGCTTGAATGAAGTCGAGAAAGCGGCTGAAGAAGAAACGTGAATGCGAAGCAAAGCTTTAGTCAAAAGTTGAGGTCAACTATCTTGGAAAAGAAGAAACAAAATGTCTGCTACCATGTTCATTGTAATTGCGCTGGTAGTTCATCATTTGAGAGTGTATAGGGGTGAACCCTCCACCATGCGGGGAGATGAGTTTAAAACTTCATATCAAGATGCTCCTCCACCAACACCTCTATTAAACTATTTTGTTCATTTAATAAAATTATTTCTCCCATATCCCATAACCTATATCCTCCAACTATCCTATATTGTCGTTTGTCCATTTCTTTGCTCCCTTGTCATATATCACACACACTTGCAGACGCACGCTTCTGAAAATCCAACACCTTCCAAAGGATTAAGGGAGAAATTGTTCTCTTCGGATCTTAATAAGCATTTTACGTATGCTAACAAAATGGAAAGGAGCCCCTCCATAATGGGTCCAACAGTGCTCGCATCCGGATTAGATGGGGTCAAAGGCTCCGGATACCGGGTGGTCACAGGCCGAAAAAAAATGGAAAGGAGTCGTACTTCAGCAAAGGATGCATAAACACATGAGCACAAAATAAAACGATAATCATATGAAAACCTTGATCCGCAGCAATGCGGGACAGCTCTTTAGGTTTGCCATATCGTTGAAAATGCAGCACCGCCGCTGTCAACAGTCGAACTCCGCAAATTTATCGCCGCGTTTACCGCTGGATGAGTGGCTTCTGGACTTGATGGAACTCTTGTAGTCTTCGAATCAGCCACGGCAACTTTGCACTTGATGTTTTTCTCAACAGGTTGGTTCTTTGCAGACAAAAACTGGCAACTACGCGCATGCCAAACCTCTGCAATGGCCCTCAAATTCAATGCCAGTCCTTCCTGACCTTTCAGTCTACCTCCCTGTACAGCTCACGGCGCACCATCGCTTCGCTGCTCAGCTCACATGCGTTGAACATAGCCACCATCAACAACATCAAATCAGCCGCGGAAGAAAAACGTTCCGATAACTTGGTCATAGTTCCACTTCCCTGCTAGTGCACCGGAAGGATTTACTCGGCACGAGGCCGCTTAATCTTATGTTTCTGTTCAGAGATGCGAATTGCATGTCTTCAAGGCAAATTGGTATGGCTGTGTAAAAGCGGGGAAGCCTTTTGGATATGCCCATGGCATTTTTAGTAATCAAATTAACATTTTTATCATTAGTAAAAAAATTTGTTAACGAGCACTTTGAGGGTACTCGTAAAAAGACCCGTTCAAGGAAAGACAGCAATTTGCAATACTCTCCATTTCTCCAGTTATGTGTAATTATGCATAGAAAAAATAAAAATATTTTAGTATCAAATATATTTAATCATTGCCTTGGACAGTGGACACTCGTTAACAAAGACCTAAATATTTCATTTGTTCTTATAGCCCGTTGAAGCCTGGAATTACCCTTTGGTTTAGTTCTCTGATAAGAAATTTTATTTTTTCAGCAGGCAATATAATTTTGGTCAAATTTTATTTAAATATTCATTTAAAATCGGAAATATCTGTCCTTTTTATAATTTTCTTTTTCCTATTTCATCTGTCTTTTCCACTATCAGGGTTTCCCTTTCTAGCGTGTGCTGATTCGGAGACTCTCCTCACCCAGCTTGAAGCTTTTGGTCTAAGCATTTTGAATCCAATATAGGGAGATCTCTTTTTATTTATTTATTTATGTGGAATCAACATTCTTCCTTTATTTTTTTTAAAGTAACGTTAAGAGATGTGTGAACAATATATTAATAGTATACTGACTTAACACTCCCTCCTATGCAAAAGTTGATCCTTTAATTATAGTATAAATGATTCAAAATCACTCTTTCATGTGTAATCCGGTTTCTTCACACAGGTAAAAATCATATATAAATGTCATTGTGTCAATGAGATAATCAATACAAAAAAAAAAAAAAACGCAATGAATAATCTGAATGAAAATTAAGAGGGGTGCTGGGATTTGAATCTTTACATGACTGTCTTTTTTTTTTTTTTTTGGGGGGGGGGGGGGGGGGGGGCGAATGACAAACTGTTTTTCTTTAAGTTTAAATTGTCCTTTTAATCTTAGGTTTGCGCCTGGAGGTACAAATTGCATATCTTCAAAGCAGAGGACACAAATTAATATGGTCGTGTAAAAGTGAGGGCGCACTTTGGACATTTGCATGGCATTTTAGTAATCAATTTAACATTCCCCATCATTAGTAAAAAAATTCGTTGACAAGTGTTTTGAGAGTACTTATTAAAAAAACCCCAGTTAAGGAAAAATTGCAATTTGCAATACTCTGCCTTATATATAACAAAAACGTCTTATTTTCAAGTATATTTAACCGGTATCCTAAACACTCGTTAACAAGGTCCGGTTAAGGAATTTCATTCTCTGACCAAAAGAAAAGGTATTTTATTCATTTTTTTTAGCCCATCGAAGCGTGGAGTTACCCTCTGGTTTACTTCTCTCATAAGAAATGATTTGCTCTGCACACGACACAACCTTGGTCAACCTTTATTTAGAACAACATCCATGCAAAATCCAATAAATTTATCCCTTTCTTTAATGTTCTTTTCTGGCGTGTGCTGATTCAGAGGAGACTTCTCTCTCTACTTATATAAACAGTTAAACACAGCGAATCACGCTTTGAATCACAGTCGTCTCTTCGAAAGGCGTCAACTTCAAGCAATTTGCGGTGACCGAAGAAGCAAAGGTTCGAGACGTTCCCGACTACTCCGTGCTGCCTGAAGGCTGCATTGCGAGCGTCGTCCCCCTCACGAGCCCCGCCGACGCGTGCAGGCTTGTGTCCGTGTCGCCGAATTTCAAGTGGGCGTGTGATTCGGACGTGGTCTGGGCCTCGTTCTTGCCGCCGGACTGCCACCAGATGGTCTCCCGGAGTGTTTCGTCGCTGAAGGAGCTCTACTTCAGCCTCTGCGACGACCCGGTTCTTGTCGGCGATGGCAAAATGGTAAGTCTTCCACCCTCAAACCGCCTCTTCCTGTTCTTTTGCTGTTATTCCTTTTTTTTTTTTTTTTTTTGGTTTTTTGGCGGATTGAGGGGTGATATGCGGTAACTGTTCTTCATGTTAGATTTAATAGAATATTGAATTGCGATTCATGGGACGTGCTGTCGCCTGCACGTTTCGAAACACTGCGAATTCGGCTGGCCGACAAAAGAAATTGTTCTTTCGTTGTCGAGTAGTTGAATCGAAAGGCGGTGTCATCAGCGCATGCTTCTTGCCCTCTTCCCGCCTGGACCCAGTGAGTGCATTTCGTTTCTTCAGAGCGAAGCCATTGTCATATGATAATCATGCTGCGGCTTCCACTGGACATCCTTATTTTGCACACAGCCACGGTATGAATGTGAAAGGTTGATTGAATTGTATAAATTGTACAAATGAACCAACACATGGTTTATGCTTGCAACATAAATAATGATAAATGGAGGGTAAAGAAGAAAGAAAGGATCTTTCTTGAAAATGACAAGATTTAAATGAGTTGGAGCGCAGAGTGGATAGATATATTGAATCACTTGATATATAGTGTTAAGAATATGAAGATTGTCATCACTATTGATGTTAAATTAATATTTCGACTTTGAGCCCTTATAGATCCAAACTGTTGAAAGATTTTGATTTGTTCAAAATCTATTACTCCCCATCCGAATCAGATTCGTTTCACTTATTTTTGGGCGTTGAGAGTGCAATGTTGCAAATGTGATTCCAAGTTTGACTGGGAAAAGTTTTGCACTACAAAACAAAATATGGGCCAACTTTAGTTTCGTATATCCATTTCACTTTTGGAGGCAAAAAGGTCTTTGTCGAAGAAAGAAACAAGGATAAATCCTATCTCCTATAGAAGTCGGAGACTCCTCAAAAGTGCTCGCCATATATATATATATATATAGAGCCGAAATTCTATGGGTCTTCTTGAAACCTAGTGAAGCCGCCGCATAAGCCATGAACACAATGACCGAAATTCTATGGGTCTTCTTGAAACCTAGTGAAGCCGCCGCATAAGCCATGAACACAATGAATGGAGAAGCCGCTGCACGCCAGAAAAAGACAAACTATTTTGGGCGTACATAGAGGGCTTGAAAGCTTGGTGATTTTGTCCTATGAATTTATGTTCAATTGAATTGTTTATTTGAAGACACTTTAATTTGAGCTTTACAGGTGTGAGAAACATTCGAGTGTGTGAGTGATTATAACTCTACTTTTCCGATTATAGTAGATTATTTGTTACAAGCTCTCCTCATGAATGTAAGTACTTAAACTAAACCACGTAAATTTTTAAAATCATACTATTCCTCGATTATTTTTTTTGGTATTTTCATATTGGTTTAATTTGTAAGATCCTGTCGTTTCTGTATATTATATCACAAGAATTGGTATTAGAGTTTGGGATAAGATTTCTTGATTGTGATTTGGGGATTTGGCTTGCCTCATTATTACATGGAAATTTTGTTATTGCAATTATGTCTAAGGAGAAAATAGACCTTGATAAGTTTAATGGGAGGAACAACTTTGGGTTATGGAGCATCAAGATGCGTGCACTATTGTTCAACCCAAGGTTTGGCCAATGAATCGGACGGCGAAGATGAGTTGCCGATTATATGAAAGCCTCTGATAGGGTAGACCTAACGGAGAGAGCAAATCCTGTTGAATTTGTGACACCCAGAATTTCTCAACATGTTTTCTTCTGAATTAATCGGGCATTTCGCTGATGCGTTTATAGGGCTATTCTCAGAGCCGATCATTCTTGAAATAACTAGATTGTCTGGGTAAGTAATTATGAAATTTTAAGGCAATAAACTTGAGAATTCGATCAAGAATCGATTTCTGGACTGTGCTCATCTTTAGAGGCCATTACGGCATAGTTAAAAATCGATCTAAGATCAGAGATATGTCTGTTCGAATGAGATGTGTGACCGATCGTGGGTGACTCCACTAAATTGAAAAATTCTCGTCGACCGACACTAATTTGATTTTACTGTCGTTTTGGTATCCAGTGTCCGTAATTGAATCATCGAGATATTCACGACAATCGAGAGTTGCCATTGAGTCGAATGTATTCATAGTGGTTCGAAGAAAATCGACAATGGGTCATTTGCCTTAAAAAGTTCTAAAAACCATCCGGTAGCTCAAGTTACGCTAAAAACGCGACAAATGGAAATTAACTGTCACACCCCGAACCCCGAGACATGTGAACAATCCGCCATGGTCATGTAAATGCGACATTCCCAGGTAGTGTCACCGACCCCATTTAAATTATTATGTGCATGCGGAACGTACAAAGAAACCCCTTACAAAAACATACGGGATAAGACAGCAGGAACATCAATTCAAAATCAAACAAACATACTTTCATACATCATCATCAATCTAGGGTTTACATACACCAACAGAATCCAGATATTATATGCACAAAAAATGGGTCATAGTTTATGTGCATCAAAAAAAGGTTAGCCTACACAACATGGATTGGTCCGCCAAAAAGGAAAGAAACAGTCCTAGGACTACTGGTCGGCCCCGTTCAACGATCCCACATCCTTAGGATCTATCACCCAAGAGGCTGGGGGCGAAGTGTTGATCACTCGATCGTCAGGAAGATCCACTACGCCTTCATCCAAAATGGCATTCATCACCGCCAACGGAATGTCCATGCTATCCAGGGGACCAACCCTAACGCCATCGACTCTAGAACGAAACCAAGCCCTAAACATATACGGAACTCTGACATCCACAGTCACCTGGACCCCGATAAGGGACCTAACTAACTGATAGACCCAAGGACTTCTAGGGTCAAGAGCACTCTTTGTCGTCTGGTTAATCTCTGTCGGCAGGCCACTCATCTCCGGGGGTATCACCATCTACGGCCCTGTGATATTTTCCCAAAATCGGGATGAAACTTTGTCTTAGCAATTTCACCCCTCCTAAATCCCTATTAGAAAGAAAATACGCCCCGGAGTGGTCTAGCCACATAGCACAGAAGACTTACCTCACCTTCTTGCCTTCCTGCAGATTAGTACAATTCATATCACTCAATCACAAGTAATAACAAGGACTTAAATCATTGGAACACAATCAATTTCACTTAATTCGCAATCACAGCAAGCATTCCAATCATTATTCACTGCTACACAATGGCATAGCCTTCTCGCAGTTCGGCTATCTACTAACATATAGCCAGGCTTCGCCTCCCCACCTCGGAGCGCGGCCTCATCAATACATCGACGGCATTCCCGAAGGAGCATGGGCCCAGAATCAACTACGATCCACATTCGTTGTATGGGGCATCCCATATAGGGGCAATTCCAGCTTAATAACTCAATACAATTCTTCTTAATTATCATACAACAACTCATAATCAACCTAAGGCACTTTGTACATCATTCACATGCCCCAATTACAATATTAATCTTTAAAAATCCAATTTTGATGTCAAACTCGACATTTGAAATATTCTAAATAAAATTCATATTTTCCACAATCAACACTCAATTTGCATTAATCATTCATCAATTTCAAATTTTAAATATACAGCAGCGATTGACACGAAATTTTAAGCAATTAGGATCAAAAATAATTTTTAGAGTTTTTTTTATAAATAATATTTTAATGATTTTTGAAATATGATATATTATTAAATAATCCAATAATTTTGAAACATTTATTTAAATCATTAATAAATTCCTTTAAGTCACATCAAGGCTTATTTTAAAATAAACCTACTTAACCTTTAAATTAAATATACTTTACTTTAATTAGACACTTTAATCTAATCCACATCTAAATAAACTAATCTAACAACTTAATCTCAATCAACCTAAACTAAACACACTTAATGCATGATTAATCCACTAATCGAGGTTTAGTGAGCTAAACTTACCGAAATCGCTTTCTAACGAGTCTCCGGCGAAGAACACGACGACGCCGACGACAAATCTACACGGATCAACATTAAATGAGAACCAATAGGGGCCAAATCGAGCTTGGAAGGGGCCGGATCTTGCTGGATTTCCAGCCATTGACCGAGCTTAGAGGGAGATGGCACGACGGCTGAACGGGCGGAGGAACGGAGGAGGAAGACCGGCGGTGACAAGCGCGAGCTCCCGACGAGCTGGGCGGTGGCTCACGGCTGAGATGCAAGCTCTGACAAAGACGAGCAACGGCTGGCGAGGAGGGACGACAGCGCTAGAGTTCGGGCGGAGGCAGAGTAGCTCAACATGGGCGGGACGGCGATGTTGCGAGCTCCAGCGAACAACGAGCGATGAGGAACGCGGGTGAAGGGCAGCCGGCCGAGCGGGCAACCGCGTGGCGAAGAAGGGGCGGACGAAGGAGGTTCGGATGGCCGGCTAGTCTCTCTCTCTCTCTCTCTCTCCTCCAAATTCAAAAGGAAGAAGATGATGGGGACAAGGGGGAAGTGACATCCCACCTTTCCAAAGGCCTATCCCCACCATCTACTTGTTATCATCTTAGCCCATCTTGCCTCCCCCATGACATCACTTGTGATGTCACCATCCACTAACTCCAACCTTCCACAACTTTAGTCCAATAGGTTCAATTTCATTTTCTATCGGGGTTTAATTCTTGCACATCCAATTTCTTCAATTCTCATCAATTCTCTTCTGATCGAGTCCAAATTAAAGTTCATAATTTAATCCAATGTCCCTAATAGAATTTGTGACACATCAGGACTTCCAGTTTCAGAATTCGATCTCAATTTCATAGTTAATTTTACTTTGGCACGATACTAGCGCGGACCAACTTACCAAGTAGCCTTTAGAAATTTTTGTGTATCTGACCTGTGGTCGATCAATTCAAGCCACAACGTACTTCTTTGACACATCGGTAACTTTCGGTTGTCGGGGTAATCTCAAGGTTTCAAATACGGCACAAGGTACCAAATTGTTAGAAAAGTCGGTCTAGTGTCGATCAGCAAGAATTGTGCGATCCGGTGGAATCACCCACACCTGATCACATGCCTCTGTTGAGCCGACTTATCTCTGATCTCTAATCGATTTTTATTTGTGCCGTAATGACCTTTGCAGATTATCTTGGTCGAAAGGTCGCTTCCTGATCAAATTCTCGAGTCTGATGCATTAGAATTTCTTAATGGCTTCACCTGATAGACTAGTTTTCACATGAGTGGCCGACTCAAGGAAATTAACTATATGCGTGCCAATAAAATGCTCGACTCAATTTGTTGAAATTAGAATTGGAAAATCGGGATATCACATTAATCGTCGATTCAAGTCCAATTTCAGAAATTGAAGGTTCCGTCATGTCACAATAAATTCTAAGATCCACGACTCAATCTCAGAAGATTTTTCTGACAATCGAGACTTTTTGGGAAAAAATCAGGTTAGGGCTGTTTTCGTTCAATTGAAGCTGGTTATTAATTTTGATGGTGAAATCGAGAAGCATGGGGGATTCTTGGATAAGGAAAATAATCAATTTGATAATGGAAATATCAATTGATTTTGGGAGAGTTATTTGAGAGAAATTTAAGAGGGATTTTGGATGCAATTGCAAGTGGAGACCAAGAACTCTAAGTTGATATTTCTCTTAAGTTTCTATGAGCCAATTTTAAAAAAATTGAGATTAGGATTTTCTATTTGAGGAAATCCTTTTATTTTTGTGATATTCCCCTTTCTTTTCCCTTTTTAGCCAAACACTCCTTTTTCTCTTTTCTCTCTCTCTCTCTCTCTCTTTTTCTTTCTTTTTCTTTTTTTCTCTCTCTCCCTCTCTCTCTTTCCCCACGTGCGAGAACCTCCACCGACTCCCCTCCTTGCCGGTTTCAATTTTGCTTCTCCCTCTCTCCCTTTTTACTTTTTGACTTTTCAACTCTTATCTCCTTCTCTCTCCCCCTCACTGTTCGAACAGAAGATAGAAGACAGAAGCGGAAACCGCACAAAGACAGGAGTTGCTCGCTGCCGCTCGCACTCCGCCACCCGCACGCCGCTTGTGCTTCGCCGTCCACCGCTCGCCGTTCATCTCCGCTTCTCCCTCACCCCCTCAGCCATCATTGCCGCCTTTCTTCTCTTTCCCTCTATTTGTGCAAAGCCCAGCAAAAGCGGAAGTAGCGAACAGCACTGCCTGAAGGAGTAGCAGCCAGCCACTCGGACGCCGTCGCACCGTTGCCCGCGCAACGCCACGTGCTCCGCCACCTCACGCCCGCACCTGCCGTCCCTGCTATGCGCTGTCCAGCTTCTGTTCCGCTCCTGTCTAGCCTTGTTCGGCCACCTCCGGCCATTGTTCAGCCCCACCGGACCACCACCTACCTTCCCTTGAGCCTTGCCGCCCTTGCCGAAGTTGTTTGCTATTGTTTTGTGGACTTTTCTAGTCAAGACCAACAACCCACCAAGTGGGTTTCCAGCACACTCGAGGGCTGTTTTGGGCCGTTTCTGGGCCCCGAACCCGAGAGTCGCTTTGAGAAGAATCGTTCATCGTGTTGTGACATCCCGATTTTTCGATTCTATTTTCAATAAATTGAGATGGGCATTTCGTTGGCACGCATACAGTTCTTTTCCTTGAGTCGGCCATTCATGTGAAAACTAGTCTATCGGGTGAAGTTAAAAGTTTCTAATGCATTAGACTCGAGAATTTGACCAGAAAGCGACCTTTCGACCGAGCTAATCTGCAAGGGTCATTACGGCACAAATAAAAATCGATTAAAGACCGAAGATAAGTCGACTCGACTAAGGCATGTGATCGAGTGTGGGTGATTCCACCGGATTGCATAATCCTTGTCGATCGACACTGGACCGACTTTTCTATCGATTGGGTACCCTGTGTTCGTATTTGAAACCTTGATATTACCCCCAACAACCAAAAATCGCCAATGTTTCAAAGATGTACATTGTGGCTTGAGATGATCAACCACAGGTCAAATGCATGAAAATTTTTAAAGGCTACTCGGTAGGTTGGGCCGCGCTAGTATCGTGCCAAAGTGAAATTAACCGTGGAATTGAGATCGAATTCAGAAATTGGAAGTCTGGGTGTGTCACAAATCATTTTAGGGATATTAACTTAACTTCGGAAGATTTTTCAGGTAATCAGAATTTTTCAGAAATTAAATCAGAGAATGGCTAATTTGGCTCGAGAAATTAGTAAGCCCATTTTTGGTTGCACTTTTGGGACTTAAGATGGTTCTACGGACAAGTGAAGATGTGAATTGAAGTGTGGTGACATTGGATTAATTTTATGGACTTCAATTTGATTCAATTGGAAGAAAATTAAGTGGAATTGGAGAATTGGTTGTACAAGAATTGGACCCCGGCGAAAAATGGAAGTGGACCCATTGAAGATTGTTGTGGGGAGAGATTTGAAGTTAGTGGAGTATGACATGAGATGAGGTCATGGTGGGCCACTTTTGTGGGATTAAAGAAAAAGGAAGAAAAGAAAAGAAAAGGGCCCCCTCCTCTCTCCTTCTCTCTCCTTCCTCTCTCCCTTTCGTTGGCTTCTCCTCCATCTTGTTTGTGCGAGAGACTAGAAAAGTTGCAGAGGAAGAAGCCGAGGTAGCCCCTCACCGTCCGCCTCCTTCGCCGCTCGCTGTCGGTGCCGTCGTCGTTGCCACCGTTCACGCGCGTAGCCCATCGCCCGCTCGCTGTCGCCCTCTCTCCTCTCTTCCCTATCTCCGATTTCTGCTTGAAAACCCAGCAGATCTGAGGAGGCGTCTGTCGCGACCCGATCTCGCCGCCCCCTTGAAATGGTATCCAAGGATGGGAAAGGTCGGGTTTAGGGGTACTTGATCTCGAGATCACGAGCTCTCCCAAGCTCGTACCCCGCGTGACAGTAGGTTGTCGCGATCCATACCCACATAAGCGACACACCTAAAAAAGAGAGTCGAATGTGGATATCGAATTTAAGGGTACTTTTACCATGGTAGCCCTCTCGATAGTACGCTCCACCCATTAGGATGGCATCACTTCATCCTTTGGGCTACCCCCACATCGAGTATGCTAAACCATAGTGAGTTTCATCAAAACTCATACCCCGCGTGACAATGGATTTATTTATACGATCTACTTATTTATGACAACCTAAAAATAGACAGGAGTCGCCACTAGCCTCATTTTGGGGGTCGGCTAGAAACCCAATCGAGGGTCGGGAGTGTTCCCTCGATTCCTACGCAACCAGATATCTAGGTTCGGGGACTTGGGTTACGCTAATATTGCTATTAGCGCCCTTTCGGTACCTAAACAGTATGTTGTGTTTTTCCTAACATGTCCATGCGTTTCTTTTTACATTTTTCAGGATCATCAATTCCTAGACTAAGTGATCATGCGTGGTTGATCATTTTCATGCTATTCTATTTCTAAAAAAATAAAAAGGAAAAACAACCAATGAAATTGAAATTACAAAACATGAAGTAAACAATCAAGAAAAGCAGTTAAACCTATCAGGCAGTCCTAAAAAAATAAAAGAGAAAACAAACGAGAAAGAAAGGAAACCCGCGACTCGTCGGGCTTTATACAATGTATAAAACCCGAGACATATGTCGGGAAAACAAAAAGTACAAGACAATGGTCGGAATGGACATCGACCTCCACCACCTTCATGCCTTCTCCATCCTTAAGGTCCTAATCTAAACCTAATCTAAGAAATTTATGACTAGATGCATACAAATAAAAGAAACAATCAAACACATCAAGCAACCAAAAACGATACATCATATCAAAATCAATTGTTTAAAAGAAGTTCAATGCGAAGTCAAGTTTCGAGTGATATCCTAAAGCTCAGCATTAATATGTGTCGCACTAAAATCATTTATCAAATGATTACATGCAAAGCATATAATATGACATACATCCAAATCATATAACTTTGGTTCTCAGTTAACCAAACACGTGAATTTGCTGATAAAAGATCATTCACCAAACAATATGCATCATCAATCGTGTTCAGGCTACATGTATGTCCATCTAATCAATGCTTAATCCACAACTTCCAGCATGCAATCAATGTTGTAACAGAACACGTGGGACTATAAATTGTAATTGTTTGATGACAAATTGCCATGAAATTGAAGTCATGTCTTGCCACAAGCACGTATGAATTTTCTTGATCAAAATGGCATCAATTAATAACCAAACTAACCTCATGTTAGAATCAAATGCACATCCAATCATGGTAACAATTTTCGTGGAAAATGTTTTTAACGTGAGCTATATAGAAATTAAAGAAAATTCAAGAATGCACAATATCACGTCGGAATTGCTGCAAAATATTGGGATGTCGTGACACATTAATAGTGATTTGACCTAAAAGAAAATCCGAAGAATATGAAATTTTACCACAGCACGAACAAGAGAGAGACGAACAAATTTTGTTAAGAATCCAATTTTAGAGTTTCTTAATAAGAGAATCATAGCAAAGTAACAAAATCAGCTTTGATAAGGACAAAATAAGGGTCATGAATTTCATTTTTTATGACAAATTTCTATCATGCGAATCACAAAAAAAGTTGAGTCCAATTGATACACAAATCATGTGAAATCAGCATCCTAAGAAAGATTAAGACAAGCCTACTTCTTAAGAGAAGTTGAGTCCAATTGACGTCAAATTGATAGTCGAAAAATGATCATCATGAGGACATACAAATCAGCTGCAAATGAATTAGAACATAATGCATAGCTAATGGTTTATAAAACCATCTAGACAATGCTCAAAGAGTAATTCTAAAAATGAATCACAGCAAACCTTACAACCTTAAAAGGGTCAACAAAAGTAACAGACCATGTTTTTATTTCTATAAATTTCTGCTCATATCCGCCAACTCCAAATGTCAGTTTTATCCATCAATTGATCTATGCTTGATCTAGAAAAAAACTTCCCAAATTTGAATAAAACCAGACCAGAACAGAGATTTATTATTTTCTAAGACTCAATCTGGTTCAAAGTGAAAACGAATATTACTCACAATCAATGAGGCCAATGAGCACAGGTTTTAAGCATGCCATAATGCTAAAATTGCTCAGATTGATTATATCAACAGTAAGCAAGATGAAATCAATTTGGGCATCATGATTTAAGTAAGCCATGAATATCTTGCATATGGACTGATGAAGACACTATGCAGATATTCATTCAGGCATCTTCACAAACATATGACAGGCATCTCATTTTAGTGACCAAAATGCGAGAGCGAATCAGCAACTTAAAATCACGTGAGCACAACATCATCCAAGCAAGATCAAATCAATACTACATCCTCAATAAGATGCTGTTTTCACACTAAAGTTCTTGATCTCCACTTTTGAATTAATGACCCATACTTGTTTATTCAAACCCTCCGCTTTTGCCCTCACACGGCTAACATTCGCAGCAACGTTACTCTTATATTTTGACCATGAAAACCAGTCACAACTAGTTCTGTTCCACAACAGAAATCTTGATCTACTTCAACACAAGATACAGAGCCTAGCGGTTTTCTACATACAGATCATAAGCGAGCTAAAGAGAACGATCTAAGAGAGAGAGAAAACCTGATCAAGCCAAGGACAGAGCCGAGAGAAAACCCCGGCGGTGGATGACGAACGGATGAAACCGAACCGAACGTTACCGCTCTACACTCGTCACGAATCCGAGTCTCGCGCTTCGAGCTACTCGATCGGCAGCTGCTTTGTCTTCTAGGGTTCGAGACAGTCAGGAGATCTCAGGAATCGAGCGGGAGCGAAGCCGGGAGTTCGACAGAGAACTATCGGAGACGGAGACGGAGGTGGGAGCTCCCTCTGGCGGACGGCGAGCGAGGCGGAGATTCTCTCGCGAAGAATCGTGGATCTCTCTCCGGATTGTCTGAGGCTAGGGTTTTTTGAGATCTACCATGGGAATTCCATACCGTAGTTACAGAGAGAGGCCGGATCGAGAGAGAAACCGTGAGCTAGAGAATCCTCTCCGAGAGAAATCGTTCGGCCCCCCTTTTGCAGAGAGAGACGAGAGAGTTTTCGAGCGAGCGCGAGAGAGAGAGAGAAACGGTTGTCCAGAGAGAGAAAATGTGTCAGGAGAGAGAGACCGAAAAAAAACCCCAAAAAACGATCGTCCCCTGGCCCCCCCGTGAATGGCCTCCTTTTATATTTTTTATTTTATTCTTTTTGTTCTTTTTGTTTTCTTTTCATTTTCATTATTTCTTATATCCTTTTTTTTCCTTTTGTTTTCTTTTCATTTTCATTTCATTTTTTTTTATGCTTTCCTTCATCCATTTTTTTTTTAAAATCTTTTGGGCTCTTTATTCTTTTTCTCTCTCTTTTTTTTTATTTCTTTTATTTCTAATTAATTTTTTTTTGTCTTTTCATTTCAATTTTTTTTTTAACTTTTGCGAATTGAATGTTTAAAACGTCGACAAAAATTTCGGGTGTCAACAGCTGCCCCTCTTTGAGTGGGAGTTCGAAGAGGTTCCACTCAAAGATAAAATTGATACCTGCAATTTTTAGTCGACCCAACTTCGGAAATATGGAAATGACGAGCAATGATACTTGGTTAGAGACATACCTGATACTTACCTTTGCTCATGAGGGTATCTGAACTCTTATTGGGGTTTATTCGCTCTATCTCTGCTTCTTTCTCTTGTGGAATGGAATGAAGACAATGAAATCACTAAATGGAAAAGGAATGGTTTAAAGATAACCTAAAACCTAAAACAAGGTTTAAGGATGGACCCACAAACCATATGGTTTAGACTGGGAGAAAGGTCTCCCTGTGTAAAAGCAGGTTTCGACTGGGTGTGATGTATCACTGTGTAAAAACGGATGTTGACTGGATGTGATGTCTCACCGTGTAAAAACGGGTTTCAACTGGAAGAAAAGTCTCACCGTGTAAAAACGGGTTTCGATTGGGAAGTGATGTCTCATCGTGTAAAAACGAGTTTCGACTGGTAGAAAAGTCTCACCGTGTAAAAACGAGTTTCGACTGGGAAGTGATGTCTCATCGTGTAAAAACGAGTTTCGACTGGAAGAAAAGTCTCATCGTGTAAAAACGAGTTTCGACTGGAAGAAAAGTCTCATCGTGTAAAAACGAGTTTCGACTAGAAGAAAAGTCTCACCGTGTAAAAACGGGTTTCGATTGGGAAGTGATGTCTCATCGTGTAAAAACGAGTTTCGACTGGAAGAAAAGTCTCACCGTGTAAAAACGAGTTTCGACTAGAAGAAAAGTCTCACCGTGTAAAAACGGGTTTCGACTGGGAAGAGGGTCTTACCGTGTAATAACGGGCTTCGACCGAGAGAAAGGTCTTTTCAACCAATTATAAGTTTCGAAATTGCTGGAGAACCAAACTTGCAATAACATTGATTACCAAATTCTTTCAGAGAAGATTTTAACAGAAATGAGATTTGATTAACCATCTAAGGGTTAAATCAAATATGCCAAGTGGAAATATTCTAATCAAAAGAGGTCTTTCACACTAGCTCTCAAAAGGGCTTTTGTTCCCAACCATTGATATGGGAAAACTGTTTAAATCTCACTGGAGGAGTCTCACCCAACCTATATCTAAGGTTTTCGGAAACGCTCATAGTGAATACAATCCATTGATCAAAAGGTCTTTTAAAGGGACCGTAATAATGGCTTGGTCATAGGCTTATACAAAGGGTATGCACTCTGAGGCCAAGAAATGAACAATCAGTCAATATCTTCATCAGGTTTACAAGTCAAGAACCTTGAAGATAAGATAAGATAAGATAAGATAGGATTGCTTCTACTCCTTCTAGCGGTAGCTCCTATGTGATATTCTCATTTCAACTCGAACCATCCCAATCGGAAGAGACTTCGGATAAGGGTTGTAGTGTTGGTTTGAGTGAGGCTTAGAAAGGCTTGAAAAACTTTCAGGTATCAAAGGGTTAAAAAGCGAGTGATTATCTTGGCATCATTACCATCACACGACTTCTCAGAAATTCGACTCTTGAAATTTAACCTATCTCGAGAGTCCTTTTGGTAATTTGTCTTGAGACATGAGAGCTTCGCTCTTTGTTCTAATAACATTGCTTGCAATACATGTTTTCTCTTGCAAAATGTTTCTTTTGTTTTTCAATGAATGATCTTTTGCATGATCATCGATTTCACTCTTTTTTGCATTCTTGCTTTTCTTTGCATTTTTTTTTATGGGCATTGGCCTTGCTTTTACCAGGCATACTGCTTTTTCATGCCCCCTAGTTTTCATTCTCTTTTGAGCATCTAGGACTCTCGAGTGGCATTTACAAACATTACCAATATTCTCAATTTTGTTGGTAAATCATGTGCCTTGCCCCAGTGTGGGGAGATAATCATCACCTGGGGTTATGAAAGAATTGCATAAGGCTCAAATTGGCTAAGCAATGGATAATTGTGTTTACGGTAGTGAACGGAATGCTCTTCGTCACTTTGGGATGCTTCGAGTTTCAACAAGAAATCACCTGAAGCTAACACAAGAAGATTGATGCAAGTGAAAGCAATAAAATCTTTCTTAATCTTTTGCTCCATGATTTTCAACCAAGACCCCCTATTTTGCCCCAATATGGGGTTGTTCTTGACAGGGTTATTTTGGAAATGCTCCCTATTTGGCTCAAAGTGGCTTGCAAGGGATATCAATAGTATTTGGGGATTGAGAAATAAAATGCCTTAATCATTTCAAATCATGTACTCACTGTGAATGAATCCTATGCCCTAAGACATGGTTCTTTCCACTCAATTCTCTCAAAGAGTGTATGAGGACATGTTTGGTAAAGGGGTTGCCTCTCATCATTTTAGGTACTACCACTTGGCATATTTAAACAATCATTTTCAGGTTTTTCAAAACCCACTTTAGTTAAATTCAACTCCTTGGGAAAATGAAAATACAATGAAATTTTGTTTGAAAGGATATGTTTCCTTGACCCTATTGGGGAGAGATTTTTTATTTTTATTATTTTTTTTTAAGTAAGATTGGACAAAATTTGTAGACATAACAGGCCTTGCTTAGCATATGGGTCCATTTCTAGAGTTCTAACTGTACTTCTAGAGTTCTAACCGACTCTTTTGGCATTCTAAAGGATAAGGTCACTTCTAAATTCTAAAGAAGAATGGACACCTTTGAAAGTTTTGCATTCTTGAGATGAACCTGTCGTAGATAGGTAGAATCTTTCATAAGAGATCCTGCAAAATGAAGAAATATACAGATGCAATATGTATGCATGAAAATGCATGATGCAAACATCCTAAAATGGCTCAAATTCAATCCAAAAATGGCTCAAAGGCCTTTCACTTTATTCATGGATAATACTTCTTGACAGCATCAGCATTTACAGGTCTTGGCAATTCATGACCATCCATTTCTACAAGGATTAGTGCTCCACCAGGTAGCACTTTTTTTACAATATATGGGCCTTCATAGTTTGGAGTAAACTTCCCACGAGGATCTGGAATGATAGGTAAAACCTTCCTCAAGACAAGATCGTTAATCTCAAAATGTCTTGGTCTAACCTTGCGGTTGAATGATTTAGCTACCCTCTTCTGATAACTTTGTCCATGGCATAAGGCTTTTACCCTCTTTTCATCAATCATATTAAGTTGTTCAAATCTTTGCTGAACCCATTCAGCTTCAGAGAGTTTGATTTGAGAAAGTACCCTCAGTGAAGGAATTTCCACTTCCACGGGTAATACAGCTTCCATCCCATAAACCAATGAGAACGGCGTTGCCCCAGTCGAAGTACGAATTGAAGTTCGATAAGCAAACAAAGCATATGGCAACCGATCATGCCAATCGCGATAATTTTCCGCCGTTTTGGCTAAAATCTTCTTGATATTCTTATTTGCTGCTTCCACAGCTCCATTCATTTGTGGGCGGTAAGGAGAAGAATTCAAATGGCGAATGTGGAATTCTCCAAGTAAATCATCCACCACTTTATTGTTCAAGTTTGATCCATTATCTGTGATGATCGCTTCAGGAACTCCATATCGACCAATGATATCACGACGGATGAATTTTGCCACACTCTTTGCAGTAACATGGGCATAAGAATTGGCTTCAATCCATTTGGTGAAGTAATCAATGGCTACCAAGATAAAACGATGCCCATTCGATGCTTTAGGATTAATCGGTCCGATGATGTCGATGCCCCACATTGAAAAAGGCTAGGACTCAGACATTTGATGTAACTCATTAGGAGGGGCATTGATTTTGTCTCCATAGACTTGGCATTGATGACAACACCTCACATGCTGAATACAATCGGCTTCCACAGTCAACCAATAATAACCGAGCCTCATAATTTTTCTAGCCAAGAGATGACCATTCATATGTGGACCACACTCTCCTTCATGTATTTCTTTCATCAGGAGTCTAGCTTCTTGTGCATCCACGCATTTCAGTAAAACTGAATCAAAAGACCTTTTATAAAGGGCTCCTCCACTGAGGAAGAATTTAGATGCCAACTTCATCAAATATTTTCGATCATTGGCTTGACTCCCCTGGGGGAATTTGTCTTCTCGAAGGTAATTCATGATGTCATAATACCAAGGTTGACAATCAGGTTCTTCTTCTATCATCAGGCAATAAGCAGGCTTTTTCAAAACGTCGATTTGCAAAGGATCAACGCTCAAACCATCAGTTACTTGCAACATCGAAGATAAAGTTGCCAAGGCATCAGCAAACTGATTTTGTGATCTCGGCAGATAATCAAAAGAGATCTCGTCAAATTCCTTGACCAAGTCTTCGAGATATTCATGGTAAGGGATTAATTTTACATCCCGTGTTTGCCATTCACCATCCGTCTGGCGGATGATGAGTGCGGAATCACCATAAACTTGAAGCTTTCTGACTTTCATATCGATGGCTAATTGTAAGCCAATGATGCACGCTTCATATTCAGAAATATTGTTGGTACAAGGGAATACCAACTTTGCAGCTACTGGATAATGTTGACCTTCCGGGGATATTAAAACTGCCCCAGTGCCAGAACCAGAAAGGTTAACTGCACCATCAAAGTACATGGTCCACTTATCAGGCGAGACCAAATAAATCCGTTCATCGATTTCATCCCAATCATTAGACTTCCCGGGATTTTCGGCTAACATATCAGCTATAGCTCGCCCTTTGATGGACTTTTGTGCCATGCTTTGAATATCAAACTCAGAGAGTAATATTTGCCATTTAGCGAGCCTTCCAACCAATGCAGGCTTTTCCAAAAGATATTTGATCGGGTCGTTCTCAGTCACCAAAAGGATGTGGTGATGCAAAGTATATTGTCTTAGTCGGTGTAAAACCCAAATCAAGGCTACACAGGTCTTTTCCACTTTAAGATATCGAATCTCAGAAGTAGTAAACTTCTTACTGAGGTAATATATGGCACGTTCTATTCCATCCCTTGGTCCCTTTTGTGCTAACATGGCTCCTAAAGACTCCTCATGAATGGTGAGATACAAGATCAGAGGCACGCCTTGGATAGGTGGTACAAGTACAGGAGATTGCGAAAGATATCGCTTCAGTTCTTCAAATGATTTCTGACATTCTTCATCCCAGTTGACCTTAGCGTTCTTCTTTAATAGCTTGAAGAATGGCTTAGCAGTTTCTGACAATTGAGAGATAAATCTTGCAACATAATTCAATCTTCCCAATAAGCTTCGGACTTCTTTAACAGTAGAAGGAGGTTTCAAATCGCATATGGCCTTCACCTTAGAGGGATCTATCTCGATACCTTTGTTACTAACCATAAATCCAAGAAGCTTCCCAGACTTTGCCCCAAATATGCATTTTGCGGGGTTAAGCCTCAGCTTGAATTTCCTCAAACGGTCAAATAATCTTCTTAAGATTTCAACATGATCTTCACCTTGTCTTGACTTTGCAATCATGTCATCAACATAAACTTCAATCTCCTTATGCATCATGTCATGGAATAGTGTCACCATGGCTCTTTGATATGTTGCCCCTGCGTTCTTTAAACCAAAGGGCATTACTTTGTAACAAAATGTTCCCCACGGGGTGATGAATGAAGTTTTAGTCTTATCATCCTCTTTCATCCGAATCTGGTTATAACCAGAAAATCCATCCATGAAGGAGAACAATTCAAATCCGGCAGTGCTGTCAACTAAAACATCAATATGCGGCAGAGGAAAATCATCCTTAGGGCTTGCCTTATTCAGATCGCGATAATCAACACATACTCGGACTCGTCCATCCTTTTTCATAACCGGGACTATATTAGCAATCCAATCCGCATACTGGGTGACTTCGATGAAACCAACATTTAAGAGCTTCATGACTTCTTCTTCAATCTTTTTTGACAATTCAGGTTTCGTCCTTCTGAGCTTTTGCTTCTTCGGCAGAATATTAGGATCAAGTGGTAACGCATGTTCCACGATATCAGGATCTAAACCCGGCATATCGGCATACGACCAAGCAAAAATATCTCGATATTCTTTCAAAAGCCCAATTAGTCTATTGGCATTTGCTTGAGAGAGACCTGCCCCAATCTTGGTTTCTTTAGGGTTGTCTGCATCTCCCAAATTTATAGTGACCGGCTGTTCGGTGGTAAGAGGTTTAGACTCTTCATGTCTGAGCCATTCTTTTTCAATACTTCGAGGATCATCTTCATTCTCTGAGTCGGAATAATCGGGTTCGTCAAAATCTTTTGAATGGGAATCCGAGCCATGTAAATGACTATCGTGATGTGCAATGTCATGCCTGAGATGTGATTGAAAAATGGTTAGTATATATACATATAAACGAATGCAATGAATGTAAATGTCGTGAAAAATTTGTTTTCAAACTCAAATTATTTTTTTGAAAAATTTATTGGGAACTAGCCCTCATGTCATTGGACGTTTTCGTTCCACCAAAACATTTTGAAATTATAGATCGTGTGGAGGCTCAGGCCTCAAAGCATCATCATAGGACTGGTTGGGGCTTCACACGTCTATTAACGAAACATGAATTTTATTGATATGCAAAAATTGCATTACAATGTATATCATCTTGGATCTAGAAAGTTTATGATCCAGATTATTACAAACACAAACGAATGAAATGAATAGAATTCCCTCGCAGGGGAGAAAGGAATGTAATTCCCTCGCAGGGGAGAAATGAATAGAATTCCCTCGCAGGGGAGAAATGAATGGAATGCAACTAAAAATTAAGTGCGAGAACTAGAAACATCCCTTACACAGTGGGAATGGTAGGCTCTCCATCTTCACTAATAGTGCCAACCAGACCATCTTCGAACAAATCGGCGAAGTGATAGATATTGACTTCTTCTTCTTGTAAGAGCTTCGGTGGCCCAGGAAAGAAATCTTTCAAAGGTAGAGGCAAGAGACGTTGGTAGCTTTTACCTTTAATGCTTGGGCCTTTGCGATTACCTTGACCTTTACGATCGCCTTGATAACCCAGGCCTTCACGCTTGTTGATTTTGACCACCTTAATAGGATCTGGCATGCCTTGGGTGAACTTACCCAAACCTTTCCCCATAGCAAAACCATTCTTGAGCAGTTCTCTACTTGCCATCAAGGAGGCCTCTGAGAACCGAGGCTTTCTGATAATCGATCCAACGGGCACATGAGTGACAGACACCATCTCAAATGAGTGATAGCTCGACTCTCCCTTGACCTCGGGCTCAATGAAAAGGTATGGCTGTGTTATGGAAAGTCTCCACATCTCTTTCACGTCGGATAGTCACAATCTTTCCATCGATAGGAAGTTTCATCATTTGATGAAGACTGGAAGGAATGATTCCTGCAGCATGGATCCAAGGCCGCCCCAATAGCAGGCTAAAATTGCTCGGGATATCCAGTACTTGAAACTTTTGACTCATGGTAATAGGGCCAATCGTCAGTGGTAAATCAATTTCCCCTATTGTTTCTCTCCTCATCCCATCAAAGGCTCGAACGGGAATTGTTGGAGAAGAGATATTTTCCATTCCTATTCCCAATTTATGAAGGGTGGATAAAGGGCAAATGTTCAAGGCAGAGCCATTATCAATCAGGACCTTCGAAATCTTTGTCTCAAAATGTTGAGCAGACACATATAATGCCTTAGTGTGTGCTTGGCCCTCAGGAGGGAGGTCTCTCTCAGAGAAAGTAATTTGATCTCTTAGAAGTATTGCACCCACAAACTCCTCCAACTGTACTTCTCCGATAGCCTCGGGTACATGAACTTCATTTAAAATTTTGAGGAGAGCATTTCTATGCTTTTCAGAGGTCTTAAAGAGCTCCAATAGAGAAATCTGCGCAGGCATCTTGCGCAATTGATCAATCACTTCAGCCTCACTTGTCTTGAGTGTTTTGAGGAGTTGCTCAGCTTCCTCATCAGTTACGCCCTTTTTTTCTTCACCTTCACGTGGTGAGTAGATTCGACCCGATCGAGTGACGGCGTCGATTTCATTTGTATTATAATTCCAAGGGACCGCCCTAGTGTCAAAAGTAGGAATCACTTTAGTGTTGGAACATTCACCTAATTCAGGTGGTAACTCGATTACAACAGGACCAAAATCCGTGTTTGGGATCTTCATGGCTCCAAAATTATCGACCAAAGAGCTGACTTCGATGACACTCTTAGCAGTTGTATCACTCCCACATGGGATTTTTCCTTTGGCAAGATCAATCACAACAGGTTCAATCATAGCCATGAAGTCATCCTTGAATTCCTCTCCCCATCCACTAGGGACAATGTCTTTAGAGTTTTGGAAATAACTTGTAGAAGGAGTATATTTGACTATAAAGTCGTATTTCCCACTTGGTTGTCCCAAGGTGTCTATCACTTCACCCTTCTCATGGGCTTTCCTCACAAATTCATGGTCTGAATGTGAAGTTTTGTATTCATCATCTTCTTCGCTATAGGAGTAGACCTCTTCATCCTTTGGCAAAACTGAAATAAAGTCTTCTTCATCATGAACGATGTGATCTTTCAGCTGGTGATCATTGAATGGCATGCTCTGCTCTATCTCTTGGATACTCAGTAGGGGTATATCCTCGTCAACATCTCCATAAATCATGTTGACATTTTCAGAATGCTTTGGAAGAGGATTTTGTTGGACATTCGGTGCTGAATCCTTAAAGGCGAGCAACTTTTTATCCAGCAAATTCTGGATCTTATAACGGAGCACAAAACAATTATCTACATGGTGACCTTTTTCACCCATATGATACTCACATGTTTTGTTAAGGTCAAATCCAGCAAACTTTGGCGGATTATTCCTTGGGATTTCTTTTGCGACAAGATGATTTTCAATCAGCATTGGAAGTAGTTGGGACATAGGCCTAGGCAATGGAGTAAATTGCCTTTGAGGAGCCTTTCCTTTATGCTCAAAGTTCCTAGAAGAACCCCCTACCTCCATGGAGGGTTTATGAATATGAGGATTATACGGCTTCTGAGAAGAGGAATTTTGTACATAGGCAATCTCCACAGTCGATTCTTTATCCCTCTTTGGAGTATACCGACGATTTGTGTTATCAGACAACCTTCCTTCTCGCATGATTCCCTCAATGCGTTCTCCCAACTCTACAAATGTAGCAAAGTTCATACATGTATGATTGTACATCTTCTCAAAAAAATCACGGGGCATAGCCTGAAGCAACAATTTCATGGTCTCTTTCTCAGATAATGGTGGTTTCACTTGAGACGCAGTGACCCTCCATCTTTGAGCGTAGGCCCTAAATGACTCGGTTCTTCTTTTCTCAACTCGAACCAATTCTTCTCGAGTTGGAGCGATTTCAGTATTGAATTTATATTGCTGAAGAAATTCATCAACGAGATCTTCCCAAGTATGGATTTTCTCCATGTCCAACTCTATAAACCAAGTTAACGCAGGACCAACCAGGCTGTCCTGAAATGAATTGATCAAGAGTGGGGGATTATCTGAATAACGAGCCATCTTGCCCAGATAGTATTTCAAATGAGTCTTCGGACATCCGATGCCGTCGTATTTTCTTGTGAACTCCGGCTCCTTATAGAATTCAGGGACTGTAACTTTGGCGAAGGGCGACAGTTTATCAAGCCCCTGCAACTGATAGCCTTGCAGTATGCAAAGGCGCTCTTCGATCTTTGCTAGACGCCTTGAATTCTCCTCATCGAAGTGTGAAGTCAGACTCTCTTTAGATGAAGGCTTTGGACCGATAACTATCGGGATTGCAGTGGGGATCTCTTCCACAGGCCCTTTTTCCCTGGGCTCTACTACCGACACTTCAGGGGGTGCGGTAGGAATATTCATGGTAGAAGAAGTAGATGTCAAGCTTTTGACTTGGCTAGAGAGATCGGCCAATAATGTCACCAGCTGGGCCATTTGATTTTCCATATTAATGACGCGAGCTCGGGTATCTTCGTTTTCCATCTTTGTTTGGCGGCGAGTTCGTATAACAAATCTTTCTTCAGCCGTTTTTCAAAACCTCCTGTAAAAGAAAATGATTCGAATTAGTACCGATCAAAAGAAACCATTAAAGTACAAATCCTAGTCAATTTTATATTTTCTTGAAATGAAATAATGATAAGAAGTGTATATGATCCCAGTATCATATAACCTCCTCTTATCAAAATTTCTTCAAAAGAAATTATACAATTGAAAAGGAACGACGACAAATATTTAATCAGAATGCCCCTTTTCTAGAAGTTACATGAAAAGTGTTCATGAATTTCATTCATTTCAATTGAACAATTACAAGGGAAATAGAACCTTGCTTTCATGAAGCTTACAAAGTAGTTCAACTTTACATGTGATTTTTACATGGAAGATGAAAATGAATACAAGTAAACCTCAATAGAAAGGAGGGAAACACAAATGAAATCCCTTTACAAGAAAAGCATATGAAATGAAAACCTAAGTACTAGGCGAGATCGTGCGGAGACGCTTGTTATCATGGGCCAAGCATTCCTCATCGATGAAGACACTGTTTTCTTGCTCCTGAATATGAGCTTGTTGAAGTCTTTGAGGCTCGGGAACATCCGGCAACTGAACCTTGAGCTCAGGTTCTACTTGACGGTATATGTAATCGATGGTAGCTTGATGGGTCTTCATCTCTCCTTCCAAATCAGCTTCATCGATGGCAACCACGTGATGTGAGGAATGGGAGTACCAAATCCCAATAGCAACTTGAATTGCGGCCTTGATATGGTCAATTTGGTTTTCCTTGATGACTTCATTGTGATAATCAAAACGATATAACCCCAATTTGAGGATTGGCGGGATCGTTTGAAGCGCGCGATATTGGCGGAGTACCCTTAAAGGGTAATATGACGTTAAACCCGTCAGTCCCACAAGGGGAAGTGGATTGTCAACTCCACTAACAAGGCGCACCTCGGGATTCCCAAGCCACCGAGCATGCCATTGAATTAAGCTATGGTTGAGATTTTTAAGGAAATGGAACCACATAGAGAAAGACCATGATGGAAAGGATTCGTTTCGTTGGGAAAATCTAAGAATTGGATGATGATGTTTTGTGACATCAATAATCTTCATGTGAGGGGCAAACTCTTTGATATGTGAAAAGAGCCAAATTTGGAGAAGTCCTAATGGGGCTCTAAGAGTTCCTCGACCATTTGTTTTAAATCGATTAAGAGACATAAAAGTTTCGGCAAGGATCATATGTGTAAAACAATTAAATGCGCACACTTGGTTGACAATGTGTGTGACTAAAGGATCCATTGTTTTTCGGGTATATGGGAAAATCACAAAACCAAAGAATATGAGTAGGAAGACACGAGGAATTTGGTTCCCAGATTTTGGCTCAAGGCTACAAAAATGTTTTTCGAGGAAATTATAAGGCATGGCATGAGAGTTTCCATTAAGAATAGCTTCAATTTTATCATAAGGGATATTGAGGAATTGACTTAGAAGAGATATTGGATTTTGACCAATAGGAGGAGTAACAAAACCTAAAGAAGCTTTACCTAATCCAATGGCTTTTTGGAACTCCTCAATTGTAGGGGTCAATTCACATTGATTAAACACGAAAGTAGAAGTCATAGGATTCCAAAAATGAGCCAATGCTTTGACCATTGCAACACGTGGTTCGACTTTTAATAAAGTCGGGAGGAAGCCTATGCGCTTTTCCACGTAGTCTTGATGTCTTGGGTCGAGATTCTCCCATAAAGTCTTGAGATTCCCAGGCACAGGGATCACATCCACTTCAGGTCTACCCATCTAATCTAAACCTAAAGGGGCATACATGATTAAACATATCGTCGTTGAAATATAAAATTGCATAATTGAAATATGGAAAGTAAAAAATAAGCACGATGAAGAAGGAACGATATCTTACCCACCAGACACATGACAAGCACAAATCACATGTCGCATGAAACTGTGAGGTTTTGACGCCTAAGGTAAGGGTGCTAAAGGCTCAAGGTCCCCATTCCACAGGATAAAAATAGTTTACCCACCGCTACTATCGTCGGTCAGTGCTATTTTTATCGGTTGGAATGAGCGGGTTTATGTAAGTAATGGATTACCACGAGCATCCACTCGCAGATTCCACCCATAAACCCTCCTAAGGTCCTAAATTGGGCGATCGGGGTTTTAGACCGCGGTTGTGTGTGCGGTGTCGTGCTAAAGCTGGTAAACATGCATTTAAATTTAAACATTCAGCACTTCAATATAAACCCACATACATTCATTCATCCTCACACCACCTGCAAAACAAAGGGTTTACAAGCACGCCTCCCCTTATGACTCCCACCTACAAAACCATTTAACACAAGGTTAGTGACTAACCTGATTTTCCACGCGACTTTGACATGCAGACGATCCTACAAGAGACATGTTAGTCAAAACACAACAATCATTTTTAAACGGCTTCAAGTCCTCTTAACCTAGTAACCAGTCCCCAGTGGAGTCGCCAAGCCTGTCGCGACCCGATCTCGCTGCCCCCTCGAAAAGTATCCAAAGAGGGGAAAGGTCGGGTTTAGGGGTACTTGATCTCGAGATCACGAGCTCTCCCAAGCTCGTACCCCGCGTGACAGTAGGTTGTCGCGATCCATACCCACATAAGCGACACACCTAAAAAAGAGAGTCGAATGTGGATATCGAATTTAAGGGTACTTTTACCATGGTAGCCCTCTCGATAGTACGCTCCACCCATTAGGATGGCATCACTTCATCCTTTGGGCTACCCCCACATCGAGTATGCTAAACCATAGTGAGTTTCATCAAAACTCATACCCCGCGTGACAATGGATTTATTTATACGATCTACTTATTTATGACAACCTAAAAATAGACAGGAGTCGCCACTAGCCTCATTTTGGGGGTCGGCTAGAAACCCAATCGAGGGTCGGGAGTGTTCCCTCGATTCCTACGCAACCAGATATCTAGGTTCGGGGACTTGGGTTACGCTAATATTGCTATTAGCGCCCTTTCGGTACCTAAACAGTATGTTGTGTTTTTCCTAACATGTCCATGCGTTTCTTTTTACATTTTTCAGGATCATCAATTCCTAGACTAAGTGATCATGCGTGGTTGATCATTTTCATGCTATTCTATTTCTAAAAAAATAAAAAGGAAAAACAACCAATGAAATTGAAATTACAAAACATGAAGTAAACAATCAAGAAAAGCAGTTAAACCTATCAGGCAGTCCTAAAAAAATAAAAGAGAAAACAAACGAGAAAGAAAGGAAACCCGCGACTCGTCGGGCTTTATACAATGCATAAAACCCGAGACATATGTCGGGAAAACAAAAAGTACAAGACAATGGTCGGAATGGACATCGACCTCCACCACCTTCATGCCTTCTCCATCCTTAAGGTCCTAATCTAAACCTAATCTAAGAAATTTATGACTAGATGCATACAAATAAAAGAAACAATCAAACACATCAAGCAACCAAAAACGATACATCATATCAAAATCAATTGTTTAAAAGAAGTTCAATGCGAAGTCAAGTTTCGAGTGATATCCTAAAGCTCAGCATTAATATGTGTCGCACTAAAATCATTTATCAAATGATTACATGCAAAGCATATAATATGACATACATCCAAATCATATAACTTTGGTTCTCAGTTAACCAAACACGTGAATTTGCTGATAAAAGATCATTCACCAAACAATATGCATCATCAATCGTGTTCAGGCTACATGTATGTCCATCTAATCAATGCTTAATCCACAACTTCCAGCATGCAATCAATGTTGTAACAGAACACGTGGGACTATAAATTGTAATTGTTTGATGACAAATTGCCATGAAATTGAAGTCATGTCTTGCCACAAGCACGTATGAATTTTCTTGATCAAAATGGCATCAATTAATAACCAAACTAACCTCATGTTAGAATCAAATGCACATCCAATCATGGTAACAATTTTCGTGGAAAATGTTTTTAACGTGAGCTATATAGAAATTAAAGAAAATTCAAGAATGCACAATATCACGTCGGAATTGCTGCAAAATATTGGGATGTCGTGACACATTAATAGTGATTTGACCTAAAAGAAAATCCGAAGAATATGAAATTTTACCACAGCACGAACAAGAGAGAGACGAACAAATTTTGTTAAGAATCCAATTTTAGAGTTTCTTAATAAGAGAATCATAGCAAAGTAACAAAATCAGCTTTGATAAGGACAAAATAAGGGTCATGAATTTCATTTTTTATGACAAATTTCTATCATGCGAATCACAAAAAAAGTTGAGTCCAATTGATACACAAATCATGTGAAATCAGCATCCTAAGAAAGATTAAGACAAGCCTAATAGTCGAAAAATGATCATCATGAGGACATACAAATCAGCTGCAAATGAATTAGAACATAATGCATAGCTAATGGTTTATAAAACCATCTAGACAATGCTCAAAGAGTAATTCTAAAAATGAATCACAGCAAACCTTACAACCTTAAAAGGGTCAACAAAAGTAACAGACCATGTTTTTATTTCTATAAATTTCTGCTCATATCCGCCAACTCCAAATGTCAGTTTTATCCATCAATTGATCTATGCTTGATCTAGAAAAAAACTTCCCAAATTTGAATAAAACCAGACCAGAACAGAGATTTATTATTTTCTAAGACTCAATCTGGTTCAAAGTGAAAACGAATATTACTCACAATCAATGAGGCCAATGAGCACAGGTTTTAAGCATGCCATAATGCTAAAATTGCTCAGATTGATTATATCAACAGTAAGCAAGATGAAATCAATTTGGGCATCATGATTTAAGTAAGCCATGAATATCTTGCATATGGACTGATGAAGACACTATGCAGATATTCATTCAGGCATCTTCACAAACATATGACAGGCATCTCATTTTAGTGACCAAAATGCGAGAGCGAATCAGCAACTTAAAATCACGTGAGCACAACATCATCCAAGCAAGATCAAATCAATACTACATCCTCAATAAGATGCTGTTTTCACACTAAAGTTCTTGATCTCCACTTTTGAATTAATGACCCATACTTGTTTATTCAAACCCTCCGCTTTTGCCCTCACACGGCTAACATTCGCAGCAACGTTACTCTTATATTTTGACCATGAAAACCAGTCACAACTAGTTCTGTTCCACAACAGAAATCTTGATCTACTTCAACACAAGATACAGAGCCTAGCGGTTTTCTACATACAGATCATAAGCGAGCTAAAGAGAACGATCTAAGAGAGAGAGAAAACCTGATCAAGCCAAGGACAGAGCCGAGAGAAAACCCCGGCGGTGGATGACGAACGGATGAAACCGAACCGAACGTTACCGCTCTACACTCGTCACGAATCCGAGTCTCGCGCTTCGAGCTACTCGATCGGCAGCTGCTTTGTCTTCTAGGGTTCGAGACAATCAGGAGATCTCAGGAATCGAGCGGGAGCGAAGCCGGGAGTTCGACAGAGAACTATCGGAGACGGAGACGGAGGTGGGAGCTCCCTCTGGCGGACGGCGAGCGAGGCGGAGATTCTCTCGCGAAGAATCGTGGATCTCTCTCCGGATTGTCTGAGGCTAGGGTTTTTTGAGATCTACCATGGGAATTCCATACCGTAGTTACAGAGAGAGGCCGGATCGAGAGAGAAACCGTGAGCTAGAGAATCCTCTCCGAGAGAAATCGTTCGGCCCCCCTTTTGCAGAGAGAGACGAGAGAGTTTTCGAGCGAGCGCGAGAGAGAGAGAGAAACGGTTGTCCAGAGAGAGAAAATGTGTCAGGAGAGAGAGACCGAAAAAAAACCCCAAAAAACGATCGTCCCCTGGCCCCCCCGTGAATGGCCTCCTTTTATATTTTTTATTTTATTCTTTTTGTTCTTTTTGTTTTCTTTTCATTTTCATTATTTCTTATATCCTTTTTTTTCCTTTTGTTTTCTTTTCATTTTCATTTCATTTTTTTTTATGCTTTCCTTCATCCATTTTTTTTTTAAAATCTTTTGGGCTCTTTATTCTTTTTCTCTCTCTTTTTTTTTTTTATTTCTTTTATTTCTAATTAATTTTTTTTTGTCTTTTCATTTCAATTTTTTTTTTAACTTTTGCGAATTGAATGTTTAAAACGTCGACAAAAATTTCGGGTGTCAACAGCGTCGAAGCTGGAGCAGCCATGGCTGTCCGCCCGCTCGCTTGTCGCCGGCCGCCCCTCCGCTCTCTTGCCGTCGCAACCCCGCGAGCTGTTCCACCCAGCTGTCCTCGTCGTCCTTGCTTCAGCCAAGTTCCAGCAGCTTCCTCAAGCAGTTTAGGCCACCACCGGAGCTCCCTCCACCGCCGTGAGGCCTCGCTGGGCCGCCGCCTCACCTGTCCAAGCCCCGCCGGTCCTCCTCCGCCGTCCCTCCGCCCGAATCGCCGCCGGACAACCCCATCTCCGCCTGCGAACAACAGCAAACAAAATGGGTATTTCAGCAGATGTTAGGCCCGTTTTGACCGCCTTCCCGAGCCCGGATGCTCGGCCTGCTTTGAGGAAAGTTGTTCTCCTCGGCGTCCCCGTCGTTTTGGTCCTCTCGGCTCGCTAATCCGGTGAGTTTAACTCACTAAATCTTGATTAGACGGTTAATTATGCTCTAAGTGTGCTTAGATTAAGTTAAGCAAGTTTAGGTGGATATCTTAGTTTATTTAATTGTGATTTGGATTAAAAGGTTTGTTTAATTTAAAGTGTGTTTAATTAAAGGCTAAGAGAGTTTATTTAATAATACACCTTGATGGGACATAATAGGGTTTTATTTTTGAATTATTTAATTGTTTCGAAATTCTGGAATTTATAATATTATATTATATTCCGAAATTATTAAAATATTATTATTTAAAAAAATGGAAAAATTATTTTTGACCTCAATTGCTCAGAATTTCGTGCCGATCGCTGCGGTGTGTTCGGATTTTGAAATTGATGGTTGGATATTATAAATTGAGCGTGGATGATGAAAACATGGATATTATTATTTAATTAATTCTCGGAATAGATTTAATTATTTATTAAAATTCGAAAATTTCGTCGGGACCCTAAACTCTTAGAATTTCGTGCCGATCGCTGCTGTGTATTTAGAATTTGAATTTGATGATTGATTGTGGCAAATTGAGTGTGATTGTGATGAATGGGGATCTTTTTTTTTTTTTTTTTTTATAAAGTCCAAAGTGTCAAAATTTATGGAAGAGTTGGTCGTGATTAACCACCTATTAGAGGTCGTGCTTGATGAGGCCGTGAATACCACCTATTAGAGGTCATGCCTGATGAGGCCGTGAATACCACCTATTAGAGGTCGTGCCTGATGAGGCCGGGAATACCACCTATTAGAGGTCGTGCCTGATGAGGCCGCGAATACCACCTATTAAAGGTCGTGCCTGATGAGGCCGCGAATACCACCTATTAGAGGTCGTGCCTGATGAGGCCGTGAATTACCAGCTGATTACAGGTCGTGCCGAGTGGGGCCGTGATTGCCACTGGTTATTAAACCTTTGTATAGGGCCGTAATTGAGAGCAATGATTGATTTGCTAGAATGACATGTAATCGGCCAAGTCGCTTGATCGCTGAGACGATCCAAGTGATTGAATTGTTCTGATGATGTGATTGTGCCATGGTTGTTTGGTTATCATAATTGCACGTGGTTGAATTATATAAATTGTGTTAACCTGCAGATGAAGGCTAATGCGAGGTAAGTCTTCTGTGTGATGTGGCTAGGCCACCCGGGGCGTATTTTCTTTCTAATAAGGGTTTAGGGGGTTGAACTTGCTGAGACATCATCTCATCCCGGTTGTGGGATTAAAATTTCAGGTCCCTGGTGGACGGAGCGACCAGATAGCTTTGGTTGGCCTTGAGGAGTTGCAGAGGTGAAGTCATAAGATTGGAGAACGTGTCCGACTTGTAGGTCGTAGGACAATTCCTTTTTAAGAGCCGGTCTTTTGTAGACTTTTGGTCGTAGACCTCTGTTTGTAATTCTGTTGAATTATGAAAGTGTTACGTTGTGGTTTTGCTTCCTGCTTTTCTATCCCGTATTTTATTATCAGGGGTTTTATAATATGTTCCGCTTGCGCATTAATAAAATGAATGGGGTCGGTGACACTACCTGGGAATGTCGCATTTGATCGACCGTAGTGGGATGTGCGTGCGCTCGGGGTTCGGGGCGTGACAGTGTCGTCCTTGTCGGATTGATACGTTTTGCGCCAAATTCCGGTGAGTAATTTCACTAATCCTTGCTTAGTAGATTAATGATTCTTAATGGTTGATTAGTTTTAATTAATTAGGTTCAGGTGGTTAGATTAGTATAGATTAGTGTTTATTAGTCAATTGTGATGCGAATTAGACAAATTGACCGTGCATTTAGTAAGTAGACGTGGTCTACTATTTATTGAAGGTAGCTCGGGATTTTTCCTGACCCTTATCGAGCTTCAATTTGGTAATTCGGGCATAATTGAAATTTTTATTAATTAAATATTATTTTTCGAAATTAATTAAATTAATTAATTATTTTCCGGAAATTCAATCGGGATGGCCGGTGATCGAAATTTTATGCTGATGATCGTGGTGTAGTCCGTTTATTTAATTGAGCTCCAATTTAAGCTAAATTGGATTTATTGTAATTAATTATTAATTTTTAAAATTAATTAATTAATTAACTAAATTTAGGAAATTAAGGTTGAGATGGCCGACGATCGGAATTTTGTATTGATTGTCGTGGCGTAGTCCGTTTATTTAATTGAGCTTTATTTTGTGTTAAATTGAATTAATTGTGAAATTGGAGATTATTCTCTAATTGAATAATCTTTGGTTATTAATTGAAAAATGACCGGACATCGGTTGATAATGCCAAAAATACTTGAATGAACTGTAGAAAATGTGGGAGTTATGGAAAGGAAAATATTATATTTTGGCTAAGGCCAGCTGTGTGCCCACGCACAATATTTTATTGGGCATTTTTAATACGAAGAAATGTGGTCAAGACATTACTTTAATTGAGGAAGTTAAGTGCGAGACACAATGTCATTAGGTTGTGAGCGTTTAGTTGTGTGTTGGCTTATAGTTGAAGCAAGATGATTATTGAAAGTTGATATGATATGTGTTGTGTTGAGGGAAACTAATGGATCATGAGCAGCTAAAGGACTAAATACTACACAAGTATAAGACTTCGTGTGAGTCACCTCTAGCATCTTATACCATTGCTTATTGTAGTAAAGGACTAAGTACTACACAAATAGAAGATTTCGTATGAGTCACCTTTAGCGCCTTACGCTATTGCTTTTTGTAACGAAGGACTAAATACTACACGGTAGCGAGATTTCTTGTGAGCTACCTCTAGCGCCTTATACTATTGTTATTGGTGGTCAAGAACTAAGTACCGCACGATGACAAGACTTTGTGTTGGGGTCACCTCTAGCACCTTAAGCCTATATTTGAGTGGGAATGTTGAATTTAAATGTTGAGATTAATTATCGAGTATAAATGGAATCACCGATATGATTTGATCCTTTTGTCATTAATTGATTGATTGAACTGAATTGGCTAAGGAATGGTCATCATGGACATGTAATCGACTAGGTCGATTGATCATTGCTTTGATATGATGTTGTGAATTTATTAATCGAATGGAAATGATTGTGAGTGGTCTTGTTGGCGTGTAATCGACTCGGTCGATTTGATCAATGCTTCGATCAGTGATGTGATTGCTTGGATGCCTATTTGATTTGTGCTAATATGTAGGTGGAATCTGAGGCTAAAGTAAGTCCTTTGACCCATGTGTGTATAGGTAGCCCAGTTAGCATATTGGTTTCCTAATCGAGTCTTAGTGGGGTAGAACTTGTTGAGACGTAATCTCATCCCGGTTGTGGGACAACATTTAAGGCCAGTAGATGAGCTTGTGGAGGAGGAACCAGAAGAGGATGATGAGTCGGAAAATGATGAAGAGCTCGAAGGATCTGAGCTCAGTGAAGAAAAGTCAGAAGAGGATCAGGATGATCTTGAGCATGACCCATATGAGGATTGAAATCCCATCTCTTGGTGAACCGTTTGCATATGTGTAGATAGAGTGAGACTTTGAAGTTGTGAATAGTTTGTGAAGTGTTATGTCTAATATCATGTATAAATGTTTGGTTGTAGATTTCAATATGAAAAATATGGCATGCTTTTCTATCTCATTGTTTTATTGTTTGGGGATTTATAATTGCTTCCGCATGTGCTTAATAAATGAAAGGGTCGGCGATACATAGTCTTGTGATATCGCATTCTAAAATCGACCAAGTAGAAAGATGTGTGCGTTTCTGAGGATCAGGGCGTGACAGAATTTGTTAGATGAGGTGTTAATAAAAGTGGTTGAGGAGAAGGATGTTACAACATTTTTGGCAAAACTTTAGGCACTCTATGTAATGAAGGGTTTGAACAATCGCTTATATCTGTTGAAGATGATGTTTCGATTTAGATATGTTGAAGGTATGTCTAGCAGATCTCACCTGTATGAATTCAATGAACTCATGATGGAGTTGAAGAATGTCGGTGAGATACTTGATAATGAAGAACGGGGGATGATGTTGTTGGTTTTTTTTTTTTTTTCAAAGTCATAGGAGCATCTTAATGATTCATTGTTGTAGGGGTGTACTATGATTACCTGAGAAGAGGTAAAGTCCGCTTTGTTCTCAAGGAGCGGTAGAGAAAGTTACAAGAAAACAATCTAGCAAGGGGTAGCGTAGGGACTAATGATTCAAGGGTAGAGATTAACATCGAACGCGTAGTACAGCATAGGTAAAAGTAGGTCAAAATCACGTCATAAAAAATCCAAGGGATGTGTGAAATACTTTAAGTGTCATGAGGAGAGGCACACTAAGAAAGGTTATTCGAAGCAGAGAAATAGAGATGATAGACAGAATGCCACAAGTGATGTAGCGAATGTTGTCAAGCACAGCGCTAGTGATGTAGAGGTTTATTTTATGTGTGGCTACTAATTCGTCAGGAGACGAATAAGTGCTAGATTCGGAGCGTTCTTATCATATGATGCTTCATAAGAAATGATTTATTACTTACCAAATTGCACATGGTGATAGAATTCTTTTGGGGAGTAATGTAGCCTGCAAAGCTATGGGGATATGGACAATTCGTATTCAAATGCATGATGGGATTGTGTGCGCATTGACAAACGTGAGGTACGTATTGGAGCTTAAGGTAGCGCATGGTAACACTCCTATTTCTCCCAATTTCTGTTTTTTTGTTTTTCGGAACAAAAAAAGAACAGAAACCTGTTTGATAAAACATTTGTTTCCGGGAACAATTTCTCTAATTTTTTGTTCTTAGGAACAATTTCTAGAAATAAGCTAATTTTCTTTTTTATTTTTCTTTTATTTCTTTTTCTTGCCGTGGCCACTGTCAACCGCTTGGAGCTTGCTACTGCCGTCGGTCACCGGCCGCCGCTGATCACCGCAGTCGCCGATCGCTCGCCGCCGGTTGCCGCCGCCATCGATCGCCCGTTGTCGCCGCCGCCGGTGACCGCCTACCGCTGCCGCCTCCACCGCCGCCGGTGACCGCCCACCGCCGCCGCCGCCTCCGCTGGTCATGTGGCAACCAGGCGGACACGAGAGGGAGTGGCCGATGGGCTTTCGACGACGGCCAGCGGTGACGATTGACAGCCGGTGGTTGTGCAATAGCAGCAATGGCGTTCGGCGACAGCGGCAGTGGCAATCCATAAGCAAGAATAAAAAATGAATAAATACAAAAAAGAAATTGTTGCGTTACCAAATGCATTTTTATTATTTTTATATTCCAAGAGTAGAAATTTTGTATAGTTACCAAACAAGTTCTTTTACTTAGAAATTGTTCCTCGGAACAGAAATAGAAAATAACTATTTTTGAAAAAAAAACTCTTTCCTGGAATAGAAGCATTGTCATACGCAGCCTAAGAATAACTCTATTTATCCAGGAACATTAGATGACATTGGGTGTAGGTACACCGCTAAAAGTGGAGTATTGAAAATTTCTTGAGATGCCATGACAGTGATGAAGGAGAAGAAAGTGAATACTCTTTATGATGAGGACATCGAGCTATATCAAGGAGGAGGTGCTAAGGGACCCATTGTCTATTCCTACTGGTTCGATTTCTTGAGCGTGGGCTAAACAATTTAGACAAGCTATTGGCATCATGGTTTGTGATCTTTGGCAAGAATATGACCTTGGATCAAATCTTGAAGAATCTTGGAAATCTTGGTGCAATTTAATTATCTGGTCACCAAATAATTGTCCAAGTCAATTTATATTTATTCTTGTTTAAGAATATTCTAGAATAGGAATATTCTAGAATATGATGAATTAGATTTTTAGGGTTGATTTTTAGGGTTTGTGTGGCAGCCTATATAAATGATTTGCTAATTTTCTTTGGGGACGGAGATATTTTATTTTTGGAGGAAAAGAATTGAGAGGTTCTTTTTTATTGTTCTTTTGAGGACTTGACCTAATCAAGATTCTTTTGTGGTGGTTAATTCGACTTATCGAGCGAGATAGCGAATTCTTTCGCTCATGGCGTCTATAATGTTGGTTGGTTGACACGTGTTCATTAACAGGTCACGTTCATACCGAGGTTGCCAATCACAAGTTTGATTGGAGGTCGAGGTTTACAATTTGCACTATCTGTGCCTTCGTAGAATGATCCTTCTGCAACGATTCACATCAATTTGGTATCAGAGTTAGCTTCTACAAGGTTTATTTATCTTTAATTTTCTGTTGATATTCAGCAATTTGAGATTTATTGAGTTAGGATTTCGGTTCTCCCTAATTTAGGGATCCGATTGCTTTTATGCTTATATACGTAGTTGATTGCTATTAGTTTTAAATTTTCTTTTCTAGCATCTTAAATTGTATCTGAGTTCGTCAAAAAAAAAGAAAAAAAAAAAGAAAAAAAAAGAAGAGAAAGAAAACGCACAAAAGAAAAAGTGTGCAAGAGAAAAAAAAAAGATTCGGCAAAAAAAAAAATTAGCCAAACAAAATAAAAAAAAAAAAGATCAAGAAGGTGACTCGTTTGTTAGTAGACCAAATTGAAACAAAATCAGTAGTGATTTGCGTTTCAATTGGAATTTCGAAAGTTGTACTAATTTGTTTGAAATTATTACTTGCTGAAACAAAATCAATAATGATCTAATCTTGTTTGATTAGTTTGATTGATTGTCGTGCGGGGGTTGAGAGACAGGTTTTGAGTCCAATAAAGAGCTTGTGAAAAGAGAATACGAGAGGAAAAAGGCAAGAGTGTGTAAGCTTAATTGAGGATAGAAAAATCCTAGACTTTAGTTAAACACAAGGGGAGTGACAAACATCTCGAGAGAAATACGTGAGGAAGCGATTGGTGAGGATTTTTGAGACTAACGTTTACTTGCAAGTCTAAAATATGTCGCGCGAAAAAAGCGTGAATCAACGGGAGGTTGACTCCATATGAAGGGATGAAGTGCTCGTGGAAAGCATCCATCAATTGAGGGCCGTAGTGGAGGAGCTTAGTGGTTGAATGATGGGGAATGGCATGAGGGTTGATGGTGACCGAGAGATACCCCGAGGAAGACTGCAACATCAGCGAGATGCCTCTAGAACACAACATAGAAGGCAACGGCAATATGATGATGATGAGGCCGACAAGGAGGATGATCGAGATGCTCAAATTGAAAGGTGGAATGGAGGCTGAAGGTTTAGACATCGAGGAGATGATGAACTTGGCAACATCAAGATGAATATTCCTTCCTTCCAAGGGAAGAATGATCTCGATGCGTATCTAGAATGGGAGAAACGCATGGAAATGGTATTTGATTGCCAACGATACTCTGAGCTCAAAAAGGTAAAAATTGCAGTTGTTGAATTTACTGATCATGCTATAATTTGGTGTGATCAACTTGTGACTAGTAGGAGGCGCAATGGTGAAAGACCGATAGAGACGTGGGATGAGATTAAAGTGGTGATGAGGAGGCGTTTTGTGCCAAGTCATTACCATCGAGATTTGTTTCAAAAGTTACAAAACCTCACACAAGGCAATAAGAGCGTGGAAGAGTATCACAAGGAGATGGAGATTGTCATGATCCGTGCTAATATGGTGGAGGATCGTGAGGCCACAATGTCAAGATTTTTGAGTGGTTTGAGCCGAGACATAGCAAGGGTGGTGGAGCTGCAACACTATGTTGAATTGGAGGAATTGGTGGACAAAGCTATCAAAGTTGAGCGGCAATTGAAGTTGGATCAAAATCACAAGAGTGGAGGAGGTTCAAATCAGAATTGGAGATCCTATTGGAAAAGAGATGAGAAGCCAAATTGGAAAGGAAACAACACCAAAACCGAAACCTTAAAGGAGAAGGAGAGGGACGGTAAAGTTAGAACGGATCCGGTTTCAGGTAAAATAGAAAACCCTAACACTCGAACTCGTGAAATTAAATGTTTCAAGTGTTTGGGTAGGGGTCATATGGCAAATCAATGCCCTAATAGGAGGGTGATGATCGTGACTGGACATGGTGTTATTAAGTCCGAAAGTGAAAGGGAAGAAGAGGATGATGAGATGCCACCATTAGAGGATTGTAGTGATGGAGAAGAGGCTATAAAAGGAGACTTATTGGTGGTTAGGCGTTCTTTGAGTGTGCAAATAAAGGAGGAGGAGCATCACCAACAAAGAGATAACTTGTTTCATACAAGATGCGTGGTAAATGGTAAGATTTGTAGTATGATAATTGATGGAGGTAGTTGTGCAAATGTGGCAAGTTGCATTATAATGGATAAGTTAGGTTTGAAGACGACAAAGCACCCTAGGCCTTATAGACTTCAATGGTTGAATGATAGTAGAGAGGTGAAATTGTCGAAGCAAGTCCGAATCCCATTTAAGATAGGGAGATATAAGGACGAGGTAGAGTATGATGTTGTACCTATGCAAGTGGGTCATATCTTGTTTGGAAGACCATGGCAATATGATCGATAGGTACATCATGATGGATAAAATAATCGTTATTCATTGGTGAAGAATCAAAAGACTTATACCTTGGTACCAATGACGCCTAGTAGGTGTATCAAGATTAGTTAAAGTTACAACAAGAAGCCGAGAGAGAGAGAAAATGTGAGAAATCCGAGGGCTTGCGTGGTGTGTCTGAGACGCAAGGAAAAGGAGAGGCCGAGAGAAAGATTGTGGTAAAAACCGAGGGAAAAGAAGAGAGGAAAGAAAAGAGGCAAAATAATTTTTATGTAAAATCAAGTGAAGTGAGGAGAGCCTTAGTTCTAGATTGACCAATACTTGTACTTGTGTACAAGGAGGCTTTGTTTTCTACTAACGATCTTGGCATAAGTTTGCCTAGTCCTATTGTGTCTTTATTGCAGGAATTTGAAGATGTCTTTTCTAATGAACTTCCTTGAGGGATATCACCGATTCGAGGCATAGAACATCAAATTGACTTGATTCTTGATGCGCCATTACCTAATCGACCCGCATATCGAAGCAATCCCTAGGAGACAAATGAACTTTAGCGGCAAGTTAGTGAACTATTGGAATGGGGGCATGTGAGAGAGAGTCTTAGCCCGTGCGTCGTCCCTGTTTTGTTGGTGCCAAAAAAGGATGGAACTTGGCGAATGTGTGTCGATTGTCGAGCAATTGATAATATTACGGTAAAGTATCGACATCCTATTCCTAGGTTAGATGACATGTTGGATGAGTTGCATGGTTCTTGCTTTTTCACTAAGATCGATTTGAAAAGTGGTTATCATCAAATTAGGATGAAAGAATGTGATGAATGGAAAACTGCATTTAAGACCAAGTACAGATTATATGAGTGGTTAGTAATGCCATTTGGATTAACTAATGCACCGAGCACGTTTATGCGACTTATTAATCATGTTTTGTGTGCTTTTATTGGTCGATTTGTGGTTGTCTATTTCGATGACATCTTGATTTATAGCCGAAGTCCTGATGACCATATTGAGCATGTGCGAGCTGTCTTGTAGGTTTTAAGAGCCGAGCAATTATATGCTAATCTAAAGAAGTGCTCTTTTGTTACCAACAAATTAGTATTTATAGGATTTGTTGTTAGTGTTGATGGTATACAGGTTGATGAAGAAAAGGTCAAAGCAATCCGTGAATGGCCAACGCCTAAGACCATGGGAGAGGTGCGTAGCTTTCATGGATTGGCAAGTTTTTATCAACGATTTGTGAGAAATTTTAGATCCATTGCTGCACCTTTAACTGAGGTTATCAAGAAGCACGTGGGTTTCACGTGGGGAGAAGAGCAAGAGAAAGCATTTAATCTGCTAAAAGATAAGTTAACTAATGCTCCTTTGTTATCTTTGCCGAATTTTAGTGCTACTTTTGAGATAGAGTGCGATGCTTTTGGTACAGGAATTGGAGCCGTGTTGATGCAAGGAGGGCGTCCCATATCGTATTTCAGCGAAAAATTGAGTGTAGCAACATTGAATTATCCTACCTATGATAAGGAGATGTATGCTTTAGTGTGAACTTTGGAGACTTGGCAACATTATTTATGGCCAAAGGAGTTTGTGATCCACACCGACCATGAGACCTTGAAGTACTTGAAAGGGCAGCAAAAGTTGAATAAAAGACATGCCAAATGGATGGAGTCCATCGAGACTTTTCTATATGTGATCAAATACAATAAAGGTAAGGAGAATGTGGTAGCCAATGCACTTTCTCGAAGGTATGCGATTTTAACTATTTTAGAAGCAAAGTGTCTAGGTTTTGAGTATATCAAGGGCTTATATACTGATGATGATGACTTTGGGAGAGTGTATGAAGCATGTGAACATGCTGCATTTGATAAATTTTATAGGCATGAAGGTTATCTTTTTCGTAAAAACAAACTATGTTTGCCTAAGTGTTCTTTGCGTGAATTGTTGGTGCGAGAAGCGCATAGTGGTGGTTTAATGGGGGCATTTTGGCATTAATAAGACTTATGAAGTGCTGCATGAACATTTTTATTGGCCACATATGAAGAGAGAAATGCATTGCTTGTAAGCAATCGAAGTCTACAACTAAACCGCATGGCTTGTATACACCATTACCTATTCCAATGCATCCTTGGATTGATATTTCTATGGATTTTGTGTTAGGATTGCCTAGGTCTAAGTATGGTAGAGATTTTATTTATGTGGTTGTTGATCGGTTTTCAAAGATGGCTCATTTTATACATTGTCATAAAACTTATGATGCATCTCATGTTGCTAATTTGTTCTTTAAGGAGGTTGTACGTTTGCATGGCATGCCTAGATCGATTGTTTCAAATCGAAATTCTAAATTTCTTAGCTACTTTTGGAAAACATTGTGGCAAAAACTAGGAACACGATTGTTATTTTCTACTACTTGTCATCCACAGACCAATGGTCAAACCGAGGTAGTTAATAAAACTTTAGGGGTATTGTTGCGTGCTATTATTAAAAAGAACATAAAATCTTGGAAAGATTGTTTGCCACATGTTAAATTTGCATATAATAGGAGAATGCATTCTGCTACTAAATTTACACTATTTGAGGTTGTCTATGGTTTTAATCCATTAACTCCGTTAGATTTAACCCCTTCACCTATTGATGAGCGTGTGGATTTAGATGGAGCAAAGAAAGATGAATTTGTCAAGGCGTTGCATGAGAAAATGCGCACAAATATTGAGCGCAAAACTGAGCAATATGCAAGGCAAGCCAACAAAGGGTGCAAGGAAGTGGTGTTTGAACCCGGCAATTGGGTTTGGGTTCATATGCACAAAGAGAGATTTCCTGAGCAGCAACATTCTAAGTTATTACTGCGAGGGGATGGACCATTCATGGTTTTGGAAAGAGTTAACAATAATGCCTACAAGCTTGATCTTCTAGGTAAGTATGACGTTAGTGCCACATTTAATGTTTCTGACTTGACTATTTTTTATGCCAGTGATGATTTGAGGGAAAATTCTTTTCATGGGGGAGGGAATGATGAGGACATCGAGCTATATTGAGGAGAAGGTGCTAGGGACCCATTGTCTATTCCTATTGGTTCGATTACTCGAGTGTGGGCCAAACAATTCAGGCAAGCTGTTGGCGTCATAGTTCGTGATCTTTGGCGTGAAGATGACATTGGATCAAATCTTGAAGAATCTTGGAAATCTTGATGCAATTTAATTATCTGGTCACCATATGTTGACCAAGTTAATTTATATTTATTCTTGTTTAAGAATATTCTAGAATAGGAATATTCTAGAATATGACGCATTAGATTTTTAGGGTTGATTTTTAGGGTTTGCGTGGCAGCCTATATAAATGATTTGCTAAATTTCTTTGGAGACTTGACCTAATCAAGATTCTCTTGTGGCAGTCAATTCGACCTATCGAGCGAGATAGCGAATTCTTTCGCTCGTGGCGTCTATAACGTTGGTTGGTTGACACGTGTTCGTCAACAGGTCACGTTCATACCGATGTTGTTAATCACAGGTTTGATAGGAGGTCGAGGTTTGCAATTCGCACTATTTGGGCCTTTGTAGAACGATCCTTCCGCAACGATTCACATCACTTTATGATCTTCTAGGAGAGGCTGTGATCAGAAATGTTGCAATTTCATCAGTTAAGTTAGACTTTGACTTGATTCAGTTATGATATATATGTTTAGACCATACGAGTGAAGTTAGTATGATGATGCTGAGTAAATGGGATTCTTGAGAGGTTAGAAGACAAGAAAGCTAAACTTATGTGAGTATTGTATCTTTGGGAAGAAACATCGAATTAAGTTTGCTACAACTATTCATTCGACCAAGTGACTAGTTGAAAAGTTCACTTAAACTCCTCAATTAATTCCTTTTCATTTCTTGTGCCCTTATTGAAGACTGTGCCAGGCTAGTTGATGACGATTAATCTTAGTTTCTTGCGACATGGGCGAGATAGAAGTTTTTCGTTAATTTAAGGACTTTTTTTATCTGAGGAGGTGGGGGACCACCACTGGTTCTCAAAGTCAATGAGTGCTTATAGCAACTTTGCTTGCAACATGACGAAACAGTTTAACAAAAAGGGAAAATGGAACAAACAATCCATAAGCTTTAACTCAATGTGCAATTTTGTTTATGAATTTTTGATTTATTCAATGTGATCCACGAATTTTTCCCCAATGTGCAATGTAGTCTTTGAACTTTTAATTGTTCAATATAGTCCCTTGTGTTTTTTTTTTTTTTTTGGGTAAAGTAGTCCCTTGTGTTTTCAAGTGTCTAAATTGTATAAAAATGTTCAATGTAGTCCTTTGACTTGAATTAATGAAGGATTGCTCTAAATTGTAGAAAAATGTTTAATGTCGCCGGTATACTACTTTAAATTGTATGAAAATGTTTAATGTTGTCCATCATATTAAATTAATGAAGGACTATATTGTATATTGAGCAAAAGTTTAAAAACCATATTGGACAAATTAAAAATTTAGAGACCAAATTATGCATTGGGCTAAAGTTCAAGAATTGTTTGTGTCATTATCTCTAACAAAAACTTTCATGTTTTATGCTTCATTATTTCTCATTGAACAATTACCCTTTTTTTTTTTTTTTTGTGGTAATGGGTTTGGTAGTTTTTGGGCTAACTTCCGTGCATCTTGACTGATCTACTTCTTTGGGCAATTTTAAGATCCCTCCCCCATTTCGACCGGGTACATTCTAAATTTACTTATGAAATGTTGCGAAGAAGGGTTGGGTCGGTCGGTAATAATTTTTCAGAATCTTACTCCTTTTTATCAAGTACTCTTATCTATGTGGACCATGTGCTAAAAATGAACTTAATTCAGCAAATCACCCGCAAGCACAAGGAGAGGCAATCCAACATTAGAAAGTAGACATTCAACACGTCAAAATAATTTCCCAACAATTCAAAGTAGATCTCCACCTTTTCTTTACATTGCCTTTACTAATGTCCAGCTTCTTTATGACTAAAAGCCCTATTTCTTTTGCCATTTGGGGATGTATTTATGCATGAATAATTTGTGCATGGGGCCCCTACTCTAAGCAATCCCTTCTTGACGCTTTTGGCTAAGCATTTGAAATCCAACTTAGGGAGATCTCTCTCTCTCTCTCTCTCTCTCTCTCTCTCTCTCTCTCTCTCTCTAATGTAATATCATTGTTCTTCCTTGATTTTTTTTTAAAAAAAGAAATGCTAAGATATGTGTCAAAAAGGTATTAATAGCACATCACTTAATATTTCATCCCGCGCGTAAAATCGATCCTTTAGTTATAACATACACAGACTTAAAACACTCTTTCGTGGGTCATCCAGTCTCTTCGCTTGGGCAAAACATGTTGTAGACGTGATGGCATCATCGAGATGAATGGGACAAGAAAAACATTATAAATAACATGAAATGAAAATCATGAGGGGTACTAGGGAATGGATATATAGATGTGCTCGGATAACATGTAAAGCAAGCTGATTTTCTCAAAAGTTAAAATTGTTAGCAAAAAGGCCAACAGTGAATTTACAACGAATGACCTTAACATTCCCTCTCTTGTGACAAATTATGGTAATTCGCCCTTTTAATCTCACTTTTCTGTCTGGAGATACAAATTGCAGATCCTCAAATCTAAGGGACACATTTTATAAACTTTTATAGCATTACTACAATTTTCGTTGATAAGTGCCTTAGGTTTACTTGTAAAAATAAATAAATAAATAAAACCCATTAAAAAAAAAAGATTGCAATTTTCAATTCTCCATCTTTTAGGATGAGCATAGTTCGAGTTGGGTTGCTCTAATAGCTAACTTAGGGACCAACCCACAAAATGTCGGTCTTTAATTTTTGGGATTGAGAACTAACCCTGTTGAGCTTTGGACCGATGATCAAAATCTATCCAAAATTAACCCGGGACCACCTAATTATTATTTTCTTTTTATCTCATTTTTGGCATTCTTTAAAAAGACAAACATATTCTTTCAAATTACACATTCATCGATAATGTGTTCTTGAGTAATCAAACTATAAACATAGGCACATATCAGACATAAATGTAAGATAGTATAACATCAAAAAGCTTTTATGAATGTTGATCTGCGTTCGTGAGGTGGGCCAAGAAAGACAAGCGATTTCACTAGTTGAGTTGCGCTAGGGAGGTGAGCGAGGAGAGGTCAGAGATGGGCGAGGCTAAGGTGAGTATTTTTTTTTTTTTTTTTAGGTTGAATTTGAGCTTTTCTACTTTCTAATTTAAACAGTAGAATTGCATAGGAAATAACCGAAGCAGAGGTACAAAGGTTTATAGTAGACAAAAATACATAATATCTTATGATATATTTTACAATCGAAAGAAATTGAAATATAGAAATAAAAATAGCAAAAAATAAAAACGAAAATTGTAGTTGTTTTTAGTTTTTTTATTAGAATTTCCATATTATTTATATTTAAAATTAATAAATTTATATTATTTAAGTATTATTTTAATTTCTTAATTTAAATTTTATTCAAGAAAGTTAGTTTGACCCCCTCCCCATTTTTTTTTCTTTTTTTTTTCTTTAGTTCCATTTTGAGGACTTATATGGAATTTGAATATGTCTCACAACCCAAAAGAATTCACAAAAGTGGTCATTTCATTTTTGGATCTAAACCAAATAGGTTCAAGAGATGAAAAAAATTAAGGATATATTTCTATATAGAATTTATCCATATTGGGCCAACTCAAAAGTCTTAAGTTCGAGAACTAAATTGCACAATATAGGGTTTAAGATCAAGGATTGACCCAATTCTTTAGAAATTGATGCTCACCTATTCTATTTATCTTGTATAACGTGTAATTCAAAATATCTTGTTATCAAGTATATTTAACCAATACTTTGGATATTCAATAGCAAGACTCGGCTAATACCACGACCCCAAACAAATTCCATTCGTTTTTAAGGCCCGTCGAAGCGATGGAGTTATTTCCACCCTACCGTTTGCTTTTTCTTGTCTCATAAGAAATGATTTGCTGCGCCCACAATACAATCTCTGGTCAACCTTCATTTTTAGAAGGCATCCATCTAAAATCCAATATAGTTATCGCTTTCTTTGAATATTTTCCCTCATTTCCTTTGTCTTTTCCACTGTCTGGATGTCCTTATCTGCCGGTTGCTGATTCAGCAGAGACCCTCCGTGCCCCAAACCTTAGGCACGAAGATTCCTCCGTCTCTTTTTGTTTTTTCTTTTTTTTTGTCACTGCCTTTAAGATTTCACCATCCATTGAATTGACAACACCTCCTCTCTCAATCACGCTCTGTATCATCGTCATCATCTCCTCGAAAGGCGTCACCTTTACACCTTTGGCTACACCCATCACCGGAGTCCTCGTAATTCTCTCTCTACTTCTGTCTCCCGTATAAACCCGAAGAATGACGCTGTGAATCGCCGCCGCCCCGTCGAAAGGCGTTGCCTTTACACCGTTTCGGCCGCACCCACCATTGGCATCCCTCGTAATTCTGTCTCTACTTCTCCGTCTGCGAGTGAACTCGACGAATTACGCGGCGAATCCCCTTCGCCTCGACGAAAGGCGTCGACTTTAAGCGGTTTCAGACGCACCCATTTTCTTGGAATTTTTTTTCAATGGCGGCGGCCGAAGCGGCGAAGGGTCGAGACGGTCCCGACTTCTCGGAGCTGCCCGAGGGGTGCATCGCCAGCGTCGTGTCCTTCACGAGCCCCGCCGACGCGTGCCGGCTCGCGCTCGTCTCGTCCCTCTTCAAGTCGGCGTGCGATTCCGACGCGGTGTGGGCATCGTTCTTGCCGCCGGAATGCCGCCAGATGGTGCCCCGGAGAGTCTCGTCGCTGAAGGAGCTCTACTTCAGCCTCTGCGACGAACCGGTTCTCGTCGACGATGGCAAAATGGTAAGTCTTCCACCCTCAAACCGCCTCTTGCTGTTCTTTTTGCATTATAATTTTTGCTGTGGATTGAGGGGGTGATGTGCGGTAGCTTTTCTTCATGTTAGATTTAATAGAATATTGGAATGTGATGCATGTGATGTGCTGTTGTCGCCTGCACGTTTCGACACATTGCGAATTCGGCTGGCCCAAAAAAAAAAAAGCAATTGTTGTTTCATTGACGAGCAGTCGGCATTAAAGGCGGTGTCGTCAGCGCATGCTTCTTGCTCTCTTCCCACCTGAACCGAGTGAATGCATTTCTTCACGGAGAAGCTATGGTCATATGATAATCACTTTGTGGTTTCCATTGGACATTATTCTTTTGCACACGGCCGCCAGCCGCACGTGGAAGGTTGATTGAATTGTATAAATGAACCAACTCAATGGTTTAAGTCTGTGAGATAAAGAATGATAAATGACGGGTGAAAAGGATCTTTCATTTGAAAAATGACAAGATCCAAATGCCTTGGAACAAAGAATGGATAAATATATTGAATCACTTAATCTACAATTCTAAGAGCATGAAGTTTATCATTACTGTTGATATGGTACCTTGATGACCACTAATGGAATGCATCTTTAAGGGTGAAATCTATATATGGCTTTAAGACTGTCTGTTACCTTTTGGTTTACTTTTTATTTTTCAGCTAATCGCTCAAAATCCTCCCAAAATTTGTTAGCATTGCTAATTAGCCCCTGAACTTTAAATTGGCACCGTTGAATAGTGGGCGTGTAACTTTGAAAAGTTACATTTTATGCCCAAGTTTTGATGTTTTCTTTTTAGTGGTTAGTTTTCCATCTACATAGCTGGTAAGTGTTATCAGAAAGCGGATAATGCAAATCTTTTGACCAAAATAGTCCCTGCTGAATTTTCTTGTCTTCATCAATCATGTATCTTTTCTATTTCGTTAACTTTATCAACCATATAATAGTGCCTTGGCTCGGTTGAGTAATGTAGTTCGCTCAGCTCGCAGCAGACTTGTTCTATTTTAGTGGAAAGACATTTCTCTTTGGGAAAAACATAATCTTTCTATATTTGTTTGTTAGAATAGGACATGTATAGAATAATCAGCGATTGCAACGAAAAAATCAAAGTTTATAGGGGAATTTGTAACTTTACAAGTTTTTCTGGGGTCATTATGCAATGGTTCTAAAGTTGAGGTGGTTTTAAACGATTATTCCTTTTATTTACTTTTGGTTGCTTTTGTGTGACGTGAAATCCTACTTCAATCTTGGCGATAAAGTCAATAAACAACTTTTGCTAAAAAAAGCCAAGACAAGCACTCTCACTATTTTATTGGAAAGGGACAGCACATATGGTGGAATAAGTGCTAAGATGTGTTGCTTTTGCGTAAATTATATCTGCTGAAACAGTGAATTTCATTTACTCAAAACAACTTTGGTTCAGTTTCTTGTTGCTCACGTGAATCCAACATGCTTTGCAGAGCTTTTCGCTGGAGAGGCACAGTGGGAAGAAATGTATCATGCTATCTGCAAGGGCCCTGTCTATAACATGGGGTGATACTCCGAGGTACTGGTCTTGGAATCCCATGCCCGACTCCAGGTAAAAACATTATTTCCTCCACTCTCTCACCTTCATGAAGACAGTGGGCGTAGCATTAATTTGTTCGTCTCAAAATAAACTTCCTTTTGTTTCTCTGTCAAATTGATGATCGAATGGAATGTCTTTGTCAATTAACAGGTTCTCAGAAGTTGCTGAACTCATCAATGTGTGTTGGCTCGAGATCAGAGGTAGAATTAGTTCTCGCATGTTGTCGCCCGGAACCCGTTATGCAGCGTACTTGGTATTTAAATCCACTCCGACATTTTATGGATTTGACTTCCAGTCTGTTGAGGTTGGAGTTGGATTTGTGGATGATGAAGTGGGTAAGCGTGAGCGTTCAGTTTACTTATCTGGAGAGAACAACACGCGGGGACGGCAGACCATGCCAAGATTTAGGCGCTTTGGTTTCCGTTTTCTACCGACGCCTTTTGAATGGGTTGACGACAATCGTGATGGGCGCCCGCCGCCGGCACCTGCTTCTGCCGAGGGGAATGAGAACCATCCTAAAGAGAGACGAGATGGGTGGTCAGAGATAGAGCTAGGTGAGTTCTTGACGAAGTATGAAGAAGACGGGGAGGTTGAAATGAGTGTCATGGAGACGAAGGGCGGCAACTGGAAGGCCGGGCTGGTCGTGGAGGGGATCGAAATAAGGCCCAAGGAAGGGAAAAAATAGTGGCTTTATGCAGGGCATGTGTCAGTTTGTTCTGTCTCTTGATTAAGAGCCTTTTCTCCCTGCTTCGCCGTTGTTATTATAATGTTCTTTTTATCAATTTTAGTAGCTTTTTGCCAAATCAGGAAGCATGCTTGTGATCTAATATTCAATTCAATGTAAGCGGGAAAAGTATATGTCATGGAGTGAACGCCCAATGCCTTTCGCATACGATGGAACTTAGATGTAGACTTCCACGGACTCACCCGGACACTCAAGTACTGTTCCTGTAAAACATCTGCAAAATGATTCCTTATCTTACTACTCCAACCACCGCTGTTGGTATCGACGGGAATATATGTGACTCCGTTGACGATATATGACCGCAATATCTGTGGTGCGCTGGTGCCTGCACCTCTTTTCCAGGGTAAAAGAAAGAAAAGCAGAGTCAAGCCAATGACCGGGCTAAAATAATTTCCTGTTGACAAGCTGGATGTTGTAGCACAACTCATAAAAACTGGAGGCGCCTTGCCTTGCAGGACTGGTGAACCGTCCTGGAGGCGACTTTTATCTGGCGGTCAAGTTCAACCATGAAAACTCTGCTTACTTCTCCTTGTTAATTTCCTAGTTTTCTTGGAGTTTTCGTTGTTTTGTTGGAAACGAACGTGGCCTAGTGCCGTTTTCTGAGCCAAAAAAAGGGAAAAAACCCGGTTTTCTTCGTGAGGGTGGGGTTTGCTCGAATCTGAGACAACCATTCTTAATCCATTTATGAAGCCGTTAGCGTAAACTTTCCAAAGGATTAAGGGAGAAATTGTTCTCTTCGGATCTTAATAAGCGTTTCATGTATGGTAACAAAATGGAAAGAAGCCCCTCCATAATGGGTACGACAGTGCTCGCATCCAGATTAGTCAGGGCCAAAGGCTCCGGATACCGGGTGGTCACTGAGCGAAAAAAAAATGTAAAGGAGTCGTACTTCAGCAAAGGATGCATAAACATGCGCACATAACAAAACGATAATCACATGAAAACCTTGATTCGCAGCAATGCCGAACAGCTCTTTAGATTTGCCTTATCGTTGAAAATGCAGCACTGCCGCTGTCAACAGTCGAACTCCGCAAATTTATCGCCGCGTTTACCGCTGGATGAGTGGCTTCTGGACTTGATGGAACTCTTGTAGTCTTCGAATCAGCTACGGCAACTTTGCACTTGATGTTTTTATCAACAGGTTGGTTCTTTGCATACAAAAGCTGGCAACTATGCCAAACCTCTGCAATGGCCCTCAAACTCAATGCCAGTCCTTCCTGACCTTTCAGTCTACCTCCCTGTACAGCTCACGGCGCACCATCGCTTCGCTGCTCAGGTCACATGCGTTGGACATAGCCACCATCAACAACATCAAATCCGCCGCCGAAGAAAAACGTTCTGATAATTTGGTCATAGTTCCACTTCCCTGCTAGTGCACTGGAATGATTTACTTGGCACGAGGC